>MJHO01000011.1:594140-3322231 GCA_002076135.1 Xerophyta viscosa
GGAGACAGCAACAAAAGGAACTGCATGAAGTACTGTTGTGTTATTTTTGTTGGTCGAAAAAATTGCAGCAAAAAGAAGTACATATGAATCAAAACCTAACTAAAAAATCTGGAAAAACGAATTGTAAAGACTTCAATCGAACATTCCGCATTAATATCATTTTCTAATTTTGGAGAAATTATTCGTGCCTGTTGCTGATACGAGCATTTATTTTGAATAAGAGAAATTTCGTTTTTCTTTCTCCAACAAATTAAAGTATTAAATAGTTGAGAAAAGAAATTAGAATGCTTTCCTTGATTGATAAATAAATAAATCATGTTGGCTAATAACTTAGATAAAGCCAAAGGTACATGCCTATCTCTAAGCTAACTACATTATATGTCTGTTTCAGAAAAAATACAAGTATTATATTGATTTTTTGAGGATTGGATGATTTCTATTTTTTTTTCTAAGAAAAGAAGACTAAAATATATTTGAATTCCTTAGCAAACTACTAAAATACAGCCCTCAATAAATCGGTACATATATTTTATCCTCCCTATTGATTCCTATATTATAAATACATGCTTAGAGTAATTACAATCTATACATAATATAAATATTAAAAAATAAACGATCAAAACGCCATGTACATTTTGAATATAAAAATATGGAATTTACTCTTATTCTAAAAAAAGCCACGAGGCATTAATATTATTGATAAAAAATTTATAAAAACATATAACTTATTTGAATAATATAAATATATAATATTAAAAATAAATACCTAATCAAAATAATAATTTATAATAAATAATCTAAATACAAGTACAAATAATTATATATATATATATATATATATAGTAAAATGATCTAAATATCACTAACATTTTATGCCACTTCTTAAATAGTTTTACGTATGGCATGTGGTATTTTTGCGTGCTCTAAAAATAGGTGACGAATAAAATATATATTTAATATAAAAATAATTATTAATTTATATGAAATTAAAAATTCGAAAAATTTAAAATTTATGTTTTAATATTCTTATTTATATATAAAGACTAAATTCGTGCATGTGCCAAACTTATTGTAAATCAAAAGTCAAGTAAGAAAATGCGAGTAGCAGAATCACGGAAGATGGAGTTTATTTCAAATATGTGGACCACTTATTAATGGAAATGATGCGAAGTCCATGACAGACTTCATCAGCAATTAATCATCTTTCTAGAAATTGAATTGAATCTCATGAAAATATGAAAGCGGCATGAATGCGGCACTTCAAAGAACACATTTTGAATTGAAGAAGATGACTCTCAGTTATCCCTCTTTCCAGAAGGTCTTCTTTCTATGCATGAATCATACGAAAAGACATTTTCCGACCATTGTCGTTGGAAAAGATCATTACATCGTGGTCCAAACGGATCACTATGTTTATCTTTTCTTTTCTTTTTTTATAAACGAAACTTAATATCGTTAAAAAAGATAAATAAACATGCAAATACAATAGAAAACATGTTTTTTACGTTCTCCATCTTTCTCTAATCGTTTTCTTTCCGTAAGAAAAATTTGGTGAGAGACTAGCGTGATAACCAACTACACACCCAGCTATGTTTGACCTTTCTCTATATAAATATGCAACAGTTGCCTACCAATATAGTGCAGGAAGACCATGGAGGTACGTACTGATCTGCATGACCTCCTGAACATCATGAACATATCAACAGAGCACGATCTTGTGTTGTCGGAAAAAAAAAAACTTTATATCAGCGTTTTTCAGTTTGAAGCTTTTATAGCTTCTTTAATGGTGTTTGGCTACGATGTTCTTACTACAAAACCATCTCGCAGTTAGGTGCTCCACTAAAGATCTATATTTTCGTGTGGCTAGCTCTTAGAAACATGCTATTAACTGCTGCAAATCTTAAAAATAATAGATGAACTTTTTCCGAGTATTGTGTTCTATGTCGTGAGTATGAAGAAACTATAGATCATCTTCTTATACATTTTATTTTTGGGAAATTTACATATCAGCCTCCCTATTTTGCTTTTTGCGCGTATCAGCCCTTGCAGCCCCCTATTTCGCGTTTCGCGCGTATCAGCCCCTGAAAACACGTTTTCAGGTGCTGATTTTCATTCAAATCAGCTCTTGAAAATACATTTTTAGAGGCTGAAACACACGAAAAATGAAAATGGAGGGCTGATATGGAAAAGCCCCTTTATTTTTTGATCAAGATTGGGACCATAATTTTCATAAATTGCATATCAATCTTGATCTAAGGGAATCTGTGCCGTTAACGTGGACGGTATTCATAGGTTATTTAGGTCATTATATACCAACGAAGCAAAGATCAAGTTGTAACCTTTTGTTAGCTACTACTTGGTCGTAATTTGCAATGAAAAGAAAAACGATCGAATTTTCCGGCTCAATAACGAACCATGAAGAGTATTCAACATTTAGTTCGTGATTAGTCTCCTTATGTAAAAATCAAGCAAAAACTAATCATTGAAGACTTTATTACAATTTATGGCATATGTAATTTTCTTTCTATTTTATTTTCTTTCTTTTTGTTATACTTTGTTAAAATTTTCTCATGTACTTTTTGGCTTCTTCTCATAAATGAACCGCTATGGTGAATTCTTACACACCTCAGTTTTGGTGAGAATTTCAAATTCAACGGAGTTTTTTTTTTTTTCAGAGAAAAATAAACAAAGAAGATCCATATCAGGTCCACAACCATACTAGGCTGGTTAATATGGGCATAGTCGCTTATCGTGGGCCGTTAACAGGCAATTGTCCTTGCTCAAATTAGGATGGGCTTTGACAAATTACACTAAGGCCCAATAACGTCAGTGAAATGGGTAATAATAGTTGGTTACTGCTATGAACTCTATTGATCCCGATTTTGGTGATAAGAGCCAAATCATTACTTATACTAGTTTGGAACCCGTGCGATGTACGGTTGTTAGTTATCAATATAAAATAATAATATTAATTTTTTTTTTATATTTGAATATATAAGTTAATAACTATTTTTATTAAAATATTATATTTTATTTGTCATATTATTAGAGCAAAATAATCACCTTATGGTATATATAAAATAATAAAATTATTTGAGTGACGTGAAATGATAGTGATATCCAGTTTTATATATATATATATATATATATATATATATATACACTATTCGAAAATATATTTTATTTTAAATATATTAATTTTATATAAATTAAATATTTTTTATTAAAATATTATACTATATTTATCACATGTAGTTAGAGAAAATAAATAAATTACATACCTAAAGCTACAATTTTGATTACCCATTTTTATATATTGTATATAATTATATATAGATTATTAAGAATTTGATAATGACCTTTAAAATTCTTCATTACAAATCAAAAGTTATGACTTTGGGTGAAAATACATACCTAAAGTTACGGTTTTGATCATCCATTTGTATATGTTTATTATATATATATATATATATATATTATATATATATATATATATATATATATTATTAAAAATTTGATAATGACCTTTAAAATTCATCATTACATACAAAAAAGTTATAATTTTGATAACCCATTTGTATATATTGTATATAATTATCTAAAATTACGATTTTGATCACTCATTTGTATATATTGTATATAATTATATATAAATTATTAAGAATTTGATAATAATCTTTAAAATTCATCATTATATACCAAAAGTTACGATTTTGATAATCCATTTGTATATATTGTATATAATTATCTAAAATTACGATTGTACTCACCCATTTGTATATATTGTATATAATTATATGTAGATTATTATTAATTTAATAATGACCTTTAAAATTATTTATTACATACCAAAAGTTACGACTTTGATCACCCATTTATATATATTGTATATAATTATATATAAATTGTTTATAATTTTAATAATGACCTTTCAAATTTTTCTAAATTATTATAATTTATCTTTAATCTATAAAAATAAAATATTATAAATTATACTTAATTTTTGTATTTAATAATATTATTAATAATACATTAAGTATGCATTGAATTCAAACTCTCATTAAATATGTGATTAATTACATATTTATTATATTTAAGTGACACATGTCACATGGTAAGATAATAGAACATGTGGCATATTGTGAGTTATAAGAAGTGCCACATGACGCTCAACTACTTTGATACCCAGTTTTCTATATATATATATATATATATATAGATTTGACGATACAGGTCAGTACACGGCAATATTGAATCTCCTCCAGCAACATTAACAAGCATTTGTTCTGACCCAAAAAAAAAAAGAAAAAAAAAACAAGCATTTGAATCAAGTGCATTACACCGGTCGTTGAAATTTTTTTTTTTGTGTATTTATAAAGTTAACAATTGTATTAATTTTGAAAAAATAATATTAAATTGAAATACCTTGAAAAAAAATATATTAACGTTTAAAAGTTTTTTAATTATCTTCTTATATATTTAAGTGTAAAAAAAATAAGTCACTGCAAAAAATAATAATTTTTAGAAAAAAGTAATATTAAGACTAAATATGAAAGTTTTTTAATTATCTTATTATATGTTTATGGGCAACAAAATAAGTCACTGCAAAAAAGAATAATTTTTGAAAAAAGTAATATTAAGACTAAAATATGAAAGTTTTTTAATAATCTTTTTATATGTTTATGGGTTAAAAAAAATAAGTCATTGCAAACAATATTAATTTTTAGAAAAAAGTAATATTAAGACTAAAATACGGCTTATTTTCTACAACAATTAGCATAATAAGATCCAACTATTGCTCGTAATCATAGTGATCTAATTATAAATATTTTCAGAAAAACATAAAAGTTTATATACCATCCATATAAACTATGTTTTGGACGTACACTATAATGGTTTGTTGCCGGCAAACATGGTCTACGTAGTCCTGACTATATACCTTGTAACCAAAGGTAGATTCCTAAATTAACAAATAATTTAAAAAAAAAAAATCCAAACTAATGAAAATTTATCAAATCTACAGTGTTGCGGGCTCTTTTTTTTTTAAATTAAATGTCGGTAATTCGATTTGACGGTTAAGATTCGGTTGAAACGTCTAACCGTTGCAAATTGCAAAGTACGTGACAAGTTACTTCCACGTCATTCATCTAAATAGTTAATTTAATATCTCTGACTGGATAATGTCTATTTAAGAATGATCGGATAAGTTGTATGAAATTTTATCAAGAAATTGTCGTAGGTAAATTCGAACTAAACTATAATTTATAAATTAAATTATAATCTATCGATCTAGATAGTTTTTGGGTATATCTTACTGAGAGGCTACGAGTGTATTGACGGCGGCTTTTAATTTTTGAGAGAATTAGTTGGTTATGTATTATTGTGTCCGCCATTCGTCTCTTCGACCGTGAATTTTATGTTAATTGTGGCTGATGAAATAAACCTCTAATACATACACCACCTTATTGTTACAAAAAAAAAAATGTACTTTGAGAAATAGATGGGAGGGTAATAGGGCTCGAATCCATCCGCTTAACATAACACGGTGACCAATCCCCATGGACGATTTAAATATTAGTCATATATGATGGAAAGGGGAAAATAGAAAATAAAAGCAGATCAAAGAAAAATCACAAGAATAATTTATATGCATATATATAAAATTAGGGGATAAAAGCCGTTATATCACGTGATATTTTGAATAATTTTTTGTTGTAATGTGGTATTTACTTTAATTCTAGACAAATCATATGGTATTTGTATTAATTGCTAGTAATTTATAAAATCATGTAACTTATTTTAAAAAAATAAAAGATCTAATATTACAAATAAATACTTAATTGAAATAATAATTTATAAAAAAAAATTAAATACAACATATAGATTAGTATAAAAATAATTGTATTATATATTTTGTAATATTAATTTTTTAAAATAAAACTTTATCATGTACAAAAAATTTTAATCATATACATATACCATTTAAGGTCAATTCTCGAATAATTTTGTGTATAACATTTGACATTTTTTCTTACTCTAATAAATTATTACGAATAAATATATTACTTAAATAAAAATAATACTTGTATGAAATTAAAAATATAAAAAATAAAAATTAATTTTTTTGATATTATTATTTATATATATTATTATATATATATATATATATATATATAACTTATAATCGTACATCGCAAAGGGTGCAACCCTAATGATAATAATAATAAAGTTGCGTGACACAGGTCAATTTTGTACCCGCGTCGCACGCTGCCCACGCTAACCGCTGTGCCAATGTGCAAATATGATTTCTAAACTTTCTTTTATTTATGCAGTGATTAATTTTTATATATATATATATATCCACCGAAAATCAAGATGTCGCTTGACACTCCTGCTATTATGCTGGATCCGGTCCTTATTTATATGAAGAAATAAATTTGTGTTTGACATGATCAATTTGTATTTCTGCTATTATGCTGGTGAAATAAATTTGTGCTCTGACAAGATCAACCTGTCTGTTTATGATAAAGTACAAGCCACTGTATCGGTGGCAAGAATGATTGACGAATGCTGTAGTAACCAGCACACTGACCAAGCCATGCAGTCCAGCATAATCCATGTCGTTTTAGCAAATATCCAAACAAATTTCTTTATTATCGGTATGAGCCGGGAGGCCAGAATCGACTAGTGAACAGTGGCAGACCGCATGCATTGGCAGGAGGGCCCGGGGAGGGGGGAGTTTGGTCTCTCGGTGTTCCCCCTTGAATGTTGCAAAAGCTGGTATTTATATCACCTACCTATTCATATGTAAAAATATAGAGAATAGAAGCAAGGCATTCTTACCTTAGTGGTAGAGAGCTCTTGGCTTTTAACTATAGCGTCTTCAGTTTGATCCCCACAAGCGACAGACAGAGGGTCAATGTTCCCCAGACGGCCAATTTTGTGTTTTTTTTTAATCTATAAGGTCTCTACGTAATAGAATGTGCGATCAATTGTAATATTATTTTTATATTATATTAAGAATGATATATTTGACGTTGTAGCGAATTCGGTTTGATTGAGTCATTTTCAAAATAGAAAAAATTGCAAATGGCAACGGTAAACAAGTTATATATGATTTATTTTTGAAAATAAAAAATAATAATTTATTTTATATGCTACTGAAATTCGGAACGACATGATATTGACGATCTTGCCGCAATACACGTTGAATGCGTATAATACATTTATATCTGACAGTTAGACTCATTAGAGCCCCTACATCTTTCGCAAAAGCAATAATTCCCCTCACATGCACATCAAATAAAGATAAAGGTAGCCCGTCTCATACAATAATATTTATCCATATTACACAGTCTAACATGATCATACAGGATGTCCTATGCTTAGTAGGGCCGTTCACCCACAACATTGCCGGGAGGGTAATAGCTGCAGACCACGAACACTCCGCCGCCCGCGCATGGCACCCGGGCGCAGCCGACGCTCGTCGTGTCGCGCCACACCACTTGCGTATAGTGCCCGCACATTTCACCCTCGGCGCAAGAGTTGCTGTGGTAGTCGTAGTATTGCTTCTCAGACACCCAGTCTTGGACAGCGAAGGTGGCCGTGTAGTCTCCCGTGCCCTCAAAGATGTTCTCACCGTAGGGACCCTGGGAATGGATTAGCTGACAGTCCCCGGCCCTCTCGTACGCGAAGCTCTCCGCGTAGGCGGCCAGGGCGTGGCTCCATGCCACGGGGCCGACTCCGACCTCCGCTCGAGCGGCATTATGGCAGTCGACGAAGTCTTGCCGGGAGTTTTGGGCGCCGGCGACGTTTGAAAGAGTTACCAATGGAAGAAAGAAGAGAAGGGTAGAGAATCTCATCTTGTGTACGAGTGGTGGTCGATCGAGTGAGGAATGTGTTCTTATAGGAGTAGCAGGCTTGGAATTGACGCTAAGTCAACTGAATTATGGGCCGTGATTTCTGGCTCAGATCTTATTTTCTTCCCCAAAATTCGTGAATTGGCCACCAATTTGGTTAGCAAATTTGGGAGAAATTTTCGGGATAATTTAAAAATTTTTTAAAAAAACATTTGGGCCTTGACAAAATGAGTTCTGCACAGCCTACGTTACCGTCCAGAATAAAATTTGTATCTTCTCAAAAGAGGAGTACTAATTATGAATGAAGGTTAAATATAACTAGCGGAAACATCACCCGCGATGCGTGTGAAAAATTTTTTTTTAATTTTTTCTAAATTTTAAAAATATATTTAAAAATATTTAATTATTTAAAAATAAAATATTTAAAAAAAATTATGATATTATATATATAAATATATATATATATACAGTTAATTATTATTAATTAAAATAATATATATTTTAAAATATATATTATTTTAATATATATATATATATATATATATATATATATATATATATATGTGGGGGGGGGGGGGGGGCGAGGGAGGGACTTAAATATTATAGATATATAATATTTAGGGGACTTACATATCTGACTCCAACCGAGAATTTTTTTTAATCCCCATCTCCGAACCCGTCGGAAAATCTCAGAATCCGAACCCGACTTTTTCGGGGCGGAGAACGGATTTTCTATTAGGTTCGGAATAAATTGACATCCCTTATATTCTAAATAATTATTTAATAGTTAAAATATATATATTTATATTATATATGATAGTTATCATAACTATAATATAACTTATATTCAATAATAAGCTATAAAATCATCCTGCTTTTCTCTTCTAAACGTTCTTAATATAATTTTATGATTATATTCACTTTTATTTTAAGTTCTTTTTTTTTACGCTAAATCTCTGAGTCTTATCTCTTAATTTGGTTGTGCACTTGAGTCGGTAGGTGCCGTTACAAATTAAATGAAAGTAATTGTGGGTAAATTTCGTCTACGTTTCAAAGTGGAGATCATAAATTTTTAAAAACAAAATCCAAAATAATGAGAAATTGATCAAATTTATAGTGTTGCGGACACTTTTTTTCATAAGTTAAATGCTACAAATATATATATATATATTATATATATATAATATATATATATATATATATATATATATATATATAGAGAGAGAGAGAGAGAGAGAGAGAGAATTCGATATCAAAGTAGTTGAGCACCATGTGGCACTTCTTATAACTCATAATATGCCACATGACATCTCTATTATCTTACCATGTGACATGTGTCACTTAAATATAATAAATATATAATTAATAACATATTTAATGAGAGTTTGAATTCAATGCATACTTAATATATTAATAAATAATTTTATTAAATATAAAAAGTAAGTATAATTTATAATATTTTCTTTTATATATTAAATATAAATAATAATAATTTAAAAGAATTTGAAATGTCATTATTAAATTTTTAATAATATATATAATTATATACAATATATACAAATGTGTGATAAAAGTCGTAACTTTTGCTATGAAATAAAGAATTTTAAAAATTATCATCAAATTTTTAATAATCTATATATAATTATATACAATATATATATAATAGGTGATCAAAGTCGTAACTTTAGCTATGTAATTTGATATTTTTTCTCTAATTATATGTCATAAATATAGTATAATATTTTTTAAAAAATAAATATTAATTTATATAGGATTAATATATTTAATAAAATAAGCTTTCAAAAAGTCTTATATATATATATATATATAGACACTAAACGGGTGTAAATTTGATCAAAATTAATATATTATAATAATATTATTATTAATATATAATATAATATTTTAATAAAAATAATTATTAACTTATATATTAAAATTTTAATAAATTTTTAATACTATCATTTATATTGATGACTAACAACCGTGCATCGCACTGCCTCAAAATTAGTTTAGTTAAAAGTTAAGATTTGGTTTAAGAGTCTAATTATTGCAAAGTACGTGACAAATTACTTCCACGCCATTCATTTAATTAGCTAATATAATGTCTCTTTCAGAGGAGGTCATTCTCTGTATTAAGAATGATATAAGTCACTATAATCTTGGATAATATCTTTTACCACGTAATTTATTTGAAGGTCTATCCCAAAATTATAGTTTAATCCGAACTGTATCCTAAGTTAAAAAATTAAATAAACTAAACTTCACAATAAAATTTTGACAATGTCTATATATAAATAAAATCAATTTTCAAGAATCCTCATAATTTTTTTGGTCTATTGACAAACTACGGTGTGTTGATGGTGGGCTTGTAATTTATAAGGGAGGTGCGTAACGTATACTAAGTGTGTTGGCCTTTTTTTTTCGACCTCGCCGTGTCTTTCTACGTTTGCCGTGGCTGACGGATGAATCTCTAGTACATGCATCCCTTAATTTGTTGTTCCACAAAAAAAATGTAGTTCTTTGAGACGTAAAGTGGAGGGTACTAAGGCTCAAATATGTTCACTTTGAGAAGTTATTAGCTGCGTGTCATGCATATAAGTTTATCTGCATGGCGCACAATAAAAAAATTATTTATGACTATTTTTTGAAAAAAATTTTAATATGAACACTATAAATTTTGATAACTATAATTTTTATGTTGAATTTTTTTTCAAAAATATTTGTAAATAGATATTTTGAGACTCTAAAAATTAATGAATTTAAAATAAATTTTAAAATTATTTTAATACCCGTTAATCTTTAGAGTCCCACATTCTATTTTTAGAAAAAAAATTCAATATCAAAATTATAGAACTCATCGAAATCTATAATTTTCATATTAATTTTTTTTTAAATAATCCTAAAGTTTGTTTTTTATTTTTTCGTGCTGCGCGCTGTGCAAATTAAATTTGCTGTTCGCTTTGCATAATATATACAATGACCAATCCCCACGGATGTTTTTTTTTTTTTTTTTTTTGAGAAATAATCCCAACGGATGTTTAATTTGAGTATTAGTCATATATGATGGAAGGGGAAAAAAAAGAAAATAAAGAAGCAGATCAAAGAAAAATCGCAAGTTTTATTGATCATGTTGGGGATATATTTTCGGGTATGTCAAACATACCTTTTTATTCATCTTAAACCTTATTAACACATATTCCAATACTTTATTTCATATCCTGATATTCATGCGTGGAAGCCCATGCACGTAGCTACTTCGTTCTTCAGTAGGGACGTTGTCCGACGAAGTTGCCGGGAGGGTTGTAGTTACATATGATAAAGACGCCGCCGTTGTTGCAGTTGACACGTGCGCACCCGATCTGCGTTGAGCTCCGCCACACCACCTGCGTGTAATGCCCGCACTGCTGCCCGGCGGCGCAACTGTTGCTGTTGTAATCATAGTACTGCTTCTCCGCCACCCACGCGTTGACAGCGTCCACGCCGGAGAACGCCGATGCCGGCGATCCCCAGAAGATGTTCTCTCCGTACGGCCCGCCGGAGTGGCGGAGCGCACAGTCACCGATCCTCTGGTTTGCGTAGCTCTGCGCGTAGGCGGCAACCGTGCCGTCCCACGTCACAGGCCCCACGTTCACGTCTGCCCGGGCGCGGTTGTGGGCATCCACGTAGTCCTGCGGCGAATTCTGGGCTCTCACGGTCTGTGCCATGGCAAGCATTAATGCCATGGCGCAGATAAGAGTTAGTGATGATAAGCTTAGACAAGAAATGGAGTTTGCACCGGCCATCTTTGATCTTATGAGAGTTATTGATGATGGAGAAGCTTACCTTTCATGGCTATTTATAGGAAAGTAATTGTACTTGGAAAAAATAAAAATAAATGAAAAAGAAAATTTAATAGTGTTGACCAGTTAAAAGTCTATCAATTAACTGTGATTAATCCTTAATTAATTGTCTTAATTATTTCACAGGAGATAGAAAAGGATATGCATGTACTGAATATACAAACGTGGAAGAAAAGACTTGAATTGCAAGTAGATTAATGACCTGTCAATTTAAAAGTACATATAATTAGAATTTTTGCTATAAATCAACATCGACTTGTGGAATATGCTGGTAATCTACATTATGATCAACATAAAGTTTTGGAAGTTATATGACAAACCATAGTGACATACTCGTGGGAAAATCTAAAAAAGAGTTTCTGGAAGGTTTTCTTTTTTCTTTTTCTTTTTTTTTTTAGGGAGATGGTAGAGATTGGTTATATTAGAGATTACAATTTTGTCACCAATCTCTATCCGATCATGATCAGGTTCGATCTGAACCTGAAAAAAATAATGTGAAAAACACTAAATCAAGCACCTTTCTAAGCCTTAGTTAATCGAGACCTCATTGCACCGGCCGCTCGTTGTGCATGTTAGCGCACCTAGTATTAACAACCATTCCAGATTTACATAGTAGAAATTTAGGGAGATTGAAGATTTTTCTTCCACAATTCTGAAGACTAAGAACTCTTCAAATTTGGATAGACTAAGGCTCAGCAATCAACTTCTAATCTACACACTAAAAGGCCATATGCGTTGAGTCATCAGGATTTTTTTTCCTTAAATTTCACCATCAGCGAAAATAATTTTCCAACGCCTATGTTTAATTACTAGAAAATTCAAATTTATACAACGTTAAAAAAAAGAAAATTCAAATTTATACAACGTATCTTACCATGCCATCATTTGCGCATTACAAAAATTCCCAGAGTAGGGACGCACATGTACGACCTCCTGCGAGCAAGGGAACACTTACGGGATAGGATAGGAGTATCATCCTGGAAAAAAATATGGAATAGTTAAGTACGGTGCATTAGCTTTTTTAAAACACTTTGATCCTCAAAAAAAAAATACAGAGTATATGCTAGAAATAATATATAGTATATCATTCATCTATTATTGGTCTTCTTAACCTAAACTTATGCAGATAAAACCTGCTGACTAAATTATGTATTTGTTGTTTTTTGAGATGAGAAGGACAAGTTACTATCGTGTATGGCCTTATCAAGGTTATGAATATTCAACAAGTTGTTGATATATATATATATATATATATATATTGGAGACGATAAGAGCTGCACAACTGGTCTTGCACGTTAACTCTTCTGGATTTACAGATTGTTGAACGAATGACTGATGTCTAAATTCAGACACTTGAATGCCAATATTGAAGATTAACTAATGGAAGACCAAAGACTCTTAAACTCTCTGATTAATCAACTCTTATTCCACTGGAGAATCGTTAGTCGTTGGAGTCTTCAATATTTGTTTAATTATAAAAAAAATCACCATCATCATATATATCTATATGTTACCTCTCCTGCTAAGAAGATTAAACTTAAAAAAAAAAAATGTTGAGAAGATAGGATTTCCTTTTCTTTAATTAAAATCATGTCCTTCACTCCTTCATGGCTGATCAATCAGCATTACGTAATGAAAGCATATTAAGTGATCATAATATGTTTATGCATTAATTTATTCTTAAATAGTTACATAATATCAGATTCAGAGATGTATCAAGCTGAGAGCGTCTCCAAAACTAAAACAAATTCAGTAAGGCTTCTGTCCCACATAATTTCCAGGAGTATAATAGTTGCAAATGATGAAAATTGCACCACTGTTGCATGTAACCCTAGCGCATCCTATATTTGTAGAACTTCTCCACACAACCTGAGTATAATGCCCACAAACATGTCCCGAAGCACAAGTATTCGTATTGTAATCGTAGTACTGCTTCTCGGATACCCAGCTGTTGACGGCGTCGGCGGCCGTGTACGGGTACCCGTATCCCCAGAATAGGTTCTCACCGTAGGGCCCCCCAGAGTGGATGAGCTGGCAGTCGGATATCCTCCGATTGGCGTAGTTCTGTGCGTAGGAGGCCACCGTGGCGTTCCAGACCACCGCGCCGACGTTGACATTCGCCCGTGGAGTGTTGTGTGCGTTGACAAAGTCTTGGGCTGAGTTTTGAGCTTCAGCCGTGATCATCGCCATTGCAATGAAAATGGTGCATATTAAGACTTTGCCTGACAACTTCATTGTTTTTCAACCTTGATTGATGATTCAAAATGGCTTTGGTATAAGACTAACTTGGATTTTAGATCATTATATAGTGGGAAAAAGGTGAGTTTTTTTTTATTCAGAAGCTGGTTACTTAGAATGGGGAAAGTAGTCTTCGTTTTCCAAATGAAGTTAGTGTATTGTGAATGTAGACAGTTTGGTATATTATTTTTGGAATCAATTCTGCAGCTTTTGTGGCATACTCACCGGAGCAGATTCAGTGTACAATCCACCTGAAAAGTAGATTTTTTTTTTTTTTTTTTGAGATATTACTAAAGCGCTGCTATGTACAGCAACAAGATGCATCAATAAATCTACCAAAATCACAATCCATCTAATTAAATTAAAAAAGAAGACCAAAAATTTAGAGGAATGTTTTGGGAAACTTCCAATATATAAGTTTTAGATTTTAATAAAATTTATAATTTTCATAATGAAATTTTTTCAAAAAATATTTTTAAATAGTTATTTTAAGACTCCAACTTTTAACGAGTTAATAGCAAGTTTAAATACTATTTATGAAACGGAAAATTATGAATAATTCTCGATTTTTTTTTGAAAAGTTATTTTTTAATCCACCCGTATTTTAAATTTAATAACAATCCCCTAATTTTAAAATTATTTATTTTTAACCTTCATATTTTTTAAATATACACTAATAATTCTATGAATAAAACTATTAAGTATTAACATATTTGTTTACGAGTTTTTAGATCTTTGAAAGTCTCCGACGGTGGTGCCGTTTATCATATCTCATCTCTCGATCTTTCCGCCACGATCGTTCCCGCCTTCACTAGTAGCTCCACCTTGATTGTCCCTGCCAGGATCTCTCCGCCACGATTGTCCATGTCTTTGCCAAGAGTGGTGCCATCATTATGCGAGATGGCAACGATAATCGGTACCGTTGCGCCGGAGGTTTTGAAAGTTTTGAAAATTTTAAGGAAAATTTGTTAATAGGTTAATTAATATGGATATTAGTGTCCATTTAAAGAAATGGTTGAAAATAAGTAATCTTAAAACTAAAGAGTTATTATTAAGTTTAAAAAAGTAGAGGGGTTAAAAATAATTTTTTTAGAAAAATAGGGAGTTATCCATGATTTTTTCTTTATGAAATTTGTTTTAAATATCTTAAGTTTTGGAATCCAAAAATACCTATTTAGAAGTATATTTTAATAGTAATTTTTTAACATAAAAATCATAAATTTTATCAAAATATACAATTTTTATATTGAACGCTTCTTAAAAAAAATGCTCTATTTTTTTTATTGCTTTGGTTATATTGATTATTGGATTTTGGTAGATTTGTATGTGTTGCGGTGGGGCCACTACCATTTTTCAGTGTTAATATTGTAAATAAAGTTATCCATTTAGTAATATTATAGTTATAAATAAAGTAATCCACCTGAACAGTAGATAATTAATATTATAAATAAATTTATCCACTTTACTTATGGGAATGCCGCATAAGTATGATGCACCTGGAAGTAAGAAAATAAGTATTTATTATTGATAACGTTTCGGGATAATCGCATTTCAGGCTCCTAATTCAAAGTATTTGTATTTCAGCCCTTCAAAATATATTTTTACGCCGACGTGACGATACTCGCACTAAGAGGGCTGAAATACGAGACCTTCGAAATAGAGGGCTGAAATATAATTATCCTTAAAAGTTTTTAGGAATCTGATTCGCACTTCTCATGCGGTAATCGAGATTCTTCCGGCTGTAACTGTCCTAGATTTGTGCACAGAATTTGATCAAGAAATTGACGTCAAATTCAAAAAAAAAAAAAAAAAAAAAAAAGAGTATCTTGCTCAAAATTAACATCAGTCCTAATCTCTGAACAAATTGTATACTGTAATAGTGTTAATATAAAAGTAACAATTCTTTATGCTATATTTATTACCAAGCACTTTTTGAAAAAGTCTATTTAGTAATTCAATAATTCGTGCAAAACTAGATTAGTGATGGAATAGCACGGGATGATGATCCATCGATATACACCTCGTTCCTAATATTTTGGACATCATCGGCCTATGCTTTGTTTATTTGAAGAGAAAAATAAGAAAGTAAAATTAATGTAGTAGTTACGGTTTTATTTACTATGACAAAAAAAAATCAAACACTTTGTGTCTTACTCTTTATGTAATATTTATTTTCATCACATTAATATCAATACGTCACTCTCTATATAATTTTTATTTTAGTCATGTCTACGTCATAAGTTAGAAGGTAGGATACAGTGACTTAATAATGATATATATATAGTTTTTATTTTTATCATGTATGTCATAAGTTAGAAGGTAGGATAAAATGACGTAATAATGATGTCTAATGAATATAATTACTATACTAGTTAATAACAATATATTATAACCAATAAGTTTTATAACTCAACGATATTATAATAGCTTTATTAGAACCAATATTATAATAATAAATAAATATTATGTAAAATTTGCTAGTTCTATATAATTATTAAAAATAAAATCACAATTAATATTTAGTACAATTAGTATTGTCTTTCATAGAAAGATGTATACTTCCATTTAATTTCACATTTTCAAGTAAATAAAACTAAAATTTAACTCTCTCATTATGTGCTAATTTTTATTTTTCTGTTTTTATTTTTGATTTTTCACTTCTCATTCTATTCTTTTAATAGCCTCATTGTTTGGTTAATTAAGCACTTAAGCTCAAGGGCTACCTTAAGGGCAACTTTCCAAATTACATGCTCAAATTCAGTTTGATTTATTTATTTATAATACTAAAATAAAATAGAAAAAGTTGGTACTGTATATCTCAACATAATTATTAACAATCAAAATAAATTTAAATTATTTATTATAATTATTATAGATATTATATAGTTCATATTTCGTAAAAAAATATGAAATGATTTATTTTTTTCTCTCCTATATAGTTATATGATTTTCATATTAGATTAATTTTTATTTGTTGGTTTATATTTCTAGATTTTTTATAAAAATCTATTATATATAAAAATTACTTATTATATTTTTAAAAATAATTTTGGTGTATATATTTATATTAAGTGCATCGTCCATTAGTATAATTTGAAGGTCGACTTGACCTAGATCTGCCTGTGTTCAGTTTTCGACTAGTAAAAAAAAATACTATGGTGCGCGTACTTGACTCGGTTAAATGAATTTGGGCTTTGTTCAAACGACGAAGATGGGTCAGATTCGCTATCTTTGATTTAAAGCCCACTGAGATAATTTAAAGGATTGAAATCAGCAAGTTCGAGAGAGAGGGAGCGAGAGAGATGGCGCTGACCCTTTGTCTTTCTCCTCATCCTGTACCTCTCAGATGCAAGCAAAATGTAAGTCCTAATCTCCGATTTCTTAATTCAAGCTCCAATACGAGCCCTCATGTGTTATTTTTAGGCACTCGGTTTGGTATTGAAATTCGAATCTTTGTTTACCGAATTAAGGTTGAAGTTTGGATTCTTTAAAAAAAATTTAGAAATTTTGTTGTTCAGCCTTGTTTTGTGTTATTTAGTGGAGATTCGTCCATCATTTGAAGTCTCTAAATGTTTTCAGCTGCATCATTTTATTATCCTTTGCAATTGCTTTGCCTTTTATATACCCAAAAATACATATACTTTTCGTGTACAATATTAATAGTCCTTCCACCAGTCTTACATTGAAAAAGTGGTTTGTATAACCGTTAGAACACTCAACTGTATGATCAGTACATAGTCATAGCAAAACTTTTTA
Organism: Xerophyta viscosa; assembly: GCA_002076135.1. Lineage (NCBI taxonomy): Eukaryota > Viridiplantae > Streptophyta > Magnoliopsida > Pandanales > Velloziaceae > Xerophyta > Xerophyta viscosa. The sequence goes on from MJHO01000011.1 coordinate 611,836, forward strand.
GATGAATAATATGATCATCCTAAAGTATAGCTGCTGCTGCTTGATGTATCACTTGTTGAGAAGTTACGGGAGTTTTTATGTGTTCTGAGCTGTGTGAGATAATGTTAAGGTACGTTTATGGTTTATTTCTTCTTAAGTTGAAGCCATATCCTTCTGATTCTAGAACAGTTAATTGTGCCGAGAAATGTTTCGTAATGACTAATTCACCTATAATATCCTTTCTTGAACTTTTGAGGTGTTATGTATATGTTGAAACTGATTTAATCAGTATTACATGTAAATTTAAATTTTGGCATTGAGAATTATAAGGTTGTGACTTGTAGCAATGGAGTTCTTTCTGTACCTATGTTATGTAAAAAATGGACATTCCATCTTTTCCTCCTAACGGCGCTGCTAAGTTATCATAACATGTTATTTATATTTTATACTAGTATATCTAAGATTTAAGCGTAAGGTTTGATATGCCAGAGTGAAAGGCAAAATGAAAAACACTTGACCTTGAATTAAATTCCAGTAGACTACTCTATAGCATCTTGTTAGACTGATCGATTTTATTCAAGTGAATAGTGAGTTGGTAGAAAAACTGTAATTTGGTTCTTTTACACCAAATGGTTTGAATTTAGTGAAGAACATACGAATGTGTGCGATAGTCCGGTTGCGCAGTTTTCGGTCGACTGAAACATATTCCATTCGACCGAAAGACGCGGGTCATGCACGAATTATGCCGGTTGTTGGGCCTGTGCGCGAGTCCGGCTTAATCTCGTATTTGTACGGGATGATAATTTGTGTTCATTAACTTGGAGGCTCTATGAGCTAGCACCTATCAAGTGGATCCACCATTTTCAAGGCTCAAAAAGGAATCCGGTCGTGTGGTGCGGCTGGGGCTTGGTCGGTGCAGCTTGGGCTTGGTCGGTGTAGCTTGGGCAGGGGGCCCGGGGATCGAGACGTGACAGAATGGTATCAGAGTGACCTTATAGTCTGTACGCTAGGTTGTGCGGAGTCATACGGGAGGCAAGACTACCAAGGAATGGTAGAGCTCCTCGCCGTGCTGGGCCAAGTACTCGATTGGTACACCAACAATGGAGAGTCTATGCTAAGTCTTCCACTGCGACCTGTCCTGCACGACGAGAAAGTCGTGCCTATAGTTAGGTGAATGTAATACTCCGGTTGTGCAGGTTTCGGTTGACCGAAATAGATTTCTAGTCGACTGAAAGTCGGGGGTCACACACAGATTGGACCGGTTATTGTGCCTGTGCACGAGTACAGATTAATTCTGTATTGTTTGTACGGGGTGATAGTTTGGGTTCATTAGCTTGGAGGCTCTAAGAGCTAGCACCTATCAAGTGGATCCACACTTTTCATGGTCCGATAGGGACCCAATTGTGTGGTGTGTCTGGGGTTTGAGCGGTGCGGCTCGGGTGGAGGGCCCGGGGCGGATCGGGGGCGTGACAATATGTATGTTGTTTATGTGGTTAAAATGCAGGGTTGTTTGTCATAGTGTATATTAACTAAGGTGTATTTATTTTCCCAGCAGGTTAAGATATGGCAGAGATCGACGCCGATGCCTGTTCATGGCAGCTCGCTATTTTCTTTAGTGCTTCCTAACGGGCTTTCAGTTGCTTCCACTTCAATCAAGGTTTCATCCGGTAAAGATTTCAACAACCCAAATGAGGCTGTCAATTACCTGTACATCTTCATTGATCGTGTTAAGGGTGGTTCTCATAAACTACTGAAAGATTTTCCCTGGCAAAGGGCGAAAGATGTGGTTCTAGAGCGATTACTTATTGTTGGGAACAAGTATTTTAAATGGTCCTTTATTGTTCTATTGGCTCTCACCTTCATATCGGATTCCACATTTGCAATCTCAAGAAATAAAGAACTTCTCATTCCCCTCGGCCTATTCATAGGAGTTACACTTGCGGACTTCTTGAAGGAATTCTCTCTTGATTTTTTCAACAAAACCACAAAGGTTTAATTCTTTTTTTTTTTGTATATATTGTGTGGTGCTGCTTTTGTCTCATTAAAAAACACATCTTCAACTCATGGTTCTCGTAAAACTGTTATTTTTGACAGGATCAGGAATTTGTTAGACATATTCTCCTTATTGGATTCTTCTTTGCTTTTGTCAAGCTTGCATCTCTTCGTCTTAGTACGCAAGCACAAGTTCTTCTCTCACATGTCAGCAATGGTGGTTTGATGCAAGCTGTGTGGCTAGCAAAAGGATCGCAAGAAACAGAAAAAGTGGAGTCTCAAAGCACATGAAGATAGCAGGACATAAAAGCTAGTCTTTCAAGATATAGGCTTCAAATAGGGAATTTTGTCTTCTGATCACCAGTTCTGCTCGTTGTTATTACGGTGACGTATTGCTATCATGTAAAACAAAGCCATTTTTTGAAACTTATAAAAGCTGGTATTGTTCCCAAACACTAGATTAGTGACATGCTGGTGTGTAGCCTAGACATGTTCAATACTTACATTTCCAAGTTAAATTCTATTCATTCTGTGGTTATTGTTAATGTGTCATGCGCTCCATCTTATCGACCAGAAAAATACGAGCCTTCATGTGACCATGTCTATATGGTTTACTTATCAAACCAGAATTTCCTAATTTATGTGTATATGCTTTCCAAATCCAGTTTATTTGTCAGTTTCAACTCGTCTTCATTTCTCTCAACATGGTGATTGTAGTACCAAAAAACTAAAAATTCATTAGAGAATTTGAAATGATACTGTATACAAGTAACAAAATTGCCTACCTGATTACAATATTGAAAATCTGTTTCTAGGACAAAGGGGAAACCTATTTGAATGGAAAAGGCCATCTTTGGATCTCCAGCTACAGCTACATTCATTGGGTCTCCCACATTACGTTTCGCATGTCATCTACATCTACAGGTAATTCACTATAAGCTAAATAGAGTTGCTGGTGAATCTCTTCCATTTTTTTTCGTACTGTTCTTATTGTCTATCCATCCGATAATAATCTTATAACACACACACAAACACACACACACACACACACACACATATATATATATATATATATATATATATATATATATATATATATATATAGAGAGAGAGAGAGAGAGAGAGAGAGAGAGGCTATTCTCAGGTCCAACGGTCAGTCGAAAAATCGCTGGCGACTTTCTGCTGAAAAACACGCGCGCGAATAGAGCCGTCGGATCGACGTGATCCGACGGCCCAGAAATCAGTTGAGATGGGCTATTCTCTGATCAGGCTGAGAATAGCCCATATATATATATATAAAGAGAGAGAGGGAGGGGCTATTCTGAAGACAATTTGAATGGTCGTGCTCGGTAGCTGAATTCGAGGTGAATATAGCCTTCTCTCTCTCTCTCTCTCTATACCAACGTATCAATGACATGTTTTATCTGATAGAAATTAGAGGTTTTGTTTGACATCTCTAAGGCTTTTTATTTGTGTACTTTCTTTTTTTATATAACGAGGAGAGATCCACATTGGGCTTGTAATGTATAGGTCACTATTGTTTTTTGAACTATGACCTTGAACCTATTTTGTAGACCTGGAATATAATAAAAGATTAAAAATCTAGACTTACTTTTGCCTTCCAGTGCTCAACGCTATAGGATTTAACTAGCCTACCAACTTATGAAATAATCCATGTAACTTAATAGATTAGTATATTTACACACGTATATAGAATTATTTTTTGAAATTTTCTTCATTTACTTGGCGAAGCGTCTTGGGACCTCAAGAACCAATTGAGCTTGGTTCTAGATGGCAATTCCAAAATGAACAGGGTGTTAGTTTTTGTATTAATCGATGGTGTCATTGGTGGCTGGAATCAAAGAAGATAGACAAATACTTCTTGGAGATTGAAGCTGATCAAATCCAACAAATTTCACTTGGCTCCCACAGTCTTAACCACATAGGATTTTACGGCATTATAATAGTTAATTATTTTCACATTAAAGTTTGTTTTTTTTTTTTAAAGATTTTGATAAAATTGTTTGCAAAAATAATTGAACTTCTTCTACGTAAACGACTTATACTTTGATGTTGGATTTAATGCTGACCGAAATGTGGCTGAAATTGGGATCGTAATTAAAAATGCGACGGTATATATATTGCTACCGCAAATGTTTCAATAATGTTTCTGATGTGAGAATGTGAAAGATTTAGCAGCAAAGGGAGCAATGGAATTCGCAATGGAGCAACATGGTACCTATGTAGCTTATTTAAATTAGATTTCCTTTCATTAATTTCAAATAATTCTCTAAAACAAATTTCTCCACATTATAGGAGGAGCAAAGCTACATATAAGCTTGCTAATTTAGCATTCTTCAACATTTAAAATGGATTATTTTAGAAAACTATTGTATTATTTATACTATGTGATATTTTGTTTAAAAAAGAGTAATGTCAAATTAGTCTCTTTTTTTTTCAAACATTGTTCAAATCAGCTTTCGACAAAAAAAAAAAAAAGGTTTTGTTCAAACAAGCTTCCGGTCGGAAATTTATAAATTTTTCGGCATTGTTGTGTCATAGTGTTACTAGCACTGTATTGTAATCTTTGAGCCGGAGTGTTTCGTACGAGCTATATTTAGTTTTCTGGACTAGCTATATTCGTATTGTAATATAAATTATAATAGTGTAATATAAATTATAATAGTGTTACGAAATTTAAGTTTCTGATGGTGCAAAGTGAAATTAATATTATGAATTGCTAATTTAGTATTGTTAGTTGAAAATGATTTGAGAGAGAATGTCAGACAAGAGATTGTTATGATAAAATCGAAAAAAGAATAGAAGACATAATGGGTCAGGGCCTGTTCGTTAAAGCACGGATATGTTAAAATTTTGTCTCATGCAGTGTCCGATATTGATACTTCGCAGAAATGTCTGGACACGTATAGAACATGCTAGATGAGTGTCCGAAAAATAAAAATAAAAAAGAATTCTTGACATACGTGTCGGACACGTCATTAGAATATTAGTAGTACAGTAAATAATATAATATAATGATGTACTTAAATATTATATTTTTTTAAATTTCATTAATATAATTAGACTTTTAATTAAGTTTATTTTAAAGATGTAAAATATTATAGTATATATGAATTTTATTATTTAAATATTACTATATGTTTAAATATTTAAAATTATTTTTATTTTTATTATCGTATGTGGAATCGTATATATTATTTATTTTTTTAAAAATTATTATATTTCGTATATGTATTGTATTATATCTCGTACTCAGTATCCGCCTACTCTTCTTAGGTTAGCTGGGTATCTGGATTATGCTGCGCCCGCAGATTAGTCATCGCCAGGACATGCAGAAGAAGCTTTGTTTTCTTTTTCTTTTTTTTATTTATATTTTTATTTTTAATAAAAATGATGGAAAAAGTCTGATTTTATCAACATCTGCTACATTATTGTACATTGTTGACTTTTCAACAGGCAATCTCTGAACTCAGACCTAACTCCATCATGTCAAACTCGAGTCTCTTTTTCCACTTCACCACACAACAAATCACCTAGTTGGGATCTTACTATTATTAGAAAAGTTGTAAATGTAATGATAATAAGATAAGTGCATCGACCAACAAATAAAATATTTGTGCTGCTATTACACAAAATTATTATATAAAGTTGAGCACGAACACATCATCGCAAATGTGCGATATAAGATTTACGCTGTGAATTACCGGGCAGTAGTTAGTGTTTTATTTTGAATTATCCATCTCGCTTAAGTGGTTTATTTCAAAAATTTTACGTGAAAGTATTATGTTCTTTATTTGTGTGTGTGCTCTTGCAATTTTTTCTTTTTTTTTATCTTCATTTTTTTTTGCAATTTCCTTGCACAAAATTATATTTCCGATCAAATAAAAATAAATATCTGTTGTTGCAGATTAGAAAGATGCATGTGAAAGTGGTAAAGACGTGGTAAGAGAGAAGAAAGAAAAAAAGAGTGCAAAATTTGCTAACGTAACGGTGCAAATCCATGAAAGATCACTTTTAGTCATCAATGGAGGACAGCCAGATTGTCGGCTTGGAGTCATCCAAACAACAAGTTTATTAATAGAGTTCTGATCAAAGGCGCATGTCGGAGTAGTTCGACTCGTGGTGTGGACGGCTTATGACTATCACTCAATGGGATGAATTTTTCGAGTTTTTCTTAGAGGTTATGAAAGATGATGTGGTTAGAAAATCGTGTCTAGTAAAACAGTATGATGCATGTTGCATGGGAGATTTTATATCTTTACGAAGAATAAAAAGTTCTCTACAAGTCCAGGGAGAATAAGAAGAATCTTGTGGTCATCGCTTTTAGCACATGTTGCAAAGCCGCGGCGGGCCAGCTGCTCCTGGGCGGCGTGTGCCGCCGTACAGGGCGGTGCTCTCTGATATGTTTTTTATGTTCCCCCAATGATGATTCATATATTATTATTTGTTGTTGTTCTCCTCCGCATTATCATGTTTCTTTGACATCAGCATTATTATGGTCTTCTATTATTGTCCTCCCATTATATGGGGAAACTTGACACAAAATTAACTGAAATATACTAAAAAACATATTCATAGCTAACCCAGAATATGTCCCAATTATTGATCAGTAAGTCGTTTTGGTTGCAAACCGCGAATATTTTTCCCAAATCCTAATATTCCAAGACTAATGCAGATACGATGAAGCACATAAAGTACGGATCTCCGAAGGTTTTGTCTCATTTTCTTAAAAAAAAGCTACCTACCTTGAGAGCCATTTAAATTAGGAGCATTAGTACTATACACCTCTAAAATTTATCTCTAAATCCATCCCTAAATCTATCTATCATCTATCAATCTACACCTATAAATTTATTTAGAAAAGCGTTTAGAGACAAATGCTACAGTTGCATAACATTTTTGTTACATTAGTAATTATTTCCACCCATCCTCCAGCCTGTGAGTAGATATGCTGGCCGAACTTTCAGACACTTTTTAGCATGTATCAAATATATAGTCTGAACCTGTCATCAAACACATTATATGAACCCAAAAAAAAAATATGATAATTTACAACCGATGATTTAGACTATTTAAAGTTTTAATGCATATAGTTTGAGTTTATAAGGCAACGATATGATTTTTCACATATAACACAAAAAAAGACATCATATACAATCCAATTCACTGTGCCATGATTTCTGAGCTGCATCAATGCTCTATCTTTGGGGCCCTTTCAGTCTTATATGGTGAATATAATCATAGACTCTGTGATGCTTTATATTGGGCATTGTTAGCTCTAGCTAAGGGTGAAAACGAGCCGAACTACTCACTAGTAGCTCGGCTTCGAACTCGTTTAAGCTCGGCTCGGATTCAAGCTTGAGTAATGAAATAAGAGAGCATGAACATCGTGTTACTCGGCTCGTTGGGTTCACGAGCCTAAACGAACTTTTCTATTTTATTTAAATATCTTTTACAATAAAATTACTTAAACAAGTTCGAGTTCGAACTTGACTGCGCTTGGCCTAATTCATACAATCGAACCGAACTCGAGTCGAGTTCGGCTTGAATCAACTCAAGGTCGGCTCGAGTCAAGTACAAGCTTGAGATTTTTTACCCGAATTTGAGCTTGAACTAAACTAATCGAACTGCACTTGAGTTTAATAGTATTCGACTTGAATTAGACTCGTTTTTACCTCTAGTTCTAGCTTTAGACCTTATACATGTGAATTCCTGAACTCCCAAAATAATATGGTATTATATGATCAGATAGACGTGGACTGCACACCTAAAATGTTTATTGGTCACGGTCTTGAATTCGATAGGTTGGCAACCAAATTACAAACTCAAAGTCTTGTCGTCCAAGAACAGTTATCTTTTTTTTTGGTCGGATAAGAAGAGTTATCTTTAAAAATCGATTATTTAAAAGTTTAAACATCTATTTTTCAACTCCTCTTTACAAGTCAATATTGGACGAGTTTGAAATTCTTCGCCTTGGAATCTCAAATATAGAAAGTCTTCGCTACGGTGTTTTACGTCTTATGTATCATAAAATCCGATGGCGAAGTGACGTCTCAAAGGAGCAAGAAGATCTCATCAAAGTCAAACTACAAATCAACAAATATTTGCATATCTATATTTTGGATTGCATGTACTAGTCAACGATATTTAACTAACTTATTAATTGTTATAATTATCATAATTATTACTGAACTCACATGCTAAAACGGCGTAGCATATGCTTGATCATGAAATTGCGTAGCCTCCCTTTAGAAGGATTTCCTTAATTTTGCACTAACTTTTGCATTACGTTAACGTTAACTGAGTGATCGAGCACCATTAGCAGTGATTCGTCTATATAATGCTTAGTTAATCCTATGGAATTAATAACAGACACATTGTATAGTCTATATTTGACTTTGATAAAAAGTACTAAAATTAATTTTAAAATATGCTTACAACTGAAATTTTCTATCACATGAACTCCTAAATAAAGTTCATGAAAAAAAGGGAAAACATTATCCCTTATAAGAAAGGGACAAAAATTGTACAAATCAATTATTAAACCAAGAAAAAGGAGCAGAAAAAAAGGAGCTACAGAAGGCACGGCGGTCATACTAACGAGCAAGCTTACGCTGCTCCGCTGCAGACAGGCGGAGCACCCACTTGGACAACGGCGGCGACCGGAGGCGTCGTCGCACCAACATGCCCGAATCGTTGTCTCCGCCGCCGACAAACTCTCTCATCCGGCGGAGCGCAACCCGGAGAGTCTCCTCCGACATGTTGGCGAAGCAAACCCGAAACCACCCTGGCTCTGAGCAGTGGCGACGAACCCGGCGATATATTTAACCCAACATCATATATCATCTTCTTCCACAACTCCATTTCCCCTTCAAATGTCTTCTTCTTCATCAACTTTCTCATATTAACCCAGCAGAACAACCCTGCATTGCTCTCCAAGCAATCTACTCCCGCCATTGCTAAGCCTTCTACTAACATATCATGTCTAACCTTGAGCCTCTTCTTGTTATCATGTATGTATTTCCTAGTAAACTCTTTATCTGAGAGAAGAACAGAGAGAAGATACTGAGTCTGAGAAGATATTAAACCGAAGCTGGACATTCTGGTGGCAGCTGCCGTAATGGCGTTGTTCGTAGAATATATTGCACCGACACGGAATCCTGGCAGACCGAGATCTTTCGACAAACTATAAACAATGTGAACTCGGTCAGAGACTTTGGATCTGCTAGAAACAATTTCTCTGACGCTGATAAAACCTGGAGAACCAAAGACAGTGCCGGAGTAGATTTCATCGCTTATCAGGTGAATCCCTTTAGACTCGATGAAGTCTATAAGGGTGTTCAGTTCGTGGCGGCTCGCGGTTGTGCCGAGGGGGTTGGATGGATTCGTTATCAGTACCCCCTTCACCCGAAAGTTTTGCAGTCGAGCTTGGTGGTAAGCGTCTTCTAAGGCTTGCCTGGTGACCCTGAACCCGTTTGAGCTTGTACAGGTCACCGGGATGATCTCTGCGCCCGTACGCCACTTTAGGTCCCTATCGAACCTGTGCCGTTAAATCTGTATCAATATTTTGTTACAAAAATGTATGTTTGTGTTATATTTTCTATCATGGTATTTTGAGCGTACCCTGGGTAGTAGGGAGTAGGGAGGAGGAAAGCTTCGCCGGGCTCGGCGAGGCAAAAAATGAGTGTCTCGTTCGCCGAAGTTGCACCGGCGGTCAGAACCAAGTTACTCGGATCAAACTTCACTCTGCTTCCTCTTAAATCACTCATAAATTCACATATTGCCTGGAAAATGATTTTCATACCGAAACTCAATAATCAAACATCCTGAAATCATAATTTCTCCCAAAAAAAAAAAAAAAAAAAAAGAAAATCACGAAGACTTACGGTCTTGAAAGCAGGGAAGCCATGGTAGTCCTGAAAGAGAGCAAGCTCTCTGAAGATCAGTGCACCGTCCTTCTTGAACCCGGCTGCCTCCGGGTGGCTTTCAAGCCAGGATTCTATGAGATCGAACGATAACTACACCGAAAATCGAATATCGTAAGATAAAATATTAATAAAATCATAATTTCATCAATGAAATATAGTACTGTCTACCTGGTTCTCAGCAAGGCCCATCTGTATGATGCCATTAGGATTGAGGGAAGGATGATAAGGGTTTGTCTCGTACTCCTTCCATCCAAGGAAATACGATGAATTTTCACCGTGGGAGTTGCACGATACCTTCGTCGATAACATCTCAATATTTTCCTAATTATATTTATCAAATATGTGAGAGACTTTTGAAGCTGTGTATGAATGAAGTGCGGAAGTGATCATCTGGTAGGTGCTTTATATAGAGCCTTTGGCCATGGAATGTTGACAGGAAAATTAATAATACTTCTTGACCAGGACATTCAGCATTCAGTTTGGAGAGAGAGAGCGAGCGAGAGAGAGAGAGAGAGAGAGAGAGAGATTGATATTAGAAGAAAGAATTGCCATATGTACGGACTATTTTGTTTGGCTAGGGGCACTTAGTCAGCGAATCGAGCTGTGAACGTTGTTTTTTTGATGATAAGGACACGTTCAAGAGCATCTCTGTTTAGCAAAATCCTTGATCAACTTGGAGCCACAAACAAGAATTAGATTTGTCACTGACAATCTATATTTTAAAAAAAAAAACAATTTTGAGCATAAAAAAAAGGAAATATTGTTCAATTTTTTTCTTTTGAACAATATTTATTTTGCTCCAACATCTAATGTTTGGAATTTCCTATTGAAAATAATCACAGATCAACTGATTAGAAATATTTAAAAAATATTTATTATAATTTTGAAGTTTTATATTTTTCGAATCAATTTATTTATTGTGATGGTGTGGTGTTTGCATCAAGCACCCAAGAAGGTGGCTTACATCATCTCCTTAATTTGTGTAAAGAAGGGGGCCTCTATCATATTAGACCAATCATCATCCTATATTATCAACACATTATAAAATTTCAACAAGAATGTTTTATTATTCTAAAATTAGAACTATATGTCGCGTCTGCTGCCTCTTGGACATCCAAACTTAACCCGAGCTGAATTTATTAACACGAAGGATTAGTAGTAGCAGCTTGCGCTCACTTATGTATACCATATATTATGACAAGAAACATCACAAATCTGTTTTATATGAACCACTTAATGCATTAATCAATAAGTATTTTCACTTACCATGATCAAATGAGAGTCTTGGATAAATTCGTTGATGATTTTCAAGCTTCTTTCGTAATCGCAACAACCACATATGAAGTAATTTTCATGTTAGACTTTCGCGTAAGCTTATATTTTAATCTCCTTCTTGGTCTTTCAACGTTTAATCTTCAAATCATCCTGGGAAGTCTTACATATGAATTCATGTCTTAGTCTCCAACTGCCTACCCAGATCGCACTCGGGCGGGATTGCACGTTGTTGTCGTTATTGTCTGTCTCCAACAATAGTTTCCAATGACCACATTTTGCTTGAACTTCTCTTACTTATAAATGGTATAGACTGCAGCTCTATCTCTATTTTGAGTGCAGATGGCTTGCAATGTGCTGAGTAACTCGGCTGGCCTAAGTCTGGAAAAACAGCCTGCCAATTGACCAATGTGCTATATAGAGTTAGAGATATAGACATTCGGCCTGATAAAATTGGAATGTTATGTCGGCGGTTGATTTAGAATTTAAGTACGATTTAAACTCTAATTTGGAGCATATATGTTTGTAGGAGACTTTTCGAATATTGCGGCTATCGACCAAGATATTTCATTTTTATCCACGATGCAGACGTCCCCATGTAGTTCACTAGGGTTTGGTCGACATTTTATTATATATGTATTTTTGAGAATTGTGAGGTTCTTCTCCGCGTCCTAGATGTAAATCTTGTACCTTATATGGTGTATTATTCATGTTTATTGTCATGCACACTTCCGCACTTTGAAAATTTTCCAATACATAGGAATATATATTACTCAGATACAAGTATGCTTTCAATTTTAGAAATTTATAGTAATGTTGATAATGCATTATCCAGCTAATACTTGGGGTGCGCCGCTGTATTAGCACATGGATTTCACTGAGATTTTTATGTGAAGTATGAACTCTTGATCAGATCTTTCAAAAAGTTGATGCTTCTAGGACAAAAGAGGGGCCTAATGACATCAATATGTGACCATAGATATATATGGTCGTCGATAACTTTTGCATTTTCATACTTTTGGATTTTTGTAAATATTGTCTTGATCTTGTTGTACGGTAACTTTGAAGAATGGGGTCAGAATTGTTATGTAATATATCATGCAAAGTGGTTATTATTTCAAATTTAACACTGAACAACCTTAACCTAAAATTTGACTTCTCAGAAGATATTTAATTACTCTTCTCTAACGAAAGTCAGCGTTTGACTTCAACATTGTTGATCTAATTATTCTTTGGTTCGTTCGAAGTCCTATTTCCGAATGAAGTTAAAAAAATCATTCATGTTATTACTATTGCTTTGTTTGAGAAATCATCTCCTATCCTTTGGAAAGGGATTAAGGTTTCTGGGTTGACCACCAGTACTCTATTTACTCCAGAAATTACCACAAATCCTTTTACAAACTCTATAGAAAAAAGACAAGGACGAGAGAGAGTTATTGTCTGCCCTGATCTGCTCGACGTGCATGGTCAAGATGAACAATTCCGCATGGACATACCCGGCGACACCCTTGATCATGTCAACTTAGCATTTGTTAAATACTGTCTTCTATAACGTACACCTTCTCATAAAAAATAAAATACTAGCATCTGGGATGCATGGGATAATGGGGGCCATGCCATGTTGTCATGATGATCTTCTTCCATTTTATCCTACACATTATCAAGCATGAAACATTTTATGGCTACTAGATCCATGGACCATAATGTCATGGTGTGACAACTAATATGATGATGTCGCATCCTTTGATAATTTGATGGGGTACATATGACTTTGTAGTTCATTACTGTAGGGGCCCCTCTAATTCATATTCTCACCATATCCAGGGTATTATAGACCCAAAGCTACTACACTATCAAGCATTGACAATTTGAAAGGTCAACAAAACCACTTGTTCCGGACTCATTTACATTCGAACGTAATGCAAGTCATATCGATATATAATTGTAGTCAAACATTCATGGGTACTATGTCGATCGGGGTAACTCAAGCTACAAACTATCTTGTGTAACATGAAGTTAAGGGGAGATCAGTTGGCAAATACTTTTGTGTAAAGTGAAAAGGCAAGTTGCACCATTTAAAATAGCAAACATGATATTTTTGGTCTTCGATAGTGATCTCATCGAGGACAAAATTCTTGCTGCTTTTGTTGACTCTGCTTAGGCTAAAATTTAATTTAGCACTTTGAGAATTTACGAGATTAAAGAAGAATTAACAAGCAACACAAATCTCATAATCACACAAAGACATTCCGTAAAAGTCAATAGTATTGACAATAATCAAATGATGAATTTGATAATAGTGTGTGTGTGTGTGTGTGTGTGTGTGTGTGTGTATTAAAATTTAAATGAGAAATGCGTCTTTTGACCCAAAAAAAAAAAGAAGAAGAGAAATGCCTCTTATATATTAACATGAGGCTATTCTATACAAGGAAATAATGAAAATACTAAAAGTAAAACATAAAATTAGTAGGGAGAAATAAATATAAACTACATATATGTAATCTCACTTAACTGTTTACATGGAAATAATACGAAAAGGGAAAAACATGGGCAATGACATGAGTACGTTGTTTCAATATATTGACCAAAAGGTAAAAAAATCTTTTTATATAATCAAACTGAAACCATTGACGCTCACAGCCGTTCATTGTTGGATATTCAATCTTTTACAAACCATTCCTCTAAATTATGAGATGGATCTTTAATATTATGGGCTTTATAAAAAATACATGACATACTCAACTGCAGTGATCAGTGTTAGGATCTATATGTGCAAGGATTTTCATTTTCGTCCAAGATGAAGACGTCCCCATGTACCTCCGCAAAATTTTGGGTTTGTGCTATTATAGTTCTTCTACGAGTTCTATTTTGTATTTTGAGACAAGGGATGGGGTGGGTGCTCCGTGTAATTACACTCTGGTTTGGAAAGGGTTGTTCTCGTACCCCTTCCATTCAAGGAAATACGAAGATTTTCGACGTGGGAGATGTATGATACCTCCGTCGATAACATGTCGATTTTTTACTAACTATATCTATCATGTATGTTAGAGACTTTTGAAGCTTTGTGTATGAATGAGGGTGTGGAAATTGATCACCTGGTAGGTGCTTTATATAGAGCCATTGGCCATGGAATGTTAACAGGATAATTAATAATACTTCTTGATGACCACCACATTCACCATTCTGTTTGAATAGAGAGAGAGAGATAGAGAGAGAGAGAGAGAGAGAGAGAGAGAGAGAGAGAGAGAGAGAGGTGGGGGAAATTCGTCAGGGAACTGAGCTGTGAAAATTTTGTTGTTTGAGGAAAGGGAATGTTCATGAGCATCTGTTCAGCCAAACCCTTGATAAGCTTGGAGCCACAATCAAGTATAATGGATACGACTGTCACTATCTATATATATCTTCAACAGTATATGGTTTAGATTTTTTCCTTTTGATAATTATCATACATCAAATGATTATGAGAAAATTTAGAAATACTTAGTATAATTTTTTATGTTTTATATATTTCGAATCAATTTAGTTATTTTGATGGTAAGGTGTTTGCATCAAACACCCATGATGATGAAGGTGGCTCACATAATCTCCTTTGTGTAAAGAAGAGGCCGCTCTTATTTTAGAACTATCATCAACCTATACTATGATCAACAAAATAATAAAATTTACAACAAGAATGCTTCATTATAATAAACTAGTTTTGCACCCGTGCGATGCACGGATGTTAGTCATAAATATAAAATAATAATATAATTTTTTTTTATAATTTTATATTTATTATTAAATTTAATAACTATTTTTATTAAATTTTATATTTTATTTATCACATATTATTAGAGCAAGATAATTATTACCTGTTATATATAAAATATAAAGTATTTGAGAATAACGTAAAATGATTATAATATCCAGTTGTATATATAATTTTTTTTAAAATATGAATAATTTTTATTAAAATAAATCTTATTATAAAATTTGTATTATTATTATTATTAATAGTTACGCATGTATGTAGATCATTTTTTATAAACTAATTATTATTATTTTTTTTAAACCTTATTTAATCTTTTTATATTCTTAAATTAATTACGTGAACTCTTAACAGATAATGAAAATATTATGTGTTTTTTTTAAAGAAATACCAATTACACACCGAAAGTCATTAAGATGCCACATGGTGAAACTTTTTGACCACCTAATTTTATATATTTATAAATATTCATATGTTTTTTAGCATATCTTTAAATAGAATATTTTATATTTGTAATATTTTTTAATATATATGTATATATATAATTGATAATATTCGAAAGGTTAAGTTGTTTTTTTAAACATATTAATTTTACATAAATTAATATTTATTTTATTAAAATATTATATTATATTCATCACATATTTTTGAGCAAAAATAAATATCAAATAACATACCGAAAGTTACAACTTTGATCACCCCTTTATATATATTGTATATTACTATATATAAATTATTGAGAATTTGATAATGACATTTCAAATTCTTTGAAATAATTATAATTTATATTTAATATATGACTTTGATCACCCCTTTATATATATTGTATATAACGATATATAGATTATTGTGAATTTGATAATGACCTTTCAAATTCTTCTAAATAATTATAATTTATATTTAATATAAGTAAAAAAAATATATTTTAAATTATACATCTTTTTATGTTTAATAATATATTAAATTCTATATAACTCAAAGAGTTTTGAGTGCCATGTGGCACCTCTTATAACTCACAATATGCCACATGGCATCTCTAATATCTCACAATTTGACATGTGGCACATATTTTTAGAGCAAAAATAAATATCAAATAACATACCGAAAGTTACAGTTTTGATCACCCCTTTATATATATTGTATATTACTATACATAAATTATTGAGAATTTGATAATGACATTTCAAATTCTTTGAAATAATTATAATTTATATTTAATATATGACTTTGATCACCCCTTTATATATATTGTATATAACGATATATAGATTATTGTGAATTTGATAATGACCTTTCAAATTCTTCTAAATAATTATAATTTATATTTAATATAAGTAAAAAAATATATTTTAAATTATACTTCTTTTTATGTTTAATAATATATTAAATGTGCATGTGCATTGAATCAAAACTCTCATTAATAATATGATTAATTACATATTTATTAGATTTAAATGTGCCACATGTCAAATTGTGAGATATTAGAGATGCCATGTGGCATATTGTGAGTTATAAGATGTGCCACATGGCACTCAACTACTTTGATAGAGAGTTTTCTATATATATATATAGATTAGAACAATATGGCACTTCTGCTGCCTGTTGAACATCTAAACCTAACCCCAGCGAATTAATTAACACCAGGGATTAATAGAAGCAGCTTGCGTGCACTTATGTGTACCATATATCATGACAAGTAACATCATAAATATGTTTCACATGAACCACTTTATGTACAGTAACGCATTTAATATGTATTTTTAAATGAGAGATGCTTACAAAACCTTTGTCAAAAATTTTCCATAAATTGTTTGTAGAAATTTTACAAACCCATTCATAGAACTTTTGTCAACAAGGGCTAATGCAGCAAAACCAAAAACTATTATAAAAACTTTTTGCTACGATTTTTTGGCTTTTAATGCTAGTTTTTGGACGGTTGCATATGGGGTATATTCTTGTAGCTTGGACAAATTATTGATAATTTTGCTTACATTTTCTCTATTTCAAATGAAGGTGGCTTGCAAGGTGTGTTATTCATGTTATACTCGCATGCACACTTCCACACTCAGTAATACTTCCAATATATTCCTCAGCTATATACGAGTATGTTTTAGATTGAGAAATTTATGGCAAATATTAATATTATCAGCTAATACTTGGGGTGCGCCGCCTGTATTAGCACATGGATTTCACTGAGATTATTATGTGAAGTATGAACTCTTGATCAGAATTGTCGTATATTTGCTATATTTGCTATATAGGACAAAAGAGGGGCCCATGATGTCAATTGTGACCTTAAATAACTATATTTGGTCGACGATAATATTTGTATTTTGATACATTATTTTAGATTTTCTTACTATTGCCTCCATCTCGTTATACTGTAACTCCGAGAATGTTGGTCAGACGGGTTATGTAGATTGTAGTTTATCATGCAAAGCGTTTAGTATTTCAAATTTAAGACTGAAGCGCCTTGACTTTTAAGCTATAGTTTGACTTATCTTCTCTAATAAAAGCAGCTTTTGACTTCAAGTTTGTTGACCAAATTATTTCTTTAGTTAGTTCTAAGTCCTATTCAGAATTTAGTTCACATAATTATTTGTTATTATTTTTTTGAGAGAACAAGACAAATACTTCTGTGGAAAATATGGAATTATTTCATTAGCAATAGTTTTCCAACCAATCTTTTGAACCATGACTATGGAGTTAAACTCCGAATGTATGTTGTACCCGATATGCAACATATCTACCGCAACCTTCAAATTTCAATTTTTTTTTTTAAAAAAAAAAATACTCCTATTACGTATTGCAGCTGCTGGAACTCTGAATATTACAATTGCTAATATTCCTATCATGCATTGCAACTGCTAGGACTCTGAATATTACAGTTACTCTTTTTTTTAGAAGGCAAGCTCTTTCAGGATGAAAGGTTATGGCTTTGACCCCAACAAATTACTATGAAATTACCATGAATCCTTGTAGAAACGATATAATGACACAAGGACTAAAGGGAAGTACTGTCTGCCTTGATCTGCTCGACGTGCATGGTCAAGATGAAAAATTTTGCATGGAACACATACCTTACACCTGGATCATATCAAACTTAGCAAAAACGCTAGCATCCAGGATGCATGGGATAATGAGGGCCACATACGCCATATGGTCAATTATCGATCATGATCTTCTTACATTTTGTCATTTACTTCATCAAGCATGAGACATTTTATAACCACTATATCCATGGACCACAATGTCATGGTGTGACAACTAATATGATGTTGCACCCTCCATATTTGATTGGGGACCCTAGTTCATATTATCACGATCTCCGGGGTTGCCATAGACCGATAACAACTACACCATCAAAGCATGTAATTAAGCATTGACAATTTGAAAGGTCAATGAAAACTACTCCAATCTACTTTACATTCGCATGCAATGCAAGTCATATCAATAGCTGTAGTCAACAGTCGTGGGTACTACGTCGATCAGTTTCTATGACTCAGGATGGCTAGAAACTAGCTATGTGTGACATGAAGGTAAGGGAGCTAGGTTGGCAATTAATTTGATGTTTGAATTGCAATGGCAAGTTGCACAATTTGTTTGAAAACATCCTTTTCACTATGGGAGAGTATATAATAACTAGTTTGACATGGCTGATATGAAATTATTGGTCATTCAATAATGTTCTCGTCATAGACAAAAATCTTGCTGCTTTCGTTGACTTTGTTCGGGTTAAAATATCAGCACTCTTAGAGAATTTACGAGATTAATGAAGAAATAACAAGAAACACAAACGTCATAGTTGCACGTAAACCATTTACTTGGAAAACATTTGAAAAGGGAAAAACCATGAACAAAGACGTGATTTGCTTCACTATATATGCAAAAAGGTATAATAGTCTTTTGTAGATCAAAGACTAACTATTTGACAGTCGATTCTTATCTATACTATGATACACGGTCTCTGCCGCGACATCCTAAAATTGCAAACTTTTTGAGAAAGATCTTACATATTTATGGGTTTTATCAAGAAATTCAAGACATACTCAACCGATACGACAAAAGTTACTCAACCGTAGTATGTGCCAGGGATGGTCGCTCACAATTGATCGAGTCACTTGTGCTTTTAATCGAGACACTTGTGCCTTGAGTCCAAGTCATATGTATTGATCTTACATATTTATGCCAGATGTTTAGCCTCTTGCTATTTGGTGAGTACTAGTGTTCTTGTATTTTCCTTGAGCACCACTATTGGGCTTCCTTTTATCACCCGAAAGGATGAGTTTGGAGAGGATAATGTTTAGAAATCAAGATAAAATCGTAGAAGACTAATCACCAAGTGAGTCGGGACATTTATACATATGAAAAATCCCAAAGCTTGGAAAAGAAAACACAGACCCACACTAAGGATAAATAAATATCATACTTCTTTTATTTCCTTTAAAAATCAGCCCCCTACATGCTGCCATGTCAGCGAACGGAGAGATTGATTTACAAAGAATCAGCCTCAACAAAGACTAATATGTATTTATCCCAAAAAATTATGGCAAGTGAGATGAAAATATAACAAATAGGAAAAAAAATATAAGTGTCGTAAGTTCCAATTGAATATACGATTGTTGCATTTATGTGAGCGGGTTGGAAATCTACCAAACAGAGAAAAAGGATAAGTGTTGTGACTTCCTATTGAATACATGATTGTTGCATGCATGCCAGAGACACCAAAAAAGCATCCAATTTTATTTTGTCCAGAGACTACCCATATAGGCCCAAGCCCAAGTTCTGAAATTATTTTGTTCACCCAAAAAACCAAACCACCAAATTACGATACGAAAAGTGCGTCTTTTTAGTACACCGTTTGTTATTGGGGCCCCAAACTATGAAAATGCAATAAATAATGGTCCCATTTTCATGTGGGTTTATTTGTAAAAATGCAACCTTGGAACATTTCTCATTAAAGCCCATCGGTAGTGTATGAATTTCATAACCGACCATCGTCTTCATCACCGCGCGCGGAGCGGCTTCGATCCCAGCCCTGGATCGAGAGAGAGAGGTAGGATTTTGATGGTGGAGAAGAGGAGAAATGAGGGTATTTCTCCATGGGAGCAGAGCGAGCAAGTATCCAAAGCTTGGGGCATCTTTCTCTTCAGCTTGATTGGAGCCACCGCCACAATTCTCGCCGTAATCTCTCTCTCTCTCTCTCTCTCTCTCTCTCTGAATTTTCCTTTTTTTGTCTTAAATTTGATGCGTTGATCGATAGCCATAAGTTATCTACATATTAAATTGTTTGCATGAAGTTTTTTATTTTATGAGATTCGGAGAGGTTAGTTGTTAAAAGATTGCTTATTGAATTCAGTTTTAAGATAACGAGAGAAAGCCCTGCCCTAAGCTAACCGTTGGACGGTTTTGGCATATTAATAAGGATTGAATTCCTCTGCCCCATTTTTAAACACATATTTACATACATTTAAAAAAAAAAATTTAACATCAATATTATAGATTTAAATACATCGTAGATCTTGATATAATCTATAATTTTATATGTTAATTTTTAAAAAAAAAAAATACTTTTAAATAGATGGTTTGGAACTTCCAAATCTAACGAATTTTTAAACTGTTTTGAAATTCATTAAGGTATTAAGACTTTGGAGTCCCAAAACATTTATGTAGAAATATTTTTTTAAAAAAATTTTAATAAGAAAGTTTTATATCTTATCAAAATTTATAGTGTATGTTAATTTCTTTTTTTCAAAAAATACATATAAGTATATATTGGGAGTGGAAGCAGAGATGGGTGCATCGAGTTGAGGGCAGAGGATTTCAATCCTATTAATAAACCCGTCACCATTGGATGTTTCGCACACATGCCTTGTGGAGCCCCAACCCAGACAGTGAAGTACGTGTGAGCCTTTTGCAATTCGATTTAATTAAATTACTTATTTCTCTTGTAAATAAGAGCAATTTGATTTGATTTACAATAATGGGGTAGATGGTGGTTAAAAACTTTAGTTACATTTTTCTAATTAATTTTCAGCTTTCTTTGGAAAAAGTTGCAGTCCGCTTACCTTAGTACTTTGATGGTTGGATCCGGTTATTTGTTTTGCTAAAAAAATTTGATGAACTGCAGGTTGGACAATTGCGGAAATCTGCTGACTGGTTTTATACTGAGGTATTTTTCAATGTTTTCTTTCTTCAATGTTGCAAATAACGCATTTCCAAGTAGTTTAGTTAAGTGTGATTCTTCTCAGTGTACTCATTTTTCAAGCCAGTGTTATGCATGGTGTTTGATAGAATGTTCACCTAACCTTGGAAACTAGTCAGGGATGTCACTATTATATATTAGCTAATAGCCTTGTGCTTTGTTAAAATGATAATAAAAAAATTAGATGTTTAGTTCCTCATTGTTTTATGTGCAGTTATTGTGTTGTATATATAAGTAGTGAATCGGGTGCAATTCTGACTATATTTTTGAGATGGTTATCCCAGTGAATATAGTTGGAACAATTCTGTCTATCTTGTTGAATATCTCCTTTTTCAAAAGTTCAATAGGTCTCAGACATCCTCGTCGTGGAAAAACGCAGCTGGTAGTAATAGTAGGAACGGCTATGGAGGCTTCAAAGAAGAAGCATGGAGACGATATAGACAAAGAATGCAAGAGGAGAACGAGGAGAAAATGGCAAGAGTGGTTAGTTTATTTCTCTTAAATTTCGACCATGTATGATGTTAATGTCTTGGTTTTGATTTCAAAATAAATGTAATTGTATTACATCTAACAAGATTATTTTGGTCAGAAGATCATGTAGTGATCCATTCAATATGT
Organism: Xerophyta viscosa; assembly: GCA_002076135.1. Lineage (NCBI taxonomy): Eukaryota > Viridiplantae > Streptophyta > Magnoliopsida > Pandanales > Velloziaceae > Xerophyta > Xerophyta viscosa. Next base: position 633,599 of record MJHO01000011.1, read on the forward strand.
GGCGTGGTTTTCCCGTGTCTTCTTTCTCCTTTTTATAGATTTATGGTTTGGAATTTTTTTCATATGGTGAGGTTTATGTTCCTTGGTTATCTATTATGATATCATGACTGGTCTATTAGTCAATATGACAACTGGTTTTTTTTTTTTGTTACATTTTATCTGCTATTTTGTTCTAATTTGATGTAAGGGCTGTCTTAGTTTCTATCAGATCTTTGTCTCATTCATGTGGGTATTCTGAATTATGCTTGTCAAGCTTTGAACCACAGCACTCATGCTATTAGGCATACATTTGTTTTTTATTGTCGCCTATTAATAAAAATTGAGACAATACATTGGGTATTTGATATATTATAAGTTATAATTGTCTATTTAACTAGTTCTATTTCCAATGGATTATTATTTTGAAGTGGGTGATATAAGCATAATATTTTTCTTCTTAGGAGCGGATAAGACGCATGCAAGCTGTTTTCAACAGAGAGAGAAATAAATATAAGAGGAGTTATGACAACTGGAGAGACTATGGTGCTGCGTATGAACATTATCAAAGGGATGACTGGTATTGGAAGGCTGATGCATATTACAGCGATCAAAGAACCAATTATTGGTCGACACCTAGAGAGGTCAGAGGCTATACGATGTCGCATCATTACTCAGTCTTGGGTCTCGACAGGTAATATATAAAGAAAAAAAATTCACACATAATTTGTCCTTGTGTCAATATATAAGATAAAATCACAAGTTAGTATGATATAAAGTACATACAAAATGCTCATTGCACCATTTTGTGGCTTTCTTAGTCGTATTCTATATTCTCGAAGATATGAGTAGAATAGTTAATTTGGAAATAATGAACCTTGATTTCAAAAAAAAAAAAAAATGATCAATAACAAAATTATCCAACACCCTCTGTATGTTTTCTTTGATGGAAAAAATTGTCAATTAATTGGTATTTGGGATGTGTGTTCACTGATAATGTAAAGAGGATACCTACATTTTTGTGTTTGCTTTTCTACATATTTGAATCAACCTGTAATGAAGCAAAGATGAAGTTATATGTTTGATGTATCTTCCTTATTCGAATATTCTATAAGCAATATATCGCGTATTCAATTGTTTACATTTTTATTTTCTTGGTAAATTTTGTAGGTCAAGGCTGCAGCCATACACGGATGCAGAAATAAAGGTACATGATATCCTCGTGGTTCATTCGTTGCTTTGCTAATACTCATGCTGTTTTGTGATTGTATTTTTCGCGCTTAAGCTGATTATATGCACACTCTCTGTGTTCGAAGGTGTTTTTATAGTCAGCCATATTGCTGTGTCAGATATTTATTGAAACATCAGAATTTTACCTTTATTTGTGTTCTCAATATGAACGTTGGTTTTGCGAATGCAGAAAGCTTTCAGAGCAAAAGCAATGAAATTTCACCCTGATCAAAATCAGAATAACAAAGGTAAAAAGTCTCCTTTCTGGCAATTATTTTCACTTTTACGTATTCAATCTGGTCAACATATTCTTTTATCCATTTTGTAGAATTATATTTTGCTGATCTTTCTTGCAGAGGCTGCAGAAGCAAAATTCAAAGAAGTATTATCATCTTATGAAGCAATAAAGTTAGAAAGGAAAAATCAGACTTACTAACCTGTAAAAGGCTTAAAGAGATGAACCTGGATTTTTCTTAAGGCAAATGTCTCACTTGTTCAACGCGAGCCACGAGGAAATGCATCGAAGAAAAGCGTAAACAGTTGCGATCGTTCTGTCATGATAGTAATAACACAATTGGTTCAAGAAATGTAATACGCTTGTTTGTTTTGTCTATAAATGTGTCATGATTTTTTCTCCTCCTTACATTACTGTCTCCAAAGCTCTGTGATTTTTTTTTTTTTTTTTTTTTTTTTTTTGAGATTATCGTAGTGGAATCCGTAATACGAGCGCACGTCTCTGTAGGGATCTTAAACTCGCTGAAAATTTCCACGTTCAGTCCGACCGACGCTTTGGAATCCGAGTACAGATATTTTATGAACAGGGACCTCTGTCATGGAGTATAGAAAATTTTTAGAAAATTCTGCGAGAAATTTCACCTCACGCGGGCTCGAACCTGGATGGTGACGCTTCTTGAGGCGCCTTTCATCCAGTTGAGCTAGCCGTGCTCGGCAAAGCTATGTGATTTTTCAACATCACATTTTAAGTTTAAGGAAGCAAACTCAGTTCCTCCCTTGTTTCCGACACTCCCGCGGAGCCCACTCAAGCATCCTCCCAACACCCTTTCCTTCATATCTCTTTCAACACTTCATATCCATCATACACCTTGCTACGGTGAACCCTGAGAGCATATTATTGTATTAGCAAGATATGCGGTCTGAAACAAGAATCACGCATTCGTACCAAAACAAACTTAGCCTCTTCGAATTTCCCAGCCTTGCACCATCCATGTAATAAAACAGTGTGTGCTCAATTTCATGTGAACCCTCTTGCGCATTTTGTCGAACAGATAGCTGGTTCTTTATGGTACACTCATTTCACAAGCACGTCGATTAATCAACAGAACTCGTAGGAATCAAGGGTGACTATAGAGTGGCAATGATCACTAAAGAGATTATATAATTTACACTGGATATCTTACATAATAAGAAGTAGCAATCTAAGGTCCTATTCCCTGGACATTCTCAGCCTTGCAAGTTCTTTTGTAATGCCCTGTCTGGTTGCATCTGCTGCAATGTACAGTATGCTTTCCACTGTTTGCTTCCTCAATACAGGTACGTTTCTTCTCGGGACGACCCGGAGGGCGTCTGAATTTCGGGGGTTTCACAACTTTGTTCTCATCTTCTTCCCCAAATTTCTTTTCCTTTATCCACTCGCTTTTCTCAGGAATAGGATATATCTCCAGAGAATATGTCTCCCTGTAGTTGTTAGAAGAAAAACACTTCTCCGTAAAATCATAAACATTCTTCCGAGACGACATAATGGCAGCAACCGCATGGGTACAGGGGATTCCATAGATCTGCCAATCACGACAAGAACAAGTGCGGGTCCCAATGTTCACAATATCAGAACGGTCAATAGAAAGGACCTCGAACTCAACTTCATCTGAACGGAGGACTTGGTAGTTACTCGCATTATTCATGGCCTCGGATATTCGTTTCTGGGCGGAAGGGGCAAGCACGGATATCCAGGTCATACATCTCCTACGTCTTTCGTTGAACTCTATCATTAGTTTGTTGTGAATTCTCTCTATAACTTGAAAAATAGGAAGCTCCCGTGCTTCGAAAATCCATTTATTGAACTCTTCGTTGTTTGAGAAGAAATGGCCAAACCTAGCCCCTTCGGAATAAACTGCAGCCCAACGACATGGTGGAATTTGTTGGATCCATTTAGCTGCATCTGGAGAGACTTCCTGGATTTGGGACATTATTTCCCTAAAACCGGTATTTGTGATGGAATACGCAGCCTTCCACAGAAGATGAACAAGCCTTGAATTTTTGAACTCTCTATTTACACTTTCCGTTAAATACCGCATGCATACTCCATGGTATGCAGTAGGAAATTTTCTCTTCACAGCATCGACTATACCTTTCTGTCCGTTTGATAAAATCGTGAGTTGAGGAATATTCTCTGTGCTTATTTCAAGAAGCTTATGAAACTCAGATAAGAACCACATCCAGCTTTCATCAGTTTCAACATCAACTACGGCAAAAGCAACCGGGAACAATCCATTATCAGCATCAACAGATGTTATTGATAGTAATGTACCAAGGTACTTGCTTTTAAGTTCCAATGCACCAAGACCTACAACAGGCAGACATCCATGCAGAAATCCATATATTGATGCATTAAAGGAAATAAAGAGCCTCTGGAAGCGATTGTCTGATCCAGTAGTAAAAACTTGTGCAATGCTCCCAGGATTACTTAGCTTTATTTGCTCACAATATGCAGGAAGAAGATAGTACCCTTCTTCGGAAGATCCAAATATAGCAGCAAGTCCACGTTCTTTTGCTCTCCAAGCTTGCTTGTATGGGATAGTAATCCCATACTGCTTCTGAATGTCTTCGAGAATGTCCTTTGGTTTGTAATTCAAATTATCACGTAAACGCTCCTCTATAAGATTTACAATCCAATCTACTGAAGCTTGGTGGTGACGTTCTTGAGCGTTCTTCCCACAGGTATGTATCCCTTCGAGGCTCCTAATTGTGAAGATAGGAGAATCAGTAAGCTTTGCTGCACGAATGCGCCAGGGGCAACCATCTTTAGCACACTTTGCAAAATAACGAACAAGATCACTCTTTATAATCTTAAGCTCAAAGTGCTGAGCTATAGCAAATTCTTTTACGGCTTTTCTGAAACTTTTGACATCAGAGAACTGCCGGCCTACATAAAATGTACATTCCTCCATTCCATCCAGAATGAAGAGCTACACAGTCTTCTCAGTGTTTCTAAGTAATTTGTCCTCCATATAAGAAGCATCCGCTGAAGCTTTACTCCTACATTGGCCTAAAAGATTCAGGAAAAAGCAGGAATAAAGTTAGGGTCGAACAACTCCATAATTGTAGTAGCAAAACAAACTCATAAGAAAATGGGTCCTAAAAAGAATAGTTCGAAACCGACCAAAATGCATCCCAAAGGCCCAAGGTGACTTTCGACCAAATGGTCACATATTTTGGGTCATCGACGATTGCTCAAATCATAGAAAAATGCCATAACATGCACAAGTTCAGAATAACTATATGTCAATTGCCCATTCTCAATTTTTTTTTGACAAAATATCAACTAAACCTTGATCGTTATTAATTAAATTCGCAAGGTGTGAATCCAAGCTCTCGAGGATATGAAATGAAATTGTCACTTGAAATTGACAACTACGACCTAATTGCCTTTCTTATATATATCTTCTTCATCAAAAGTTAAAGGAGCAAAAAAGTCGACCGCTGTCGGAATATATTCACCACAAGATTTGATCTTTCTCAAACTTCTACTCCTATTACTAAAACTCAGCAGCTTAACTGTATAAGCACACGTTTCGGGATTCATTTCGTGTACTGTAGCAGTACAGCACATGCAGACTTGGTTTCAATGCTTGTGGAAGCACGTACACTAGCTTCACAGTCACAGCGATATCGAACCAACATAAAAAAGGATTGTTAATTTATCAACTTTACCAATCAAATCACCCAAGTAGCCCCTGTTAACAGTATTAATAGGTATGATCATTGCTGTACCACAAACGAACCAAAGAAACAGAGATCACAATATGAAACAGACAACTGTGTTTCGTTCTATAGAAAATTTGTGAAATCAACAGGAGATGTAATTACCGATCCCAAGGCGCCGAATCAACCGAAGAAGAAGATGATGATGCTCATGATGATGATGAGAAATTGATTTGGGGAATCCGGCGAAAGATTGAGATTGGTAGGTCATCGTACTGACGGAGGAAGAAATCAGGGTTTGTTTGTGGGCCTCTGTCCTGGGCCGGGCCACAAATGAATTCCACCATGTGAATTGCACATCTTCCACTTCATAAAATGTGACTTCTGGATTTGGAGCAATGCTCAACAAAGGAAATGGGAAATCATCTTTATGTTGTGTGAAAAATAAAATAGGTTTATATACTATTTATTTATGCTAGATGGCTAAGACCTCTTGGTCGGTGAAACATGTAACGGTAATGTATACAAATGGCAATTGGATGGACTTCCTAGAGAGATCGTGTACGTTATGTTAATCTCAAAAAAAGATAAAAAAAAAATTTTATTCATAGCTCATATTATAAATTTAAAAGTTATAGTCCAAGGCATAAATGAGTTTGATTTATGGATATTGAAAAATGTATAAGTTACCAATTAGTACTTACATAGTATTAATCAGGTCTATTGCAATTTATAAGTAAACTAATATCTGTTTAGTTGATCATTAGAAATCAGAGCTGACGCAATCGAAAGTTGCAAGTTTGATAGATTGATCCTCATAAATCATAAGTGATGTAATTTGAAAGAAGCCAACTTTTAATAGGCTAGCTTTTAACTATAATTGTGTTCATCCATAAAATTCAATCGTAGGAACGGCAAATTTAACTAAAATAACCGGATATTCAAGATGTGCAAAATTTATTGAGGCGGATCTTCGGTGTTGGACAGGAGGATTTTTTTTTTTTTTTTGGGGTTTTCGCTTTTATTTGTTTTAAAAAGAGATCTCAGTGGACATGCCTTAGGATCCACCACAACCAATTTAGTCAACATCCATATCCACTTAGTTCATGTTTCTCCTCATGCTTCTGACAAGTAACAAAAATATCTAAAAAAGTTTTAACTTTATTAGGAAATGATAAGAGTTATCAATATCCAGAAAGACCAACTCACACAAAAGTAAATAAAAATATGAGCAAATTAAATAATATTTATTTTTAAAAATTATCAGTCATCCATATTCGAATCACGCTAGTGTTGAAATTTAAGATGCAAAAATTATGAGTGTAAATATCCTAGGATATTAGAAATGCAAAAGGCCCTAGTAATAGAATTTTTTTAATATTCTTTTTATTAAAATTATAAAAATAAACTCATAGTCAAAAATAACTAAAAAATAAAAGAATCCACTGTGGACTTTTCTGGTTTAGCAGTCCACAAATAGCCCGGTCAGAGGCCAGAATCTCCCTCATTAATAAATAAATAAATATAAATAAAAGAAAAAAAAGGGTTGCCAGTCCTTAAATTCTTCTCACACTGAACAAGAAATGGTCCCCTGCTGAATCCTATGAGATACAAATGCTGTGAAAAAACTTGAATCAGTCATCTAGCCTTAAAGTAAGGTATAATGTCAACTTTTCAAACTTTGTTTTAAAAAATTCATTAATTTTTACTTAAAATTTTTAATTAAGTAATATATATATATAAAATAATTTTAAACATAAAAAAAATTGACATGCTCTATAATTTTGTATTAAAATATTTTCTAACAAATAGAAATTTATTTTTATATTAAATTTTTTTATAAAAATATATAACATATATATTTGGAATGATTTGGTAAGTTGTTTGAAAAGTTTGGATCCTTTTGTAACTATTTTGCAAAGCAGATTTTTTTTAAATTCATTATCTTCACTACACACTTGTTCTGTAAATAAATATATATACACCAGATTTTTTAGACAGAGACTGAATTTTTAAAAATATTTATACATATGTATTTTAAATGATTTGATAAGTTATCCTTAAAAGTAAGACCTTTTTTTAATGGTTTTGCAAAGAAAAAAAAAAAACCAGATTTTTAGACAAAGCAAAGAGCACGGACCGGGAACCTCTTTGCTATTGCTACAACGAAACATCCTCAATCTGGTCAAGTTTGAAACATCTGCTATAACTAACAAATATAAAACTTTTCTTGAATCATTCATCACAAAAGTTTTGTAATTTACTTATTTCTATTTGTTCTTGTATTGTTTTTTAAATATTGTGTGTGAAACTGTATTAGTTTCATATTTTGTGTTGAATAAAGTTTTAATTCTTGTATTGTTTTTAAGGGATTGTTATATATCAGCCTCAATTTTTCTGAACTTTATACACGTCTTTGCATAGCATATTTTCCTGATTTTATAGACTGATATATAAAATCTCTAGAAATAAAGAACTGATATATAATTAATTTTTTTAATATATAGAAAGTATATTATAATCAACACATATGACTTGTGTGATTAGGAAGTTTTAGGAAGCTGGCTGACTGAATAAGTTACTTAATAATAAGAAAGAAACACCTCAGTCCTTTTTTTATAGTTACTTCTTTTATAATTCAAACTGGCCTTTGCTTTCCAAATATTATTCAAATAGCCCAGATAAAAAATTTATTCAAATCAGGTTCTCATTGAAAATTCATTAGTGTACCATATCGCTTATTTGGTGTTGTCATTGGCATGTTATAATATTGATAAATATTACGGTTGAATTTTCTTAGTGTTGTTAATATTATGGTATAAATTATAATAGTATTGTAAAAATTAATTTTATATTTTTATAAAGTAAAATTAGTTTTATAAAAGACTAACTGAATATTGTCAGATGATGAATTAATTAATAAGAGAGGCTGACGAAGAACTGGTTTGACAAAATCCATCTCTCTTTCCTATAACGAGATTAAAATATGGTAAAAATAAAAGAATAATCCAAATCCTCAAATAAACTCTAATTTTTTCTAATAATATATAAATATATTAAAACAATTAAAAAATAAAAAATTTGATTGGCTTTACAACATTTACAAAGAAAAAAGAAATGTTAAAACCCGTCTATAAATAGTTACTTTATAGCTCCTAAATTTTAATTAATTACAAAAATTTTAGAGCTTTAAAATGTTTACTTAAAATATTTTTAAAAAATAAAATATAAAAGTTATACAACAACACTAAAAAAAAAATTTTGTATTTAAGTTTTTTTTAATAAAAATTATATATACGTGTTTTGAATTGATTTTATACGTTTATTTTAAGAATAATTGCTGACAAAGGTTTGTAAATGCAGGGACTATTACGACAAAACCCCAAAGAAAGAGACAGTAGATGTAAGAAAATTAGAGATAAAATAGAAGGGTGGGTTACAATTATTCGTTTATCAGAGCAGTGAAGAAGACAACATTTTTATTTATTAATTCTTGGAAGTATTCCACCATTCAAACAAGCATACATAGGAACAATTTTTTTTAAAAAAAAAAAGAAATAAAATAAAAATCAGGATTGAAAAGCAACCTTGGACCGAACAGAGAGACTTTCAGATCTCCAGCCAATGCAGCAATTGTTAATTCAGAAGAAACCCAGAAAACAGAAGAATAATGATTTTGGAGAGTGTTAACTATGAGGTTCTAATATTATTCTACTCAATAATAATAATAATAAAATATAATAAATAGAGAAAGACATCTGTAATAAACTAGAATTTCAGGGCAACAACTCAGTGCCTCTCTCTCTAGTTTTGCATAAACATCAGTATCAATGTGACAACATTCATCCATCCATCTAAAAGTTTAATCTTTTTCCCAGAAAAATAAATAAATTACAATAAAAATCTCATCTAATGAGAAAAAAAAAAGTAAACAACCCACTAAGAAGAGAGTTGAGAGTATACATTGCCATTGTTAACAGTTAGAAAGCTTCAATCTTTTCCTTAGTAGAAATTCATAAACAATTAGCATGAGCAAACTAAATCTATATTAAAAAAATATATATAGTTTTAAAGAGCATCTTGATAACTCAACTAAGGCTTACATACATTCTTCATTGCCATCTTTCTAAAAGCTTCAGTTTTTTTCTCCAAAAGTAATAATTACCATAAAATAACTATAAACTTTCACAATTAGACAAAAAAAAGCACCTGAAAACCAGAATAATCTCAAGAACAATGCAAACATCTTCTCTTAAACTCAAGCATGATGTACAAATATTATCTTTCACTGCAGTCTATCTATTAACAGCAAAGAAGCGCCAAGCTTTTCTTCAAGAGGCATAATTAGCAAATAAATACAACACAAGGTCTTTGATCATCAACCTAAAGAAACCGAAAGAAAAAAAAAATGAACAATCTAAAAAAGGAAAAGTTTGCGAACAGCTTCTTTTAAATTGAAGTAAGGTGTAGGTTCTCCCAAGGTAAAAAAAAAAAGTAAAAATTTAAAATTTAAAAAAAAAAAAAGAAAGTTATAAAGCTTTCTTCCTTAATGCACCTATCTATTTACAGTAAGAAAGCTCCAATCTTTTCTTCAAGAGTAACAACTAGCATAAAAAGACAGTACAAAACCTTAAGATGTTGAGCAAAACCCCCAACCAAAAAAAAAAAAATCGAAAAAAAAAAAAAAGAAAAAAAAGAAGAAAAAAATTGATTAAATCAGTAATCTGGCATGAGTTGAGAGATCTTAGCTTCATCAGCAGTAGAGACTCCATCCCTTTGAGTTGCCTTCAACCATATACAAACAGCAGTAAAACTAAGCAACAAGCTCAGAAATCCGCTAGCAAGCCCAATCCCAACAATGGCCAGAACAGACAACCCTTTCCCTGTTCTTGGTGGCAAAGGAAAGCCGTACAGCCCCTTGTTTCCGGCAAAACTAGAAGCATTAAATCTAGGCGATCCAGTGCCTGATTTGTTGGCCAACAATGGTGGAATTGGACCTTCTAACTCATTATTAGACACATCAAAAGCTGATAAACGAGGAAGAAGAGCAATTTGATCAGGGATTTGTCCGGAGAGCATGTTAGAGTGCAAGTCTATAACATTCAGGTAAGCACAGAGAGCTAACTGTGGAGGGATTTCTCCTGTTAGAGAGTTTGCAGAGAGATTTAATACTGCTAAGTTAAGCAAAGAAGAGATTGAAATTGGTATAGGGCCAGCGATGGAGTTTGAGGAGATGTCTAGAGACTGGAGAGAAGTGCAGTTGGAGAGAGACGAGGAGAGTGATCCCTGGAGTGACAGGTTAGCGAGAGACAGCTTATAGATTCTGCCATTGTTGCAGGTGGCTCCTGGGAGGTAAGAAGTGAAGCCATTGCAAGGGGAAGCAAAGTTTGAACGCGTCCAGTTCTTGAGGTTGTTTGACGGGTCGGATAGAGACGAGAAGAGACCCGATAAGCAGGACTCATCGGAGGGGTCCGGCTTTACAGCCGGCGAGAAAAGGAGGAGGTGGAGGAGAAGAAGATGGAGGTGGAGAGAAAGGAGGAGGTGATGGCCATTAATGGAGAAGATGGAGAAGAGAAGAAAGTGAAAAAAAGAGGGGAAGATTTGGTGTTTTGATGATTTGTTGGATACAATAAGAAAAAAGAATGCTGCGTGGTGTTCTGCTGTTTGGTATCTAGGATCATTTTTTTTTGTAATTTATATATCTATATTATATTAAATTAATTTATATATCTATATATTTTTTGCGATTGGGTGAATATATATATATATATATATATATTATATATATATTATATATATATATATATCGTTTAATCTCATCTATAGATATATAACGTTTCTATACTTTTAATCAAATCAAAATTTTAATGTGACTTTATTTGATATCAGTATTGTAATACTATGTTTAGAAATAGAACACTCCTAGTTTTGCACCCGTGTAATACAAGGTTGCATATACAAATAATTACAATTAAATTAAATTTTTTATAGTTTAAATTATAGAAAATTAATAATTAAAAATATTATATTTATATACTATCATAGTAAAAGTAAATATCACATGGCATACATAAATATTATTTGAGATGTATTATGAAATGATGATAATATTAAGTCACATGCATATTACACACATATTATATATAGTTAAATTATTACATTTTCAACTTACTTATAAATCTTATCTTAATAAATGTCACATGCCTTTTTCTATAATAAAAAAATAAATGTCAAATGGTACATCAAAAGTTATTTGAGATATCACGTAATCCAACGATTTTGATCACCAATTTTTATTTATTTATATTATTTCAAAATATTCTTATTATACATACATACATATATATATGTATATATTTTTTTTAAATAATTGTTATTTTGAAAAGTTATTATATTTTTTAATTTAATTCTAGATACTTTATATTTTTTAAATTAGTTATACCATTTTTTGTAATATAAAAATAAATAGCAAATGACACATCGGATGTTATTTAAGATGTCACGTGACGCAACGACTTTGATCATCTATATTTATATTTGCTTGTATGTGAAAAATTGATATATTTTAATATGGAGCTTTTAAATTCATTAAAATTATTATAATATATATTTTATATAAATAATTTAAATTCTAAAATAATTTCTTTCTACAGATATAGATAATTTTTTTATTAATATATTGAGTGCATTCAATATGAAAAGTTACATTAATAGTGTGATTAATTAAGCTTACCGTATGTCATATAATAATAGAAATATCATGTGACATATTATATATTATTGAAAATACTACGTGGTGCTCAACCACATATATAATCCGGTTATATTGTGACATTATTTTGAACTACTTAATATCTTATGACACTGCTATTTTGATTAGAAATACTATCATTTTACATTTATAACATTGTACTATACTACGTTACTACAGTAAAATACTTATGTGTCAATTTCAACACTGTTAGTATATATATATATATATATATATATATATATATATATATATATATATATATATATATATATACACACACTTCCGTTTAGAGGGGCCTCGGGTGTTCCAAATTTTTTGATCTGGATTAATTCTGAGCGAAAAGCCAGAGTAAGTTTAATATAGACCATTTCCCTCCTAGGTGGTGTTGGGAGATCCGAACTCGAGATCACTTTCTATCTAATGTCACTTTCTACTACTAGGACTTTGGTCCTACTATATATTTAGTACTACAATACGTTTATTTTAAAGGGGATAAATTGATATAAATATTTTAAGAAGGATTATTATAATATAAAAAAATTGGTAAGGACTGATATTTGCCAAAAAAATCAATCATTATGATTGGTGTCAACGCATTACTAACAATATAAATGGATGGTATATAACTAGGGAAATTTACATATCAACTCCCTTACTTTGCGTTTTGCACGTATTAACCCTTTAAAATATATTTTCAGGAACTGAAATACGTAAAAAATAGAAACAGAGGCTGATATGCAAAAGCCCAATATAACTATCTCTTTTCTTCTCTCTTCTATTATGCCTGCGTCAGTAAAATTATTAATTTCTGCATTATTAACCATATAAATGGGTTACAAATATTCTTATCTCTTCTGCTGTCGATGTATGAATAAAAAGTATTGCTTTAATTAAATTTAATATTAGTTCAGTTGAATTTATGGCTACTTAAATTGAATTTAATTCTAACTAAATTTCAGTATTATTCTAATTAAATTTGATATTATAAATTAAATTAGTGGGAGAGTTAGAGAGAAAGTTGGAGGGATAGTTGACCAGGATGATTAAGATAAAGAGTTCCATTCACATCAACGTACTGAGCTTAGTCATGATGTAATTGGGCATTGCAAGGATTACGACACGTGGGAAGTCGACTAACGGATGGTGATGGTGGTTGTGGTGGGGTCTGGTCTATAGTGGTGCCTACAACAAAGGCTTCCCACTAAACAAGGTGGGTAGTCAGGACCTTATCCCATCTCCAATATCCAAATGTGGGATCATTATACGACGTCCATTGCCTTTTCTAACTCCATATAGTCCATAATACATTCTATCCCATCTCCAATATCCATATGTGGGATCATTATACGACGTCCATTGCCTTTTCTAACTCCATAATACATTCACCTATATCTCTTACCTTTAAAAAAACAAAAAAAAAAAATCATTCCACAATATTAATGTTAAAAATACAACGGTATGACATACCAACACTAATATACGAAATCTCATCATCTAAATTTAATGTACCAGAATAAGTGATCAAATTAGAAGTACCTGATGCGTCCTTTTGCAAAATCCAAATTCCATCTCCAATCAACCATATTTTCAAGTTATTATTGACCCTTACTCCATAAAAAGAAGGCAAGCTGTTGTTTGTTTAAAAAAAACTCTTTGTATCACTCTTTTTATCTGCTAATTTCGACAACTAGAAACACTTATTGAAAAATATTTTTTGAAAAAAAAAATTCAATAGCAAAGTTATAAATTTAGTGAGAGCTACAACTTGAATATTAAAATTCTTTACTGATGGCCATCTCTTTTAGTAAAATGCAATATCATTCCCTACTTTCAAAATCTATCACAAACTAGCCTCTCACTCATAAATATTTTATAAATCACCACCTCTCTCCTAATTCGTGAATTATATTTTGATTATTATATAAATATTTTTTTTTAAAATATTTAGCATAAACTGAAATTTATAATTTTTATGTTAAAAATATTTTTATAGAGATGTTCTAAGACTCCAAAATGTTAACGAATTATCCACTAACTCGTTAAGAATTAGGAGCTTAAAAAAAATTTCGAAACATTTCCACCATGAAGATTATAATATACACCATAGGATCTCGCAAGTCACAAGAGAGCTATGAGCTGCTCGCTGTTCACAACTGCATGAACTTCACTCCACGTTTCTCGAACATGAAAACAAAAGTTCTGCTTAAAAACACACAACACAGAACTGATTAAATTGACATATTCCTGCATCTTCACAACCAACAATACACCGCCTTTCTTCCACTAAATAGGGTAGACTACGTGCAACTTCGTACAGCATTTTACTTTTCACAAAAAAAAAAAAAAAAAAAAAAAAAGAAGAAGAGAAGATGATGAGGATGTACCTGTTGGAAACAAGATCAAGATCTTAACCTCATCATCTGGAATCTTGGTTCATGTGGGTCACTGAAGCACTTTGTTGTTTATGTGTGCTGAGCGTCATAATTGAAATCCCTGTCAAGTAAGATGCAGAGAGGACCTTCCTGGAAATTTCACTAAAATAACATATAGAGTTTATGAAACTTATAAAAAATGCTGGAGGAGGTCCTGTTATAGTTGTAGTTAGCGACCTCTCTTCATCTCAGTAATTCATTGCGGCACCCTCGAGATTCATGGGATGCACCAACATATTTATAGCAACTTACTACAAGCAGGAAGGAATAGAAGTACGAGAAAAAATGATTTCCTGAGATCGAAGCTTTAAATCTTTAAAAAAAAAAAAAAAAAAAAATTGCTTGTTAGGCGAACTCAAAGTACTTAGTTGAGGAGGATAACATATTAATGTTGTATATTATACATCTAATAAAATGAGGTCTGCTTATTCGCTTTTCTAAGGCTTCATGATGATGCTAAAACCTCAACATCGCCAAGGATCATTGAGTTACATGAAGGAAGTAGCCTCAAAATAAAACCGTGTATTCGAACCATGAAAGTTTAACCTTCACAAGCGTTCTCAAAGTTGTTGCCAAAAAAAAAAGGCAAGACTTCCAGTCAAGTAATCATCTTTTCGATCTTCGACGGATCATATTGGAGGAGTTGTATAGCTCTTCATTCTGGTTCATGTAACGTTGCATATGTGGATGCATTATGGAGATCAAGAACACAATTAATTAAGTTGCAGTCTGAACATTGTTCCATGCACTGTCATCATTGTCTATCCTGTTTGAATAATAGAATCGGTTTTCCTTTAGGTAAGAAATACCAGCCCACACTCCACGAACAATCAAGATGCTTAACAAACACCATGCTCCCAAAAGTGCAGACCACCTATAATAAAATAGAATATGACATAATGTACTGAACAAGTCATAAGAACTTAACATGCAAACATGTTAATTAATCTACATCATAATGAGGTGTGAGTGAAGCGTTGGCTATGTCATACACTATCCAGATCTGAAGCTAATTACTCAAGACTCACAAGAGTGGCATGCAAAAAGAGCTCAAAAGCCTAACACCAGATGTCAGTGCTACAAGAGTCAATTACGCTCCTAACAATTGTTTCTATCAAAAAGCAAAAAGGGAATGCAGTAAACTGTCTCAGGCATGTCATCACAGTTATTCAGAAGACAACAAAGCAACAAGTATAAGATTCACCTTGCTGCAAAAGCAACTCTTGAAGGGTAGGGCTCTGACTTGTAAACATATGCATATTCAAGAAAATAAATGGTTTGATGAAATTATCTCCTAGGGCCTTTCATAACTAGATGAAATACGCCGTGCGGTGAGAATAATGCCATTTGAGAACTAGCACTCTGGTCATGATGGATGAAATAATCCGATCACACCAGCATGATAATGTATGGTGAATGACCTACATTCTATTTGAAGGGGGCTATGTGTGCCCTCCTGCAACTTTCGGACCTGTCATGGGGGACAATACATTAGCTGATGCATAACTTCCAAGGTAAACTGTCTAAGCTGCGCACGAGCCAACTTAGGCTTGAGCTAGGGTTGATAAGAAACTAAATAAGTTCGAGCTCACAGAGCTTTCGCTGAGCGTTAAAGTTCAATAAGTCAAGTTTGAAACCAGGCTTCCTAGTGACTTAATAAGACTCGGTAGCTATTAAACAATCACATCTTCGGCCTAAGCTTGCAAGGTTATTAATTATTGAGTCATTGACAAGGTTGTGGGCATCTCATCTAGACAGATTTTATATAATATGCACTGCCCTTTTTGGTGGTGAGAAACCCCTCGAGGCTTTACTTATTGCCAATGTTTCTTCAAAATTCATTCATCATAGCAAGCTCGCAGTCTATACGAGATGGGTCATTAGGCTCGAGTCGAGCTCGTATATGCGTCAAACTTCAAATGAGCCTCAAGCTTTGATCGTTTATTAAATGACAAGCGCAGCCTATTGGAACTATCTGTGGGAGGCTGTTAACTTGCATGGATCAATTACAGCCCTGATTGCCAGACATTCACATGAACTACAAAGTCGTTTAAAACCCTCTGGATTTTCATCTACTTCAAAAGTTCAATCCTCAAGAACGAAAGGTCACAAACATCATTTCATGTGAGCTTCTAATTACTTAATTAGGCCAACAAATAAGATAGGATCATAGGAAGGACAACATCCGTCCATAATGGAAATAGAATGGGTATATCTAAATCTTCTATAGAATCTATACTAACCACTATCATCTCCATCACAACAACACTCTGAGTTACTTGAACGATTTATAATGGCACACTCAAGGTATAAATCATATTAGCTGTGTTATCCAAGTAAGAAATAGTACAAAGCAATGCACGAGCTCCACATAATTACCTCAAGAAAGGCCTTGAGAATCCATAGGAAGGTCAACATAAGTACTCCATTCACTGCAAACTTAACCTGATCCAGAAAATGCAAATTCTCAATGAATATCCACCTCATTCTCCATAAACTCACAGATTTAAGTTAACAAAATCGCAGAGAAAACAACATTCTATTTTGTTCATACACAACAACAAAATCTTCTTTGAGCAAAGGAAAATCAAATTCAGCGGAATTCAAAATCTAGAATCATACCAATTTGGTGGAGATGGATGAAGGAAGCACGGATCGGACTGCTCTCCGAGCCCGTTTAGAGATTTTTCTAAACAAATTCTCCAGAAACCTCGCTAAGAGATCGAGACTTCGATCATCCTCATCATCTTCGTCATCA
Organism: Xerophyta viscosa; assembly: GCA_002076135.1. Classification (NCBI taxonomy): domain Eukaryota; kingdom Viridiplantae; phylum Streptophyta; class Magnoliopsida; order Pandanales; family Velloziaceae; genus Xerophyta; species Xerophyta viscosa. The sequence continues at coordinate 650,688 of MJHO01000011.1, forward strand.
GCATCATCTTCTTCTTCATCATCCTCTTCCCGATTGCCCAAATCGCCAACCCAAGCGCGAGGGTCTGGCACCACCAACACCGCTTCCTGCAACATAAATACAGCTCAGATTTTTTAAGAACAGAAAATTTTGGTCACGTAGATGTTCAAGACAATTCTAGAAGAATCTAGAATGGAGAAAATTTACCTGGGGGTAGTTGGAGAAGCGGCGAGAAGCACGAAGCAGCGAGGAGCGGCGGCGACGGCAGCAGTGGAGCGGAAGGAGGAGTAAAACATGGTTGCGATGGTGGTGGATGAGTGCTGATCTTGAGGCGTGTGGACGGGTGAGATGAAGGGAAGCTACGGTGGTCGCCATGGCTGTGAAGAAAAATTATTCTGTTTGGAAGTTTTAATGAGTTCCAAGCAACTGAAGATAGGATTATTTTCTTGGAATTACTGTATATAAATATTTTTTAGAAAAAAATTTAAAATAAAATTGATAAATTTTAATAAAATAAATAATATTTATGTTTAATATTTTTTAAAAGTATATTTAGAGACTCTAAATTTTAATAACTTTAAAATTAATCTGTTACACTAAAAGAAACCCACAAAGAATTGGATAGACGGTGGCTCGAAGACGATGATATTATGGAACAATGGTTTAAAGAAGTGGAATTTCTGGACCAATGGTTTGAAGAAGAGGAATTTCTGTTTCCAAGGGAACGTGAATAAGGAGTCTTTCACCCTCATCATGAGTAGAACTGTGGAGATAAATTAGCTATGCGAATCTCATTCTTAATGGAATATGTATTATGCTTGAAAACATGAACCAAATTGTCTTTATTAACTGCGCCTCTGTTGTTTAGAACAAACTTGTTTTGTTGATTTTGTATGAAATTAATTTTATTAGCATGGTTGGTTTTTGTACGAGGATAATTTTATTTCGCATATTTTACTGAATATTTGAATATTTAAAAAAATAAAATATTTAACAATAAAGTGCATGCATAATATAATTTTACATTTTTTAGATAAATTTAAATACAAAAGTGGCAAATTGCATCAGCTAAAATAGAGAAAACAAATAAAATATTTGAGCTAATAATATTATTATATTAATTACTACTAGTATATATAGTATTTTACTTCTTAAAAAATAAAAAAAAAATACATAAATACAAACACTTGAATCCGACACAAATGCAGTGTTGGACACATTTATGGACACGAAAACGCCGACACTTTCGGCGTGACCGTACTACATAGGTTTCTACTAAAGTGGTATGAAGATCAATTTTATTAAGGAACATGATAAAAAACAGTCATAAAGCTTGGTAAGAGATACCTGGATCTTCTGAATTGAAAACCAGGTGAGACAAATACATTAATACACACACAAGTAAGGATGCACGGATAGATAATTCTCCTAACTTCCATCCCTGCACCGTCCGAATAAATTTTCACCGTACAATCAAGCTGGAGTGAACTAACACTATAATAGCAACAAAATCCCTAAAGTTAGAACACCCTTCAGATAGTCTTAAAATAATATCTTCTTTATCGCCTTTCCATGTTCCATCCAACAAAACTTAAAACACTTTTCGATAAGAGTAATAACCAAATGGAAGCAATAATGCCTACTTTTTTGAAGCATATTAACGGTAGCTGTCCATGTGGCACAAGTCATCTTGACTGTTTGTTGGGCTAGAAAGTGCCTACTACTAAAACAGATACTCAATGTTTAGACATAGTATATCAATAATTTGATATACAAAATACCAACCATTAGTCTTTTAAGCTTTAAAAAAAAAACAAAACAAAACAGAACACCATTAGAAGGCGAAAGGCCACCCCTTCCACCACTTTATTTAACCGAAAGATCAATACATATGAAAGTACTCAACAATTGACAAACAACAAGATTAACCTTTCCCTCGTCTAGAGCTAACAAAACTATAAATCAAAGAGACCGATATAAACTTTGCGGGTTGCTGCAAGGACAAGCGTTTTATTAAAGTTCTTCATGCGATTATGGCTCTCAAGGTCACAACTAAACTTATACCATCTTGCGTCTCTCTCTCTCTCTCTCTCTCTCTTGCTGTGTGTGTGTGTGCGCGTGTGTGTGTGTGTTTTAGTATTTTGGTTTTAGAGGTTTTCTTTCATTTTGTATGATATAATAATCATTATCAAAAGCTGTAAGAACATTTAATCGAGGTATCCGATATGTTCTACTTTTCTCCCCAATTTTTGTTATGATATCAATTAGGAGATGGATTTCTTTCATATAATGATATATTAGTCATTCCTTCTAAATTTTTTCTATTATGTATCGCTTAACGATTGTTCTCATCTTTTTCTATGGATTATTTCTGGCGTTTTTTAGATAAATTTCTCTTATATAATATTCATTCTTCTATTTTCCTTTTCTTTAAATTTTGTTCTAGTTTTACTGATGAGTTTTTGGTTTTAATAATATTTCTCTGTTATTATATCGATTTATTTTCCTTTAGAGATGAAATTCTACTTTTAGTAATGAGACCGATGATACAATGCTGGGTTTATAGGCTATTTTTTTTTTTGATTTATTAGCCTTTTTTGGGTCTTAGAGATGAAATTCTCTGAGATCACATACTAATTAAACCTAGTTTTGCTAGAGTCTCTAAGAACGCTACTCATTGCTATACTTTGGCTTTACATTAGGTATTAGACACTTGATGAGTTCTCTGATATGAGAATGCCTACATCTTTTTTTCTCATTTTTTTTCTATTTTTTATTTTTTAGTTTCATTTTGTAGTTTCAGAATGAGTTCTCTGGTAAGATTGTGTTTATCTGTTTTACAATTTTCTAATTTGTGATATTAGAGATTCTATATATGATAATCGCTTCCTCTAATTTTCTTTATTTTTGTGTTAGAGATGAAATCTTTTCAAATAACTCTGTTCTTTACTTTTTTTTCATCTTTTGTCGACAGATGAGCTCTATGACATAAACCAACTAGTAGTGAGCATGCGGGCATACTTGATCCTAGCGATCATCATACCTCAGGTATAGGATAAAATTGAGATCTCATTTTGTATCGAAATTTCTTAGAAGTGTTTATTTCGAGGAAATATTGTGATGTCTACTGGTTACTTCATTATATTTTTCTTTTTCCAAAAGTAAAACAATAAAAGAGTGCCTTCATTTGTTCATCTAATCTTGTTAGCTGCATTTGATTAGTTCTATTTCATTGCATTGTTTCTCTTTTGTCCGTTAGGTCCCCATCATTCAATTTGTTTTATGTAGCAAATGTAGTAACATGCTTTGGTTGTATTACTTGATTGGATCAATTATCAAAACTATCTGGGAAGAAGAAAACAAACACTGTTAGGTTTATACCTTGTGGTTAAATTCTATGGTTGTTGTTTATGCGCTGACTAGACTGACAATTGTGGCAATACCATGGAATATGTTACTCAACATATTTAAAACCCATACCAATCTAGATTGAGTATGGATTGTACGTTAATTTTAAACTTCACGCAATCTATTTTTCAACGTATATTGCTTAACAATGGTGTAGAACTATAACCTAATTACAAGCCACTAAATACTGTTAGAATATATTTGTCTTTTTTTACATGTCAGTTTAATTTTAAAGAGTTGTGATTTCACATGGTGTCTGGGGTGATTGTATGTTCAAATCATGCTAGCCCATTTATAAATAAAATTCTTCGTGGAAAAAAATGTGCGTGTGTCCACAAACTAAGCTATGCCCGCTTGTGTCCTGAGACTTGTGTTGGAATATATACTGTTCCTACTATCAACTTAGGCTTTTAGCGAAGTTGGTTATTGATCCGGGCAAGCCCTAATTGAAATCAAATACAGTAAAATTCTCAAACCTATAACACTGAAAGCAAATACTAAGAAGCCTTGCAAATCGGTCAAGAGTCTGTCCACATAAATCGACAGAAAACATTATTGATGTGTGCCTAAGTTTTATTTGATACTATAATTGATGAATATGATTCAATGTAATAGTTATTTGTCTATGCATCTTTATTTATTCGCATAAGTAAATACTTCCTTCCGATTTATGAAACATGGTCTCCATGAATCCTGTGATTAAAACAAGTATGGTATACATATTTAGTTGCCAAATGATGCATACGCTGCTTATATCTTACTTTTTTTAGAAATAATAGGAAGGAAAATATTAATAACCTGTGAAACAGAACTTACAGTGTATATCATCAAATATTTATGTGCAGTTTAGACAGTATTTGCTTTGATTAAGTGGTCAACAATCATATTTTACAGAATCAAGTTGTTGTATCTTTGTGAAGTAGACTGTTAGACCAGTTATTTGGAGGTGAAAACTCACCAGTTTTTGTAAGTTGGCTTAATGCTAGCTATTCTGTTTTTATTTCTTACCAGAACTAACAGTTGTATTTAAATTTTTAATAGGTTATAATGGAGCGCGGAGATGTCAACCGGCTGAGCAGCCTACCAATGGACGTTCTACTTGATATTCTTTACCGACTACCTTTACTGGTTGCTGCAAGGACAAGCGTCTTATTAAATTTCTTCATGCGATTATGGCTCTCAAGGTCACAACTAAACTTATGTTTGTTTAATCTGTTGAGCGTACAATTAGAAGAGATGGATCCGGAGGCAGAAGCACGTTGGTTGTAGAGCTTGAAAAGTATATTGCTATCACTGGAAAGATAAGCGGCACTGACTATTTGACCAATCCAAACATTTACCATTCAAATTCCTATTAGTGGCGTGGAGATAATTAGCGATATTATTGTTTTACTTTGTGATAACAAACTTCAATTCATTCAAATCTAGAAAGATAAGGACAGCTTCAATATCCCAAACGAGCTATTCGTATGTTCTATTTTGAGATATATAGACCTGTGTAATTGTGAGCTTAGTCCTCTAAGTGTTTCTGAACTTAATAATCTCCATACATTAGAGCTGAAAGACTTTGTTCATGCATTTGAAAAACACAGTCTTTCAGCTCTAACATATGAAGATTATTAAGTCCAGAAACTCTTCGAGGACTAACTCACAATTACACAGGTCTATATATCTCAGAGCAGAACATACGAATAGCTCGTTTGGGATATTGAAGCTGTCCTTATCTTTCTAGATTTGAATGCATTGAAGTTTGTTATTACAAAGTAAAACAATAATATCGCTAATTATTTCCACGCCACTAATAGGAATTTGAATGGTGAATGTTTGGATTGGTCTAATAGTCAGTGCCGCTTATCTTTCCAGTGATAGCAATATACTTTTTAAGCTCTGCACTCAACGTGCTTGTGCCCCCGGATCCATCTCTTCTAATTGTATGCTCAACAGATTAAATGGACATAAGTTTAGTTGTGACCTTGAGAGCCATAATCGCATGAAGAAATTTAATAAGACGCTTGTCCTTGCAGCAACCAGTAAAGGTAGTCGGTAAAGAATATCAAGTAGAACGTCCATTGGTAAGCTGCTCAGCCGGTTGACATTTCCGCGCTCCATTATAACCTATTAAAAACTTAAATACAACTGTTAGTTCTGGTAAGAAATAAAAACAGAATAGCTAGCATTAAGCCAACTTACAAAAACTGGTGAGTTTTCACCTCCAAATAACTGGTCTAACAGTCTACTTCACAAAGATACAACAACTTGATTCTGTAAAATATGATTGTTGACCACTTAATCAAAGCAAATACTGTCTAAACTGCACATAAATATTTGATGATATACACTGTAAGTTCTGTTTCACAGGTTATTAATATTTTTCTTTCCTATTATTTCTAAAAAAAGTAAGATATAAGCAGCGTATGCATCATTTGGCAACTAAATATGTATACCATACTTGTTTTAATCACAGGATTCATGGAGACCATGTTTCATAAATCGGAAGGAAGTATTTACTTATGCGAATAAATAAAGATGCATAGACAAATAACTATTACATTGAATCATATTCATCAATTATAGTATCAAATAAAACTTAGGCACACATCAATAATGTTTTCTGTCGATTTATGTGGACAGACTCTTGACCGATTTGCAAGGCTTCTTAGTATTTGCTTTCAGTGTTATAGGTTTGAGAATTTTACTGTATTTGATTTCAATTAGGGCTTGCCCGGATCAATAACCAACTTCGCTAAAAGCCTAAGTTGATAGTAGGGACAGTATATATTCCAACACAAGTCTCAGGACACAAGCGGGCATAGCTTAGTTTGTGGACATACGCACATTTTTGTTCCACGAATAATTTTATTTATAAATGGGCTAGCATGATTTGAACATACAATCACCCCAGACACCATGTGGAATCACAACTCTTTAAAATTAAACTGACATGTAAAAAAAGACAAATATATTCTAACAGTATTTAGTGGCTTGTAATTAGGTTATAGTTCTACACCATTGTTAAGCAATATACGTTGAAGAATAGATTGCGTGAAGTTTAAAATTAACGTACAATCCATACTCAATCTAGATTGGTATGGGTTTTAAATATGTTGAGTAACATATTCCATGGTAATGCCACAATTGTCAGTCTAGTTAGCGCATAAACAACAACCATAGAACTTAACCACAAGGTATAAACCTAACAGTGTTTGTTTTCTTCTTCCCAGGTAGTTTTGATAATTGATCCAATCAAGTAATACAACCAAAGCATGTTACTACATTTGCTACATAAAACAAATTGAATGATGGGGACCTAACGGACAAAAGAGAAACAATGCAATGAAATAGAACTAATCAAATACAGCTAACAAGATTAGATGAACAAATGGAGGCACTCTTTTATTGTTTTACTTTTGGAAAAAGAAAAATATAATGAAGTAACCAGTAGACATCACAATATTTCCTCGAAATAAACACTTCTAAGAAATTTCGATACAAAATGAGATCTCAATTTTATCCTATACCTGAGGTATGATGATCGCTAGGATCAAGTATGCCCGCATGCTCACTACTAGTTGGTTTATGTCATAGAGCTCATCTGTCGACAAAAGATGAAAAAAAAAGTAAAGAACAGAGTTATTTGAAAAGATTTCATCTCTAACACAAAAATAAAGAAAATTAGAGGAAGCGATTATCATATATAGAATCTCTAATATCATAAATTAGAAAATTGAAAAACAGATAAACACAATCTTACAAGAGAACTCATTCTGAAACTACAAAATGAAACTAAAAAATAAAAAATAGAAAAAAATGAGAAAAAAAGATGTAGGCATTCTCATATCAGAGAACTCATCTAGTGTCTAATACCTAATGTAAAGCCAAAGTATAGCAATGAGTAGCGTTCTTAGAGGCTCTAGCAAAACTAGGTTTAATTAGTATGTGATCTCAGAGAATTTCATCTCTAAGACCCAAAAAAGGCTAATAAATCGAAAAAAAAAATAGCCTATAAACCCAGCATTGTATCATCGGTCTCATTACTAAAAGTAGAATTTCATCTCTAAAGGAAAATAAATCGATATAATAACAGAGAAATATTATTAAAACCAAAAACTCATCAGTAAAACTAGAACAAAATTTAAAGAAAGGAAAATAGAAGAATGAATATTATATAAGAGAAATTTATCTAAAAAACGCCAGAAATAATCCATAGAAAAAGATGAGAGACAATCGTTAAGCGATACATAATAGAAAAATTTAGAAGGAATGACTAATATATCATTATATGAAAGAAATCCATCTCCTAATTGATATCATAACAAAAATTGGGAAAAAAAGTAGAACATATTGGATACCTTGATTAAATGTTCTTACAGCCTTTGATAATGATTATTATATCATACAAAATGAAAGAAAACCTCTAAAACCAAAATACTAAAACACACACACACACGCACACACACACACACAGCAGAGAGAGAGAGAGAGAGAGAGAGAGACGCAAGATGGTATACCTCGGATACGTGATTCTCAGAACTTCCAATCGAAATTTTGATCATAGTGGCAGCACAATATCTCGGAGAAGAGTAAGAAAAGAAATGGGGAAGTAGATTAGCAGCAAAAGATAGCGAATGAAATGAACAAATTAAAGCTCACCGGCTGCTACGTACGCAGGGCTCCAATGGACTTAGAGAGCCAGGGAGGTTAGTTACACTGCTACCCAAAGCAAGACAATTCCACCCCTACAACCGTTTCAACTTTCGTTAACCTCAGGCGCTCATATACAGTAGTCCATAAATTTAAATGCAGTAATAAAACCATATACAGTAGTCAACAGAACGGGGAAATGGTTCAAAAATAATTTTTCATCTTTGATCTCGAATTTAATTTTCGTTCTCCATCCGCATCTCCGAAAGAGAGAAAAATTTCTTATCCATCTGCCCCCTGCAAGGATCCAGCGGAGATGGGAAATCTCTGTTCCCTTTGTTTTTTTTTTTTAATTAAAATTAATCTTTTTATAAATATATATATATATATATATAAAATTAATAGATTTATTCCAATATTTATAAATTTTATATAAATAAAATATTATACATTATATTACCGGGGATGGGGATCGGGATCGGGGACGGGGGATTCTCTTTCGTGTATGTAAGTGATTTTCTTTCACTATTTTGCATATGAGCATCTCGTTTAGTCGTTCTTTGTATATTTACCAGAAATTGATCATGCCTTTCTTGAATCCTATATTGCTATCCTCTTTCTTTTGCTTCTACATGCTCTCATTTTGATTTCTCATCAGTCTGGCCAGTCAAGTGAGGACTGACTGAGGGGTTGTGGTCATCTCACTGAGAAATTAATATTGTTTTATTACCTATGTAAAATTAGACTGTTTTCTTCTTCATCGGTTGATTCAGTTCATCCTCTAATTCTGTTTATTTACCTATGTAAACTAGACTATTTTTTTAGCTTGTAAATACCCATAGTTTGTAATTTCAGTAGCTTGACAAGGGTTATCTTTCCTGCTCATATTTTTGTAGTCTGTAATATTTCTTTAATTGCTGTGTTCCAGATCAAATGGCCGATAATCCGCTTAGACGATGCCAACGCTACCTGAGGAGCTGGCAGCTGAGCCTCAAGGACACAGTTCGCATACTCAGCCATCGTCTCATCCGCCAACAGTATTCACAAGGTGCTCCTTCTGCTGTTACTATATGTTCTCGAATTAAGAAGAGAAAAAACATGAAGAAAAGAACCGAGATTTGGTTGGATTTCACCGAAGTGAAGGATCAAGCAGTAGCGGAGCCAGGATTTCGAAATGGCAGGGACCAAAATATATTAGACAAATTTTAAAAACTAGTTCAAATATATAACAAGTTGAAAGTAGTATATTTGGTTCATATCGAATATAAATAACGTTTATCTAATTGTAAACTGTGAACGGCACTCTTTTACAAAAACAAAATCATCAAGTATTGAATCTAAACTAAATGTTTCTGCTCTAGTTTTTCATTAAAAAACAAATCTAATTTTTTTTTGTTTGCCAAAAATCCTGTTATATAATCGATAAGATATTATTACACACTTAAAGTATGTAAACTGTATATGAAGTGCTGAATAAACAATCTAAATCATGCTATTCCTAAATCAATGAATCATTACAATCTACTAAATTCAATCTTCTAAATTTGTTAATTAAAATGAAGTAAATTTTGAAAATTAATGAGCAATTCAGCAAATCAACGATTTAACGAAGTACATTGAAAATTACTCTTGTCGCCGTCGGTTGGGTACCCGGTGACTGTGAGTGACCCGCGGAGGAGAGACCAGAAGCCCGAAGTCTCGAGGCTGCGAGTGCGAGGGAGGAGACGGTCGGAGACTAGGAGCAGAGGACGCCGGACGGCGAGGAGACGATCCAGACGGAGGAGAGGCCGGCGACCAAGGACGACGAGGAGAGGACAGAGGAGACTCAGGAGAGAGAGCCGCCGAACCGGAAGACGATGCCGCGAGGAGATCTGGAGACCGCCGAGCCGCTGCCGCGAGGAGATCCGGAGACCGCCGAGCCGCTGCCGCGAGGAGAGGGAGCCCAGAGCCGAGAACGGAGAGGAGAGCCGGCGGCGGAAGGCGGCAGCGGAGACGTGATTTTAGCGATTACGGGGGCGGAGGGTCCGGATTAAGTATTGCGTTCGGGATCCTTTTTTGAGGGTGGGGGGCGAATCAGAGATGGCATTTATTGTGAAGGCCTGCTATTCATCAGGCCCCTGACGGCCCTGATAAAATCGGGGCCGTCCGAGATCCTTCGGGATATGTATAAACACATCTCGAGGGGTCCGCGGACGGCTCCGATTGTATCAGGACCGTCAGGGGCCCCTGATAAATGATTTTTTCCTTTATTGTGGGCCACGGCTATTCAAACCGACATAAGATGAGAGAGCTCTGGCAAAATTTCTTTCAGAGCTCATCAACTATGGGAAGAGGTTGCTGCTTGTGCTAGTTGGGAGGGGAGATATCAAAATTAATATTCGATTTTATGTTAGCCTATTTGGTTAGTTGCAAAAATAATTAATTGGCCCTCATTAAAAAAAAAAAAATGCTTGGGTTCTACATAAAATCTGAGACTCCACAATATCCGAAGGTAGATGATAATTTACATAGCCCGTCTTTCTAATATGCTCCTCGCAAACGAGATAAAGAACATTTAACCATTGCGGCATCAACACGGCCAAACAACGACCAACTCTCCGGTGATGCACGACCTCGGATTCGTTCTATCTTGTTGAGGATGTAAATGTGCAGTAACTTTTCTGAAAAACAAGCAATATTTGTTCATGTACAACTCATCTAATGGAAAAGTTTTGGTATAATGTTTTCCTGAGTTTCTACAGCAATTAGCAGTTCACGGTTCGAATAGAAAATATCTTACATACACGATATGACACATGATGTGGAAAAAAAAGAATTTTTAGCTTGCTATGTTTGCTTGAAGCAAAGAAATCTCCTGTCTGATCATACTTTCTTTGCCCAGATCTTTCACTGTCCAGAAAGAACATCACCGAGAAGCCCGATACTATGTGTGGATTTTATCACCATCTTCTAATCAAAGACGTAAGCAGCTGCACAAAAGTAATGCAAGGATTACTCCCTATAAAACACCACCACCAAAACTTCATTTTATCCGAAACTAAAGTTGATATATATTGCTGAGTAGTAAAAGCATTGGAAAGTCTATTAAAAAGATGCACATCCAAATTTTATAAGAAGATTAACCCGTTTTGTTGATGTTGCCTTGCTCTTATGTATGACTAAGTTTACAATTTCAGTTGCCCATGAACCGGGCATGGCTGGCCTCAAACTTGAGCCACGGTCCAGTACTGTATGATCTCAGGGCTAGGCATCATAAATGTCATAAATATTATAAGGCTACGTAACTTCGGTATGGTGGAATTTAAAAACTTTTGTGAATACCGAGTGCAATCCTCTCCCTAGTTAAGTTATATTTCATGAACTATAAGCTTTCTAGTATCAATAGTAAGGCATTTATCTGCAACAAATTTGCTACAAAATTCAGGAAATAGATGCTATACCTCAAAAAACTGAAACGGGCTACCGCGCTTGTACATATCGTTTCCCCGGTTTTGCTTCTTGGAAAGAACCGTGCAGATAATAGCTCTCCAGCCAATCAACAAAACTGCAGTACTTCCCATAGTAACTAGCATAAATGGTGTTGCTGGAATATGACCAGATGTTGCTGTTCTGATAACGAGTCCTAGCTGTCATTGGCAAAGAGAACCATAAGCGATTTAAGCAAAACCAACTACTAATAGCTGAATATTGGAGGAAGAAATATGAAATAGTCGATAACATAGGCAGGAAGTTCTCAGCATGAATGAAGACCCAATAAGGATTATGGATAATATGTCAAAATTATTAGACGGAATTATTTTGTTAACCAAGCAGAAGGTTGTATTCCAGAACTATGAAAGGAGTGCTCAAAAACAGACTACAAAATCATGATGGCAACATGATGCTTAACCTCGGGCATCCTTAAGTATCATGATTTGGATCCCAACTAGACATTAGAGCTTATATAGTATCCATTTAAATATTTTCAGTTAGCACTTCAGAATATCTGCAAAAACTACATAATACAAATTTGAAGATAACAGATCGCTATGGAGTACTATATGGATATTCAGACTTTAAACCAAAAAAAAAGGGTTACTTCTTATGTATCAAAGCTCTACTATTTTAACTTTGCATTACTAAAGCAAAAAAGTCATTATTTACATCAACCGAAACAGAGGACACACTTACAGGGATTCCCAAAGCCCATGACTTTGCAGCAGCAAAAAGGCCCGAAGAATAACCATTCTCGCCTCTACCATCCTCACTATAACCTCCTAAGAAATATGCACTTAGTGCCCATCCTGCAAGGAAGTGCGTTTGAGACGCCGTCGGATGATGAAATTTGAATAGCTTTTCATGACTAAATCGCCCAATTGCCGAGAATGCTAGCAAGAAGAAAACATCGCCACCAGCCAAAAGTGCAACCTTCCTAAAGGGGGAAAAGAAAAAAAAAGGTTAAATTAGAATACTGCAATGTCATGCATTGATATTAATAAGATTGCTCCTCTCCAAAATAATAATAATAATAATAATAAAAAGAAAGATTGCTAAGCAACGGAAGGTAGACAATTGCTTTAAAAAATCAAATCAAGATAGGATGTGCAGAAAGTAGCTAAAATCTGAATATCAGAAAATAACAAAGATATTTATTTCCCTAAACATGAACAACCCGACGAATAGTGTTACACCCCTTTTTTGTTGTATGAAACACTTTTTTAGTTGCTTTTCCAACTAAAATTGTGATAGACTGGATGGTGTTCTATGATGAAAGTTCTATGACGATAATTAAATAAATTTTTAAAAAAGTATTACCATTACCAAAGTGTGAAGTTTTGAACACCAAAAAAGCAAGTTTTAATACCAAAAAACAAGTTTGAACTTAAACGCAGTTAAAACCCAATTGGCGGGGAGGCAGCGTTAAAGCACACGATCCCCTCTTTTGCTTCTCAACTTAAACTCAGTTAGCACTTTTAAAATAATGATAAATAATCTAAAACGTGAAAATAGAGTGGAGTAAAGAAACTGACGCAGATTTTATCAGCCTCGCTTTGGAACCATCGGTGGGCTTATCGAACTGTATGACGCCCTCGAGCGGCACGCCCTCCTCTCCGACGACATCCAACCGCGGCGTTGAATTCGCGCGGGAAGGTTCGCTGTCGCCTTCGGAAGCTCCGGCGAGGGAGAGCCCCGGAGGAGGCCGTTTGCTCCTGCCAGGAAGACGGGATTGTGTTCTGGTGAACAGCGGCGGGTTGGGCCTCGCGAAGGAGAGAACAGCGGAAGGAGCACCGCCTCGACGCAAGGCTAGCCCCGTAGCGACGGCGCTGGCGGTTGCCGGCGGGTGTCTGAGCAGCGCCATTGCTGAAGCTTGGAGAACGGAGAAGAAAGAAGATCGGGTATAGGTTGAGAACTTGAGATATTAGGATATCTACTATGGCGGCCTGTTTTTTGGGGATTAATAGACTTAAATATAAAACTCTTGGCTTGAAAAAAGAATAAAAAATGAAGAAAATGTGCTTTTTTTTTTTTTTTTCTTGATAAATCAGCCCCTTGCATGTCTGACTCCCTTCTCCCAATTACATAAAAAGATAAAAGATATTTTGAGAAATAATTACAAATAAGTCCCTTTTTTATACAAATAAACTCATATGTTTATAATTATTAAATATATATATATATATATATATATATATATTAAAATTTTGTTAAATATAACAGTCTTAGAACTCATCAAAATCTATTTTTTTTCGTATTCAATTTTTTTAAAATACTCATATATAAGTCTTGTGAAGTGATTTTATAAAAAAAAATTTTAAAAATAAGATATTTAATTAATATAGTCTTGTAAAACATGATTTTTTTTACAGAACCCTGATTTTTTACTCCAATTTAGAAATAGTTTAAGGACAAAAAATGATATACATCTTTCATTTTTAGGTAAATAATAGTTGTAGAAGTGTAGAACAAACGTTAATTATTAAAGAATAAGACAGAATGCCAAGAAGATTTCAGCGACGATAACATGAATGCATGTCTTAACAATTAGTAAGGAATCCACATTACACAGTCGATCAAGTCACAAGGACACCTATTAGCATAGTTAGCTATACTAGCGGATAATTCATGCACGAGACTTGCGTAAAAATATATATATATATATATATATATATATATTATAATTAGTAGAATTTATAGTTAAGAAATATTTTTAATTTTTTAATTACAATGATCTATTACAGATTATATTTCTGCTGAAGGTAATAAAAATATGGATCTTAAAGAGATCTAAAAATACAAATCCACAAATAAAAGAAATCTAATTTAAAAAATTCATATAGAGGATATAGAGGAGAAAAAAATGGACGATTTTACAATTTTCTACGGAACATAAATCACATAATATTTATAATAACTGTCAGATATGATTTAAACTTTCTTTAACTATTAAATAATTATAATATGATATAAAATACCACCAAATCTTTCTCTTACGTTTTAATATTATAGATAATAATTATATAAATCAAATTCAGCGGTCAAGAACAAAAAAGAGCTATATAATAAGTATAATTTGCTGTTTTGAAACACGGAGAAAGCTTCATTATTTTGGTTAGAAATGGCAACTTGTCTAAAAATATATTTAAGTGCGAATATTGTATTAAATGATAAAATAACATGATAATCAATATGTTTGTTGTTTTGAACTCCATTTGCTAACCATTTATAAATAAATTTACTCAAATTATGAATTCCATGATTTATATATATATATATATATATATAATATATATATAATATATATATTATATATATATATATATTTGCATGAAAAGTACAAGGATGAAATAAAAAAGTAGAAGTATCACATTGAAAAAACAAAATTTTATTTGATTTTTGTTATCTTTAAGAAAAAAGTGGCGTCTCCTATTGTTAAAATAACGTTGTTATATGCACTATATATATTATTCTAAAAGAAAACGTGGCAAAGTGGTGCCTCTAATTGTTATAAAATAATAATGATATTGTTACATGTTAATAATCATCCAAAAAGAGAAAAATGGCGTCGCCCGGGTTCGATCCGGAGACCTTCAGTGTGTTAGACTGACGTGATAACCAACTACACCACGACACCATGTCTGTAGTGGGTTGTCTTAAACATATATGTCTTATTTAACAATCAATGAATTATTGGAAGCTTTCTGTTATAAATTTAGAAAAATTAGAGTTTTCATATCCCAAGTGCTTGAAGATGGCGATATAGATACAAATGTTCATGGCAACCTAGGTAGCACGGACACGGGCACGGGAACACGATACGGCACGACACGGCGACACGGCAATTTTAAAAAAAATAAGACACGGGTACGGTTCGGACACGGCAATAAAAAATTTAAATAATTAAAATATAATTTATATTAAATATTTAGTTATTAGTGAATATAATCACATTCAATATTAAGTCTATATATAATATAATTTCGCGTTCTTGAAATAAATCTAAACATTAAGAGTCTAATTATATCAACTAAAACTAAAAAAAAATATAATATCTGAATGTATAATTATATTATATTACTTACTACTACTACAAATAATACTTAACTCTTCTATAAAAAAAATAAAAATAAAAAATAATTCTTAAAAAAAATGATATAAATACTGACACGCGTGTCGGACATCGCCGAAAGAAGTGTCCGACACGTGTGTCCGATTTTTATTTTTAATTTTTTTTCGGACACGACACGTGGCGTGTCCGATACGTATTCGGGCGTGTCCGAGGAGTGTCGTGTCTGACACGTGCATGGACACGGACACGTCGATATTTTTAAAGTGTCCGTGCTACATAGATGGCAACTGATCTTGTAGTCTTCACAATCTTCCATTCAAATCAAAAAGCAAACTTATACAGCTACGAAGGCTTTATACATTTATCATGACAGACTATGAAGAAGTACATTCTCATGGGCCATCACCTATTCGTATTGGACCTAGGCCTAATATAGATTTTCATTGGGACACCCAAGTGACCCACTCACTAATACTGAAAGTAGAAAGCTTTTGGGTTACGGCGATGTGCCGTATTCGTTTATGTGAGATTAAAGAGTAGTACTCCGTGGCATTTTAATTTCATCGAGTGTACACTAGTAGTTCTGTCTGTAGAATACTCAAGTGCTATGTGGGGTGCAAAATTTTCGCTGCTCGAGCATGCAAGTCTGATGTTAAGGTTCGACAGTAGAATTTAGGTGAGCGTCATCCGAAGATTTATATGTTACTAAGTTGCACAATATAGACCGATTATGAATATATTTTTTTCTCGTAATTCAAAAAACAAAAAGAAAGGGTAGTACTATCCAGAAAGTTCAAAATGGTTCTTTTAAGCTGGAATGGAAGGAAACCCCCCAACATTATTGAATGTGCCAATTCATTTAAAAAAAAAAAAAAAATTGTGATGTACCAAGAAACTTTGAAGATCGCCTTTACATTTTCTACTATGAGAATAGGCGTTTATAATGCAACAAATAGGGGTAAAAAAAAGAAAAAAGAAGAAGAATTCATGTAGTGCTGCTTCTCCAGTAATGCTATAGAGCCTACTAGTATCTCAACCAATCACCTAACTGCCATCTCATATGGGTTTGTTTTTTGAAAAACGGCATTGCCTCGTCTCAGATTCGGCTTTATTCGAAAAGAGACTATTTTGGTCCAATACTCAATTGAAGTCTTCCGTTGCATGTGAGGGGATGCATATGTGTGTTACTGTTAGCTCTCATCTAAGTAGGACTTCAGATTGACGGGACGGAGATTCGAAGCTAGATGGGGAGGTTCCTGACTGCTCATCCATCCGCTACGTCATCCCACCACCCCCACAATCTCATATGGTAGCGGCAAAACCAAGAGTTCTCCTCACAGAGAAAATTGCATCCTGAATCCCTGATAAAGCAAAGAAAATTACTACTACTTGTTTCAGAAATCTTATTACTTATCAAATTCAAGGAGTCAACACAAATTTAGCTGACAATAGTTGGTAGAATGCATTCATTGTAAGAGTAAAGCTACATGCATCATTATTTAGGATGGTATTTAACAAAATAACAATGAGGTTGAGTAATCTCCACCACACATTGGGATTATACGAAACTATATGGCATGATAGAGATGGCTAAATCCCGGTATAGTGTGATGTATATAGCATTTTTACTTTATTGTAACTTGCTAGTTAATACTTCCAAGCAAAAGAAATAATGTCATAAAGCCACTACTTTTCAAAACTCGTACAAATCAGTACATACTTTTCCGATGTTTTCAAAAAAAAAAAAAAAAAAAAAAACATATGGTCTGAAACTCAAAAGCACGTTTCAGACGGCTAGTTTAGTGTTGGCAGCATTCAGGGAATAAACTTTCTTACCAAAGCCATGACATTTATCCATAAAAAAAATTTTGGGATATATTTTGGGAGGTCTACCATTTGCTATTTTCATCCTGACTGTAGAATTCCTGATACAATAAGCACAAAAAAGCATCTTGAAAATATTAATGAATGTAGTTAAATATAAATAATTTAAGCTCTGGGTAAAACAAACAAATTCGCTGTGATCTTAGAATTCCTGAGTCCCTGACAATTTCAGAGTGCTGAATCAAAGCATCTTCAGACAATTTTACTGTGCATCTTCTATAATAAAAATATATAATTTAACGCATTATTCTCAAGAAAATAAAAAAATGGTAGAGTTTGCATCACATATAACCTAGAGAACATATTTCACATACATAGAGAGAGAGAGAGAGAGAGAGAGAGAGAGAGAGAGAGAGAGAGAGTCTTTCCTTGAGCTCAAATTCCAAGTGTAAAGAACATGAGCAAAGCAATTAATCAAATTCCTTAATCTTGATTTATTTAAATATTTGCAAAATTATGTTATCTTTTTTATGTGGTAAGTGTTTTATAACTTAATTAATCTCACTTGCATGTGAGGAGTAGTGTATCGCATGCATGAGGGACTTCGGTTGACGAGAAAAGCCTCAATTAATTAATATATTTTAACGCTAGAAAGAAAATAATATTTATTTGAATATTTACAAAAGTAAGAATAATATTATAATATTTGAATATTAATTTCTGCTAGTGTATTTTTTTATCCGTGTTTGGCATCTTTGATGTCTAGTGCCTAGGAATTTGTAAAATAATAAGGTTAATTATAAACTAATTAATTTAGGGTTAGGGTTTGCCCACAATCTCACTTTGCAAGACTTCTCTTTTGTTGTCTTGCAAATTTGCCAGGAAGACAAAATAGATACTTAGAAGAATTATTAGATAGGATTCTCTATATCAACTCTTTGCATGCCCTCTATCTCTCACACTATAAATTAGTATTAGTACTCTACAATCATACTTTAATACCGTAATATTATAGTACACGGCTAGCAATGCTAATATAATCTATCTGGTATATATCATGCTAGCTAACACGACAATAAACTACTAACCAGTAACACAGGAATATACCACTAATAATATTAAGCTAGCCCTATGGAACACTTGAAAATTTCAAATTATTTACAAATAAGTCTTTAAATTAAAATTCTTACAAATAAGTTCATGTCTCAAAATCCTTGTTATGAATATTTTAACTACTAATTAAATATTCTTGAAGAAGTTTTGAACATTAAAAAAAAGTAGTTTTGGTGTGATTTAAAATTTTTGCATTCAACTTTTTTTTAAAAAAAATACTTTTAAATATATTTTCTAAGCTTCAATATTTTAGCCGTTTAAACTAATCTGCTAACTCTAAGACATTGGAGCCTAAATATTTATGTATAAATATTTTTTAAAAAACTCCGAAAAAAATATAAATTTTAAAATGATCTATAACTTTTATAGTTAAAATATTTTTAAATATTTTTTAAAACATGAAAAATAATAGCATAAATAGGAACTCATTTATAAGGGGTACTTCCATATCGCCTCTCAAATTTTTAAACTTGACGTATAAAGCTCTCATTTTACCCTTTAATTATGACACCATAAAATACTTATTTAGTAGTATTTTTTAGAAAAATGTTCAGCAAAAATTATTTTTTTTGATGATATCTACGACTATTTTGTTAAAAAAATTTCAAAAAAAATTTTTAAATAGATATTTTGATACTCAAATTTAGATTAATAGATTGATTTTGAAATCCACAAAATATTGAAGCCTCAAAATACCTATTCGAAAGATATTAAAGTCTCAACTACAAACTTGAAAGTATTTTTTAAAAAATATTAAACATAAAGTTGTATATCTCATCAAATTATGATTTTTTGTTGAAAGTTTTTCTGAAAAATATTTATACAATAGTCAAAATAATTCAGTACGAATCGAGAAAAATTATTTATAAATTTAAATAATAATTAAAATTTTATGTATTAATGTTTAAAATAGAAATAATTTAAAAACTAATATGATATTTGTCTTATTTATAACTCGTATATTTAATTAGGGCTCATACGCAAGTATTCCATGAATAAATAAATCAGCTGAACCACATGATGCATGAACTTATGTACCGTCACATCAAAGTTACAATAAGTTGGCTACATGATTGAACGATAGAGATTTTGCACCTAACAAATAATACCAACAAGCAATATACAACCAACCACTTACATACCCAATTACTAGCACACTGGCCCATACAAAAGACCACCTACTTTACATACTCCCTAAATATGGACAATGCTACGCGTCACGGATGTGTAGCACGAAAAATAGCATAGAAGGAGGGAATGCGATTCACTGGGTCGAAAAATAAATTTTTTCAAGGAAAAGAGTTGTGTTTTACGGACGCGTAGCAATTTCCGTAAATATTGCTTGAGCAACGCCATATTTCTAAAAATTGCTTATATTTTGACATTGTTCGCTAGTATAATGGTATACTTATATGGGTTTACTGCTATTGTAATGTACTTAATAAATTTTAATTTTTTCGGAACATTATTAAATTAAGCTAACAATTGTATAAATATTTTAAAAAAAATGAATTTAAATGTTAATATGCCCTACAACATTATAACTTTTATTAATAATATATTTAAATAAATAATGTAATGCTTTGAGGAAGGCTTCGAAGTCGATAAATATGTCTAAACTTCAGAGCGTCAAAGATATTTATTAGAAATATTTTTTTAAAAAATAAATACAAAAGTTATAAAATACATCACAATTTTAATTTTTTTAAAAAATACACTTATGCATACATATGTGGTAGTAATTTTACAAAAAAAAATAAAATTATTTTTATAAAAAAATCTCTAAAATCCTCTTGCTTGTTAACTATATAAATTAAATTAATTAAATATCTTCAAGTTGAAGTTACTTTGACCAACAAAGGGCAAAACATGTATGCATCATGCCTATGAGATCATTGGAAATTGAGGTTTGTGACCTCCTATCAATGCTTCTTGGAAAACCCTAGGCCTAAAAAAACAAAGGTTTTAGGGTTTTGTGTGCTGATTCTTGTGCTTAGTATTGTTTTCATCTTCCAATGATGATGAAGCAAACACACCTAACAAACAAATGATATGTTTATATGTCTTTTAAGTTTGTCCCAAAAACACACCCCCCAAAAAACAGTGGATATATATATATATATATATATATATATATATATATATATATATATATATATATCTTCAACAGATATATATGGATGATCTTCTTTTAAATAGAAATAAGAGGAAGATTTACATATCAATCCATTGTACTGTTAAAAGTTATAAAAAAATATAATTTTTCGTTAAGTTATTTTTATGCTTCAAAATATTTATTTAGAAATATTATTCGAAAAAATTTTGATAAAAAAGTTGTAGATCATATCAAATCTATTTTTATTACATTAAAAAATGTAAACAAAATTATTTGCAGATAAGTATTTTTAGACTCTAAAAATTTAGAGGAAGCGAATTAATTTTTAAATCCGTTAAAATTTTAAATTCTCAAAATATCTATTTAGAAATAGTTTTAAAAAACTCTGAATATAGAAGTTATAAATCATATTTGAAATCTATTTTTTAATATTCCAAACTTCTATAAAAAATATTTATATAATAGAAAAAAGTATTCATAACATGAATTTGGAAAGATAGTTTATTTAAAATTTTGAAATGAATGGCTAATTAATAGAGGTTTGGAAGCTGACGGTGAATATCCAATTATTCTAAAATAAAATTTTAGGCAATCTATAAAGTACTTAAAATTTTTATAATGTTTTATTTCTATATAAACGAGTCAATAGTGGACTGTATAGATAGCAAAATTGAAAATTATATGATATAGACTGAATTACAAATAGCTCACGTATGAGTAGCAGCTGTCAAGGGACCCTCCACCATTATGTCGGTGCCAAGGAAGCCAAAAACTCATAAATCATATAAATATATATCAACTATTCAACGAAATCTCTACAAATTGATGAAGATGGTGATCATCTGGTTGTCAAATTGATTCATTGATAAAGACTGAACTAACCAAACATCCATGAAGGACCCATCCGTGCATGTTAGATGAAAGCGATTAAGTAAGCAGTCAAGAAAAGTAGTTATTAAAGCTAATCTCACAAAGATATCTACGATATTCTTTCCTATAATCATTTATTCAATTAACGTTCGTCTTTTGTAAATACATTCCAAAGTATACACTTTGCTCTTTTACACTTTTTTAATGGTTTGAACCTTTCAAATTGGTACTGCAGTAATTTCCGAAATATGGGATACCTCCATTGTAAAATATGGTTCCATGCCACCAATAATTTTATCTGTTAAGACGGTCGCAGAAATATAAACCGATTGGAATTTTTTATAATAATCTTAAAAAAATCACAGCGTCTAACCGCAGAACTATTTTCTTCTATTAACGTGTTTGTTCTTTATTAAAAAAATGATTTATCTACAAAGAAAAAAAATATATATTTTTCCTTTATATCCCCTCAAGCCATATATGTAGTTTATTTGGTCAATCAATTCAAACCCATCCTGATACGGACAGACCAGATTAACTGGATCGGATATGAGGTCAAAGCGGATCTACCCCACCTAGATAGGGACTGGACCCATGGCTAGCCCACAACAAGGTTGGGTGTGACCGATTGCTGTTGTTTATGGTTGGTGAGTCACAATTGGGTGGAGCCACGTTACAAATTTGTGGGTGGATCTTCCAACATGCCCACCTTGATCCAACATCCTTTATTACATTTATTTCATTTGTTTCCCACAAGCTACTCAAATTTTGTAGTCCCCACCACTCAACCTCTCTTTTCCAACTTATAAACTTTATCTTCAAACATTTAACTATCGTATAGAGGACGACTGTCTGGCTCATAGCGATTTTTGGAAAGCAAGACGATCACGCTCGAACCTAACAGTCTAAAAACTTTTTCAAAATGAGTGAATGTGCATGACGTGCCGGTGAAATGGTTTATAGATCATAAAACGAGATTAGTCAGTAGAGCTGAAAATTGTACCACTCTGTGGTTTTACTCTAAAATTCCGAAGAATCGAAGTATATGGGTAGCAGGATAGGGGATAGAACAATAATCATATGCATAGATGAATAAATGAGATGAGAAAAAGGTGTTCTAAAATATCGTTCAAGAGTGCAAATGAATTTCAATAAAAATCAATTAAATAAATTTATTATATTCTTATGCCTTTGAAATTTAAAATTAAGATTTAACTTCAATATCTAAGCAACTAGTAGCATATTCTTTTGATATGTCAAGTTGGATATTTTATTTCAGACGGCATCAGACAGGGCTTTCATAATTAATCCAAATATGTAGGGGGTGGTTGAGATTCTTGCAAACCCATGCACTTTTTTGTTAAAAAAATAGATACTAGGCTTATTAACAATTAAATCCCCGATATTAGCATAATATTACTCTGACCATACCTACTACAAAGAACATGTTGACCAAAACTTATATTTTTATAACTTTTGTTATAAAATACATAATATTTTATTTTTAATTTTAATTTTATAAGTTACTTCAGTTATAATAAGAATAATGTAAAAAGTATAATATTTTGGATGAATAGATTAAATATTGGATTGAATAAATTCAGTATTTTCTTTAATAATTAATTTGTTTAAATTTCTTGATAATGTCCAATTATAATACCATTTGAAGGCAGTAGTCACGTGAGGGATGTGCGGCCCGCAATAATAGCTAATAAATTACAAAATTACAAAATGATCCATTACCTTTATGTATTTGTATTCTCACGCAGCTGTGAGCAATTTGTCCCATCTTTTAAAAAAGAGGAAGAACAAATTTATTACTCATTTCTCAAATACAAGTTTGAGCCCATCCTATTTTGGAAATTTCCCTAGGTTTCAACCAATATGATCTTAAATATGCCGAATGTTATTCCACATAACTATCCTATATCTTTATCATGAGATATAATTTTGACAAATAGTGTTACTTTACGTCGTTTTTTCGATTTGCTAGGTGTCATTTATGTTGAGTTATGACTTTCTAAGTAATATGTATTTTTTTTTCAAAATTGATGTATAGTCTGAAATTTGCACAAAAAAAAAAGGAAATGGAAGCACACATCGAAGCTACGATTAATTACACAAGAAATTTATAAGTTTTCAATAGGATGAACTAATTTAAAATTGCTATTTAATTTTCTACTTTTGTTTCTTTTACGGAATTGAGATACACTAAATTTACCATGACAAGCACCATTTTTAGGGTTTTCACCCTCTTTGGTCCTTACCAAGAATTTATGGAACAACTATGAGCAACACATGAGTATAGAAACTAAAAGGATAATTCGTTTTCAACCCTTTCTTTGCAAACCTCTTCCGTTTCAGCCCCTACTTTACTAGGAAGCAATTAGGATTGACCACGTGTCAATTCTGCTTTTTTTTCCTAGTCGACCACGTGTCAACTAGGAGAAAAGGATTGAATTTTTTTTTTTCTACTTTTTTTTTTTTGCCAAAAGAATTGCATAGAAGGAAGAAGTTGGTATACTTGAGATTAAAGAAAAAAAAAAACTTTCCTTGTTTTGGTATAAATAATTTGTCTCACATACATATCTGAATGATACAGAGATGCATATTTTTCTTGCACTAAACTAAAACTAACATCCACCTTTTCTAGACTCTCAATGGAGAAATATTTTCTATTTGTGCTAATATATGTATGTTTTTAATATATTACATAGCTAATAACTCAATTTAATGATTCGACGAGTCAATTATTGTTACTTCAACTGCATAGTTCAAATAAACGAAATTCAAATGTTATTTCCCGTTATAACTGTTTCAATTGGCAAGTATTTACAGCTCATGGCACCATCCGCATGACATATCCAACAATAACATTTAATTTATGATTTTGAATTCCTTAAATCCCATGCATCAGTTATATCAAATGTCAGTAACCAAATAACTCACTGTATGTTTTAATATTCCGGTCTATCAATTTTTTCATAATTATCTGAGACAATTAGCATCGAGATCTAAACCACATATTTTCTCTTTATCTCTTATACATGTTCTACCATAAGTCCATAATAGTAGTCGCAACCATTAATGTAACACTTGATAGCCAGGTCAGTTGCAATTTGTCTTTGTCCATGCACCAAAAGTGTGCACAAACTCATTTAAGAGGATAGAATGTTGGATGTATGACATGTCATGTATGATATGTCATGTATGCACATGAATGGGAGAGAGAAACACAGAGAGAAGGGTAAACTTGTCCACTACCCTACAAACAAACAAGAGAAGCTCCCAAATCAGAAACCAACCACATCCATATCCTCATGCATAGTAAATTGTACAATTTTTTTATTATTTTACCTTCTCAATTTATACATCCCGATTAAACAAATGTTATGTTATATGTAGTAACTGCATAAGAAAAAAGAAAAAAGAAAAAGAAAAATTGGACATAACAGTTGCTTTTTAATTTTGAAAGTTACTCATTGCCAATCTCTAAATAGGAGAAAAACTTTTGATATAAACTTAAGAAAAAACATGTCTTTTATCTAAACTTAGCTTCTAAATTCCAATTATTTTTCCCATTAATAGTCAAAGGGATCAAAGGGTAGCTTATATATATATATATATATATATATATATATATATATATGCTGTATTCCACCATTTTCTTTCTCTGCTATGTTGGAGCATACACTTAGGCACAAATCACATACAATATTAAAATAGAAAAAATCAACACTCTCATATGTTTGTATTTGCGATTTTGGTGAGACGCACCATATTTTCTTCAATTTAGCAAAACACACCCAAAATTGATATGTATGATGTACAGCATCATCACCATTACCACCATGAAAGAAAAAACATCCAATTTATTTGTTTTCATATATGCTATCATCTTTTCTTTAATCTTTGATCGGGTTCAATTTTTATCCTATATTTGGACAGAAAATAGAATGCTAAGTAAATTCCTCCTAATTTTTATAATTATCAATTAAATTTTAATGAGAAATAGAATATAGTTTTTTTTCTAACATTGCTTATGCTAATTAATTGTACCAATATTTTACGAGTGGCATCTCTTCTTCTTGTATCATCTTCTTTTTAATGGAAAATGCCAAATCATCCCCTTATTTTTAAGCCCAACATATACAGCTCCAAACTTTTAATAGATTATCTACTAATTCGTTAAGAATTTGGAATCTTAAAATATTTATTTTAAAATTATTTTTAAAAAAATTAATATAAAATTTTTATATTTTGATGAGTTACGTTGTGTTTTAATAAATCTAGGGGCAATACCAGATTAGCCCCTGTACTGTTTATATTTGACAAATCAGCCCTTCTACAAAAAATTCGTTAATATTCTATATCAAAAAATATCTATCTAGAAGTATTTTTTTGAAAAAAATTCAACATAAAAGTTATAGATCATATCAAGATCTATAATTTTTATTTTAAAAAAATATTTCTAAGTAGATATTTTGAGACTTTAAAACTCTTAACGGATTAGTTGAAAACCCGTTAACACTTTGGACAATCAAAATATCTATTTAGAAGTATTTTTTGAAAAAATGTTCAACATGAAAGTTATAAATTTTATCAAAATCTACAACTTTATTGTTGAATTTTTTTTTTAAAATATTTATATAATAGTCAAAATGGTTTTGTACAGATTACGAGAGATAGATTTTTTTGTTCAAAGTTTAATAGGGAGGGACTGATTTGGCATACGTTTTAAAATAAGGGGCTGATCTGGTATTTTTCCATAAAGTGTTTTGAAATTCAGAAAGCTAAAGAATTAAACAGGAAGGGACTTATTTGTAAATCTCAAATATTAGAGGGGCTGATTTGTAAGTCCAACTCTCTTTTTTTTTTAATTTTCTCTCTCCAATTATTTACTCAGCAGGACTCCACCCTTCTCCCAGAAAAAAAAAAACCAGCCTGGTTTCTGAGCTGCAAGTTCAAACCCAAAACCTCTTCACAAAAGCTTCTCTTCTCTCCCACTCTAAAAACACCATTAAAATGCTACCTTACCTTATCTCCCCCTCCTCATCCTTCCCTCTTCTTGCTCCTCCCCCTCCTCCTCAACCTCACCTCTCATGACCCTACCACCTCTCACTTCCTTGTTCGCCTTCTCTCATTATACTTCTACAAGTTCCTCCACTAGTAACCGTACTATAAACAATGGACCTTGGTGGTGGTCTTGTGGGAATGGAGTCTTCCATGGTTGCCTCCCATGACAATAACAACAATGGTTATGTTACTGCTTCTTCATCTTCTTCTACTTATCTAAAACAAAGGAGGTTAAATCATGGCGTATTAGAGGACAATCAATGGAGGTGCCTCAAGATGCCAAGAACTGAGCCTCAAATGCTCCTCAGAACAACTTCACAACCACTCTTCAACGATGGTGGTGAGCAGATGCTCAGCTTCTCCTCCTCACCAAATGATTCTGCAGCTTTGCCTTATTATCAACCCCTCCAACCTCATTGCCCTCCAGTAGTAGCCTCTTATATGAGAAGTTCAGGTGCAAAATCTCACCTTCACTTGTCAATGGGTTATTGTTATTGTTAACTGTTGGATCTCTGTAAAGGTTGGATTTTTGAAGGATTTACTAACTGGATGGAAGTGGAAGTGAAGGTCCTCTCATGCCTTCCTCTTTTTCTTTTTTTTTTTTCCTTTTTGAACTGGTGTCTTATCAAGAGATAAAGTTTGTTTTTTATTTTTTTTTCTTGTTTGCCCCCCCGTGATGGGGACTTATGCTCAAATGTGTTCTGTCTTTCTTCTGTTCTTGTTCAAAGGTACAAGGAGAAGGTCCATGGAAAATTACTGGTTCATTGTATTGTTTTGTTTTACTTTATATTATTTTATGTTTTAATGGGTTTTTATTTGTATGATTAATTCTTATTTTTTTAGGTATGGTATATGAATGCCCAAATGTTAACATTGAAGGAGTATTAGCAAGGATGAGAGGACCCTTCACACCGTCACAGTGGATGGAATTGGAGCATCAGGCCTTAATCTACAAATACATTGATGCAAACCATCCAATACCACCAAATCTTCTCATTCCACTCAAGAGGAGTCTCAGTGCACCAGGCTTCTCTACTTTCTCTACTGGATCTTTCAGATCTAATGCATGTAAATCTCTTCTCCTCCATTTATAAATAGCACACAGATTCATAAGATTTGTTGTTTTTTATCATATCTTCCAAAAGTAAATACTTTTATTATTACAAATGCATACAAACCAGTTTTTAATTAAGACTCTTTGATGTGAGGTTAAATACAGGATTCAACTTTCAAATATTGCTGCAAATCTAATAGAGCTGTACTATTTGAGATTTATTAAGGTGCTATTTGGTTTAACCTTTTTTTTTAATTAAAAGTAGTATATGACGAAAAGGATGTATTTAAGTTTTCGTTACTAGCTATAGAAGTCTTCATGGTCATATTTACAAGAGAGGAAAAAGATAGATCCAATGTTGTGATGTGGTTAATTACTAGCTCGTTATAAATGACTTGTGCAATATGATTTGTCAATGAATATTCCAAGTGTAACCACAAGAAATTAACTAGGTTTGATGTTCTGGCTTTACAACGCAGTGGGATGGCAGTCTTTCCATCTAGGATTTTCTGGTAATGCTGATCCAGAGCCTGGTAGATGTCGTCGTACCGACGGGAAGAAATGGCGGTGCTCAAGAGATGCTGTTTCCGATGGCAAGTACTGCGAGCGTCACATGAACCGAGGCCGCCACCGTTCAAGAAAGCATGTGGAAGGCCAAAACGGCCATGCCTCCAAAGTGATGCCTACTGTCGCTCCCTCACCTTCGTCAACTAACGTCTCTGGCGGCACAACTTCTAACAACAATATTACTAGTATCACACAACAGCAGCTGAAGAGGTAAAATACATCCTTTCTGATTTACTTTGCTTTTGTTTTGTTCCTCATGGTTTGGATGATGATCTAGATAAATTATATTCTGGTTGCTTATATATTGTTCTTTTATGGCTCGAATGTGTGATGGTTGCATATCTCTAGGTATCCTACTTTATATCTCGAAAATATTTAAGCCTAAACACCATGTTGTGGTAAATGGAAGTGTAGATTGTAAGAACTCTCGCGGACTGCTTTGTTCTGTTAGTATAGGTTAAGTTTTTTTTTTTTTTTTTAAAAATGCCGAAATGCTACCTGAAGAAATATACATAGAGTTTTGAACATCATTGTAGTTTCTATAAGAAAAGGACGAAGCAGGTGAATGCCGCTCTTACTTCTTGAGAACATGGAATAATTGCCATATTAGGAATTATCAAAAGTTATTTAGGCATTTACCTATATATATATATATATATATATATATATAAACCTCTCCTCAACAACTTGCCTAATTACAGATGAGCCATCCTGATCATTGGTGGCTGTACTCAGAGTTGATCCATTATGAAAACTTACTTGGAGTGTTCTTCTCAAAAAAGGAAAACTGACTTGGAGTGTTTGCTTTAGAGCTGACATAGAAAGATATGCTGTGTCTGATTATTAGGCTATACTTTGAATGAGTACCTCCCTTCCAATTTGCACAAGTAAATTCTGTTTCTTTTAGAATTTACACATAGAAAAGTTCAGCAATATCTAATTATTTAGATCGATACTTGAATAAATCCCTTTTAACTTGCATTGGTAATTTCTATTCCTATGCAGGTCAATGATGAGCAAAGATAACGTGCATGACAACCCCCCGGATTCTAGAAGCATCTGCAGGCTTTCAAATTTAAGTCCCGGACCCGTAAATAGCTTGTTCCCAGTAACCAAAGATCATCAAAACAACCCTTTAGAGGGAACCTCAGAACAAACTGGCCTTGACCTTATTTCATCGACCATGTTCAATGCCTCAAGAAATACCTACCTGGACGATCTCAGCTTCATCTCCTCCCATGGTCTAAACGATCAACAAACCCAATCTCATATTCCTCTCCGTCGTTTCTTTGATGATTGGCCAAAGGTAGATGAGATAGAGTCCGACAGAACGCAACTCTCCATTTCAATCCCCAAGGACTTCTCGAACTTCTCATCGTCTAATTCTTCGCCTAATCACGAAAAGCTCACTCATTCTTCTCTAAAATTATCTCATGAGTTCGATCCTATTCCTATGGCCCTAGGCGTAGGAGGTGTATGTAACGAAGGAACCCAAAGGCAGTCAAGTTGGAATCCTATCTCTTGGGAGGCTTCTGTGGGTGGTCCTTTAGGAGAGGTTCTGACCAACACTAATAATACGACGACGTACACCGGTAAGAACTATTCTACGACTCCACTCAACCTCTTAACCGATGGGTGGGATTTAAGTACTGGTATAGCATCGCCTACAGGTGTCCTACAGAAGACTGCATTTAGATCACTCTCTAATAGCACGGGCAGTAGTCCTAGAGCTGAATATCCGAAGGGACACGATAGTACAAGCAGTATTTGTGATGACCTTGTAAATCCCTCCACCATTCCTTTGCTCTAGGGTTTCAGTAAATCAGAGTGGATCATAAAGCAGACCAAGTGGAAGAAAAGGAAATTGAAGGGAAAAGCTTGGGAAGAAGGTTTGGAGCAAAAGTAGTCTTTTAATTGTCATAACATGAATTCTAAACATGTTTGGTCTTTTTTTTGTAATTTCATTTGTGTTTTGGTTTTCTTTTTCTTTTCCTTTTTTTTTTTTTTTGGTTTACTTAACGTACCATGCGTCCATAGCTCGAAGGAGGCCATCTAGGGTTTGATGTTTAGATGTTACCTATGCTAATGCAAGTTTATTAGAAATATGTTATGAATGCTTACATTGTTAGATCCAGTTTGCATTTTAGAATAGAAGATGCTACTTATCATGGCATGTTTGGCTGATTTGCTCAAGGCTGATGCAAGTGCTATCTCATCGGGAGTCTGAGCCGCTCCCGTGTTGTCACTCTTCATCATTA
The DNA here is from genome assembly GCA_002076135.1 of Xerophyta viscosa. NCBI lineage: Eukaryota > Viridiplantae > Streptophyta > Magnoliopsida > Pandanales > Velloziaceae > Xerophyta > Xerophyta viscosa. Next base: position 681,140 of record MJHO01000011.1, read on the forward strand.
ATGACTGTTTATCATATCAATCTTAATGCAAACAAGACATTAACGACTATGATGAATATCATTACTCTATTTCATAAGATTTGAATATTCTTTTAGCTCTTATTGGTTAGATTTACTATGGATTTAAAGCTTTGGTAATGAGGACATATCGATATCTCATCTTTTTATGGAAGTTTTTACTTTTTTATGTTTGTCTTCTGAGCAACAGTATTCCTACAGTTGTACTGTAAAAGCATCTTCAAGCTCGCAATAATGGCAGGCAGGCAGTGGGCAATACCATTATGCTCGACTTCAAAATATCTCTAACCATTCTTCTCTCGATCCTGTACCATATTATCTCAACTTTTCAGCTTTGAGAAATATTCCATGACTTTCTAAAATCTGAAAGTTGGGACAAAAATCTTAACCAAATATAATCACTCATTTTTTTTTCACAAAGCTAAATTTCGATCATATGCACCCAGACAAGAACATAGTTTTAAAACTTCCGGCAGCATTACTACTTGTGTGATTGCACTCAAAGGGTCTCTTTTTGGCCTAAGAAGAAATACCTGACGGCAGCGATTTTGCTTTAAGCTGTGTATTCGTTCTTTGCTTGTGTTTACAAATTCATATTCTTAGTTTAGTGATTTTGTTTAATGTTGTGAGTGGTAATTATACTGCATTTTTTTGGCTACATCCAGATTTCGGACCCAGTTGTCTCTCTACTATGAAAAACTCTAAACCTCCCAAATATGTTACCAGAATTCCTCTCAGATCAAGATGCAATTCAGCAACTCTGCCATCATACTTCTTCTTTTTCTTCTCTCTCTCTCTCTCTCTCTCTCTCTCTCTCTCTCTCTCTCTCAGGAAGGGAAGCTGGAATACTCCATTTGAGTTTGATACTTTGATGATTGCTTAGTACTGAAACTTTAGCTTTTTTTTCCTACTTTATATTGAGCCTATTTTATTGTGGTCATTACTTTTATACGAACAGAAATAGCATGGTGGCATCCACTGCGAGTTGACTAAGCATCCAAGGCTGCCAAATCATGCAGATGCTGATGCTGATGCACTCCTCCATGATTATGGACCATGACATGGCATTATTCAACCCCGAATACATGTTTTCTATTATCGTTCTACTTAGTCCTCTCCCATCTTATTATCAGTATGACATAAGTAAAAAATGATGTCAAAAATTTTGTGAGAAAAAATTGGTGAATAAACTAAGAAAAAGTAGTACTATATTGTCATAAGATAGGCTATATTATACCATTTTGAATATTAGCCAGTTAAACATCAGTATAGAAGAGGATGGCAGATATAAAGATATTGTGACGGATCTTCAGTCAATCTATAAAGATAAAATTGAGCGGAGAGAAATTATTCAATAGAATCCTACTTATGTAAACATTGATAAAGACTTGGCTATCAATTGAGCGGTAGGGCGGCGGAGAATTCGTGTTAGCGACACTGTTGGTTAGACGACCAAATTTTTTTACGGTCCCTTGCTTTGTGAACTTTTCTGCTTGTTTGCTGTATTTTTGGGTGTTGGATTTTCAAGCCGAGTGTTCTAGAAACCAGTCTCCTCCGAGATATTATTACATACATCTTATCCATAACAGACCAGTCAGATTTATACATATAAACACCATGCTTAGTTGTGCATGTCTAATATTAGAATATGAGTTAGAGGAATCCAATATCATGTACTGGCACGCTCGTTAAAGTTGTGATGGTCCGAATACTATACCTAGGGCTGAGCATTCGGGTCAACCCGACCCAAAGCGACCCGAACCGAAATTCTTAAGGCCGACCCGAACCGAATACTTCATACCCGAACCGACCCGAATTTCATTTCAACCTGAACCGACTAAAATTCGGGTCAGTTCGGGTTGGTTCGGGTTGACCCGAATAACATCATAAATTACTTTTATTTAACACCAATTTGGATTCGGGTCGATTCGGATCGGATCGGATCGACCCGAATAGTTATAACATGAATATTTTGTTTAAAAAGAAAGAATTAGCACATAAAAGTCAAGGAAAACTAATTAATACATGACTCGTGAGGATAATTCGGATCCAACCCGACCGACCCGAAATTTGACCACCGAACCCGAACCGAATTATATAGACCCGAACTATTAAAATGTCGACCCGAACCGAATCCGACCCGACCTGAACTGAACCCGAAATTTTGGTTTCGTTCGGATCGGTTCGGTTCGATTTTTCGGATAGGTTCGGGTAATGCTCAGCCCTGACCATACCTCCTTATCTTAAAACATTGTTGCCAAGTTTTCTCCAAAAATAATTAAAAATGCCACTAATTGCTAAAGCCCCATTACGGTCCAGTGAAGATCCTCTATTGGGCCTTACGTGGCATAATTGACCAAAAAAGTGTCGGAAGTCGATGTTTCGAAATCATTGTCAGACGGACGGACCAATTTAACTATTTATAACAAATTCTTAATATGTACTAAGCACGAATTGTAATATAAAATTTAGATTAATCAAATATTATATAATTTTAAAGTAAAATTATTCCAATACCATAATATAATAACTAATGAAGAAGTATATAATTTTTTACCAAAAAAAAAGTCTATAATTACGTATAATAATGTATATTAATCTAATTATATGTTAGCTAAATTTCAAAATTGATATATAAATAACTATAAACTATACATCACTAAATTTTATGAATAATAATTAATGTCATTTATTTGATTTCATTATATTTATTCTTTTATTTTAAATTTATTAAAATGCTATCTATTTTTTTGGAAAAAAGTAAACTAATTTAACAAAAGTATATTTAAAACGCCACCTACAATAATTAATACTTATTTATTTAAAGAGACGCTCAACGAATATAAAGAGACATATAATCATATATGTCAAACAAACATTAATATTTGATATGTGACACATAATCAGTACCATATTATATAAAATAGTGGATTACAACCCTTTTCTTTATATTAGGCTGCATCTAAATACAAAGTTTTTTTAAATCCAATAGAAAACTTGAAAACCTAGTTCGCAGACAAATATCTGATTCGAGTGCATGGAAAGTTTAGTTTGATGATATGATCTATAATTTGGTTAAGAAAATTGGACCCAGTCATCAATGTTCCGGTTCGCAAATTTGTTGCAGCATAACCAACTGACCTTTGACTAGTTCGTACAAATAGACCCAGATAAATGAAGAAAATTAATAAACGTTATCATGAGGTTATATTTGCATTGGCAAATTCGAACCCTGAAGGAAGACAACATCCTCGAGGCCGCTGATTCTCCCATCCTTATCCGAATCGGCTATGCAAAAGTACTCTTGGAAGATTCTGCATTTGCCGGTGCTGCCGTGCCACAGGAATCTCATCAGCTTAGAGCTTAGAGCGTCACCATGGAGACACTGCCTGGCGGAGGAGGATGGAAAATAAAAGATTGAGAAGGGAGGGATGTTGAATATCGATACGGACGATCGATAGCTGAAATTTTATTGGTTCACTCTCATAAATATAAACGAAATATCTATTCAACACACATCAAGCATTATTTGAAACCCGGGGCTAGAGGGGAGGTGGTGGAGATCAAGGGATTTGAGGAAGAAGTGGCAGGTGGAAGAAAGGGGCTGGTGGAAGCTTCAAAGCCATTATGGTTCAATTAATGAGATAAATTTATTGTCCAAAGCCTAAGTATGCCAGCGGACGCGTTGGTTCAATGTAAGTCTAGTATTATGTTAATGAAGTTATAAATGGACGGGGAATATGAATTGTTATTTTTTTCGTTGACATATGGCGAGTAGTGGAGAATGGAAATGGACAGTGCCATATGACACTAATTCAAAATTATATTTACTTTACATATATAGATATAGAGATAGTTGAATCTATTAAACCAATAAGGGGTTAACCCACAACCAAGTGGGCCGACTATTTTAATCCAGCATTCAGGCTTAAAAAGCAATCAACAAGTATCATCTATGTATGTCTGTACATCAACCACTTGGCGTGAAAGGGGTCCGAGTTTGAGCTGAACATCACTTACCTTAAGTTCAGCTTATTGATTTACATCGAGCTCGAGCTCGATGGATTTCAGTGAATAAGCTCGAATTAGGCTCAATTCAAAAAACTTTCTCAAACTAAAAATTGAGATCAACTATGCTGCACCAACTGAGCCAACTGCGAGTTGAGCCCCAGCTTAAACTCGCCATAGTAACTTATAGTAACAGATATTTAAGTAAAATTTAAAATCTTGTTTACACGCGCCTAACGAACCAAATAATATGATGCGCATCGATTAATTAATCGAGCTTGAATATACATTCGAGCTTGGTAAAAGTCGAACTTGAGCTAAGCTTAAATGAGTTCGAGCTCGAACAGATTAGCTCATTTTCATCCCAAAGTCTGCGCTCATCATAACAGTGTTAATGATAATATAACACCTATATACATCACTAGTGGTTCAACTAATGGTGTAACTAAATCTACTTTGTAACCATATTTAAGTTGATGTGGACGTATTGCATGTCATTTTCTCTTATATTGAAAGAATTATTTCTTGCAAATCATATTTCTTAAAAGAGGGATTTGCTACCTCAGCTTTTGGTAGTATGTATCAACTTGCATCTCTAATCACTAACTACGATTGGTTCTAGAATAACATATTCTATATAAATATGTTAATTAGTGCTGAGATGCATCTAAAAATATCTCCAACTTAGCCTCTGAATATGTTTCAACTAGTGAGAGGAGAAAGATATTGTTTTTATATTCGGATAACATAATAGAAATTGATAATCTTATTCAGATGGGTTTTCATTTTAACTAGAATCAATTCTTCATGGATGATAGAAAAGTTTGAAATCAAAATTTTGACGATTGAATTCGACGGTTATAATTTCACGCAGAAGATAAAATCTTTAAAGGACGTGTCTTAAATAAATTTCGGATGAAACCAAAATGACCCAAATTGAAGGGAAGGGTCTAGATATGTGAAAGAATATTAGAGCAAAAATGTACTATCATTCTACGAAAATGGTTCGCTTAAGTCAACCGATGAGTAAGGAAATAGAGTTCGGGCTAGCTCCAACGTGAGATTGATTTTATGTAATAGGGAAATAGAAAATTAAAGGAAAAAAGAGAGAAAAAAAAGTGTTTACAGACAAAAGAAAAAAAAAGTGGCGCTTGATTATAACCATTGTTATTCTTTTATTAAGTCGGTTGCTACGACATGGTGGCAAATTGGTCCATTGAACCTACTTCCGAGTGAGCGGCGGCCTTCATCGGAGGCATAGCGAGCGACTGCGTTTGATGCTGTAAAAGGAAGCCACTAATTTGGCTGAGCCGGTGTCGCAAGATGACGGCTTCTATACGGAGCATATGTTCGTCACACATCAAGAGAAGCATTTGGTTATCGATGGACCTGATCCTAGCTATAACAGTTTGGTTCTCGGCTCGCAGTCTATTCACTTGGACAAGTAGCTCCTCTATTTGGCGTTGCTTCCGTATCCTAGACCGACGAGCTGACTCACGATTCGATATGGTTCTCTTCAATCTCCTTAGTTCAGCCATAGTCGAAACTTGATCCGACCTTAATTGAACTGCTTGTGATACTAGTGGGATCATGTTATCTACCTTACTCGATCGAGGAGGAATCGGATTGGGGATGCAGCCGGTCCAATCTGGCTCGCCCAAGTAGAACCCTTCTAAAGTAAGCATGGTGATTAAACTGAAATGTTTTGAAAAAAAAGTATTAGGGCTAGTTTAATGTGCCCTGATTACATACCTGGTAATCAGAGATTAGGAGAAGTGGGAAAGGGAAGAAATGCAGAGGCAAGGAGGGGTATTTATTGACTATGTTGGAGTTTGTGGTAGGGACCAATGCAAGAAATATGTGCTGACGTGGCAACTTGGGATTGGAAGCAGCAAGCGGGCCATATTTGTTGGGCCCAGATGAGTCACTGGCCACCAATGTGGGCCTTGGTATGTCGATCGCTAGACAATGCAAAGTAGCCGCACAAAGTGGAATCATTGGAACGCTTCCGATACGCATTTTAAAACATATGCATGCGCAAAGAAAGATCTTCAATATCAAGCATGTACGCGCACACAAGTTCAATGATGCAGTGAGTTCCATTTTTTAAAAATGATGTTTTGAAACTGAACAGGTGGTATATCGGAGCCGAGCTTGCAACAAAGGCACTACCATGAGCAATTGTGGCATACTTTCTCAAAGAAAATTTTGTTTGCATGCAAAATTTCACCAGCATGGGAGCATTAGAAGTCCATCGCAGCGTAAAGTTTTTGCAAAAGTGGCTACATCAATCTGACCTTGAGAGTGTAAGTTCAAGAACGATGGCGATGTTTGTCGTCTGCGTAGTCAACTATCCTGCTATAATATTTTCTCAAGGCAGGTTTCGTAAGTTTTGTCGAGCTTTCATGGTGTCTAATAAAAGTGATCAATAGTGGCCTGCTCAGTTATTATAAATGCCTACTTATCACCTTAGGTAGGTAGCAAGTTTTGCTTTTGTTTATCCCGAAATTGAAAAGCTTTATTCATGGATGAACCCCGGTCTTTCATTCAGGCGTAGGATAGTAAGGTTCAACATGCACTATTGTTGTGTTAGAAATTCCAATATGAAGACAGTCTTCATAGAGGCAAAAGAACGCTTATGTAATGATCTTTTTATTCTAACATTAAATTGTTTATAATTACTATCTTTTATTGTTAAGTTGTGTATATAATTCTAACTCATGCTTGTTAAGAAGTTCAACATCAAGTGTGAATTTGATTGTTACAGCTTGTATGCAATGTTTTGAATCTAGTAGTGCACTTTTTGTTGTGTCGTAGATGAGATGTACAAAAGCTTCTAAATTTTTAGATACAGAAATGATAAATCTCTACATCCGTACTTGCATAATTTAAATCTGTAATCTTCAATTTATAAATTAAAAGTCTTATTATTAGTCCTAAATGGGCCTTGTAATAATATAGAACCCCGTGTTAAATCCAATTCTTAAAGAAGTTCTATTAGGCTGCCGCTCCAATCCGATTTTTCGCACACTGGTTTCTAGAAGTCTAAGAATTAATTGGGCCGCTGGACTTATGTTCAAGTTCATTCAATAATTGAAAGATCATAAATAAGTAGAGATATATTATAACTATATAAGCTTGTTTACAAGTGCTCTTTTAAATCCTCAAAAAAAAGCCAGAAAAATTGTCATCCTATAGTACCTCTAATCAATAAATTATGAGTAATTCAGTGTGCGAATACTTTTTTTTTTCCTTTCTTTCTCAGATTAGAATCTAATATTATACAGGGACTATCCAGTAATATGTAATATAGTAACTTTGTATATGGGTCTAAAATAAATTAAATTCAGTTTTCAACATGAATTCCGATTCACTTTTAAGAAGAGTTATATTTATAACTCGTATATCTATCTATAATATTTAAGCGGGAGGGGGAGTTGCTACAGTGCACGCCCCCTCCCCCCATATATATATATATATATATATATATATATTTTAAAATATATAATATTTTAATTTTTTTTAAATATTTTATTTTTAAATTATTAAATATTTTTAAATTTTAAAAAAATTAAAATTTTTTTCATACGCATTGCGGGTGATATTTTCGCTAGTGTTAATATATAGGCTATATTATCATGTGTCTATATATTACCCTCTGAACCGCTAAACCCCCCTGAATGTCTCCTACACTGCCGCTCGCCGGAATGCTCCTACATGTGCGCCTCGTATCACCACCTTCTCTCCTCCTACACGGCCGCCGCCGCCGCTTTTTCTCCGCCATCGCCGCCGCCGCAAAGCCCACTACCACTGATGGTAACAGCAATAACACCCTGGTAAGATCGGCGCTGTTCATCCCGCCGGGAGTGGAGCGGTCGGAGGTATCGTCGGCGATGGTGCTGCCGGGATCGAACATCGTGGTGGGCCCCTACGCGGGGCACTCGCAGATCAAGACGGTGGAGTTCGTCAAGAGCAGCCCCCGTGCGCGCGAGTGTCCGAAGGACCACCGCCCCGAGTTCGCGCTGCTCGGTCGCTCCAACGTCGGCAAGTCCTCCCTCATCAACGCCCTCGTCCGCCGCAAAGATTTCGCACTCACCTCCAAAAAACCGGGTAAAACATTATCTGGATTGTTTACAATTTGAATTTTACATTGTATGTTTACACAACAAATTGAATTTGTGTGTCTGGGTAATTAAACTTTGACTTTTGTTAAGGTGGGATTTATTACAGTGGGAATTCTTTGTTAAAAGATGAGAATATTTTCCATCTAGGGTGGTACAATTTTTATTTTTGTTTTTAATTAACGTGGAGAAACCCGCTGGTATGCGGCCCACGTTTGTCGATACCGCAGAGCAGACGAACCCTCGGGTAGGATGCTATGCTATGAATTTTGACTTCTCAGTGGTGACATTTGAAAGAACATTGACATTTTACTTTTTGAATTGTGATAAAAATGATTGTGCAGGGAAGACGCAGATGATAAATCATTTTCTGGTGAATAAAAGCTGGTACCTTGTGGACTTGCCTGGTTATGGGTAAGCTTTTTTATGTTATTATGAGTTCACTTGGGATTTACCATTAGTGTGTGATGCGACAGTGAATTTGTGAATACTGAATTTCTTAATGGTTTGTTGGTGGATTTGTGAATGTTGCCATGACAATTAAAACAAGGGATTTGATGTCAAGGAATTGACAAAGATAATAAATATTTTGAACAAAGTTTTTAAAGATGTAAGGCGGATTGAGGCACAAGAGTCCTCCTGGAGTATAGTCCCAAGGTGCACAACAATGAGTGCACCGAGTAAAGGCAAGGCACACAGCAGGGAAAAGAGAAATTAATAGCAACAGTAGCAGCTAGCAGCAATGAGATCAAAATGAACGAAAATAAAACAGAGTAGCACTTGTTAATGTTTATATTTGGATGTGTGCATTCTATAAGGATGAAGGCGAGTGCGTGCTTTTTCTTTTTCTCTCTTTTTTTTTTTCCTTTTTTTTTAGTTGGAACCCCACCTTTATATGGTGCACCACCAGGCTCTTCCTGGAGACTCTATAAGGTGTGCACCTAGGCTAGGCTACACCTTATAAATCTAGTGTCGCCTTGGCATGAGGTCGAGGCGTGCCTAGGTGCGCCTTTGATACTGGCTTTGAGAGAATTATCTGGTTACTTTTAGATAATTTTGCAAAGAAGAAAATCAATCTCTTGATTCGAAAAGGTATTCCAACTTTTGAGATGGTGTTTTGGTAATATGGTATCTTTTTTTTTTACTGTGTGTTTAATGTGTTTGTTAAGATATTATGTTGCATTCCTAAAGCGGTATTCTTCCTGGATGTGTTCACTGTTTTAGAGCTTGTTAAATTTGAATGAAGTTGGTGTTTGCTGCTTTTTCTACAAGCTCATCAGTTACTATAAATGCTCCGTGTTATTCCCTAAATGCTTGTATTGACACATAAGAGTGAGATATGCACAAACATAAAAAGACCTACAGTAAAGTGAAAAGAAGAATGAATATAGTCCATATTTCAAACATTCATTGAACTGAAGACTTTTTGCTGCTAACCTGATTGTAGGATAGGACTTCCAAGTACCTTAATGTTCAGTAACTCTCTAGTTTTCTTTTGAGAGAAATCTTCAAAAGAAAGTTCATCACATGATTGTCAACAAACTCCTGTAGAAGTAATTGGTAATATGATTCTTTTTATGGTTATCCCTAAGTCAGCCTCAAAAGTGGTTTTGTTCAACCATTTTACTAATTGTCGTTGATATATTCTCTATGCATTATATAAGCGTTTTGGAAATAGGATGAGGATCTCTATGACAAATGATATTTAGTGGATCAAGCAACGAGTAGAATCAGAAGGAAAGTGGAACCTAGTGGAAGTTTTTAAATGAAGTTTGGGACTCCATAGACAATTGATAACTTCATATAATGTAATTCCTCATTGATTGAGTGATCTAATTCTGCCATGGTTGAATCTGTGGGCTCTTGCTTTGCTAGTGAACTCAAGATAATAGATTCTAATTATATAAGGTACAGAAGCTTGCATAAAGAAACACATATTGCCGTCACAAAAGAGCACTCAGCATTAAGCCTCTGTTTTGCCTTTCTATCCTTTTCTACCTTTTCTTCTTCTTATTTCCTTATACATACTCTATCAAATAAGGGTGAATATTGGTGGAGTTCCTTTTATTCTTCGCTTTTCTGGTAGGTTATCTGATTATTCTTGAGCCGCCTGTTAGGATCTTTGTGTTACTACTGTTCCAATATTTGCTATCGGAACCAGAAAATATGATAACGTAGCATCTTAAGAGAATCCATATTCTGCGCGATTCTCTATCCCATCTTTTGCCTCGTTGCTCTAATCAATGATACGCCTACTGCATTCCTTGTTATTCTATTTTAATTTAATCTCATTCGTTTACTAATCAATAATAGGACATAGAGGTATGAGCAGAATGAAACAGTGATTGGGACAAAGGCTTTGTATTCATCTTAAGAAACCAATAAAAGTTCCAGCCAAAGGAAAAAAGAAACCATGAAAGTCAATATGACTAAAATTCGCAACTTAGGGAAACTTTTGATTAAGATCCTTTAGTGTAAATAAAACCCAATATGTACTCATTTCAAGTAATCTGTATAAAATATCACCTGTTTCTAAGTGACACTAATTCCTTTACTACTTTCAGTTTCGCGAATGCTCCCGAGTCAACACGTTTGGATTGGTCTGCATTTACTAAAGGTTACTTTCTAAACCGTGATACCTTGGTTGCTGTCCTATTGCTAGTCGATGCCAGCATTCCTCCTCAACAAATTGACCTTGACTGTGCAAACTGGCTTGGACGTAATAATGTATGCTACCTTCGTTTATTTATTTTTAGTTTTATTATCTTATCTTTCCAGATGATCTAATTATTCTTGCAATACTTGTCTTATGTGATCAAAATTCAGATTGGAATGACCTTCGTTTTCACAAAGTGTGACAAAACCAAAGGCGGCAAGGGTTCGAAGCCTGATGAGAACATTCAACAATTCCAGCAGTTGATCAGAAAATACTACCCTGAGCCACCTCCTTGGATCATGACAAGCAGCGTTACAGGGTTGGGTCGGGACGGGCTTCTTCTCCATATGTCACAGCTAAGAAATTACTGGGAAAATTACTAAATTAATAATTTTGTAATGTTGGTTTGCAAAAGCCAAAAGTTGTGCAACTAATATGGATATCTATACAATACATAACAGGATGGAAATGGGGATGATGTTATTAATTACTATATTCATTTCAACAACATACATATTCTTCATAAAACTTTAGTCAATCAAGTATGGTTTCCTTTTCTCCCGCTGATTTCATTGCAGCGTTTGCTTTGCTGTATGCTTTAAACTATCAGAAGGTCAACAAGATATTCAGTGAGTACAATGATTAATTTCTGTATTGAGTCTACTTCATTTTTACTCTGGATTAAAAGCATATGAAATTGATTCTATATGTGATTCTAACCTAAGTACCTTTTAATTTTTGTCTATACAGGAATAATGATATTAGGCATAATTGGTATACTGGGTGAAGAAGATTGCAACATATATTGCTACAAAAGAAAGCAAGATCTTTAACTGCTGAGCTTTGGACTTGGAAGAGGACTGGAAGAACTCCATGCTGAAAAGACGGAAGGCGAAAGAAATTCCATGATATCTAGCATTGGCTACTGTGTATGTACATTTGCAGCAATTGTATAAGTTTCAGTAGCCGGGATAATCCGAGGCAGAGCAATCTGAATCTGCGGCTGTGGACAGGATTGCCACCATTACTTTGAGAGTTTTTTCCTGTTAGGCTCTGCACCAGGCCACGGAAACTGTCAGGGTCCGCCTGGTAAACTCTCGGGGGTGGTTGCTCTCACCGTTTCCATGTTTTCCCGGGCGGCTTGCGAACGTTGTGGAGAGCTGCAGTGTGTGCTGGTTGTTGTCTTTGATGATGACGAAGAGGCTCCATTTGAAGTCTGTGTTGAGGTGCGTTTAATATTTTGCAATGTGTATATATAGACGTTAGAGTTTGGAGGATTGTATTGGATGCGTGGGAAAACAGCGGTAGTGTCACTACTACTGTCGTTCCATCAGTCGCTCCTCTCGGGATGCGTGTTAGAGATGGATGGTAGAGATGGGGAGGGAGTGGAGGAGCTGTGCGCGAACTATTACATGCGGAAGAAAAGAATAGTGGGGCGGCGCCGGCGCTTACCTTTTGTTATGAATGTAGATGGTCAAAGATTTATAGCTCCATCATACTCAGTATAAAAAAAGGAATTTTTTTTATAACCTTATCTTTATGTTAGGTATGCAATTTTGATTAATTGTATGTTCATACAGGGGGAAGAGAAAGAAGTGATTTTGGCTGCGATATTGATTCATTTACGTTCATACAGGGTAGTTAAGCTTCGATATACTTGGGGTTGACATTGGGTAAGTCATGCCTACGAGCAGTAGGATTAAGAGAAAAAAAAAAACCCTTTTTTACCGCAAATAACAGATTGGCCCTAATCAGAATATTTGCAATTATCTAAATGCTAAGCACAAAAAAAAAAAAGACTAATAAAATCGTTATTAAACAATACTCATGAGCGTGTGTACTTAGGAAGTGTCGCTAAAAATATAATCATAAAGCTTTAAAATAAGAATTAAATGACCTTAATTCACCACAGGTTTTCTGAAAATTGTTTATATAATAACATTAATACAAAAATGGAGATTTAATAATTACCGGGTGCAATTCCAAGCCCAAATTGGAGGCTTATCATACTTTGGCTAACCAGACCAGACCAACAGCCTCGGTCCTCGGATTCTATTTTTAACTGCGGCAGTTTTTAACTTTTTACAGCTCTGAAACAATGGCAACTAATAGATCTTTAAACCACGTGTGATTGAAAAATCAAGAGGGATATTCAAAAGTTCAGTCTGGTATAACAGCAATTTCTGATATAGTCAGCAACATGGCTGGACACGTGGCTAGCGAGCAAGCGACCTCGGTGCTCGTCTACCACACCGACGTCTCTTTCACGGGTTTGACTAAGTCTGACTAGACGTGGGTATAAAAGATAGGAGAAAGACTCGGTCATTGGTGGCCGAGGAGGCAACACGTAGCACGACTAAGTAATGCGTTGACCGTGCATTGCAGATCCCTACGATCCGCATTTACCTCCTCTAACCGATCGACGGAATACTATAACTATCGCCTCTCACTAATGTCGAAGCGGTTAGGTTTACTAGATTAGAGAGATTGAGAGAAATAGTCCAAGCTACATGCGGAGCTCGGATATTATGTACTTGAATTCGACTCTTAGTGATATTTTTTTTCGGTGGTCGCGTACGACCCGTGGTTTTACCTCTGCTCTAATCGAAGATTTTCACATTAAAAATGGTGTTTATTTGTGTGATTACTTACTAACGTTAATTAGTCTAAATAGTTTTTGAACACTTAATACATCGCCACATCGGTAGTGTACGAGCTCGATTAATTTCCATGTTTGATTTTCAAATTTGAACTAATTATGGAAATATTTTATTCCTGTATATCAATTGAATAACACTTCGAATATGCACCATACTGTATTTAGTTTGAAATTTTGGGAAAAAACATGGACTCATCAACAGTCCAAATATGAAGTAATAGCACCGGACCAGTGCCCTTGCCTGTAGAGAGTGGATTGGAGCACTCGCCGCTTCAACACCTGCGGCCCACAATTTATTAAAAAAAGTACTTACTGTGGCGTCTATTTTACTAAAAATAATCTAGAACAAACGATCTACAATCTCTACTGATAAAAGCATACGGAGATTCACACAGTGGTCATGAGGCAAAGTATATTTCTTCCTTAATCTCAGAGAAAAAAAGAAGTAATAAATATGTGGAAATATTGCTGGAAAAATGAAATCCTTAATAAGAAAAAATAAAAAAAGAAATTGTTTCTAAATATGAAAAATCTGGTTCCAAAGTGTATAAACTAGCTGAAAAATTGAAAATTTGGAAGAGGAGACAGCAACATTGGGATTGGGGCTGTTATCAGGGCTGGCTGGACCATTGTCAGAACTCAGAAGATAAGGTCCACTTGGTGGTGCTGATGATCATTATTTATCATATGGTTCAGCAGGTCCACCATTCTTTTTAAATTGTTTAGAGCCTCCCTCCACAAATTTTGCCAATCTTCATCTTAACTAGCATCTTCTGTTGTTGGCCAAATTTATTTAATACTATCTGAATTTTTATCGCTGTCACGATATTATTTTATTTTTAAAAAAAAAATCTAGTTAGTATAAACAGCTATTAGACAAACTAAAACGTACTATTGTTATTAGACTAATTAAAACAACTAAAAGTGACACCTTAAATAATAAAAGCTTATATATTAAATACTTGAAAATTTATTTTTACAAAAAATTACCCCAAATTCTCATGTATTAAGCACTTCAGTGGCTTGTCGCTAGTTTAACAATATAGGATATGGAAACTTTCAAGTGCCTAACATGATTTTGTAATTTAGGAAGACATTTTCAATTTTAACTATTATTCTCGTAAGGCACATAATTTTTCTTTTTCCGGGTATCATCATGATAATGATTAAAAAGTTGAATAATAAACAAAAAATTGCCTTTTTGTTATGTTTCAATCAAGAGCACATCTCAGAGCACCACCGTGTCCCTCATTACTGACCAAAAAACCATTCCCTGCTGCACCCTAATAATGCTTGGTCGCAGACCCAATAATAATATCCAGTCCAACAAAAACCAAATTTGAAAAAGAAAATCGAAATACCCAACAAAAAGCGAAAATTTCCAAAGTAAACCACAAAAAAGGAAATCATTTTTGTGTACTTTCCAATCAATCAAAATAATGCTCCACCAATAAATCAAGCTACATAATCAAGTCATGCATGGAGCTCCTTGATCAGATCATGCACGGCGATACAAGACCTTGCGCAAACCACCAATGCGCTACACACCGGGACTAAGAGTGTTGGAATTTGAAGGCGATTTTTTTTTTTTTTTCTAACATAGATAAGTGCTCCTACCGTCGAACTGGGACCAAAGAAACACCCTTGATTATGGCTCAATAATATAGCATGTAGCAGATGGTGGGATCTGAAAATCACAGCCATCTATTGTATTGATGGAGATGTCATTTTCTCTCAATTTCCAAATCAACGGCGATTCTTGAAAGAAGGGAGGGGGATACAGGAACAGGACATGAGCTGCGTCATGTCAAACAGATCTCTGACCAACCCCAAAAATGAGCTCAAGTTGGTGATCACCGCCTTCATTAACTCCCCAACCCCCGAAATTGGCAAACACCCTATGCTTTCTGTATAAACAGTTGCCACAACTTAGGCTAGCTAAAGAAAGGCCCCTATTATTTTATCTTTCTAACCCTAAAACCATGAATCTGCTCCCTAATCCTCTAAAATCTAGATTCTCGTTTCCATAACTATTAATGACCATCACGTTAAAGTTTAATTGAATCCCATTTCGACAAAAGGGGCCACCAATTTTATCCCAAATTATCACAAAGTTTATTTATTGTCTTAGTTTTTTTTTTTTAAATCATAATTCTGTTCAGAAATTTAATCATGATATTTTAGTCATAAAGACAGACAGTGGATTCAAACATTTATGTCTGCAAATACTAATGTTTTGGTAAATTTAAAATCCTAAAATTCTAAAATAATGTTGAGCTCTAAAGCAATGTACAGTTCAATTAAAAGCAATGTTGCAGTCTTGAATAAATAATGCAGTCTTGCATGAATTAGAGGAGGAAATTGTGGGGTCGGGGGAAACTTACCTTGTAGAGTTGAGCTGTATATATTTGAGGAAGATGACTGCAAGAGAGTGAACTTGCATGATTAAATAATCTCCTAGCATTTATAATAATAATAATAGTAATAGTGGGCACGTACAGTAACAGGAACTCAAAAAGGAGTCCATTAGTGCATTCAAACTCAATGCAAAGTTAGGGTACACACAGAAAATTGCAAGCAGATGTTAGGAATGGAGAGTGACTATCCAACAGTTTCATTCATGGCTTGAGAGATACAATAGTAATACCCAACAATGCAAGATTACAGATAAAATAAAGGGAGACTTGCATATCAGCCCCTGCAATCTGCAATCGATTTGTGAGTTACAAATCAACCTCTCGTTTACAACTGTTATTTTCCACGTTCCAAAACATCTATTTAGATCACCTTAAAAATTTTATGTTTCTTGTATTCAAAATTATTCAAATAAATTATTTCTAAATAGATATTTTGAAGCTCCAAAGGTTAGGTTAATTAGCGGATTAATTTCTAAAGCCACTAAGATTTTAAAACTTCAGAACGCCTATTTAGAAGCATTTTTTTGAACAAACTTTGAATGCAAAAGTTGCAGATCACATAAAAACTTTTTTCTTTTATACCCAAAACTTCTCCAATAAACGTTTATATAGTAGTCAAAATACATCTGACATGAATTCGAGATAAGGGCTGATTTTTAAAGAATTTGAAATCAGGGGTTGATTTGAAATTTCCTCTAAAACAAATCATACCAACAATAGAAATCAATGTGAACAATTAAAAGAAACTATGTACACACGGATTGATTCATGACAATATTCATAAACATGCAATTATTCAGTTACATAATGTCATAGATATATAATAATTTTAATAATAACTAACGCTGCATATCTGATTTCAGAACTCAAGTCTCAAGAGGATTGGAACTCTAATATTGCATTTAAACTCAATGCAAAGTCAGGGTATACAGAAAAATGCAATAACAATACGGATAATGCAAGAGTAGACATCATAAATCATCCAAACAACAGATTGGAGCAAGCAATGTAAATTACATAGGTCCATCCGATAAACATTGCAATTCATCCAGAACATGTAGAATCGGCAAATTTCCAAAAATCGTGGGTCCTTTCGTAGACAAAAATTCGCTATTGCGTGGCTCGCAATTATCAATTACATGGATAACATTTACAAGCACTAGCATTACTCATTCTAATAAAACGCAATCATCAATAACAAGAGTTCACAGCAAAAATGACAAACAGATGACCTTGCTTCCTTCCTCCATGATTATGATCTCAATCCACATTTGGGAGTTTTCTCCCATTCGGAGAAGAGACCCATTGAATCACTTGTGCAAATGCCCGATCCAGTTAAAATCACTTCATATGTTTCCGGCATTCGACATTCCAATGCGGCTTCTAATCACGCGAAGAATTGAATCGACCGAAACATACAATAACATCTATATGCATGATATACACAACAGAAGTCGAAATATATACCTCCTCAGGATTGAGTTCATTTGAATTTGTCATTGAATTGTTCTGGTGAGCTTGCACTTTGAGATGAAGAGTGTAGCGGTATAATTCAAGCTGCAGAGCTTCAGGAGCTCCGCGGCTTTCTGCTTAACGACAGCAGAGCAACCGCTCTGTATCACGAGCAACAACTTCGCAGCCAGTCCGGCCTCGACTGCAACAGCAGCGCACTCCTCTGGCGATTCCTTACATACCGCCAATAGAATAGACAGCGCTCGATGGGTACACCCTTCAGAAACCCTCATTAATAATTTTACCATGGTAGGTATCGTCTGCGAGCACTCCTTTAACGCTGATCTCCCTTGAGGGATCGTCAATAAATCATCAAGTATCTGCAACGCCGATTCGATGCAATCTGCGGGGGAGAACGTCGGAAGTAGCTCGATCAGCTGCGGGACTGCGCCGACACCGACGGCAAGGGACCGCACTTGTTTGTGAGCGCAGATTCGCCGGACGACAGATAATCCGGCGGCGGCGGAGCGCTTGTCCTTCGCAAGGCGGAGCAAGGCGGCGAATAAACGAAGAGATGACAGCGTCTCTACGCGAAAATGGGGATCGATCAGTAGATACTCGATCAAACGCGTGCAACTGAGCTTGGTTTCGATCGATCCGTCGTTGAGCAGATCAACGAGGAGTGAGATCTTCGCCGGCTGATTAAGAGTCCCGATAGAATCAGAGTCGAGCGGCGAGATTGCCGCGAGGATGGCGACGGCTTCGGAGCCGAGGGCGTGCGAAGTGAAGGGGCCGAGAAGAGAGGACAGGAATCCGGCGGCGCCGCCATCTGTGAGAGTCTTCGACAGCGACGGATGAGCGGCGAGGAGGCGACGGAGATCTCGGATGAAGTTGAGTCGGCTTTGGCCCTTCGATGATCGCAGAGATTGTAGGAGCTCGCCGGCGTGTCCGTGAACATCGGCGGAGCGTTTCTTCAGAGCCGCAAAGCGGCGTGAGAACCAGGCTGATATCAGTTGCTGGAGTGTAGAATTAGGGGTCAGGGAATCGTCCCAGAGTTCTTGCATTGTTGTTGGGCAAGTTCGACGGACAGCGAGCCACCGAAGAATGTTGGATCGATCGTAGGTCTGGCCGGTGCAGAGCGTTACAGGATCGGTCATCGGAGATAGTGAGATGGGGCAGATGAAGACGCCTGGGACGTCGTCGCCGGCGGACTCGACGTCGTCGATCATGCGGCAGAGATCCACCTTCTCGTCTAGAGTTG
The DNA here is from genome assembly GCA_002076135.1 of Xerophyta viscosa. Taxonomy (NCBI): domain Eukaryota; kingdom Viridiplantae; phylum Streptophyta; class Magnoliopsida; order Pandanales; family Velloziaceae; genus Xerophyta; species Xerophyta viscosa. The sequence goes on from MJHO01000011.1 coordinate 699,732, forward strand.
CGCCGCCGCCACAACCGCCGGAGCCGAGAATGCCGGCGTCGTTGACGGCGGTCTCGACGTCGAGGACCTGAGCGCCTCCAGCGGGGTGATCGAACTGCGGCATTGCTGCTTGAGATTGGATTACAATATTGAGATCAAATTGGTGTGAAATTCATCGTGTGGAGAGATCTGGGAGCAGAGAATTTGGAGTGGGTGAGTGTGTGAAGGAGTGTAGTGAAATGAGTTTAGACAGAGTAGTGGACTCGTGAGTGAAATAAGAGGCTCTAAAGCTTCTGACCAGAAAAAAAAAAAGGCCCTTAAGCACGACAAAAACAATAGTGTTTTTTTTTTTTTTTTTTCTTGATTATCATAACTAAATTCTTATTATTAGATATTTAACTGGTAAAAATTTATCTCAAAACACAGATCCTTATTCTGAACCTCAGTTGCAGATCTTTAAGTAAATACATTGTATTATGGTGCTATTTTATATTTGCTTCTAGGAACCTTACGGAATCTCCTATATAAATTTAAACGTGTAGTCAGCAGCTATACTGTGAGTCTGTGAAGCGAGAAAGATTACAGCCACATTATTAAGTAATTCAGTAATTAATATTGAATTAATTAGGGTTATTTACCAATTTATTGGAGTAAGGAGGTAAGGTCATGTGCAACACACGTGAGGTCATGTCATGTCATGGGTAGCATTACTATGAAAGGTTCTGCAGTAAAAACTTGAAATTTTTTCAAAAATTATAATTTTAATAAAAAAATATTTTAAAAAATTTTATTTGTCAAACTAAAATTCGTCGTGCCACATAAACACTGCAAAGAGAATAGCGTCTTTTTAAAAAACAATCTTTGTACTGACTCAACATATTTTGTTGAAGAACGTCTCTGTAAAATACGCTGTTTAAAATCTCAAAATTAGTTTCGAAAATCAAACCAAGAGCGTAAGTGTGCCTTTCCTAGAAAGACATCGGCAGAAAAAAGAAACACGACTTATGATGTACGAGTATATGAGCGCAAAAGTCTATAGGGTAATAAATATAATCAAACATGTATGATACAAGCAATGAAATAAGTACAAAATAAATATGCAAAAGAACAAAAAAAAAATCTTGACAACAAACGCGCAGATCGTAGACTTTAACTCATCTAAATTGAGGTGTCATTAATATGACTCTATACCACTACTCAATTCAATTAATAGCTAAGTTTTCATCTAGTTCTAAAAAATTAAAATTATATCGAATAAATTCTCTTCGACTCACACTATTTCTTTTCACACATTAGTTAATTTCTTTTATATATTCTAACGGGTGCAGTCTACTTTAGCGAGTATAGACAAAAGCCCAAAATAAACTGAGACCATAAGTAAGTTTGGATAATATTTTAGCTATATGAAAAATGGGTTCAATTTAGTACAAAATTACTGAGATGTTTATCTAAAAATGTTGCAGTATCTAAAGTTACTTATTTCAATTAATTATGTTCATGTTATTTAATACTTTTTAAGACTATAATTGCAATTTAGTGCAGTAAAAGAGCTGTACTGCTGAGCAGATATATGCTTGTTTTCAGAATTACCAAAGAATATTACCATTCAACCAAATAGTAGATAGTATGATAATTACTTAAACAGATAGGGATGAAAAATATTTATGAAGGTGCAGCTGCCACATCAGCAAAATTAGAATTTAATTTAGGACTTAAATTTTAGAATGCTGATTTGTCGAAATTTAAAATAGAGCTGATTTATAATTAACCCCTCTTTTATTATATCTAGTCATGGGTTTTTTTTAAAAAAATTTCAAGTATACTCACAAAATAATTTCGCAATATTCACTAAAAAAAATAATATGTATCACATATATTTAAATATATTTAGATTAATTTGTATGATATTGATTATATCAAAATATTTTATGGTTATGATAAGTAGGAGTGTTCATCTAAGAATAACAACGACAGGGGGATTTATGGAGACAAGAAGCAGTGGAAGTTGTTTTGATGTGTTGCACTCCACAGGGACATTGAAGCAAACTAAGCAAGAACAGTTAGAATCAGCGATGTAGATCCATCCCATCTCAATTATCTTATCACCATCTACGTCCCACAAGACTAGTCATTCTCATTTGTACGCAACTTTGCTGGTCAACCCCAATTTTACATGTGCATCCACTATGAACAGACCAATTATAAATTTCCATAACAAAAACCAATACAATCAGGATCGTATGTTATATTGCGACAAGTACTGTAACAATTTTGTACAAAGTATATAATTTTATACATTCTGATAACCTTAACAAATAACAGTGCTCTTATCAAAAACTTGGCACAAAATAAATCCGGAATACTGACGGATGAGATCCTTGTTATTCCGTTCCGATGTTCTTTTAAAAATTTCTGAGTTAAAGCGGATAAGATTATCTTATATATAGCATATTACGTGAATCTAATAAATCAATTAGCATATCTAAAGCCGGGCAACTCGTACTATCCGTCTAATACGTCCTGGACGATCATGGTATAATGTCATGCGGAACGACAGATTTACCTTATTTTTTTAGAAATTACAATATTATAGGAGGATGACCAGACTGATATGACATTTTTTTTGTCTTTTTTTTTTCAAAAATATAAAGAAAAAGATTGATAGCAAGTATTGGTCTTCTATGGTTGCTTTTGGTCTTCTATGATTGCTTCTTTTTTCTGCTGCTACTGGAACTGCTTGTGCAATCGCTTTCATCCCACTACAAATCACACTATGCAGCAGAATATTAACAGTTACAGTAGAAATACTAATAATTATAATGTAGTCACAACAATATTATAATATAATCAACAGAGCATTATAAATAGAAAATATAAATAAATCCGTATCTTGGATATTCATTCTGCTCCAAAAATTCAGAATTTTTAGTTGAATATTGCTCAATTACGAAAATAAAAAATAGACCATTACGAATAATTGTTTTTGCTGAAATTGTTGAAATTTTGCACAAAGACTTTGATAAATCATTTGAGAAACCCGAATTTAAATTATCAGTTTGAAAATATCTATAAAAGAATATAAAATAGGTAACCTTTAATTTATATTATCTCTAATAGATCAACTGGTATTAGTAACTAAAATTGTAACATTTTAAATTAATTCTCATAGCTATTATTTTAAAATATCTTCCAGAATGCAATATCGTTACCCTGATAAAGTGATTTTTGAGGTTTGTAAAAGTAGTCTCCCTCCTTATATTAACGTAGCTAACATAACTTTTATATGTTAAATAACATTAATCAAAGGCATTACCTTTTTTTAATTAAATAAATAAATATAATTAATATCTAATTAAAAGCAATTTACCAGAGGCTCAGCTCGCGGCTCCCAAGACCGCACGGTGAACAAGAACTCAAATCTCGAAATTGTTAATTATTATGAGTATTTAAAAAGAGCTTTATTTTTAAAAGTAAATAAAATACCTTTATTTTTAAGGGATAATTGCAGAACAGCCCCCCCTATTTCGGGGGTGCGCAGATCAGCCCCCCGAAACGCGTTTCCGGGGGGCTGATCTGCAAAAAAAAAAAGCAAATCAGCCCCCGGAAACGCGTTTCCGGGGGCTGATTTGCCCTAAAAAGAGAAACGGGGGGCTGTTCTGCAAGAACCCCTTTTTGCCGTTTCAGCCCCTCGTTTCCCAAAGTCGTGCAAATCAGCCCCCGGAAACGCGTTTCCGGGGGCTGATTTGCTTTTTTTTTTTGCAAATCAGCCCCCCGGAAACGCGTTTCGGGGGGCTGATTTGCGAACCCCGAAAATAGGGGGGGCTGATTTGCAATTATCCCTATTTTTAAAACTAAGGCACGGGCGCCAGGACCCACGTGTCGCCCTTTCCTAAAAGTTCCAGCTCAGTTTTGACCCGACCAGTTTGACTGGTCAGGATCTGCATTTGACTAACATTGCAGGTGTGTGGGTTCTAACGCCGCATACTTTTCTGAACCACTTGTTAAAGGCCACGTTGAATGCAAACTGTTTATAATTTTACTAAATATTCTAACAGATATATATATATATATATATATATATATATATATATATATATAGATATATATATATATATAGACAATTAAAATTTTAAACATAATTATATATAAGCGTAGATCTATAATTTGTTACGAATCGTATAAAATAGGTAGATATACTGTATTTTTAGTAATCTATTTTGAAATTTTTAAGTCTAGTCAATACTAATTTAGATTAATTAAAATTATCAAAATATTATGATTTGGCATGAAAATTTTGAAAAATGAAATAAGGGTCGGCAGAGGAGAGAATAAGAGAGAAATAGTAGTAAGTTTATTAAAATACTAACTTATAGCAGCGATCAGATCGTTTGTCTAACTGGGGATTATGATCGCTAGTTAGATTGGTGATCGTAATCGTTAGTTTGACTAGCGATATTTTGCTAACTAGAAAATGTGTATTCACACATTGTCCTTTTGGCACCTGATCGTCTTAGACTGGCGACATTTTAGTTGTAAAAATTGATTTTAAATTATAAGTTTTGTTTAAATTAATTTCAAAAAAAAAAAATCGCAAGCTCATGGTATCTTTTAGGGAATAATAGATATTTTTCATGGCCTATCATTTGTGTTGCTATGTTCTGTGATGGTCAGAAATGTGGGAGGTTAATAGTTGCAAAGGTATAAGCCAACGTGCATGTCGTGGAGTATGAGTTGCCTCCTTAGTGGAGTTAGGCCATGTCCATCTGAAATTTATCTCGGGTATATATATATATATATATAGAGAGAGAGAGAGAGAGAGAGAGAGAGAGATTAAATTTCAAATGATAAAACATGCAAGGGACATGATAAAAGAAAATAAATTGAGAAATATAAATATAACATCCTAAGAACTCTAGCTCTACTCATAAGTTAGTCTCTTAGTTATTTTCTAAATAGAACTCTTTTAATTTCTGAATTTAAAAATATGAGCTAAAAACATTATTCAAAATTATGGAATGTTTAGGTATTAACCCTTACTCGTCTAATGTACATTTTAACACTGGTTTATATTCAAGAAGAGTTACCTAATTTTCGAATTTTTCCGAAAATATTGCTGAAGGCACCTAACTTTTATAGTATTTTTCAATATTAATAACAAAGGTATAGAGTCCAGGTTATCATTAGTCAAAACCCTAATGCATGAAGGGATTATCATAAAGGTTTAGTTTTTCTAAATCTTGGATTCATTCAATCACATGCCATCCTCCAAGAATCAGTATAATATGTTATTAAGATATGTTGCAACATCGGCTCCTCATATTTCGTTTTTACACAATATGATCATCATGTGGTGTTAAGAATTTTTCCACACATTCTGTCGTTTCTCCTCAAAAATAAATATCCTCTACTGTATTAGTATTTATCTTTGTTTTCTCCTGCATTGTGTTAGAATGAAATGTATTGATATACTGACATTTATTTGAATTGTGCGATAGAGCAAACATGATAAAAGAGTGCTGTTCATGTTTAGAGATTCCAAGAAACAACTATTATCCCCACCAGAAATAAGGGTTGGTATCGTTTTATATTAGTAATATCTCATATGGAGGTCCTCTCTCTCTCTCTCTCTCCTTTTCGTTATCCATACATATAAAAATGAGATATGCTATTCTTTAGGGTCATTTTGACTATGAAAAAATCAAGCATTTAATAAAATACTTGAAAATTATTTATTCTCACATCTCAATATTTTGAAAATATTCATTTTACACTTATCAAAAAAGTCAAATTAAAGATGCTTGTTTTCAAGACATTTAATATCAAAAAATAATAAATGATGGGCTGATGTGGATAACGCCATATCAGCTCTGATTTTTTCAGGGTCAAAATGACCCTGAAGAATAGTATTTCTCTATAAAAATATGGGGAATGATTGCTCCTGCATCATGACGATATACAATGAATAAGATAAAGAGGGCAATAGATTATTAAAGGTGCGCTCTTGGCCGCAGAATTTATCAAAAACTTTATTAATTTGTATGATTAAAAAAATAAAATAAAATATCTTTAATATATAAATTATAAATTTTAGTAAAATTTAAAATTTTTATGTTTATTTTTTTTTTAAAAAAAATATTTCTTAAATAGATTTTAGAACTTTAAAATTTAATGAATTTGAAGCAAATTTTAAAACTAGTTTATCTAAAAATATTTTTGAAATAATTTTTATATTAATAGATAATTGTAGATATCTTTAAAATATATTAGTTCATTTTTTTTAAATATTCTTTTTTTTAGTTTTTTAATTATATAAAATGGTGATTCTGGAGAAAAAGTATTTTTCTTATTAAAGCCACCACAATGAGAGAGAGAGAGAGAGAGAGAGAGAGAGAGAGAGAGAGAGAGAAGCATTTCTTGATTTGAGTTCCTTTGACCATGACTTCCAACTACCCCAAATCATTTCTCCTTAATAAATAAATTTTTATAGTACAAAAATAATAGAATAAATAATATATTATATAGGGAGAAAGGGAAATTAAGGAAGGGAGAGATTTGGTAGGAGTTGGTTTACATGCCCTGTGGTTGGGGGACTTGATGTGTTGCAAGAGGATAGGCATTCTCTATTAATACCTTAGCAGTAGGCTTACTAATACGAAGTAAGTGTTGGTTTGTGATAGACAGGATTTTGTTATGACTAATATTATTGGATCAAAATATTTAATCTAAAAAATAATTCAATTTGTATTGTTTCGCACCTCCTACGATCTACCGATTACGAAATACGAAAAATTACTATTCGGACTGTTTTCAGCTTTTTTTTATCTGGCCCAATAGCATTTCTATTTTCATATATGTAAAACTAATTCCCAAAGTTGCAACGATCTATTTCTCGAACATAAATAGAAAAACTCATTTGCCAAACTCCAATTTATAAACATAAATATCAATTAGATTCATAGTAATTTTATTTTATTTTATTTTACCAGTAAACATAGCTTCCGGCCAATGTTTGTGTAGTATCTGGAAAACTTATATATATATATATATATATATATATATATATATATATATATATATATATTATATATATATATATATATATATATATATATATATATATATATATATATATATATATATATATAAGCCAAAGTGTCGCACATCTTTTCAAAATATTTGTATTTGATGAGGCCTTTTACACTAGGCGTGAGCTCGTACTGCTAGACCACCATCGGCGACATACAATCCATTTCACAACATAAACTTTTAAAAAATAAAAACAAAATAATGTAAAAAGAAAAGGTTCTAAACGATGATATACAACACGTTAGAGATATAAGTTAGTAAGATTATAAAATTTTGCAAAACTAATATCAAACTTCAGTCTCTAAAGAACATATTGACCGATACAATACAGGTAGAACCCACTAGCAACCGAGGCCTTAACCGCTCTATCGTTATACAAACTAATAAAGTTTTATAAGCATAACTAACACTGCAAACCTTTTCTCCTCCTTTTTCCGGCTTCATTTGCACAATCAAGTAAAACTCTAGATCATTACTACCCTAGCACAATATTATTAATATGCAAAAAATTACTCACTCGCAATAAATTATTCAACAAACCACGCACAATCAATCTTCACCACACATGATTCGCACAATTTCCTCGTGATCTACAATTTTAAAAAATAATAGTAATAATTATAGATATACCCATCGTGATGTGTGGTTCTGATTGTACCACGTCAGCATGTGTGGTTTTTTGGGGATGCATAGCAAAGTCCATTTGATATATTTGAATTCCATTTCATATAACAACGGCTGAATTTATCTCATAAATGTATCTTCTTTAAGAATTGAGCTCTCTCTCATTCTGTGTCCACTATGCTTTCGGTGTCAACAAGCTATCAAATTCACTGCCCATCTCCATCTCCAAACATCACAATCTCTGGCTGCACATCACACGATTCACACCCACTCTTGCCATACACCATAACCTCCGGTCTATCTACACCACACCCTACAAAACATGTCACCGGCGCACCAGTGCATCCAAATTGGTCTGAAAAATGGCTCAATACCGGTCCTGTAAGGCTTCACCCTTTCTTCGGACCAAATGTCTTCTAGAAACACTTCCATGTCCATTGATGATTACTTCTTGTTATTTGTCATGGCTAGCGTCAGGTTTTCATAGTCTAGGAGATGGAAGAAGCCATATGCTCCTCCCCGAGCTCCTTGCTCTCCTCTGACTACGAGCCAATTTGCATATACTTATTTTTCCCTGGAGATAAAATATCTTAGAAATTAAAGTGCTTAAGCTGGGCTTTGGGCTTTAATGGCAGATTAAATAGGCTTTGTAAACTTGACATGATTCGGCCTGATAGGATAAATTGGTCTTGGCCATGACTACGAGCCGTTTACATTTGAGCCGGACCATTTCTATTCCAGTTCCCTTTTTATTTTATTTATTATTTTTTTTTGGGAAAATATTCCAGTTCGATTTAAAAATGTAGACAAAATTTCGGAAGAATTAGCATTTGTTTATATTAATCTTGTAGTTCTTTACAAAGTAGATCGTACACATTTTATTTTATTCTATTCTATTTTTATTATTTATTTCGTTATTATAGATACGTATATATACTTTCAGTAGACCTTTCTTAAAAAAAGTGCGTATACATGTTGAAATTCATACATGAGGAACTGGAGCTGTACTCGTTCAAATTTGCTGAATGAAAAATACCATTTTCTCTTAGTCATAGTTGACAAATAGCCTCAAAATTAAGACCAAGTCCAGCATTTATAATTGATTATCTGGTTCCTGCCTTGAGTGTTCAGATTAAGGTGACAATTTTAGCCTAAAATTTTATTGTTCAAGACAACGACATCAAAGTTCAATCTTCTTCTTTAACACTTCACTTTCAAATAGACTGCCATTTACTTCCCTTTTTTTTTCCTCTTTTGATCCTAATTATAAGGTTTTCATATGTTAAAAAATTCTTTTAGCGAGAAGCAAAAAAAGAAAAAAAATGGTGAAAAACATATGATTTTTATATTTGATGAACTTGTCTTATAAAAGTCGAGATGATAGTCAACTCGAAACTCTAGAGTTAAGGCCTTCCGCAATTCGCTACACTAGGGTATGAAAAACGTTTATAAACTTTTGTAAATACGTCATAAGAAACTTTTATAAACACAAAATTATTATAGTCAACGATCAACATAAATATCCGCGTTATTTTAATCTAACGTCCTTGCAAAGTTGGAATTTTGAATAGTCAACAAATCATCCTCTCTCCTTCAAGTCAATCAAGAACTTCACTTGCCCTCATTCTACAACTACATATATTAGTCATCATCCACTCCAACCTCCACAAATCGATCTCTTGTGAGATCAAAAGCAACATTCAAATCAAATTTTTACTATCACTCACCAAAAAGCATTGGCTAGCAGAGAACCATGGAGGAGTTACCGACAAGCATGAGCAAGTCCACCACCACCACCACCACGACAGGCAGCGGCGGTGGAAGCAGCAAGTCAACGTCGAAGCTGGGAGATATCGTCAGAGCTCCGCTCCGCGCGCTAACGAAAGCGCGAGATGCGTACGAGAAAACTTTCGCAGGCTTAGCAGGGCGCGGGAGAATCGGACCGATGATGGTCTCGTCGGCGCCGAGGGCCCATCGCTTCAACTCTGGCGGCAGCGGCGGCGGCACCGACGAGGATATCGCGGAGCTGATAAGACTTGCAGCGCGGAGGAAGGCGACTGCCGTGGCGGTGAAAAGCCGCACGGTGGCGACGGCGAGGATCGACGAGGACAAAGAGTGTGAGTTCGGCGACGATGTCGCCGTGGCCGCGTACCCGAGAAGCCGGAGTCATCCAGTCAAGGTTCCACCGCCGCCGCGACGGCCGCCGCTGCCGCCGTCGAGGAAGAACGTGGAGGTCGTGGCTTGTGATGATAATTGATGACGGGAGTTTTTAAGATGGGAAAAGGAGAAAGCTTTGGACAAATTGCTGAAACTAGTTAATTTAATTTGTTTTGAGTTGATTTATTTTATTTTTTGTAGATGAATACATGAAAAATTCATGAACAAGAGAAATTGGATATTTCACTACTATTCGTAAATAAGATCTGACATTCCTAATAATATTGTATTCCTATATTGCACATATAATTAATAACAATATATTCTTATTAGAGAAGTATATTTATATTCTTAGCATGTGCATGCCTTCACAATTTACAAAGTTATTAAGTAGACAAAAATATTAAGTGGTTCAACTAATAAAATTGCTTACGTTCACCGGAGTAAGTAAAAACGTCATTAATGATGTTACAAATATAGGCGGAAAAATAAAAAAGATGGAGAGATTTCTTGTACTAGGCATAGATTTTACAAAATAAATACTCTCTCTCTCTCTCTCTCTCTCTCTCTCTCTCTCTCCTAATTTGTTGTGGAATACTTAGTTGACCATCTTGAATGGAGTTAAATCCGGCAAGGAGGCTTGATTTGAGTTGGATCGAATTAAATGGCCTTTCTACATTGTTTGAAGGGCGTATTTTAGTACTTGCCGACCCTCATTCATTATATGAATGTATTAATTGCGATATGACAATTGATGAATGGTTGGCTGAGCCATCAACAATCGTCGATCTCTACGTCGAGTTACTTACTATCGAAGATATCTTGTGCATGATTTTTTGCTAAATATCCATTCCTAATTGGTTAAATAGGTGATAAAATGACATGTTGATCTTGTCATGCATTACGGGGATGGGTGCACGTGGGATGCCTTCTTGCTCAAGTGGTTAGGTACCATGTTCACCAGCCTGATGGGACGCAAACGTAGGCCAACTGCCAAGTGTTTGGCCGTTGTTGGCTGCTCGATTAACTTTAGAAGACCGTTATCATTCAGTTCAATCCGGGTTTAGGGTTTAGCCTGCAGGGTTCAGGTGGGCTTTATTTGCATACTTACTTGAGGCCTCAGGGCCCATCCTTAAGCAAATATATTTTTCTTATTTACTATTAATGAGAGATACCACCATTGTATAGTATGGATGAAAAGCTTATGTGGTATTTGGTTGAGATAATATTTGGAAATAAGATTATCCTAACTAAATATGTTTGGTTTAGGTTATAATGTCAGAGTTGATCTCGAAAATATAATCTAACAATGTATTTTTTTTAATGCTGAGTACCTCCACGGTAATACATGGATAGATCGATTTCCATTCCAATTTCTTATTGTATGGTAAAATCATTTCTATTCACATTCCATCTTTAGTGTATTTTTGTTCCTATTCTCATTGCTACCCAAATCCTCAACTAAATATCTCATTAAATTATTTTTTGAGCTCTGTTTAAGCTGTCCAATGGAATCTTGTTTTATTAATATCTAAAATATTATCTTAATGTGTAATTGAAATGGCAGGTGACTGACACTGAGACCAGAAACGCACATTTCTGAGAGAGAGAATGCCACGATCTCGTCTGACGTTCACGTCTGCGGCGGCGGCAAAGATCGCCGGGGATCAGGGCTCTTCCTCGGAGGAAGAAGAACCGGGGGAGGTGATCGAGTCGGCGCCGCCGCTGCGCGTGGGCGAGGAGCGCGAGATCGCCGTTGCCGGCGGCGGCCTCCGGAAGAAACTCCTCCGTCCCGGACACGGCTGGGCCACCCCCATCTTCGGCGATGAAGTAACACGTACTATTTTATCATCTTCAAATTTCTAATGAATCTGAGAAAATTGATATTTGTTTTTATGGTGCCATTAACATTATTTTGCAATTGAGGATTGAAATTCACGGTAATGTGACTAATGATTATCAGAAATTTCTATATAGAGGCTTGGGTTTAAGTTGTATACTTGTATGTATTTCCTTTCTGTTTCTTGAAAAATGGAAAAATAGGGACTTATACTTTATACAAAACTCTTCTAAGTCATTATTAAACTTACTATTTTTTTTGTATAAATGTTTAGTGCATTATGTGGGTACGCTGCTGGACGGGAGTAAATTTGATTCCACCAGGGACAGAGGGGAACCTATTACCTTTAGAATTGGTCAAGGTGAGATTTTGATCCTTCTTCCTCTATACATAACTAACGACAGATAATTTTATGTATTTTAGTTGATTTTGTTATTCTATTGTTCTTTTTTTCCCCTTACACTTCCTTCGTGCTAGTTTAGCAATATATATTAAGACTGTGGAGATTAACTTTGACATCTTGACCAAAAAGTATTTGGGAAATTCTTTTAGTCCTTGTGTCATTTCGCATTTCAAGTTAACTCTTCTCCTTCTGGTGTTTGGTTGTTTGTATGACAATGTTGAGTTTATAGGTTTATGCAGTCACTGTTGTGTGTTTTATGATAATGATGACGGCATTATATCACCATTTCGGGAATACTGAATCCCAACTTTGGTAGAGTCGAATTGAAATGCAAAAAAAATTGATGGGATAACTTTAAGAATTAAAAAAATTGAAAGCATGGGCTGAAATGGAACTTTCCTAAAGTTGAAAAGTTTTCTTGTGTTCTTTTCTACTTTGCTACTAAATCCTTCTGTTACAACTTTGTACTTCTTTTAGATAGTTGTAGCTATACAATCTCATTAGCCGCACCATTGCTTCTGTTTTATATCAAATGATTAGGGGAGGTGGTTGAGGGTCTGTATGATGGGTTGATCACTATGAAAAAGGGTGAGCTGGCGTTATTTACAATACCTCCTGCGTTGGGCTTTGGTGAAACTGGAGGACATGGCGTGCCACCTAGTGCTCATCTCCAGTTTGAGGTGGAACTCATCTCATGGCTGACAGTCGTTGATATCTGCAAGGATGGCGGGATAGTCAAAAAAATTCTCTTAGATGGAGATGACACACTGACAGGTGATCTAGATGAAGTAACAGGTAATTACGTAGTATGATATAACACCTATATTTTGTTTCAGCTTCCAAATTTAATGACCTTGTTGCCTTCTTTTTTTGGCCTTTTGTGTAGTGAAGTACCAAATTAGACTACTTGATGGATCCATCGTCTGTGAAAGTTCTGAAGGAGGCATTGAATTTTCTATAAATGAAGGTACTGTTTTTGATCTAGCATCCTTGGACTCTTTGAAGAGCATTCAAATGGAATCATCTCAGCATTTTCTTGATATGTTAATACATGAAACTTGTGCAAAGTATCAACAAAGTAAGTCACATTGTTCTGATGATATGAAGCAGAACTTTTTACGATTTAGTATATTGCAGGCCACTTGTGTCCAGCATTGCCCAAGATCGTTAAAACAATGAGAAGAGGAGAGAAGGCTGTCGTGACTATTCAACCCCAATGTATGTATGAATTTCAACCCAGAATGTCTGAACTTGAACCCATATATTGTTGTTTTGAGGTCTGATTAGTGTGGACTTGTTTAACTTTAATGCTAACACATTCCTATCATCTAGTGAAGTTATAGCCGACTAATCCTTCTTATAGTGGACACTATCTCATGCTTTGCAAATATCTCCTTGTATTCATCACACTTTAGTAGTTCTAGTTACTGAAATAACCTATAGTACATCTACTGCATAAAAGCTTCCGTTGTATTGATAAATGTTTAAGCATGACCCCTACTCACTTTCTATTAAAGCACCTTAGTTTCTTGCAGATGCGTTTGGAGGCCAAGGAAGAAGTGCTGATGATAGGTATCCTGCTATTCCGCCTAATGCAACAATAACTATGGATGTTGAGCTGGTGTCTCTTAAGCCTGTTCTTGATGTAACTGGTGATATGAAGGTATTAAAGAAGATTTTTCAAGCTGGCGAAGGACTTTGTAAACCAAAGGATGGAGAAGCTGTCCGAGGTAAAACTTTTGCATGTTTAGTACACGCTAGTACCAAAGCTTTTTGTCTAAGCCTGATTTTGCATGTCCCGAATCTTCTTGATTCCATGTGTTATCACAGATTGCAAGTTTATTATATATATATATATATATATATATATATATATATATATATATATTTTTTTTTTTTTTTTTTATTTTTTTTTTTTTCTGGAATAACGTAGTCTAATATACTAAATTAGGTGAGATTGAATGCTTATCTTTATTTATGGGCGTTATTTCAGTTAGGTATACTGGTGTGTTGGAAGATGGATCTGTTTTTGAAAAATTAGGCTATGATGGTGGGCCTTATGAGTTTTTGGTGGATGAAGGTGTGGATATTCAATCTTTCCCTGTTTTATGTTTTGGAGGAATGATCACTTTGCTACTTTTGGAATTATCTCATATGTTGGTGTGGTTTGTTATCCTGTGCAGAGCAGGTAGTTTCTGGATTAGATCGAGCTGTAGCAACAATGCTAAAGGGCGAAGTTTCTCAAGTGATCGTGAAACCAGAATACGGTTATGGTAATGAAGAGGTCAAGCGGGATCTTGCAGTCATCCCTCCGTGCTCAACCTTGATATACGAGGTGGAGATGGTAGACTTTACGAAGGTAGTATAATCCTCTGTCCGTGTCATGGTCTTTCGAATTAATAAAATAAAATAAAGTTACTAACAATTATTCTAAGTACCAGGAAAAAGAAGCTTGGGAAATGAGTGTGGCTGAGAAGCTTGAAGCTGCAGAGAGGAATAAAAATCTGGGAAATGAGCTGTATAAAAAGGGAGAGTTTGAGCGTGCAGCCAAAAAGTATGACAAGGTACTTTTGTTGAAGTTGACTTCTTCTCTTGTAACCATGGCCTATGCGATGATTTTCATTTTACTTTTTAATTAAAGAGTACATGTTTCCTCTTTTTTATGCTCTTTATTCCATCTATTCCTGCAAATCTTACTCATGTTCCATTATGAATGATAAATTGCGAGAAGCAATATTATCAGATTATGATTGAAACGTTGAAGGGGAAACTGATCCTGGATTTAACCTTAAATATACAGAGAGGGAGGGACGGAGGGAGATGTGTCTCCCAAAACAAATGTATGCGTTATATGTCTTCTTTTTTACATGAGTTTATCATGGAAGATATTATGGTAGTCGTTACTTACTATTGTCAATGGCTACTTTAGGACAGAGATGTTGGTAGCTTTGTTTCAGCTGATCCTGTTAGTAATTGGTGATTATATACATTGTCAATTCTATCTATTGTCAATGGCTACTTTAGGCAGAGATGTTGGTGGCGTTGTTTCAGCTGATCCTGTTAGTAATTGGTGATTATATGCATTGTCAATTCTAACTCTTTGTAGGCTTAACATTCATCATGTAATCTATTGCAGTCCGAGTATTGGACAGATCGCCGTGCTCTGTCCCATTTTGCTTTTGACTTTCAAAGTGATAGGGTTTGACCAGTCTTATTTCAGCAAAGAATTCTATGTAACATGAAGAAACTCACGTATTCATCACTTCCAGGCTGTTAATTATGTTGCTGACGACGGGCCAGCTGAGGCTGCTGATGGACCACCTGAGGCTGCTGATGAGAAGCTGCAGAAGAATTTGAGAGTATCGTGCTTGTTGAATCATGCTGCCTGCAGTCTTAAATTGAATAACTATCAGGACGCAATCAGATTATGCTCAAAGGTAACAAGAAAATATGTTTTACCTAATTTGGATATGTAGTATTAATGCATCGTGTCTCCCAGGTGTTGGAAAGTGAGTTCCACAATGTGAAGGCTTTGTATAGAAGAGCACAAGCTTACATGGAAAGTGCTGATTTGGACTTGGCTAGTCTGGATATCAAGAAGGCAATGGAGGTTGATCCTCAAAACAGGTCGGATAACTTGTAAAAGTCCTACTTTTCTCCGAGAATCCTTGGAACCTTCTTTGTGGCGGGCTTCCATGTTAATTTTTTTCAATGTTTGCCTCTTAGGGAGCTGAAGTCACTCCAATCGGCATTGAAACAACTTCAGTCAGAAAGAAACAAACGAGATGCAAAGCTGTATGCCAACATGTTTGATCGAATGAAGGACACAAATGTGGCAGTGAAGGTGATATGTTAATTTACTGGTTTATTTACTGAATTCTTGTGTTAGATATATTTGTTCTATGGTTATATATATATATTATATATATATATATATATATTATTATTATTTTTTTACAGTAATAACTACTACTTTTATCATCGATACATAATTATGTAATAAGGAACTGGTTGAGGCTGATTGAGGTACATTGGCCTTCCTACTGCCTCTTGAGCAAAAATAAAATAAAATAAAATAAAATAAAAAGGAGGAAAAAGAAAAAGAAAAAACAAAAGAAAAAAGTGGTACATCCCTTCTGATATTTGGAATGTAAACAGGCTTGTTCATTTTAGAAGTTTGCCTTCTGATGAAATTTAATGTTATGAAAATTTCTTCTGCACCAATTTTCCTCCGTTTTATGGACCCATCTTATTAATGATGCAAACAGAAGCAGGATATATATGCTGTTAACCAATTTTTTCTGCCCATCGCCTAGTTCCCCAGGAGTAATGAAGATTTAAGTTCCTAACATCAGATAGTTCACTTTTCGGCAGCACATAGTTCTGTTTCTGCAGGAAGGAAGAAACTTTAGGAGCTTTAGCATTTTCTTTTACCATGTACAGTGTTGTTAATTATGCAATATCAGTAATCATGCATGCATTATCTTGCAGAGACTCAAGGTTGAGAAAACACTCGAGAAAGACCATACAGAGATCCAATCCGTGGAAGTGCAATATTCTGGGGTGGGTGACACTACATAGAATAATGCCTGAGCTCCCAAAAATTCTCCTGAAGACTTACAAACACCGCAAAACAGACACTTCATGCCGTATACACCACACATTTGGGAGAATTTTTGGGTTTTTTATGGCATGTGTATGGTTATTCCTGATTATTTGAATTGTTTGATATCATGTAGGGATCTACTGTCGAGAGGCCAAATCAGCATGAAAGCGAGGAAATGTTTTATCAGCAAATGGAAAATTAGATGCCTTTGATTGTAGCAATCTGGTATTTATCATGTGAATTGGGAAAGAGAAACTGTAGAGTCAGTTTTGTAGGAGCATCTCGTGGGAGGATGAGAAGGCATCTTTTCTTTTCCAGTGTTGTATAAAAGGCCTACCACAAAGCCAACAAGTGATAAACTAGAAATACAATATTATCTCTAGGTCTTTTAGCAAGTTTGCTTTATTCATCTGATAAACCAGATATACTTGTTATCTGTTGGTGCTTAGCAAGTTTGTTCTATATATATATATATATATATATATATATATATATAATCAGCCAGTGTTTTAGCAAGTTCAGCCTTATAAATGATCCATGACATTGTTTTGTACATGCTATATTCGTTTCAATGGAAATATGACTTGTTTTCTAATAAGGAGTCGTAATGAGCTTCTAACATATGTTACACCTTTATGACATCACGCGATCATGTTGATAACCGTCTCAATTTCCAGTTTTACCTCATAACTCAAATCATGGAGTTAAAGTTCAGGATCCCGCAGTTGGCTAGAGAGACGCCTTCCTATGAAGATAGCTTTAGATTAGAATGACGATGATGCGAGATGAAAATGATGATATTGTACCTATGCTCATGGCCGTGTGGGGAAAAAAAGTTCACGTTGCCTTATGATATATTATGATGATGATGATGAATGTAGCACACTTAATACTTATATAGACATGTGGGGGTAAACTGTTTTCAAATCCGTAACTACTTTTGAGCTCTAAAATCTTAATTGAGAAATATTTTTTAGACCAATCAGCGTCGGTCCAGTTGGTTAATAGAGCTGGGTATTGGTTGGAGAGCAAAGGCATATCCTTTATGAAGAATAGGTCAAATGTTCGATTCCCAACAACATCTGGTTGGGATAAACATTTTCACTATAATATAAATATTTTTAGAGAATATATGAATATAAAAAAAATAAATTTTAATATAATTTATAATTTTTATATTTAATTTTACTTTTAATATTTTTAAATAGATACTTTTATATTTTAAAATTTTAGCGAATCAAAAAATAATCCGATAAAATTTTAGAGTTACAAAATATTATCTATTTAAAAAAAATTTTATAAAAAAAAATAAATATAAAATTTTGCAGGTGGAACTTGTTTTGGGAATGCATAACATCTGACTACCTCGGATAATTAGCTTTAAACTGTGAGGCAAGCTTTTTGGGGCAATGATCGGACGGCCCCTAGTTGGGCAAAACTAGTCAACTAGTCCGGATCAGCCCCTAAGGTTTACAACCTTCTCATTTAATCCTAAGGTTTACAACCTTCTCATTTAAGCCCTCCTCATTTGCATGCTAGCCTATTTTGACTACTATATCAGTATTTTTAAAAAAAAAATTAATATAAAAATTAAAAATTTTGATGATTATAATTTTTATATTTAATAATTTTTGTAAAAGTATTTTTGGCACTTTGAGGTTTCGAAAATTCAGCAGATTAACAGATAAGTCCAAAATCTGTTAATATTTCATAGTCTTAAAATATTTACTTAAAAATATTATTTAAAAAAATATTAAACATTAAAATTGTAAATATTATTAAAATCTATAATTTTTATTTTAAAAATTTTACAAATGATCCAATGGTCAAAATAGTATGATACGAAAAAATTAAAGAAGGACTAAAACAAGGAGAAATCCCTTTCTAACATATGTGCCATATTAAAAGTTTTAGACATAAAAGTTATATATTTTGATTAGATTTATAACTATTATTTCAATAATTTTTTAAAAAATACTTCAAAATAAATATTTTGACGCTTTGAAATTTTAACAGGTTAATGGGTCGGATTCGTTAACACCTCGGGACCTCAAAATATTAATTTATAATTATTTTTTGAAAATATTAATTATGAAATTTGTAAATTTTACCAGAATTTATAACTTTTTTACTGAAAATATCTTTAAAAAATACTGATACAACGATCAAAATGATATGTATTAAAAACGGGAGAGAAGCTAAAAGATAAAATGAGAAAGTGCAGGGCTGATAAGAGATAAGTTTTAAAATGAGGGGCCGAAAGAAATTAACCCTTAAACTGTGTTTTGTTTTTGTTTTTTTTTTTTCATTTTTATTTTTAAAAATATTTATCATAGTGGAATTTATAATACGAACGCACGTTTTTATAGAATTCTTAAACTCATGAAAAACTTTCATGCTCAATTCCGATCGATGATTTGAAATTTGAATACAAACCTTTCAAAACGAAAATTTTTAATTTTTTTATTTCACATAAAAAGGATAACAATATAAAAAACTAACAACAAAAAGTATCAGGTCATAGAAGTGATAATTAGGTAGCATCGTCCATATGGTAATACCATATAAATAATTTTATAATGTAAATATTTATAGGTGTTTTTTAAAATTTTAATATAAAAATTATAATTTTTGATAAAATATATAATTGTTATATTTAATATTATTAAAAAAAATATTTATAAATATATATTCTGGACTCCAAAATCTTAATAAGTTTAAGAATAATTTTGAAGCTTGCTTGAATTCGTTTAGACTTTGAGATTCTACAATATTTACTTATAAATATTTTTTAAAAAATATTAAATATATAAATTATAAATTTTATTAAAATTTATAATTTTTATATTTAAATTTTTTAAAAATATATTAATAAATTTTTATTATAAAGAACCATCCATTCGCTATTTTTTACTGGTTGAAAGCACGGACGTATATGCGAAAAAAATTACGGACGTCCATGAAAAAAATATTTTTTAGGATAATGACATATTAGGCCCCCATTTCAAGTTCCCATTCCAAATCAGCTCCCTATTTCAAAAAACGTCCATTTCAACCCCCCATTTATTGTTTGAATTTTTTTCTGATAAAAATATTTCTAACTATTCGGATGCCTAAAACACCTATTTAAAAGTATTTTTTGAAAAAAATTTTAACATGAAAGTTGTAGTTCTCGACGAGATCTATATCTTTCATGTTGAATTTTTTTTCAAAAAATACTTCTAAATTGATATTTTCGGCGTCCGAACTGTTCAACGGATTACGGGTCGATCCGTTAACAGTTCGGACCCCGAAATGCATTTTTTGGAAAACGTTTCAACATGAAAGTTGTAAATCTCGTCGAGATCTACTTTGATGTTAAAATTTTTTTCAAGAAATACTTCTAGATAGATATTTTTAGTATCCAATCTATTAACGGATATAAGAATATTTTCGTTTGAAAAAAGTTTAAACAGTATTTGGGGGCTGAAGCGACCGTTTTTTGAAAGAAGGGACTGATTTGGGCGTTTATAAATAATGAGGACTGATATGCCATTATCCCATATTTTTTTCTTACGTGCAACACGTTTCATTAAAAATAAATGCGTTTTTCACGAACGCCGATAATTTTTTTCGTACATACATTCGTATTTAAAACTATTTTCCGTTCCATAAACATTATGTAATCACTATCCCAGATCCTGGTGGTGATGTCTCACCTAACACCTTTGGAGGATGCGACAAATTAGTCCTTGTAGGATACTTTTTTCTTCCGAACCAACAACTGCTTATTAAATTAGCGGTTGTATTTGTATAATGGAGAAATTCGTTTTCAGCCTTTATATTTTAAGTTTTTCTTTTTTAGCTACTCTCTTAATTTTTGTGCATATTATTTTTTATTACTGTATTAATATTTTTTAGAAAAAAATTTTAATATAAAAATTATAATTTTTATAATTTTTTTGTTTAAAGTATTTTAAAAATAATTTAAAATAGACATTTTAAATTTAAAAAGTTAATGGGTTAAGAATATAAAGGCTGTTATTACCTAAAAAAATGAACAGAATGCAACTCCCACTAATTTTCTGTTTATTTTAAGTGTGTCTACTTTTCAACGCAAAACTTCAAGTTGACCCGGAACAAACATCAATGAAAAGTTTGATATGTCTGCAATTCCTCAGTGCCCTTCCAGTACCTCACAAATTTTTCTTCCGTAATCTTTCCCACCATGCATTATTTTTCTTTGTTAAATCTGGTAACAGTAGTTCTGGTAGTGCTATCTTGTTTGTGTAGTTTCTGTAGTCCAGGATCAGTTGTAACTCATCTTCCTGGCTTCAGCGGCCCGCTTCCATTCTACTTGGAAACTGGGTAAGTTATATTAGGTTTCCTTATAAGCTTGCAATTATGCAGGAATTTGATCTTTGGTGCATGAAAAATGTAGGTATATTGGTGTGGATGAGAAGAACGACACCCAGCTGTTCTACTATTTCATTGAGTCAGAGGGAAGCCCTAAGGAGGACCCTTTGATTCTCTGGCTCACGGGTGGCCCCGGGTGCTCTGCTTTCAGCGGCCTGGCTTTCGAGATCGGTATTGCGATTGCTTGATTTTGTTAATTTAGTTTGTTATGTTTGTTTTGTTTTGTCATGGATTAGGAACAGTCGAAGCTCTTTTGGTAGAAAGGATAGTGTTATGGGATGAAGTGATATATAAAACTTAGAGATGGGGCAAAGTGATATTTGCCCTTTATATCACTTGAATTCACTAAAATTTTATATGTTAGTTTACTCCATTCCAGTTAATATAGTTGGAGTATTATGATTTAATACTCATAGTACTGTTATTTTCTTTCTAGTGTATTCGATGCCTATAGCACTGTCTAATACTCAGAGTACTGTTATTTTCTTTCTGGAGTATTCGATGCTTATAGCACTGTCTTCTTTTCTGGAATACTGCCATTTGACTGTATAGTATTATGATGATCCATTTCAGCGTTGTTAATCTACGTTAGTGAACTTTCCTTTATAGAGAGGATAAAACAATATTAAATTTTAGAAGGGGTTGAAGTCATAAAAAAATTAAAATTGGGGTAAAGGGATATAAAGAACTTGATTTTTTTTTTGGCAAAGTTTAAGTCCTCAATGTTCAAAGTTAGCATGGTAAGTTAACTGTCGAAGTTTAACCTGTCTGGAGTCAAACTTAAGTCGGTGTCAGTTATAGTACAAGAAATTCACCTATGGCAAGTTTTCTTCGAGCTGCACTCCAATTTCTGATTGTCTCAATTTGAGACTCCTCGCCTTTCTACCTAATTTAGAAAGTGATGTTGATTGTAACTAAAATGATAGTGAAGACTGGTCTAGCTCAAGTCGGTGCTTAGAAGACATCAAAATCATGGTATAAGATAGCAAATACTTGCATTAGTTCCTTTGAGCTTGAAGCTTCAGTTGCTTAGATGAGCATTTACCACAGGGATGTTCATGCATCCGATATTTTGTGGAAACAGAATGGCTAAATCATATCACACTGAACCATTTAGTGCCATGTATTAACCAATAACAACTAGCTAATAACCAATAATAACTGGCCCATATCCAAGTCCTGGGTTCAAAACCCTGCGGTACCCAACATGGCATGTCCAAGGGCCTTGCAAAGGTCGCAAGGGTGCGGTTTCAGAAGGCTGGTGGAGCCTGTGTTTCCCAGTTCCTTAAAAGTAATAATAACAAAAACCTGCTTACACCTACTTGTTCTTGCAACAATTGGATGCGGAACTAATATACATGTGAATTCTAACAAGATGTAACAATGTCTACTTGTTGGTGTAGGTCCTTTGAAATTTAGGTCTGTGAAATATGACGGAAGTTTACCTAATCTATATTATTTCCCTGATTCCTGGACGAAGGTAAGCTGTCTCATTATATCTCTTTATTGTTGTTTGAACATGCAGAGTTTCCGATAAAATTATCCAATTTCAGGTCTCCAGCATTATCTTCCTGGATTCGCCGGTTGGTTCTGGATTTTCATTTTCCAGAAGGATCAACGAATATAATGTTGCAGACATTTCTTCCTCCAAGCAAACAATAAGGTTTCTGAGCAAGGTTTGTCGATAAAGCACTTCTAAGTCAATAAAGTACTTTTTCTAAGTCTCATAGTAATTAGTGTCCAACTCAATCAATTTGATTTTTGACTATGTTGCTTGCTATTTGTGTAGTGGTTTGTTGATCATCCACAATTTCTTGGCAATCGTTTTTATGTTGCTGGTGATTCTTATGCTGGGAAGGTTGTCCCGTTCATTGCTAAAGAGATAGCGGAAGGTTACATTTTCTATATACATTTAACATTCTTTTGAATCAAGACAGTCAAAAATGTGCAATTGAATCTTATCAAAATTATAGAACTGCATAATGACGTCATAAATATTCACGTGAGTTTGAAATTTGATGCACTCTTACAGATGTAGTTAGAATGAACAAGTATGACTTACAAACCTTTTATTAAGACAAATGATATTCTTAGGGGTCATTTTGACCCTGAAGAAATCAAGGCTGATGTAGCACAATGGCACATCAGCCGAAGTATTTAATAAATTACTTAAAAATTAATTATTCACACATCTCAATGTGTTGGAAATAATTATTTCACACTAATAAAAAAAGTTACATTAAATTTGCTTATTTCCAATATATTTAATATTAAAGAATAATAAAGATATACTGACGTGGCATTGTGCCACATCGGGCTTGATTTCTTCATGATCAAATGACCATGAAGAATAGCTTTTCTCTTCATTAAAATATAGGGAAAAACTGACTAAATAATGATTCGTTGTCCCAGAGCCATTGGATACTTTCATGATGTATCAATGTTTTTTTTTTTTTTTTTTTTTTGGTTCCTGATTCCTAATTTTATATTTTTCTAATGCCCCAATTTATTTTACGCAGGTAATGAAGCCGGTAATAGCCCAGTGTTAAACTTTGAGGTGGGTTCCTCTTGCTTATACACCATATAAATGGAGAAAGAGCAATGCATATGGAATGGTTTGAATCTCCAACATCATAGTCTACTGTTACATCTCGACGATCTGAATTACATCTCAAATATTTATATGTATGCTGTCTCTTAAAAATGCTTCACGATGGATCCATAAGTGACTTCTAGTACCAAAACCAGAAACTGTAGGACTTCTGAAGTTAATGTCTAAGTTTTCCTTTGTTTCCTTCTGAAGTTGATGGTACTTCTGAAATAATTTTCAGGGTTACATAATGGGGAATCCAGCAACAGGTGAATTAGTTGATATGAATGCTCGAGTTCCTTATGCTTATAACATGGGAATCATATCATATCAACTGTTTGAGGTACTTCTCTTATTTCATGCTGAAAAGTGCTCCTGTCTTCTTCGATAATGATGACAATGTGCTTTACAATATCCTAGTGTTTCATAAATCAAGGTCAGCACAGAAGAGGATAAAGTGCGGGTTAAGTTGTAAATATATCTTTGACAAAGGAATAAACTTCTTTGGAATGTAGCTTACCTGTTCTTCTTCAAACATATCCCAGTTAGAGTTAAGCAAGGGTCTTGTGTGCATTAGCCAAGTCGAAATATTTTAGGCTTCTACAACATGATGTCGCCTACAATTGCTGAACATAAGTATTTGTCTAGATAAATTAATCAATTCTTTCAGAAATAACTTTTTTTTTAAGAATCCAAACTATTTGTAAGGGCGCAAAATACTGGAGCAACTTTTGTAACAATCCAAACTATTTCTTTCAGAAATTGGTCTAAAATGCAAGTGATAACAAAAAACTATCTATCCTGATGCAGAGGACTACTAGAAGTTGTGAAGGAGAAAATTATACTAATCCTATAAGTAAGCAGTGTACAGCAGTTATGGAAGTGGTAAACCAGGTGTGCCTTTCCTAACCTCTTCATGTTATAGACATAGTTTTGTGTATGTGTGAATTCTTAGATGCAGTAAGTGAAAAACTCTATCTCTGTTCACTCAGTTCTTCGATGAGATTATGACACCCCATATTTTGGAGCCCAAATGTCCCCGAACATCACCAAAGCCCCAAATTATAGATGAAAACAGGAGATTCCTGGAGGAGAGGAATGCAGATGTTGTTGTTCCACCAGCTGCTCCTCATCTTTATTGCAGAGTAAGTCCATCTTTATTATAAAAGGCCAGTGCTCAATTTATTGATGTGATTTCATATTAGGGCCTTGTGTAGTCGTACTACTCTGTAGTATGAATAGAATTTTTTAATCTCCATTGATAACATAGTGATTTTCGGATGTTCCATACATTTTGTAGGCTTATTAACTAATATTTGTCTTGTTGCAGTCGTATGCATATTATCTATGCTACTATTGGGCAAACGACAAAGCTGTTAAAAATGCTCTTCACGTTCAACGGGTACTTTCCTCTTACTCTTCAGTCTTCATACAGAAAATAGAAGCAAATTTTAAGGATGACAAGCAATACTCGAAATAGTAAACTAGTAACTTCCAGAAGGTTCTTGCTCTTTTTTTTCCCCCTCCATTCGATCTATTTAAACCAACAGGCAAAGTAATATCTTCTTCAGACATTGGTATATACTAAGAAAATATAGAGTGACAACCAGAAATTGTAACCATCTATCTTTTAGATAAATTATGAAGGACATATTAGGTCACTTTAGCATCATAATTGGCAACTTCGATATTCCAGTTACATGTTACATTTTTTTTGGAACCGTGTATCCACCAGAAAACCAAACACTGATGCTTGGAGGGGCCGATAAGTTGTATATACATGTGGCATTCCCTGATTAGCCACTCTTTTTTTTATTTATTTAGTTTTCCCTTTTTTGGGAAAAATGAGGTGAACGATGGGACACTCACAATAATGACAAACCAAAAAATATTAAATACCGAGAGACGCACACTGAGATATTACAAGGACTTATTCAAACCATTCTCAAGTACAATTTCAATCTCCCTAGACAACAAAATAGCTTAATCTGACATGTGGAAGGCATCGTGCTCCCATTTTTGTGCGATGCATGGTTCAACCTTAGTTTCTTACAGAATTGTCTAACAAAATTGCACAAGCAAATCATGTCAAGCAGGGAACTGTTGATGAATGGGAGAGGTGCAGCACAAAATTTAATTACACCTACGACATTGACAGCAACCTGAAGTATCAGCACAACATTCTCGCGAGGGGATACCGTGCACTGGTATATAGGTGAATCTCAAATTCTTCGACTTTAATTATGATATCATATCTTTGTATTCTAACATTATTTCATATGCTTTTTGGAACCGTTGCAGCGGTGATCATGACTTGCTAATACCGTTCATCGGCACTGAAACATGGATCAGATCACTCAACTTCCCTGTTACAGAGGAATGGCGGTCATGGCATGTCGGTGATCAGGTTGCTGGGTGAGTTACCAGTCTACCTCGACTACTTTGGCCTATAATGAAAACACTACTTACATTCATGTGATGAATTTCTAGGTACACTAGGATTTACGGAAACAACTTGACTTTTGTGACAGTGAAGGTAAAATGTGAATGATTTGCATGCAAAATGAGAGCAATTTATCAGCAAACTCAGATTTAGTTTATCATAAATCATGTTTCTTTTTGTTGAGAATATATTGTGTTCGATATGTTTATACAGGGTGCTGGGCACACTGCTCCTGAATACAAGCCGAAGGAGTGTTTGGAGATGATCAAAAGATGGTTGTCTTACAAACCGCTATGATAAATATATTTGTTGGTTTAACCGGACATTTTTTTCAAATAAATTTTAGATGAATGGAGCTCGTGTTGAAGTTCTATTATGAAACTAGAATTTTGTTGAATTTATAGGCAAATTTGAAATTTGAAGACGCGTCGTTGTTGTCGTTTCTTTTTATTTTCCTCATATCACATTAATACAAATGAGAAAAATTATCTCCTCTCTCGTGAAAAGCAAGTTTTGCAGGTGGAACTTTCCTTCTCTTAGGAAAGCTGAAAATCTCTCTGTTAGTCCTCTCTCTTCTATCTTACATAAAGAGGAAGACAAGATTTGAAAAAGAAAGCGGCAGTTGATGGTTGTTGGATACTTGTTCAGGAAATACGAAACCGATGCATCTTCACATAGCTTTCTGCTAAAACAATTTTTTTCTCAAAAAAAAAAAAAAAAAATCTGCTAAAATAATTTTAGAATAATTATAGAAAAAATTGCATATTAGCCTCTGTCCTTAAAATTATTTGCAAATCTATCCATAAATTCAAAATCCTTACAAAACAATTTATATCCTAAAATTTAACTATAGACATTTTTATTATTATATAAATATAATTTTTTTTAGATAAGATGTGAAATTAAAAAAAAAATTGATGTGAGCTATAGCTTTTACATTTAATTTAATTTTTTTTTAAAATACTTTTAAGTTTCTAAAGTCTAGTGAGCTAAAAATTAAATGAAAAAAATAATTTAATCTAATCTATAGTTTTATATTAAAAAAATCTAAATAGGTGTTGGAAGACGTGAAAAAATAACTGGCTTATTTGTAACACGACCATCAAGATAAAAACTTATGTATAAATTTTCATAATTATATATGAGTCACTATTTTTCTGTCCGCCAAATAATTTTTTATTTAATTACTAAATTAAAATAAATATACATATTAATTATTTTAAAAAAATTGAGTAAATCATTTTTAATTGGGGCTTTTGCGTATCAGCCTTCCGTTTTTGTTTATTGTACAAATCAGTTCCTAAAAATATGTTTTCGGAAGCTGATTGTAAATCAGCCCTCCGAAAAAATGTTTTCAGATGGCGATTTACGAACCATCAAAAATAGGGGGCTAGGGGGTTGATACGGCATTTCCCGTTTTCAATTTGCTTTACAGTATTTAGTATTTTAAGGTACTGCCACGTTTAAATATTTATGTCTTGTCTGCCAACCGCCATTTACTTTCTCTGCTTCTTCTCTCGCCCTTATACTTTTAAGTCGAGCGATATCCAGCCTCAGCTCTAGCATGGATTGCTCCTATAGGGTCATACGTCGGTGTACTAATGGCGACAATGGTTGTGTTCGTTATGATGAGATGGAGAAAGATTGAGCGTAGGACTAGCCCATGGAGTTGGAGTTGGAGATTAATGGATCGAGTGGCAGGAAACTTGGATTATTTTTCAACATTCGTGGTGCAACTTCTATTTAAAAAAGTAAAAAAAAGCTCAACTTGGTGCTAGAGAGCTTCTAAAAAAATATTAAATGTGCAAGGATTCTTCAGCACCAAAGCATTGCGGGACGCAAAGAACAACCTCAACAAGTTTGACAAGGAACTCGTTGGCACACGTCTATAAATCTCTCTCTCTCTCTGTGGTTATCTCACAAATCTCACAAGTTTCTCTTCTACTCTCTTTCATATAATGGCTTCTTCTCCCTCATCTCTTCATCTTCTAGTTTCAGTTCTGATGACAGTAGTAGCTGTATTATCTTTTATGTGTTGTTTGTGTAGTTCAGGGTCTGTTGTAACTCACCTTCCAGGTTTCAGTGGCCCACTTCCATTTCACTTGGAAACTGGGTAAGTTCAACTTATTCTTTATTTGAATAATTTCTAAGTGATCCTAATTAGTGGCCTAAGATTAGAATTTGCAGTAAGAACTGATCTTTGATATGTGTGTGTGTGTATATACAGGTATGTTGGTGTGGATAAGAACAATGATACTCAGCTATTCTACTATTTCATCGAGTCAGAGGAAAACCCGAAAGAGGACCCTTTGATTCTCTGGCTCACTGGTGGCCCCGGGTGCTCCGCCTTCAGTGGCCTCGCTTTTGAGATTGGTATCAGCATATATACTTGAATCACAAGGCATCTTAGTTTTAGTTTTAGTTTTTTTTAACCCTTAAATAAGCCCGAACTCTGGATCGAAGGTAAAAATAATCCTTCCAAAATGATAGAATGAGTACATGATAAATTAATAAACCAGTATAAACAACATTAACAAAGAAAGCAGTCGCATAGAAATTTTAGAAGTCTTGGAACTAATTCATGCAAATCTTCATTGAATATTATTTCCAATCATTTTATTTTAACTATTTTTCTATCTCACAACTTGTTCCCCCATATCTTGAAGAAAAATATCATCGGATTCATTGAAATTTAAATTATCACCAAAAAAAGTAAGCATCACCTTCACCATATGAATCCTATACAGTCTGACTTCTATAATGATCTCATTTCTTATTTTAAGTGACATGTCATCATTCACCTGACTATTTTTAGATGAACTACTATTATGATATCTTAGATACAAATTCTGCTGATCGTTAGTTTAATTTGTTAGTCATTTTGGTAACATGTTCAAATGTGATGTAGGTCCTCTGAAATTCAGGTCTGTGAAATATGATGGAAGCTTACCTACTCTATATTATTTTCCTGATTCTTGGACAAAGGTAAGCTTATTTCATCCTTAATTACCTCCCTTTACGCGTCAGTTTAAACATGTAGAGCATCCGGTAAGAAAGAGAACTCCAGGTTGCGAGCATCATCTTCTTGGATAGCCCCGTCGGTTCTGGATTTTCATTCTCAACAAGGGCTGAAGACTACAATGTTGCAGATTTTTCTTCCTCTGAAAAAGTCTATACTTTTTTGAGAAAGGTTATTAAATCAATATAATATCCAAGTCTCATGGGTAGTGCGGTGTGCATAACCTAATTTTGACCTTTTTTTTTCTCGTCTTGTTTGCAGTGGTTTGTTGATCATCCGCAGTTTCTCGGCAATCGATTTTATGTTGCTGGCGATTCTTATGCTGGGAAGGTTATCCCTTTCATTTCAAAAGAGATAATAGAAGGTGATACCTCCTACTACATTCTAGGGCTCTTGTGATTAATTATTTTAAGTATTTTTAATGATTATAATGATTTCTATATGCCTTTTTTAGCTTGATAATTACCGCAATTGGACGTCTTTTAACTCATCAATTTCTTTGCGTAGGTATTGAATATGGGAATAAGCCACTCTTAAACTTTAAGGTTGGTGCCTCATGCTTGAATACTCTACAAATGGGAGACAATAACATATGCTAGTACGTATACTGCCTAGTAAAAGTTCGTGGGAGACTTAGCATATCATCAAATTTGGAGCCTCAAAACACTACGTAAAAGTATTTTTCAAAAAAATTTTGAACATAAAACTTGTATATCATATCAAAAAGAAAAAATTTCTATATTTAAATCTTCTCTAAAAAAAATATTTATATAATTGTGAAAATGCCACATCACAAATTTCGAAATATAGCTGATTTGCAAGTGTGTTTTGAATTTAGGGGCTGATTGTAAACAGTTTTGGAAGCAGGGACCAATATGCAATTATTCCAAAGTTCATTATTGAACTACAAGTGACTTTTAGTACAATATAAGACATGAACAAAGGGTATTAAGCAGTGTAATTCACTTGGGATAAAACAAATTATGTGGTAATAAAAGTGAAGAATTTGATTTCAGATAGAAGGGAATCTATGAATTCATGATTGTGCAAGGTTTATTGGTACAACTAGTATACAACTAAAAAGTCAAATTTGGTAGGAGTTTATAAAAAACTGCAAGTGTCCTATCATATGATTTTTGTTCTTCACCAGAGAAGTGATATTCATGACCTATTCTCATAGTTTGAAAATGATCTTGAAGTTTAAGATGTATCAAGACTTTCTCCACATATTTTTTGAACTTTTATTTGGGGCAATATTCAATTTAGCTACCAATATGACACGCAAAGTCTTGAGTATCTGCTAAAGTGGAAGATACTTGCTCGCATTAACTGTTACGATTTAGGCACCAACTACCAATCACTAACAGAGATCAGAATATTATACCAATTTGGTTCTGAAGTTCCTTATCAGAACCTGTGATGCATTGTAAATTTTAAATGCAGAATAAAATGGCTGCTTTTTCCCTTTTCCCACTAACACAAGTGACATTCTTCTTGTCTTGATTGATTTTAGGGTTACATGATTGGGAACCCACTAACAGGGGATTTAGTAGATACAAATTCTCGAGTGCCTTATGCTCATAACATGGGGATCATATCATATCAACTATATGAGGTATTTCACTAACTTAAAGCAGAAAGGTGTTGTTTTTATTTCCTTTTTTTTGTTAGGAAATAAAATTGAAGGATTACAAACATTTTAGCAAAATAAAATTGTCTAACAAAATATTGAACAAATAAGTTAATCAAATACTTTCAGAAACCACCTTAAGTAGACCTCCAAACTGTTCACAAGGGCACCAAAATGCTAGAGGAATGCATATAGGCCTCCATGATGAGAATATTATTGATCTGAAATGCAAAAACCATGATGCCATCTTCATTTTCTGAGCAGATGACCATGAAAAATTGTGAAGGTGAAAATTACGATAATCCTAGCAATGAACTATGTGCAGCAGCTATGGAAGTGGTAAACCAGGTAAGCCTTATGTTAATTTACTCATGCGTCCGGGATACTAAACTGACTGAATATTTGCTCGTGTACACGCAGTTCTTCGATGAGATTCAGATAACCCATATTTTGGAGCCTAAATGTCCCCGAACATCACCAAAACCACATTTCTTAACTAAAAATATCAGATTTCTTAAGGAGGAGCATGCAGAGGTCATTAACCACCAGCAGCTCCTGCTCTTCATTGCAGAGTATGCCTATATCTCTTTATCTTGCCGATCACTTAAATATATATATATATATATATATATATATACATATACATGTGGCTCTGTTAATTGTGAAATGGCTTTTAGTTTCTCTAATGAGAACATAATGGTATATGTTTCACTACATTTTGCAGCCTTTACTAACTAATAATTATGTAATTGCAGGATTATGCATATTATTTATGCTACTATTGGGCAAACCACGAAGCCGTTAGAAAGGCTCTTAACATCCAAAGAGTAAGTCGCTCTTGGTTTTGCGACAAAAATAGAAACAAAAGATAAACACCGATACAAAAAGTTAGAAATGCCTAACCTGCTTAATTTTAGAATATCGTGCTTGTATTTTTGTCATTTCTTCTGTTTGAAGGGTAATATGCAAGCATACAGGTAGAATGCTTTTATACGATATACGAGAAAGCTAAAGGCAACCAACAAGAATAACCCTCTATCATCTTGCGAGAGAATGAGCGATATCTATTAATGATTATGTGCATCAATATCATAACTAATTTTAGAATCTAACAAAGGAACAGCTTATTTTAATGAGGAACTATCGAAATTAATTGCATGAACAAATTACATCATCAGGGAACGGTAGACGAATGGGAGAGGTGCAGCACAAAATTTAATTATACGTATGACACGGGCAGCAACCTAAAGTATCATCATAGCATTCTCTCCAGAGGATACCGAGCTCTTGTATACAGGTGAATCTCAATTTTCATAGGTCATTACTCTTGATATCCTATCTTCTCGTTGCAACTTATATCATATGATTTAAAACAAATTCAGTGGTGACCATGACTTGGTAATACCCTTCATCGGCACTGAAACATGGATAAGATCACTCAACTTCTCTGTTATAGACGAATGGCGGTCGTGGCACGTAGGGGGCCAAGTTGCTGGGTAAGCTACTAGACTATGAATTCATCGAATAATAACAATGAACACTTTCTTAGATTAATTTGATCATTTATATATGCATTGATCGATCCAGATACACGAGGACATACGAGAACAACTTGACGTTTGCAACAGTGAAAGTGAGCGACACCCATATATGGAACATTAATTATAACATATATATATATATATATATATATATATATATATATGAATTTAAATAGTAAAATTTATTATTTGTTTGATTCAGGGTGCTGGGCACACGGCTCCAGAGTACAAGCCTAAGGAATGTTTGGAGATGATCAGAAGATGGCTTTCTCATAAGCCGCTGTGATCAGTGCATACTCTTAGATGATACTAAACCATTATATGCATTCTCAATTACCACTATATATATATATATATATATATATATATATATATATATATATATATACATAATAAGAATTAGTAATGCGGAATAACAATCTTGAATTAGTAATAAGTATTTGGCAATATCAAAAATACTTTCATTGTGAGAGCTTTCTTATGGTGATTGTTCATATTCACGACCATGGGTTAACGTTTCTGAGTTATTTCGTGAACCTGCTCCAAATCAATTGTTCATATTAATGTGGGCTGAATCTAGTTTCGACACTTGAATCAATTACGGTTGGGTTGTTCATTAGTAGACCTTTTTTCGGAGAGGTCCGAAGCTTTTTTCCAAATATATGAAGACATGTCTATACCGAACTCAAACTCTCATCCGCCGAAGCACTAACCTGGCTTACACATAAGGAGCAACATGCCGACACATATATAAACATAATTGGAAAATACTCATACCACGTTATAAAGGGTCGTACATAGGAAAGTGTGCACGCAAACAATAGGAAATTAGGAATTCTCTCATACCCCATCTGCAGAGGGATTCAAATGTGGGAGCTGAGAAATGAGGATGATGCATTAACTAGTCAAACTCATCACACAGGCAATAAAAATGGTAAATTTCGTTAGGTCCATCTGTTGAAATTTTATAGAGATATTTGTCTTTTGATACCCTCTAGTAATCTAAAATTATTAAAATATACATATCTAACTCAAAATTATCAAAATATGCTCTCCCTCCCCTCCCCCTTCACCCAATCTATAAAATGATAAAACTGTACAAAATATGCCCTCCCCCTCCCCTCCATCCAATCTATAAAATGATAAAACTGTTCTTATTAACGAAATTGATCAAACATGTTTAAGGTACGAATGAACATACTAAAAATATCTACATGTATTTTTTTAAAAAACTTACAATATAAAATTATATATTATAATGAGATATATAATTTTAACGTTTAAAGTTTTTTAAAATAATACTTCTATATAATTGTTTAAAGTAGTGAAAAATACGTTTATATTTTGAAATTTAAAATATCTATTTAAAATATTTTTTAAAAAAAATAAAAATATTATTTATGATATTGTACACAATGAAAATGATATTTTTGCTATTTGACATAATAAAGTCAGCATAAAATACTATTTTGAATTATAAAAATAGTATTTTGACAATTTTTTATTACGAGGGACATAGAACATCAAATGGCCCAATTTTATATCTTCAAAATACATTTTGTTAGATTAGTTTTGGTCATATTCTGAGATAAATCACACAATAAACTACATATACTGCTGACGTGGCATACTCAGGACGATATGTCAGGATAGTTATATCTGTAATTTTAATATTTTTTTTCAGATCACGAGAGAATTGTGCGGATCACGAGACTCGTGTGTGGTAAAAATTAAATGTGTATGATTTATTGGATAGATTGTTGGGAGTGAGTAATTTTTCAAATTAAGGTGTCCTAGGAACAAAATAAAATTAGAAAATAGCAATTGACTTGAGCAATATGAAGTTTCCCTAGAGGACCCACGTATAACTGGCTGTTAAATATGTTATTAAAACCACCCCAATTGGAAAGGAGTAAGTAAATCAGTAATAGCAGGGTGAAAGTTCGAATTTCAACAATATATTTTTAAAAGAGTTTACTGTTTATAGTTCAGATGTAGACTAAAAATCGAACACACAGCGGAGACTAAAATAAAAAAGAAAAAAAAATCCCGAAAATGCAAAACTGCAAAAACGATTTCGTCGTCTTGCTGCTGGTGCAAGAATAATTGGCATTTGCATACTCAGACCTCATTTTGGGAGATGATGCGAAAAAGCGGTGGACCGAGGAGGAAGAAGTTCCATGACGCACTGCTCAATCTCTATCATCCTTCTTCTTCTTCTACGCCTCCTTGCAAACAACCACAATCTGATGATCAACAACCGCAACAGGTACCCGTTCTTTCAAGCCATCTTTCGAACTAATTGTTTTGTGTTTTAAAGCTTAGTAATTCGGTTTTTTATTCGTCTGCTTAAATTTTGAAGTTAGGATTTGAGAATCGTACATTGATGAATGAAGAAGTTCATCGAGAGAAGAAATCAGCAAATCTGATTTCACTTTCAAAGTCTAATCTTGCCGCAATTTGGGGAGGAAATATAATTTTCCATAGATCTCTGAGAAATTTAGTTATTAGTCTATAACTTTTGGTATTTTTAGTTTCTCAAGAAAAGAATATACTTTTTGATATTTTAAATAACAAATTCTGACGTTATTTGTTTTTTATAATTTATGATTTTGTTTTTAAACTAAAATATTACTACTAACACGCCGTCAAAGATTTAGTTTATAAATCCCCGTATGGGTTTCTACGACTATTTCGATGATTTAAATGTGATATTTTTAATAAAGTTTAATTATAATATAATGTTTTAGTTATCACTTTCCCAAAAAACAAAACAATAAGAAAATATTTTTTTTTTAAAAGATGTTTTGTTCTTTAGAGATAAAATATTATTTAGTTTTTAAAAAATGGATTCAGAAGATGTTTTTTTCAGTGAAAAAAAATGGATTTAAATGTTTTCTTTTGAATGAACATTCAATATTAGCTTAGCAAATTTGAGAAGCATTTGCAGAGTTCCTATAAAATGGATTGTTGTGTAATTCACTGCGCAAGCAAATGAATGAGATACAAGCCTACCTATTCTACTTTACCTTTTTTTTAAGAAACGGAATGAATGGAACTTGAATTCGGTATATTTGGGCCCACAATTGTTTGCTTTTGCCTGGTGATCTTAGAAATTAAAATGTATATATACAAGTCCCTAATTATTTCCAATGCATATCAGATAGATGAAGAACTATTGACAAGGGTGGACGTTGACATCAATGAAGATACTGAACCAGGCAAGTTTTTAGGGCATCACTATGTGTGTAGTCCAGAATTTGTATCTTATTCTTTTTGGGTTTTTGTTTTTCTGCAGATGAAGGTTATGTTGAGAAAGAAAGTGATCAAGGTGATGAGCCAAAGAAGCTGACAAGGTCTCAAAGAAAGAGAATTAGAAAGAAGAAGCTCAAAGAAGCTGCTTTGGTTCGCCGAAAAATCATAGGACCTCTCCTACCACCTGCATATTAAAACGATGATCAATATCAAATCTTCAAGAACAAATCAAGAGAATTGCGAGAGAACGTCGACGTAGGAGTGCATAGGGGTGAATTCAGAGTGCTTAAGCTTGGCTTTTCTGTTCAAGAGTATTTTTTTATCATTGACGAAAACTCTACCTATAATCGGTTATTTTTGCGCAATTGTAATAACATATAAATTCACAAATAATAATAACCTATAATTCAACAACTGAAAAGTTATTCAACAGTGCTTTGAAGTAGTACAACAGCAATTTGGGTAGCTCCAGCATTGCGTGATATGCCATACCACTAACCGTACAGGCTTTTGCACAATGCATCTGTAATCCACCCAACTACCACAGGACACATCCATAAATCTAAGCATCTCACAGGTGAATTTTGATCCCATATGGTACATTCGAAGGTATAGAACATACATATAGTTCTTTTTAAATAAATAAAAAAAATCAACATTAAATTGTAAATCTTGATAAATCTATAAATTTTTTTATTCAAATTTTATTAAAAAAAATATTTAAATATAAATTTGGGAACTCCAAAATTTTAACGAATTTAAAATTCATCTTTTAAACCATTAAGACTTTAAAACTCTAACTTCTTTCAGAGGTATGTTTAAAAAAAAAAAAAAAAAGAAGTTACAAATCTCTTTAAAATTTTTTCTAAAGAATAATCTTATACATATGTTCATATATTCGAGCAAATGGTAATACGGTAGTCCTTACCCATGAGGTACCATTTCATCTTACCTAAAGTTCTTAAATATTATCGAGCTTGGCTCCACATGATGAAAATTTGACGCCTGCATTATTACAGACTAATCCGAATATAATAACTTCAACAATGTAACAGTTGTAGCTTGTTGCTGCTGGTTTCCCAAGCACAGATGCCTTCTTCGAACAAACTTCATACGTGATCTTCAAGTGATTAGCTATCCTCACAGATCAGGAAATATACACCAACGTTAGATTAACAGTTCCGGAGAAACTTAAATATAATTGTAATGCCCACGAAGGCACTTAATGCTTTTGAGTGGTATGATACACGGAAAACTGATCAATTTAATTACAATAAAAACAACAGATGCTACAAAAATATAAATAGCCAAAAAGAAAACTTTTAATCATGCTCATCTGGTAGAATGGCCAACGAACAATCGTGAAACCAAACGACTTCATGCCTTACAATCAAATCAACTATATGCCTTAATGAAAATAAAGAATCGTACATATGAGGAGATTTATCTGTCACGATTTTCTCTTTTTGGAAGTAGATCTGGTCTTCTGAATATAAAGTTTACCCTTCTTCCTGCAGAGGACATTTAGCATGAATTTATTAAAGCTAGAAGTTACACATAGTTATCCTCCAATTTACATAAGCTTTGTGCCTTTTCAATTAAACTAATGAAAATATGCTCATAGAAATATGAACATTAGCTAAATATAGAAAGGAAGACAGATTCCCACATTCACAATTATATATAGCAGCAAGAACAAGACTGCTACACCAATTACATCTACTCGGTGGTTAGCTTAAAAAATCTTGTGGATTCATTAATTTATGGTATACGGCTTTACAGTTACAGGTAATCTGAGTAGAGAGGGTGAGTCAATCTTACCTCTTGAATTTCTTGAAAAGAATTTCAATACTTCATCAATAATTATAACCTGCAATAATCACATATTTGGTCAAATACAAATAGAAACCAAGTTGACGATGGAGAAAGATGAGAAAATAAAATACTTCTTCCATGACCCCCTTAAACAACTTTGCAACTCGATGCATATAAATGAGAAACTATTGACCATTCCTACAAAGATAAGACATCAAACATCTCCAAAATCTCCCGGACTTCCTAATTAAGCTCCTACTTAATGTAGACGTCTATAATTACTAACTCATAATAAATCCATAATAAGATTCTTACAAATCCACTGACCTGATTAATATTCATATGTATCAACAATGTTTATACAAAACAAACGAAGAACTAAACAGCTACGATATCTTAAAGAGTCAGCATGGTAAAACTTCATTTTCTTAACAACTAACTACTAAGGTCCTCCTTCCAAGATGTGATCAACATAATCAATAGATGGGATAACAAAATATACTAACAGGAAAAGAGAGGTATAGAACGGTTGCCCACTCAGCCCATGACAATGGAGTAACCTGGAAAAAAGAGGCTGCAATCAGAGGTTTGAATTTTTACTATAAGAATTTTCTAATAAAATTTTGTTAGAAAGCAGAAATAGGAAACGACTTACAGAAAAAAGTACAGAGAGAGGTTGAATATACAGGATCATAGTATGTAGAAGCATAGTCACCACAATTGAACCAATGAGCCATAAGTTGCTCCATGGAGGAATCACACTGGAAAACTTATCATGTTAATTTATTTTTATTTTTTTTTAAGACCAAGTTCATTTCAACACAAAAAATAACTGTTATCTTACAAGAGAGACTGGTTTTCACTCAGATTATTCAAGGCATTGAACATCTCAACGACTACAAGAACAGTCATTGAAACAGTTGATGGATGGCGATCATCAAATACACTGCAAGGATACTTCGTTTCTCTAGTTGAACAAGAATCAAAGTTTACCTGAGATCATTACATTTAAGGAAAAAAAGAAAAGAAAACCATATCAGGATTTATCTCAATACAAGACGCAGTAAAGTCAGACAGATATAAGAACACATGAGTGAACCAGGAAACCAAACAGACTATGTCTAGAGGTTCTCCCTCCACAAACATTGAGCCCGTAAGTTCATCAATGACACTGATGAAGGATGGCTGAACGACAAAATGGACAGCAAGCATCGAGATTGTTAAAAGCACATCTCTGGCTTGTAAAGGTTTTCTTGTCAAGCTAACAATTATGATGCTATATTGTTTTCCTGTGCTTATGGAACTATGACCACCCAATAATGAAAAGAATACTCTTCTAAGTGCGCAAACAAATTGCACTTTCATATTATAACCTAGCAACTGACTGACTTTATATGCTTTCTGTAGCAGAAGTTCCTCTCTTTAATTGACACAATAACAGAAAAAACAGTTTATTATGTTCCCCCCCCCCTTCAAGGTCCATTTGTTTACATGGTTGCAGTTGGTTCAACATTCAATAAATAAAAAAAATATTAAAAAAAAAAATTACAATATGAGTTATGAATAACAATGAATTATTTGATAAATTGTGCTTCCTAAGTTCGTAATCCTTGGGTTAGACAGGGAACAACCGAAACATTGCAAGAACATTGATTATTTACATTATCATGAAGGAACAGAATTGTGTGCAACCCACCTAGACATAACTACTTCTCACAATTAGATTAATGAATTGCTTCAAGCAGGAGGTTGATGTGTACCAGAAGTTAATCGATTACATTTATAGCATCAAGTTACCTCAACATGATACCAAGCATTTAAGGATGTATGATGGACATGCAACAGGCAAACACAAAGTTTTTGAGTAGATAATATTTTTTATAAGCTAGGCACTCACCAACTCATAGTACGATAATTTTGGGCCGCTGTCACAATAAACAAACCACCACACAAATCCAGCAATTGTAGCGAGACCAACATACGCTGCACCAGCAGACAGTCAGCAATTGTAGCATAGCAATATAGAAATTAAACAAGACTTGAATCATCGCATCATTTGTTAAGTACCAAACTTTGTAGAAGGAAAACATTACGCTCCTGCAGACACTTCTATGTCAAAGATTATGTAAAGAAGATACTTCTACATGCACATAAATTCTCATTCTGATAGTTATAGATGAATATCAAGATGCTAAACTATCAAGATCCTCCAACATAATGTGTATGTATATATACTCTATAGGTGTATAGTTGAGATTTATAGCTGGATAATATGGACAGATCCGAAGGTATCAATCTTGATGAATATCTAACAATGAAAGGACGTCTGAAGTTTGGCATGAAACAATAACAATAGTTCCTACCTCCAATAACCATATAACGGAAAAATAGCCATCCAGTGACTACAGCTTCACTAACCTGTACTTGGAAGAAAATATTGCAGAATAACATAATTGGTTAGTTAAAATACTAAAGCATCAAATGTAACTATGCAAATATCCTCTTTAATGAGTTTTTTCACGTATGCAAAAGTTAAGGACTCAACCAAATATTAACCGATACCTTGCGAGGCTTTGCTGTCATAACGTTGTTATCCTGCTTGTTGAAACCAATAGCTGTTGCAGGTAGGCCATCAGTGACTAAATTCACCCAAAGAAGTTGAACCTGCAACAGAGAAATTTAGTGATGCTTTTGTCCTAGAATCATTTTTAAGTGCCAGTCATTCAGAATTTAGCATAGAAACATCCAAGTATACTTTATGAACTGCTGTCAGGCTAGGATTGATGAATGTAAATGGAACCATGATAAATAGAGGTATAGTATAGTTACCGCTTATTAACCATCCACAAGGAAAAAAAAAGACTTCAATTTTTCAGAGTGTCGGGGCTTCATTGTCAAATTAACAATGTAATGACAGAAACATGCTGACAAAAGAGAACGTTCAACTTTTAACTACAGTTTGCAAATTGATGTTAAGTACATAAATATGACACTGGAATAACATCACCGGAAAAGATGGTAAGGACAATGGTGAAGTTGAGGTGTAATATACAAAGTTTAATGCACTTGATAGAACTCAAAATTCAAGAAAAGGGGCATAGCCTTACAGGAATTAGAGGTTCAGGCATTCCAAGTACGGCTGCAACAAATATACAAACAACTTCCCCAATGTTCGATGAAATCATGTATCTGATAAATTGCTTTGTGTTGTTGTATATAACCCTCCCCTCTGCAACAGCCTGCACAGTGCACACATCCACATTGTCGAGTATATAAGGATAAAGATACTCATGTCAATCCCAAACAGTTAGGCCTTTATATTAAGATGCAGAACTGATACAAAAAGGGAAAAACTTACCGCAACAATTGTTGCAAAATTGTCATCAGCCAATACCATATCCGAAGCACTCTGACAATTAGCCAAATGATATATCAAAATCTGTTCTACATAAGTATCTATTGCCTAAGATTCATTATGTTCCTTTCGCCCATATAATAATAAATACAAATAAATATACCTATATACACCTTAAGTAAACTGAAAATTTCAAATTGCGAGATAATAAATACAAGTAAAGACTAAAAGAAGTGTCTGTCACTGATTACACTACGATTACCATGGACCTGACAGAGGCTCCACAATCTAGAGAACTATTAAAGATGGTGCTGTTGCTCCTCACCAAGGATCATAAAAATTGATTACCTTTGCCACAGCTGTCCCGGATCCCATTGAAATTCCAATGTCCGCTTTCTTTAGTGCAGGTGCATCGTTGACTCCATCACCAGTCATTGCAACCTATATTTAAAACAAAAAAGGCCGAGTAATATAAGATTGGCAATTAACTGAAAGCTGAAAACACCAACCATCTAGGCCTTACATCTAGTCTAGTAGATCAAAAGTTGGTGAAATATTAATTAGCACCGATCATGAAACTCTAGAAAACAAAGACATCAAGTAGGAGTTGTTTAAAAGAACTAACATTTAACAATAAGGAGTTGAGCCTACCACTTCACTTTGATTCTGCAGGGCCTCAACCAGCATCCTCTTATGAGATGGCTCCACCCTGAAGTTGTCAAACACATTGGGACGGTAAGAAGGAACAATTTTAAGCAAAACACAATAAATTAACAATAAAGACTATTAAAGCTAAAGTACAGAATAGACATTCAGGGTCACTTTTATATTCAAAGGAAGCCAACCATTTCATGCCAACATCAAGAGATATTACTAAGAGAGATCATATGACATCAAGGAAGTCAACCATATCTTGCATACCACATAAAATTCATAATATCCTATGACTTCTGGATCATAATACACGACAGCTCAATTTCATAGACAGCAAACCTCAAAATATCATAACAAATTTGTTTAGATATCTTCAATGCCTCAGATTACAATCATGACCTGGCAGACTACGTGCACCATGGTGGTTATGTGAGCATGAGGTTAAGTGATGTACCTGGTAAACAGAACCATACGTTGTAAAGCTAATGCCCGTTGTAATGGTGGAAGTTCTTCAAATTCCGAAGCAGTATACGAGTAACCAGTAAGGTCATCCAGATGATCAAAAGCACCGATTTGGCGACAAAGAGATTCTGCTGTAGACTAGTGCATGGCCGAATCATAAGTATGGGAATAAAAAACAGGAAGAAGATGAAGATAATGTCTTTGACTTACTTTGTTATCTCCAGTGACGACTATAACTCGTATTCCAGCAGACATGCAAGAAAGCATGGCACCTTTTACTTCGTCCCTTGGAGGATCAAGCATTCCTACCTTGACACATATCATGACATAGAATGAAATTCCTTCAGATAAAAAAGCTAAAAAGAAGTGCAAGTTCTTTCTCAACAGAAAACATGAAACTGAGCATACAAAATTTCAAATAAACTTTAAAGATTCAATTATTAAATATGACAGCGAAGGAATTGTTAACTCTTTAGAACTGTATGAATAAGAAACAAGATTCAAACCCTGTTATGTTTGAGAGAAGAAATGAAAGCTAGGGACAAAAACTTGAAGACAGCAGGTAAAGATGTCTGCCTTTGTGAAATGGTTTTTTACGTTATAAATAATAGAATCAACCAGCATAATAGTGGCAGCTTACCAATCCAATAAATGTAAGGTTGGTTTCATCCTCATTGGATATAGTTTGTTGTCCCATTGGCATCCGCTTCAACGCCAAAGCTAAGCACCTTAAGGTGTCCTTCCCTGCAAAGCTGGCCACTCAACAACAGAATGACAAAGTTTCAACATACAAGTTAAAAGGGCTGAAAAACCATCTCCAGAGACTTAATTTCATCTATACTAACATCACTTGACGGGTGTTCCTACACTTGAAAGAGTAAGACTAAGAAAAAGTCACTTGAGCATGTAAGCACACTAATGCCACAAACACATAGTAATAATCCATGTTGTATATCACCATTTTTCGAATTTTAAAGACATTAATGGCAGATTTCATGGCTTTACCAACAGATACCTCTGTTGCCAACTACTTCTGTAGCTCATGGTATGAAATTTAACCTTTTACCAATCCTCTATTTACAAGTCACATGCTTTGGTTGTGAACTGTGAAGTTCCATTTTTTAAGATTAAAAAATACTCTAGTCTAAACGACGATGTTTGTTAGCAAACAGCGATTTTTTAATGCCTCTTAAACCTAGCAATAGTAATGATTTTAAAGATCTGTGTAGAGAGAATGACTTTTAGAAGTAAATGGATGAAATCTCTAATTGAACTCTGACCATCGAATTCTACTCTGCAAATAATCGTGAATGCAATTCAAAATGCCTAGGGGTTTGTGCTGCTGTCATACTGAGTTACAGAAACCATTTGTTTTGTTGTGGACCTTCTTATTACCTATCAAAATAAAGAAATGTTACAGCCTACTCTTGTCTTCATAACCGTATGAGCGAGAAAAAAATACCATCACATCTTATGGGAAAAGATGATGAAAGTATCCGGACGTTTGACACTGCAGCACAATATGTTATATAACTCATAGAACTAAAAGCACCATCAGATATTCTAGTTCCCAGCTGAGCCGAATTTCCGTTAACTCAAATCTTTTGGCACGTACCCACTGTGCAGATGCACAGTCATTGTTATTTATCAATAGTAAAGTTAAATTAAAAATTAATTTCCTGTCGGTGCCCGAACTGTCGGCACAGGCACGTGCGCTTGGCATGAACCATGCTGCCGGACAAGTATCGTGCCAAACGGCATGTAAAACCATGGAGGCTATCAATAACAGCTATTAAGTTCAACATATTAACCAAAGATAAAAGCAAGAAATACGTCTTTTATATTGCAAACAACAGCTCACCTGTAAAATCTATTTTCTAGTTCAGCACGAATGTCCATGGTTAGAGGAACAGATGAACCATCATCATTGCACAAAATATGAGTGCATCTAGAAATAATACTCTCTGGCGCACCCTTCGAGAACATAATCTCCTGCTGCTTTCGACTACAAAGCACGCTCATCATTTTGCGATCACGAGAAAACTCAAGGATTGAGATCTACAAAGAAAGAAAATTCAGAGAGAGAGAGAGAGAGAGAGAGAGAGAGAAAAATATAAAGAAAAATTGCATGTTCAACAACATTAAGCAAACCCATTACTAGCAATCTTCCATGTGAATAACAAAGACACAACGGGAAATATGATATAACAGTTGTTACCTAGATATAATATAATGGTTTCTACATTATGGACTGGTGGGACTAAAGCCAGTATTTGAGACCACTCTTGATCAATATGCTGCTAACAGAAAACACTAAGAACTTACCTAACCTTGACTAATGAATAAATAGTAATTAGCTTCTTATGTTATCTTTGGAATATAGATTTCGAGCCAAAACAATTTGAATTTCTGATGAAAATGAGGAAGGAACCTTTTTAAACTGGTGTTCCCAGTAGCGGTTGCAGTATGATGCACGTTCATGATTGCTTAACATATTCAAAGCAGATGGCATTGAATCAAAACCCGGAAGGCCAACCTGAGTGACAGAAGAAAATACGATTTCAAATCAATAGAATCTCTGAGATTGACCCCACTCTTGCATAAATAGGGAAACATACTTAAGATACTAACCTTCTCTACTAGAACACGTAAAGCAACTTCAGTTGACTCGCCAATTTTTTCGTAATTCCTTCTATCAGGATTA
Organism: Xerophyta viscosa; assembly: GCA_002076135.1. Classification (NCBI taxonomy): domain Eukaryota; kingdom Viridiplantae; phylum Streptophyta; class Magnoliopsida; order Pandanales; family Velloziaceae; genus Xerophyta; species Xerophyta viscosa. The sequence continues at coordinate 744,290 of MJHO01000011.1, forward strand.
TACTGAAGTGTGGACTCATTGCAAAGTGCTGAACACATAGCTATGTGGAGAAGACAAGGAAAGTGTGCTGGAAATTCGAGCTGTAAAAAGATATCGAGGTAGAACCAAAAGCCATCAGTATTTAAAGTCATGCAGCAACGAATGTTCATTAAAAAATGGTTTGGCCAAAACCACTCTAGTTTAGAAAGAATAACCATTGTATTTATTCTATTGGAAAATTTCAGTGCTAACAGCTCAGATAAACAATATCAAACTATTTTATTATACGATAAAATATTAAAGCTAAACAAAGGATAACCCAACTAAAAAGAGCAAGTGGTCAAAATGGTACAAAAACAATACCTGCATTCCTGAAACATCAAAAATCAGTCCCTCTGGTGCAAAGGTAGTTCCAGTAACAGTATATTCACTTGTGATAGGACCATGATGCACAGACTGGACCACACAAATCTGTCGACCAACATAACAAATCAAACATATAAATCGTGCACAAGGCTCAAACTACAGATTACTCCTACAAGCATTTTGCAAACTAGCAACATGGTCATGAATTATAGTTAACGTGTCAAATAACAAACTGATGTAGTACTTCATCGAACAAACCTTTGATACAGACATCATGTTAGTTGTAAGGGTACCAGTCTTGTCGCTACAAATTACTGTCGTGCAGCCTAAGGTCTCCACTGAAGGCAATGATCGCACGATAGCATTTAGACGTGCCATTCTTTTGGTACCCAAAGCCAAGCACCTAATTAGAAACATCAAACTGAGCAATGAGTAATCAATGAAGAAACACATAGTAGTGCATATAATTCTGAAAGAGTTTATAATTCCAGTTGATTAATCAGAGTCAATTTTTGGTACACGAAGCTTAAAGATACTCACGTGGTAACAACAGCGGGAAGACCTTCTGGAATGGCTGCAACAGCAAGAGCAACTGCAATCTAAGTAAGACAAAACTTAGTTCCAAAAGCAAAGAAAGACTCTGCCAATATCAGGCTGCAACTGCAATGGAAGTGGATCTATACAAGTAGTGATTCATAAGAAAGAAGGTTGATAAAATTTAACATCAAATTATATTTGTAAATTGAACGAGATTGCATATTTGAAGAAAATTGCCCTTCTGAAATAAACAAGATCCAAGGAACTTGGATTGGTGCATGAATAAGGAGTAGCAATTAGCAAAGAGTCAGTCACGAATATCCTTGATCTTAAGCAATGTGCCTAAATGTTGCTACTTCTGGTGATTTTTGTGTGGTAACTTCCATTCATTCTTGCTAATTGATAACAAAAAAAGCAACCCCCAGTGAGAAATAACAAGGTTGCCTTAGAACGTATGCATACATTGACTATCTAGTTAAGACTGAGCAAACATTCAGAACACTGAACTAACAAAGTTATGACATAGACAAGAAGAAGTGCTATTTTATCATCCAGCAAAAAAATCAACGCATACCTTGAAGTAATGAATAGCGCCTCTGACAAAACCACCATGAGAAGGATCTCGGAAGTGCCCAATATTTACAACCCACACAAGGATACAAATCCCAGCAATGACCTATAAGAGATACCATTTATTAGTTCATTTGTAAGCACCCATGCCAAGACTATCTTAATGCTTATTCTGAAAAAAAATAATAATAAAAATAAGACCACCTTAACGTTAGGGGATAAAAAATGTTAGGTTACTCAAGGCACCATATCAAGTACGGTAACACTTGCTAGAACAAAGATATGCATATCATTTTACGACAAACCATCAGAATCACTCTACATAAATGGTGTATAAGAACGGAAGATTACCCGAGGTACCATAAAATTAAGTGTGATAATAACACTAACAAGAATAATCATTTGCACACACCTTTATGACAAACGAAGCATCAAAATCACCATCCAGAAGTTGCATAAAGGGTGACTAGTCATAGCATGGCTACATAAATGGTACCCAATTGCATACCATGGTAAATAGAACTTGAGCAGAACCAATAAACGAAAGAGAATATCAATACAGAGAGAGAGGGTTTTGCTAGTCACATGTTGTCAAGCTATAGGGCCACTATCATTCCTAGTGACCAACGCCAAAAAATCATATCCGCTACAAAAGGGCAGTAATATGGAAATACAAGCTATAGGTCTAGCCTCTTATGACAACAATACAATCTCTTCAGCTGCATCACTATGACATATTACTTTATTTCTATACCTGCAAGCATACGTATCAATTGTATTTAGTTCTGCAACAGCACACAAAGTTGATCTCAAATTTTACTAAGAAGATTGAACGATGGAACAAAAAACTGAACCATCAGCTAAAAGGTGAACTTCTGAATGAAACCCGAAGTTCACTGTTTTAAACTAACAGTTCATTTTATTGCCCGAAGTTCCTTTTTGAACTTAGAGAACACTTTGGGATCAAGTTGATAACATAAGGATGTCTGTTTTTATATTTTTACTAGAAATAAATAAATAAATAATCTTGGCCTTTTTGCACAGTTAATTGAAAATAAGAACGCTTTTGTCATATATCACAATTTGTGGGAAAAAAAGGGAAATGTGAGCTGCATGCAACTTACCTTCGCGAGAAATGTACCAAATTCATCAAGCTTTTTCTTCAATGGAGTTGCTTCCTGCAATGTTTCTCATGATTACCATGACCTTTTGCGGGATAAAGGGATGCAAGAAATTAAAAAAAAAAGTGCCAATGATCGGGGAGTGTCGAGAGAGTCAGGTAAACAAGAGGGCAAAGCTTTCTCATTAGGTGACATAATCAATTTACTGAAGTCGCTTCCCTCGGATGAGTCATACTATAGAGGATTGCGCTCAATAGAAAGTTTGTATTTCATGCAACTTTTTTCAATCCAGTTCCGAGGGACTAGTTCAGTCAAAAGAAAACAATCACTTAAGATTTTGAAATGACAAGCAAACAACCTAATGCTCCAATAACAGGAAAAAAGTGAAGGGCTTTACATCATCTGTTCTCAACATTGCATCTCGAATGCTACCCATAGCAGTATTAGAGCCAACTCCAATAACAACAGCCCTTGCTCTACCAGCCACCACAACTGTACCCTGTAGAAAATAGTGTGTTATCTAACTACCCCACGAACAATCTCAATTCAAGAACCAAAAATGCTCCTTTCGAGATTTGAATAGTAAACTCAAGATTAAGAATATATGATAAACTGCAACTATAAATGATGAAAATGAGGTGTATCTAATCCGCATTACGACAGGTACGCACCCAAGATAAACACTTATGCTATCAAGAAGGGTATGGATGTTCCAAAATTACTGCAAGTTCCTTTTAACATAGTCGATAACTCGATATTGATGTTGTCATGAAGTTTTCTGAAAAGGTTGAAAGATCTGGCCAAAGATAAAAAGCCAAACGCGGTAACCAATATAAGGTTACTTTCACATGTTGTTAGGAATCAAGCTGTCAGCTGCAAAGAAGAGGTAAAATACTTGTAACCAGGATTGTTTTCCTAACACATACTAAAAAACAATAGGCTCATGTTTAACCAGAATCATCATAAAGGAACCTAATTAAAAGCATGGCAAAGACATGTTGCAACATTATACTCATTTGTAGATCATATTTTATTGAAAGGGAACGCATAATTAGGCTTACTGAAAAAAGGATGTTTGTCTTGTCCTGATAGACAGCTTTTGTTGTTATTTTGCATTCGAGATCTTTAGCAACAGAACAGCTTTCACCTGCACTCAAGTATATTTTAAAGCATAATCATAAAAAAATCATGAATAATTAAAAACACAAGGCCCCTTTGGGGTAGCTCGACTGGTAGGTTGGATGGCTCATTAACCATCACTCACGAGTTCAAGTCCCGCCAACTGCAATGCAGGGAAAATTTTCCGAGTTCTAACAGAAAAAAATTCTAAAGATTGTGCTAAGTATGTGCCTGTATTCAACGGCATGTTGAAGTGTAGTGCATGACTGCTGCTCGAGAGCAGCTTGAACGAGCTCGAGTAGAGTTTTACTAAAACGAGGCGAGTTTGAGCTCATTCAATGAAGCTCCTCGAGCTCAAGCTAAAGCAATCCAGGTCGTACTCGACTCATTCTCACCCTATGCACGCCCGAGGTCTTACTCCCTGATCACAGTCCAAAGGATTATGATGAGAAAATTGTGTCCAGTGAAATAATAGGGCATATGTCACACGGATGGTTTTCACCTCAAAAATAAAATTATCACAAGAATCTTTACAATTGATTGCTCCACATACTCATTATTCCCAAGCATTACAAGCAAACATCTCACATGCACATATATGTGTATGTGCATCTACTTATTTTGCATGATTACACTTTACTAACCTGAAAGATATTCTATTAGAAATAAGTTGAATTCAACACAACTAAATTCGGACTTGTCCACTTTTTAAGTAGCTAGACATCTCTTCATATTTCCTTACCGTTCAAAGAATCTTGCATACCTTTTAATGCTTAAAGCAATAATATATTACATGAACCAATAGGATGATCAAAAGCATACGGCGTTGTCTAACAAATCAATTTATGGAATAATCAAGACTCAAGAGCAACAAAAGATCTATGTGCTAACTTCCTTAGAAGCGACTAACCAGTGAGGATTGCCTGATCAACTCGGAGCTGGTTACTGAGCATTTCAATCATTCTCATATCAGCAGGGATTTTGCACCCAACTGTTGCAAACCAAAGATAGAATGACTAAATCAAGTAGCAAACGCTAGGCCAACAAGTAGATACCTATCATTATTATTTATAATTTCGATCATAGATAGGTACCTCCTACTTCAACAATGTCTCCAGGTACTAGTTCAGTGGCGGGTATAATGGAAAAACAACCTGCACCATGATTAGTTTAAAAGAATTAAGCAAATTGCTTCAGCTATAGAGAATATTTGAATCTTGTAATGAGAAAATTCATAAAATTGTGAAGTAAATGCTTAATCTAGGCAACTACTTGGTCAATAACTCCGACTTACACGTAGTCATTTCAGACTAGCTGGAGCCAAAAGAGACTAGGACTTCAAAACCAGTTTGTCCTATTGCATTGTAAGTAGAAGATGTAGAAACTAGTTTGAGTTAAGACAATGGAAACAGGATTTCCTTCATCTCAACGGGAAAAAAGTATATAATAGATAGACATTATACAATAAGATCAAGCTTAAAAGCATTATATGCAAAAAAACATGAGTAGTTGAATATCCTCAATAATTAAAAAAACATGAGTAGTTGAATATCCTCAATGACTACTGAAGAACCACCAGCGTATAGGAAATATAGGTTAAAGCCACAAATTATCATAAAAGAAGGGAAAAACGAAGAAACAACGGACAAATCAAAGAGAAGTCACTTTATGCCTCAACACAGACATGTTACACGACTTAAAATAACGTATTCAAAGGTAAATACATGATAAGAATTATGCAATTGAAAGTATCGTAGTAGGGAGTGGAGAAGCAAATCATGACCAGTCCTATATGCCGGAGAAAATAATTATGAAAAAAAGAACTGCCCTTACCATTGCGTAAAACAGTTGCAACATCAGCTTGATACGCCCTCAACTCCTAAAAAGTGAGACAAAAGACTAGCAAATTTAACTAACAAGATTGAATATACTATAAAAAGGTAACACTACAAGCATCTCAATATTCTTATATGAGCATTTGTTATACTTTAATATGTATGTAGCAATTACAATATAAACAAACTAGAAACTGTTTGCAGCCAGTTTGTCATATTGGAAAGTTAACATGCCTACTCAATATGTGCTCCACAGATCCAATATCCATCATTTTGGCTGCAGGTTTTAGTCATTTCACATGGAAAATACAAAACCATGAGTAACATATGCATTAATGCTCATTAAGAACATACCTCGAGTGCCTTCTCAGCATTTGTTTCTGTTATAACACCGACAGCTGCATTTGCAGCTAATATCATAAGGATGACCTGAAAATGTTTATCGCACAAGGTCAAAGGACCCGCAATGAACAATTACCAAGTAAAGAATGATAATGATCATGAACAATTACCAAGTAAAGAATGATAATGATCATGAACAGTTGAATATCGATTAAAAATCCTCTGTGTGATAATAACAATCAAACTAGAAATAAGGTCAAAGGACCCGGGATGAGCAATTACTAAGTAAAAAATGATAATGATCATGAACAATCGAACATCGAGTAAAAAGCCTCTGCGTGACAATAACACTCAAACTAGAAAATAAATGGTTCTGATTATGACAACATTAAGCAAGTATGTACGTAAATGCAATAATGTTTAGTATTAGTAACTATGAACATGAGAATTACGGTAAGATAATGATGTAGTTAACTCTCGAAGGGTTAATAACTTGGTCCTTGCTAAGAACCACAGCTCTAGAGAATAGGCATCCTGCTCATGCCGTCATGCATTCACCTAAGATGGTAGAAGACAGGATGCATTATTAGTTTCTTACAGAAGGTTCAAGAAATGCTGTCAGACCCATTTCTCCATCAATTAGAGCCAAGAGGAATGAAATGACGGCTGCTGCTATCAATATTTTAACAAGTAGATCATCAAACTGTTTCAGTATCAACTTCCATAGAGGAGTACCTGAGCATGAATTAAGTACACAGAAGAAAATAGATCAACTTTGGAAAATGAACACCATAATAGTTAAAAGAGGTACTACATGGCAAAGAATGACTAAATGAACAATCTTAAGAACAATATAGTTGTCACTTACTTCCTTCTTGTGGCAGAACTGTACTCCATTTAAGACATGCCAAAGGAGCAAAACAAGTAGATTAGTTGGGTTAGAAAAAGACCTGACTTGCAAATACATTAGCTAATGTATCCATAAGAACAGTAAATCAGCTAAGTTGTCTCAAGGAATTGAAGTTAATGATCAGTTGACTGTTCTCATCTGCTCTGGTGAGAATCTAAAAGTAGAAGGTCGCTCGACGTTTTCATCTAAGTACATCTATGATGCTATAAAAATTAAAGCAATGTAATGTTACCATGGGAGCTTCCATTGATTGTACTAGAAAGACATGTTGAACATATATCCCTTACTTTTCAGCTACAAATGAAGATAATTTAGATTACACATAAAAATGATATGTCTTACTAATACGTACATTGATTTTGAAAAGAATCATGGAACATGAAAGTAGTACTGAAATAACAAACAGTAAGATTTTTCTCCACTCTGCCTAGTATGAAATAAAGGACGGCATCATCAATTACCGAATTTTGATCTCTGCAAGGAAGCTATTACCACACCTTAAAAGAAGAATGAATTTTCTCTAGTCCTGAGCTTATTAAACTCCTTCAGCAATTTTGGAACACCCATCAGTACTACTTCCATTAACAATTTCTTTGAGACTGATGAGGTGAAACCCTACATGTGGCAGCTACTTTGTAGGCCTCCAAAGCCGATAAGCCATCAGGTGGCACTCAGCCCCAGGCTTCCACCATTGTAGCCATGCACCTTGGTATTGATGGCAGATAGGTCATGCCATGGACAGTGGATTATGCACTCATCAAGCGCTTGTACTTTAGGTAGAAAGCCCATAGGCTTGTACCCTGCGCAGCAGACAGATCCCAAACTTGGTAGTGCTTGGAGAATCTCCACACTCCACCTCCTGGCCATCCTTGCCAGGGGCTTGCATAACTTTTAACTATCTATTGTTCATCTTTTAGCTCATGAGGAAAATCCTTGGTGTGAGCTCACCATCTTATTACATTTCAAGACATGTCATAGCGCAAACAATTTCAAGCTTTCACGTTGGAAACAAAACTACAAGAAAAGCAGTTGCTTGATTAAATTGAAAAAAGAAAACATGTAATATATCGTCGACCATATGGGGCACCATCCCAAACCAATTGGCAATGCCCGGAGCAGCTAAGTCATCCCCACACCCAATTTGGTACTAATCAGTGTCATTATGTTATCTCTCGCAAAAGTGTAAGCTTTTGACAAACTGAATGTGCATACCGTTCCTGCCATAAACTCTCGCATGCTCTGCAACCTACAATGCAAATCAGACAATACATCAAATCAAGATTAAAAAAAAAAATACTCGTCATTAAATTCAAAACCCACCTGGAGATCAGAGAGTCCTTTGCTCCGATCCACTCCGAACGCCTCCAAAACCTAACGGACGAAGCATAAAAAAGCAATCCGGGAAATCAAGAAATTGAAGATACAGGAGAATTTGTATTGTCTCAAGCTCAGATCGAAGGATCGACATCGAAAATTGATGATGAAATTGAAGTACCTCGGATACAGATCTCGCGTAAGCATTCTCCATCGATGAGAAACTTTGAAGATAGAGAGAGGAGGAAGAGATCGCCGGTGCCGGAGGACTATTTATACCTCACTGTTGTGCCCGAGCACACTGGAAGGATTTAATACCAGCGAAGGTAAATTAAGATGGTAAATGTCAAATAAGCCGGTTGCCTTGGGAAGGTGGAAAAGTTTGAGAAAATATAAAAGGCCAATTTTTTTTTAATTCCTAAATTTTAGTGAAATATATTCTTATGATTTTGAATTTCATTTCATATCCATGATAATTCTGTACTTTACAAAAATATTTACGATAATCTCATCGTCAATTTTTTTTATTTACGGCCGTTAATTTGCTTACATGGTAACTTTTTTAATTTTTTTTAATTTTTTTTTAATTTTGTAAGAATAAATAAGTCTTTTATAAATATAAATATTTAAGAGTATTTTTTTTATAAATTTTTAACATAACAATTTTAGATTTTGATACGATCAATGAATTTTATGTTTAAATCTTTTTTCTAAAAATATTTCTAAAAATATTCTAAAATTTTAACAAATTTACCCACTATTTTTAAACAATTTTTTAGAAGTATTTTTTTAAAAAAAATTAAATATGAAATTTGTAAATCTCATCTAAAACTATAACTTTTATATTGAAAGTTTTCGAAAAATAACCACTAATTAAGGTTAAAATATATATTTAATCCTAAAAATAAAAAAAATAAAAATAATTTAAATTTAATTAAAAAAATTGCCACGTTATCCCTGACATTTTTTTTAAATACAGTATTATCGTTAATACGAAATAAAGTTCAGAGTTATATAAGTATATTTTTGTAAAATTTAGAGGACTAAAAAAGAATTTGGCCAATGTTAAATCAGGAAAATATAAACAATTTTTTTTTATTTGAACAAGAAAAAAAAAAATGTTCAGCTAGTTCTCAATATGCTTCTAGTTTATACTATGGGTAAAAACAAGCTGAGCTGCTCACGAGTAGTTCGGACTCGAACTCGTTTAAGTTTTGCTCGAGCTCTAATCGAGTTTGAGTACGGATTCAAGCTTGAGTAATTAAACGAGTCAAGCCTGAATATCGTGTTACTCGGCTCGTTAGATTCGTGAGTCTAAACTAGCTTTTTTATTTTATTTAATAAAATTATTTAAGTGATCTCGAGTTCAAGCTCGACTCGAATTCGATCTAATTCATATAATTGAGCCGAGCTCAAGTCGAGTTCAGCTCGATTCGACTCAAGCTCGGGTTAAATTAAATACAATTGATACGACCTCGAGTCAAATTCGAACCTAAGTTTTTTTTATTTGAATTCGAGCTTGAGATTTTTCGAGTGCTCAGCCGTTATCGAGTTTGAGGTCAAGCTCAGCCGCTAAAGCTTGTCAAGTTCGGTCGCTGAAGCTCATCGAGTTTGAGGTCGAGCTAAGCCTCTGAAACTCGTCGAGTTTGAGTTCGAGCTCGATTAAATCAATCGAGTCAAATTTGAGCTTAGTGGTACTCGACTCATTTTCACCTCTAATTTCTCCCTTTCCCAAATTAGACAGAAATCTATAAATCAACTTTTTCACTACTTTTCAACTATTTTTATTTTCCAATTCACTCTTATTTTCATTTTTTAATTTTTCTCATATAAATTTCCATTGCTAGAAGCACTATTAAAAAAATATTGAAATGAATTCGTTTCTCACTTTGTTCATTAGACAGAAGAATTACATATCGAACAATAAATTCAGATGACTATATAAACTACACTAAAAATATGTACTTAACTATTTGAATAAATTATACTAGATAGAAGAAATTTATAAAAAAAAAAATAATACTGGATAATAAATCCTTATACGTACTCTACTAAGAATGAACTCCTTATACAAATTTTATTCATGTCGAAAAGGAAAAAGTTAAGCCACTAAGCGAATTATTGAACGCTTCAAATTCTTGGTCTAAAAAGTTTCTATCTTGACAGCATATACTGGATATACATTGGGTGTTCATCTCATTTGATATTACTATCAATAAATTTGTAAATTTATTTTGCCAAATTTATTATCGTTATTTAGATATTTGCAACACTGGATGAAAATTAAGTTTTTTAGCACTATCCGAAGCCTCGTGACACTATCCACGTATTCACCAAATATTAATCCTTCTATTTTTTTTTAATATTTGTTTATGATAAGAAATGAGAAATTTGTATATTAAATTTATCAATGTACGATTCGAACTCAACAAAAATTTTAGTCTGAAATGATCACACTTATGTAATAGAGTACGAAACATATGTGTTTATTGTTTAAATATTATATCTCACATCAAAAAGTTCATTAAATATTCATAATAGTCACTTAATCATTAAGTTAATTTTTACTATTATTAAAATATTTTGTTGATAGAGCCTTGCAAATCTATTAAGTGAGCTTGTGAGAGGTTAAATTCCTCCACATTTTCAATTAAAGATGACGGAGCCAAGGATATTTTCTAAAAAAATATTATTCTCAATATAATTTTGACCGTAAAAATTTTAGGACTGATATGGTATTTTCTATAATGAATATATTTTTTATTGTTTAATTTTTTTGAGAGAATTAATCTTTATGTGATAATTTTGAAAAATAAAAAAAATTTAAAATATTGAAAAGTGTAAATAAAATATTTTTTTCCAACATTTCATTAAATTTTTGTATTGAACAATATCACATCAGTTTTAAATCTTCATGAATACGAATAAGAGCATTATTCTTTCCAAATCATCGGTGTTAATTGATCCAGCGATGGTATTGGTTGAGTTAGGGTGGACCCGTGTTTGGGATCGTGCAGGGAATACGAAAGAAACGCACGGGAAATAAGGGGAAAGGGGGCAAGGAACGTGAATTCGAGGGCACGTTATGAGTTAAATCATGGTGCGATCTGGTCACGTGATGTTAGCCACGTTTGTCGGAACAAAAAAGATCGAGCACCCATATTTTGTATTTTCACCCTGCATTTATATTTAATGTCTTTTGAAATAGGCTGAAAAAGATAAGAAAGGAGATCTTATTTAAATAATTTGAAAATATAAACTTAAAAATGTTAATAACTTAATTTTTGTTTTTTAAAAAAATATGAAAATAGTATAGAGAAGATAAGCTGATAGTAGAAAGGATAGTAATATTGTAATTTGTTTGGTTATATCCTTACCTATCTACTTTCTAAGAGATGCTTTTTAACTTAAATATTTACTTTATATTTTTATTACTGTATTTTTAAAAATACCTGTGGAAATTAAAAACTCAAAGTTAATATTTATTTTATGCAAAATATGTACTTTAAAATGCCAACATGTATGCTATACATAAAAGTTCACATATGGTAAATTATGATTGGGATTTAACAAATTAATGTGTATTTTATTGACAAAGTTTTCTCAATTCATCTCAACTACAATAGGTAATAAATCTATACACTGGAAATTAGTAAAACTGCCTAATTAAGTTTGAATTTGAAAAACTTTTAAGTAATAACTTTTACTATTTACCACAACCCAATAGGCTAGTCCAAGTTAGTACGAATGTAGTTCATCAAGTTAAGGAGAGTCCAACTTTGTATAGGCTAGATTATTATGTTTTGAAAGGAGCTCAGGCTATAAAGTGCATGCCATTTACTTTAATACATACCATTTTTAGTCGAAATATATAACAGAAATTGAAATCGGAGATTAAGCCCTTTATTTTTCATGCTATTTTATGTAGGAGGTGAAGTATAAGTTCTTTCATTTACAGAATAGAATTTAAGCTATAAATTATAAATTAGTGGACAAGTTAAGTTCTCAAAAATATTTTTCTTTTTTATAATTATCATGACGATATCTTGTCTTGTACATAATATGCTACTTTGTATGATAGTTGCAAGAATAAATCTATGAATTGTATATTCATGTTCACCAATATTTTAGAGGTAGGATTAGCAATATTGGTGCATGAAATATATAGATATCATCAAATATATAATTTTTATATTAAAAATAATTTTTTTAAAAATATATATATTAAATATCGGTATGTGAGGCGATGTATAGAATCGAATGTAGATATTTTTATGCATACAGTTCGGATTCGTTTGAACTGATCTGTCCGACTTTTTTAGTCCTGATTGATATACAAAAACGTCTATATTATCTGCAAGTTATTTAATAATAAGTTACAGCCAAAGTAAACACTTCCGGCAGAACGCCATCACTTTCAACGTGTCTAGAAGGCCAAGTTTTGTTTTCCTTACTGAGAAAAAATGGAGGGGGAGAGAGAGAGAGAGAAAAGGAACCACCACTACTGATAAGTGTCGTTCCTCGGTCGCTCCTTCTATCACTACTGAATGAGATCGGTGTAACGTGTGAGATTGGAGTGTTGTGCTGGCCACTGGAAGACCCACACGAATGACGACATTCTTCGCCGCGAAGCTTCGGGAGCTTTGGCCGAGGAATTTTGTTAATATTATTTCTGTCAGGTATCTAAAAGCGATTAACCAAAATTTTATTTTTTCTTCTTCTGTTAGCAAATTATTAAATTCAAAATTATTAATTTAATAATTTTAACGCATCCTAACCTTTATTTGGTACTTCAAACCGCTACTTGTTTCTATCTGTGGTACCAGAACTCCATCTCTCTTCCTATCTGTTCTGCTCAGACAAATTTTTTACCTCCCATGCCAAGTTAAAAAAGTTAGAATTCTTACAGTTGTTTCGAGTTGATAGACATAGTCAAAGACGGCGTTCCCGTGCTATACGCAAAAAATTTGGAAGTTTGCTCAGCGAGGTCAAATCAAATTACGTAATCTTTCCACAAAATAGATGTTATAAGTCGGTTTTCTGAAGTTGAAATCTTGTATTTCGATCAAAACATAAATTTTTTGGGTCTACAAATTGGTCGGTTTTCTGTTTTTCTGCTGAAAAGTTATATGGAGTCTCAGACAAAGTTCTCTCGTCCGACAAAGATTTTTAAGTACTTAGTTGGGGTGCTAATTCCCAGCGTCTTCGTAATTTCGATCGTTAGTTTATGTGCAATCAAATACTTTGGGTTGCAGAACAACTCGGTATCGGTATTAGTATCGGAATCCAAATTATGCGTTAACAACAATCACGAAAAGCTCGACAAATGGATTTATCCACCTTCGAATCTGATGCACAACATGAGTGATGAAGAGTTGTTATGGCGTGCTTCGTTTGAGCCTCAGATCTTAAAGTATCCATTTAAAAGGGTGCCGAAAATCGCCTTTATGTTTCTCACCAAAGGGCCTCTGCCTTTGTATCCCTTGTGGGAGATGTTCTTTAGAGGGAATGAAGAGCTTTATAGTATATATGTTCATCCCTTGCCTTCTTATGTTGCAGAGTTTCCACCATCTTCGGTGTTCTACAAGCGGCAAATTCCTAGCAAGGTACATATATGTGACATTTGTTTGAATTTATGTATCTTTCTTATGTACACTCTATGAGCTAAATCTTATATGTTTGTCTAATTTTAATTTCACCATTAATTTTGGAAACTAGAATTATTGAATGCACAGTATTTCTGTTTTGTTTTTATTTCCTATTTTCGGCGAACTTCACAGAATTTCTTCGTCACCTACCCTATCATGAAAAAAATTGAGACTTTAAACTTCAAACGTCCTGGTAAGTTTTATGAACAATTACGGCCTTTCTTAACTGCTTGCTGCATAGAAACAAGGTATATCTTAAATGTAAATTCCAAGCTCAAAAACTTATATGGCTTTTATGTCTTGCTTAATGATTCCACATCAGTGACACTTTTGGGCACTATGATTGGACTTTCAAATGGCATTGTGAGTGTCTTGTTCTCGCCTGATACTGCTTGGTTTCCATCATAAATTTGCTGTGCTTGGGGGATGATGGTTCATGAAGCCATTTAAAGGTAGGATTAGCAAGGGACTTGTATTTCTTAGAGTTGTTATTCTTATCTCTTTAAGAAAACTTAATATAGACAGTAAGGTTTGCCTGTATCAGCATTCTTATGACAAGTTAGTCAAAGAGGTACTTGCGCATTCCCTCCAAAATATTAGCGGAACAAGTAATAAGATTTTGCACTATTGGTACACATGTTGTTCTTTTTACTCGAACCTCACTGGTTATTCTTTTAGGCAAATGTTTCTTTCAATACTTGATGTTAGAAACAGATAGAAATCCTGTTCCCAAAATATATTTAAATCTAACCTAGTTTTTTATGCAGTATATACAATGTTGTTTATAAAGTTGGTGTTTGCATCATATAAACAAAACAAATAAAATGATTCAGTTCCTTGTTTTATCCCTTCCAACGGGGTTTTATATAAGTGTTTTGTACCTAACCGAAAAAAAAAAAAAAAAAAGCTCTGTTCAGGCCGACATTAATCCTACCACATGCCCTAGCATTTGGTCGGGCCACTATATGAAAGATGTAGTAATGATGATTCCCCATCACATTAGAAATGTTTCTGGAGTTCAAGTCTTTTAGAGTTCCCTATAATTTCTGTCTACTATACACACTGAAGACCTTGCTTCACTGCTTCAGGTTGCTGAATGGGGAAGAATGAGCATGTGTGATGCTGAAAGGCGCCTTTTGGCTAACGCTCTTCTCGATCTGTCCAACGAATGGTTTATATTGCTATCAGAATCATGCATACCGCTTTACAATTTCACCACCATCTACAAATTCTTGAGAAAGTCCAACTATAGTTATGTCGGCGCTTTTGATGACCCTGGCCCACACGGCAGAGGGCGTTATAAAGTTAACATGGAACCTGAGGTCCACGTATCACAGTGGCGTAAAGGAGCCCAATGGTTCGAGGTGAACAGGAAGCTTGCAATTTTTGTTGTTAAAGACGTCAAATACTACAGGAAATTTAAAGAATTTTGCAAGCCACCATGCTATGTGGATGAGCATTACTTGCCAACAATGCTTTCTATTGAATCGCCGAATCTTATAGCAAATATAAGTCTCACATGGGTGGATTGGTCTAGAGGCGGTGCTCATCCAGCCACATTTGGAAAGAGTGATGTCAGCGAGTCCTTTCTGATGAGGATTGTTGCTGGAGAAAAGTGTTCAGGAAATCAGATGCCGCCGATGTGTTCTCTCTTTGCAAGGAAATTCGCTCCAAATACTTTGGAACCTCTTATACATGCTGCGCCTAAGTTACTTGGTTTTGCTTGAAAACATACGTAGTCTTCAAGCTTTGTTTATAGGAACTTGAGATATAGAAACAGGTAGGATATGCTGGCAAAAAGAGTTATTAGGCTCAAAAACATTTGACAGTTGAGACTTACTTTTGTACAAGTTATACATCTAGTTCAGATTATGGATATAGAGTGAAATATTTATATGAGCTCATTCTATTCTGTTGAATCTCTACTTCTTATTCGACGTCTGAGAACTTCTCTATTGAATGGTTGCATCGTCTTCTGCTTTCAAACTTGCATGTTTGAGTTATGATGCCTGTAACAAATATGCTGCTTAGATTTTTTGTTTTTGCTTTGTCAAGCTACAGTTAAACTCATGCTGTGATTTTTCTGATATCTGCAAGTGCTGTTAATGAAAAAAGCAAGTAGGGTTATATATATATATATATATATATATATATATATATATATATATATATATATATATATACTCGCACACATTCAGTCGTTAAAGCAACCTACGGCCACTAGAGAGGCAAATGCTTTTTCCATTAATGGTGATTCCGGTGGTAAGTTTACAAAGCTTGGTAGAATTATAAGGACGAAAAAGAATGGAGTGATTCCTGGAACAGGCCCTTGAATACTTGGGAGAATGTCTCTTGTTTAGGAAACAATCTGGTTAATTTTGTTATCATTATTTCTCCTATTTTGTCAGCGTGTATATTTTCTTATTTATACCCATCTCCGATAACGTTGTATTAATGCATATATTTAATTTAATAAGACATGACAGGAAATGAACTTCTTAAAGGTTTTTTTTTTCTTTGTCTAATCTGATGCAAGGTGTACATTGTTTCTAAATTTTATTTCTAACACTGCAAAGTATCTGAATAGTCCTAAGATAATAAGGCGAGAATGATAAAGAGGTTAGTCTTTACGTTTCTTTGTTCTTCCTCTTTCTTTTCTTTTTCTTTTGGCCTTTTCTTTTTCATATGCTTTATCTTTATGAGTGTCTAGTTTGAGGTTAAGTGAACATAACGACTAAAAGGTGTGGATTTAAAATATAGAAATCACTCTGTAAAAGCAGGATATTGTGATATACATTTAAGGCAATAAATTCCTCTCCAATTTTCTGCGTCTACACGCGTAAAAATCCTTATGGCACCGGATATTCTCTTTTTTCTTTTTAACGTATGTAGATTGTGTTACATCAGAGACTTTGGGGTTACCACAAAAGGAATTGCAAGGAGTACTCTGAACTTGTTCAAGGCTCCATAAGAGGCAAGGATGATGGGGAGCTCTCTGAATCTGACTGACAAGGGTATTCGCAAACAATGAAGAATGCCAGCCCAACTCTAAAAAGTAATATTTGCACTACATCATTATACTATTTAATGAAAATGGTGCAATTTCTATTACCAAAACTGGGATTAACAAGATAATGCAGCATTAAGACATGTTAATAGGCAATTGATCTGAAATCTTGACATGTTTCACAAATGTTATTTGTACTCATGTTGCCGAGATATGGAAATGGAACTGATATGCTTACATTTGTAATCATTCAAATGTCATCGGTATAATACACGTAAAGTGTTACAAATTTTTCTTCAGCTTTAATATGAAGAAACATTCTCATCCTGTAGACTTTGGTTTTTGTTAGAGCCACATCAGCATCCCTGCAAGTCTCTCCATCTAAGGTAGACTAACCCCGCCTTGTAGTGTGTATATGCTCCAGCAACAACTAAGATGTGGAACAGCTGGTGACTATGTCCCGCAATATCGAATTTCCCGGGCTTCCATCTCTCAGGGACACGAGTTGCATATACCAACGCCCCAAGACCGTACAGAAGTCCCATCAAAGCTTCGTATGCGGTTGTATGAAGTGCCTCAGGCTGGTGTCGAAACATGATCAGTTTGTGTATCACGGGGATCACCCCAGATACACCCATTCCGAAGAAGAGCCCAGCACGTAGGGCCCGGTATTCAGGGTTCTGGAATACTGGAATAAGAGAAATAGAGATTGTTGCTATTCCTAAAATTGTTATGAAGCCGAGGTAGAGGTTGCAAAAGAACGGGTGGCACATGAAGGAGTAGTAGACTGGAGGGTAGAAAGAGGTGGAAATTAGGGCTGCAATTCCAGCATAATCAAGGCGAAGCATAATGTACGCGATGCGTTTCGAGTGGCAGGATAAAAGATGGCAGACGCTGCTGGCGAGAAGGCAGAACATTGCACCACCAAGGAATGCAAAGAATGGCCACCGTGCTATTGGTCTAACTAGAAGTGGTGCTATCATGTCTGCAACGTCTTCTTTCACAGTCATCTGCATATTCAACATTACTGATATTAAAATAAATGAATTAGAGTGAAAGACTTCACAAGGCCGTTGACCCTTGGTGGTGTAAAAGGCAAAGGCCGGGATTCGAACACCAGCTTTGTAAAAAGGGGCTACCCGGTATCCCGCGCTTGTGTGGCAATAATATCTTTGAGCACCTCTGGTGTGCATATACGCCCACCAAAGCATATCTCAAAAACGAAGAAGACTTCAAAGTTCTCACAGGACTTGATTGCCAGTGAAACTAACGAGAGATATAATCAAACTCGACAGACTAGCAAATGTGATATGATAACTCAAAGCCAAAAAGCATATTAATTACAACCTAGATGTTCTATATCCTATCCTACTTTTTATATGTATTTCCTCTATCTGCTTTCCGACTTGATAAGGCTTGCTACTAGAACAAGTTAATACAGCATACAAACAAGATTTTGTTTCAGTAGTAGAAATGATAATTGAGATGAGATTTACCAAAATACATACATTGGTGTGGTTAGAATGAGAAAACCTCTGGGGCAAACAATTAGAAAGAAGCTCCATAAGGTGCCAATTGGACAAAGAAGGAAGCATGTCTTCCATGGATGACAAGGAGGTCTTCAGCTCATCCTTCAGTCTATGTAGGTCAGAAAGATGAGGCAGCGATGGCAGGCACGCCAAAAGTTCTGACCGTAGGTCAACGACATTTTGAACCTTTGTTGCTGTATATATGGTAAGGGCAAGAAATAGAAAGAATCCAATCAAGTGCCTGAAATACAAATTAAAAAAAAAAAGATGATTAAAGTTTTACATCTCTAAGTTGTCAAGTGCTCACTGCAAAAAGGCTGTTTCTAGCAGAAGATCTAAAAAACCACATAGGATCGAAAACCATAATCAGTTACTTATTTCTTCTACATTACATATAAACTTTGTCAATTCTAAAAGAATAATGCTGACAGAACTGGCAGTCTGGAACTTGGAATAACATTGCCAATTACTAAGATATTTACAAAACTCTGAAGAGGTCAGTTTTTTCAAGCATAAAAGAACGAATATTTATCATAAGTTAATAATTTGGTATCAAAGTTGGAACTCTGATAAAAGTTCGAAGATTAAAAAGTAAAGGAAAATTTAAAGCAAAAGTCGCATATATGTAGTTCTAGGTCAAAGTAAGCTATCATGATCTGCATAAGACTTCAGGAGCATAAATCTCACACAAAAAAAGCTTATATACATATGCAGGTCGTTCTATCTCCTTATATCAATAGCGTGTTAATCCAAAAGCACATGCACGGTCTACAAATCAATACACAAACTTGTACAACGGAGGAAGCTGGATATAGTTCCTAACCTGAATAGTTAGACAAGTTTAAAATAATCAAAATAATAGGATCTGGTGACAAATTTTCGCCTCTTATGCATCTGATCATGTAAAGATAAGATTATGAAGGACCTAGGTGACATGATGTTTTCAGGTTTTAACATCAGAAAACAGGTGATTCATTGTTCAGAATATCTCAAATCACCTTCTAGGTATTAGCATCTTAGTTGCAAATTTACGAAATGCATTTACATGAATATAACATATTATAAGGATAAACTTTAATTGCAAATATGACATGAAGTTTGATGATATGACAGTTTAGTGTTAGCCAAAAACTGCTCAGTAGGATGAACAAAAGCAAGTTATCAAGATACAAACAAACATTTCCTTTGCCAAAAACAAATTAGTATTACTGATTCAGAAGAAAATATCACAAAATCAAATTAAATTTCTGTAATGGATGAAATATGAAAATGTACGAAGCTCCATGTAAACCAAACAGAAATTCTCATAGCAAATTATTACATAATTTAATATATACTCTCTTCAATAACAAATCATTCTATGAAATTTTTACCCATAAAAGTTCTTAAATCATCTATTCAAATTACCAAACCATCTTAATTTCGCAAAAAAAGAAGTAAAAGAAAAAGAAAAACACAAATTCGCCTACAAATCCCAGAAACATTTTACACTAGGCGATGGGGTAATCAAAGGTACCTTTTTGAAACGAACAACCATTTCATTTATACAAATTTATGGCTTCTAGTGATTAATTAGAAAATATCATAAATTCTTGAAAATGGATGAACTATGAAAAATTTAAGAACATCCATGTAAGCCAAACATAAATTCACAGAGAAAATTATTAGCTAATCTCAAAAATAAATTCGTAATAACAAACCACCCTAAACAACCATACCACCAAAACTATCCTATCCTAATTTCGATAGAACATAATTAAACAAAAATAAAAATTGACCTATAAATCCCATAAAAATTCGAAACTAACCAGTGATAATCAAGGTTACCTATTTGCATCAATAAATTACCCCAAAATCTAATATTTACTAGAAGAAACCAAACCAAACGCAAATTAAACTACAATAAAAAGATTGAAGAAAGAAAACTTACGTCCAGACATTGAGAGTCTCATTATGGATGGTAAAAGTACTTAGAAGAATCTGTTTGAGCGGCCACTCTGATCGATAATATCTCAGAATATACTCGTTATCTTTCAAATATCCGGGAAGAGAGTTATACTCCACAAGCTGATACTTCACCTTCTTCCACAACTTCCTCCCCTTCGTTTCCTCCTTCTTCGCATCAATGAATTGTTCTTCCTCCATGAAATTGAAATGAAATGAATTGAATTCAGAATGTTGAGAATATACTGGTAGAGAAGATCAGATTTCTTGGCGAGGAACAAGAATTGAATTGAATACACCGTCGTTTTTGTTGGGAGGTGAGAGCGGCGACGACGTCGATGTAGGGGAGAAAGCGGATGGTTTGTGAGAATTGAGAACTAGGAAAATAATTGTGGTCGTCTGTAATTCCATTTAATTTCTTTTTTATTCTAGAAAAGTTGCGTTCCGTGAAATTTAGATAAAGACAGATATAAGATATTTTTACATGTTTAAACTGTGTGATTTTTAAAAGTATTTTATTTTTAAATTCCTTATAAAGAAATGGCAGATAATCTTAATATAATTAAACATATATATAGTACATTAAAATATATTTTACAAATATATCACATTAATTCTTATACATTACATATTATTTTATTATATAAAAAATTTTAATAGTCTAGATAGATAATAATTTTTCAGAAATTATTATCAAGATTCCATAAACGCACCTGGGTTTCTCTTGCGGTTGAGATCAACGTTATCTAACAGATTTTGTCAAATGATATTTGCTGATGTGGTAATATGCCGTCAGATTTTTCTAATTAGCGGTATCGTAAGGTACTCATCTAACTAGTTCTCCTATTGCACCCAATTCGTATAAAAAAATCGAAATTTGCAGTTTCAAGCTCGGACGACGTTAGAGTCATAATCTTGTAATGCGGTGCTAATTGTGCAATATTGTTAAAAGTCGGCCGGCCAAATCACTTGGAAATTATAAAACCTAAAAGATAGCAATTTGCAGGGTCCCCAGTTCCCGATTGGTTGGATACTACAGTTTGGAACGTATTTTGTAATCTAAATTACGTCACCTAAAACCTAATAAATTCTTAAAAGTTAATACGCATTGTTTATTATATATTGTCTATATATAATATTCTACTAAAGCGTAAGAGATGGATTTAATAATATCTTATATAATATAATTATTTAATAGTTAAATTAAATTATAATTATTTAATAGTCTTATATTCTAATATAGTCTTATGTGACATATTTTATAGAAAGTTGTCAATTTTTTCTCATTTATATTATTTATATAATTATCAGATTAATTTTTTTATGGTGAATTAGATTTTTTTTCAAGATATATTTTTTATTCTTATTATAAAATATATGATATATAATAGATCGATAATTGAGAAAATAAAAAATATATACTTACTAATTATAAATTAAAAAATTATTTTTAGTATCGTATTATGGGTGCGTCATCCACTAGTATAGTTCTTAATAAGGTGTGTTATATTTGGTTGGATAATTAGCGCACTTCCGAATTATAGGTAGCATCAAAATTTTGTTGTTTATGGGCCTCTGAGTTTAGATAATTGCAAGAAATATTTTATTTTTTTTTTAATTTATTTTGACGTCGAGTTCGGCTTCTATCCTACGTTTCGATCAGATACAGAAATATTTTGTATATGACAAGGGTTTTTAAAAAAAAAAAAAAGAAAATCAAAAGAGCTGGTGGAAATTTAAGGCACCGTCTCATGTATTGGCACTGCTATTTAGCATGCATCACGAGCCGCAATCTGTGATGTCCGTAGGAGACGTCAAGTGAACTCAGAAAATCCAACTAGCCATTCCCAGGTTTTTGAGGCTGCGAACTGGAATATCCCGCCTCTCTACTGGTATATGCCGAGCTTTTTTTATTTTTCCACGAGTATTCCTACCGTCGTGGAATGTGAAACTAATCTTGCTCAAAAAATATAATAATTTTTTAAATATTTCTTCTAACATGTTATATGCTCGAATACTTGACTTTTTCTTAGAGATCTATCAATTATAAATTCAAATTTGTTAACTTATTAAACCAACACTTATTAATTTTCCCTCCTGTCAATCTCCACCTTTCATCTCCTACACCCATGGGCCATGCTCACCCGTGTACCACGCCAAAATCCCACCGTACACGTAGACGAGGAGTGGAGAATATCAGATTCGATTCTCTTCTGATGCTATTCCATTGATCTAGCAGACGCTATATATCATTTGGTGGTCAGTATCATTCCATCTGCACTCCCAGATGTCTGCAATAATCTACTAAGAAACTTATGTTTCTAACAAGTGTTTGATAAAATGTTAGCTTGATAGCAAATATATGTGATTGTGATTGCATCAATTACTTTTCCATTCATTGTTTGTGTTTTCTTGTTTAGTTGATGCTCAAATAATTTACTCAAAGGCGAACCCACGAAGCGGATGCCACTCCTAGCACCAATCTTTTTTTTTTTTTTTTGCGGTATTTATCCACGTTTTGGTGAGGGAGGGAAGGCCATGTGTACGTACGTATATTCGCTAACTCACAGATCATATTTTTTTTTTCCCTATCTTTAATAGGATTCAAATTAGCATCAAGACACTATATGGGATATACCCCAACCAGCGCAGTGTTGGGTTCACTCCGTCATAATAAGAAGATTCAAGCATATTAGATCTGCATTGGAGATAAAGATATCTGCCATGTGATTCCTAAATAAGAATAAGTGCCTGCAAAATGTCTAATTTTGTGCTCCAATATCCAGCAGTCTGTGTCTTCAGAGTCAGCACTAAGATGCTTCATTCTGGCCTCACTTGATAATGCTCCTAAAATTTACTTGCACCAACGTAAGACCGGGGCTCATTTTTTAAATATTTAACTTCTCGGCATCTAGCTGGCCGAATCAACCCCCAGCCGCTCCATCGGTCGACTTCTTTGACAAGGGGTGGATTATGTTAACAGTAGTCTGAAGCCTTTAAACTATTCAATTTTCTAATCATCCAAGCGAATTTAACATGTGTTGCCTGTGTTGATTATAGCTTGTAACTGGTATATTGATCTTGTTTGCAGCTTCAATTTGTATGTTTTTTATTTCATCCAGCAGGGGCCCATAAACTTCAAGCGGCCTGCTACAAGTTAAATTTGAGTTTCACGAAAATGCTACTCTTTTTTTTTTGAGCGGCAATATTTATTTATTTTTCCTTTAAAAGCAGACCCGAAATGCTGGACGAGAAGGTAAAGACTAACTCTTCCCTATGTCATAAATAATTAGGAAAAAATACAATTAATGGGTACAAGTCCGGTCTCAATTTTTCTAAAAAAGTAAGCTATTTTCTTAAATACAATTTTTAACTTAAATTTAAATTAAACTAGGATCTGCTATTTATAAATTATCTAATAAACCACAAATATATATACTTTCTATTTTAGATCAACTCAGTGAATTGGTCGCATAAACACAAGATAATGCAACTGACCAATATATAAGTATTAGGTTTTCTTTCTTCCTTTTTTTTTCTTGTTTTTTTCTTCTGTTTTTTTGACTGAAGGTATTGTGACATGGCCCAACCCCATCATTGGCTCATGTCGGCCATCGGTTTCCTTGGGTGCGCTCGTCCATGTTCACCCCTCCAACTTGAGACTGAGAAGCTTACACTACACAAATATGCTGCTCCCGTCCGTGCAGACCGTGCCTATGTGCATATGTTGCAGAACTATTAATAAATGAGGAGTATTTTGTAGACATTTGTAAATATCAAAACGGTCTAGATTAATTAAGATCTAGAACTTTTTTAAAAAAAAATCATGTAGTGCCCTAAAGAACTCTCCTAAGAGGCTGATAAATACTAAATATATCTATATTTTGTAGATAAAATGGTTGGGAACAATCCAAGATTAATGGAGGCCATACCACTAAGAAAAGAACCCACTAAACCTAATGTCACTCTTGGTCGTCCAAAGAAATACAACACCAAAACATGTTAGAATCTTTTGTTCCCACTACAAATTAATGCCATCAATTTGTATGTAAAAAGAAACTTTTCTTTCTTTTTCTTCTTTTTTTTTTTTTTTGGAAGAAGCATAATTACTGTGCGATAAATACTAAATAGTAACCATGCTCTAATATAAGCTAAAAACAAGGAATTCAAGAATTGTTCTTTTTTAAAGAAAACAATTATATATATATATATATATATATATATATTTAAAGAAAACAATATATATATATATATATATATATTATATATATATATATATATATATATTATATATTTGTCGCATTCATGCAACAATTCATAGTATACTTATGGTGCCCTATGACCACGTCGAAAGACTGCAAGTTGATCTTCTTGTAAACCTTTGTTGATTCTTGATGGTGATTATGTTGGTGCAAAAGGATTCTTCACATATGAAAAAGTAGGCACTTAATCTCACAAACATAGACAATTAATACCGAATGTGATTCGATATTTGGGACCAAATAGCAAAGTCCAAACTATTTATAGGAATTTTTTGTCCAATTTTAAGCAAACACATATCTTCCGAGTTGGATCTAAGTTGGATTTTGCGATGAGTTTGAATTCGATACTGGAATCTCATATGACAGCCAATAGATTTTTCTATAGTTCAATTTGTATAAAAAATTTCTTAAAACATATAGGAATATATTCATATGCCTCTTCGTCGCTACTGTAATGCAAATATTCGCTAAATTTTCTATCGTCACGAATATAGGAACACGGTGAATATTTTTGCGTGAACAAATAAATTCAAGACTGACACATTTTAGTATGAAGTTGTTCACAACTCACGTAGCAAATATATATAATATATAGATATATAAGGTGACTGAGGTGAAATATTCCGGAGTTATATTCAAGAATTTGTATGCGTGGCTAAAAAAAATACTGGTGGTTAAAACACCTTTTCATATAGTAACAGAGTTCAGTTCCCTCTGGTGAAAAATCATATGGGTGGGATCAACGGGTGATCAAGAAGGCTTACGGTCTAGATCACTAGATCAACGATCTGTATTGCACTTGGCGGTAACGCTGGTCTATCATCGCCTCAAGTGGCGAGCGACGTAACAAAAAAGTGGTGCACCAGCATTGTAATGGCATCTACATCTTAAAAAAAGAATACACCTTAAAAAAGAATAATAAATAAAAAAAATGGTCGATTCGTTGCCAAAACTAGTTCTTAATTGAAATATTATTCCCTATGCAATTTCATATTACAAAATAAACTAGGTATAACTATTTGATTTCCATGATCTATGACGTAAGCTTTTTTCTTATAAATATTCAAAAGATACATTTTCACATCAATAGCTAATGATTTAACCACTTATACGCTGTGATCTTATAGCCCAAAGAGTAAGCTTCTAATTTGCATTTGTTAATTTCATTTTCTCCCAACATAATCTTCTTTCTATTTTTTTTGGAGATGTTATGTATCCCTCATATTTTTAGGGACTGATACGTAAAATTTCTGAAAGTAGAAGGCTGATACGCAATTAACCTATTATTTTTTGTATATTTCTTTATATTATTTTTTTAGGGACTCGTTCAATAATTGCTGCCATTATGATGGAGAGCTGAAATCATCTTTTCTTTTGTTTTCTTTTGTTTTCTTTTTTCAAAGAAAAGAATGCTTAAATCATATCCACTATGCATGTTAGATATTCTGCAAGAGAATCTCAACATCCAGAAAGATTTGAGAATATTTATGAGCGCATACATACAGACCTAATCGGGCAGCAAGAGTTCTCCGAGATGCAAGCATGTTGTAAAGAGATATGCCCTAACTCGTCCCAAAACTTCTAGAACTCCCAAAATTCTCCAAATATTGATCCATGAACTAAAACGTGTGCTTTTTCGATCAAATTGCGTCCTCAAGAAGTTGGATGATTTTCGAATAAATAAATTTTTACAGTAGTAGCACTCTACGGATTTGTACCTTTATTTTTTATGGTAAGAAAAAATCTTTTCGGTGGTGATCGCCAGATTATTTCAATAATATAGTTTTCTAACTATAGACCTTTTCAAACGTGACTTGTTTCCTTATTATCCGCATCAACTTTTATAACTGAAAATTGGATAAATGTATTCCGCATTATAACATGCGGGATTCGAACTCGTAAGTGATGGTTCATGAACCACCAACCCTATTATTGAGCTACCCCGTCATGAACTTGTATTAGGACGTCATATATGGAATGAAACTACATATTATAACTACGATCAAGTGCAGGACGAATTGCTAGAAAGCGACCCTATTATTACGAAGGAAATCTACGTATCATCCCCCTATTTCGCGTTTCGTTCAAATCAGACTCTGAAAATATTTTCAGAGATTGATTTGAACGAAAAAAGAAAAACGGGAGCTGATATGTAGAAACCCCTTATTACTACTACTACTACTACTGAACCACAGCGGGCTACAGACAAATGGGATATATTATCTCGAAATTATCATCTTTTTAGCACCGGTTAGTTACGTGAAGATAACAAATTATATGGAGTTTATATGCATGGATTGTGTTTGACGCGTACGTCTCAAACTCTGCACTTGTGAATGAAATGAAAGAGACTCGAGACGAGCATGATCGACTGTTAATGCATGCATTCACTATTAATTAGGTGCTGTACAGCTTAAGAATTCTTTTAAACTTTCGGCTATGTAGTTAAATTTATCTTATCTTAATACCTATATAGGACATGATATGATTGTGATAACGATCTAAAGCGTTAAATTCTTGTTTATATATATATATGTATATATATATATCCTTCAACGTTAGTCCCTAGCAGTGTAGCTCAATGGTGGGATGGGTGGCTCATGACTGACTCACAAATTCTAGTCTGTCTGCTCAATGGGGATAGAGATTTTCTAAGATTTCAAAAAAAAAAAATTATGAAGAAAAATTAGATATGTGAATGTATTTAATGGTGTGTCAAAAAATAAAGTATATTCGGAGATGTTATTTTCTAATAATAGTTCAAAAACTGTCGTTAGAAAATTATGTCCACATATTAGAACTTACATTTAATTTAATTTTTAAAAAAAACTTAATTTTAAAATTATTAAAAAATGAAATACTGCATAATTTAAATAATTATGTCCATATATTAGAACTAACAAATATTTTTCAAAAAAACATGTTAAAATTATTTTAAATACTGCATAATTTATTTATTATTATTTTTTAAAGTATAATGAGATAAATCTTTAAAACAATTGAAATTGATATGCATACGCACAGCACAGGTTTGATCTCCCGATATATTCACGAACTAATGCGCGGGATATTGTTAGAATGACGTCATCACCTCTGCTATAAGATGCCCCCTGAAACCTCGGAGCTCACAACACATTCATTAACTTAACTAAATAAACTCATTGAATCTCCCCTTAATGGCGCTCAGACGAGCTTTCTCGCAAGGCCGCCGGCTCCTCCACTTCCACTCTCCTCCTCCAATTCGCCACTCTTCTCTCCCCTTCCCCCTCGCCGGCGCCGCTGACCCTCTCCGCTTAGACTTTCTTTCTCCTCCTCCTCCGCCGCCGCCGCCGCCGCCTCAGACGAAGGAAGTTCCATTGACGACGACTACCCTTTCTACCGACTTACTAATGAGACTCAGAAGCGAAGCTGTGTCAGGAAAGGACGTCATTGTCGTCCTCCGTCTCGACGAGGTACATTTCTATAAGCTCACTGAAGGACAAACGAATTTAAATTCTGGAGCAACCAAATTTAACCTGGTTCCATTTGCATGCAAATTCAATCAGGTAGTTAAAGTGATAGAAAGAGGCTGTAATACTTCAGCAACAGCGGCTGAGGAGGCGGCGGCGGAGCTGAGACAGATGGAGAAGGAGAAGGCGGAGATCGATCGGAAGGCGGAGGCGGGGGTTCGGAGAGAGCTGTGGTTAGGGTTAGGATTTTTCTCAATCCAGACATTAGGGTTCATGAGGCTCACCTTCTGGGAGCTCTCTTGGGACGTCATGGAGCCTCTCTGCTTCTTCGTGACTTCATTGTATTTCATTGCCGGCTATGCCTTCTTCCTTAGGACATCCAGAGATCCCTCCTTCCAGGGATTCTTCGACAGCCGCCTCGAAGCTAAACGACGACGGCTCATCGGAGCCCAGAAGTTCGACGTCGAAAAATTCCATCGGCTCTCTGCTTCAAGTGCTTCCATGAATTCTTGCCATTGTTGTCACAGGAGAAGCACCTTGCTATGCTCCACAGACTAGTTTACAAATAGCAATGTGTTACAATTAACTTTTTTTTCTTTTTTTTTTGGGTGCAACATGGTTAGTATTTTTTCGAAACTTGGTAGAATGACCATATAAATATCCCGTTATTCCTTTAATAAGTTATCAGTGTACCACCTATTACAAAAACTTGTTGGAAGCTCAAGGTATAAGTGTGATTAGTTATATCAAGACAATAAAGAACTGACGTGATAATTAGTAGTGCAAGAGGAAAACTGATAAATGACCATGCAAATGTACCCATTCCAACGTAGGTTCATCCTCAGTATAACTCTCAGTGTAACAAGTGTATCATGTGCTCCCAAATTTCTTCTCCATATGAAATATAGGATTTCTGCACGACAATCTCTAAAAAAAAAGTGGAAAATTGGCAAAGGGCCGAGCTATTGCCTTTTGGCCCAAATATATCAATCAAGACTTAGACCAGATTTGAAGCCGCAGCTCGGATCATATTCTTTCATCTCTCAGTTTGTGAAAGATGTAACCTCAAAAAAAGAAGGAAAAAGAAGAAGAAATAATTAGAGAAATAATAACAATTAATCATGCATTTTTCAAAATATGCATGACTTCAGCTAAGAATTGGAGTAGAAAACTTTTAGCCTGTTATTCTCTCTGTTTTATGGCCATGCATACAAAAAAAAAAAAAAAAAAAAAAAAAATCTCTTATTGGAGTTGTTTAACTCCTCGAATTACATCATAACTAGCTTGACATTCGGTCATTAGTGGTGCTAATAGTGCACGGCTTGCATCTAGTCATTGCACAATAGCTCGACTTTTTTACAAGGTCGATACAAATGTATTTTTATAGCATTACTATCAGGGACGGATCTAGCTTATAACAAGCGGGTGCTAGGATCCCGCTTAATTTTAGGAAAAGTTTTAATATATGTATATATGACTATTGTACTTTTATATTAAAATATTAGCAATTGGAGATGCAATGAATGGTAGTGACTTAGTAGTTAAGGATAAAAACAATTTATGGAATAGGTTGTGAGTTCAAATCTTGGTGGCAACATATTTTTTTATCTATCTCTCAAAAAATTATTTTATCTAGTAAGATAATTTAATTTTCTCTCTATCTGTTTCTCTGTTCTATTATTAGTTTTTATTGATTCTAAATATTTTAATATTTTTTAAAGGCAAAAAGGACCAAAGAGATATGCCATGCCTTTGGCACCAAAAAAGTCGATAAGCAAGAGTTATATATTGATGACAAAGCTTGGATTATATTTAATATAAAGTAATATGTATTTTTGAAAATATAAATTATCTGCTATAAGGGATCCCACTAAGAAAAAATTATGAATTCACATTACTATCCGCCTGATAATATTTGCCACACATGTCGGGATGATAACAAATAATACCAAATATATTCTACAAGTATCTCTAAAAGGATGCACCAAAAATCCAAAATTTAACATTGGGCTTGAATAGCCAAGATTGTGAGGCCCTTGCATTCCAAAAGGATTCATCCTATTAATGGTCTCTCGCGATGGTAAAAGAAATGTCATTCTTAAGAAGCAATATTCATTTCCTATCTCCGAACTGTCGCTCATGTTTTCCCTACTAGTAAAACTTCAGCTCAACAAAAATAACGTCCTAATGACAATTTCAAGTATAACAACATAAAATTTTAACTAAAATCCAAGTTCAACTAATAATTTAAAGTTTAATTACTACAACATCAAATTCAACTAAAACAACATTAAGTGAGCTGAATGGAGCTACGCAGGAGATTAAAAAAAAAAAAAGAAGTTTTCTTAACTTGTTTTGTGAAGTTTTGGTGGATCATTGGACGATGGACGGCAGATGGTTTATGAGATTCAGATATGAGTGGAATAGGCGAGTCCTTTTCATCCTTAGAAGAAGCCCTAAACATAACATTCCAGACACCTTCTGACCTCAAAGCTTTTGGCATTCAACATGTCCAACGTCCCAGACAATCGAGTATAGCTCGTAATCTCCCTTTTTTTTATATCTAAGAAAAAAATTTATGTTTCTAAATCGGTCCACTTTTTACGATTATGCAGATTGTACATTCATACAAACATTTGGTTCTTCCGTAGATAGACTCACTGATCTGTACCTAGAAGAATTAAAACTATGTATACACCAAGGCTCGAACCCCCGCGGTGGGCAACATAATCTCTTGAAAATTTAAAAAAAAAAAAAGTCTACATGCAACTGTACGGGCAGAAGTCGAAATTGGGATACAGTGAGGTTCATTCTCATCGATCTATAGCCATACCATATTATTAAGGGTCTCGAAAAATGATATAGGGTCTTGTATGAGGCGAGAAATAGACAAGTTGAAAATTTTAAAATCTATTGAAAGTGGTCGTTCCTGAGTCATCATTTCCAACTACTACTGCCTCTAATGATGTAATCAACACCACCCCTCTCCATCTCATTTGACAGCCATCTATATAAATATATATTGTTGGCCTTACTTCACACACCCTGTCTTCCACCACTGCTGCTTGTTTTCAAAGTAAAATTTAAAGCAAAAGCTGCATGCACTCGTGTGGACCCACATAATGCTCCCCTCGTCAGTGTGTTAGGTTTATTTATTTATTTTTTTAAGAATGGTTCTACATTTATTAACTAATTCATCCAAACACATGCCCATGTGATTTCTAGGAATTGATTTCTTGGTATTTGGTATTGGGCCTTAGCAATAGGAAATAAAAACTTTTGAGAGTTGTGTCGGATGGGAAGAGTCGGAAGACTTCTTGGTAAACTGGTTGGAAATTTATTTTTGATTTTTTAAAAAATATAAATCAGATTATTTTACCAGACATAATTTCATAACCACAATTTTAGACAATAATTATGAAGTAAACTCCGGTTGTTCCCTATACGTTCGTTAAGTATATACACATATACATCCCATAATTTTCAAAAAGTAAAATTTCAACTGCGTATGAGGCTTGAGCTAGGGAGTTATAATTTATAAATCACTACCTTATCAATTAAGCTATCCGCCGGAACGCACTGTGTTAATTCACATGATCATAAGGTGCCCTATTGGATATTGGAAATCTATTAGGACTTGTCAATGTATTAAATAAATGTTTTTTTCTCAAAAAAGGTATGAAATAAATATTGCTTATCCTCAGTGGTGAAGTCTTTGCAATCAAAGGAACGGTCTTTCATGATGGCATCTCTCCTCAATAATTTCTCTCTCCAACTCCACAAGAAACATCATGCATAAACTTTGATTTTTCTTTTGTTTATTTTTTAGATTAATATTTGTAAACCAACCTTGCCGCGCCCATGTTGTCAAAACTTTAATGATCCTGTTTATATATCACAAACAATTTTAAAAGGTTTAATTTCTAAGCTTTTTTTTAAAAGAGAGAAAAGGAAAACACAATACTTTTGAGCAGGATTTTAAGTTCCGGACGGCATGCTGCGTGCCGCTCGGAACGTCTCGGTGCCGAGTCAACCGGCACAATTATTTTTTTTTTTCCGTTCACCGGCGAGGAAAATGAACAGTCACTTCGGTGGGCATGACGTTTTTTTTGTGTTGTGTAGCCGGTCGCGCCTAGTGGGTGCGACTTTTTTTTTTTTGTCGCGCTTTTTAAATTAAAAACTTTTAAAAAGTATGATAAAATATATAATAATATATAATAATAATATTTTATTATCGGTATGGTTGAAACGACACGGTTAGTATATCTCGAGTTTAAAATTTACCGAAACTTGTTATGGCACGAAATTTAAAACCTTGCTTTTGAGCATCATCTCGAATTGATTGGTTTGATTAAACGGTGCAACAAGTGAAGATGGTTGTCGTCGCAAATCCAGCAAAAACATGATATACAAGCAACGAAAGCACCGACTGTCAGTACAAATCGGTCGAATTTGAGTCTCACATCTTCTAACCTAATTCTTAGAAAAATCTTCGTAAAATCGTACATAATTCGCACAGGCATCCAGACAAGGACAAGAAGAATAGCTTGAATGATTGATCTAATATGGACAACATTTAGAGCAAATTATAGATGTTAAAGGTTGAAATATTAAGTCCTCTTCATTAATGCATCTTAACACTTATTGTATGACTAGATGAGGTCTCCCTTTCAAGAACAGTATGCCATCAACCTACCACAGAACCATTTAATCGAGGGTGCTTTTTTTTTCAGCCCCTGCAGGCGCATACCTTACCGCGTTCGGCTCTCGCATTTTGCCTCTTTCATTTAGGCCTCACCTCGGTTAACGTGTCACGTCATTTTGATCAATATATTGGTATTTTTTTGAAAAATATTTTAATATAAAAGTTATAGATTTTGATGAGACATACAACTTTTATATTTAATATTTTTTAAAAAAATGCTTATGTTTAATTTTTTTTTCAATTTTTTTAAAAAAATTTTTATGTTCAATATTTTTCAAAAATATACAATATTTTTTCTAAATAGGTGTACTTAGGTTTAAAAAATTTAACGAGTTAACGAGTCGGATTCAAAATCCGTTAACAGTTCGGAGCCTCAAAACACGTATTTAGGAATATTTTTTTAAAAAAAATTGTTAAAAATGAAATTTATAAATCTCATTAAAATTTACAATTTTTATATTAAAAATTTCTTCAAAAAATACTAATACAATAGTCAAAATGACATGATATGAAAAGCAAAAGAGGAGCTAAAAGTGAATACGATAAAATTGAATGGTTGAATGCTATGAAGTTTAAAAAGCAGAGATTGCCTATCATCTTCCCTCAATCATACAAAGAACCTATCCTCTTCAAAGATGTCTATTCGAAAACCTCTTCCTTACATTCAGTACACATTTATTTGTCCTTTTTCAATGTTAATAAATATTAACCCCACAGATCAATAGTAAACAGATTGAGCAATACTACGCCACCTGACCACATGACCGGACACCAACCAATAGATCCGCCAGACGGGAATAATATCACCCATACTGAGGGACTAACCATGTTACATATTTGCACGCCTAAAAATAGATTAGGACGGGGCACATACATCCCCTCATGTATGTACTATATATATATGCACATGTAGTTGCATTTACGTCAAGAAATATAGTTAGGTTATGTAGGTAAGATATACAAATTGTATTTACGTCAATAAATAGAATTAGATTATGTAAGCAATTGAGATCTTAGAATTTTCGTATGGTATTATAGCAATTGAGATCTTAGAATTTTCGTGGTGTCTTCACAGCACTCGCTCGCGACCGACTCTATATTATGGTCATAGGTGGAACTTCATCTTCCGCTAACTAACGCTAGTGAGTCTTCCAAACTTTTATTAGTCATAATATATTTCAAATAATTAAATATTCGGCTACTGAACATCATCATCATCCATGCGTCGTCTTTAACATTTATTGGCATAAATCATATGATAAAACACTTTTTCTTCGCCTTCAATTTGCCCTTTTTTTTCATGTGTTCGTTTGTTGGCCTATAACCTTATATATATATATAGCCTTAGTTTTCCGACATTATCTTCTTGGCAAGTTTCTTAGTCGTTTATTAACATACGTACGTTCTTAGATAAATATTTTAATTATTATTCAAGCTTATGATTCGCACCATAAGCTTGAGGTGTTTTTGAAAGTTTATAGTTATAATTTCTTATATATTGTAAACAAATTATATAATTCTACAAATTGAGACTGATATCTATATTATATTGTAGTTATATAATCAATATTTTTGTTTACCACATATTTTTCCATACTTCTTCATTGACAATATAATAGAATATTTTTACAATTGTGGACCCAAAAATATCTTTTGAGTAGAAGTAGCATGGTCCTTGATGGATAATATGAACCACCTTCTCTTGTCCACCCTTAATTTATATATATATTAATTAATTAATTGGAATATTCAATAATGAAACATAAGGGACAATTGTTTACATGAATATCTTAATTTATCAATTAGTGGAGTTAGAAAGTAGGGATCAATTGCCAAATTGCTAACCAAAATATTATTTGCACTAATTATAATTTAAAAAAAACACTTTATTATTATTTTTTCTCTTAATTGCTTGACTTTTCTTAAATAAGTCATCAAGGGCTAGCTTGTTGCTAGATCACAATCACCAACTATCAACTCAAGTCAACCATGGAATATAAATTCACACAGCAATAAACAATTCGCTTATCCACAAAAAAGAAAAGCTAGATAATTAACATACTCTTGGTAGATTATTGAAAGTGTTATTAAAAAAAAAAAAAATAATAATCCTAGATAGGATTGGGGATGACTTATTATGGCTATAGCTTTGATCTGATTAAAGAAAATTATAAATAAAAGAATCTCAAGTGCATAGTACTTACTGAAAAAGTATTTGTGTTTTGTTTTCCTATTTATTTAAAAAAAAAAATAAAAATAAATAGGCGATTCCTTTTCATGCAAAATGCATGAACAGGGGGAAGCATCATTATCACAAGGGTCGTTATTATCATTGCTCTTTTATATTTGGGAAAATTACTGTTCAGCCCTCCCGTTTTCCGTTTTTAACTGTTCAGTCCCCCGAAACGCGTTTTTCCGCCGACGTGACGGCGCGCGCGTGCCGCCACGTGGCGTTTCGGGGGGCTAAATCGCGATACCCCAAAATTAGGAGGGCTGAATAGTAATTTTGGGATAGTAACAATTTAATTATAGATTTTGATTTCTAGGAGATTGGTCGCTAGATGTGTGATTGAAAGTACCCATTTCATGCAATTATCTATTAATTCCAATTAGATCAAAAGAAAGCAACATCTTTATATATATATATATTATATATATATATATATATATACATTGGTTGGTGTTTTTTTTTGGGATAGTTGTATTTCAGCCCCTCGTATTTTATTGTTTACATTTTAGCTCATTGAAATACGTTTCCGCGCCAACGTGATGCGTTTTCGCGTTTCGGAAGCTGAAACGCGCGACTGTTGAAATAGGAGGGCTGACATGCAATTGTCTTTTTTTTTTGGGGAGGCCCTCTATTGTTAATTAGATACTTGAACATGAGTTAGCAAACAGCTAATCATTTAAATTTTAATTACCCATATCAATTTACACCTGGATATAGAGGTAATAGCTGAAGGATAAGACATTAATTTCACTATGCCATGTTATCATTGTTTTATTATGAGGGTATTAATTGTAATCTGTCAATTTCCATATTCTTATGTTATGGAATTTTTTTTTAAAATAAAATTAATTTAATTAAAAATTATTTTTTTAATCTCAATTTTTAAATATTTCTGAAAATAAAACCGGGTCGCCTGTTAAACAGGCGACCCCGGCCAGCGTGGCGGCCGTGGCATGCCACGTAGGCATAAGGTAGCCTGTTAGACAGGCGACCATAGAATCGCCTTTATAAGCGGCGACTATAAGCTCGCCTATTTAAAAGGCGATTGCAAAATCGCCTCTTTAAAAGGCGATATAAAGGTCGCCTGTAACAGAGGCTACCTTAAGGTCGCCTCTTAGATAGGCGACCTTACGGTCGCCTCTTATAAAGGCGACCTTAAGGTCGCCTCTGTAACAGGCGACCTTTAGGTCGCCCCTGTAAGAGGCGACCTTTATTCTTAACCCGCACCCGAGAGCAGTGCATCAACCTGCATCTCAACCTACATATATACCTGCATCTCTAAACAATAACAAATAACAAATACTATATATTTACTCTCAACCTACATCTAACATCAAACAAAATATATACCTATAATAAAATATACACATCTAACATCTAACAATAATACATATACAAATAAACATACACATATAACAATAATAAACAATAAATATCATATTCGACAATTTTATCAAACACATCACAATACTAATATTAAAGTCATAAAATACATCACATACTAATATACTAAAGCATATTTATGTTTATAGACTTGTTGTTTAGGTCTTCTAGCCCGCTTTGACCTTCGCCTAAACAACCCCATGATACCACCTTCATGCTCCACTTGTTGCTCCTCTTGTTGCTGATCTTGTTCCTCAGGTGCCTGAATTTGCTGTTGATGGGGACTTCTTGAGTGATGTTGCCAGGATCAAATGTAGTAGCTTCTTCGTTGTCGTGCGATGATCCTTGACCACAATCTCCAAATTGTTGATAAGAATGATACTGCTCGTACGTACCAGAATAATGCGCGGTAAAGTCCCTGCTGGGCCACTCCGTTTGTGGCCACTCTGTTTGTAGGTGCATCTCCTGGACGGACTGCTGCTCCACGGATTGTCTTGATGTACCCCAGCATCTTCATTCATCGCTGCTGGCTCATCAAAATATACTGCAGGGGGCTGAACCATCGGCAATATATCCTGCCGAGTTCCAAGTGCGTACTCGTGATAATTTTGAAAAATTGAGTTGCAAACACTTTGGATGTATGCCCCGTGAGTGTAGCCTGAACAAATGTGCTCACCAGCAACATTGTAAATATCTCTTATATTCTCCATCTGTTATAAAAAAATAAAATGAAGTTAAAATACATAAACGGTACATAAAAAGCATATGCATACTTGTTGTGAATAAAAAGTGACGTACCATGTAATCGGTCATTAGACATTTACGAGATATGAATCTCCTGGTGATTTTTTTATACCAGTCCATATAAATGTGAATACTATCACCCCCTCCCGATACGATCCGATTCTCCCTGTCGTTCCACATCTCAATATATGGTTGATATTTCATATCCCAATTTGTTTTTGAATGAGAAAATATTATCATGTAAATTCGTATCGGTGTAAATAGCGTCTGGTATATCCTGAAGGAGGCCAAACTGACGTAGGACCCGATCGGTCGCATGCAATTCAATTACGTTGAAAAATATAAGTGGCACCTGCGCGCGCCAAATACGTCTGCCCCTTGTACAAATTCTGGAAGGCGAGCCTTAATATATCTCTGTATAAGACACCATATCATCTGCAAGAATAAAAAATACCTATTATATAATATAATGCTAATGCTAAACAACAGTAGCTGAAGATAAAAATATTGACAACATACATGTTCATCTGTCATGGAGTCAAGCTGAAAACGAAATGTTTTCAACACGTGCGAACTACTCACAGATCGTTGTAGATCGCCTTGAGACCATCTATACCAATATTAGTCAATGTAAGGAGAAATAATAAATAATTGTAACTTATAAGCCAATACACCATGTCCTCCACTATGTTTCTCATAAGCCAATAGCCGTGAAGCTATGATCGGTGTATATTCACTTTCGCCCCATTCGTCTGGATCATCGCGTCGTCCGGCAAAATATCCAACAATTTTATACCAAACACTTTCAGCCAAACCTTTCACAGGAATAAGAATCTAATCCCCTCAGCACACCATGAAGCTCTCAGATAGATTTGTGGTCATTTGTCCAAATCTAGCCCCTCCGCCCCTCTCATCAAAAATGCTAAGGCCCATTGTTCTGCAGGAATTTTTTGTAACCAAGCATAAGCCTTATCATTTGCCTCATTTATTTTATCCATCCACCTGTTGTACTTACAGACCTGTCTCTGTGTGCCGGCATTCCAAACCATGCGCTTGAGAGCGAGGTTTTTGAATTCAGTGTTAAAATTGGAGCATATATGACGTAAGCAATATCGATGTCTCCAGTTGTAAAAGTGTTGCCGTTGATTTTTCACTGCACTCAGAATACCTCGGTGACGATCAGAAATAAGTGTAACTCGACTTTCTCGATTTCTCACGAAAGTGGAAATGCATTCTAGGAACCAACCCCATGTATCCGATGTTTCCTTGTCAACTATTGCAAATGCAACAGGAAATACACGATGGTTGCCATCTAAAGAAGTTGCAATAAGCATGTATTCCTTATACTTGCCATACAGAAATGTGGCGTCTATGCTAAGAACCGGGGGACAATGCATGAATCCTGCGATACAAGGTGAGAACGCCCAAAATGCACGATCAAATAAAAATTTATTTGGTGTTGCCAGAGGCATTCCTCTAATGTCAGTTATTGACCCTGCACAAAAATATCTCACAGCATGCAACCATCTAGGTAATAGACTGTAAGATTGGTCCCAATCACCATATATCTCGGCGATAGCTTTTTGCTTTGCCTCCCAGCATTTTCTGTAACTTGCTGTGTACTGATATGTTCTTTTAATATCGGCGACAATTGCAGCAATACACAAATTTGGCTGTGCTCGCACCAACTCCATAATTTTACCTGCAATAAAATTACAGTCCATATTTCTGTGATCAGAAGATTGCTCAGCCGATTCGTTGAAACATTGATGGGGGCCCAAGTATTTTACTATCATCCACATTCCTTCACTTTCTTTCAGTCTTGCTCTTAGGTGCCAAATACAACTTTCTTTACCGGTCACACAGTTTGCCACCCATATCTTCTTATTGGACAGCTCAACTTTGCACTCATGTTGCACCTCTATATGATATGCTTTTACTGCATGAATTAGAGATTTTTTATCTCTAAAGTACATTCCTTTGCGAAATTCCTGCGTTGGATCCCATGCGGCTTCAGTGTCGTGCGTCATTGCAGTAATAGGTGCATTTTGTTCGATTGCAGACCAGTCAATATGAGTATAAGATATGGGCACATTGTAAGTTGGTAGCGAAGTTGGCACACTTGGGCCTGCTTCAGAACCCCCTACATTGTATGCCTGTGAACACTCAGGATTGACATTTCTGACAGTAGCTGTTTCGTCATCATCCGACAATTCTTCGCCCGAAAAATTTTCATGTATATTTTCATAAGGATCTGCATCCTCATCTCTGCACTCATCGATTGGAGAGAATTGATGGCATACAGGATCAAATGCAGACTGTGAGGGTTGTTGGGTACTAGTGCTTGGGCTGACAACTACGTTCTCGTTTGGTTCACTTGGGGCGACATTACAGTCAAATCTCTGTGGTGTACTATCTACCGACTCTAAACTCAAAAATACATAGGCAGTGTCTAGAGAAAATCCGTTAAGAGTTTCCATATCAAAATCACTAGCAATAGGTAACAACACATATATCACAGAACCATCAAGTGACATTACTGGATGCCTTAACGATACGTTAAGCAAATGTTGTGATATGTCAATATCGAACCTTCTGCATAACCGTTCAATTAACATTGTATACGAACAATTCGGTGGTATAATTATGGCACCAATAGGCTGACGGTCGTACGTAACACCATTTGGACCGTCCACAATATTGCCATTCATATAACAAATCAGTTGATGCTGCGACATCTATAAAAGTTTAAAAATAACGATTACTAAACCTTATAATTATCATAACATATTTTACTAAACACTTCTATAATATCCAAGTGATTATATTTAATCAAATTTTCGACAGAACCTCATCTGTATTTTATGGAAAATCTAACATTAACATTCAGTAAAAACATACAAGCGGAGGTCATACGCCCAGTACGAAAAAATTCATACAACAATATAATGAAACACAAAAAAAGGCTACAAAGGTCCTACTGACCCCGCCACAACTAATTTAATAAAAATATTCAAGATAAGACCACACGTCCTATACGAAACAATCCATTTCAATATAACAAAACACAAGGCTACAAAGGTCCTACTGACCCCGCCCACAACTAATTCAATACATAATTCAAGAGGAGGCCACACACCCCGTACGAACCAATCCATTCCACAATATACAAATTACTAATATTACAACTTAAATTACAATATACTACTAACATACTAATTTATTTTATTTATACACATAATAATATTTTTACATGAATAATACTAGTTAAAAAAAAATCTACATAACTTGATTTACATATAATAAAAATCTTTCATACAATCTAATAAGATGTATATACGTATATTTATATCGTATTTATACCGTATTTTCATAATATACATAAAAAAAAAAATTTATTTCGTCAAAATGAACTACCAACTTACATTATCTAGATCTATAATTTTAAACTCAAACACATACATAGAAATTTGTAGATCTAAAATTTAAAATTAAAAATCGTAAAGGATTCGTAAATATACCGTATCTCTTGAAAATTCCTTCGAAATTAGGTTGATCTAGCTATAGCTAGCTTAGATCTATAAGATTTTGAAAAAAAAATAGAATTTTGAGGTAGAAAATGAAGAAAAGAGGAGAGGAGTCGACGGACACTGTTGAGGGAGAAGGAGAAGAAGAAAAGAGAAGGAGAGAAAGAAGCTGGCTCGGTTTGATAAAGGCATTACGGTCGCCTCTGTAAGAGGCGACCTTATGGTCGCCTCTTAAAGTAGCGATCCTGTGGTCGCCTGTTTAAATGGCGATCTTTTGGTCGCCTGTTAAACAGGCGACCACTTGCTTACGTGGCGCCACGCTGGCGTCGGTCGCCTGTTTAACAGGCGACCCGGTTTTATTTTCAAAAATATTTAAAAATTGAGATTAAAAAAATAATTATTTATTAAATTAATTTTATTAAAAAAAAAATTCTATGTTATGCCATGTTTCTTAGCTGTATTTAACAACTAATCTATCTTACAAATATGAAAAAAAAAATTTAAATTTTTTA
This sequence comes from Xerophyta viscosa, assembly GCA_002076135.1. Taxonomy (NCBI): domain Eukaryota; kingdom Viridiplantae; phylum Streptophyta; class Magnoliopsida; order Pandanales; family Velloziaceae; genus Xerophyta; species Xerophyta viscosa. Next base: position 785,323 of record MJHO01000011.1, read on the forward strand.
TAGTTGAGTTTTTTTTTTTCTATATAAAATTTCTTAAATTGGTTAGTGCATTGGCTTTCAATGATAATCATGTGCAAACACTTCTATAATGTATTACATAAAATTAGGTTGGTTGGAAGGAAAAAAATAAATTACCAATACTGTTGCACGCAATACACTCAAGAAACGGGTCTCCAAAAATCGGTCGAGGTTGTAAAATCAGGCAATATCGGTACATTCAATCTGTTAAGTATGCTTTTAACTTTGCGGTTTTAGCTAAAAAATTTGGACCCTAACCAATATTCGGTTTGGTTCAATCAATGAATTTCGAATAGTGCTGTAGGTTTGAATGATAAAATTAGAAAAGAGATGACAAAAGCATAATCACCGAATGTTAAACCGGCAAAAGAGTTATAGGAGTTAAAATATAAGAAAATTGTCTATGAATCTATATGCCATAAATAACCAAGAAGCCATAAGGCGACCATTGAACTATGTATATGTTAAGAAACAATCATAAGATCAAGCAATAAACTAGTGTTTTTATTTTTTATTTTTATTTTTAAATTCACAAGTTTGATGATATTGGTTAAACCCAAAGTTGCAGTAGTTGAGCAAGAACACAAATATTTTGTTGATAAAGACAGTATAAATAGTTAACATGGCTAAAATATTATTGATACCTAAACAATCACACTACTAATAAGTCTAACACATATAAATCTCCATTTAACTCAAAATATATGAAATAAATTTATTGTCAGTTCTCTACGAGACGGTAACTTTACCGCGAGTGCTACTAAATTTCTATTTGTTCGTCTTCCTCTTCCCTCACTCATCTTTTGTAGACTTGGTAAACAAAACTCAGATTGTTTTTAATTTTTTATGTTTCTTTTCCAAATCCCCCTTCAATCTTTCCAACAATTCTTGTTCAACTTCGATTTTCTGCGCTCAGTGGGCGGAGCAACAAAGTGTCGTCAAAGATTGGATTTGTTTTTAGAGGGATTGGAGTTGATTTGATGTTTGGTTGGGGGAAACGAGCGGCAGCGGTGATTTTATGGGCGCGGCGGTGAGTGGCTGCGGTAGCGAGCGGTGGTGGTGCTGCTGCTGTTCTTCGTCTGTCTCAGTTTATGGACACGTGGGAAAATTGCAGGTTTTTCTGCCTGCTCTTGATCGAGGTGAGACGCTTCGATCTGTTCCTTTTTGTTTTTTTTCTTATTATTTATGTTTTTGGTTAAAATGTCTTTTTGTTTTTAAAATGCAACTCGTAATAGCCTTTTTTTTCTCTGTATGTTACATGATTTTGGAGGAGTTCTTATGTAGTTATGACACATTTTGTATGCTCAGTTTTCATTGTTTTAGTTAGGTGCCTTGGAAGTGGATTATGATGTAGTTTGTGGTACTTATATTTGTTTGTTAGAATGATAATGTTCGTAATTTGAAGAGATTGACTATTTATTAATTGTAGATTCTGTTCCTTCATACTTGTATTGGACGGGGTGACACAAAATTCTTAGAAAAGAGGCAGCTGCAGTTGGAAAGTGTAGCAGATGTAGGAAATAGTGATTCATACCTCACGCATTCGTGTATCCATGATGAAATTCTTCACCAAAGGCGTAAACCGGGACGGAAAGAGTACTCTGTAACACCACAAATTTACGAAGAATCCCGTCACCGCAGAGGGAGGTCATTGCTCGACATATCTTCATTACCTCACAATGACCTCAAGCAACCTATTAGGATTTTTCTCAATTATGATGCAGTTGGTCACTCACAGGACAGGGATTGTCGCAATGTTGGTGATATCGTAAAGGTGTGTTTTGTCGAGTGAAATTATGGTTTTGTTGAGCAATCTTCCGTATTAAAACTAATTTTATGATGGCTCTTGTTGTTCTAGCTTGGTGAACCTCCTGCTAGCTCGGGTCATGGAATGCCTGCATGTACCCCGCATGCTGATCCACCAGTTGTTGGGGACTGCTGGTATAACTGTACTTTGGAAGATATATCTGGAGAAGACAAGAAAAAACGCCTTCGAAAGGTTTTTACTTTTGCCTTTTAATTCTTGTATGTAACCATGTGCAGGTCAACATTCAGAAGTATCTTATTGCATTGTTTGTCATGCGTATGAAACCAAGTAGAATGAATAAAAAAGATGGGAGAATGGGATTTGTCAGGACATAACAATATCAAGTCAGTTTCTGAATATAGGAGTTTTTCATTGACCAGGCATTAGGGCAAACAGCTGATTGGTTCGAAAGAGCACTGGCGGTTGAACCAGTTAAGGGGAATTTGCGATTAAGTGGCTACTCTGCATGTGGTCAAGATGGTGGTGTTCAACTCCCTCATGAGTACGTCGAAGGTAATGCTACTCAATAATTGTTCTTTTTTTTCCTCAAAGTACGTTCTTTCTATTTGGTTTATTATTTTTTTTTAATATCTAAACATGTCATTTTGTGCAGATGGTGTTGCTAATGCAGATCTAGTTCTCTTGGTAACAACCAGACCTACCACTGGTAACACTCTCGCATGGGCAGTGGCATGTGAACGAGATCAATGGGGTCGTGCAATTGCAGGTAAGTTTACAATTTAAGTTTGTTCTAAGTAAAATTTTGGTAATTAGGTTATGATTTGATGTTAAAACCATTCAAGTGATGACTAGTTCTGTATTTGCATAGGACATGTTAATGTTGCTCCTCGACATTTGACTGCTGAAGCAGAAACGTTGCTTTCAGCTACCTTGATTCATGAGGTTTGTAGAGAAATTTTTATACTATTTATGAATTAACACGTAAGATGTTAGGCTGTGTTTTACAAGAAAGCTTGGATTTCAGGTCATGCATGTTTTGGGTTTTGATCCTCATGCATTTGCTCATTTTCGGGATGGAAGAAAAAGACGGCGCAGCCAGGTAGTTACTTTATATATTATCTCAGTTGTCTTCTTGCCTCCATGTAGATCATATATAGCTGTTAGTGTGAAAGTTCATACGAGTAGATCCAAATTTGGATGTTTTTATCGTTTTTCAATGAACATTCCTTTATCCACTTTTCAACTATTCAGGTTACAGTGCAAAGTTTGGATGAAAAACTTGGACGGCCAGTAACACGGGTTGTGCTTCCCCGTGTTGTAATGTATGCCAGACATCACTATGGAGTAAGTTATTTTCCTCTGAACAATCGGCAACAGGTATACGTGACTGTGCTGTTGTGTTAACAATACATATATTTTCCAAGGCTTTCTCGGAGAACTTCACCGGCTTAGAGTTGGAGGATGGAGGTGGACGTGGTACCTCAGGTATTTCCCATTACTGTGGTGTTTCACTAAACTACCGAGTCCCGACTACCAACAATCCAATGACTCTGCATGCTCTTTTCCAGGATCCCATTGGGAAAAAAGACTCCTAATGAATGAAATCATGACTGGATCTGTCGACACTAGATCAGTAGTCTCCAAAATGACCTTAGCTTTATTAGAGGATAGTGGTTGGTACCAAGCCAATTATAGCATGGCAGATCGTCTTGACTGGGGAAGTAATCAGGGAACGGAGTTTGTCACCTCTCCATGTAATCTTTGGAAGGGGGCTTATCATTGCAACAGCACCCAGTTATCTGGTTGTACATATAACAGGGAGGCAGAGGGTTATTGCCCCATTGTGAACTATAGTGGTGATTTGCCTCAATGGGCTAGATATTTCCCTCAAGCAAACAAAGGTGTGTGCTTTGTTGCCATGTGTTTAAATTCTAAGTTCACCATACTTGGTATGTATATACGATGAGATATAATTGAAGAAAGTTATGCCTTTCTCTTTTAAGCTGAATAGTTCTTCTCGTACTTCTATGTGAAACTTACATCAACCGTTGTCATCTGTAAAGCAGCATTATATCTACATTTTATTTTATTCCAGGTGGGCAATCATCACTGGCCGACTATTGCACATACTTCGTTGCTTATTCTGATGGTTCGTGCACTGATGTAAGTAGTGCAAGAGCACCTGACAGAATGCTGGGTGAAGTGCGAGGAAGCAATTCCAGGTGTGATAATCTTTTCATTGAACGACAGAAGATAAACAATGATAGTCAAGCCTTTGTTAGCCTAAAAAAGAGATAAGACTACAAATGTAACATTTAACATAAATACTGCTGGCCAGTGGTCAACAATGGCCTAACTCCAAAAATAATAAATAAATCAAACGTAAGGAATGTTTTAACAAAAAGAATCTTAATCGCAAGCCATGTTGTTTAGATTATATCAGAATTATCATAAATCCCGAATATATATATATATATATATATTATATATATATATATATATATATATATATATATATTCCTTAATTGATTCATATATATATTATATATATATATATTCCTTAATTGATTCATTTGTGACTGATGGGGTTTACTCTTATACTTAGGTGTATGGCTTCATCATTGGTACGAACTGGATTTGTCAGGGGATCTATGACCCAAGGAAATGGGTGTTACCAACATCAATGCAAAAATGGCTTCTTAGAGGTACCAGGCTTTGTTTTTAAGTTGCTAAACCTAAGGTTTGCTGATAAGAATGCACTGACCAATTGGGTGAATGTGATCTGAAGTGAATTGAAGATGCAAGAACTTTCAGTTGGCTCTACTTCACATTTTTGCGTGTGTGTATGTGCGCCAACATATATATATATATATATATATATATATATATATATATATATATATATATATATATATATATATATATATATATATATATATATGATGTGCTAAAAAATATGCATTGGTAATCGTTGAGCAAGAAGTTATGCTATGAGCACTGAATGTATGAAGATATGATAGACTATATCTTGAGAATGTTAAAGAATCATGGCATCACTGGTACTCGTCCTTAGTGACATGATTCACTAGTAACTAGTTCGTATGGATTTTCTTGTTTAGGTTGCTGTTGATGGGATTTGGAAGGTCTGTCCTGTACTTGGTGGCCCCATTCAATTCCCTGGTTTCAATGGTATGTATACCTGGCATTTGAGATTAATATATCGGAGTGGTTTTACTTGAACTCCATGCTAAATCTGCTTTGCTTTGTGGTAGGTGAACTAATCTGTCCAGCATATCATGAATTGTGCAAGTCAGCGCCATTGCCTGTAAGTGGATGGTGTCCTCGGTCGTGCAATTTCAACGGTGACTGTGTTGATGGCAAATGCCACTGTTTTCTTGGTTTCCATGGTCATGATTGCAGCAAACGTAAGTTCTCTCTACCTTCAAGTTATCAACTCTTTACAGAGAAATGAGCTGAGGGTCCCATGTTGGATTTGAAGTTAATAAATTGCCGAATATACAGACAAGTGCTAGTCTGAAACCAAAAAAAAAATGTGACACTTGTTTGACTCTTGTTATGCAAACTGTATATTCTTTTTTTTTTTTTTTTTTTTTTTTTTTTTTCCTCTATATTTTTGGAAATCTGAGCCTAATTCTTTGACCGACTCCTTGCCAATGTAGGCTCCTGCCCAAACAGCTGCAGCGGCCGTGGCACTTGTAACCGTGGTGGTATATGCGAATGTGAAAAAGGAAGAACTGGTGTTGACTGCTCAACAGGTATTCAATCCTTCGCTTCTAGTTACTCTCATCTACTAATTCTTCACTTTTTACCTTAGGAAATGTAAGATAAAAAAATAATTGCTTGATTTTACAGCCGTCTGTGACGAGCAGTGCAGTTTGCATGGTGGAGTCTGTGACAACGGCGTTTGTGAGTTCCGTTGCTCAGACTATGCGGGTTACACTTGCCAGAACAGCTCATTGTTACTTCCAAGCCTCTCAATATGCGGTGATGTGCTGGCCCGTGATGCAGCGGGCCCGCATTGTGCACCTAGCGAACCGAGCATACTTCAGCAGCTTGAAGCAGCTGTTGTGACGCCCAACTACAACCGTTTGCTGCCAGGTGGCAGGAACTTGTTCAGTATTCTCGATAATGGCTACTGTGCTGCAGCTGCCAAACGCCTCGCTTGCTGGGTATGCCCCTGTCTTGTTATGTTCATGTTACTTGTAATATTCCCCTTTGGATTGTTAAGTGAGAGGCAAAATGCTAAAGCTCTGCTTAGTGTGCTCCCACTGAATGGGTTAGCTGGTCGGAATGGTCGGAGTTTCCCCCATCCAACCAGGCTCGACATTTGGTACCCCTTTTGTTGCCTTGATGACAATTGGCTCGTGGCCATGCAATGGGGTGGGTGCACAGCGGGTTTATTCCTCTTGCTGATGGGAGGTATCCCCAGGGATATCTTACAGCAGTGCCGTTCTATGGGGTCCCGTGTGGGTCTATTTGCTTCTACCAGTACGTATGCATGAGTTGAACTACCTGCTGCTCATAAGTGAACTACATTGACTGATTTCTGGAGAAACTTTGGTGGATTGATCTTGTAGATTATGGATAAATTATTTATAGTTATAGAATCTTTGTCAGATATCCATCCAACGGTGCGACAAGGACGGCGACAACAGGTTGCGTGTGTGTCACTCTGCGTGCCGCTCGTACAATGCTGCTTGTGGAGCCTGCCTGGATTGCTCTGACCAGACACTCTTCAGCAGCGACGAGGAAGGTGACGGCCATTGCACTGGCTTCGGTGAACTTCGACCTTGGTGGTTACGACAATTCCGGAACATTTACTCCCAATAGTCTTCTGTATAGTACTAGCTTTTTTCTTTAATTTTTTTTTTGTTCTTTCTTTTCATATTTTTGTTAGGTTTTGGTAATGTAGGGCATACCCCCCAGCTAGAGTTGGATGGAATCCTTTAAAAAAGGAAGGATTTCCCAGGGTTAATTATGTATTGTTGTTGAGAATTTGAGTGGAATGGGGTTGCGGTCTAAGATCGCAGCCCGAGCAACAAAAGAAGACAAGAAAAAGGTTGGAAAATGAGGGCAGTTATTGTTGGGTGGCTGTACAATGCCATTGACTTTGTAATTTGACTTTTATCTGTTATAAGTTTGCTGCTCTCAAAATTGGAGGAAGAAAATGCCACTTGCCCTCTTATTTTGATTTTATGTTTACAAAAAGTTATACTATAATTATGGCGAGAGAGTAATTACCAACTGAGAGGCGAGTCGGAGTTCTCCGTGATCACAAAGTCGTCTCCCCGCCTGGCCCCATTCCAGTGATTGGGAATAGAATTTATCCCAATACTATAGATAGTCCAATTTATATTATGTGCCTCGGGATCAGTAAAATAGTCCGATTTATGTTTTCGTGCCTCGAAAAAAAGTCCGACTTACTATTCGGATTATTTTATTTGTTCAATAGTATTTCTGTCAGTGTACCACTGGTCTGAAATTGGCCCCCACCCTTGCCTCATGCCGGGTGGGTCTCCATGGGGCTCCGGACCTGCAGGAAAAATTCAGTCCTAGATATGGGACATTCATGGCAATTTTGGGCTCAACGGCACTGGGTGCTTTCAACACGCCATCTTAATAGGCAAAAAGAAAAAAGAAAAATTACTGTTCAGCCCCCCTAATTTTAGGATATCATAAATCAGCCCCCTGAAACGTCACATGGCGGCACGTGCGAGCCGCCACGTCGGCGGGAAAACCGGTTTCGGAAGGCTGAACAGTAAAAAACGGAAAAAGGGGGGGCTGAACAGTAATTTTTTCAAAGAAAAAAAAGGAAATTCGGATTGGTTGGTGAGTCGGTGACTGCTGTATTTCCATTAATTTTACTGATTAGGCTTTTTTCACTTTTGTTTTTCTTTTTTTTTTTTTTTTTTTTTTTAATCATTATTGATACCAAACTGTTTTATCTCCGATTTAAATTAATGAATACACATGTGATGTGGATCTATGTTCAACAGAAAAAAAAGAATATCATGCTTTCAGTTTTGCTAGACTTGAAAGCCGCTTACCGTCCAAATGGTCCATAAGAATAAGAAAATAGAATTTTTTCATACTTTTTGGACGGCACATGTAGAATTTGAACGTATGACCCTTGTGGCTATGCAAATGTATTAGATGCATATAACTAGTATTCTAGTATACGCGTAGTTGTTAACCATCGATGTATTTTTAATGAGAGGTGTAGATGAGTTGAGCTGCTTGTAGATATTTCAAACTCGACTCGCAAAAAAACTCAGGTCGAAGTCAGCGTAAATGAGCAGAGGACGCTCGCGCATGAGTTGATTCGCTCATGAGCTCGACTAATATACTCAAATAGATTATTATGTAGATTGAGAGTTTTATTTTTACTGCTGTCTGTATGAAATGGTAATATCCAAATAGAGAACTACTAATCAAGGTTTTAAAAGCCGTTTCGTGCCGAGTTTCGGTAATTCTCAAACTCGAGACGTGCCGACCGTGCCGTGCCGTGCCGTGCCGACCGTACCGAAAGTACAATTTTATCTTTTTAAAAATTAATTAAAAAAAAAATAAAGTACACAATAATTAATCAAAATCGTCATATTCTTCATCATTATGGTATCCTTGCTCAGCGACGTAACCTTCCTCTGAAACTACACGATCAATATAGTCGCGATGCTTTTTAACGTGTTGCTTTGCATTCTTTACAGCTCGTAAATGTGCCTTCATAGCATCACGGATTTCCGAGCCACATTTATCACATGGCTGAACATCTGAATATCCTCCGGCAAGATGTTGCTTAAGCCGAGAAACACCACCTCCTCTTGCATGCAAATTACAGTAATTGCATATCCATTGGTACCGATTACCTTCTACAGGTTTACCGTGTTGCCAACCAATATCAATAAGTGGTTGATTTTTTGGTGGCGCCATATAAATGAAAATATTTTTGTCAGAGGTTGATAAGTTTGAAATTGAATATATATCAAACAGCTAGTTTGTGTTTGAAATCTGAAATGCTCAGAACGGATTTTATAGAAGTTGTTATACGCTATACATTCACGGATTGTTGAATATTCATCGATTTGATGTTTAGAAAAAAACATTTGTGTTCACGGAATTAAATCTAAAGGATTAAAAGCTAAACCTAAACCTAAACCTAAACCTTAATAAAACAACATAAAGTATTAAAAGCCAAAAAAAAAAAAGCCAAAAAAAAAAGATAAAAACACATGCCCGTGAAGGGCATCATCTCACAAAAAAAAAAAAAAAATTAAAAAAAAAAATAAAAAATTACGCCCGTGAAGGGCTGATAAGACAGCCCTTCACGGGCTGTTTTGTGTGTCGGCCTGTGCCGCCCGTGCCGGGCGGCACAGGCCGGCACACACCTCTGTGCCGCCCGAAACGGGCGGCACAGAGCGGCACGCCGGCACGGGCGAAACGCGCCCGTGCCGGCGGGGCCGGTGCCGGAGCCTGGCGGCTCCGGCACGAGCCGGGCGGCACCGAGCGTGCCGCCCGGCTTTTAAAACCCTGCTACTAATAGCTGATAGCATACACCGTGAGAAATCAATATGCTTAAAAATACATGCAAATTAGAACTTTTAATAAGAGTAAAAAATGAAGTTAAAAAAGGCTACCTTCATAATTTGTCCTTATTCAGCTTGATGAAATTCTGATTTGTTTTTTTATTGAGCTCGATTAAATTCAAAATCGGCTTGAGCCAAGCTCGATGAACTCGACTTGGAATTTTTTCTTTTTTCATACAGTCGAGCTATAGAACGTTTGTAGATTCATTTTCACTCTACATCCAACCAACTAGACAACAACAAAACCTTATTCATGACGGTGGCGACGCATGCCGGCGGCAGCAGCGGTAGGACAGAAGGTGATAATGTAGTTAGTGCCGGCATTGCAGGTGAATGTGCTAGTAGCGTCATCGTAAGCGTAGCTATACGCCGTAGGACATGCAGCCTTGAACAACCTCGAGTAATTTGTGGGCCCACATGTAGCAGGCGAGGAATGTGCGCCGGTGCAACAGTACTCCGGCGTGCCGAATGCGTCGCATGCACTCCGGCAAGCCGCTCCTCCGGCAGCCCTCAGCTCCGGTGGGCACCGTGCGTTCAAGTCTGCCAAACACCCTGCATACTTGCAACCTCCGCCTCCGGTTCCGAACCCTGCTGAAGGTCGTATTCCCACTCCAACGTTGTACCTAATGAAATTTGTAAAATACCAAAATGATCAAATCTCAGTGTATCACTGCTATCAACTTAAGAGTAGTCGGTTACATTAATGTAATATCATAGTGCAGACACTGTGAGTTTAATAGGATAGTCCGAATCAATCCGATGTGATCATATTACTAGTCGGATCGAATTCATTCATACAAATTATACGATTTATGCGTTAAGTTTATGAAAAGAAAATTTCGGATCTGATCTGGGTCGGATTTGGATCTTTGTATATTCTATCGGGTCGGATTCTGGGTAGGAGTATTGATCCCGCGGATTGAATTCGGGTCAGATTGGTGGCCGATTTGTTGGCCGGGTCAGATTCGGATTGACCCGAATCCAACTATTTACCATTCCTGATTTCATCCATACATACATCAATAATTTTTCATCAAGTTAACAAGGAACATCAGCTTGTTCACTTCATGACGAGCGCATACTACAATTCACGCTCATGCATGAAGTCGGCCGGGAAAGTTTGTCGGACTGGGGCTCTAGAATTTTGCCGAACTATTTATGTTAATTAGTTTGCAAAAGATTTTAGCTTCAGAAATCAGAGGGTACGTATCGTACCCATCGACGAGGCTGACGTCGTAGAAGTCTTTTGAGCCGCCGGAGCCGAGGGTGAACTCGGCGAGGCTGACGGGGGGTTTGCCGCCGACGGTGCAACCAAGAACACCATTGCAGTCGCCGGTGATGCATTTTCCTGATCCCGAGGAGTCGAATGTGCATCCTGTACGAGCCCAAAAGCGGCCGGACCAGCCCTGCGGAGCTGCGAAGGACTTGGCTACTCCAGGAGCCAACTGGAAGCCTCCGCCGGCAAGCACTGCCGCTCCGTTGCCGGAGAGCGTTCCCGGCCACACCGTGAACCGGCAGTTGTTGCGGAGTGTGAACACGGATCCTAAGGCTCCCAGTATATTATCTCCTGTAAAACAGAAACAGGTAAAAATGGTATTCAAATGCAACGTAAAACATATATCGTTGATCAAAGACGTAAATTCTTGACATACCTAGAAATAATACATGGAGGAGGAGGAGAAGAAGCCTCATTGTTGATATTCTATACTGTAATTTGCAGACAAAGCGGAGCTCGTTTTATAAGTCAGAAATGGAGATGATGGAAACATATAAATAAGGAGGTAGTTTTGAGATAATGAAATCACAAGTATTGCATTTGAGATAATATAGATATATATAATATATATATATATATATATATATAATAATATGCTTCATAAATGTTGCATTTTCATGAAGATACGTTGAAATTTGGTTAAGTTAATGTAGTTGCCAATCAAAGCCGGCCTTCCTTTTTCTTCCAGGTTTTCGGTTGGAAGAGAGGTCATGTTCTTAACAGGCAATGGATTTGATTTTGGGATTTTTGTGCTTCAGCCTGTGTTTTTCCATTTGCTCGGTTTAGCTCCTAAAAAGAAAAATGCATTGACATGGAGACGCGCGTTGTGCGCCACATCAGCACGTGTTCCTGTTTTCGGAGGTTGAACCGAGCAAACTCAGAATTAGGAGGACCCCTTCTGAAACGTAATTTTCTTTTTGTTTGGGATTTTTACGTTTCAACTTCCGCATTTTTTCGTTTGCTCAGTTCAGCCTCCAGAAAAAAGACTTGAAAATATATGTTATTGTTTATATATTTTGAATTGACGCGATAAACCCTGCCTTTTGTTGTTTTTTTTTCGGGCAGGCAAATAAATTCTCTGGCGGCCATAAGACCATGTCAGCCCAAAAAATCTCGTGTAGAGTATAATATTCATTTGAATCATTACACTTAGTATGACGCTTCATCTGGGCAGAGCTTGGCTACCTGTTTCTGTGCTAACATCAACCAGATAGAAATCAAAGTAGTTCAACAAGGAAAACCGGAAAAGGGCTACATTCGAAAATTGTTTAACTTAAGATACAAACAGAAATAACAACATTTGGACCAAAATTGTATTGATTATTAGAATTGATACGGAAAAAAGGAATACATGTTCTGTTTAAACAATACAACCTTGTAATGTTGTTAATGTTACAGCTTTTTCAAAGATTTCTGACCGGAGAAAAAGGCCTTGACACAACTTATAATCGGTTGTGGCTGTATGTCGTAGTATGTTATGAATGAAAGATACATGCAGCTTAATACCACGTATACTTTGAACCAAAAAGATGAAAAGAGTGAGAGATATACGAATACACATGTCAAGACAATCACAAAAATACATTTTGACAGGCAGACCAACAATGAGAGATCTCCTTCCACTCCTTCGTTGGGAAAATGACCGATTAACTCAAAATCAGAAAGTAGCTGATCTTTGAGCCTAAACCTTTCCACCAACCATGCAGCTAACTCGTTTTCAGACTCTGGGATCTCATTCAGTGGAATACGTTGGACATGGATATGTACTTCTGATGGATCCACACCCAAGACATTGTCCATTAGATCTGGACGCCGATACTTGTACGCAATTGTTACGTCATAAACTGCAATAAGTAAATAAAAAAGGAATGCAACCATAGAAAATGCTTTAAGTGGATTATACTTAAAAGAAGTATTATAAGTGGAAGTTCGCAAACAATGAACAAGCATGACAGGGTTTTCAAAAATTTGTGCACTCAATTTAGGCGTATCAACAGAAATTACACCTGACAAATTATTATATCAAATGTTGACGACCTAGAAATTACTGAAAAATTCAATATTCAACACCGCTAACAAATTTATTGGTTGAACAGATGAAACCAAAACATCTAAAGAGAAGAGTTTTAGAGTTGGGTAAAAACTTTGAGAAAGGATCTCAAATTCACTTGAGTTAAGAGGGAACAAGGATCTTTGAGGAAAAGGTCTTGTTGATGTTCTTATAAGGAGAAAAATTGTAAAGACCTTACCTGTGTCCAAGGAATTTCTTAATACTTCCAAGCAAGCGAGAAATCCCTTTGTCTTTGGAAGAAGCACATGCTTAAGTACCGGCAATCCATGCTCTACTGCAAAGTGTTGGCTCTTTATACACTTCTGTTCACTTCCAGAATATAAGGTACATCAGGATCCAACAGAAAAATGCAAAGAGGATGTCAATTTCAAGAACTCAAACAGGCTGTATACAGACAACATGGTCTTTTCATATCCTCTTCCGTTAGAAATCTCGAATTGCCTATGAAGTTTTCTTATCTCAAATTATACTTTTCACATCTTTACTATTCAGCTACTAGTGACATTTTACATGAATGTTTACTCAATATGTCAAGTTAAAGACATTCGTCAAATAAAGATTCTATACATATATCATCCTCAACACAAGCTATGTACTATAGAACTCTAACATGGTTGTCTATGCTGACTGTTTCATAGCATCCCCATGTGGATATGAGATGTAGCAGGAAGATGGAGAAAGGTTATAAAAGCAATCACCATCGGCAGGTAATCGAGACACAGATGGATGGATAGGAATTGCTCTACAATACCCCAATCTAATTTACAAATTTAATTACATTTTGCCCCCTCTACTGAATTCGAGTATCAGCATGTGTACATTAGTGTATTATATACACAAACCAGAGTATAAAAACATCCGTGAATAAGAGTATCACAGGGACCACAATATACGAGGTTAATAGTACTGGGACTGCAGAGCAAATTCCACATGAATGGAAGGTATAAGCAAGTGCTGGATATCGATGGTGGCTGATGATGAATGTCGAGACAATTGTTTATGATAAAACATACAAATGAAGCGTAAATGACCTAATTGAATATTATAGTGCAAAATGTGTAAATGGTGCCATCATATTGTAATTTTAACGACTCAGCGAGAACACATCATGAAAGCCCACATAAAGTAGTTTGCACTTGTCCTTAAATTAGTAAGCGAAAAAGATCATAAACTTACGTATAATCTGTGCCCTCTGGAAAAACTGCAAGCCAAAGAGGATCTCGAGGATCCTTGAAAGCTGCAAGTTTCTGTCGCATGTGTGGTTCATCAACTTCCCACTTCCTTTCAACCGAAATAAACTCAAATATGTGAAATCCCCAACCAAAAATAGGCAACTTCATCAGACTGCTTTTGAGAATATACTTGATATATCCTAAGCGACCTTTCCTCAATGCAAGATCCCATAAGTACATCCAATCAACTTCTGTTCTGTGGTTTGCAAAGAGCAAGACTCGTTCCCTTGCAGGCACCTTCTCTCCAGAAAAAATCACTTTGGTCTTATTTATCTTCTCAAACAGAAAAGGCCATAAAGAAAGCCATGTTCCAAATAAGAGCGATGTTGCCTTTCTACTATAACGCACGCTGAAAAGCCTTAATAAAAGAGTAGTCAAAGGAGCCCAATAAACCAGCATCGTAAAAGCAGTTGAAAGCAAAGTTAACAAGCACAAGACACCCCTACATATTCGCCAAAATGTTAGCGGCCGATGCCTGGGACCATCTCCCAAAATTCGAGGTTCACCAATATCCTTCATACTTCCAGTGAAAAGTTTGCCTTCAATTTTCGTAGAACCATTCATCCTCAAACTTTCAGTTAACAGAATTAATACTAATTTACGATAAATAGCAGCACTTGGCTCTGGTATAAAGGCATGTTCTCTATTTTATCAAGACATAATCATATCAAGCAAACTCCTTCTAGCTGCTCCAATCAATTTTAGAGAAAGCATTCACTTTGACTATCAACATATGAAAAGTTCCGATAACACCTACAAGATTAAAATCATATGCTTAACATCATTCAATTTCTAGTAATCAATAAACAGTGTCACAATATAATGGATATCACAATAACACGACAATGAAAATCAAAGATATGGATAAGCCCCAAATATTAATATCTCAGCAACATAAAACCTGATTATAATTCCTACCACCAAATTAGCACTCTTATTCTCAAAATTAAACAAATCCAGATCAACATCTACGCACACACCATAAGCTAATCCGATCCAACCAAGTTTCGATCTGTAAATTCGGAGCAACTAATAGAATTAATTTGACCATCAATCACTCCCTACAAACAACATCGAAACTAGAAGGTAAACTTTGTTTGACGAAGGAATCGAGTAGATCAGAGTAAGATCTTACACAAATCAATTGAACAAATCTGTACCGAAGCAAAGAACCATTGTCGATCGAGAGAGAGAGAGAGAGAGAGAGAGAGAGAAGTTGGATAGCGTCGCCGACGATGTCGTCGGGATTTGAGGACACGACGATATCGAGGGAAGTGAAGATATGGCAGCGATATGAAGCATTTACGAGATTTTAGTGAGCTTCAGGGACCAGTTGGTCCGGACAACGAACCACAGCAGCATTCCACCGGTTTGGACTCTGAGATTTTGACACGTTACTCATCTGGATGAAACCTGCAGCTAAAATTACAACATACCCCTCCATCTTAGGCCCCCAATTTATTTATGGGAGAATTGCGTTTCAGCCCCCCGTTTTTCAAAATTGACGTTTCAGCCCCCCGAAACGTGTTTCCCCGCCGACGTGGCGGCGCGCGCGTGCCGCCACATGGCGTTTCGGGGGGCTGAAACACGTGACCCCAAAATTAGGGGGGCTGAAACGCAATTCTCCATTTATTTTTTATCTACTTTAATTTGTTTTTGATTTTTAGGGGAAGAGTTATTTATCTATTCTGCACGGTTTTAAGGTACAAATAAATTTTTTAATTTAACATGCAGTTTTTTACACCCTGATATTTTTAAATATATTAAATATAAACATTATAAAAGATTAAAATATATTTATTATATTTAAAATATTTTTTAACGGATTAATGGATTAATGTTTAAACCTATTAAAATTTTAAAATTTCAAAACATTAATACACAAATACTTTTTAAAAAAATTTTAGAAATAAAAATTATATATCATATTAAAAAAACTTATATTTACAATTTTTAAAATATTCTAAAAATAAATTAAAATACTTCTAATATAAATTTCAAGACAGTGGTTGATTAGTATAGAATTTAAAATTTAAAATTAATTTGTTAAAAAATTTAAAAATATGGGTTAATTTGTAATTTCTCTTTTTTTTAATCACAGAGAGAGACTTATTATTATTATTATTATTTTATAACAATTGGTGATCTCACTTAATTGCGTAGCTTTGGATGTCTATATTAGTTACTCGAGCTCAATTTGTTTTGCATATCGGTGTTGGATCCCCGTGACCAGTACCTTTTCAGCGATATATACCGAAATGGATATATGAAAATGGAAGAATTTTTCGGTTTTGTACATGTAAGTAAAGCCTTGTGTCAGTCTGTATGAGAATGCCAAGTAGATATCTGCACCATTCTACAACCCCACATGAATTATCAAATATAAGTCATATCACATTATGTTACCACATACAACCCGAAAGATGGATCCTTAGATCTTTAAATAGGGCTGAAATGACATACTACTCTGCCAAAGAACGTAACAGTATTCCTTACAGATCGATTAGTATAGCATCACTATATCGATCTCTTGAATATGCTCGTAACCCCGTTACACCGCGAAATAGCAAGACTGTCTCCGGAAAATAAAATTACTGATGAACAAAAATAAATCCATGAAACATCATTAATAAGTTTTGTGATTGCAGAGCTCTTCAAGATGCAAGTTTTGTAGCAGCTTCATAATAATCATGCTGATGGTCTTCGCTTGGCGTCTCCCTTCTTTTAAAGTACCTATAGTAAGTGTACTGTACCATAATCTGGACAAAATGGCCGTTAAGGACAGGAACAGTCATGCAACTCAATAATTCCAAATATACATGTGCCACGTCAGCGTGTATCATTTTTTGTGTGGTTTTTTTGAGGTGCATAGTCAAGGATACGAATAGATCTAGGAGAACACAGACAAGAGCGTCGAGCAACCATGGTGCGTTGGCTTTTATCATCTTCCACTCTATACTTCTTACCAAAATGCTGCACTTAATCAAATGTAACTAGTTAGATCTTTGCGTATGCACAAGTGAGATATTTTGGACGCGAAGAAATAGAAGAGAATAAGAGACCTCCCAACATAAGTTGCATTCGCGATAAGTGCAAATATGAACATGAGAGGGTTTAATCCCTGCATGCAACCGAAAACGATCAATTATTTGCTATATTGAATCAAATTGTATAATTTTATATGATGAATATTAGTTTCTTAAACCATACATCAACAGATCCTCGCTTGATCTGCAAAAAAGTGAGTAATAGACGTCTATTAGATCATGAACTATATTGGACACAATTTTTTGCATTATTTTTTTTACTAAGTTAGCTTAATATAAAATAAAAGCATAATGATACTTACATTTAGATAAATTTGCGGTAGACGGCCACCCATATAGATGGCGGCCATGATCCAACCAAGTACAACTCCATCCAACTCGTTCGAGTCCACTCTTGCATCCTATTTCGAAATACAATTCTAAAGTATATAAACTCCAAATTAATGTAAGAAATGAAGTTTGAATAATAATGTGAAAAATAGTTGAAATTACCGCCAGTAATTTTCTTGAAGACAAAGAGACATGGAGTTCTAAGAGAGCTCTTGTTGGACGAAGGAGACCTGCTGATGCAGCCAAAAATGTCCCATAACCTACCTATTTTTTTTAATAATAATAATTTTGTCAGCGTATGTATACGTTTTGGACTCCTATACAAAACTAACCGTGTTTTTTATTGTTTTTTTATGAATAAATTTAATTGACAACATGACAAATCTAGAGAAACAAAAATCACTTTAGCCTTCTTTTACTCGCTTAATGATATTGATGCATATTTATATATAATTCATTAAAATATGCTTTTAAATTTTTTTTTTTCAATTTCAACTACAAAATTATAGAATACAATAAACTACACAATTTTATAGTTCACAATAATTTTTTAAAAAGATTAATTGATAAAGACACTACATAAAATAAATTAGTATTCATAGACTACTTTAGTTAATCTATTTGACGCTTTTTTCATGTTTTTCTTGAAACACTTGAAATTATAAAATTATGTATTTTATTTTTCTTCATAATTTTATAGTTTGAGTTTTTTAAAAATCATTATTAAATTTAATTAGTGAGGTACAAAAATTTTTTTTGAGCGTTAACATATGCTTGCAATACATATGTTAGGGGCTGTTTACAAGTGAGGACAAAAAACTAAACCATAATTTCTTACGATTTTTCTAACACTTTTCACTATACTATTTTTCTTTTTATTTTCCACTTTATACTAACAATAATAATCATTAATAATTATTTTAGAAATATTATTAATATTTTAAAAATAATAATTATTAAAAACTATTAAATATTAAATATATAAATAATTAAATATTATTGATATTAAAAATTAGTAAATGTTATTTAAAACTAATAATTGTTTATTATTAATATTAATTAGTAATTATTAAATACTAATGACAATATTATTATTTATTACTAAATAAATAAATATTAATTATTAAGTAAATATTACTAAATATATTATCTAAAAATAATAATTATTAAATATTAATTACTGTCACTTTATTTTATTTGTACTTTTTGATAAAATTTAATTTTATACTAAGAACGAAAGTAAAAAAAAATTAATTTTTTATTGTTTTACTTTTCTAAAGTGAACAAGAACGCTGTCTTTTTTATTTTTAATTAAAAATTTTACTTTCTTATAAAAATAATAAAAAAGTGAATTTATTTTTGTTTACTTAATCATTTTTTTTTTCAATTAAATATGCCCTTGGTGTAAACGGATTGCGGAGCCTTAATACTGTCACGTCATTCCTACAAATTATACTGCTTGTTAACTTTTTTGGCATGTAAGATCCATAATCCAGATGTTGTCGAGTGTAGATTAAGACGTCAGAATCCAAAGAAAAAGCTAAAATGACTAATATTTCAAAATATGAACAAAGCAAAGACAAAAAATTTGTAAATACGTACGTAGTACGTGAATGTATTATACTGACCGAGACAGAGGCGGTACGAGTTGGTTTAGAACTTGATCTCCGGCCACAAATTTGACTTGAAGACGATGATTTGTTATTTTCTGATTCTTCTTCTGACGACGATTCTGAACCGGCGTTCGTCATCGTCGGCGGACCACTTCTTGCCGTTCTCAGATACGCCGACGAAGATCCGTATGGCGACGATCCACTGTTCGCCAGTGATCTAGCAGACCTGTCGAATAAAATAACCGTACGTAGTGATAGAAATCTTTATCTTATTCTATATTATTATTGGGTTATGAAAATAATATCGGTAAGTAGAGGTACGTGTAAACAACGTCTGCTCGAGATAAATACGATGTTGGAATTGGCTTGCTCTTTTGATCTTCATGATCTTGATGATGATCTTGATGTTGTGATTTTGGATTTAAGGGCTTCTTTTGATCATCATCTTCTTCTTCCTCCTGTTATCGATGAGCTCTAATCACTTTAGTTTTTTTATTTCTTAAAAAAGAAACATAATTATCGCATGTCGCTGTAAACAGACTTTTTATTTTTGTTTTAATAAAATCGTACAATTATTTATTATAAAATTATAAATCCAGGCGGAAAGATGATAGCAACTTTGTCTGAAATAGGTACTATTCATTATATTATTATATAGTTTAATATTGCAGCAGCTCATTACATACATTATTCTAGTAAAATAGGGTGCATCGCCACGGCAATATATATATATATATATATATATATAGTAAATTACGAAGACACCAACTAGCCAATTTGTCATTTTCATCTCCATGACAAACAATTGCAGATTAACAATAAGAAGCTGCTGGAAGATGATAAATCTTCGAACTTGCGGCTACTTTATTCAGAAAATGACTTTATAAAATATCTTCATGATGACTGCCGCCCATTATTATTGCTTTTTCCCCTAACCTAAATTAGCGCAGCTGAATGTATATAGCTGTTAACAAATACACCATAGACGTTTAATTCCCTCAGACAAATTTCATTTGTCAAAAAAAGTTAATGATAAAAGGTTTATTATGACTATTAATTCTCAAAAAGAAACTATTTTATATATATATATATATATATATATAACAACTTCTCTTAATTCGACATGAGAATAGCTCTCAATAACATGAGTTATAAATCTGTTGGATCGAACATCTCGATCATGATCAACGGTTCAGATTACATCTTGATCAATAGTTCAAATCATATCTTGGAAGATATAATTTAGACTGTTGATCATGAACGAGATGCATGTACGATCCAACGGTCCAATACTTATTTTACAGAGAACTATTTTCAGATCGAACTAAGAATAAAAATAGTTATATATATATATATATATATATATATATATATATATATATATATATATATATATATATATATATTCAAGACATAATCAAGTGATTAATTAATCATACCCTAATCTTATGAGCATTGCTTAATTTCCTGCTCTTGCACCATATTGGCCAGTAATCGTAGTATACTGTCTGCAGCACCAAAATCACTGTGGCAAGCGTATACAACTACAGCACACATAATTAAAGAAAATATTAATAACATATCATACATGATCTTAAACTTTAGTTCATATGCTTAATACTTACCACTGCAGTGTAGAGCTGAGTTGGCAACTGCATTCTCCAAACAAATCAATCAGATCAGAGCTTAAATAAATTATCGCATTTAAAAAAAAAAAAAGAATTCCGGAAAATTATTGAAGCTCACTGTTGCAGGCTCAAGAAGGCATCCCACCAAGTTAAAAGCATCACTGTACATCATCAACATATGTACATATAAGTAAGCAAAAGTAATTAAAAGAAAAAAAGAAAAAAGAAGAAGAAAAGAGTACGTACCCGACGATCCAAGTGAGGAGAAGACCGAGAGAAACGCCATGAGCAGACTTGGTTTTGAAGTTGGTGATGATCTGCGGGATCTCTGCAACTCCCCAAGAAACCAAACTGATCATCCCCAGAGTGAACGATATTCCACTCTTCGAATCGCAAACGCAGTCTCTGAAGTACTTCTCCACCCACCCAACACATCTTGTTCTTCTTCCGCCCGCCATTAATGAACTCCCTCTCTGCTGCCACCTTAGTAAGCTAGTATATATAAATACTTATACATATAATCAGAAGAATATGCTCTAAAAGATCTCTCAGGGGTGTGCAGATTCTATTAGGACGTACGAGCCTCTCTTAGATAGCATATTCTAGGGAAAAGATGAGAGCTGGGTGACTAAATAATCGAATTAATTTCTTAAAATAAATAGAAATTAATATTACTTTTTAAGGAATGGTTGGTGTTTTTTTAAAGGAATAGTGCATTTGGAGGGACGCGGAGAACCGATAATATTATGTTGCCACAATCATTTACTTCGGTTGACGACGTGGCGACGAAGTGATATTCACACCCCCAAGATTGTTCCGAACCACCATTATGCATTTTCTTAAAAATGTAAGTTTACCCTGTTTGAATCTTTCGCTGGGTATCTGCATAACAAAAATCTCACCGCCAACACTGATCTCAAGATCGTGATTACACTGATGTGAGCGATTAACAAATAGACAATAAAAAAATTTCTTACTTAAATCGGCCATATGAATGAACAGATAAATACAACTTAGAAGAGCCCCCTAGAGATAATAGAGCACAAATATATGCATCGAACTTATTATCTTTTTGTGTAGAAAAGTTTATAAGATTTTTATGATTGGATCAAATGGATCATGCTATCAATTTTTTTTTAAAATTTGAATAATATTATCATTTTTAAAAAATATTCGTACCAGTCGATTTAGCATTGACCTTTTAATGGTATAGTCATTGGAAATAGAAGTTAGAATTAAATTTGCGACGAAGATTATTAACTAAATTAGTTTTGGAATTAGTAAAGAGTATAATAATTGATTGTGTGGCCAATATCATTAACTCTTTCCTTCACTTTCCAGCGTGACAGTAACGTGGCAAAGTGAAGCACCGTAAGTAACCTTAGCCTCTCACACATTATGGTAAGTTCAGCCGCAATAAATCCTCGAACACCTGCTACCCTACGCCGTCCATCAATACCGATGTTCCGATCTCTTCCGTAAACTTATGGCCGCACGATGCGATCGATCTTACCATTAGCGCTACTGCCCTATGAACGACGTCAACTCGCTGCAGCGGATGGAGCAGATGAAGCCTTGTCGTATGCAGAAGCGTGGCGTCCGGTCTTGTCGGGTAGCGGATTCGTGGATAACCACATCAAATCCTACGGTTATTTAAAATGATATTTTGTGCAGCTCTTGTTTTAAAGAAAAATGTGAATCTGGTCGTTTTCACGGGACTGGAGAATGTTGTCTTGATTCAACGTATCGATATTACGATCGAACCATGTGACTCTCTTGTCTGAGTGAACCAATCCAACAGTAGCTTTCTAGGTTTCCGACGTTAGAGATAGGTGAGCAAACTTTCTTGGGATTAGTGTTTGGAGGCAGCGAGTGAAGATTGGAAGAGGAGTGACTCTTACAGTGGTACTTCAATTCATCGTTAGGTCCAAATCCTATGGCTGCTTAAAATGATATTGTATTCAGCTTCGTGTTTTTTTTCCCTAAATGTGAACCTGGCCATTTTCATGGTACTGAGAGACGTTGTCTTGATTCAATGTATTGACATTGAGGATGAACCGTGTTTCTATCTCTTCTGCATGGATCGCTCCAGCAGTAGCTTCCTAGGTTTACCAACGGTGGAGATGGGTGAGGAAAGCTTCTTGGGATGAGTGTTTTGAGATAGAGTCGAATATTGAAAGAGGAGTGAAAGATTGAATATGACCAATAGAACATGTTTTATGAGTCTCAGGTTTCCTGTGTTGCACCTGGACTTAGTCCTTAACGATGCGAGGAAATCCGTCTTCGTTCGATGAATAGACAGCTAGTATGTAATGAACAAATATGTGGTAGACTTAAAAAGGTAGGTACAAAATTTGGCTGGGACAGGAGTATGTCGTTTGTGGTCCCCCTTATGCCATGGACCGGTTTCACAAATTTGAGTTCACTGTCTTGGTCCTGAATCACATTCTAAAATAACCTGACCTAACTGTCAAAGGATAAATACTACTATTCTACTTAAGGTTGATGCATCGTTTTGTATAACCATACCGAGGCCCAAAATCTAATTGTTTGGTTCTGAAATGATAAATAGATAATATCAATTAGTTTTCAGCTGGATCGTTAATGTGGTGGCTGGTGCGCTGGATAATGGTTATAAAAAATTATTTTCAGTAAGATCAGGAGTTGATGCACTGAAAAAATTTCGTCTCGTTAATATATATATATAATTGGGTGGCCAAAGCTGCGAGCTTAAATTTAACAAGAATCATAAGAATTTTTATGTTTATATGGTCGAGGGTACCCCTGAGCCCATATTGCTCAGCTGCTTGAAAATCCGCTCGAAAGCCTTGCCCATTAACTGTTTGGATCATCCTCAATCTGATGTTGAAGGCATGCTAGTTGCTTCAAAAAATGTATACTGACAACAGTTCGAATTTTGATGATTCTCTTGGTAACAAAGAATTATAGATTCTACTATAATGGGTGTGACTGTGTATTTTTTGGTCAATGCGCCAGGCGCGTGACCAGAGTTTTATCAGTATGATCAATGTGGCACGATTGGCATGCTCAACACGTCTCAAATTTAAAATTTACTGAAATTAAGCTCGGCACGACGCCAAAAATCTTACATTGACGGACCTCCATTCGTCCACAATTGCAACACCATGGAGTACCATCAAGCTCATATGATTGGCAACACTTTTGGGAGTTAGGTCATTATTTTACTTTTACTTTTTTATAGTTGCTGATTGCAGTGAGTAAGTCTATTATGTATCTGCACTTTATAACTCTTAATTGTACTCACTTTTCGTCCAAGTCAGCTGAGGCTGATACGTAATAATTTTAATGTAGACAATACTTTAGTTTTAAAAAAAGAGACAAAAATGGAAGTGACCATGCATTGTCTGTGACTCTGGTCATGCGCCAGGTGCGTGACCAAAGTTTTTTATTTTTTTTTCTTATATTTCTTTTACGTTTTAATTTAATATAAAATATAAAATATAATATTTTATTATTTGTACAGTTCGCGTTGTACGATCGACACGCTTAATATGTCTCGAATTTAAAATTACCGAAACTAGGTACATCACGGCACGAAAAATCTTGATATTGATAGATCTCCATTCGTTCACAATTGCAACACCTTGAAGTACCCATCAAGATCATGTGACGGACAATACTTTTGGGAGTGAGCCATCACCTCCTCCGGTCATCCTTGTACTTTTACTTTTTAAGAGTTGCTAATTGCAGTGAGGTCTATTATGTACCGTGATCATCCTTTGTAACTCTTTGTTATACTTCTTTTCGTCCAAGTCAGTCGAGTTTGTAAGTAAACAAAAGAATAAGTTCCTTTTTTTATTTTCTTTTTTGTGTCCGACCGACTAATTTAGACCGATGTGACAATGTGCAGCTGCAACTATTGGTTTAACGAAAGAAATACCTTTTTTTCTATTAAAAAAAACCGTTGGTTGGCTTTATAAATACATGGAAGAGGTCGACTGAAGTCGGATACAGAGTTTAATGGGGACGTCGTTCGGACCGAAGTTTGTTTTTCTACAAGTTATCGACGAAGTAAACTGCTATGAGATGCAAATGCCTCAAGCTTCACATAGGGGAAAGAAAAACAGCGAAGGGAATCTCTCACCCGAACTTGCATTACAGGAGCAGGTTTATTTGCGACTTATTTGGCGACAATAATGATTACTATCTAGACGACAATGTAACTTTTAATGTATCCGCTAATATTATCTGTAAGATATATAGACTTGTGTGGAAAAAAAAAGTAGAAAGATGCCATCAAAAATTAATATTTTTCGAAGATTTGCACAAATTAACTTCAAGGCTTCTAAAATTTTTCAGAGATTTCTATGATCTTTAAATTATTTTAACTTTGAATTATTTTATCATGTATTAATTTTCTAATTTCAATAAAGTTTAGTGAAAAAAAAAAGATTGAGTTAAGAGAGAGCATGAGACCATAAGGAGACAACTTACAAACTGATTGCATACCACATTTGGGATGGTAGTAGTACTTGTAAAACATTTATGTAGAAAACTTCTTTTTCTTTGAGGGTATGTAATTATTCCAAAAAAATAATCACTAGCTTATAAACATCACTTAACTAAAAGTGAAGCAAAAGCTTTAAGCATTAATAAATAGGGGTATTAGATATAATGAATGGTCGATTAAGAGCATAGTTTTAGGTGCTGATCATCTACTAAAAAAAAAATAGTTTTAGGTTCTTTTTAGGGAGAGTTGCGCTAAAGTCTAAGTTGTCTTGCACTTGAGTCATCTACTAAAAAAAATTTACATTTAAGTAGATTATTTACAGAGGGTGTCAAAAGTTATAAAAAATGTGTTAAAATTATCAAAAAGATTTCGTAAAAAATTACTAGAAAAGTGTTAGAAACTTACTAAAAAGTGTTATAATGCAAAATAGTTATTTTAGAAATATTTTTTGTAAATTTTTAAGATGAAAGTTATAATCCTCATCAAAATTTATAAATTTTATGTTAATTTTTTTTTAAATCTTCTAATATTTTATTTTATTTTAATTATATGAATCACTGATTTTTTTTTTTTTTGGTGTGGCGGGAGTAATGATCATTTTTCTTATTATTGTAATTTGTAACACTATCTCAAACCTATAATGAAACTCTTTGGCCTAGTACTTGGGAGTTTTTCCTGACTCTCTTTGAGGTTTGTTACGTAAACCACTGCTTCTTTTTTTTTCTTTTTCTTCTTTTTTGGGTCAAATGCTTCTTTTTTTTTTATTTTTGGTCGGATAATGCTTAGTTTTTCTTAAAGAAAAGCGTTTTCTTCCTCTTAGAAGAAAAAAAAATACAAAAACATGTTATAAAGAAAAGTCATGTAGACCATTGCATCACCTACTCTCTCGTATTATCTTTCGAGGTCCCATCTTATCTTTCGTAGCCAACTTATAATATAGCTCAGTAACACTAAAACGTCTCTATTTTTCGAAATTTAGTAGTTGGCTTATTCACAAAATTTGAGCTACATGAAGCACCTTTTGTGGGAAAGGATTGTAAGACCATGTCTTCAGGAAGATATATCCTCGGTGGTATTTAAATAATAAATTATATTTCCTTTTTTTGAAAATAAGTTATTTTTTTTATTCTTCAGTCCTAAGTGAGTTGCTTAATATAGAATACCTTTACTGTAGCTTGGCATGCTCTGTAAAGTCTGTGCAAATATAACATATAAAGTCATAAAGAGCCCAGAGATTCTCACTTTTGACTACTTTTCTAAAGCACTTATAGTGAACTTAATGAGCTTCCCATTTGTTTAAACATTGCCGGCAATATTATTATCGGAGGTAGTAGGATGTTGCGGTGGTAGGATGGTCTTAGAAAGTTTTTCTATTTTCAGTTCGACTTTCTATTCTATTAGGGAAAATAAAATTTCACTAGCGGACGGGCATGTGTGTCTCCAATGTACGACGGATAATTTCATCTGAAATCGATCCTATGATAGCCTACTTCCGGGTTTGTGTCACGGACAACGATGGCAATGTCGATATTAAATGGTAACATATTCTTTAATATTTTTCAGCAAAAGGGAACAGAAAACCTGCAGGATTTTATGGGCGTCCAACATCAGCAACGACATATTTTTAATTCAAATGGCTTTAATAAAGTGGAAAACCTGCACCATGGTGTCTTTCTTTATAACATTTGAAGATCCATCAAGAGAGAGGCTAAAAGAAGAGAGAAAGGAAGAAGGTGAAGATGAGATTGGTGAAGAACTGTGAGTTTGCTGAGTCTGATGCTGAGTTTCTGAAGATGATGACTGGCAAGGAGGAGATTAGCTCTTCTTCACGGTTCCCTGGCTACATTTGCAGGCAGATGTACTTGAGAAGCTACACATTTTCCATGGAGGAAAAGAAGACAGTGGCCCAGAGGACCAAGAGTTGGATCAAAAAGAAGAAGAAAGGGAAAACTAATAAGTTTGAAGGTGCTTCTTGCCTTCTTCTTGGAGCTGTGCTCAATTCTTTTATTGCTTGTTTGTTGGGAGGATTGAACTGATTTACTTGCTTTTTTTTTTCTGAAGCTCCAAAAAAAATTCAAAATTGCAAAAATTTGAAATTATCTCATTTTGAAATTGCAATTTGTTAGCATGGTCACTATGTGTACTAATCTATATAAGACCTATTATTTGTATAAATTTCTTTCTCCCAAGCACACTTTCAATTCTGATTTATAGATGAAGCAAATTAGGCCCGTTAAGTTTAAAATTGATCCAAAGCTGATAAAAGCCCGGTCCACAAATGTCCAAATCTATCTTTTTTTTTTTTTTCTTTTTTAAAGAAATGAGGGTGTTGGGCTCGAACTCAGCTCCTTTGTACCGTGGAGCTTTTAACCGTTGCACCTTAGACATTTGCCCCATTAGGCGGATGAGCTAACCATCTGTATTCAATGCCACTAGTCATTATCTCCATTACTATGACAACGATATCACAATTAAGAGTATCGTATCAAATCTATAAATTCCTATAAAAAAGATGTTTCATTTTCAAGATAACTAGAACAACTTTGACAATGATGATCTACCTTTGGACCTCTAAGTATCGAATCGGTAAGTTTTCATCATATGCCAACATATTCAGCATCTGACCTACATTATGTGGAAGTTTAGGACCTTCCGCGGACAATGCACGCGTTGAGCATCCCAATTTGCTGGCCTACACAAACCATGCGTTTTTCATGTAACACATCTCTTAAGTTAGGTTCATCATGTGGGCCATACAGTAAGTGTCCTAGAACTTTGACAAGTCAACTTGAAGGACCCTTCTTAGGGTGTTATCTACAATCTCCAAGCTTGTCAAATTTACCATGTGCTTAAATTTTTACGAGAATAGTAATTTATGAGGGGGTCCTATTGACCATCTTAATCAGAGGAGGGGACCAAACAGAAACAGACAGCACGATTGGCAAGTTGGGCAGTGCGTTCACAACTTAATGGGCCCACCTTTTTCACACTCATTTAATTCTTCCATGTACACCTAGTCCTGCTCAAAAATCCACCCTCCCTGTCCCGGGCCAACGCGCCCGGTGGGGCGTGCGGTGCGCGTGCTACCAAGTGTTTCGCAATTCACCACACGACCCCCACGCCCCACTGGGCTTTGGACCACTACCGCGGATTGATGCCCCGAGGTGTTGGCTTTGATCTTTCTTTGCTTTAATAATGCAATAGAATGCCCTGTAAAATGTCCTTATCATCCCACTGGGCCCGGGGCCAAAAGTCCTTAGCTCAACACCACTGCACAAACTTTATCTTTTCTCAAATTAGGACCTTTTCATGTTGTTGAAATGAAATGTTGTTGTATCCCACATCCTTAGGACATCCTATGAATGACCTCAATTGATATAGATAGAGAAAGGTTTTGAAGGATGAATTTCAGAGAGTTACCAAAGTGTAGGGTAGGGGGGGACACATTATGGCTCTGACTCTGAGTAGAAAGTGACTAACTGTTGCAGTGAGAGGATCATGTACATTTACATAGTATGGTATCCATTATATGAGCTGAACTAGATAGCTATGGTTTTGAAAGTTTACATATCTGATATGTGACACTTTTTTTTCTTATTGTTTTATGGTATGTAGCTGTTCAAAGCTTTGCTAGATAGGAGAGGCTGGTTTTCATAGGGTGTTAGGGATTGTGTACCCCACACAACATTAAAACCCTAGTTATAGTAACGTTTTCACAAGCGAACGAAAATTCCGATAAATTTAGAATCCGCCACGTGCAGGCCGTCCGATAGTGCCGATCTAAGTTTATTTATTATCTTTAAAAGTAAAAATAAAAAAATTAAAATTAATCTAAAATTTTAAAATAATGCCGATGATTGTAGGAACATGTACTAAACCCTTGAATTCTATAATTTCATTTTTCCCTTAAACTCACTACTTCATACAACCATATGCATCTAACATCACTCATTTGTTACAAACCTAATTCCACACAATTATACAAACCTCAGAGGTAAATTACAATCAATTTTCAGGAGGCTAAATTCTTGTATATGAATCATGATTTAACATAAGTGGTGGGTGTATGCATGTATACATGCAGTTATTGTATTATTTTTTTTGTTTTAATAGAGCAAAATAAATAAATTATGAATATGTATCATTGAGACAATGATCAAGTAGGCAGTCTACATCAAGGAAATTTTGGGGAGCAGACAACTGCATCATATCCTGGCCCACCTTGTGATATGACTCAGAAGCACACAATCTGCAGGACCTTGTATCATTGTGTTTGGAATCATTATTATTCATACACCTCCAAAGAATTATGTATTTTGCATACAACAGTGCTAGAAAACATATTGGAAAAAAAACTTGTCTTTTTCCTTTTTTTTTTTTTTTTTAAGAAGATTTTATGAAAGAATTGCTTATTCTCGAAACGCTAGTCTGTTCGCTGAAGCGGAAGTTCACTATTAAGGAGAAAAACTGCACCGAAGCCTAGGCACTTATCGGATTCTGGCCTCATCGTTTGTAATATATTGTTCACAAAAGTAGCCTTTGAAATCACGAAAAAATCGAATCTGAAATGTAGTTTTTTTTTTTTTTTATTTAAGAAAAAATGAAATGTCATGGTTTTAGTGTGGTGCTCAAACCAATTGACTCTATGGGAGGGGCTATATAAGAAAAAGAAGTTTTTCATTTCAACATATTTTTTTTTTTCAATTTGTTTCATCTGGATAGCCGCACACTTCTTTTTCAGGAGTCTTTTTCATCTTTTTCTTCTGGATATACTAAAATTACTAGACATGTTACATGCATACATAAATAAGATCAAGACTCATTTAAAAAATCTGCATGAGATCAAAATCTCTGAAAAGATAATGTGAAAGTGGACCTCTGAAAGCTTGCTAATGATTTGAAAATGGACCTGCACCTCGTAAATCATGCATTAATTCATTGATCCCACTCAAGAGAGAAATTTAGCAGCTGGGCTTGCAACTTTTGTAGACCACAAGACAAAGAGGATTCCTTTATCACTTTGGTACTATTTATATCTTTAATTATTTATTTGAAAAAAAAAAAAGAGGGAGAAAGAAAAGGTTGCACAGGTTCCTCTTTCTCCTACTCTTCACATTCTCTTTTCCATTTACAACTCATCAAAGCAATCTTTTTAATCTTGTTATACTACATGTTTTCAGTAATTAATTTGTAGTTATCATAAAATTGTCTTATCTTGATTGGCCTTTACTGGGTATTTTATGTTTTTTTAAGAAAGAAAAAACCTTTTCTAGATGTGAATAGACAGAAGCCTTGTGTCGTCATCAAGATCTATTGAGTGGGCTTGAAATGTTGTATTTGTATGTTCATGTATTTTAAATTTTGGTTCTTTATACTGACGGTTCTATGTAAACATTCTTTTTTAGAATATGGCTACGTATATTTTAACATCTATGTATTCCGTCGTGGCGGAATTTATTACTGAATTGTTGTTGATGATGTTGCAGCCAATTGAGTCAGCTAGATGGTTACAAGAGCTCAAGTTTAGCTTCATAACTGACCTGAACCATCTCGGATTTGAAACTTTCAAAACCACAGATCCGGCCTCGGTTGGATGGGTCGGATCGGATCCACGGATTTAAAAAGAAATAATAGGTAAATAGATAAGAAAAGAAAAGACGGCGTGCAAGTAATGTGCTTTTTTTTGCATCTCCCGTTTTTTATAAAATGAAAAAAATTGTTACATAAACATGTTTTATAGCGTGCATATATATAAGTATCTTGCATAGAAATACTAATAGGTCGTGCCGTTCTGGTCGAGTGTTGAATTTTTCAATCCAAATCCGTCTTCATCCGTGGGTCCGATAACCCCAACCAAAATTCTCGGATTAGGTTAGATCGGTCTGGGTCTTCGGTTGCACAAATTTTTAAACACCCCTAATACTAGTAGTACTTGAGAGTGATAATTGGTCAATCTATATGTACATCAAGGTAGTAATCATCTACATCATCAGAGCTTATGAATCTTTTATTTTAAAAAATAACAAAAAGGGATTATACCATATCAGCCCCCAAAGGTTTCAAAAGTACCAGATCAGCCCTCCATTTCAAAAATCTGCCAAATCAGCCCCTCAAACACTGTTTGAACTTTTTTCGGACAAAATATCCCTATACTCGTTAACAGTTCGGATATCAAAAACATCTATCTAGAAGTATTTTTTGGAAAAAGTTTGAACATAAAAGTTGTAGAGCTCGTCAATATCTCTAACTTTTATGTTAAACATTTTTCCAAAAAATACTTTAAAATATGTGTTTTTTAGGTCCGAAGTGTAACCAGCTCGACCCAAAATCGCTGAAACAGTTTGTACGCCGAAAACACCTATCTAGAAGCAGTTTTTGGAAACATTTTGAATACGAAAGTTGTAGATCTCGACGAGACCTACAACTTTTTATGTTTAAAATTTTTTCAAAAAATGCTTCTAAATAGGTGGTCTCGGTCTCGGCAAAACGAGGGCATTTTTGTCCGGAAAAAATCTGAAACAATAACGGAGGGGCTGATCTGTCCATTTTTTAAACAGAGGGGCTGATCTGTCCAAAAAATTCAAAATGGGGGGCTGATATGTCATTATCCCTAACAAAAAACAACTTTCCATAAAGGATCAAAAGTTAATAATGTAGATGTATGTCTTGTATTTCTACAACCAAAACTCCATTATAATCAAGAAAAAAAAAACCCATAAAAAGGGTGAAAAATCATTTAATAGTTTATCCTTTTCATGCATAAATAAGAAGAAGGATTGTATAATATGCATATATTATATATTCATTAAGAAAAGATAAGTGGTTAGACAGGACCACTATATATTAATTTAGTAGATGGACTTAAAAATAACTGCAGGTCTTACAATGCAAAACCAAAATCAAATTGAATGTTTTGCATCTTTTAGAAAAGAATATCATATACATTTGATCAAGGATCACTATAAAATTCTGCAACCAGTATAGAAATTTAGTCATATCGAATCATCGACGGCATGATATTGATGGAAACACCGACGGCATGGATGCAGCATCGAAGGATCACGGACGAGGCATACGCATCGATGTGTTACTAATGCTGATCGACAAGCGGGTAGCTAATGAAGGGACTCGGGACATTTGCCCTTGCACCTTTTCGAGGCCATAACTTTCTTGTTTTTTTAGTCAGAAATGAACGAACTCCTACTTACAAAAGATATTTCGAGATCTCAACGGCTCGGCTCTACTATATTGGTTGACGGCATGTTTGAGGTATAAAACGGCCGATTCACCAATCAAACAGCTTGGTCAAGCGTAATTTTATTCAATTGGATAAGATTTTATAGAGTAAGCTACACATCAACATTAGCATATTTATTATACAAAGGCTATATTTTATTATACAAAGAGCATCCTAACCAATTCAAAGTGAGTATAAATGGTAATGAAACAGAGCAACCCTATTGCATAATATGGTGATGGTCCTAGAAATCAATATGAGTTTTTGGGTTGTGTAGATAGACGATGTCACGGCTTTTCAAGAGATAGAGAATAACATACCATTGACATTTCATTCGATTTTGATTTTTATTAAAAAAAAAAAATTAGGTGCCACCTCTTTATCCGGTAACTTGGCTCCTAGACCAAGCTACTGGACCATGCAGGGGACAAGATCTGGATCCATTTACTAATCTGGATCAACTCGTAAATATAGATTTTTGGGGTTGTGCAGACGACACCGTCTGGCTTTTTCAAGAGATAGAGGATAGCATACCACTAACATTTTATTAGTACAAGATTAGATATTTAAATTTTACAAAAAAAAAGGAAGAAAAATAGTTTTGGTGCCACCTCTTTATCTAGTAGCTTGGCTACTAGAACACACAAGGGGACACGATATGGCTCCGTTTACTAATCTGAATCAACTCGTAAATATAAGTTTTTATCCAGTAGCTTGGCTCGTAGACCATACAGAGAACTATATAAGAATATATTTACTAATCTGATTGAACTTGTAAATATGAGTTTTTGGGTTGTGCAGACGACAATGTCACGGCTTTTCAAAAGATAGAGAATACCGTGCCACTAACATTTTATCGTACAAGATTAGATACTGATTTTTTAACAAAAAAAAAAAAGAAAGAAAGATAGTTTAGGTGCCACCTTTTTATCCAGTAATTAATTTAGCTCATTGACCATGCAGAGGGCAAGATGAGGCATACCGTAAATTTATATATTGATTTTTTTTTTTAAAAAAAAAGGAAAAAGGAAAAGTTTAGGTGCCACCTCTTCATCCAGTAGCTTGTTGGTCTTGTCTATGTTTAATGAAATTTCATATATATCATATGAAAATAACAGGGCCTGTAGCTGATCTGAGCTCAAGTCCAAGCAAAGGAAAAGAAGCTACCTCCCACAAATTGACCAGGTGTATCTGCTGTATTGTGACATAATAAATAGATAATCGAGGGCCAGCCTCAGAATAAAATAATAATAATAATAATATAAGGGAAAATTACT
The DNA here is from genome assembly GCA_002076135.1 of Xerophyta viscosa. Classification (NCBI taxonomy): domain Eukaryota; kingdom Viridiplantae; phylum Streptophyta; class Magnoliopsida; order Pandanales; family Velloziaceae; genus Xerophyta; species Xerophyta viscosa. Next base: position 818,916 of record MJHO01000011.1, read on the forward strand.
GTTCAGCCCACCCGTTTTCCGTTTTTGACTGTTCAGCCCCCCGAAACGCGTTTTCCCGCCGACGTGGCGGCGCGTTTTTTACTGTTCAGCCCCCCGAAACGCGTTTCCCCGCCGACGTGGCGGCGCGCGCGCGCCGCCACGTGGCGTTTCGGAGGGCTGAATCGCGATACCCCAAAATTAGGGGGCTGAACAGTAATTTTTCTATAATATAATCATAAAACTAATATTATATGGTAACCCACTGGAAGAGTGGAATATATGATTGAGCTGTGGAAGGTTCTTAATAATTAGTTTATATGTGGCATGTCATATGTATTGGCTATTTTTTTTTTAATTGAATGATGTAAGAAGGAAGGTCTGCTTCATCTTTTTCCATCAAATAAGCAGGAGAGAGAGAGAGAGAGAGAGAGAGAGAGAGAGAGTCATTGGGTGTTGGAAACTTAGAAAAATAGGAATGTAACTTTCATTAGATTGATAGAGAATTATGGAGGGAAGACTTGTGGGGGAGATTGCTTTGGTATCAGGAAACCACCAAGATGATACCAATTTTTTCTTTTGTTGAAATAATAAAAAAAATTTATTAATCAGGAAAACTCAGAGTATAAATTCGACAAACTTATTAACCATAATTAAATTTGGTCCCTTAACTTATAGGATCGTTGATATTAAATTATAGATAAAAATTTAAATAGTCTTTATTTCAATTCTACGGCGGTATTAACAGATATTATCGATTTAAAATAATAGAAAATAGCAGTTTGGTAAAGAAAAAAAGAACACGAAAAATCTTCCTTTTAAAAGAAAAAATCCTCTACTAACCATTCCGTCAAAGAGAAAATCAAATATTTATATTGTTATTGTCCAAATATAATATTTAGTAACCACCCGCTTCAACTTTCTCAAATGTTATAGCTAACTGAACTTGATTTATTACAAATATAGAAATTCAAGAGGAATTTCTTAAAGTGCTTATTTGTATTTTTTTTTATTATTTGTGTTATGTGCTTATTTTCTTTTTGTACAGCTGTGAGTTATGACTTTGCTTCCCCTTGTCATGGGTTTCTCTAATTAGTACTTCAATTTTTTATAATTAATAAAACCAAGTGGAAAAACTTTGTATCTCTCTATTTCTTTAACAAAAATAAATAAATAAATAAAAGAAAAAGAAAAGAAAAGAGCTGATGAAAAATGTTGCTGTTTGGTGCATCACAGGTTTGCAAGCATTCAAACCTCGTTCGAGTTGGATTGCGATGTTTCATCCGATCCTTTTCTCTTTTCACATGAACAAGATGTTATCTTTACAATTCTTTTGTTTTTCTTTATAAATTTCTTTAATTAATTACTTAAAAATAATATATATTTTCCATAAAATGGAGCTCCCGGAGATCTTTTTTGTCTTAAAAATCAGTAGAAAATTTTAATTTGTATGTAGTTGGTGTAGATATGTTAGTTTATGGTCATGTAACATTTGTTATAAAATTTTTACATTGCTTTCTCAAAAATGTTATAAAAATATTAGTATCTAGAGCGCTGTTCTAGACTTTTATTTCAAAGAAATTTCCAAAAAAAATGGAATTTTTTATACCTGAAGCGGAAATGTCAAATTATCATACATAAAAATATATATTCCACAATACGTCGACATCCATGCATTATTTTGTACACGATAATATTGTTTTTGGAAGGGCTTTAGTTGTCGCGTTACGTTTATCAAACTTTCGACGACTAATAGATGCCGAAATGTATGCAAGTCAGCTTGTTTATAGTATTTCGACAAATGGCGTTTCGGCAATGTACTACACCAACTTATGTATGATAAGAATTGATAATAATGGGAATTTTTCATAATTATATTAGTTTATAAGAAGTATAATATATATATTGGAGAGAAGGTTGAGATGTCATAATCAAATAGAGCATGCAAAATGTCATCTTCTTCCACCAAACTGTTAGCCAAAGTACAACACTATACACCTAATAACATCTGTCTTCTGATTTCTTACTAATTTGAGATAGAAAAAGTAAAAATGATTAGCCATTAAGAGAAATAGTTGAAGGTATACAACATAGAATATTTTAAGCACTCTATTTAGTATTCATTTGTGCTGGAAGTACTGCAATATTCAGTTAATTTAGAGGGCGATAACTAAGACGATAATCACGACGCCTTCACAAAGCGAAATTAGTTCAGTTGGTTAGCAAAAATAGATACTATGACGTAATTACAGTTTAGCCTTCGTGAATGACAGATCCGAGATCACTGCAAATGCTGGCTGGAAGGGACTATCGTTCCACTCAGTTGTTGGTTGAGATGTGGATAGAAACCGAAATCGACGGTTGCATACCAAAAATTAAAAGAAATCATGATGTTTTGTAGAATTTTTCTCCAATTTGGCTATTTTCAGATATTTTATGCTAAAGGGAAAACTAGGTTTGAGGTGCATTCTTTTCTAAGCATAATTCAAACGGCCAATATTTGGGGCATTTACATTTTTATAGCTCATAATAATTTAAAATTATAAAAATATATCTTTTTAATTCGAAATATTTTTATACCTCTTCTGCTATGTGAAACAACGAAAGTGTCATTGTCAAATTAATTGCTTTGCTTTCATACTTTTTAAAAAATAAGGACAATTTTATTAATTCACAGTCAAAAGGAATAGTGCCATTTCGAACTATAGGGGATTTAAAATATACTTTTAAATTATAGAGGGTTAAAAAAAATATAAATATCCTATTTTTTAAAAAAAGAAAATAGGTACTAAAAATGACTTCGCATGTTTCAAACAAAACAATATCGTATATATAATGCTGCAACTGGAAATCTATGATCATATAGAAGCATTTTGTAACATAAATTTGAATATGAAATTAGCCACGAAATTTTGGAATTTCACTTTTTTAATTAAACCGTGTGTGGAAAAATAAACGATCGCAGCCTATAAAATTCTGGTTTATTTTTGGACTAATATGTGAACAGTAGTCGGTCGAGGGCAGATTTTGGGCAGTTATTTGGATTCATTATTCATTTATAATCAAATGTTGTAAATTCTACCAATTTCTCAATGGCCTTATCATTGATCACACTAGCATGCCTTTTTTTTTTTAATTTTAATTTTTTTTTATAAATATACCTACCTATATATGCTCTCTAGTTGCTTTAGCTAGATTCCAAAATCATTTAAAACACTGATTATATGTTCAAATTCCAATTAAAATATTTAAATAAGATTTGCAACTGTTTTAGATAAACTTAAACCCTCAAGCTAAATAGGCAAAATTAGGCAAAAGCTCGCATAGAAAATGGCAACAAAAAAGGGATAGATATTATTTATCATTTTTTGGGGTAGGACGATATATATCACCAACCAACTTTACCAATTCTAATCACATTAATCATAATTTATATTATCTTATCGTATATGGTTGAGATTATCGTATAAAAATTTAAATTCTGCAAATATTTTTAGCTGTGAAAGAATTTATCACCCTTTATATTTTATAAAAAAAAAGGGAACCTTCTATTATGTCTATATAGAATTTTTTTTTCTAATTTGTGTAATATAGATTTTTGTTATCCATAAAATTTGACTATTAGGACGGCCAAAAATAATCTTAAAAAAATGATGATGTCAAAAATTAAATGATGATGTAAAAAATATTCATGAGTCAAAAGAAAATACAATAAATTACTAAAACCTGCATAATAATGTCGTCAATATTCTCGTGACTATTTGTGTGAATTGACTATATTGATTAAGGTCATGCGTGGCGATTTAATTAAATAATTTGATGGCGAAATATTATCTTAATCTTAATAAATTATAATATAATAGCGGTTAGATGGTCCCCCACCAAGCGGATTGCTTTATTTTTCTCCAAAATGCGTTTATAAAATTAACCTTTTGCTTTCCCTCACATTAATGAATTTGGAAACTCTGGACTTTTCATAGATTATATATATATATATATATATATATCGCCAATCTTTGTTATAACTTTCGACGAAACGGATAGTTGATCCGCATTGCTGATGTAAAGGCGGGGTTGGTCTGTATATTTGGGTCAACTCGAATGATCCGAACCGAATTAAACTCTAAAAGACATCTCATATCGTAATTATGGACCTACTTGAGTTTCATTCAAGGGATAATTGCACCACACTCTCTACATAAAGTTTTAATATCACTTCAATCCACATATATTAATAATAATTCCTCATATTAACTTTTTTTTTTGAACTGTAGTCTAACACTTTAATTATTTTTCCCGTTACATTCAATTGCTAAATAAATTATTTAGAATTATTTTTTGAAAAAAAAAAACTTTTAACATTAAATGTTATAGATTTTAATGAGATTTATAGTTAATGTTGAAAGTTTTTTTAAAAAATATTTCTAAATAGACGTTTTAGACTTCAAAGTTAAGATTGCGTTTTAAAATATTTTAATTTTTAAGATTTTTTTTTATTTTTGACACCTCAAAATAATTAATTAAAAATATTTTTTGGAGAAACTTTCAACATGAAATTTGTAAATCTCATCAAAATTTATAACTTTCATGTTAAAATTTTTTCTAAAAAAATACTTGTAAATAATTATTTTGAAATGTTAAAAATAACTAAATTTAAATGCAATTGAAACTTAGGCTTGGACCTCAAATACAACAAAACTTAACGTTTTGGACCCAACTGCAACTCTCTCTTGATTCAATCCGAATTGAGCATAACCAATTAAAATTCAAGTTTCGTCCATTCGGATTAACACGAGTTACTAACACAAATTAATATATAAATATATATGTGTGTGTGTGCGCGCGCGTGCGTGTGCTTTTAGAGAGAAACCTACGTAACTCCTCTTATATGTTATATATAAAAGTAACAATCTTATATTCAGCACTAACTCATAGATCAAAGGTTCAAGTTTTGACTCTTATATTAAGCTGATGGGGTAGTATTCTCTCATTTTTTACATGAAAAAAAAGGCTGTGAGCTGAAAGTTTGAAGTCAAAAGTAGTTGGTGTATGCATGTGAACTGAAGAGGTGGAGATGAGAAGGTGCGAGAAAAGGGAGTTGGTTGCATTTTACATATAACTATATTTTCGTCCTGCTTTTTAAATTTATTATAAATCAGTCTCTTTTATTTTTAAAGACTATGTTATCCTATACTTACTTTCTATTAACATCACAGTTAAAGATTTTTAGTCCATGTTTTCTATTGACATGACAATAAAAAATTATTTTAGTTCGAAAAAAATAAAATGAAAAAGTGGTTCATTTCTCGATAAGAAACTTGACAATTTTTCTAGTTTTTTTTATTAGAAAAATTATATACCAGACTTACTATTACAGAGCTTATAAATCGGCCCTGTAGACACTAATGCGTCAGTTTCGGCAGAGACTAATTTGAAATGGGGCTGATATGTAATTGTTGTATTTAGGTTTTGGTTGAATTGGTGCAATTAGGTTGATTTGAGGGTAAAATGGTGATTTTGATTGTTGACATCGTCAATCGACATGAACCAAGTCGATCAAACTATGTGGCTCAAATTTAAATACGTCTATTCATCATCTGCCATGATTTCTAAAAGGAAAAAAAGAGAAGCTATTATTCCTCTACAAAAATGAAATAAGTTAATTCAGAATTTAAAAATAATAATTCAATTCAAAATTTCAACCACGAAAAATTAGAAAGACGATATTCGCATTACAAAATACTTTTAAAAAAATAAAAAATATTGTGATCAGATTTGGAAGTGTACGGAATGTGCGTGAGAATCACGTGATATCAACCTAAAAAGAAAGGGGTTAAAGTTGTCAATTGCCAATCTGTTTTTACAGTTGGACAATCACTTCCATACGAAGGTGTGCAATGTCAGGAAATTAACTCTTATGCCTTCTAGGTTAAAATAATCTATAATTTTATATTTGAAAAATACAAAAAAAAATTTGATAATTTTTTGGAAAATACAAAGTTTTAACATATATTTTAAGGCATATTTAAAAATATTTTTTTCAAAAAAAAAAAAAAATAAATATCAAAATTAAAGATCACAACAAAATCTATAATTTTAATATTTATTTTTTAAAAGAAAAATAATTTAAAGATAGGCATTTGGTACACCAGTTTATACTCCCTAATTATGGCTCGACCAATCTCCACCGTTCATCCTCTTGCACCCATACCAACTCATGAATTGCACTCTTCACCACTGCATATGTCTGAAATGATTCCGTTTTAGGTGCTAGACGATATAGAACAATGCCAGAGATCACTATACTTGATATCAATCAAACCGTTTACTGCCCGGCACCCATCGTCAAGCGTTGTTGCAACCGTCCTAAACATGTATGATGGCTAAAAATACTAAATAGGATGACAAGTCTTTACTAGAGAGCTTACCATGCAGATCGTAGACTAAAAATTGGTATATATATTAGACTTTGCCATTTTATTGCTATACTTATCCGAATATATAATCTATATAGCTACTTGATCTAAGAAATTGCATACTTCTTTTACGAGTAAGACATTCCAAATTCCAAATATACCCCATCCATAGATCTAACAGTATAGGGCATGCCTCATGAAGTACATGTCACATATTTAAATCTTCGGGTGATCCTGAAATGAAAACAAGCAATTTCATTAAATTTTCAGTTGTGATTGCTAATGTGATGGTTTACCAGGACGCCAGTACCTTATATCTGCCTCACAGTACATATTAGATCAGGGTTTTACTTTCTATATGTGGTTCAATGCAATACAAGGTGATATATTATGGTTAGAAATAGATAAGACTAAAATTGGAGTTAAGCATCGGAAAGACTTTGTCTCTTTATTAAAAAAAAAAAAGATTAAGAGAGAGAGAGAGAGATAAGAGAGAGAGAGAGAGAGAGAGAGAAGTAGGGGATAACAAAGATTAGAAACATATGGTGCAAATTCTCATGTCCCTACAGTTATATCTATACATCTTCTCTTCCACCTGGCCAAGTGCCAAGCCTGTCTCCTATCTAGCACGTGTTGTGGGTCACCGTCTCTCGTAACGGCACCATTGGCATACATTCATGGTATCTAACACGGCCGGCTCAACCGATTGAACCGAGATTAAAACGTCTTGGACTATCGGCTGGTTCCTATCCATGGTTGATGCTGTCCGGATTTAAAAAAAAAAATTTATTAATTATTTTTCCAAAATATCTATGTGATTATTGTATCGGTAATTAGTAACTACTATGTCTACTTTAAAAACAATGAAATGATGAAATGAAATGTGTTTGACATTTTATTTTATTTTATTTATTTTTGAAGAGATAATGCTATAGCAGGCATAGGGAATTTGCTTCATCATAATTAAAGATGGCTACGTTCCCGTCTATGTTTAATTTACTGTTGCTTTCATGTCTATTCTTTCTTCATCTTCAAGCTCGAGTAGTTAGGGATTCTGTAACATTTTTCAAGTGCTCTCCTCTAACCATATATACATGCTGACTGGAAATATTCAATATTATATATATATATATATATATTAAATATATATATATATATATATCTTGTGTTAAGAATGCGCCAAAAAAACGCTTTGTTTAATAACTTTATCTAGACCAGGAAACTGTGAATGAATTGGGTTCTTGAAAATCTTAACTATATTACCTTCAAATGTCTGGTGAAGTTATCGTCTATTGGCGGAAATTATGGGATAAATGACAGGATCTCTAGCACTACTCATAATAATAAACATTAAGATATTTGAACCGAATCTGTATAGCAATCATGATCTAAGGTAATTAGGCTACGTCATTAGTAACCGTATCAGAGCATATTTTAGCAATATAAAAATAACATTGCTCTGAAAACTCTAGAAAAATGTGATGCAACAATGAGGTCTTCCCATGTTTCATGGAGAGTAGTGTAAAGGTGTTAGGGTGCGAGTTTGGTTAGTACCATTTCAGAAGTATTAAAAAAAAAAAAAAGAAAGAAACCAATGTACGGATCTTGACCTAGTTCCAGATAGGCTAAGTAATTAAATCTCAAGCCTGATTAGTTAAGAGGGGCAAGCTGAGCCAAGAGCTGGGTGGGTCGGTACGAGGTCGAGCATAAAAGTTTTCGTTTCATGTATAGATTGAGATTTAGTAAAATTAATTAAGATGATGGTGTATGAATTTTGTTACAAAGGTGAGTAAATTTGCAGGGGACCACGAAGGGAAGACGATGTGTGTATAAGCACCACATTTGCATGCATTTGGGTCGGTACAGGGTCTAAATCAAAACGGACCAATAATTAATCGAGCTGCGATGCTATTGGTGGCTGTAAGGTGTGACCGACAGAATACCCCATACCATGGGACCACCTTAGCCACCGTCAGATTTCCATCCGATGGCTGATGGGAGTTTTGTTGTTATTATTATTATTATTAAGCCAAATGCATAAACTCCTCTTAAGGTGGTGATATGGGGCCTCCCACAACCTTATCTCCTCTTTTAAACTGGGCCTAGTTATTCAAAATGACACAAACGCCTTTCTAAAATTTCGTAATATATCAGTCAACGTTGGTCCAGTTAGTTAGCGAAGGAGACTAAATTTCTGTCACATCATAAAGAATAGATCGAGAGTTCAAATTCCAACAATATCTGATTGAGAAGGCATGCTGTTTAATGTTCAGTATTTGACCGACATATATGATCGAAACAGAACTCGATGAAATTCTATTTCCTGCTTTAGCCGGTAGACATTTAGAAATAAACAAATATAGGTATACAATAAAATATAAAACGAAAAAGAAAAGATTTTGGTTATATATATTATGGTCCTACAAATAAGAATGAACTGGCGCTCAGGGTTTGCAGTTGTGTGCTTCAAATTTGAGAATTATCATAATGAAAAAAGAAAAGTGACAACCCATCTGTCATAATTTACAAATGGAAGGGTATACCAAATGCCCCACCCTCTTTTTAATTAGCATCATGAATGAGGGACCTCATTAATTCTTTTGCTATAGGTTTGGTATATTATGTTGTATGTATCTTCTCCGAATCTCTTTGTATATTTTTCTATTTTTACATTAAAGCTTTCGAATGTTGCCAATATATAATTTCGCGCGCATATGACATCTAAGTAAGAATTATATATATATATATATATATATATATATATATATATATATATATATATATATATATATATATATATATATATATATATATATATTTATTTATTTATTTTTCTTTTCCTCTCATACGAGCTTCACTTTTCAAAAGGAGTTATTTTTCATGAGTTTAGACTAAAAACTTGTAAGTTGGACTTTGATCTATGTGGTGCAGTTTCTTTTTCTTTTTTTTTTTTTATTCTTTTTTTTTGGGGTTGTGAGAAGTTCTATTTATAACTAACCAATTTTTTGTGTAGCCGTCGAACAGTCCAGAAGTGATATCAGTATATGTTCTATCAACCGTAGAATTTCAGTCTCTAAGTTTGAATAGACTTGAAGGTCCATAACATCTTTCACAAAGATATGGCACAATATATTACGTTAATGAGTTTGTACAGAAATAGCGTTATTGTTACAAATAAAAACTAACGAGAAATGTGCTTAGTCTATATATATATATATATATATATATATATATATATATATATATATATATTATATGTATTTGGATGATAAAAGCCGTTATGCCATGTAGCATTTATTTTATTCTAAAAAAAGCATGCGGCATTTGTATTAGTTAATAGCAATTTATATAAAATCATGTAACTTATTTGAAAAATCTAAAAAGTCTATTTAAAAACAAACATATACTTAATTAAAATAATATTTATAAAAATAATATAAATACAGATATAAAAATTATATAAAAGTAATTATTTTATATATTATTTATTATGTAATATTAATTTTTAAAATAAAAATTACAATTTATAAAATTTTTTTATCTCCTGATGGTATATATCTAGTATTAACTAATATATACGGTATATATATATATACACTATTATATATATATCATATATAATTATATATCTATATATCATTTAATTATATGTGTCATTTCACTATATATATATAATTTAACGTCAAGTCTCAAATAATTTTGTGGTATATTGCATTTGATATTTATTCTTATTCTAAAACATATTGCGAATAAAGTATAATATTTTAATAAATTATATGAAATTAAAAATATTAAAAAAAAATAAAATTTACAGTATTATTATTTATATATATATGATTATGTATATATTATTTATAACTGTGCATCACACGAGTGCAACTAGTTATATATATATATATATATATGGTGCTCCCCCTCCCTTTCATATTTTGAATCTCACGGATCCATCCTCCAACGACCATTCCAATGAACCACACTAACCTCCCCTATGCATAATATGATAATAGGGACCTGAGAGTGCAAAACTCGGATGATTTCCAAAGTCATAACTGTTCATCATTATTTCAAATTTTGGTCGATATTACTTTTCTATTTCCACAATTATTAATACTACACAATTAGCACCGAACGTGGTTAAAACTTTATATTTAAATTAAAGTTTTAAAGTAATTTCATAATTTTTTATTTTAAATAATAAATAAATATATATCGGATAGAAGATACAGTATCATCGGCATCCCATCGCATGCTGGTACATACTACCAGAATTCGGTTCTTGACAGTGAAAATTTGGTTGTTGAAAAAATATTTTTATTTTTTGAGAAACAAAATAAAGACGGCGAGGTTAGCTCAACCCCAACACTCTTGTATGTTGTAACTAAAAAAGTTGGTAATATAATTGCTTGCACCGTAGACTTTTTCAGTATCTTTATATCAATTTGGTTTCGATCTTATAAGTTATATGTATCTGGTGTATATATCTAGGACAAATTCTATAGTGCGCATCCGCGCACAATTATATTAGTGTGCGGGCGCGCTAAAAATAAATAATATTTGTTGAAATTATTTGAAAAAAAAATAAAATAAAAGTTGTAAATCTTGATGAGATCTATAATTTTAATGTTAAATTTTTTTTAAAAAAATACTTCTAAATAAATTTTTTGGGATTCTAAAGATTAATAGATTTGAAGTAAATTTTAAAACTGTTATAATACTCGTTAATTTTTGAAATTCTAAAATAATTATTTAGAATTATTTTTAAAAATAAAACTTTCAAAATAAAAATTATAAATCTAATCAAGACCTACAATTTTAATATTAAAATTTTTTTAAAAAAAATTTAGACAAATAATTTTTTTTAGTGTATTTGCGCATCAAAATGATAGTACATGAACGCGCACAGTAAAATTTGCCTATATCTAGACAGTAGGCGTGTTCACATATTTGGAGTTGCAGGTCAATCAAAAGGGAAATAATATAATATATTGTGGGCTTAGTTATTCTGCATTTTTTCCTTTATTACTTTTCTTTCTCCAGTACTGCTGTCTTTAGGAGCAGAGTACTGAGTACAATGTAAATTACAATTACAAGATACTAATTGTATTATAATTATTATAAGATTCATGTAAAAAGTGAAGGGGAACAAAGAAATATATAAGAGAAGAACAGCAGAACAGCTACATCTTCTCTCTCTCTCTCTCTCTCTCTCTCTCTCTCTCTGGTTATCATCAGCAGCACAGCAAAGCATAGCGCAGCCATCTTCTGCTGCACTATTATTTTATAATTCTTGCATCTTTCTTTCTTCCCTTTCAGAAGGCGATTGCCGCGAGAAGAAGAACAATTTGTAGTATTTGGAGACAGAGATGGATGATCGTCTTCCTCTTCATCATCATCTCATCGTCCACGAAAACGATGTTCTACTTCCACTCCTCTCTCTTTAGCTTACAACCTTCCTATACCTAGGTATATATATATATATACCTAAATTCTCGTCAAATTTTAGAATTTTGATATCAAGTTATCTTTGATATTCTTCTTCTAGTTGTTGTTATGTAATTGATTCCGAGAGTTTGTGAACTTTGGTTAGAGACGGCGGAAGGTATTAGAGGGGAGGGAGGAACAGTGACGTGTCGGTGGCGATGATGGTCAACTGCTCACCGGCATGGGACTAGCGACACCGCCACCGCAGCAACCACTGCAGCACTTCATAACAACTACAAAACCTCCGCGTTGGCTGCCTTCGCCGGCGTCTATGTCACAGGGATTCCACCACCACCACCAGGGCGGCGTCTTCAGCTTCTCCGATGAGTTCGATCGTTCTCCGGCGAATAACCAGGATCACCAACAACACGTCGCCCAGCAGAGCCGGCGAGATAAGCTCAGGGTCCAGGGTTTTGTTGACGCTGCCTCGCATCCACTTCTAGAAGAAGCCAGCAGCGCCGACGAGGCTTCCGCCGCCGCCGCCGGAATCTACGAGCATCATCATCCCGTCGCCGCTAATATGCTCTCGGAGATGTTCAATTTTCCTACACACCCACCACCGCCACCCTCCGCCACCGAGCTACTCGCCAGCCAGATCCAACAGGCCGGAGGCTACCACCACCACCGTCTTCCGCCGCAACGCAACACCGCACCCCCAGACTGGCACATGAATGCAGATTCTGCTGCCGCGATGCAGCTGTTCTTGATGAATCCACAACAAGCTCCGCCGCCGAGGTCTCCGTCTCCGCCTCCATCAACGGCGCTTCATCACCAAGCGTTTCAACAAGCTTCGTTCGGAGAGTCGACGTCGTTCGGCGGCGGATCAGTGGTGGAAGGGCAGGGGCTTTCCCTGTCACTTTCTTCGTCGCTCCACCCGTCATACGAGATGGCTAAGGCGGCCGCCGATGAATTCAGAGTAAGAGAAGGAGTGATCTACTTCAACCAACAACAACAGCAGCATCCAGCAACTACGCTGCACTTCGCACAACAACAAGGATTACACATGGCCGCCGCCGGCTACGGCGGCGTCGGTGGAGGAGGAGTGGGGATGGTGAACGTGCTGAGAACGTCAAAGTACGCACGGCCAGCACAGGAGCTACTGGAGGAGTTCTGCAGCGTCGGGCGTGGGCATATCAAGTCCACCAGAATGCCTGGAGGCCGCCGCGCCTCATCTGCTAACCCTAATACCGGCGTCGGCGGAGCATCTTCGAGCGCCGCCGGCGGTGTTGCAGCCTCATCATCATCATCCAAAGAAGTTCCAGCTTTATCCCCGGCCGAGAGGTTCGAGCAGCAGCGCAAGAAGGCAAAACTTCTCTCCATGCTCGACGAGGCACGTACACAACATATACTTATATATCAAATTACCACTTCGAATTCGAATTCAATTAATTTCACTTTTCACAGCTTTTGCATTAGCATTATATTTCTCAAAGACGCAGAAAACAATTATATAGTTCCGGCGAGCTGCCGGCCGGCGGCTGCTAAGAAGAGCATGGCATGAATCTTGCAATGTTAACAAGAGAGGTGGTTGGGTCGATCCCATGTCTCTATCCCCTTTGCGAATTTCCTATTCATTTCTCCCCAAAAGCCTACTACTACATATATTAGGTTATCACTCTACTATGTATTTAATATATTTAGAATAATATATAATTGAGAGTGTCCAACAACAACCAACGTTGTCCTTGTCTTCCAAGGAATCGATCTACCTTTCGATCGGACACAGCAAAATGTTAAACTGTGAAAGATCTCCTGTAGCAGTACTCGCAAATTTTTAATTCTTATTGCCTCAACCACAAAGTTACATATAGATACAAGGATATGATATGATATCAAGATTTATTCTACAATATTCAATATATTCCCATTCTCTTTCTGCGAAAGTTAGCCTTGGATTCCTTGTCCGCCATGAAGGATGAATAGGCTAGCTAACAAAGCTTTGGAGAGAGGTAGAGAGGTCGACGTCGGTTTGGTGAAAATTTTGGTACCCACCATAGTTTTGTGGAGTGAGCTTGTAGCCACATGCAGAAGTTTTGTTTTAAGTAGCTTACAAACGGAACAGATCAGATCTCCTTTCTCCAATATTTTCTGGTTGCTGTAGCAATAAGTATAGCTGCACTGCTATGCCCACAACAAATTACCATTGTACTAGCTTCTTCTACCTCCATTAATGGCATGAAGTTACTGTTCGTCTTGTTAACTGCATCGATGGGTGCCCATACGTTGGCAGGTGGATAGGAGATACAACCACTACTGCGACCAGATGCAGATGGTTGTGAACTCGTTCGACTCCGTGATGGGATACGGCGCAGCAACCCCATACACGGCACTGGCGCAGAAGGCCATGTCTCGCCACTTCCGGTGCCTCAAGGACGCAATATCCGCGCAGCTGAAGCACGCGTGCGAGCTCCTCGGTGAGAAGGACGGCGGCGCGGGGAGCGGCTCAGGGCTGACGAAAGGGGAGACACCACGGCTGAAGCTCCTCGACCAGAGCCTGAGACAGCAGAGAGCGTTCGATCAGATGGGCATCATGGAGCAGGAAGCATGGCGACCCCAGCGCGGCTTACCTGAACGATCAGTCAGCCTATTGCGAGCATGGCTCTTCGAACATTTCCTACACCCGTAAGTATTTTTATCTACCATCCATCATCTCAAGCATGCATCTGGTGAGAGCCATCAATTGTTGGACCGTAGGTCTGTCTGTTCGAGCATTGAAGCTAGAAAAAGTACGCAATATTTATTCTGCTTGTATAAAATGATCTAGATCAGTGTTTGAAGCCGTGGGTTTCTATCGTGCAGTAAGATAAGAATCAGTCTGAATTTAGACTGGGAGGCCAATGCTCCTCGATTATCTAAAACAACAACAAATTTGCATCAAGACTAACACATAGTCCCCACATAGCCATTATCCAATGGTTAGATGGCAGTTGGTCCTCATGCAAATAATTGTATTATATAGCGTTGCTTTTTCTCACGTCAGCTATGATAATTACTGTTTCATCGATATATAGTAGGAATTACAAGGTGTACTTGTTTAAATAGTCGAAAAAATCGAACTTTTCAGTACCTCAAATAGTAAATACATTAGGAAAGTAATGCAGTGACAAGAAAGAAGTATTATCGAATGAAATGATTAAGAGCTTTAGGTAATATGCTGATTACTTTTCTTAGGGGCTCATGGTCCTTGTGCCATTGTCTTTATCACAAAAAGCTGAGCATATAAAAGCTTTTATACATTGTTGCTGCATGCTTTTCATCGATCGATACAGCAGCTTTAAACTAATATATTATCATGATTATTATTATTCTTCTATCTTGCATTACGTAGAAAGTGATGTGTATTACTTTGTTCGGTGAAGTTTATGGGATTTTTTTTTATGGGTCCTGATCAGTACTTTGTCATTTATATGTGTGTGTGGATTCCCAGGTATCCGAGTGATGCAGATAAGCATATGCTGGCGAGGCAGACTGGGTTATCAAGGAACCAGGTCCTTTCTTCTCTAGCCAGCTCCGATATCATCATATATTCTCGTCTCTATTACTATTGTTTTCATACTAGTTAATAATATTATATTATTATTATTTTATAATGAAGTAGGTCTCATATAAAACAGAAATATCATCTGAAGAAAGAGAGAGAGAGAGAGAGAGAGCGAGAGAGAGAGAGAGAGTTGAGCAGCTTTTTGGGAACAACACATGGTGAATGAATGAATTCATTTTCAAACTCACCAACAGTCATTTTCCTAGATAACTTCGCAGTGTCCTTTCTTCTTCTTGGCCCTCTCTCTCTCTCTCTCTCTCTCTCTCTCTATAAACTGCAATATATGAACAGTCTTGGTGTGCTTACAGTAGTTAAAGGGCTACCCTACAACAGTAATGGCACCAACATGTGTTTGCCACTCTATTGTACTATTGCTACTGCACTTGTAGGCCCTATACGCAAATCAGGGATTCAGGAGTAACATAATTATCTAATAATAGGTAAACGCAAAACATTATTAATTATTAAGATGGATTAATACTGACATTAATGAAAATAATGCAGGTGTCGAACTGGTTTATAAATGCAAGGGTAAGGTTATGGAAGCCAATGGTGGAAGAGATGTACCAACAAGAAGCCAAAGAACAACTTGACCAACGAGAGGGACCAGATAACAACCAAACACCAAATTCACCACAATCTTCACAGCAAAAACAAGAGATTCATGATCATACCAATATTGCACCTCATGACCCGTCATCGTCGGTGCAACACCGCTTCTCGTCGTCGGACAACCTCCCTCCGCCGCCGTCTACTACCGACGACACCGGTTTCCTCGCCGCTGCTGAGCTCGTCGGCTCGGGCTCCCACGTAGATGATGCCATGTACCGTATGGTGGATTACACCGCCTCCGCCACGTCCCTGGGGCCGGCAGCGGCGGCGCGCATGCGTTTCGGCGCTGCTGGTGATGTGTCCCTCACGCTGGGCCTCCAGCACGCCGGCAACGCCGCCGGGCCAGAGCAGGGCCGGTACTCAGTCAGGGATTTCAGCAACTGTTAGGAAATATTTAGGTAGACATATACATTGGAGTGGGGAAATTATTGGATCAATTTTAAAGGTAAAGAATATATGCAAATTAATATCAAATTGTTCTTAACGATTTTGCTGTTTATTTCTTCTTTTTTGCTCTCTGCAACAAACATATATAACAAATAGTAGGAGTCTGTGATATAGACTGTTTTGCAGGATCTCCCTCTTCTTCTTTCTCTTTGTAAATTTGAAAACTCATACATTGTAATTTTATTCGAACGAAGAGGTGGTAAATTACAAGTTTCAACCAATATAGTTTTCCATCCTTTATCTTCTTTTTTGTAGTTATAATAACTCTATCCATTGTTGTGATTTGATGTTATATGAAAGGTAATAGATATCACATTGTATGATATAAAATAATTATATCGAAGAAACAATATTATTGAGCCCCTCAGATGATTATGTTGAGTGAGGATTCTGGATGATTTGGTGACGATGATTGAATCATAAATGGTTGAAATAGTAGTTGGATTGATGACATCGTTTCATTTAATGCCACACTACGATAGCCATGGCCATGCGACCTCTAATCAACCATCTTACTATAGGCTGTATATATATATATATATATATATAGTATGGAAATTTCCAAAAGTGAAATAGGAGAAGAGTTTAGTATTTTCGAGGTTAAAATTTCAGCCTTTTTTAGAGGACTGAGTAGAGAGTTCAAATCTCACTTTCAAATAATGTTAATTTATTAAAAAAAAAAAACTTAAATCAGGAACTCCGGAACTGTACTAATCTACGGTGCACTGCATAAAGATACACCCGAAAGTGCAATGCCGTGTAGGGAAGATGTATCCTAAATGCACAAGCTTATGGTTGTCATTTCATCTATCCAAATACCATTTTTTGGTTGATACTCTTTTTCTTTTATTATTGGAAAAAGAAAGCAAACGATTTTACTGCCCCGTCATGGTGATGAATATAAAATTTTTATCCCTCATAGTTATCTTATTATTCTAATAAATGACAAGTTTGTAAAGTTTATTATTACATACTAAACCTCCACTTTATTAAGATTGTTGCACATGTCATTAATTCAAAAATGAAACAGATTGGGGGGGTAGAAGTTGCGACATAGGATTTGTGTTTTCTAATGCCGGGGTAGAAAATGAAGCACTTTGCATTATCATATGTTTACAAGAAGTACACAAGTAGGACCTTTTTTATATATATAAAAAAAGTGTTTACAAGAATTAAAATAAAAAACCTCTAATTGAAAAATATCAAAAAAAAAATTTATGGTCGAAACAATCGAGTTTCTATTCTACGTCTCGATCGGATTCTGAGTGTTAAACAGTAGATTCTTCCAATCAGATGTCACTGGGAGAATCACTCGTCCATGTAGCAAGATGGTTAATTATGGTCTAAACCCTCATCCATGTGGCCCACCATCACACTTTTCATTTAAAAATTACATAAAATGCAAAATTAGAAACTGTGCGCAGCTCCGTCAATTTTTCTATCAATTCTTTCACTTTTTTTTTTCTTGTATCATAATAATATATTGAACGGGCTGTTGGGTTGGCTAGGCCCAACAGTCCTTCCCTTTTGTATATCCTAGTTAGTAACAAGGGAAAAAATAAATAAATAAACTAACCGGCTTTGTCCTTAGTTTTCTCTAAAAAATTTAATTAGTGAAATTGGATGTTAAAATGCGACCGCAGTTTGCCCCTCCCAAAAGGTAGGTCGGAAGTTTGAAATCTAAAAAATATAAGTTGGGAGAGACTAACATGCCATTCCGTTTTTTATCGAGATACAAGACAAAAATCGAAATCGGCGGCCACAACCTAAAAAAAAATTAATAAATAGATAAATAACGGAAAGTGATATCCCATTTCTTTCTTTCTTTCTAAAATAGCAGGTTACTTGGGTGGATTTTCCTTTCAGAGTTAGCAAGTAGTATATGATCTTCTCGTCGAAGCTTTTTGGTGGGCTTAGAGTCCTTGTCAGATGCCATTTTTCTTATTATATCCTTCTGTTAGCGTGCAATGCATGTTTTTTATGCTACTAAATCTGATGTTAAACAGCAGCCAATCTCCACCATCCCATCTTTCAAGTTTAAAAAAACATAAAAACTAAAAGTCAATTAATCCTGTTAAACTAACTGTATTTGCTACATCATTCACTTTCAAAAAGAAATTACTATCAGAGCTTTATAAACTTTACAATGCAAAGTTTATATATATATTTATTTATTTATTCTTGTATCCGACTCTGTTCTGAGTGGCAGTCCAGACCGAGGCGACATAGTGCTAATTTAAGATAACTCACAATCTTCCAAGTGATTGTGTGGGGGTAATTTAAGGTATTCCACATAGTTTTTTTTGGTTTTGGCAAGAATCTATAACCTATAAGAATTGTGCTTCAGCCAAACTTCTAGCAGCACTTTTTTTGCTGCGAGACTACAAAGACTACAATAAGTATTTAACGACAATTACATCTGTCTATATGCTTGCCGCATATATATATATATATATATATATTATATATATATATTAGAATAGAGAGTGAGAGAGAGAGAGAGAGAGAGAGAGAGGTTATTATCAGGTCAATTTCTCGGTCGTCGATCGTGAATGATCGATGGCCGAAATTATGCGTGCGTTTAGGGAGCAAAAAGTCGCTAACGACTTTCAGCCCAAAACACGCGTTTTGCTTCAACCATCAGATCGTAGCGATGCGACGGCCGAAATATCAACCTAAAAGGGGCTATTCTCAGATCGATATCTATATAAGTTCTTTATATAGATATACACATATATAACTATCTATACTTAGGACCATCTATAAGTTGGCCTCTAGCCTGGAGATTTAACATCATTAATGCTGCAAAATAAGTCAGGTTAGATAACATTCTCTTCATCTGTGACACTAAGTCTACAAGCAAAGCTCTTCAATGGCAGTAAAGTTCCAAATTTTGCAACATTTTCTCAGAATAATGTTAGAATGTTCTCCTCTTGATAGAATCCTGGAATTCTTTGTCAGCACCGAGCAAATACTCCATACCCTCTGTTATAGGATAATGAGATTAGAATGAAAAAAACATTGATCTCGTTCTCCTCATTTTTTATTTCAAGTGCCCGGCAATCTATCATCTTCTACCAGACCTTAGTTTAATCTGCATCGAAGCGCATTTCAGCACCTTTCTGTTCTAAACATGGCCTCACGAAGCTCCTCCTCCACCATACCTCAAAAGCTCTTTGAAGATTCGGACAATTATCACCTACCTTGAGAAAACTACCAAGCCATGACAACAAAATGCTCTGCTGGTCTTCTAATGGAAGCGTCGAGATTGTTCTCCCGATTCCTTCTTCAGCAACCTTCGGATCAAACGATCTGCAACTATGCTGCAACCAACTGTAATCTTCCATTAATGGCTGCAACCACACATTCAACAATAACTGTCTCACATCCTTGGAAGGAAGTATCTCTCCTTTGCCTATACCGACGAAAATACGAGCTGAAATACAGCTTACGATATGGCGATGCATAATTGGTAATTTTTTATGTAACCTAGCTAGCTCATTTTCGACGGCCCACATTTGTGCAAACTCATCAGCTACACGTCGATCAACCAATATTTCCACCAACCATAGGAGATTATCCGCTTCCAGAGCTATATGCTTTAGAATTTTGTCTTTAGAATCGAATGGTCTGTCTGAAAATTCAGGTTCTGTTGCTTGCCTAAATGAAGACAGTAGAGAATTCAAGCAACTCCTGCAAGAATTATACAAAGTTGAAAGGCATATATCTGTAGAACCACTGACGGAAAAACTATTTTCCTTCAAGAGTTTCAGAACCATCGATTTCATCTCTCTACGACCTCTTTCCTCGTTACTTTTAAGAACGAGTTCTAGTACGTGTAGAAGTGTATCGTTGGGAGGGTTAGACGCAGAAGGAGAAACCCTTCTCAATACCGGACTAATTAAGCCGCTGTCGATCTTAAGACGTCTGATCGAAGAGAGCACCTTTTCTTCTTCTTCCCAAGCCCATGGTGCAGCTTCTAAGTAATCCAAACACGACTTGATACACGACCGGAAGCCCAATGTTTCTGCGACCTGATTAAGACATATTAATTGTTATGTTTATGAGTTTCTCAAAAAGAAACCATGCATATCAATCTTTTGTCACTCAAACCAGTCCCAATTTCAAAAGTTTGATTTCTGACTATCACCGAAAAACCAAATCCTAGGTACAGACAACAAAAGCAGAATTGTTCCTCATAGACATGACAATCATAAGTTCATGCATGGTCTTTCAGATTACGTAAAATAATAATAGAACTACGAATATGAGATATAAGATGCATGAACAACATTCAAAATAAGCAATTTTCAATCGTATTACCTAGTAAAAGTAATAGCATGCTGTCAAGCAATTAGAAAACTTCACTTTGCAAACATGACAGTGAAAATAGTACAATGAAGACTGCTTGAGATCAATCATCATTCTAAATTTGTTGGCTCCTCAAAGAAAATAGTAGACACTTATGCTACTTGGCTAAGTAGGCAGAATTTGTCCTCAATCCTTGGTCAAAAACAGATTTAATACGCTTATGCACAATAACATTTACAGATTTCTTCTGAAGCCAAGGAGCAACCTTATTTAGGATACATCTCAAACAAGCATTTGACGAATATTTTACAAATTCCAATTAGGTAGGAAGATATTGAACCATGCTTTCTTATATCTTTTCCTGTATTTTTCATTACAGATTGGTCTTGTCGACCATCATCGTTCTGATTCCTTAAACGTAAAAAAGCACCAGTCTCAAGCCAAAATTCTCTGTTTACCTTGTTAGTGCTATAGAAACATTTATACATTTCATTTTACATATCTAACACATACAGAAACTCGACTGGTTACACATCTTGTTAGGGAAATTTTGAGCAAGCAGAACTTGGACTAAAAAAAATCATTTAATCTCCTACTCATAATGGTCACTACTCAACTAACTTATGTACTTAATTATGTATGAAGACTAACAACCGTAATAGCCATAGACTCGAATTTCTTATTCTAGATGATTCTTGATCCCTGTTAAACTTCCACTTGAACTCGCATTGAAGAAGCTTCAAGAAATTTAATAGATATATGAAGTTATTTAGACAGAGAAATACCTTCATTATTCGAAGAACTCGTTTCACACTTTGTTTGAACATTTCAATCTTTAGTTCCTTGCAATACATTAAACCAATGGTATCCACATAAGTCTCCACATCATCACAGCCCTCAACTTCAATACACGAAACTGCAGACTGTTCAACAAGCTTCTCCATGAAGAAGCTACTATGCTCAAGAAGAATGTCCTTGTGAACACTCATCTTCACCAAAATTCCCTCTTTTCCATACAAAATGACTTTCAAATCACTTGTTTCAGGCTGGCCAAAACCAACAGAGATTTTCCTTGGCGGATTCTCTGCATTTTGCTGGGATGTTATATCAGGAACCAAGCTTTTCTGATCATCAGAACCAACTATCCTTGATTTTGAGGGGGAAGGTTGATATTTCTTCTCTGGTGGAGTTACTGATGTATTATGAACGGAGGAAATTTCTGATGATTTGGTCTTATTTTGGTTATTTTCTGATGGATTGGGCTTATTTTGGTTATTTTGATTCTTGAATGCCTTCTGGAACACAACCTGAGCAGGGCAGCACCAGAAACCTTCTGGGGTCACTGCAATAGGGACATTTCTTATCTTTGCATGGCCTTTTTCAATTCCTCTCACATTGGATTCAGACATTTTTGCTCTTCTTTTTTAAGGAATTTTTCTGCTTGTTAACTGAATTGGGCTAAGCCAATGTGCTTAAAGCAACTTCAATTCTTGCTGCAATAAGAGTTCCTCGGGGATGGTAAAGGATGGGAAAACCTATAATCAGAGTGTTTAACAAACCAGCTCAGAAATTTGCTGCAAAATAACTGAAAAGCTTATAAATAAAGCATTTTACGGTTTATCAAATACTTAAACTAATCAGCACCCATAAAAACTGAATATTAAAAAGATAAAGTGAACAAAAACCAAACTGATGAAAGATATGCAAACTCCCAGAACCAGAATAAAGTTTTTTGAAAGAAAAGAGAACCAGAAAACCTGATAAAAGCAATTAGAAGCTGAGAAGCTACTCACCAGGGCTATCTTGAACAATTGGAGTAGTTGCAATGAGCACTAACTCAGATCTGAGGCTTCTAACATATACTTAATATAAATAATATAAGAAAATGAGGAAGATGATTCTTTTTTTTCTCAGAGTTACTCAGATGTGCTGAAACAGGCATTTGAGGCACGTCTCTCATCTCTTTTACAAACAAAGGTTCATTGAACTGCTTCCCAATGATGAACATTGCAGAATGGCTAGTTTTTTGAG
Source organism: Xerophyta viscosa (assembly GCA_002076135.1). Taxonomy (NCBI): domain Eukaryota; kingdom Viridiplantae; phylum Streptophyta; class Magnoliopsida; order Pandanales; family Velloziaceae; genus Xerophyta; species Xerophyta viscosa. Next base: position 841,731 of record MJHO01000011.1, read on the forward strand.
GAAAAGGAAAGTGTTTTGTCCTTAAAAGAAAGAATACTTCTCCCTGGGGAGTTGTGAGGCATGTGTTTGTTTGTTTCTCTGGTGTCATCTACCTAGTTACAGTTTCTAAATAGTAACATAAATAGGACAAGGGCAAAAGACAACAAAACATTTCCTTTATCCAAGCTTGCATTTTCAACTAGCCATGCATGTTTCTCTAAAAAAAATTTAAAAAAAAAAAAAAAAAAAAAAAAAAAAAAAAAAAAACTAGACATGCATGTCCTTTCTAGATTTAATTTAATAGTGGAAGTAGAAGTGTTACCCTATTTTCTATTACGAATTGTTACTTAAAATATATAGCAAAAATAAACTAAAGATATATACTATATATCCTAGCACGCTTGTCTCTGGAATACTGGACCACTCTCTTTCAAGACATCAGATCAAGCCAGCCTAGTTTCCAAAGATATCTTCTTTAAAGCATGCTTCACATCATAACTTATTGTGGTTTGCAGCAAGAACAGCATGATATTGATAAAAGGCCCACAAGTGCTATCCATATAATGAAAAAGAATGGCAGTTACAACATAGATCCAGAAATCAGAAAAATAGGGAGAATTTCAGATTAATTTTTTTGATCATTACTAATGACAGTTACAGGTACTATTTATAGACAACTGTTGCCTAATCATTTACAGCTGGAATAACTAACTAGTTTCTAGAAACTATATAAGCTCTAACTAATCCAGTGTCTTTAAAACTTTCTGCTCATTCAACACTCCCCCCTCAAGATGAGCTGGGGATGAAAGACATAAGCTCATCTTGCCAATAATCTTGTCAAAAACAGGAGCTGCAAGAGACTTGGTTAGGACATCAGCAAGTTGATTGGATGAACTGATATGATTAAGAGCAATGAAGCCTTGCTTATAAAGATCTCGAACAACATGACAATCTATTTCTATGTGTTTCGTGCGTTCATGAAACACTGGATTTGCAGCAATGTAGATTGCAGCCTGATTGTCACACCAGAAAGGAATCGGGAGCTCAACAGAGATCTGAAAATCTTTCAGAACATAAGCAATCCATTGTAGTTCTCTGACAGTAGCAGCCATGGCTCTATATTCTGCCTCTGCTGATGAACATGAGACAGTTGATTGTTTCTTAGTTTTCCAAGAAACAAGGCAATCTCCTAGAAATATACAGTATCCAGTTAAAGATCTTCTTGTGAATTTGCAACTTCCCCAATCTGCATCACTGTATGCTTGAGGTTTTAGAGTGGTGGAACTAGGATAAAACAACCCTTTAGATGGACAACCAGCAAGATATCTAAGAACATGAGTGGCTGCTATCCAATGTGATTGCTTAGGAGACTGAACAAATTGACTCAGCTGCTGCACAGCATGAGTTAAATCTGGTCTAGTAAAATTCAAGTATAATAAACGCCCCACTAATCTTCTGTATCTGGCAGGATCTGGATAGGCAGGACTAGTGTCTTCAGCTGAAAACTTAAAATCCTTAGGAAATGGAGTAGAAACAGGATGACAATCCAACATTTCTGTATCCCTAAGAATGTCAATGACATACTTTCTCTGACTAATATAAAGTCCTTCATGAGACCTGGCAATCTCCATACCTAAAAAATATTTGGCAGTGCCAAGATCTTTAATAGAAAATGCAGCATCTAGAAACTGTTTAACCTTATGAATTTGTCCCTCATCTGAACCAGTGATGAGCACATCATCCACATAAACCAGTAAGAACAGCATAGACTTAGGAGTTACAAGAGTAAACAAGCAATTATCATGATAGGATTGCTTAAACCCAAAATCATTCAGCTTAGAAGTGAATTCAGCATTCCACTGCCTTGAGGCTTGTTTAAGACCATAGATGGATTTTCTCAATTTACAAACCTGACCAGGAAGAGCTTTTGCATAGCCAGGAGGAGGTAACATATAAACTTCTTCATCAATAAATCCATGCAAGAATGCATTATTGATATCTAATTGATGTAATGGCCAATTGTGTGATGCTGCTACTGCTAGAAGGATCCTAACAGTTACTGATTTAGCCACTGGTGAGAAAATTTCTGAATAATCCTCACCTTCCACTTGTGTATATCCTTTAGCCACTAGTCTTGCTTTAAATCTATCAACAGATCCATCTGGCTTACATTTAACCCTGTAAACCCACTTAGAACCAATAGGTCTCTTTCCTGCAGGTAAAGAGGTTAGCTCCCAAGTAGCATTATCTTCAAGGGCTTGCAGTTCTTGATTCATAGCATCTACCCACTTTATATTAGTTCTGGCTTGATTATATGTATAAGGTTCTTGAAATGTTGACAAGTTAGCCACAAATGACTCATGAGTTTTAGAGAAAACACAGCAATCAGTAGAAATATAAGCAGATGTTGAATCAGTAGTACAAGTATTTATCAAGACAAAATCATCCAAGTAAGTTGGAAGCTTTCTGGTTCTAGTACTATGTCTGATAGATGGTACAGGTTCAAGCTGAGAATCTGAAGGAGAAATCAAATGTGGAGAAGGTTCTGTAAAATTTTCAGATTCAGATTGAGGATGTAATGGTAACATGGGAGCTTTAGAGATCATGATATCATTAGGAAAGTCATCATTGATGGGATTTGGAAGAACTATGTCTGATTCTGGTTTATCATGGAGAGGAAAAATTGACTCATGAAATATGACATCCCTAGATACAATGGTTTTATGTAAAGCAGGACAGTATATCTTGTATCCCTTTTGCCCTGGAGGATATCCAACAAATATCCCCTTAAAACTTCTGGGATCAAATTTGTCTTTATGAGGGGTATTATCTACTGCAAAAGCCAAACAACCAAAGGTTTTAAGGTTTGAAAGATCAGGTTTACAGTGATGAAGTATTTCAAAAGGTGATCTCCATTGCAAGATTGGAGAGGGCAATCTGTTTATTAGATAAGTGGCTGTGAGAACTGCATCCCCCCAGAAATGTTTAGGTAAATGTGACTGAATCAACAATGATCTAGCCACTTGAAGCAAGTGTTTATGTTTTCTTTCTACTACTCCATTTTGTTGGGGTGTATAAGGACAACTTCTTTGATGTATAATTCCATGTTTAGAAAGAAGGTTTTGGCAGTTTTCATTCAAGAATTCCGTGCCATTGTCAGTCCTAATGATCTTGACATGACTTTGGTACTGAGTTTTGATCATTAAAAGAAAATTTTCAAGGATGCTGCTGACTTGAGTTTTGAATTTCATCAGAAAAGTCCATGTACATCTACTATGATCATCAACAATAGTTAAAAAGAAACGAAATCCATTATTTGTGGCTTGTTTATAGGGCCCCCAGACATCAATGTGAAGCATAGAAAATGTCTCAGTGCTCTGAATAAAACTGACAGGAAAAGGAGTTCTTTGTTGTTTAGAAAGAGGACAAATTTCACATATACTAGAATCTGATTTATTCTCGGTAGTTTGAATACAATCAGAGAGATGTTTTATTACAGCAAATGAAGGATGCCCTAGCCTATTATGCCAAGTAGAAAGAGTAACTACTGAACAAGCTTTATTTTCAGAACTAGAATTATAGAATCTTCTGGCTCTAAGTACATAAGAAGCATATAACTGCTGGCTTTGTAGAATAGCTTGAGGAGTGAATGAATCTTTATTCAGGATGTATAGCTCCTTGATAACTTTACCAGCTGCAAGGACCTGTCCATTTTTAAGGTCCTGTAGCAAGCAAAAATCATCAAAAAACTGAAAAAAAAGAAAGGATTTTGCTAGTTTTCTGACTGATAAAAGATTGTGTTTGAAAGAAGGTATGAATAAACATCCAGTCAGTGTTAATGTGGAAGATAAAACAACATCTCCAATCTTATGTACTTGTCTAATGCTACCATCAGGCAAACAAACAGGGGTAAATGAATCAACATTTCTAAGATTAATCATATTTTCTAAATTAGAACTCATATGTCCTGTGGCTCCAGTGTCATTAATCCAATCATCCTTATTCAAATAATCAACATTATTAGAACTAAGATAAGAGAGGCTGATGCTACCTGCAAAATCCTGAAAATATGCAAAGTTCACTGAACCTGCTGAACCTCCAGCAGTGTTATCAAGCTGAGCTTTTCCTTTCATCATTCTTCCAATCTCCTTCTGGACTGCATTTGCTATAACACTATGCCAATCTTTGTCTTCAATTGATGTTCCTTCAAATGGTGTCTCAGCTAAATAAGCATTTCCACCAACATTCTGAAGTTTACCAGTATTCTGAGGTTTGCCTTGTGCAGGTTTCCACCACTCTGGAAACCCTATGATATGGAAACATTCTTCCTTAAGATGTCCAGTTTTCAGACAGTGTGAACATTTCAGATTGCTCTTATCCTTCTTAGAGCCACCTTTCATAGCATTCTTCATTCCTGTACCTTCCTTTTTCCAATTCTGTTGCTTCACCATCATAGCTGAGTTTTCAACTACTGTGGTATTAGACATTCCAACACTCACTTGCTTGTGTTTTTCAGCCTTCAGCAACATTGAATATACTTTATTCATGGTCGGCGGTGGATCTAACATCAAGATTGAGCTCCTTTCAGGTTCATATACATCATTAAGTCCCATAAGAAATTGCATTACTCTGTCCTCCACTTCTCTTTCATGAAGCTGTTGCTTCAGAACACCTTCTGCTTCAAGAGAGGGCCTCAATTGAACATATTGATCCCATAGCTGCTTTAGTTTACTATAATATTGTACAATACTCATATCTCCTTGTCTCATCAAAGAAATGTCACGTTTCAGCTGAAAAACCATGGGAGAATTACAACTTCCAAATCTTTCCGAAATATCATCCCAAAGCTCCTTTGCTTCATTAACGAACATGAAATCAGAAGCAATTTCCTTTGATATCGAATTCTTGATCCAAGCAAGCACCATGCTATGAACTCTTCTCCATTTCCTGTAATTAGAAGAAGTAGTAGCAGGCATTTTACAAGTTCCATCCACAAAACCTAGCTTATTTTTGGCTTCTAGTGCAGTGATCATAGAGTTCTTCCAAATCAGATAATTTTTGTCTGTCAAAGGACAATTTACGATCATCAATCCAGGTGTTTCTGAACCATGGAGCTGCAATTCATCATCAGGATCATAGAATTGCATTCGCTCCCTCAGAATTTCCTGTGTTTCCTCATCTTCAGATTCTTGATCTTTAGCCATTTGAAAAATTTCAGCAGATCATATTGTGAATCAAACAGAGAGAAAGAAAACCTGATAGAAATCAACAGCAATAGAGACAAGATCGACAAGATCGAGTCCTGCTCTGATACCATATAATGAAAAAGAATGGCAGTTACAACATAGATCCAGAAATCAGAAAAATAGGGAGAATTTCAGATTAATTTTTTGATCATTACTAATGACAGTTACAGGTACTATTTATAGACAACTGTTGCCTAATCATTTACAGCTGGAATAACTAACTAGTTTCTAGAAACTATATAAGCTCTAACTAATCCAGTGTCTTTAAAACTTTCTGCTCATTCAACATATACTGATTTTGGCCCCAAATTTTTTTTTTCTCACTGCAGATGAAGACCCAAAGAGCATGTCAAGATAATTGTAGCATGTAAAGAATCTACGATTGGATTATAAAAAAAAATTTACATGTATGAAAAAGTACAATTGGAACCTTTGAGCTAGTTACCTCAGTTATTCTTGTATAGGGATGGGTATTACTGGATGGATGGCTGAGATTCGAGAGTGCCAGAAAGTTACAAACAAACTTGCAACTTTTATCTAGAGAAAAGTCAACATCTTAACCATTCAACTAATCCATCACTTATTTCTTAAACGCTAGGGAGCAAATTCAACTAATTCATCAATTAAGCAAATTCCTTAATTGTTTATACTAATTCTTCAAAACAAATAAATACATCACGAACCATTATATCAAGTGCAAAATTTTCACCTGACTTGCCTCTCACGAACGGATTCTCACTAAAGACAAGTTATGGTGGTTGTCCATTTTGATAATATCTATTCACTCTGTCTAATTTAACAGGATCATCGACATCGAGGTCACATCTTCGGTACACTTAACGAATCCTCCTTACCATCTCTTGACAGCTTCCACGCCCTCCAGACCGACCGCAAGAATAACTTACACCGATATATACCTGCACAAGCTTCGGATTTCTATGTCATGTATACACCACTCTCCAGGAAGAATTAGAAGCAGTGGATAAACCCGGTGTACTAAGATAAACGGACAAATTTGGTATAGATATTAGCTGATAACGTAATATACTGTTTTACTAGAAAAGATAAACACAATTTAAAATAAATTTAGCACGTCCTAATTCATAATTATAAAACTCTTCCACATAAGTATATGATAAAACTCTTCCACAGAGACATTTGTTTCTTTGTCTCTCTAGCTGGTTCCAGTATCCAAAGTAGTAACACAATAGAAAGGATAAGGAAGGGCAAAAGACGACAAGGATTCGAGCAAATCTAGAAATGCAAAAATATAATTTGATCTATCCATACCTCTACTACTTGCATGTTCACTGTTCAGTCATCCATGTCTGTTCTCTTTGTTATAGTATATAATAATATATCGAAGTTTACCCTGCTTCTAATTATTTACGTTTTTACTTAAAATATGTAGCAAAATGTAGAAATTTTTTTAATAATAAGATATTGTCTGTATTACAAATATTAAGCCTGTCAGTTGACATGCACAAAACATAAGTAGTTCCAAAAGTATAAAGCAAAATCTCTTAAATACAAAGAAAATAGAGATATAAAAAGCTAAAATCACTCGCCATACAAAATATTTCCCAGACAAAAAAGTAAAAAATTATTTGGGGTAGGTGGAGAACCCCATCACTTTTCAATCACGTCAGTTGTGAAGATGAAGAAGCACACACACAAACACACCATCCGCACATCCCATCTGCTTTGTGGATATTTCTTAGCTTTGATATAGAAAAATATAAATATCTTTCTTCATGGAACCCTCATGGTTCGATACAAAAATAGGGCCATATAACATATATGGAGTTGTGTGTGGTACACATTTCATGCATTTTGTATGAAACTGATTGTATAAGAAGTCATAATGATCCTGATAAATAATAGAAAAATACAAGTTCTTCACATATTCATCAAAAAATCTACCAAATTATATGATTAAAAAATAAATAAATATGTTGAGAGCAATTTTTTTTTAAAAAAAATAACATAAAAATTATATATTTTGATTAGATTTATAATTTTTTTATTAATTTTTTTTTAAAAAATACATTGAAATATTGAAATAGATATTTTAGGGTCAAAAAATGTTCGAGCTCTAATTATCTCACTCAATTTCTCATTTTCTCAATAAAATAATGGACAAATGAGATGAGATTGTTTTCTCGCGTGATGGGTGTAACTGGATGAATCAGAGAGAAAGTTGCTTCCTTGCAACTTGCAGTTTTCCTTTTTTTTTTTAAACCATATTGCAGTACTTAACAAATTGATACATCAAAAGCCAATCTTCGAACTAGATCTATATGTTTTTTTTTTTTAAAAAAAAGGTTTTTCAACATGCTTGTCGGTGCAACAAGCCAGACACCACCGGTTGACTATTGTACTTTCTACTTCTCCTTGTCCAAACCATTAGTTCAGAACTCAGATCCATTAATCCCTGAAGCTCAGTCACTCAAAAAAAAGTATCTCAGTATATAAAATCAGAGTAAAATGTTAGAATCCACAAAGAACTTAGTTATCTCATCGTCATGCTCTCTGCCCATGGCCTTCATCTTTGCTTACTCTGCTTCAGTTCAATTAAACGACCCAGGTACAAAAATAGATATACAATTCTTTTTTTCTGGACAAAAACATAGCTAAAATTCTGTTATTAGATCTTATTAACTTCTAATGCTTAAATTTATTGACAGATTGGTATTTTTGGTTTCCACTGTACTCTGCTGCTTTTGGAGTAAATCTCTTTTCGACGATGTCTCTATGCACCATGAACAAGGTGGCTGAAGCAACCTGTATAGGAGCTCTGTTGTTGTTGATTAAGTTATTGGCGGAATCATTTTACATGGAGGGGGTAAAAGGGATTATTTCTCTGGATATGAGGGAGAGAGTGGTCAGAGAGAAGATTGGCAGTCTTTTAGTTGCTGCATCTATGTTTCTACACATGAAGTCTGACAAAATTTCTGCTGGAAATCACAAAAAACACAGTAGAATTTCTCAATCTGCAACGATTATCAATTATGGTACTATATGATTTTTCTTTTTTCTTTTTTCTTTTTTCTTTTACTATGTCAAGTTAAGTGCAGTTTAAGAAGTGACTTCAAAGGTTAACATTTTGACTTTTGCTACAGGGATGTTCTTGCTTGTAGCTGTAAGCATAGGGCTCTGTCTCTTTTTCTTCATTTCAGTCAAAGCAGATATGAAGTTGTAATATCAGTACAGTACTCTGTGTATTATCCTGAAAATTTTCTATGTTAGAAAATCCACTCCACTGATTTCATTTGTTTTCAATCAATCTATTATGCTGAGCCTAAAATCATTAAAATGAGACTCGGATTTGGTTCAGTAGAAATTTCACAGTAAATATAGCTTATTTTCTCAAAAGAAATGTAATTTATGATGCATTTCTAGGCAATTTGAAAAGCAAACTATGTATTAACTAGTCCACATATTAAGATCTGACGTTGCTTTTTTCAAGTTTCTCAGACGAAGATCAAAGCCAGTAACTACAAATAGAAACCAGATCAATGATTTCTTCGAAGTAGACAGAAACTCCGGAACTATCCAAATTCCAGTGGTTGCTTGAGTTAGGATCTGCTCCGATTTGTTCAACCGCATCTTCAACCACACAAAATCCCACATTCAAGCAAAATCAGAAACAAGATGCTTGATTTTGCGATCAGTTCTAATCCTTCCCCCGAAATTTGCGCATCGTAGTGGCTTCTTCTATAGAAATATTATCTCATAAAATAGAGACCGAGTATAAGCGTAAACCTCACAAAAAATAATTAATTATAAACAATTCTTTGTTGGTTTCAATATCTTCTACTTTTTAAGTCAGTTCATGTCGTTATTATTACTGGGCGCATCACAGATTGTTGATCGAACAAACTATATATTATTGATCGTGTTCAAATAACTTTCCTGAGTGCATACACTGATAATCTAAAAAAATGGAATATGAAATACATCTGATCTAATATGTTAACATTTTTTAAAAAAGGAATAGTAAATCCGCAAATGCAGGTCAATACTGTGAGCTTCCATTATACAAATGATTAACATGAATGCTCGGCAGCTGCTGCTGCTCATGAAGATGATTGAATGCCAGAATATAATTCTGAAAACCTCTTTCGATCTTCACCTGCGACCGAGATGCAGCAGCGCCGGCGGCGGCAGCGGAGGCAGAAGCTTCGAGATGTATCTGCTGAGCAACACTAATACGCAAATGTAATAGTGCTTGATAAAATTCATGCAGATCTTCTAAGCTCAGCTGATTCAGGTTAGCGTTCCACCAATATGATTTTTCGCCTAGCACGAACTTCGCAGCTTCTTCTAGATCACTTCTACGTTTCTTCTCCGCTTCTAACAACAGCGACATTTCTGCGTACTGTTTATTAAGCTCCCTAACAGTATTTCTATTATTGCAATTGTTATTATTCTGAGTGGAGGCGGCGCCGGCCTGGTCGACGGCTGCGCCGGTGATGTAACGGTCGATGACGGAGTCGACGGAAGGGTGTCCGAAGGAGAATGCCTTCCCGGCGGGGGAGAAGACGACAATGCCGATCTCGGCGCCGCAGAGAATGGAGAGCTCGCCGGCTTTCTTAAAAAGACCTGTGCGGCGCTTGGAGAAAGTGACTTGGCGAGCTTCTTCGTTCTCGATCCTCTTTATCTCTATCTTCTGGCGTCCCATGCTCGGCTTCCCCCTCGCCATCGTTAATCCCTTGTGTTACAAGAAAGAAAAAAGAAGAAGAAGAAGAAGAAGATTGAATATTATGTTCTTTAACTTGAATACCATGGTTTACTTATGAGGATATATACTTAATATATTGTGATGACGATAATAATATCTTAATTATTGTGGAAATCCACGTGTAATAATATTTTGATTCTCAGAATATCTTAATTTATACATAGCCTAATTTCTTACTATTTAAAGTTGATAAATAAATATTCTGAAGTTTAATAGTTTATTATAGATAGAGAGAATGAGCAGCATCAATGCAACTTTGGTAAGTCTTTTTATCTGCTCAGCTCAAGCCCGTGAGAATTTAATCGTTTTATCACGGTGTTGGGATTTTTGTATGGAAATCGCACACGTGTGCCCCTTACGTACCATATATGATTTAGTCTAAAAGATATTTGTAGGTCTATAATAGTCTTCTTTCAGATTGAGCCAGATAACGGAATGGTAATAATACCGGTTACTCAAAAGAGAATATATGTACATTGAATTTGCTGGCCAATTTATTATTTTTTTAAAATAAAAATGGTAGATTTTGTATGAAGAATAATAATTCTTCGTTGCCTATTAATTCATATACTAGACAAAAAGTTGAAACTGTCCACTTTCAAAATAAATTCAATTTTATTATGGTCAATTTTCTATTTGACTACAGTAGATTATGAAGCTGTATTACAGTTCGCAGCAATCAGAACATAAATGAGCATAGGAATGTCCAGCAAGCTACCTTTTAAAGCAGTAACTCCAGTGATACGAGATCACTGCTCTAATGATCTAAAGTGCTACACTGGCCAATTTATTCAAATATACTTGTTATCTCTATATTTACCTCTAAATGTATTTAGATTTTGAGATGATTTGATAAATAGTAGATTGGTATATGATAAATTGAAAGATCGATGGATTTAGAAATAATTGTAAGAGACGTATAGCAGTTAAAGAGAGATGGTCCGTGACTCCGTGGCGTACCATGCTCACTCTGCAGTGGTGTGATATAATGGAAAATTATTTTCAGGAAGTATTTCCCAACCCAAAAAAAGACAATGGCAATAAATAAAAGTAATTAGGAGAGGAATCGGATGACGAAGGAAAGGCAGAAAGGCAAAAAAGCTCTCTCGACCGACAAAAATTTGCATGACGCAAGGGCACGACCTCAATACCGCATCTATCGACCGAACTAACTGCCTCCCCTTGGCTTCCGTATCCCCATATACTAATTTTGCATGGCACTTAGTTGGCATACCACCCCAACCTATGGGTGTACCTTCTCTGAGCATGGGCTGGGCCTAGCCCCATCCCTAAGTGGAGCCATATGAGGCGGAAGTCCACGTACGGTAGCTAAAGCCTCCTCCTCAGGGAACGAGCGTAGCAGAGTGAAAAAACCACCTTCTAGCCTCCAGGTTAGCCCTTAACTTAGAAAGTCACTGACTTCCAAATCTTGGAAGTATATCAGAAGGCCTAAAAATTATTTCTTTACAGGAAAAGATGCATCAACTCCGTGATGATGAACGCACTAAATTTCGTCTCCCCTATCATTTGTGTAGATAATTTCAGCGCAGTTGACAGGGCAGTTTACTGCATACTGAAAGGTCTTCTCAGTAAGTCCCAATTTTATGAAAATTTATTTTCTAGTATGCAACGTACTAGAAAAAAAAAGACGGGGATGAAATACATGGCAAATTGTGGTGCGTAGCATATCATATTCTTCTACGTGTCCAAGTAATAGCACATGGTTTTGCTATGCGTTTGAGGGCTTCTATTTTGGCTCTTCTTGTTGGGTTTGGGTGTCCCTCCAATGTGGTGGAGAATGGCCCAAATCCAAGTCCATATAGATGGCCCATGTGGAGTGGCAAATATCTGAAATTATAAGAAAGTTGATGGGTTATTGGATAACCATCTTAGTGGGGTAAAAACCCTAACCTAAACAGCCAGCCGTAGGTTAAAGAGGTGTAGAACCCGAAACAGCAAGTGTATGTGCAGAAATTTGGGGTTTTTTCAACCTGACACAGTTTCATCAAGTGAACGATCTGAAGTCGTCTACCGTTGGATCGATCTGAAATTTTGAGGGGAGGTTCCTGACTCATTGATCTTGGATCTGAACGGTGGAGATCGGATTTGGAGACTTCTACAGTGGTGAATCGGGACTGGTTTCACAGACCGTTTGGTGATTTTCTGCACTTATTTGTGTGAAATGTAACTCTTTGTTTGTGTGAATTTTGATCAAGGAATCTTGTGGACTGATTGTGGTTGGCTTGTATAGTCTCTAGTATATCTAGAAGAAGGACTGTTTGTAAACTCCTGGTGATTAGCGGAGCATTTGACTTCGTCCCGTGGTTTTTTTACTCTCCGATTTGGAGAGGTTTTTCCACGTTAAATCGTGGTTTCTTTTGTGATTGTATAGTTGTGTTGATAATTTCTGATGTGTGATCATTGTTAGATTAGTGCCTTGTCCCTTTCTTGGTTCAATCAAAGATTTGTGGAAAGTATATGTGCCTACGATATTTATGATTGTGCTGTTTGCAGTAGTTGTGTTTCCGCTGTACCGTAGTTGTGTTTTGTGGTATTTTTCCCATCAAACTGGTATCAGAGCTATTGATCTTGTGATTATCTTGTGGTGAACAATGGAAGGAAGTGTAGGCAAAATGATTTATTTGAATGGTTCAAATTATCAGCTTTGGAAAACTAAGATGGAGGACCTTCTCTATGTGAAGGGTTATCATCTACCGGTGTTTAGCACAGAGAAACCTGATGGTAAGAGTGAAAAAGAATGGGAACTGGAACATCGTGTTGTTTGTGGATTTATTAGACAGTGGGTTGATGAGAATGTGCTGAATCATATTGATGCTGTGAATCATGCGCGCACACTGTGGGAAAAGATTGAAGAGTTATATGCTAGAAAAGCTGGGACTAGCAAACTCTTCTTGATGAAGAAGCTAATGGCATTAAGGTATAAGGATAATACTCCTATGGCAGATCATTTGAATGAGTTGCAAGGTATTCTAAATCAGCTGTCCGCAATGGGTATCAAATTTGATGATGAGGTTCATGGTCTTTGGCTTCTCAGTAGTTTGCCGGACTCTTGGGAGACTTTCAGAACTACTCTCTCTAATTCAGCTCCTGGTGGTAAGATTACTATGGATTTGGCCTTGAATGGTGTTCTTAATGAAGAGATGAGAAGAAAGGCGCAGTGTTCCACTTCTATTTCTTCAGAGTCAGAAGCCTTGGTGACAGAGAATAGGGGGAGAAGTAGTACCCGAGGTCAGAGTGGCAGAGGTAAGAGCAGAAGCAAGTCCAGGGGCAGATATGCTAACGTAGAGTGTCACGGTTGTGGTCAGAAAGGGCATATCAAGAAATATTGTTGGAAGCTGAAGAAAGATAACAAGAAAAACAAGGATAAGGAAAAGAAGAAGGACTCGGGCAGTGTTGAAGATCAGGTTGCAGTTACTTCTGAAGATTTTCTTATTGCTTGTGATAGTGATGCTGTTAATCTTGCAAGTCATGATGCTTCTTGGGTGATAGACAGTGGTGCAACAGTGCATATCTCTTCGAGGAAGGATTTCTTTACATCTTTCACATCTGGTGATTTTGGAAGAATCAAGATGGGTAATGATGGCTATTCTAATGCTATTGGCATTGGTGATGTCTGCTTGGAGACACACAACGGTATGAAATTTACTCTTAAAGGTGTAAAGTATGTTCCTGATGTTCGCATGAATTTAATCTCTGTTAGCAAGCTTGATGATGAAGGTTTTTGTAACACTTTTTATGATGGTCAATGGAAGCTCACCAAAGGTTCTATTATTTTTGCCAAAGGAAAGAAGTCTGTATCTCTTTATCTTATGCATGCAAAGATCTGTACTGATGTTGTTAGTGCTGCAGAATGTGATGAATCTGTTGATTTATGGCATAAGAGACTTGGTCACATCAGTGCGAAGGGGATAACAGTTCTTGCTAAGAAGGAATTTCTTCCTGACATCAGAAGTTCGATCTTGAAGAAGTGCTCTCACTGTTTTGCAGGTAAACAAAACAGGGTTTCTTTTCAGAGTTCTCCTCCTTCAAGAATGCCATGTGTACTTGACTTGATACATTCTGATGTCTGTGGTCCTATGAAAAGTAAAACACTTGGTGGTTCTCTTTATTTTGTCACTTTCATTGATGATCATTCAAGAAAGATTTGGGCATATACATTGAAGACAAAAGACCAAGTGTTGGCTACCTTTAAGCAGTTTCAGGCCTTAGTAGAGAGGCAGACTGGGAAGAAAGTGAAGTGCATCCGGACCGATAATGGTGGTGGGTATGTAGGGCCATTTGATGATTACATCAGAGAACAGGGTATTCGACACCAGAAGACTCCTCCTAAGACACCTCAGCTAAATGGTTTAGCGGAGAGGATGAATAGAACACTGGTTGAGAGAGTCAGATGTTTACTCTCACATTCTAAGCTACCTAATTCCTTTTGGGGTGAAGCTTTGAGTTCAGTTGTTCATGTGCTGAATTTGTCACCTTGTGTTCCACTTCAGTTTGATGTTCCAGAACATGTGTGGACTGGTAAGGATGTTTCTTATAACCATTTGCGGGTCTTTGGATGTAAAGCTTTTGTGCATGTTCCCAAAGATGAGAGGTCTAAGCTTGATGCTAAGACTAGACAATGTGTCTTTATTGGTTATGGTCTAGATGACTTCGGTTACAGGTTTTATGATCCTGTTGAGAAGAAGCTTGTCAGAAGCAGAGATGTCATTTTTATGGAGGATCAGACCATTGAGGATATTGACAGGGCAGTCAATATATTACCGCAGTCCAGAGATGATTTGGTTGACTTGATTCCAGGTACATTACCTACAGTAGCAGAGCAAGCAGATGATGATGTGCAGACCGATCAGCAGGTCGCAGGTGACATGGGTGTTCCTACTCATGATGTAGGTGATGATGATATTGATGTTGATGAGCAGTCAGACCAGCTACCTCAGACAGATGTACTACAGGCTCCAGCTTGGAGGTCCACGAGAGCTCGCCAACCTTCTAGTAGGTATCCTTCATCAGAGTATGTGTTACTTAGTGACGGGGGAGAACCCGAAGATTTTGAAGAGGCTATGGAGGATGAACATAAGAAGGAGTGGTTGGAGGCTATGCAGGATGAGATGAGATCTCTAATGGCAAATCATACTTATGATTTGGTGAAACTTCCGAAAGGCAAACGAGCTTTGAGAAACAAGTGGGTTTACAGAATAAAACAGGAAGAAAATTGTTCACATCCCCGCTACAAAGCTAGATTAGTGGTAAAGGGTTTTAGTCAAAAGAAGGGGGTTGATTTTGATGAAATTTTTTCTCCTGTGGTGAAGATGACATCTATCCGTGTTGTTCTTGGCTTAGCTGCAAGCCTTGATTTAGAGATTGAGCAGATGGATGTCAAGACAGCTTTCCTTCATGGTGATTTGGAGGAAGAGATCTACATGGAGCAGCCGGAGGGATCAGAGTAAAAAAGGAAAAGAGGATTATGTGGGCAGGTAAAAGAATGTTAAGAAGCTTTATGGCTTGAAACAGGCACCGAGGCAGTGGTACAAGAAGTTTGAGTCTGTTATGGAGCAGCAGGGCTACAGGAAGACTACTTCTGATCACTGTGTTTTTGTTCAGAAATTTTCTGATGATGACTTTATTATTCTTCTGCTCTATGTTGATGATATGTTGATTGTTGGCAGGAATGTTACCAGAATTAACATGTTGAAGAAGGAGTTGAGCAAGTCTTTTGCTATGAAAGACTTAGGCCCGGCTAAGCAAATTTTGGGTATGACTATTTGCCGAGATAGAGCTTCTAGGAAGCTATTTCTATCACAGGAGAGGTATATTCAGAAAGTGCTTCAGAGATTTTGCATGGATAAAGCTAAAGTGGTCAGTTCTCCTCTTGCTACTCACTTTAAGCTTAGTTCGAAGCAGTGTCCATCTAATGATGATGAGAAAAGAGACATGCAAAAGGTTCCTTATGCATCAGCTGTTGGTAGTCTTATGTATGCTATGGTTTGTACTCGGCCAGATATTGCTTATGCAGTTGGTGTGGTTAGTAGATTTCTTTCTAATCCAGGAAGAGAGCATTGGAATGCAGTAAAGTGGATTCTGAGATATCTCCGGGGCACTAGTTCCTTGAAGCTTTGCTTTGGGAGTGAGAAACCTGTGTTAGTAGGTTATACTGATGCAGACATGGCAGGAGATGTTGATTCTCGCAAATCTACTTCAGGCTACTTGATCACATTTGCTGGAGGAGCTGTGGCTTGGCAATCTAGGTTGCAGAAATGTGTTGCGCTTTCTACTACAGAGGCAGAGTTTATTGCAGCAACAGAAGCATGTAAGGAGTTGCTATGGATGAAGAAGTTTGTGCAGGAGCTTAAGTTCACTCAAGAAAGGTATGTCTTATATTGTGACAGTCAAAGTGCCATACACCTTGGTAAGAACTCTACATTTCATACAAGATCAAAACATATTGACGTTCGTTATTCATTGATAAGAGATGTGTTAAATTCTAAGTTGCTTGGACTAGAGAAGATTCACACCGATGATAATAATTCGAATATGTTGACAAAGACTTTACCGATGGATAAACTTGAGACATGCCGTATGATCGCCGGGATGGCGGTCTCCTCCACATAGTCGGGAGGGGGAGAATTGTTGGGTTTGGGTGTCCCTCCAATGTGGTGGAGAATGGCCTCCAAATCCAAGTCCATAAGTGGCCCATGGTTGGAGTGCAAATACTCTGAAATCTATTAAGAAAGTTTGATGGGTTATTGAATAAACCATCTTAGTGGGGTAAAAAACCCTAAACCTAAAACAGCCAGCCTGTAGGTTAAAGAGGTGGTTAGAACCCGAAACAGCAAATGTATGTGCAGAAATTTGGGGTTTTTCAACAAGCTGACACCAGAGTTTCATCCAAGTGAACGATCTGTAAGTCCGTCTAGCCCGTTGGAATCGATCTGAAATTTTGAGGGGAGGTTTCCGGACTCATTGATCTGATTGAACGGTGAAGATCGGATTGGAGACTTTCTACAGTGGGAATCGGGAACTTGTTTTTTCACAGACCCGTTTGGTGATTTCTGCACTTATTGTGTGATTGTATTCACTCTTTGTATGTGTATTTTGATCAAGGATCTTGTGGATCTTGAATTGTGGGTTGGCTGTATATCTTCTAGTATTATCTAAGAGAGGAACTGTTGTAATCTCCCTGGTGATTAGTGGAGCATTTTGGACTTCGTCCCGTGGTTTTTTACCCGATTTGGAGAAGGTTTACCACGTTAAATCGGTTGGTGTTCTTTGTGATTGTTATAGTTGTGTTGATAATTTCTGATGTGGTGATCATGTTATGATTATGTGCCTTGTCCTTTCTTGGTTCAACAAGATTTGGGAAAGTATATGTGCCTACGATTATTTATGATTGTTGCTGTGTTGCAGTAGTTGTGTTTTCGCTGTACCGTAGTTGTTGTTGTGGTATTTTTCCCATCACTTCTCTCATCTGATGTGATCAGTAGCTGTTATTTAAAATTGTTTAGCCCTTGCGAAATGGAGCAGGACATGTTCTTGACTCTCTCTGAAACTCAAGGGACATTCTGAAGGGCTGTTATCCTCGATGCTGCCGCCTCCTGGCCTCTATTTAAACACCTTCCCAGAAATTAATGCCAGATCTTCGTCCAAGTAACTGCGAGATTAACATAGAAATATTAAGATGGGTTTCAGTGAGGAACAGGAGGCTCTCGTGGTAAAGTCTTGGAATATGATGAAGAAGGATGCAGCTGATCTAGGATTGAAGCTGTTCATAAAGTGAGTTGTGATTCTTCGTTTCTGTATGGTTTATTAGTATCTATTTATTTAGAGCTTGCTCGTAATCTTACAAAAAATATATATATGTATATATTGTGTGAAAGGATCTTTGAGATTGCGCCGTCTGCGAAGAATCTCTTCCCTTTCCTGAGAAACTCAGACATCCCTCTCGAGAAGAACCCCAAGCTCAAGGCCCATGCCACATCCGTCTTCGTTATGGTAATTATGATGTCACAACTTATACGTAGCTTGGTAGAGTTGGTATCTTCTAGTTCTGTTATCCTTTGTTGTTTTTAATCGTACATAAATATATGTAAAGGTCTGCGATTGTGCTGTGCAACTGCGCAAGTTTGGTAAAGTCACAGTGAGAGAGACGACACTGAAGAAGCTCGGTGCAACACACGCAAAATATGGCATCGCCGACGAGCACTTCGAGGTCAGATCTAATGAATAAGCTCCTATTAGTTATGATTATTTAATAAAGTGAACATATTGAGACAGTACTGATCTTTGTTACAAATGTCATGAAGTATAGGTGGTGAGGTTTGCTACACTAGAGACAATAAAGGAGGCAGTGCCGGAGATGTGGAGCACTGAGACGAAGGATGCATGGAGAGAAGCTTATGATCAGCTCGCTGCGGCCATTAAAAACGAAATGAAACAACCTCTTAACTCCTCTTAATTTATAATATGTATAGTCATATTTGTATTCCGTTGGGAAATAATGAGTACAGTCCTGCTCTTGCTCTGCTTTTGTTCTTGGTATATAATTCACGCCTTAAAGACTGATGTCCCCGCCGGTTTGCGGGTAGTGCGAGCATACGCTCTCAAGCACTCCCATCCAAGTTCAGACCGGGTGGCTCTTCCCAAATGGCAAATATTATGATCCAAATTAGTAGATTATATTAAATTAGTTTAAAAGCTTAACTATATGAACTCTCAACGTCTAATGATGACATGGATTAGTCAGCAAATGAAGCAAAATCTAGCTCGATATGAAATCACTACCTTATATCTTATACACATTTATAGAGAGAGAAATGAAGCAAACATAAGAAACGTCGATCACGTGGTCGTCCACTCTTAGCCAGCGCGATTGACCATTGAGCCAGATAGAGTTGTTTTTTTTTTTTTTTTTTTATACAGAAAATGAGATCTACGATCCACCACCACCACCAAATTGCAGCATTGGATTTCTAACAAGGTCAAAATACGGCCACTTACAACTTGACCGAACCTCTCTCGAGGAACAGAGTAAACTTTCTGGTATCCTCAGCGATTCCTTGTTACTATAATTCTAAAGAGCAATGCATCCTCAGCAGCAACTGTAAGAATAAAGCCTGCAAATCGCCATTAAAGATGGAATATAGTACAACACTTGAAGCAACCAGGTGGTAGAGTACTCAAGCAGCACAAAAATATAAACCAATTTTTCTTTTACATTATCATGTAAGAGTAACCAGCCCACTTTTACCTAATTGTTGCAACATATAAACCCTCAGATGACACATACTCAAATTAAAAACCATTATAAAGGTGTAAGACTATAAACTTCTAAAATTCATCTTTAAATTCATCTGTAAATTAATTTTATTTGTTAACCCGTCATGTGTCAAACTATTCTATCATCTATCAACTTATTTAACAATCTACGATTCATTTTAAGATGCAAGATATAACTACGATGGACAGCTTTTTTACAATGACAGCCTACCAGAACAGCAGAAACCCAAAAAAAAAAAAAAAAAGAATTGAAAGCAACTTTAAACTGCAAACTTCAACATACCAGACCACAAATACCGGGGAAAAAGAACAGAGAGCACATGGTATCTATAACTCTACTATTCGTTTATTTATCTGAACTAAGAAGTTCAAACTCGATCATCTCAATGATAACTATGGAACAGAAACAACAGGTCTCTAAATTTATCTTATTACTCATTAACCCATCATCTATCAATTATTATATCATTGAGTTATTTAAACCATTCAAAATCCGTTTACATCAGATAAAAATTAAAGATGCCTACCAACTTTTATAATGGGCGGCCTTGCAGAACAACTGCACAAAACATGAATTGAAAAGCAACTTTAAACTGCAAACACAACATACCAGACTACAAATAGGGGCGACAGAGGGGCATCCAAGAATCTACAATACCTTATTTAACTATTATAACTTCGAAGATCAAACTCGACCATCACAATGATAACTAGGGAACAGAAACAATGGACCTCTACAGCATAAAGGAGGAGGAGCAACCAATAAAAGTCAGATGAACAGAATCACGCTTACATGCATTCCCTGTTTGCATTGAAGTTTCAGTTTTCATGCAAGTGGGTGCATTGTTCCACTCTCTCGCTACAAAGGATAAAGAGAAAGATGCTCACAATTGTTCCATCTTTACTATAGCATTAGAAGGGGGTTCTGTCATTGTGGGCATATACTGGAGCCAATCTTTCGAGCAGAAGAGGGCCTCAACGGTCTCAGGACGGAGCGAACTACGGTATTCATCCAACACTCTGCTTCCCGTTCCTGTGACAAATATGGAGGAGCCTGGACCCACCATAGACATTGGAATAGCCAGGAGATCACGAGCCATATTTGAAAGCATGGGGTATTTCAGACTGTTGAGCCTCCACCAGCCAAGGATATCAAAAGTCTGGGTGCGTGGAAGGAGGGACTCCTCCAAGTACTGCTCTAGCTCTGGTTTAGTATTCTGACTTACAGCCATCTCAGACATATAAATATCAAAGTCTACAAGCCCATCCCCTGCAGATGCTGCTGCTCTGTTGGTATCTGTGTTACCATTGGCGTTGTTGTTAGCATCCCCTTGCTCCACATAAGTGGGAGTCAGGGGAAGCGGCTGGGTAGCATATTCATGATATAGTCCATGTATAGCATCACTGACCACCTTGATATATCTTTCAGCATCATCCCCATATATCTTTGAGAAACTAAACTCCACAAGCTTCATCTTGAAGCGAGGGTCCATGACAACGGCAATTGCCAAGACAAGGTTGCAATCTTTCCAATATTTGTCAAACTTCTCATGCATATCATTTGCTATGCTGCTAACCACAGGGTCCTCGCTCTTTGTAGCGTTGGTCAGCTCTAGCTGAATCTTCCAGGCCTCCTGGAAAAAAATATTGGCGGTTTGATCTGGTGCGCTCATGATCACATTTGCAGAGTCGTACAAGAGTTTCAGGTGGGCACAGACAACCTCAACCTTCTTCCAGTCTTCAGCTGATGGCGCTTCGTTGTAGTTTTCATCACAAGTTTCCAGATGAGTAAATGCTTGCTTGTAGTCCAAGGCAGCAGCTAGCATGAGATAGGTTGTGTTCCACTGCAATGCAGTATCAAGGGAGAGGATCTTTGTACTCGGTATTTCAAGATGTAAAGCAATTCCTGCAAATTTCTCTTCCCTGGCTGGAGATGCCTTTACAAACTTGATGCTTTCCCGAATGTTATAGATGATACCATGGATTGAAGCAATGATATCTTGTGCAACCACAGTTATGATATGGGCGTAGCACCGCACAACAAACAACTGCCCTTTCAGCATCAATGTGTTCTTGTTGTTGAGGTGGTCTCTCAGATTGGCACTGTATATGTCATGCGAAGAGCAGTTATTATCTAAAGTTATGGTGAATAACTTGTCTTTCATATTCCAGTCTGAGAGGCAGATCCCGATGGCTTCACTGAGAGCGTTCTCAGAGTGGGGTGAGGAAACCATCATGAAACTTAGCATTCTTCGGTGCAGCTTAAAGTCATTGTCGATGAACTGTCCGGTCAGACACACATATCCAAGAGTCTGACTGGTTGTCCACAGGCTAATAGTGAGGCTAATTCTTCCAGCTAATGTCCCAAAAACATGCAAGAGATTCAATTTTTCTTTCTGATAGACAGAAACGACCTCTTGCTCAATCTCAGCAAAACTCAGATTCCTAAACCGTGGTTGAAGACTTTGAGCAAAGTTTATGAAAGCAGGATGCTCAACCATGTGGAGCGGCAATTCATGCAAAATAACCAATTTTGCCAAATTAGTGTAGCCAAGATCCTGGTCAAAATGGACTCCCCAGCTGGTCCTATAGCGCCTTTTGGGAGGACCGGTATTCCCATCAGTTCCAGCAGTGAGTGCAAGTAGCTTCCTGTCTTGGTCCTTGATCTTTGGACAGGAACCAAGGGCAATGTGTCTTTTCAGATGGCTAGTACCTGCCACTTTTGAACCACTGCTGTAGGCAAAGGTCTGCTTGCACAATTTGCAGCAAGCTCGAGTGCACCCACCACCAGCAGCTTCAATAGTGAAATGCTCCCAGACAAGAGACTTTTTTCTCCTACGCCTAGTAGCCGGTTGAGGGGTCACTTCTTGTGTATTCATTTCAGTGGTTATTGCCATATTCATTTCTGCATTGCCTTCCATATTCATCGGTTCAGTGTCACTGACTCCACTCATTTTAAAGAAGAGAGAGGTCTGTACCATAGAAAATGGTTATCACAACATAATCAGCAAGCCACCGTTTGTGTTATCTTACTTTTACGTGTGGGACATCAATTTGACCAAGGTACTAAATTAACTATGAAGACGTAAATAATAACTAAACTGGAACAGGCAAAGTACTTCTCTTTTCAGGAAGCAGAACATTTTACTTGGCTCAAGTTTCTCTCCAACAAGAGAGCATTACAATTTTTTTCTTAAAAGAACATAAACAATCTAAATAAATACATCGAAAATTCATCACCTATTCAACAAAAAAAAAAGATAAGAAATGGCCTCCAACTATAAGTACTTATTTCGGTCGGGCAAATACATTGCATTATAAAAACCCCACCACCAGTCTTGATTTTCCAAGCATTGTGACATGAATATAACTCCATTTGGAGAAAAAGCATGATATCATGCGATTATACTCCTTTAATCCCTAGCCTAATAATATAACGGAATCCCAAGCCTAGTAAGACAACAATGTGCTCTCACCAAAGCAACCCATGATCAAGACACTTTCAAGGCTTTGTTAGAGACTCATGGCCATTGTAACCTCCACTGTTTCAACTCTCTAGCCTCCACCCTAAACCTATATACACGTCTGAACAGATGCATTAGTGTATATCTTCAGAGTATATTTCCAGCATTAGAACTCCAACTTACTTAACTGCACTATGTTAGGTCCTAACCAAAACCACAATATGAAACCTTCTGGTTTAAAATCATCATTTGCACTACTACGCTTAAAAGTTAAAAATTTGGCAAAAGGTGATGTATCTTGAAAGCTCTGGCTTAATCAGAGAAACTTCTCTGGAAAACCTGTGTATAATATCCGAAGTGCGTGTAACCATTTTTCACAGGTTTTGTAAGATTAAGAAGCATGGCACCTATATTAATCATTCCAAAGACTCCTAAAGAAAAACCAAACAATTCTTCTCGTCAGTCGAAGTAATAACAACTTTCAAATATTTTGAATAAGAAAAACGCTTTAAGGAGCTTAGAAGAGCCAAGTACTTGCAATGATCTTACAATAAGTACAAAATCAAATGAAAATCTAGGTGGAATACATGAAGATTAAATGACATAGATATGAATTTTTCTGCAAGGAAAGATGCTAAGAATCCATGTAGCTCTGAAGACGTAAAACAACGGAACAAGTACCAACTAATAACCAAATTCACATGTTATATTTGCAGGTCTTCTTCCATTCTAACCAAGCAACCATAGTTATCTTAACCACTTAGAATTTGACATGTCGCATCCCTATCCAGATGGCCCCTAAATTGTCAAACAAGATCTGCAGTAGATATCTGTCTAATATTTTGTGGGAACGTCATAGAGGAGACATTGACACCACTAAAAGGCCATTAAACAAGTAATTAGAACTTTTATATCAAACGAAATAAAATCCTCAAAGAGGAAGCATAACTACTATACACAATTACAACACACCAAACCTTATACTGTAAGTAAAAAACGTAAAGTCCACGTGATTAAGCATGAAAACCCAAGCAGGCACTTCGAATTAGGATAAAGAAACTCCGGTCTGCAAAATTTTTAGAAACCCCAACCAAATCCGGAAAACAATTAGGGCAAAGAAAAAAAAATGAAAATTGAACATGCAGAGATACATCGAAGGCGGGAAAAGGAGACTCACCACCGGAGAAATCGAAGGAGGGAGGAGGCCAAGAAGAATTTGGATCGAAGAGGGCCGGTTGTTGTGGATCTAATGATAGAAGGCCCCTTTGATTTTTGGGGGGAGGGCCGATAAAATCCCTTTCTTTCTTTGTTTGCTACTTTGGATCGCGCCGCGCGGTGGAAACCCTAGATTATATGGAGAGGATAATAACAATAACAGAGAATTTGAGGGAACAGAAGACCTGGTATCCCTTCAGGCTGGCTTATTTTATGGGCTGAGTAGCTTTTTGGGCCCCGACCAACCATACCAGTTTGTAGCAGATTCAACTTTTCAATAGAATTAAATTTTTGCCCCCATTTTTAGGCATTTTGAGCTCGTAAAGTATAAAACGATTTCTACAAATATTTGGTTTGAGATAATTTCTAAAAATTTTGAATGCACAGTAGTCGAATGTGGGTTTTTCTCATGAGCTTTCGGTGCTCAAATTCCATATGATAGAATAAAAAATTAGATTTAGGGATCTAGTTAGATATACACGTCATATTTATGATTTGTTCTATATTTGAAATTTAGGTGCTTTCTTATGAATAAGATTATCGCCTATTTATTGAAAGGCGAAGCAAATAGAAAAATTTTGGACCGCTGAGAATGTGATCGGAAGGAGGCTCTGTAAAATTTGGATCCACATGTCTTAGAGAGAGCTTACAGGAGGTATCGAGACTCTCAAAGTTCAGTTCTCAAGTCAATTGAAAATTATTGTAATACATCTTTGTAATAATTTTAGTATGTATTTTTCTGATAGTTACGTTAAAATCCGTAATTTTATGTTATATTTTGAGAATTTTTATGAAAAAAGTATGTGTGTCGTGTGACTGTTTGTTATTCTCTTATAGTTAGTAACTTAGTATCTGTCTTCGAACACTTATTGATAGACCGAAGTTTTACTTGATCACTGTCTTTACTAAAAATGTGATACATTGGTGTTGATGCCTGGTTGATCGAACTGCATTTAAAATTTAAAAAGAACCTTAAGTTTTGCATCATCAGGTAAAATCAATGACAATTCAACACCATAGTCCAACATACATAGTAATTTTCAAAGGAAAAATCTAGAGACCACGGACGCCGCGCGCGGAAAATATTACGAAATTCCTAAAAAATACGTTTTTTCGTTCGTAAAGTGTTTTTTAGGAACGGAAAACTATATTTTTTATAAAAATTTGTTAGATTTTTTACACGTCCTTCCGTACAATCAAGCGCAGTATATCTTTAAATTGGATTTATTTACAAAAGTAGCATCTCCAAACATCCACAAAAAGGTGCGTTTCGAAATCAATGAAATCTCCGTTAAAATTTTTTAGCGGACAAGGTTAAATAAACATTTGATTTAATATAAAAATCGAAGGAAGAAATGGTAAAATTCGTCAATTTTTATGCTTTTTTTATATGCCATTATATCATACATATATATATATATATATATAATAATGTCAAATGCGAGACAATTGTTATATAAACAAGAAGATAACCAATGACAAAAAACTAGGAAGAAGAGCTCTTCATTGAAGGGGTTAAGGGAGACTTACATATCGGCACCTCAAATGTTTAAATTTTGTGAATAAATTTCTCATTTTATCTATTAATTTTGACACCTTAAAATATTTAATTAAAAATATTTTTTGGAAGAGATGTTAGCATGAAAATTATAGATTTTGATAAGATATATGATTTTTATGTTAATTTTTTTTTTAAAAAAAAAATATTTCTAAATAGATATTTTAAGGCTCTAAAATTCAGCAGTTAATCGATTGATTTTGAAATCCACTATGACTACGAAGTTTAAAAGCATCTATTTAAAAAAAAAATTTGAAAAAATATTAAATATTAGTTATATATCTCATCAAAATTTTTAACTTTTATGTTGAAGAAAAAAAATATTTATACAATAGTCAAAATAGCTCCTGCACGAATATTAAAAAAATATTTTTTTAATATAAATTTAAATAGTAACTAAAATTTTTTAGGAGTTTATATATATATATATAATATAGATAATATATATATATATATATATATATATATATATATATATATGTGTGTGTGTGTGCGCGCGCGCGTGCTGTGCAGCTGTATTTAGATTGTGGTGCTGAGCATGAAACAGAGAATTTGACTATTTATACAAGCTTATAAAGTTAGCAGGCCAATCAATCAGTTTTGATCCAGTTAATTAGCGTAGCTGGATATCCCAAAAAAATTATAATATGCCTTATAAAGGATGAGTTCAGAGATTCGAATCTCAATAATATAAATTAGGAGAGATTTTATCTTAACGTGTACTTAAGTTCAAATCGAGTACAACTAAGTTCAAGCTCGATTCGATTGATTTAGTTCGACCTCGAGCTCGAGATTGACAAACTTCAGAAGCTGAACTCAAAGTCGACTCGATTCGAAAAATTTCAAGCTCCAACTTTACACGAGCTTGACTCGAGTATATCAACTGAGCCACTCCTGAGTTGAATTTATGCTCGATTGAATGAATTAAACCACATTCGAGCGAGCTCAAACTCAAACTCTAAATAATTTTATTTAAAAAATATTTAAATAAAATAAAAAAATTTGTTTAAGCTCGTGAGTAGGGCTGAGAATTCGGGTTAACCCGAACCGAAATTTTTAAGGTCGACCCGAATCGATCCAAATTTCGTGTCAACCCGAACAGACCCGAACTAACTAAAATTCGAATAAGTTCGGTTGACCCGAATAATAAAAAAAATTATTTTTATTTCATACTAATTCGGATTTGGGTCGGTTAGGGTCGACCCGGAATAGTTGTAATATAAATGTTTTTGTTTAAAAAGAAAAAATTAGCACATAAAAATTAACGAAAACTAACTAAAATATGACTTGCAAGGATAATTCGGATCTAACAAGAACCGAACCGAAATTCGACCACCGAACCCGAATCGAATTATATAAATCCGAACTATTAAAATATCGACCCAAACCGAATCCGATCCGAAATTTTGGCTTTGTTCGGGTCAGTTCAGTTCGATTTTTCGGGTAGATTTGGGTAATGCTCAGCCCTACTCGTGAGACGAGGTGAGAAACATCATATTTAAGTTCAATTCATTTAATTATTCTAATTTTAATCCGTGTACGTTTGATGCAACGGCTTGGCTGGTTTTCACCGTAGGTGTATGTTTGATGCAACCGCATGTTCCCTGGCGCGCTTGTATATGAACACTGGCGCTGTCACGCTGACATGGTTTACTGCCCTCTCATCCAACCTCATTGAGCTATTCTTGAATCGATCAAACCCCACCAAGTATTCAGTCGCGAGATCCAATTCTACCTTCTGTTCCGGCAATCAAACAGTTGGCTTCGCCGGCGAGCCGCAGAAGATCTACGCCGACTGGCGGTGGAGAAATTGAAGATCATCGGAAGAGATGGCGCGTTCGAGCGCGGACGACATGGAGCTCAGGCGAGCTTGCGAGGCAGCGATCGAGGGCGGCGGTACGAAGCAGAAGGTGGTCCTCTCGATCCGCGTCGCCAAGAGCCATGGCATATGGGGTAAATCCAATCGCCTCGGGAAGCACATGGCCAAGCCCCGAGTGCTCGCGCTAAGCACCAAGTTCTCAGCCAAAGGCCAGCGCACGAAACCTCTTCTCCGCGTCCTCAAATACTCCACTGGTGGTGTTCTTGAGGTGAGCCATCAATTCGCAATCCACAATTCTGAAATTGTTATTTCAGGTTATATTAATTATTAAACGAATGCTTAACTGCTCTTGATTTGTGCTGCTGTGTGTAGCCGGCGAAACTTTACAAGCTAAAGCATTTGAGCAAAATCGAGGTTATTCCGAATGATCCAAGCGGTTGCACTTTCACACTGGTAATTGTTTCTCAAGTTTTTCTTTTGAGCTTCCCTGGAAAAGAATCCCAATTCATTTAGGTGAAATCTGTGTTACTTATGGTACAGGGATTTGATAATCTAAGGAGCCAAAGTGTTGCTCCTCCACAATGGACTATGAGGAACAAAGATGACAGGTACTAACAATTGTACATCTCTTCTTATTTTTGGGAATCAGTGATTCCTAAGTAACATAATTGGAAGCCATTCATTCCTTCGTGTTTAGGAACCGGCTGCTGCTTTGCATTCTAAACATGTGCAAGGAGATATTAGGTAGCCTTCCGAAACTTGTTGGTATAGACATTGTTGAGATGGCTCTCTGGGCGAAGGTAAATCATTTGATACTGTATTGTCCATTTCATGTTGGTAAATAAATCCTTCTAGTTGGCAGTTAATTTATTAGTTATGTACTTCTCATCTAGGAAAACAATTCGACTGTAACTAATCAAGAAGTTGATCAAGATGGTCCTGCTGCTTCAGTTATGACACAGAGTGACACACAAGTCACTGTTGAGAAAGAACTCGTTTCACAAGCCGAGGAGGAGGACATGGAGGCCCTTCTTGGAACGTATGCATATGAGTGGATATTTGTTACATGTTCTTTATCAAATTTTATAGTGTAATTTTTTCTTTTCAAGAGTTCAATGCTATCTGACTGAATTGTACAACTTTGCTGTATTCTTTTACGTGCCTTCTCTGGTAAATGTTGGATGTGTTACATCCTGTACTCTATTTCTGACCTGTTACTGCAAAGGCTGGATGGATTATCTGTATGTTGCTGCAGTAACTAAAGTGGTTTTCATTTTAAATGCTTTGGTATAGACTATTTGTGACTATATTTTGTTTTTTCTCACTGTCGTACGTCTCCCATTTGCACAAATTATTTAGAGTTGCCATTTAACCATATAACAAGACAGAAACATATATTTGGTATTAAGAATATTTCTCAATGAATGGTTGAATTTTCGAGTAGGCTTTTATTTTTTCTTTTCTTTTATTTAAGTTCTTTTTTTTTTTTTTACTTTGCTTTGCCCATTTTCATTTCATATAAAAGTTTCCATCTGTAGGTATGTTATGGGCATTGGAGAGGCGGAGGCTTTTTCTGAGAGATTGAAGAGAGAACTTCTGGCCTTAGAAGCAGCAAATGTCCATGCCCTTCTGGAGAGCGAACCTCTAATAGAAGAGGTATTAGGGAGAAAAGCTTTTTCTTCCAAAAACTTTTGTATTTATTAGTAACAATTGTTTTCATTATTATTGCTCTTTGTTGTTGTCGTTATTATTGCTGTTATTATTATTGTTATATTATGTCATATATCCTCCTATGATCAGACAACAATGGCTGTTCAAACTGAAATGTTACCGTCTTTGGTTCAATTTTTAAACCCTTGGAAATAGCAATTAGAAACTGTCTGTCACCTTTTTTTTCTCCTTGACATATTTTGCTACGGATCACTATGCCCTCTTACTTGAACTTATTTGTAGGTTTTGCACGGGCTTGAAGCTGCCAGTATATGTGTGGATGACATAGATGAGTGGTTGGGCATTTTCAGTGTAAAGTTAAGGCATATGAGAGAGGACATTGAATCGGTAAGGTCTCTCAGATTCATTCTTATGTGAAAAGGTTATATACAACATGTATCCCTCCCTCCAAAATCAAATTCGTTGACATTTATAAACTAATCAACGACATTGTGGTTTGTTTTGACATGTTCTACAATGTGGCAAAGTTTATATGAAAAAGAATACCAAACAAATGGTCTTCTAATAGACCTCTGAAGTCGTAGTAAAATAAATTAAAACTTTGAACTACTACTTCAGCGGTCGATAAGTCCTATTTTTGGTATATTTTCAAAAAATTTTAAGCTATAAAGTTGTCGAACACACCAAAATAAACCATATTGTAGTTCGTCATTTTACCAAAGCATGTCAAAAAATGTGAGTTTGGAGGGAGGGATATGAGGTTACTGTCCGTAACTGGTTCATACTGGAATTACTTGGTCTCGCATGATCCTAAATTCCTATGGATCCATAATTTGATGTGTTGATTGTTACTGGACCTTGCAGATTGAGTCTCGTAATAATAGCTTGGAGATGCAATCTGTAAATAATGAGGCACTTATTAAGGAGCTCGATAAGTTACTTGAGCGCTTGCGTATACCTTCTGAGGTATGTCGTAGGTGATAGCTTTTGTAATTTGTTTTTTGTTATAACCTCAAAACAGCTAACCTTTTAAGCCATTCTTCCGTGGGATTGCAGTTTGCAGCATCACTGACTGGAGGCTCGTTTGATGAGCCACGCATGCTGAAAAACATCGAGGCTTGTGAGTGGCTAACAAATGCTATCCGCAGTCTTGAATTACCAAATTTAGATCCATGCTATGCAAATATTCGCGCTGTAAGCTACTGTGCCTCATTAGAACCTTGATTTTATTTCTTAGGCAACAAACTTTGAGCGCATAATCGGTAGATGTTATCACATGCCATGCTATTTTTTTCTTCTCATTGATAATATTGCCAGTTGGTGATGATTGTCTTTACATGACATTTATAGGTATTGTATTCTGTTCAACATGTAAAAGTATCATCTAAGATACGTTTATATTTGTAGGGATTTGTTATTGCAATGGATGAGGGTCATTGTCCAGGATTTATCATATCGATTGGTCTTTATTGTTGAGTTTGCAGATTGTTGATTTTGCGTTGGTTTGTTTATGTAAAGAATTATGTTCTCTGCATTTTTTACAAGCTGACTAGTTAATGGCTTCAAATTGATCAACTGATAGTTAAGATGCCCTACTTTCAGGTAGTGGTGATAGAAGTTGAGTTTTTCAGAGTTTCTCTGCTTTTTTATGTGTTAGATTAGTTGTCGTGATACATGGCAAACAAGCGTGTCGAGTTGGACCTGGTCTTATAGAAAGGTTTCTACGGGTACGGGTAATAGGTAATGCTTTATAGATGGTTTATACATTTGTACACTCGTACGCCCCATAGTTTGCTAGCGGGTAATGTATGTATATATGTATTTGCTAAATCATATTTGCATGCGAGTTTCAACATTCTTTTTACTGAATATTTGATAGGCTGATGAAGTATTTCTTGGATGCCCGTACAAGTTTGATTGATAAAGAAGTCTAGTTGGGGTTGCTTGTAAAATCTGAGAACTAGTCCATCTAGAAAAGGTATAAGAATGTGAATCATCTAAGAGAGAGAGAGAGAGAGAGAGAGAGAGAGAGAGAGAGAGAGAGAGAGCCTCACATTGCAACTTGTTATTTAAGAATCTGAAGGTTCCTCTTACAATAGAGCATGTAGAATCTGCAAGAGAAGAGAGAGAGAGAGAGAGAGAGAGAGAGAGAGAGCCTCACATTGCAACTTGTTATTTGAAGAATATGAAGGTTCCTCTTACAATAGAGCATGTAGAATCTGCAAGAGGGGAGGGAGAGAGAGAGAGAGAGAGAGAGAGAGCCTCACATTGCAACTTGTTATCTGAAGAAAGAGAGAGAGAGAGAGAGAGAGAGCCTCACATTGCAACTTGTTATCTGAAGAATCTGAAGGTTCCTCTTACAATAGAGCATGTAGAATCTGCAAGAGAAGAGAGAGCCTCACAGTAGAGCATGTTTGGGTTGCTCGTCAATTTGAGAACTAGTCCATCTAGAAAAGGTATAAGAATAGGAAGAGAGAGAGAGAGAGAGAGAGAGAGAGAGAGAGAGAGAGAGAGAGAGCCTCACATTGCAACTTGTCATCTGAATAATTTGAAGGTTCCTATTACAATAGTGCATGTAGAATCTGCAAGGGCAACTAGGATTGGAATTGAAATCCTGAGATTGGGAACGATGGAGAAGAAGACTTACAAATGTGATAAATTTGGGAAGATAGGTGGCACGCTAGGGTTTAAGGAGTGGATAGTTTGACTTAGTAAGTTAAATTAGATGCAAAAAAGCTTTTAAAATAAATATTGCGAGTACCAGTGAATCCGCAGGGTACCAGCCTGTATTACTTGTAATTAATAGGTACCAGAGGGTTGTACCTGTATTGTTTTTTCTTTTCATGTCTTTTTTTTTTGTTTTCATGTACCCAACATTGCAGGTGGGAACCCGCCTAGGGCTGAGCTTTACCCGAACCTACCCGAAAAACCGAACCGAATCGACCCGAACAAAGCCAAAATTTCGGGTTCAGTTCGGGTCGGGTTCGGTTCGGGTCGACATTTTAATAATTCGGGTCTATATAATTCGGTTCGGTTCGGGTTGGACCCGAATTATCCTCGCGAGTTACATTTTAGTTAGTTTTCCTTGATTTTTATGTGCTAATTTTTTATTTTTGAACAAAACATTCATATTACAACTATTCGGGTTGACCCTAACCGACCCGAATCCGAATTGGTTTTGAATAAAAATAATTTTTGCTATTATTCGGGTCAACCCGAACCAACCCGAACTGACCCGAATTTTAGTCGGTTCGGGTCGGTTCGGGTTGACACGAAATTCAGGTCGGTTCGGGTCTGAAAGTATTCGGTTCAGGTCGGCCTTAAGAATTTCGGTTCGGGTCGGTTCGGTTCGGGTTGACCCGAATGCTCAGCCCTAAACCCGCCTACCTGCAAGTACGGTTATGAAATTTGCGAGGTCAAAAAGTTTTGACTGATAGTTTGATCAAGAGGGAGGCCAATAACGTTCGATAACTAGTGTTTAGCTGTCAATATTATTTTATTCAATAGAGCATGACAGCTTTATGAAAACATACACAGTTATTTCTTAATTAGTTAGGCTATTGGAACTTTGGAATTTCGGCTTCAAAAAGTTCAAGGGTTTCCTCTTTTTACCCAGGTTAAGGAGAAACGTACAGAATTAGAAAAATTAAAAAGCACATTTGTCCGCAGAGCATCGGAGTTCCTAAGAAACTATTTTTCAAGTTTGGTGGATTTTATGATAAGCGACAAAAGCTATTTTTCTCAGGTACCTCACTTCTTTTAGATATTTGAACTTGAATATGCTCTTTCATGTAGTAACTATGATTTTTTAAACATGTAGCATGGACAGTTGAAGAGGCCAGATCATGCAGATCTTAGATACAAATGTAGGACTTATGCACGACTTCTGCAGCACTTGAAGGTGTGCTGATTGAATTTGGAAATCCGTATATTTGATTTGTCAAAGCAATTTCTTAGTTTTCCTGGCCATGTTGCATTTTGAACACAGAATCTTGACAAGAACTGCTTGGGGCCTCTGAGGAGAGCTTACTGTCAATCGCTTAACTTGCTGCTTCGCCGAGAGGTTAGAAGTGGACTTCTTCTTTTAATTGTGTTTAGCATTTATGTATGAACATAACCAAGTTGAGTTATCATGATGTAGTAGTTTGAAGAAATAGGCAGATGTTTTCACATTTCTGTTTGGTTGATGTTCTCTTCCAAATTCCAATTGTTAGGACCCTGTGCTCACCATCATCTTTGTCACTGGAATGCATCATTCTATTTTGATGCATCCTGTTTATTACAAAAAAACTGTGAGATGGATCAGTGTCATGCATGCTCGAGTCAAGGAATCAGAATCACACTGTTATCTTCATTGATGATTTGCTTTTCTCAGGCACGTGAATTTGCAAATGAACTTCGTGCTGGCACTAAGGCTTCAAGAAATCCAGCGGTTTGGCTTGAAAGTACTGCAGGATCCAATCAGACTACAAATAGTGCAGATAGTTCCACAGTTTCTGAAGCGTACTCAAAAATGCTCACAATTTTCATTCCACTTCTTGTAGATGAGGTCATATTAGAAATTTAATCCCTCTAGGTCTTACTTCAATCTTAAAGTTTCAAGCCAGAAAAGCTAAATTGCTGTCAATTCCAGAGTTCCTTCTTTGCACATTTTATGTGCTTTGAGGTCCCAGCACTTGTTCCACCTAGTGCACCTGCTAATGGAAGGCATGGATCTGATGACGATGATGAAAACGTTGATGATCTGAGCATTATCGATCCTGATGAAAATGATGTTGGACCTGGTACTTGTAACTTTACAGTTCATCTAACATTTTTACTTTTCCCTCTCAATGTCTTATACTTGGTTTCGCAGGAAATAACTCGGTTGAGTTACAAAGGCTCAATGAGTCTCTTCAAGAATTGCTTAATGGAATTCAGGTTGAACTTAATTCAGTTGCTTGTTTGGCTGATTTTTCTTGATAATTGAACTTGGTGATGTTCTTTTTACTACCCACTTTCTGTTGATATCATAAGCAGTCTAAGTATGGACAATAAATACAGGCAAACCTGGTAAAAGTATTGTTTAAAGTTCTCTGTTGGACGCACCAGTACCCATGTCCTGGTGGTTAAGGTACTTCCCCACAAGAGGGAGCACCTGGCTACAGTTTTCCGAAGGGAAATTCCAATGGATGAGAAAGTAAAGTTTTTCTTCTGGATACTTTTTAATTTATTGAAAAATTGAAAATGCTGTGTTTTACATTTTGATTTATGCCACGATTTTAACCAGAGTGCAAGTAATTAGGATATGCCAAACTTATGTAGCTCCACTTGGAAGTAATTTGGCAATGTGTAATGGATAATATATAGTTTAGGTTAACCTTTATACGCTAAATTTTATTTTCAGATTTGATCATTGTATCCAGGTACCTATATTTCTGTATAGTTACGCAGAAAGATCTAATCGTTTATTTTGCTGACTTTAAACGAAATTCTTCCAGGAGGACTTCTATGTGGTTGTTGACTGGGCATACAAAATTGATCCTTTACGTTGCATAACTATGCATGGGATAACAGAGCGGTATCTTTCTGGTCAGAAAGCTGATGCTGCTGGATTTGTTCGTTTATTGCTTGATGATCTGGAGACCAAAATCTCATCACAGTTTAGCAAAGTTAGTATGGCTTTGATGGTTTGTCATATTTGTACCTTGTTTTGTATTATAGCAAGCAGTTGCCTATTTTGCAGTTCGTTGATGAAGCCTGCCATCAGATTGAGCGGAATGAACGAAATGTACGGGTATCGGGGGTCCTTTCTTATATCCCAAGGTAAATCTGCTGTAGTTGATCTGCCGTACTTGTTATTACAGTTGCAACTTATATCAAACTCTGGTATGTTGTAAATTTTCTTATCAAGTATTTGGTGCTTTTTTTTATCCTTTGGACTGAAGTTTTCTGTGCCTAGCCGAGTCCAATTTCAGTAAATTCAGATCACGGCATGTGCCGATCATGCTGATATGCATTTAACTTTTATTTTTTTAAAATAAAAATAAAAAATTAAAATTTCAAATTTCAAATATAAGATTTTTCGGCACGTGCCCTGCCACTTCTTTCAATGCTGATAATTGCCGGAACATGCATGTACCAAAAGCATGTTTTGGACCATAGTCGTTAAGAGTATTATCTTTGATGTGAGCATCGTCATGCATTACAATTTTCTTTTAAAAAATATCTAATACATAGTTAGGTAAATCATTTTGAAATGCTATATTTTTTGTATTTATCTATATGTATATTTTTTTTTCAATATATGAGCAAATTTACGATATGCTATTATGTTATCAACTATTGTGTTATTCTTTTTATTTATTTATTTTTTTGGCTTTTTACTTGTAGTGGTGTAGGTGTATGGCGAAGCTTTTCATATGTAAGAGTGTGATTGCAGTGATGTTCAGTCTGTTATTATCATCCATTTTTATTTAATAGTAATTTTACAATTAAATTTGGAATTAACTTGTCAAAGGTTTGCCACTCTTGCAACACGAATGGAGCAATATATTCAGGGGCAGTCAAGGGATCTAGTTGATCAGGCATACACGAAAATTGTAAGTCATTATGGCATATTTATTCAAACCGGTTATTAGACTATACAATAACTGTCTCTATTGTCGGCATTTAGTTGTGATCAGCAGGGTAATATTCCATAGTTCTGAATTATGTATTTGAATAATTGATGTATGATCTGCTAGGATGTTACCTTTTGCACTTCACTTCTGTCTCTAAAAAAGAAGTCAGGCCTTTTCTTGGTGAAGTAGCGCCTGCTTGTTATTCAAGCCAATTATTCAAGCCAAGATTGAAAGCCACTCCCCACTGCTGCCTCAACTGGCTGTTGGACTTCACGTACAACCTTGCTTGACATATCTTTTTTTTTTTTTAAATTAAAATAAACGCGTGATAATATTCGAGAATCGAGATAATTAAACCTTCTGCTACCCAACTTTGGTAGCGCTCTTCATCCGCAGCATCTGTACATAAAAATACTCCTCCGTTTTGTTATCTTCTCTTTAAGTTCCACCTATCCCTGACGAACTTCGCCTGCATCTGTCCCTCAAAGCAGAATCAATCCATCAGAGCCACCACCAGAACTTTTTTTTTAAAAAGATCTTTTCTTACACTTCATGATCGCCTAGCTGATCAACCAGTAGAGAGATTGATTTATCAAACCATTGGGTCTGCAGCATGTTACATCCCACCCCACTACACTTTGTCCATGATCATTTCCACC
Organism: Xerophyta viscosa; assembly: GCA_002076135.1. NCBI lineage: Eukaryota > Viridiplantae > Streptophyta > Magnoliopsida > Pandanales > Velloziaceae > Xerophyta > Xerophyta viscosa. The sequence goes on from MJHO01000011.1 coordinate 877,982, forward strand.
ATAATCTGGCGTGCTGGCCATGCCAATGCCTGTATCATCCTCCCATTCTCCGTAGTTTAGCTATCGATGAATACTCACTAACTTTATGATCATCATGGTCCTCTTTAAGAGTGTTTGTGCGTTTTGTGCAGGTCAGCATAATGTTTGTTACCTTGGAGAAGATTGCACAGGTTGAACCCAAGTATGCTGATATTGTTCTTTTAGAGAACTATGCAGCATTTCAGAATAGGTTTGTCTCTATGTTATTGTTCTCTTCTGAAGAAAATTTGATCAATTAGATTAATCCTCTATATAGAAAAGCATATGACTAATGAAGCGTCTACTTTGACAGTCTTTATGACCTCGCAAATGTTGTGCCAACACTAGCAAAATTCTACCATCAGGCTAGTGAATCTTACGAGCAGGCATGTACAAGGCATATTAATATGGTTATCTTTATTGTAAGTATTTCTAACTCACTTTCCTAATTAATCCATTCATTTTTGGCATCAAGTATCATGTTGGAGTTGCCTTTTTAGCCAAAACCAATCAGAACTGTCCAGCTTTTGCAGTCCCTGATCTTTTTGCAACTGTTACTTTGTAGCAATTTGAGAAATTATTTCAGTTTGCTCGAAGGATTGAGGAGTTGATGTACACAGTGACACCGGAGGAGGTGAGTGAATTTTAAGGTTGCTGGATTGTTGTGTTGCAGTGGTAAATGTTCTGTTTTCATTCTTGGTGGTGTAGGATTGAAGATTTTTACATGCTAAAGCAAGAATCTAAAGAAACATTAGAAATAACCTCATTGAAGTGCTAACCTTGCATTTTTTAAAGGAAAACGACTTGTGCTTATCATGCCTTGTTGGTTTTGTGGATATATGTAAAATGTGACTTCAGATAACTGACTTTAAAGTGAACAGATCCCCTTCCAACTTGGATTATCTAAGATGGATCTCAGAAAGATGCTGAAATCTAGCTTATCTGGCGTAAGTAGGATTAAATCATTGAATTTCTTATGCAAGTCATCCGCTACTTTGTGTAGGTGACCCTTCTTCTCTATTCTTGACAGCTTGACAAGTCCATCAACGGTATGTATAGGAAGCTACAAAAGAATTTGACTTCAGAAGAGCTGTTACCTTCTTTGTGGGATAAATGCAAGGTAATTCTATTATGGAAAATGTCACTGCAGTCCTCCCCTTCAAATTTAATGTCACTTTACCACAGACATCAAAGTCATTATCCATGCAGACCCTCTGAAACCCTAATATGAACATTTAACACCTTGTTTGAAATCCAAGTGTTGATGACATCTTTTTAGTATTCGCAGAGCACCTCTTTTCCCAATTTGCAACACCTTGTTCCACCTGCGATACCCTGTTATTGAATCGTGACAGACTGTAACCAAATGGCGACAATGTGATGGAGGGACCTAAGTGATATAATTGTTGGATCGGGGACTGCAGTGACAAAAATCTTTTTGATTAGGGACTGCAATGAGTAGTAGTACAGTCTTAAATTAATAAACTGGTTATGCTGCATGTTTTATCACTCATGCATTATGTTATACACTAAGTTGGACAAAGTAAAAAAAGAATTATGTGCAACCAATTATTAGATAGATAAAGATGCCAATATTAGGCTAGGCTGATTCACCTTTTTCTGAGGTAGAATCTCAGCTATTGGACCTCTCAAAAATTGCCTCGCGATCGGCTCAATTATGAGATCTACATGGGACAGTTAACGTAGCGAACTGACCTCCATTTCCTTTATTTCCGTCTCAAGCTCTCTTATTTTTCTCTCTTTCTCACTTTCCTCTTCTACTTCTATTGGGAGAGTTACATATTAGTCCTAGATCAATTTACGTGTTACAAATAAACTCTCATTTGCGATCCTTTAATTTTACGCCCCAAAACTTACATCATTAGTAGAAGCGATCTAAAATTTCGAAGCTTGTTCTCTGTGAAGGTAAGCTGCACCTAGCGCCACCAGAGAGTACTTTGCCGGTGATTGCCATACTGATAATTGCCGATAAATATTTGTAGTTATAGCATCTTTTGTTGATTTCTACTAGCATCTTTTGTTGATTTCTACTAGTTAACACTTTAAGATACTCTGAGCTTCCAATTCATAGATTTCTAATATTGGTGGTGGTGTTCATCAAGAGTAGGTACAAATGATTGTAGGGTACCGCACTTGGCATTTTTCCCAACAAAACCTTCAAGCATGTGAAATATCTACTCCAACAACTCAAGTTTGAGCAAAGGTCTCATAAATAAGATTTAAAAAGCGGGTACCCAAAAATCATAATTTTAAATGCAAGACGAACAAATAATCGTTGAAAGAAACAAGATTTTGCAACATAAATTAGCGGGAAGAAGAATGTCGCATGAGGTTTGATTAGCGGTTTTGCTATGTTGATCGATCACGCTTTTGGAGGTGATCAAATTGTAGGAAGCAGGAGCCGGGAAGCGAACATCTTGAAGGCGCTTTTGGAGGTGATCAAATTGTAGCAAGCGGGAGCGGGGAAGCGAACATCTTGAATATGGCTTTGGAAGCTGAGCGGCAATATACACGCAAAAAAAACTGTCAGCCAACACGTGACCTCAATACTTTAAACATAAGTCAAGGGCATGTGTGTGCATGTGACTATTGCTGTTTCATCTTCCTCCCTGCGATGCAAGGAGGAAGGTGAACCGTTAGTTATTAAAAAATAGAGAGAAGGATGTGGCAGTGGGGAGCGGAGATGGTGGAAGCCATGACAGCAATTACCTCTCCTTCCTTCAGGCTCCCTCTTCTTCTTTGTTCTCATCTTTCCCTTTCCTTCCCACAAGCTCCAACCATGGAGTGCAATCCCAATTTGGGAGTGCTGAGTCGCGGTGCTAAACGGGAGTCTTGAGGTGCTGGACAAATCCTGCACCTCAAGCAGGTTTGTTGGGTGATCGAGGAGCGGTTCCAATTGGCAGGAGGTTCCAATTTGAGAAGGAAATGCTTTAGTCGAAAGATTTACAAAGGATGAGAACTGGAGATTTTTAGATAAGGGAAGGAAGGGAAACTTGGGGAGGGATGGAGGGAGGGAGGGGGAAATATATGGATTTTTGTTTCACTCCGTTAGGTGTTCTAGAGGGGAGGGAGGAGCGAGAGAGGGGAAAATGTTTGTTTTTTGTTAGACTCTGTTAGGTGTCCTAGGTGGATTGATGGCAAGCTAATCGTTATTAAAAAAATCTGAGAGATCCTCTGTCCAAGATTACGCCTGAGAAAGCAGTGAATCAGCTTGATCAGATCTTAGCATTATATGTCTACATACATTTAAATATATACATATATCTTCTTTTATAAGGCTAGGTAATATCTCCAACTAGCTCTACCCTGCTTACTGGGTCAATAATCGACCTTATATATATATATATATATACACCCTCCACTATTCAACTGTTAAGAGTTAGATATGTTTAGGTGTAACTAAGAAGGCCAGTCCCTGAGAGTATAGCATTACTAGCCTCTTAGGAATATTGTGTTATTGAGAGATGATAAGGGTGAATTTCTAAATGATGTGCAATTAGGAGAAAACTTGGATTTTGCATGGTTGGACCAATGTTGGATAGTTTCTTGTGGTGATTGAAAATTACAATTTTAGAAGCATAAATCCGTTGTTTTGCTATTGCAGAAGGAATTTCTGGACAAGTATGACAGTTTCGCCCAGCTAGTTGCCAGAGTATACCCAAACGAAAGTGTTCCGTCAGTCGAGGAAATGAAAGAGCTTCTGGATTCTATGTAAAATGCACATATTTATACAATTTTGATATTCTTTGCTCAAGGAGATTTCCTTTTTTTTTCTTTTTTTGGGTCTATTCCTGCTTATATGTACATCCTTATTCTTTCAAGACTTCCTATTGCAGTTCAGATTTTTTGTGTCATTTTAGTTTTTGTTTCTTTGACCCTCTAATTGTATTTAAGCAACTTTTGCCGTAATAATATCTATTCATCACCTTTTCCCATTATCTACTGAAAAAAAACCCCTATAAGTAGATTACCAATACGTCTGTGCTGGATCCTTAGCTAGCATAATTAAATAGCTAACGACATATCGAGTTGCTTGAATCTTTTTTTGTCGAAGTGTTTCGAGTAGCAGCAGCTCTATTGATAATGGACTCGGTTCTTATTATACTTGTATGGCTTTGTCAATTATAAGCTCGCTTCTTTGTGTGGCTTTGTCAATATTTGCCAGTGTAGACTGCTCTAACTGAATATAACTGCATTAGGTAAGAATCTTCATCTTATCCTTAAACAAATTTAGCAGCCGTGTTTCCTGAAAAGATGAATGGTATAAATAAGTTTTCGAACTTGTGCTTGACAATTCTACCCATGTATCCATTTTTTTTAAAAGATTATTATAATAAAATTTAATATGCAATTGGTCTACTTTATACTATCGTCGTAATATTTATGTTTGCGAATTACGGTTATTATAATATATTTGTGGATCTGTTACTATGTAGCTAAATTCCGGTCATATTGTGCTACATAATATTTATGATAACTATTATATGTAATTTAAATTTATTTGAATTTTAAAATAATTATATTAGAATATAAGAGATCACTAAACCTTTCTTTTATACTTTAGTATTATATATTAATATTTAAATGAATATTGTATGCTCTATATTATTTGAAGTTTTCTAAAATGCCCAAAAAGTATTTTTCATGCTAGAAATGGACTCAAGCCAATTTTTATTCATCATGGGGTCGAATTATGGTAGCTTGAGTAGGTTTAACATATATATAAAAAATCTAACGTGGGCCTTTGCTCTGACGCTATTTATAAAATTTGAATCATGTAATAAAATTTGCACCTAATATTCATATAAAATTAAATTAGTAGGAAAAAAAAAAGAAATATGTTTCCTAATTTCATTCATTTCACCGGACAATTCACAGCAAGCCACAACTCCCACGGCCTGCAACTGCAATTGATCTTCCATAATACTTCTATTTTGATCGTACAATTCGCTATAAGCTCAAGATCACTAATCTTGCAGACTATTGTCTTCATTAACATGTTATGATCATGTGAATTGTACTCCGTCCTCTAGCTCAAATGATAAAATGAACGGTTTATAATATTATCATTTATGCGTTCAAAATTCCACCATAAAGGATAAAAAAAAATTATGAATTAAAAATATTACTAAAATTGTGATATATATGTATTTATATTTAATAGCGTACCTAATAACAATATATAAAGGAATTTTATTCTCAACTTTAGTCCTAAAAGATTGTGCTTAGAAATTATTCTGTAATATAATCCTTATTTGCCGCATAAAAAAAACTTTAGCCTCATTATTAGTAAAAAAAAATTTCTCCGATGGAGTATTCCGCTCTCATGGTTGAATTGTATTCTAGTTTCGAATTTCAGATGAAAAAAGATGTTCAAATTCATTCATGAGAAAAAAGTAATAATAAAGGAGTTTAGTTCAGATACAGCTCAAAAGTGCTTGAGAAGTCATCATCGTGTTCCTCACCAAATGATGAGATTGTGATGAGAGTGATACAAACTTTCTCATCATCGCTGTATCATCCATTCTCAATCATCAATAACAGGTCATTTTTCACAAAAGCAATAGAAATAAAAATAAATGAAATAAAAATTGATAAAGAAAAAGGCAAGTTAAAAAAAATTATTGAGGGAAATATCATAAGGAGAGAAATTTATTCTCAGACAAAAACATCGAAAGTCCATAGTTGCAGTATGAAAAACTGAAAACATTAATACAAGATAATTTATTCAGGAAAATGCTGCAACTTTGATTGTGTTTTATATGACCTCCCCACATTTATTTGATTGCGTTTTATATATCAATTAATAAATTTAAAATAGTAACTAAATCTACTAAAAAAAAGTTAAGAAAAACAATGTTAATTTTTTATTAGGAGCAACGAAAAATTTAAGCAGAAATAGCGACAGATTTCATCACAGCAACAAGCTTAAACGGATAAATAAGTGAAATAACGAACGAGAGCTAAAATTTTTATCATCGCAAATAGAAATGGCCGTTTAGAATTCAGTCATCAGGGAGAAACACCCAAAGTATTCAAAAATGAACTGTAAAATATAAACAAAAGAACTGAGTAATTAATCGATAACACAAAATAAAGATCGCAGCAAGTAATTTTAGAGAATGGTGGGAAAAATAGCACGAATATATGCGTAAATCCAGCAAAAGTAAGGAGAGATCGAAGATGATCGAGAGAAGAGAGGATGAAAACACCGCCGCCACTGGAAAAGAGAAGAGAGTGTTTGTTAATAGGAGAAGAGAGGAGGCTAGTTTACTAGCTAGCTTTAGGGTTGGCCTATCTTGCCTCATTTATGTAGGTACATGCGTGTAGGCATTGACCTTTGTGCCCTCAGCTGCCACGTGCCTATCTCTCGCGCTCAACTCTGTCGTATGGATTGATCAATCATGTTTCATTCATCGGTTACTGCTTTTCATCTAGAAAATAAACTTTAGACCATATGGCCCTTGATCTCGAGGCCCACAACATTTTTTCCCCACATATCTTATTATCTATGTAGCATAAACGATTTTATCGAGCGAATATGGGAAATGAGACATTGACATCTTTTAATTTATTATTATATTTTATTACAGAAAACAAGGTGAAATCCCATTAAAATAAAACTACTGGCATATATATATATAATAATAATCGTCCTAACTTGTGAATGCAATTTCTGACCCGTATAACACTTTGCAACATATAAAAATACTTCAAAAACACATAAAATAGAATCAATCCAAGATTAGAGAATCTCACTAATGCTCCGAGTAGATCTACTTAACTACATTAATTTTCACGAAATAATTTCATTGCCAAAACTACAATAATTTTCATAAAATAATTTTGCGTAAAGTAAAAGTAACATAGGACATTACGCAAAATAGGATCCTACAATTAAAATGAAGAGCTCTATACATAAACACATATTTTTTTTTTTTTTCTAAAACAAAGTACAAAGATTAGATATTGACATGCATAAAAAAGAAATAATGCTAGAGAGACTCGGTAATGTTGATCCTGAGAAAGGATCCAAACGAACATTAGGGATGCCACTGATGCAGTGTGATGTCGATGATCAATCAACAGCCTCCATCTTCTTCTCCTCCATCCATCTCTTAAGAGTCTGAGCAATGAACTCCTCCGACCTTTCCTGCAGCTCGTTGGGGTCCATCTCTCTGCTAATATCCATGCTGTTGCATTTACTAAGAATAGTAGCAGGTGATCCTCCACCTATATCGTATTCATATTCATAGATATGGTTCTTCTTGCCGCCGCAATCGTTATGAACACGACGGATCATTACCCAGTCATCTTGGTTTTCATAGTTGAAGAGATGATGTAGTGAATGCTCCACTGATAAGTAAATTTTCTTTGGGATAGCAGCAGTATTGTTGGCTGAAGGTCCTCGTTCGGTGAATATGAGTGAGAGAATGACGGCATTAAGCACAAAAAATACGAGGCAGCGAGGGAGGACTTTCACCACGTGCTCCTCAAGGAGAAGAATGAACGAAGAAGAAGCTGCCAGAACCAGCAAGGCAGCTAATGCAGTTGTCAAAGTTTGAAAATATTGGTTCTTTTTCAGGAAGAAAAAATTAGATTCCATCTTACTTCTCTGTGTAGCCAAATTTTGCAGGTGCTGCTGGATAAAATTCCTATTCTGGATCTGCTTAATGTGAACGTCCTTTTAAAAGGTGAAAATGGTAACCGTTGAGATACGGTTTAATGGAGGCTATGTATGGCATGTAGCTCTATGATTATAAATACATTAAAAAAAAATCTCATATAAATTCGACAATAATCATGTCCATATTTCCATATATGATCTTTCAAGATCAAGATTTAAATTTCAAATTCGTTGGAATTTGGATTTAAGATGCTTGGCCAACCGCCATCCACTTGGGTCTATGGAACACAAATTTAACACTCCAAATCTCATCAGGACCACGATCAGCTGCAACATGCATAATGTCTGGGACGGAATCACGATATAAAGACGTCAAGGGACTTAAAGAGTTTACTTGATATCCTCATTGAACAATCCAATAGATGGTACAAGCATGGATAAGACACTATGCATATAATTTTTTTTCTCTCGATTATATTGTTATATTGCGATCATATTTTTCTAAAAACAATCAATAATTCTTAAAAAATCTAAAATCTAAATAAAAATTGATAAGAAAAGCAAGTTAAATCAAATTATTGAGGGAAATATCATAAGGAGAGAAATTTATTCTCAGATAAATGTATCGAAAGTCCATAGTTGCAGTATGAAAAACTGAAAACATTAATACAAGATAATTTATTCAGGAAAATGCTGCAACTTTGATTGTGTTTTATATGACCTCCCCACATTTATTTGATTGCGTGTTATATATCAATTAACAAATTTAAATTAATAACTAAATCTACTAAAAAAAAGTTAAGAAAAACAATGTTAATTTTTTATTAGGAGCAACGAAAAATTTAAACAGAAATAGCGACAAATTTCATCACAACAATAAGCTTAAACGGATAAAAAAGTGAAAAAACGAACGAGAGCTAAAATTTTTATCAACGCAATAGAAATGGCCGTTTAGAATTCAGTCACCCGGGAGAAACACCCAAAGTATTCAAAAAAAGAACTGTATAATATGAACAAAGAACTGACTAATTAATCGACAACACAAAATAAAGATCGCAGCAAGTAATTTTAGAGAATGGCGGGAAAAATCGCAGGAATATTTGCGTAAATCCAGCAAAAATAAGGAGGAGAGATCGAAGATGATCGAGAGAAGAGAGGATGAAAACACCGCCGCCGCAGGAAGAGAGAAGAGTGTTAATAGGAGAAGAGAGGAGGCTAGTTTACCGGCTAGCTTTGCACTGTGTTTGGAAAGGTGAAATTTGGAGGAAAAGAATCACAAAGGAAGGAAAATGAATGGAAATTTTTTTTTACCTCGTTTGGATTAGGAGGGAAACGAAGAAGGAAAAAAATTAGATCAAAAATTTTCCGTGGGACCCACATATTGGCATTCTCTAAATTGGAGAGAAAGAAGTGGAAAGAGATTGTAAACTGTAAAGTATTAAAAGACAAATTTGCCCCCAACTATAAGAATTAAAATGAAAAAAAAAATGTGATTAAGGTTATTTTTTGTAATTTAAATTGTAATTTTCAATTTTGCTTTTCCTAATTAAATTTTCCTCCCACTTTTTTTCTTTCATTATCAAACAAGTTAGACAAAAACTATTTTTCACTAATTTTTTTTTCCTTACTTTCATTTCTTTCATTTTTATTTTCCTAACTTTCATTCCTTCCGTCAGAATATAGCGTTAGCGTTGAAAGGTTGGCCTATCTTGCCTCAATGCCTCATTTATGTAGGTACATGCGTGAGGGCATTGACCTTTGTGCCCTCAGCTGCCACGTGTCTATCTCTCACGCTCAACTCTGTCGTATGGATTGATCAATCATGTTTCATTCATGGGTTACTGCTTTTCATCTAGAAAATAGACTTTAGACTATATGGGCCTTGATCTCGAGGCCCACAACATTCGTAGACCACATAGAGGGTATTCTATGTAGCATAAACGATTTTATTGAGCGAATATGGGGAATGAGGGCCGCACTGACATCTTTTAATTAATTATTATGTTTTATTACAGAAAACAAGGTGAAATCCAATTAATATAAAACTACTCGTATCTAAATATATATATAGGATAATCGTCATAACTTGTGAATGCAATTTTTGACTCGTATAACACCTTGGAACTTATAAAAATACTTCAAAAACACAAAAAATGGGATCAATCAAAGATTAGAGAATCTCACTAATGCTCCGAGTTAGATGCTTGGCCAACCGCCATCCACTTGGGTCTATGGAAAACAAATTTAACACTCCAAATTTCATCAAGACTACGATCAGCTGCAACATGCATAATGTCTGGGACGGAATCACGATATAAAGACGCCAAGGCACTTAAAAGAGTTTACTTGATATCCTCATTGCACAAGGCCGTACGGCCATATGACAGTTAGTTTCATGAATTGGTAGAATAAATTGAAAATAAAGCAACTTGAGCGGGAGATTATTTACGCTTTGAGATGAGCATAGCATGGGTTATTTATTAAAAACTAGTTTTGCACCCGTGCGACAGATGTCAATCATCAACATAAAACAATAATATTAATTTTTTTATATATTTTTTGATATTTTATTGTTAAATTTAATAATTAATTTTATTAATGTTTATATTTTATTTATCACATATTATTAGAGCAAGACGATTATAACTTGTTATATATAAAATAATAAAATTATTTAAGAATAATGTGAAATATTATGATATCCAGTTATATATATATAATTTGTTTTAGAATATGGATAATTTTTATTAAAATTAATCTTATTATAAAATTTGTGTTATTATCATTTTATATTAATAGTTACGCATTTGTGTAGATAATTTTTATAAAATAATTGTTATTTAATAAAATTATTATTTTATTTTTAACTTCAATTAGTATTTTATATATTTAAATTAATTACATGATTTTAAACTCTTAACAGATAATAAAAATATCATGTGCTTTTTCTAAAAAAAGAAATACCAATAACAAACCGAAAGACATTAAGATGCCACATGATGCAATTGTTTGACCACCCAATTTTATATATTTATTATTATATATTTAAATATAATACTTCATATTTGTAATATTGTTTGTTATATAAATTAATATTTATTTTATTAAAATATTAGATTATATTCATCACATGTTATTGGAGCAAAAATAAATAACAAATGACATACCGATGATTTTGATCATCCATTTATATATATATATATATATTATATATATATATATATATACTATATATATATATATATATATATATTTATATATAATATATATATATTATGATATATATATATATATATATATATAATATATAATATACAAGTATATAACTACATATATAGTATATACATAGTATATAACTATATATATGTTATTGAGAATTTGATAATAACCTATCAAATTCTTCGAAAGTATTATAATTTATATTTAATATAAGTAAAATTAAATTATTATAAATTATACTTATTTTATACTTAATAAATTATTAATAATATATTAAATTTGCATTGAATCAAACTCTCATTAATGATTTGATTAATTACATATTTATTATGTTTAAGTGTGCCATATGTTAAATTATGAAATAATAAAAATGATATGTGACATATTGCGAGTTATAAGAGGTGCCGTATGGCGTTCAACTACTTTGATACCGAGTTTTCTATATGTATATATAGATAAGAAAAATAGGCTTCCCCGTATAATGCATAATCAGGTGCCGCATGGCGTTCAACTACTTTGATACCGTGTTTCTATATGTATATATAGATAAGAAAAATAGACTTCCCCTTATAATGCATAATCAGGTGCATTCGCCGCCGCAATCGTTTTGAACACGACGGATCATTACCCGGTCATCTTGGTTCCCATAGTTGAAGAGATGATGCAATGGGTGCTCCACCGAGAAGTAAACTTTCTTTGGGGGTAGCAGCAATATTGTTGGCTGAAGGTTCTCGCTCGGTGAATATGAGCGAGAGAATGACGGCATTGAGCATAAGAAATGCGAGGCAGCGAGGAAGGACCTTCGCCACATGCTCCTCCAGGAGAAGAATGAACGAGGAAGAAGCTGCCAGAACCAGCAAGGCAGCTGATGCAGTCGGTAAAGTTTGGAAAGATTGGTTGTTTTTCAGGAAGGAAAAACTAGACTCCATCTTACTTCTCTGTGTAGCCAAATTTTGCAGGTGCTGCTGGATAAAATTCTTATTCTGGATCTGCTTAATGTGAATGTCCTTCTAAAAGGTAAAAATGGTAACCGTTGAGATACGATTTAATGGAGACAATGTATGGATGTAGCTCTATGATTATAAATAAATTCAAAAAAAAATGTCACATAAATTCGACAATAATCCTGTCTTTATTTCCATATGTGATCTTCTAAGGTTTAAATTTCAAATTCGTTGGAATTTGGATTTAAGATGTTTGGTCCACCGCCATCCACTTGGGTCTATGGAACACAAATTTAACACTCCAAATGTCATCAGGGCCACGATCAGCTTCAACATGCACAATGTCTGGGACGAAATCACGATATACAACGTCAAGGCACATAAAGAGTTTACTTGATATCCTCATTGCACAAGGCCATAAGGCCATAGGACAGTTAGCTTCATAAATTGGTCGAATAAATTGGAAATAAAGCAACTTGGGCGGGAGATTATGTACGCTTTGAGATGAACATAGCATGGGTTATTTATTAAAAATAAGAAAAATAGGCTTCTTCTTATAATGCATAATCAGGTGCATTCGCTGCGAAGGCAAGTGCCTCAATGCAGATGTTTTCAGTCTTTCAAGAGAGTTTTGTTTTTTCTTTTTTTTTTTAATTGGAGAAATCTGAGGTGGATAAACCTTGGATGGATGCTTGCTCATTTTTGACCAAACTAACCAATTCCGCCAGACCCAGTGCTAGCCCTTGAGGAAGAAAGATCCTTCCCTGAAGGTTTTGAGGCTCCTGTAGATGTAAAAACTTGAATCCCGAAGGACTACTTCTGTGTTCACATGGTCAGGGGAAAAACATTGGCATATCAACCCAAGGGGCGCCGGTAAATTGGAGGAGATAAATTTGACCGATATATATATATATATATATATATATATATATATATATATATATATATATATATATATGATGTGCTAGGCACACTATGTCGTTTCAGTTTGAACTGACGATGTTCATTAGCAGATCTTGTTGCCTTCACACATCCCGAGGAAAGTACACCATGGTGAAATGGAGGACAAGCGCCTACATACCTGATATTACTCTGGCTTAGGCTCAATAGGAAGAGGTCAAAGTATCTTATGAGGTGATGAATCTGCTAAACTAGATTAGATGCATATAATAACTAATACTCGGAGCCATCTCTTTAACACTACAAAATTTCTCATCCTCCGAGATATAATGTACCATCCTAACAAAATAATACCGACAACCAACTCTTATTTCGAGTTAAAAGATACAATGCACTATCCTGACATTTTTCTAATGCTAGGGTGTACACTTTCCCCGGATCTTGTACTTTGTGTACGCATCAAGAGTCATCATCTGGAGATTGAACGGTTGAAGACTCGGTTTCCGAATCTGAACCACCATCCACCATCTTCCCAAGAGAATCCATATCCCCGCTTTCAGAGAGGGTATGAATCCGGAGTGTATCAGCATCCTCACTGCATAGGATTATTAAAAAAAAAAAGGGAAAGGAAAAGTCAGGCTCAAATTATGAAGTATATGTTGGAGAATCAATACCAAAATACAGCTGGGATGAAATAATACTCGGTGACGCCAAATATTTCTTTGATGATCAATGAACTATCTCTTGAGCAGAACTCTGGAAGCTGCGGCAAGCCAAAATTTTAAGAGGTTTACAAAGAGTAATGATCACAAAGAATGTCAAAGTAACAAGTGAAACTACAGCAAAAGAATCCTTTCAACAGAATTAAACAAGAAATGTACGACTATTTTGGGGGGTGGGGGTGATGTTCTAAGCTATTTAATTTAGCAGCATAGCTACCTCCGAAAGGTAAAGTAATTTCCCAAATAATACTTTCACAGCAAGTTTTCTCTTGAAACCCTTTTCTGTGAATCCTTCAATGTCCATAACCACAGGTCCTGAAAGAAGTGGACATGGTCAATAATAGAAGCCTTCATGCTTTTGCCACAATCTTAATAAGATACACTTCCCAAATTACTTTGCATATATTCTTTCATGCAACATTTGTGCAAAACACTCCTAGGTTTGCTTCTAGTTTAGCATTATTAATTAAGGACAATGACATTCTGCTCATGAAAAGGTATTAAAACGAACAGGTAAATGTAACTCTTTTAAGTTTCAAGAATAAGACTCAAATTTTTAAAGTCTACGAGTCACTGTGTGAAAGTTCCTACTATATTTAATATTAGCTTCACTTCATTCATCAACTTTATGAAGGTCCAATGTTACAAGTTGAGGTACTTCAACAAATTATTTATATCTCACTAATCTTTTGATGCTAGTTATGTTTATCTCATAATCGTTCGATGTGCAACATAGCACATTCTACAAATTATATCCAAGAAGAAAAGCTGAACGCAATAAAGAGTAAAATACAGACGAGTATATGGTTACTACTAAAGACGCACATTGGTTACAAGTAATACCTTTCTCCTTGACAATTCTTCTTGATATCTCATTTAAAACTTCAGCAACTTGTGGATCCTCCAGCATTGTTGCTTTCCTCAAATGTATAAGCTCTGCAACAAACCCTGGATTGAAAGGTTTCTCATTTAAGGCATATCGGATGTATTTTCTCAAAATATCTTCCATGCTGAAACCTGTCTGATTGAAGATAGATGCAATCAGTGACCAAGTTAAACTAGCTCGACTGAAGCTACATGAAGTTTCATCTTATTATCAATATCAAACTATTTTTCAGTCTTTTCTAATCTTGATTGTTATCAGTAAAACATTCATATTACATTCACATGACCGCAAGAAAATCCTCTTACAAGAATTGACAAGATGGTTTTTCACCCAGAAACATGATATTATTTATTTGCACAATAAAATGCAGCCAAGCTTGCTAAGAAATGGTTGGGAGATTCATCAAAGCAAGTTACAATGCATTTTGGTTATTCCCACCCATTTACTAGCTAAGTAGAATCATTAATATTAGATGGGCTCATAAGAACACAAAGTAACATTGTTACGACAATTGCACATTAAGAATAGTTTTCTGAAAAGCTGCTTATTAAGAACAGTGAGATTGTAGATGAATGATTAACTCCATATACCATCCAACATATGGCTGAGGATGATATCTGAAGTCCTTAAGCATGTATCATGAAAGAATTATATTAAGCAAACAACTTCCTTAGTTACAGAACTTGTAATTTATATTAAGCATTATAAATATATGAAAGAATTATATTAAGCAAACTACGTAGCCAACATTTTCAAAATTGATGTATTCGAAGAACTCCACCTAGTATCATAACAATCATAAGCATAGTCAGAATAGCTAACGAGTTATGACAAAGACACTGCACTAATTAAACAACCGTGATAAATGTCGCACTTGCAAGAAGAGGAACATAATAAGGAAGGATGCAAGAAGACTACCACAACCTTGGCTGTAGGAGAATATGATCTACTTGTTTTGAGGGTCAAGTTCTAGAAGAATTATTTTTGGAGATGTACCACCTGTATACCACTCATTTGAAAATTTTCTGGTTCAATTGAATACACGCTGATGTTTTAACTCAGCCTGTTAATTTCCCAGTTTTATTACCTCCTCGTAATCAAGCAGAAACCAAAGTTTGTTTCCTCAAAGACTATATATGCTACAAGATTATGCTTTTGCAGTCCCTCTTTGAATCGGGTCATTCAATCACTACTTCCTTAAAGTTTGAATGGTAGATTAAAAAAACGAACAGACATTGCATAGTTTACAGTATCATAACCACCATCATTCTGCTAAACTACGCTCTGAAAAGGACGAAATAAATTCACAAGAAGATACCTTTTGCATGAGTCCTGTGAGAGCAGAGTAATTTACAGCCTCCTTATCCTTCTGAAATAGCTCATTCACCGACTGGAGCAAAAACGCATTTTTGTTCACCTGCAGGGCAACATCAAACACCGTCACTTTAATTGTAAGATTCATATACGAAATTCCCAATATCTATCCATTGAGAGATATTTGAAAGTGAATAGTAACCAGTCTCTTGCGCCTGGTCCTCGGAGAAGTGAATTTCTTGACCGTTTTCACGAAGGCGAATACAAAAGAAACGGTGACGTAAGCGAGTGGAACGGCGAGGATCCAGGGAAGGGGACTCCGGCCAACTCTGGGGCCAGGGATGGCCTGAGTGACGGTGCCGGTAAACTCGACGAGGTCCATGGCCTTCTCCTGGATCCATGGAAGATCCTCCTCCACTTCCTCTCCTTCTTCTTCCACCTCCTTCTTAATTGAGCTCTCCTGCTGAGCATCCTTCCCCTTGGCTCGCAACTGCAGGGAGGAAGGATGCCGCGGCCCGGCGTGGCGGAGAAAAAGATAGTGCTGCCAGAGAGAGACGCGCCGATGAGGGAGGAGAGTGGTGGTGGTGACGCCGGTCGTGAGGGGCGAGAATAGCAACGCCATTGCGGTGGGCTTTCTCAGAGACTCTCGGCTTACTCTTAAACTATAACAGGCTAATACTATGTGATCTGATCCAATCCTCCAACCCAATTTACCTAGGAAGTAAGGAGACGGAAACGGTTACCGCAATACGGCACAGATATAAAATATAATATTTTTTTAAAACTAAAATATACATATAATTCGAATATAATAATAAAAAAATTATATTAAATAAATAAAATTTTAAAATACACTAATATTTAATACAAGTTATGTCTAATATAATATTTTACGTTCTTCAAACAAATTAAATAATAATAGTCTAATTCTATCAACAAAAATAAAATAATATAATATTTGAATATATAACTATATTATATTACTTGTTACTATATATATTAATTATTATATAATATTTTATTTAAAAAAATAAAAAAGTTTAAATGAAAAAATAAAAATCCGGAGACGTGTGTCAAATGTTATGTTTAGCGTGTTCAATAGGAGTGTCTGAATTTTTTTTTAAATTTTTTGACATTTTTTTTGTGTGTTCTACACGTCCGTATTGGTTCATGCATGATTTATGAGCAGATCCAGCTGATGCTGTGTAAAGGAGAATCGTCTTCATTTTCAAAAGAATAAAACTTGGACGGTCAGTCCTGGTCCTCCCCTCAAAAAGGTCAGAAATTATCGAGTCTCAAATTTTTGGTCTGGCTTGTCTTACGAGCGATGGTGGTCTAATTTTTGGTCTGGGTTCTCCGGCGAACGATAGTGGACTAAGTTTGTAGTCTAGGACAACCTCTTCCTCTTCTAAGACATCTTCTTCAGTGAACGCATCAGGATTTGCTTTGATGCAATTCTGTAAAGCGATAAAGGGGCTTACACAGTCTGAACCCTGCATAATGTACAAAAACAATCAACAAAAACTAAAGATTACATACCAAATTAAAAGCACATAGTCCAACTGAGACCTCAGACATAAGCTATCATATGAAGAATCACAGAGGACAAGAGAAAGTGTAAAGTAAATGCGTCTTTATGTGCTGCAAAAGCCGCGTCCAAGAGTAGATACAGTCCCAAGTCATCCGATTTTTTTAGCTGATTAGAACATACTCATTTACCACCGGGTGTGTAAAGCATATGATATAAGTTTAAAGAACATACTCACCTTTTTTTTTTTTTTTTTTTTTTTTTTTTTTTTTTTTTTGAGACTCTACAAGTCCACGGTTATTAGCAAAATGAGAAAACTCTTAGTCACAGATGCTGATTCGTACAAAAAAAAGTTACATATATCAATCCATCTTCCCATTTCCTATGCACATAATTCCAATCTCCTCATATTTCTAATGTCTATCCTGAAAGCTTCTAAAAAGAAGCTCTGCATGGGTTTTTGTTTACTCCAAGCACATGGAGGGAACTCTCTGTAATATCTGCATTCACTAATTTGTTTCAGAAAAGATTTCCCTGCTTTAGCCTTAAATTGCATATTTCATCTGCCTCACGCCACCGAGCGTATTCAACTTGTCTTCGATGATTTTCTCTGGCTTTTGGTACTGATAGCAGATCCTGACTAAATCACTAGACAATGAAGCCAAGTCCCATATGGACAACTAGAACAGTAGAGCTTTACTGTTATTAGAGGACATAGTAAACTCTTTCTACTTACTTCCAATACCTTTCTTCAATTTTCAAAATCCTAAGATCAGGAGTTCTGCATGCCAGATAGTTTTTCACAATAAAGCTGGATTATTTTCGTACTCCCTGCATGTCTTCAGTTTTTTTTTCTATTTTTTTTCTATTTTTAAAGGTAAAACCTTTCAAAATTCACTTCCTACTCGATCTGCACTGTGCTTTGCTTTTCTCTTGGATGCTAGATTTGGTCAGGTAAAGTAAAATAGAGAATTTGGTGAAAAGGCCTCATTCTCTCTCCACGAACACTAGTACATGCTTAGGTACATATTTGTTAAAAGTTATCACTACTAATCTCTAGGAACTTAGCCAATATGCGTTTGTAGATGGTTGCTTTAGATAATGATGAAGTAATATTGAACCAGACCATGTTTCATCAACAACATATAGTAATATTCAAACGCAAGGATGGAGAGAACTTATATAATGCACTATATATTAATAAACATTAATACAAAACAACAATTACATCATATGTAGTAGCTCAACTTAGAAGGCAAGCATTTCGAATGTCGCAAACTCTTACACAATCACAAGGTAACCGAAGGTCTCAAGGCTGAATGTTGACCCTCTGAGAGCGCTAAAGAGCATGAAAAGAGGCGGGTGGTGTCGAGTCAGCAGAACATAGTTTATGAAGGAGGTGACCCAAAACATAGGTGGTTAAAGGACATGTCATAGTAAGTATTGGGTTGTTCTTATAACGTATAACAAAGATAGAAGATGTCATCTGCGATTTCTATACCCGATGCTGTAACCTCTAGCGAGACGCAAGCTAAATGCTATGGATGGACAAGGAAGATGAATGGATAACAGTCCCTAATTTCCCAATCAACAAGTAGTCGGTAGGCATTTTTGCTGTGAAACATTGCTTGGCGATAAATTCCGGGTGACATATAGAGATGTCAATTTGGCCCGTGGCCCGCGGACTGAACCACGGCTCGGCCCGGCCCTGGTCGTCGTGCGGGCTGCGGGCCCGCACACAGTGCCTTGCGAGTCAGTCCTGCAGGCACGGCTCGTGCTAGCCGTGCGGGTTAGTCTTGCGGGCATAACTTGTGTTGGCCGGTTTGGTCCGCATTACAGCCCGCACGAATATAGTAATGAATATATATATATATAATATATATAATTATATATATATATATATAATTTGATTTGATGTGATGTGATGGCAACATGCGGTTGCCATCATTTGTTTTTTTTTTCTATAATTTTCTTTTAAAATTTGATGGCAGCGTTGCCATCATTTGCTTCTATTTTTTTTTTTTTTTTGATGGGACATTAGGGCCAGGGCAGCGCCCTGGTGCACATCCCATCAGCAGCGTTGCCTTTGGCACGACAACGCTGCCATTTTTTTATTTTTTAAATAAAATTTTTTTGTTTTAATTTTAACAGCAAAATAAAAAAAACATTTTTTTTAACAGACCGGCCCGCTGCCCGCTGGGCCGGTAGTCCGAGCTGAGCTGCACTCCCTCCCGCTTTTTGTGGGGCGGGCCTGCCGTTAGCAGCTGACATCTTTTGACATATCTACCCCTCTTTGTAATCAAATGTATCATATGTCTGAGAGTATTCCATGAACTCTGAGGAGTCATAGACTTGTTGATATCTGAGCACCAATCCATCCCTGACAGATTGAGTGTGCCTTTTACATTCGATTGATGAATAAAGATTTTATGCAACATTTGAAGTTATGGATTCCTATGCAAGTTAGTCGTCCATTCAAAAGTACATGTTCTCTCAGTGTTCAGCTTGTCAGCGAATGTTGTTTTAAGAAGCGGCGTGTGTTGGCTAGTCAACAACAAAGCCAAGATCTAGATGTAGACCACCTTCTATATCTGAGTCTTACCTCCTCCCCTTCATTGTTTTGTAAGAACAGACTTTTTCCGGAATGAAGTGCTCTCGGCTATGAATTTACACCAGGACTTTATGGAGGGGAATGTTAGAGGACCGGGCAATACATTGCCAAGCTATTAGTGGCGCATCCCAACTTTTCTGTTTGCTTTTTTTGACAAAAAAAAATAAAATAAAAATAATAATAATAATAAAACCACCGTAGGGCAACAATTCTTCTAGTTACGGACTTAGGCATGAGTATCCGGAGGCTCGCATTTGGCCAAATCCTACATCCAACCAGCCTATTGGGTGAGATCTATCATTTTGACCAAAATATTAACGAAAATAATGAAACAGATATAGAGAGAGCGGATCTCCTCGCCAAGATCTTGTACATTGAATGTGACTTTTGCTTCATCCATTCGATGATTGTAAAATGTCGCAGCGATAGTTCTGAGAATTGGTTATCACAAGGAGAAGACTATTATGAGGCAAACATATTCAATCAACAGCATGTGAACCTTAACTACCCAATATATTAAGGGACATCTGGTACTGAATCCCATGAGAAATTTTTCTTTACTCTTGGTTTTTTTTCATTTGTTTCAATTTAATTTGAGCTTCTTCATGATAATATAATTTGTTGGAAAAATAGTAGAGAAGAAAGAGATAGCGGTCCTTGAAATTCATAAAATAATAGGTCATGAATCATCAGGCATGGCAATCATTAAATTTTTATTTATCCCCACCATATGCTGCTAAGGGTACTTTAATAATGTAAAGCCTCCTTTATTTTGAAAATTAAACTTTTACCATAACTGTAACAAAACACAGTTTTATCAAAAGAAAAATCCTACTTTTAAAAATTGTTATAAAAAAGTTTCTACTTATCGAACAACTTGTAAATTCACTCCAAAACACATATGTACAAATAATTTTTTTTAGCAAATTTATACCAAAAAAATAAATTTTTGGATACTCTATAACTTGACTACTCAAATTTTAATAAATATATATTGTGAAGCACTAAAATTTTTATGATTAGTATAAACTATTTAGAACTTATTTTAATATAATAGTTGTAGAAAAAGCAGGATCTCTTTGCCACGCCCAAGAGATGACGAGTAGGTGGAACCAGAGAAGACTACTACAAGACAAACATATTAAACAGGAGAGATTCTTTGGTGTAACGGTTACACCACGTCATTACGTATAACGGATTCAAAAATATTTATTTAGAAGTATTTTTTGAAAAAAATTTTCAACATCAAAGTTGTAGATTTTGACGAGATCTACAACTTTCGTGTTCAAAATTTTTCCAAAAATAATTCTAAAAATATGTTTTGGGACTCCAACGTTTAACAGTTTGAAGCAGATTTAAAAACTATTTTAAAATTCGTTAAATTCGTTAAACTTTGGAGCCCTAAAATACCTATTTAGAAGTATTTTTTGAAAAAATTGTGAATATAAAAGTTGTAGATCTCATCGAAATCTATAAGTTTCATTTAAGAAGTTTTTTTAAAAAATGATCATAAAATTTATTTTTTTGATTTAAACACGATGGGGATATATGCTGACGTGGCGTAAACGTTTCATTGTAGAATTTTTCATTAAACGCATGTGCTCCTTAACTACATAATATATTTATGGGATTTGTAATACTGAATCCCATGCTAAATTTATTTTAGAAAAACTTACTCGCCCCCAAAAAACTACCCAACAAATCACACACAATCAATTTCTACCACACGCGCACTTCGTGATCCGCAAAAAAAATATCAATATTACAGATATATTTATCGGAAATTATGATCCTGATTGTGTCACATCAGTATATGTAATTTTTTTTTGTGCTTTCTCTTGATAATAATAGTTTGATAGAAAGTAGTAGAGAAGAAAGACAGTCGCGGTCTTTGAACTTCGCAAATATCGTTTCATGACGTCTATCACTATTTTAAGACTTTATTTTTCACCACCAAATGCTGCTAAGGTACTTCAATAATTTAAAGCATCCTTTATTTTGAGAATTAAAATTTTATATAGCTGTACCAAAGCACATATTCTTTCTTTTTTAAACGGAGTATTTACAAAAGTATATTTTTAAAAATACAGTTCAACAAAGAGTAGTATACATTCAAAAGGATACCATAATCTATTAACATTTATGTGTAGTATAATTTTCTTATATGCAAATTAGGAGATACAAATACCGATATAAAATTACGACAATACGGACACATAATAGAATAATTTTTTTTTTTAAAAAAAGGACCATTTTGACTTGGTACATTATTAAAAAAAAAAAAAACATTGAGCAGCGTGTTGAAAATCAGGCCCTGTTTTGGCATTAACACGTCATGTAAGAATAATTCAGAAATAAAATTGGGGAGCCAAAGAACTCCAGATAATTTATAAAGACTTTTTGCGCACAAAACGTCAAAGTCTGCATTGGAGGTAGTCAAGGGAACCCAATTTGTCATAACATGGAACGTCTAATTAGCGTCGGAAGTCCACAAAGAATGCATCGGCAATTAACGAAGCCACATGCTCTAAATTCTACGACCTACTCTAACGACATTAAGTTGTATGACCAATAAAAAGTAACTTTAGAAATTACATTTCGGCCTATTAAAAATAACATTTGCTCGGTTCAACTTTCAAAAATAAAAAATACGCCGACGTTACATACAACGCGCTTGACCACATCGGTACAAAAATGTTTTTTTGAAGGCTGAAACGCAAAATGTGCACGTCATGTCGGCACAAAAATGTATTTTCGAAAGCTGAAATACAAAATGTACGAATCGGGGATCTTAAATGCAATTCCCCAAGTACCTTTTATCCTATCATTTAACATTTTGTTTCACGGGATGTGGAGCAATTTTTTTTTTTACAGATTATTTCAAATATTTTTATCAAATAGTTAGATTTAATTCTTTCAATTATAATAATTCAAATTAAAAAAATCACAAAAATAATTTTTTTTTATTTTTTTTAATAATTTGATTATTTTATTTATATATTTTTTATATAAAAAGTTATTATATTTTTGTTGTTATTTTCAATATTATTCATAAAATTTGAATTAACTATATATGACTAAGTATACAATAGAGATAATCCATAATCGTTTGCACACACTTTTGTGCAAAAAGTTTTTTGGGGTAGTTATATATCAACCCCTGGTACAAACTTTTTAAAAGTATCATACCCGGTGGGTCGCTGTCACCATTTCAGTCATCCGAGTACGAAAATTGATTTTTGAAGACAAAAATATTCATATATCCATTAATATTTCGGAGTTTTAAAATAAATTTTTAAAAGTATTTTTTGAAAAAATTTTAAATATAAAAATTTTAAATTTTAATGTGATTTATAATTTTTATATTGAAATTTTTTTAAATAATATTTTTAAATAAATATTTCAGAATTTTTTTATTTCAGCATATTAGCATGTCGACTTGCCCAAACTACTTGTTTAAATCATTTTATGAAGTAACGTTCAATATTAAAATTATAAATCTAATTAAAATCTAAACTTTCATTTGGAAAGATTTTTTATAAAATATTTCTAATTAGATATTTCGGAGCGTCGAAATAATAATATATAAAGAGCAACATGTTTATCCAAACGAAAAAGAGAGACTGGGGCGCCATGTAAATACAAAGTTGGAGATGGACTGATATGTAAGATGAAGCTAAATGGTTGTAGAGTAAAGTCAAAAGAAATTTGGGGGCCTGATATAAATTTTTTAATGATTGTTTTTACAGCAATTGCACAACAATCTTTCTATATTATTTCAACGTCGCTTAAATTTTTTCACATAATTTTTACACTTTAATCATTCGACATATTTTAATACATTTATAACACTTTGTATACAAATTTGACATCTCCGACATACATCCGACACATTTAATTTTGACACTTTGTTAGTTCGTTTTTGACGTTGTGTTAATTTAACTCCCTCATATTAAAAAATAATATTGTGACATTCTTTTGATAAGTTTTATACCGTTTTTATAATTTTTTACTCTCTATTAAATAAACTTAAATATAAATTTCTTATAATCAATTATTGTACCAGACAAATTTTTATTTTGAATTACATGTAAGTCTTTTTTTATTAACACTGTCCACAATAATATGACAAGTAATAAATAAAATATATAATTACATATCAGTCTTTCAAATTTACGGTCGTATAATTTAGTTCTCCGAAATATATTTTTGCGTTGACATGGTGATGCGCCCGCGTCGCCACGTCGGCTAAATCACAAACTGCAAGCGCGCATCACTGTGTCGGCGCAAAAACGAATTTTGAGGGGCTAAATTACTAACTGAAAATTTAGTGGGGCGAAACGCAATTTCTCCTTAATAAAAACAAGGGCAGCACGTCAAAGACTGTCCATCGGTCGAATTGCGACAAGGAGAGGTTCGAGAAACGACAGAGCAGGTAATTAATTGCTAAAATATTCACTTAAAACAAATAAATAGTACACCGCCCATGTTTTAAAAACTATATATATATATATATATATATATATAGAAAATGACCTTAATGTAATTTGCGATAAGCCCAAGCAGCACAGAATATATCCGTCTTATATTCACCAGAACCTGTTAGATGCATAAAGCCCTCAAAGCCTAGCGAAGAGTCGAATTTAAGATACGAGGCAGATCTCCTAATACCCAGCCAACCCCCTTGTGAAGCAATAAATTTTTTTTTTTATAAGTGAGTATTTTTTATTGAACAAAACTAAATATTACAAAGGTTTGAAATAGTTATATATCTGTAAACACAATCATGTTTGTCTATGGTGAAAATATAAAAGATCTAATTTTTCTATGATTCACTTGTGTTAAATGCAGTTTTTCCTTCAGACCAGATAGCACAATTGCTTTCATTATCATGTATCTTTTCTTCCCGCAGAATAAGGCAATCATCAACATATAGGCAGAACTTCAATTTTGACTCTTTCGCACAGGGAACAGCCAACATAAGTGGTTATGAGACTCAAATCTATCCAGCATCAAATGTTAAGCATTATATGGAAGAAACTTTCACGATATCGTGCATTAAGCTCTATGTATTGAAAAATATGTATTTCATCAACAGTATTATACTTTAAGCACTCCATACTGTAATATATGGTGGTTAGACGCGACTGAAATTGCTCATCAAAACATAGTGATTATCAAGGGCGGATCCAGGGTGTAGTAAGTGGGGTCAAATGACCCCACTTGATTCTATTATATATATATATATATATGGTGTGTGTGTGTGTGTGTGTGTGATGTTTTTAATGTATTATATAGTAATTTTTTTATCATTTAAAAATTAAAAATATTAAAAAATTTTAGAGTTTGTATATGAAATTATTTAGAATATTACAAACACTTACGAATATCTCAAAACACTCACGAACATTTCAGAACATCCCAAAATTATTTAGAACACCTCAGAATATTTAAGAATACTTACAAACATACCAGAATATTTATGAACACTTCAGAATATATCTACAAATACGTACAAACACTCCAAAATATCTACGAACATCTTAAATTTTCATTTTGTTGTTGAATGAAATTTGATTTTTTTTTCATAATTTTTGACTTTTTTTTTATATATTACGATTAAATGCTGAGTTTGAATTTATATTTTGGAGTGTTATTAAACGTTCGTAGATATTTTGAACTATTTTATATTGTAGTTCAGAATTAAATACTTATGAATTTTCTGAAATTGATATGATATTCAAATATTTAGTATCTTATTATTGTATTATTATAAAATATTATTTATTTTTTCTGACCCCACTTAACGTAATTTCTGGATCCGCCACTGGATATTATCCCTTAAGGTGCATTTATAATTACACTGTCATCATCTAATACAATCACGCAAAGTTTGAAACCAACAACAGTAATACTCAACGAAGACCGTATGCGCAAAGTAGTAAAAGTCCGAACTCCAAAGTACTCTTTATTGCAGGTCTGTCAAGTTGCGGAAGCTTTGGTGACGGAGGTCATGGTCACCTGTGACCCGAGCAGAACGGTGCTTACCTCGGCCGTGAATGTGTCGTAGCGGAGGAAGAACTCTGCCACCAGCAGCCGCGCCGCCAGCACAACGAAATTTTTCCCGGCGCACTGCTTGTCGCCCACCGTCGGGCTCGCCGTCTCCGGCCCGTTCGACCAGAACACGTACTTTACCAACTCCTTTCCCTTCTCTCCGACGAACCGGTCACCGACAAACTCGCCGGCGTTTTCACCGAACACCTTCGGATCGCGGGTCGCGAAGGGCTGGTAGCCGAACAGCATCTCGCCCTGCTTGATGCGGAACGAGGAGTCGTGGCTCTCGATGACGAGATCCTTCTTTGCCTTGCCGTACTGGAACTTCACCGGCGGGTCTATGCGCAGCGCCTCGTAAACCACCGACAGCACGAGCTCCATCTTCTCCAGCGCCGCAAGCGTTAAGTTGCCGCCGGCGTCCTTTACCGCCTGCCTCACTTCCGTCGCCAGCCGCTGGTGCAACGCTGTGTCGGCTTTGGCCAGCAAAGCAAGGATGTTGGGGAAGAGGACCTTGAACCCACCGTAGGAGTTGAAGACGGTGGCGAATAGGAGGTTGTGGCAGGCCTCCTCGCGGGAGAGTCCGAGCTTCTCGGCTTCGTCGAGAGCCTCGTAGGCGGCAGAGTTGAAGTAGGAGTACAGCGCTTTATAATCAGAACGCGCGATTATCGAGGGCAAAGGAAACGTATGCAGGAAGATCTCCTCGAGGATCTTCGGTAAGCCGAGCGTCATCAGCGGCCCGAGCTGGATAACAAGCCATTTAGTCGTCTTGTCGGCGGCGCCGGAGCCGAGGACGCTGGACGGCTTGACGCTGAAGTAAGCGTCGCCAAGGAACTCGAAGGCGTAGTTGTCGTTGAGCTTGTTGAAGTCGGACTTGGCACCGGCGCCGGCGGCGAGTTGGGACTCCATGCTATCGAAGAGGAGGGCGTAGGTGGCGTGGAACGCCGGGAGGAAGTGGGACTTGCGGGAGGCTAGGAGCTTGAAGAGGAGCTGCTTGATTTTAGCGTGGTTGGGCTCGGAAGGATCGAGGTAGGAGCAGACTCGGTAACCGCCGGTGAGCTTGGTGGTGGGCATGTAGGTTCCCGTGAACACGTCGCGCTTCTCAACTTTCGAGACGTCGAAGAGCACCGGGAAGCTCTTGGCGTCCAAGAGGACGACGACGCGTGGGTTCGACGCCATGAACGGACCCGGTGGCATGTTGGACCGGAAAACGGTGGAGCCATATTTGTCCTGCCTAGCCTGGAAGAACCCGTCCTGACCCTGTCGGTAGTAGAAGTCCAAACGGTCATTTATGGGGGAGAAGAACGGGATGCCGTAGCTTCCCGGAATCTGTATCTCCGGCAGCGTGGACTTCCCATCACCATTAGTGGTCGGCTGAACCTTGCTCGCCATGATTTCTTCTTCTTCTTGTGTGGACTTAACTACAAAATTGATTTGCAAATTTTGTGTCGATGAAAGGGCAGAGTATTATAGGTGTTGTATATATAGAGGTAGAAACGTGATGCAATGCAACGAGTGGGTGCTTTAAACTGGGTGCGAGTAGAGTAAATAGGGTTTTCGATGAGTATGTTGAAGTCAAACACGAGGACACGATAAAATGATCGAAACGTCATGTACTGCGACCGATTCAACGAGTAAAATTAGAAAAGGGAGTAGGTACCAAGGAAAGGGAATAGGGATATAGTTTTAGATCTATGATTCACGTGATATCTCAAATTATTGTACCCGATAAATAATTGAATAATGCATTTGATTTGATTTGATATTCATGGCAAAATTTGGCAGGGCATGCCTTTGAAAAAATCGTGCTGAATTCCGTTAATATTGGATTATGGTGAAAATTTTCAGATAAACTAATATTGTAACGCTTTTTTTTTTTCGGAGGAATATATTGTAACGCTTTGTTAGATATCTCCAAGCGAGCTTTTGATGTTTTTAGGACAAAAAATTATATCTCCACACGTGTTTTTTTTTTGTTTGAAAAAATATTTACAATTTTATTTACTAACTTGAATTTTTGGATAATAATTTGTCTCTTAATCATAAAAAATGTGAAGTTGGAGCGTAGTAGCCTCTATTAACTTGGCTATTAATTTGTGTTGAGATGCTCATTATACAATTACGCATTAAGCCTCTTCATATTTATAATATTTAATTGTTAAAAACTAAGCGATGCAGTTGCGCACCTAAGCAGGGTCCCACACAGCACATATATTAAATGAATACCAAAAAGGAGTGAAATAAGCGTTCTAACCTATTTCAATCATATACATTATTATACGACCATTATAATAAATTAACCTATTATTGGCAACATATTATATTCCACCAATTAAAAACTTTTAGTTTTTCGATCTGAACATTTAAAAAATATCTCCAACGTTTGGAAATACATGATGATAAACTTTTCATCTCTAAAGGTATAAAAGTTTCACCTACCATTCCTAGACGTCCTGAGTGCATGCAAGTTAGATTTGCAGCTTATACTTGTAACGAAAAATACGCATGTTCAGGTGAATTGCATGCATTATCTCTAAACTTGCGTACATCATTTATGGACTTTAGGTTAGATTATTGCGCACGTAGATTATAACCCTGGGAGCTCATTTGGAGCAAGGGTAATACCCAATATTATCCTAGTGATTAAGTTACTACTATGGTAATAAAGTAATAACTATTACCTATTTTGTATTTTAGGTAATTAGTACTTTAGTAAATATCGTTTGTTTTTATTTTACTTATTATGTTCTTGTATTTTTAAAGTATTTCATAATTATAACTTATTACAATATGGCTAGAGCCGTCGGTGAATTGCCAGAGTGATTAAAA
Source organism: Xerophyta viscosa (assembly GCA_002076135.1). Taxonomy (NCBI): domain Eukaryota; kingdom Viridiplantae; phylum Streptophyta; class Magnoliopsida; order Pandanales; family Velloziaceae; genus Xerophyta; species Xerophyta viscosa. The sequence goes on from MJHO01000011.1 coordinate 906,652, forward strand.
ACATCGTCAAAGATCAGCTGAAGAGACAAGTTCGTAAAAGCCGCCAGGCAAGAGATTTTATATTTTTACTTTATCTAAGAGTAGTAGCTATAGCTTCAAGAATTTACGCCTCAAATTCAAATAAGATAAATAGATAATAATAATTGTACAAGTAAATAAATAATATCATCTATTTTCATTTCAAATGAGCCGCCCTTGAGATTAGGCAGTAATACAGTTGAAAGGCCCTTTAAAGTTAGGCTGTAAAGTACTTGACAATCATAAAATTTGACGCATAACCTAAATTGATTTTGGCGACACGTCATCATTTTTCTGACTTTTTCCATGGGCGTCTATATTTGAGTGTTTGTTTAACCAAACCAAATCAAATTGAGACCCGGAAGTTGGTGCGATGCGATTCTCCTCTTGCTTTGCGTTCTTTCCTGCTGAACCGAAAAAGGGGACGGCATTTTCGAAGGTACCTTTTTTTTTTATAATAATAATAATATTCGAATGACCTTTTAGGACGCTTGAAATGATCGGATCTCTCGATGCACTTTCGGGTCCTAATTTGTTTCCAGTAAGCTGAGCTAACACTCAACAAATTACCCACACAAAATGACTATCGATCGAGCGCGTCGTCCAACGGTAGAGTTTACAATATTCGCTCTCGGTTTATTTGGATTCTACACCTATTATCATGTATTCCTGCATGAATTTACGTCGTGAATTAGTTAGATGCACAGCATAGTATACGATAATCATCCGGAGTAACAAATCCATCAAACTCGCTAACGATATAATCAACATATTTAAAAAAAAAAAATTTAAATATCTTTTAAGAATATTTTAAATAAAAGTATGAAGTTAATGAGATCTATATTTTTTATATCACAAATTTTATCAAATATGTTTTAAAATAAATATTTTAGGAATATAATATTTAACAAATTTGTAATGAATTTTAAAACTATTTCTAAATTTTATAATAACAAAATATCTATTTAAAAATTTATTTTAAAAATAAATTCAAAATAAAAATTATATTCTTATTTAAATTTATAATTTTTATGCTAAAATTTTTTTTATTCTTACAAATTAATATATTTAAGTAGATTTTTAGATGGTACTGTGACATGAACTAGCATTTTTCAGCTATCCGTCCTTTTGAGAGTTGATCTGCTAGAGTTGGGTTCATGATTTAGGATTATATAATGTGCATTAAAATAAGTAGCACATATATAATGTGCATTAAAATAAGTATGCTACAAAGACCTGATTAAAGAAAAATTATGATAATCTTAATTAGTAGTAGTGATTTTGATCTATCGAAGGATCGATGTTGATTTGTCGCTCATTTTAAAAAATTTAAGATGGTCATTGACATCGATTTATGTGCTGATGGTGAACCCGATGACAAAAACGTCGGCCTTATCCTGACGCTTCTGCGTGTTATATGTGCGTTTAAAATATTGACCAACAATTTGATGCTACCTAGAAGCGACACTTTTTTGAAAAAAATAAATAGAAATAAATTATATATATATATGAAAATTACATATCATCCTTCTATTATAAAATATTTGTAATAAGTTATTACAATTTGCCATATCACATTAAGCCCCCCTGTAGTTTGATTCTATTTTAGCCCCTTAACGATCAACGTGCCATATTATTTTTTTACTATATTTAATAACTTTTGAAAAAAAATTTAAATAAAAATTATATATTTTAATAAAATATATAATTTTATGTTTAATTTTTTTTTTTTCATAAATATACTTTGAAATAGTTATTTTGAAGCTTCAAATTTCACCGTAATAATAGATTGGATTCAAAATCCGTTAACATTTCGGAATCTCAAAATATCTATATAAAATATTTTTTTAAAAATATTAAATATAAAAGTTATAAATTTTATTGAAATTTATATTTTATATTTTTTAAAAAATATTTATACAATGATCAAAACGATACTGCACAAAGAGGAATTAAAATTAAATTAAGAAATTAGAGGGGTTGAATGATGAGAGGCTGAATGCAAATTTTTCCTTAAATTTTTTTTTTTAAAAACTAATTTGTAAGGAGCTGTTATGCAATTATCTAAAAAATCTAAAGCCCGACTGTTTCAATAAATTATCTGTACTGGTAGAAACATTCTTTGTTGTACTTTTCATTTTTAATTTAAAATAACAATTTGTATTATTGTGACTATAGACTTTTTACAGTCGTGCGATTCGGCATGCGAAATGTGAAAACGCCACGTGACGGCGCACATAAGCACCACCACGTCGACGAAAAAATATATTTCAGAGAGCTATTTTGTAAACTATCTGTATAGGGGGTGAATTACAATTTTTCCAAAATTCTTTTGTTTAAGACGTCAATTTTTGACACGACACTACTATATTTAAAAAACAAATAATATCTTATTTTTGGACTTTTGTAAATCTTTTTGTTTTTTTTCCAATTTTTAAGTTTTCAAAAAATCTCACTTCACTTTTTATTTTATCTGCACCTTGACGGTTTGAGTGCTACGTCAATAAGTTTTGAAAATATTCTAATATAATACGAATTGGACTGCCACGTATAGCAAAAAAGTTAATCAGTAAATGGAAAGAAGAGTCAAAATACCTTATATAATCAAGGTACATATAAGCCGAAGTGTCCATCCACATTTTTTGAGATCGACAAGTCGAGACCGACCCAGCTCGACCGTCGACTGACACTCCAGATCGACCCGATGCCCAGCCTTGGGATTGCCAAACCGAGTCCGACCTCGACCTGACGTCTTGGAGTCACTTTGGATATAATTGTGATCTTGTTAAACTGCTTGAAGCTTGATCTATATTCAGTATCGGCCAGCCGAAACGGACGTCAAATTGAAACTTGACCAAGGCTTCGACCAAACTCATCCGAACGAAGTAAGGAAAAATCAAATTAGCTGCGTATCGTCATGCGGATGTGGAGGAGTCAGTTATACACTACGCCTCTACCAGCGAACGTCGGAGTTTACATGGCACAAGAGGACCAATCAATTCACAATCCTCACCAGATCTATTATTTTCGTAATCGCCATGATCCGTACATGCGCCCAACAACGTCTATAAAAGACCACCAATAGTACAGTCTGTTTGGTTTGCAGGAGTTGAGGCTGCAGCAGTTGCAACCGCTGCAGGTCGCGAACGCGCGTGTTTGGTTTGCTGCAGTTGCAACTACGCTGCAGTTGCAAAGTGGGGTGTGCTGCAGTTGGAGGCGCGAAATTGAGCGGTTCCAACCACGGAAATTTCGGCCGTAGTTACAAACGCTGCAGTTCAAAATTTACAGAAATAAACTATTTTTTTAAGAATTTTTACGTAAAAATCTCTATGTTTCTCTTGCTTTCTCTAGCTGCTACTTTTAATCAGTTACTGCTTTCGAATATTTAATGGCCCACGGAGTTCACACTCGATCATATTAAAATAGGTGATCTCAAATAAAATAAGTAAATTTTGAAATATAGACGGACGTATTTAAAGGAATGCTTTTTATAATTTAGCCTATCTATGACTCTATCCTCCATCACCTTCACCCCTGGCCCTTCAATAGGCTCACATCCATTTCCATCAACAGCGTTTACCAGATGGCGCTCCTTGAGTATTACGCACGTTTTTATCAATAAACATAAAAGGGCCATTATTACGTTCCCGCCCCACTCTTAGGGGAGGGGTCCATGTGTGATACATGCACGGTCGGTTTTGTCGTGATCCCTTAGAAACTTAATTCTTAATTTCGAATTTTAATTGGATAAAAAATTTAACAGGATTAGAAATAAAAGTATTTGAAAGAAAAAAAATCGAAGATAAATTTATACAGCATACAAATATATTTTATTCTAATCTTTTAAATTTTTTGTAATCCCCGGATTAACACTTGATTAGATATATATATTCCAACTATTGAGATATATATCAGAATATTTCATATCAAAGTATTTTCATATACAAATTGTCATTTTCATATGACAAAAACCACATATTACCACTAGTTTGAACTACACAGATTGTAGCACGTGCTGAAATTGGAGGTGGTGACAACATTTTGTTGATATTTTAGAATGTAGGTGTGGTACAAAAAAATACAAGTGCTCTGGAGCAAAACGTGAACATCATGATAGTGATTTCAAACTATTATATTAGAGCACTTCCATTAAATTACATCAGCTCTGGTGAAAGAATGTTTTAAGTAACATTTGTAAAGATTTTAGGAAAAATTATAAACAGGCCCCTAAATTTTTAAAATAATATTTTCTTAACCTCTTTTTTTTTCTAAGACACAAAAAAAACTTCTTAATTTTATGACTACTAATTTTTTAGCCATTTTTCACATTAAATTAATACTTATATTTTTATTCATATTCTATCAAAATAAAAAGTAACACTACAAAATAAATACCAAGTATCAACGAATTAAAAGTATACAAAAAATAATATATATATATATATATATATATAAAGCATTCTATATATGGGGTATTTTTGCCATCTCAAAACACAATATAAGATACGAAGAACAATGGGTCAGTAGTAAGAATGATGTTTATGACGGTGAAGGGTGCCCTCGGGGTGGCAAAATCTCGGTGAATAAAGAGAATAATAGACCAAATAATACTGTACTATTATTAATAAAGGTATTTTCATCGTAAACCACTTTGTGATATTTATTAGGGGTCGAAAATTTTAATAATCTGAAAATTAGGGATAGTTATTGATAGCTGAATCTGTAGTGGTTAAAATTTTACTTTTTACAAATCAAATGGCTTATCATTTCTGTGATTTTATTATACTGCTCACTAGATAAGGGCGGCAAAAAGCCTCAGATATTAGAAATGGACATTATGTTGACAAGCAATTTTGATCCTATAACTAGTTCGAATGGAATTCTCAATACGCATGAGCATATGAATATAAAAATTATAATTATATTTTAGAAAAATTTGAATATCAAAATGATAGATTTTGATGAAATCTTCCATTTTTTATGTGATTTTTTTTTTTAAAAAAAAATATATTTCTCTATAAATATTTTGGAGGCCTAATTTTAATAAATTTAAAGTAGATTAAAAAACTATTTTAAAATCTACTTTAAATTCTTTAAAATTTGAGATATTAAAATATCTAATTAGAAGCACGTTTTAGAAAACCTTACAATATAAAAATCGTAAATCTAATTAAAATTTATAATTTTTATATTGAAATATTTTCTCAAAATCAATCACAATGTTTTATACCATACGCTCGTGCGTATACTAATCTCATACGCACAAGCGTATGTGATTATCACTCGTTGGCGAGAGGCCGTAGAGTGTCCCTTCAAAATATAGAAAGAAGTATGTGTCATATAGTCATGAATACCAATAAAATGATGGGCAACAAGAGGTCATGAAGATTGAGTCAGGCGCACTCGGACTGTTATATATCCTAGTAGGAATAGAGCTACACTACAATGGTATTTTGGAGCCGATAACGGGATGGGAGTGTAGGCTGGGCTACTTGGACAAAAGCCCAAACTTTCAATGACCCACGTTTGACATGGTCCTTTACAAATATATAAAATTGTAAAACTGTCGTCAAAAATGAAACTCTGAAGAAATTGACAACATAATGGTGAAGCCCATTTCTTATAAGGTATGACATAGTTGATATGGTCCGTTACAAACATATAAAATTGCAAGACCATCGTCAAAAAAGAAACTCTGAAGAAAATGATAATATAATGGTGAAGCTTCACTTCTTATATAAGGTATGTACTATTTGACATGGTCCGTTACAACTTACAAGCATATAAAATTGCAAGACTGTTGTAAAAAATGAAACTTTGAAGAAAATGACAATATAATGGTGAAGCTTCTTTTCTTATAAGGTATGGCACGTTTGACATGGTCCGTTACAAACATATTAAATTACAAGATTGTTGTAAAAAAATGAAACTCTGAAGAAATGACTATAATGGTGAAGCCGAGCTCCTTGAATTAATACATGAAAACATCTCTTCCAGATTAAAAAAAAGTCCCAAATGGGGTGCCATTGAAATCTGAATCATGGATCTCTCTGTTGAATGATTCTTCAATAATCTATATAGATAGTTACATTTAATTCACTCAATCAGATGATTCAGATTAAAAGAGACATATAAAAATGAGTTATTTTAATGTTTTAGTAACTATTTAATTGATTCTTTATACACCTTATTTATATAATATGCTATCGTATTTTAAACTATTAGATTTAAGTGTAATAAATCTGACCATTCAATTGAAAATAGTGAAAGAATTGCAATGGATAGGGTCAATGTTGGAAAAGTGACGAGAGCAGGGAAGATATGAGCGCTAGCAGCCCTTGCAATACCCATTTGAGGAACAACCTTTACCGAAGGCGGACGGTGAAGAAACCAACTTTTTTCTTCTTAGATGAGGTGATATATCAGCTCGCTGACGGACACCGACCCACTTGGTCATGCAGATTGGGCTCCTCTAAGTACTAAGTAAGCCGAACCAGTTAGGCCTGTTAAAGGGGTAAAATATTAGCAAATGCACCTTTAATAAGGGGACGTGAGGGGAAGGGGGAGCGTGGTTGAAAACGAGTCGAGCAGCATTTTTTTTTATTCTGCTTATTTGGAAAGCAATTGAGCTTCAGTTTGAGCCGAATTTGGCTTGAGCCGATCTTGCGTTTAATAATAGACAAATTATTATAATATAATAATAATATTTTTAATTTTTATATAAAATATTATATTTGTATATTTAAATATTTAAATTATATTTAATTTTTATAATTTATATTTTTACATATCTTTAGCTAGTTAGAAATTTATATGAGGAGGGTTAATAAGACTGCATGGAATAGCTGGGAATCAATTCGATTCGCTATTTCGCACAGCCTTACAGATTAAAACTATATAGACGTTTAAACGTATGAAAATGAGCTCAATTAGGTAACCGGATTGCTCAACAAGCTATTTGCAGATGGTGAACTTTGCTCGCTGGACCATGGATCCTCTAGCGACACAGGCGACTCCACCTTCAGATTATTGATAGGAGGTGAATGATTCATGCCGTCTGCCACCGTCGTCGACATTTTGCGGCTCCTAAAGGAGCGCATTGAGGACGCAGGCGACAGGATGACGACGTTGTCGTCGTCAGCCGCCCAGCCGCTGACCCTTATCTGCTCGAGCTCCTCGGCCACCTCTGTCATTGACGGCCGCATGTCCCTGTGGAAAGCGAGGCACCTGAACGCCAGCTCCGCCACCTTGTTTATGGACGAAAGCGTCCAGGCGTCCCTGTGCGGCTCCAAATACGGGTCTATGATGTCGTCGACGAGCCCCTTGCCGATCTTTTCCACTGCCAGCGTAGCCAGGTTGACCTCCTCCTGCGTCCTGGAAAAGTCCACGGCCTTGCGCGCGGTGATAATCTCCACCAGCACCACGCCAAAGCTGTACACGTCGCTCTTGTCGGAGAGGTGGAAGTTCTGGTGGTACTGCGGGTCCAGATATCCGGGAGTGCCCTGCGGCGCCGTTGAGATGTGGGAAGACTCAGACGTCATACCGAGGCGGGACAGCCCGAAGTCGGCGACCTTGGACGCATAGTTGTAGTCGAGGAGGATGTTGCTGGACTTGATGTCTCGGTGGTAGATGGGCGGGTGGATGGCGGAGTGGAGGTAAGCAATTGCCTTGGCCGTGTCGGTGGCGATGCTCAGCCGGACGGTCCATGGGAGAATGATGGCGACGCCATTGTTAATGTTGTTGGAGCGGTGCTCTCTCTGGAGGAGCTGGGAGAGAGTGCCGTTGGGCATGAACTCATAAACCAAGATCTGCTCGCCGCGCTCGATGCAGCAGCCGAGGAGGCGGACGAGGTTGGGGTGGCTGACGGAGGAGACGAGCCTGATCTCGTTCATCACCTGCTCCATGCTCTCTTCGTTGTCCCTGTTCTTGATCCTCTTGATTGCCACTAGCTTGTCGTCGGTTCCGAGCTTACCGGCGTAAACAGTGCCGTAAGCGCCTGTGCCGAGTCTTTGCGCGTCGGAGAAGCCGTCGGTGGCCTTCTCGATGTCTCTGTACGTGTACAGCGGTACCGTCAGGGACGCCTGCGACAGCAACCGCTTCGTCGTCCTCCGCGATCGCGAGGAGGAAGCAGAGCGCCGCCGTTTCATCAGAATTAAGCAGCAAAGGCAGCACACCGCCGCCGTGAAGCATGCCCCCGCCAATATCCCTTCAATAAAACCCCAATTATAATGAATCAAAACTTGAAACAGAGCACTTATTTATACCTACATGCTTGAGCTAGTAGCTCTAATGTATTCATTTTTCTCTAAAAAGCAAGTACTGATGCATTTATTTATTATTAGCGCACCTCCGACAAGGACGGCGACTCTCGTATTAGATTCCCCGCAGCTGCCTGAAACGTACTTGGATGGGTTGCATTTTTGAGGTACAACTGCAAGAACTGTGCATGGAATAAATTAGACGATGGTTAACAGGATAATTACATTTCAGTACTTATTTTATAGTCGACCGTATCAGCCTTTTAAAACGCAGAAATATACCATACGACAACGGACGACAACGCATTTCATCAGTTGGAAATTAACTCCGCTGTATACTACGAAGGTATCACGATCATGAGCCATGATAATGAATGATGATGGCGAAGAGGTTGGGATCTAGCAGTTGAAGTCAACATACATGCAAATCTATTCTTCCCTCCTATTCTTATCTTCTTTATTTCTATTCTTATCTTGACCGAACACCACAAATCCACCAAACAAACGAAGCTAAATCGTTATTTAATCTATTAAATGTTATATTATCCGTGGTTTGATTTCAAAGTCAAAGCGAATATTGTTCCATTAAAGAACCATCGATTCAGCTGGTCAGATCTAAACAACTCATAATGTAAGTTCGCTCCTGCCGTGAACACAACGTAAAATAATTCGTCATCAATCACAACTTGCACAATTATTAATTAATAATTTATTTCGGGAAGACGCACAAGTCAATCCAATACGTCAATTGACCGTTACGCCCTTACCGGCGGCAAGACCGGAGGTTAAAATTGAAGGGAACGAACCTCTGCGGCAGCCGCTGCCATCGAGGAATCCATCACCTTCGAATCCGTCGTTGCATCTGCACCTGAACGCAGGACCATTCGTTGATGGAGACGTGAGTTGCTTGCAGGTGGCGTTACTGGAGCAGCGGCAGTCGCCGTCGATCCACCAGCTGAGCTCCACCGTGCTCAGGATCAGGGAGGGGACGGGATTCTGGTCGGTGTCGTACGCGATGGAGGCATACAGGACGTGGCAACGAGTGGTGTCGAGTAGCTCCTGGGAGATGAAGCCGGAGCTGTTGTCGACGGCGGAGAAGCAGCTGATGTTGTCGGACTTCTGGGCAGCGCTGCCGCAACGGCGGATGCCAAAGTGGCGGTCGATGAGGTCGGCGGGGATGACGCAGGCGGACGGCGGCTTGGAACACTCCTGTACTAACAAGGCGTTCTCAGAGGAAATAGCGTAGTTACTACCGAAGAGATGGCGGGTTTCGTTTAGAGAGCGATTGCAGGAGGGCGGCACGTCCACCAGCAGGCTCTCCGAGGTTATATTGCGCAGCTCGAAGCTGCCGACCTGGATCTTTCTGCTTGTGCGGTTACAGTCCAAGGTGATATTACAGGCGGGGCTGAAGCCGAAGGGGTAGGGGACGGTAGTTGAGCCGCATCTCTGATCACAAATACTGGTACTCGAGTTTGTGGCATCCACAGATCGACAGAGGATTATACACAGCATGATGAGAAGATTAATCATTTCTTATTCTTCTTCTTCTTCTACCTGCTGCTGCAAATTCTCTCTGTATCTGTTGTAGTAGAATCAGTATATATAATCCAGCAAAACTATAGATGGTTTCCTCATGAATCCTCCGGCGATGGCTGGTGCAGTAGTGGAAAGATGGATTGCTGAGACCACAACAGGAGGGTACTTCTAATTACTGGAGAAATTACAGAGGGAAGAAAGTCCAAAAATGGAAGAATTGAATGAGCAAGCTCTGTTCAACATTTGACGGCCACCGTAGAATTGGCTGCAACTGCTCCATTCAGTATTGGACACATCCGCTCGAAATTTTTTTCATAATAATACTATTTATTTAATAGTCGTATTTATAACAGCAAATTTTAGATATTTATGTAAATGACATTAGCCACGGCTAAACTGATGATCCAATTCTGACGTGGCAGCGTTTAAAAATGTACCACTGCAATTATAAAGTCGTCGACTTGATTAGTGACATGTAGAACCGCCAACATGTGGAGCCGTAATTCTAACTGCTGATGATACTTAAAAAAATAAGTTTGATAGTTTGACCGGCGTCCTCTCAATAAGTTACAATTTCTTTTAATTTTTAAAAAATCTAATTAGATTTTTATTTGAATTTTCTTTTACATTTGACATCAAATAATAATAAAAATAGTATACTTCATTTGTTCAATAATTTTTAATTTAATTTTTTTAAAAAAATATCGCATTTCAATTATTGATTATAATTTTAATATTTGTTTTTAAAAAAATTAGGTCAGTCTACTCTCTGTGCTTTACAATTTGCCTGCATGTATGATCTAATTTATTAACAGTCAATTATGATGCACTCCGAAGATCAAAATTAAAATATTTTGCAAATTGGAACACTCTGATTAATTATTGATCAAATATGACTTTATTTATTAGTTTTGACTTAGAAAATTTTACAACTATCTATTTTATAAAGCTTTTTTTTAACAATCAGCATTTATCCAGTTAATTAGAATAATATGATGTTAGAGGGTAACTGGGCCATCCTGACGGATAGATCGGAAGTGCTAGAGGGTAACTTATCTAAGAACTATCGTACCATTTAATTCTTGATTGATATGTAAGATCAAAACCGAATCGACGGTCATAAACAAAAAAAAAAAAAAAACTACTTTTATAAAACTTATATTTTTATGAACGTGTTGCAATATCCTTAAAATTACTGTAAATGAATCAAAATATTTTGTAACTGTTGTAATTACTCGAGAACACACGTTCCCATCCTTGATTATCTCTCTACTTCTCCCAATCTAATCTATTATCCCAACCACATTTCATCCACTCTACGTAGTAACTTGAACTCTATCACTATTCGACCACATCAGAACCTACATAGCATATCATAACATCATAATAATTATTGTTCATGCTTTAAAATACTTACATAATTACCGTATATGCTTTAGAAGTGTTTAAAATACCCTTTCATGCTTCAGAATGGTATGAAGTGTTCTGAAATATAATAACGATGCTCTAAACTACTTTGAAGCAAGGTTTTTTATGCCGAGCCGTGCTGAATTTCGGTAAACTCAGATCTTGACATGTGCCGACCGTGCTGATATATATTTATTTATTATTTTTTTTAAAATAAAAATAAAATAAAAAATTAATTGAAAAATTCAAATATATGATTTTTTTATACGTGCCATACTGACAACTGTCGGAATACGCATGTGCCACACAGGACAGGTTGTACCGACTGACACCGAAAATTATTTTTTTAAGAATGAAAAGTTAACTCCAAAGCGTATGCAACAGCTGCAAAAGTTTTCTGATTATGTACAAGAATTACAAAAGCGTTTTGATGTGTTTTAAAAATTATGACGTGGTTGATTGTGAGGGAGTTTGAGGTATGGACGGAAATGAGAATTTTGTCAAAACAACAAATTAGAGATGCGAGAACGACAGCGGGATTAAAGAAAAAGGAAGAGCGACTTCGAGTATGCTGGGGCTTGCATAAAAGAATTGTTCTTGAGTAATTAAAATCAATATGAGAGAATTTTATGCATACACAATCAAATTTGAGGCACTTTTAGGTGTTCCTAAAAACACCAAGTTTGGTAGGTTAACTAGTTCTGTGAATGTGTATTTTTTGTGTTTTTATATTTCCAGTTGGTCTGATATGACCAAAACCGATTAAAAGATCTGATTTGGAAATAATTGATCTTAGAAGACCCTCCTAACCACAGCGCCAGTTCGAGGGATATTTATTTAAGCGCAGACGGTAATACATATGTACGATCTCTCACGTTCGACGGGTGGTTTCATCTGATTGATATGTCCAAAATAATTTTCTTTCAAGCCGAATCCAAAATAAGTTTAGTGTCTTTTCTAAATTTTTTTTTATTGTTTTAGTATCATGAGGCCCTATTTAAATATACAACACCTTTTGAATTCCTTTTGAATTCTAGATCTTTTAGTGATCCTTAGTATTTTTTCCCCTCAAAAGTAACTGTGTTGCAAGGGGCCGAGTTGTTAATTTCTACTGTTAATAAAAATGGCCCGTAAGCAATGTATGAATCTCCAGGAAGTCCAGAGGCAGTGATTGGATGTGAATCCTCTGCATCCGGATCCTATACACTGTTATATACACAAACACATAAAATAATATATTTATATATTAAAAAAAATTTAACATAAAAATTGTAGATTTTGAAGATTTAGAACTTTTGTTTTTAATAGTTCAAAAAAAACACTTTTAAATAAGTGTTCTGATATTTTAAAATCTTAACGGATTTAATGGGTTTTAAGGTTTGAGGAAGGTGTGAGGTTCCAAAGTCCGGGTGCATCCAATATCAACAGCCCGCCAACAAGTAATGAGTTTGAACTCATGGTACAAGAGCTTGAACAATATCCTGATTAGCTTGGATGAAACTAGGTTCTTAATTAGCAATTACATAGGGATCATGGAAGAAGCGTTGTTGACTTTGCAAATACAGCAGACACTTTCATTGCATGGATATCATGTATCACACAAGTGGTGGCTGCAAAGCCGCGGAAGCTGGTAGTCGCATTCCCAACTATCAGTACATACGCGACAACTGTAAACCGCGTTTACTTGATTAACAAAACTTTTCTACGATGGGCCTTGGGCGACCCAGCAAAGCCTAGATGTGCCGGCCCAGAAGGACAAAAGTTCATCTATGGCCCCAAATCCGGCCGACATCATTCCAGTTTGCAGGGACCAAATGCACCACATGCCTTCCACCCCCGCCACAATGGTAGGGGATGATGAGTAGGAGCTATGCATGTGGCCACTGAGAGACGCGTCTCCCGTACGCCATCGGCACCGACCAATCATTAGTCGCGCTACGTGCGCGGCAATGTGCCGAGAAGCAACGCTCATCTCAATAGCCAAATTCTTGTCTTGGACTATAAATAAAGGGGGACAATATGAGGGGTAGTCATTTTTTGGCGAATGGACCAGATTTACTCCACAAGGAATTCAAGGGAACAGAAACTACATTAACTACATCTTAAGCTTTGTATAATCTCTCAACCTCTCCTTCTATTTTCTCATTGTAATAGCTAACTTAAGAAGCATTAATGTGCTTGGCATAATTATCCTCTTGTGGATGTATTTAGATTACTCGAAAACCAGACTACGTTTAATTTGTGTGTTTGGTTGTTACTTTGTCTTCTCCGGTCTTACTTGTTATTATCGCATAATCATCCGTAGATCTGTAAATTCTATACTAATTAGTTCTTAAGCCACCACAACTCACACTCCAGCCCATTACGACCTGGTTGACGACCGCAAGAGGCCTGTGGCCTCTTTCAAAACTAATTTTAAAATAATTTGTAACTACTAAAATTCATAAACCAATCAAATTCCGATGTTGTACACAAATTATAAGTCGTAGTAACTCTTCACTTTCCATGAGGAATATTCAAAGCTTTACATGGTTGTTATAATACAAAATTTAGTATGTGAAACATACACGCTTGTTAATTAGGAAGTGTAATATAGGAACAAAATCCCAAGTCGTGTGTTCCTGCATACCAAGCATGGTACATACAAACAAATCAAAATCAATAACCTGCTATAGTATCAAGATTAATTCCCTGCCAACTACTACGATCTAAGCGCATGTAAGATACGTATACATGATGCATCAATATGTACGCATTTCTTGATTAAAATCCTAATTCGCTTCGTTGTATTGTAGTTGTATCCATGAACGTCGATCTATTATCTGCCACTGTCCGGATGTGCTGCCTCCGGCCGTGATCCATGTCGTGTCCGTCGGCACGGTATCCGCCGGAGGAGAGCACCGATGGAACGTTCTGAGGTCCGTGCAGTAGTGCCTCTGCCGCCGGATGCTCCGATACTCTCCACACCTTCACCGACTTGTCCAAGCTTCCGCTGTAAACAATCCACCTCCCGCCTTCGGTACTATTTTCATTCCATTCTTTGTCTTCCACGGCCGCCAGACACTTCACCGGGCCGGTGTGCCCCGTCAGCACCGAGAGTCGGTTGTGGACCCCGCCGTCCCGCCGCCACACGCAGATACTGGCATCTGCGGAGCCGCTGAGCACGAGGCTCCCAGCCGTCGCCAGGCAGAGCACTGCTTGCTTGTGCCCCCGCAGCATCCCTCCGTGCGTAAGCTGCCGCCGCTCCCACTCCCAAAAGTTGACGACACCGTTGGAGGAGCCGCAGTAGACGAAAGGCGCGGTCGGGCTGACAGCGAGCGCGGTGACAGCATACTCGTTCTTAAGAAGCGTCTGCACGAGGGAGTGCTGGGTACCCTTCTCTTGCAGCTCCCGTCGCCAGGCCTTGACGGCTCCGTCAGCGGAGCCGGTGAAGAGGAGGCCGTCGAAGGCTGCCGCAATGGAGTTGACGGCGTCGTCGTGGGCGGCGACGGACTCGAGGCACTTGGAGTCGGAGATGCGCCACACCTTGAATGTCTTGTCCCAGGAGCCGGAGTACAAAATGCCCTGCTGCTCGTGGAGGCTGAGGCAGGAGACTGCGTCGAAGTGGCGAAACCAGATGGACGTCCGTCGGCGGATCTCGACGTAGCTGGAGGGCTTGATGGAGCTCTTGATGAGGTCCTTCAAGCGCGGGAGGCTGCCGACGCGCTTGTGGACGGTGGGGTTCTTGGGGGACGCCTTCCAAACGCGGATTTTGCCGTCCTGATGGCCGGTGAAGATTCGACCGTCGGCGGAGGAAATGACGATGGCCTTGACAAAGCCGCTGCTGGACTTGAACCCGCCGAACTCGTGCTGTTTCTTCCAGACGCGTATGCGCTTGCTGTCGGAGCCCGTGTACAGGAGGTCCCCCGACGCCGCCAGCGAGTAGATGTGCCCTTGTTCACGTACCAAAGACGCGATCATTATCACAGCATTGTTATTATTATCATCATCATTGTTATTGTTAATGGAAGAGATAACAGGATGATGATCGGAAGACAAGGGGGACTTGTGTTGGGTATTATGTTGTTGTTGTTGAGGGTTGTTCCATGGGGACATGGCGTAGGGAGAGCTGTCGGTGCTGCGGTCGGAATAGTAGCTGGGCGTGACAGACGAGCTGCTATTGCGGTTGGATAGCGACGTGTCGTCGTCGCTGCTTCCGTACGCCGTTCGATTTGCAGCCTGCGTATTGTGATTATGAAGAAAGTGGTGGTTGGAGAACTTGCTGCGGAGCCGCGCCGCCTCCGCCTGGGCACTGACGCTCCCTTCTCCTTTGGCCTCTCTCATGGATGTAATATTATAATGCTGGGGTGAATTAACAAATGTTAGCTGGTTAATCAACCAAAGGAGATAGATATATAGCCGAAGAAGAAGATAAAATGATGATGAAAAGGTTCGCGGAGGAAGGAGGGGGCCATCCTCTTATGGAAAAGGACACACGCGACGGTTGGTGTACACGTGTACGGCAGAGGAAGCAGAACAAACGGGGAATGCGTGTAGCCGATCAAACGGTCTCCTGTCTTGTCTTGTTTTGGAAAGCAGTATAGGAAATAGGAATATCATATCGCCCCTAGATCTTCTACAACCAAATTAACTCCTAGATTCTTAATTACTGTTAATACTTTTTAAAAAATTTCTCTTCGCTATTTCGTGCTAAATTATTGACATATATAAATATTTTTGAAAAAAAATTTACATTAAAGTTATAAAATTTTAATGAACATATAAACTTCATGTTCTAATGATTTTTTAAAAAATGCTTCAAATATATGTTTGTTGCTTAAAAAGTCTAGTGATTTTTAAATCGATTCATTAATCTCGCTAAATTGAACCATCAAAACAACTTATTTAAAAATAATTTTTTTGAAAAAAAAGTTAACATAAAAGTTTGCTAAATCTCTTCAAAATTTATAACTTTACATGAATTATTTTTCAAAAAATAATTTTAAATAAGTATTTAGTATGCTCAAGGTAATGGATAAAAGAGAGCTAGCGTCTTATGGACATATGGAAGGGCTGAATGAAGCTGTCCCGAATAATGATACGATAACACAAAAGCACGAATTAAATATCACAAAATTGAAACGAAAAAATTACTGAAATTAATTAAATAGCGATTAATTGCTAACGGATTTGATAAAACAAAAGATCCAAAAAAGATGTTCTCTTCTTTTAGAAGTAACTATGAACATTTATATTAAGTTGGTGTGAAATCCAACCGTGTGGCATCTGACGGTATCGTATTGTTCATAAATATATTCGGGTTGGTTCGGGTCCGAATGTATTCGGTTCGGATCAGCCTTAAAATTTCGGTTCGGATCGGTTCAGTCCCGAATGCTCAGCCCTATTCCAGCATGCTACCAAGTGAAATAGCAAATTTGAAATATGGTGGAGTGGAATTCCACTCACTCTCCTACCTGGAATAACAACGACAGATAAAAGACGATTTTAAAAAGTCAAATCCTGCCACGCAACAGCACTCGTTGGCACGTACGAAATCATCTCGCCAACGCACGCCACTTGGCAAAACAATAGTGCTTGTTCATCCCTTTAGTAAAGTGGTGAGGTCCGCCACCATGACCATGGCATGGAGTGAACAGGAATCTCCATGAAACTTATGAACTGTAATTGGTTAGCTGGTCCGCCTAATCAATCAGGATTGGCGGGACGCAGATCTGCTGTGCTGGAGAGATTGAGATTTTTCTTTTTTAAAAAATTTTTTAATATAAAAATTATTTAATAAAATTTATAATTTTTATATTAATTTTTTTTAAAAAAAAAATTAAATAAATATTTTGTGACTCTAAAAATAACGAATTTTAACACTATTTTTAAATTTGCTCTGAATTTATTTTATCTGTTAATTTTAAAATTCTAAAATATTTACTTAAGAGTATTTTTGAAAAAAAAAAACTTTCAATAACTTCCTATCCCACTCTGGATTAGCAACGATTAGAGATATTTGTGCGAGGAAAACCTTAACCAGCCTATGATTTTTGGCTGGACACAATGATATTTGTCGAACACAAAGAAAGTCATCGAGAAATGTATGATATTCTGCTCATGCACGTGTACCTCTCGCATTGAAGCAACTCCTCAGAGTGCAGAGATGTTATGTATGAAAATATAATATGTCTCTTAAATTTTTTTCTTCAAAATTTTCAAATATTAGTGTGTTGCTATTTTGTTGTTTTTTTCGGATGTATTAGCTTACCGGTTTTGAGCTGTATTTGGTAATCAAAATAGTAACATGGATTGTACTCTGTAATCTGAATTTGTATTCTGACTTTTGTACCTATGACTACTTCAGTAATACTGATATAGTATTTTTGTTTAATGAAGGCGACATCTTTACTATACAAAAAAAATCAAATAGGTTTATAGTATGATAATTTAATAGATGATATGATAAGTTGATAGATAATAAAATAAATATACAGATAAATTGTTGAAATATGTCTAGAATTTTATTGCAGTCCGATTTATATCTTATGTCTGCCAAAATAAAGTTAAAAAAAATTTGGAAAATTTTTTCTGTGGACTGTGGTGATAGCGGAGTGGCCGAACTGTTACGCCAGAGGCCGAACCCGTACCAGGAGAAGGGGCAAAACTCTTACCAAGTATGGACCCATTAGCTTATTAGGGTTGTTGTGTGATATATAATAGCAGATGTAATCTTTTCTAGGTGAAGAACTTTGTAATTTCGACGGCTATGATTTTGTCCTTTGTGCTCACCGATGTTTATGTACTCTCCGATTAATAGTGGATCTTCTTGCTTGCTCGTCCGTAGACGTAAGAGTTTTATCTCCGAATCACGTAAAATCCGTTTTGAGGTATTCGATCTAACGCTCTTATTTTAACATAAATTGTAGAGATGTAACATTGTTCATGATATAAATCTATTGATAGAATAGTCTGATTTTTAAAACTAAAAATAACCATCCAGCAAGCATCATGCTAGATAGTCATATGGAAGTCGAAGTAAAAATGATATAATGTGAATGTCAAATACGTATGACAAAAAGAATGAGTTTATATGTACAATTAATCATGCAACTCAACATATGGCAAGTTTTATTTCCTCATGTGGTGCACATCATTAATCAAACGTGATCCGTGACCCGGTTAGCTTGGATATCCCTTCAAGGTAGCGAACAAACCTTTTAGGTTCCCTACAGGCAGGCACAAATCATCTTGAGCTGCAATCCATTATCCGAACTTATTAGAAAACTCGACCAGAACAAATCCAAAAAATAATACAAAATTTTGGGTTCGGGTCGGTTTCGGATCAGTTCACATTTTAAAGAATTCAGATTATATATTTGGTTCGAATTGGAGCGCGTCAATTCACGCCGAGAACAAGCAAAAGAAAATGCACATAAAAAGTAAGCAATAAGATAGCAAAACTAAAGAGCTAGAAAAAAAAGCACCACGACGACAGCAAACGCACAGAAATGAAACGTTGAGTCATCTAAACAACAGAGTTACTAAAACGAAGTTTTCACAGTTACTCAGGTAGAGCAGTAGCAAATCTTCACCAAATTTAACTAGGTAGGTATTCTTGGATGTTCCTCTCAACATTTTTGAATTTCATGGATTCCTTATCATAGCCAAATTGTCAGGAATTGCTAGGCATACCCCAACTCATGGCTCAGTTTAGCAATTTGGACTCGATATTTGCATCAGATTGAATGGTAGCAAGGAAATCCTTTAGCTTGGTTCCCGCCTGATGTTGCATGGTAAAACCAAGCGTTAATCAAGATAACCCGGCATGGATATGTATCACGTATACATAAAGCACATCAGCATTCAAAATTTACCCTTATTTTTCAATGCCAGATTAACAGCAATATCAAAAAAGTGTAAAACTTTCACAAATTCCTCTTCCTCGGAACCCTGATGTGAGGGCAGGAAAAACTGATAGAGAGAGAGAGAGAGAGAGAGAGAGAGAGAGAGAGAGAGAGATTATTGTGAGGCTATGGACAATGAACAATTTGCTTTAGAATAAGTTCATTTCAAAATCTGCTAAATTGTATGGGCAACAGAAGATGCCTTACCCGAATCGATGAATCCGGGAATCATTGCAGATATCACCAGGAACTGTGTTTATGTTAGCTGCAGTATGAACTATTTCATCACCTTCTCAACTCTAGATCCATCAATTTCCACTTCTGTGGACAAAACTCCATAAATTAGATTGTCGTCATTCATGACAAAAGTTTTTCCATTTTAACTAAGTTGAGGAAGTCGATAGTGTATTGGACATTAGAATATGCAAAGAGTAGTAAGTCGTAGATGAATTTAAGGGATTATTTTAGCACTGCTACAAATTAGAGCTATCAAGATGCATGTTACCATCAGAACTATATATAGTACACTAGAATATATTAATAAAAATTTCAATACACTATGGTTCTGATTGTATCAAACCATCCGTATCATTTGAAAAATGCCATTTCTATTTTGTTCTTTTTAAGAGAGCTACATGTTTAGAAAACCATCACCTACACGTAGGTGGTAATGGTCCCAACACCACGTTAATGACCTTTGCCCAGTCAAAGAATATAATACCACCGACTTCTTCAAAGCCATAAATTAGGGTGGCAGGCCTTAGCCACTTTGATATAAATGAAAACATCGAGATGATATTTATTTTACAGTAATGATCATAAAATATTTTGCTTAAACAAAATGAATTTTACAATTTACATTGTTCTTGAGTTTGATCGAAGCAAGATGATTTGTCATTCAGCTAGAAAGGAGCTCATATTTCTCCGCCAAGCTCCGGAAAAGATATAATAAACCAACATAAGGTATTGTTACCAAGTGATTCAGCATCGCAGATGCAAACTTGCAGTGAATAGCAGGGCATGAAGGTCCTGATATTAGCAGTGTTTTAAAGATCGATGTTCATACCTGAGCAAACTTGGCACAACTTCGTAGGACTTGTTCTTGATCTGTATTCCGGAGTGATAGCCTTCATTTGCATGCAGAAATAGCAATTAATAGAACGGATATGAGCACCATGATGTAAGAAAAGAAATAAAAAGCTTAACAAGACTCACGCGATCTTTTTTCGTTATTATGATAACAAATGGATTAATTAAGACTTCCCAACTCTTTTGATGCTCTTATGTTTAAGCACGGAAAAGGTCAGAAAGAATTGGGACTTACATTACCTATTTGAGTGCAACATCTAATCCCTCAATGGTATGATTATGTGCACCTACCTCAAAGACTGGGAAAAACTGCCGCAACAGAGACGTGCTGCCAGCACACACCGTGCTGCAAAAATTGAGTTTTGCCACAACAGAACTAAACAGGCCCAAGAGACATATTTAAGGAGGGGCCACAAGAACTGAGAATTGGAGATCCCCATAATTGGCTTAATCCAATGAATTTGGTGAAGATGACAAAATAACGCCATTACATGGAAGTCATGCGTTTAGCTTCATCACACAAATATTCTCCATTACATCTCAATAAATACCCTGATTATTTTGCCCATTAAGCCACTAAGAGTTATTCATTCAACCAACCAAGTCAAGATTAATTGGAGTACCATATGCTATTAACTATAATCATGAACTAAAGTAAAAGTTAAGTTATACTCATTTTCATGAGTAAAATTTCAAATAATATATAACTACAATTTTTGTTGAAATACTTTATTTTATGAACTATTAGTTCTACTAAAAAGTGCAACTATATTGACATTTTTAGAGCCTATATGTTGTAAATCTTAGTCCAATAAGCTATAATCTCTCTTCTTTCCAACAAGAAAGATAACCTATAAAGTTGACTTAAAATATAAAATACGTATTTCTCGGGGAAAAAAACATAAAAAAATGTATAAAAACTAAAAACTCTATAACAACAAAGAGGGTGGAGGATGAACATAGATCAAAACTATAATAAAAAGAGAATTTAGTTACTTCTTATTAAAGAAAATTTGTCAAAGATGCTGAAGTCCATCTAGCGCGCTAAAATGGTGTTGTTAGACAACCATATGGATTATTGAGTGCTTATTGATCGAGCTCGTACTCGATCGGTGTTTTTTGTGTTCGAAAGCAGAGGTAGGCCCGTAGAGATGGTTTCAGGGGGATATGACACCAGATGTTTTACGTGGAAAACCTCGAACTCTTGATCCGAGGTAAAACCACGGGTCGCACGTGACCAGCGAATGAGAATTCACTAATAGGGAAAAGAGGTATGAGGTACAGGGTTTCAGCACCGAGCTTTATAAGAAGCTCAGTGGATTTCGCTCTGTCTCTCTGTTACAGTCACTCTCACTATGTTCTTGTCAGAAAAGTGGATCCCCGTTAAAGTACTGTAGATCGCTATTTATACCCCGTAACGGTTTTCTCCCACTTGCGTCAGTTGTGCGCAAGTGGGCGAAGGTTGTTATCCAGGCTGGCGACAGCCTGGCACACATATTTGAATTTCCCGCCAGATTTCTGTTGAACCGTTAGCCATGTGTCTTCAATCCAGCAGCCAAGGTGAACGGTTCAGATGCCAAGGAGATCGAGTGAGGTTTCGTCGGCGCCCCAACCTAAATGTACACCGACCTCAACAAAGCACATACGCTTGACCTTCATCCGACTTCGCCTTACGTCGGTTCTTATTTCTGACGCTATATCACTTATAAAACTCAAAATATCTAAAACAACGTTAGTTTTCAAAATAAAATGCTAATAAAATCATCAGCTTTAATGGCATTAGGAACGTTCATTTTGAGTTTAAGGACTCAATATCGACAAATAATTTGTAATTTTGATGATTTAATTGTACCATTTGGCGTTTTTAACGAAATTTCCCACTCATTTTAAGTTGAAGAACTGGTCAACGGATCAACCATCTCATACTCTACCATAAAAGACGAATTCATAAGCACTTAACTGATTTCTAGAAGCAACAAGGGCAGCATAAAAATCATATCATACTTGCCACGAGTTATAAACTCTACCTATAAGAATATGTCGTCTAAAACTTTTAAAATTTCAAAAAGCTAGCCAAATTGATCAAAGTAGCCCTTTTTTTAAAACTAAGGTATATTTTACGTATTTTTCAAAATACTTTAAAAAAAATAAAAATTATAAAATGAATCGATAAATAATTTTAAATTTAAAATATCTCAAAAATTAAATTAGTAAAGGTGGATTGGGCCGTAACCAATCCGACGGCCACGAAAGTCGTTAAAATTAACGCTTTACTTTAAATTTTATTCTCTAGAAGGGCTATTTTGGGGAACCCAGTCCAAAGTTTCTAGAAGAACACAATAATCTCCCAAAGATGATTCTTGGAAGCCCATTATGGAAAGTTCAAAAGATTTGCCCGATTCCAGCTTGTTATTCACCGGAATCTCGAGAAACCGTCGCCCAATCGAAGTTCAGAGTTATTTTACAAATTAGGGCAACTATTAGTACTTTCACAACCAGAGCGACCTCCTGAGTCCTAAACCACCAAACTACGTTTTTTTTCTTCAGTAAAAAATAAAACACAGTCATATAAATTACTGAATTATTTTCTATTTGTTAGGTTGATAAGCATTAAATTGCTATATTCATTCATCTTTAAGCCTAACTATGCAAAGTATAGTCACATTTGAAAAAAAACAAATGAAACGTTTTTAGTTTTATTTCTGTCATCCATCCTTGAATATGATGATGATAGGGCTGGAGAGAGAAAAAAAAAACTTAATTAAAATTTATTGGAGAAACATAAAAACGTATAATTCGATTTTTTTTTCTTTTTTGAGAAAAAACGCATAATTAAATTAATTAGGGGGAGGGGAGAGAGAGAGAGAGAGAGAGTCAGAGAGCTAAGGTCTTCTTGGTCTTCTTCGTTGTGTCCTTCGTAGCTTTGACCGTCTCTCCAAAACCAAAGCCCCGAGATTCATACAACATTATAATCAAAGCCTCCATTGATGGCCGTTTCAGACCAAACACGTTCTCTTTTCTCTCTTTTCCACCTACCCCCATTAAGAGAAAAATCCCTCCGAAAACCAAAAACAGGATCTTCGAGTCCTTAATTTCCTCTTTTTCTCCCTAAATATTAGAACTTGGAGATCCAAATTTGTGGGCAGATTG
This sequence comes from Xerophyta viscosa, assembly GCA_002076135.1. Classification (NCBI taxonomy): domain Eukaryota; kingdom Viridiplantae; phylum Streptophyta; class Magnoliopsida; order Pandanales; family Velloziaceae; genus Xerophyta; species Xerophyta viscosa. Next base: position 929,996 of record MJHO01000011.1, read on the forward strand.
TTTTAAGTTTTTGTTGTTGTTTTTAAGGAAGAAGATTTCATGGGTAACTGTTGCACGTCGCCGGGGGACCCTGAGAAGAAGGCGAAGAGGAAACAAAAGAAGACGAATAAACCGAACCCATTCTCGATTGACTACAACAAAGGCCCAACTCCTCCTCCAACAGGCGGCTCCAAACTCACCGTCCTCAAGGATCCCACCGGCAGGGACATCGCCAGCCGTTATGACCTTGGCAACGAGCTCGGCCGCGGCGAATTCGGAGTCACTTATCTCGCTACCGATCGCGCAACCGGTGACCTCTTAGCCTGCAAATCAATCTCCAAGAAGAAGCTGAGGACAGCGGTTGATATCGAGGATGTGCGCAGGGAGGTCGATATCATGAGGAGCTTGCCTCCCCACCCTAACATAGTTAGTCTCAAGGACACTTATGAGGACGACAGCGCTGTTCATCTCGTTATGGAGCTCTGCGAAGGCGGGGAGCTCTTCGATCGCATCGTCGCTCGAGGCCACTTTACCGAGCGCGCTGCTGCTGTAGTCACGCGCACCATCGTGGAAGTCGTGCAGGTGAGATGCATACTTCTTTCACCTTTGCTCCTCTAATTAGAATTATTTGAAACAACTTGAATTTGTATGCATACTTTTTTTTAGAAAAAGTGCTTAGTTTTCAGTTTCAGCTGTGGGTATCAGAATTGATTTGTTAAGTGTTATAGTATTTTTTGTTAGATCTTTAGTCGTGCTGATGTAGCTGATTTTGTCCAGTTATATTTTATGTTAGTTCTGTGCTATATCGGTAGGAGGTTTAATCAAATTTGCTTTTGTGTATAAAAACTACAGGCGTGCCACAAGCATGGCGTGATGCATCGTGACCTCAAACCAGAGAACTTTTTGTTCGCAAACAAGAAAGAAACTGCTCCGCTCAAGGCAATTGATTTTGGTTTGTCTGTGTTCTTTAAACCTGGTACGTGCCTGTGAACCGTCTCAACTGGATATCTAGAATGCTCAGCATCGGATCCAAACTATTCCAATTTGGTTAATTGTGTTTAATTATCGTGTGAGAAGTTGCTAGAATGTGAATTTACTTTGCTGTGAACTCAGTGGTATTTCTGTTTGATATTTCAGGTGAACGCTTTACTGAAATTGTTGGAAGTCCTTATTACATGGCTCCGGAAGTTCTAAAACGAAATTATGGCCCTGAAGTTGACGTCTGGAGTGCGGGGGTTATACTATACATCCTTCTTTGTGGTGTCCCACCATTTTGGGCAGGTAAACTACCTGTAAGGATTCTACTAACTCGGGCGTGAATGTGTTTATTATCATAAATCTGTGTCGGTGAAGGAAGCTTTACGATTTTCCACTTTAACTTTATATTTCTTTGACCAGCTTTCTAATTAAACTCTTACGGTGATCTTTTGTGTTGCAGAAACTGAACAAGGTGTTGCACAGGCGATCATCCGTTCGCATATTGATTTCAGGAGAGATCCTTGGCCTAGAGTCTCTGACCAAGCCAAGGATCTTGTGAAGCGGATGCTTGATCCTGATCCCAAGCGGAGACTAAGCGCACATGAAGTACTTGGTAATGCTCAGCACTATATTGTTTAGCTATTCTAATCGTAGTTAATATATTGAAATGTTTGTAGAGGTTAGAACATGAGACACATTCAGTATTTTCAGATGCGAGTCTATTATAGTTCCGGAAACTTTACCTGACTTGCTTTTATTTCAGACCACCCTTGGCTACAAAATGCCAAAAAGGCTCCAAATGTATCGCTTGGTGAAACCGTTCGTGCAAGACTCCAACAGTTCTCAGTGATGAACAAATTCAAAAAGAGAGCCCTTAGAGTAAGTGTCCTTTTTCCTCATAAGTTACGACATGGTCGTTTCATTGGAGACATATTTAAAATTTATATTTTGTTTTCTCTCCAGCCATGAGCAAAGATTAGCTAATGCATTTGCAATGTGATTGTAGGTGGTAGCTGAACATTTATCTGTTGAGGAAGTAGCTGATATAAAGAAGATGTTTAAGGTTATAGATGTCAACAACAATGGCAAAGTTACACTTGAAGAGCTAAAGTTTGGCCTTCACAAACTTGGGCACCAGATTCCTGATGCGGATGTTCAAATATTGATGGATGCTGTAAGTGGGGATATCATACTAAGTCTGCTTTACAATTGTCTAGAGTTGAATTTGGAAATTTGAGTATTCAAACAGTTAAAAAAGTAAAAGTTCAAAGAATCATTCTATTTAACTAGTTATCTTAACTTTAAGTGATGGTTATAAATAAATGGTACCATGAGTCTTCTGATTTTCTCCTGATTTGAGTACTTGCTTTGGACTGCGGATCCTTGCCTGCATAGTACTTACGTTTAGAAAATTTTGTGGCTGTGCTACCTTCGGGGGTACAATTGCGGCTGGTGTTCTTACAGTATGCATTTACAGAAGTGGTCCTTTATTGAATGCAGTAACTGATATGCATAAATTTACACCCTTTTGTCTTAGCTTTTGGTTGAAAGTTAATTTATATTAAAAAAGAAAGAAAGGCAAGCAAGCATGCAGCTGGTAGCTGATAGCTATATATTGGTATTAATAAATGCTTTATGTTGTTTGATGGTGGCAGGCTGACGTGGATGGTAATGGAACTCTGGATTATGGGGAATTTGTTGCCGTCTCCATTCACTTGAGGAAGATGGGGAATGACGAGCACCTTCACAGAGCCTTCTCTCACTTTGATAAGAACAAGAGCGGGTATATAGAAATCGAAGAACTTCGAGAGTCATTAGCTGATGACTTGGGCTCAAATCATGAGGAAGTCATCAATGCCATCATTCGAGACGTTGACACTGATAAGGTTGTTTTGCTGATTAAAGTCTGTGTTTCTATCTAAAATTCATTATGCATTTAGAAAATTCCTGAAAAATGCCTTCAGATTCCCTTAATGCACAGAATACACCCTGACATCCCCTAGAGGCTAGAATCTGTAACCAATAAAGTGCATACAAGGTTTAAACTTAAATGGATAATAATTTTGTGCTTAACCCTGAAAACTTGGAGTTTTGCCTTCCTTTTGTCTTGTGAGTGTTCATTTCTGACATACATTTTACTATCTCAGGATGGGAAAATCAGTTATGAGGAGTTCGCAACGATGATGAAGGCAGGCACAGATTGGAGGAAAGCTTCAAGGCAGTACTCACGGGAGCGGTTCAATAACCTGAGCTTGAAGCTGATGAAGGATGGATCTTTGCAGGTTCAAAATGATAGCAAATAAAAGCGTAATAAAAGATGGTTTGGATATTTACCATGAAGATTTCTTTTCGTTCTTCAATTTGAGAGCTTCTTTTGCTACCCCATTGTTTGGCTTTGATTCTTTTCTTCTATCCTGTTCTGTATCTTCCGTCTTACCAAAGGAGGAGGATGGATTTTCAATCTGAACGTTTCCCGATTATGTAACTTCCTTTGTATGTACTATCTTACATGAGGATGTATTGGAGTTTAACGGATGATGTGGGAAGAGAAAGAACTAGGGGGCTGGTTATGATTTGTAAATACGTTTGTTATCGAGAATTATACAAGCCTGCCTGAAATGCTGCAGTGTTTGTCTTGACCTGTAAGAGAAGTTTGAGATGTCTTTCTTATGCTTTCTGTCGAACATATTTAATGTCTAAGTTCCTGTAAATGTTACTTTTCATAGTCTAATTACTATGCTGCATGGCGATCTCAGATTGAGGATCATGCAAGTAATTAACTCTCAGAAAATGTAAATAGTTGGCTCTTCAGCTTTTTGATAACTCTCAGGTCGAGAGCCATTTGCTCTTGAGTTTTTGTTGTTTAAAGAGGATGAACTCAGACACTCCGCTCTGGGGAATGCTTTTAGCCTGCCCACTTGTAGCTTGTTTGTTTTGTTTTGTTTTGTTTTGTTTTTTTTTTTTTTTTTTTTTTTTTTCAACAAAATCCTTCATGTAGTCCGCCACATTGGTAGATCATTGCAACAGCTAATTTTTGGAGGCCACCAATTCAAGTTACATTTATCAGGAGATCCAATCTTTCAGTATATAGGCTGAACGCTAGCACATTTATAAGGAGATATTAGCGAATTCAATTAAAATCTTTATTTTATTAGAGGAAAGCTCTAAATGTTTTTGAGATTATTATAAAAAAAAATTATATCCGTAATTGATTTATTTTCGTGCGATTGTTATAACAGATAAATTTATATATAATACTTACATATATTTCGGTCCTAATTTTCAAGTAGCGAACCAATGAGAGATAGAAGGAAAGAAATGAGCAGGTATAGCCATGGATTCTGTGCATCCGAGAAATTGCCTGGATAATGTGCGGCAGGCAGATCATAGAAATCTTGTTCAGCTGTCAAAAAAGAGGGAGAGTTTGGTAGTAGTTGGTTTCTCATTTATTGTTTTTGTTAAAGCATTAAGCTGTCCATTTTTGACTGGTTTCTTTCATTGACTTTATTTTAGAGTAGTTTTGCACCATTGACCTCCGAAACTTTGTTTTGGCAGAATCCCCACGAGACACCTTGTCGTTCCAACAGTTTCAATTCTTTTACCCCTACACAAATATTGTTGAATTTAGTCACTAGTATAATTAAATATATACTAATTTTTAACAATTTCAGGGGATTTCTTCTAATGCCCTTATAGAATTTTCCATAGTTTAGCATGCACAACTATATTTTTTACATTATTATTATACATCTCCTATTGATTAGATGATATATGGTATACTTTATTATTATCAGTTAGAGAAGTTAATAAGAACGTCAAAGGAAACTTTTTTTTTTTTTAAAAAAAAAAGAGAAATTCTCAACAGTATTATGAATGTCCTAAATGAAAGAGAGCGCGAAAAAGAAAAATGATTTCAAGATATCAACATGGTAATTCACTTTTTGTTTCTTTCATGTGTTGCCAGATTCTTGGAGGTTGGTTTTTATTATGTAGTACTGATTCCGTAAAATTTTATTCTTGCTCTGCTTGGATCATTGATGGCGTCCCTCTGTTGACTTTCGGTCGTCTTTCATAATCACAAGGCCCACAAACCCGTGTCTTTCTTTTATGTAAAACAAAAAAATTAGGGAATTGTGCAAAATCAAGCGTTCAACAATCTTTTATGGCATGCAAGCATCCCCACCCCATTATGTTTTGAAAGTGGTTGAGCCCCATATGTATCTAATGGACTCTTTTGCCCTTTGTTTAATTTTGTTGAAAATAAAAAATAAAAAAAAAATTAAGCAAGTAACTTTAATTTTTAAAATTGTCGCATGTCTTTAAATTAAAAATTAAAAATCTTACTTGTCCACTTTCCAATCAGACTTCACCCTCTTCTTCTCCAAGTGGTGTGAAACGAGGAAATACACTTGGTAGATCTCTCGCTGGTTGGTTCTCTCGGCAATTCTAATGTCGCGTTCCACTTCTTAATAACTTCTCTCGCTCTCTCCACCGACGAACCTCAACGCCGACGATGACCGTTAAGATCAAAGATAATTGATCTCGTGCCGGCGATCTTTCACTTCTCACCTTGACTCCTCACTTTTCTCTTCAACCATGCTCTTGGCATCGCTCGACCATCTCACTGGCCGCGACCACTAGTGGAGCCTAAAGGCTAAATTATTGTACAGGGACCTTCAACCGTGTGCTTCACGACCGAGTTGTCACTTTCTACTATTAGATTTAAATCTATTCAGCTAAACTCCAAGGCACACATACAAACAATATCAAAGTTTGATTTTTAGTACCCAAATTCGTTTGGGTTCATTAGTCTATTTCAAACATATATGTACGCTACCAAAATTGCAAGTATTGACCAAATTGCTCCAAGTGATCACCATGATTTTAGAAATCGGACTGGACTAGTCGGCTCAACCAGAACCAGTAACTGGTCCTGTCTGGTTTGATGTTGTAAACCGGTGGATGCGAGAACCGGATTCGAACCGGTGAATTGGCCGAACCGGAAAAATCGGTTCGGACCGAACTTTATTGTTTTATGCTAAAATAGACGAGCTAAGACATAGGATTATTTGACAAGCTGTGTTCTGACGACGCTCTTGCACGCCTCGACTTCTGTTGAGTTCGCTCCGACGAGTCCGACTGGAGCTTGCTCACCGCCGACCGCCTCGACTTCTACTAAGTTTGCGGCTTTTTGCCATATGCTTTTGCCAGCCCAGCGTCTACTCGAAACTTCCAACTACTATCGAGTCCGGAATCATGCACGCGACACCGCCGTTGTTAGCCCGCCGTCGTTAGCCAACTCTCCCCCCTCCCCTTCGCCGATGAGCATAACCTTGCCGGCTTGGTGCTGGCTCGACGCCTTTGGGCTCCCACCCCCGACAATCCCACTGCAACGCTCTCCTAAGTCTCCATCCAGCAAGCCTTCTCGCCGAGCTCTTCTTCTACAAGCGAGCATGCTCCGTCCCCTCATTCTCCAACCGAGCGAGCCTCTCCCCCGGCAACTCTTTCCCATCGCTGCTGGTTACTGGAGACCGATTAACTACTTCGGCCTAGGAGAAAAATTCAGCCGGTTGGATAAAGGTGGGTCTAGGTCAAGAGAGGGTCGTTGCGAAGAGGCTACGATTTGAGGCCTTTAAGCTAATTGGGCCTAACATTTAATTTTAACCCATTAGAATTTGATTATGCTGGTTATTCTTGTGTTTATTGCCAACCGGTTCAACCTATTGAACCGAAGTCGGAGGCCTCATCTGTTCGGCCTCCGGTCCGATTTTTAAAACTATGGTGATCACAACCATCGGATGAATAAAAACATAAACCATGATTGCTTGGAGGAAGGATATTAATTACCATTCGCATAATAGTCGAAGATACTTCCCCTTTTTTCTTTTTTTTTTTAATTTTTTTTTTTTGTCAAAGAGGAGGAACAGTCCCCTAAACCTTGATTATCCGCTTACATCAAACTAAAGATAACATTGAACCTCCAAAGAAAAATATTCTAGATAATAAGATCCAAGAGATAACGACAATACTCGAACAGCTAAAATGTCCACAGCTTTGTTTGCTTCCATATTAATATATTATATTTATACCTTCCAAACATTATGAATAAATTTTTGCAAGATAAGATTTTTGTATTGCTATTCTAGCACAACATCCGCAACTAAATACTGAAATAACTGTGTAAAGTCGGTCTTCAATATTACCTTTTCTATATCCCAAGTTCCAAACAATCTGCAATGCTCTCCAACAGTTGCGAAGTTCGACTTCAATTACAAAGCAAAACCCAAATTAGTACTAAATCCACCAAGCCATGAACCCAACGCGTCCCGTATTAGTCCACCTACTGCTGAGACTCTGGAGATGATGTTATGGGCACCCTCAGAATTGATCTTCAGTACACCCAGCCCTCGGCAGGTGGATACCAAGCAACATGTGTGATGCAATGGCTGTCAAAGGATACTTTCTACCACAAGCACATGTAGCAATAATTCAATAAAAGCATGCAACCCATTTTCCTTCTTTTTCTAACGCAAATTCACCCCACATTAGCAAAACCTTAACCAAGAAAGGCCACTACATATGGCTTAATTATGAAGAGCTACCATTTGACGTTTGCATGAAATATCCACCAAGACACCGGTGAAAGTGTTTATATACGCTACAATATTTACAAGCAGTGACACTACAGAACCAGCACCCAGCCTTTATAAACTGTTGAGCTGTAATACGCGGACTCTGGGAACCCGAAAAGAGATCGACTAAATTAAAAGTTCGATTCTGAATACTTTTTTTTTAACTTCATTCTTTGGTGTCGAGCCGCACGCAGGACTTTATCATTTTCTTGAATCCCTTCTTGGGTGCTTTCTTTATCTTCTCCTCTTTGTTGCTATTGCTGTTCTCTGCTGCCGCCGCAGCCTTCTTCCCCTTCTGGTTATCAATCTCCTCTTGCAGCTGCAGTATTACATTTTCAGAGAAAGGGTGTACCTTGCAAATACTGATTTAAATATGTTAAAAAAAAAAAAGAGAGTAAAATGAGAGTCCGCCGACGATGACCTTAAACAAGCGGCTTTCGAGGTTGTGAATGCGGTCAATGAGGCTGCCTTTGAGCTGAGTCTCCACCACCACATCATCTATGGATCGCCGTTTCGATTCTGTTCTCTTCGGCGACGAGCTCACCGACGAGTTGCGACCACCGTCGCTCGTTAAACTGGACGCCGTGGTCGGACTTAAGCTGTGGTTGTCATTGTTCTCTCTCGCCTCATCTTCGAGGTAACCCATCTATTCGTCGAATTACCATGCAAGAATTAGCAAACTACTAGTCTGCTCCTCTATTTTGCACATAGATGACACGTAAATACGCAGAACTAAGAATTGTCTTTTTTTCCCTTTATTTTAACCCATTAAGTATAGAAAAAGGGGCATGCTAGTGCATTGGAACAGAAATTAATTGGTTTTGCAATTAACTGCTATTTGAAACTTCCGAAAACCAAGATATAATGGGCCTTATCTAACTCTTCATGAACATGTGAAATGCTTTACAATTCCAAGAATAATCTAGCGGTGAGCAGGTGACACCGCTGGGCCTCATATATCCCCCGGCCACGGGTTCGACTTCTGTTGCCGCCAAGATATCAATGGCGGCTCGTCTTTACGGTCCCTTCACCACTCCAAGAGTGAGGATAGCCGTCTCGAACTTGCATGAAAGGCGGTCCGGATAGATCCTTATTTCTAATAAAAACGGACATACGTATCACCAAATCCAAAGATAATCCTAAATAAGCATCCATCTGTTGTTTCTTAATCCCTGTTCTACCTTTTTCTTTTTGTTACGGAATCATGTATATTACTCTGTTATTTCTCATTTAAAAAACACTATATTTAAAATTGTAAAAAAACAATAAAAGACGATTCTATAATTACCAAAAACGACTCTGGGCAAACAATTACCACAATCCAATCTTTCCTAGTAAGGGTTGAGACTTACTCTTACCATGTTGTCCAGACGGTCCAGCCGCGATAAAATATTAGCTTCTTGCGCTGCTTCCGCCATGAGAAACTGCTTCAACTTTCCCAAATGTGTTTCTGACGACAATTTAAAATTAGAGGGATTGGATTCTGCCACTGAAGTATGAAATCATGAAAACGATGGCTTCGAACATGAGATGAGTTACAGATTCTACGATATATAAAATAAAAATGATAAAATGTCTGGCCTTAGCAGCGGCAGCATGGGCATGATCGATCGAAGGACATGTGTATGTCCTGATGCTGCCGTGGCAATTTTGTGGGTGATTAGCGTGGAGCTTGACGTAACGCTTGTTTCTGGAAGCGTACGAAGGTGGCGGCGTGGATTCGCATATCGTCATGCCTCAGGCGTCTCAGTGAGCGCCGATGTATAAATATCCTAGATATTTAATATAAAAATTATATTTTATATTTTATATTTAAATTTTTAAATAAATATTTTAATTTTAAAATATTAACGTATGTTAAAAAAAAAGAAATTCGTTTAAAATTCATAATCTTTTAGTTCCAAAACTTTTTTAAACTATTTTTAAGAAAATATAAAATAAGATTTATACAACCATCAAAATTTATAATTTTATATTTAAAGACCAAAATTTAGTAAATGCCCCTCTACTATAGATTTTTGGGCGCTCATACCCTTCAACTTATTTTGAGACCTTTCATACCCTTCTACTTCAAATTTAGGAACGCGATATCCTTATTCGATTAATTAGACGGACACGTCACTAATCTTGCTGACGTGGCACTAATTAATATTTTTTATTAATATTAGTTGGATATTAAAAAATATTCATGTTTATATTAAAAAAAATAATTAAATAATACTTAATTGGTGTCATATCAGCGTAATTAACATCTAAATCCTCTTTAGGGGTATCGTGTTCCCAAACTAATAGTAAAGGGGTATGAAAGTTACGAAAATAAGTATAGGGACATGAGTGCCCAAAGATAAATAATAGAGGGCATTTACTAAATTTTGGCCATATTTAAAATATAAATAATTTCAATAAGTCGATTGTGCCATAATCAAATAATTCTTAGGATAATGACATATCAGCCCCTCATTTCAAGTTAACATTTCAAATCAGCCCTTTATTTCAAAAAACGTCCATTTCAGCCCCCCATTTACTGTTTAGATTTTTTTTCGGACGAAAATGCCCATGACTGTTCGGATATCTGAAACACATATTTAAAAGTATTTTTTGAAAAAAAAATTTAATATAAAAGTTATAGATCTCGACGAGATCTACAACTTTCATGTTGAAAATATTTCCAAAAAATCCTTCTAGATAGGTGTTTTCGGCGTCCGAACTGTTCAGCAGATTACGGGTCGACCCGTTAACAGTTCGGACCCCGAATCAAAAACCTATTCGGAAGTATTTTTTGGAAAAATTTTCAACATAAAAGTTATAGATCTCATCGAAATCTACAACTTTGATGTTAAAAGTTTTTCCAAAAAATACTTCTAAATAGATATTTTTAGCGTCCAAACTGTTAATAGGTACAGGAATATTTTCGTCTGAAAAAAATCCAAACAGTGTTTCGGGGGCTAAAACGACCGATTTTTGAAACGGTGGGCTGATTTGAACGTTTTGAAACCTTGGAGGACTGATATGGTATTATCCCTTAATTCTTTGCATCTCATGAGCTCAGAGCTGCGAGCCTGGAAGCTGGTACAGAGCCCTGGATGCTTCGTGTTCAAAGAAATACGGCTGTAGCTACTTGAAAAAATTGAAGCGATCGGGTAGAGTAACGTTCTGCTCGAGTAGGACTTGGGGAGTTCGATTTCATAAATTTGAATAAATTATGCAATAAATAATATTTCTTGTTACTAGTATCATTTTTTAATGTCCTAAGTGTCAGGAAGTTTGTATAGCCTAGTGCAAGGCACAAAAAAGAATGAACTCGTTGAAGCAAGCACTTACATAGTCATGATGGTGCCATTAATGGTGAAATCAAGAAATCCACTGCTAATCTCCGTAATTTAAAGAAAAACTAATAAAACTTCAAAATATCTTTTAAAATAATTTTAATATAAATTTTGATGAGATTTATAATTTTTATAATATTTTTTTAAAATATTTTAGTGTTCCAATGTGTAACAAGTTTATAACGAATTTGAAAATTAATTTTAAGATCTGTTTTAAATCTGTTAAGCTTTACGATTCCAAAATATTTATTTAAATTTTTTTTAATTTTTTTAATAATAAGCCATAAATTTGATCAAAATTGATAACTTTTATATAAATTTTTTTTTCAAAACATACCCTTAAAATTTTTTATTTTTTAATCATACACACTATAAGATTTTAATAGAGTTTTCAGTGGGGCAGTGGCACGCTAGGAAATATGGATACATCAAATTATGTCTTGTGCAGTGTTCAATACATGCACGTCACAAATACAGCCAGTCACATGTTGGACATGTTAGAAAGTGTCTGAAAAGTAAAATTTTAAAATATTCATACACGCATGTTAAACACCAGACACAGTGTCCAATATGCGTGTTCAAGTTTATCTTGTTTTTTTTTTTCTAATGTTTTCTAAAAATAATATATTTATTTTCTTTTAGAGAAGCAGTATCTATTACATTGAAGCTCCATAACATATATTTAAAAAAAATTTGTAAAAATTTAAATATCAAACTTGTAAATATTAAATATGCAACCAGTAGTCAAAAAATTTTTAAACAAATCTAACATATATATTTGATACACTTGTGTGTATAGTAATATGACACACTCGAGTGTACTGGATCAAAAGTGTCACTTTAATAGCTTCACTTACTTGAAACTTATTTTGTTTCCCTTACATTTGAAACTCGCCTTCCTACGCTTATTCACACCTTTGGTGAAGTAAAAAGTCATGCTTGCTTAAACTCATTTTGACCAGGCCCCTCGTCTTGAATGTGACTCGGACCAAGATGGATAAAATTGAACTGAACCAGACCAGTTCAACTAAACCATATTTAGCGCCCAAAGTCGTTGACGCTTTTGCTGCTGCGATTCAAAATGGATGCATCCATCTTAATGAACCCCAAGAACCCTCCAACGATTTCTCGACATCCTCTCTCCAATGATCCAAGCATTTGGTTCACAGCGCTAAAGCGCCAAGCAAGGCTCAAAGATGACCGCGCGATTCTCGCTTCCTACGCTAAGCTGAAATCTGCCGGCATTCGGCCAAACAGCGACATTCTGCCGCTTGTCCTCAAGGCTTGCGCTAGACTGCAAAACATGGGGCTGGGAAAGAGAATACATGATGATATTAGTGGCACCTATTTGCTCGACAACATTCGTGTTAGGACTGCGCTTGTGGATTTCTACTGCAAGTGTGGGTTGTTGGAGGATGCCCTGGACCTGTTTGAGGAAATGAGTCAGCGAGACATAGTAGCTTGGAATGCAATGATTAGCGGTTACGTTGGTAATTTTAGGTATGTGGATGCTATAGAGATGTTTATGAGGATGACTGGAGATGGTCTAAAGCCGAGTGCGGTCACCCTTGTGACTCTCCTTTCAGCATGCGCTCAAACCTATGAGTTTAGGATAGGACAGCAGATTCACTGCTACTGTTTAAGGAATGGGTTGTTCGATTCAGGAGGAGCTCATCTAGGGGCAGCTCTGATTGGATTCTACTCAAAGTTTGACGTGAAGTATTCACAATATGTCTTTGGCCAAATGAGAGTGATGAGTGTGGTGTGCTTTAATGCAATCCTTAGTGCGTACCTTAGCATTGGAAAAGTGACCGAAGCTTTAGAGCTCTTTATTCAGATTATAGTAATGGGTGTAGCTGTTGACCATGTAACACTTTTAGCTGTCACGCAATTATATGCAGAATATGGAAGCCTTGAATTAGGAAAGGCTGCACATCAGCTAGTAATAAAATATGGGCTTGACGGGGATATATTCATAGCAAATGCATTGATTGATATGTATGGTAAGTGTGGAAGTCTAGATATGGCTTTTCAGGTGTTCCAAAATATGCATACTATGGATACTGCTTCATGGAATGCGATAATAGCGGCGTGTAAAAACTGCAGTGAGTATGACAGACCTTTTTTTTTGTTTGAAAAAATGAAGGTTGAAGGGGCTGAAGAAAATATTGTCACAATTGCTACACTGCTCGCAGTATGTACTGAATGTAGTGACATTGATAGGGGTAACCAACTTCATGCCTATGCGATCAAAACGGGTGTATGTAGAAAAGAGGTCATTCAAAATGCACTTCTGGGAATGTACGTTGGATCAAAAAACATGGATTCTGCTCATGAAATTTTTAACCAAATGGAGAGGCCTACTCTTGTTTCATCGAATTTAATGATCATGGGTTTTGTAAAAAATGACCTTGCAAACTGTGCTTGGCTTGCCTTCAAGGATATGGTGCAGAAGAAAAACAAACCAAACTCATACACTATGATTGCTCTTCTAGCTGGATGCAAAGATGAATCTGCTTTAAACATTGGAAAATCGATTCATGGATTTGTAATTAGGAATGACCTAGAAGTAAACTCACCATTATGTACTGCGCTGGCTGATATGTACATGAATTGTGGGTATCAATCGACTGCGGAGCATTTATTCTGGACTTCTCCTAATAGAGATGTAGTCTCTTGGAATGCAATGCTTGCAAGTTATGTTCGAAATGGACAACCTCAGTCCGCTATAAATTTTCTCTACCTCATGCAGTTTGAGGCAAGAAGTAATTCTATCACATTGCTTATTATTCTCACAGCAATCATGCATATTGCAAATCTGCCCCAAGGAAAGTGCTCACATGCATATATACTTCGAAACAAGTTATCTTCAGGACTTGATAATTGTTTAGAAAATGCTCTCCTGGTAATGTACGCAAAATGTGGATGCATACTCGAAGCTGAAAAAATATTTAAAAACATACAGCATAGAGATGTTGTATCATGGAATGCTATGATTTTAGCTTACGGAATACATGGCCAAGCTGAAGAAGCACTATGTGTGTTTTATCGAATGTTAGAAGCTGGATTAAAACCCACTAGTGTAACTTTTGTTTCACTTCTATCTTCTTGCAGCCATTGTGGCCTAGTTGAGAATGGCTTGGAGCTGTTCAACTCCATGCATGGACTTTATAACATAAAACCTGAGGTAGTTCATTATTCATGTATGGTCGATCTGCTCGGTCGTTCGGGACGTCTGAATGAAGCTATTAATTTGATCCACTCAATGCCAATTGAAACGGATGCTAGTGTTTGGAGGGCACTGCTGGCTGCTTGCACGAAATTCTCTAACATTGAACTGGTAAGAATTGCTGGTAAAAGACTCATTGAGTTAGAGCCTATGAATATTGGAAACTATATTCTATTATCCAACATCTATGCCGGTGTTGGAAGCTGGGAAAATGTCAAGCAACTAAGAACATTAATCAGGAAGATGGGCTTAAGAAAACCTCCTGGAAAGAGTTGGTTGGCCATCAGAGACACTGTAGAATGCTTTAATGCAGGGAATATATCAGGTCCTGTTTCTGTTCTTTCCAATCAAAATCTAGATTTATCTTTTCAATTGTTAACGCCAAATGGACTGCCTGAAGTAGGCCTTTCATCAAAATAGAGAAACGTGTATGGTTAAGAAACTTGCATCTCCTTTCAGCTACTTCATCTAATCTGTATGGAACATATTGAGCATACATGACAACAAGCTTCTATTATTGAATCTTTGTAGACCAGGCATTCTCTGATTTTGGAAACTATAGTTCATTACTGGTGAACTTCCAAGACCAAGGGCGAATAGATCCACATGGTTAACAAATACCATGCATTTAAGGTTTCATATGAATCTTAGCGTTCAGAATATTAAAACCTCATTTGAATTGATGCTGGGAAAGGTAGAAGCATTTCAATGCCATTAGAAGAACAGATGGCCTTATCATCTTGGCTAGAAGATTAATGTTGCTGTCCGTTGCTCGATAGATATTGCTTCACATGTGACTTCATCGAGCAGCAATTGCTGAAGCAAGCTCTCCCATTAAATAATAACATCCAAAGTTTCAAGGTAATGTTTTCACAAAAGCCTGTAACATTTTGCCTGCACCTATGACCGTAATTATTCTAGAATTTCCCATATACGAACTTATGAGTTCACCACATATAAAATACATTGTTGGGTTTTTTTACTCTGATGATTACACATAGAAATAACTTAAATAGGATGATGGTCATGGTTTTGTTGCAAGTTGCTCATGCACAAATGCATGAGCATTGATGGGTTATTGTCCGACTTTATATATATATATATATATATATATATATGAAAAGGAAAATAGTGCATTCTAAAATGCACCTCAAATTTCTGTAGATGATGAAAAATAAGTTAGTTAGAAAGGCTAATATTATGCAACAACTGGGGTGGGAGATGAATCACTGCGTGTCGTCGTCAATAGTCTGTGGGCTATTCTTTAGTTTATAATGGCTGGGCTTGATATCTAAGTGGGTTTTCCCAAAAATGCGCCCTTGATTATTTTGGTGCCTTATCCACTACTACCTTAG
This sequence comes from Xerophyta viscosa, assembly GCA_002076135.1. Lineage (NCBI taxonomy): Eukaryota > Viridiplantae > Streptophyta > Magnoliopsida > Pandanales > Velloziaceae > Xerophyta > Xerophyta viscosa. The sequence continues at coordinate 945,495 of MJHO01000011.1, forward strand.
CTATTATGAAGCCCCATTTCCTTTAGGGATTTCAGGTGATCGCTTGTGTGTATAAGCTTCAGAAAATATGTATAAATATAGTGAATTATAAGGTTTGTAATGTTATTTAGTTCAATATAGGTACTACCTAAAGCAAAAATCAGTTTATGATATTTACATCATCACACACTGTATTGGCGAGGAAGCATTTCGTCTGATGTATGAATGTGTTTAATGTCTGAGAAAGTGTGCAGTGAAGGGAGGGTGTCGAAATGGAAAAAGCTATGAATCTTGTTGTATCTGTAATAAGCTGAAAAAACTTATCTTTCTAAAATTGTAAGTTCACCAAAAAAAGATTTTTTTTTTTTTTTTTTTGAAAAAAAAACGAAATTATCATGTATTTCTACTTCTACTTGACTGGAGTTAAAGGCACATATAAAAGGTCTGATACTGCAATACCCAATAGTAAAGCACATATACAACACATGATCTATGTTGTTTAATACACTAAGGAGAAACTTAATGCACTCTCTAGTTAGAAAGATTTTATCCAACCAAAAATATGACAGGGCATCGCGATTTAATAGTAGAATATTGCAAGTGGAGCAAGGTGCTACAAATTAAAAAAAAAATGATCGGCGATTATTAAAAAAAAAAAATTACATCCCCAACACAATTCTAAAGTAAGGTATCGCGCATATTCACAAGGTGCTAAAAGTTCGTAGTAGGAACTGCAATGACATTGATTTGTAACATGGAAACTTAAAATAATATTGAGTTTGAAAGGGACCACTGCAGTGACATTTTATGTCAATATACAAGCTTACCTCAGTATTGGTAATAAAAATCCTGGAAAGTCCCCATCAGAAAACATCATAAAATAGTACAAAATTAGACATGGAGCAGCAGTCCAAAAGACCTAATTCTTGCAGCCAAATGGCCCGATTTATGCACAACTCCAGTCCATCCATATCAACAAATATTAAAACAAAAGAGATATCAACTATAAAACCTACAGAAATCCATATAAAATTAAAAATCCCAATAAAAAAATATCGAGACAAGGGTTAGATATGAGGTGACAGGCAAGCCAAGTGGGTGGTGCAATAGATGAGGTTTCATCATCGTTCGAATCATCAAGTCCTAGATCTGCATTACCTACTCCAATGGTTGTCTTGTAAACCTCCAGATATCCCTCAACTAGCGAAGGCACTGGGAAAAAGGATTTATTAAGAATTACGTCTTTAAGGTTACTTTTTTCATCTGGTAAGTTTATGAATTTTGTGGATCACACTACCTGTCCAGATTTACTTTCTTTTATCTCCTTTCTTTTTCTTTCCTTTGCTTTTTTTTTCTGAAAGTATATGCATGTCCACATTTGCAGCAAAGGTATACATTCTCCAATCTTAATATTCGTAAAGAAGAGGTTATGGTGGTAAGGCAGTGGGAGAGGAGGGACATCTAAGGAGCGGTGAAGGCTGTTGTTTACTTTTTGGGCCGGCGACGGCTCGTTTCATCCTGATGAGGTTGTCTTTCGGGCACGCGGGGGAGATGTGCGGTTACAGTGGTAGCACGTCAAGTGCGACGGGCGGAAAATGAACGATGGGCGACGTCAGGTTTGATTTCGGGGCGGCGACTGGAGCGGGCAGTGGGCCCGTCAGCTTGGTTCACCATGCGCGCCGCTGTGGCTGCTCAGAGGTGTAGGAGTCACGGCTGACCGCACTGCTTAACATGTCTTCCTTCGGTATGCCACTGAATACGTTGAGGTCACCATGCGCGTCGCTATCGCTCGCTAGTGCTGCAATGAATTTTCTTCTTTCTTTATTTTTTTTTTTTTGTAATTTGTTAGCAATTTTAACTATTTAATTTAGTATTAATAGTATGTGTTATCATAAATTATTGGGATATTGACTTCGCCAACCACATATCGGTGGAATACTGGTATGCGAAATGTTATTATAACAAAAAACGATCGATTTGACTCTTATAAAAAGAACAAGAAGCTAATTTAATTATAAGGGCCTAAATATTAAAAATTAGCTCCCATACTCTTTTTATTACACCACAACTTTTGGAATATTAAAGAGAAAAGAAGGAAAGAAAGGAGGAATGTGGGAGGAGGGATACGGACTCTGAGAATTGAAAATAAGATGAGCTACTTCTCAAATTATTCCTTCTACTTTTTCTCTAGTTTAGTTGTTCTATCATTTCATTCTTCAATTTTATACACCAAAATTTTGTCAAAAAATTGTAAAACCATTTCAAATAAATCTCGATTCTTTTAAAGAATTTACAACATCACTCTAAAATACTAATAAACAAATACCTAAATACAAAAAAAAATTGTATACTGTATACATTTTATAACTAAAAAAAATTAAATATTTTAAAATTAATGCTTTAAAGCTCCAAAAATTTTGTAACCACAAATACTCTAAAGTCTTAAAACATATATTTAAAAATATTTTAGAAAAAAATCAATACATATACCAAAATTATTTTTGCTATTTATTTTTTTTGTAAAACAAATATTACATATGTATTTTAACATGATTTTAACCAACAAAAAAAAAACTTGATTTATTAGTTATTAACAAATTTATTTAGCAGTAATTACCAAAATTATTCTATTATCCGAACAATATTAGTCTTACAACGTATAGGATGAGGATACTAGTCAACAAATTTAAAAAATTTATTTAAAATAGTGATAATTAATTTAGTAAAGTGTCCCCTTACTCAGAATTTGGAAAAAATATAATGTATGCAAGCATACTCTAAAAAAGAAAACCGGAAGATCATCGGCCTCAACAACCTGGGCTGATAAGTAATTATTCTGATATTTTTTATGGGCTGAAATGTAATTATCATTCTAATATTTTAGCGCTGGAGAATCAAACGTCATCCACTTTGCTCTGTCCGCCCATGTTTGTAGCTAATCGTGGCGTCCATCCATTGGCTCTGCATCACATAGTAAACTCAGATGGCTGTTGTTGGCTCGCGAATAACATAACCCAAAATCCAATCACCACCGTCCACTTCCGCTCATATTTATAGGTTTAGCGGCAGGCTAGAGGAGATCATCGGATTCGCCGCTCAAGTTCAACGGTTCTGATCGCACCATGAGATCTTTTTTTTTTTTTTTTTTGAGAAGAAACACCGTGAGATCTTAGAGACAAACTTATGTAGATTGTTCTTCCCACGATGAAAACGGAGGTCGTTGTCATATTTCCTCATTTAAGTTGTACATGCGGATCAGGATAACATATATTAACGCTGCTGTGGCGGGTTTGGACAGCAGTTATGGTGCTCCGCTGGTCCGAGGCCAGCGGTCTCCGTCTATGCGGCACGAATTTCATCCCACTTTGTTGGACGAAAATGCCCTCGCTGCATGCCCTCGCTGCTTTACTTCATCAGTTACAGTGACTTATGTCTGTGCCGTACCACGAAGGGTAGATGAGTAATGTGCACCTGTTTCACGAAAACGACAACCACTATAATAGAAGATTATCCACCGGAAATTTCGAGAACATGGAAAAAGGTGTTGATAAATTGCATATTAGCCCTCCATTCTAAACGTTTTACAAACAGTTCGTATATCAATTTCTTACAAATCTATTTTTGTCTGAAAATTTATACCAAAGTATGTTACAAGTTGAAGAATACAAAAAAATCTAAAATTAAAATCACATATAATATAATAATTTAATTAAAATAATAACTAGTTTATGTAAAAATGATGTATGTAGGCCTGTGTTATATATATATATATATATACATATATATATATATATATCTTTAAGTGTATATATATATATAGGGCTTTTTTTTTTCTTTTTATACTATCACTTAATTGAATTTGGTGTTTTTATTTCCTCCAATCAATATTGGCCAAAAAATGCTTTCAATATTTTTTGTTCAAAAAACGTAAAATTGTGATTATTGTAGCATTTCTTTTAACACACGCGTAGTTTTTTTCCCGAATGCTCACTTACATTTCTCTAATATATATTGCCCGCAAATCACTTTATTTCTAATATATATATCTCTCATTCAAGTGCAAGTAACAGTGTCGCAAGCTACTTGCGCATGTTAGAACTTTCAAAAAAACTCCATAGCGAATATTTATCCACAAAGTATTGATTGTATTGCCTAAAAGAGCTCATAAAAATTTTTCTTTTTAAATAATTAAGTGAACAAAATAAAAGTTATTCAAATATTTGAAAATTTATCTACTATGTATAAAAATATTTAAGAACATCTAGGCACATACACGAACAATTGGGAACACTTGATGAGCTATTTGTGTTCCAAAGTGTTCATATGTGTTCGTGTGCATTTTTTAAATGTTCATGTTTATTCTTAAGTATTATAAGGTGTTCTTATGCATATTAGAGTTATTTTCAAGTGTTTGGACAATATTATATGGTTGTCGAATATAAGGATTTTTCTTTTTGAATATAAATATTATATAATATTGTTCAAATACTTGAAAATTTTCTATTATGAATAAGAATACCTCAGAACATTTGGGTACAAATACGAACACTTAAAAAACGGATAGGAACTCATAGTAACAGTTAGGAACGCAAAAGAGCTTACTAAGTGTTCCCAAATAGTAATGTATTTTTTCTTGGTATTTGTGTATATTTTTAAATATTCTTAGATATTTTTATGCATAGTAAATAGATATTTAGTCTTTTCTTAACTATTCAAGAAAGAAAATCACTTAAAAAACGCATGAAAATATTATGTAACATATTCTAAGCACTATGAGAATTATATATTATGCATAAAACTACCTAACAACATTTAGAAAGATACATAAATACTTAAAAAATGCCTAGCGAATATTTTTGAATATTCCCAACATTAATGAACACCTCCAAACACCCATAAATATTTTTGAACACCCACAAATACACGACCACTTAAGAAATGCCTTACGAATATCTACCAATACTTTCGCTTTCCCAAACACCGACGAATACTTCCAAATTTATGAATGTTGTGGGTGTTCGGAGATATTTGAAAATATTTGAAAGTATTTGTATATGTTTGTGGGTGTCAATATGTATCATAGATATTTGCGTATATTTGTAAGATATTCGGAGATATTTGGAAATATTTCTGTGTATTATGTATCTTTTTCGTTTGAATAAAAAAATTAAAAATATTTTTGTCATTTTATATAATTAAGAGTATACTTTGACCAAAATATATTATAGGGCACAAAATACTGAATTCAATTAAAAATTTTAAAAAGATAAAATGTTCATATATATATATGTATGATATTTTGTATTATTATTATTTTACGTTATGTATTTATTTCAAATTATTCATATGTATACATTAAATATATAAAAAAAATTGAAAATTTAGTATGTTAATAACTATATTATTTATATAAAATTTATGATTATAATTTGTATAGGTAAAATTAGTTATTAAAAAAATATCCTGAGATTGTTTCAGTTGGGGCTGCTAGGGTTTCGCTTGCTCCATCTATGCTTTAACCTCACTCTAAACTCAATTTGACCGCTGCCTAATGTCTGGGAGCCTGTTACTCTCTGAAAAATACGAAACACCATGTTGTCCTAACTAATGAACAACGGCCACGTAAGAAGAGTCATTTATATTTGTGTTGATTTATTGGTTGACGTTGCTGTTTGGTGGCATATACTAACAAGCGGAGCCTCAAATCAGTGCCTGAACTTTCGAAGCAGGATTTGCGGAAAGGTTGCCACCACCAGACAGTAATGTCAACAAACAAGAAAAAGGCCGGGGGCTGAACTTTAGTTTGAGAGACACGTGGAATTAATATATTGTTGAAAATTGCTGTCATCTGAAATCGCGGAGGCAAGATGGACTCGTACCGAGAGCTCGGACACCGAGAGAAGGGCACGCGACCATCCGGTCTTCCCCCTTCCCGCGCTGGTCACCTACCCGTGAGCCGCCCAGCTTTCTACCGGCTACAGCCGGTAATTTGCAAATTTTTCGAAATCTCCCAATCCATCATGTGGAGTGAATTTGGTGCAAATTTCGAGTGAATGTTGTTTAATTTTCACCGCAAGTTTTAGTAGTAAAAGTAGTAGAAGTTATTGACTCAGGAAATGAAATGAAATTTGCTAGTCATTTGATATCGTTTCATTTGGGATTAATTTGGAGCATTTTACTGACGCATCGCCGCCTCTTCATCTTCCCTCCCCCTTTCTCCTTGCTCCTCGACGTTCCAAGTTCTCGCTAATCGGTAATGGAGATCACCGAAATTTCACGGCCTTTTCAGTCCGATCTTGTTATCGTCTAGGTGAATTTTGTTCGTCAACGTTGTTTGCTGGATCCAACAAGCCGCTCACTGACTGATTTGAGCTCGCAGGGATGAAGATGGCGGCGTTGCTGCTCGTCATCTGTTAGCTTGTCGGTTCCTTTGATAATCATCTATCCTTATTGCTTTCTCTCATTTCTATCGATGCTTATGATATAGATTTTTATCGAATTTTATCTTATAGTTCTGTTGTGATTTGTTTAGAGCTAATCAATTCGCTTTTATGTTTTGAGTAATTAGTGAATGATTTTTGGAACATCATATAAGCAATTAGATTTTTTTTTTCTTTTTTTTTTGTCGATCTGTTTATGACTATTCCGATTAGTTCTCTCAATTTAGTACTATAAATCAAGTTTCTATTACTGGAATTTATCATTCCATCTACTTCTTGTCTCACTTTTTCCCCCTAATAATTCAAATGCCAGGTAAATCTGCGGCGAGCCGAAGCATGTGCGGCGGTCCGGAGCGCAACAACAAAAACTCGTCCACATCAACACCAACTTGTTCTTCTCCTTCGTTTTCGTCGCAGCAACATCTAGCGACCATGGCGACCAACCTCTCGATCGAGGCAGACGACGCCTTCGCGAGCCTTCTCGAACTTGCCGCCAACGACGATCTCGATGCCTTCCAGCGCTACGCCGAACGCTTCCCCTCCGCCGTGGAGGAGCCCGGCACCTGGTACGGGCCCCGGCGAGCACTCCAACAACGAACTCCGCTCTTGGTCGCCTCTACCTATGGCAGCCTTAGAGTCCTCAACTACCTCCTCTCACTCTCCGCCGCCGCAGCCGACATCAACCGCAGCTGTGGCTCTGACGGCTTCACTGCCCTCCATTGCGCCGCTTCTGGTGGTTCCGCAAACGCCGCCGAAGCCGTCGGGCTCCTACTCTCTGCTGGCGCTGATCCGGACGCGAAAGACGCCCACGGTCTCCGTCCTGCTGACGTCATCGTTGCTCATCCTAGGCTTCCCGCTATTAGGATAGCTCTGCAGGAGCTTCTGGGGGCTACAACGATTTCTGCTAATGGTGGAGAATATTATCTCCATGTGTCGACGGACTCCAACTCCCCAAGATTCAATCCTACTCCGGACGATGATACTTCTCCTTCCAGCAATGACAGCAGCAAGTTCGAGAATCTCTCGCCGGTGGCGACAACGTCAGAGAAGAAGGAATACCCGATTGACCCGTCTCTTCCGGACATCAACAAGAGTGTTTTTGCCACCGATGAGTTCCGCATGTTCTCGTTCAAGGTGCGTCCGTGCTCTAGGGCTTACTCCCACGACTGGACCGAGTGCCCATTTGTTCACCCCGGTGAGAACGCGCGCCGTCGCGATCCGAGGAAGTATCACTACAGCTGCGTGCCCTGCCCGGACTTTCGTAAGGGGGCGTGCCGCCGTGGAGACCTGTGCGAGTACGCGCATGGGGTGTTTGAGTGCTGGCTCCACCCGGCTCAGTACCGCACTAGGTTGTGCAAGGATGGCACCAGTTGCACCCGCAGAGTCTGCTTCTTCGCCCATACTAACGAGGAGCTACGCCCGCTGTATATGTCCACTGGGTCTGCCGTTCCTTCACCAAGGTCATCTGCTTCTGCTGCGATGGAGATGGCCGCCGCAATGAATCTGCTTCCCGTTTCTCCGTCTTCTGTATCTGGTATGTCGCCCTTCACTCCTCCGATGTCTCCATCGGCTGTGAATGGACATAATCCTTTGGCGGGGTGGCAGCAGCCGGCGGTGCCGACTTTGCACCTTCCAGGAAGCAGCTTTCAGTCAAGTAGGTTGCGCTCATCCCTCAGCGCTAGGGACATGCCCGTTAACGACTTGCTCATGTCCCCAGATTTTGATCAGCAGCAGCAGCTACTCGAGCTTTGCTATGCTAACAGCCAGTCCCGCCTGGGCTCCTCTGCTGGGAACCGCCTCGGTCCGGGCCGAATTAAGACTCTTGCACCATCTGACCTTGATGATCTCTTCTCTGCTGAGCTTTCTTCATCTCCGAGGTACAATCCTGATCAAGGAGCGATTTTCTCTCCGTCGCACAAGTCTGCGGTTTTCAATCAGCTCCAGCAGCAGCAACAGCAAAACCTACTGTCCCCAATCAACACCACTGTGTACTCACCCAAGGCCATGGATCCTCAGCAATCGTCAATGTTACAGGCCTCCCTTGGTATCTCATCTCCTGGCCGCATGTCCCCCAGAGGAGTGGAACCAATGTCCCCCTTGAGCTCTCGTGTTGCGGCACTGGCCCAGCGGGAGAAGCAGCAGCAAACACTACGAAGCCTTAGTTCTCGTGATCTTGGCTCCACTTCGCATCCAATCGTTGGATCCCCCGTTAATGCTGCCTGGCCAAAGTGGGGCTCCCCTTGCGGCGCACCGGATTGGGGTGTTAATGGCGATGAACTGGGTCGGCTTCGTAGATCAAATTCATTCGAGCTGCGCAACAGTGGCGAGGAGCCGGACTTATCATGGGTTCATTCTCTGGTGAAGGAGTCTCCAACTGAGAAGAAAGAGATGCTAGCTGTGACTTCTGGTGCATCCTCTGCTGCTCGTGCAGTTGCTGATAGTAGAAACCCAAATCCACATGGTGATGAAGATCAAAATGCTGCGGATATAATTAGTGGATGGCTGGAGCAGATGCAACTTGATCAGTCCGTGGCTTAGTGAAGGAAGCAAGTTTTTTTTCATTAAGCTGCTAGATGATTATTAGATGAAAATTTAGTAAATAATATTTTTTTGGTTTGTTTTGGTGAAGGCTGGATGAAAAGAGATGGTCCGCTGAAGATGGTGGTTAATTCAGAGGTTCATATTTTGCGAAATTTTTACTATTAGTTATTACTTGAGGAGTTTTATTGACTTCCAACAGGAGATAAAAAAGGAACACTTGGCAGGGATCTATTCATCTATTTGTGAGTAAATTTCTGCCCAGTTTAATCACTTTTTAATAGTTTGAATTTTTTGAGTTATTCATTGTTATCAAAATCTGTTTTGGAGGGAGGGTATCCTTTTGTAGCTTGTACTGAAGCTGTGGTCTAGTTTTTGCTTGACAGCAATTAGTTGTCAATATTGTTATTCTTGTTCAGAATGGTATTTCTTTTCTGTAATTGAGAGGATACCTCATTTGATTTTGATATATATTGAAGAGTTGGATGGTATCTGAAATAGCCCAACATTTTTAAGTGGAATGGTCATGCACCATACAAATCCACCAAATAAATCACTAACTAAAATTATCTACGGAATGGCCTACCTTCTAAAAATTACTACTTTTTTTTGTAATTTTTGTCTCTGGGTGGATATGGCCCATATGGGTGTACAAGTTTTTTTTTATTAAGTAAAGTCTCTCTACACGATGTAACTGCTCATATACTTTTTCTTAAAAAAAATTAGGGGACTTACCGATCAGCCCCTCCCTTTTTTAAAAAATTTCAACGCGCCCCTTTCAAGTTTGGCCTTTCGTCGCGCCCTCCCATTAATTTTTTGTTTTCATCGCCCCTTCCTCAATTTTTTTTGTCGGACAGAGATGCTCTTATGTATATTATTTAACACCTCAAAGCACTTGCATATAAGTAATTTTTAGAAAAAAAATTTAATCGTAAGATTTAGATTTTATTAATATTTATAATTTTTATATTAATATTTTTTTTAAAAATATTTTTAAATAGATGTTTCGGAATTTTGAAGTAATAACGGATCGATTCGTTAATTCGTTAAAATAGTAAAACTTTTAAAATATTTATTAAAAATTTATTTTTTGAAAAAGGTTGCAATATAAAAGTTCTAGATCTTGACTAGATTTATAATTTTTATGTTGAAAATTCTAGATATTTTTGTCCCAAAAATTAAATTTTTCGATGAGAAACTGATCAGTAAAAAATCTTATCAAAAAAAGTTCAGCAATATAAATTTTGTTAGGAGCCGTCCAGATATTTTCCAAGAAAAATTCTCATCATCTAACTCTTTCTGCGTCAAATATTTTATTCTCCAGTTTCAATGCTATCATCTAAGCGTGCATTGGAAGTTGCGTCAGTCGTGGATCCTTATTGCAATTCAATATTGGTTGTGGCTTGTTGTGCTGGTATATTATATGCGTTTTATTTATATTGGTGTTAAAGCAGTGATTGGCTTCAAAGATAAGAGTTAATTGTGTTACTTATTTCACTTGTATCCTGAATGAGTGGTTTATGTACGATGTATGTCAGGAATTATTTTAGGAGTTGTAGTATCCCTAATTGATATATAGTTTTCCTCAACTTATAGATCTTTGGTGTGCAAGAGTGAAATTTGGTGCAGTATACTGGAGAGGATGTTTAAAAAGCTCAAGCAATAAAATCATATAACAAGTAGATTAGATGAGAAAAAGGAGAAAAAGATTACTGATACTTTTATTTTGAATTTCATATGAGAATTTACAAGTTCTATGGGCCATAATTGGGCATTTGTGTTCCTGGAGAAACAAAAGTTGTTGCTAAAGCTCAACGTCAAGATAAGTTATTATCCTCCGAGTCAATATGCTTTTATAGTATTTTATTCCCTCTTTTAGTGAATTTGCAACTGTATATATCACAGTATTATATGTAAGAGTTTGTAACCAATAAGTATGAAGTAGGCTTCGTAAAAGTAGACAGTATCCCGATTAGTTTAGCGTAGTCGACCTTTGTCTGTGCTCAAAGTACAGATAGATTACCAACAACAGTTGTGTTACAGGAGCCTCCAAAATCAATCTAATTTCATAATTCAAGTCAGCTGTGTTCGAACTATAGACATGGGCTCAGCCGCTCAGGTACAGGAGTCAGTTTGATGTCACCAACAATGCCAGCAGCTTCAACTATAGACATACGTCCAGCTTTAACGGGTAACTGAACTCGGTCAAACTATGTGTTTTTGAGATGACTGGCGTTAAACATAATATTGGAGTTGTTATAACTTATAATCAATAGAAATGCTATTCATTATTTTAACATACAAAAATTAAGTCATTATAAAAGAATTGATGCCTGATGTGATATTATCTATATCAGTCTAAAAAATTAATAAAAAGTTTCAAAAAGTTAGTTTTAATTTGCAATGCTTTTGGAAGGATCACGTCCTACTATTTTAAATTATCACATTGGAATTGATAATTCTTCAAACACTTAATAATAAAAAAGTTATTAAAAAATAGCTACTGAGACATGCTATATCAGTTCTGCATTCTTTAAAATCAAAATGATCATAAAAAATAATATTTTTTATAATCAATACTTTTACGGTCTTCGAAACAATATTAGGTAAGGATGATAGTAATATAATCAAAGTTTAAGGATTTGTTAATATGATGACAAGTGATATGCCTGATTAGTCAATATGGTCACTGTAGCACAGGGAATTACATTTAGTCGTGTTTGGTGGCCTACTGGCCTGTACCTCCAAACTGCCCAGGCATAAATAACTTTGAATCAGAATCTCAGAATTAAGGAAAAAGGAATATTGAATATTGGCATTTATTTTTTGGGTCAGGGAAAGTATGATTCGATTTAAAGTAGATATGTTGAAAATATGTTGATATTGGTTGTAGTACCTTTCTTGTTCGCATAGTCTAAGATGGTTGGTCTTGATTATTTTCTGCTGAACTGCTTGCAGTCTCCTTCGCCAAATTCTGCTGGATTAGAAGATCGATCGATGCTTCTTCTTTTTTTTTTTTTTCTTTTTTTTTTTTTTTTTTTTGTATATTTTTCAAATTTAATTAATGAGCTGCATTCCTAAGATAGCTATAAGGATATAAAAAATTTATTAGTAAAAAAATTATGTATGTTGAAGTACATTTTGTTGAATTGCTATTTTCCAAGGTCAATTTGCAATCTCCAAATAATTTTTAAATAAAATTTCAAACTACAAATTTGTGTACAATAAGATTTAACTTTTATATTTTAATTTTTTTTTTTTTCCGAGTGTTTTGGTTAGACGATTTTGCCATTAGATACTACGCAGTTGGTACATCATAAAATCTACATTCCACATATTTGCATGCATGTTAAAGTAGCCATCCCCGGACTTTGAAATGTTTAAGAAGAACCTAAGATAAGGTGATTCAACGCTTTCATGACAAGGTGAGATTCTAGCCCTCTCAAGATAAGAGAGTGATTCCACCTTCGCTATATGTTGTGTATGTTCATATTATAGCTGCAGAATTTGAACTTGTAATTGATAATTAAAGAGCAAACTGTATATCATTGAGACTATAGACCATAGTCAACTTTAGTTAAGAGAAATACTATTCTTCATAATTACTTTGATCATAAAAAAATCAAGTCGATGTATGTAATAATACATCAGCCCAATTTTATTATTTTTTATTTTTAAATAATTTAGAAATAATCACCTTTCATGTGATTATTTTAGGAAGTAAAAGTGATTATTTCTCTGAATGAGCATTTCCAAAGCTAATTCATGGGCTGACGTGTCATTACTCATATCAGCACTAATTTTTTCCAGAGTAAAGTGATCTTGAAAAATAAAGTTTCTCTTTTTTATTTTTATTTAAGATTATCGTGATGGACCCGAAATACGAGCGCACGCCTTCATAGGTATTTCACACTCGTGGAAAACTCTCACGTCCAATTCCGATCGAAGTTCTAAAGTTCGAGTACATATCTTTCATAAATGGAAGCTACTGTCACGGAATGTACATAATTCTCTGAAAAATTTAATTTAATACGAATTTGAATCTAAATGGTGACGCTTTTTAAGGCGTCCCGATCAGATCGAGCTAACCAAGCTAAGCTTCTCTTATATTTAAGTTGAATCTGGAGAAGACTAAGGAGGAGTTATGGATGCTTAAGGGTGGGGAATTGGCTGGGTGTGGTTTGGCCTGTCAGTATCCCATTATACCTGTGCCTGATAAGTCTTCAAAGTTCAGGGCCATTACTACTAGCTCCGTGCGTACGCTAACATTTAATTATACTGACTTGCCTTTATTTCATTTCCCAGTTCATGTTTGTTTTCTAAAATAATAAAGCTAATTTCCAACCCCCACGATTATATATATATATATATATATATATATATATATAGACAGTAATTCTTATATTTATAAATTTTTCTTCGGTCTCTCTAGTAAATAAAACTCGTTTTAGTCTACACCTTCGCACTGATACGTGTTAATGCGCTTTCGCCTTTCGCAAAAAAATGGCTTCTGAACTTCACACTTAATGAGGCTCAGAAATTAATGGATGATACGGTTGCTGAGCAGTGCGATCAATCTACCACCTTTTTGAATTATTTAAATTTTAATAAATAGTAAAAGTTTAAATAAGTTTAAACAAATATGATCTAGGTCTTCATTGAACTAATCTTTAGCTTTAAAAGATTGTCTTGGAGCACATTTTCAAAAACACTAACGCCTTTTTTAAGGTAAATGTTAAAAAAAGGGGGACTAATGCCCCAATATTTCTTGGTTCGTGAAAACTGAAAAAGGCAGCTACTGAAACTATTAGGAGCCTTGGCTTCATTTCAATTTAGAAGTTACAACTTTTCTAGAAGGATTCCGGCGGCCGTCTTGTCTATATTTGGGTTTGGATAATCCGATAAGAGTGTGCTCTTAAAATAAAATTTGGTCAAAAGTTTTCCATATTAAATTTTGAACTTTAATGCTTTTTAACTGTATGAAATGACGAAAATATTTTCGTTCAAATTCAAATTTCTTTTTTTTTTTTTGTTTGAGCAACAAATTCAAGTTTCTTTTCAAGAGTAATTGCGTAACAATAAATACCAAAAGGTATTACCTGTTTTGAAAACTTGAATTTTGCGATATATTTTGATCAAATATTAAACTGCTATTGTTTATTTTGATATATTCTACTAGACTACTACTTTATATTAAAATTTTAAAAGATTTCATAAGATGGATATAATGGTTCTCCCAAATTATATTGTGAAAAATTATAAAACTTTCAAATAAAAATTCGAATATCTGTATGTTTAGAATTATTTGAAAACTTTAAATTAGAAACATATTACAATGAACAATCAAATTTACTTTTTATTCAAATTATATCTCAAAAGGAAAATTTTTAAAGTCATTACTTATCCTCCCATATATCATACGTCACATGTTGCATTCAAGAATTTCTCATTTCACAGAGTTCCTTTCTTTGATCAAAATATATCTCAAAATTCAAAATATTAATGTTATTCCTTATCCTTCCATATGCGACTGTTGCATTAAAAAAATTCTCCTTTTACAAAGTTCCATTTCTTTGATCAAAATATATATCAAATTCAAAATATTGAAGTCATTACTTATCGTCTCATACATCACTTATTAGTTATTACACGCTACATTCAAAAATTTCTCAATTCTTTTGGACTTTTCTTGGGACAGAACATTTCATATAAAGCTCTTAGTATATCACGATATTTATCAAGACACCGATCGATGACGTGGAAACAAGAATCAGAATCTGATGGTGGTTTCAGTGACAAGGGAATCTTGCTTTGAGGAATTATTTGATTGTTAATTCCAAATTAGCTGTGCTTTAGAAGATTTATAGATCTTACTTAGGGAGTTATTCCTAAACTTTATCCCAACTTATTTATAAATAATTATGGACATAAAGTTTTGAACTGCATTCGTCGATGTCGAAGGTGGGGAGGGAGAAAGCCTGCAACGATACTTAGGGGCTGTTTGGTTTGCAGGAGTTAAGGCTGCAGCAGTTGCAACCGCTGCAGTTCGCGAACGCGCGTGTTTGGTTTGCTGCAGTTGCAACTACGCTGCAGTTGTAAAGTGGGGTGTGCTGCAGTTGGAGGCGCGAACTGCAGCGGTTCTAACCACGGAAATTTCGGCCGTAGTTACAAACGCTGCAGTTCAGAATTTACAGAAATAAACTATTTTTTTTTTTCAAAATTGCAGAATCAGCCTTTTAGATTTTGCAAAAACCTCGACCCCTTAATCTAAAAAATTGGCAATTAGACACCTCACATCACTAAATTTAGTTAATAAAAAAATTTGTTTTATTCGCGCATTTTTTCATGTTCGTCCAATAAAAATTTTTAAGTCAAAATATGTTTCCATTTCTTCAAAAAAAAGCTAAAAACGAGATTTTGAAGAATTTAAAATTTTTTGTAATTGTTAAAAATTTTCCATAGTATAGAAAAATTATAATATAACATATTAAAATATTTTATAATAATAAACAAATAAAACAAAATTTGAAACTGCAAGGCTGAACTGCATCGAACCAAACATCAGATTTTAAACTGCAGTAGTTCGAATTGCATCAAACCAAACAGACCTATTACATTACAAAATCAGAAAAATACAACTCCCAGCACTTCCAACTGCTGTATTTACAACTACGACTTCAACTACATCAAACCAAACAGCACCTTAATCCTCGCGTTGGACGGTAGGAGGAGTGGGGTAGCTGCCTCAGTGCCTGTATCCCGATCCTGGTGGACTCCTACAAGGACCGCCATGGATGAGGTCTTATGGAACGATCTGGCAAAAAGGATAAATGTCTAGGCACGTAATTTGGTCCGGATCAATTAGTTTGGTACATGGTCGCGCCAAATCCTATTAATTAGGTGTAGGAGTACCTTATGAGTTTTAGGACTTCGGAGCAGAGATCAAAGTGGTAGTATTGAGAGTGCCCGTTGCTTCTGTCCCCATAGTTCGGCGGATATTGTTATTTTGGATAAACCTTCCAGACACTGTATCTTCTCCTCTTGTTTTTGTTTTTCTGGGCTTCTTCTTTTTTGGCCCCTTTTATGTAATTATGGGACCTTAGCTGCTTCTATTTTTTTTTCATATATATATATATATAATGATGGAGTTTGGATTTGGACTGCCACGTGTTGAAAGGATAATAAGATCCACATATGCAGACGAACAAGCACACGGATGTAGACTCTGGAAAGCCTGCCGATGTCTTGCGCATGCCAGACCTCGGAAGGCCGCACCGCGATCACGTTAGTAACACGCGATATCGAGACCTACCTCAAGGTTACCTCGCCCGAGGTCCATCATCCAGAGACCTCGACCAAGACACGCAGGTTATTCGAAGATGGATATATCGAAGATCGCGTCCCCCACGTCGCTGCCAGAAATGCGTCAACTACAAGAACAGAGCTTCCGGGGATTTAGTGGCTTACGTGGCGCAAGGATAACTCAGTCAAGCCGAAATATCAGCCGAAATTCTCTCAACCGCCGCTCAGCTCGCTTAATTCTTGAGGCGTCTATAAAATACCGTTTACGGCACTGTACTTAGAATAGAATTCTGATTATTCTTAAGAGAGTATTTGTCTTAGCTTAGTACAAGAGAATTGTGAGTTTCGTGAGAACTTGTATCTCTTTTACACATAGTGCATTTCTCTCTGCTGGCTTGCTTGATCGCCCGTAATTTTACCTTGACAACGAGAATTTTCACGTAAAAATCTGTGTGTCCTTTGTGTTACTGTTGTTTCCTATTTGCTACGTTTTTAGCCAACTCTGCTTTCGATCACTTTATTTATCGGTCGAGAACCAGCTCAATAAAAATATATATATATATATATATATATATATGTTTTGTGTTGATTTTAAAAATTTTCAGAAATAGAACTTATTTGTAAAGTTCTAAATTTCTATCTAATATTTAAAATAAGGATTTTGTCGAAAAGTTCTTACTTTGCCAAACTATTACAAAATTTATAATTTTTTCGAAAAATTTATAAAAATTCAAGACAAAATTAATATATTTTTTATATTCTATAATTTCCATATTTTAAATTTTTTAAAAAAGCAATTACAGATATTTTTCAAGTTTCAAAATTGTTGTAAATACTTCGAAATCTTAAATATATGTTTAAAGATATATTTTTAAAAATATTAATATAAAAATTATAGAGCAAATTTCTATAAAGCACATCTAATATCATTTTAGATATTTTTTTTAAAAGAGACTTATATATTTTATTATGATTTTTTTTAATTAATTATTAAAAAAAAGTTTTTTTGAACGAGTAAGATTTTGGGTTAATTTATATTGTTCAAAAAAAACGTAGTACAGTATCATGTAGTCCGTATTTCGCCCTAGTTAGCCCATAGAACAAGTAAGACGGACGCAAATAGAAAGGCACCACGCGAACGGACGGTCTCCACAGCCTTCCTCCCTGAAACAGCTCAGGCTTAGCTCGTGGCCTCCTGATGACGGAGATCTCCACGTGAATATCAAGATCCCCATTGGCTCCCCCCTCTAATCCATTCTTCACTTCCATCCCCACCGTCCATTCCCTAACAAACTATAATTCCCTTCTGTCTCTCCCCGCTTGCGACTTCACTGTCTCTTTGTCATCGCGCTCTCCGCCAACAATGGCGACCACTGCTCTCGCCTCTGCCGTCGCCCCGCCTCCTCTCCGCCGCCGCACTCAATCCCCCAGCGTTATCCCCCCCACTTTATCATCCCAGTCCATAAGCTTTGCCCCCAAATTATCTCTCGCTCTCCGAACAGCCCCCGCCAAGTCGCTTGCCAACCAACTTATTTGCTCCGCATCACGCCGATTCCAGCCCGTGAAAGCCTCGGCGGCCGCGTCAGGTCCGGCGGCCCCACCCCCAGTCCCGTTGGCGCCCCCGGCTAAACCGTGGCAGGGCGCGGCGCTGAAGCCTCTGGCTGCCTCAATCTTAACCGGAATTATACTGTGGTTCATCCCTGTTCCCGATGGTGTTACTCGGCCAGCGTGGCAGCTGCTATCGATCTTCCTCGCCACGATTGTCGGCATCATCACGCAGCCGCTCCCTCTTGGCGCCGTTGCCCTCATGGGCCTTGGCGCGGCCGTGCTAACCAAAACGCTGACATTCGCTGCAGCTTTCTCCGCCTTCGGGGACCCCATTCCCTGGCTTATCGCGCTTGCATTCTTCTTCGCTCGTGGGTTCATTAAGACTGGCCTTGGAAATCGCGTTGCCTACCAATTCGTCTCGCTGTTTGGAAGCTCGTCACTGGGCCTTGGGTATAGCCTTGTATTCAGCGAAGCTCTCCTTGCCCCTGCTATTCCCTCCGTGTCTGCTCGTGCTGGAGGTATCTTCCTTCCGCTTGTTAAATCCCTCTGCATCGCTTGTGGGAGCAACGCTGGTGATGGCACTGAGCGGCGCCTGGGTTCGTGGCTAATGCTGACCTGCTTCCAGACCTCTGTTATCTCTTCCTCCATGTTTCTCACTGCAATGGCGGCAAATCCTCTGAGTGCCAACTTGACTAACAGTGCTATCGGGCAGACCATCGGGTGGACGGACTGGGCTGTTGCAGCAATAGTTCCCGGGTTGGTGTCTTTGGTTGTTGTGCCATTGATCTTGTATATCATTTACCCCCCAGAGGTGAAGAGCAGCCCGGATGCCCCGAAGCTAGCTAGGGAGAAGTTGGCCATGATGGGACCTATGACCAAGAACGAGATAATCATGGCACTAACTTTGCTACTTACGGTATATTTACATTCTTATTTAGTCAATATTCCATTTCATTCTAATGCTGTCTCACTAGTATGTTGATTACGTTATTTCTGCTACTGTTTCCCATTACATGATTGCTTTGTTGTTTTCTCAACTCAACTAGTAGAAGCCTGTTAGACTTTGTGCTGTTCACATCCTTAGAATGGCTGTCAGAAGCCCATTGTCTAGTCAGAACTGTGGCCATACTTGCATTTGTGAACAAGGTCATTGTTGTATAAGGAGCTAGGAGACATAAAATTTGACCGGTGTTGAATACGTGTCAGGTCAGCATGATCCTTCCATTTGAGTGGTGATTTATTTTGAGAAGGGGGTTATAATGATGCGCACTAAATGGTGTTAATAGAAGTGTCATTTAGAAGGAATTTTATTTGGAAGATAGGTTACAATAGACGGAAACTCTCAGAATGTGAATTATATGTATTAATATCAGCTAAGTTTATAGAAAATTGAAAGGTTTAGTGCACACACTGTTAGGATTCTTAAGTTGTCCACGTGTCTTAAACTTACAGAAATCGTCCAATCTCACAATTAAGACTAGATGTACTTGACATCGATAAAAACAAAATGAGAACTATGAAAACCCGGGCTCCCTAGGATTACATGTGCTTGATACTTATTAGGAACAAAATTACAGATTGGAAGCTATGAAAATGCTAGGCTGCATATGATGTTGAAGTTTGCAATTGCAGAATAACTCATTTACACGTCAACAATATTCCCAAGAGCTATACATTAATGATAAGTGTAAGTAGCATCTGCAAATTATGAATGATAGTGATTATTGTATTCCAGTATGGACTTTTAGCTCCTTTCAGTCCAATTTTATTGGTTATGATGGACATGAAGCCAACTTAAACCAACTTTTGTTTGGATTAACAGTAAGCTGCTATGCGTAGATTCTAATGGAAAACAAAAATTTGCCCAATGAGGCATTGAGGTTCAACTAAGATGTTACTTGGTTCGGCTAGTATAGTGGACCTACTCAACCAGGAGAGATAGCTTGCGTCTTTTTACATATTTGAGGTAAGAAGTAGAAGAAGACTCTTCTGTCTGTATTGTATAAAATAAAAATGAATAGTCCTTCACTTTGTGGGTGTCCGTATCTATTTATAGGCCATATCCTCCTCTTTGTTCTTGTCTTTGTTTGAGGGAGACAGCTGCTGCAGTTGCTTGTTTATTTTTGGAGTGCGAACAATAACCAATCTGGGCCCCTTATCCTCTAGATTCATAGAAGGACTTTGTCCTATGGCATGGCGGCCCCCCCCCCCCGGTAAGGATCCCTCTCCCTTATTCTTCTAGTTCTTAGACGGGTTTGTCTCTCATACTTCCTTATTCTCCAGGTATGTAGCGGACTCTTGCTCTCCTTTTCATCTTACTCTTAAAATTTAATAAGCAGGTTAGTCCTATACAATGCGCCGGACGGGCTAACCATTGCAGCCCACGAGCCCACATGCTAACCATTGCGCCAACGTGCATACGCGATTTATAAGCTTCTTTTTTTTTTTTTTTTTTTTTTTTAATCGTTGATTAATAATATTAGAAATTTAAAAAACAATATATACACACACACACACACACACACACACACCATCCGTCGAAATGCAGTGGTATCGCTTGACACCCATGCTACTATGCTGGGTCCGTCCCTGCGTGTTGCCCAGGTGGGCTACACATCTAGTCTACTCAAGTTAATCTATATTCATTTGTAAGATGGTAATGCCTTCCTTGAATCGCTTAATTCTTCCTACTAATGTCTATATGGAATACTGTTAACCTTCCTGCGTAAATGTTTATATGTAACTAGTACCTTGCCCCTTTGCTATCATGTTTAGATATCTTCACTCACTAGGATTTTTCTTTATGGGTAAAACATTGTGTAGGAAAAGCTAGAAACAAGCTGATGTGGTTTAAGAAAATTTCATAATGTAGTTCTTGTATCCCTATCCTACCCAGCCATTCATTTAAGCAATCGTTGAGCGGTTGATAACAGTCATATTGTGTATTTTTCTTGAACATAGTCAATATTTGGTACAACCATGCGAAGCTGAGCACTAGCAGGTGTAGCTGTTCATGGGGCCACATGCTATCCAAGTTTGCCCGTGTCGCCCTAGGTACATTAGTGCTTAAGGTCATAAAACTGTAAGATCCACATTGAAATCGCTTCTTTATGAATATCATTTGAGTGAAGGCAATATGAGGCAAAATCTTCCTAGTGTTGGGGCTAGCACAGTGACTCCTTTGAGAGGATAAGAGGAAAAAGAAACTAGCAAGAGAAGGTAGATGAGCAGGCCACTTATGGAATGTTTTCAACGATTTCTTTGTAAACTCTGACAGTAGATGTGGTAAGAACGTGTTTGGAAGGGAACGGATGTCGCTGGTGGGAGCCATGCGCTAAAAGATGTAAAGAGTGAAATAGAGTGGCTGCCTTTTGACTGTCACAATCATTTATCATCTCAACTTCATGCTTGTTAGCCTTTCTATTTGCAACAAAAGTAGGAAGAAATGTTTGAACAATCTTTTCATTTCTTCCCTATTCTTAACAACTCATGAAACATGGGCACTTCCTAGAAGATACTGTGTATTAAATCAATACTCATTTGAGACATTTGTGATTCATTTGTCCAAGATTGAATGTTCAGAGTTTTAAGAGGTTTGACTGCTCTCTTTTTTTTTGGATGCGCTCCTAGGTGGCTACAAGTTAGCAGATTAAAGAGTGTACTGAGTCCTCCTTTTCCTTTTTTTTTTTCAACGATTCCGTGCTCAAATTTATGCCGGTGTGACGGTGTCTTCCATGCTCTTTGATGTAATCTAAACAACTTGGCACTCAGGCGCCAAGGCATAGAGGAAAGGAATAGAATTGAGAAAGTATCACTCAACGATTTGCAATGTCTAAGGAAACTTAAGTATCACACAACGATTTTTGTAATGTGAAGAATGTGTTTTATACGACGACAATAAAAGCCCTTTCCCACTAGGTGAAGTTTGTATTTTGTGATGAAGTTATTATCACACTTCTTTTAAGATCTTGATAATAAGTTATCACATTTATTTTTATGAGGTCTGCAAATGAATTTTTCTTATAAAAACGCATGTAATGTTAACAAGTTTTTTGCTATGTCATGTCTGTTCTTTTGTCCAAGGTTCTGTGAGAATTTTTGTGTTGCCGAGTCTTTGCCGTGTTGTGTTACTTTGTTCGCATCCGTGTTTCATAGTTAATAGAAAAGGGAAACCATATTTGCCAAGCTAGACATTTTGATTCCTTAAGAAGTTCATTTCTGAGCTCCATGTATGAGATTGATGATTGATGCATCCTTGTTTTCTATATTGTTTAGAGAATAAGGTTGAATATTGATTCTGTTGACAAATTTTATTTATTTATTTTTTGCCTTCTTTTTTCATTTGAAATAATAGACAGCATTTTATATTTTTTCAAATCATATTTCATTCAGTTGGTCTAAAATTTCTCTTTTTTAGTTGTTTACTTAGTATTTCCTCCTAATATGTATAGGTTGGCCTTTGGATCTTTGGAGGGGTACTGAATGTGGATGCTGTTACTGCAGCAATTCTTGGACTGTCCATTCTTCTCATAACTGGAGTTGTAACATGGAAGGAGTGTTTGGCTGAATCAGTCGCATGGGATACACTTACTTGGTTTGCTGCACTTATTGCAATGGCTGGCTATCTTAACAAATACGGTCTTATCTCTTGGTTTAGCCAAACAGTAGTAAAGGTATCTTCTGAGCCACTTGTTCTCTTGCTTAAAGCTATCATGGCATATATTCTTTTAATATGTATAAAATGTTTGTCTTCTTTAGATGCTTTTTATCAAATGTTTGATTTTAATAGAATCATGCTTAGTGCTACTTAGGATAGTTGGACAAAAGAGATGTCCCAGTTTTGTATGATTTTTAAGAATGCTTGCCATTTGAACTAGGATTATTGGAATAGTTGTTAGAAGTTAGAACTGAGATGAGTATGAAGCGGGGCGGGTCAAGCTATTAGGTTTACTTGGTTGATTAGTTCAAATTTATATGTTGAACCCAATGTTTTAAAACCGGAATGGAGACATCTGGTCAAACCGGTCAAACTGGTTGAGTTAGCTGGTTTAATCTTCTCTGGGTCACAATACACGCAACAACAACATACTTCTTTCATCCGAACTATAGCTTGCAAAACAGTTCAGAACAACATAAGTGTATAATTGTTTACCTATCAAGCTATTCAACAATGAAAAGTCAAATAAGAAAAACGTAAGTAATAGTTTCGAATTACTATCTAAACATTCACTAGAAAGCAGTCAAATATTTGTCTCAAAAATAATATAAAGTCTACTACCACCAGATTCATAAACTTGTTCTCAAAGACTCGGCAAGCATCACCAAATACATTTCATATCGAGCACCACAAAAGTAAGATCCGCGGTTGAGAATACGTAAAATTTCATCTTGAACGTGATCATTATTTTGATCATTTACAGGGGATGACCTCTGGTTTTAGGGATAGAGGGAGAGGTGCCACAACATAATGTTTCTCTGTTAGATATAGGGGGGGAGACGTTTTCGTCTTGGAGAAGGATCCATGGCGGAACGTTAGTTTAAAGAAGATATTTTTCTTTGAGATTGGGAATTTGTAAATACGAAATAAGTAGGGTCATTGAATCACTTGAGCCTACAGCTTTGAGCTGAAAAATGAGCCCACAAAAATCAAATAATGGTACAATCTTTTTTTGGGCCGATTTGGACGGTTCTGTGGGTTGGCCAGTTTTATCCAGCCGATCTGGTTATAACCCATTCCAGTTTGGGTTTGGATTCCGTACCAGATAGTGGTCCCGTTTGCGGTTGGAGCGGTCCGACCACCGGGTTCTGTCCGGTTTTGATTTCATAGTTAAACCACTTAAGTCATGCTGATGTTATAAAGTATTTGGAATAATTATTGGAACTGATGCAAGCATAATAGACATAAAAAGAAGAAATCTGGCGGAGAAAACTAAGTTGGATACTATTGTGCAAATAAACAAAGGTTAGATTAGGATAGTCGTCTCCTACTAGATTATTCATATACATATGGCAGTAGTGGTTATATATGTAATTATTTGAGTGATAGAGCAAGACCGATAGTCCCCATGCATTAATTCACTTAGCATGAGGTATTATGATGGTTCATATATCCTGGTTTGTTTGTATAAAATTATGTGAGTTGCCTTAAATGTAACTTCACAATTATTTACATTATGACTTGCCTTAAATGTAACTTCACAATTTTCGATCTGTAACTTGTAGCAGATAACGAGTGATTTACTTTTTTATGTAGTCATTTATGATGCAATTTATGCTCCCTCTAACTGAAAAGTGCCTCTCACTCAGTTCGTAGGTGGATTGGGTCTCTCATGGCAGCTGTCATTTGGCGTTCTTGTTCTGCTGTACTTCTATTCTCATTACTTCTTTGCTAGTGGGGCTGCACACATTGGTGCAATGTTCACAGCTTTCCTTTCGGTGGCCAGTGCATTAGGAACACCTCCACTTTTCGGAGCAATGGTCCTTTCATTCCTCTCCAACCTCATGGGAGGCCTTACCCATTACGGCATTGGTTCTGCCCCCGTCTTCTATGGTGCAGGATATGTTCCACTTTCCAAGTGGTGGGGCTATGGATTCGTTATTTCTGTGGTCAACATACTCATTTGGCTCGGTCTTGGCGGCTTCTGGTGGAAGACTATTGGGTTGTGGTGATATGCTTTAGTTCAACGGCAGGTTTAGCCGCATATTGTTTGGTACCAAAACAGTCCAATGACTTTCCCCGTAATGTTATTTTGGGGAAAACAGATGTTATTTGGCTTTTTCTTTTTTGAAATAATTTTATTCGAGCTCTCCAATAGGAATTGAGAATAACAATTCTCCTAGCTCAACTCATAAATTTTGCTGATTAAATGTTACCAAATGGCCCGAAAGTGCTTAACAATGCGTAATCTTCTCCTTATCAAACTAGTACTCTTTAGTTCCACTGCTATGTTGTCTTCTATCTTCTTCTTTTTTTTTTGACAATTCATTTGCATATTTTATAATGACAATATGGTATATTTATTTCCACTGCTACGTTGTCTTCTATCTTCTTTTTTGGCAATTCATTTGCATATTTTATATTGGTAATACGGTATATTAAGAAAGGTACCATGTTCTTTGTCAGTTTTAAGCAATTGGAGTATTATAAGCCAATACCGGCTGTATAGAAAGATGCACGTTTCGAGCTTATGGCAGCAAATGCTTTACAGCGAACTAAGCTTCCCAAAATTCTTCCGGAAACCAATCAGGTTCCTCTAGTATCTTACAGGTTTTTCATTTGTGGGCTTAACAACTTGGGCGCTGGCTCCTGGTAAAATGCTATATTCTAGTTCTTTTGCTCTGTCTGAAAATGCCAACTTTTTCAACCGAATGGAGAAAATAGTAACAGAAGGATTTTGGTTGTAAACTGATTTGACCCTGACCAGAAATCTCTGTGCTGCATTTTATGAATCTAGTGAAGATATTTGTGGAAAATGAAAAGGAAAATATCAGCTGCACATCAATGCACTCGTGCACCCACTTCTTTTTGCTGGTACTTTGAAATTGCATGTTCTTTTGAACTTTTCCTCGTTTTCTCTGTATGTTTTTCTCCATGCGCTTCCTCAGTCTATTTTCCTCTTTTTTTTTTTTAAATTTTTAGTCTCTTAATGTTTATTTGTCGCGTGCATTGACTTTCGCATGCTAGGTTACGTGTGGATCGAATTCTTATTTTGTGGACTTGTTTACTTGCGTGCTGGTGTACTCATATGTTTGATTGTTGGTTCTCTAGACTGAGGATTTTTGGGAAATATTCCTTTTCGAGATGTAACTATGTATATCATATTTTTTATAGATTCTGCACAGGTGGGATTTTTACCTTGCAGGGTTGTTGCCGTTGTTGTTGTTACATGTTTGCACTCTTTTTTAATTTTTCATGCCCTTTCACATTCTGCTGTCTTTATCGAAGCACACAATAAGTGTACGCTCAATGGAGGAATGCTGTTTAAGCTGCAGGTAACTCTCTGATTTGTAAGTTTAAGTGTCCACAGTGATAGCCTACTGGTAGTAGCAAGGCATGAATTCACAGGAGGATAAAACAAAAATGACATCTTTGTCATCTGTAGTCAAGAATAACGTGAATTTGATTATTGATGATGATCGTGTGTACAAGTCTCGAGTTTTGGATGTATATCTAGAGCCTTCCCTATTACCGAAGGTTGTCTTGACGCGATGCGACTGGTGCTTATGTTTATTAGGTCATGACATCAATGGCACTCGCTAAATCTTGGATAGCCTCAGCAATTCGCCTCCATATCTTTGGCTTATTGAACAGTTATCTAAGGTCGAGGTCCTAATCTTTGGACTGAGTGTTTTATACTCATACCAGATAATCCAGATGTTATCTTATTTTCAGAACCTTTTTACTTTCAAAAGAAAAAAAAATAATTTTTTCACTTTTTCACTTTTTTACTTTTATTTTTAAGTAAGCAAGTCCTTAAAATTGAACCTGCTCTTGTACGGTAGATATAGAAGCTCAACTTTTTTATGCTGCGGTAAAACTGAAATATAAGTTATATTCAAATACAAATGTCTACAGGTACTGACGACATGTTGCACCACTAAATATCCCGATTTGTATATTTTTAAAAAAAAATGTAAATATTGAAAAGAAATTTTAATAGAGTCTACAAGTATTAAAACTTCTTAATTGGTTGTTTTGGTTATTCAAAATTTTAAGAATTTAAAAAATTATTTTTAAATCCTTAAAATACTTTTTTTTTTATATATTTTTTAAAAATTTTAAATATAAAAGTACAAAGCACCCTAAAACTCTATCATCTTGAGATCTGTATCGCATAAAACCCACGTACACTCTTTAACTAGTGAAATGATAGAGTAAGTATCCAAGGAAATTATTCCAATAAAGTTTTGCTCCATGTAAAATATTTCCCATGTATATTTTTGAAGAAAGATTTTTTGACGTAGCGGTTATATCACGTCACTCTATATAATAGTCTAAAAAATCTATTTAAGTTTTTTTTTTTAAAAAAAAAGTTTTAATTCAAAGTTGTATATTTTGACGATATTACAACTTTTATGTTCAAAATTTTTTCAAAATTTTTTTTAAAATAAATATATTTTGGGATTCCAAAATTTAACGGGTTTGAAGCTAATTGAAAAACTGTTTTAAAATTTATTGAACCCGTTAAATTTTGGAATCCCAAAATATCTATTTAGAAATATTTTTTGAAAATTTTTTGAACATTAAAACTGTAAATCTCATCAAAATTTATAAGTTTAATTTGCAATTTTTTTCAAAAAATGATCGTAAATTTATATTTTTATTAAATATGAGGATATATGCTGAGACGTAAAAGTTTTATTTTATTGTAGAATTTTTTAGTTTTGAAATCAAATAACCTAACCCTTGAAAACTCCTCTTCCTTTTAACAAAATACTTATTTCTGTCCTTTTCCTGCTGGACCACTGCATTCAATTGTGGCAACCACCATGGATTTAAAGGCAATAGTATCATCAGTCGGACCCAGGGCCACTCCTTTGTGCAATACCCAAGTTTGGCTGGAGTTGGCTATATTTTAATGATATTGGATAATATCAGTTAATATTAGTAGTATTGATGATATGATATCACAATATCGAAATTGATTTCTACGACATCGATGATACTGTAGAAATTATCATATCAGTATCAGGTATATCAGAGAAAGAGAGCTTCTTCTTAGATGGACGCAAGGCTTAATATTCTGTTGAAGGAAGAAGTGGTGAGGGGGTGTTGTTATTCAATGTCTTCACTTATCAATCTACCGAAAATAAGCAAATAAGAGCAGTTTGGGTGCGACTTCCTGGAAACTCACTTCCACTTGCACACAACCGATCAAACCCACGACTTAAAAACATAATTATTCTCTTCTATATTTCAAAGTGGAGTGCCGAGAGAAAAGCAAATGAGATAAGGGGATGTGGCATATTATAGTGCATCACCACTGAAACCCACTACAATATATAGAGATCCCTGTGCATATACAACATATGTTAACGGGTCGGGTTTCATGAATAACCGTTTAGGCCTCCCTAATTGGACTGTGCATCTATGTTGGATCATGAATATGTCCCAAGAAGATGGGATACGGCTCTTGCGAAAGCAGGAAGTAGGAAAACCAACGGCCCGGATTAAATGATCCGATTTTATACGAATCACGAGACATTATATAAAATTTCATCGTCTTATTTGATCTATTTTAGAATATTTTTTTAAAAAAAGTTTGACCTACAAAATTGTAGATTTTGATATAATCTACAACTTTTTAATTGAAACTTTTTCGAAAAAATATCGAATACTATGTCAAAATGATGATCTAATTTTGGATCATCATTTTGACATAGTATTCGGTATTGTTTTGAAAAACTTTTAACTACAAAGTTTATATCACATCAAAATCTATAACGTTGTAGTTCAAACTTTTTCTTAAAAATATTTCAAAATAGGTCAAATAAGTTAATAAAAATTATATATAACATCTCGAAAACCGCACGACCCGAACGTGTGTAGTACAAGAGATTGCATACGTGTCAACCAACTATTGGTGGAGTTCTAAGGCGAGCATTCGGGTCCTAATTATGTAACTGAATGGTAATATCAATTTTTTAACGATGTTTAAGCAACATTTTGTGCAATTGCATGGATCCAAACTAAAACTCCCCATTCTACAATCGTAAAACCTAACTAGTTCGGGCGAGTACGTTGGGTACGGTCGAAAACCAGGCGAGAGGCAGCTAAACTGGTTTTTTAATTTGTTGCATGTACTTGTGGATGCACCTAGTGGCCCAAGTTGACACTTGAAATCTAGAATTAATTTGTTGGTTAATTAAGATGGGTGCCCCAGGGTTTTGTCTGCTAATCGGAAGTTGACACATCAGCACGTTTTGGAAATCCTACATGGACCAAACATGCTAAGAATACTAGTATTGGAAAGGGAAGTATGGAAAGCAAGCCGAATCCAGAGCTTATAAAGAGAAGAGAGGAAAACGATGGATGTAGGAGTTGCTTCATATCTTGTTCTAACTCGCAAAGCCAGCTAGTAGTTAGCATTTGAGTTTTAAGAGAAAACTTCTCGAGGAACGACGAGTTTTGAAGAGAATCTTGTTATGGCAAAATAACAAGGTATGCAAGCAGTTTTATAACTTCATTCAATATCTTTACAGTTAAACTGATTATTATCATGAATAACATTTTATGTTATGTTAAGATAGTGATATACTATAGCTTTATTTGTAAACCAAAATGCAACTTACACCACCATTTCTACATTGAAGTTCCTTCTCAATGATCCTTTAACTCACCCTAGGAGAGGGTTTATTATCTATACTTACAAGGATCCCGGGTCTCGATCATTCATGCCTCTTCAAGTCGGCCCATTCTCTTGTTCCATATGCAAAAAGAAGGTTGTTCCTCTGTGCTACGCGTCTCCTTTTTCTCTTGAAAACCAAAACCCTTCATCTTTGTTAAATCGATCGAGGAATTTATTGTACAAGATAGGAGAATGCACTTAGTCAGTAAGAATTTTGGTGCTATACCAAGTGAAATACAAAAGATTCCATATCTCATAAAATATACAAGATGTTGCATCAAAATAAACTCAAACTTACGGTTCAATAATACCTTGAAATATCATAGACACAGTTCATGAGCAAAAAAGCTATTAGAAATGAAACATACAACCAAGAATACCCTAACAATAGTGGCATACATGGGGCGACTGGTGCAGGTTTAGTGGCTAAAATGAGTGCATATATTTGTTTTCGTGTGTTAATTCGTCACACTCATTGTGGATAAAGCATGTAGATGCCTTTCTGGGAAAGGCATGCACTACTTTACGTCGACAACTTTTTTTTTTTTTGGAGGGGGGGTGGTACTATTAGTGTAGAAATTGTAAACTAATGGCCAATTTGCTTAAAAGGGTGTAATTTAAGTGGCTCATGGGATCTCATCTCATCTATCAATTAAGTAAGATATGGTCGAGGATAATAGTTATCTGTTTCTAGTTAGCAAGCATTAATTTGGACACTTATTATGTAAAACCCTTTATGGCCAGTTGGCAAAATATATTAGAAAAATGCGTCTGACGTTCAAGTTAGGCCTTTACATATATTTTGGACCATGGTATAATAGCTAAAATTCTAAACTCTGTAAGC
The DNA here is from genome assembly GCA_002076135.1 of Xerophyta viscosa. Classification (NCBI taxonomy): domain Eukaryota; kingdom Viridiplantae; phylum Streptophyta; class Magnoliopsida; order Pandanales; family Velloziaceae; genus Xerophyta; species Xerophyta viscosa. The sequence continues at coordinate 975,494 of MJHO01000011.1, forward strand.
TATTTTGGAGTACTACTCTAGCAAACTGTTTTATCAACAGCTACATTAACCTTACAAACCGTTATTACCAATTGTATCATATCATGCTTTAAAGACCTCAAATAGAAAAAAAAAGGAAAAAGAAAAATTTCTAGTATTGTACGCATTTTGTGTAAAACCAACTAGCTTGTGTGTCAAATCCTTCATACAGCACTATAAGATAAGATCCGGGCTGTTAATATCAAGCTGTTCGATCTAACGGTTGCTGATACGGTCTTGTAAATCTTATTCTCTGTTGATCTAATAATAGCTTCTCTAGCTCTCTCTCTCTCTCTCTCTCTCTCTTTATATATATATATATATATATATATATATAATATTATATATATATATATAATATATATATACATATACATAATATATATATATGATAACACAGTGAATTTATCCAAACCAGAAGATATATGATAACGCAGTGAATTTATCCAAACTAGAAGATATCACTTTTGTGCCATAGATAGTAGCAATTGTACTTGGGCCTAGCCTGGTGCCTAGAAATATTACGGAAGTGGCTTAGACAGGCCTTGTAGTACTTTGATGCTAACAATTAGAACTTGAAGCTTCAAACAAATAATTAAGTTAGTAGCTTAAAAATATGCTAACATTTCAAAAACACTACATTATTTTCAACTGACGCAATGGTCATAGTTCTGCTAAGTCATTCTCTAGTTCTGCTGAGTCATTCTCTGTTTTCTATTTAAAATAAGATGATGTGTCGATAAAGAAAAGAAGACGACATAGAAAACAAAAAAAAATTACTCGTATAAAGATTACTCAACGTCTTAATTTGCCGATCCAGTAGGTTTGACCGCATCATAATAGTGCCGCCCTCTAAAAATCTATACAAATATTTATTTAAAAAAATAATTAATATAAAAAATATACTCTATAATTTTTATATCTAAGTTTTTTGCAAAAAATAATTCAATATTTTAAGAGCCTAGAAATATTTAATGGAGGCGTTTTTTTTAAAAAAAATTGAGTACAAACATTTAGAGCACACAAAAATAATTTTTCATATTTAGAATTTTTTCTAAATAAACATTTATATGTTTAGGGCGCGACCGCATTGTGTAAAACTTTAGTAGACGTCAAAATTAAATTCGATAGCTACTACAGTATAAATGGATTGCTAGGATATAATGGATTACCATTATTTTACTCATAATCAGGATTTTAAATACCGGATGGCACGCTCGGTGCTGTCCGGCACGTGCCGGAGCCGCCAGACTCCGGCACAGGATCAGGTGCCGAGCCGACAGCAACGTAGTTTTTTTTTGGTGAAGCTATTGTTCATCTTCCTCGCTACAGTAACATAAATGGATCGCGGATGCGATCCCTTTACTGTTATTGGAGTTTTTAAAGTTTTTTAACTTTTATATTCTAAGGGGTAGCAGGTCGACCCGTTAACATTCGGAGCTCCAAAATATCCATTTAGAAGTATTTTTTGAAAATACTTTCAATATAAAAGTTATAGATCTCATTAAGATCTAAATCTTTCATGTTAAAAATTATTTCAAAAATTATTTCTAAATATGAGTTTTAAGACGTTAAAATGATAATATATAAAGATGGACATTTTCATCCGCACAAAAATTATTTTGTAAGGAGAGTTGCAAAGATAAACTTGGAAATGAGCTATTATTGAAGATTGAGAGTTCGAGAGGCTGATATAAGATTTGAAAAAAAAAGAGATTGATCTAGAGTTTGCCATTTTTTTTAATTTAGATCGCGCAATCTTGATTTTTTTTTTTAATTTTATTTTTTTTTAATTATTTTTTTAATATATAAAATATCCTTTTAAAATTAAAAAAATATGGATCGGCACAACACAGATCGGCACGTCTTGAATTGAAGATATATCGAAACTCGGCACGAAACGGCATTTAAAACGTTGTTGCTAACTGATACTAAGTTGTTACAGAAATTTCATTCGTGGATTGCTGATTTATAAGTAGAAGATTACGTGCATATGGAACATCGAGAAGGGCAGGTGCATGCCTTTGCTTAAATAAAGGCCTTTTCTTAAATAAAGATCCGGTGGCGGATCCATAGATTCTGGGGTCCTTTAGCAATTATTATTTAATTGAATTTATGTTTCTCAGCAAACATCTTATTTTTATTATATTCAAAATCATCCTTTAATTAGCTTTTATTTAGTAAGTGGTACTTACACTCTTTATTATGTTAAGTCTACTTATCAATTCAAAATAAAGATATTAAAACAAACTGATAATTTACCTAAATTTTAGAACAATCTACATAGTATATATTACAAAAGGGTCGTCCTTGGCTGCACGGAGCCAAACACGAAATTTATCATAGAATTGCATGAAAAATACATTTTCTGTGCATGAAACGCACGCAAGGAGAAATGCGTTTCTCATTTAATTATGTGACAAATTCCGTGCTTTGTTCTATATTGCGTAGCATTTTTCATTACAAAAAATACTAAAAATGGGACCAAATAAAATGAGAGGAAAAAATATTAGTGTGGAAAATTTGGCTATGTTCTCAATGAGGAAAAAACAATTGTAAAATGTATATGTATCGTAAGATTGGAACTTGCGACCTACCACCATCTACATACACTCCAACCACTACAAAATCACAATTTGGGTATCATTCGAACAAAACATCCTTAAGGAATATACTCACCATCCTGTGGATCCGCGGCCGGTCCATGCTTTTTTGATATATGATCATCGGGCTCGGTTTAACTATATCATTACCAAAATAGAACGGTACAGTAATCATTCTCAACTCAAAAAATATGTCCAATCCTAAATATCTCTTTTGGGGGGCCGTTTATTTTAGAGAAAGTGGGACAAGTGAGGCAAATGGATAAGAGAAAAGTGAGAGAAAAGTGGAAGAGCGGAAAGTGGTGGAAAAGTAGGTTTGAATTTCTTTGTTTACTTGTAATTAAAAAATGGGAAGAAACTGTGATGAAATAAATTTAAAATATAATATAAATAATAATTATATAAAATTATAAATAAATTTTTAATATTAAATTTTAAAAATAGTAAATATATTAATAATTAATATCATTAATATATATTAATTAAAATATTAATATAACATCAAAAATAAATAATTTATTAATAGTATATTGTATTATATAAATTAATAATATTATAATAATAATAATACTAATAATAATAATAATATTATAATATAAATAAATATGATTAACAATATATTTTCTTATTATTATTATTATCTATTTTATAAATATAATAATATATATCTTATTATTATTAATGTTATTTTAATATATCATATATTTTTTTTAATTTTTATTATTATATTAGTATACTTGATTTTTAATAATATTATTTTAATAATATATTAATAATAATTATTATTATTTAACAATATATTACTATATTATTATTTTAATAATATACTAATATATTTTGTTATAAATAATTTATTTTAAATAATAAATTAATATAGTATTATTATCATTATTATTATATACAATTGTATGCAATAATGACTTCCCCGACTTCTCTTTAATTTGAAAAGAAGTGGAAAAAGTGAAAATGCATTGAAATAAATAGTAATTGGAAAGTGAAAAAAGTCACTTTCTCCACTTTCTTTTTCAAGTAAACAGAGAAAGTGAGGCAAGTGAGGCAAGTGAGTTTCCCAACTTGCCTCACTTTCCTCACTTCTCAGGTAAGTAAACAGACCCTAAGAATATACTCACCATCCTGTGGATCCGCCGCCGGTCCATGCTTTTTTGAGATGTGATCATCGGGCTCGGTTTAACTATATCATTACCAAAACAGAACGGTACAGTAATCCTTCTCAACTCAAGAAATATGTCCAATCCTAAATATCTCTTTTAAATAATTTAACGACAACATTGGGATAGCAAATTCACCAACGTAAATGATTTTATTGTGTTCGACCATTGTTCTAATGGAATTAAAGAGTTTATAGTAAAATTCGCAGAGCATGTCACAATAAAATCTTCAAGTGGGATATCAAGATAAAGAGCATGTAAAAGCATCGGTTTTAATTTACCCAGGCATTCATAAGATGAAGGAGCTGCATGAATGCATGCTACCCAGGCATTCATAAGATGACTCATGGAGCTGCATGAATGCATGCGTGAATGCATGCACGCATAATACACAACCTATAAGACCACAACCAGTAGTTGATCACTGCAACAAAAATCGGCTTCAACAACCGTAGACATCGGTGACCGATTTTTGCTAAAGATCTTTTATATAGTAATTTGCTTAATTAGGTACTTCCACTAACATAATCTTAATTTGTTCGTTTTTCATTCGTCTAGAATATTTTCCTTGTTACGTTATGGTTGTATTTGCATTGATTGTAGCAATTATATGTTTGATGCGTTTGTTTTATACAGCTTTTCAACTTTTTGTATTATAATAAACTTGTAGTGCTAAAAATTTCAATCTCAATGTCAGTCAAAATTTAGATATATATAGACATAGTATACATTTTTTATTATTAGTGAAGTAGAAGTATTTAGGTGTGTACATCTGAGATTATCACTCCATTGTACTAAACAATTTCTATCATTGCAAATGGGAACTTTAGGTAATTCATGTGTATCAGAAAGCTAATCAATCTGTAGATTGACTAGCAAAAAGGACATTATTTTGTCTATATGGATGCATCTATTTGACACACCTCCTGATGATTTACTTTGTATATTAGGCGTGATATATAGTTGATATCTCTTTTACTAGACTAATAAAGGCTTAGAAACTTTATCCCTCTATTTGACAAAAAAAAAATCATTTCTATCAATTCTCTATTGAGCCATGGGCCGAGCGCGGCTAGCTCAACTAGACGGGAAGCGTCTCAGAAAGCGTCACCATCCAGGTTCGAACCGTTGGGATAAAATTTCTCGCAGAATTTTCTAAAATTTCTCTGTACTCCGTAACAGTAGTCCCGGTTCTGGAAAAGTTTGTACTCAGATATCAGAACGTCAGTCGGAGTTGAACGTGAGAGTTTTTCATGAGTTTGAGGTTCATAAGGGAACGTACGCTCGTGTTACGGATTTCACCATTATAATTTCAAAAAAAAAAAAAAATCTATCGAGCTATGGGTTTGCTCAGATAAACCAAGACCAGTAGGACCCCACTTTTGTGCAAAGTTGCTTTTTTCTTATAAGAAAACATCCTTTCTCGTCTATTTTAAATGTTGTTTTGGTTTAATTCTTTTTCAGCCTCAGTTTTTCATACTTCTCCCTATTCAGCCCCTGCACTTTGATGTATTCTTTTTTAGCTCCTATCTCGATATTTGTGCACGTCCTTTTCGGTTGCTGTATCAATATTTTTTTTAAAAAAAATTTTAATATACAAATTATAAATTTTGATGAGATTTATAATTTTTATGTTTAACATTTTTTTTTTCAAAAACTATTTCTAATTAGGTATTTTGATGTGCCGAAATAGAAAGGGATTTTGGATCCGACCTATCAACATGCTGAAATTTTAAAGTCTTAAAATATCTATTTAGAAGTATTTTATAGAAAAATGTTGAACATTAAAATTGTGTATCTCATTAAAATTTATAACTTATATGTTAAAATTTTTTTAAAAAAAATACGGATATAATAGTCAAAATGATGCGACATAATTTTTGAGAAGGATTAAAAAAAAAGTAGGTAAATTATAGGAGCTAAAAAGGAAAAGGGGGTGTCGGAGAAGTTCTCTTTTTTTTTCTTTTTGTGGGGAAATTGTATATCAGCTTTCGTTTTCAAACTTTCTACAAATTAACCTCTGAAAATAAAAAAAAATATTCGATATGGCAGCATGCGCGTTGCCATTTCGTGCATCTCTTAGTTTTAAGGGCTAATTTATATAGATCCTGAAAATAAAGAGCTGATATGTAATTTTTTTTTGTTTTCATTTAGAAAGTAGTACCTTTCTCTTCTAGATGAAGCTACATACCCTCTAGGGGAGGTGTGTTCCCACCTGTACTTTTTCCTCGTCAGATTCAAAGTTTTGAACACAAGTTGTCAAAGATGATGTCTTTGACTCAGACCGGCCGTACTGTTTCTTTCTCCAATTTTCCGTGGCACAGTCTTGAGATCTTCGATGTAGCTTCTCAACAAGTTAAAATACAAGCAAATAAATGAGCAAGTACATAGAACCTGTTTGTCCTTTATGCTATTCAGGGGAGGTTGATTCTGATGAGCATTAGATTCCAAAACTCAATGAACACTCGCACAGCTATCTTCTCCACCATGTTGCCATCATAGGGTCTCCGTGGCCTCTGTCCATGATCAGTTGATGCTCTATCAGATATTCTATATAGAAAACCCATCGATGTCAATGCATTTGATGCTTGAGAATAACATATTAAAATCTTCTCCCGTAATAACCAAGTTATCTAAAAGATACAGCTCAACAAAATTAGAATCGAGTGGTTAGCATGAGTAGGGTATAAATTATTGTTATATGTTGCTATAATCCAATTAGAAATTGACCTCGGTGGCGTTATGCCTTCATGTATTTGTACCTAACTTTACACCAATTTGGAGCAGGAAATATCATCAATTATATGGCGTGGCTACTATAATAAAATAAGTCGGCCATGATATAATATAGATTGACATAGTACCTCAAAAGATCGACAGTTCATGTAGTTGAGTTCAATGTTGATATCCATTTGTTAATTTTCATGAATTAGGCGATTGTCGTGATTTTTTAGAAAACATGCATGGCATTTTGATCACCCTAAAACAGAGTGTGGTTAACTAATTGTTACAGTAACATTAATTTTTCTTACCAATTGATAATCGCATAATAATTTAAGTCACCTAATTGCTAAGGAGACGCATATATTAAGAAGCATGAGATATTTCAGATGTTCATTCTTATTAGCCCAAGTTATTATATCGTATCCAGATATTAAGGAGTAAATATATCTTTTGGTCATTAAGGAGACATGTACCGAGGATATCTCACTAAATATCAGTTCTTCTTTCTGTATCATGGTATAGAATGGATTGTCGTCCCCTTTAATGTCTGCTTACTGATTATTAAACCACTAGTATAATCTTTTTGCCTCAATTGTAACAGAAATATCCCTTTGATATAGATATCTATATGGTCACTTATCATTCATTTTACTCTTAGGTCTTGAAGAATCCTATAGACACTTGTTAAAGCCAAAAATTAATTCTGTTTGGGACAAGATCTTTCCTTTTGCTAGTTGACATTCTTGAGTAGATATTATCAGCTTAACTGCTACCATTATAAGTATTTGTTAGGGTATTGCAAAATTCCAAAGGACATCACATTCTCATGTCCAGATTTTCAGAGAATTGATTTCTGTCAAACATGCACTCCCTTTTGGGTTTTTCTCTTTAAGCAAAACTTTGGGCTAATTAATTTTCTCATTTGGTTGAATAATCTAAAAAGAAATGAGTATTTTGGGTATAAAGAAAGCAATTATCTTACGAATGAGTACAAAATGTTACGAATGTACATTGAAACCTCCTCCCATGAGGGTATATTGCAAAATCTGCATTATCATACTTGACAAACTAAGGAAATCATATTCCATTCAAAGGCACCTTAAGGAAACCGATAGATACCCTTTTGATGCATTCAGCTTTTAGTCATTTTCATCTTCCTGCAAAATTATTCGGTTGCAAAAATCTCCACTATGAGAAGCTAAAAGCTAAAGAGTTAGGCATGCTATAAAACCAGACGAGAGCCTTGCGATTATTAAAAAAAAGCATGTATGAATGCTATAAAACCAGACGAGAGCCTTGCTATTATTAAAAAAAAAGCATGTATGAAAGGTGTGTCAGAGGTATCAACTGGTGATTGCTTATGCTGCATGGACGGCACCGCATTGCCTTGTTGTTTTCTGGGGCCTAGGGTACCAAGGCAGGCCTTAATCACCCGATTTATTAGCAGGCATGGTCCGTGCTTTTTCTGCTATGTTTTGTATTCAAGTCCGTCCACGAAAACTGAATTTGTTTCCTGAGGATTCTGAAATCTCGGGAGTTTTGATTGTCCTTCTGTGATTTGGTACGTCTGCAGTTACACTTTCTCTTAAAACTCCTAGTTGTTTGCAGTTCGTGACTGCATTGTCGCTCCAGATGTTCTACATGCGATGCAGATAACTGCACTCAAAGTGAAACATGTCATTTGTTGCTTTTTTATTTTTCCAGCTAAATGGGTTTTTTTTAACCTTTAAAATAAATCTGAAACTTCGGACTGAAGGTAAAGACTGACCATTTTAGAACTTTATCAAATAATAGGATCAATATATGAAATAACAAATTGTTGTTAGCAAAATAAAAATAAATCATAGATTGCAGAGACTCCTATAAACTCTTGGAAACTTTGAAGTTGATACACCCTTCCGCAAAATCCTCCCAGCAGGACTGCACCCTCTCCTCAATAGCTGTCACTGGTAAGAGAAGCAACTACATCTCCGTACAGCTCCACGGATTTCAAGCTAGTCAGCGAGCAACTGGAGCACTATAAATTTCAGAATCACTGTGGTTGGTATTATGACTGGCAGTAGCTACACTACCCCAGTTGTAGACGAGAAGCAAATGGGTAGTTCAGAAGTTAATGGAGCAGTGGATGGCAAAGGTAAGGAAGAGATGACTACGCAAGGAGAAGAGAAAGTAGAACAAGGAAATCAGTCTATAGATCCTACGAATGCAGTGAATGAAAGAATGGAAGAGACAGAGACTGATGATGGATTGCCATTGGCAGGATCACTGATTTCATCTAAGAAAAGGAGGACTGGCCTTCACATTTTCTTCGTGGACATAAGGTAAAAACAATACAACGAAGAGATTATACGTACCTCTTTCTGATGATATAAGTGTTCATTAAAATTTCATGCTAATGATTTAGATTTGTGATTATGTCGCAGGAAAGTTCTGAGGTTGGATGATCTGGGTTCGGAGATTTTAAGGATTGCAATTCCAGCTGCATTGGCACTCGCCGCAGATCCACTTGCTTCTTTAGTTGATACAGCCTTCATCGGTCGCCTAGGTTTGGTTCATTTTGCCTTTGTTCTTCGCCTCCCTCTTCACATTTTTTCAGTTAGATTTTCTCTTTGAGGATCAATTAAAGCTTCCAAGGCATTAATATGAAAAATAAAAATACAAGTCGTTGGAACCTCTCTGAATGCAGGCTCAGTGGAGATAGCTGCTGTTGGAGTTTCGATTGCCATTTTCAATCAAGTGTCAAAGGTTGCTATATATCCCTTGGTTAGCGTGACAACATCTTTCGTAGCAGAGGAAGATGCAATCTGCAGCAAGATTGCTGAAGAAGAACGTCAAGGCATCAACAAAGTCGCTACTGCGCTTGCGCATGAGGACACCAAGGATTTGCACCTTTACAGTGGCAGTGTCTTGAGCAGTGAAGAAGAAACAGACCTGGAAAAAGCTTGTCCTGAAGACACTACGAAGAAGGATTTAGATCTTACTGATGGTAAGATCTACCAAAAAAATATAAAGAAAAGAAAAGAGAAGAGTTCAAACGATTCTAATCCATCTACGAATTCGAGGAATTCTTTGCTTAAAAAATGCAAACACGATAAGTTGGATCCCTTTCTGCATTGATATCACTTAGAAAATTGAAAAAAATACAAAATCTATTAGAGAAATTAACTCATATATCTATCACTGGTAATTTACTACAGATGCTAATGCGATCACAAAGTGTGGGAAAACTTTCGCAACAAGTAAATGCTTGAACATGCCAAAGTTTGGAAGCAATAGAAGATACATCCCTTCGGTGTCATCAGCATTAGTCGTTGGAGGAACACTTGGCCTTATCCTAGCTATCTTCCTCATATTTTCAGCAAAACTTACACTTAGGATCATGGGTGTAAAATCAGTAAGTAACATCACTATCAAAGACTACTTTGCTTTCAGAATTGTTTGAAAATCTGTATTGTTATTGCTTTTAACAAGCTCCTCTTTGGACCAGGGATCCCCAATGCTCACTCCAGCATACCGTTACCTGACTCTGCGATCACTTGGTGCACCAGCTGTTCTATTGTCATTGGCTATGCAAGGGGTTTTTCGAGGTTTTAAGGACACAAAAACTCCTTTATATGCCATAGGTAAATTCTTTCATCGTTAATTAACCTCTGTTCTCTACAAAATTTTTTTCATAATCCTAATTTTTGCCTTGTTTGTACTCCCAGTAATAGGAGACCTTGCAAACATAATTTTGGATCCTATTTTCATTTTTGTTTTTGAGATGGGTGTCAGTGGCGCTGCCATTGCGCATGTAATATCCCAGTAAGTTCCTTATGCCATTTAAAAAACATACACGCAACTTTGTATTTCTATTTTTCATAAAACCCTGAATGTCTAATTTTGAGGATTCATGGATATTCTTCCTGTAGATACCTTATCACACTAATACTACTATGTGCTTTGGTGAAGCAAGTGGATGTCATTCCTCCAAGTATCAAAGCTCTAAATTTGAGCCGATTTCTTAAGTGTGGTAAGGCAGCCTCTGCTACTTGCATTAATTAGAAAGGATGACGTGTTCGTGCAGCCATTGCAACGATTCTCATGCTAGATTTTCAAATTTCATTCACTTTCTTAGATATTCAATAGCTTACTTTGAGCTAGTATTACTGATTTAACATTGGATGTAAATGTAGCACTTGCTATCTTGATGTTTGTATTTGCAAATCAGGGTTCATGTTGCTGGCTAGGGTCATAGCTGCAACATTGTGTGTAACATTGGCAGCATCTTTAGCTGCCCGTCAAGGACCAACTCCAATGGCAGCATTTCAGATATGCTTGCAGATCTGGATGTCAACATCTCTCCTCGCTGATGGTCTTGCTGTCGCCGGACAGGTATATATCAAGTGGCTAATGTACAGAAATGATCATTGCTATGACATTCAAAAACTGCAAATAGATCATAGTTAATTTTTTTTTGTCCCTAATAATGCAGGCAATTCTCGCCAGTTCATTTACCAGAAAAGACTATCAGAAAGTCGTTGCTGCCACATCCAGAGTGTTGCAGGTATTTAGATTTTCAAAAGTTAACTATCATCCGAATTTCAGGATGTCTAGATTCACTTCATGATCAGAGCGCAATATGTTGCAGTTAAGTATAGTTTTGGGATTGGCACTGTCTGCACTGCTTGGACTAGGCATGGAATTTGGCTCTGGTATATTCACAAAGGACATCCAAGTAGTGAAATTAATTCATAAAGCCTTGCCGGTATGCCGTCTTCCTCCTATCTTTATCATCAAAGAAAAATGAGTAAATTCTTTCATTGCAACTAAATATTCTTTTATTCCAGTTTGTAGCTGCTACACAACCTATAAATTCTCTGGCATTTGTATTTGATGGTGTAAATTTTGGAGCATCTGACTACTCCTATGCTGGCTACTCAATGGTAACCCAATTCCGTGCAAAACAGAATTATAATATTTTGTCCTTTGCAGCTAAGTATTTTTGTGACTGTTTCAGGTTCTGGTTGCTGTGTTGAGTGTTGTGACCTTAGTCTTTCTTTCATCAAGTCATGGATATATTGGGATATGGATTGCCTTGACCATCTATATGACTTTACGAACCTTTGCTGGTGTTTTGAGGTATTGTAACAACATTTTTTTTGAGATCACTCCTAACAATTTTCCTTGGCATCATATGCTCTCTTATATATGATTTTTAAGTGTGCTGTGCCTGAGATTATATTTTCATGTGTTTCGCAGGATGGGTGCAGCAAGGGGTCCTTGGGCTTTCCTTCGGCGTTGGGCATAGGCAGCATAACACACACACATATATATATATATATATATATATATATATATGTTGCGGTGTTTAAAATTATTCTATGTAGAAAATAATATTAGTTTGATGCCTGTACCTGCATCATTTTTAATAGAATTGGATAAAAGAGACTATATCGATTTTCATAGCTCTGGATACTCCTTTATAAAGATCTACTGTGTACAATGACTTGACACTTGCTCTACGTAGGCTATAGTCTAATGTGATTAACAAAAAACTACACTGCAACCACTAAAATCAAATTTCATTACATTCAGATCTATTTTTTAAATCTTTTATATTGTTTTGAGCCCATGACATGTTCGTTAAAATCACAATATCTTATTTTAAAATCACGATATCTCGACAGACTTAATACTTTGCAATAATCAACCTTATACATAACAGTCTCATAAATATATCAAATTAGAGGATAAACAATTAGAACAATTATTGAAAAGTGGGGAAAGGGTGGAAAGAAAAGCAGTAGCATATCACATTAAGAAGTAAGCAGTGTAAAAAGTAAGCACTGAAATCAGAATAGTTCCATGACTTTAATATATTAGTAACACTCTTGCATCTCGAAACTCATTAAGTATGAACATAACGAATTGTAGTGCCGCACTTGATAAATTCAGATTACGGCACAGTGGCCCGTGCCGTACTATCCTTACTGATATATTTTTATTTTCAAATTAAATGATTTTTAAAAAGTTTTCAGCAAGTTCGGTGTCAATTCTTATTAGTATTGATAACTGTCGGAACTGCTACGTAAAATCTTGGAGCATAAGTTCCATCAACTGGGTTGCAGGAGCTACTTCCATTCAAACTAAGTATGCCCAATTTCTAGACAGGTTTTTAGATAAAACAATTAGATTTAAGAGATGAAAAGCATAGTTATTTTTCATAGTAAATATCTCAAAAAGCCATAAACATATTTTCTAGTAAAATATTTGAGATATTTCCTAGAAAAGTTGGTGTTTCCCCTCCGTTTTATTTCCCAAAAAGAAAAAGAAGTTCACAACCAGTTCCAAAAGAAAAAAAACTTCACAACCATTTGCAAGACATTCACTTACGCAACTATTCTTAATATCCTCTAAAATGAAAGAGTTATTTGATATTAAAAAGTAGTCTTTTAATTCTCGCTTATATATATCATATAGTACTAAGAATCTTTCCAACATCATAAAACATAATAAAGAGAATTAATTCTCTAAAATATACATATTTTCACTTCTAAAAGATATTTTTATTATTACAAGATATATTTTTGTTATCCATTTGCATAAAAAAAAAATCGACAATCTTATCACCTTATTTTTTTGTTGGAAATCATAACGACCTATCATGAGCATAAAGAGAGGTATTTTGAAGACAACTTTAACGTCAGTTCTATATACAAGTAAAACAGAAAAAGATATATAATAGATTTACTTTCAAACACCACTCTGTGCTATCGATAGAGTTATGTTCTTTTAGACCCATTCTGTATCCCGAGCCCAGCCTGTTTACAGGTTACTGCCAGTCTGCCACAGCAACTCAACCTCGTCTTCTCCAGTGTCTGTGGAAGCGTTCTCATTTCTCTCATGGCTGACATCTGAAATCTGTTGATCCCAATTTCCCTGCCATTGACCATTCTCATCAGCGCTGTCGACGCAGCAGCCATGACCATCGTTCTCCGCCGTGTTCCTCCCGTTCTCCTCCTTCTCCTATTGTTCTTCTCGTTCGCAGCTGCTTGGAAGAAGGAAGAATTCCGCAGCTGCAGCGAAACTCCCTTCTGTAAGCGCGCTCGCAATCGCAAGCCTCACTCTATTCCCTCCTTCGCCGCAACATCCGTCTCTCTCTCGGACGGCCGTCTCTCCGCCGTTATTCGCCCTTCCGCCAGTTCCATCCAACAGATCGCCACTTCTGACGGCGCAGATGACGGAGCATCCTCCGATCCCCCGCCGCAGCTTCTACTCGAACTCTCCGTCTACCGCGACGGCGTCCTACGCCTGACAATCGACGAGGACTATTCCGACAGCCGCCGCCGCCGCTTCCGCGTCCCTGATTCTCTTCTTCCTGACCTCGACGACCGCCGTCTCTGGGTCTCAACAGTTTCATCCACCGGCGATTCAACTTCGTTCTATCTCTCCCCGGGCTTCGAAGCCGTTCTCCGCCACGACCCGTTCGCGCTCCTCGTCCGCCGCGCTGATGACAAAGAGACGGTCCTCTCACTGAACTCCCACGGCCTCTTTGATTTCGAGCCTTTGAGATCGAAAAGAGAAGGTGAAGATTGGGAGGAGAGATTCAGGAGCCACGTCGACACTCGTCCCCATGGGCCCCAGTCGATCACTCTCGATGTCTCCTTCCATGGTGCCGACTTCGTCTACGGCATCCCCGAGCACGCGTTGCATTCGCTCGCACTTCCACCCACTCGTGGGCCCGGCGTGGACGCCTCGGAACCCTATCGCTTGTTCAATCTTGATGTCTTTGAGTACCTTGCTGATTCACCATTTGGTATATATGGTTCAATCCCGTTCATGCTATCACATGGTTTGCGTGGCAGCTCTGGGTTCTTCTGGCTTAATGCCGCTGAAATGCAGATTGATGTGCTTGCCCCTGGGTGGGATAATTCGGAGATTCCCAGCACTGGCAAAGTTGATACACTGTGGATGGCGGAAGCTGGCATTGTCGATGCTTTCTTTTTCATTGGACCGGGACCCAAAGATGTCGTGAAGCAGTATGCAAGCATCACTGGCACCAACACAATGCCACAGCTTTTTGCTACCGGGTACCATCAGTGCCGGTGGAACTACCGAGACGAGGAGGATGTTGCAAATGTTGATGCTGGGTTCGACGAGCACGATATTCCATATGATGTAATGTGGCTTGATATTGAGCATACAGATGGAAAAAAGTATTTTACTTGGGACAGGGTTTTGTTCCCACACCCAGAAGAGATGCAAAGGAAGCTGGCAGCAAAGGGAAGGCATATGGTGACGATTGTAGACCCTCACATTAAGAGGGATGATTCGTATTACATTCATAAAGAGGCGAGTGAGAAGGGGTACTATGTGAAGGATGCTACAGGTAAAGATTTTGATGGGTGGTGTTGGCCTGGGTCATCTTCCTATCTTGATGTGCTGAATCCTGAGATAAGGGAGTGGTGGGCTGAGAAATTCTCGCTGGAAAACTATAAGGGTTCCACTCCATTCTTATATATATGGAATGATATGAATGAGCCTTCGGTCTTTAATGGCCCCGAGGTATGCATAGCATGATATTCTGCATGCACTGTTTAATTATGTTCGATATTTTGTGTGCGTTTTATTTCTACATGTTAATCTTTTAACAATGCCAGTGGTAGTTAGTTGGTAATGCTTATCGAAAGTTAATTGTTCTTCTGAAGTTAATCATGCAGGCAATGGTAGGACGTCTTGTGGTACGTTACATACAATTACCTCTAGTTTATCAAAATATTCAACTGAAGATTACAGGAGAGATCAATGTTTGAGATCATTTCTGTTTCGTTCAGTGCTTCCATACAACTCTATGGTTAATCTAGCTTTCTGAACTAGTTGTTCTTGATTGGGGCATAGGATGCCTGGACAAAGTTGAAACTGATCATATTCGTGTGCATATTATTAGTATCAATGTTGTTTTTCCAGTTTTGATATTTTAAGAAGAAACATTCCTGTAAGACTATTTTGATATGCCACCAATAGTGGTTAATTCTAGTGCAGGCCTTCTTCTGCTGGACCTAATTGTTTTGTCCGTAAGTTTCTCTTTGTTCTTCTCTTATCCTTCTTAAGGTCTGTTTGAATAGTGGGCGAGTCTAGATTCAGTTATCTATGGTTCTTTTACTATTTAAAAAAAAAAAAATTGCTAAATTGGTCAGGAACTTTTTTCTTTTTTTTTGGGAAAATGGTGAATGTAATAAATATACTATTATAATCAGGTGACAATGCCAAGGGATGCCATACATTACGAGGATGTCGAGCATAGAGAAGTACACAATGCCTATGGCTACTTTTTTCATATGGCTACAGCCAATGGACTTCTTAAGCGAGGGGATGGTAAGGATAGGCCGTTTGTCCTGTCTAGGGCTTTCTTTGCTGGGAGCCAGCGGTATGGAGCAGTATGGACAGGAGACAACTCTGCGGATTGGGACCATCTGAAATCCTCCCTACCTATGGTTTTGACGCTTGGCCTTACAGGATTGTCATTCACTGGTAACTTTAAATCATATTAGCAGGATGTTTTCTCTTTCTACAGATGCTTACTTAGATTTTTGGGTAATATGAAGGTGCGGATATTGGTGGCTTTTTTGGGAATCCAGAACCCGAGCTATTGGTGCGTTGGTATCAACTAGGGGCTTATTATCCTTTTTTCAGAGGCCATGCTCATCATGACACAAAGAGACGGGAGCCTTGGTTGTTTGGGTAAGTATTTTGATATTAGTTCATCTATTTTAGAAACTTTAATATCATATTCTAAAGTTGCAAGAATTTCTTGTAGCATTTGTGATAATTGATAAGTTCATTAGGATTGCGAAAACTTTAGGTAGGCTCTTTGGAAAAGATTAACAATGAGATCACTTCAGAAAACTGTATAAATGTTAGGGTTGTTTTTGTATTCCACATGCAAAGATGGATGGTGAAAATTTAACCATCATGGTACATCTGGAAGCAAGAGCATACAAAATTACAAAAAAGACTGCTGCCAAGTACTAACGAGCTTATACTCAATAATATGCTATTGGACATTGAAATTTGTGCATTTAGGGAAACAGCTCAATCAAATCTCAGAAAATATACAATTCCAGTATTACGGTGGTAAAAATCATTCTTAGTCCATGTACTTACTGAAATTTGCGTCTTTTCTATAAACTTTCAAATCCTCTGTTTGTTCTTATACTGTCGTAGTTATTTTCTTATTCCTTGCCATTTTGTCAAGTGTTGCTGTGATGCTTGGTGCTGTACTTGATATTTATTTTAGCATGCACCCTTGTTGAGTTGTTCACAAGTTACTTACCAAAGCAACTAACAGTGCCATGTCATGTCAACTATAAATTCTCACAATAAAAATTTGAATAATCTACCAATGTTCATAACTGAGTCACAGAATTTGAACTTTTAGGAACCCCAGCAAACTTTTAGGACTATCCATTCCTTTGACCTATTATGAACAAGGATCCAAAACGGTTTCGATATCGGTTTCGGCGATGGCGAAACAGAGAACCGCACTCAAAGGTTTTCAGTGCCGATCAAAGGCGAGGAGATGTTAAGGGTGGGCATGGAGCCCAAAAGGCGAAGGCCGCGGTCTCTTCTTTTTTTTTTTTTGGTTTAATATAAAGCTGTTTCAGCTGTATGGGCTGATACCGTTCACAACTTAACATGTAATGGCTGTAGGCCTATTATATAGGTGAATCGGGAGAGGTGTGGTACGTTACCAATATGTATTGACCGGTACGTATACTGATTTTGTAAACCATGATTAGGAATGAAGATCTAGTACTAAGTATTTATTAAATTTTAGTAGCACAATTATTGATCTGTTACATTTATAATCATGACTATCAAAATAATCTCCCTCAAAGGGTTGTGTAAGAAGTATATAGTATGCATACTATAATGTGGATCTCCGATGCTTCAAGTGATAAATAAGGCAGTATTTTAAGCTGTATGTGGAAATATTTTATTAAATTGTGAAACTATGCAAGTATTTTCGAAGACTACAACAACAACAACAATAATAAAGCTTTTTTTGTTAATAGGTTGAGTAGGCTAAAGGATCCTTTTTTGCCACTGTGCTTAACTATGTTATGTACACTATCTTTCTTCAAGTCTAGAAAAACTAAATCATTTTTAACAGTTTCACGTAGTTCTTCTTAGACCATCCCATGCCTCTCTTGGCACGGTATCTATCACCTCGTATTTCGTAAGATATGTATTGTTGTTTCTTTCTTTCACATGCACGAACGATGTTAGATAATTGTATCCTTTGTTTCTGCCACACAAACTCTCTTTAATTAGTTGATGTCTAATTCTATCTTATTGTGTTTCCACGCATCCAGCGTAGCATTCGTATCTTTGACACTCTTAATTTCAATATATGTTGGTATTTCACAATCCGACATTCTAGTCCAGAGAGCATTGTGAGTCTTATCACCATTCCACAATACTTAAGTTATCTTGCAATCACATAAAATTAAATACACTTTTTTTTGGTACATGCACCTCTCCATTTTTGTTATCATATCATGTGCTTGATATCACTCTCGATTTTTGTTACCATTGATCGTAATGGGGAAGTAGTTTCTGATACCTATACCAGTCCGGATACTGGAAACTATTGCATTATACATATCTTTGTTAATCCCAATGTAGACTCCCTTTTTCTCTAAAATCTTCCGAAGCCTTCTCAAGATCTATGAAATCATATGCAAATCAGTATTCTTTTCTATATACTTCTCTTGCATCTTACTTTATTTTTGCTAAGAATTAGTGGCATTTAGCATATGTTAAACGAACACAGGTGTGGTTGTGTGGTTGATGTGGAAAATAGTAAATGCATTGTTGATGTGGAAAATATTCTTTTTCTTTTGTTGCTACGTGCTCTCCAAATAGTATGCTGAAGTTTTCAACTGCAATTAACCATTCATGTGGATGACACTTCAATCATTCAGGGTAAACAAGGTTGGTCGTTGTAAACTTGGTTGGTGATGCTAATATCATTGTCCTTTACTAAATTCTAGAACTTAGGAATATTCACAAACTGAAACTGATAAAAAAAATTTTAAACAAAACAAAATTAAAGTTTTGTAGATATTCCAGATTTACTAGATCCAATATCTCAACTACGGAAGGTATATATACTAAGGTGATGTTTTGTTTCATATTTGTTACTTATGAATGTTCCATATCAAGGCTCTAGATAGTAATCTATGGAGATTTTTTCTTTTTTTTTTTAGTGTTATTACCGATACAACATCCCAGTCAAGAGTCATGTCAGGGCGGGGTCTTGGGAGGATAGATGTACGCAGCCATACCCCGAAGGATGTTTCCTTGGGGTGATTTGTTCTGTTAGACAGTGCATATAACTTCATATATTTGGACTTTTGCTGTTGTATCTCTTACATGAACAGGAATCTTTTCTTGCTTCTAAATTTTAATAATAAAAGGGGAAGAGGGGGGGGGGGGGGGGGGGTGGGTTGGGGTGTAAAATAAATTATCCTGTTATATCACCTAACAGATGTAGGACAGTAGGCGTATAAACTACTATAACAGGGAGCTGATTCTTTAATTTGGTTGGGATCTTATGCATGATTCATGGTTTCCTTATTATACATTAATGCAGAGAACGGAATACTGCTTTGATAAGGGAAGCTATACACATACGCTATTCCCTGCTACCATACTACTATACCCTCTTTAGAGAAGCCAGCGTAAGTGGTGTTCCTATTCTTCGACCTTTATGGATGGAATTTCCATTAGACAATGAGGCATTTAATATTGGTGAGGCTTTCATGGTTGGGCCAAGTCTTTTGGTACAAGGAATATATGATGAGGTACCCCTGACTAGATCCCCATTTTTGTTTACAACTAAGACTGTGATTTGGATAAAGTCCGTGAATTTTTTTTTGGACAGGGTCAAAAATCTGTTTCAGTTTATTTACCTCGCGGAGAGTCCTGGTATAAGTTGGAAAATGGACTGGATTATGCTGGAGGGAAGTCATACAAACTCGATGTTTCAGAAGATAGCATACCTACTTTTCAGAGGGCAGGTACCATTATAACCAGGAAAGACAGGTTTAGACGAAGTTCCTCGCAAATGGTGAATGATCCTTACACATTGGTATGCTGCTTGGTTCTTTCAGATATATTCTTCAGTCTTATTTCTCTTGTTGCCTGATTTCATATACTATAGTTAACCACCTATTTTCCAAGCTAGCTAAAGAAGATCGGAGAGAGAAATAATATAAACATATAGAATCTATTTTCTCTCTCTTATTTTAAGTCTTCCAGCAATTTGGCAAGTGACACAAACGTGTTATCTTTCACCAGGTAATTGCTTTGAACAGTTCCCTTTCAGCTGAAGGTGAACTCTATGTTGATGATGGCAAGAGTTACGATTTTGAGCAAGGAGCATACATCCATCGCCGCTTTGTCTTCTCTGGCAAAAAGTTAACATCATCAAGCACTTCATCTGGCAAATCAGGAGCAAAGACGTTCTCATCAGAGAGCGTAGTTGAGAGAATTATTTTTCTGGGTCTACCAACTGGGGCAAAGAAAGCTGTGGTTGTACCTGGAAATCATGAAGTTGATATCGAACCAGGTCCTCTCATGCTTAGAAAGGGATCAAGCCCTATTGCTCGTGTTGTTCGAAAGCCGAATGTTCGCATATCAGATGATTGGACTGTCAAAATTTTGCAATGAGTACCAATGATTAGCTACGGATGCCATTTTCCTTATCTAGTATGACCTGAGGCACTGCTAATTGTACCTTGTGCATTTTAATGGTTATCCTCTATACATACTCATTCAACTCCGTGATCTGTAGTGCTATGTGATGACAAATCTATTTCATTGGAGTTGGGTGTAAGGTTCAACCAGGTACGAGTGTTTGCATAATTGCATTACTTGAGAATGCTGTATGATCTTCCCGTTCAACCAGGTACTTTTCCCACAATCTAGGTGTATGGTGTGATACTTCTATGTGATAATTTAATCTCGATGATTCCGTCGATGAATTGTCCATGTATTCTCCTGAGGGGGTCTGAGATTCAAGTATGATGTATGATTCCACACCAACGCCGACAGCATTTCAAGGTAGGAACCCACACTTTATCACCTGGTGTTGATCGATCAATTAGCAGACCTATCAGTCAGAACCGTCACTCAGTGCTCATGGGTTCAAATGTAATATGAACAGCTCCTAAGACGTTTCTCATGATGCTCTAAAGATCATACTAGTGCTCGTGCTGTCAATTTCAGACGGAAGTTTCTTGTAAAATCAAAGTTAGAAGTACAATAATAAAGTCCAAAGTGGTTAATGACTAGCAAAGAAATAGAACAAAAAAGAAAGCTACCAAGAAGGACATTTTTTAAAAGTTTAGGAGCAACCAAAAAGTCTTTATGGACCTAACATAGCTCCCCCTGAATTCTTCTAACCATCAACTTCTTAGAAACAATTTTGAGAGTGATGGCGGTGATGGCAAATAGGATATATTTATTTTTCTCTTTTGTTATTATTATGAATCTGTGATAAATGAAAAGTGAATCAAACTTAGTGCTAATGTTAGAATATATTTGGAGAGCAACGATGTTGCAAAGGGATGTTATATTTATATTTAAAGTTGTTAACATGGAAGTATAAAGATGTATTTTCATCCTATAAAAAATAATAAAAATATGTTGGCCAAAAAAATAATAAAAACATTCAGAATTTTTTCGATTGATAAAATATACATTTGTATTAACTGTTAATTTATCTATTACTGTACAAATATACGTAAATTTAAGAGTATTTTTTTTTAACGATGATAGATAACAAGTGCCATTATAAGGCTGAATAGATCGTAAGCATAAAAAATGTACGAAATCGACCCCAAAAATTTGTAGTATACGAAGTTGATTACCATAAGCCAATTCCGTAGACAAAATGGAATTTCAGACGTCATAATTCACAAAGCGGGAACCTCGCAACTTCCAAAAGCGAATACAAAAGAGGCCTATAGGAGCGTGCCGAGTTCAGTTCACAACTGAGCCCGGCTCTTCTCCACCAATTATATATTCCTTCCCCAGCTTCACCTGATTCCTACCACCGCCAGCTTCCCGGTTTTCTTCTTCTTCTTCTTGGAACAATTCCAACCATCTCCAGTCTCTAGAGATCGGAGATCTTGTTAACTCTGTTGTTAGATCAACAAAGCCTTTGTTCTTGGGTTTAGGGGATCACTTTCGCTTCAAGGTTTTTGAGAGAAAATTGTGGCAAGTTTCTTGCTGACGCTACGTTGATTTCTTCACTTTGGAGTTTAGCCATGGGGGCATCAAGTGGTGATATGTGAAGGCGTATGCATGGCTCTTTTGGAGGATCAATTGCTTTCGAGCTCCATTGTTCCACCTATGACTGGAGAAGGAATCGATCATCCTCTTAAACTTTTCTTCAAGGATTTCAGGTTCTCTTTTGTTTTTTTTTTTCCTTAAAATTTTTATTTTTATCTTTTTTTCCCTTCCCATTTATTGTGATTTTGTCGTGATGGTGATTGTTTTGTGAAGGTCTTTTCTGAAGTGAATATAAGAAAACAAAATTGCCCTTAATAATTTTCTACTCTTATATTCAGACATGTGTTCAAAAAGGATGAGCTGGGAATGGAAATCGGGCAGATTGCAGTTCCTGCGGCATTGGCATTGATGGCCGACCCATTTGCTTCCTTGATTGACACTGCTTTCATAGGACAAATAGGTAAATGTGGTCTTTGGAATTTTTTTTTTTATTTTTAATTTTAATTTTTTTCGGGGCTTACTAGGTCATTGTATAACCAGCGTGGCATTGGTAGCACTTAACTCGAATTCATTAGACGTTTTTGTAGAAGCTCTTTCTCCAATTTCAACGAAGAGTACAGACTTGTAACTTTTGAGTTCCTGAAATTGAACATGAAACTCTTTTGGGCCAATACCATCACCAACCACTGAGAATTGGGGGTTTTCCACATTAGGCACTAGCTTGTCAAATTAGATAAATTAAACCTCATATTACAAGCCCTAAGGCCTGTAATGCCCGTGCGGACCGGCACAAGAGCCTATGATGGCAGTATCGATCAGCAGTTACCACAAAACCTTATTTTTAATTTGTTAGTTTGTTTTTTTTTTTTTCTGTATTGACTTTTAATAAAAGTAAATGTGCATTGGCATGACATGTTCTAGGATTTGAGTTTATCGAAACTCAGGCTCGGGCCAGCTCAGCTTTGAATGTGAGATACTGACCCACTTAGGTTTTTTATGAAGTCTGTCCGAGTTTTCGAAAACCTGTCTGACTAGCAGGTTTAGCTTACTCAACAGTCTCTTCTTCCTATAAAAGAGGCATAAAGTTAAAGATAAAATTATACAAAATGTGCCTAAAGTTTCTGAAGCTGTATACATAGTGCTTACTATTGCACTCTATGGCCCAAAACTTTTAAATTTGCGTCTTTCATACCCTTGAGATGATAATAATGTCACTATCTTTGAATGGCACTGATTTAGGACAGAATCAGTTCAAAATGACATGTTTGCGACATTAGATTCACAGAACAATTAAATTATGGTACATCAGGAAAATTAATGTGCTAAACTCATGGCCCTCAGCTAAAGGGCATTGGAGATGCAATTTAAAAGCTATGAGGTATCTACTGAGCTATGCCAATTCAATATAAGTTATTGCATTAAAGTAATACTTATAAAACGACTAGCTTATGATAAAGCTAATTCGTACGTTTTAAGATTGCATAACACATTATCGGGTTTATAACTGAACATTGGCGTCATATGCTCACAAGTACTTTCAAGTGCGCTACGCCAAGTAACTTGCTCCACCCTTTGCCCACACTTAGCCTTTTCTTTTTATAGGCTGGAGGCCTTATGCAAATCGCTTTGAGCCTGACTAAATGGCTAGTTATGTTTATAATTGTACAAGTACATCATTCTTTTTACTACCAGTCATATTTTTTGTCAATGACTCATTATATTGCACTAGACATCTAAGATATTCTACCACGGCAATGCTAGTGCATGAAATATTTTGTAACTACTTAATGTCATATTCATTTGGTGAGGTTACCTGATTTGTTTTGGTGCCTGCACATAACATTTTAGAACTGTGAATCCTTTGTCTTTTTGAGCTTCCTACTTATTTCTTTTGGAACACCAAATGACTAGTTATTAGTATAACTGTAACAGTAGATCGTTCTTTTACCACCAGTTATTCTTTGTAAATAATTCATTCCTTGTATGCGTCCAAGATATTTCCATTACTGCAACTGTAGGGAATAGGTGATAAGTAGGTGACTTACCTTACTTGATTTATTGAACCTGTACAAGAGAACTGTGAACCCTTTTTGAGGCTTTATGAATCTGAAGAATTAATTAGGTGCCTAAACTTCAAATTCTAGCCCACTAGTTATCCTCCCACACGTTTCAGTTATTTTAGCTTTCCCGTCCCGAACACTTAGATGTGGATATGGCTGTCTATTATCTCCAGCATCCATCTATATTTCAAACAATGACTCCTTTGTTAATTTAATCAACTGCAGGTCCAGTAGAGCTTGCAGGTGTAGGTGTTGCAATAGCTGTGTTCAATCAGGTGTCAAAGATTGCTATATTCCCACTGGTTAGTGTTACAACATCATTTGTTGCCCAGGAAGATGCTGCCCACAAATTAGCCCGTGAAATGGTTGATATTGAAGAAGTTGATGAAGCCAATGGAAGTAGCGAAATGAAAGAACTGATTTCTCATGATGGTATGTTCGTGTTGACATAATGACAAGTATGCATTATCTTTTCTTAGAAAAAGAAAGACAAGTATGAGATTAAGAAATCTACTGATTGTGTGATTTATTTGATTATTATGTAGACAGCAGCCAATTTGGTACTTATTTGCCTTCTTCGTGATGTTTATACTAGACAGTCACAGAACCGTGGAGAACTCATCTTTCACAACTTATTCAAAAATTATGTCCAACTTGAAGTATGAAAAGAAACACATTCCCTCTGTAACGGCAGCATTGGTTGTGGGAGTGATTCTTGGACTTCTTCAGGCTGTCAGTCTCATTTTTGGAGCAAAACAAGTGTTGACCTTTATGGGTGTTAAGCCTGTAAGTGTATGCAATATATTTACCCACTTTATTCTTACTCTTGAATGCAGTGGTATAAACGGTTTATTCACAGGACTCTCCTATGATGATCCCAGCACGTCGATACTTGACAATAAGATCTCTTGGTGCTCCTCCTATTCTTTTGTCCTTGGCCATGCAAGGGGTGTTTCGAGGACTGAAGGACACAAAAACTCCTTTATACGCTACTGGTATGCTTTAGAAAAAATTAAAAGGACTTCTTAATCAATGACTGCAAAACAACCTTCTAGGTGGATAGTTGTTCTGTCTATACTAATGACACATGCAGTATCGTGCTAAATTATAGTGACATGACATTTACATCAGATAGAGCATAGACTAGATATATCAACAGTGCGGACAGGGCATGCTCGAACCATGCTGCCCATGCACCCGGCTCGTGGCTGAGGCAGTGGTGCGAGCGGGCTTGGGCCATTAGCAACACACACACACACACAAAAAGCGGTGTTGGCCGGTCATGCCCACCGCTTCGAGCAAACCGAAAGCTGTGGCCGACTCGGACTACCTATATAGTGTGCACTAGGTCCGACCCGCACTATTTCCGAGCTGATCTGGCTTGGCATGTATGTTTGTGCAGGCTATAGGCTTTTTTGTCATATCTAGCATAGAGATGTAAATTTAAAAACTGAACATTGTGCGTCTCATTTATTTTTTGTTTCTTTTGGCAATGGTCTTTTCTTTTTTTTGGTAATGATATGAAACCTCTCCTATGACATACATCAGATTATTTATTGAATATTTTTTTCTAATGACAGCCTAAGGGACTGTCGTCAGGGAGTAAAATCTGAGGTGTGCGTTATCTTCCACACATCGTTAAGTACATGTATATACATGCCTTAATCTTCATAATTTTTTATAAAAGCTCGGAAGTTCCTTTCCCACATTAGAACGGGCGGGATTTGAACTCGTGAGTGATGATTTATGAGCCGACAATGTTGTTGTTGTTTTTTTTTTTTTTGTTTTAATAAAAAAAAAATAAATTTTAAAACAATAGAATTTTAAAATTGCAATTCACAGGTTATTATGTTATGCTCAATGTTCATAAATAGGCACTGTTATTAAGAAGGGGAGAGTTATACAAGTAGTGGAGGATGAAGCACGTCTCAATAAAATGGGAAATATAATGTTGATGGAATTGATATATATGTAAATACTATTCATGCTTGCTAGGTATTTTTTACATCCACGTTTTTGTTGTAGTGATTCATGTGTGCATGCAGAAATGTAATCTTATGAATATACCTTAAAATAGACAGACAATACAGCTGACACTGCAGCGTGGCAAGAAATCAAGCTTATATACACAACACTTAACGTCATCTGATTTTTTGTTTGTCTTCGGTCTTCAAGTGATGTTACTTTATCATATTTAAATGTTATTTCATTTGTAAATACTCAGTTTTTCTGAACTAATTTACAAATGATGTGCTTAATCAACTGATGCTTAGTTTCTTCCGCAACTTAATGCATGGATTAAGCATCTGCTTCTGCACATTCTAGTTCTAGTGCTAGTTATGGCACTACATCTAAATACTGCTTAAGGTATTTGGGATTTAGTGTACTTTGCCCCTTCTTTATATTGAAATTGAGACTTTCTCGTGTGCACTGTCCAGGGTGCAATCTGAACATTGGCTTAGCAATTTCGCTAGAGTGCAACATCTGACTGTCTCCAAGAGAGATATGGAAAGATCATAAGGAATATACATATATTTGTGCTTATTGTTGTTCTTAATGCATGTAAAAGAATTACTCAGTCCTTTTCTAATTGGAGTAAAATATATTTACTTGTCCATTACTTGACAGAAAATGCATTCTTATGCTTCCGTGGCTATTCTGATTAGCTTCACATAAATTCTTGATTCTTGCACGCGTATAGGTGGTCAATGCTGTCTAAGTCTCTAACCTATCTACTTCCTGTGGATTTAGTGGTTGGCGATGCAACAAACATAGTATTGGATCCAATATTTATATTTGTCTTCAAATTAGGTGTCACTGGTGCTGCTATTGCTCATGTTCTCTCTCAGTGAGTACTTCTATAGAGTCATTGAATCATTTTTACTTTTTCTTGCTCACCCTACACTTATCTAGCCTCATTTAAGTCTTGTTTATTCTTAAAGCTTCTTTTTTGTGTTGACATAACTCATTTTGTTGTAGATACTTGATTGCATTGATACTGTTGTGGAGACTTATAGGTCATGTGGATGTGATACCTTCGAATCTCAAAGATATGAAGTTCGGTCGTTTTCTGAAAAATGGTAAATTATCTGTGAAGTATATTGTTTGTAAATCTCTAAACTAGGTATTGGTAACTAGGTGTTTTAATCCCAAAACATGCAGACCTTACGCATTTTGGACGTGTTTTAACCCTAAGTTTATAGTCAAAGTATATTGTTTGTTTAAAACTTTTAAACGATTGATATTCTTGATTACCATTCGCGGACTCAAAAATGTTACATCTAATTAATGTATTGTATTTATAAATACTACACATGTATTATATTGATGTATTTAGTATAGCATTACATAATAGATAAGATTGTGCGATTATCTTTAGTTATTAATTTAAAGTGTTATTATTATATTCAATAACTTTGAGATACTTTATGATAGATTATTGTATTTATTGGCTAATTACAGACTTGCAAAGTAAGCACACTGATAATTGTTATAATTGCCATGGGTATTTTTGCGCTTCATAACTCTACCACACCTTAATTACATATTTATTTTTCATGAAACAAACAAAATAATAGACCCGTAATTGTTTTCTAAATACAAATGAACCAAACAATGTAAATCTATTATGTACACTAATATATGCAATGTCTTATGTCCCAAGCCGAGCCGTGTTTTAGTAAACGCAGATCCTGGCACGTTCTAACCGTACGGATGGTGCCATTCCGATATACATTTATTTGCTTCTTTAAAAAATAAAAATAACATTTCAAAATTAATTAAAATTCAAATATAAGATTTTTCGACACTTGCCGTGCGTACCGACAATTACCGAAACAGGCACGTGCCGCTCGGCAAATGTTGTACCAACCGGCATCTAAAACTATGAATATATGTAATCCTTGATATGTGTTTTATAAAAGTTTTTGTGACTACCTATTTTCAAATGTACCAAAAGGTGTGCAATGAATGTTGGTATCGATCCTTCATTCATCTTGTCAATCATCATTAGGTGTCAAGTTGCTTGATTTTGTGCACTGAAATTATTCTACCCCTGTGCTTTATATTGAGAATTGTGGCCATCATCATTAAAACCACTGTGTGATTTTCTTGGTTCAGGTTTCCTACTTCTTGCAAGAGTTATTGCTGCAACATTTTGTGTGACACTAGCAGCATCAATGTCCGCACGTCATGGCTCAATCCTGATGGCAGCATTTCAGATTTGTTTGCAGATTTGGTTAGCTACATCTCTCCTCGCTGATGGATTGGCTGTTGCTGGACAAGTAAGATTTGGGATGCAATGTTTTTCTAATGGATAGCTATAGGAATGTTAATCATAGGTCCATTACGTATTAAAATGTAACCGACCCTGGGTGATTAACTGCGTGTTCACCATCTTCAAGCCTTGATTCAAGATCATTTTTTGGTGCTTTTATTGAGTTATCCACAAGTTCTTTCAGTTCTTTTCCATGCTAGGAGGATAAACTTTCTTTAATGGTGTCTCTACTATACAGTTAAACATTGCAAAATATCTTTATGACAATGGTTAGCCTATCTTTACGACAATGGTTAGCCTATCGCTTACTTGTGCTATTGCCCTTATTCTGAGGGTTAAAGTCGCGTAGCTGTTACGCCCTCTCCAGTTGGTTTAAGAACAGTGCAGATATTAGCCTATGGCCACTATAACCTCTTTGCACCAAACAAATATACATTGAGAATATGTATTACCATATTCAGATGACTGAACTAGTTCAGGAATTTACAGGCTATACTTGCAAGCTCATTTGCAAAAAGGGACTATCACAGAGCAACTGTTGCCTCATCTCGTGTTCTCCAGGTCTGGTGCAAGTTAAAGTGCTTATTTTCTTATTGCTAGTTCCATAAGTCTCGGAGAAGTCTAATGGATGTTTTTTTTTCTACTTTTGCAGTTAGGATTGGTTTTAGGTTTATCTTTGTGTTGTATAATTGGAATTGGCTTGCAGTTTGCAGCCAGATTATTCACTAATGATGCTGAAGTACTTCGGCTTGTTCATATTGGAGTCCCGGTATAGTATAACACCCTTTATATCGTACTTAAAAAGCATGAAATATTTAGTAGTTTAGCGCACTAGACATTACATGTTAATGCTATTAACTTCATTTTTTATCAAGGTTTTATGTGCCGGGCGGCACGCGCGGTGCCGCCGGAGCTCGGCACCGGCACGGGGGACACCGTTCTCTCTCCCGCCTCCCTCCTCCCTCCCTCTCTCTCTTCTCTCTCTCTCCTTCTCTCTCTATCTCTGTTTTTTTTTTTTTTTTGGTTATTTCATTGTCTTCCTCCTCGCGGAGGAAGACGATGTCGCCCGCACGCGGGCAACGATTTTCTTTTTTTTTTTTTAAAACGGCAGGCGTGCCGCTGCGCACGCCTGCGCGTTTTAACTGTTTTTTTTTTTTTTTTTTTTCTTTAAAAATTTAAAAATATATAACGTTTTTTAATTTATTTTTTTATTTACCTCATGTTGAACGCACCTCCATATTCAGCAAACTTCGGCACAAAATAAATTATAATATCTATTTTATATATATAATTGTATTTTTATATTTATTTAATAATTTTCTTTTATTAATAATTTTTATTTTATTTAAATAATATTAAAATTTAAATTGTACGGATCGGCACGGTCGGCACGATCGGCACGTGCCCAGTTTCGAAGTTACCGATACTCGACTCGGCACGGCACGGAAAACCTTGATTTTTATAGTATAGCACAATAGCAAAGTTATGTAATTGCTATGAACTCCTTCCCTTGATCTGTATGTAAAGTCATGTCTAGTAAACAAGAGGCAAAGTGATGGCAGACCAATATTCTATGTACCAAATCTTTGGGTTTTACACATATTATATATGCTTTATCAAAAAAAAAAAAAAAAAAAAAAAAAATCTTACTCATATGTCGAAAATCTAGTATGCTTATTATGCAGATCTACAATTTGCTTTTGTGCTTTTAGGTATTGGGCATCAATATAACAAATGGAGTTAGTTGTTTATCATGAAGAAATGTTTCAATTGTGTTGTGGTGATAGCGAGGGGCGAACAATGAACATATGATACGTTTGGCGAGGGATTTTGTAAAGATTCCTCAAAATCATGATAATATTTGCATCAGAATTTACTCAAATTGTGGCTTATTACAGAAATATGAGTTAAAAAGTGTTTGCTCTTATTGATAATGCATCACCATCTAACAGTGCATGCGAGCGATAGATAGGTTGGATTGTATTGAACTTTTCTGAGGTCACTCTTTTTATGTTGGTTCAGTTTGTGGCGATCACTCAACCTGTGAATGCCTTGGCATTTGTTTTTGATGGCATCAACTATGGAGCATCAGATTATGCCTATTCTGCATATTCTATGGTGAGCCATAAATGTTTACTCCGTGTATTTAAGACTAGAATGTGAAGCTGTCTTATTACTCTCGTAATCTCTTTTAATGTATGGTCTTCAGATTCTTGTGGCTGCTATTAGCATCCTTTCTTTGATGGTTCTTTCCTCGGCTTATAGTTTTATTGGGATTTGGGTTGCTTTGACAATCTACATGAGCTTGCGGATGTTTGCTGGCTTCTGGAGGTAAAGTTCAAAGTTTCCTTCGCAATTTTTGCGTTATAGTTAAAGTGTTACATGTTGAAACTTGAAACCTTAAAACATTTAATAATTCTTTTTCTTGTTTGTACGACTGCTTAATCTAGGTCTTGTATATACCATTTTATTTTTCTTGGCTGTTTAAGTGGTGCATGAAATCGAGATATGGTAACAGGGATTGACGATTTGACATATGGTAACAGGGCCTACTAGAATTGTGGTTTCAATTCACTCAATCTGTTCTTTTTTTGTCTTTTTTTTTAAAAAAAAAAAAAATTAGTATTATAGTTGTCGAAGGTGGTAATTTTTAACAAAGAATTTTCTTTAATACTAAACAATTTTTCTTGTAATAGTTTTATATGCAGGTTGTTCCATATAAAAAAAAAGAACGAACTTTTAAAAAAAAAAAAAAAAAATTGCTAGTCTCTCACCGTTGGAAGAACTGAATTTTAGTTGGTCTCGGCATATTTGCTAGAAGATTTAGCCGATGCAGAGAAACCACATATCTTTGCAGCTACAAAGTAATTGTGTGATGATATTGATACATATTGACATCCTTGATTTCTTCATAACTGTTGCAGGTTAGGGACTTCAAGGGGACCATGGATGTTCCTACGTAGCTTGTAAACTAGACTTCCTTCAGACCATGACGGACAATATTTTGTATCCAAACAAAATGATTGTAAACTATACATAGATCTGTATATCGGAACAAAAACAGCTACATAACAGATTGGCTAGCAAATATGGCTTTTGCATTTAAAGAGGAGCATAAACTTCCACAGATCACTTCAATTACCTGCAAGTAAATCGATTGTGAAATGGTTGCATTAGTTGCAATCAGGCTACTGCACTAATTGATTTGCAAGGTGCGTAGGGTGATCGCGTTTTTGCTTATGTCAAATCCAAAGTTCTCAATATGGACACATTATGGAGCAAGGAGGGCTGCGATATAAAGTAACAATTTGCTGTACCACATATTTACCATTCTGAATTTTATGTAAGGGTCGAAATTAGGGTACCCTACTGCTTAGGAAAAGGCTATCTTAGTTCTGCTTTGAGTTTCTTCGTGAGTTATGCATATGACGTTGATAACGGAAAGAATGAGGGAGAACCTCTGAAAAGAGGGTCGACATAGCTCCCTATGTCCCTTTTGACCATAATGGGGGACTTTAAGTATCAGCCTCATGTACTGTTTGAGGTTTGCGAATAGGCCTCTCTATTTTTAAGTTATTTATTTTTTATATTTTAAAATATCTATTTAGAAATATTTTTAAAAATATTCTAAATATAAAATTATTATATATCTTATTAAAATATATAATTTTTATATTAAAAATTTTTCTTAAAAATATTTCTACGTAGCTGTTGTGAGGTTCTAAATTATTAACGAATTAGTAGATAATTTACTAAAATTTTGGAGTCTTAGAACATCTTTTAGAAATATTTTTTGAAAACATAATAAAAAAATTATATATCTCATCAAAAATTGATAATTTAATGTTAAAAATTTTGCTAAAAATATTTATACATTAGTCAAAATATTTATGCATAAATTGCGGGAGAGTGAATGACTTGTAAAAGGTTCCAGAGATAGAAACTTATAAGGAAAATTGCGTTTCAGCCCCCTAAGTTTGGGGTTGCGCGATTCAGCCCCCCGAAATGCCATGTGGCGGCACGCGCGCGCCGCCACGTCGGCGGGAAAACGCGTTTCGGGTGCTGAAAAGTCGAAAATGGGAAACGGGGGGGCTGAAACGCAATTTTCCCAAACTTATATGTGATATGATAAAATATTAGGAGTTGATCTGACATTTTCCCGACCATAATTTCATTAGTGTGGAGTTTTCTTCAATTTATGTAACCAGTAAACACAAATATCGCTTATTATTAGCACTGCTCGTTCGAATGATTTCAAATTTAATTCTTTAAATTTTGAACTTTTAAAATATCTAATTAGAAATAATTTTTTAAAAAAAATTGTATAAAAGTTATAAATTTTATTAAAATTTATAATTTTTATGTTTTTTTTTTTCAAATATTTCTTTTTAAGAATGAATTGACAAATTCTTTTAAGTAAATGCACGGGACCAACATTTTCTAATTAAGAAAATTACTATCCACCCCCCCTCAAACTATAAAACTTACTAATCAACCCCTCTCCCATCACATCTCCATCACATCAACCATCATTACCAATTTTAACTGCATTTGGACAAAAATACCCTAACTATTTGGATACCGAGGTCACCTATTTAGAAGCATTTTTTGAAAAAATTTTGAACATAAAAGTTGTAGATCTCGCCGAAATATACAACTTTTATGTTCAAATTTTTTTCAAAACATGCTTCTAAATAGATGTTTTTGATATCCGAACTACTTTTCAGCGGGATTTCGGACCGAAGGTCTACACTTCGGACCCAAAAACATACATATTTTTTAAAAAACTTCTATAAAAGTTGTAGATCTCATGAAAAGTTGTAGATCTCGTCGATATCTACAACTTTTATGTTAAAAGTTTTTCCAAAAAATGCTTCTAAATAGGTGTTTTCGATGTCCGAACGGATAATATATACGAGAATATTTTCGTCCGAAATTTTTTGAAATAGTAAATGGGGGTCTATAAGTAATAGGGGGGCTGATCAGTGAAAATGAAAGATTTGGGGAGCTGATAAGTAAATCTCCCTTTCTAATTTTATTAT
Source organism: Xerophyta viscosa (assembly GCA_002076135.1). NCBI lineage: Eukaryota > Viridiplantae > Streptophyta > Magnoliopsida > Pandanales > Velloziaceae > Xerophyta > Xerophyta viscosa. The sequence goes on from MJHO01000011.1 coordinate 1,008,671, forward strand.
GGCTTTGACCGTAATTCCTTCTCTACCTTCCATTTCTGCAGGATGTCGCTGGTAGTAGTAGTAGTCGACTCCATCTCCCTGCATGGCAACACCACCATCGCCGTTGCCATCGCGCAGCCTCCGCTCCCTCTGCGACCTTCTTCTGTCCATCTCTGCCGCCCGGGCGCTCCACCAAGGCCAACAGCTTCATGCCCACCTACTGAAATCCGGACACATCCCATCCTCTGAATCCAGCAACTCCAGCCTCCTCTCCAATCACCTCATCACCTTCTACTCCCGCTGCTCACTTCCCCATCTCTCCCACCGCGCGTTCGTCGAAAACACTCTCTATCTCCCCTCCGCCCCCGCATACTCTGCTCTCATCGCTTCTTACGCCCACAACAACCTCCCCCATCTTGCCCTCTCCGCATTCATCTCCTCCCTCGCCGCCGGCCTCCGCCCCTCCGACCGCACCCTTCCCCTGGCCGCCAAGTCCGCCGCCGCCCTCTCACTTGCTAGCCTCGCCCGCTCACTCCACTCCCTCGCCCTCCGCTGCGGCCTTGCCCCTGCCGACGTCTTCGCATCCTCCGCCATCCTCGACATGTACTGCAAATGCTCCCTGCTATCTGACGCGAGACGCGTCTTCGACGAGATGCCCACGCGAAATGTTGTCTCCTGGAGTGCTTTGATCTGCGGTCACGCCGACCACGCCCTTTACACTGACGCTATCAATCTCTTCCGCGGAGCTCTTGGTGAGTTCTATGGCGGTGTCAACGATTTTACCTACTCTTGTATTATCCGCGTCTGCGCTGCGTCCACGTTACTCGAACTAGGCTCTCAGATACATTGCCACTCCTTCAAATCCAGCTTTATTTCCTCCCCGTTTGTCGGAAGCTCTTTAATCTCTCTGTATTCCAAGTGTGGCCTAGTAGACGACGCGTACCAGGTGTTCGACGAAATGAACGAGCGAAACCTCGGTGCATGGAACGCGGCTCTGATTGCCTCCGCTCAGCACGGACACACCATTACGGCGTTCAGCCGCTTTGAAGCCATGCAGTCTGCAGGATTCGAACCTAATTTCATAACCTTCCTCTGCCTGCTTACTGCATGCAGCCATGCAGGCCTAGTTGATGAAGGGAAGAAGTACTTCACAATGATGATCAATCGTAAAGTTGAAAGTGGGCCCCAGCATTATGCGTGCATTGTTGACTTGCTGGGTCGAGCAGGCAGGCTTCGCGAGGCAGTGGAATTCATTGAGTTGATGCCAATGGAGCCGACAGAGTCCGTGTGGGGCGCGCTGCTGACCGGCTGCCGTATACATAAGGACACGGAGACTGCCTCATTTGCAGCACAGAGGTTGTTTGAAACCACAAAAAGGGGCTCGCTCAGCTCCGGAGCCCACATGCTTTTGTCGAACGCATATGCAGCGGCGGGGAAATACGAAGAAGCTGCTCGGGCGCGCAAGGTGATGCGTGACTGCGGCGTGCGAAAGGAGACAGGACTGAGCTGGGTTGAGCATGGCGGCCAAGTGCATACTTTTACCTCCGGCGATACCTCGCATTCGATGAGTGACCTGATTTACGCGAAGCTAAGAGAACTAGAGGAGAAGATGGAGAGAGAAGGATACGTAGCTGATACTAGCTACGTATTGAGGGACTTAGACGGGGAGCAGAAGAAGAGAGCAATATGGTATCACAGTGAAAGACTGGCTATAGGGTTTGCTTTATTGAGAGTCCCTGAAGGGAGGCCTCTGAGAGTGATGAAGAATTTGCGCGTGTGCGGGGATTGCCACACTGCAATAAAGTTCATAACCAAGTGTACTGGCCGGACTGTGATTTTGAGGGATAACAATCGGTTCCATAGATTTGAGAATGGAGCTTGTTCTTGTGGGGATTATTGGTGATTAACTACTTTTAAATTAATTTTGATTTATTTATTCTTTTAAACTTTGGGCGGGTGGAGTTTTGTATGCTGAGTGTAATCTTCCAGAAGTTACTATGGAATGACAAAGGAGTTTCGCTCATGTTCTCTCTGGGAAGTATTTCTTTATTAGAGTCGATAATTCTTTTTTATTCCTGTTTCATAGTAAACACTGTTATCTAACCCATTTTTTAACCTGTTGATTTATATGATTTGGCAAAAGAAGTGGTGTTATGTATCGTCGCAAAAATATCGTAACTCAACGAAGAAGTAAGCCAGAAGCTTGCTTGAATACATTTGTGCACCAATCCTGACGAAGAAGAGTTACATCCTAGTTGAGTTGGTTGGCTCGGGATGTATGATGGGGCCAACTTTGGGTTGAACTTTAGGGGCGCAGGATTGCTCTATTGTCGATCCAGTCTCGTGAAATGATAGGACAAATTGATCAGGTTCTACCTCCCGATCTCAATGAAATCGTACGGAGGTTCACTGATTCGTTTTCTTCTTCCCTGCCGAATTAAGTTGCACCTGTTTTACAAGTTGAGGTTTCAGCTATGATAATCTTTATATCTGTTTTACACCAAAAATCCAAATGTTCGTAGGTGCACTTCCATTTCAGTTTAACTGAATCAGTTCAAGAATTTACAAGGCCGTACTTGCGAGCTCATTTGCAAAAAAGATAAAATAAAATAAAAGTAAAACTAAATTAAAAAACTTTAAAATTGTGTAGGGTGCTTGTTAGCCCATGATATGGATGTAGGTATAAAAACGAGCCGAATCCAATAGTGATTTGCTCAGTTTGCCTTGTTTGAAAAGAAAAAAATCGAGTTCGAATTTGAGTCGAGTTTCGCTTGAGCTAATCTTGAGCTTAATAATAGACAATTTGTGAATTTATACTGCTATTTTTTTTACTCTTATAAAAGTTTTATTACATTTGTTTGTTCAAATACTTAAATGATATTATTTCTCATAATTTATATTATTATTTATCTATTAGACATCATTTGAACATTAAAAATTGATATATGAGAAAAAAAAATATTCTCTCAATCTAATACGATAATCTTATTGAATCTATTTTGTCAAGCTCACGAGCTTATCGAATCGAGCGTGAGTATCACTCCGTTTGTTTAGACCGAGTTCAAGTCGAGTTTTTAGCGAGTCAACCTCAAACTGCTCATAAAGGGTTCGAATTGTGTACAACCCTATCTCGGTGTGCGTCCAAGTAAAGGTTTTTGGTTTACTCATACTTCAATTTCATAATTCTTCGAGTTTTTTTTTTTTTTTTTTTTTTTTTTTTGAGTAATAGATGCATTTTGGTGTACTATTGCATCATGTTAGGAATGGTTAACAGATTTGGGCTTGTGTTCTAAACTTGAAAATTGGCTTATATTGCTGAAAGATTACTTGTAAAGGATGCTGATATTCTCCCGCCTGATCATGCTTTACTCCACTGTTATATATGGGATTGGACACAATTCGATTGATGTATTTGTATTTGATGGATCGGCAAACAGCATTTAAACACCATAGTTGTATGTGATAATAAACTAACAATCATTTGTAACTCTTGTTTGACTGTACTCGAGAAACTCTGCTATATATCTCGAGAGAGAACTCCCCTTATGTGTAAGCCAGTTGAAATTGACAAACTTTATTCAATACAAACAATATCTTATTCTCAAAAAAAAAAAAAAAAAAAAAAAAAATCCAAATCCATTGGAACGTTTTGATGATATAAAGGGTTAAACAAGTGAGATGTTTAAATTTAGCTGAGACGGAACAAAGATAGTGAACATGTACCGAAAGTTTATACTTGATGGTTGACTCTGCATAGTTATCCCTGCTTGCTTAAATATATCTCTAATCTGTATCTACGGAATTGTTCTAGCCAGATCTTCTCATACCGTCTAATATCTTCACGTACGACTTGAATTATGCTTCTAGAATACTCTTTCTTGTTGTCCAACTAACTTAGATACTTACAAGATTTAAGGAACTTTAGAGTATTCTCGAGTTCTTTTATTTAACTAAACTCTAGATGATTCTAAATAGGAAAAAACTACTCATCCCCAATAAACTATCCAACAAACTACACACAACTAATCTCCATCACGATCTGCACAATTTTCTCGTGATCCGTAAAAGAATATCAAAATTACAGATATACCCATCGTGATGCGTGGTCCTAATTATGCCACGTCAGCATGTGTGATTTCTTGTGTGGTTTTTTGGGGGTGCATAGCAAAGCCCAAATAGAGTTATTACTGGGCTTGGGATTGATTGAATCTTTAACAATTTTGTTTTAAATCTGTTGGCCTCATTTGAAATAGCTAGAAGAATCTTCACACGTAATAAAACCATATATACCATCATCGCGTTTAATTAGCTAAGTGTGCTTGTTGGCTTTCACTTAGACGATAATGATTGTTGCCATCAAGAGAAGCATGCTGTAGGGCATGATTCTTATTCTAACTAATCACACACAGAGGTTGTCATGGCCCATTGGTTAGTGAAGGGGAGGCCTTGTGGCTAACCACCACATAATGAGAAATAGATACGGCAACCATATAGTGACTTTTAAAATGGAATTATTGGTTTGCTATCAGTCAAATTTCACCTCATGAGCATGGCGACATGACAAAAGAAGAGAGATTCGTTCTCACGCTCTTTTAATTTCACGTGCAACAGAAATCGTAAATATATTATGTTTTTTAAACTTTACGTTGTAGAAAATTTTGCTTATAATAGTTTCAATTTTGTATAACAATAAAATCACGATTGGCACCACTTTATATTTCCCCAATCAAGAGACGGAACAGCTTCGAGAGTCTGTATAAGACTGTTTTGGTGGAGAAGGCATCAAATTTACCTTCTAACAATATAGTACCAATTAAGAGATTTCACATTAACGAAAAGCAAGGCCTCGAGGCGTAATATCGAACATGATTTCTTTTAAATCTGTTTCTGAGGTGTACACGTCATCTTTATATTCTCAAATTAACTCTAGTAACTTCTCACACTTTAGAAGTTAGAGGAACATTTTCTTTCTTTTTTTTTTTTAATACTTAACAAGTTTGATTAATGCATAGAATCTAAATTATTTCGTGAAGCATCTTTTGAATTAAGTTTGGATATTTGTTATACAACAACAAGAGACAGAGAAGAAAAAAGGTTTTCTCTAAGCAATTATAACGATGTTCTGCATTCATTGCTGCTTGTACATCACAAGCTCTGTAACAACCAGATCCACAAAATCTTATCTTATAACATGAATATACAGGTTTTGTTTAAACATGAAGATATCCCTACCATAATGAATGACCCCACTCTTATCCCATAACCCAAAGAAATTCCTTCAAATGCAAGGGAACAAGAGCAGAAAATAAAGGAGCCGGTGCTTTACAATTCCTATAGTCACTTCATAGTTGATATGTGCTTTATTGCAAAGTTAGGGTTTCGTATAGGAGAAGAGTGTCTAGGGAATGCTGGACATCCTAAGTAATTAAGTATACTTTAAAATTAGGGTGAATGGTATATGGAAACATGCATGGGAAGACTGGGGAAGTTATAGTAAAGTTTTATATATTTGGAAGTGGAAGAGATGTGAATCATGAAAGCTAGGTGATATTATGATGTTTTGGGTGGTGAATCATTCAACTTGGAAATCAAGGAAAGGGAAAGAGGACACATCCTGCATTAGATCCTCGAAGTACCAATCTCCAATCTTCATGTTCCCTCCATCAATGTAATTCCCTGTGTTACCAGCAATACTGCAGCTAATCTTGTTCATATCATAGTTCATATTGATATTACTGTTGTCAGAAATGATGTTTTCTTCAATACTTGTACTCTCCAATGGCGGCAACAGGCTTCCACCATCCATACCGACTCCATGGGTACTCCCGTAGACCGAATTCTCCAAATTTACTTGTGCTAATGATGTTGGGAGATTGAAATAATTACCCGCTGCACAGAGATCAGGAAAAGGCAAATTGTTGTTGTAATTACAGTAGTCGCTCTTATTCAAGATCTTCTCTTGATCACACTGATGATCGCCAGTAGGGAAGGCTTGCATGGACGACGACGATGATGTGGATGATGAATCCATGCACAACGCCATAATATCATGCTCACTTAGGGTTACAAAGGTCGTAGTTGCATCAGCAGGCTCAGGGGAAGTGCTTATGTTGGACTTCGGCGAGTCGGATTTCTTCAGCCTCTTCTTGACTGTAGAGTTCCAGAAGTTCTTGATTTCGTTATCTGTACGACCAGGCAACCGTGATGCTATTTGAGACCACCTACAACATATATATCTTCGTATAAGATAGATTGCAAGTAAAACATTTATATCAAGTTAATATAACCAGCACTGTTAATTTGAATCAATAGTTGTTCCCTACATTATTGACTTCGACAGATTGCTTAAGTAGCCACAGACTGATGCCCTTTTATTTTTGTTGATCCCCTTTTTAAACATAGATTCAACTATTACATGCCTTAGAAAATTCATATTAGCTAGTTAAACAGGTCGCTTTACTACGTTATTTACTGATTCTCTGGTTTCTGTGGTAACGTATATGTCTTTGGCTACGGGTAAGATATCGTAAGAAACCAAAAATATTTTTTGTATAACACCAATTTATGCGTGTATAAAGTGCATTAGTTCACTAGTTACCGGCTCCATTTCTCTATAATTTTTAGAAGATCTGACAAATAATGCGTGAATATACATTTACTAATATCAACTCGAAAGATCAAATAACATGACATTATCTTGATCTATGACATGTATATATGTTCTTTCATCTCTAACTAGAAGTTGAAGCTCTTTTTTTCTTTTTTTGGGGACAACAAGTAGAAATCCCGACCCAAACGTCAGAACTAGAAAGGAAACTCTTAATTGTGATAGATTAAGAAAGAGCAGGCATGATTGAACCTGTTTCCAAGAATGGAGTGGAGGTGGATGATAAGCTCTACTTCTTGAGAGGAGAAAGGACCGCGCTTAAGATCGGGCCGGAGGTAGTTTATCCATCGGAGGCGGCAGCTCTTCCCACACCTCTGCAGCCCTGCATTTCTAGCAACATCACTCCAGCAGCCCTGGCCATTGTTGAGCATATAATTCATCAGCTTATCGTCCTCCTCCGGCGACCACAAACCCTTTCGAAGCTTCGGTATGGCCCCATTGTTGTCTGGTCCGTTTGGATTGCCCGTGGCAGGAGGAGGATCAGGTTTCCTCATAATTGTGTAAATATCAATTTTGGAGTTAATTGATCAGAAGAAGATAGCTATAAAGTGAGGGTGTTATTGGAGAGGATCTTGCTTGATATATATGAAGTGTTGGTGCTGCTATCCCCTCCCTCCCAGTGGTTTAATATGGAATTGAGAGCAGTTATATACAGACGAGCAAAAGTTGAGCTCCCTTTATGAAGGAAAGCTTCTTCATAGTAATGATGATGGCTATGTATCTGTGGGGCTTGCTTAGAAATATGGAGAGAGAGAGAGAGAGAGAGAGAGAGAGAGAGAGAGAGAGGTTTTTGAGCTGTTAGGCTGGAGACTGAAAACGGTATGGAGAGAGACATTAAGAGATGTTTTAAGAACGAGATAGTTTTGTTGGGAGAAAAATTATCACAATTACTCTATCTGAATGAGATTAATCCCACTCTCTGTAGAGGCATGGATACTCATATAAAAATCAAAAAAAAAAAAAAAAAAAAAAAACAAGATAGTTAACAAGAGTAGATTACATCTTCAAAACTTGCATTTCACAAAAGTATGCGTAGAAATTTATCTTTTTTATATTTCATTGTAAAATCTGTCTATATATCCATCATTTTAACTTGGATCAGTGCTCTAAGAGTATTTACCAGACTCACAGAGTGGATACAGTTATACTTGATTTTCTCTCGTAAATCTCAGCAGAAAAACATGTTAATTACTTGTTACAATTTATGTGGCAAATATATATGGGCACCAGTTCAAAAAGAATGAAACTTCTAAAATGTATAAGATAAATTTTGTTTGCTCCCATGTGGATAAATAAGGAAAGAAAGATTTCTGATTTATAAAAAGGTTTTCCACGTAAGATTTCTTAAAAGATAACATTAGGTAAGGGCTTTCTAAGTGGGTCATATAAGCTTTTCGCAATATATATGTATTATTCACCACGGGGTCATAATTTTTTTTTCTTAGGTACGGCTTTCAAAATTTCTAGAAGGTTTATTTGAAATTTGAGTTTCAAAGGAAATGGTTGTTAACAATCACAAACTGTTTAATGGTAGACGAAAATGTTCCTAAATAGAATATAAGCATCACTCTTATTTTCTTGTTCTATGTAAACATTGTCTCTGATAGTATTTTTCTTATAGGCACTATCAAATACGGAGTTCATTAATGCTAGACTCGATCAACATCACTGACGCACACCATTAAACCACCACAACAGATTTGAGAAATAAATGAGTTTTCTATTTTATTTAAATATATCATACCACTTTTAAAAAATTAAAATGTTATTTCAGCAAATTCGAGCACAAGTTCGGCTCAATTGATGCAATCAAACCGAACTCAAGAGGTCGAGCACATGTCAACCTGAAGCGAGCTGAGTTGGAGTTCATCCAGTGAAGCTCGAGCTCAAATTCGATGATCGAGAGTTTGAGCTTAAGCAACTGACCTAGCTTCATTTAAGTATTATTTGGCTCGGATTCAACATGTTTTCATTTCTTTATATTGGTTCATATTTTAATCTTGACGTGGTAATTGAGTTTTTAAGCTCAACTGAGGTTACAGCCCAAAGTTAATCTCAGCAATAGTATTTGACTAACACTAGATGCATGTTTTGCATGCAAAACCAAATGCAACGTAAGCACTGTAAGTATCCATCCATACTCAAATAGATAATGTGGATTAGGATGTGATTTTCAACGACACCAGTAGGTTACTAATCCAACGACCATCTTTATGTAAGGTTTTCTCTAAAAAGATGAGAGAGAGAGAGGGGGGGAAAAAGAGAGCTGGTGTTCTTGTCTTTGACTCCAGTTATTGTCTTTTCCTATGCATTTCTTCACTCAGAAGGTAATCATTCCTCGATCAAAAACTTGTGTGCATGTCTCTGAGAGAGAGAGAGAGAGAGAGAGAGAGAGAGAGAGAGCTGAGAGCGACAGGGAAAAAGATTGTTTTAGAGTGAAGCTAACACATTTGCTTGGACTTCACATAATCTCCTCTTTACCTTTCTCTCTCATCATGTACATGCATGGAAAAGCAATCTTTTGGTTCTAGTGTACGCGTACAAATGAACCATATATAGGATTATAGAAATATGTGAGGATTATATTAAAAATTGCAAAACCTGTAAGTTTAGACAATATCTACTTTGCAAATGATATTCGAGAACTTGCTATAAATCAACATTCGAAGTCTATAAGGATATGCTTGTTTTACTTATTTTCTTTTTGTTTTTTAAAGTGCACGTCCTTCTTGATTTTCTTTTGAGAAACAACACCGCCATTATTTCTAATCCGATTTTGTCCGTAAGAAAATTACATTAGGTCCGATATCCAAATAAAGTACTCTATTATACGTGAAGGAGCGCACATGTGCGTTACCGTTAGTAATCGTCCAATTAGATTTTTAAATTGACAAACTAGAAATTCGAAATCACAAAGGAAGGTTCCTGAGCCCTCAGCAACTTGTTCTTGTTGGGGTCAAGAATTGTAATAGAATGCTTACTGAGGGATAGAATTGGGCCCACCACTAATTACTATTAATCCTGGCTGTAGCTAATTCAATGTTGTTGTTACAAGTTAATGGTATTTATGATGGCGGATCAAACGAAGACGTAAACCCTAATGGAAGACTGAGTAGCAAAAAGCAGATGATGATCAGGTTAAGAAAACTTTTTTTTTTTTTTTTTTTTTTTTTTTTTTTTTTTTTTTTTTTTTTGAGGAGGAGGAGGAGGATAAGAAAAGCATTATATATGCAAATGTACGAAAGTGTACACATATTTCTCAAATGTTAATGCAGTGAAGGAATTTGGAACATGCTTTGGGGGTTCAATTCAGAGGCAACAAAATATTAAAAATAATAATTACAGTTATTGCGGTTTTTTTTTTTTTTTTTGGATAAAGAGAAGAAACGCCGCTCCTAGACCGAACCACAGTTCAGGAAGTAATAAGCTCCCCCGCCATCCCAAATAACAAATATCTATGGACGTGGCCCACTGTTATTATTTGAACCTTTCGCTCCAAATAATGCAGGAGGAGTCGGATTCCTTCCAGTACCATTTCTCCAGTTATAGTTAAATTTTGTATGCTACTATGATTTAAGCGTCAACCTCACTCGCTTCAAAAGCTTGAAACAGCTAAGCTAGTAGAGCGTTAGATATGTCAAAAAAGTCCACGGTGTGTGGTTCAGCCTCTAGCCCGCACGAGCAGTGTAGGTCAAGTCCGGACTGCACAAAAGTACTTCAAATCGAGTTTGACCCGCACTCTATAAAGAGTCTGAGTGCCAAATCACCCCACACTATATATTGTTTTTTAAAAAATATTTCTTGCCTTTTTTCAGTGGCTGTCAGGATGGTGTGGCAGGGCCACACCACCGCCTTGGCTCGGCCGACTACTAGCCCAACCGTTTGTGTGTCTAGTGCGGGGCCCGTCCACCTGTTTGACATGTCTACAGAGTGCTAGAAACATGATGTACTTATGTTTTCTTTTCTGCCACACTTTACAATATTTGCTAAAAACATTATGCGCTTAACAATTGAAATAGCCACTCACTAGGCATATTCTGCTGCTTAACACAAAAATTGTCACAATTTCATCATCAATTATTTTTATTCTTTACTTTTATAATAACTCCTGTAATAATCTAAACATGCCCATAGACGTATTTTCCATATCTTGACATTTTAAAGACATTTAAACTATAAAATTAAAGATTTAAGTTGATCTAAAATTTTATAGCTTTTAGGTATTAATTTTACATAGGTTTTAGTATTTTTGAAAACTAGAAAGACGTATGTCAATTCGAGACAAAAGGAGCTTCAATTTTATAGTTTAAAGTTTTTCAGAAAAACAAAAAACTCAAAAACTATACCAAGCCTATGTACAATGGATTTGCTATGCTATTATAGGGACGGGTAGAGAAAGATGAAGGATTAAGATCAACCGTCCCACAGAAAATTTTCAAAAAAACCTACGGACAAGTCAAGGAAAAACGAAAAAGAAAATTAAAGCTAGACCAACTTATTTACATCTGTTCTGTGTACTCTATGCATGCGGTGGGGCTTGGCCTTTCCATTGCCCTGCATAGTTGACCTGCATCACTACTTATAATGAATGCCATATCCAACGTTACTCAATTATGGATAAAGCGCACTCGCCTAGTGGTCTTATGTACCAAGCATGGGGTTCGTAGACCATTACAGCCTGCGCAGCCGATGGAGTTGGAACTAATCTTACCCAATCCAGTATTGTTGCAACAAAAGGTCGGTAGCACCTACATAATATTCAGTAAATTGAATAAGGATGAGATTAAGAATCGTAACAAAAACGCACCTCAACAAGTAAGATTATGTTATTCGTTTTAGTTTTTTGTTGAAATGGATGCACCCGAAGAAGAAAGACCCTATTCAATGAGAAATTGAAGAAACAACAATTGTACGCAGGAGCTATTAAGCTCACCGCAATTCAGCAAAGTTATTAAGATATAAAAGATAAAAACTATATAAGTCCTCCCACTTCTTCTAATGTATTAGCAAACATTAGAGACATATGAGATTATTTTATAGGACTATGTGATTTTATATATTAAAGTTAACGATGATGAATTATATGCACTCTGTAGACATTCTCAGGAATCCAAATTTTTTGTCCCAAAATTTAGCATCTTTCATATATCATTACTCAAAATATGAGACATACTTATCTATTTCTATCATAGACCTTTACCAACAAAATCACCTAAATTTTTAATAGTATGTGGAACATTTTACTTGGTGTTAAATAAATAAGGTATTAATGAAAATCAACTTGCATCCTTTGTAATTTATATATATATATATATATATATATATATATATATATATATAGTGAGCAAACAGACATGATTAATTATTCCCATGCAATTCCAAACCAGCAAAATTGGCTACCTTTTGAAAAGGCTTGCTCTCTCCCAAACTCCTCATAAAGCTATCCTTCTCTATAACAGTCTCCTCCGTGGCCATGACTACGCTTCCTCCAACGTCGACCACCTCACCTTCACCTACGTCCTCAAAGCCTGCTCTCTCCTCCATCCCACCACCATCGCCATGAACAAAGGCCGTGAAGTCCATGCGCGCATCCTCAAATGTGGCCATATCTCCGACATCTTCATCCAGAATTCCCTCCTGAACTTATATTCCTCTGTTTTTGCCGATGTTCTTTCGGTCCGTAAAATCTTCTCAGATATCGTATCGCCGGATGTCGTGTCGTGGACGACGTTAATATCAGCTCTTGCAAAGCATGGAGAAGCGGAGGAGGCAATTTCAGCTTTTGCTTCCATGAAAGTGAGGCCCAATGCAATGACTCTTGTTGGTGTCTTACCCGCTTGTTCTCGGATAAAAGACGTTAAGAATGGCAGAGCTGTACATGCATTTTTCTTGAGGAGTACTGCGAATGGTGCTATGGAGTATAACCTTATTCTGGGGAATGCTTTGTTGGATTTGTACATGCGATGCAGGGATTTCATGAGGGCGCAAAGGTTGTTTGATGAAATGCCTCAAAGAGATGTTTTCTCTTGGACAACTATGGTATCTGGGTTTGGGAGAAACGGCTTCTCAGAGCAGGCAATTGAGGTTTTTCTTATGATGCTCGAAGAAGGGAAAGTTGCTGCAAATGAGGCAACTTTTGTGAGCGTACTCTGTGCTTGTGCTTCTCTAGGAACTTTGAGCTTGGGCAAGTGTCTGAACTCGTATGCACTCAAGTATGGACATGGATCGGATTTTTTCATAGGCAACGCCTTGATCAGTATGTATGCCAAATGTGGGGATGTTGGCATGGCTTTGAAGGTGTTTAATGAGCTTCCCTGCAAGGATTTGGTGTCATGGTGTACTATTTTAGGCGGCTTAGCACTCAATGGGTTCGCAAAGCAAACATTTCAGTGTTTCTCATTGATGATATGCCATGGGCTCAAGCTGGACGGTGTGGCCTTCCTTGCGATGCTATCAGCTTGCTGCCATGTTGGTATGGTTGAGCAAGCAGCACTGATATTCAAGTCGATGACTGAAGTTTATGATATCGTTCCCCAAAAGGAGCATTATACTTGCTTAGTAGATGCTTACGGAAGAGCAGGGAAAGTATCAGAAGCTGAAGAGTTGGTGCAGAAGATGCCTGTTGGACGCGATAGACATGTATGGGGTTCCTTGCTGAGTGCTACTAAAGTCTGTGGTGGTACCAATGAGCTAAGCCAGAGCCTTCAAAGGAGAATACTCAATGAGGAGATGTTTTTGGGTGCAGGTACGTATTCTCTTATGTCCAACATCTTATCTAATGTTGGGAAGTGGAAGGACTCGGATGATTTGAGGGAGCATATGAAGATAAGGGGAATAAAAAAAGTTGCAGGACGTAGCTGGGTTGAAGTTGCATAGTTCTGAGGTGGACGCCATTTAGAAGGTCCAGTACCCAGCTTCACAAGTTTATGATAAAAAAAAAGATCCTTTTTTATGAGTGATTGTTTATCATGTTCAAAACTTCTAATTCAACGTTAGATTTCAGATAGAGCGCCACATGAAATTGGTCCATAAATTAATCTCTAAGTTCATTTTTTGCCAAATTTCAATTTTTTTTTGGCTGAGTTCAGTTTATGAACTGTACTTCAGACTCTACGGGGCTAGCTTTATTGTCCCACTGTATCCATAATACGAAAAATCGATCTTACAACATTTTTTTTTTAAAATATTTTTAAATAGATATTTTTGAGACTTCAAAATTTTTGTAACGAGTAAAGACTTGGAAAACATAAAATATTTAGAAGTATTTTTTTAAAGAATTTTTAATTAAAATAATAGAGCATGTCAAATTTTATTTGGAAATTAAAAGTTTCTTTGAAAAAATATTTATATATATATATATATTTGTTTTGGGTTGATTTAACAATTATTAGGAAAAAAGCAGCCAAGAAGGTTTTCAGATGTTGGATTATCCATGTAGCGTGCTCAAAGTGTCAGCTTCCTGCTGCTTCTTGATATTGCTCTCTATAACTTTGCAAACCCTTTTTATGTACAGCCAATTTTCCAAAGAATTGAAATTCTCATGTACTATACTAGATTACTTGCAATCCAACATGTCTTTTATAGTTTCTTGACTCTTTGCTTGATTATATATATATATATATATATATATATATATAGACTAATCTTCACTCGACAGGAGATTAGTCCACTCATGTCGACTCTGCAGCCGTCATATCATCGCGATCCGACTGCTGAAATCGCGCGCGCATTTTCCATGCGAAAGTCGCTAGCGACTTTTAAAAATTGCTAGCGACATTTCGTAAAAATCGCTAACGATTTTCTGCTCTGCAAAAGCGCGCGTTTTTAGCCGTCAGATCGTGTGATTCTACGGCTGCGGAGTCGACAAGAGCGCCTAATCTCATGTCGAGTGAAACTTAGGCGCTATATATATATATATATATATATATATATATATATATGTATATACATATATATATACATATATATATATATATATATATATATATATATATATATATATATATCTTTTCCACCCTACAAGCCTGCAGCGCGTCATATATAAGGTGATTTATTTTTACGTAAAAATCACTATAGAAGGAAGTGGGAATCTTAGTTTAAAGGATGAACTATTTGGTAATTAGGATTTGATCGACCAATTTGTAAATGGCTTCATATATGATTGACTCACGGCAGTGGTGAAATTCACTCTTACAAATGATATTATTTTTCGTTTTAGTAAATAGTTCATAACAGGCCCACACCAAGTGGCCTGTAACTAGGCGAGCGCCCAGTCACATATTTGAATCTCAGCGTTTGTAAATTTTTAATTCTATAGGGTGCATGCCAGTGAGTTTAAATGAAGGTCCAAATATCAAATATAATTCATAATCTCCAGTCAATATATGATCGTTGCTAAAACACGTAAGTCGGACGTGAAGATTCGGTAGAACTACAGTGAGCATCATTCAAGAATTTATATATTATAAAATCGTACAAAGTTGACAAGTTATAGACATAGTCTCTCACTCTCTCTTTCTCTCTCTCTATATATATAGAACAAGTCAAACGGATGAAAGTATGCCGAATTGAAATGTGAAGTAAGAGTATCAATATTTTTACGATGATTTAGCTGCGTAATTAATGACTTTGATTGTTTAAAGAGAAGATTTATTCGTGTGCATGCTGGAATCCATTATGCTAAAAGAGAATCTCATTCGCAACATATACATGTTTTCTTTCTTTTTCTTTCCTTTTCTTCCCCCCAATTAAATAGTTAGCCTACCTTCTAGTCAAACCCATCTTCTCCAAAATCCAAATCCAACCTTTCGGAGACTCTACCCATCTAGAAGCTCCATCTTAAGCCCATTATTAAAATGACGCGGCCTAGATTACAGTTGTCCATTTCTACAGCCTTAAATAACTACCCAATTTTAGCCAACCCTCACCGGCCTTGTGCTTGCTCAAACTCTCTCTCTAATCTTTATCTCATTATTCTAACTAGCGTAATATAATACTAGAGAATAACACATCCGCGATACGTATATAAAATAGTACATAATTTATAACTTACTACGGAATATAAGCCACACAATATTTATAATAATTATTATAAATTTAAATATAATTTTACTATTAAATAATTATGTTGAATATAAGATATCAACAAATTTTTTTTTTGCGCTTAAATATTATAGATATATACGATGCACAGCTTTATAATTGTATATTTCTTTATTATAATAATAACATAGAAGATACTATATGTATTTAATATATTCTTATCGACAATATTATTTACATATATTTTTAATTATCAGCTCCTTTTTTATAGTATAAATGCTTGCTTTTTAAATAATTATTAAACCAAATCAAAATACATGTTTATACATATTTTTTAATATTAAATTTTAAAAAATAAAAATTTAATGTACTTTATATTTTTAACGTTAAATGTTTTTTTAAAATATCTTAGATAATTGTTATTTTGTGATTATAAATACTTTGAAGCCTCAATTTTTAGAAATATTTTTTTAAAAGTATTTTGATACAAATTATAAGGGTGTCAGAAACTTGCTAAAAGATATTAAGGTGTAAGATATCGGATGTATGTCGGAGACGTCAAACACGTATTAAAATATTTATAAATATATTAAAAGTTGTTAAAAAAATTAAAGTTAAAAATATTAAAAGAATTTAAATAATTTTAAATATAGAGTATTGTTACTCCGTTTTATCAAACTGTTAAAACTTTTGTTACTCTGTTTTGTACGTTGAAAAGAAGTGAAGCTGCTACTAATATCATTATTATTTCTGATTTCTGAAGAAGTGAAATCCATAGGAGGGGAGGGAGAGAGAGTGACAGACAGACAGACAGCTGCAGAGAGAGAGTAGTCTCGAGAGATGCTGCAGCTGTTTTTTGCGGTGGCGTTCTCGGCGGCGCCGTTGACGCTGTACGTGCCGCCGATGAGGAGCCTCAACCTCTTCGTCGAAGTCATAGAGGGCTTCGTCCGCCAGACCGCGGTCTATTCCGCCAGCGTTTATCCGCGCGCCCGCCTCGGTTTCTCCCGCGTCCTCGCCGCCCTCATCCGCTCGCTCAGGTAGATCAATAATTCATCGTCAATTACAACTACTCTAAGATGAATCGATCCCTCCATCTTTCTATCCTTTGGTTGGTAGATCAAATTGATCAATCAATCGGTTGATTGATTGGTGTTTGTATACTTAATTTGGTGGGATGTGTTTAATTCGTGTTGGATGTACTAGTAATTAGATGAGGATAATGAGATCTGTGTAAATATTTTGGCAAACTTGTTCTTTTCCTTTCCTTCTTATAATTTTCCAATACGATTGCACGAAATTTTCTCTCTGAATTTTTTTTCATGGGGTTGGTTTGAGGCTACAATCGTGATTTAGGAGCTGATTTTGGTGATCGAAAAGTATGTTCTCAGCAGAATTTATGGTTTTTTTTTTCTTTTCGGTTTGATGGAAGAATTAGTTCTGATCGAAGTAGAATATTGGAATCAGATATCTCATCTGTTCTCCAGCTTTATTCGTAAGCAATTCGATTGTGCGTTTTTCCCGTTCCTACAATTAATTTAAGAAAACTAACAACTTAGAAACAAACAAAATTTCTCTTTATTTCTGCGAAATCGGGACAAATCGTCGCCAATTTTGCAACAGCACTATAAGTTGTGAGGTTTCCCAGGTCTCCACCTTAATTTGCCCGTGATGCAACAAATTTGTTGTAATTCTAGTTACGAATGTATCATCAGATTCAGGAAAAAAATATGAAGAAAACTGTGTAATTCGACTGACGAATGTATGATCAGATTCACACACAAAAAAAGAAAAAAGAAAAAGAAAAAGAAGAAAGAAAGAAACCCATGTAACTCTACTTACGAATGTATAATCAGATTCAGAAAGAAAAAAAAAGGCCGGTTGGACCTTGGTTACTGAAGATAGATTGGCCTAGTTAAAACTTAAAACTAAGAAATTGGGTTTTTTTTTTTAAGATTATTGAAAAAAAATTCTGTTTGTAACTGGTTTATTTTTGTGCGACCGTTATAACAGATAAACTTACGGATGGTATTGATTCATATTTCATCAATCGAAGAATTACAATCTTTCGATATGGACAGACTTGATGATCCGTGTTACTCTCTGCAAGGTGTAGAGATTGAGTTATTTAAATTCAATTCGATCAATAGGGTTAGTTACTATTGGAATCTGGTTTGGTTGGTTGGCAAGCTTCAAACGCTTTCCCGCTCGCTAATACTATCATGTTAGTGCAAAAATTAAAAGCGTACAAGTTCTAGCTATAGCAATACTTCGATGTGCGTTTTTTTTTTTTTTTTTTTTTTTTTTTTTTTTGGTGCATTTGGAAACAATTAAGGGCTTTTTCTCTTATCATGATGTTCTTTCTAGACAAGATTAGGACAAGAACAATTTTCTATCTCGGTCGGAGTATAAAATATGTTACGGATTATAACAAGCAAAGTAACATTAGACATGTTTTTCTTATATCTACTCCGTTCAAATTTAATGTGTTATTAAAATTTATTAACGCTTCTCAATCCAATCTATATTCATATATATAAAACTGGTTGATAAAAATTATTATGCTACGTAGTATTTTGAATAATCTTTGATGTGACATGTGTTATTTACTCTTATTCTAAACAAATCATGTGACATGTGTATTAATTGATAGGAATTCATAAGGTCATATAATTTATTTTGAAGAATATGAAAGATCTACTATTATAAAAACTATTTAATTAAAATCATAATTTATAAAAATAATCTAAATACAGCATAAAATTGTATAAAAATAATTATTTTATATATTATTTATTATGTAATATTATTTTTTTAAAATAAATCTTTATCATGTATAAAATTTTTTAATAATATATATATATATATAATTTATCGTCAATTCTCGAATAATTTTATGTATGATATTTGACATTTCTTCTTATTCTAATAATATATTACGAATAAAATATAATATTTTAATAAAAATAAACTTTGTACGAATTAAAAATATTAAAAAATTAGATAATTAAACTTTTTAACATCATTATTTATATATATAATTATATATTAATTTATAATTGTGCATCGCACGGGTGTAAAACTAATTTAACTGACAATGTGACCACTTGTTTTCGAATAATTATAAGGGAGACTTGCATATTAGCTCCTCCGTTTAAAAACACCTATTTAGAATTATTTAAATTTTTTGAATAAAAAAATTATAGATCAAATTAAAATCTTTTTTTTTAAAGCTTCTCCAGAAAATATTTATATAATAATTAAAATGCTACTGACACAAATTCACAGACAACGGCTAATTTGCAATAAGTTCAAAATAAAGTGATGCTTTGTAAAGACTTCTAAAATTCGGGCTGATATGTGATTTTTCCTAATTATAATCATTGGGTCCAAAAAGCAATAAGTAACCAAATAATAATAACAAAGTAGTAAAAATTACCGGTATCCTACGGTCAGCGAAATATACCCGATCCCTAGTATACATTGTAAAAGTGACATGCTCATGCGCACATAATTGTATCGCCATCACTTTCCTGACTATATGTATATGAATCACCGTAAAATTTTCAACATAAGTATAAATGCTAAAAAACTCCACGTGCAGATACGTATAAAAAATCAAGCATCCACCACCAATATAAGAATGCACATCTTTTTTTTTTTAAGAATAAGATATTACCTGCATTAAGAATGTGTACCGTGACGTAAAGAGATACCATCAACTCATACATTTGTACAGGTAGAATACCAAACCCCTTCCTAACCCATTTAATCTTAACTATGTGCTCCTTTTTGTGCTACCGTCAGGAAGTACTTCACCAAATAATCTCCCACGTAGCTCGCCCCAATTTCTACTTCTGGCGGCGCAAGCGGCAATACACAATTGGGCAAGCCCAATAACACCTCAACACCCAACAACACCCGTCTATGGGCAATCCTTCATAGCTAATGAAGCTAATAAGATACTAGTAAGGTCAAATATACATGTGCAGACATGCATGTATCAATGTGTTGTATATATTTCTCCTACACATATACATGCTTTTTACCTCTTTAACTACCGGTTAAATAATTACGATAGCGCATCGTGATTTCAAAAAAGACATGTCTATCAATCAAACATTGTCATACTACATCCTCCACTATGTTTCTCAACTGTAGAAACACATGCATGCAGGTATTGTAGAGGTGAAGTAACTTTTGTCACATTCCTTTGGTTCTTCATGACGTCGGGCAAAATATATGCTTTATACCACACTTGCCACCATAGGAATTTTAAGAACACAATTGAAACTCTCTCACAAATTGGTGGCCATCTGTCCACATCTAGCTCTGCCTTTATCACATGCAAAAGTCCAATGTTCTTTAGAAACTTTCTACAATCAATTATGGGCTTCACTAATAATTAAGTTCTATTATGTTCTTTTAATATTTGCATTAATGTACAAATTCGGTTATGCTTTCACCAACTACTTGATCTTGCCAGGCAAGTCCATACTCTTATAGTCGGAATCACTAATCTAAATAATGTTAAAAAACCTAGCCTTTCTTTTCGAATGGTTTTACTGTAATCCTTTACCAAGCTATGATGAGCACATTAAGATGCTATACATGAGAAAGATGCGAGTTAAGCAGTTTTAATATACATGTTTGTCCATAAAAATTTGTGTTTTCTATTTGATAAAATAAAATAAATTGGGTAAGCAATTTATTGGTTTGCTAAATAAAAAGCTTGATTATCATGGCGGATTATCATAAATTTTTCTATAAAATGAAATGTTATGATAGTGCCAGCACAAAGGGGTGGTGATCAAAACACTCCTACACGAGAATATGGATTCAATTCTTCCAACAGGTTAAAAAAATTATGATAATTAATTGGTTGCACATTAAATAATAAAAATTTGTGATAACAAGTGGATAGAGCAATATTCCAAGGCAACAAGTTCAATGGTTCAAGCAATCAACTTTGTGGTGCTACATCAATCCTGTATTTCGCAGCAATTAAATGAAGGAAAGAAACAAACTAAGAGAAGAACGTTCAGCAGCAGTAATCACAGTTTCAAATATCCCAAATGGAGATTGGAAAACTCATGAGTTCGTCGTGCAAGTCTACGTGATCTCCAGCATCCGGCTGCCCATGCACGCCATGCATCTCCGCCAGATTGTCCCAATTAATTATCTCATGATCATCAAACCCTAAAACTTCCTCCTCAGCCAACCCAACAGCTGGAAGGCTACCGCTCCTTTCCTCCGCTTGAGCTTCAGCTACTTCTTTCTCGCTTTCTTCCTTCTTCAGCACCCCCAACTGCTGTAGAAACTCGTTTAAATCCATCTGCGGCTTCTCTCCCACCAAAGTATTATCGGTCTCAACTGTTGCAACAACTTCCACGTCATCACCGGCCACATCAACACCACCGCTTCTTGATATCAAGCTCTCAAATGGATCACTGTTATTGGTTAAATGTACTCGAAAATTAGCTGAATGGGAAACCCTAGTAATGCTTGCAACAGCAGCAATAGCTGTAGTACTAGTAGAAGCTGACGAAGAAGAAGAATAGCTAAGATTTGACGTCATATTGCTGATAGAACTATTCTTGATCTCCTGAAGTCGCTGGTGAATGGCATGAACGTTGTGCTGCGCTGTCAAATTGAGGATCGGAAAGGCAATATTATTTGACGACTTAGACGAAGCTGGCGATATCGTAGGGAAGACGTACTTAAGACGATGGAGATGGTGATGATGGTGGTGAGAAGATCGAAGATGGGGGAGATTTAGGTAAGCATCAGGGCCGTAAAGGCGGCGGGCGGCTTCATCGTAGGCGAGGGCGGCCTCCTCGGCAGTTGCGAAAGACCCGAGCCACAGACGGGTCCGCTTTCTGGGCTCGCGGATCTCGGCCACCCACTTCCCCCACGTACGCTGCCGGACACCACGGTACTCGCAAGAAGCATTCTGTGGACCACCTTTACCCCTTGCCGGCCCCTTCTTCCATGGTCGTGCAGCCGCACACGATACCGGAGTTTTCCTGAAGTTGTAGGGCTGCTCCATTGGACTAGAAGAGAGTGAGTAGTGCAAGTAGACCTTGCTAGGTATAGCATTTGCTGTAAGACGGGAATGTGAGTGGGGGCGCGGGGGTATTGAACTAAGTAGAAGCTGTAGTGGTGTAAGGTTTAATTAAATGTTGTCACGGTGAGAATAACTTTTGACGCCTGCATGTGACCGTTGAGCATCCAAGGAATTCAAGGATTAACACACAAAGACCATGCTACAATCCTACTTGATTAATACAAGATTATTATGTGTCTTGATGTACTCGCACTACAACAAAAATAAATTTTAGCAACTGACTTTTCAGCGATTGCTGTAAATAAGTCGTTAAAGACAAACTTTTATGACCGACTAAAAAGCAGTCACTGAAAGTCAGACCTTCAATTACCACCACAATATCGGTCACTGAAAGTTCCGTTTTCAACGATTGATGTTGAATCGGCCATTAAAAGTCTGACTTTTAATGTCCGATTCTTTATCGATCATTGAAAAAGGAACTTTCAGTGACCGATTTTTAGGCGGTCATTGAATTGGTATCTTTTCAATGACCGACTAACAACGGTCACTAAAAGAACAATTTTTCGTGACTGATTTTGCTAGTAGTCACTAATATTACGGCTTTTAGTGACCGGATTAATTGCGGTCGTTGAATCCGTAACATTTGAATTTGAATACAAAGAGATTTTGGACGGAATTGATATATTTAGGCGGGATTTCAGCCCAAAATTAATAGACCACCGAAGTTTGATTCAAAATGTGAAGTTATTTTTGAACAACAACACAGTCCATTAATACATTTCTTAATATTCACTTTACCATGTCATAATTATCGATAGTAGACTATCTATGAAAATATTTTTTTTAAGAAGAAAGAACTTGCTATCAATAAAATGTACAAGATTTTAGCTGATCATTAAATCAATGTCAAAATCAGATACAATCACACTTATAATTTAAATTTGGATTATTCTGTAATTACTATATTAAAGATATTTTTCACAAGCTGCAACCATTACACTTGTAGCCCATCGTGTAAATGTTCAATGTAATTCGTGTTTAAGGTACAGTTGGAGGTAAAGTTTTGGTTTTTATATCTAAAAGCAAACAACTCTACAACTATACTTGTTAAGGGAACTGCTTCCATATCCTAAGACTTGCACAAACTGCTATTGACAAAGATAGGTATCCATAAATAAAAAAGAAAACCATTCGAGACCAATGACAGATCCAAAAATTTTACGCAGGGGTGTCGAAATACAAAATAATATATGTAAAAATTTACAATCAAAATTTTTTTCACAAATTTGACTAATACGTCGCAAGTCGATAACAATAATTAATTTAGTCGCTACAAATTTAGTCTGAGACCCTCTTATTTGCTGCTCCCAGTCGTTCTTCTGATATAATCCGACCTTTGGTTGCAGTTGGATGATGTGTTATAGTGCGCAGCAAGTATTTTGCTAACACCTCGAGTTTTGGAAAGTGAGCTCAGGGGGCTCGAACACAGATTAAGCTTTAGTCGTATACGAAGAACATGAGAATGACTTGAGAAAAGCACGTTACTACACATACTGCTCGACAGTCTACCTGGTTTCATTCCTTCCGTCTAAAAAATTCCATGCACATGTGAAAGTATTAAACAGGGCTGCAGCTTGTACTGACGGCGAACGGAGAAGAAGATAGCTTGAAAGCCTTGGCTTAATGATTTTAAGAAGCTTTTAAAGTCCACCTCCCAGCATTTTTCATTCTCACGGGCTCCAGAACTCACATGTACATCAGTACATGACGCCTGGCTCACGAGCTAATCAGACACAAATATCAACCAGAATACTTCAACTTCTTAGATGCTATCTAGCTAGTTGCCCTTGCTTGAGGAGTCTCTAAACACTGTTTTATTGCTTTAGGCTGGTGATCAATTATCGGCCGAAGTTGAAGCCTTCTCCTACGACTTCAGATTGCAGCAGTCCGAACATCGCATGATGGATGCATGTATAGATCATCTGATCTTGATACCTATGACTTTTGGACAGGCATCTGGCGAATGTCCACACTTTCCAGTAAAGGTCATAAGCTCCAAATCTCCAATGAATTAACTTACCAATGCCATATCTCAAGTCCACGGCGACCTCGCAAATCTCAAAGCGACAACTTGAATCGGTTAATCCTAAGATTGTTTTGCTCTAATTGGCATCAGAAAGATATGACAAGCAGCCACAGAATAACCAAATGGTTGTGGTCTAGTGGTAAAGGATGCGGCTAGACATGGTAAAGGTCTCGGGTTCGTGCCCCCACACAATCACTTGGAAAAGGGTAAAATTTAAATTAGCACTATATCGCCTCAGTCTGGACTTCCACTCAAAACGGAGTTGGATACCCAAAAAAAATAAAAATAAAGGAGCAGCCACTGGCTAGGTCCCGCCTGGCACTATGAAATAATGTGTATTACATAAATTTTAATGCAAATGACAGCCAAAATCATCATGAAGAACAATACTACCCTATAAAACCTTGTCAATGTGATAAAACCATGCTTCACACTTGTGAAGGTACAATCACGCCTATGACAAAATAGGCCCCCAGTCAAAAATAAACCCGCAATCCCAATCAGGCTTGACCTAAAACTGCCTCCTTCAGCGAACTGTATATCAAAGAGAGAGCTAGCAAATGTGGAAGAACAAAGTTTAATCATTCATTCCATCTGAACTTCCGAACCCACCGACGTAGAATACATGCATCTCTACAGGCTGATCTCAACCATCCCAACCGTATACCCTCGATCTGATAAATAGCTAAAGATTGATCAATGTTGTTTCGTTTGTCTCTAAAAGATGGCATAAACAGGTTCCTACTTTCAACTCATGCTATGCGGATAAATCAACACATTTTTCAAAGTCAAACCTGAAAACATAATCTAAAAGTTAAACTCCTTCAAGTTAAACACGACCACAATAATGAATCTGCTTAAACTTTAACAAAGGACAAATACCAAGTTTATAATTTATATTCTCATTTTCAGCTCGCTTTTCATTGAATAAGCATCTAATTACCAGCAATTAGCAAAAGCACAAACAAAAGATGACCATCATCTTCTAATAAATCATTTCTTTTCAATTTTCAAAAGCCATGAGGCAATCTCACAAGATAATGTTAACACGCCATACACCCAAATATGAGATAGATACTGCGCATACCCCCAAAATTTTCTCTCAATCGCTTCTGCGCACAATTCCATTATCGTACAAGTATTCAGCAAATTCATCAATGAGGAAGGGCCAGGCACCCTCTGCATCATAGTTGGACAAAATGAAGGATCATAGTTGGGCAATGAAGTATCATTATAACTAATGGGAAGTTGTTTGCTATTCCTTGATGTTGAAAAAGTAGCAACAAACACCTTCTGGTTGTTGAAATAATAATAAGCCCATCCTCTATTTGAAATTTTAACAAGAAACTCCTGAACATTCAATATCTTCTAACAAAAGCTGATCTGGGGGTGAACCTGAAAGTTTTTTATGCAAGCAAAAGTCGATCCTAATGCAAGCAAAAGTGAACCTGAAAGCATGGCACACGCCGATTCCGAATTATGAAAACTCCGCTTGAATCTGACTTGGCAGGCTGGCAGCATAAGCCTTGTTTTGAAGTAACAAAACAACGTCAAATTCATTGTACAAGCGACATAGCCATATAGCAACTACACAACATTAGAAAAAAAAACAAATAGCAACTATTCCCAGCGACTGGCCCCCCTGGGTCAAAACTATGGCAGGAAGGAAAGGCTAACGGTTTTACTTTCTTTTATTACTTTTACTTCTTTTTTAAGAAATAAAAAATTGTGTCTCAGCAGGCAAGCATTTGCAAGTTCTGAGTTTGCCAAACAGGTGCATTTTCTGGATTAGAGTTGGCCGTGACCAACACTAAGACATATCTTGTGAGGGTCTTCGTCGAAAATTATCAACGGATAATAAATTGCTATTTGTATAATTTGATTGTTTATGGTTTGCACGTACACCTCACCAACACTCTACGCACACGGGGATCACTTTATGAACCTGTATAACTCGTCCAAACCCTACCTTCACCATTGGAGATAGCTCTTGATGCATATGCATGCACGTCCGATCTATCGCGCGGCACAGACAATTCACGCACCCGCTATATGAAGCAAACGTCAAACCCTCCACGGGTCTATGACGTGTTTATCTAGTTGATCTTGGGGGAGAACTTGTTAGACTTTTTACCATATGGTTATGTTGAATCCTTCTCCATGCACAATGAAAACAATGCATCTTTTATTATAAATGAATACTGATACAAAGGAAACTCAGAATTTTTCAAGAACTGAACTACACCAACTGGTACAATTTAGACAAGATAAGCATAAATACTAAGTTGTTGTCAACCAAATTATTGAAGACGGTAATATTTATAGAATATGCACCACATTTGTGCTCGTATTTGAAGTTAAAATGCTTTTTTTTTTTCAGTAGTAGGGTGGTGGTGGGGAAGGAGATGGAGGCGGAGGAGATTTGTAAAAGTAAGGAGGAGGAGGTGATGGAGATGGTGGTGGAGGTGATTTATACACATACGGTGGAGGAGGTGATGGTGAGGGAGGAGGAGGTGATGTATAGGCATAAGGTGGTGGCGGTGAAGGGGGTGGTGGTGGTGGAGAATTGTATAGGTAGGGTGGTGGAGGTGAAGGTGATGGAGGAGGTGGAGACTTGTAGGTATATGGTGGAGGAGGAGATGGTGAAGGTGGAGGGGGTGACTTATACACATATGGAGGGGGAGGAGATGGAGAAGGTGGAGGGGGTGACTTGTATACAATACGGAGGGGAGGGGAAGGGGAAGGTGGTGGAGGAGGAGGAGATTTATAGATATAAGGAGGAGGTGGAGAAGGAGATGGTGGAGGAGGGGATTTGTATAAATAAGGTGGAGGAGGAGATGGTGAAGGAGGAGGAGGTGAGTTGTAAATATAAGGTGGAGGAGGTGATGGAGAGGGTGGTGGTGGAGACTTGTAAGTATACGGTGGTGGAGGTGATGGTGAAGGAGGAGGAGGAGATTCGTAAATATATGGAGGAGGTGGTGAAGGAGATGGTGGAGGAGGGGACTTATAAACATATGGGGGGGGAGGTGAGGGTGAGGGTGGTGGTGGAGATGTATAGGCATATGGTGGCGGAGGTGACGGTGTAGGAGGTGGAGGAGACTTGTAGATGTACGGTGGAGGGGGAGTTGGTGAAGGCGGAGGTGGCGACTTGTAGTAATATGGAGGTGGAGCCGATGGAGACGGAGGTGGCGGAGACTTGTATGAATAGGGAGGTGGTGGTGAAGGTGATGGTGGAGGTGGTGATTTGTAGTAATATGGAGGGGGTGGAGACGGCGATGGTGGTGGTGGAGATTTATACAAATACGGTGGCGGCGGAGAAGGTGATGGAGGTGGCGGTGACTTGTACTTATACGGTGGTGGAGGGGACGATAACGGTGGTGGTGACTCGTAATAGGACGGGGACGGGGGAGATGAATAACTGTAAGGCTTGTCGGCTGTTGTTTTTGCGACGACGAACATCATCATTGTTACAATGAGCAAAGGAGGTGGCGTTGGATGCCCCATGATTATAAAACTTAATGGTTTACAAGGGAATACAAGGATCCTTTATATACACAAGCTCAATATCCTGTTGTCATCTTAGGAATTTTTTAAATGTTTCCTGCAATCTGAATGTAGGTAGGTAGGATCATAATGGTGGGTTCCGATTATCTTCACCAGTTCCTTTCAAAGACTTTGAAAATTAATGAACAAATAAGTTTTTTTTTATATGATATAATATGTGAGGACAAGGAAGATGATTAGATTTGATGGAAGAAAAGGTCTTGCTTTAAAAGTTGTGCAAGACCATTTCCTCTGAATTTGGAAGGGTTCGTAATTTACAGTAGATCGATTTCAAATGTTTTTGGATCTTCCAAATGGAAGACCAATATATATATATATATATATATATGTATATGAAGGGGTCGTTGAACGCTAGTAGGCTCTTGCATTCACTACTTCGCTCATCTCCAGCAAACGTGATCAATCAAATATATAAAACCAACGTCAAACTTCCACGGCGGTGGTGCCCAACCTCCATTGACCTCATCTCGTATATACTAAAAAATTAAAAATAAAATAAAAAATAAAAAATAAAAAAATAATAACATTTAAACATCATTCCACCGTTTGTCTACCGAGTTCAATTTTTATCCTAAAATTTAATCAAAAAATGGAGTAGTACAGTAAATCCTTACAACTCACTTTATTGAAATTCAAAATTATCGACCAATCCTACGTGAGAGACAGACCGCAATTATCTCTCAGCGCTCAGTCCTACTAACCAGCTGGACCAACTCTTAACTGTTCCGAATTTTTCAACGGAAACAAACCTTCTCTACAATTTCAAAAAAAGAAAAAAAAAAAGAAAGAAAGAAAGAAAGAAAACTCAAATCTATTATTTAATATTTTGTTGTCATGCAAAGAAATAGGATGCTTTGGCTGCCAACGAAAGTCCTCAAATCCCAGTAGAGTAACGAACTATTCTTCACATCCATCAGACTTCTTCCCCGTCACCAAACAATCCACCTAACCTAACCTCTGAATCATATGTACACATTATAAAAGACTATGCTTATATATATATATATATATATATATATATATATATATATATATATATATATATATCATCCTTTTTAAGTTTTTACGAGAAAATAATGCAGTAATGGGAGCCAACCAATTGGAATCATGGAAAATAAAAGAGCTAGAACGATTACAATAGAATTCCTCGTATGTTTTCATTTACTATAGAATTCCAGCTATATTTGACAGTAACCTAGGCCCCTAACAGTATTAAGTTTATTATTATATAGATGAACAATATATACTTTCTTAAAGAAATTATATTCTTAATAGATTGCAATAGTTTCAAGGAAAATAAAAGCTGTTGTTCTTTAAAACTTATATAAATCAGACCCTATTTTTAAAAATCTTTTGTTCAGAAACTTAGAAGTGTTCTAAAATGCTAGTATAATGTTGGCAGCATTTTTATCATATGTACATTTTAAGTCCAAGTCTTTATCCTTGGTCACTTTCAATTGCCCTTCAAATTCAAAGTCAATGGTTATTTCGAAACTATGGCATTTATTTGTTGCACTCAAGCGTGGAAGATGAGGTGGAAACTGCTTCGTGGATGGCATTCCATGCCTTTCTTTTTGTTGAGTTCATTTATTCTTAAAGATGGATGGATGGATGGATGTATGTATGTATGTTTATTTTGACGATTATTGGCAGCACATGTTTGAACCGCTTAATGACGAGAAATTGTTTGTATATGTTAACATGTTGCAAGGGACTACGTTCTTTTAGAAACTAATATTTCCCTAGAACACCAAGGAGAGCTACGCATCAAATATTCTCATGCATTATATTTTTAAAATAATGACAGAAAATATTCTCTATCAAATACACCTTACTAGATAGTTTTTTAACCATAATCTATTACACTATAGTCAGAAAATAAAATTCCAAACATGCCATGCCTCTGTCAATTCCTTGAGTACAGACAATTCTGAAAATTCACAAAATAATTTCTATCTCATATTATAGCATTACTAAACTTAAACTCATGAGTAATTGATTCACGAGCTATCCATCAACCAATCGAGCGACCCGGCAAGAAATTACGCTCATACATTATAGTATACAGAAATATGGATTCAAATCATCAACTTTGGTTGGGCCAAAGTGGTTGCCATTAAAAACTCATTTTCTAATGGATGACAAGCTGAAGGGTTATATAGATACATAAAAGATAAATAAATAAATATAAGCAATTTAGAGTATATTTGAGAAACATAAAACATTCTTTCAACTTGTTTATAAAGCTCAAAACCATTCAAAGCTTATAAAATCGATCTCAGTTTTTACAGGGAATAACACGCATAATATACCAATGTATATGAAACGCTTTTACCAGGTACACACGTACAAAGCAGAAAAATACCGTAGTCTATATAGTCGGTTCTAAACTGCAAGCCGCAATTCCATTTCATTTTACCTTTATAAACCTACAATAATCTTCTACCTGAACTATGAAGCCAAAGAAAAACAAAAAAAAAAAAAACATTAGACTCACTCGAAAGGTATACCAACTGCTGCCTGAGATCCCTGTATGAAGAAGCAGCTCAGCATGCTCAAACAGTTTTCCAACACATTCGAAATTTGGAAAGTCATGTTATTGTACATCCGCGAAGCAGACCGGACATGCCTGGACGGCAACATGGCATCAGCAAATAATGCACAGTACATAAGAAAGTTTTAGAGTCTAATAATATTTGTTCACTGCATCAAATGGGCTCACCTTGTTTATGCTGAGCCATTTCGAAATGCAGTCAGAGTGGTAGACATGTTTGCAAGGCAAAGTCATCTGTCGATCACCTCTCTTGTACTCCATCTGGCAGATAACACACCTGCAAGAATGAATAAATAAAGTATTTACATGAATTATATGCAAACAACAACACAACAACCCGGTGTGAATCCCCCCTAAGCAGGGTCAAATATGAGTTATATGACTTGGTTAATATCCTCCCATGCTTTCATGTGGATATCCATCAACATATCAGGTTTAAAGAATTTAAGGGTTTTTTAACCAGCGTGAGATAATTTAGTTATCGTCATCTTATGATACAACACTAAATGAGCAAAAACTTGTAACAACATTCATATTTATAAATCTCTTTCTTAATCAATATATAGAAGATGTATACTCCCACACGAGTTTTTTACTTTTTGAAGTCAGCATATACGACAAAACATATTTGGAAAAGGAACCAAGTAAATTCCACAAAAACCAAGTTATTTTGAAAAAAAACCTAAAGCATAGAGAATGAAATAAACATGAAATACAGTTTTAGACAAATAACAGCAAATTCGCTATCAACATTCTTGAACAGACGCACTAAATATTCTGCTACTTGGCCCTTCTATACGATGTTCCCTAATTCTCTACATACTTGGGAACTACTAAAACACTACAAGGGGAGACAGCTTAAAGCTCTACGAAAAGCAGGAAGACAAGGAAGATACACAAGCTCCCTAAAAACCCGTAACAAGTTTTTTCATATTTGCTTACTTATTTTATGTTTAGCAGGTATTGTTTAGTGGGTACTTTTTATTCTGTCTATTAAAATGCAATTTTACACGTTATGTTGGTTCACCTGGATATACATATATTCGTCAAAGTTTCAAATAATACTCATTAAAGTTTGATATGTTAGACTTCCTTCACTTTCAGAAATATCGGACATAATACAAGCTTATAACAGATAAACTCACACCTTCTTAATGCTCCAATATCCATTATCTATGGAGAAGTACAAAATGCACTTTGTGCATGAGCAATGAAGGTTAAAGAACCACAAGATTCTGCTAGAATATAAAAGAAAAACGCGATGGCATTTCCTTATATTTTAAAACGCATGAAACTTGCAAACAAACAAGTTCAACTCATTTTTTAAAAGGCAAAACGAAAATTACTAACATAACTATTCAATTCATTTTCAGGAAAGGGGCATAAATGAAAAGAGGCTTCAAATCACAAGTGCAAAAATGCTACCTTTCACCTCGACCCTTCCTCCTAGAAAACAACCTGCATTTGTATTTTGAAACTGGAAGTAAGGAGATGCGTTCCTGAGAAAGACCTCGACTCTGACTACCAACTGCTTCACCTAAATCAAGTAACTCCTGGTGATAACAATGGTGATCAAATTCATTAAATAGACTACACCACTTTACAAGGAAACAAAGAATTGGCGTAATTAAAACATATTCCTCCCCCAAAATTAGCAACATGTTTTAAGAGAACCAAGGAAATAAGATTCTAATGGTATCCTAACATTTACACACAAGTAGCATTTGAACTCCTGCTTAAAGATGTGCATGGAAAACGCCATTGTATTTCCCTCATTCAAGTAGCGCCATCTTGCTTCACAGGCGAATGTTTCTTTTGGCAAATGAAAATGCAGGAAATGCTCCGAACAATAGATGAGAAACACACCAATAAGATAGAAACATCTAACAACCATAATTAGGCAGACCAATGTTCGCAACAGATATAAGCATGAAACAAGGTGCAAGCTAATGCTGACATAGGAGACAGAGCGAGATGGTCCAATTCAGTAGCCGTTCTGACACAAGCATCCAAAATATAGGCCTCCAAAAGAAGTGATCTAACCCCAGCCCATATGCGCAAGAAGATTTAGTTGTCTGAGATTGATTAGGAAATAAATTGTTTAAGTTGATAGGACTTAACCTAGGAACTAGTAGGAGATATATTATAGTGTTTTTGTTTTATTAAAACACTAGGACTAAAGATTCGTATATGCATGCACATATTCTATTTCTTAAACAAATGACATTCAAATTACTCTAACATGGTTTTTAACATCATGCATGACTCCCCATCCAATCTTACCATCTGTGGCCTAAGCCATTCAAAAGCTTTATTGATATTTCTGCAAGCATTAGCTACGTGAAAAGCACGACTTTAAAAATTGTGATGCATTCTACCTTAATCACCATGTTCACTTCTTCAACATTTCAATAGATAGTAGAATGATTGGAGACTATGTCAAACTCTGCGGAAAAATCTCATTTTTAATACAAATGTATTATTGAATGCTAAAAGATGTAACCTAAACTTATTATTGCTGCATACAAGGATCCATTCAGCTGATCACATAGTGAGAGAAGGCTTTGTTTTTGTTCTGTTGTTTACTTGGTCCTACGAATTCTGCCTTTTCCTCTTCTTACCATTAAATGTGCCAAGTAAATACCACAAGTGAATTATGCAGGTGGCAAAGTGCCTTAAGTGCACCTGCATTAAAGTAAACAGCCGCTTAGCACATACATGTATGAGCATCTACAAAGTCATCATAAAGGAGGATTCATTCCTCAAAGCGAGCTGCAAGTACGGCGCATTATATCACGCACTCTCAGTGCTTCAAATGACAACCAGTCCAGTCAAAAATTTATGGCTCGTCAGACCTCTCTTCCAAATTGTCAAATCAGGAATTGAGCCCTCGAGGCCCGAAATCGGTTCTAATTTCTATCCTTGATATGTTTTTACCATAATCGAGTGATTTGCTAAAGAATATAGTCACTTCATATGTTGTATTTCATTTTTTGTATTTTATCCCCACTTTTGGTCATGAAGTTACAAATGCTAAAAGTCTAAAAGATTGCCTGAAACAACTGTACTCACAGGAGATTCATAAATAAAAAGTGGAAGAACAAGTTGACGATGATCAGTAATCAGTGGAAGTTGTATAAGCTAGAAGATCATGCTAATAGGCCTTGACGAAAGCTTCGGTTTTTCTAGAAGTTAATGGATTTGTTTCTAGGGCTGCATTTGCATTCTAACTAAATCATCTCTTTTTTACCATTCAGATTATTATAGAAAGCTAAAATGATGAGATTTCTAGTGAGCTTGAAACATGTATTCCTAGCATAAAGGAATCAAGAACAAAATAAAAAAGTACCAGAAAGAGGGATTAAGGTACAAAACCTCGTAAGTCATGTTATCTGGGTCAATATTATCTTGCCACCCGACCTGCAATTTTTATTGCAAAAAGTTTAGATCAGGCTATAAGCATAAATATCAATGAAAAAAACATATGATCGGAACTTTTAAAGAATAGGAGACGCATGAAAATGGAATGTAAGAATACCAAGTGAAGTAAGAATATCTGAATATAAAAATTAAAAGAATATATCTAAAAGTAGTAGAAAATATAATAGTATTTACGTGTTAAGCAGCTTTCTAGACCAAGTTGAAATGACTTGAATGACTTAAACCTTACTTTATCGTCAATTATTATTATTTTACACTAAACCATATACTGCTATGTCAAACATTCTAGAATGTACTGAGAGCACAAATTATCCACATGAGCGGTTAGAGAAGCATATGGATGTTTACTAGTACATAGTCTAAGTACATAATTTTGGAGCAGATCTGTAGAAGCTGAAGCACCTTGAGCTTTCATGGTTAATTCAAGGTACTTAAAATCTATATTCTATATTCTATAATATGGCCAGATCACGCTCTTACATGAGTGCAAGGTTGGTAATGTTACACATCGATTTGTACGAGAAATTATAGCCTTGAATTGAATTTTGTAGAGAACAAAGCAGAACTAAACTGATCATCCCATATGGAAAGCCACATCCATGTGCTACTTACCTGATGATTATTTATGGTTGGTTGCTGAGGTGGAAAACCTGCACAATATAAATAGATCTTAGTAAAAGAAATAACTAAACAATGGGCAGTATGCCATTATTAATATGAATGTCCTGAAAAGGCAATGACAAATATTC
Organism: Xerophyta viscosa; assembly: GCA_002076135.1. Lineage (NCBI taxonomy): Eukaryota > Viridiplantae > Streptophyta > Magnoliopsida > Pandanales > Velloziaceae > Xerophyta > Xerophyta viscosa. Next base: position 1,042,817 of record MJHO01000011.1, read on the forward strand.
AGTAGAAAAGCAGAACCATTAGAGATAAGGGTTCTCTAATGCATCATCTCACTTTCGTGAATTTTCAGGCTAAATATAACAAAGGCATTTGTTGGTATAAGGCACAATAGACTGAGGGAAAGGGACTGCATGGAGATTGACATAAAGAATAAGCAATGAGTTATACAAAGAGGCAAAGAAACAAGTAAAGCAATTTATTTTACATATTAAGATGAACCAATCGGCAATCAGCACAGGAGTGAAATAAGATCGGGCAAGGTATAGCAAAGAACCAACCATTCCAGCCCAATCTATATCTGTTTCGAGCACAATTATTTTCTGATGTTTCTACTGCTAGCTAAAACTCTACTTAATACTCTTCTACCATTCATTGGGAATAATCTAAGAATGTTACTCGCACCATGCTTCATCATTGGAGGGTTAAGGTTAGGCAGGCTTGAGGATTGTGAACGTATTGCAACAATCGCAGGCTTGCTCGTAGTGAAGTTATTGCCCCAATTAATTGCAGATAAAGCTATCAGGTTCACAAGGTTGAAGAAGGTCAAGAACGATTACGGAGGTGAGCTTCAATGCCCCTAGTCAGTAGGCGAGCGCTAAAAGCGCGCTGAGTGGCCTTTAGTGGATAGGCCATACTGTGTTGGTGATAACTACGGATCAAAGAGGAGGGCTATAAAGTTGTGTCCTGGTTGGAAAACAAAAGAAAAGTTTGTAGTTGTGGTATTCGGTTGGGGATTAGCAGCGGGACTAGTTAAGAGCCGAACTCGAATCAACCAAAAACTCAAACAATTTTCTTTAGGCGGGAATTTTGACAACATGTACCAATTCCAATGCGGTTACGTGTCAAATCACACCAGCAGGTAGAGAAAAGGAGAGCGAATGGACGCCAGGAGATGATTGGTACAATAGGAAAAGTGGAAGAGAGAGAGAGAGAGAGCAAGTAAAGAAAGAAAATCAGAAAATAAAGATAGCAAGGAAAAACATAGGACAACAGGGCTGGCTTGCGAGACCCTGTTGCCAAAAATCCTATAGAAGCACTAAATACTCGTCGCCCCAAGACTTTTTTTTTAGTGAAACCTCTCATGAATCGCACAGAACTATTTGAATTTCCTATGTAACAAGGAAACCCGCTATAGTATTTCATTGTAGAAAGACTCCGTATCAGAACTACATGTTAAATTACATTTCCTTACATTCGTGTGTATCCTGGCTCATACTTGCATTTGTACCAATATCCCCATGCTGAACAACTTCATGCAAATTGATGTCATTCGATGGTGTTGTGTTTTCCCAATGCCTTCTACTTGCATCTACTCTTGATGTGTAGTCACTATTAACATCATATGCATGATCAAAATTGTAGTAAGAACTGCCTCCTAGACCGGAATATTCATACTTGTATGAGTTGTTATTCATTGTTGACATATAAGAGCTTCCCTGCACAATAAGTACTTGACTTAAGCAAAAGAATAGTGATCAGGGGAGAACTTAGGTTATACATAAATGATAAATCAGCTTGAATGAAAGAGAAACGCAAGTGATAAGACTCGATGCAGATATTAGCAATACAGTTATATGCCTATAAGAAATCAAACTCCTTACAAATGTGAAGCCAAAAGGGAAGCCAGAAGCACTTAGAATATCGAGTCAATTATAGATGAATTAGCAGTATCCAACAAGGACAACAATTACAGATCAAAGGAAGGATGACGAAAACTGAGAGGCTGTTGATCAGGTATGGATACTCATACAAGTGACGAATATTTTGCCAGAAGATAAATCTTCATCATTTTCAGCTAAAGCTACCTGTACATTCAAGGCTTCAGACAGGGCAAAATCAGCCTGAGCATATGTGAGGCCTTCAAAGAAATCCATAAAGCTTTCGGTGACGGTGAAAGGAAATCCAGTGTTTATATAATGAACTTCCACCTGCCTGTGAATGTTCATTTTGATTTATCTAATCAGAATACCTGTCAGAGGATACATAGCATGTCAATTAAAAGAACACCAAAATTATGATTTAACATACATCGGAGAATTACTTCAAACTATTTTACCACGAAGCATAAAAAATCCACCAAAATCCTAATACACCACTTTATAGATGCATCCGGACCCTGCAAGTAGATCATAAGGATCAGCTCCAATTGTTGCTGTCTAGCAAAACGCACAGCCAAGAAAAAGGAACAAGTTCAGTTACTTGAGTTGTATTTAATATATCGATTTTAGCTTGAACTTTGAGTTAAATACTAGCCCGAATAAATGTTTCATAACTTACCCCAAGTGTCTTTGACCAGTCCAGCTTTTTCTCAGCAGACTAAAAATAACCGATAAACATGCCCTGTTCTCATCTAGTTCCGCTCCAATTCCTGCATTGTATCCAAGAAGTTGTAGAACATGATTAAAAAAAGATTCATACAAAGGAACACACCAATAGATCCGCATCTCATGTTCATTATTATACATAAAAAAAAAAGGAGGAAAAAAAATTTTTTAAAAAAAAAAAATCATCAATACCTGAAAATGAACAAGATCATTGATAGCAGATTCATTCCAATTATCCAACAAAATGACATGAAAGAAAGTCTACCATGTGTCATATGCTAAAAAGTAAATAAAAAAAAAACGTCTGTAACTATTGTAAGTCAAGAACCCGGTGAAGAAACTCGCATTGCATAGGTCGAGATGAACACCGAAAACTAAAAATATAAAAACGAAAGAAAGAGCGAGACAGAGAGCACATCCGGCTTTGTTGTTAGAAATTTCAAACAAAAAAAAAAGAGAAGAGGCATCACACAACTTTCTTTGTTGCGATTAAAACAAAATCTAATTGCGTGAGAGCGGAAGGGGCAAAAAAGGAGAGGGTAAATAAGCATCCTACTTCTTCCTGAGCAATCTCGACCCACATTGCAGAAGAAATACTTGTAAAACACTCAAATCCGCAACAAAATCCGGAAGGTGAGCGCAAGATATTCGGATTCAACACTGAAAGATAACAGAAACGAACACGCATCTCACCCATGCTCTTAACACGCGTTAAAAAAAGACAAATAATAGCTTGGAATCAGTGCTACGTGCAACTATTTGCGTGTGGATTTAGGAGATCGCCGAGTTCTAAGCTCTCAGATCAAATTATACAGCAACAAAAGCAAACACGCAGTCACTCTCTAGTCTCACCTGAATAAGTGAGATCCCGACCCGATTACAAAGCAAAACGAGAAGAGAAGATGGGGAGTGATATCTCCGAAAAGTAGCAATGGCGGCGGCGGCGCCGAAGCTAGAAATGTGGAAGAAGACGCGAGGAAATGTTGGGAGGAACTTGGGGGGCTGTCCGTCGCTTGTTTTTTATAGTAGTGCAGGTGTTGCAGTGCTTTGCCGCTTGGACCGAAGCAGAGGCAGCAGAAGGACGCTGCGCGTGAGCGTCGATCGAGATTGATGATCACGCTCAGCTCGGCAACATTATCAGCCCTCCCACCCCGCCCAGTACAGACAGACAGATATACAACCACCACGACTCCATATAGTGCAAGGTGAATCGGGTTTCCCACTTATCCTCTGATAATGGGAAACGTGATGAAACTCGGATAATGTACATCTCGGTTCCTGAACATGAAACTAAAGTTTAAAGTTAATCCTAATATATTCAGAAAATATTTTCGATCTTGAATTAAGTAAGCTTACTGGTTGCCCCCATATCAAATTTATTATAGCCATCCACTTTACCTCGAGATGTGTTAGCGCGGATCTTAAAGTGAATGGATGAACAGATTGTGGATCTCAAACTTGCACTAAACTTTGGGACCAATTATTATATATCATTAGGTCCTTTCGTCAGCTTCTAAGTTGTTGGGAGTAATAAGAAACTTTGCTCCCATCTTCTCTCCTAACAACTTTTCCAACCGTCTCGCAGGCCGCCTATGTAGCGTATTACATCTCAAAAGAGAAATAGTAGGAGGGATAATTAGCATGGTAATGTTTAGATCAAGTTTAGACAAAGTTCTGATATAATTACCAATATGGAACTTGAATACACTTGACATCCAGGTTCGGCAAAAATAGAAAAGATGTAACCGAGATGGTCATTTGGGTAGAATTAATTTACAGAAAAGCTAACCTCCTGCTTAATAGCCCGATGGTAAAAACTCTTACAAATGAGAGCAATTTAGTGTAAATTGATGACTCTTCCTAAAAGACGTTAAGCACTATTTTGTTCTAGTTATATCTCATGACAAGCCAGCGTATATGTCATTTGTTAAAATTTAAAATAATAAAGCTTGGATAAAGACTACTTAAGGGTTTACCCATTATGTTGGATCTATGGATTGGCAACTATTAATTCAATAAATAAATGTATATATATATATTAGGAATTGAACAGTAATATATGCCTTGTTTGTTTCAAAATGCCTGAGCTTTAAGCTGCAAAAATTCTGATTCAATGCAATCATCGGCAATAAAATAAAGCGAACAATAATAATCATCAAATATTAGTTTTCATATCATGCATTTAAAGAAAATTTAAGTAAATGTTTTATAACTTTAAATTTTTAGAGAGTTAAAATTATTTTAAAATGTAGAAACTATAAAATCCCAAGATATTTGTAAATATTATAAATTTTTTTATATAGAGATAATAAATTATATTAAAATTATAAATGGCATCGGTGCGGACGGCTGAATAACCGTTCTCAAGCAGGTGGGGAGCAGGCCAACAACTGAAAACGCAACGTGGTAACGTGTATCGAATTCTCTATCCTGTTCCAACTACGTGTGATACTCTTTCTTTCTTTTTTTATGAGAAGAGTGAAGGATAGCGTATCACGGGGGCCGCTTCGGTTGCACGCAAGAATCGGCGACTACCAGGGACCAAGGGACTGACCGTAGACCCTTGCAGGAAACTTTTATCTTTGATAGCAATATTTTGCAAATTAGGGTTCTACTAATACTTTTTGGCGGATAAAACGTAATTTCTTTGCTACTTTCGGCTCTATCTCTTAGTCTCTACATCAACTTCATATACTTTGCCGACCTTCAAATTTCATAGTAGTACTTTTTTTAGACTCAACCCTGATCCATAGTAGTTGCGCTTGCTTCGCAGAAAATACAAACAGTCTTATACGTTCGGCAATGACACAAAATTCTTTTACTTTTAAACAATAATGCTCCATTTTTTTAGATAATGACACGAAATTTTTTTAATACACCAACCATCGATATTAATAAAGATATATTATCTAATCACAATCCATCAGCTGCATTTGATCGAAACCACGGTCAGAAAATAAATTTCCGATCTGATATGCGTTCCAAATCAGCTTCAGAGTACTGACATCCTGCTTGGCCACCATATAATGCTCCTAATTTTTTAAATATAGTTTGTAATATTTTTTAAAAAAAATTCGTACAAATCAAACCTCTATTTTTTTATAATAATTGTTAAATCAATCCAAGATCAGTATGTGAGTAAGTATTTTTAGAAATATTTTAAATATCTAAAAAATAAATTTTGATTAACTATTTTTATAAAATATTTTTAAATATATATTTTTTTGTTCCGAAATCATTACTGATTATAAAATCTTAGGGCCTCAAAATATTTATTTAAACATATTTATAAAAAAAATTTGAACATAAAAATTATAATTATAGAGCACATAAATATATATATATATATATATTTATTAAGTAATTGTATAAGCTATTTAAAAACAAATTATCAAGGCTTTGCAAAACAGGAGTTTTTTTTGGCAAAACCTCTTATATATTTACTAAAAATTTATAGATTAATTAGATAATTTTGCACAAAATGAACTCATAACACGCTATTTTCTGAAAGGAAATATAAAGAAGGTCCAGTTAAGGTTAAAATCCATTGGCGATAGCTAGTCGCACGAAATCCACTTTTGTTTTATACTTATGGCTCACCTCTTTGCACTTTAACTAATTACTAGTTCTGCAGTACGATTTATGGTTATAAGTCATATATATAAATAATAATATTAAAAATTTTATTTTTTATTTTTTATTATATTTTTATTATTATATAATATATTTTTGTTAAATATAATATTTTATTCATAATATGTTATTAGGGTAAGAAGAAATGTCAAATATTACAAACAAAATTATTCGAGGATTGACGTCAAATGTATATATATATGATTAAAAGTAAAGTTTTATTTTCAAAAAATAATATTATATAATATATAATATAATTATTTTTATACTATATTTAGTTTATTTTTATAAAATATTATTTTAATTAAATATTTATTTGTAATATTAGATATTTATATCCTTCAAATAAATTATATAATTTTATAAATTTCTATCAATTAATACAAATACTATATGATTTGTTTAGGATAAGACTAAATAATATATGGGATATCAAAAATTACTTAAAATGCCATATGGTATAACGACTTTTATGACCCAATTTTATATATATGTATATAGATTATTCAATCTCCCGCATCCAATTTACTGTCACAAATGAGGTACTGCATATTAAATCAACCTTTATTTTTGTATTATTCACATCCCTCAACACTTCATTAGACTATTTTTAAAAAAGTTAAATATACAAATTATAAATTATATTACAAAAATTTTCAATAAAAATGCTTATATATATTGAGCTTTCAAAATTTTTGCTGGTTAATAAATTCAAAATATTTGTTTAAAAATATTAAACATAAAAAACGCATAACACGTCAAAATTTATATTTTTGTGATTCGAAATTTTTCAAAAAGAAATTGTTAGGTATTACTTAAAGAAAAGCTCTACGAATGATAGGTAACGGCCACTGATTTCAAACATTTAAAATAAAACCAATTTATATTCATTTTTTAATTCAGGAGTAGATATCATATTTCCTTTTTAACCAGTAGGCCACCAAGCGTTGGAAAGAAAAAGGAGATGGGATCGCCTGTGCTAAAAATCACAGGCGATCCCCTGTGGCTGCGATCTGGGCCGTTAATCGGCCCAGCACGTATCCCGAAATTTTTTATTTAAACTTTCGTCGACTTATTTGACCTAATTCTATACATTTTTATGAAAAGTTATGAACTACAAAGTTGTAGATTTTGATGTGATCTACAATTTTGTAGTTCAAAGTTTTTTAAAAAAATATCAAACAATATGTCAAATTGATGATCAAATATCTATGATCATCATTTGACACATTGTTGATATTTTTGTTTAAAAAACTTGAACCTACAAAAATTGTAGATCACATCAAAATCTACAACTTTATGTAGTTCATAACTTTTCATTAAAATGTATAGAATTAGGTCAAATAAGTCGACGAAAGTTTAAATAAAAAATCTCGTAATACGTGCTGGGCCGATTAACGGCCCAGATCGCAGCCACAGAGGGATCGTCTGTGGCTGAGCCACAGACGATCCCATCTCAAAGAAAAGAGCAGAGAGTGGGAGACTGTGCTACTTTGTTGGGCCCATTGGCAGTCTTTCGGCTTGGGTTGGTTGGGTGTGGTTTGGTTTCGTCTTTAGCCGTAAGATAACTACTTTTTCGGCCTTTTTGAATTTTTAGGCACCGCTAATTAAAATTTGTAATTTTGTACTTTCTAATTAAATTTGATATCTTTATATCCCACGTCAATAAAAAATAATAAAAATAGATCAATTTTTATTCTGCAAAAATATAAAAATATACGAATACCACGACCACCTACGAACACCTCCGAATACTGTAATAGTTTTTTTTTTTAATATTCATAGTATATTCGTGGGTGTTCATAAGTGCTCGTAGGTATTCGTGGATATTTCTAATTATTTGTAGGTGTTCATGGATGTTCGTATGTGATGTTAGTAGGTGTTTCTAGATGCTTGTATTTGTGGGAGTTTATAGATGTTGCGGGTATTCGTAGATGTTCACATGTGTTCATAAGTGTTCGTATTCGTAGGTGTTTATAAATATTCGTGGATGTTCACATATTTTTATAATTTTTAAAAATAAAAAATAAAAAATATTTTTATAATTTTACACAATAAGAGGACATAAAAATATTAAATTTTATTAGTAAAATATAAAAAATACTAAATTTAATTAGCGGGGGTATAAAAACACAAAAAGCCCCCACTTTTTCATTCTCTGTTTAGTCTTCCCTGTTGCTTTACGGTGGATCTCAGGATCTGGTTCCCCTTCACCTGCAACGGTGGATCTCCGTAGGAACACCATAACATTTCATGTTTTTCAAATCAACTAGGTACGGTGGCATAATATTATATCGTCTTGTGAGACATCAAAGGCCAGAGCCCACTATCGTACGGGCCGTTCCACCGATTTTAAACTGAAAACAAGCATGTCATAAGACTCATAACTTTAGTGCAACATCCAGACTATTCCATCAACCCATTCGTACAATTCAAATTCCACGCAGTAGATAAAATCTGGAAAACTCATCTCGTGCTCCATATGTAAGGACATAACCTAATTCACATTTAAACGGATTACTTCCATATATACTCTTCCTGCCAGCTTATGTCTGAACGTTTTACTGGGTGGGGACCGCACACCCTTCCTCTCTCACGGGAAAGGTTTCCATTTTTTTAAAAAAAAATATCTTGAAAATTTTTTATCCAAACTGACCCACTTTTATACGATTATCGTAATAGATAAATTAAAAACAACTTATATTCGACCAATCGATGTTTTTCAATCTTTCGATCAGGACATATTCAAAAACTCGTAATATCTTTCATATAGTACAGAGAGGATAAATCTTTTACATTCTTATAATTAGCATTTAAAGGATTCGAATCTAAGGCCCTCTACTTTATAAGGTATAAGTTCTAATTATCAGTCCTGAGCCTAATTTTTATGTATTTGTCTAATAAGTAATGAAGTAACCTACTAACTGTCTGCGCATTTGAAGGTATTAATTAGCTATTTTCCAGGCCAAAATAAATGCACAGATAAAGATGCCTGAATGTTGTAAAATCACCATTTATACACACGTAAACATTCTGGAGTGTCAGTTTGGACAGAATTGTAAACTGACAAAATATATCGTGAATGTTGTAAGATACATTAAACATTGGAGAGATTTTTGAGTTTAACGGTTACATCACGTCACTCCGTATAATAGCCTCAAAAATTTATATTTAGAAAAAAAATTTAAAAAAAAATTTAACATTAAAATTGTAGATTTTAACGAGACTACAGCTTTTGTGTTCAAAATTTTTCCAAAAAGATATGTCTAAAAATTTATTTTGGGATTCCAAAGTTTAACAGATTTGAAATAGATTTAAAAACTATTTTAAAATCCGTTAAACTTTGAAGTCCTAAAATATCTATTTGGAAGTATTTTTTTTGAAAAGTTTTGAATATAAAAGTTGTAGATCTCATCGAAATCTACAATTTTCATTTAAGAAGTTTTCCAAAAAATAATTATAAAATTATTTTTTTTATTTAAACACGAGGAAGATATATGCTGACGTGGCGTAAACGTTTTATTGTAGAATTTTTCTAACCAATAAGCTCAACCTTCTGGAGGGTTTCTGTGTAGAATGGACAAACTTTAAATCACTCAACAAGGACAATAGTGAATGCGTATGGAAATAATTTGAAGAGTCTTTATTATACATCTAACCACACCCTTCATCACTGTAGTCCATTAAGTATGATCAATCAAGTAACTTGTTAGAGATAGGGTTGAACGAGATGAGTTGTTTCGAGTGCAGCAACGAACGCACCAAAACAACTGCCTCATAATCAGTTACCGTTGCTGCGGCGCCGCCGTTGTCCCTGGCCGCCTCCACGACAAGCCGATAAAATGTGGAGGCGAGACGGCTGTCACCGACTTCGCCACTCACGACGTTGTTGAAAGCCAGCGTGTCGTTTGTTTCCTTGTTGTGCTGCGACACCGCATACACCCCGATATCTCGAATGTAAGTATCGTTCACGGGGATCGGCGACCAGGCTTTGCTTGTTGGCGGATTGATGGCTAATGGATACGATAGTTGGACAGGTCGAGAAACCGTGACGGTGAATAGAAGAGGGAGGAGGAGGAAGAGGGTTCTCATAGCTTTGATAGCAATTAACTACAAGATATTAATGTGATCTGCACTGCAGCAGGCTAATACCATTATTTAAAGGTCAACAAATTCAAAGGACCGAAGATGGTGGCTGGAGATAGTGTTTATTATCTCGCATGCATGCAAGATAGTGTGTTTTCTCCTAAGCAGAAATGAAAATGCATGCTAGACATTATTGGATAGTGATGATAAGAGATGTCATTTCACACCCGAATTTTTTTTTAAAAATAAAGAAGATAAGTAAATTTTCTAAAAAAATTTAAAAACTCTGAAAGTTGCCACGTGCATATATATCTATTTTCAACTGCGTGTTGAAGAACAATTCATACATAAAATTTTATTCACTAATCACAAATTTTGGTTAAGAAACTGTATTCATTAATATGATTTAATGTATATGCAAAACAAATCTGGCCTCATGAAATATAGAAAGAAAAGAGAAAATATAGCATGAGTATCCAAGTAAGTGGGAGGGCTTCCCACTAACAGATAAATTCAAATTAAATTAGATTAAAGGACAAAAACTTCAAATAGGATCACTGATGCGACCCCATAACAACAACTGATCCAAACAAGATTAAATGTTTTGGTATGAATTGTGAGACATAAATTTTCCTGAAATGTTACAACTTGTTCCCCTGCGCTCTAAACTTTCAAAAAGGTATATATATATATATATAGGCTTTTATTCTTCACATTTTTGAAAATTTTGGCTTAGGGTGCAATTGGAACTGTATCAGCCACATAAGAGAGTAAGCTTTCCCCTGTTGCTCTTACAACTTAGAATCTAGATGATTCAGGTGGTTCTAACTTCCACAGATATAAAGTTGATCAATATGTTACTAATTTATCTTGTACTGGACTACAAATGTAATGTTAATACTATAGAGTCCACTTATTATCCCACCAATCACTTACCATCATAATTTGCTATGTCTAATTGAACATACTGTTACTTGCAAAATTGAACTTTCTATTGCTTTTACTGCAAATTGAATACAAATACAGTTGGAAACAAGTTCAACCACAAAGTAACAACTGAGTCAATAGCTTTATTTTAAGTGTTATGGTGGTCATAAATTATACCTTCACAGAAAAAAAAAAAAAAAAAAAGCTACATTTCATCCAAAATTTTGAATTTCGAGTTAACTGAATCCAAAACCATCATAACAATTGCAGATTGAATAATCTTACATAAATCTGGATTATTTGCGTAGTGTTTATTCAAACCAAAACCATAAAAGATGGAAGCATCCTGGACCTTGCATAATAATCAGCAACCACAGTAAGGAGGCTGTTTGTCCTCTAACACGAACTACGATAATCAAAAGGATAACTAGCGGAATCAAATATAGCAAATCAAATAACTACCGCATCATTACATGTAGGTTCAAGCTTTCAGAAAGATCATCAAAAGCCGGAACATTATAAGAGTTTCAACCTCTGCGACCAGCACGAAAAATGCATGAAATGAAGACTTCCGAGCACCTTTTAAGCAGCACCAGACCCTCCCTTGCCCTTCTTCCTTTGTATCTTCTTCATGTAAAACTCGAGCTCTTTACCCTCCAATATGTAGCTGCATTAAACAATCAAAAGGAATAAGTAATTCTGACGAGTCGGTTGAAATCATAATGACAATAGACTATTTCCAATTCAAGAATATATAGTTCAACAGTATTTCCTGAAACTCAAACTAGCTGATATTTACTCGAAGAATAGGACACTAACCACGGACCGCCATCCTATCTGGTCTGGTCCAGACTGAACCGATTAAAAGTCGGAACAAAACGGACCTAGACTGATAATGTTATATTATTTATTTAATTGAATTTTAAATAAATAGTATAAGTATAATAATATTAAAGTTATACATAAAATATATGAATAAATACCCCTAACCTTGGTGTTTTGAAACCATGCTCTCAAATTTAACAAGAAGCAATTCCTACCTAGCGATCAAAACGTCATGGATTCTAGGCATAGAAACCACCTCCCCACAAAGCAAGATACGGATTCGAGGCGCGAAAACCACTTCCTGCAAAGCAGGGTATGGTGGCATATGTTAGGCAAAAAATCATCCGCCCCCTTCACAGAGCCTGCACCTATACACGCGAGAGCCCTTGTGGTACCGAGTAACTACCAATTCCTTATGTGATATAACTACTTCTAGTTCACATTAGATAATTTATGAAGTAAACTCTGAAGAAGGATTAAGTTGTTGGCTTCAATAATTAAATGCAATAGAATATTGATGGCTCAAGCAGAATTTTTTTAAATTATCTACACATCGACATCAGCCTCTAAGTGGAGAAGAAGCTTGCATTCACCCTATCTTATGACCTATAAATTACAGCAGCATTCTACCATCTTTTGATCATGTTTTACTTAAACAACAACAAAATAATCCTTGCTGACAAAAAATTAGCAACTAGCATCTAGACATGAGCGGTAGTGATAAACAAATGAAGTTACTTTGACGCACCCGTCAGCACGGCCACACTGCCCTGGCCTCGAAGAGATTGCAGCAAGAAGCCTACCACCACCAAATTGCTCCTCGATATGTGGATCAAGAGTACGACCTTGTTGCCGCTTCTCTAACTTTCTGGTTACATGGTTACTCTTCTTTGCCTCTTCTGTGGCAAGCTCACCTTCCTGCCAAAGAAGCACTTAGCATACTTTAAGAAGCTAGAAAAGCAGGAATAGGATATGTTGATACTTAAAAAGCAACAGAACACAAAATGGATATTAGTCTATTAGATGATATATAACTTAATAACTAACATGTGCTAATTTCATTGCACAAAGATTCAATAAGTCTACTATTGCTTCGACATTTTTGAGTAGTTTTGGGACACAAGTAGACATGATAGGCATTGACGTTGAGAAATATTACATGGACATCTATACATGACTTATATATTACAGTTCTCATGATAGATGTCAACCAAAAAACTACTTCAAATACAGTATCATCTAGATCACTAAGCTAGAAAATATCTGACATCAGTATAGATCATAACAGGAATAAAATAGAGGAATAAGCATCTTAAAAATAAAAAGTACCTCTGTTTCCTTCTTGGCAGCTGAGGGTTGCTTCTTCTTACGCCCAATATCAACTCCGTAGTGCTGGAGATACCACTGCTTGAAAGGCGCAGCATCAACCTGAACAATAGCACTCTTCACAAGAGTCTGCGTACGCACGAGCTCGTTGTTCGAGGCATTATATACAACATCAAGAATACGTGTCTTGCGTGTAACGGCCTCACTTCCCCATGAGTAATTGCCCGTGTCAAGACGTAGAGCCCTCCACTTCACGTTACCTCCGCGAACGCGCACCCTCCTCACCGTCTTGTTGCTGGACAGCTTCGTGTTTGCGGGCTGGCGACCGAGCTCATACCTTTCATTATATAATTTCATCAGATTAATCATATCATTACATTTTATTTTTACAATCCTGAGAGACATCAACTAACAAACTCCTAATGATACCCAATATGTAGCTGAAATTAGATGTAGCACTCAGATGTGAAAAGCCAGGTATTCAGTATACATGCTGACCTTTAACATTAAAATTACTATTCATATTTATGCAAGAAAAAAAAAACTGTTGGAGAACACATGTAGCTCAGCCTTATCATGAGAAGCAAAGGGACCATAATTCTTCAGAATAAAAAATAGTAATTTTCGCATGGAAATAAAAAAGCACATAAACTCCTACAGGAATAAAATAAAAAATGTGGATCTAAAAATAACGGATGGTGTACTTTCTCTTCTTCCTCCAAGGCTTCTGCTTGCCACCAGTGGCGCGGCGCTTGTGCATGGAATCCCGAGAGATACCTTAACATCCATGGCAAATCACCAATTAAAAAAAAAAAAAAGAAAACTAATAAGAAGAACAGAAATTCAAAATTGAGAGAAGAATGAGATCGATAGGTACCCATCTTGGAAGAACCTGCAGCAGAGCGTTCGACGGCGGGAGGGTGAGTGATTTAAATAGTCTCTCTCTCTCTCTCTCTCTCTCGTACCAAAACCCTAGGTTTCGTTATTGGGCTAATTAGTTAGATGTTCTAGGCTTCGTAAGAGACCGACCCACAGTATTAGAAACATCATGGATGAGAATTAATTGGGTAAGAAAATTATCAAATCAACATATCCTAAAGTTATCAATTTAAATGACAGCCAAGTTCCGATCAATCTAAGACCAAGATTTTTTTTTTTAATTGATCCTGGCTTTTTTGGACGCACCTTCGTTATAGAAGATATAATATAACTATCAATATATTAAAATTATAATAATAGAGTTGTACAATAATTTAAATTATTTTGTTTATTATCAGCAGTTCTTATTTATTTGATGGAATTTTAGATTTCTTTTGAATTTGGATATAATATGTGCTTATTGTAATGACTTTTTTTGTAAAAAAAAGTTAACTTGTTGAATAGCCTTTATTTCTTTAACAAAAAGACCTTTTTGACAAAGAAAGTAATAATAACCAGAAAAAAAAGAATTTATAGAAGAGACAAAGAAAAACAAGCCGAAAGTGGGTCACCACGATTGATTGATTCCGTTTAAGTTATCAATTATAAAGTCCTATTTACTATTTTCGTTCATTTGGTTTAGGTCAGATACGTAGATACTTGGTTTTTTTTTTAATCTTATCACCGTGCCATGCATAACTGTATTTTACATTATGCAACATTAAAAACCTTATATTTGAAATTGATAATGTAGGCATATTGCCAAGCACGGCTAGCTCGATCAGATGGATGACACCTTAGAAAGCGTCATCATTTGTATTCGAGATCGTATGGGATAAAAAATTTTATAAATTTTTTTTTTAATCTTTTGTACCCTATGATAAGAGCTTAGAAGACATATGTATTTAAATCCCTGAGCGTTGGTCGGAATTAGACGTGAGAGTTTCTTACGGAATTTGAGATCTCTATAAAGACATACGTTCATATTATAAATTCAATCACGATAATCTTTAAAAAAAAAAAAAATATTGTTGCATACTATAACTTATGCTAGCCGACTTGTAATTTTTTGACGTTCGGCGGTTCGGGTCATATTATCTCATGCTGGGGGGGTAATTCCGCTGCATAGTGCATCTGATAGATGTTGCTTTTTCATATTTTGCTAGTGGTTCTTGTTCTAGATGGCACTATTTTAATCCCAATCTTATATATATTAAAATAAATAATTTTACAAGTCCAAGATACTGTCTTATTTGAATCTCTTTTCCACACGAATTCACCCCACACATTGCAAGAGAGAACAGAATTGAACCTAATAACTTCACGTTGTGAGGATTAACCACGCCAACCCCCCGGGTGCGTATGCGGTGGATTTTCACCTCAATTTTTCTCCAAAAACACAAAAAACAAAAAAAATCCATGTGCGTCTTATGAAATCACATGTCATGTTAAATGTATAATTTGTCTATTAATTAAACGATCTAAAATGTAGGGATAAAGTATTATTTTAACATTACTCTTTTCTTTGAAATAGTGTTTTTCAAATTAGAATATTCTTGCATATTTCCCAAATTGCATTAATTTCACAATCTTGACAAGCATTTAGCACAAATGCATAGGATACCTTGACAACTTCATCATTTTCCAAGACTTTACTACTATCTTGAGCCTAATGATCTACTTTGCAAGAATGGTAGCTAGGCAGCTTCCGTTCTTCCAAACATACAACCTCTATATCAAACCGAGGGAGATAAGATGGAGCTTTTCTAGGGATTTTTCTTTTTTTCTTGCCACAAAAATTACACCAACATTTATCAAAAGCTTATCTATTTCTAACTAAACTATGGCTCCTATCTTTCAAGCTGAACTACTAATTAAATAGATTAAAAAGAAAAATGAATTCAGAGAAAAAATTACGTCATAAGTTTTATATCCTGTGGCGCACTTATTTTTTTCTCAAAAATTTTAAAAAAAAAAAAAATATCCATAAAGTCAATTTTATATGCATCCAGGTGGTTGATTATCTCTATATATACAAGCTGACTAGCATATCTCTCTACATAAATGACAACTGGTACTTCTATTATAAGTAGTCATAATTCTCAATTTATCATAAACAGAGGTTCAGATGAACATAGAAACTAGAACAGCAACAGTAGCATTCATCAAGATGTACATGGAAAAATATTGGCCATACAAGATAAGGAGAAACTAACCCCAAAAAGGTAGACGCGAGAGTATGGGACATGTAAGCAACATTGTTAATGTTTGGTTGCACTTTTGGACTTCAACAACGATTCATGGAACGAAGAAAAGCCTTGGCTGATACTTCTAGGAAGAGGGAGAGTGAAAGGGGGGAGGATACTGTGTGAACTTCTCCCGCTCTTTTTATTCTTAACCTCTGCAAGTGCTGGTTGTTGCTTGTTTAACCGTTCCATTATGCACGAAAAAACTCCGAGAGTGAGGCAGCTCTGGAGCAGGTTCAGTGGTTGACCTAGTATCAGATGATAAAATATAAGTTATACGGTGATAAAATAAGGCGTGGCTAGACACGTAAGCAATAGCTTTTCCAGAATCTCACCAAAGTTTAAAAAAAAAAACAAAAACAAAAACATTACTAGATCATTTTTGCTTTTAACCCTAGATATTAGAATAACATGTAATCCTGCTAGAAATTAAATCACAAAATATTCAATGTGAAAACATGGAATGCAGGCCTAGGATATGGTACCTGGAAAGCTAAGTGCCAGACCAGTACAGCAACCTGCTACCCCAACATTAATAACTGCAAAAAAAGACAAGGCCGCAATGTTGTGAAGAATGAAACGTTATGTGCTAAAATCGACAATTGTATGAAAGCATGTCGCAGTTATGGGGTTATGAAGTCAGACCATCGTCTTTTCCCCTGAGTCTCTTCAGAAAGCAGACAACAAGACTGTGAACTCCCGAAAAAACTGCAAATGTCTGGTCAATGCAAGCATAAAAATTAGCTGCACGATTATGAGAGCGGAAAAAATGGAAATGATTACGTTCTCAATACAACCACTTGAACTACACGGCATAAAGTAAACGTTAATCAAGGACTAGGTCGAACCTTGGCACTGGATCCTGCTTCCGCAAAGGAACCTTTAAATCCTTTCCTCTTTACGATTAGGCCTGAACCTGAACACCATAATAAAACACAAAATTTCAAGAATTTCACATAAGAAGTGCAATGCTCAATGAATCATGATACTTGTATACAAGTGTTCAAATTTCAATAGGATGTCACCGGAAATTTATGAAATTTAGGATTATGCGAATGAATGACAAGAATAGGAGGTCATGGTAAACAAGATAATAGCAACTAAATGTAAGTTCAGACTCTTCAGAGCACCTAGTGACTACAATATCCTATGAAAAAACATTATCAATAGCATAAATAGTGGACAACTTCATTTTAGCACGTAGAATACACAATAATTATATAAAAACAGAACATGGCATGTGGTAACTACTACGATAAACAATATCAGATACTAGAGCTAAGAATCAAACTCGACAATAAATGCTTGAATTTCCACCCTCTCACACAAAATCTTGGTGGAACAAATTTCAAATGATGAGGTTCAAACAGTTAATTACTGCAAGGTAAACCAGCACTAGAATCAAAGTTTATAAGAAACGCCTAATGGTGGCAACCATATAAGAGAGAATATCTCATCTGAATCATAGCTTAAAAGTTCAACTCCAGTGTTCCATCCCTAAATCCCTGGCCAATATTTCCCAACTTTTGCTTTTAAACAATTTAGAGTCACCACTTTGACAGTAACTTAGCTACAGCCTACAGGTGACAACTTATGCGTTACATGTTGGAACAAACATATATCTATCTGGAATATTTAAGCACCATCAAATGGCACTAAAATTGACTTGCATTTCTATATAAGAGTTTCCCAAAAAGGATACCAAATCCACTAGACAAATGGATCACTATGTACAAAGTCGCTGAATTTCAATAGTGACAATAATCCTATGAAACACGAACAAGGACGCAGGTACAACACATGGATACCGACAGATAATATCAGTTCTAGAAAAACCTTGGCCACACCATGGTGGTAAATGACAAGCAAACTAACGGAAAATTTACATTAGCTACAATTAGGTCCGACTTCCAAATTTTAATTTCACTTATGTCCCTATGGATCAAGGAGTAGTAGGAAATTAAGGTGCCACTGCTTATAATTAGAATGAGTTGTGGATTTGAAATGAAAGTGTCATGGATAGAAATCTAATTTCCAAATTCAAATCAAGATAATCCCCCAAAAAAAAAATGAAATAGGAAAAAAAAAGGCATGGTGTTGCGCCTACACAAAATCAAGATGTCACGGCTTGAAATGAAGGTGCTCTGCACACACACACAAAGTGTCACAATGAGCTAAGAGAAACGAAATTTTGGGAAAAAAAAAACAAAGAACATGAAATTTTGTTTAGGGGACTACACGTAATTTTCCAAAATTCTAATAATGTACTTATTTGTATACAACATCTATTACAAAAGCATTTGATACAAATAATAATATTAATAATACATCAATTAATTCTTACTATATAAAAGGCCACTTAATTGTCACAGTTTTAGTAGTAAAAGAATCTCATTCTGCTTACAATATATTTGTCACACGTCGAATGAATACTTAACAGTAAACAAGTGACAATTTACTTCCTTCTCTTAATATTGATTTGCTTTTCCGGTAATCTAAGATTGCAACATATATTGTTTAATTTCTTAGAAGGTTCAAATTTGTTTCTTACGGGTGTTTTTGGCAAGGTTTAAAAGGACACACATAGACGTACAGAAGTATCCCTTAGTGAGCATGTTAGTACGCATGTCTAATACTGTTCAATGATTCTCTGGCAAGTGTGATGTTTGAGACCTATGTTTTCAACACGAACACATAGGTCATGTGCACATCACATGACCTTCCTAATCTTTTAAATGGCATCGTGGCCTTCTAATAGCCCCCTTCATGGCCCTCTACATGAGCGTATATCCATTTCAATCTGACAAATTTCTCAAATGGGGTACCATCAAGGACTTAAAAATACGGTCTAGTTTGTCAAAATAGAAAACTTAAGACTCTAATATAGGAAAACCCAAAAAACCTAATGGTGAGTGGTGGCATTAACCCATCATATATGCAGTTAACCAGATAAAAAAAGACATTCGCAACATCTGTACTGGCACTTGTTAGTGCATATAATAGTTAATAATCTTAGGATCAATTGCAATTGCGAAAATGGATCAACCAACCTGGATTAGCTAAAAGTTATAAAGAATAAGCACATAAAATTAGCATGTTTATACATGTTTTTAAATTCTAGAACTGCGGAGAAATAACAATAATCTTGATAATTTCTGGCACATTGGCTGTTGCACTCAGGAATCATGAAACAACAATATGTGAAAACTGAACCCAAACCTAGCTTATAAAATAACTAAAAGTTCAGAATAGATGGATCCAACCCCATGATTAGTAAGGGCTCATAATTACAACCATCAAACTATCTCGATCCAAATCGATTAATATTGCATATATTCCTATTAGAGACTTCACAAAAGTTGGCCAATAACGTTACATCCAAGTACCAGTCAGTAACTCACAAAATCTAAATCGAGATTACAATAGAAGAAATATGTTGATGTGAAGAGTTGAAATCCAGGTAGCGTGCTACCTTTGAATTTACCTGTTATAACATTCACACAAAATGGGCAGTTTACAGATAGAGTTTACATATGATAATCTCCAAAAAAAAAAAAAAAAAGAAGAAGAGAAATCTAAGTATTGCTTCTATACTTTAGAACTAGAAGTTACGCAAAGGCCTAGCTAAGCTTTTGCGAACATCCTAATGACCTAATTCACATTTACTGGAGCAAATCCCATATAACTTTACCTTATGATAGAGTATGGCAGTCAACCCGTATAGATTCTGATTAGGTATTGAAAACCAACTACCACAGAAAATTGAACTTATTAAGGAATGCATTTTATTAATTTTTTAGGCCGGTTACAGCAATCATGGACATGAGTGATAACTACCCATTGCAATGAACGGGGATGCATTTTTCATTTGGACTGAATTGACATAAACCAAAGTACCTAACCCTCAAAACTTGTTGATATAATAGAGTTTGGGACCATAATTATGAGTGTATGTATGCATGTACGTAAAAACTTACGTAATCACATGTGTATACGTACATATAGCCAAACACGTCAAAATTTCAGTTGGTAGGTTCGAGCCAAAATCTTATCAGGTACAATGCAATATATTGAAAGATTTGTATGAAAGCTATATAAATGTCACTATAATATAACAAAACGGTAACTAGACAAGAGTAGTTAAGACTACCACAATTTCATAGATTCATAATATACAGAAGAAGATCAAACAACCAAGAGATATATACTCCCATCATTGGTTCTCTTCTTATACGTATTTGATCATACTAGACCAGAGCTAACATCACCTACAATGTCTGGTGTCCCTACACCTTGTTGTTATACTAGGAACCCTAGTTCGACTCATTTGATTGCTTTGGAGCAAGTATTCCCTTATCTTTGTGGCACTTTATACTAGTATCTTCGATTTGTATGTCAACCTAATGGGTAAAGTGACGCCAATTGAATCTTGTTAAATCCACCTTTGGAATTTTTTTTTCTTGGTGTGGTGTAATGTCTCGGCAAAATGCGAAACAAAGTATCATTGCTGGAATCACCACAGAAATAGAACTGATTGCTCTTAATTCTGTAGAAAAGCATAATGGACTAGATAACTCAGCAATATTCCTCTTGGAGTCTACAATTATTCCTCTTGTTCCAGTCATTATGACTACAGACTTGGTAAAGATTTAATAAGGAAAACATTGGTTACATTAAGGTAAACAGACATATGAAATTAGACAAAAGCCTGTAAGGAGACATGAGAAGTGACAGTGTTGTAACCATGTGGATACTATGTTTGAATATTGTGTCTTGTCTCCTAAAAGGCCTAAATATGGAACAAAAACTTGTGAACCAACTAGGTGAAAAGGCTTAGCCTATAACTAACGGCCATACAACAGCAGGATCCAACTTCTGTAATAGATGATCCCTTGAAGGGAATCCAATGTGGTAAATAACAGAAGGATCGGATGAGCCATAGGAGCACATTCCATTTTAGTCTAAACACAATTTTGATAAGAGAACGATCAGTGCTCCTTGTGTGATTTAGGAAAGCCTAGCATTGAATTGAGTTCGAGAGCTTTACCTCGAGATGTGATACTACACGCATCAATTGACAACTCACTTATGTGGGAGTATCGATATTCAGCAGCAGCTAGGGGCCTCCGCAACATTAGAAACTCTCACTAAAATACAAGAAACTAGTGCATATCCATAGATACGTCCTACCACAGACACTTGTCACAATGTTTTGCGTAATTTGGTAGACGTCTAGACCAAAGGAAGGGCCTATAACCGGTTCATATACGTCTCCCTTCCACTTTATTTTAGTTTAAAATTTTCTATTTCATACTTGTCTAAACTTATTCCGAGGGTTTTTTTTTTTTTTATGACTAGTGGCATTTTTTATCCAGTACTAATCACATTCTGGTTTAAACGAGCACAAGGGTGCGAACTTTTTGCATAAATTAAGATATTTCAACGTATTTTCTCTTCTCCTAATTGGCTAACAAACAAATTACGTAGATTTTAGCCCTTTCGCTCGCTGCAAATGTAAATCCCTGCTCTTTTAATACATGAACACTGATCTTAAAGTTCTCCATCAACACAGTTACTAAATCATAGCATAGATATAAAAATGGGAGGAAGATGAATAGCACCGTATCCAAAGATGGAGCCCATAAAGGCGCCGGCAAGGGCGTCCCCGGCGGATCTCGCGAGGCAGAGGATCGGCGGCGCAGGCTGTGGAACGGTGGGACTGTTCTCGCTAGGTTTTGCAGCATCGAGAGGGGGAAAGCTAGAGTTCCCGCCAGCGGCGGAGTCAGCATCGGTAAGATCGTTGGGGTTCGGCACAGCCGCCGTCGCCATCTTCCTGTTTCTGTTTTGCTGTCGCGCCGCGAGAGATTCGATATATTGTTATTAAAACCGTCCGCCGCTTATTAAAACTTAAATTCAGGTGTATAACCAGCGCCAAGTTGATTATTAAAATCAAATATTAATACAAATTATAGTCAATTCCTCTTAAATGATATTATTTCAAATTTTAATAAAATCTAATTAAAATTTTTATTATTTATCATTTTGTATTCGGTCGGGAATAGATTAAAACCGAAAAAAGGTAGTATAACCATGAAAATAACGTTCTTTTCTTTATCAATAACACTCTTTTCCAGAAAAAAGGCAGCAAGAAGCCTTCTTTGTGAATTGAAACTTCCGATTCTTTTCTTCTCTGCATCTAGGAAAATACGAATACGTCAAAATTTTAACTCGTGCAGTGTCCAATACCAACACTCTACAGATACGTCTAGACACATATCAAGCACGCCGTAGAAGTGCCGAAAAATAAAATATAAAAAAATTTCGGATACGTATATTGGATACACCAGACAGAAATATTCGATACACGTGTTTATATATATATAATATATTATATATATATATATATATATTATATATATATATAATATATATATATATAATATATTATATATATATATTATTATTATATTATTATATTATTATATTATTACTCTTTAAAGAATTTTTTGTTGAAAAAATGACTAGTTATAAACTACAAGCAGTATATAATGATAAATAATATAATATAGTAATATACTTAAATATTATATTTTTATTATTAATATAAATAGATTATAATTATTTAAATTTATCTCAAAATATAAATATTATATTATGAATGAGTTTTGTAATCAAATATTATTATCTTTTCATATATCCAAATACTTAATATAAATTATTTTTATTTAAAATATTTTTATTGATATGTCCGAACCGTACCGTATCCTTTTTTTAAAAAAACTTGATGTATCTCACGTCCGTGTGGTGTATTGTCTCCGTATTTATGTCTGTGTTTGTGTTTTTTAGTCCCTCATTCTGCGTGTACGTTTCTGCGTGTACGTCTTACACGGAACACCATAAATTCTTGGATAGCGATAGCTAAGCATTTGGGTCAACCCAACCCGACAGACCAAAAGACCTTGTCTGGAGCGACTGACTATAGAGCCGAACTGATCCGCAATTACTTCAAACCAGAACCAATTTAAATTTAGATCGATTCTGATTGATCTTTGTTCAATTTGTCATAGTGATGCTGCAATTGGCGGGTTAGCGGAGGCGGCGCGATTAACTAATGGGGAGAGAGAGAGAGAGAGAGAGAGAGAGAGAGAGAGAGAGAGAGAGAGAGAGAGAGATGGGAGAAGTTGAGCAGTTCCTGTTGAGAGGTAGAGAGAACGTCAATAGCTCGAGAGCATTAAACGCCACCATTAGGCCCAACAACATTTTTATTGGGCCCAACAACTTTTTATTCTATTATTTTATCTGAATAGCTGGAAATCCAATCCGAACAGAACCCGATTATCGGTTGGATTGAGGTAAGAGGGACAAGTAGGATTATAAACAAGATTAGTTTAACATTTTATTATATTTGTATAAAATTTTGGTGAGTTGTATATTAGCCCCACATTGTTTATCGATTTCTAACCCCATATCTTAAAACCATTAGTTTTTACTAAGCACTTATTTAAAAATATATTTTTTTTAAAATAAAATATCTAATATAAAGACTATAAATCACATCAAAAATTTGATATGGTATTTTAAAAGTCTAATTTGTATAATACTTTAAAAGTAGGACATGATTTGGTATTTTCAGTACAATTTTATAGAATAGAGTTAAAGAGAATAATATGCATCGCTGATTTTTATTTTAATAAGGATACACAGTATAGAATGGTATCTTCTATCCCCCTATATCACCAATATCCTATTCGAATATATCTTGTCAAGTTATAGACTTTGATAAGATTTATAATTTTTTTTTTTAAAAAAGAACATTTTTTAGATGTTTTGAAACTCCAAATGTTAACTGATTTAAAAATAAAAAAATTATTGTTCATCCCTCCCGTTTTTCGTTTCTTGCTGTTCAGCCCTCCTAAATACCACGTGGCGGCACGAGCCCGTCGCCTCGTCGGCAGAAAAACTGGTTTGGCGTCGGCAGAAAAACTGGTTTCGGGGTCTGATTCAAAGCACCCAAAAAATAATGGGAATGAACAATAGATTTCTTTTTAAAAATTATACTTTGACCATCAACAAGGAGAATGAAACTCACACCTAATAGAGATGCAGAAAGTCCTGACCTTGACCAGAAATTATACGACAACCGCGGGCCGGCCCTCAAGAATGCCTACATGGGTTGGACTACACCGGTAAGCTTAGCTCAGCTTTGCTTGGTTGCCAATCGAGTTGGCTTGAGTTCGGGCTACACGGTCCATTCGGCGCGGCACGCATGCCATATTTTATTTTATTTTAAAAAATTATTTTAAATTTTCGGATAAACACTAAGTTGTGAAAAATGAAAACTTTGATTTATATATTATCCAAAATTTTCAATACATATAAAATTTTGTCATGAGAATTGTCATTATCACCATCGGTACCTCAAGTTGTACTGCAAGAGACATTTGTGACATTGATTATATAGGCCTGGTTATTTATTGATAAAACTAAACATATTGGTTGTGCTAGTATCACTATATGAGTAGCTAGTATCGCAACCGGCGTATTCATATACACCATATGGATTATGTGAATCTATTAGAATTTTAATAAAATTAAGATATAAAAATTTTTTTACCAAATTTAGAGTTATTATAGAGCTTGCGAATATATTTGGAAAGCTTAAGTTGAGAGAGATGAGAACAAGAGTTGATAATTTGAATTGTTTGAAATTTGTGAAGCTTGAAGGTATATACATAAGTGAAAAAAGTGATTTTTTTTTTTTTAAAAAGACAAAAATAAAGTAAACATTTGCTGCATGCAACGGGCCCCACAGGTAAATTCTGCCGTGTGGGCCGGCCCGCTGAGTATCACATGCGGCGGGCACGGGCCGAAATGCTAGGGTCAATTGGTACGACCTATCCAACCAACCGGGCTGGCTCGTGGACTGGATTTTCTAAGACCTAGCAACATCTTCGTGGCATGGATTTGATTTGAAAATAATAACAAATTACTTGGAAACCATGATAAACTAGTAGTTAGTACTTAGTGCTGGGCGATTTTATTTAGGTCATATTAATTTACATATAAAAGTGAAAAAAAATATTTCAATACATCATTTTTTCATTTACCTTATAAAGTAAGAAACTAACTTTTTCTTTTTAAAAAAAAAAGTTTCATTTTTATATAAAAATTAAAAATTGGTAAAAAGCGTTGTTACCTAATAATTAACGATATATATATATATAGATGGGTCAGCCATTAAATACGATAAAGAACCAAAAGGGTGATCTGGCAAGGATAGTGACTTTAATAGTAATTAGTATAGGGCACATTGATTAGAAATACTAAATAATAATAATAAGGAGAAATTGTCAAGAAATAGGAATAAAACAGAATTGTCACTGTTTCATATATAATTGAACGCATATCCGACATTTCTTCTGTCAACATCTAAAAAGGACGGTAAATTGGAGCGGATACACAGACTAAATTAGTGCATTTTTTCCCTTTAATTATAAGATAAGATCAATTGTACATTTTTAAAAGTTATCTTACATGTATTTATATATTCATTTTATCAATTGTCAATGTAATTTATTAAATTATTCAAAATCTATCCGATCATCTAAATTTATTTAAAGAGATTTTAGAAAAGTAGAAAATACATAGTATTTTTGTTATTTTAATGATCTACTGTATGTTAGAAATGAATAGAGATTATTTTGAGGCATGTTTGGTATAAATTTTTCGGCGAATATTAGAAATCTTTATAGATTTTTGACATGCGTCAATTTTTTTAGACATTACATAATTGAACTATGTCGATAAGTAAATTTGATTAAAAATCTGCATTTCATCGTCTTAATAAAATATCAGCTATATTATCAGTTTTTTAATTGCTCAGTGTATTATATATAGTGATCAAAGACTTTTGACTAGTAATTTGTGAAAGAATTTCAATCTAAATCATTTAGATGAGAATATTGGCCCAATAATTCCCAAATCCTATGTAAAGCAAAAATCAAATCAGCAGGCCTCCATTCTTTTTAAGAACGTGGGTGGGAAAGATTCACCTACTACGCTATTTGTACATATTTCCAATAAACACCTCACAATTCCTAAAATATTATATATAAACACTTCACCATCTATAGATACTATTTCAAATTTTATATTATATAATTTTTGTCGTGCACGGCGATGCCCGTTTGCAGTGGGCATTAAAACATGAAAATGAAATTTACTGAGAGTTAAAGCTGTCACTACAACACAACAACATAAATATATTTTAAAACAAATTTGAATAAATATTTAAAATGTTTAAATACCATGAAATAAAATTTAATACCTTTTATAAGTTTTTATATATTTTTTTCAATAACTATATCTAAATAAATATTTTATAGCTCAAGAGTATTTACTGGTTACTAAAATTTTAAAGTCTCAAAATATATTTAAATTTTTTTAAAAGAATATAAAAGTTATAGTATACATAAATATTTTTTTTTCATATTTAATTTTAAAAATAACAATTTATATTTGTATATTTTTTTAATAATTTTATAAATTATTAAAAAAATCAATATTTACAAAATAGGAATATTTTTAATAAAAGTTCCAAAAATAAAAGGGAACAGCACTGAGCTTGTATTAAAATTATCAGCAGTGGTGAAAGGTCTCACCATTGGGCCCGCCCGCAGCAGAAACCGCAATCATTTATACTCTTGAGTCCATATTATTCCCTCCACAAACCACAATATTAAATTCACAATTTCTAAAAAAAAAAAAAGATCTTTGCAAAAAGTTAAAAATATTAATAGAATAAATAATAGATTATTTCTTTATTCTGTTCTTTTTGGAATATTACGACAACAATCGCGATACAGATTTATGTCGGCATATTAATATCATGGATGTCGCCTAAAAAAGTATATTAGAAAATTAAGCTGTGATTTTGACGTTAAATATCTTTATTATACAAGTATCTAAGTATTCTTATTCTGATATTTTGTAATTTACAATTTATATTTTTTTTTGGATAAATAAGTAATGTTTTATTTGCTCAAAACTAGCAGGTATATCAAAATAGTCGTTAGGCCTTAAGACGAATTCAACCCCACCTATTTAAAATAGATGAGAAAATCTAGTTAAATTCCAGCACACCATCCTTGAATAACAGATTTTATAGACAAAATATATGAAAAACTCATCCTAACAGTTCATTTAATTCTAAAAAAAATAAAAAAATATAGGACATAAAATAAAAACAAGATTTACAAAATCAACTATTCAACTAAGAATAAACCATCAAAATTTCTTCGTTTAAGACTTCAATCCCTTCGGCAAGCAGTAAATATAAATTTATCTATTTGATCCTCAAAGTTATAATATAACTTTGGTTAAGAAAATATAAACTTATATATTATTATCTATTTTTAGCATGCAATTAGTATAATAATCATTCAAAACATTAATTTTTGACGTCTTAAATAATACTAATCTTACGTCCGTACGATGCACGAATATGAATCAGATGACATTAAAAATCTTAATTTTTTTAATAACATTTATCATATATATATATATATAATTAAGAATTTTTTTTCAAATATTAATAGTATTTTAATTACTAAAATTTCTTGTATATAATACATAATTAATTTTAATTTCATTAATATTTTTATCAATATGTTGAGTTAAAACTATTTGTTATGTTTACTAAAGTATTATATTTTATTTAATTTTAATCTTAAAGTTTTTATATTTTTCAAGTTATTTATATTATTAAATTGTTATCGACTAGTACAAATAACATATGATTTTTCTAGAATAAGAATAAATAAAAAAAGGCACACCGACAGTTAGATATTATATGCTGCAACGACTTTGATCATATATATATATATATATATATATATATATTATTGAAAAATAAATAATGACAATTCAAATTCTTAAAATTTATTAGGGTTTATCTTCAACACGAGTAAATCAAACTTTAAAATAATGAATTGTTGCAAAATATGATTCTGATTAATTGAATCTCATATTATATGTTTGGTTGAATTTATTCACGTAATTAATTCTAAAAAAAGTTCAACGAAATTTAAACATTCGTAAGGCGGCTAGTAATTATTTCCTTACTTCTTATTTAAATATATCTTAATAATTTAATTGAATATTTTATTGCGGTGATTTATATTTAATATGTGTTGAATCAAAAGTAATTAAAAGTTTACTCCATATTTCATGATAAGATAAATAAAAATATTATGTGGTATATTATAAGTAATACATGATCACTTTTTTATATCAAATTATATATATATATATATATCTTAAAACTGCTTTTTATATTGCGACAATAAATAATTGAATATGATACTTTCCTCTTCTTGATTCTAACAAGGTTGTTCGTCAAAAATTGATTTTTATATTTGACCAATGAAGAAACCTTTCCACAAATTACAGATTTTCAGATTATAATTAATTAATTTTTTCTAATCATTTTCCTATATTTTGGCTTGGAATGGCTGCGGTTGGAGACTTGGAGTCACGAGCAGTGTCCCTAGAGAGAGAAAAAGATCGAACTACCTTGACTTTTTGGTCTCATCAAACCCTATTGTAATCCTCTCTTTCCCCTATTTTCGCACCTCGGATTTCGCATCCATCTTCAGTCACACAGGTCAAATGCTACTCTTTTCTTTTTCTTTTTCTTCTTCTTTCTAATGGCCGCCTCGTGAAATGCAAAATTTAATGTGCAAAACACGATATCTCGAGTTTGAAAATATTCTCTCTTTTGTTTTTTGCGATGATCTGTTCGGAGCTCGAAACTGAGAGCTTAAATTGATGATTGAGAGCTTTGTTTTGAGGGGAATTTGTAGTTTGAAGCTCTGACTTTGTGATTTTTCGAATTATCGAGAATTTGGTGGTGGTGGTTGGGTAAGAACGTTTTCTCCTAGTTTATTTGCAGTTCAGCTGGTTTTAATTGTGCTTATATCTCCTTCTCTTAATTTCATGGTGGTTCTCGAGCCAAATTACAGTTCCTGAACCAAATTTCAGCGTCAATTTAGGTTATCTGTTTTATTAATGATTAGGGTTTATGCTTATACTTGTTCAGCTATTCTAAGGTTTAGATGTAACTTATTCGCTCTTGCTTGTAATTTGATTTGGCCTCCTTGAGCCTTTGGTTCCAGGGAATTTTGGCATTCATTTCCAGTGTTATTGTTTTAATTAATCTGACGATCGAATTTCTTCTCATAAATATGTTCATTACCAGACACTAAGATTAAAATTTTGGTACTCCAGGTTTACCTCGTCACTAAGCCATGGCTTCCCACGAACCCAGTTTACCATCGATCAATTCGACTTCTGAGCCTGTCAAGCAAGTGTCCGCAGCCACTCCGTATAGCTCCAATGGGATAAACGGCAAAGCTGTTGTCCGCCAGCCTGATCATGAGCCAGAAACAAATTCAGATGGGTTCATCGGCTACTTAGAGGTGTTTGTCCGCCATGCCCGCGAGATTCAGAACATCTGCATCTACCACAAACAGGATGTCTATGCGAAGCTCTTCCTGACCAGCCACCCTGACGCGGTAGTCTCAACAAAGACCATTAATGGTGGCGGGCAGAATCCCGTATTCAATGAGAAGCTCCGACTTGATGTTCGTACCATTGAGTCATCTTTAAAGTGTGAGATTTACATGCTGAGCAGAGTGAAAAACTATCTTCAAGATCAGCTTCTGGGGGTCGCACTTATTCCCCTATCGGAGGTTTTGATGGCTAATGGGACATTAGATCAGGAATTTTCGCTCTCTGCCACCGATCTTTACCATTCTCCATCCGGCTTTGTCCAGCTATCACTGAGCTATGTCGGGTCCTCTCCAGAAGTCATTGCGATCCCAGATCCAAAACCATCCTTAACTGAGGAGCCCGTTTCTGAGAATGATGAACTCATCCCATCCAAGTACGAGAAGATTGAATTCCCAGATTTGAATATTGTGAAAGAAAACAATCAGATGGTTTCTAAATTCTTCGGAATCCCATGTGCTGAACTAGACTCGCAAGCATCTGAAAGCCTAATCACCTCCGAAAATGGGAAGGACCCGTGCGACGAAGTCGGTATTCATGTTGTGGAGTGTTTTTCCCACGAGAGTATAGTTAACCAAGTGGACCGAGAAGACACTGTCGCTAGCGTCACGAGAAAAGACACTCCTGCGAGTAGCGTTTCAACAAACGACACTACCGCAAGCATTCCTGCCGCCTCTCATACATCGTCTTACCAATCGTCAGTGGCACTAGCATCTCCGGGCAAGAAGGATAAGAGGCCAGACATAGGAGAGAACGAGGTGGATTCATCTGAGAAGTCAGCCGATGATACCCTTGTGCCGCCTTTATTCAAACTTAACCTCGAGCCCGAACAAAATTTTAAGCAGGAAGATATCGTAAATATGTACATGAAGAGCATGCAGCAGTTTACCGTGTCATTGGCCAAGATGAAATTTCCGTTGGATATCGAAAACAACGGTAACAATTCGGAGAATGCAAATTCCGTTGCAACTCAAAAGGCGGAGACACCTAAGTCAACTGGATCGAGAGTCTTCTACGGGAGTAGGGCGTTCTTCTGAAATTCTATATTCAAGGAACTAGCCTGCGTGTGTTTCGTTAGTTAAGCTAGTATATCCAATCTGAGTACTTCGTTCTAGTTGATGGATAGATAGATGTGCTCGTTTTATCGGAAGCTAGATATGACTTGATCAATTAGGAGATCTATAGTCATAACCTGTATCTGTAACTTGTATCTGTATTTTCTGTTTCAAACTCAACTACTGCGATCTTTAACTAGTTTGTCATTATGTCTGATCTTTAAGTTTAAAATGATCAGGTTGTATAAGAATCTATGAAAGCGTTTGTTTTCGTTCAGCTTGCTAAGCGTTTTCTTGAGAGTTCAACTTCAAATGTTTGAATTTCACCTCTGATTGTTTATATCTCGATCTTCTTGAACTTTGCATTCATTTTTACAGGCTCATGAGATCGTAGATAGATTGGAAAAGGCAATTCAACCACATTCAAAAGGAAGATATGTCGACAAACGGGGTACATTAATTCATTATTGCTCTCTATTTCCTTATTATGGTGTGTAAAGTTAAACATAAGCAAATTGTCTTTCAGATTTCTCAGATTAATATCCAATAACAGAGTATTATTCTCAGATTAATAATGGTTTCTTAGAATCTTCCACAACCACTTAGGGACCAATATCCCTGTTTTCCCAGTTGGTGTTTCCCTTCCAACTTGAGCATTTGATACTAAATGGTCATCTGAACAGTAAATGACCTGGCAACAATTAACAGAAGAAACAAAAAAAAAAAAAAAAAAAAAAAAAAAAAAAAAAAAAAAAAAAAAAAACAGTTAAAAAGCTTGTTTTAAATTTTTAACTCAACAACTAAGGCAAGTCAAAGTACATTTGGGAATAAAAAGATTATTTAGTATTTTCCTAAATAAAAAGATGTTATATTCGAATGCAGTGCTTTCAATCGTTTCTTAAAAAGAATGTACTACATCAACATTCGAATGCAGTGCTTTCAATCTTTTCTCCTGCTTGTGCCTCTAATGAAAGATCTTTACAATATCTGATATAAGAAGTTATTAAATACTTTTATCCTCACTAATTTTTAATATTAAATAAATTTTTTACATAAGTCTTATTCAATATACTATTTTTTCCCCTTGTCTAGATGTACGGTACCTCTAACCTGCCACACCATTAGGCACCTTACTTGGCCTCGTTGGGTGCTTCTTTACGTATGTCCGTCTATAATTGAAATATAGTCCATCATTTCAATATTCGATTCAAATAGTCCATTCTCTAAAAGTAGAGGACAATATTTTAAATACATCATTTTATAAATCAATTAATCAATTGTTGTTTAACAATATTCTAGACATATCAATTTCAATAAATTAATTATATAAAATATCTTTACCAATTCATATCCAAACACTCAACAAAATCTGAAACACTATACTTTTGAAAATCATACAAACACTTGCAAATTTTCTTTAAACAAAACTGTTAATGCATAAAATATTGGCAAAATACCATTTTTAGTCCCTAAACTTTACAAAATTGTATATCTATAACTCTGACCTTTAAAATGTACTCACGATAACTCTGAACTATAAAAAAACGCCCACGTTAACCTTGCCGTCAGTTTTTCCGTCCGCCGCCGTTAATTCGCTAATGTGGCAAAAATTTCAGCCAACGCACTCTACGACTAATTTGATAACCAAAATATTATAGGAGGGTCTTCTTTTGACTAAACCTTAAGCATCTGCCTTTTTAATACCTAAAAGTAGTAAAAAGAATATTTCACAAAGGACTAAGTAGAATGTGCTAGCTATAAGGCCACTAGAAGATGCTACGACTGTGAAGCATTCTCCGGATCATCGTCGGTCAAATACACTTACCCTCCCTACACTCGGGCGAAATTTATTACTGGGAGTTGTTATTATGCTTGTATATCATTGTGAATTTTGGTTATCAGCATTCTCAAACGAAAGCAAGAAAGAATAAAGACATCAGAAATTTAGTTCCTTGAATTCAAGAAAAGATTAACCAAATATATGATAGTGTTATTTAAAGGAATTTGACAGCATCCCATAAAATTTTCACACCAGCAAAATTAAACCGGCTATTATGCTTAACGAGGTGAAAAAAAAAAGAAAAAGAAAAAGAAGTAAAATGGGAAATAACCGACAATAACCAGTAACTTTTCCAGATACTTCGACGGTTTATCTAAAAAATAAAAAATAAATAAACATTCTATTCCGCGAGGAGCCAACATAAATCACTCTTTCTGAATATATCCCGCAAGCTGATCTTACACTCAAAACAAGCCCCAAGAAACAAAAACTAAACCTTAATTTATAAAATAAACTCAAATCCCAAACCTTAACACAAAACCTTTTATATAGCCTGAATATGAATCTTCGAAATCAACTCTGGTTAGGTCTAAATAATTAACTAACCATATATGGGAACGGTATCTGAAAATTCAGTGTCCCGAACTGATTTACAGAATCGTTGTCCTATAACCTCTTGTATTGAAACTTGAAAGAATCTGCTCCTTAGGTAGTAATACCTGGAAAAGGATTAAAAAAAAAGAATTAAAATTATTGTTTCATTTTAGATGAAACTGACGAGGCATTCCACATGAGAATAGCAATCTAACAACAAATAATAAGTACAAAGAAGAGAAAAGAGAATAATTTATCAACTCGAACATATATTAGGCCATAAAGTAGTTCGTGAAATGTATTAGAATTTAGAAGTGGCTAAACAAGAGCTAAAAACAGAAGTTCACAAGTTTCACTTCATATCCGTAACACAGATATAAGGACATGCACCCTACCTACCAAAATTCAGGAGGAGAAAGAACGACGTAGGAAGCTATCACTGTCAACAAACAACAAAATATCAAGATGCTAGGGATGTGGTGAAATTTCAAGACCACTTTGGACTATTGGCAGCAACACAACAGTTTTACTTAGGAAATCGAAAGCATCTTAGCGCATTTCGATTATGCCTACACAACGTGCTGAGCATTAACTCAGGTGCTTTTTCTTAAGCTGACAATGACTGTCATTAACAGGTCAATTCCCTTCTTGTCTAAGCTTTTCAGTTATGAGAACAAAGTTCAAGAGGAAATTGCTCTGCATTACTTCCTACACTCTGTTATTTAATTTACGATATTCTAATCTACACATTTGATACTCAGATTCTGTACAAGGGGGGCTAAATTTAAGTATAATTTGGGGTGAGGGACTGCAGTATAATTTATAGTTTCATTAACTGCATTCTTACTACATTTGGTAATAGTTGATAAGCTTCTTACATATTTGCATCCTCCGCCTATATGATGTTCATACCTAATCTCACATTACAGATATTTTATGAACTAACAAAAAAAAATGCAACAGATGATGACATAAAAGCTTATGGCAAGAGCTGATAAAGTTTCACTATAATTTCAGGTACACACAAAATAAAATACCAATTTGACTCTTCCTCAGAAGTTGGTTAATATCTGAATATCATTTGAGGGCTCTTACACAATTAACAAGAATGGACAGTTCATAACTGCATTCTTAGAACATTTGTTAATACTTGAAAGGCTTCTTACATACTTGCACGCTGCCCATATTATGTATACACCTAGGTTCATATTATAGTAACTTTACAAACAAGACATTAGAAAGATAGTTAAGGCAATGATCAGCTGACTCTTCACTACCCAAAAAAAAATAATAATAATAATCATAATCTGCCAGTATAATATGACGACTCTTACGCTTGCACGATTCAACTAGCCAGGATGCTGATACAACTTCACTATTGCTTAAAATACTTGTAATTTCATACCTCCATATGCTTAAAAATTTAAGAGACCTTTTACATTGATGCGACCTGGTGATGTCATGACTTGTTTGAACCTTGTATTAATACCTAATATCTTGATTCACAAACTATCAATAAAACAGTTATGTCAACCTTTTGCTTAAGAGACAGCAGCTCAAACAAGTCCTTGTCTATTAACATGAATTAACTACGTTGAACTGCTTGGAACACTATTATCATTACTAGCCAATCAAATGGGAAAATGAAACATCAACGCAAAATAAAAAATCATCTCAACCGTTCAACCAATAGGGCCTTTAGACTCATGACAGGGCAACAAAACCTCTAACTATCTCCAAAAGGAAACCAGTACTGTTCATTTTGATCTAATTTTCTTCTATGTTGCGAGCAATAGATGAAACAACCTTTGTGTCTAATCTCCAACATATCACATGTTGGATATTGTAGGCAACAGCCCTAAATTTGCAGATAACCAATAGACGTAACAACCACATTGTTGATTTTCATCAAAAAAAAACTTATATGTTGTAAAATCTTTGTTGATTCTGAAGTTGCATCGAATAATTTTAGCCTTTTTAACTCTCTTATACATGAATCTTTATAGGATAAATAGATAAAAAAACATCTCTTTTGCGGTTTAGTTCGCTTTTTACATGATACAACTAACAGAATCCTACATTTTCTAAGAGAAGCCAGTTTACCCAATATTTACAATCTTACATGTGCAGCAGTTGGAAGACTAAGGATCTAGAAAGCAACTGCTCCAGCTTTTTCATCCAGACAGACAATTTATAGACCTCCCAATGTACATCTATGGATATGACATTTAGATAATTACTTTTCATGCCATTAATATGTCCACTAAATAAATCAATTAACTTTAAAATGTATCAACTTGCTTTTAGCTATAACTTCCTTTCTTTATTTTCCATGAGTTCTCATCTATTACCTTTGCTAAATTCTTTGTTAAATAGAGAAATAACTTTGCCTTAAAAAATAAAAAAAATTTAACTCGTTGGTAGCAAACCAGTTCACATCTTTGTTCCATTTTTCAATCAAGGAGTTTGATATGCCCCTGCAGAAAACCTTCATAAAAAGCACGGCAGCAACCTTCCGAATTCTATAAGTGTTGTGGATCAAACATGGAACAGAAACTTTTCAACACAGGATAGCTAATTCATTTGGTTGTGTCATATTCAAGTCATGTTTGTTACTTTTTATAATAATCAAATCCATCTTAATTATTTCTTAAAGAAAATAAGTATATTCAAACCCCAGACTAGCTCCAAACATGACTTTACAAAACATGGATTACGAACATGTGAAGACCTCTACTTACCCCAACTCACTCCAAAAGCATTCTTTTGAGGACGTAATGTATCTTATGTTCATATTAAAACAATAACCTTCCTCCTAAAAGGGTAACAATTTAATTAGACTAACCCACCTAGACTAGTATATGGAGGAAAGAGCAAACAAAGATGTTAGCTCACTCCTCCAATGAAAAGGCTTATAGTATTCAGAATGTTTTAGAAAATGGAAAGGCAGAGAGCACAACCCCACATTATGAATAGAGCTGATTGTAAAAGACCAATTTACACAACAGAAAAATAAGCAAAAATAGGGAAGACTTACTTCTGTTTGGCTGTCTATTGGTAGCATCATAACCACCTATATATCCAGCAGACCCATTGGTTGTGGTGTCCGATGTTGAATTCCTAAGCCCATAACTAAATGGACCTGAAGCATCAAGATCAGATGCTCCCGATCTCCATGCTGAGTCGCCATAAATTGAATTACCTCCATATAAATCTGAATAATTCCCTTCAAAACCTCCGCTAGATGCAGCAAAAGAAGTATTAGCAGAACTAGTTCCAATGGTCCTACTGTAATTATTAGATCCCAAACCAAAACTGTTTTCACCACTTCCATAATCCAGACTTGCACCAGCATAGCCTGAAGAATTACCAGCACCATGAGTTGACATCGGTGAAGAGCTACTTCCCCAGTTAAGACCACCATTGCCAAATCCACCTAAGCTCCCAGTCCCAGAAGCTGAATATGCATTAGAGCTTGGGAAATTGGCACTGTAGCCCAGAGCGTTATTACTCCAAACATTGCGATTCATCGAATTAAGCAACGTTCCAGCAGCGATATTACCTCCACCAAACCCTGTAGGACTATTGTACCGGCTTGAATTTCCACTGTAGTATTGATTCAACCCACGACCATAACCAATGTTATTACCATAACTGGAATTCCCTCCATAACTAGGGCTCATCAAAGGATCGAAATTCATTCCAATTCCATAACCAGGACTGAGAGGAAAACCATTCCGGCCGCTAGCAAGCCCTCCAAATCTTCCGTCCATCCTCATTCCATAACCACCTATGGAGCTAGGGTTATAGCCTGGCATGTAGCCATTAAACAAGCTATTCGCCCTACTTAAGCCATAGTTATATCCTCCAATCAGAGAGCGCATATTGGGGGCAGGGGAGAGCTCTTTCGGGACAGCCCTCTTGACCTCAACCATCTTACCATTGAGCTCATGGAAGGTCTTCACAAGAACTTTATCCACTGCATCCTCAGCATCATAAGTAATAAACCCAAAACCACGCGGCCTCTGTGTATTGTGATCGTACATCACAACAACATCGTTAATGTTCCCGAACTGCTCGAAGTACTTTTTGAAGTCGGCCTCCGTCACTGTGGACGCAAGTCCTCCAACAAATATCTTCTTGGTACGTGTAGGACCTGGTGAACTGTGAATACTGCCACTGTTCCGGTTCAGGATGTGCTGGTCATCCCGTGGAACAGCCTTTTTCGCCTCTACCTGATGATCATTTGCCAAATCATCAAAATGTGATTTCCTTCTTGTTTGGCAATGGATACGAAAACAAATCAGACACTATAAATAGTTAACACTATGACGTTGTTTGCACTATGAGAGATTCATTTACCATGCGGCCATCGATCATATGCTTCTCCAAGACAACTCTCTCAGCAACGGCAGGATCAGCAAAGACGACGAAGCCGAACCCACGGGCACGGCCGGTGGTACGGTCCTTCATGATAACTGCCTCAACGACATCCCCATAATCCGTAAAGTAATCGCGGAGGCGCTCTTCATTTGTGTCCCAGGAAATCCCTCCAATGAACAGCTTACCGACTTCTGCCTCCATCCTCTTCCTCTTTCTACTACACAAAACAAACATCAATAACTCGATCTAAACTCAAACATTAAAGATAAAAAAACTCAAACATTCAAGACCAAAACAGCATAATCCAATCCCATTACAAAATTCAATCTAAGCAACCCACAATTCAGCAACAAAAAAGATTGTTTCTTATCAGATCCAAATAATAAGCAACAGATCTACGTATTAAGAGCGCAGCAAACAGATCCAAAAGCACGTAGTTTAATCGATCTAAACGAAATTCAAGCATGAAAAGAACAAAGACGATCGGATTGGATTCAGAAGCAACTCACTGATCTGAGAGGAAGGGAGTTGATTGGAAGGATCGGGGATTGTTAAGATCTGGGGATTGTCGTGGATGATGATGTTGCGCTCATCTTCTTTTGTGTCTACCTTGCCAAACACACAGCTGGGAATTATATATATATTTATTTATTTACATATACTTTTAATTATACAAATTGTTGTGGCCTGCTTTTGTTGCAAAAAATTACGCAGTGTAGAATTAATTAATTGAATTAGATTAAAGTAGTAGAAGAGAGGGAGAGGGAGAGGAGGAGAGAAGAGGAGACAGAGAGGCGAGAGCGAGTGTGCTTATATAGAGATGAGAGGAAGAATGGAGGGGAAATCCACCGGTGGTGTATAACAACTGGAGAGAGAAGGTGGGACGCTGTACTTGCGTTGGATTTTTTTTTTTTTTTTTTTTTTAAATTACGAAAGAGGGTGCTGTACGTTGGATTTTTTTTTTGGGGTTTTGTCAACCGCTTTATTTTTTGATTTCTGAAAACGTATTTTTATAATTTAATTTGGTAAAATCAGTATTTGAAAATTTGTTTTTATAAACTAATTCGGTCAAACTCCAAAAAAGGTGCTGATTTTGGATTTACCTTTTTTTGAAATTTATAAAGAACTTGTGTTTCTATTTATTTTATACAGATTGTTATGATATAATAAATTTTTTTAACGGTATTTATTTTTAGTTGTATAGTATTTTATTTGATTTACATGCCTAAATAATAC
Organism: Xerophyta viscosa; assembly: GCA_002076135.1. Lineage (NCBI taxonomy): Eukaryota > Viridiplantae > Streptophyta > Magnoliopsida > Pandanales > Velloziaceae > Xerophyta > Xerophyta viscosa. Next base: position 1,081,717 of record MJHO01000011.1, read on the forward strand.
TCATATATTGATAAATAATTATATACCATTTCTGATACTTACATTCGGTAATCTTTTGGCGATAATGAAATATAATTTGAAAAAATGTAGTAACTTTCACGTAACAAATCATAAAAGAGTTGTGTTTACTTTTTTTGGTGTTTATATAACATTAACGTGAAAGCAGGTATTCTAAAATGGACTATAAGAAAATAGATCTAGAATATTGACCGTTAGATTGTGAATGGATGGATGATATTTCACGAAGTGCTTTCAGATTGTGCCTGGAATCTATTCAGAATGGTCCCATTAGTTTAAAGCAACGCCAAAATTAAACTAAGACAACCATTTTCCTTACAGAGAAGCAGTTAGTATGATTCATTGCATAATTTTCATTGCGAAATAATAAATAAATAACTTTCACAAATGTCTCCCCCTTCGAAACCCACTCGCTATCTTGAAATAATAAATATACAACGTCAATAATTTTTAACTGAATTTGTTAATATGGTGACTGGACGGAACACTTGTACTACTATATGTATGACTTGAGACGCACATCAGGCCGAAGTTTTATTTCTAATCCAATGTGGACGGATAGAACGTTGTTAAAAAATGAAGTAGTGAAGAGATGAATCTATTTAGTACATTCGAGCCTTAAATTGGTGATATGTGCAAAAGATTATAGTTCTTACTTTTGCAACTATTAAGTGAACTAGCTACAAAAAAGTAATGAATTTAACTAGAGTAAAAAATACTCTTCTTAAAAATATAGGGCTCTTCGGGTTCCAGCGAGCTGTTCGCGCAGAGATTTATAAAGAATAATTCATTTTTCTTAGAACTGTTGGTCAACCGCACGATTATTGTTACATGCATAAGCGGGCATGGTGATTTTTTAGAAATTTTCTAAAGTGTATTCTCAATTTTAAAGGTGGCAATTTCTCAATAAAAATATTTACATTTGTATCCTGTTTAAAGTTTACAAAATTTAGGTCCGTTTTTATTTTTTCTGCTCAGCTAGTGTAAAGATTGCAGTGATAAGGTATCGCATTTAGAGTTTTAGTGAGCAGATAGTGCCGGAGCTGTCAATCTGGCACCCTTTAAACTTAATTGTGCGTTTGAGCCCATTGCAAGTTCAAGACCTAAATAAATGGGGCTTTGAGACAAAAAAAAAGACTATATAAAAAAAAAACAACAGAGTCACCAATTTTTGGAGCTTAAATTGCATCATATTTTTTAACTTATTTGAAAAAGTCATAAATAGGTTGATTCAGGACGCAAGATGGACAACTTAATTTTAACATATATTCCTCATTACGCTCTATGGAATGTGTGCTCTGTACGGGCTGGCCGCATTTTTGATATTTTTCTCGAATGACTCCAGACATTTCAGAAGAGTTAATACCCAAAACATACAGACTCTAATCTTACATGTTTGAGTAATTTAGTGTTAAATTCAGTGATAGAAATACTGATATTCATTATACGCGGGTGAAACAGGGTGTGCGTCACGTCCGATTACCGATGTGCCCGGCACGCTTTGAGCTCAGGCAACAAAAAAATATATTCGGAGAAGATTTTGCGGACCGATTTACAAGCTCGCGACGCCTCCACGATCTGGCGTCGTCCGCACTAGACTAAATCATGTATCTATTTAATAGTATTCGTTAATGATATAATCTAAGTTCTTACAAAACATATCCGGGAGTTTATATGTTATTTTTTTCTTTGGAGGTAGCCCCAGTCGTTCCACCATCCTGCTTATGTTGTTCTATTGAATCTCATACAAAGAATGTAATATATTTATTCACTGATACTATACATGGCCTGTTTGTTGTTCTCTGAAGTTAACGAAGATCGAACTAGACTACCACTTCATAAAAGGTGAAGAAGCTACATTATTGTTGATCTGAAAATACATTCTTATATAATTTTTCTTCGAAATGTCAAAAATACTTGGGATAAATCGTTTTTAGTCCCTCCTTTTCAAACTTTTACGCTATTAGCCCCTCAACTTTGTCCAATTCATTTTTAGCCTGCACGGGCTGAACGCGAAAAAGCCCAAAATACTTTAGATGATGTTTTGCTTTTTTGAAAAGTAAACATTCTATAACAAGCACGTAACCCGCACGATGCCGCAATTATATTTATTGGTTACTCTTAATTTGATAAATAAAATAATAATAATAATGGTAGAAAATAATTGATTTTGCCGAGACTTTTGGATAAAAGCTAAGCAATAATGATATATATAAGAGTTACTTCCAAATTCATCCCTTGTCTATTTGACCACCAAAGAGGCGTATTATCCTCTGCGAGATAGAGAGTTGATAGATCACCTACACTTATGCAGTTATGCGGATAGCACTTACGGAATTTGTACATGAAATTTTCACTTTATAAGGTGAAAGCTTCAACAATATGCTATAGACACCCTGAACTATTTAGAATAATTTGTGATTGCGTTTTTGGGAATTAGTGATTTTAAATTTATAAAACATCATATTTATGTTGTGTGAATTTGGATCATCTGACCGACACAGTGTATCAAATTTTATACTACACATCAATTTATGATTATATACCCACTTTTTTTTTAAATATGAATATAGTACTCAACTATAATATTTTTTGACATATTATTAATTTTTTTTTTATAAGACTCGTTAAGATTACTAGATAAAAATTATAAACTATTCTAAAAATCATTAAATTTAAAGATAATAAATTAATGATCATAAATTAACATGTTGTGTTTATTTGACCAACTAATTTTGATTAGCAATTATCGTCCATTCATCACATAACTTTTCTACTTTAGTAGTTACAAGCATTTGTTGCCGCGCATTGCTGCGGTCTTGTTGCATCCACTCGACGACTGCTCAACAGGGATGCGAACTAGACATATACGGGATTATCATTTTTCGTATTTTGTGTCATCTGAGTAATCCATGTTCGTTATGTGGCGATCGAAGAATCTAGGAATAATATAAAAGGAAGATTCCGATATGGCTAGCGGCAACTAGCAGTGACTCGATAGAGTGAGTGAATAGTCTAGATATCTATCTGGCACTAAGAGAAGTCTTCAACGCATTAGCCGAGATGTATATTATGATGATTTACAATTTTTGAATTGAAACTTTTTTTTAAATTAATGCTTCTTAAACAAATTATAACAAAAAAAAAAAAAACTTTTTAAAGTTAAAAATTATACATTAAAGATATTACTCAACAGGTTTCACGTGGAAAATTTTATTTTATTGGGAAAAATGTTTCTAGTAGAGCACTTGGGTGATGCGGCTCGGACTGAATCATACGTTCAATATGATAAACATGATAGAAATCATTATTTGATCGTCCGGTTGGACTGATACACAGAATGTTCAGGTACCACTCACTTTCCTTCTCAAATATAGACTCTTATAATCCTTTTTTAAATTAAATTTCTCTCTCGGACTTCAATAGCGATATCACTCAGCGATCTATGATGAGCTACTTACAACTTTCATTTGTAACAAGAAGATTATTGAAACAATAATTCTAAGCGTGTTTTATTGTGACTCAAGATGTATTTAGGATTCTAAAACACAAAATGAATCCGTATTATGCGTGAGCAAAAAAAAAATCAAATTATATATTTACAATATGATAGTCATGCTTGTAAGCATCTTTCACATAAAATCGTAGATTATGATGAGCACATGAATACCAACGTGATTGTATATTACACACATTTGGTATATATTTAAAAAAATAGTTTCGCTAAATTACGTAAGCGTTTTTCGATTTAGGCCTAGGCTTTTGGAAGGGCTTTCCTCACGCGAATACCTAAACGGTTACGAAACGAAAATAATATTCAAATATTTTGATGCGACTGGACTGCCACAATAGTAACATTAATAATCTTACTCTATTCAATTTTAGCGGTAAGCAATAATTTTTGTGACCAAAAAAATTGTTAATAAGAACATACTCGAGAACGCGATGAGAATTTACACTTTTCATGATTTGAATGAATTTCTCCTCTTTGAAAAACGCTATTCTAAATAAGTATTTGAATGGTCATTCCCGAAAGGTCTTTGTAAGCAGATTTAACAAATTATTTTTAATGAGATTGTCCATCACGGTAGTGATTCATTTCCCGGTAGAGGAATGTCAATTTTTATCTAAGCCGCACTATTAATTTACCCGGTTCACGTTTTTTAGAATTTGTATTTTAACCCGTCAAAAGTCGGGATCCAGATCACCTATTTAGAAGCATCTTCTCGGAAAACTTTCTAAACGAAAGTTGTACCCCTCATCGAGATCTAAGATTTTTATGTTAAAAGTGTTTCGAGAAAATATTTCTAAATAGGTGTTCTAGCCGGTGAAAGAACGATTTTTTTTGCAAAAGATGCGAGCACTGTAGCAAATCACTGTAGAAAACCCCTTCTCCTTTAGTATATAGTATATTTTTTCTTTGTATCTCATTTGCGCTATGTATGTATATCAAGAGGGAAGGGAATAAAACTAACTATAGGGGCAAAAAATTATAAGGGAATGAAAAATGGAAGTAAAGTACCCAAATCTTTCCAACATGTTTGTTTAATGAAGAAAAGTAAAAGAAAAGCTAATTATAATTAAGAAAGCAAAAAAGTTATATATTAAATTACCAATATAACTTCATAAATAGACAAAAAAAAAAAAAAAGGTAGAAGAACAATTGCTATGTCATTTAATCAACTTTTATTTGGATTTTTCTCTGATTTGGAGGGAACAAATTATATGGGCCGGAAAAAAAGTAAGCTCTCTATATTTTCTTTCCTTCAAAAACCAAACAAAAATAAAATCTCTATTTTTCTCCTTTTTTTTACTTCAAATTTCTTCTCCGGTTCTCCCATTTTTGCTCCATACCAAACAATGCGTTAGTATGTTATATTTTATATATGAAAAAAGCTGTTCAATCCGAGTATTTAGTCCGAACGAGTGTTCGAATATCTCATAATCGATAAAATCTGCAATTCTACTGATTATGAAATTTGTGAAACAGGTGGGTACTGGCCAGGGGATGACTTTGGGTTTCGTGGGATGGGGAGACGTCCTGGAGCGCACGCCGGGCGGTTGGGTTGACCGACCGCTCGGCAACATAGCACTTTCTGATTTTTTATTATATAGTCCCCCTTAGAGAGAGAGCGACGATGGCAGACACGGGCTCGCATGATCGCGCGAAACCACCACGACTCCCTAAGGTTTACAACCTTCTCATTTAGCCCGCCCTTGTTTGCGTGCTATTCTATTTTGATCCTACTCGCACATATACCAACAAAGACCGTAGAATATTCTTTGAAAAAAAAAAGTACTCACCTAAATTAATAGACCAATTTTTGTTAATATATCTCAAATCAAATTTTTATACTGAAGGGATAGGCTTTTTTGTGGCTTAACATATTTTTATTCGACTGAATAAGATTTTTAGAGACTTCGAAAATTCAGCAAAATTCAAAATCTATTGACACTTCGGAGCCTCAAAGCATTTAGAAGTATTTTAAAAAAAAAACTTAAACATAAAAGTTTAGATTTTTTATCAAATTTATAATTTTTATAAAAAAATACTGATATAGTAGTTAAAATAATATGCTACAAAAAATGAATGCTTAAAATAAATTGACAGACTTCAGGTGTCGGATGAGTAGAGGTTAGCAAAAAAGGGGCTAAATGCAAATTTTCCCAATTGGCTGAGCGTATTTATCTTTTCAATCAACTACTTTTCCCGCCCACACATTCTAGATGTTTGCCTTTTTCAAAATATTTTTATTTTAATCATAACTACTTTCGCATTTTATAACAAAAAACACCAACCTCTCTTCACTGTCAACTTGCGCCCGCTCCTCTTCCTTCCATCGTACGCTTCCCTCCAAAATAAGAAAACCTAAATCCCCAAATTTCAAATCCCGCGCAAAAAAGTCGACCTTTTTTTGTTCGAATTTTAAACAAACATTTCCTCAAACACTTCATGCTCACAATCCGTATAAATAAGATGGCCTCGATCCTCCTCGCTCCCAAGTTGTTCAATTGCAATCCTCACTCTTTCCCCCACTTGATCCCCTATATTCGGCCCAAATCTCTCCTCTGGTCGCGGCAGATCATCGTAGCCTCTCCTTCGTTCTCTTCTAGTTCGTCGCCGTCATCGGCGAAGTTTCAATTGGCGGCCTGCAGCATGGAGGCGCGATCTGGTCGAGGAGAAATCCATGTGATCGTCGGTCCGATGTTTGCCGGGAAGACCACCGCTTTGCTCCGGCGTATGCGTGTGGAGAACGATAATGGGAGGTTAGTAATTTTTTTTAGATTAGATGATTGCGGATGAATGAAATGATGATTGGTTGTTTGAATGTTCAGGAAGGTTGCTGTTATAAAATCTGACAAAGACAACAGATATGCTGTGGATTCTGTAGTCACCCATGATGGTGTGAAGATGCCGTGCCTTCCGCTTTCTGAACTCTCGGCTTTCAGATCAAAACTGGGAGATGAAGCCTATGATAAGGTAATCTCTTCATATGTAGAAAAAAATTGAATTCTTCTATGTGATGTTTGTCAGCTCAAGTTACGCCGGCGTGCCTTGTAAACATCCAGTTTATAACGGACATTATGAGTAGAGAGAGTAGAGAAATGCTATTCTTCAGGGTCATTTTGACCCTGAAGAAATCAGGGCTGATGTGGCGTTGTCCACGTCAGCCCATCATTTATTATTTTTTGATATTCAATGTTTTAAAAAGAAGCGCATTTAATGTGACTTTTTCGATAAGTGTAGAATGAGTATTTTCAAAACATCAAGGTTTTTAAAACCGGACCGGTGGCCGAACCGGTGAGGCCACCGGTTGTCCGGTTCAACCGGTTGAACCGGGGGGTTCAACCGGTCTATATATATATATAATATACTCTATACTATATAAATATATATATATAGTATATAAATTTGGTATGTGTCAAGTATTTATAGTAAAGCTATAATCGTATGTGTAACAATATATAATTACTAAAATATATTAAGTAAGGATCCTAATTTTATAGTAGGATGAGGTTTGGATATAATCAGACGAGATATGTATTATACAACTTTACTTAATCATTCGATAATCAAAACTAAGAGATCTCCTAAATCATTAATATAAGATAGAAATATTTGATTCTGAATTACCCTCCCTGCACATATATTTTTATCGTATAGTTTACATTTTTTATTTATAATATTAATTTAATATATGTATACTTTTATTATTTGTAATATAAGAAATTATTATTTTAAATGATCCAAAACTACCTCATATAGAAAGGATTCCTTGGTATGATTAATTCCGGACGACACTTAGGCATAAAAGTAATATAGGCATTTATATATATATATATATATAATATATATATTATATATATATTATATATTATATATTTATTTTAATTTATATATATAAATATAATAAAAAAATATTTAAAAAATATAAAAAAAATAGAAAATCCGGTCCAACCCGGTTTAAACCGGTTTTTCCGGTTCACACCGGTTTTTCCGGTTCAACCGGTTCTGGCCGGTTCTCGCGCTATCCGGTTTGATGGGTTCATCCGGACCGGACCAAGGTCCGGTTCCCCGTTAAACCGGTTGAACCGGCCGGTCCGGTCCGGTTTTTTAAACATTGCAAAACATTGAGATGTAAGAATAATCACTTTCCAACTATTTTATTAAATGCTTGGGCTGATGTGGCATACTTTCCAACTATTTTATTAAATGTTTGGGCTGACGTGGACAACGCCACATCAGTCCCTGATTTCTTCAGGGTCAAAATGACCCTGAAGAATAGCATTTCTCGAATGAGTATGTGTCAGTGTGAAAGATAGCATTAGTCCTTCATATATTTACTTAATTTGTTTACTAGTTTGTGTACATCAGAAGGTCTCCTGTTTTTGAGTTTAGTATCATACTTTTAATTGGCATATAACTATGCAAAAGGCATACTGTTTGACTGTAATTGTCCATCATCATTAAACATCACTGAGAAATAACATGAACAAGCATGGATTCCACAGTTTACTTTTCATTTAAAGGATAAATGAGTGAGGTCCATATTGGAGTCAAATTCTATACAGTTGTATTTACCAGAACATATTTTCTTGAGCTGTAATTCGGATGTGGTTGCTCACATATGTATTTTTAGCAGTTTGAATACTTCATACTATATGATGCTTTGTTTTGCCAACATCGATTCCTGCAATTTCTACAAGCATTGTATTTTGTATATTTACTTCTAGATTTGCTGTTAGCCTAGTAGGCTTTTCCCTACATTTATTAGATTGTTTTCATATCCACGGATATAATATGTACAGCCGCCTAAACATTTTATAACTTACCCCTGCTTAAACGCAAGCTTCATCTTTTCTCTGTATTAGTCCCCCTTTTCCTGTTCTATATTCTTTTTAAAATCTAGCACTGCGATATTGTTATCTCCAATTGTAATGAACATTTTGAGTTGTCATATTAATTGAATTTCTTAAGGACTTCTGGTGATTGTTGGCAGCTGGATGTGATTGGAATTGATGAAGCTCAATTTTTTGAAGATCTTTATGATTTCTGCAGTACAGCAGCTGATCAAGATGGTAAAATTGTCATTGTTGCAGGGCTGGATGGTGACTACTTGAGGTACCCATTAACCAATCATTACAGAAAGAAGTTTTGTCAAAAAAAAGCCCATATTTCGTAAAACTCTATTAAGTAAGCGCCTGATTTTTTTAAAAGAAATTGAATATAAAAAAAGGATTATGGTATGCTTTTGTAATTTTGTACTCAAAAGTTTTTTCAAAGTATTTCTTAGTTGTCTTTTTTTAGGTTACAAAGTTTTTGTAACCAAAAAAGACTTTGGAGTCTGAAAATATATATTAAGGCATTTTTTACAAAAAAAAAAAAAAAATTCAAAAAAGTTATAGAGAGCACATCAAACCTTAGTCTTTTCATATTAAATTTTTTTCTTCAAAATTAGATATTATAGTATATGGAGTATTTATATATATATAATTACTATATATTATATATATATATATATATATATATATATATGTGCTTTTGCTTAATTTAGTAATTATTAGAAAGTAGCAGTGGTTTACTTGGGAGGACGGTACAAAAATAGGGGTTGATTATTATTTTTCTGTAATAGAAATATTATTGGTTGTTGTAGAAAACTGGCACGTTGCTGTTGCTTTGTGCTTCAGCAAGTGGTTCATGTGCATGACTTCTTCAATGAATTCCAATATATGATTAGCCTAAAAGTAGCTCATGACGGTGAACTAACTTATTGCCACTATTTTCTCAAGTTGAATTGTTGTCAGTGCCTTTAAGCTTGCTGTTAAAACAGCAAGAAAGTTATCTAATTATCAGTTTAAAAGAACTTAACTAATCAATAACAATAAACTTTGAAATACATTTCTGCAGGAGGAGCTTTGGTTCAGTTCTTGACATTATTCCTTTAGCTGATTCCGTAACAAAACTCACAGCAAGGTGTGAGCTTTGTGGCAAACGTGCGTTCTTTACCTTGAGGAAGACGGAGGAAAAACAAACAGAACTTATTGGTGGGGCTGATGTGTATATGCCTGTTTGTCGCCAGCACTATGTTAATGGACAATATGTCATTGAGGCCACAAGAGTTGTCTTGGAGTCTCAGAAAGAGGTTCCACATGAAACAAGGCTAAATGATGCAACCTCTTTGACCGAAGCAACCCGGTTAACTGCTTAATTATCTGTGCCTCATGACTTAAGTGTTTTCTATTGATGCATCTGGAGTTGCTATTAGCTCATGCTAAGTTCAGTATCTTGTGTGTAAAAATGGTGTTATTTGAAAACATTTATGGTACCAAGAGCACTTTTGCGTGTTGTTAGAATGGAGGTGCTCATCGGAGGTTTTTAATTGTAGTATCCTTATTATATAGGCTATTTGCTTCAAAGTCATGGAATTTATTGAGCAGAAATTTGTTTGGTAGCTATCTGTTTTTAGGTATGAATCCTTTGTTGCTGTTGGTGTTAGCCCTAGCAGCTGTAATGCAACAATCTGAACGAACTAAGGCGTTTTTTTTTTTTGTTCTTTTCTTTGGGTGAAGGAGCATAGTAGAAGGTTAGCATCGCGTGTCTACTCTGCTTGTGGTTCATACAAATACAGTTTTATCAAGTACCGAAAACCTGATACTTTGAGGAGCCACTGGTAGAGTTTAATTGCTGTGATGAAGTAAACTCTATCGGTTGCTATTCTGTCTCTACCTCCACCTTCTAACTCTTTTCATCCCTACATTGCAATTTTGGTTTTGTTTAGGTTGATGTGTTTTTATGTATTTCATTATCTGCATAGAAGTTTTTATGTGTTACTGTTGTTTTTGAGGACAATACGTACATAGTAGGTAGTGTTTGTTTGGATAGGTAATGTATTTTCAAGTATTACGGTCGAAATGTGAGAATGTTATGCAAACTGAGGGTTAGAGATGGAGACTTGAGGAAGGATTTGATTTTAGGTGGGTGTTTTTGGTTGTCTCTGTGTATGTTGGGGCTTATATGGAGGAGGTCTTGGAGAAAAAAAGTTTGGGTGTCTTTTTAGTGAAACCTTCGTGTGGGCTCGTTGGGTTGGTGTTGGGTTCTGTTTGGTTGGCTTGGGTTGTTGGGGTGCGGGGGGTTGTTTGGTGGGGTTGCGAAGAATGAGTATAATTTTGTGTTTTTTTTTTTGTATACGTAGTTTGAGGTTGTGGGAAGTTGGGGGTTGATGTGTTGTTATTGTGGTGTGTAGGGGGTTTGGTTGTAATGTGTTCTGTGGTGCCATCCGGGTTCAGTATGTTATGTGATGGAAGTGGTTGAGGTGTATGTATATTTTGGTATCATTTGTATATGGTGAGTGTTAGTGTATGGTGTTTTGGTGTATTTATTACCGGCGGGGTTGTAGGTGAGATTGGGGGGAGTCTGATCAGATTTTTATGTATATTTGTATTTGTGATTGGGTTGGCGTGTGTTTGTGTGTGTGTGTGTGTGGAGGAGAGAGAAGAGAGTAGTGAGAGAGAGAAGAGCTAGCACGCATGCACGTCAGCGCTCTATAGGTGTATTCATTTGGTAACGAACTGTGTGGATTGGTAAAATTTGAACGGGCGGGAAGCTCGATCGAGTCAAATGCGTCTGAAAGAGCTGAGGAATGGTGGTAAGGGTGGTTGGTCATGAACTGCGATGGAGTGGCGGATGGTTGGTGCACGCGCTGGTGAATTTGGGGTAGTGGTTATTGGTGGCTGGCTGCATGTACTTTATTTCACTGGTGCCAGCATATATATAAGGATTTTATATGGGGGCTGTCGTCATGAGAGGGTGCGGGATATGGCGTCTTGGGGGATCATGGTGGAGGGGATGTTGGGTTCAAATGGCCATAATGTGTGGGCATTGGCGTTTGAAATATTAAAGTGCTCTCTTTTTTTTAGAAGTTTTAGGTATTTCTATTTTGTGGTGCTTTTTAGCTGTAACTTTGCTCGTCAATTATTTGTAGTTTTTTCTTGGATTCTTTTGTGATGTACATACTGTTTTCTCGTCGCCTTTCTGAATTCACCTGTGCTATGGAGTAATTTTCCAACCACAACAAAAGTGAAAATACTGCAAACTTAACTAGATTTTATATCTATTACATCTTTAAAATTATATGCCTTAACATAATGCAACTATATTACGCTATAATTGCTTTCGGGTTAGTGGAACTAACTAGCAAACCATGTCCAAATTCCAGCGATGATCTCACCTGCTATTTTAGCCCAAGACACGTCTCACGTGGATTGAACTAGCTGTCATCACTTATTTTTATGCCCACCCTCCCGGACAACTACTAGTCATGTCTATCGTAAACAAAGCTGCAACACAACCACAATAACCAGAAAAATACCCTCCCCTCTGCCTTTCTGTCGATTGATGCTTGGCAAACAATTCAAGACTCTGGTTTCAGTTCCGGATGTTGATCAGTACAATAGAATCTATGTAGCACGAACACTTCAAAAATATCAACGTGTCTGTGTTCGTGCCCGTGCACGTGTCAGATACGACACTCCTCGAATACGTCCGGACACGTATCGGACACGCCACGTGACGTGTCCGGAAAAAAATTAAAAAAAAAAATGGGACACACGTGTCAAACACTTCTTTCGGCGTGTCCGACACGCGTGTCAGTATTTATATCATTTTTTTTAAAAAATTAATTTTTTTGTCTATTTTTATTTTATAGAATATTTAAATATTATTTGTAATAGTGGTAAATAATATAATATAGTTATGCATTCAGATATTATATTTTTTAATTTTAGTCGATATAATTAGACTATTAGTGTTTAGATTTATTTCAAGAATGCGAAATTATGTTATTTATAGACTTATTATCGAATGTCATTATATTCACTAATATTTATTCGTATAAATTATGTTTTAATTATTTAAATTTTTTATTGTCGTGTCCGAACCGTAACCGTGTACTATTTTTTTAAAAAATTGCCGTATCGCCGTGTCGTGTCCCCGTGCCCGTGTCCGCATCCGTGCTACCTAGAATAGAATTGACTTTACCAATATATATATATATATATATATAATATTGATAATAACATTATAATGTTTGAAAAAAAATAAATTTTAATATTTAAAATTTTCTAAATAACACTTTAATGTAGATATTTTAATATTCCAAAATTTATCAAATTTAAAAGTATTTTTAAAATTCTTTAGTTCCAAGCAGTTGTACTGTATGGATTGAAATTCTTCAGCTCCAAGGGAACCTCCAGGCTGTACATAATAAATTCAAATCAGAGAGTAGAGTAGCAGATGCAACAACATTACCCGTGCGTTTCTTCTCACCAAAAAAAAAAAAAAACACTACCCGTGCGTCACGAATAAATTCCTGCCAATGCTTGTTGCGCTGATCCCAAATAAAAACGAAGGGATCTTAGTACTCTGAAAATTAACACAAAGATCATTTACAATTGAAGATAAGCAAGATAAAAGCGAGCCATTATGGCTTCAGCTAGTACGGCATCCTTAGTCGCAGCCGAAAGCATCATTAAAAAAAGAAAGAAAAAAAAACATGCAGAACCTAAACAATTGGGCCTACCAGGCTACCAGCAATTGAAAAATAAAAAATAAAAAATTCATAAGACCTAATTAATTAGTGTAAATAGCAATTAAGAATCAGCGGAGGTTGAGGTTTGCGAGCCGCTCGTTGTTGTCGTCATCATCGTCGTCGTCGCGTAGGCCGAGGAAGAAGGGGTCGTTGAGGAGCTCGGAGGCGGAGGGGCGAGCGCGAGGGGCGCCCAGGCACCGTTCGATGAAGGCCTTGACCTCTGGGTCAAGGACCTTGGAGAGAGCGTCGGGCCTGACGCCGGAGGTGACCTTCCTGTAAATCTTGGCGACGCTGTCGCACTCGCTGTAGGGTATCTCCACAGTTACCATCTCCAGCACGCACATGCCGTACGCGTAGATGTCGACCTGTTCCGTGTATTCTTCTTCGTACAGCTCGGGAGCCATGAATTCCGGCGTTCCGAGGATTGAGTGCGCCAAGTGGCTTTTGTCGACTATCGCCGCCAGCCCAAGATCCCCTATTTTAACCTGCACGCCACAACACCCACCATTTCTTATTATACTAGATACTATATCACTATTATTTTATAAAATTATAATTTAATCATATAAAAAGTCAGAGACTCCGAGGGGCGAGACAAGAAGTTGTGTACAATCTTCATCTAAATATTCCAGAATAGTCAATAGCTGTTAAAGTTAAATAGAATATTCGCATAAAAACCAAGTCAAAGTCGCCGCCGAAATTGGGAGAAGAATTCTCAGATTTAACAAACAAGCAACAAAATTATCGGAACAATAATAACATCTAATTAACAATTGTTTCAAGTTACCTGACCGACATTGCCGTTGATGAAGACATTGGAGCAGTTGAGATCACGGTGAATGATGCAGGGATCGCGGTTGTGGAGGTATTCCAGACCAACGAGTATCTGCCGAGACCAGCGCTTGAGCGCCCTGAGGGAGACGTTGCGGTGCTTCTTCCTGTACTCGCGGAGGTTGCCGGAGTTACAGACCTCGGTGATGAAGTTGAGCGTACCCTTGGCGACGTCGACCCAGACGTGGTAGAGCGCGATGATGGAGTCGTGACGCAGCTCGCTCAGCAGCTGGACCTCAGAGAACAGTCGATCCACCGCACGATCACCGCCCTTCTCCCGCAATTGCCGCACGCGGATCTGATTCCACGCGATCTCGATGCCATCTTCTTGATCGAATCCGCGGTACACCTTCTTCGCCGCGCCTGCACCAAGAAGGTCATCGTAGCGGCCGTATCGGCCGGAGGGATCCACCTCCACGAACGGCTCGGCGTCGCCGTCCGCAGCCTCCTCGCCGTCTCCAGTGGCGCACGGCATACCAACCTGTGGATTACAAATACTGATTGATGCATCGATATCGGTGGAATAAATAAAGATCGACTGTGAATGATAATAAGTTTCACCGTCACTTTTTAGTTCAAGCTATGTGTTCCGATACCTTTAACTGATCTCGAGATAGATTGGAGACGAAGAAGGTACTGTGGGATTAACCAGGAACAAGAAGCTTCTCGACCAAGCTGCATACAATATCGGGGAAAAAAAGAATAGGAGAACTGCTAAAGGCGTGAAGAACGAGCATTTATATCAGGAAAATTAGGTTAACAAATCAGTCGCATAATCATTGGCGGATCACTATATAACCAGTGCGGTCAATAGTCCCCAATCGAATACTGCGAAACTAAGGCGCCAGTGGCGGTCATAAATACCTCGCTCGCGGCGGGATCGGAGGCCGGAGGCAGAGCAATCACTGGAGGAGGAAATTCTGTCGGCTGGAAAAAATCGTCTGAGAAGAGGGTCTCTGAAACGAGCAAGGAGATTGATTTAAATAGAGGGTTGCGGCTTCAGAGCTAATTCCGTAATTCGGCTGACATTTCATTTACTTTTAGGCCCGCGGGATTTGAATTTATACTTTTTAGTTTTATTATTAAATATTATTATATATACACTTGAAAAACAAAAATTCATATACTTTATTTTCTATAGCTAAAATATTTTATATAGAATATAACACCCAAATAATATGTCAAATTTGGGCTACATATTTCATAACATAAATTTAATATTTTACATAAAAGTATATTGCTTAAATTTATGTAATTATTTTGAAATATATTAAATAGTATAATAAAATTAATTGTAGCTGAGCAATATAAATTGACCGTATTATGTAAATATATAATTTAATAAATATATATATATGTGTGTGTGTATGTACGCGCGCGCGCGTTTTTAAACATCATTTAAAATATCTAATATTAAGCTAAGTTTTAGTTATGTCATCTAAATTATTATTATGATTTGAAATTCAATATAGAATATTAGTTAAGTCAATTACTTTGAATTTATATGGATATATAGATATATGATTGTTGCTTTTTCTTCCTTAATATTTATATAAATAGATAGTTTGCAAAGTTATTTTTAATCTTTTTAAATTATTTAAATTATTTATATTATGTAATATCTAGATATAACTGTTGCTATTATTGTATTATTTAAAAACCATTCATAAGTCTATTACAAAGCTAAAAGAATAAAAGCAATGTAGATTTTAGTTAGTTATAATTATATTGGTTAAATATAATGTATAGTTATTGTAAAATAAAATTTCAATTCATTGTTTAATTTTACAATGATATAAATGTAAACTATACTATTATACTTTAATATATTATTTGATATATTATGCTAATAAGTATATAGATATTTACCACAATATTATATTAAAACATAATATTTGTATTTTCTAAATATACATAATAAAAGACAAAAAAAAATATAAAAAGAATCATAAGATATAACATTAATTATTATTAAAAGGACATCACGTACGAATATATTAGTTAATTGAAAATTTATTTAGTATCAGATTTTTTAAATAATTGACACCACTAAATATTGCTACGGGATCCAACCACTACGCATAATGTGAATGTGAATCAGTACACAATCATCTAATAAAATAGGATATAAATCCTCGCATGTTAAAAAAAAAAATATAAACAATACGCTGTATTTCCATAAAATTAATTAGAAAATCAGCAAAATTCAAATACAAATTAATACTAAAACTACCCTAGCTTTTTTATCTAACAGTAAACATAGCAATTAATACTAGAAGAAACGATGCATCTAGATCAACGTAGTTATGCACACAATGAATCACGGGAAATCTCTTCAGAAACAGGAAAAGATGGTTGAGAAAGGATAATCAATGAATAAAAAAAAAATATATATATATATATATATATACACCTCATATATCACAAATGTTATATGATACACACTCCAATTGATTCTACACAAGAAATGAAAACTCGAGCGAGAAGGAGCAACGAATGATGGCGATTTAAAGGGTCCTTTAAAATCTAGAATCTCGGAGATGGTGAAGACCACAACAACCGGAGGAATAGTAGATTTGTAGGGGAGCGTTCATTTATAAGTAACTACGGTCACTCGAACTCCCATACGTTATTAACACCACTCCCTCATACGAATATTTGTATATAACATATTCGTATCTACTATCCACTATAAACTTTCTAAAATGATCTAAATACAAGCTTTTTCTACAATTCAGTCGTGTTCATGGCACATAGTTCAGTAGAATCTAAATTGTAACTTTGTTTTGAAAATCGAAACTGTTAATCGAATAATGAGTAGCTGTTATTACTTGCCTAACATGCAGATATTTCTTATATAGATAGGTCTCTATCCATCTTGCAGGAGTTCTGGTACAGTGACCCACAAGTGCATCCCATCTCTGGGTTTTTTTCTTAACCGTCAGCGGCTGTATCAGATGGCTTCAAATCCTTGTCAATCATTACTTAGAAACACAATTACGATGTCAAAAAGAGTTCCACGTGAACATGAGCTGAAGCCACACAATAGTGATGCAAACAGGTCCTTGCTGATGTATCAAAAATTACAAAGGTGATGCATGTCCATGTTTTGAAGTGCTATGCAAAGCTTTGTAATTCATAATGACAAGATTATGATACATTAGGTGCCATTTTCTCTTGTTATCTTAAAATCATATTTTAGCCAAAAAAAAAGAGCGAATTTATTTTGACTAGGTTGGAACAATAGCATATGATTATGGGCACTTAAAAGCCAAAATTGGATAGTTAAAGGAAATGAAAGTTGCAAATAAAAATGACATATAGTGTTTAGCTATATTTGGTTAGTTAGTACATATAGTGTTTAGCTATATTTGGTTAGTTAGGTTTGCATTAGAAAGTAAATAAATCAATTAATTTTCAATATCATGCCGTTTAAGCCATTTTGATTGTTATATCAAAAGAAATTCGATTAGTACAGACTAATTAACTAACTTCAATTATTATTTTTAATTTATGACCGTCAAGTTCAATTTTAATATTGTATCTCGACCGAGAAAAAATAGTATAATAAATTTCTCGTAACTCATGCTTGTTGGAATTCAAATTTTTGATCTACTTTTTGAAAGATATAGACTGTGATTTGTTTTTTTTTTCTAACACACAATTTCGCTAACCAATTGAACTGAAGCTAGTTGGTAATTTCAACTGTACTTTGCCAGCTACATCTATAATTAAAGGATAATTTACTACGTAATGAAAATTACTAATTTAAATTGGGCAACCTTGAATCCAATATGTATATATTTATAACTAGGTAACTAACTAAATCCGGATGAAAACACCAAATCTTGCCAAAGAAGTGAAACTTAAATGCAATATGGGATTTTTATTTTTTTGAGAAGTCATTAATTTCCAATAGAAATCCTATTAGTTATTTTCCGGAGAAATGCCGGATTAGTTCATACTTTTCAAATTTATCAAAATCAGTCACTCTAGCTTAAAATTTTTGCAAATCACTTCCTTTATTATATGAATATTTTGATTACTATATAAATATTTTTTAAAAAAATATTTAACATAAAAATTATAGATTTTGATGAAATCTACTATTTTTTTTGTTAATATTTTTTTTTCAAAGATGTATCTAAATATATATTCGAAGACTCCAAAAATTTAACGAATTATTTACTAATCTGTTAATAATTTGGAATCACAAATTTTCTATTTAAAAATATTTTTAAAAATTATTTCAGTATAAATTTATAAATATTAACAAGTTCTATTACTTTTATATTTAAATATTTTTTTGTGAAATTTTTTAAATAAATATTTTAAAATAAAAAATTAACCAATTAAAACTAGAGCTGATTGCTAAGTTTAAACAGGCTCAGGTGCGACTCCCCCTAAATTTTCTACTATCAAAGTTGCAAAACTTGATTGGTGGTATACTGACTATATTAGTAATATATCAAATGAGAAGACATAAAATGTGGATCCTATCAAACCTCCTAATCACCTCCTGAAATGATTTATTAAATTATATATTTTTTTTGGTAAAATATTTTTGTAGTTCCTGAACTTTACAAAAATGTGCCTCTACAATACTGAACTTTAAACTGTACTCGCAAAAACTCTGAACTACGAAAAAATACCCACGATAATCTTGTCGTTAGTTTTTCCGTCCGTTGCCGTTAATTCGCTGACGTGGCAGTTTTAAGTTATTTTTTAATCAAATTTTAATTTTTTTTAACTTTGTGAAGGGACATATTTATATGTATTTACTTTAAATCAATTTTTAATTTTTTTAACTTTGTGGATGAACAAATATATCTTTCTATATATTAAAATTAATTAAAAATAATAATTTAAAAGCTGTCACGTCAGTGAATTAACGTAACGAACGGAAAACTAATGGTAAGATTATCGTGGACGTTTTTTTATAGTTCAGGATTATTATCAATACAGTTTAAAGTTTAGAATTGTAGAGGCATATTTTATCTTCTATTTTTTAAGGAAAACTATTGCAGCTATGAACACGTGATATCATTAAAATTGAAGGAAAACTATAGCTATGAACACGTGATACCATAAAAATTGATTATCATGTCATTTTGGAGAAATTTGTATCTTATTCTTCATTATACTTCAATTTTACCCAACTAAGTTGTACATTCATGTTTACAAGCTGGAAGTGGAAATAAACCACAAGTTAAGTGATTCTATGCCAACGTTTTTAAAAAAAAATAAGTAATATAAAATTTCATAATAAAGTATGCTTATTCCTAATTGTTCGTAAAAGTTGTGTCATTTTCTGAATTAAAATTATTTTATTTTGTTGGTGTAAAACACATTGTAGCTGTCGTCGTTGGAACCATAATATCTCTGATGGTTATAGATACTACTAAATATTATACAAATTTTTGGTGCATATGAAAAATGGTGCAATTTTTTTATTTGAAAAGTTCAAAATTAGTAGAGATTTAGCATTTTGTTTAGTGAAGCGAGATTCAGTATTTTAAAATTATTATTTATATACTTTATGGTTAATATTTATACATTATACAATACAAAAATAAAAAAAAGTAGACCAACAAAGCAAGCATAAAATTAGGAAAACTACAAGGGAATAAGATCATGGTTTTCCTGCATGAAGGGAAAATGGGGGCTGTTGCTTTTTTAGGAGGCTAGCTAGAAGCAATGGGCGCTATCAACTATCATAGCATATAATACATGTTCATCTCACTCTATCATACTTTTCCCTATGACCAATCATGTGACTTTGTAAGATATTTTGGACCTTTTTTTTGTCCTTTTTAAAGATGTTTACCTTTGCCGAAACTGCATATTAGCCTCGTTTTTTTAACTTGTAAAAAATTAAGTTTTGATTTCAAATACCTTACGAATCAATTCGTATCATAAAAATTATGTTGAGAATATTTAAACTACTATATAAACATTTTTTGGAAGAAGTTAAAAAAAGAAAAAAAAAATACCGGTGTAATCTATAAATTTGCTAATCAAAGTTCTTTACAAAAAAGATTCTAAAAAAATATTTTGGATATTCATAGTGTTAGTGAATTTAAAATTTTAACATGTTAAAATATTAAAGTATTAAAATACATACTTAAAAATATTTTTTTATTTTTTTAATATAGTCTATAATTTTTATATTTAAATATTTAAAGAAAATATAAATAGATATTTTGTATCGTAAAACAGTTAACATGTCAGTAAACTAAAACGTTTATTAATAACACATAAGATGATAATATGTTACTCTCCTTTTATCTTTTTCCTACTCTATGCCCTGGATTGAGAATCAAAAGTTTGATGCCTAGACCTTGATAGAACTCTTCAACCATGGCTTCGAGAGCGCCTCGTTTGGTGCTGCCATAACTTCTTAAGTGCCTCTGACGCGTGAGACCGTATTTATTCCCAGCACACTCTACTTCCTCTTCTTCTTCCTTTATCAGCAACCGCAGACATAATACCAATCCCTGAACCGACAGCGGCGCCGCCGCTTTCCCCATCGTCAAAAACACCATCCCACCTCCATCACAGGAGTTGGTCGAGGTCGTCTTCGTAGACCAGCCATGGCAGCGGCAAGGAGAAGAGCGGTAGCGGGAGAACGGCAACGGAGAAGAGCGGCAGCAGGAGGTAAAAAAAATGGATGGCATATTTCCGATCAAAAAAATAAAAAAAAGGATGGCATATGTTGTAATATATGATTAGGATAAAGATATCCGAGTAATTTAAACTCTATAATCTAATACCACGTTGCCATACCCTAGAAGATATATCTATTTGATAGCAGTCAGCGAAATAGCTTATAGATAATATATTATAAAATAATATAAATTTAAGTTGTAAGTTGCGTTTGGTAAATATACGATGGTAGGTAGTAAAAAATATAACTTTTATAAAATTTAAGCTAACAATTTAATTTGCCAAATATAATTTATAATTTAAATTAAATTACTTTATAATATACTTTCTACAAGCTACTTGATAAACCGCTACCGCACACATTCTATTCCTTCAGTTTTTCTTTCACCGGTACTTGCCGCTCACCCTTACGTAAGTCTGAAAAGTTAGCTCCAAAAGTTGCCCAGATCTTAAATATTGAATCTAAATTATAAATAACATTTTGTAAGTACATGCTGTGCTTTTGCATTCTTTTATGGAACAATTCAACTTGGAATAGCAAATGAATCTAGGAAAAAATCAAAAAAGTTGCTGCTTGCTAAATCTCGTACAATTAGCCACCGCCTTTGCAACTTTTTCAAAAACATCTGGTCGAAAACTCGTACAATATAGTATTACCAACATTTATATTGTAGTGTTTAAGTTGAAGTGTTTCGAACGAGCTAAAAAAATATGCCGGAAGACCTAAAAAGTATTTCGAAAAGCTAACTCAGTATTTTTGATAGGTTGATTTGTTCAAATTTTGCATAATATAGGTTTTTCTTTGACAATAACCGCTTGAAAAAGATTTGTTCAAATTTCATATTTACCCTTTGACTCTTATCCCATAAAATAGCACAGCTTCTTGCTTGATAAATCACAAGGTGCTGTTCTTGCGTTTTATATGTAATAACAAACGAATAAGATTTGTAGTAAACTGTGTTCCGTTTTCTTGTTGTCCTTTGGGAATGTGGGAATTAGTTCATTGTATGGTACATAAAAACACTACCAAAAAAAAGAGAAAGGTCAACAACGCAAGATTGGACAGACGAGACGCCCTTACGAATCCAATACTCTGTACCAGATCAAAAAAGTTCAAGCCATACGAAAACATAGATCAATGATCAAATCTAAATTGAGTCTAATTTAAGGCTATATATTAGAAATATTATATGAAAAATATTTAATATGATATAAAGTAGAAAAATATTATTTAAAGTTATTTTAGAAAAGTAACTTTATGAAGATATTTAGGAGAAATATTTGGTTATATTTAAAAGAGCTAATCTTTATAAATATGAATATACTGTTTATTACTAATTATAAAAGAAATCACATACACATATATCTTAAACCAAGAAGAGCTAGTTTGGATGACAAATTATACGAAAATTTCTCTAACCAAACTTTTAAACTGAACCATAAATCTCCTTCAAACTAAACCGAAGCATCTAACCCAGGTTCAAACCTAGTTTAGTTTTGTTGGATGTAAGATTTCAGTTCTCTTATTATGTCAAAAGGAAAGATAACAAATCAATGGACCCTTTCCACTTTCCAGCACTGCAACACCAAATTTCGAACTCAAAACTTCATACTGCACATTGACTTCCACGAGAACAGCATTATATATATATATATATATATATATATATGAAAAAAATCAATTTCAAGCTGTTTTTCAATTGTAAAACCAAGTGCATTTTGACTAATGTTGTCAAATTTAAGAATAAACAGGTGAATGTTAACAAACAAATCATATCCCTGCCCCAGCATGAGTTTACCCATGGTTTGGACATCCTAAATCTGCACAAACATGGCAAAAAGTAGACTCTTAAATTTTAAACATCAGGGGCCATCTTTCAGCATTCGAGCTTTCTCAAGGATAAATTTTCCTTCTTTATATTTCTGGCTTTCATCATAGGCCTTCTCCTGCAGAGTACTAAGTTAAAGGATGACCAAAAGATATTCCAGAAAAATGAGAAAAATCATGAAGATAGACCACTAGGAATATGGAAATCTTATAAAACAAAAACGTCTGGTAAAGAAGAGGTTGTGTACAGCCCAGCATTATAAACAAAGAGGGGATTGACTGCACACAAGGGGAACAAGTGGGGAACGCATGGAAATGAACTTGCAGTACAATCTTTAAAACAGATGTTGCCTCTGCTGTTTGCCAATAGTTTCAAGTAAATAAATGAAAAACATGGTCTTAAAAACAATTACGTTGGCCCTCCGCCTGCGGGACGACCGGTGGGGCGTGGTGGCTAACACCATCACGTCCCGCGGACGCCTTCGAAGTGGGGGATAAGTGCGCAGCCGTGTTTTCAGACTGCGTGCGAAGGTGGTGGGCCTAAATTGGGCTACTCCACTGCGTGGTCCGGGGGTGGGCGCCACTCCGGGGTTTTACTACCTGCTCGCCGGCCGGTCCCAAAAGGGTTTGATGCCGACGAGTAGAAAAAGGGTTAGCACCCAAGTGAGATGCGCATTACCTGGGTAGGTTTCGCCTCGTTATCTCCAAAAAAAAAAAAAAACTACGTTGCTATTAATGGTGCAAGACTTTCAAGACGTTTCAGCCAAATCTCTGGTTTGCTGAGACACCTAGCATATTCAAACTGAAACTGAGAAGATCCAAATGAACTGGAGACCAATTGTCTTCTAAAACATGAAGATGAAGTAAAGCATGTCATCTCATCCCATCTGCAAGGATATGCTTTGACAAAATGAAACGCATGCCTAAAACTTATTTTTTATTTTGGCCAAAGCATGTCTAAACCTAAGAGGTAACAAATAGCAAAAGTAAAACAAAAAACACTCGGTCAACATTTAGACTTACGTATCTCCAGCCAATAATTTGTTGGCAGCGACAACAATAAACATCATTTACAGTATGTAATCCAGTCAAGAGCATACGGTCTTCACTGGGGCCTAAGCAAACATTTACCCTGAAATTATACGAGAATGATTGAGTAATATAAAGGTGTTGATCTTAAATATAGCAACACACATAATGACCAGATAACATCAGAAAGAAACAGTCAAGGTTACCATATAATTTTCCCTCCATGCATGACATGTGTTGATATTCCTGTCTACGGAATACATAAACAAACACAACTCGTGTCTAGGTAGTGTGGTGATGGGGACTAGTAAATTCACATAATTTGTGTGGCCCAAGTTTAATCCCTTGAGCAAGTAATATTACTCGTAATTTTGTAAACCACTCAGTAGAACAGCTGGAGCTGGGTAAACAGTACTGCTATTAGCCTAATGATTCCGCGCTGCACTGCATAATTTTATTTTTAATAGTAACAATCTTTTGTTTCAAAAAATAATAACTTAAATAAATTACGTAAGATTTAATGTTACTAAAAAAGTTTGAAGTTAAAAAAATCAAGCGGGTCTCAGTTATGGGAGATGAGAAGAGCATAACAACTACTGATGATGTCTAGACCACCGAAAAAGATCCTCTAATGATCACATCTTGATGAGAAACTTTCAATTCGGGTTGTGCTTTTTATGTTTTGAACTAGTAAATTTCTAGAAAGCTGTATTTCAGATTCAGATTATCAACAGAATATTAACAGAGAGGTCCAACACTATCTTAAACTTGACATTTGGCACAATTATACTCTGATAATCTAGACATGTGTTTGTGAAGAAGAATTTGCACGCTAACGAACATACTACATTGCTTATTACACGTTACAAACATACGATCCCAACCCAAAGCTCATCACCATTACAATTACTAGAAAAGTAGATCCAGCCACCACAAAATCCCCCGCCAGAACAACAATGTAAGCTTAATAAACTAAACTTTGAACGCATCACAAGCAGTATACACAATAAATAACCAGAGAACATGAAATTAAAGGGGTTGCTCACGCGTTACGGAAGAGGTAAGCGCGTCCGTAGCGGCCATGGAAATCCTTGGAGAGTATATCTTGCGCCGACGCCGAGTGCGCACCGCAGCACTTGCAGGTAAATATGCTAGGCCCCTCGAGCGTCTCCAGAAAAACCAGCCCCATCAATCAATCTCTCAAATCTCTACTCCTACAAATAAATGAAATCGATAACGAATTCAAACACGGATTTGGATCCGCCGGCGGCCAAATCTGCCTCGAGCAGTATGCCGGTTCCGGCGGCAGAGTACCGATTACTGAGAAGATGGAGATTGAAAAAGACGGAGGGCGATGGAGATTGAAAAAGACTGAGGGCGATGAAAATGGGGGGAAGGAAATGAGATGGAAAAGGAGAAACGCAGCGGTGCGTCGGCGAGGTATTTATAGGATGCGAGAGTAGCGTCACTGATCTGGTGCAATAGCCGTACACCATTCACATTAAAATTGATACAAAATCTAATTTTTATCCCTAGATTTATCTCACAAATTTAGATAGTACAATAATTTTTAGATTCTTGTTTAGTAAATGATAAAATAAACTCAGAGATAAATTTTAAAAAAAATATTAACGACATACATTATTCCTGGATAGTATATGATTTTGTTTATAAGTTTGTGCATGCTTGATTTGTAATATAAAGTTATTAAAATGTCATCTGAAAAATTAAATTGAGACTGTATGAGTTATATGACAAATGCACAAAATAAAATATTATTTGAAACTTTGTTCACCTTACAAAATTTGAAAAAAAACAAAGATTATACAAACGAAGTTTAGAAATTATTTGTACTATTATTCGTCTCATATATAACTGAATTCTTATAAAATATATAGAATTTCATAAATATAACTCAGAAACTATTATAATATGATTATAACTCCACCCACCTTATTCCTTACCATACATCTATTTGAAGTATTTTTAAAAAAATAACTATACTTATAATATATATATAACTATATTATTATATATATAATCTATATATTAATATATATAATAATATATATAGTAGTTGAGGGCTTATGCTAAAAAGTAGTAATTATAAAATTTAAAAATATGTATTATCTAAAAGGGATAATTGCAGATCAGCCCCCCTATTTCGGGGTGCGCAGATCAGCCCTCCGAAATACGTTTTCGAGGGGCTGATCTGCAAAAAAAAAAAACAAATCAGTCTCCGAAAACGTATTTTTGGAAGGCTGATTTGTCCAAAAAAAAAAAAAACGGAGGCTGATCTGCAAGAACCCCTATCTAAAATATATTAGAAACTGTTGTCACCTGATTTTAGAATATCGCTTTATAGATCATAATACTATGATGATGGATAGGGGAGGACGACTATACACCCTCATCAAAGCAAGCGAGGGTACAGGATTCGATCGGTGGCTTCCACGTAACAAGTGCCACTTGGATGTTGACGTGGGACGAGGGTGATTGCGTCATTTGGTGTTGCGTGTTTTGTTTTGCATCGCGGGAGAAATATAAGAAGAGTGGGCTTGGGGTTTGACCAGCGCTGGTTCAGAACGGAAAGGCACGTCGTACGAACAAAGCTTGGAATTTGGCTGACGTGTCGATTAATACTTGGCTACACGTTTTATTATTAGTCTTAACTGCTCTGGCGTGAATGCGTTTCGGTCTGGACAGGTTGGGCGGTCCAACCAGTTTACCGAACATAAACTTAACCGAACCGGATATAGACCGCAGACGGATTCGGGAAATTTGATCCATTAGACTCAGTTCTACCTCGTATAATTGGGCCAATTAAACACCTATTCAAAGTCATTTGATAAAATTGTGAACTAAAGAAAAAGTGAAATATATATATATATATATTTAGGTTTTCTTTTAAAAAAAAGAGTATATCCGAAATTAGAGTTAATATTTTATATTCTTACATATTTGTTTCAATAAAAGATAAAAATAAAAATTGATATATCTATTTTTTATTATAGAGGTACTCGAAAATAAAAAATAACTACCAAAAAGATATTCACGGTGGAACTGACAATATAAACGAAAGACCATCAATTAAACTGAATCTCATTTTACGTGGATTGCGCCCATAAGCTTAGAAATTGAGAATATGAGAATTTAAAGCGTATATCAAGTGAAAAGTTACAAAAAGAAATTGCAATACATTTGAAAAAGTTGATTACTAACAGCAGCTAAAATAATCCAACTAAAGGTCTCTTGCATTATTAACAGTACAATATGTATCAGCCAGTTTAACCTGACATTAAAAATTCCAGTCTCAGTAAACAAAGCCCTCCTCCTGGGAGAAACAGATTATAGATTAAAAAAGTTAATTCTACGAGCTCTATAATTTAGTTAACAACATTCAGTATGAAAACTAGATAGTCTACAGAGGTACCCGCATACTGATGAAAGTCAAAGGCAAGATCATCGCCAAGCGCTCGAAACAACCAAAGCCCTGTTCTTCCATCCAAGGTATAGACAGCCTTCCCGCTCTTCAAGTCTATAGTTCTCGTTATAGTTCTCTAGCAGAGTCTTAATGGTGGAATTCACCAACGGACTTAATGGGTACGGAGTGAACCCAGCCATTCTGAAACGCGACTTCCATTTCCCCAACAGTTCGTGCCGTTCAACTCTTTCTGCACCCTCACAGGCGATGATATTGACTATATCTCTAGCCAGGCAATGCTGCTCGGTGCTTATCCTTTGCTTATTATCCCTTGGGAGTACGACATCTATGGACTCGAACATAGCCAAATAGTAATCGAGCGCTTCCACAAAACGGTGGAAGAAAGTGGAGGTGTTAGTGTTGCTCTCTTGTTCAACAAGAGTTACAACTTTAGGGTCGAGGCTTTTGACCAATCTCAGAAGCCGGTCACGGTGATTTACGGTGCCAACACTCTCGTCGGGCATGTGGTGCAGCTGGAAAGGAAAATTTACGGCTATTGCCTCCCCAGGGCGTATACCGAGATGCTGAAGCTCTACATCACAACCAGACATCGCCGCAGCGTTGAATTCAAATTGAACGTTACAGGAGTGAGCGACAAGGGATAATCGCTGCCCCACAATGTCCAATCCGCCACCTCTTGCATGAGCAGATTGCGAGTCATCAATACCTGTGATTCTTATGTGGGGCGGGCCGCCAGGTTTAGCCGCAAGGGCCTGAATCAAAGTCACCCACTGACTACCTTGAGCAATCTGAAAATCGATAATGTGAACTCTATTCTCAACCTTCATTGCCTCAGCAATGGCGCCATTCGCTGACATGTAACCAAACTTGATATACGGGCATACTTCATATAGAATATGCATGTATGAAAGGAGTTCAGAGCTTGTTGGTTCTTTACATTTTAAAGCTTTGTAGATAGCACTTCCAGAGGATGCCAGCTTAGCCACGAGGCCTTCCAACATGTATGCTCCCAGCCGCTGGATCGGTTCTCCGGAAACCGAGACCAACTGGCGTAGCTCAGTCATCAGCCAGTCAAAAAGAACATATTCCTTCTCTTCCACCGCCTTTGCACAAGCAATAAGTGCTTGCTTCAAGTCTCCACGAGGAATACCCATCAACCGCCTCCACTTCTCTGGGTCGACAGAGAGAGGGTTCCGGAAGCTACTCTCGCAACTCTCAGCTGCATCTGGCCCCAGCATTGCCGTCTCGAGTTCCCTTAGCTTGATTTTTAGGTCATTTGGACCTTCAGTTACGCATGACACACTAATCGGAGACCCGTAAGTGTTGTCAGAATAGCAATCTTGCTGTGAAATCGGGCTCCCTGTGGTGGCTGAGAAAGTCGAAGAAGACGGTGAGTTGTGGATTGGATAACCAGAAGTCATAAAGGAGGATTCAAGAGTGCAGTACTGCTCCCGAGATGTTTCATGCGTCTCATCATCATAACAAAGATGTTCTAGGGATTGGCAATTCTGATGAAGGTAACAAGCTTGTGGTTCCTTCATTGACATGGATCTGTACAAATGATTTCCAACTAATTAGATTAGATATATTTGAACCTGATCTTCTATGAGATTTGCATATACACAAGTTACCGTGTTTAGTGATTGCAAACAAAGGAAGCAAATTATGTTCCTATCTCCTGTCTTCTTGATCACCTGAAATCATCCCAAGAGAAGTAATACGTGATTAGCCTATCAGCCACTGAATACTCTTACTGTTGTATCTAAGATTTCTGAGATGTCTTCAATTACGAGCAGATTCTCATCCCAAGTGAAACCTGCAATCATAACAGAAAACAAAATATTTAACAAAACCAAGCAAAAGATTGGATGTAACAAAAGTGCACAATTGAACAAGTGCGAGTTGTTTGCTATGTTGTCCTATCACTGCCCTAAGTAAAATCTGGCACAGATAGGATATTTTCAGGAACATTGCAGTTTTGATGAATTTGTAACAATTTAAGGTTGGTTAACTTCGATATTGTTCAAGACAGATTAATCGAAATGGTACCACGAATGCACGGGCACAAAAGCATATAAAAAAAAAATAGTCCACGTAATTATAAAATGATTCATAATCAACTAAATCATGTAACATAAAATATTATTCCTTAAGTCACTAACGCAATAGTCCACCTTCAAATGACCAAATGCGATTAATAACCTCTAGACGGAATAGCTATTCTGGGAAAAATAAAGTAAATTAATTATGATTGTTGAGCGCACAGAAGCTGCCAATCATGCTTTTATGCCGATCCACATACCATTAATACATAGTAGACTACATATTTAATATTCACTAGCTTATATATTAGAATATTCTTCTAACTTCATCTTGCCGTTGGGGACTTCTATGTCCTCTCATCGCTGATTATTATAAAACAACACTAAATCATAATCAAAATAAAGTTAATTTAACAGCTTTTAGCCTTGTTAAAATCTGGAAGAAAAACTATAAAAATTTTTTTTTTTGAGAAAAAAGAAACTTTTGAATGGCGACCACCAACAAACTGAAGCTCAAGCGATTCTGTCATTGAATTTCCTGAGCACTTCTGACTCCTCCATCGGATAAGCCTTCTTCCTTCTCCCCCTCAACAGAACGATCAAATCTGCCGACGCTAAAGGTTGAAGCTACAAAGTTTAAAATTCATCACTTTCGATAATCTCGTAATGATTATCACGTTGGTTGCACCAGTGTTTCTAGGAATCCAATCATGCAAATCCTTGCCTTCCCACCATTCCCTCTCAGTTTCGAGAACATCGAGAATGATCAAGGAACATCGTGAAGTAATTCCCTTTTGATTCTCTGGAATGCATCGAACTTGTAACCGAAGCAACACTACATACGATATTGTCTCAATCGATGCTGCCACTCAATGCTTTGAAGGGTATGAGAACTCATAATAAATATGTTAAAGAAATTATTAACAGGAATATTAATGTCAACTTAAGAGGTCGAAGGGTTAAAAAGTTAGTAATCTTAAATTTTGGGGGTTATTATTGAGTTTAAAAAGATGAAGGGTTAAAAAGAAATTTTTTCAGTAAAATATGAGGTTATCCATAATTTTCCCTAGAATAAAATTGAGGTTTAAAAGATTTTGATTTAGGAAGTGATTAATACTACCAAGACAGCGGATTTAACAATAGATTCCAAAGCTACAAACATCTTCAATTTCTTCCTTTATCATAACCAGTTCAACTGTTTAAACAAAATAAAATATTTCTCAGAAAAAAAGAAATTTTAGAAAAGATCTAGCATCGCTATGCAGAGTGGAAGTTATTTTTCCGTATAGAATAACGTGAAAAGGATGTTCAGGATTACAGATGTCTAACATCAAACGGTAAATACTAAAATATTGCAGAGAAAAGAGTGTAAAATATTAAGTTTACATTCAGTTAGCTGCACTAAAGAAATATTAGTTTCTAAATGTTCCTATTAGTAAGACCTCACTCCCAGTTTACCATATTCTGTCTTGTGACACATAAAAGCAGCTCAGAATCTGTATGTTATAGCCAACTACCCAAGACATATATCAACGCAACTGTAACCATAACAAAAGCATGAGAAATCTTGAATCCAAAAGTTATGTTTAAGGGAATGAATCATTAGCAAATAATCAAAATCTAAATACAGTATAAGAATTACCATTTCCCTCTAAAGAATAGAGAGAAATCCAAAATTTGGACTTACAGATAACAAAAACATCAATCTAACTTCAAATCAGAACTTAAAATACAGCTAATCGTACAAAACTAACAAGAAATCAGTCAAACCTATGCCAGAAACATCCACACAAAATCAGAAGGGTCCAAATCCTTTCTACGGTGTTTGAAAAAAAATTAATATTTTTTGAAAAAAACCCTACCAGAAGCAAAAACTAGAACAAGTATAATTTACAAAGTAAAACTAATATCTTTCACAGAAAATCAGAGAATAAAACAAGATTGATTACCTTGTATAGCAGATGCTGGAAAGAGCTATGTTTAACTTTCACAAAAATAGAGTGTTCCGAGGAATAAATGAGAGGAACCGAGAACTTCCCAAAGTTTACAAATTCCCATCCCCCAGGAAAGCTACGAGTATGAGAGATGAAGATGATCAAGGACCACATCATTAATAAATGGACACCACAAACGCTATACATCAGTAAACAACATAAATGCCCCTACTAGCACCAAGAAACTACAGAAATGCCACCCCTTGTGAAAATGAGTTCATGTTCAACTAGCGCTGAAAACGAACAGAGCTCGAACTGAGTACTATCTAGCTCAAGCTCGGCTCGAATGATGTTGCTCGAGCTCAATGAGTCACAACGGCCGAGTTTGAATTCGGCATACTTTAGTAGAAAAAATCATACTCGAGCTCGGTTCGATTGTTTCAGTTCGAGCATAGCTGGAACTCGAGCGTATCGAGCTCGAGTAGCTCGAGCGTATCGAGCTCGAGGATATAGTTCGAAGATAAAGTGTATGGTAGTAATATTTATAATTCTAATAAAAATTAGGACTAAATTATAAATAGTCATATATTTTATTGGGCTCAATCAATTTATATCAGTTCTGACTGGATTTAAAGATTTATTATCAACTGTATTTGTATAGGTTCACGAGCCTAACGAGCATAATATTACAAAGCTCAACTCGACTCATTTAATTAATTAAGTCTGAATTTGAGCTCGAGCTCGAGTCGAACTTAAACGAATTCGAGCCTGAGCTGAGCAGTTCGGTTCGTTTTCATCACTATGTTCAACTAACTAAATAGGACGTACGCACACATTTAAATTCCTTATAATTCTCTTGCAAACCACATGTATTTCCCAGTCGACTCGTGAGTCTCATGTGTACGTTTGAGTAGGAATGAAAACGAGCCAAACGGCACTCAGACTCTAATTTATTTAAGTTTAAATTAAGCTCGAGTCCTATTACACTCCACCTATCGAGTTTACCTCCGAACGTCTCTTTAAACCACTCTTCTAAAATAAATTGATCCGTGTTGATAAGTACTAGAGTGAATGATTTATAAATTATTCAATTATCTTCCAAGGAGTGTATGACTGAAATTCCTTTATCACCTTTATTTTGGTATTAACGGACCATAACCAAATTATGATCCAAAGTCTTTTTAGGCATTATAACACGGAATTTTACAAGTTATGTCGAGTTCGAAAACACAATCAAGCTTGAGTAATTAAACGAATAGAATCTGAGTATCATGTTATTCAGCTTATTGAGCTCGCGAACCTACACGAACTTTCCTTCTTCTTCTTCTTTTTTTTTTTTTTTAAATATATTTTACAACAAGATTACTTAAACAAATTTGAATTCAAGGTTCACTCAAGCTCGGCGTAATTGGTACAATCTAGCCGAGCAAGACTCAGTTGATACAATACCGAGCTTGATATTTTTTTAAACAAGTTCGACTTCAGCCTCTGAAACTCATTGAACTCGAGCTCGAACTAAACCATTCGAGCCAAACTTGAGCATAATGTGCTCGACTCAAATTGGTCTCATTTTCAACCCTTCTGAGGGTTCGGCTAGAGAAATGCATACTCACCTCTGCGGAAATAAACGTATAACATATTATCGATGCTATATCAGTTTTTGCGTCGAAATAATTATACACGACGAGAGGCTATAAAAAGGTTACCGAGTAAGTAAATTTTTAATATAATGAACGGTTGAAATTCCTTAACCTTTTACATGCACATCGTTATCATTATTCTAATAAAAACAAATAAACATTGTTAATCGAAAACCACATAAAATTAGTCAGCCAAAAGAAATATTCAGCCATATTCTGAGATATCGACATTTATTTGCTTTGAATTCGTGAGACGGTCTTATTTGTTCTCTCTAAGAAATTTGAAAGCAATCGATTTTATCTCGTCCACAAAAATAAAGCGAGTAACTTCATTACAGAAGAGTGATGTCTTATATGGACGTTGTCCTAATTTTGATATAAAATCGAAAAACTATATTTATTAAGATTATTAAGTAGAACACCTATTTGGACTCCCAATTACATGAAAAATTGGTCATAATTGTTAGGATGCATTTATCTATATTTCACCAACCATAATGCTCAAGATTGTGAGCGGAACTAGCGTCCTTGGTGAACATGCATGCATAGCGCCATGATAACTATGTTTGAACATCTAATGGCTGATCGAGATCGGATCTCCTGTGATAAAAATCACACGGGATCCTATGTGGTATATGATCTGGACCGTTTATCCGGTTCAGTACGTACTGTTAGATTTTTTTTAAAAAAAAATTTACAGTTCAGCCTTCCTATTTTAGAGGTGTTTCAAATCAGTCCTCCGAAATCAATTTTTTCGCCGATGTGGCGGCGCAGGTGTGCCGCCACGTGACGTTTCGGAAGGCTGAGTAAGAAACAAAAAATGAAGGGGATGGACAGTAATTTTTCTTTTTTTATAAGCTTTCGTCGGCTTCTTTAAACTATGTCTAAATATTTTTATAAAAAATTTTAAATTATAAAATTATAAATTTTGATGAGATTTACAAATTAGTAGTTAAAACTCTTTTTTTAAAAATATCTAACAATATATCAACATTAAGATCAAAATTAAAAACTACTATAGTTTAACCTTTTATAAAAATATTTAAAAATAAAATAAAAAAATAAATAATAATGAATAAAAAATTTTCTAATACGTGCTAGACCGGATGATTGCCAAACCCTCAGCCACAGGTGATAAAGCAGCATGGATCCAATCTCTGGCTTATCTATTTTTGACAGAACAATCTCTGGCTTATCAGTGGCAGCACTGAGAATAGTAGATTTTGATATTATGGATTTAGAACTAAATTAATACATAGGGGTGGAGGGCATATTTGGTATTACGGTGCCATACGATTGATTTCCTTTCTAAAACCAGGGGCGGACGTCTAGTTTCGTAAAAACCGAGGGGTAATTTGTGAATCGATTGACTCGGCAATAAAAATTTGCTGGACAGCGTTGACCCACACGGTATCCTCTGACAAACTTTTACTATCCCATCAAGCTTATGCCCTTAGTTAATTAATTGTTTAAGTATATTATTAATTTGTAATTAATTTCAGTATTTTTCCTGTCAAAAAGTATTGTAGACTGCAATAGATCCTCAAGAATAGTAAGTTACGAACTCATTTTTTCTTCCGAAGTTTTTAGACGAAGTTACTTTTTAAAATTATATAAAAATTAAGTACAGTGAGTGTGCAAATAAAAAAATAAAAAAAGATTGTCATGTACTGTATTATACGAATAAGACCAAAGACTGAGTAGAACGATGCAAGACTAGCCGAGTTGGGGGAGG
This sequence comes from Xerophyta viscosa, assembly GCA_002076135.1. Taxonomy (NCBI): domain Eukaryota; kingdom Viridiplantae; phylum Streptophyta; class Magnoliopsida; order Pandanales; family Velloziaceae; genus Xerophyta; species Xerophyta viscosa. The sequence goes on from MJHO01000011.1 coordinate 1,115,973, forward strand.
CAACTGTGCCAAAAATGTAGCACAACGAGCCGGTATATTCTGGACTAGGATAATTGGATCATGCCTCATATGGCCTAATATCCATGCAATTTAATAGTCTCACATTAGCTTATGACCAAAAGGGCAATGTCCTACATATATAGGTAATAAAGCACTTCTTAAATTGAATTCTTTTTTTTTTTTTTGAAAGAGTAATAAGTTGATCCTAATAAATGCTTTTTAATAGTGTCAGAACTTAATGCCGGCCTTCAAAATTATTTGTTGCCAAAAGGAATGATTCTCTATAGATTTAAAATAAAATTAAAACGAAAATGAGATGCTTTCTTTTTATACTTAAATAGCTAAATATGCAAATATAAACACATATTATAATTGCAAACCTTGACAGCACAAGCACTAAGCAGCCACTTTTATGTGTAAATGAATGGCAAAAGGGTGTTTTTTTTTTTTTTTCATATAAGTCATTTTAATTTATTTACATATTTTGAAATAATTTTACAAATCCAAAGTACCTTTTTAAAGGAAAAAAAACATAGTGAAGCTGTAAATAGCTTGAGGTAAAAGATTTCTCCATGGTGTCTTCCAGGAAGCTCTCCACAAAGCTTCTAGCAGACATCTCATTTCAATGAACTTTAAGAAATCATTCTCTCTTTTCAACCGATGGAAAAAAGACGCGCACTTGCACTTTCTCACATACACGAAAAATATCACCTAAATATTAGACTAAGAATAGCCTCCTTCATAACAATATATTTATATATTATTTAAAATTTTGAGCCGGTTTTGCATGAAAACTATAAACGGGTTTACCAGGAAATTTCTTACATTCTTTGATCAGCAATGTCTGATTAACTTCCCTATCTTTGATAGGAAAATAGATGCATAAGAGCTTGGCAGCTACTATGCGTCAGCAAACTTATACAAATATAATGGCCAACTAAATTATACACAACATAAGTCTATATAGGAATGATATTTTTGTAATGCCGTAAACGGATAGATCATCAGCTGTTAATGCAGATAGGGAGGTTTGAACCCTAGTTCCCTCTTCTTTTTTTTTAAATAAAAATAAAAATATTTATGTAAGTAATCGATGATTAGGCACATAGTTAAGTTAGCAGCGGTAACTATAAACAAGAAATAATTAAGATATAACAAAAGGAAGAAAGAAGCCCCTCATTTTAACATGTTATATTTTAAGGCCCAACACGCTTGGATAAAGAGTAACTTTTTTTAGAAAAAGTTTGAATATAAATATTATAGATCAGATAAAAAAGGTTTATTCATTTTTTTTAAAAATATTTCTAGATGTTTTGAGCTATTTTAAAAACTACTTTTTTTAAAAAAAAAATATGAATATGAAAATTATAGATCAAATCACAATTTATTTTTTTATATTCAAATATTCTTCAAAAAAATATTTATATAATAGTAAAAATATTTTATATAATTTTGGACTAATTTGTGATAATTTTACCATCAGGAATTAATTTATAAACCGTCTGAAAATATGGCTGATATGCCATTTTTCCTAGAAAAAAGTAGTGTGAACTGCGATTATCTTTACTAAGATAATAAATTATTCCATTGAAAAGTTTATTAACAATTCTTATTCTTGATAGGAGAAAGATAATGATAGGACAGAAAGACAATGTGAGAAATTATAAAGAGAGAAAAGATGTGTGGATTTGAACAAATCTGATCCGAAAATTTTCTTAAGAATAAATCTGATCACCTTTTCGAAAAATTACAATTATTTTAGCGTGATATCCGGGAAAAATTGCTGCTTATAATTTGTCATAATTTATTAAAAATAGAAATGTTCTCCCACTAGTATAGTTTTATTTTCTTTATATTCGCAGACAATAAGATTTACTTCTGTATGGACCTTACCGCATGACTAAATTTCTACTCAATCCAGTGAACGGTTGAATTTGGATATCCGCTGGTCGAGCATAATTTCAAAGCAACATTCTGACATGACGGGCTCACAAAAGACTAGCTTTTGATTTTTGCGGCTGTCCAAATCTTTTCCCCCTCTCCCTCTGTCCTATTCTAAGATCAATTTCAGAATAAAATTTATGTAAAATAAGTCGTAAACGGTTAAATCAAATATTTTAATCAACGATCCAAATTATATTTTGAAAGATATATTTGTGCCATTGGATCATATCAAAATGTGAGACGTGACCATTTTAATTCTATAAGTTTAAATTACTGGTTGTTATATATATTTTTGTTTGATTATTATAATTTCAAATTATTAATTATTTATTAAAGATATATAAGTTTGTTTAGGACAAATTTGGGCTTTCACACACTCCTTTTGACCTCATGGTCCGCATCCGTTCATGCTTGCAGCTTTCGCACAGGCTAGCTTCAAATTAGGCCGCCAGATCATGGATTATGCATGGGCTGTAGTTCACTAGGCTTGCCCGTGGAACGCGCACTATCATGCAGCCCGTAGGGAACTGGACCTTGCCAACCTCCAGCTTAGCTCAAATTTGGAGCACCGGCACCTAGGATAATTGTGGAATTTTTATTTTATAGAGTGCTGATTTCATTTTTGTATTTTACAAACAGCATTCATGAATGTGTAGTAGATTTATCTCCTCTATATTTAGGAGATAATAAGATAAACTTTCAGATTTGTCCAGACAGAAAGACTGTTATTTCTCAGTTATTAAAATATGGATCGGTGTTATATATAAATTTATTTGTTATAATAATTGTATAAAAATCGACCGATTATATATAAAAATATAGAAAAAATGGTGGAGAATGAACGGGTCTGGATAGATGATGTTGCTTGTCATAAATTCATTTGTAATTACATATTACTATTCAATAATTTTAAAAAAAATAATAATAATTTATTATTTTAATCATATTAATTACCTTCATTTTTATCCGACGGTATAATTTTCTCATTTTTTTAAAAAGAAGTTAATAATAAAATGACTTTTGCCATTGCCGTTTCTATTTTTTCACTTTCATTTTAAAAATAAGAAAATTAACTTTAATAGGACGTTAATAAAAAATTGACTTTCTCACTTTTCCACATTACAACTTCTGTTTCTAAAATCATACCCTTAGTTACCTCAACCGTTGTAGTAGTAATTTAATAGATTTTGTCAAAAACCCCTATAAAACACACTAAGTTTGCTTTCCATAACAATTATCTTGTCCTAAATATTTTGTTTGCTCATTCCAACACCTTTTAAGCTCATCCGAAATACTTTATTTGCTCATCAATTGTACCAAAACATCGCGATACAAACTTGACTAGTCATATGTGACATTAAACTCGTCAGAAATATCTCGGAGTATTGTTTTGGAAAAGTTAAAAAGTAATGAACTTATTTGTATGTGTTTTGAAAAAATATGGATATTTTTTTTTACATTATTCCTAATTTAATTGATGGAAATCCAATTTTCTAATACATAAATATTAGACCTATAATTGGTACACGAAGAAATTACGGAGGTCGGCACGCATGAAAACATGTTTTGAGTGAAAAACCCATTTTCCGCCCATGTGAACGCGTCGCGGAAAATGCGCTTCCCATCCAATCGTGCTTGCCATCTTTCGTAATCTGCAACATTCTCCCTAAATTTATCATCATATGGGTTTAAATAGTAGGAAATTTTCATTCCAAGACCAAGGCATGATAAAGCCTAATATAAGCTCATATTATTGACCCACTAATCCCAATTAGGCCCAGCTCTACCTAGCATGAAGAATATATGACATTTTCCTCCTACTTTTTTCTCGTATCATCTCATTTTCAATCTTCTTACACTCTTCATCCTTTTTATATTATTGCACCACATCTTAATATTGATGTCGAAAGAGAGATAGGATGGGAAAAAAAACATGTTTTTTGATGAATAAAAAAAAAAATATAAAAAAGGAAAACTTTGAAATAGTTTGACGCCCCATAAAGACAGAAAAGAATAATCAAATACAACTGTCAAATATGATATGAAGCTTGAAGAAACATAGATTTTAATATTAAAAACACAGGGATAACTGGGATTATATAGGAACCCTTATTTAGTGGGTTGAAGACTTGGTCACTTTTATAAACATATACAGATAGCATTTATTCTTCTAGAAGTAGGATTGTAATTGGCAGGTTTCTCAATTGAATTTTATCAGTTAAATTTGTATATTCAGAAAATTAAATTTGAAATTAAACCATTTAGTGTCATCCTGTATATAAAAGAACACTTATTATTAAGTATTAACAAATTTTAATAACTGGTAGGTAAATTATCAACTTATCTATCATCTTTCTACTAATTTTTGGTGAGAATGGGTGTTGGGATAAAAAACTTTTGGAGGAATTAGGCTGGATAATAATTCTTTTTGTAGAAAAGCATAACACTTGTATAGTTTCCTAGATTATATTTAAATATGTTGATATTAAATAGTAAAGAAAAGTAGCAAAGAAAGAAAGTTATGCATGGAGTGGTCAGATTTAGTGCATGAATTTTCATCACAAAAAAAAAGAATTAGTGCATGAATCACAGGTGAGTTTCATGCAATTGAGCTAGTTTTAGGTCAAGTCTCAATCACTTTGGGCTCCACCACCTAACCCAACCATGGCTAGGCGTCAGACTAATCCAGTCATATCATTCAAACTAGGGCAAAACTGGTATTTGAAACTTTTAAAAAACATTTTCAAACAATAACTTTTACTTTTATAATTATATATGATATATCGTCAATTTAATAAAAAATTTGCAAAAAAAGTATACAACATTATAATTATTCTGCATTAGCTTATATCATATTAAATGAGATAATCACTTATAGTACTTTGATACTATTCAATCTCATTTATATAAGCTTATCTGAAGTGTAAATTTGAAACTATTTTGAGATTAATTTTATGATGAAAATGCCCTAATAAATAAAACTATGTTTTGTTGCACATAAAGCACCTATAATAATATACCAATAATTGGTAAACTAATCAATTGCCCTCTCCACTCCCAAATATTTCAAATATGGACTTCCAGATATTTCTGAAAAGTAATTGTGATATTATGTAAGTTCCACTAATATAACTGTAGTTAATTACACCATTAATATATTATTGTTGCACACATATAAATATGCTCCATCACAGTGTGGGTTTCAATTTATTTTCTTTTTTCCTTTTAATTCTTTCTCTCTGTTCTACTCACCTCGATTTGAACACCACGCGCTTTATATATCCCTCTACAGTACTATCTTTTAATGCTTCATTTCATACATTTCATAGCTTTTGATCTTCACTGCCGAGTTTCAACCAGAGAGATATAGAAATACAAGAGTAAGTTTAGTTTTTCATTTCTTTTTTGTTTGAATGTATGTGGCCATTTGTTTATTTTGTTTTAGTTGGAAATTATGTCTTTGTTTTACTTTTTAAATTTGTTCTTTCTTGCGTTGTTTGTGCGGGTTTTTAGTTTTAAGTTAAGGAGTAGGAAAGGTAGAGATTTTGAAATGGTAAAATTTTCGGAAGAAGTAATACATTTTCTGAGGGGGACTTTTTTTTTTTTTTTTTGTTCAAGTATGGGGGGGAATTTTGAAACCCTTGTAGTGTAACTATAAGATGTTTGTGAGTTGTATGCAAACAATGAAGTTCTGTTTTACCAAATTCGTTGATTTATAAAAGGAAGCTTCTTATGGTGATTTATTGGGCATTTAATTAGTTGATTTTTTTTTTTCTAGGGTTTGTTATATTCAGGTTTAGGGTTCATTCACATGAAATCACCAAGGCAGCTATGAAATCCCTCTGACTATAAGTGTTCTTCTACAGAAGGAAAATGTTTTTCTAGGATGGAATATTTTTTTTTCCTCTCTTTTTTTTGGGTTAAAAGTTTGAACCTGGTTTTTGTTGATTGTTCAACAACAATTGTTTGAGACAATGTTACCATGTGGTTCTTAGAATGGAAAACCCTTCTTATTTGGCGTTTATGAGTTCTTTTTGTTTGAGTTAGCCATTTAATCCTTTATTTTCAGGTTGACATTTTTCCTGCATTTATCCGTTTTGTCTGATTTTTCATTGGCAAAAATATATTCTCCTATGTTGTGTATACACAGATTCTTCTTTTTTCCCCATTTTTTTTATTGGTTTATCCTAGGTACCTGTTGATTTGTTATGTTGGGTGAATGCTTGCAATAAGTGCTTGTTCTTTATCCAGCTTGTTAATGTGTTTTTTTTTTTTTTTTTCATGTTCTATCTTAAATTGTATGTCAAGTTATGTTTGTGAGGAAAATAATAGGATATCAGAGTCTATTTATATTTTTCAAATGCTGTTTTGTTTTCCAGCTCTTCTTTTGCTCTGTGGCTTATTATCTGTATTCTCCTTTTCTTTGAAGCAGCAAGATGGAAGTTGCTGATTCTACGAAGATCGTGCTGAACCGAATACAGCAGTTTGAGCCAGAGAGTGCCATCAAAATAATTGGCTACCTTCTTTTGCATCATACTCAGGATGAAATAATCGAATATGCTAGTGGATCAGATAAGTTGATCATTGATTTGATAACCGAAGCTAAAGTCTATCTCTCATCTTCACTAAGACCTGTGAATTCACCAACCATTTCTCGCCAATTTTCTTTGCCCTCAAGCTTTTGTGTCCAAGCTCCGTATGTTGAACCTCATCTCATACATGAGCAACAAGCATCTACTAACAGCTTGGAATTTGTCACTGGTGGGTCCACCAACATTGTTGGAGAAGATGAGTTCTTGGGAGCTAATCCTTTTGGAACAGAAATTACGGGAAATTGCTACTATCCAGATAGAGCAAATGTCAGGTCACCTACGGGCATTTCTGAATACCCATTAAAAGCGTGCCATTATTATTACAAGGGTTACTGCAAGCATGGCGTTAATTGCAGATTCTTCCATGGTCAAGTGATGCGTGATGGTGCAACCCAGATGCACAATATAATTTTCAATGATATAGTTAATGAGGAGTATGTATTATCTCCTGCTTCTCTTGAGAAATTGGAAATAGAGATAGCTGAGCTTTTGAGATCAAGAAATGGAGCACCTGTTTCTATTTCTTCTTTGCCAATGATGTATCTTGAGAGGTATGGGAAGGTACTCCAGGCTGATGGGTATCTTACCGAAAGTCAACGCCATGGAAAAGCTGGTTTCGGTTTGACCAAGTTGCTTGCTCAGTTCAAAAATAGTATTCAACTAATTGACAGGTAATTGAAAGCTTATGCATGAAATTCGTCATATTTGTGACTCGTATTAGCTCAGGCGTTGAAGATAAGGGTTTGTTTTATAAATGTTTTGGATTGTTAAAACTCAAAGATTGGTATATATTGCAGGCCACATGGACAACACTCAGTGGTACTTGCTGAAGATGCTCCAAAGTATATGGACTATAGAAATGAGACATTAGAAACAAATTTTGTGACGTCAAGTTCTAATCAAATATACTTGACTTTCCCTGCTGAAAGCACATTCACTGAGGAAGATGTCTCCAACCACTTCAAGTAATCTCACATATTACGTGTTTCAGTCAATATCTTATAATTCCTTGCTTGCATTTATGTAGTTAACTGCAACAATTTATTTCTGCCTCAGGCAATATGGTCCTGTTAATGATGTGAGAATCCCACGTCAGGAGAAACGAATGTTTGGTTTTGTAAGTTTCCTATATCCGGAGACTGTAAAGTTTATATTAGCAAAGGGTTGCCCTCATTACATTTGCGGAGCGCGAGTCCTTGTAAAGCCATATAAGGAGAAGTCTCGTCTGGTCGATAGGTAAGCCACGTTTTAAACCATATATATTGACTATTTTGACCTCCTTTTTGTTATGTTGAAGTAGGGGGTATGGAAGCTATTATTTCCACTTTTCATTTCAAAAAACTTCTTCCCTTTATTTCTTTTTTTACTGTTTAGGAAATAAGAATGTGTATAATACGAGGAGCTCAACTGTATATTGTTTCACTTGTAGCTCATCTTCTCAATATATAAATTATAAGGGGACTTTCTGAGCTGTTCTATAGCTTCTGTTTATATGTGCCAATAATTTTTGGAGTGATATTATAAAACGATAATCTTCTGTGATCAACTGTGTATGTGAAGAATAAGATTTCCATCATGCATTGTTCTATTGCAGCTATACGTTTTAAAGATGAAAGTCATGGCATTTTCACTTGTTCCTTTGCAGTATTCAGTCTTGTCTCTTAGCAATTTTATTTCTGAAGCCAAAAGATAAATAGGATTCTCTGTATTGATTTACTAGAGAACTCATAAGATACTTGAACAAAGGTTTCATCTTTCATTTTAATCTTAAATGCAAAATTTTAAAGCAATGACAATTTGATTGATTTGTGATTCTTTATATTTGAATTAGGCCTTCTTACCTTTTAGGCCTCTAGAATGGCCAAAAAACTGGTGTCTAACAGGATAGTCCAGAAACTGGACAAGAACAATTTTGATAACTTCCCTTTTGCAGGAAATGTATGGAAAAACTTGAGGCTCCTATCTATCATCCAATCCAATATTCACAAATGGATCCTGAGCTTCATTATAGTAAGACTTGGAATACATAATTTCTCTATGTTTCTAGTAAACTTACTAGCCTGCATCACAATTTTTATTGTCTCATCTTTTATGAACTAACGTAGTTATCCAATCCAGCTCCAAGAGGTTATGATAACTCTAGATTGATCAAGCAACAGCTTATGGAAGAGCATGAGCTTGCACTTGAACGTGAGGGGGGACGCATCCTTGAGCCTCATCTGAAGTCAGAGCCACCGCCACAGGCCCAATATCTGGTCCCTAGAATGGAAGAGCTTAAGCTTCAGGAAGGTAAACGTTTGTTCAATAGTCCTTCTACTGTTTGTTTTGCCAAAACTATAAATGTAAAATTCACACATCTATTTTACGTGCAGATAACTTTGGATATCCCCCAATTGCCGTAAACTATATATCTACAAGTGACGAGAAACCTAGGCAGATGAGCAACAACCTAAGTTATCAGGAAAGGTAAGACAACAAACATATGAAGATCAAACTAGATGCTGCATGTCTCCATTGCCTTTATGAGTATGATTATATGAGTGTAAAGTAGATTGAATTCTGTTCTTTTTTAAAAAAAAAAAAAATTTATCAATCGTTGCTTGTACGATCTAATTATATTCTTTGTATTAATTTACTGTTTTCTCCTTGTTGCAGTGATCATGTTGAACTTCCAGATAGTCCGTTTGCATCTGCTTGTTTAGGAAGCAACATCACTGCAGAAATATAGAAAAAAAGAGCAGGCAGTAGTTTTAGATGTAGGTATTAGCAGCCAAGATAGGACAGTTAGATGTAAGCTTCAGTCAAAGCTTGTTAAAAAGGTATACTCATCACACAGGAGTTTGCAATATGATACAGAAGTTACAGTTAACAAAGACATGGTATAGCTGAAGTTACAGGAAGGAATAGTATGATGCTTATGAACAAAGTCTGGTACATATGAACTTACTGATAGGTTTGTCAGAAGGGCCTTAAATTATTAATGGATATGTATGTTTCTGGTAAAGTAGTTTAAAGCAACATCATTGGTTAATGTCATTCTTTATAATCGACTATGATTTCAATTCTCCTTCATCTCTGGATGAGAGAGAGTGAGAGCGCAATACTGCTTCGGCCTTGCCAGCATATGTTTTCTGGACCAGTTGGTTTAAAGGCTCTGATGGTTCAACTTCGAGCTTCAGGCCCATATATGAGCCGCAGCCCTTTGAACCGATGTGTGAACAAGAACATGTAACTCCTGAATTTTGAGATGGTGCTTGAATTTACAATTCAGTGTGCTTCTGCTATTCGTGCATCCTGTTGGGGACTTTTCCCCTCCACTAAAGCAAGAATTATTGGTTGTTTGTAGGCAATTCAACAAACAAAACTGGATGATTTATTATTATTATTTTTAAAAACACAATAATAATACATCTAAAGTTGTATGCGAATTGGGATCACATTACTCTTTACCGAAAACAGCTCATGACGTGTTATGTAACTAACGCTCGTATCACTTTGCATTCCACTTGGTTACCCAGAATGGTTAAGTCTTTGTTCTGAAGGTTTGGACTTTATACCAAGCCATTGTTAGTACCTTCTGTACATTGCCTGTAAATCTGCTGGCTGCTCTCTGAGTGGACTCGTAACTGTTGATGTGACTTGAAAACTTTTCAGCTTTATATTTGGCAAAAATCTACTCATCCACAAAAAACTACCCAACAAATTACATAACTAATTTGAACAAATTACAAAGCAAACTAGCAGAGCGCGGCTAGCTCAACTGGATGGGAGGCGCCTCAGGAAGCACCGTAACACCACCATCCAAGTCTCGATCCTGCCGTGCAGACGGCTCAAACAAATTCTCGCCACAGACTTTTTAAAAATCTTACCTGTAACTTCCTCGGCAGGAGCCTCCTACCATGGAAAGCGCCCTAGTACTCGAATCCCCAGCAGGCGTCCACGGTCGGACCAACGACACTGGGAAGCTGGAGGACGTTATTCCGCCTGCAGTGAAGGTCCTTCACGCGACGGTCGTCGCGACTCACGCTTCACGCGCGCTCAATCACAGAAACAACCGCAACTCCTCACCACACAAAAAACACACACCCCTAAAAAACACAAATCAACAAACAAACCTAAATCCCACCACCACCAACCAAACGCCCGGCATACCACACACTCCAAGCACACAAAGACAGAACCAAAACATCCCCACCACAACCCGGACCACACATCACCACTACACACCAAAAACACCATCAAATCCCAACATAACAACCACAAACACACAACAACCAAAAACTACCTACCTATCGGGTGACATCATGTGCCGTCTGCGAAACATCTGCATCAGCCACCATTCCACCTAAGCATGTGCGGCGTTCTAGCGCGCGCTCGCAATAGCAACAAGCTCTCATAACTATATATAATTCGTTTGCCTCCTACATCTTAGTCTAGACCCGTCCCGTCTCCACATCTTCAACATGACTCGCACACAAGTAGCACAACAACACACACTCAACTAACCTGTTCCCAGTCTAGCCCACTATCTGCACACTTCAACCTACGTCTAGGGCACGCTGCGCAAGAGAGACTGCCTTGCGCCACATGGCCACTGACCAGTGCTAACATAGCATCATTATATACATTCCTCTAACAACTTACCACAGATTATGATGTGCCCGTGATTTCCTCCATGCCTTGCCATGAATGGTTCCATAATGTCCCTAAAGCTGGACACTGCCACTGCATGTGGGCAGAGTCACAGATTCCGTGGAAGGCACTGCAAGCTCAGAAAGAAGCTTTTTAATGGCTGAGAAGGAACAAAGGGTGGAATGAAAGGGACTCATCCACTGTAAGTGGGGATTCGGTGGTTATTGTTACTAGATTCACCTCAAATCAGAACCTTCATAAATCTATAGGACCACCATCCATCGATCACACACCATCCATCAAATACACACTTGTCTATCATAACTTCTTTAATTAATTTATTTTTCAAATATGCTAAACTTCGGTAGATCTGAATGGTTCTGATGCAATTAAAATAGAATTAACAAACAGTGCGCTGTATGTGATCCAAGAGGATCTCGAGACACAAAGAGACAGATGCCGAGGTGTGCACGATATCGAGGCTGAGGTGAGACAAAGCCGGGGTCGAGGTGTCCACGTTACCGAGGCCGAAGCTTAAGTAAAAATATAACCAAAATCAAGACAAGGCCAGCCGAGGGCGAGGTAAAAGTATTTCAGAGGCCGAGGATTTGTCCGAGATCGAGATATGCGTACAATAGACCGAAGCTGAACATGACCGTGGCCAAGGCCCAAGAGAAGATCAAAGGTAAGAATAAGAAGTAAAAAATCAAGGGTCGGAAGGCTAAAGCTGAAGACTAAAGGATGATGGTTGGAAGGCTAATAGGCTGAAGCTGAAAACTAAAGGATGACGGTTTGGATGCATCATTAAGAGGCATTAATAGCCACTTGTATCCCTTGGTTGCTCACAGATTTTTCTATAGATATGTATGTATTTTCTATATGTATAAAAGAAAAATATAGAGAAAACTACCAATATATCATATATTTTTTTTTCAAATTCATTAAAAAATACCTCTATAGTCTTCTATTTAATAGATCTAAAAAATACCTCTATAGTCTTCTATTTAATAGATCCGCTATAATCGAAGTTCTCAAGCCAAAAAACTGGTCTAGATCAGTATGGTCATGATTACCTGAGCAGTTCTGATGGTCATGATGTGCGGTGCTTTATTTTTTTGGATTAGCTTGCGTACCAGGATTTTGGAAGTAGTTCGTTGTAAGTATCTCGTTTATGTACAACTGTTGTCGGCTATCAACAGATCGAGGATGGATGAGGACTAAGGATGATTTGTGCTCTGCAACTGGATGGATTTATAGTAGGTTGGTATGGAGTTGAATGCTTCTGTCGTCTCTTTCTTTCTCCGTAGCAAAGGATGGAGGAACACTGTTCAACTCCTCTCCCTGTCATCTTTTTGAACCCTTTACCTGTTTTTGAAGTAAATTTGAGCTAATAAATCTGCTTCTCTCTCTCTCTCTCTCTCTCTCTCTCTCTCTCTCTCAACTATCTCAACCTGCTACTTTAAAGAAACAACAAATATGAAAATTTAACCTCCAAATGTTATGAAAGATGTTGAAAGCTTGATATTTCTTTTTTTTTTTTTTGGATTAATGTAGGAAAATTTTATATGTAACTAGTCTTTGTGCGACCATTATAATAACTAAATTTAGGAATAACATGTGCTCATATTTTATAAATTGAAAAGTCTCAGTTTTTTATTTTTTCTAATTTTTAAGGGAACCCTCCTCTGTCCTCTATCAGCATGCTTTGGTACTTTCAAGTTACCGTTGTAAAAATCTATGTGGTTGAGTTTCTAGTTCCACGGAGGGCGACACGTTTACGAGCAACGGCCCATCAAATCGACACCTGCGTAAGCGCACTTGTGCTCCTGCAAATGCCGTGGGCTTCCGATCGGACCCCCGCGTTTGTTGAAGCACGCTCGTGTCAATGCACTATTGTGTGTGTCCACAGCATACAATAATTTGAGAGTTCTGTATTTATTAGTTATTAATCATCTATTCTGGTGTTATCTGGACTGTGATGAACTATTTTGTCCTTATGATTTTTACGTATCGAATTAGTCCCTGCAGCCTCTAAATGATCACTGCGATTTTCTGTATAATGCTTGTCTTGGCATATTGCACCCAAATTCGACCAATAATAAATTTGGAAGGGTCGAAGGGACGTTGCAGTGGATTGACAGACTTAAAACTTTTTTTTTATCCAGCTTTGAATGTTTACGCTGTCAGTTTGAAAGAGATGTTCGCGCACACTTGCGCCATCTCACGTGCGGATGAGAGATATCGTGTGGATATTAGATATTAATGTAGTTTTATTGTTTTTAAGATAGAGTTAGCTTCGTGACGATGATAAAAAAGAAGAGATGTTTGGCACGGCAATATTCGCCTTTTTTAAGGATAATATGACAATATTAATTTCGTCTTAGCAGCTGGGTGAATTATTGCAGACAGTTTGCTGATTAGAATGGATTATTTTAATTAGAAAGCCGTAAATACAACATTTTTTAGATGCAAGAACATATTTAGAATGTTTTTTCAAAAAATGGCTTTTTAGAGCACCATTAAAGCAATCACCACACAATAAACCTTTTTTTTTTCCAACTACATGGTGTCGGCTATTTTGATTCTTGCAGTGTTTTAGTTTTTTATTAATCATTTTTTCTCAAAAAAAAGTTTTTTTTATTAATCATAGTTATCTTTAAATTTAAAAGAAAACATATTACAATTTGTCGTTTAGCATATTTCTTGCTGGACCTCACTACCACTATTTTTTTTTTAATTATTATGAAAAAAATATTATATATAGTTGGTCTATGTAATCGTCGTAACAAATAAAATTTTGGATGACACATGTTCATATTTCACTAATATAAAAATTTTAATTTTTCTTTCTTAATAAATCTGAAAGTTCATGTTAATCTCCACATAATACAGAGGATAAATCTTTTATACTATTGTGAATGATACTGGCGGAATTTCTCCAAGTTTTACTCTCCACATCTTTTTATCGCACTCTTTATTCCTTTACACATATCCACATCCCTTTTTTTTTCTTTTTTTTTTTTCCTTTTGTTTTGGAGAATACTATCCACGTCCTGTTAATTGCACTAGTCCGATTGTTGATATTCGAAGTAGTGATTAAAGGAGGGACACTTGCAGCTGTAGATAAATAATAATGCTGGATAAAGAATAATGATCTATAATTGTTTTCATATTTTCAGCATTTTCATCTCTGGCTACTAATGATAATCATTTTTTCCGCTCTCCTTTATATAAGTTAGATGACCTAAATGGTCTTATTAGCATAGTATTTGTTTTCTTTCCATTGAGAGTGAGAGCAATGAAGATGGAATAAAAATAAAATAAAAAACAAAGAAATTTAGTGGACCTCTGATAGAAGCTACTAGCTAGTAATTCTATTTGAAACTATGGTCATATGGTAGCCAGAGGCAATAATAATTACAATAACCACCCAAAAAAGGTCTTTTCCCCTATTTTTTCTTACAGCACCTCCTAAAGATGCAAAATCTAAAAACAGCACACACATAGTAGAGATTGGTGAATAAGAAGAAATAGAAAAGGGAGCAACTGAGAAAGAGAGACCTTGTTTTTTACAGGTGAAGGGTGGTGTCAACATCTTCTTGCTTACCGAAGCTACTAGTGTTGACATTTTGATTTGGCCATAAACTCATGGTAAGTGAGGTAACCGTACCCCGCGACTTCGCCCGTTCGTAAAACGGCTCGAGCAGGAAATCAGGCGGTGCGAGTCGGGGTTTGCTAGGGTGAACCAAGTCCGGATAAAAGAACCAATTCGGATGCAGCTCGAACATCGAGCTCGTACTCGGGCTGCGATATTCGGGTTCGTTGAATAACTTCAACATCTCTCTTTCCTCCCTCATCTCCTTAACTCTCTCTAGCCTTCGGAACCTCTCCTGCAAGAGTGCAATAGAAGAGTGGAGCACACTTGGCTCATATCCTTGTTGCCTCCCCATGATATGATCACACACAAAAAAACTACAAATATCTCTTGATTTTGCAACTCAAAATAGGGTGGTGTACTTTTCAGCAGTGTTTTTTTGGGGGGGGAGTTTGAGTGCACAATCAAAGTGTTGGGGATATGGCAATATATATAGGCAATGGGAGTGTGTCCTTATGCAATTGATTCTATGTGTTGTAAATGAGAGAGAAGAATCAAAGTGAGGTTGCAAAATCCAAGGAAGAAGTGCTTTTTGGGAGCCATTTTGTGTATGGGGGCAGAGGGGGGCAAAGGTACTTTTAAAAGGGGCAGTGGAGGGTCCAACAAAGCATGGAGTGTAGCACTTGGATTGGTATTGGTGTAGAGAATATGGGGCCGGGGAGTTGGGTGATGGTTGTTTTGTCACCTTATATTTGCATAACAAGTGCTTTTATTTATGATTTTTATGCTTTGCTTGTGGATTAATAACTGTTTTTTTTTTTTGGGTAGGGTTTCTCAAGGCAGATGAAAGCAACTCAAATGTAAGGAAGCAATTGGGAGTAGACTAGCTTCAAACATCACCTAATAGTTCTTCTCTTTTAGAGCTTTCATATTGTGGATAATTTAATTTTAGGAGTTTGGTTGTATTAAGAAGAAATGGATGATAAAAAAAATGACATTAAAGTACTTATATCGTTATACTTATATCACTGTCTTCATTGAAGTTGTTACTTGGTGGACCTTCCGTGTATCCTTCATTAATAAGTATCTAAATTTTGGATATCTCGACTTCAAATTTTGCTTACTTTACTTTATTTTCTGATTTATGGCGTGTCCACTGCAAAAAGTAAAAAATGTGACAATGATAAACTAACTTTTACAAGATATAAATATCATAATACCCTCGCCAGAAGTCCTACTCATTGAAAATGAACTATAAAATATCTAGTTACGTTCATGAAATAGCTGAACCAACACTAGAGAAAAACACAAAAAGAACAAAAAAGAAATAAATAGAAAAGAAAAGTAAAAAAAGATATAATATACTCTCTCTCTCTATATATAGTATATTATTATATATATATATATATATATTCCATTTCTCATCTAGCTCTGGGAGCTTTTATCATTCTCGTCTTACCCAGAAATAGTTCGAAATAAACATCTAAGGTGAATTTTGGACGCTTTTACTCCCAATTTTAACCACACATAATGCTTATTGTATAAGAATTTTAAAAAAGGATTACATCATCATAGGAGTACCGTTTCCCATATGCAAGCAAAGTGGTCAGAGTACTTGCATGCGAGCGTCGTCCCTAAACTTTTTTGTTATCAATAGCTAGCGATGTAAACGAGCAGAGGGGAGTTCGGGCTAACTCTTCTTGTTGAGCTCACCAGTTTGCATCAAGTTTAAGCTTGTAAGCATCAAGCTTGGCTCAGCTTACGACTCCAGCCTGATAGAGCTCATGAACGGCTTCTTGCAGGTATAACAAGTTTGAGACTAAGGTCCTTAAATTTATAAAAAAGTCAAGCTTATTTCTAAAGTTCTCAAAAAGTTGATATTTCAGTCATAAATTTGAAGGGTTGCCAAAAACTTAAATTCGGGCATTATGTATTTATTTATTTTTAGTTGCTCGTCTTACCTACACCTGATTCTTGCCAAAAAGAAAAACATAAATGCTGATTTATTCTATTGCACCAGGAGAAAGCTAGCACACAATCGGCATGCGAGCGCACATCTCCGTAGATATCTCAAAATCGTAAAAAAATACAAGTCTATTATAAACGGAGGCTCATGTCGTAGAGTACATAAATTTTTTTTTAAAGAAAATTTTGTAGAGAAATTTCTCCCATGCAGTCTCGAACTAAGAATGGTGACATTTACTGAAGCGCCTCTATTCAATCGAGCTAGCCGCGCTCGGCTTTTCCGTAGTTAACCTTAAAATAAAGTACATAATCTACGTTGAATTATGACTCACATTTTATTACAGTCTAACTTATATCTTGTACCAGTCCAAATTAAGTTGAAAAAAATATTTGCAAGATTTTTTCCAAGATCTATGGTAGTAGCGGAGAGTTCGAACCGTTATAATTTTTGTGCGATATAAAAAGATGGATGTAATATCTTTTCGTCATAGAGAGTTTTGTAACTTTGGCGAGGATTTTGACCATTTTGTATTTAACGACGCTTCTGTACTTTTCATTGATAGTAGATCTTTTCTCTTCCTCGCCCGTATATATAAAAGTTTTATCTCCAAATCACGTAAATTTTGATATTATGTTTCGTGTTTTATTTTTTTCTTAATTTTTTGTGTTTGTGATCGTTTTGAGGTATTCGATCTACATTTGTAATTTTAACAATCGATGAAATTATTCATAATTTGCAACAATGAGCAGTCAAACAGCTTGTCTTGACCCCTCATTCAGAAATATTTTACGCACAAAAGCACGCATAGTATTTCTATAAGTTCCAAAACGTTAAAATTCAGGCATAAAAAATTGAACCGTCGCCAAAAAACTCAACTTGCGGCACAATTATGTACGAAACTAGTTTTGCATCCGGGATGCATGGATATTGATTATATATTTAAATATATTTAACAATTTTTTATTATATATAATTAATAATTATTTTATTAAAATATAATATTTTATTTATTATAATTTATTAGAATAAAAAAAATACTATATGATATATAAAATTATTTAAGATATATAGAATACTGGTGATATCCAAAATAAATTAATTATTATTTTAATTAAGTTAATATATTTTGTTTAATGTTAATATTATATTAGTTATATTTTTTAAATTAATTACATGCCTTTTTAAACTCTTATAAATTAATATAAATATTACGTGACTTTATTAGAAGAAGAATGGATGTCCAATGATGCGTCGAAACTTATTTAAAATACAGTATAACACAACGATTTTGATAATTCAATTTTATATATTTATAGATAGACTATTATATTGTAGCAGTAATCTCCATATTCTATCAAACGTCTAATCTTCTTCCACCCAAAAAAGGTCTGAAAAGCAGTTTGATTGAGAATCCAAGTATTGGATACACTAGCCTTGTTTTCTCTAGCATGAAAGGAATCAATTTTTTACTGCCCTCTTCCATGCACACATACACGATGCATCTCCCCATTCAATAAAGCTTGGAGGCATGCATGACCCAGCTTCTTGTGCCCCACCACTAGACCATCACCTGCATTGATTGGGCAAACATATAATAAATTTAGAAGAATAAAAAAAAAAAAACAATCCCAATGCATAGTTGTACAGTTGTTTGGTTGGAGACAATATGTTCTCTCTCTCTCTCTCTTCTCTCCTATATACTTTTTTTTTTAAATTAATCGATATATAACTTCTAACTATCTAACTAAGGAAAAAAGTTTAAGGTAGTATATAAATTGTGTTGATATATAAATTATAACAATCTCCAACTTAAAATCTTACTCTATATTCTAATTGGATTCATCATTATTTCATGATTAAGTAACCAAGTCATTATGTTGATATGTTCTACTAGAAGATAAATGTTAAATATAAACTTATTCTCAAAATAACATAGCACTATACATGTTTTTAAAGTGTCATATTCATAATTTTCTCTGCTAAGTGTTGATTCTAAAATATTTTTCTCTTTTTTCTCTGCTAGGTCTTCCCCCTAAATCATGACATCATTGAAATTAACTCCCCACTACTGGAGCACTTGATAACTTGTTCAAATCTTATATACTAATAATTAGAAATTACATATTTTTAAAATCTATAATTACTAAAATTTATAACTCATTTAATTTATAATTAGAAAGCATTTTTCATTATTTGAATTGTACCGATCTGTTGTATATCATATTTCTTTTAGAGAGAATAAAGTATATGCACGAGTAAAACAATGCAAGGTTTTATAACTTCTTATGAAATATAAGCAACACAATATTTATGATAACAACTATCATATATACTTTAAAATTAATTTAATTATTAAACAATCATATTTAGATATAAGACACCACTAAATACTCTTTGCACTTTAATATTATAGAAGAGAGAGAGAGAGAGAGAGAGAGAGAGAGAGAGAGAGATGAGTTTTACAGTCGCAAACCCATCCTCGGGCCGAAATGTAAAATACAAGTGGACAAATGTTGCAGTACCAAATGAATGTATCAACCGATGTTGCCCCTATAGAGAAGATAAGAACATAAACAGCCATGGAGAACATCACACAGATATATCTCCGTTCAAGGGAATTTGGTCGGAGAGCATGTAAAATAAACAAAGCCTTGGGCCAAGCAACCACCACAGAACCTCAAAGCTATAGCATGATGAGTATAATATTTGATATTTGTATATGTATCGTAGATGATCATGCTTCTCTTTGTTTTCTTTATTATTTTTTTTTTATTCAAATGTTCTTTACAGGAAGTGGTGATAAGACGGGGATAATAGAGGGTTTTGGAAGGAGAATAATTTTGGGGGGTGATGATGTCTTTTTGAAAGAAGTAAAGAAATTTAAGTAATAGTAGCCACCATTTCTTCTTTTCTTCTCTTCTTTTTCTCACTTTTCTATGTCTTTATATCACTTGTCACTTTGTTTTCCTCTTGTCTTGGAGCTGTTTGGAAGATAGTGGCATGCCTTCTTCCTGCTGGGCTTTTTCATGATTTTGTTTCACAAACTTTTCTTTTTTTCTTTTTTATTTTTAGAGGGGAATTGATTTATTACTACAGATCTCAACCCAACTATATATTTTACTATTGGGGTTTGAATTCATCTAAAAACATAAGTGAACCAAAAATTCAGAAATCTATTGCATGCAGGCCTCTTCTTCACGATACTGTTTGCAATACAGAATTTTCTAAATTTTCTCTTTTTTGCAATACAGAATTTTCTAAATATTCTATTTTAAGAGAATATTTCTACTACTACTAGAAAATCCAAATATATTAGCCCAGCACTGAGTCTCCCCCTCTTTTCCCGGCTTCTGTAAGTGAAGGTCAGCTGTTCTTCCGTGTTTCTTTGTGGTTACTAGCTTTACTAGCTAACTCGAAGGGGTTGAAAGGGATGTTTTTAGATCAACCCCGTCGTCTGTTATCTCTCTTACTTTGTAAAACTTGAGATTTCAACTGTGCCCTTAAAAAATGAATTATATTATTATATATATAATATATATATATATATATATATAATATTATATTATTATGTGTGTGTGTAGTATAGAGAGGAATCTGGCAGCAGTAAAAGCTCTTGCTTTGCGACAAAAAAGTCGTGGATTTGAGGCGTGAACCTCAGTGTTTGTACATTAGCAACAAATTCTCGGCCCATTCTGGAGCCTGTGCCTATATAGTGGGAGCTCTTGTGTTATTGGCAACCCTCCGCTATAATATGAAGGCAGGTAAATATCAGTAATTTTGCCCTAATTTAGGTGGGATCTGAGCCGTAAGTGCTTGCTAATCGACGTTCAAGATTCGTTCTTGTGTATGAGTTTGATGTCCTAAAACTAGCGCATCCAACTGCCTCAGCGAAGCTAGCCCAAAACCAACAAGGCCTATACTAGCCCAAGCTCAACTTGAACCTCGTATTGCTTAGGCTTTAAGGTTCGGCCCAGTAGAGACCCCGGACGGCCATTAAGTTCTTGAGAGATATGCCTGATTGAGTTTGTAAAAGCGATAACATTATACCAACCAGCGTTGGCCTAGTTAGTTAGAAAAAGTGAATATTTAAAGGAGATCACAATCTATCTTTTATAAGGGATAAATTAGAAGGATCGAATCTCAGTAGGCATATGCTTGGAGGGGCTTATCGTACTACTTTGTTTCTTATTGAAATGTAGAAATGAAGTAAAGCCCTCGGTCAAATATCCAAAAAAAATATAGCATTGTTTTAAAATTTTAACGTTTCACCGGCGTGTTGGGGTGACAGTTATGCAGTGTTTGATAATAGAAAATTTTACTAAAATTCGTTTTAATAGTAATTTTATTAAATTGGTTTAATTAAAATATTCTTAAAACTAATTTCATTACTTATTTTTTTGATAAATATTCATAAAATTGGTTCTGTTAAATACTATTTCTAAATTTTTTGTTTGGATAAAAAGTTTTAGAATGATTTTAGTTAGACTAACCTTCTAGTTAGGCGGTATCTAATTCAATTCCCAGAACAAAATTTTCTTTGTACAAAAGTGAATCTTTGACTCTTTGTTACGTGGTGATATCAATACTTATAATATATCTTTCGACCATAAATATTATCTTCAACTATTGACTAAAAAGTGTTTTGTATTTTGATTTTACTAGCAACAAATATCAATTTGCCTAAAATAAGTTATTTTGTTAGAGAAAATAGCAATATGGTATTAACTTTTTACATATTGTTACTCCAACCCATGATCAATTTGATTTTCTAAATTAAATAATGTACAATTATTTAAACAACCTTCCATTTACATTGATATGACATTCGCCTAAAAACGTCTAGGACAAATGGTTTGGAACTTCGATTTTCATTTTTTTTTTTAAATTTTTAATACGTGATCGAACATAATATCTGATATGATCAAGATCAATCCAATATGGTTAACCTCAGCCATGAAACAATCCAGAGCTCTTTTTATTTTATTTTTAAGAAAGTAGGCCACTCCCTTATTCAAACTGAACTTTTTATGGAGGAACTGGGCCTCAGATTGGACCATTCTAAGCCCGATTGACTAGTCCACTTGTCGCACGCAGACGCCTTTGTGAGTGGGCTCGGCTGTCAACTGAATCAGAAATCACCAAAAGAAACCGTAGAGGTGCAATCCATCAACATTGCACAATTCTCGAAATTTTATGAAAATTTTTTTATTCGTTTGACATATTTTTAAATATTTTTATAAAAAATTTGAATTATAAAGTTGTAAATTTTAATAATATTTATAACTTTTTAGTTAAATATTTTTTATATACTTAAATATATATCAAATAAGCGAATAAACTTTTTTATAAAATTTCAAAATTTGTACGGTTTTGATGAATTGTATCTTACCATTTATTTTGATGATCTCCGATTCTGATGAATCAGGGGAGCCGCACCATTTGTGAGGAACGCGGATCATCTGCGTCCCAATGCTGCGCCCATCCGTTGCTCCCTTCATTTTTGTCGTCCATCATGCATAATACCTATCTTGAGACATTATTAATGTTGTTATTATCAACTGTAGACAAATATACTAGTAGAACTGTAGAATAGAGGAAAAAACTCAAAAAGTATGCCAATATATTTTAAATCATAAAATCCATCTTCTAAATACTACTCAGAAAAACTCTATTGCCCAACTCCATCGATATAAATTTACAAATTTTCTATATTTCCAGTTTTAGAAGTTATTTTATTTTCTCATTTAAATAATGACACGAATATGTGATTTATGATTTTAAAATCGTTATTATCAACTGTAGACAAATATACTAGAAGAACTGTAGATTAGAGGAGCTCAAAAAGTACGCAAACATATTTTAAATCATAAAATTCATCTTCTAAAGACTAATACGATCGACATGAAAAAAAAAACCGCGGCTGACATGCTTGTTTCTAACAAGTCATCTCCCACAACTTCTTCTCCGTTAGAGGACTCCGAATACACCTTTAACGTGCTATATCAAGATAATAAAACACACTTATTGTACCATATGTTATGGAGAGGATACGAAATATGGGAGATAACATGGTGCTCTATAGAAGTGTTCATCTATTAAAATTGACCTCAAGAAATCCTATTATAGATGTTCTTGTGTTGCTAATTAATAGGTCAACCTATCTTTAAATTAAAAGAATATAGAAGTTTAAGCTTAGGTACTATTTTCTTCCTACTCTGAGAGTTCAAAACTAAAAGATTCTATTGACTTGAGAATTTTCAAATATTATTTTGAGTGCAACCAAATTGTGGTCCATCAGATGTGTAGGTAGGTACTCAAAAGTTCAACTCTTTTGACTCCATACGTTTTGCCATAGTTTTTTTAACTATTATGTTTTAGCTCCATTAATATATTTTTAGTAAGCAAGGACATAGACACAGATACGAAGATACGAAACAATACATATTCAATGTACAATAATTTTTTTTAAAAAAAAGTATTTAAATAATCTATATAGATTATTTAAAAATAAAAACAAAAATATTTCACGTATAATAAAATATTATACGTCATTAAGACGAATTTAAACAGTAAGAATTTAATTGCACCAATAAATATAAAAAATTATAATTTTTTAATAAATAACTGTATTATACTACTTAGTGAAACATGTGTTGGATATTCTTTTTCGTCGTGTCCGACATGCGGTCTCAAATTTTTTTTATTTTTATTTTTGGGACACTTATATGATGTGTCTGGTTGTATCCACGGTGTGTCGGTGTCGGATATTATATAGAGTAAAATTTCAGCGTGTCCGTACTTATTAGAAGTATTCGCAAATCAAAAAAAAAAAAAAAAAGCTAGAGAGGGCATTTATATCGTCTTTTTTTTTTTAATATTATTGCGAAAAAATTCTGATCGTAACCGATCTATTTTTATTCGAACATTATAGCAGATAAAGTTATGAGTGATATTGATCCTTATTCTACGTACCAACCGAGAAGTTTTAATTTTTCGGTTTAAATAGATCCGAAGATTGAGGATATTTATATCATTATATTCAGTGCTTTGCCACATTCTCATACATTCAGCTGCTGTATTTTGAGTTCCGAGTTCTACGAGATTCATCAGTTTCGCGCGAAGTAAACAGCCCCTCGGCTGCCGTAGTTGCACCTGTTATGAACTGCTCATCCCCATCGTACGCATGCATGGAAGGCGCGGTGTGGTAGTGCTCGATACGGATAGGCTCGTTGATAGTGCGAAGGGACGACCGAGATCGAATCACTGTTGAACGAACAGTTGTCACTACGGCAACCTTGTTTTAGACAGAGTAATAACTTCTAAAAGAATCTTAAGCCAGGCATTCATTACTGTCCATAGCAGTGAATATTACAAAAGAAAAAACTACTCACCCAAATAAACCACACATAATCAATCTTCACCACATATATATATTTCGTGATCCGCACAATTCTTTCATGATTTGTAAAAAATATCAAAATTACAGATATACTCATCGTGATGTATGGTCTTGATTGTACCACGTCGGCAAAAATAGTTTTTTGTGTGATTTATTGGTGGTACATCTACCATTCCTCAATTTTTTATGCTCGTATTAGATAAAATAAAGGAAAATTTTAATGTCTAGAAATCACAAATATACTGAAATTTCACCACCACAGTATTCAATACAGGCACAATGATACAACCGAACATGTATCGGATAAGCCAAGAAATGTCCAAATGTAAAATTAAAAAAAAAAAAAAAAAAAAAAAAAAAAAACAACGTTATGAGCATACTTGTCAGACACGTCAAAAATGAATGTCTGACACGAGTGTCTATATGTATATATTTTTTAATTTTTTAAAAATATTTTTTTAAAAAAATTTAAATACTATATAATACTAGCAATACATAGTAATAAATAGTATAATATAGTTATGTACGTAAACAATATATATTTTTTTTACTTTCTATTAAATTCTAACTGTTTAAATTTGTCTCAATATTGTAAAATATTATAGTATACATGTACTTTTTTTTAAATTAAAAATATCATATATGAATTTTATTATCATTTTGTGATGTTCAAAAACTGAATATAAGTTATCTTTTAATTATTTTAGATTTTTTATTACTGTGTCGGAAGTATATCCATGTCTTTTTTAAAATGTTATTGTATTTTTATCGCATTTTTCGTTTCGTTTCCTCCCACATGTATCCGTACTTCGTAGATTTACGTTGGTAAATCTAAGTTTTGCATGACAATCTCAGCCAGGTGAGCGAGGAATCGAGCATCCATCCCAAATGGTGCAGGTTCTCCTTCCGACTGGGATACATGCTTTAGTTATTTTTACGCAACTTCTTAACTAAAAAAAGAAAAATGCTAAAAATCGCCCTAGTTGTTAACTAATTTTGCAAATCTCACCTTTTTACTCCTATCCATCTATTCCGAAGCTCTAAATTGCACTCATCATCAACCGTAGTATATGGTAGGGAGGATGCTTAAAAAACACCCAAAAATATCAGATTTAGTCCATATTTTTAAAATCTCTCACAAATCAATTCTTCTATTTAAATTTTTTTTTTATGAATCAACCTCTTTCTCGTAATTCGTTATAAATTTTATTACTATATAAATATTTTAAAAAAAAAAGTTTAACATAAAATTATAAATTTTGATGAGTTTATATCTTTTATATTGAATTTTTTTTTAAAAATATATATTTTAAATAGGTATTATAAAATTTTTAAATTTTAGCATATAAGCCATTCAGAACATGAAATCTTATAACATATTTAAATTTTTTTTTGAAAAAAAATATTAACATAAAAATTATAAGTTTTGGTTATATTTATAACTTTTTATGTTCAAAGTATTTTTAAAATATATTTCTAAATAGTATTAAAAAATTAAAGATTAAAAAATAGAAAGTTAATCTATAAAAAAATGAACAGTACGCAGCTCCTCAAAACTCACTATCAACTACAAGAAGTACACATAAAACCAAAAAAAAGCAAAAAACAAAAGAAAAAACAAAGGGTTGACCGGGTATTCATTTGACATATTGACATATTGACAATTTCAAAAAAATAGGTTGACAATTTAGATTTAGGTAGGTCAAATTCATTAGTGGATATAGTCTACCATTGCAGTTGAACCACTTTCAACCTGTTCCTCGTGCAGGTTCATGTGAACTCAATTGTACCAAAACACATTGACTTTATATATTTGTATATTTAACTTACTTAGGACAAACCTCAGCATAATAAGATAAATAAAAAATTTTAAGTCAACTATTTTAATTAGTCCAACTGTAGAGTAATAATATTAAGCTGAAAAGCAACCAGACAGGCGACAGGGACTCTGATTATGAATGGACTTTCGCGGGTCCGGATTCTGCAGATATCTTACCCGACCCACTTAATAAAAGCTGCAATTAATAAACTTGAAACCCCTTCTTTGCTCTTATTTATATGACTAGAGCCCTCAGCTTCTTTTTTTGAGATAATAAAGATAAAATTTCATCCGAATCTTTAATAATTTGCGGACCATAATTTTTTACGCACATTTGCCAACTCATTTTGGATCTGAATGTGCGCAGAAACAAATTTCAACCTAACGTTGTCTCCGGATCAGATATGAAGTGTTGCAATA
This sequence comes from Xerophyta viscosa, assembly GCA_002076135.1. Taxonomy (NCBI): domain Eukaryota; kingdom Viridiplantae; phylum Streptophyta; class Magnoliopsida; order Pandanales; family Velloziaceae; genus Xerophyta; species Xerophyta viscosa. Next base: position 1,142,340 of record MJHO01000011.1, read on the forward strand.
CGCAGCCACCAGCTTCTCCCACAAGTGCTGAAAACTCATGGCGCGAACATATTTTTATTGCAGGACGCACATTTCCTTACATGATAAAAAGTCAAATCCAAATAATACGCACGTTTTCTGAAGCAAAGTGCCCCACCCTCGTTCCAGTTCTCTGCAATAATACTGAAATATCAAACTACTTACCCCACAATAAGCAGGGAAATCTATAATTTAATAAGCACGGAACTCTATAATTTTAAATTATCATATATTTTATAATTTAAAAATAAAATTATTCAAATTATATAATTTATATAATATAATTTAATATAAAAATTATGTCATTAAGACATACAACAACCAAATTACAAATCATATCAAAATAATAAATATGAAAAGAATATATATATATGCAACCATTATCTAAAAAAGGCTATTTTTGTGAAAGCTTCGATGCGAAAAATACAAATTCAAAACACACAAACGCACGACATAGTTTTACATAACAAAAATTTTTACGGAGCACATAACTTTTATCTGGCTCTTTTAAGACCAACTATTTTTTCTTCTCCAACTCATTTATCCAACTTTCCTTTTTTCGCTCACTTATTTATTCAATTCTTCACTCACTTATCCAACTTTTCTTTTCCAAATATGTCATTCAAATATATTTGGTATAATTTTTATCCTAAATATATGGTAGCTGAATAAAAATTAATATGGTAAATATAAGCGAATATAATTTATAGATAATATCTATTATGGCATTTTTTTTTAATATTGTAGAATTGCTTTTGCTTTAACTTTATTAAATTTTGTGAATTAATTTAATTTTAATTAAATTATGCGAAGAGACTAACATATTAATACTCCTTTATTCTAGAAAAAAAAAGTAAGAGAATATAAAAACACACATATATATAATATTAAGAACCAAAATAAAATTAAATATTTAACACGTAAAATATTACTAACTGTTGTAAAAATATCGTACATTTTTTTATACTTTATTTATATTCATATAAAGATTACACTGTTGGGTAGATGTGTGATGCCTGTACACTATTGATTGACGCTGTCCAAAGCGTAGCTTGTGAATAGTAGAAGGTCACTATTCCCTCACGTCAGTGTTACAACCGAGCCCTGGAGAGCATGATCATCAACAGGTCACCACTAAAATGTCCGCTGCCAAGCTCGAGGACGCCGTGCGCGCCTGTGTTTTGCCCTAGAACCCTCATGGGTGTTTAGGCAGGACCTGCGATGAGCAGACGCCAGACGATGTCGATGCTTATCTTCTAGACCGACATCCGCGAAGTCCGCGACCACAGACTCACCAAGTCAGCCTAAGCAGAGGAAGGATGTTATGCGGAGCACTTGATCGTGAGTGACCGACTTAGTGGCACGTGGTGAAAGAGGATTATCCATTGACCGGGTAATGCGGTTCTCTACGATCCGCATTTATTTTATCGTAACTGTTCGATTGGTGCGATAAATAGTTCGCATTATCGTCAGTTTAGGGGGTTGGCTTCTATTTTACCGAAAAGATTGAGAAATTAAGTCCGAGCTGTCTGGAGAGATCGGATATTCATGAGAGATCACTATATTTCCTTTTTAACTCTTACTGAAATATTTTCGATGGTCGTGTGCGATTCTTAGTTTTAGCTTAGCATTAGCTAAGAGTTTTCACATTAAAAGATGTGTCTGTATGATCGCTTACGAACGTTTCTTAGCCTATCTCGTCTTCAAATATTTAGTACGTCGATCGAACACGAGCTTGTTCAGGTGTCATCTTTATTAAGTATCTACTATCAAATAGCACCGTTGTGCAGTTTAGTAATAACACATGGTACTTCATAATTTTGTCTTAAATTTAAAATTTTTGTATCAGAATTTAAGAATGTGATGTGTTACAAACGGTTAAATAATACTGTCATTCATCATGACTATTATATATATATATATACATATATATTAATCCATAGCGCATGGTTCAAATTATTTCAAAATTATCAAGAGTGAACTTTGATAAGTGGCATTTCTTATCGTTACAACAAGGGAGAATAGCATTTCAGCCCCATATTTCAAAAGTTGCACATTCCAGCCCATAAAAGCGGAAACGCACCATGTGGCCCCCCGAAGCGCATTTTTTCGGATGCAATGTGATGCGTTTCTGCATTTCGGGGGGGCTAAAACGCCTACCTTTTGAAATAGAAGACTGAAATACAATTATCCTCTAAAACAATTCACTGCCAAAATAGTAAATAAGTCGTGTCTTGGCTGACTCTAAACTGGTCCGATCCAAGCAAATTATAACCGATCCAAACCCTACCAATCTCTGTCTCTGTCTCTGTCTCTGTCTCTGTCTCTCTCTATCTCTCTCTCTCGTCCATTATTTGGTATTGGAAATTAAATAAGCCAAGGGTGAAGTCCCTTTCAACGTCATGCTCCAGGATAGCAGAACACGCCCGTGAGTATTTTTACAGGATAACAAAGTAGAAGACAAACTGATTTTTTTTTCGTAAAATTCACCCTCTAATTTTAGAGGTCCATTCTATCATATAATTTATGTAATTAGTTGGAGATAATCACATAATGGGATTGGATTGAAGTATAACATGAATAATGTATAGAACAAAGGCTAATTTTTATTTGTAATTTGAGTATTAAAATTAAGGTTAGTTCTATTCTTGTTGATTGTCAAATGAATTTAAATATTATACCAAGTAATGACATGCCTTTAATATCATTTATTTGATTTAAGATTAAAATGCTAACATTAATAGTGACTTCTTTGCATATAAAAAGATCCTACAATGCTGTTCTTTGCGTGTCATCGTCGTTGCTGATGTTCTCATCTCCTGCCACCACACCGCCGTTCTCCTGCCACCACATCGCCATTATCCTATATAATCATCGTCTTCGACAACTGCTCTGTCTCATACCACCTCATTTGTTTCTTCGGCATATCTTTGCAGCACCGACAAACAATTTAGATTGATTGCAGTAATTGAGTGTGGCACAAAGCTTCGTCTCTCCAATCGTGATTTGCAGTGTAATCTTTGAAAGAGGTGGTCGGGAGGAAAAGATGAAGGAATCACCGAGGTGGCCGCGGTGATTGCGGGAGGGTTTGGAGATGGTGCGTTTCGAAACCAATAGGAGACCGAGCAATTTCTAATCTATTAAGACTGATTGCAATCTTTTAGAGCGCGAGTAGCTTCGTCCCCTACCCATGCTTTGCTGTGTAATATCAGATGAATTGATTGGAAGATAAAAAGGAAGAAATAACGAAGAGGAGATGGATAAAAGAAGTAATTAACACAATAAGGATATTATAGTCCATTTAGAAAATAAAAAGATTTTTAACTAGTACTCTTGAAATAAGGAGTTATCAATAGCTTTAAAATTAAAAGATTAACTTTTTGTAAAAAAAAGGAGCAATTCATAATTTCTGTAATATTTTTTGGATTTGAATATCTCTATTTGTTGTTTAAACTTATACAAAAAAAATGAAATAAAGAATAGACGTTAGTGCAAAAAGCCAAGTTCAGCGACTAAAACAAATCTGCAACGTTTAAGATCATATATCGCCAAGCCGATGTTCAAGCATAATCTTTTTCTTTTTTATTCTTATTTTGCCTCTAGTTTTATTCCTATTTGAGGGGTGAGAATATCACAAAGTTTCCACATGTTTCTACTGTTTTCTTTTTCCCATCTTTATCTTTTTTTCTCTCTTTTTAGTGCAGCCTCATTGCAGCAGTATCCACCAGACCAGATGATGAGATAATGATGCATCCAACACCCAATAGCAAATGCACTATACCAACCTTACAGCCAAATAAAATATATATAATACGATACAACAATAAAATAGAAACCAAAAAACAGATTGGACTTCGGAGGACCGCCAATAAAGCAACAAAGGAAACACAAAAAGACAATAATAGAGTAAAATTTATTTATTTTATTTTTCTCTCCTCACTATTAGACATATTAATATATATAATAATAAATAGTGATGATATGTAATGTATTGTTGCTTTTTTCAACTCTCCCCTGCTTCTCCTCCTGTGATCAATGATTCCATTTCCAGTTTGAGAAAATCCAACTGCGTTTCTTTGGGATCTCTCTCATTACTCCCCTCTTTCTGTTGCTGGTTGTTTCTGATAATTTTGGCATCTCTCTGAGCAAAACCTACATGAAGTAAAAAACAAGTGATCTTTTTTTCCACAAGTTTTCTCTACAATTTCTTTCTTTTATTGCCTCCTCTGAAAAATTTCTGTGTTTTTTTAAAGAACGCTGTGGTCTTTTGATAGCCAAAGGTGTTAGTGGGTTTGCAAGTTTGGTGATTTCTATTCATAAATTTCTCAAACTTGGTGCTCCCAATCTGTTCTTTTTATTTCTTTTATTCCCTCCTGTGAAAAATTCGTGTTGGTTTCTTCCATAAAGCTGTAGGCTTTGGTGACCTCCACAGCTGCAGACAGTGGAAAAGATAGCCAAAACTCAGAAGAGAAGGGAGCTAGTGGAATTGGGAGAGAGCTTTGTTGATGAGCTCTTCTAAGATCTTGGAGCTCTTCCAAAATATTACAAGGTGGGTTCTGAGTGGAATGGCTTGTGAAAAGGGCTGTTGTGATAATTGTGGGAGGTACAGATCTTTGCTCATGGTGGTTTCGATCTTGATATGTGGAGTTGTTGGATGTATATGTGTCTCTTGTGGTGTTGAAGGTGTAAAGTTTTGGAGGAACGATGAGAAGGATAGTGAATTGGGGAACTATGGAGTCGAGAGTGTTTCACAGCAGTTCAATCTTAGCAGAGGTCAGCTTCAAGCATTGGCCTCTTTGCTATCAGCCACAGACCAGGTATTGCGTCCCTTCGAGTTGTGAATTATTCACTAGCTTTGTTATTTATAGATGTTAATCCATTTTATTTTAAATGAATATTGATGTCAGTTGTGAGTTACTTTGGAACTTTGTAATTATTCGTTTCTTGTTTATATGAGCATTTAACAAGCAGTAACAAAAATAGCTCTTTTTTTTGTTATTTGCACATGTTTCTAGCTATAAGTTTGTCATTTAGTTACATGATATATAAGTTTTATGTAATAAAATGCATAAAGATTAGTTCATCAAAATGTCTTGGCTTTTGTCTAGTTTGACTAGATGGTAATATTCTTAAAAGTAGATCATTGAATTATCTGGTAAGTGATAGATCTCCAATAGTATATTTGCATGCAAGAATGGAATGCCGACTAGTTAAGAACCAGAGCTTCTGTAATTTGGTAATCCACACATATTTAGTACAACCATCAACGAAAGTTCATATGGTATTTACATCGGCCCAAAGCAATGATAAACGAGGCCTCATACAGCTGTATGAAAATCTCAAGAACATTATTAGATTCCATACCAGATGAAGAAAATTGTAAATTTGTTATTTGCCAAGCTGACAGGCATCACAATCTTCTATGACATGAAGAGTATCAACTCAAAGGAATTTATCGTAAATGCGATAAATTCTTGATAATATCATTGGAACAGTGTATTAATCTATAATGCCATAACACGAATGACTTCGTGGAGCAGGTAGATGATATGCAAACTGGGAGACCTTGACTTTCTTCCAATACATATAATCTACCTCTTCTACATCCCTTAGCATAGATGGTCTTGGTAACCGGATCTTTCAAGACAACAGAAGAGGAGATAATTGTACACTTTCAACTGATATGTGGAAATCAAGCAGAATTTGATAGTAGGTGCAAAGAAAACATTCTCTAAAATCAATTATTCATGTGTAGTTTCTAGGTGCACCTCTCCTACATGAGTAATCCTACGACGACTTCCATCACCAATAAGAATAATTGCACGACCTTTATAGGGCTAAAGCTTCACAATTTACCTGATGAATTACCAATATGGTTAGCAGCACCAGAGTCTAGTACCCAATGTTCGCCACTATCTCTAGTCTCAGAAAGTTTGATGTTCTTCAAACCAGAGGTAAATATTGCAATCTCCTCCTCTGGGAAGTACCAGTTTGTGCAGTGTCATATACTTGTGCAATTGTAGGGCTGAGCATTACCCGAACCTACCTGAAAAACCGAACCGAACCGACCCGAACAAAGCCAAAATTTCGGGTTCAGTTCGGGTCGGGTTCGGTTCGGGTTGACATTTTAATAGTTCGGGTTTATATAATTCGGTTCGGGTTCGGTGGTCAAATTTCGGGTAGGTTCGGGTTGGACCCGAATTATCCTCACGAGTCATGTATTAATTAGTTTTTGTTGGTTTTTATGTGCTAATTCTTTCTATTTAACATCAAATAAATTCAACGTTGACCGACTATTGCGGACTGTGCGGATCCGAACCGATCCGAAACTACCCGAAATCGAATTGGTGTTAAATAAAAGTGATTTGTGATGTTATTCGGGTCAACCCGAACCAACCCGAACTGACCCGAATTTTAGTCGGTTCGGGTCGGTTCGGGTTGAAATAAAATTCGGGTCGGTTCGGGTCTGAAAATATTCGGTTCGGGTTGGCCTTAAAATTTCGGTTCGGGTCGGGTTGACCCGAATGCTCAGCCCTATGCAATTGTGTATAGTTTCTATTATTTTCTGCAACCCCAATAATTTTTTTGCACTATGATTCTTTTGTTTTCCGCAAAATTGACAAACTATCCATGCTTCACTTCGATAGTCTCTACCCCTATGATGATAGTTGTATCCTCTTCCTCCATGATTTGATTGCGGATTACCATTCCGTTGATTGATATTAGCAAGTTGATGACCTTTTCCTCCAAATTATTGCCATGACTGGTCACCATTTACTCTTCCTTTGCCTCAACCTCTTTGCCATCTACCTCTCCCTCGTTGACCATAGTTATTATTTTTAGCAAACAACACTTAATGGGTAGTAATGTAAAAAGAAGGGTAGTAGTGTAACTATTGGAGCGGAAGATTTACTTTTATTTATTATTATTATTATTATTTTCATGCTCCATCAGTTAGTATCACAAAATCAAAGATAGGTATCACTCATGGGCCTCAAATAGATGTGACTAGTCATCTTGCACTGAACTTGATTTATGAATTATGAGAAGCTTTTTCTTCATCATTGACATGTACACCAATCAAGAGAAGTTCTCCACATAGACATAGATTTTGTTAAACAAATCGCTAACAGACATGTCTTCCTCCTCTATGCGCCCGAGATCTTCACAAAGCTTTATAAGTTTTGCTCTTGCGGTTCGTGAAAAACCGATTGTTTTATCAAATATTGCTTGACTAAGTATCTCCTAGATAAGGTAGATTTCAGCCATGACAAAACGTGCTGATAAATTGCACACCAAGACAAATGCCAGATTAAAATTCATGTGGGACGATCTCTGGATTGAAATAGTAGATTGACAACCTTTTACTGCCGATGAAGTTGTTATAACTTCTCCTTGGTTGGATTCATCTATGATGGTATTGTCTGCCTCTTGTGCTTGACTAGACCAGCCGTAGTGATTTCTTTAGGATCTGAGATGAACATTTGAAGCGGAGGTAAGGTGATAAGAATGGCTAGAGGTCCACAAAACAATGGTTGGTGACTATAGAAGAAGGTGGTGCCAAGTTGAAGAGATCTATGTGATCACCTGGGGAAGATAGCCACGCTGGAAGACGTTTTCTTAGAGGCTAGTAGCAAGAAGAGGATAGCGATGCTATGCTGATGATCTCACAGAGGTTTAGAAGATAATCTAATCATTAAGTAGTAACTGACTGAAATAGATTTTAATATTTTTGCATAAGTCCCGAAAAAATTACTTAATATATGGGGAATTAAAATTTTGATAAACCAATTACCAATAGATGATTGAAGGTTTCAATTCTAACACTCGAAACTTTTATTGAAAAAATTATTTGAGCCCATACATTGATAGACATAGTAATCTACTAGGTAATTATGCATATGAAACTTTTACAAAGTATAGGGACTCCAAACATGTACATATTGCAAGGTGGGTGGATAATCAATGCATTGGAGGTGTAGTATAGACGGCAGGGAAATCAGAATTCCCAGTCATGCTGTATCAAAAGTGATCATCCTTTGTTGGTCGGTTATACTATAGACAAACAATATATAGAATTGATGTAAATGTAAAGGCCATACTAATTTCTTTCTTATGCTCTTGCTCTTCATGTTATCTGACCTCAGTGAAGTATGCAATGACAGCTTGATACGTTTTGAATGAAATTTGAGAAAAGAAGAGAGAACAAAGGTTAAGGATTCTCCAAATGCATTTTATTAATTATAATTATACGTATGTTACTTTTTTCTATATTTTACTATTCCTCAACAGCAACAACTACTACCTGGTGACAAGTCCTGCATGAGCGGTACTGGAAAGGGTAGGATGTATGCAGCCATACCTTGGAGGAGGCTGCTTTCGTAGGAGCATCGGCCTAAAAAACTAACACCCATAACACACATGCACAACCCATAGCACACAAGCACAAAAAGTCCACATTATTTCTACACGAGCACGATCAAAACAAGTAAGGCAATAAAAAAGACAACATGCAGACGTAGCTCAAACTCCAAGTTGTCTAGACAATGGTGTCACTAACACAAATTCATCATCACCACTCATCTCGATCGCTAGCTAAGTCTTCATCAAATTTTACATAGTAATTTGCTCACGTTTGTAATATTTACCCTTGAATTCCTCAAATTTCGTCACTTGCTGTTGTTTTATTTTATTTTATTTTTTATTTAAATTATTTGTTTAGTACTGTTTTAGAAATGGAGGATGCTTATGGATACTATAGTGTAATTATTTGCAGCACAAGCATATCCAATAACCAAGTATGTACCAATCTACAATGCATGACCTTTTTGAGACATATAATGTTGCTCAAAGACATGTATACTCTTGATTCTCGAGTGCTTAATCTAAAACCAGATGTAAATCTCGATTGTGGCACTTATGCGATGATATCTAAGCTTCAGACCAATTAAACTGCAAGTGTGGATTTGTTTTGAAATTGCAGAATAATTTTTTTGACTGTATTGAGAAATCTGTACCTGCAAAGCTTATGGACCATGGCTTCTCTGAAATTCTAAAACTACTGTGGCCTGAGATCATGAATGACCAGGGATGGTTGCAAACTAATATTCTATTTCAAGACAAATGCCTAGTAGGAGATAGATACATTCCTGAAGGTACCAGAAATTCGTTACCCAAGATTAAATACACAACAGACATCTTCTTCAAACAAAATATAATATATGACAAGGTGAATAATTTTTTCTTTCCCTCTCTTTTGTTGCTTCCAGACAGAGATGTTGTCATACCTTTTACTTCTTGTTGCTCCTACATTGGCACAACCTCTTGGTTGACTAATTTATTGTCATACTTTGTGGTATGAATCGAACGCTTATGTGTTATTTCCTGTTCATTTTAGATGTTGAGCAAATTGTTTTGTTATCCGGGATCAACATGGTTTAACTATCTTTTTCCAATCTTCTGATGAACACAAGCATCCAGTCCTACCCATTGACACATCGAAAGAACCTAAATTTTCAGCATTATGCATCTTCTTTGCAAATTCTTCATCCCTTGTAATCGTGCTTGAACATTCATATGTTGAAGTATCAGATGAAGAGATGAAGGGCATGTCTATCCCTTTTTAAGAAACGACAATGCTTACTTTTGTTAGAAGAGTTTGTGGTTCTTAACCAAATACCAGTGGAAGCTTCCTCAAATCTTTCTTTCCATTAACATCAGACATTATACATAACTGAGCTGCATGCTTGTATATTTTACCAAGTAGCATAATTGAAAGAAGTGATTATGAAGAATATATTCAAAATGGCTGGCTCAACAAATATTTATAAGATTTCACAACCGAGAGAAAAGAATGTGTATGTCTAACAATAACTAGATAGTTAAGTAGAAGTGCATTGCTTCCTACTGGCATCATCGAGTACCTACTGGTTTTACTATTGTAACAAGTAGGTTTCTTCATAACCTTTGAAAAGTATTGTGTTGCTATTCTAGTTAACTAGGCTTTGTTTCTATGCTAGTTCACTGGCGTGAATCCTAAGCTGGTTATTAGACTAGCCAAGTAATGATCAACTCGGAAACCACATAAATTAGATCACATGCTGATTGCTTGATTGCATGACTCTTGTGGACTAGACTTTTCTCTTTTCTATTTAAACACATTCATATTCTTGGTATTAGCTTATATACTGTTATGTACATTCACATTAAAATGATAACAAGTATTTTCAATGTAATATTGCAGTTCCAAAGCATCGTACATACAACAAGGTTTCTTTTCTACAACTGCGAGCATTTTGAAGTCTTAAGACTCTTCCCAAATGGATTATGGTGGAGTTTACTTGGGTTTATTTTCTACTGTTCTGCAATTACATATAGACGGATAATATTGCAATCCTCTGGCCAACAACTTAAGCAAGATCAACAGCAATACCAACATCAAAACTCTAAGGGTGGTTGGAAATGGAGGAAGAAAATTTTGGCTCTTGGAGTTATTCTTGGTGTTCTTGTATCTATATGGATTTTCTTTAGCATGAATGCTGATATTATCTCAAGGAGGAAAGACAGTCTTGCTAACATGTGTGATGAGAGAGCTCGAATGCTGCAAGATCAATTTAATGTTAGCATGAATCATGTACAGGCACTGGGCATTCTTGTCTCAACATTTCATCATGGAAAGAACCCATCTGCAATTGATCAGGTAGTTGGTTACTCATGTATCTTGCTATTCTCTTCTTTCCGTCTTTGATATTTATCCATCTTGAAAGTTTGAAATATCTATATGGACATTGTGATTTATGTTTGTCAATAGCTTTCTCTCCTATTTGCGTATATATGGACGTATATCTATGTCAATTTGTATCTCAACCTAGAACCCATGGTACTTGACCGTTTTGTACCTCATGTACATTATGTAATTATTGTGTTGAAGTAGTTGTAGTTATTTCTATAACTGATCTTATATATGTGTGTGTGTGTGTGTGTGTGTGTGGTGTATGGTAGGAACCTTAACACATATAGATTCTCTTAGAGCCGTCTTCAACTCTCCGTAGTTTTAACCTGGTAGTAGAGCCACAACCTAGGTTTTTCTTTTGTTGTCGCCATCGCGCTACCACTGTCAGGGCACGACCCTCAACCACCGATCCACCACCATTTTTGTCTTTTCTGACAGTCGGCATCTTCGTTTGTCTCTGCTCCCTATCGTAGTTGCCATTATGGCCGTTATCGTCACCGTCGTGGCCCGTTATCTTCATGGTTTTTGTCTTCTTTGACTATCATCAGAACCCTAGCTGCCGCTCCCTTGTGCCACAGTGATCGCCATTGTTCGCTGCGTTGTCTTCGAGATCTCTAATAGTCATCGCCATCTCCTATGCTGAGGCCGCCACTGCGGTCGTCGCTCCTGTCTCCTTCTGCGGCCATGTTGCTATCATCCTTGTAGCTGCCAACTTCATTGTCTCCTTTGGTTGTCCTATTCTTTGTCTCCTTAGGTTGTCGTTATCATCGCCTCCTCTCACCGTGAAAAGAATTGTACATTTGATTTAGCTTCCTCTTTTCAACGCATGTCAATCGCTAGTGTCTCATCTCTCTTGTCACGCTGCAAGCCCGATGCCAAGATATTGTCTGTCCTTAGTATAGATTGTGATGCATTCATCCATGCCATCATGTCGGTGAAGCATAATTGCCAATCCTTCAGTTTATATGGAATATTATTTCAGGTTGTCAAGATGTAGTTTTGGTGCTGAGTCCTCATCTGTCTACAACACAGAATAGAACCTATTGATTCCAAGTTGTCTACGGTGCAAGTCAGGATGTCAATCCTTGAGCTTGGTGGTATAAGTTAATTTATTAAATATTGGGCTTCTTAGGAGAATTTGTGTTGGACGTTAAATGGAAGAAGGGGACTATCAAGACAATGTAGTTTTGGTTACCTTTTGAGTTCTGGGTTTGGCATTTTAGTTTCTAGTAATTGTTTTTTTTCTAGTTTGTATTTGATTTTAGTATCCAAATTTAATGTTTAGACACCTTAACTGAATGGAAATGTTGAAGTAGTTGCAGTTAAGGGTATTTCTTATTTGTCTTTGCTACATATAAGCATGTTGCGTAGGCTTGGAATCCTAACACATCTCTCAGAGCCGTCTTAGATTTAATAGATTGCATCTTGTTACAAATCATCATTCTTCTCATTTATTACATAGTTCATATTTTCTTCATATTGCCACTATAGGAAAAAAATACATATATATGCTGACCTTTTGATAATTTAAATGGATAAAGTTGAACTTGAGAAATGGCTATGTGATACATGCTGTCCAATCTATTGGTTAACCTAAAAAAATGTGATGTTACTCTGTAGATAAGAAGCCTTAGATTTCAATAAATATATGTCACTACATATGCCTATAATTCTGAAATCTCCAAAAATTTTGAGTTGCTCATTCTTTTGGCAGAAAACTTTTGCTGAATATACTGCAAGAACAGCATTTGAAAGACCTTTGACAAGCGGTGTTGCTTACGCGTTGAAAGTACTACACCCACAAAGAGAGGAATTTGAGAAACAGTATGGATGGAGGATAAAGAAAATGGAGACAGAAGATCAGTCTCCGGTTAAAGATGAATATATGCCTGACAAGCTCGATCCTTCACCTGTTCAACCTGAATATGCACCTGTCATATTGTCTCAGGAAACTGTCTCTCACATTGTATCCATTGATATGATGTCTGGAAAGGTACTTGGTATCTTTACTTATATGATGTGTGTTGGCATGCAAGCAATACAAATACACTGGTTGCAGTATATTGACTACAGTACCTTACTTTTATGTTTCCTCTTATATGGATGCTCAAGTTTCTTTCATACATCGTGCATTTTCCTCATAATAAACAAGACACGATTCCTCATGTCAAGTATCAAGTGACTATGACTATTCTTTATGCACACAATAAATATGCCGAGATTTTTATGTATTTGCATAGCTGGCATCCTTCAAGAGTATGCAGTGTACGTCCCAGCGAATGATGGTTCAATTTATCAAGTATAACTTTACCGAGAAGGGCTTCCAATTTTGTTTTTCAATCTAAAGCACATGAAAGGCAAATGAGAAGGTTAGCACACAATGGTGAAAGTTTTTTCTTGTTTCGATGCTATTCTAAGGGTTCACAATTATGGCAACCTTTTGAACCCAACAGTTTGATTGGAGCAGGCATGCTGGCAATGTAGAGGAATGCGTGATAGGCAACAAATTAGCAAATGGTTAAGTGATAGAACTTGGATTTAGGTCTATTATAAGGTGAAGAATGATATGAGAAAAAAGAAATATTAAAGTCTGCATGCGCCTTCTGACATGAGAAAAGAATCAAAACATTTTTATGTGAAGCGAGGATCATGTCTGGAGAAGCAGCTAAAACGTTTGAAGGAATATAAATCTTAGAACGAAATAAGAATAAGAATAAGATAAAATATGTTTATTTCTCCAGAGCAGTCTTTTCATTAATTGTAGACCTCTGATATGATTGTAGTTTGTGATGCCTTAAACTAAATGCTTTCTTTGCATGGTGGTAGACAATTTTCAAGTTTCGACTCATAACTTTGTTAACCTGACAATATACCGACCTTGTTACTGCCATGTTACCTCTACGTTAAGTGGTCTTCAAAATTGATGTCTACGTAAATATACTCCTTGAACACCTACTCTAAAACCCCTGTGGTTTAAGTATATGATCAAAGTGGTGAATTCGTTTTTTATGTGCATTGGGCAACAGTATATGCTTAGCTTTAATAACAAGCGTTTAGACATATTATGCTTTCTACTGAACATGCTTCACGTGTACAACTCACCAGGAAGATCGTGATAATATTCTACGAGCAAGGGCAACAGGAAAGGGGGTGTTGACATCCCCTTTTAATCTTTTGAAATCAAACCACTTGGGAGTTGTACTCACTTTTGCTGTCTATAATTCGGATCTTCCTCCATATGCTACACCAGAAGAACGCATTAATGCAACTGTAGGGTATGTTGTATGCTCACATAGCTGTTTGAGGATAAGAATTTCACTACTTTTGACAACACTAACTATATAATTGGCAAAATCATATAGGTATCTTGGTGCTTCATTTGATGTTCCATCTTTGGTAGAGAAGCTTCTTCAACAGCTTGCTAGCAAGCAAACTATCATTGTCAATGTGTATGATACAACAAATTTTTCTGGACCTATCAAGATGTATGGTCCAGACGAAACTGGTAAAGGCGAGGTGCATATTAGTAGTTTAGATTTTGGAGATCCAGAGAGAAAGCATGAAATGCATTGCAGGTAGTACCTAAGTGCTGTATCTATAAGCACGGGATATCTGTTCAATGATCATTACTGTTCTTTTGTCATAATTTCAGATTCAAACAAGAGGTCCCACTACCTTGGTCAGCAATAACAACATCATTTGGTGTGATGGTAATTGTGTTACTTGTTGGGCACATATTTCATGCAGCCATAAATCAAATAGAAAAGGTTGAGGATGATTATCGTGAAATGAGAGATCTTAAAGTGCGGGCTGAAGCTGCTGATGTTGCTAAGTCTCAGGTGATTGTTGACTGTATATCCTTTTATTTGCCCTTTTGACATGTTAAACAGTCAAAAGAATTATAATCCTTTACCAAAATTTGAAGAATAAAGCCTTTTTAGTGAGCTTCTTAATTTGATTGCATTGTTTATGTTTTACAGTTTCTAGCTACTGTCTCCCATGAAATCAGAACTCCAATGAATGGTGTACTCGGTATGCCTGTTATACACTAATGTCTTTTTTTTCTAGACCTGGCTTCATTATCTGTTTGAAGAAGAGAATCTACAGAAAGGAAGTACTTAATCTTTATTTGCTACAGGAATGCTGCAGATGCTTATGGACACTGACCTTGATGCAACCCAACAAGATTTTGCAATGACCGCTCAGAGCAGTGGGAAAGCTCTAATAGCTTTGATTAATGAAGTCCTTGACCAAGCGAAGATAGAGTCTGGCAGGCTTGAGCTGGAGGCCGTCCCTTTTGATGTGCGGGACGTCCTTGATAATGTGATATCGCTTTTCTCTGACAAGTCACGTGACAAAAGAATAGAGGTAACACCTTCATTTCTATATATATATATATATACTTCTTAATATATCTAATTCTTCTAATGGTGTGGTATGACATGCATCTCTCTGCGAGTAGTTGGCGGTGTACATTTCAAAACGAGTTCCAGAAATTATTCTTGGCGATCCAGGACGTTTCAGGCAGATCATCACAAATCTAGTTGGTAACTCTGTGAAGGTGACTTACATCCTTTCTTTGAAGTTCTTACTGGTATTCTTCTGACAGGCGTCAAAGTATTTGGATGATTGCGTAACAGCTGAACTATCCATATAAAAAGTGATCGTCATTGTAGCTGCTTTAGGCATTGCTATGCTGACTGATAAAATAATACCATTGATTGAACCAGATTTTTGTTTGTATTTAGTTGATAGATGGCTGTCTGTGAATATCTGAAATACCCTGGAGGTCATATGTTTGAATTTCAATAACTTATTCCATGTAATTTATTTGACCAGTATCCGTGACATAAAATGTTCGCTAGTTAAGTAAATACACTCGCTAGAAAATTTCCGTAAATGATCAGTCTTACTCATTAGAGTTTGTCAGTTTCATTTTACATATTAGATTGGTGTATCTCGATTTATACAGCATTTTCCATGACGATGCTCAATCAGATGCCACAGAATCTTTGTGGTTATAGACAATATGTTTGGTTTTGTTACTAGTTATGTTCTAATTACGGACTCTTCTAATTAAATTTGCTGAACAAAATGCAGTTCACAGAAGAAGGGCATATCTTTGTGTCTGTGCATCTAGTCGAGGAAGTGAAAGGTGCAAGTGATATTAATAACCAAGTCGCTAAACAGATTTCTGGTCAGAACTGTGCAGATATATCTTGTCTGACACTTAGTGGGTTTCAAGTCGTAAATGGATCGAAGAGCTGGGAAAATTTCAAGATTTTCAAGAATTCAACAGAATCTACTGATACTATCACTTTGCTTGTCGTGGTTGAAGATACCGGGGTGGGAATACCACTTGATGCTCAGAGCCGCATATTCATGCCATTCATGCAAGCTGATAGTTCCACATCGAGAACTTATGGAGGAACCGGTATTGGGTTGAGCATAAGCAAATGTTTGGTGGATTTGATGGGTGGAGAGATAGGTTTTGTAAGTAAGCCTGGTGTAGGAAGCACCTTTGCATTTACAGCTGAGTTTAGGGAAGGTCGAAAGAGCTCAGTAGAAACAAAAAGACATCAAGTTGTGACAGCCGAGTCAGACTTCCATGGAATGAGGGCACTAGTTGTTGATGGAAGATGCATTCGTGCTCAGGTTACAACATACCATCTAGAAAGGTTAGGAATACAAGTAGACATAGCCCTCAGTCCAGAATCAGCTGTTGCTTCCATAAATGGGGCATCTCACCCCAGGTAATATACTAATGATTTTCGTGGTAACTTTTTTTTTTAGTTTTGCCTCCAGACACTTTTGTTAATAATAGATGATTATAGTCATACACATTTAATATAAATTTCTCTTGATTTTACCGTTGCTGTTTTTGTTCAATTTGCTCAGTGGAGCAAGGCCGTTGGACATGGTTCTGGTTGACAAAGAAGCTTGGGGTGAGGGTTCTGGCTTAGCGTTTCCTTACCCTCTTAACGAACTTAAGCAAAACTGTGTAATACAACATCAAAAGCCTCTCCCAAAGTTGATATTATTGGCCACATCCCACAGTTCTTCTGAATTCGACGAGCTCAGATCAGCCGGATATGTTGATTGCATTGTAAAACCCCTTCGCTTGAGTTCGATGGCTGCTTGCCTTCAGAAGGCACTTGGTGTTGGCAATAAAAGGTACCTAGATCGTGGAAAAACTACCTCATTAGGAAATCTTCTGAAGGGAAAGCATATATTGGTCGTTGATGACAATGCAATTAACCGTAAGGTTGCTGCTTGTGCTTTGAAAAAGTATGGAGCGCTAGTGACGTGTGCAGACAGTGGAAAGGCTGCACTGCAACTTCTTCGCCCACCACACAAGTTTGATGCTTGCTTCATGGATGTACAAATGCCAGAAATGGATGGGTATGTCTTCTTGTCATGTATCCCAATCAGATTTTTTGGTTCATCATCTTAGGTTATAATATAATAGCAGTTCCATAAAGATAGTTCACATGAGAGACGTCACCATCAAAAAAGTTTCATTAAGCTATTAGCCAATTTTTTTGGAATTATCTATTGATGCTAGATGATTTGGCTTCCTGCATAAAGGAATACGATAGTTTGATTCATTCAGCCATTTGAAAAGGTAAGAAAAAACTAAGAGCATATCATCATCTCTGGCAAATTCTGCTATGATCAGCTTTTACCACAATTTAGTATCAATTCCTTCTAAATGGATTTGAAAATATCTAGGCTCTATTTTTGCTCCCACAAGTTTTGATGCTTTTGTATTGTTTACTATTCTATATATATATATATATATATATATATATATATATGATGCCAAATTGTGATTCCACTCAAAAAAAGTGTCTGAAATTAGCTAAATCTTCATTATAATAGTATTAAACTTAATTACAAGAGTTTGTCTTGCAATGTTTGATTTTCTTTTTTTATTAAAAGTTTTTGAGAATATCAGGGCTATAAAAGCTGCCCCTTCCCACGCCACGTGTGATCACCTGTTCAGTTACTTTTTTCTCTTTTTTTAAACTTTGTTAGTTAAGGTTATGTGGGCGGGCTTTCTTCTCAAAAAAAAAAAGGTTATGTGGGCGGGTTGTGCCTTATTATATGAATTTCTTTTGAACCTACCGAATAAGAATGAGTTTAGTGGTTCCTTTTTTGTAGGCTCTTTCTACATTTCTGTCTGACCTTGAATTCAATTTCTTTCGGGGTTAAAGTTTAAAGAAAAATCTTCCGACTTCTCCACTGTAACTCTACAAAAAATATGTATTTGTGACTAACACAGATTTACTGGCGCACTGCGATCAAGCATTATTCCTAATTTAATTAGATAAATAATGTTTGTGTTATTATATGAGTAGTTCCAGTTTTTCTATTCTTTTATATTTTGCTTGTCCAACAAAATTTAAAAAAGATGAAAATATTTTTTAGGTATCATAAATGGGACTCGACAATTGGTAAAAATTTGATCATCAAGAGAAGTTGTAGAAATTTAGCCAACTGCCCCAGTAAGGGATAATTCTAGCTTCACCCCAGTTTATTATTCAAGTTTATCTGATGCATGCATTTGTCCTCTCCACTTGTGCATATTCTTGCCTTCATGAAGCACTTTGATTTGACTGGAAATAGACTACATGATATTATCCCTGACCTGTTCTTTCAACAGTTTCTGTGTCAGTAGCAAACTTTTTAACTGCTTGCATTTTGTTTCTCAACAGATTTGAAGCTACAAAGCAAATCCGTAATACTGAAAATAAAGCTAATGAGATGATTAGTTCTGGAGAAGCTTCAAAAGAGATGTTCGGTAACGTATCCTATTGGCATGTTCCCATTTTGGCCATGACAGCAGATGTATTTCAGGCAACATATGATGAATGTGTGAAATGTGGCATGGATGATTATGTGTCAAAGCCATTCGAAGAAGAGCAGCTTTACTCTGCTGTAGCACATTTTTTTAAAGATGAAACTGTCGACTCAGTATCCTAAGATCTCCTAATTGCAAGCTGCGTGGTTATTTCAGCGCACTGCTGACTGGTTGGGGTGTTGGAACCTTGCAACAGATGCAGTGACATGCAGTGACTCGCAAGTAACACGGCATCTGAATCTAACCAGACGATAATATGGTAATTCTGTTTTGAAAAGATGTTTTACGATGTATTTGTTCTCTGCATTAAATAGAAAAAAAAAGCCATGCCAAAACCCTAGTTCCAGTTAGGAAAAAATAAAGAGGCATATATCTATGAATAATAATGCTAGGTGACCCAAAATATTTGATCCAAAGGAGCCGATAAACGAATTCGAAGGTACTTTAGGATGCACGCAAAGTCACACCCCTTGGAGCACTCTTTCAGATGTGGTTTCGGCTATTTTTGGATCTTCTAAGATTGCTCATCTCTGAACCATTAATTTGGTTATGGATGTCCACAACAGAATTCCTAGAAAATATACTTTAATGCATCTAGATGGGAACTTGATGTTCTACAAACCAACGTTGATTTTGCTAAAGTTAAATATGGCAGGTTCAAGATCGAGAAGGGCAAGTTCAACTTTCAGTGAAGTTGAATAAGCTACTAAATTAAGATATTGAGTGGGATGCCTACCATTGCTCAACCGCTGGAAAGGCTGCAGAAAATCTATGGCAGAGCTGCTGGTGACAAATTTTATGTCCTATTGGAGGACTGTCAAATACGTGCAACTTAACCTGACTTGGTTGTGGTTGGATGGGACAGAGATGCATAGATTCAGGTAATTACTTTCCTGGATAGTTCTCGTGACATAACAAGTTTAGCAATTGAAGCACATCGATGATGAGTTTAAGGGTTCTTTTTTTTTTTGATAAGTTACTAGTCTTTTGTATAGTGAGTCGTCGCACCGTCTAACGGGTTAAAATAGCTCATTAAACATCTTCCTGACACACTATTTTTGTAAGTTATTTTCCTTTGGTGAAGTAGGATAAAGTTAGTGCTTGATGGAAAGATGAACCACTTTGGCTTTATAAATTGTAGTTCTTGTTGTCACCAGCAAACTTCTCTGTATTCTACTAATGACAACCAAGGTAACATGAAAAATTGCAAAAAGAAAGGGAAAAAAAGTAGCAGCCTTTTGGCTCTTTTAATGGTAGTTCTTGATGACAGCTTATTCCGTCATATTTTCATAACAGGGAACTTTCTTTTCTCATGTTTAGTACAAGGGAAGATGCTAGCGATTTTACGATTGCAGAAGGTTCCTTCCTTAATTTCAAAAAAAAAGAAAAAAAAAACTAACAATTAAGGAAACCTGAGAGCTGCCTCATTTGGCATGTAAACTGGCTACCTGATCAGTATGCTATTCTTTTCAGAGATACAACTTAGAGGCTCAACACAACTTCTGCAGTAACAAGTAATGGATTCAAACAGGTAACAACCGTGCATGTCTCCGAGTTGTACATTATGTATAATGACCATTCATTGGTTTCATAAATTCACTAGAAATGATCCTTAGTAAAGTTTTGTGCATGGTTATATGCTGAAAGATTGGAAAAAAAGTTCAAAGATTGCGTTTGGTTTGTAAATGGAATACTAATGTTGGTTTTGTTTGTAGAAGTATTGAATGAAAAACAGCAAGATAGATAATCATTTGTTGCAAACGCCATGGTGGTTAGTTCTTGCTCGTTTACATGTATGGTGGTTATAAGATTTTGATAAGGCATCGTAATCCCCCCTTAAATAGCTCCCTTTTTCGAAAGAGATTGGTATATAGTTTCTATTCTTTTGGATTCTCCAGCAATTGAAAGGTCAATTATCTTTTTCCCAGATTGAAGGGTTTGTATAAATGAGGCTCCTGGGTTTTATTTTTGAGCAAACTGATCTCTATATTCTAAAGTAGTATCAAACTACCTATTACTTCGATTATCTGTTACTTGACGATTAAGAATAAATGACATTTCTTCACATGATATCTTATTCTATTACCCCAATGGGTGAAAGTAGATAGTAATTCGTCGATAAAATTGGTTTTTTCTTTCACTGAGATTAACAAATAATTGAACTAATGGGTACTTTGAAATGAGTTTCAAACAAAGTGGCAACTGGATGAATTTTTGGTTCTGTTGAATAATAAGCATTATATTAAAGAAAAATTATTTTATAAATTATCTACGTGAGAGGGCGCATGCTGGCAGAATTTTTAGTCGCATTGGTTATAACCTGGCCTTTCCCTCTCGTCCTCTCGGGAATCCGGGGGCGCAGATGCCAAAAACCGTTGTGTACCTCTCATTTTATCTACCTGCATAGATGTTACATTAAATGGATGTTAGTAATCTTATTAATAGTTTCTATAACCCTTATTACTTGCCTTTTAATTTGAATAATGGTATCATCGGCATATTGAACACTAGAATGCCTCTGCATAATAACTTGAGGCTTACGAAATACGCTGGTCGTTCGCTATGGCTACGATTGGATTGAGAGCACTGGCTGCTAGAAGAAAAAGCTAAGGAGTTATCGAATCACCTTGTCAAAGACCCCACCTCTGTCGGATAAATCCGTGCCGAGGACCATCAACCAACAAAGAGGACTGTGATGTACGTAGCACCTTGGCAAAATTATCAATCAATTTGTGGCTGAATGCTCGTGCCCTCATACAAGCAAGCACCATCTCCCACTTGATGATGTTATATCTTTTCGCAATATCAATTTTAAGAAGCAATTCAACCTTATTGTTATTATTTTTTGCACCATTGTATAGTCTCCTTGATCTTTATAGCGTTGCCGAATATCAATGAGATCTGGCAGTACCATCCGGAGAGGATTTGCTTGAGCTTTCATAAATTTTTTTTAAAAAAAAATCATTCACAGTTACGACAGCCTCAAATTAAAGACAAATAATAAGAATTAGATAAACTATTAGTAAAAATATTAGCGTTAATTTAATACATAGAAGGATTAAAATAAGTAATCATTATTATTGAGTCCAATAAAGAAGATGCTAAAAAATAACTTTTAAAATATAAAATTATCTATGATTTCCGAAAACCCAATCTAAAGTAAGATGCAAGGCATGTACAACTAAAGACTAAGCATAATCAAATCTACATATAATTAAGCTACCAAATTCGTAGCATGTTCGGTCCACGAAGGTATGTAGGTTTAAGACGAATTTTAAAACCAATCAATTCATAAGCGGTTAGAGTCACATGGATCATAATCAGTATATATATCAATAAAAAAAAGTGCGACCAAATATATTCTAATTTTTCCTACCGTATCTGCGGAAACGCGGAAAGCATTCTCCGAGTGAAGGGAATAGGGCAAGGCGTGCTAAAACTTATTTTATTCATATATTTATGCCATATGTGGTCATATTCTACTAGGCATTGAGGGTTTTTATCTCTATTTCGTACAATAATAATAACACGATCCATTAAAATAACGGAAGTGTTTCTTACAGCTCACGATTTTGACAAAAGAGAACAGACATAGAAGCAATGGTTCCAAGGTCCAACTCCACATGATCATGACTCGCGAGATGTGCCACCTCTTCATGCCACTACAAGTGCTTTTTCTTCCACTTTGTTTACATATGAAAGAAAAAGAACAACTTTTTAGAAAAATATGAGCCACTTTCCCATTATCTCTTTGGTAAGCTGAAACACCAAGCCTCCTACCTCCTCATAAATGTGAATTCAATTCGCTTACCTCGTTGCTCTCAAACCATGGAAGCCAATCTCAACATCTCTTGGAACCCAAAGAATTTGCTTTTTAAGCAAGCGAAAACACTTTAAATGCACTCCTGCTACTGTGGGATAGGACACAAATAAATGCCCCCTCTCACACCCTAACACATTGCAAAGCACATTTTCCAAACCCTTCTACACATGTCTTCACTTTGTGATCTCAAAGGTGGATACAATAAGTGGTGTGGAAATTGCTGTTGGACTTAGTTTTTTTTAGCCTGTTGGTGTTCTGAGGAAGATGAACTCAGCTGGAGTTGGTCCAGGGGATGTGCCAGCGTGTTATGGTAATGGGCAGTTGAAGAGAATGGAGAAGAAGGTGAAGATTGGGGAGGTGGTGCTGAGATTTGTGGTGTGTGGACTTGGTGTTTTGGCTGCTGTTTTGGTGGCAACTGATACACAAGTGAGGCAGATCTTCTCTGTGAAGAAGAAGGCTAGGTTCACTGACATGAAAGCTCTGGTGTAAGCCCCTTGTCATAATCCATGAAACTTTATGTTTTCTTTTGGGGTTTTTAGTGTCCTCTTGATTCTTGATTCATGATATATATCCAGTGATTCATGAGTTTCTGAGGTTTCTTCTACCCATACTTCTTCAGTGCTTATTTTTAAATTTGGGCTTTCTTTTCAAATTGCCTAGAAGGATCCTCTTATTATATGATTTTTAAGTATGTTTATGCTCTAATCATATTCTTTATTCCATTATTTACTTCGTCGATAGTTTTTTCTTTTTCTTTCTTTTTGGGCGGAGTCGTTTCTTAGTGTTAATGGGTTTTTGTTGTGCAGATTTCTAGTAATAGCTAATGGAATAGCAGCAGGGTATAGTCTGATACAGGCGTTGAGGTGTGTTGTGAGCATGGTTAGAGGAAGTGTGCTCTTAAGCAAGCCACTTGCATGTGCAATCTTTTCTTTTGATCAGGTAACTTATCCTGATTTTAGTAGGTTGACCAGCCATATAGCGGATCCCAAAAAACCTCTAGATTTTTCTGCTTCAGATTTTTTTTTTTTTAATGTTATATTACATATGTAGAATTTTCATTTATAACTCCATACCCATTTTATAATTGGGTATAGAGTTAGTTACAAATAAAAATTCTACATATGTTTTAAAAAAAATTATAAAATGGGTATAGAGTTACAAATGAAAATTCTACATATGTAATTTAACATTTAAAACTGTTACAATAGATGATAAATTCTTGTAGTGCCCAAAGTTTGTTCCAAAATTTTTCCTAAATTCATCAAAGTTTTTGAAGAAATTGTGGGAGCTCTAGCAAGTAGTACAGAAATGCCGTAAATTTGTGTTGTCAGGTTATTCATTTTCACATGTATGCTGAAGCTCTTCATGAAAATTTGTTATTCATCAGGTAATGGCGTATTTGACATTATCGGCAGTAGCAGCGGCTGCGGAATCAGCAATGCTGGGTCAGTTTGGCCAACCTGAGTTTGAATGGATGAAGATATGCAATTTATATGGCAAATTTTGCACTCGAGTCGGAGAAGGTCTTGTAAGTGCTTTTATTGCCAGCCTATGCATGGTAACTCTCGCTAGCCTCTCTGCCTTCAATCTCTTTCGCTTGTATGGTAACAACAAGAACAAAAATGGTGGTAACTGGTAGGAATAGGATGAAAGCATCTTCAAAGGACTGAATTTGCAGTGCTGCTTTTGGGTTGACAACTTCGTGATCAGTGTTGGTGATCGATCGTTTGTGAATGATAGTCCGATGTAATAAAGGGTTCTGCTAAGCTCCTTCATATCAGAACTATGAATCTATGTGATTTTCTTTCTTTTTTTCTTTTCTTTCTGTTTTGTTTGTTAAGGGAAAGAAAATGAGGTGGCCATTGCTTGTGCGTCGAGGTGCTAGTACTTGAATAGCGGAGCTAGAATGTGCCGTCTATGGATCCTCCATCCTGCAGGATCCACTGGCACGACCACATATGGACAGCATATCATGAATTTTGGATGAGTAGGATCATGGTCTGTCTCAGCATCATGAATTTTGGATGAGTGGGATCATGATCTGTCTCAGCATGTATCCCAAACTTGACCAGCAAACTCAAAAAGGCAAACAGAGCAAAGTTGGTTGATTGCATGCTAAGAAGCAAGGTCATATAAAAATTTCGCTCTATATAGTATATGACACGAACACATTATGAACACATATCGGACATGTCAGAAAAGTGTTCGAAACTAAAAATACAAAAAAGTTTGAACATTCTGGACAAGTCGGGTAAGATTGTCTGACACGCATGTACATATTATATTAATTTTCTTTTAAATTTTTTTTTTTTAGAGAAGTAAAATATTTTATAAGACTAGTATATATAACAGTAAGTAATATAAGGTAAGTTATATACTCAAATATTATATATTTTTATTTATGTTGATGTAATTAGACCTTTCGTTACATTTGTCTCAAATACATAAAATATTATAATATGCATGGATTGATTATAAAAATAATATTTGCTATATATTAAAATATATAATATAAATTATTTATATTTTTTATTATCGTGTCCATTGTATCTATATTCTATATTTTTGAAAATTATCTTCTATCGTGTCCGTATTGTGTCATGTTCCCGAAACCAATATCCGTACTTTCTATTGCACCATAAGTTTGATAGATAATAGTTTGTGCTGTTGTTATCCCTCATCTTTTTCCTTACCCTCAATCTACTCTTTCATCTTCTAACATTAATTTCCATCGCGGATTCTGTACTACTCATACACTAAAGATGGAGCGAAAATACGAGGCAAATTAGGAGCGGAGCATATTAGTACTAAAATTTAATTGGTAGCATATATACATTTATTTGATATATACACTTATTTGATATCTGATATATACAATTTAATTTGATGTTTGATATATACACTTTCACATCAAATGTCTGGAGTATAGACCATAAATTTATTAGTTAAAACTTAAAATTAAGATTAGGGGTAATAAGAGTAGTAAGATAAATTACTAATTATCATGCAACTATTATCATTGGTTTCTTATCGTCCTCTTTTGTTTGTTCTTTACTATAATCTTCAATTTCTTTATAAAAATTAATGTGCCAAAACTCAAGAGATTATTTTTTAAAACAAAATAATTATACATGAGCCCCTATTTTTGTACGGCTCTTCTAAATAAATTTCTACGTTTTTGTAATGGTTATTAAATAGAGTAAAAAATCATATATATAATTTTTTTTGGGAAAAATTTGAACACGTAGAAAATAGATTTAGGTGTACATGCAACTGTTATAGTCAAACTTTTTTCAAACAAAATCAAGCCATGTATGTCGCTTCTCTTACTGCATTGAATATTCTTATGTTTCATTATCAGAAGATGGTCATGTTATTGTTCAATGGGAATGGATTTTTTAGTTACTCAATTTTATTACGATTATATCCTTCTCTACGAAGAAGCATAATCTATGGCACCCCATTGATTCAGACTGGTGAAAAAACACTGCCTGACAAAAAAAAAAAAAAAATTAAAATCAAAACAGAGATGACATGCAGTCGCGTGCGGAGCCATGAATTCCAAAACTATTGCTCAATTCATGATGTGCTTTGTTCAACTAACTTATCCCGTCTATCCTCGATTACTCATTCCTGTGGTGTATCAGCACTGATTAGGTTTCTTATGGTTTTGGAGGTAGCAGCATTTTACTTTTTAGGAACAAGTGATAGTTATACATGACAGCCATGATTTCCTCATTAAGGATTTATTAGGTCTCTTTTGCATTAAACTCTCTCTTTCACCTGCATGTATTTCTTGTTTTTTTTTTTTTTTTTTTTTTTTTTTTTTTTTTTTTTTGGTTTTTCAAATAGTATCCTTACCCCCATAAGTGGTGAGACTAATCTCATTCGTGGATGGAGCAATTTCAGTACCCTACTCCTAACGAGTGTTTATTACGGGCTCGAATCCTAACCTTTTGCAGACATATCTCACCACAAGGCTCAACTTTGCTAACCAATTGAGCCACTTGTTGGTTATTTGATTTCTGGAATAAGCTTAAATTAGCAGTTTCTCCTGTTTTCCATTTTAATTAGCATATTGGTCATAATGAGAAACAGGCGAGTAAGATACACTTCATGTCTATGCTCTTTTAACTTTTAATTATTTTGTCAGCATTTATTTGCAGGTGGGGGCACAATAAAATGCTACTGCTTCTCTTCCTCTTTGCTAGCTTGCTCCAGTAACAAATATTTTTTATCATATTTGCGATACTAATACTAGCTTGCATGTCTCTATGGGTACTCTTTGAAACATTCAATTAAAATTCTAGAACATTTTGTGTTTATTTCTTCCATGATTGCAAACAACTATGAATAATGGCAGTAACTTGTCTGAATACATGCTTCTATGTCTAAGTTGTTCAGGTGCTATCAAGACCTAATCCTGATCCAAAAACAACAAGAAAGCCTTTTCCCACCTGTCTAATAGTTCACAATTTTTTTTTCCTTTACCTTTGATAAACAGTTTTCCGATTGCGAAACATTCTTATATGCATCCACATTTCTGGTTATCATCTTGTTGGGAGATTCATACTTCACTCAGCAGTAATAATGGTTTCTATAGGTAGTCATTAATAATTGCTTGATATGAAATGGTATCCGAACATGAAAGCTGGTGTTATTTGTTTGTTTCGTTTTGGTCTTTTGATTGTTCTTCTTTCTGTTGGATGGTAGCTCTCTTTCAGATAATCAGAGGATTGCGACAAGTGGTGGGATGGCTTGAAGTTGACTAGACATATAAACTTAGTTAGCATGGAGGGTATATCTGAATCAAATACCCAATTAATATTACAATTTGAAACTTTCTGCCTATGTTAGTTGAAAATTGACATAAAGTTTCAAAGGTATCTGTCTCAGATTGCTGTTGACACATTGCTTTCGTTTGCTATCGCATGTTTGGTGACTTTATACAGTTCTTTGGGATGCTAAATGCGTACGGTTGTATAACACTAAGCAGTTGTAAATACAAACGCATATATGCTCGTTGTAATATACATCTCATAATTATCAAGAAGTGGAGTTCTTTGTGTTGGTGAATCGGTGGTAAATTCAACTGAGATGGTTTTTATCATTCTATGACTTTATGTAGGAAGCTGTATCGCAGGTTCTTAAAAGTACATAATAGTATGCAAACCCCAAAAAATTATTTAAAGATATAATTGGTAATACTCAATCATGTAATCTTCTGTATGCAGAATTAGTGATTTTGACTTACAGACTTTTTTTTTTTTGAATGTTTAGGAGAATAAGAGTATATTTAATAAGAATATAGGAAAATGTTAGTGCTCATGACCAAAGTTTTTGCCATATCCAATTTCATCTTCATGAGAGTTTCTTTTCTTTCAACTTTTTATTAGGAACACTTGTTTTATTATACTCTGACAAAATATAAGCTGCTTTTTCTTAAGTGTTAATTCCATTTATCTCCTCTAAATTTTGCTGTTCTGTGGGGGTATTTTTCTACACTACATCTTAGGTTTCTAAATCATCCCAGCTTCAATGTTTTATAGTCAAACATGGTGTCCATGACCACTCCATGTCACGTACATTTTTCGATAATGAGAGAAACAGAAAGATAATTTGCAAAGCCTCTTTAACGGGAAGCATATGATCAACTTTGTCCGACTAACAGACATAGTGTTCGAGTGTGGGAACCGTCAAACGTAGAGGGCAATGTTGTATAAAAGAGAAACATAGTTGCAGATCACAGTAGCATATTTCATCTAGAGTAGAAATTGTTCCTTTTATTTTTTTTTAAAAAAAAGGCTATTAGTGACAGCCGCTCCTGATGCATTGGTTGGAATTATTCCCATCGAATATACTGGTGCGCATTCGAATTCTATCAAAGATATGATAAGAATATTATCCGCTAATAGCAGTATGGATGCGTCTTTCAAAGAGTGAGAAAAGGCTTACGAAATAGCGGATTCCGAAAGTGACCTTGCGTCCCTAAGTTCGCTCTTTTCTTATCAGCGACTGTCGCTGTTGGTTTCCAATAAGAGGTTTCTCATTTTAAACTCTAATATTTATATGGATGCAAATATTTATAAAAAAAACGTCAAGAATGATATCATTAGAAGAAGGTTGCATCAGAATTTATAAATCAGCACATCAACAAAATACACAGGCCTAGACGCAAGAAAGCAGAGACGCCGAAATTTAATTTCACACAGTATTTGTATAGTTTTGATATTGACACATTACTGACATGTGTCGAATAAGTCAGACACAAGTATCCGACACAGACACACATGTCTGGATATTTTTTTTATTTTTTAAGAATTTTTAAAAAAATAAATAAAATATTATATAATACTAGCAATACATAATATTAGGTAATATAATATATTTATGTGCACATTTTTTTATTGATGGAGTCAAGCTCTTGCTGTTTAAATTTATCTAAATGACATAAAATATTATATTATGCATGATTTTTGTTATTAAATATTATTGTAATTTTAGATATTTAAAATTTAATATAAAAATATTTTTTAATTATTTATATTTTTAGTGTCATGTTTAAATCGTACATGTGTTATATTTTTTAAAAATTACCATATCCCGTATATGTGTTATATCATGTTTTCGACCCGTATCATTACCTTGCTGCCAAATTTATTTTGTTGTTGAATTTTCTTCTGCGAAATGAAGACATTATTTTTACTTGATATTATCTTCTAATAATTTTTCAGGTGGATTTTGCATGTTATTGTTTTTGCTATCCATTATTATTAGTTATGAAGCTCCCCAAAAATGCAAAAGCCTATTGAAAAACTGCAAAAGAAAAAGTAAAAAAAAGAACGAAAGGAAAGCAACCCACCATGGCACCATCAATTAATTTAATAATTATTAATTATACTCTTAAACAAATATATATCAAAATGACGATAATCATCATAACAACAAACAAACTACCAACTGCATCATAGCTCGCGGACCACACCCAACTTCGGCGTGGGTTCACCAATCCACGGCAATGATTAACTGGATCAAAGATGATTAACGGTCAGGATACGTTCACTGGTTTGCTGAGGAAAAGCAGCGACGTCGACGAGCGCTGTTGCGAACCGCCCAACCTCTCGTAGCAATCAATGGAGAAGAGGGATAGAGAAAGTGACAGTGATAAATGGGCTTCGTCTTTGGCGCCGGAAGCCCATCTGGGTCCACTTACGGCGGCGACGGAGGAGAGGCGGTCGAGCGCCGGGCCGACGCAGATACGGTAGAGGCGGCGCCACCCACCGAGAGCTGACACTACGGCCCTCGTCGCGGCCGCGGAGGAGGGCTCGCTTCCTGCCACGTGGCGACGACATGCGGCTTCCCAGACGCTGTCGCGGCGGCAGACGACGCTCCAGAGGCGGCAGACAGCTGCCGCTGCTGCCAGCGAGCGGCCGTCGAGGTGGCTGAGGATTTCGGCGAGAAGGTCCGCATTGTCGTTTATGTTGTGCTGAACTCCATCTCTACAACCCACTGCTATCCCATCATCATCATCATCTTCTTCTTCTTCTTCTTCTTCGTTGGTCTTGTTGTGTTCCCACAATGCTACCATTCCCGGAAGCTCTTCTTCCTTTTCTCTTAGATATTGGGTGTGTTTTGGTTTGCAAAGCAAACTAAGCATAGAAAATAGCACAAAGAAGTTTCATATAGTCTCTAAGAACAGAGAAACTTTGACTTGGGAGTGGGAGTAGTATTGTAATGGGGAGCTTAGCTGTTCAAGGAATAATAAATACGAGAGAGAGAGAGAGAGAGAGAGAGAGAGAGAGAGAGAGTATCTAAAGGGAAGAAGGAAGGGGCCAAGGGAGAGGGGCCAAGGAGGCCTAGAGATGCGTAGGATTTTGGTGTATTTGCTCCTTCTATTAGATTACATTAAGATCAAATTATATTAGTTTACGAAGAGTAAATATATTACTTGTATCGCTAGCTGGAGATAGGTTATAGATATAGGCATGGGAGCTGTTGAGTTTGATTAACTTTAGGAAGAAGAGTACCAAGACGAAGAGGAGTTCATTATTTTTTTTCCATCAGAACTTGACGTAACATTTTTTAAAAAATAAAAATAAAAAATTAAGTGTTCTGTCCAAGAGTCGAGAAAAAATCAAACTAATCCAAACCGGATAAGCATGATTATGTTTTAGAACTATGTATGCCGAAACGTAAGTATCTATTTTAACGATAATTGGCATAGTATAAATCGGCAAAGCACCGAAAAATTTTAAAATTATTTTATTTAGTTTAAATTATTTTTTAATTTTAAAATATAATAACTAAATGTATGTTGATACAATCTCTATGGAACAATTAATACGGTCAACACGCGGAGAAATTCATAGGTTGGCAGAAAATCTTGCTTATAAGATGTTTTATTATAAGCAAGGCTTCGGCACTGTAAGATTTTCTTTTTCTTTTTAAGATAACGAGGCGAAATTTTTCCCTGAATCTCTGCTAATTTGTGGGCTATATTTTTATACGCACACCTATAGGACTATTTTGGACTCAGGGGCGCGCAGGAGAGTAAAACTCCGGCCTGGCGTCCGTCTCCGGACCAGACGTACAGCTTTTCCGCAGCCGTTGTAAACTCGCGACCGCGGACACATCCGCATTGTAGCCACCCGTGGGGTTCGAACCCGGACGCTTACTTCCTGAGGCGAGCGCCCCAGCTGACCGACCCACGGGCGGGGGACACTGTAAGGTTTTCTTATAAGCAAGAAAGTATTGCTTGTATATAAGTTGATTGATGACTTTAATCTTTAATAAGGTTTTGTTCTTTCTTAACTGTTCCAGTAGTACATGTGGTTCCACATGATCAGGTTATATCACATTGTTCCAGCAACATTATCTGACTGCTGTAAATGTACTTACTAATCAGTTTATGCAACGGTTTACCAGGACCTGCGTTTGTCATGCAACCCATGCATTATATATTGTTAGGTCATTGCTTTGTTCTTTAACTGGTAATCCTAGCAGCCTAATTCATGTCCTTTTATTTCCTTCTTCAAATATGTTTATTGTTCGTATAGTTGTCTTAAACATTCTTCAAAAAGTTTTACATTGGAAACTAGGAGCTAAATGAACGAGCATGTTCAACCGATTGAGCCAGTAATTGGTGGCCTAACCAATCTGTGCTCATTTTTAATCTTAAAAAATTATTTAAATACAACCGTATCAGAAATCGGCAATTAAGATAAATTGTACTTAATAAATAGGGACTATTTTTTGTCCCAAATAAATATTACCTTCCTGAATGTTATATACATGTTCCTTTTATTTAGAAAATAGTGTTATATACATGTGATTACTTAAATTAAAAGAGAAAGGGGCTTGTACTCCCAAATTGTCCCTGTTAAAACTTCTATGTGAGACATACATCCCCAGAATGCCCCTCTGTTCCGTTGGATTTGGATTCATATGGGAAGCGATCGAGGCAACCGTTTGTCACGTCCCCCGAAATGAGAAAAGGGCGAGGAGATGGTGGTGAATGCTAACCCATCTCCAGTCTCCATCTCCATCTCCATCTCCGTCTCCGTCTCGGTCTCCGTCTCCAATGTCCAATCAAATCAAACACTTCAACAACAATTAGATTAGGACACTGCTCACATCCGGAATCCTAAATCAAAAGGGCAACTTAGCTCTTCATCTTCAACGGTTCTTCTTCATTATATGGGTCCACGGTTGTTTGATGTGGGCCACTGTGATTCGACTTGGGTCCAAACCGGCACAGGATATCCGCTTGGGTGGTCCGGTGGTCGCCCAGATCGAGGGCCGTCGAGATATGGTATGTTTCGTTAGTAATATCAAAATCAATATATAATGGAGATAATACAATTCACATTGGAATTGGTGTAAATTTGTATGGATGGATTGTGGAGATTCAGTAGTGTTAATCTATAACACTAGCACCTATTATGTACTCGTATCGTATCTCAATCAGCTTGGATGCGATATCAAAATAATTTTTAAAAATCATAGTAAGAAAAAATTTGCAGCTTAAGTAATTTAAAGAACAATCCAAATTAGGAGCTAGCACTGTGTGGGGTGGACCAAATTATGCCAACAGTCCGACGGATACGTATTTGTGAATGTATTGTATCCTCCTCTTTTATTGTGTACTGATATAAAATAAATATTTGGGAATAAGTTGATCCAACCCTGTAATAAGCTTAGCTCGCCATAAGTTCTTTGATTTAGGACACAAGAACTTATCAACATTATCTTGTTTTTAAATTATATGATTCCTTTTTGTGCGAATAAGCAATAACCCAGTTAGAGCTTCACTGGTCACAGAAGAGTTGAGAACCCCAAAATCTCACATGAAAGGAGTTAGCTATCATTTTTTTTTGGAAATGTGTTATAAGTCAACATTATGTCATGAACTATGTTCAAGAATGTTATACATAAAATAGGGTGATATGAGGCGATTTAGAAGTATTTTCTATTACCATTGGCATTTCCTAAGATTCGATGATAAGTATTTTCTAAGATTCGACGATAAGTTTTTGTCTCGATTATGGATGAATCGACAAAGTAAACTCAAGATGATATCCACAGCATGTTTTTTATGAATAATATTATGTTTGTTGATGACATAAAGAAGTGAAGCGTGAAGCTAGAGCAAATTGAGGACGACACCGAAATCAAAAAGTCTTAGGTTAAATATAACCAAAATTGAGTATACGAAATACATTTAACTATATTAGAACACATTGCGGTTAGGAGTTCAATTTGAAAACACAAAATATTCCACAGAAGGTGAGTTCTAAAGTTGGGTGCCATTCTGCTAGATATTGAGGAAACATATGAAAAATTTCAACCATCGAATCCAAGCAGGAAGGGACATGTGAGGAAAGGCATATGAAATACTATGCCATAGAATGTTCTCATAAAAATGTAGAAAAATATTATCGTACTACTATAAGATGACTATATTGTATAACATATAATTTTAGTGTTTTAAAGGTCACCATATCCGGCAGAATTGGGGGGAAGATGAGAATATCATGTGAATCTGTGGTCACTTCATCAAAGATAAAATATGAATGAAAGTGATCATTAAAACAAACTCGGGATGTACATGTCTATTTGAGGACAACATGAGAAAAAAGCTGTTACAAAAGTTTGGTTATGTGAGACAAAGACCAATAATTGTATTCGTTACGATTTATAAATGATTAAGTAACAATCGGAAAATAAGATAAGATAGATAAAAGAATTTAAGAGAAAATATCTGATATAATCTTATCTATTCTGAACTTGGATAAGACTAGTTATCGATCAAGCTGAGTGGCGATCGTGTCAATAACGTTGTTGTTTAGTTGACTTAGGGATTTAAGTTTTGTGCATATTGTAGTTCTATACTACTTCTATTGCATTCTTTCTCCTTCATTTTTTTTTCCTTGCTTTTCAGTTACACCATCTTAATTCATATCTGTAAATATTTTTCTCTACTTGTTTGAGCATGCTTGGCTTTAAAATCTTATTTGTGGATTTTATGCTTGTCTATTTGGATGTTGACTCTCCAGACAATGGGTTCTACATAAACAATCTCTCTCTTCTATAAGGATGCATATATTTTATCATGACCAGAACCATTTTGGTAGAACTTATTTGTTACAAATCAACACATTCCACCAGATCTATACCAATTGATGCCTCTGTTGCCCGAGTAATGGAGCCCAGTACCGTAAATGTTAAAAAAAGAATACAGTAAATAAAAAATCCAAATGCACCAAGACATTCTTGGATTCCTTCCCAGGCACTTTTTGGCCTTTTCGCGTCTATATAATAAGTCTGATGAACAGTCGGAAGAGACACCAAAGTCAGAGAACATTGTACAAAACTTCACTGTACAGCAATCTCTCTCTGGTCCAGTTTTTCAAATCTGATCTGAAGGGGGGGTATATATCTACGTATTTATCTCTCAAATAATAGGCTGTAAATGTATAGAAGAATTAATAGTTTTGATTCTTTGGATGGATAAAATTGCATCTTAATGGGAGACTTTAAACCAGTTGTGACCCTTTATGACAGATAATATTAACCAACGTAACTCCTAATTTTTCATGTATGATAATTAATTATGACCTGTAATGGAGCAGTCTAGTGTCCACGATCGACATATTTATAAATTGGGCCTTATTGCAAAGATTTGTTTTTATTATTATTTAAAAAATGTAGGTATTGTACATGAAAATAACTACAAACTTGCTTTATCGGATTTCATTTCTTTTTCCAGGAATTCTGAAAGCCATGATTTTATATGGAGAGGGATCGAGACATAAATTTCAAAATTTCCGGAATAGAAAATCTTCTACGGTCACTCAGCCAAAAAAAAAAAAAAAAAAAAAAAAATTCCTTCACAGCCTTTTGGATTTGAGTACTACTATCAATTAGGCTTTATTTAATTTTTTAGTCCATAGAAATTTTGACACGGAAAAGTTAATCCAAATAATCCATCTTTCTGAAAAATATTTTAATCACTGGTCACTGAAAGCAGAAGCAGATATATTTGCAAAAACAATTTACAAATAGTAATAGAATTAAGTTGTAAGGGACCCTAATAAATATACAGCAAATGCAGCCAACCACCCTGAAACTACAATTTTGGTCTGTGATTCCGGGCCACGAGCTACTCTTCAAATGAATGTTTTGATGAACAGGAAACAATTAATATGAATACACCAAAGAAGAGGAAGATAGTACACTCTTCAGTGAAAACTCTAGTTGGCTCCTTCTTCATGGCTACTTCTGCTTGGACAATTTTGCATGCTAAGAAACCTCTATATTTTTTCGTGTTTTCGGACCGTCTTGAAATCGGTGTCCTTCAGCATTTTTTTTCTGCATTTGTGATGTCTAGTTCGGTTTCTACTATATATCTCGACCGAAAATAAAGTCTATGTTAAGCTCCTCCCAACTCATGCTTTGTGGGATTTAGACTCCGACATATCTTTCATGAGAGGCATACCATGTCTCCTTCTAACATCTAATTTTACTAATCAACTGGACCAACGTTGGTTGATCAATAATGAATTTTTCTTTAAGATAACGAGACAATTTGTATACCAACTTACATTGTCTCCGATATTACTCGGGCCACAGCTTTCATCATGATAATAGATATAACTGTGAGCAATATTGTACAACTCTAATGTTCCTCTATATTTTTATCTTATCATCTATTAACCGAAATCTATCAAATTATCCTTCATCTATATTTTTATCTTATCATCTATTAATCCGAAATCTATCAAATTATCCTTCATCTATCCAAATCTATTTAGATGTTGATTTAGAAATAAAAAAAAGCTAGAGATGCATAATACTTATTTTTGAACAGCAAATCTGTAGATTATCATTTTAAAGTTGGACTGAATTGGCTATTTTTTTATCTCGCCCCTTCTGATCGAATAATTCTGATAAAACCCTAATCAGTAAGCGACTTTAGCATCACAAGAGTTCCATACGAAAGCTTCTCAGTTTTGAGAGGACCACATCTTTGAGCAACAAATGGTTTGAAATTGGTTAAAAAGTTGATCTTTTTCAACTACAGCTAATCTTGCTCTTATATGTTAGCTATGGTTCAAGTTCAACTAGCTAGCAAACAAGGTTTCGTTTGTGATGCTACTAAAGTTACACTTGCATATAATCGTAACTTATATCTATATGATAGAAATCGAACTTGACGATCGCTGATCCGAAAACATTCCTCTTATACAGTCCATGAGTGGGCATTGCAGTGGATCAACGCTTAATCCATTGACATCAAATTCGACTTCCGGCCAGGGTTAATTTGTGAGTCCCACACGGCTCATGCATGGGACTATATGTGGCCTGCTAGGCTACAAAATATGGTAGCGTTATGTTTTTCTAAAGTAGTACAGACGACATGCCACGGCTCTAAATAAAGATATCACTCTCATCTACTGCTCGATTATGCAAAGTATCCTTTATGGTTCACAAGAAAAGAAAATGCAAGATGACAAATAGAAGAATCTCATGAACTTTTGATTGGTGGGATGGATTCCTTGCATGGTATGGTCAGATAGGTATATATATCCAGTGAAGTAAACCTAAACAGAAGGGGTTGCCCCCAAGAATCCAAACCCTAACTGCCCTTATAATATTTAGAACATCACAAGGGAGTTGAAATTTGCATGTGCTGATCTGGATCATATATGTATGCTCACGTAGATAGACTTATCCTTTCTATATAGATAGTGGAGACACATTACATTGACAAAAATAATGTAACACATTCTAACTGTACAGGAAAGTGTGTTCACAAACAGCATGCTCTAAGTCAAACCCATCCACTCATCTACCATGTAATATGGTGCATAGGATCAATCCCAACCACCCACGTGCAATGATGTATGTATCCTAGTGTACTATAAGTGGCTGAGATTAATGCAAAACAGATTAGTTCCTGTCTATGTCAATACTTTCAGCGTTGAAATAAGCATGTTGTAGGATCCCCAAGAAGTATCCAAAGTGGAAGAGAGAGGTCTTCTTCTTCTTCACATCTTTTGTTTTATCATGATTTTGTTTAGCACTTGGATTTTTCTCACTTTGTGATTCCACTGTGCACCCCAGCACATATGCAACCATTCCAGGAAGAAACATACAACAAGAACCTAGTACTTAGATAGGAAAATTTTGCTAAGCATAAAGCAAAAGCTTCATGAACTCATTGCCAGGGTTGAATGTGAGCTGCTTTGAGGAGAGGTAAGTGATTTTAAAATTACAGGCATACTTTCAGATTACGTTTTTTTTAATTTAAATTATTTTAATTAAAAATAACTTTAGAATTAAATTTTAAATGTTTACAAAAATAGAACTTGATCCACATTTCAAATGATCACAACCCAATTCCAACGTGATATTGAGTATCTGTGCGTAGCCACGCCGGCAAAAAGTAACCAAAAACCTAACGAGCGAGGTTGCCATTTAAAATGTCAAAAGTACCCAAAATATGATTTTTTGTTAATAATCAATTAGTTGGTGTATTTCTTACCTATACGTCAACCAATGGATGTTACATTGATGAAAAGTTGATGGTTTCGTGAACTTTTTTTTTCGACGGTGGATATCAAATTGGTGGCGAAAATTTTCAGATATGTAGATCTATGTCTATATCTGGTAGTATGATTTAACAATTTGGCCTAATAATCTACACAAAAATAGTATACGTCTAATTTTATTCTACGTTTATTTCTAAATAGTATAGATAGTAAAATGGTGTAATAGATAATATTGCAATTCGATAGATCGTGGATTGATACTTTGATAGATGACAGTATATAAATTTAAATATAAACATGGAGATACATTTCAAAGGTATATAACACTGCCCTAATGTCCGTGCTGTAAAAGTACCTGAGGTTCTGGGCTACAGGCCGGGCCCGTGGTCATAGCCCAGACTAAGAAGCACACTGCGTCAACAGTGTGTCCCTAATAAAAGTCCACAACCTGCTGTCTTTAAAACCCTAGCCGCATTCGCTGTAGTTTTTCCTTCCCTCCGCTTCCCATATCCAGGTCGGCGGCGCAGCTACTCTCAACGCCGGCGACGATGCAGATCTTTGTGAAGACCCTGACGGGGAAGACGATAACCCTTGAGGTCGAGTCTTCTGACACCATAGACAACGTCAAGGCCAAGATTCAGGACAAAGAAGGTTTCTCTTTCGATTTACGTTGTATTTTCCTTTTTCAGTGTAAATTGAATAGATTGATGCATTTCGAGTATTATTTACTAGAAAATTGCAATCTCATGCATCTTATGCTAACTTGCAGAAGTATGTGTTAAGTATATAGATTAGATTGCGAAATCGTTTTGAAAAATTGTTGTATTAGCTTTATATGGTAGATAACTAGATTTGCATTATGTATATTTGTGGTTTGTTCTGAGAGTTGGAAACTATGTAGCTGCATTTCATTTTTTCTATAGTTGAACAGAATCTATTTCTGCAGAAGATTATAAGTGTTCAGAGTAGTTGTACATGGAGAAGATAGAGGACTTTGGAATAGCTGATGATACGCTAGATTATCATGTAACATGGAATCTATAGCCTCATCTATGTTACAAGTAAGATTTGTGGCATAACATAATTTGTTGCCTACGTATACTTTCCCCAAATTTATACTTCATCAGTTTCCTTTCACAGTCGTCCTTGTATATAAAGTAAGTTCACTATAATTTTATCCGTGTTTTTGTTCAATTTTCCTAGCTTCATAAGTTACTTTTCCAAGCCCAATGTCATGAAGATTTCATTTTTGCTTTTAGGAATCTCCTTTCAAGTTGTGCCAAGATCTTATATTAAAGACTCCACCTTAATGTCAACGTATTTCTAGAGAACTAATTTTGTTAACTTGGTGTTAAATTAAACTTTCTCTATTACTATCTCTCTCAACCTTGGTTTCTTTGCTCTAGGAATTCCACCTGACCAGCAGAGGTTGATCTTTGCCGGCAAGCAGCTTGAAGATGGTCGTACCTTAGCAGATTACAACATCCAGAAAGAATCTACCCTCCACCTTGTTCTTCGTCTGCGTGGTGGTGCTAAGAAGCGTAAGAAGAAGACCTACACCAAGCCAAAGAAAATCAAGCACAAGAAGAAGAAGGTGAAGCTTGCTGTGCTCCAGTTCTACAAAGTTGATGACTCTGGTAAGGTTGTAAGGCTACGCAAGGAGTGTCCCAATGCTGATTGTGGTGCTGGGACCTTTATGGCCAACCATTTTGATAGGCACTACTGTGGCAAGTGTGGTCTCACTTATGTTTACCAGAAGGCTGGCGGGGACTGAGATCATTTTGTTGTTATTGTAGTAGGAGTAATTGGCTGTGTTAAATTTGCTTAATGTGAATTAATTTCAGTTTTGTGAACTAGGTAAACAGTCAGGGATGACCTGGCTGGTCAAATGTTATTTTCAAGTTTTTAGAAATGCTGGTTAATCGTCTTATAAAAACATGTTGTGTTGGATATTAATTTGTCTTGATAACTTCAAATATTTTTCTTTCTTTTCTAGCTATTACAAAGCCGGATTCTGTGATGGCTGATTTATCGAAGCTGAGGGTAACTGTTGATCTCTGTATAGTCTTGTAATGTGTTATTTGTCTAGTTCTTAGTTTTATGACTACTTAATTACCATCAGTCTTACTATAGTTGTTAAAAGTTTGTGTTGTGGATCTTCAGTTTTTTGTGTCTTAACTCTTTTTTTCTTCATCAGTGATTCAGTATATTGTAGGGAATGATGTGTTAATAAAAGCAACTGAGTCCAAATTTTGAGCTGGCTAATTGCTCATGCGTGCAATGTTGTTGGCCTGACATATTTATTTTTCTATGTTTCCATGCGCGCAGCATATATTTCTAGCTGTACAGGAATTGGCACTCTGGGATGTAAACTGTGCTTTTAGTAGTGGCATATTTTATTTTGGAATCATAGTTTTATTCCAGTTGGTAGGTGGTTTCATCTCAGGTTCTGTAGGTGGAAAAATAGCTGTGCTACTCTATGACTTTAATTTTGGAATCATTTTTGGTAATGTTCGTGGCAACAACTTCATGCAATCGTAACCTGCTTAATCCTCTATGACTTTAATTCATAATTTCTTATGATATTGTCTAGATGATTGCTGAAGAAGCAACAGTAAGCATGTTAAAGTCAGATACGGAATTAAAATTTAATTAACTACTAATTTGTTCCTCCATCTTATTTTACGAACAAACGTAATAGTTTATGGGCTTTTTTTTTATGTTTGATGTACTATTTGAATTTTGACAATTTTCTTTTTCTGGAAATAATATGTTAGCTATCAAATAATGCATTATTTCAATAAAATCTTTGGTGTGCGTACTTCACACTTGTATATATAGCTATAAAATCTAACGAATGCAAGTATTTTTCTTATTTTCGTTAGATTTAAATGTCATCCATTAAGATTTACTCTACAACCTGAACATTCCTTGTGGAATAAGAACACGTAACTTTAAACAGTAAAGCATATCTTTAAAATGTAAATATAGATATTCTTTTGGCTGAATGTTTAGTTTTGATTGTTGCTTCATCTCTCTTTCTGGTTACTATAAAATACGCTTAATCTTTATAGTCAGGCTTATTCTATTCTTAAATGATGGTCTGTTTTGAGTGTTAGGTACTTGGATTCTATGCGCATAATGAACAAATAAATCATAGCCTTGCTCAATATTTTTGGCTCCTTTGGTCACAGATAGTGTATAGAGGCTTCCATGAGTTGGTGGTAATGAAAAAAAAGGAAAATTTAGTTGCCCACAACTATAAATAGTCATTACTTCCTCTTATAGCAACATACAAGTAGCTACGAAGCCTTAGTGAAGTATATAAGAGCACTTCATTTCGCCACCACATACTCAAAATTATACAGGTGCAGAGAAAAACATGAGAAGTCCGGTAAACTCAGTCGTGAGCAAAGAAGAGTCTAACTGAGATGCAGCCATAACAGAACAAAAACGCTGAAATAAAATAATCAGGTCCACATCTTAGTGCTACTTTAAATTTTCTAAGCTTTAGGAATTATTGCTCCAAAATTTTTACATCTCATAGATTGCATCTCGACTGAGAAGATTTAGTTAGCCCCTCCATACACTAACTTCGCTTCGCAATAACATAAATTAAATTTTACAATATCATAAGTTTTTATCACAACAATAACACAACTCGTCTAGAATTATCTAGTCCAAATATTACAATATAATATACAACATGCCAATAGAAACACTACACTAGCCGTCTGGATTTAATAAAATTTCACTAATTAGTTTAACCAGAAAAAAAAACATAATGAAATCTAAAAGGCCTCAAGGTATTAGTTAATGGAAGTTTGTTCAAACGTCCAAATAATTAGCTGGACTTTGACAGTGGTGAACCTGGTGATAGTAGGATTAACTTACAATGAAACATCTCAGTAGTAAGCTTTGTATAAGGTCTTTTGTTTTAGTTATAGAAAAAAGATGCTTGCTTTTTTAGTGACAACAAAGTTTTGTTAAAAGAGAATAATGTCCTATCATGGCTTTGTAACTTCCTTTCTGATAGTAACTTTTTTTTTTTTTTTGATAATTACTATATATATTGATAATTTTTGTTTTAAATTTTTTTTAAAAAAAAACTCTAGTAGGTGGGTTAAGATACTGATGTCTTTACATGTTAAAATTTTTTTTAGAATTTCAAAATAGTTATTTAGAAATAATTTTTAAAAAATATTATATATAAAAATTTTAAAGCACACTAAATTTTATTTATATTCTAGCTTTTTAAAGTTTCAATATATATATATATATAGAAATTTTATGAAGTTTTTAAAAATTAATGACAACACAATTTTTTTTTTTGGGGGGTAAAGCAGTGATTTTCTTACAAAACTATGAAAAAGTTTGTGAAGTGTAAAAGGCAAAAATTTCCATATTCACCCGTCGGGCCCACCTCCCGTTCTCGCTCTTTTGCCCCATCTTTCTTCTCTCTTCGCGATCAGCGACGTACCCCCCCTCCCCCCCTTTCCTCTCTGCGGCCCGCGCTCCCGCCTTCTCTCTCACTTTCTTGCTGTCTTTTCCCCAGTCTCACCGGCAAACTATAGATCCTGTGACAGCCGTCGTAATCTGTGACGAGCTTGATCTTTGGACCTTGCGATCCTTGTTTGTACAAGGTTAGTGCTCTTCGCCGCTAGATCTGCGATTATCCTCGTCGATTCATTGATTTTTGCCGTTTTATTTGTATTTGTGACCCCAAATTCTCAGTGGCCTTTGGTTTGTTGATTATTATTTGTATTTGATTTTGATTTGCGGTTGCCAGTTCTTCTTTTTGTATTTCACGTTTGCTGTTGTCCACTTGCTCTACTATTTTGATATTCCAGGTTCCTGAACCGCACGCTTCCATGCCTCTTAACCTTTAGGGCCTTTGATATTACATGATTTGGAAAACTCCGTTTGACCATGATCCAGCTCCACCGAGGATGCAACTTGCAATTTTCTTAGCACTTACTATCTTTGCCTTTATCATGCTAAATTGCACATCGGCTTTAGGGTTTTGGCTTCCATAACATTTCCTGAAACAGCTCCTATGATCATTGAGAACTACTTTAGAAAATGATGTTACTTTCCCGTACTGGTTTGTGTACATGCTGTCCTTCATACAGCTAGGTGACTTATATTCAAAATTTGTCCAATTTTACGTTGTCTCTTGTTGCAAGGTTACAATTATGGGTTGCTTTTTTGCTTCACGCTTGTGAAATGTGGTTCAATTCATATGCGAACTTCATATTAAATTCAAGCATTGCGGAGTTCATTAAGTTGCACGAAAGGGTGCTACGGGTGCAGGAGCAGGAGTGGGAAAGTGAGCATCTTGAGAAAAGTCTTGGGAGCGGGAACGGGTATATATAATCTTAATAGTCAAATTAACATAAAAGAAAGAAAGACCAAGCAGTGAGCACGTGATATGTAAAAGATGATAATGTTTGAAGTGGAATCGTGATCTAACACTCTTCTTTTCATGATTTTCTTTAAACATGTACTAAAGAACAAGCAACACTAGTAAGATATTTAGGTTGTATTTGCAGTACATTAAGATAGTAGGTCACTGAAAACCAATTTTTATCCATAGCACTATTTTACTTGTGCAAAAAATCAAATAGATTCCTGCAGTTTCATTTCTTTCAATTAAGTCTTTTAGATTTTCATGTGTGGTGCTAATTTTTTGTCTGGATAATTCCTTTATTGGCCAAATTGATAAGGAAGCAAAAAATTTTGTTTTATAGACGATGGTTTGGTTTGGATTTTTTATGATTCCACAAACATGTTATAAAAAACAATATATCGCCGTTAATCAGCTTGTTGGTTGTCGACTCGAACCATCATGCCAATGACCAAAATTTGATTAGGCAAAGAAAGTTTAGGGGGTGAAATTTGTTGAAATACAAGTAGATGGATTGGATTTGATCTTTCAAAAATAAAAACAACTATTATTTCCACCTAAACTTATCTGAATTATTGAGACAAAAAATGGTTTTAACCTAACTGTTTCTGAAGTTGTAACATCCCTCTCAATGATGATGGCCGTTTGTTTTAACTTGCATACCATATTAATTTGTAGCTTTTATATCTAAATTTTCCAACTAATGCAAATGGACATCCATGTCGAGATGCTCCAATGGTTGATGGATTCAGGTTTTTCTGTCATTAAGCCTATGAAATTTCAAGTCTTGTGAGCATAATAGAATCTCATGGAATATATTTTGGTTTGTCAAAATCTAATTAAGGAAAGCCGTCAATGTACTAGTATTGTTTGCACAAGTCTATTAGTAGCTCTGGCTGGCTGCTTTGGAAGCTTGTTTATATGACTTTGATGAGTTCATCTGCAAGCTTGGCAGTCAAAAGGCGTAAAATTTCCATAAAGAAGTGGGTTTATGCTTTCTCTTGTTATTTTATCTAGCTAGGAACTTTCAATTGTCTTGTTGCTG
The DNA here is from genome assembly GCA_002076135.1 of Xerophyta viscosa. NCBI lineage: Eukaryota > Viridiplantae > Streptophyta > Magnoliopsida > Pandanales > Velloziaceae > Xerophyta > Xerophyta viscosa. The sequence continues at coordinate 1,186,282 of MJHO01000011.1, forward strand.
TTTGCAATTTGGTTTATGCTTGCATCTGAGTTTTTATATGCTTCTTTTTGTCTTTGCATTTATCATACTACAGTGTGTAAGGTAACATGAAGTTGCAATTTTGCTGGTTTATTAATTTCTTCATCAGTCGTGCTTTAGTGTGACTTTTGCTTCTTTCGTGCCTATATTGGTAACCTATGTTTTTCTTGTCCGAATTGTAGGATTTTTTTGTGTTTCCCTCCCTGTAGGGCGCATTAGCTGCAGGGCAAGCATATATATATTGTTTGGATAACCTTGCCATCACATTGGTTCGAGTTTAGCTTCGAGTACAATCATGGGAGACAAACGGTCAGTATTACTTTTGTTTCTTTCAGAGCATTTCTTTGCATGTGATCTGCAGGTTTTTCTTTCATATTTCAGTTGTTAGTTGAAATAATCAATATAACATTTTTTAAGTGTTTGACTGTTTCGGTAAAAGTGGAGTGAGCAAGCTCGTAGCTGTTTAAGTTCCATTACTTCGCTATGTTCTTTTTATCAGAAGGTTTTGGACATTCGTTAGCTATCTGTGGACGAGTCACATGTTCTATGTTCTGAGTTCATTGTGTTAAACTTTTTATGCAATAGATATGTAAGTTACACCTAGACTAGGTAGTTTCTCGACAAGTGGTAGCAATATCTGAGAACAATAGAGCATGGTATTAGAGCTTTAGGTGGTTTCTTGACAATAAAACATTAAGAGTTTAGGTAGTATCTGAGAATAATATATTATAGCCAGTTTCTTGACAAGTGACAACAGTATCTATGAACAATAAGACACAGTATTAGAACTTTAGATGCTTCATCAAGTTGACTAGGATTCTGGTCCATGTTTAAAATATATTTTTCCTTGATGTCATATTTGAATTTTTATGAATATTACATAGTTAAATTTTTGTAGCTCACTTGAGGTTGTCATGAAATGAATGCTCCGTCGATAGTCTAAGTAGATAAAGAATGGGACGCACTAGTTACGTCAAGAGACTTGTAGTATTAAAATGAACTTGCAAGATTTTGTAACACAAAAGCCTAATGCTTCTTTTTATTTTGGCGATTTCTGCCGGAGTTCCTACGGAACTTGTATGAAACCATTCTAGCAAACTTGCAAGATTAACTGTAGGATTGTTTATACTTCCACTCTTCTTAAAGTTTTAGGGTATAGGACACTGGATAAAGTTTAAACATGTGTAAGAGAGTGTTGTGGATTGGAAGGAATCTTGATTTTGTAAACTTAGGATATATATATATATATATATATTAGGGTTCTATTTAGTAGGAGTTTCTAGTTAGCAAGAATTGTATATTAGAAAAGAGTTTCCAGGTAATAGTGTCTTCTATTTGGAGAGATGTACTTGTATTACTTTATCTTGGAAAAGAGAGTTTACCATTTGATTATGTTCTATGGAGGTAGAGTAATCTTAGGTCCACCAGTGTCTATTTCACTGGGCCCGGGCCGCCGATGAAAGCGATCCTGCCCCTTTCGCAACAGTGTCAAAATTACTGTGCTGGCTAGTTTCAAGTTTCTAAGCTATAGATGTTATGCTGCATTAGAATTATCTGAACATAATTTAGACATGTAAATTTTAGTTTAGGTGGTTTTTTTTTTACTATGACATGTGCCTACTAGTTTCTGACATATTCGTCTTCTGTGAACTGGTGTTTATAAATAGGTGGGCTTCTACACGGAAGTCGGGAATGACAGTTTTGGGCAAGGTGCCCAAACCCATAAATTTGCCAAGTCAAAGGTATAATAGTGTCATTTCAGATCCATTTTAGACTATGAAATCTTCCGAGTTATCCCTTACTGATTCATCATTTTAAATTCTTAAGGCTTGAAAACCATGGTCTTGATCCAAACGTAGAAATTGTTCCCAAGTAAGTCTCTCTCCCTTTCTCTCTGTCTGTTTGTGCTCGGATCTCATAGTTGTTGGTTGAACTTTGAAAATGTTATTGGTACTTCTGGAAGGGGAACGTTAACGTGGGGTAGCCGAATATTGTCTGCCACACCAAATGCATGGGCTTCTTCAGCATCATCTTCTCCAAGCATTGATCAGGGCGGTGGCTCACCGAACAATGGTCGTCCAACATCCACATCATCTAGTGATAGTGGTCCACGACCGTCTTCTAGCGGTAGCGCTCCACGTCCATCAACTGCTGGAAGTGAAAATTCCCATGAGCCTTCTTCCAACGTATGGGGTTCAAATTCTCGTCCATCATCTGCGTCTGGACTTTTGGTCTCAAATCAGTTATCCCGCATAGCATCACGGCCTCGTAGTGCTGAGACAAGACCTGGTAGTTCTCAGCTTTCCAGGTTTGCAGAAAGTGTGGCTGATAATTCAGTTTCTTGGGGATCAACAAAAGCTTCTAATGGAGTGGTAGAGCCTTGAAATTGATTTTTCAGTAATGATTAATAGTACCTCTATTTGGTTTAGAATATGTCAATTGTATATATATATATATATATATATATATATATATATATATTGGAGGGCCCCAGGTCCCCACCTGAAGCTAGGGCATTGCCCGATGTCACTTGTTATTATATGTTCTCTAATAAATGAAATAATAATAATAATTGTATTCTTGTTATTATTATGAAAGCATTCCAATGAACGCTATGCATGCAGGGTACACCAACATCCCGAAATGATGCTTTCTCTTTGAGTTCTGGAGACTTTCCAACACTTGGTTCTGAGAAGAACTCTGAATCTAGAGGTTTAATTGTTGAAAACCCTCTCCTATTCAAAGTTAATTGTTTTTTCTTTTTGTTTGTTTTTATTTTATTTATTTTTTTAGGCTATTGCATTTTCATATCAATAGGTTGCTAGAACTTGTGTTACTTCATTTGACAATAGTATTTGCATCTGTATGATCTCTTTTGGTAACTCTTTATTTGTTGATTTCGTTTTAGGGCATAGTTCGCAAGGACGTCCTGGTTCAGCTTCTAGTCGAACTGCAGCCCAAAAGGAGTTGCTAGAAGGCCCAGAACCTCCACGATTAGGTGACTGTAGCATGAACTGTTCATGGAGGGTGAAATTGCATTTACAAGTTTCTTTTCATGTTTGTTATCCTATGTTAACAACACATGTACTTTTTCAAAAAATGAAATGCAGATCAATGTTCAGACCATACAAATGTCAACTCGTGGAGGAATGACAGCCACCAGGGCGGAGTTGGTAGCCCCAACTTGGAGAACTGGAAGAGGGAGCCACAACATACCCCACCTTATTCAAGTGTCAGTATGCAGCATCAGCAGTTTGAGCCATGGCATGGTCCTCCAGGTCCTCCAGTGCAGCCTTGGCATGGTCCTCCAGGTGGACCCTACAGACTACCAGCCTCTCCCGGCAATTATCATGCTGAGCCTTTTCCTTATTATTCTCCTCATATGTCAGCAACGACACCTAACTCACAAGGTATTCTGAGACCAGCGGCTGGTCCAGGTGGATACAGCCCAAAGGATGTAGAGTCCTACCCTGCACGTCTTCCACTCGAACCTTACATGATCCAAGGTCATCCTATGATTCAGTTGGGGACTGGAGTTTACCCTGTTCCAGTCACTTATGATGGTTATTTTGGCGCTCCTCTTATGGATGTAAATGCTAGTCCTGTTCTTACTAATCAATACAACCAAAATGCCAATCTTGTCTCTGAAAAATTCCATACAACCCATGGTCCTCAAGAACCTTTGGTAAAAGAGGAACATAAGGAATCTGTTCAAAGCCATGGGATTCGTCATGGGCAGTACAAAGTTCTGCTGAAGCACCATGATGGGCGTGAAGATGAAGGAGGAAAGGAGAAGATACAGCAATTAGAAGCGTGTAGCTTGCCAAATGTAGAGTGCAGTCAAGATGTTACTATCAGCATGGAAGGAAAAACTGGAAGTGTGAAGTCTGTCCGTCGACAGCAAGGCTCTTCAGATGCTGCAAGTGAGCCTGGAGTCTCTTTAACTCTTGCTAAGACAGCTGATGACAGGAAAGAGCTTGAACCTACCCCTGTTTCAGCTAAAGATAAGCAGAACTACCCTGCAGTTAGGAGGAATACTACCCTGATAGAAAAAATAGAGGGATTAAATAATAAACTCCGGGTTGTAGATCGCCACGCAGAAGGGGGATCAGCTTTAAATAGGGGAAAAACAAACACTACCAAGGTTGTGTACATGGAGGGCAGCCAGTCTTCAGAAATAATGTCCAAGAATGATGCCCAAGTGGAAAGCCATACTATCCTTACACCAAAGCCTGTTTCTGAGTTAGGTTCAGAGCCATCAGAACCACAAGTGCATGTTGCAGCTTTATCGGCTGCTCGAGAACATGGTAAAATTACTCATTCACAACATAAAGGGCTGATGCAAGGCAGAGCGGAGTATAATATTAAATCAAATTTCAACAGTAAAGATGATAATGGTTGGATAAAGAAATCATCTTTTAGAGATTCCCAGGCGATAACAACTGAGGCTACTCCTGTTAATTCTCAAGAGGAATCGTTGGTTGATTCTCATGAATTAGGTCAAGAGATTATGAGAGGACATAGTTCGCTTGCTGCAGTCAATGCTGGCAGATCCTATGCAGCTAATCCTGTCGATATAAATGATCATCAATCTCAGGTAGCTTGTTTGGGGTTTCTAATTTCATAAGGCAGTCAAATTTTATACATGAAATAGAGTTTCATTTTCATACAATTCATTAAGCCGTAGTGGTTTCTCTTTAGTAAGCATTTTGCGAGGTTGAAATTGTGTTTTACATAATTTTTCTGGTGTTACTTGTTTTTGTATGGGTGTTAGGTTTTGCGTTAGTTAATCACCTGTTATCTATGTAGGGATAAATAGGTGGAAATTAGGAATGCATGAAAGAGTGAGGGCAGTATATGAGACTGTAGATGAGTGGAAATATCAAGCATAAACTATTACTGATTGGACAAGGAAGTGGGGTAAACAATTTTAGAGATTCTTGTAATAGAAATACTCATCTTAAATTTTATTATATAAACTGTACTTTTGGCATGTTTAGGTGAATAAGGATAACACATCAATTTCGTAATGTTGTTAGTACATATTTATAAGCTTTATTCCTTTTGGTTGCAGTAGAACCTAAGCTGATTTGATTTAATAAATTAAAGGGTAAATATCACCGTTGTGTCATCAAACTTGATCCTACAATTGTGCCATTAAACTTGATCCTACCATTGTGGTAAACTTGAACCTGTCACATTTTAAGTCTAAACATAAATCACCCACATTAAGCTGATTACTGGGCATTGTAAATTGTATAATCCTCTATCCCTTTAACCGTCTAGAATAAACAGAAATATAGCATTGGCATGTGGCTTGAAAATTGGATAGTGAGAGCAGTGCCAAAAAGGCTATTGCCAGTTGTCTTTCAAAGTTGAGTAAACCTGGAGGAGGTGATATTGTGTATTAGAGTACAAGAAGTTTCGAAAAACATTTCAGAGTAGATGGGATAATGGTAGAGGGGATCCCATAAGTGTGCAAACTCTTTGCAAAAAGGAGTGCACTGTAGATACACTTACCTTGTTCTGTATTTGTACCTTTACTTTTAATTCTAAAGAAGTATATTCGATGCTAATCTTCCTCTCTGCTTGCAAAGAAAATGGAGAGCTAGTTCTGATTCCTTTCGTTTGACCAAAATTCAATTAGGATTAGTGCTAAGCTGACATGTAGTAAACAGCTTACTTGATGTTGTTGCTCTGCTGGCAAAACTTGAGTTGTTTCTGATGTATTCTAATTGGTTATCCTGTATAGAGCTCTGCAACTTTATCGCCTGTTGTTACTTGTTAGTTTTTTTGCCCCTTTCGGCGTTATCATGATTTGTGGTCTTTCTATTCAGCGTGCTAAAATGAAAGAGATAGCAATTCAGCGTGCGAAACAGCTGCAGAGGGAGGAAGAAGAACGAGCTAGGGAGCAAAAAGCTAAAGCTCTTGCAAAGTTGGAAGAACTTAACAGGCGAACTTCAGCATTTAACCAGAGCATGAACTATGTATCAGATGGCAACAATGTTAGCCATGGGCAAGATCTTGAATTAGGCACACATGCTATTGCTGCTTCTTTAACTGAAGCTTCAGATGCAGTTGGACAGTCAAACAGTGAAGGCAAAACTCCTGAAGAGATAATTGGTCTTTCGCCAAAGGCGGCTTTAGAACCTTTGGAGTCTGATGTCCAGGGTCCTGCAACTTCAAATGTTTCATCTTCAAAACAGGAGCTAGAGCCAAATATGGAATACAGATCTAGTCAACGCACTCGCGACAACAATATTCCTAAGCAGAAGCATGCGGGCTACAGGAGAAGACAGATCAACTCTAACGAAAGCAACATAGCTGAGAAGCCGGTTTCCACTGTTGGTGTGGAAAATCTCGAAAATCCGAATGAGGTTGTTCAAGATCAGCATCTGTCAACTGCTGGTGTTTTTCCCAATGTTGAGGAGCAGGAATCTTCGTCTCAGCACCGGAAGAAGAACTACAGAGGTTCGAGAAACAAGAACAAGTTAGAAGGGACATCAATGGCACCTGCTTTACCGTCTTCAGAGCATTTCAAAGGGAAATATGACCAGGGCATTGTTGGAAGCAGCAAATTACAGACTTCACAAGCTACACCAGAAACAATATCCATTGCTTCACAAATTGACTCTCAAACTGTAACAAACCAAGCATCGTGTGAACTAACTGGTATATCTGCTGAAAATCAATCATTGGCTACTACCAAGGAACAACATGGTAGGGCCACCAAACAGTGGAAACCCCAGCCTCCTAGGAAATCAGCCAGAAACAATCAAGTTCAAAAGCAGATTGGTAAGTTCCATGTAAATGAGACTGCCATTTGGGCGCCGGTCAATTTAGCAAACAAGAGCTTGCCAGCTGAAGAAACCAATGAGAATGGTGATGTAAATGAATCTAGTCACACTTCTGCAATGAACTTACAAGATGCTCAAAATGGTATGAGAACTAAGCGGGCTGACATTGAGAGATATGTTCCCAAGAATGCTGCCAAAGAGTTGGCACCAGCTGAAAAAACTCAGCTACCTTCCTGCTCATATAATCAGACAGATTCTTCTAGTAATTCTGTGGCAGCTCATCTCAATTCCCAGAGTCCAGAAAATTGCATGGCTGGTCAGCCTGGAATTGGAAAAATACCACTCACAATGGGCACCAGTGTATGGGAGGATAATAAGCCAAATAGACGGGGCAAAATGCATACTTCATGGAGGCAACGACATTCATCTTCACCAATGTTGTTGCAAGAAACTAACGGAGGTTCAGTTTCATCTGATATCACAATAAATGTATCTGAACATGTCAGTGAACGTGGGTCAACTAAAATTGCCCACTTGCCAGAACGGTTAGAGAGATCTGATGGTTTAATTACCAGCACAGACAATGTGAAACCAGGTGAACCTGATGCTCTTGATGTGGCTACCAAAGCACGTGGTGGAACAAGCAGACATCACTATCAACAATTGAAAGCACACAAAGTTGGAGGAAGCAATGATGGACCAGCTGATAATGAGGAGCCACTAAGTGTCAAAGATAACAAAAATTCTAACCTTTCTCCATATTCAAATTTAAATGAATCTGATTTAAGCAGCAATTCAAGAGTTGTGAATCACAATAATCGTGGGGATCATATGCGATCTAATTGGCAACCCAAGTCTCAAACTTCTCAGAACCATAGGCTCAAAAGCAGAGGCAAGGAGGATCAGACTGTAATTCAGCAGAGAAATAATTTTGGTGAAATAAAGAAGGGGCATCATGAAAGTTTGTTCAACGGGGAAGGGATGGTTACAACAGAACCATCAAAAAAGCAAACGTATTTCAGTAAGACACCTGATACTGACTTGGTTTCTACCTGTCTACATGGTCAACCTGAATCATCGGTGAATTCGACACATCAAAAGAAAGGACAACATAGTAGCCATTTTACCAGAGGGGAAGAAGCACTCTACAGAGGCAGGGACCGAGGGCACATTGATAGCAAAAAGAATTTTCATGCAAATGCATCAAAGCGGAGAAATGGCTCTCATTATGAGTACCAGAAAATTGTGTCCTATGACAAGCCCTCTGATTCATTTCAACAAAATCAGGCTGGAGAGGAAGCAGAAGTGGTTCCACATTCTCATGGATCAAATTATAGAGATAGGGGGGGTCATCACTATCCAAGGCATGGTGGTCACTTCTATGGGCGCAGCAGCAGAAGTGGAATTCGTGTTAATGACTCTCTTGATAATGCCGAGTGAAGCTGGGACATGTTTGGTTGAACTATTTGTACTTGGTGCTGCTAAATTATTGCTAAAACCTTTTTTGTAAGTATTTAATGACCATATTTCCCAGAGCAATATTGCCATTTAGCTTTTATTGGCCAAACTACTGACAGATGTCTTCTTTGGCAGTAATCCCTAACTCTTCAGAAGATCGCTGCTCTGAGGCAGGACCTGTTTCAGTAAGTATGTTTAATCAATCCGTGTCGAGTTGGATGTTTTATACATGTTGAGATGTTGCATTCTGTCTGTTCCTAGGGCTGTGCTTAGCTCTAGTCATAAATAGTACTTGATATAGTGGTGGGTGCTAGAGCATTCATATTGGTTAGCTTTTTAAAGTTAAACTGACGGTGTTGCTTTGGTTTCCTTTTCCAATGGCTCTATGGCACGACTCTGTTTATTTGGTAGGCAATCGTAGTGTGGCATAAAGTTTGCCTCCTGGTGTAGCCTTTGTGAATGCAGATGCTTATATAGAGAATATATTGCAATATATGGTAAGGTAGTCAAAACCTTTTATCTCAACAATGCCAGTTTTCATCAACATCAATTGTATGTGCATGCAAGATGATAAACTCCCATCTGCACGAGCATTTGAGGATTACTGTAATGTTTCTGGATTGTTCTGCTATCTTATTGATTTGGATAATGGTTTCTATTTGTTTATTCGAAGTTGGGAAAAGTTGATATTACGTTTTTGTTAGCCGAAGGCGCATAGGTATTGGGAATCATTACCTGGCAATTGGCAATACATCGTTGGACTTCTATCCACAAATGTCGTTGCTTCTAAAGACCTTGATTCGGGCTTTGCATAATGCATACCACATATCATTAATTATTATAATGCATTGTTTTTTTGGAGAAAGTAGGGGATGAACTTGGGTGACTAGTGTAGTTAGACAAAAGGGTAAAGAATATATTTCACATTTACACTGTTTGACCATGGAGGGTTATTAGTTACTTTGTTTTGGGATTTAATCATATCAATCATTTTGCCATTGTATTTGGTTAAAATGTTTGTGTAATTTTTTATTGTCCATACTTTTATGCTTGTAAACTTCCATAGCTGTTTGTTGTTGGAAATAGTTATAAATCCAATATATATTTTTGAGCTATCTGTTTGTAAGCTTGTACTGTGTCATTCTCATGATTTTGAGGGTATGCAATTCTTATTTAATGGCTATCAAGCTCCACTCTCTACATGAGTTTCCAAGCATCTCTTCTGGGGGGGTTTGTTTGGGCAAATTGCGTATCAGGCCTGATAAAGGCCGATTTGCAAATTTTTTGCAATAGGGAGGCTGATACGGCATTTTCCATTAGGATTGCAAAGGATTTGCAAATTAGGGACTTGAATAGGGATTTTTTAATCTAATTCAAAATGTTCTCAAAATACATTTTAGTTATAACTTTTAATAAGTGATATATAAATAATAAAAATTGTAGCTGAAACATTTGAAATATTTTTCCTATACCGGTCACAATAAAGTAAGTTAACATCATGAGTTCGACCTGCTACATGCTGGTGAACCTAGTCAATATTTAAATGGTTACTTGCTGAAATCATAAAGTATGTTTGATAACCCTCCATAAATCATAAAGTATATACAAATCATAAAGTAATCGTTACTTACTGAAATGCCGTACAAGAAAAGTAAATGGTTGAGATCAATTTAATTCTCTGACACTATGCTATTAATGCTTTTAAAATAGGAACAAAATACCTTCCATAAAAACTTGTATATATGGCTTTTAAACTGTGATCATGGGTAAGTTGTTAGACTAAGATCACAGTAGTAAGTAGTAGAATAAAACTTCGGCCTGCCAGCTGGCTAGATTAGGCTGAGGAGTATAAACTTACTATTAAATACTAAGCAAGCAACACTATAATTGAATGGGCGCTGATATCCTGATTCAAAAGAATCAAGTGTATGAAATTTAACGAAGCAGATTGTGCTATGTCAGTAAGTAACGATTACGAGATATTATATAAAACTTTCGTTCATTTTTTAATCTATTTTAAGCATTTTCAGAGAAAATATTGAACTATAAATTGTAGATTTGGACGTGATTTATAATTTGTAGTTAATTTTTTTTTTAGAAAAATATTAAATAATATTTCTAAAAGATGATAGGAGGTGTGTGGATGGATGAGGTAGCAGCAGGTCCTGTACAGTAACCAGTACAGCCTTCAATCATTCACGAGAGGAAATAGTAATTGCCTTCAGGCTTTCAGCCATTGTGGACTGCAGCAAAGAGGTTGAGCAGAGAGCACAGCGTGAGGGAGCAAGACTAGAGACAACCAAAAGCAGTCCTTTTCTCAATCCGATTCCATCTACTGCTGACCCACAATATTCAAACCCTGCTCACAAAATGACACATTGATTACTGAGCCTCATTGCATTGGCCAAATTGAGGCATTGACCAGTCAGTTTGGCCACATTGCCATTTATATTCTGCTGACATGCATTTATTTATTATGAGAACTTACTAAGGATCAAGCTAGCTAAACTATAACTTCAATTTGGACAAATTAGATTAGTCCAATACAGTTTTTGGAACCATGCCATTTCAGATTGAGATAGTTATATACATATCAGACCATGATTTCAAAATTATTTACAAATTAGTTCATGAATTGAAAAACCTTAAAAATTAGCCCATATCTCGAATTTTATTTTAAAGCATTTTTCCTATTATATAATTTTTTTTTAAAAAAAAATTAAATTTAGAAAAAAAAAGTTTTATATGTGATCTGTAATTTCTATATTCAAATTATTTTTTAAAATACTTTTAAATAGATATTTTAAGACTCCTAAATTTTAGCGGATTTAAAACTAATCCGTTAACCCGCTAAGATTTTGAAGCCTCAAAAAATATATTCATATGTATTTTTGAAAATTATTTGGAATAAAAAAATTTGATATGATCTCGAAATTTTTGTATTTAAAATTTTTTAAAAATATGTTTAATTAGGTATTTTGAAAAGTAAAAAATAATAAATTTTAAACAAGGACCTTATTTATAACACGAAATTCGAGGGAGGAGCTGATATATAAGTCTCCTTTTCCTATTTTATCCTCGTAGACTTAAGTTTGATTCTTTTTGTGAATAGTATTATATGAAATTGATCTCTAGTATAGGGTCCAAATATGCTTTTGGATTGATCCAATCAATTACAACAAATAGTTGTTTAGATATTTAATTTAAATGATTTGCTTTTAGTGCTTATTTCCTATATTACAAAAGTTCGAATTTCTTATTCTTTTTTTTTAGTACGTTTATGTGGTTTTCTTGCTACATAGTTTCCTTTTTTTTTTTTTTATAACTACATGTTACTAAATTAGTGTTTTTTCTTCTGTTGCATATTCTTTTCTCACTCATTATTAAATTGTATCTATAATTTTTAATTTATACTTTCAACTTATATCATATGATACACCAAATCTTCATCAGTGAGATAATTATGGTAGGACTTTTAACATAGTTGAACTACAAATGTGTAAGTGTGCTTGGAAGTTGGATAAGATAGATGGTGGGACTTTCAACACAGTTGAAGAACATTTTTATAGTCCCTTAGAAAGGACAGTACGTATATGTTCATTTTTCATTTAAAAAAAAAAAAAAAATTATATGAGAGAAGGCCATGTAGATCACCCATGACTATTCTTTAAGTTTATCTACACTCATCTGGCAAAGTTTGTCCATCAACCTACGTCCTATCCCGATGCAATCTAAGATATAAAACATAAACAATGGAATTCACTTTTTCCTTAAACCCTAACCTTCTCCACCAACGGGATCCTCAAGCTGTAAATCTTGCATATACATTCTAATAAGACAGCTTGTCGAGGTCTTCCATGGCGTCGCCGTCGGCACCACCGTCGCCGGAGTTGGCGAGTCATTCATCTACCCGAAGGTCACTGGAAACAATGGTTGTGGTTCTGGCGGTGATAACGATCGTGGCGGTGGTTGCCGGGGTACTGGCGAGGGTGTGCGGAGGCAGGCACTTGGCCCACCACGACGTCGAAGGATGGGTAGAGAGCAAGTGCAGGAGCTGCATCGACGGCGGCATTGGTGCTTCTCAGCCTCAGCCTAAGAAATGATAAAAAAAAGATAAGGAATAATATTGCTTTGACAAAATTACTTGGTTTACTTATCAAGGTATTTGGTTTATTTGATCTCTTGCATGTAAATTGTGACTCCTGAACTGAGTTCTTTTAAGCACATACTATAGATTATGGTGGAGCTGGTAAAAGTTTATGAGATCCTAGCTCGTTTCCAAGTAAAACGATGATGTGGTGTTGTTTGACAAAATCGTGAATTTTATATATTTACATTTTTACCATTTTATGAGTTGGAGGGACTTGCCATCTTGAACTCACATGATTTTAGATATTCACAACTTTATGAATGGATCTGGATTGATACACATGATTTTAGATATTCACAACTTTATGAATGGATCTAGATTGATACAATATAGATCGGTCAAGTTATAAGTTCATTTACGATCATTCTAGCTGGGCGAACATCCACCTCCTCCTCCCTGCCGTACGTCTTCATCATATGCTCAAACTTTCAGGGAAACGGAAATATCAAAAATCAAATTGTCCAAATTGAAGTTATAGTTTAGCTAGCTGGTTTAGTAAGTCATACTATTTTTTCTTGCATTTTTTTTTCTCTCTCTCTCTCTCTCTTTTTTTTTTTGAGATAAAGGGTTCAAGTTTCACTATGCCCAAACACCTTAGCTATTATAAGAGCTCACATCATAATCATCTTGCCGACTTATCTTCAAAGAGAACAATATGATATAGTAATCAAACACCTCAAGTAGTGTCGTTCCATTGTCAATGGTAGTGGTATCACCAGGGCATTGTATAACCTCAGTCGCAAAATCCCATAATATTTACAACTGGTGGCCGAGTCGACGCCCCTTTATGTGGTAGCGCGCATTCACAGAAAGCTCATAATCAATGCCCGGGGCTTCATACTATTTAAATTCTATCACATATCTAATACACTTAATTTTTACTACATATTTAACACACGTCTTTGTCAAAATCTACTTTAAATGAACCAAGAATATTTATGGATTTGATATTTTTCATTGTTAAGATCAGGGCCAAAATCTTAGAACAGTTTGGAAAGATAATTCGAGTTTGAGGAAGCTGACCTGCAAGCCGAGGTAAGGCTGGGTTGTCTCATGGTCGGCTTGGCTAGTTCAAATAGAATCACTCAGCCAATAGCGCCAATTCAACCAATTGAACTAAAACGGACTTTACCATTCTTGAAAATATAGGTATTCTTTACAATTTTATTTATTAAAATCTAATTTTTGAAAAGATATTTTCCAGGTTGATCCACCATTATGTAGGATCGAATCCATTGCTTCAAAAGCCCGCTTTAGTACCGTGGCAGCTCAGCCCATATATTTGGGCTTAAATCTTTAGCTGTCATAGCCCATCTATTCTAAGTACAAGACAACAAAAAGCTCTGCATCAGAATAATCCATACACGGATAACAAAGAATTTCAGCCGCACATAGCTACCCAGTTTATCATCTTCAGCGTGGTTTGTTATCAGTGTATTCATTCTACAAATAAAAAATAAAAACAAAAAACAAAAGAATAAAAAACTCATCAAATCTGTGTTCTAATAGTTCTGTTTGAATCTTCGTTAAGATAGGGGAGTTCTAACAAATTAAATCCAATCAAAGATCAAACAAAAAACTTTCATTTGATTTTATTCCAATATATACAAAAAAAGGGTAAAAAATAAATTAAGATCAGTTGAGAAGCTTTTCAGAAACTCTTGAGCATGGAAATCCAGACACAGTATGCACAGACAATCTTCTGGGATATGTAGACATACACCGCAAAGGAGAAGCTCATGAGAAGCACATCCTTCCAATCACCCTTCTTCTTTGGGCTCAGCGTGTCCCTCAGCTTCCTCCCAAGCTCCTCAGCTTTATCAAACAAAGACCCGAGCGACAAGTTCTGCGACCTCTCCATCTTCTCTTTCTTCACCTGATCATCCTCATCTTCTCTCTTCTGTTGCCCGCTGTCGCCTGAATGATGTGGTCTGCAAACCCTACTTAGGGTGATGGCGGTGGAAGCTCTACGATAGGGTTTTATGGTAGCACGGTGGAAATTATGCTTGCATTGAAGGGTATTGCGTAACAGAGAGTAGGTAGCCATACTTAGCTAGCTAGATGTGGTGGTGGAGAGAGTATATAAAATAATTTTATCAGAAAACCTGCAAGTAATTAACGAAAAAGTTATAGTTTGGCAGAACGTAGCTTTCATAGAGGTGCCCATACATAATTTCTCAGAAGAAGTTATAGTTTCTAGAAAAGAATGAACACACACACACACATATATAGAAACCCTAGACTCTTCCACCTGCGAGGCGTGCTAACTGCTATCTGTTGCTTAGATTTTGTGTTTAGGAGAGAAAGAATTCAAGTTGCTTGAAGTTTCCATCCTTAGAACTTGAATCACATGAACCATCTTGTCTAAACATGGGAAACATGGTTTTGTAGGTATCATTCCAAAGTTTCGAATTTTTACTAATAATTTCTTCTATTATATATTATCCAAGAATTCTTTTTTATTTTGTTTTTCCTACAATATTAATGACTAAAGCCTTTGCAATTCTTACCCTACATTCATGCTTTTCAGCAAATTAAGTACTAGTTAGTAAGTTAGGTGTATATTATAGCAACATAGATGGCATCTAAAACTGATTGTAGACTCTTGATTTCATGCTGCCTGCCTGCTCAGAGCATAATTAAGCAGAAGAAAGCAACTCTTAACAGTTCATCTATATATCTAATTTTTCTTTTCATTTTGCTGGAACCATTTATCTATATTTTCAAATGCAAATATAAAGACCTTTATGCCCCCTTCTACAGAGATGTATTTGAAATGCTGAGAGATCTGAGGAACCCTTTTTAACGAACAATATATGGGTGCTACCATTGTCGCAGGCCCGCAGCCCAATCCTGCTTATCCAATTCTCAGCCATCCGATCACGAGCTAAAAGCTTTTTAATAGTCTGCTTGGTTATGTTTTGGAAATGGTTTTATAAAAAAGAACTGTAACTTTATATGTCTTGATATATTATACAATTTGTAGCTCAAAAGTAGTTGAAAAAAATACAGAAAAGTATAACAGGCAACTTCATTAATTTACAACTTAGGTAGTTCCATTAATCGGTATTTTTTTTTAACAAATTTTGAATTAAAAAAGTTTGAACACCATACATAAAATTTTAATTATTCTTTTAGAAAGTCTAAAAGTATAGATTAAGAAGGCTATTAAAAGCCGTCCGATCATAATCAGACTGCTGAAAATTAGTGCAGTATTTGGCTACGAGCCAAACGTTGTTACTTTGTAATGGCTATTTTATACACCTCTGCTTCTCGTTGATCTTATGATGTACATTTGTTGTCATTGTCTGGTAGTGGTGCCTTACATGGGTCACGCCAAAACTAATTGGCTCTGGTTTTATGAAGTCAAATTTTTAATTGGTCTTATTGGGCTCCATTTCAAAGTTTAGTATTATTACGGATGACGTTGGGCCCGAGTCCGATGCGGCTTACATAGAACGTGGTGCCCCTGATTCTCCTAATCTAATACTTAATTCATTCACGTATCCGAGTAAAGTTTAACTTCAAAATAATAATAACATTATTATTGTTATTATTATTATTTTTGAAGTTAATTCATTCACGAAACCAAATCTTTCTTTTTTCTTTTTTCTTTTTTTTTTTTGGTTAGAAAGAGAGACCTTAGTCCCTTAACCTTTTATAACTCTAAGAAAACGAGTACCTAGTACATCAATTTGCAGCAAAGAAAGAGTCCCCTGTGGGGGTGATACAAGTGGGTGGTATCCCATACTCAATAGATAAACCACTAGTCGCAAGGTGGTCAGTAACTTGGATTTGTTTTGCGGTAAACATATTTTATGCGTACCTCCCAACTTCGATTTCACGAGTTGCTTACACTCGATGACTAAATTTCTATATCGCCCATCTGGTATTGCTTCAGATGTGAGATCCTTTATCAAAGACGCTGAGTCGGCTTCAAACTCTATCTTGCGATACCCATTATCCCATGCTAGTTCCAAGATTTTGAGACATTCCCAAATTTCTGCCTCAACTGGAACCCAAATCTTAATACATCCAGATATCCGACAAGATTTTTGCTTTTAAAAAGAAGCAAACATGGGACGCCACCCACACGCGGCCTAAAAGTCCACATGCAGATCCCGAAATACTTTCACCATAAAATATTACTTAAAACTTCAGTTTATACATGATTGCCGCCGGGCCTACAAGCGGCATAAGCACGGTCTTTTGGTGTGATATTTGCGTTCTACTCGTAGGTGTGGTCCTTTGGAATGTGTAGCATATATGTTGGGAGGGGTTGGAATTTTTTTTTCCCCTTTTTTTTGTGACTGAAAATGTAACCTTGAAGTTGGAATATTTCCTGCACCATGAATTATTCTTCACTGATCGCTAGGTCCGTTTAGATACTATCTGGCCAGACGACTTTGTGACACGCTAGGTCCCTCTTTACCATCGAATTTATTTTGGCAACAAAATTGGTCTAGAAATTAGCCATTGTCCAGAAAATAATTTCAGACATAAAAATAAAAATAGAAAAAAAATAAAAGAACTTGGTGCTAATTGGTATTTCTGTAGCAGTACTTAACGATAGAGTGTAGGCCACATAACTCATCAGACACTAATTCGTCATGAAATCACAGCTACCGCCGTTATCCCGCAAAGCAAACCAGAGCCACACACGTTTGTAGATAACATCGATCATAAGCTATGGTGCTGCTAGACAACCACAAACTAGAGACTTGCACACTACATCCTTATCCATCTTTCTTTATAAATTTAAAATACCTTCCAGCATTTGGTTGTAGTACGACATAATACCTCTGAGAAGATGGAGAAAGACAACAAGAAGTTAGAAATTATGACTAAATTTCTATTTGTTAAGGAAGATGACCAAGGGATGCACCGTCGTGAAAACAAGGGGATAAACAAGCTTACTGAACACCCTCACCATATCGAAAGTCAAGTATCAAGGTCAGCCGTAAGACAGCAAAGTTGCCGCGGAGCAAGGACTGAGGATGAATTTATCAGCTTTCATCTTCCAAGATTCTGAAGCGATCTGCATGGACGATACCTCATGAAGTGATGAGCTTTTCATCTTCAAGTGCAACGTGCGCGCGCTCTCACCGCCCAACTGCAAAACCTAAACAGACACTCAGGGGTTAGCAGCAAAGTTCGATGTATAATTCATGTTATAGATATCCATCTTATAGTGCAATGAAGCAGTATTAACTACAGTCGAAGAAAACCTTTTTTTAGAAAGTAAAAGCTATCTCCATGGAATTTTCGCATATATAAGTGTCTACTGCACCCAAAAAAAAAAGGAAAAACCATACAGCATATGTTGTAATTTCTTTTCAATATTTTGTGAGAAGCGAGGAAAATATTAACTTTACCATGTCTTTTGAATAGGAGAAGAGCACTCCCACAGGCCTGGCCTCATCTTCTTCGTATATTGTTCTCATCTCCAACATGTGCTAAGGACATGAATATTAGACTCGTGTTCCTATGTCGACATTACATAAAATCTAGCGAGTATACTAGAATATGTTCTTTCAAAGAAATCCACATCCTCTGTTCCATCCACTGTCTCATCACTTTTATGATTGACATTTGTATTATGTTCTTTTTTAAGTTTCTTTCATTAAAGCTCCTTATGTTTATAAGAAATAGGACAATCATCAAAATAATAAGATTAAAAATACAACAGAATTTGGATTCTTTTAAATCACCATTATCTCATATTTTTCAAAAAATTCCTAATAGTACAATCCCAACATATAAATATTGGATAAAAATCACTTTTAAGTTCAACTAAGGCTTCAAATTTTCTTCAAAAAAAACAACTTAAAAATGGATATTTTTGTTGACTACCTCGCATCATCGGACGGTTTTAACTGCAGTTGATCCAATTCCGTTAAACATGGTTTCTACATCACCACACAGCCATGTAGACAGTAAATTACAAAAGATGCAAATTTTCCTCACAAAGTTCTTGCAATTTACAATTAAAATGTATTCATGAAGTACGATACATTGCCATTTTGACAGAAGAAATAACAATCTCCAAACCAGAATAATTAACACCAATAATTTATAAACGAAATGAACTCAAACAAATGAACGAGCTCCTCGATACAAGAATTTCTAGTTCCTTAAAAAGAGTACATCAGTTCTATTACCTCCAGAGAGAAGCTTTTCAACTCTTACATCACGAACAAACACCAGAGCCTAGCAATGAAGTCGATGAATCCCTAATATTCTGAAAGAGGCTTTCTAGCCAAAAAGAAATACATAGGTGTGAAGACTTCCTTCCTGCATTAATTACAATGTTTTATACTGTTAGACAACAGAAAAACACAAAGAACCGGGATAACCCAACACATAGCAACTATAAAAGAAGATAGATCTAAAGTAATGGTTAAGGTACTTGAGAGAGAAGTCAAGAAATTCCTAGCACAATGGCGAGCAGTAGGCACGGGCTGACGTTCAAAAGAATTCATGCATATTAAGCATCTAAAACGAGAAGAGAGAGAGAGAGAGAGAGAGAGAGAGAGAGAGAGAGAGAGAGAGAGAGAGAGAGAGAGAGAGAGAGAGAGAGAGTAATTAAAATAATTAACAAATAACTTCTCATTCTACCACATCAAGAAGCAGAGGGAATATTCCCATTAATCAACATAACATTATCCGTGGTCAAAAAATAAGTGTAGAGACTCAAATTTTCAAAACAGAAAGAACACTTCTAAAGTTGTTAAGGTACCTAAAAGACTTCTCTAAGAATGTACCAACAATAACATATTCTAAAATACATTAACATTTGTACTTTCTAGGGCCCACTGAAATGAAACTAATGCTGATATAATTAAACTATCGCATCTTGTCGAGCAATTAGATAGTTTCACTAAATTTGTTTAGGCTGTGCATATGCTATCAAATCAAATTAATTATATTACTAAAACCTATTTTTCTTCAAATTTCAGGTGGGCAATTGCCTGTCTCGGTGATGAGTAACAACTAATTAACCACACTACAGTCATTATTCTTAACTAATGCAAATTAAAGAAACAGGAAAAATGAACACCCACCTTCCACCTTCAACTAGCCCTTCAGCAGCCTTCTCTAGAAAAGATGAGACTCTGTTACTTCCTGCTGGAGCAAAGCCAGCAAACTCTAATGTCTTGACCTGCAAAAGGAAATGAGAACTAAATTGAAGGTGCAGGCATTAGAAAATTATTCACTACTAGTTGAAGTCTACGCGTACCATTGTTCGAGTGATCAGACGCCCGAAGGCTGTCAAACGGAAGCTTGTTATGGAGAAATGGCAAGTATCCAATGGCAAGTACCAAGAAACAGGTGAATCTTCTGCAAGATCTTTCTCCCATTCAACCTTCAGAATTGCAATGATTAAATGATAGTTTGTTCATGTTATATCAAAGGGACCATAGAGTTGAACTTAATTCCCTCATGCCTTACCTGAAAACCTGCCAGTTTTACTGCTTCAAGGCACTGGTTTGTGGTTCTTATATCAGGAAGGCCATTCCCGAGCTCAATTTCAGCTTTAATCTTTTGATGGCATATATTGGAGGGATCGAAATGATCAGTCATACACCATTCATATGCGGCAAAGCACTGGCCAGGCTTTAGTACTCTGTATATCTCCTTGTAACATCCAACCTGTTCTGACCAAAACATGAGTACATACAGCATCTCTGAAATTTAAGAGTTAAAAATATTTAAAACATCCACTTCAGAATGAGGTACTTAATTTCCTACCACATCTGGTGCATGACATGTTGCTTCAATAGCATATATTGCATCAAACGTGTTATCCTCAAATGGCATCTTCATGAAGTCAGCCTGAATGACGAGTCAAAAAAACACAAACCACCACACACCAACAAATAATGCATAAACAATTTACATATTAAGCAACCTTATAAAAATGAACCAGCAAAGTGGAGGCCAGCCGATGTGGCACTCCAAAAACTCAATTAATTAAAAGGTCGATGAAGTGCTGTTTTCAACATTTGAACTTTGAAGTGCCAAAATTAGTAGACTGAAGAGGAACACATAGTTTGTCCACATCCCAAGAAGAATCTAGATCGAGATTGAAGTACCTTAACAAAGTCACACGTTTTGCTCACGCCTGCAATATGGTTTAGCTCCTGCAAACTCATTAAAAGTCATGGTAAGACACCTGCCTCTCAAAATACTAAATGACACAAACACAATTCAAAGCACTTAATCATCATTGAGACTTTATAGTAAGGTAAAACATTCAAAGGAAATCAGATCTGAAACAAGGATATAAGACTACCTTTCCCCTTGCGATCTGGTAATCATTGTTATTCAGGCCTGTTATACATGTTGAGCTGCAAAAGTTCAAATGAAAGCAAACTCAATAATTACAAACTACAACGAAGAAAACTGATACCAATAAACATTCTCGGACTAGCAAAGCAGGAAGCACGAGATAATGAAAAATTCGATGTACAGAAAATAAATAAAGACCTGAAGACATGACACAAGAATTGTTTTGCAATAATTTGGCTTAATATTGAACTATTTATTTTTCGTTGAGTCCAGCGTATAAATAGAAAAAAGTTAAAGGGTAGTGCAGTTCAAATGGTTGAACGTTGCAAATCCATAATTAGATTGCATATGAAAAAGTAAAAAACCAATTATATGAAACCACCAATTTTATTCATGAGATGCCGAGAACTTTAGAATGCTGATTACAAGACATAAGATGCAAAACCTTTGTAGGAAAGAGTACTTAATCAGGTACTAATACCAGATTTAGTTACGCAAGGAATCAATACAAAATTACAGGTCATGAGAAACTCCATTAAAGATGACTAATATCTCTTACTTATCCAGGGGGCTCTTGCACAGCCACGCTTGACCAACACCGTCTCAGGCCGAGAGGCTTGCACACCATTCCGCTTGGCCAGGGCAAGCTGAATTTGTTAGGTCACTGGGGTTTTATAATAATCTGTTGGGCTTCACAATATTCTGAGGTTGACGTATAAAAGAAACCAGCTTGATTGTTGGTCACGTACACCAAATTGGGCATGATCCGAGAACTATGCAGTCCCTTTGCCAATGGGCTGCATGGTCATTTCAGCCGAGTACCTAATAGCCTTGGCCGAGCTCTACTTCGATGACTGGCCAAATTTGCCGTGGGCCTTCACATCCAACTCCGTGGTGCAACCAACAGCTTGCCCCAGCCATGTCGACAAAGATTCAAGCCAAGTAACGACAAGTCATGCCTTGCTTTCCTCACCCAATCGTCGCGCCAATCTTTACTTTGTTTCACTAGTAGTTTGCGAGTAAGCATAGTGAGCTGGTCTCATTAGGGGGCTAGCTGTTGTCATTAGATAAGGGAAGCGGATGTATGAGAGACATGTCCGAATGAGTCATTAGATAAGTGGAGCGGATGTATGAGAGACACGTCCGAATCAGTCGCCTAGGCCAAGTGTCATTGATTAACCAATGTAACTACATATAACACATCAATGAAAATCATCATCTTCCTTCCAATTGTTCACTTCTACTTTAACAGCTATCTCAAGCTCCGACCACCATGAATGGTGGCTGACCAATAAAGTCAACTGTACCTATCTAAACTAAACCCAATTTCAAATCTCTCATGGCCAGAAGTAGCTCAAGTTTAGGGCGTTTAAAGAAGAGATAGATCAACTATAGCTGGATAATGTGGGTCACTTCAACTAATGATAGAGGCATTGTATTAAAATAAAATAAAAAGTAGCACTATGCATGAAGAATAATGTATAACCATTATCGTAGGCACATCCAAACATTGGCCACTTAAGTAAGCAACTAAATCAAGAAGTGTTACGGCAAAGATATACCTAAATCTAGCTATTTCTCTTAGTGGTCCACCAATTCCACATCCCACATCTAGAACCTATAATGTAAGGACAAGGAGAAGTCATCATTTAATCCAACAAACAATTATATTGAAATTCACATACTTCTCGTTCAGTGAAGTACCTTCATTCCTCTTTTCAAGCCGAGTTGTAGAGCAAGAAAGTGTTCGTGCCGCTTGATGCTCTCTTGCAGTGACTCCCCCTTCCACCTTAGATAGAAGTCCTAAGATCGTCACCTTATGCTACTATGTTGTAATGAACAAAAGAGATAACAACATGGCCAAAAATGAAAACTACTTACTTCTCTTTTATTATGCATGCTTATCCTTATAGAATACCAACCTTTGGGCGAAGTGAAATGACTCTCCCCAACCATATTCATAGAAGCTTGTAGCAAGGTCATAGTATTTATTTACCTGAAATATATAAAATTCTTAATAAGCTCAAAATAAGCTACATCTCAGCATGTTATAAATAGTCATAGGACATACTAAATGAACATCAGTCCAGTTTTAACATATCATGATTTTAAAGGCTACCATTTTCTTAAAGAACTCCATAGAGTAGATGTCAAGCACTAAGATTACTTTTGATAGCTTCAGTGTAATGGGTAGATACAAAGGAGAAAGCTCCAAACATCAATACAGTATCAGGACGAGAATATCGACATTCTCCCTTCCATTCACTACTACAGCAATCAGATTAAATTAAATAATGTAAACAGCTATGTTGTCGTACCATGTCACTGTAGTTGGTCTTCCTAGCCTCCCCATCGCCGCCAAAGCAGGCATGATATTTCTCATACCTAAGAGGAAAGAGAATTACCATGACTAGTGAAACTTATCAAAACGTATATATAAATATCCAAAATAAGGAAACTTTACAAGTCAACCAGATATCTTTATCAGTTAATGTCAAATAAAATAAGTGTAATATGACTAAAGCATTCAATAGATTTGTTTGAAAATGGACCTGTCATTCTATTTCGGTAAATATGTACTTATGCTGTGACATTCTAGTGCTTGAAACCTCACCAGCACATCTCTTAACTCAGTTAGTCTATCACCGTAGAAGAATAATAGAATGTTATGTCACGACAAGAATAATAAAATCTTATTCTCAGTTTTTCTATCACCGTAGGGAATAATATACACGTAGTAGACAAAATATAACTTCTAAAATAATATCTAAAAATAAAGAAATGCTTCATACATGATAATTAAAATGATTAAATACGTTTGGTTTGTGCAATCGCATATATGTGTCTTATAGAAAAAGTCAATGAAGGGCAAAAGATAAGGTCAGATAAATAAATTGAAGCATCCTAAAAGGGAATACAATAATTAGATAAAACTGGAATTCAAACCCTGTTTTTTTAATCGCTGCATCAGAAATCAACCTGCTTTACTTCAACAAAATGAAATAACAAAAAATACATTATATTCATTTCCTAAACTTGCAAGATTAAGGAATTTTGTCCACAAACTAAACCTATTGATCTCGGATGCATTTTCTGGAAAAAAAAAACACAATTTGGAATCCCTTTTTATCATTTATCTAGCCGACATCAAGCAATACAACGGTAATTTCTAGCATCCTGAAATCAATCTTAAAAACTACGACTAAAAAAAAGCATGAACATTCCGAAACGAATATCAAGATACAATAATACGAAGATGCTATCAAATTACTCCACAAAATTAGTTATCAGAGGGAATCATTTCTATATTCTTCAATTTGAGAAAACAGAAAGGATGGCATTTCTTTGTTTTATTTAGCATATATCAAACAGACAGCCCTAATTAGATATATTCTCAAATCCATCTTGATAAAATTACGACAAAAAAAAAACAACAAAACAAAACAAAACAATGCAAGAATCTAAGAACGGAACCGTTTAGAGTTCAATATACAATAACACGATTACTTAACAGAGGAATCATTATATAATATTTGAGGAAACAGAAAGCATCACATTACTCCAAAATTTTAAACTGTATAATCATCAAGCCACTAGTTATATTAGAAACAAAAAAGAATATGATCAAAATCAAAATCACAAGAAATGCAAGAGTCGTACTGGTCGACGGCGGCCTCAACTTCATTCTTCTCGATCTTCCCCCCGACGCCGGAGGCGAGGTCCAGAGCTCCTGACTTCGACATTTTCCGATCCCTGAGCCTGCAATACACCGCAAGGAAGTAGAAAGTCGTTGCCAACCGCTAACTTTTCAAAATACAGAAGCATCACATGCAAAAACAAGTCGCATCTTTAAAAAGAAGACAATTATCCAATTATTTTTAAATATTGCGGAAAAAGTTTTGTCGGGCACTTTATTCGACCCACCAACTATTGAGACCGATCTATATTTTGTGAAGTAAAAAATTGAAATTTTTTGAAGTACGAATACTTTTATTCGAGAATATTCTTATAATAATTTTTATCTTCTTATATATTTAGAAAAATTATATAAAAAATATTTACATCACGTCAGCATATATTTTTTTCGTATTTAAATAAAAAAATTTTACGATTATTTTTTAAAAAATTTATTATACAAAATATATAATTTTGATGAAATCTACAACTTTTATGTTCAAAAGTATTTTTATAAATATTTTTAAATAAATATTTTTAGACTCTAAAATTTCGACGGGCTCAATAAATTTTAAGTTAGACCCGTTTCAAAATTTTAAACTTTATAGCTCAAAGTATATTTTTAGAAATATTTTTAAAAAAATTTTTAAACACAAAAATTATAAATCTAGTCAAAATTTATAATTTGGGTATTAAATTCTTTCAAAAAACTTTTTAAATAAATTTTTTTTAGACTATTATAGAAAATAACATGTAATTTTTACACCAAAAAATATCTCTATAGTTTAAGCTAGGGGTTGTTCAAAATCGGGTCGGTCCGGGTTCGGCCAAACCCGGACCCGACCCGAACCTCCCGGGTCTTGGCTTTAGCCAGACCCGACCGTCCAAGACCCGACCCGGACCGAGCTAGTTCGTCCGATCGGGTCGGGTCGGATCTAATCGGGTCTTCGCGGTCTAACTTTTTTTTTAAAAAAAATTTTTTATTTGTATATTATATATTTATATTTATATATTATATTTGCGAATATATAAGGAATAAATTTTTTTTGATTAATTAAATTATTACACTGAGATCTCTTATATAGACTAGATAACTTACTAACTTGTTTCATATATGATATGGATAATTATTAAATTTTAGGTGGGACTTGCATCCTATTTCACTTAATGGTTTAAGTGGCTTAAGCTTCATTAGTATAAGAATTATAAAATATCCCATATCAAATTATAGGGTTTAAATTTGGTTGGGAATTTTAGTCATATAAGAGTTCTTCATATAATATTTTCTATCATACAAAAATATATATACATATATATATTTTATACATATAAATTAATATAATTACAGACCCGACCCGACCCGAACATTCGGGTCTAATATTTTAGACCCAGACCCGACCCATGACCCGATAGACCCGAACCCAAAATCCCTCGGGTCGGGTCGGGTCCGTACGGGTCCTCGGTCGGGTTTTTTTTTGAACACCCCTAGTTTAAGCAACTCTGACAAAGGATCTGCGTTATTCTTCGCTTTACAGACTGGCGCAGTACATTTCAGATAAAGAAAAGAAGGCTTAAAAAAAGGAATGAAAATGGAAAAAGTTACAGTACTTTAACCACATTTGAAAAGATTAAGGGGCTGTTTGGATTGCAGAAGTTGCAACTCATTGCAGCAGTTCAAAAACGGAAGTTAGAAATCCCGCGTTTGGTTTGCAGCAGTTTGTGGGACCCACCACGCGACTGCTGCAGTTGACGTTGGATTTTGCTGCAGTTGGAACCGCGGCCGTGAAGTCCGCAGTTGTAACTCCCAATTTTGGAACGCCATTTTTACTGTTTACCTGCATTTGTAAAACGCGAGTCCGTGGAGTCGCGTCCCTCTCCGCTGCCACAAGCGTCGCTGCGGCCTCCCCACCGCCGCCGCTCTAACTCCTCCTCCTCCTCCTCCACCTCGTCCTCCTCGCCGCCCTCTCCGCCTACCTCTTCCTCCTCTCCCCTTCCCGCAGTCCAAACCCTAGGATTAGATCCCCACTCTAAAAACGTCCAGTACTTCCAGCCCTGTGGTTTTCGAGATCAGGGAAGCTCCAGAGTTGACCTCGTTTCTCCTTCGCTGCGGCTAGTCTGATATCGAAATGAACGGCAGTGAAAAAAAAATGTTGCCAAAGTTGAAGAACGCCTCACTGTTCAGTCGATTTGGGCAGGTGTGTCAGTGTTTTGAACAGTTTCGTAATATATTGAGGAGTATGGAGTCCATTGATAGTCTCTACGCCAATAATTGGTTCCTTCAGGTATAATCCTGAAATGTTCGCCTTCTCATGTGTTTTCGTTCTTTCTATTTGTTGAATCAGAAGTTGCTGAGATTAATTTCGATGTAGTTAATTTAACTCCTATCAAAGTCTAGGTGGATGGAAACTATATGTACTGATGGTCTTTGGACAATAATATATAATTTGGATTTTCTTCCCTCTGCTAGTCAAATTCATGTCATGCTCGTTAATTGTCTGTGTTATGTGGAGAACATGGAAACGACTACACAATGTTTGGCTTGGATTCTGACTACCCATTTTAGAATGGAATGTTATTTATGTACAAGGTTTTGGACTCTACCGATCTCTGTTGTTGCTACTGCATGATGTGAGCTTACAAAACTATGTTAATCTAGGTACAACTGCACTCATCTCGTCTCAAAATCAGATAGTGAAGAGTTCCATCATGTTAAAGGCTTCTGATCTTCAAGAAAAATAACTCTTCAACCTCTCTGCAAGGACAAGCACACTGTCAAGTATCAAGAGTGTTTCAATGAATAACTAATAAACGTATCCAATTCTTGTTCAAGAAAAGGCATGTGATAGCTAAGCAAAATAACACGTTTTTATGTTCTCCTATCGTTGGTATGAAAATGCATGCCATGTGAGCTAACACACGAAAAAAGTGAAGAACTCCGAATTTGAAAGATAATCTTGATTCGGTGCGATGT
The DNA here is from genome assembly GCA_002076135.1 of Xerophyta viscosa. NCBI lineage: Eukaryota > Viridiplantae > Streptophyta > Magnoliopsida > Pandanales > Velloziaceae > Xerophyta > Xerophyta viscosa. The sequence goes on from MJHO01000011.1 coordinate 1,213,643, forward strand.
TAGGAGAGTTGATAGTAAAATAGTTATCATTACGAATTTATTTGTAAACATTTTGTTATCGGTATTATTTTTTAAATAACATGATAAACATCAATGACATTGAAAATAACAGTGTAAATGAATTGTTTTCAATATTATTTGTTCAAGTATCTTTTTTTGCAAATTTTACATATATTATATTTACATTTTATGATATTATATATATATTTAACATTTTATATCATTAATATATATATAATTATATTATAAGAGCTTTCAAATATTACATAAACCAACTCCATCCAACAAAAATAAAAAAAAATAAAGCAAATAAAAGAAAATATAATACAATTTAGGATATAAATCAAAGTAATTTGAAGAATTTTTATTATATATATATATATCATTTAACATTTTATAACATTACATATAATACAATTTATGATAAAAGAATATTAAAAAAAAATATTCTTGGGAGATAACTATACCACGAGTTACCATATCCGCACAACTGCATCAAACCAAACACCAGATTTGGAACTGCAGGACTCAACTGCATCAAACCAAACAGCAACGTTCCAACTGCAGTAGTTTGAACTGCGCCTAACCAAACACACCTACTGCATTACAAAATCAGAAAATTACAACTCCCAGCATTTCTAACTGCTGCATTTCTAACTCCAATTCTCAACTACATCAAACCAAACAGCCCCTAAAGAGCCGAGCTTCTATACATACCAACATTAATATTATCAACCAATATTAGCTCAATTAATTAACGTGGACCGGGTAATTATGGCTAACTCCTAATGAAGAACAAATTATAAATTCGAATCATAGTAAACGTAAATTGAGAAATATTATCGTATAATTTAGTTCGATCAAAATATAAAATAAAAATCGAATTCGTCACAGAATGCGGTGATATTTACCGTATTTGAGTATTGGTACTATTCAATCCTCAATTGTGATTGAACAATTAGATCATAAATTTTATTAATTTTGATAATTTAATTCTACACTTAGATACTTTTTATATTTAATAGAAAACGATGTAAGAGATTATGTTGTCTATCTAAGAGGTGGAACATCTTATTGCATATATTTGTGAGAAATGTCTGAGTTTCATATCTATAAAATATCTCTGCAGCATTTTAATGATATTTACTAGGACTTATCTGGCTTTGTTGTTAAGATATTAACGGTGAATATGTCTTTCACTTATAATTGCTTAAAAATATGATTAGCTTAATCAATCAAAATTGATACCTTTTATTGATTCATAAATTTAGGTTACTAGTTACTACATAATATAAGCAACAATTTTTTTTTATTGTTTTAACCATTTAAATTATAAAGAAGAAAATCTAAATACGGTACGTATGGCTTACCTTGAATGCACCATAAGATCGGATGAGAATCCTCTGCATTGAATTCTATACCGCTCCGTATACTGACACGTAAATAAATATTTATATATATTTTTTAATATAAAAATTGTAAATTTTGATCAGATCTATAACTTTCATATTGAAAACTTTTTCAAAAATTGATCATAAATATATGTTTTGAGATTTCAAAGTCTTAACGGTTTAAAAATTATTTTAAAATTCGTTAAAATTTTGGAGCCTAAAACACATATTTAGGATTAATTTGTAGAAAAATTGTTAATATAAAAGTTGTACATAGAATTCGATATACGGAACGGTATATAGAATTCAATGTAGATAAACCTTATATACCTACAGTGAGAAGTAACAAAGTAAAAGTTAGATAATAAAAAAAAAGTCAAGACGTACAAAATAAAAATAAATAAAAAGATACTAATTTTAAAAATATCGGCTCAACATGCATCCAACTCAGCCCAAACTTGATCTGATTTTTTTTGGATGAATATTTTATTGAATGAGTAGGACCTAAACCCTAAATGTTGTTGATTGGCTCAAGAATTGCCACCTCTACGATCATTAGTGCAGCACTATAGCTACAAGGTCTTAACTACATTATATAATCATAATTTTATAATTTATATAATTAAAGTCATAATACTAACCGGATTTTAGACTGCATTTTCTTCTCTTTATGCTAAGTGTGACGCGTAGAGTCGACCATTGGGAGCTCGAGCTTGGTCTTGACTAATATTTTGAGCTCAAACGAGCTGAAGAATGGATGTATTTTGAACTTTGATAATTATTTTGGTCTGACATTACAACTTCCGGTTCTATTTTAAGACTCTCCATTTGAATATTTATAAATTAATATTAAAATCAATGACTTATTTAAACTTACTGAGCAAGCTCACTAGTTTCAACTCAGGCTCCTTGTAAGTAGTTCGATTCATTTTTACCCTATTTCACCCACCCTCACCCCAAGTCCTCTGAATATAATTTAACAAAATTATATTCTTAACAGAATGTAAGCTAGCAGAATGCCATAATTGACTGACTTGCAATATAATCCAAAATTTAACAGAATCCGATATTACCTCCACTTTTTTCTTCTATTTTTTTTCTTTTTCCATATCCTAGTTTCACGATCTTTAAGTAAGATCAATTGACCTCATTGGTCATATATTGGATTCGTTAATATATCTGATCTCTGGAAATGTAACCCTAATCTGAGGCACGCAGTATCTCCACATCCCAAAACTCCAACAAATATACGGCGTTCTCTATCTCCCCCTACGTTTTAATCCCTATTCCTACAGTCTTACAGAGGGGCTAGATGGCTCCGGCCATGGCGACGTCGAACGGTGCTGATAATGCTGCAGAATTAATCAACGGGAAGATAACCATGTACGTTGTTGTATGCGGGATCATTGCGGCAACTGGAGGTTTAATGTTCGGCTATGACATTGGTATCTCATGTACTTGAGGTTTTCTCCTAATAATTTTTGTTTTTTTCTTGAGTCGATCGCTTGTAATCTATAACCTTAAGAAATCCCCTGTATACGATGCTAAAAGAAATTACAAATTATACAATTAAAAAACAGAGAGAGAGAGAGAGAGAGAGCGTGAGGGGAAAACTATTTAATTATAGCGTATTCTTAAACTTCTGGCGCATCATATCTTTTTTGCAGGTCATTGGTTTACGTATGAACTGATTAGATATGCACGTTTTGTTTTTTACGGCTTTCTTAGCCTGTAACTAGATTGCATTGCATTTGCACCGCATCTATAGGAGGAAAATTACTCAGCGAATAACGTCAAATTTGCAGATTAAATCTCTATGGCAGCATCTCATCCTTTTTTATTCTCTTCTTTTTGTATAGTTTATTTAATGGAAGTGTATGTACCTAATTACACAGGAGGCGTAACGGGCATGGATGACTTTCTTAAGAAATTCTTCCACCATGTGTACGCGAGGAAGCAGGAGGCAAAGGAGAACAACTACTGCAAGTACGACAACCAGAACCTTCAACTCTTCACCTCCTCGCTCTATATTGCCGCCCTTGTGGCAAGCTTAGTGGCATCAAAGGTTTGCTCAAAGTACGGCCGGCGGCCCACGATGCAATCCGCCTCGATATTCTTCTTGTTGGGAGTCGATCTCACCAGCGCGGCCCAAAACCTAGCCATGCTGATTATTGGCCGCATCCTGCTTGGCGTCGGTGTTGGGTTCGCCAATCAAGCGGTGCCGTTGTTCCTCTCAGAGATCGCTCCTGTTCGCATTCGAGGCGCACTTAACATCCTCTTCCAATTAAACTGCACAGTCGGAATATTTATCGCCAACATTGTCAATTACTTAACCGCCAACTTGCACCCATGGGGTTGGCGGCTCTCTCTCGCTCTCGCCGGTGTTCCTGCTTTAATCTTATGCTTTGGCTCCTTGTTGATCGCGGAGACTCCAACGAGTTTAATCGAAAGGGAGAAGCTCAAGGAAGGACTCAATATGTTAAAGAAGATTAGGGGAGTGGAAATGTGGATATACGCGAGTACCAAGAGATCGTGAAAGCTAGCGAGATGGCGCGGCAGGTGAAGCACCCTTACCGCAATCTCATGAAGCGATCGAGCAGACCGCAGCTGGTCATCGCGATTGTTATGCAGATCTTCCAACAATTCACCGGTATCAATGCAATCATGTTCTACTCCCCGGTTCTCTTCCAAACCATCGGGTTCAAGAGTGATGCATCGTTGCTCTCCGCGGTTATCACGGGCACCATCAACGTGTTCTCCACGATAGTTTCAGTGGTTCTAGTCGACCGCGTAGGACGGAGGATGCTGCTACTCGAGGCCTGCGTTCAAATGTTTATCACGCAGATCGCCATTGGTTCACTGTTGCTCGTGAATCTGCAGACCTCCAACACGTTAAACCCACACTTGGCTACATTCGTGGTGGCACTGGTGTGCATCTATGTCTCCGGTTTCGCCTGGTCATGGGGCCCGCTAGGCTGGTTGGTACCTAGCGAGATATTCCCCATCGAGACGCGGACGGCGGGGTATTCCTTTGCAGTCAGCACCAACATGCTCATGACGTTCGTGATCGCGCAGGCATTGTTATCCATGTTGTGCCACATGCGGTCGGGCATCTTCTTCTTCTTCGCTGTGTGGATCGTGATCATGGGCATCTTCACCGTCTTTTTCCTACCAGAGACCAAGAACGTGCCCATAGACGAGATGATGGAAAAGGTCTGGAAGCAGCACTGGTACTGGAAGAGATACATGGGTGATGATGATAATGGGGAGCGTCAGCTAGACAGTGCTGAGAATGGCTCTGCTCAATAGATAATTGATGGATTTGGTATCTCTTAGTTCTTTTTTTTTTCTTTTTTTTTCTTTTTTTTGAATATATAGGTCAAGTGTCCATTTTAATAGTTAGATAGCTAGTTATTATCTTTTATTTTATTTTATTTTTTAGTAACTATTGGAGCTAGTGGAATAGCACTAGATACATGATGCAATTGTTAGGCAACATTTGACGGGTGTATGATTTGTAGGTTGTTTACTTAATTATATATGATTTGTAGGTTGTTTACTTAATTATAAAACCCCAATAACTTAAAATGTTGGTATTATTGTTATTATTTCTCCTGGACGCCTAGCTCAGAAACCAACCAGAAAAATGCTCTGCCACGTCACAATTAACACACAAATCCACCTGGCGCAACCTTAGCTCCTTCATATTATAATTCCTGAGAAAAACTGCTACATATTCAGCCGGGTTCTTCGAATTTTCCCTGTGTGCATAGACATTAGCATCGATCAGCAAAAAATAAAACTAATTTTAAAAAAAAGAATAGCATGAAGAAGGTTGGCGACTTGGCGGTGACAATGAAGGCAAGCTCCGGCGTCCTAAATGTCCAGACGTCCTCACTCGAGCTCAGAGGTGACGCTGTCAATCAACACGCTCCTAGATCACGGCCTCTCACGATCGAAATTTCTTCCGATACCCTCGTGTCAACCGTGTTAGAGTATATATATATATGTCTTAATATAATTTATAATTTTACTGTTTATTTTTTTTTAAACAATATATTTAAATAGGTATTCTAAGTTCTTTAAGCATGCATAGTATTTAAAGCTGTCTCAGTGCCATTAAATAAGTACATGGTCATTTAAGTCCAGTAAACCGCCTCTAAAGTATCATTTAAACTTCTAATTCAATCATGTTTGCAAAAATGGAACTTAATTTAGATGATAAAAAACAAACTGCTCAAAGTATATAGAAAGTTTTAATATCTAACTATGAAAATCAAGCCAAAGAAATTGGACCAAAAATTTTTGTTTACAAATGCATTATAGTAGTTCTAATTGCATTGATCGGACAAAATCTTCCACCGGAAGGAAAGAGAATGTGCTATTTATTTATATTTTCTTGCTTACTTTAATTTTCTTATAATCTTGATTCAAACCTTGTGTGTTTTGTTATTTTTTCTTATTGGTAAATTTTACTTTTGTTATTTTTTCTTTGAATAAAGTACTGCGATGGATCTTACAAAACCCTCATCAGTTTTCTTTAAAAAAGAACATTGAAGCCGGACGAATCCATAAAGCCAATAAATGTTAAGATTACCACTGGCTAGTGATCTATGGCACCTGAAAGTTAAAAAAATGACAAGTGTAAAAGATGATGGCTATTTAGCTAAAAGCTCTTGCATGATTCCCTCATTTAAAAAAAAAAAATCAACAAGATTACATATTCTTGTATTTGATGTACAAGAACTTAGTAATAAGTTTTTTTTTTTTTTTTTTAAAAAAAAAAAGTAAAACCTAAACCTGACCATTAATAAAACTCTTTATGTTTGGATTTTGTTTGTCTTAGGAATAATTAAAAAGGAAAATTATGGATAATCCTTATTTTTCTAAAGAGTTAATTTTTAACCCCTTCATTTTTTAAACTCAATAATAACCCTTTAATCTTAAAATTACTTATTTTTTAATCCTTCCATCGTTTAAATGGACACTAATGCTCATATCAATTAAACTATTAACAGATTTTTAAAAAAAAAATTTAAAACCTTCGAAATCTCCGGCAAAGCGAGGAAGTTGTCGATGGAGCTGCTGGCGAAAGTGGAGATGATCATGGCAGAGAGGTCGAGAGAGGAGGCGGAACTGCTCGTCGCCGGCAGCAAGGTGGAGGAAAGAGTTGTGATGGAGTTGTATAGGGTGTTGATGTTGATTGAGATGGACATGCATGATAGAGATGGTGAAGGCACTTGGAAGCAGGGGACACCAAAGGAGAAAGTTGAACAGGCCAACGCGAGATGCCGCCAGGCCATTCTTTTTGCTCTTTTGAAAACCCAAATGTACAGACAAAGCGATGGCGAGGTGGTGTGATAATCGGCGCCACCATCCGAAGCATTCAAAAATTTAAAGATTCATAAATAAATATATTAATAGTTTTATTAATAAAATTATTGGTGTCCATTTAAACGGTAGAATGGTACAAATAAGTAATTTTAAATTAGAAGTTATTATTGAATTTAAAAGATAGAAGGTTAAAAAAATTAATAATTTTGCATAGGAGTGTTCAATATATGTGTCCATATTTATTTTACTTTTTGTATTATTTAAAGAATTTTTTTGAGAGAAGTACAAATTTGTATATTAGTAGCTGTAAGTAATGGTAGATAATATAATACATAATATGTTCGAATACTATACATTTTTTTTTATTTTTGTTAATTTAATTTAACTTTTTTATTTAAATTTATCTCATGAACAAGAAATAGTAGATTATTCATTAACTTTTTATTTAACATTATTTTATTTTCAAATTTCTAAATGTTATATAACCTTTTATATTTTGATATTGCGTGCGAACCGTTCTTATCCTATGTTTATAAAATTATCATATTTTATATCTATATTGATACAGCCTGGACAATTAACGTAGACACGTGGCGACCCCAAAGCCTCAACCGACCTGCGCCACCACTGGATACGTGTGAGGTGCGACATAATAGGGAAGTGACCTCTGGACCCGTAGGTCGGCTTCGGCATACCGAGGCCGAGCTCGGGTTGGAGCCGAGGTTGACCTCGGCATCGACCGAAGTAACTTAGCTCGGCCGACCCCGGTTATCTAGGTTCCACGCAAAGACGGAGGGAAGTCCTTTTACGCCCGAGACCCGACCTCGGCCAGCCGAGGCCGAGGTCATCAACAGACCAAAGTCAACCCTGACTCCACCTACCGCATTGAATGCCCCTTAATGCAGACGTTCAATGTGCGTGTCAGAGACGCCGGCTACGTTAGGCGAAATCAAGTGCAACTAGCGGCGGAAGTGACAAGCAGACAGAGCTACGAACCTACGAGCCCTACCGACAAACCGCATTTATGACAGACAGAGGGAATGATTGGGGAAGCGACAGGAGGCTTAAGTGTCGACGTGGACCAATCGAGCCGCAGAAAGCAATCTCATCCTGACCGTCTGAAGCTCGGAATTACTCAACTATAAATTAGGAAGAGGGGGGGACCTTGATAAAGGGTTGGATTTCTTGACTTGCCTCATTTGTTAAACCACTAAAAGAGAGACGAGAGAGGATTTGTAAGCACTTCTTGACCCCGTGTAATAACAGCTCAGACAGCCGCGATCTTTTAGCCGCCGCGCACGTGCCGTTTTTACTCGGGACGTTCCGGGGTTTTCTACGTTAAGACTTCTCTTGGTCTTCCAACGCTTCATTCCGACTCCTTTCTCGCCTTAAATTTGCCCACAGTCATCGTCGACAGCGTCTTAAACTTATCTCTGGTCGCGAATCCGCGCGATCACATTTTGGCGCCGTTCCGTGGAAACCCACATTTCTGACCAACGTCGACGACGATTGGCACCGAAGGAGGTGACCCGAGAAGCCTCGGCTGCAGCTAGCCGAGATCGAAGATCGCAAGACCATGCCTCTGCGGGAGTTTGCCCGAATGCTAAGGACCACCCGCAGCGAACAACCACTACATATGAAACAGTGCGTTGCTATCAGAGGGAGGAACTCCAGGGCTTCTTCTCCCAACCAAGAAAGCCCCAGACGGGTAAACAAGTCGCCCCAGAACAACCGAGTACCCGGGAACGACGACAAGCAGCAGCGGAATCCCGCCCGAATGTCAGCGCGAGTTCTAGCCTTCAGCAGGCTCGGCCCCCACCTGAGCTCAGAGCCGTAGGTGAACCGAGAGCTCGACCAGGAAAGGGGAAAGAACCCAGCAGTGGTTTCAGGCCTCCCCCAGTGCAAGGTGCGGCCGGAGGAGCAACCACCTTCCCTGGGGATCCACGAAGGGTCTCGAAGGAGAAGGAAAAACGAAGTTAATTCGAGGGCCCGATCCCGCGTCGCCGAAGAGATCGCACAAAAGCTGTCACGAGAGACACCGTTTCGACGCACTTGCCATATGGTGGCTTTCGGAGAAGACACCGAATTGCATTCTCGGACGACATTACAAGGACGCGGGCCCCTGCCGCGGGAATTAACAAGCCCCCCAAGAATCTCGAAGTACGACGGGAAGACATCCCCTCAAGACACGTTCTCTGCTTCATTTGATGGCCATGAAGTTTATGAACTCAGCGAGGCGACCTACTGCCAGACCTTCCCACTCACCCTTGAAGGGCCAGCCAAACCTGGTTCACTGGCACGCCCGGGTCAGGTCAACTGCTGGTCGAGCCTAGTTGAAGCTTTCCAGACTCGCTTCTTTGCGAGCTCGGAGTTCCCGAAAGAGGCCGATAGCCTCCTCAACATAGTCCAGAAGGAAGGGGAGAGTGTCAAGTCCTTCTTCAGGCGTTTCTGCGACGAGCAGCGAACCATGAGGGACGTCGAGCCTAACTTCGCCCTCATGGCTCTCAAACGCGGAGTCAGACATCGACAGCTGCTGTATGACTTCCACACCAACCCCCCAGATACCCTCACGAAGGCATATGAGAAGGTGCGGCTGGCAATGGAGGCAGAGGAGCGTGAAGCCGAGCTCACTGGCGGACAGAAACGCCCCCGTCAAGAAGCCTCGGGGACTTCCCGGGCGACCAAGACGAAGAGCGACGTGGTGAGGACTGCTCCGGAGTCGAAGTACAGGAACTACACACAGTTCACTACGCCGATGAAGGAAATCTTGGCGATAGTGGAGCGAAGGCAGCGCCTCCCGGAACCACGCCCGATGTCGACACCGGCTAACAAACGTGACCGGTCGAAGTACTGTGATTACCACCGGACTCACGGACACCAAACAAACGCCTGCATTCAGCTCAAGGACATCTTGGAGCGCATGGCCCGAGATGGCGAGCTGCAGGAGTTCATCTCGAGGCCTAATCCGAGGGCCGAAGCCCAGCGAAATGAAGCCAGGAGAGGGAACGAGCCTCAGCATCAAGAGGCCCGAGCTGAACCCATTTTATTTCTGGCAGAAGGTTCGAGCTCGAGAAAAGCCTCGCGGAAAAGAAGTAGGGCGAGCTCCGCAACTACCGAGGTCCTTCAACTCAGTCACGGCGACCGGACGGGCTCGGCCAGTTTTGATATCACTTTCACTGACGCCGAGCTAGTCCCAGTGAATCACAGATGACGACGCACTGATAGTTTCCATGATCGTCGACCAAACCGCTAGAGGTCAAGAGAGTTATGATCGACACCGGGCATCCTCCAATGTTCTCTTCTACGACGCCCTGGTGAGGATGGGATTGTCAGAAGAAGATTTGACCCCCACCAGCAGCAACCTCTATGGCCTCGGCGGATACCGACCTCCACTCCTCGGAACAATATCCCTACCAGTGACTGTCGGCACCGAGCCTATCCTGAAGACGAAGATGGTGACCTTCACTGTCCTCACCTTGGCCTCGGCATATAACATTATCTTGGGAAGGCCGGGAATCAAGGCACTTCAGTTGGTGACCTCCATCCCACACCAGCGCGCCAAATTCAAAACGCCGCAAGGGGTCGGCGAGATCCTAGGTGACCCGGCTGAAGCTCGTCGATGCTACAAGAGAAGCCTCCGGAGGAAGGAAGCGTTACCAGTCGAGACCCTCGGCTCCAAGGAAGAAGACATGAAAATTAGCGGCCCGGCCGAGTTAACCTTGAAGGTGCCTCTCGACCCGATGTCATCTAAGCCCGACAAGCACCTTCAAGTGGGGGAGAAGCTGGCCGGCTCCGAGTTTCATGAAGTTGTGGAGTGCCTGAGGGAGAACGCCGAACTATTCGCCTGGTCCCCATCTGACATGCAGGGTTGGATCCGAAGTGGTGGTGCACCAACTCAATATCGACCCCAAACCACAGGCCAGTGATAAGAGAAGGAAGAGGTGTTTTTGTCCGGAGCGTAGCGGCTATCAAGGCGAACTCGACAAGTGCTCTCGGCCGGTTTCGTGAGGGGTCGATTACCCGGAAGTGGCTGGCCAATGTCGTCTGGTTGAAGGCCTCGGGCAAATGGCGGTATGTGCATTGATTCACACGACCTCATACAAAAGCTTGCCCGAAGGACAGCTATCCCTGCTCGTATCGCACCTCGTCGACGAAACTTGCACGGCCATCGTGAGTCCTCAGTTTCATGACGCCTTCTTCGGGATACAACCAGGTGAAAAATGCACCCAGGCGACGAGGAGGAAACGCAGCTTTCATCACCCGATTACGGCCCTTTTTGTTACACCGTCATGCCCTTCGGGTTGGAAAAAAACGCAGCGTCCAAACCTTCCAGGGCATAGACGTCATCTTCAAACCTCCTAGGGCACCGGTCGAGCGTCGTGGACGACATCCTCGTCAAAAGCAAGAAGGAAGAGCGATCACGCTTGCCGAACCTCCGAGCTGCTTCGAACTTGATGAGAAGTACCATTATGCGGCTGAACCCGGAGAGTGCGCATTCGGAAAGTTCTCGGCGGGCGCACAAGTTCCCTGGGAATATGGTGAAACTCCGCCGCCAAGGCATCGAGGGCGAACCCAGACAAGATAAGGCAATTTTGGGTGCCTCGAGCCTGAGGACGTACCGACGTACGAGATGCGGAGAGTCACTGCCCTTGCGTCGCTTCATCTCTCGCTTGGTGACCGATTGTGCCGCCCTTTCTCCGAACCCTCAGAGGAGCGACGAAGAAGATCTATTGGGACGATGATTGCAAGATGGCCTTCCAGAAGTTGAAGACTTTTCTGACCGAGCCACCACTGTTGGCGGAGCCCGCAAACAAGGAAGAAGATTTATGGCTTTTATAACTGGGATGTCGGTTGGTTAAGAGCTATCAGCTCGGTCTTGGTACGTGAGGAGATGGAACACAGCCGATATATACGTCAGAGTGGTGTTGAAGACGTGAGAGACCGTTACAACCTCGGCGGAGAAAGTTGTCCTACGCCTCGTTGATCACGGATCGGCGTCTACGACCCTTTCAAGCACACTCCATTCCATGTACTAACCGCACCAAACCCCTTCAAGGACAATTCTCGCCAAGCCGGAAGTCTTCAAGGATGCGACTAACGAAATGGGCGGTGGAGCTCTCCGAAGGTTCGACAATCAACTACCGACCACGACCTGCAATCAATTTCCAATGCCTTGGCCGACTTCAGTTGTGAGATGACCAACGCCGGTTACAACTTCCCTGAGGAGCAGCTGGCGCCTCGATGTAATCTCCGACGATCAACTTGCTGGTCCCTTTACTCTGATGGATTCGATCGACTTCGGAGAAGCGGCGCCGGTGTGAACTCACGAGCCCAGGCGGGGCTCGGCTCGAGTACGCACTAAGGCTTCACTCTTCGGCTCCAAACAACGTCCTGAATATGAAGCCCTCCTGGCAGGGGTCAGCTTGGCCCTTCGCCTGGGGGTGAGGAACCTCCGCGCCTACACCGACTCTAAATTGTAGCTGAACAAGTTCGCCGGGAGCTTCGACAACCCGAGGACGACACCATGGCTGCCTACCTCCGGGAAGAAAAATTCAATCAGTTGCAGCCACACTTCGCCACATTTGAAAGTCCGGCACATACTCGGGGGGAAAAATTCTGAAGCTGAGATGCCCTATCCAAGCTTAGCATCTGGGGAGCCGGAGAGGGGACGCCGGCCACGATCCTGCTGGAAGAACTTCCTTTCCCTGCAATTAACGACACTGAAGTCCTGGTGCTGGATGTCGCAGAGAATTGGATGACCCCCATGCTCCGCTACCTCGACTCGGGCGACCTACCGGAAGACAAAAAGGAAGCCTGAGAAGCTGAAGAGGAGGGCCACGCGCTTCGTCATTATCGAACCATCGTACGAAGAGCTTATTCAGCACCCTACCTTAAATGTGTAGGTCCCGACGTCGCGCCTCGGCTCCTTGAAGAAATCCATGAAGGTCTCTGCTCTAACCATGTCGGAGCTCGGGACCTGGCGCAAAAGTCTTCAGACGGGATATAGTTGGCCGACCATCCTTGCCGACGCAGAGCCTATGTACGCCGATGCGAGAAATACCAATTCACGCCAAGGTATCCCACTCCGCGAGCTCATTAGCAACATCTCTCTCCTTGGCCTTTTGTCAATGGGGGATCGACATCCTCGGACCCCTACCAATTGCCATCCGCCAACAAAGGTTTCTTATCGTTGCGGTGGACTACTTCACAAATGGATAGAGGGCCGAGCCTACCGCAACAATTTCGGCCGAGCTGTCCAGAAGTTCTTGGAAAATTTATAGTCAGGCCGCTTCGGCATCCCCAAAGCCATCGTCAGCGACAACGGAGACAGTTCGAGAGCCCCCGAGGTGGAGGACTTTCTGCAGCAACCTCCACATAAATACATCGCTTTATCGTTGTTCATCTGCAAGCCAACGGACCTTTGCTGAGAATGCCAACCGAATATTCTTAGAAGGGGCTCCGGAAGAAACTTGGAGGCAGCTGCAGCGTCTTGGGTTTCGATTTTATTTTTGTTTGCAAAGCGTCTCTGGGATACCGAAACACACCGCACGTGGCAACAGGAGGACCCCCTTCAGTCTGACTTTATGGCACCGAGGCAGTAATTCCAGTAGAGATCGGCGAGCCTTCCCTACGAGTGGAATACTACGATGAACTTAGCAACGCTGAGAAACGTCTCAGCGACCTCGACCTTCTTGATGAAAAGAGGGAGGTCGCCTACATCAGAGCTGAAGCTACAAGCAACGAACATACCCAGCATATACAATGATAGAGTTGAAACGGGCCTTCAAGATCGGCGATCTGGCTACTTCGGAAGTCAGGAGCCTACTTACAAAGCTCGGGGCCGAACTGGGAAGGACCATACAAGTTCAATAAAGTGGGAAGGGAGCATACGTCCTCGCCACCTAGAGGGTCAAGCGTACCTCGGACGTGGCACGTTTCTCCAACCTGAGGCGCTACTACCAGTAGTAGCCTCGGCCAATTTTTGTCTTTTGTTCAATACTCTTGTATACGTCGACCCAAAAAGGCCGACAGAAGTGTAAACACTACCGAAAAGGTAATGAAAATCTTTTCCACTAACTCTTTGCCTTTTCAAACTTTCTTCACTGGAAATACTGGGTGGTGACCCTAAAACACCTCGGCAACGGCATCTCAGGATGACCGAGGCCGAGGTGGGGGAACACGAACCGGGAAGCTCAATACCGCAACCTTCCCTCAAAATACCACGGACTTAGCCTCCTTCAAGAGACGAGTCCGAGGTAGATAGATCGATCCCTCAAAATACCACGGACTTAGCCTCGGCAAAGAGACAAGTCCGAGGTACAGAGATCGACGCTGGTGGCGACCTAAACGCCTCGGTCTTAGCCTCCCACAAGAGACGGGACTGAGGTGAGGATACGCAGGCCAGGGATTCCCGAGGCGCGTTTTCCCGAATGCTACGACCTCAGTCCTTTAGAGCTTCGAACTCGATGTGGGAGAACACCCCTTAAACTCGCCGTCATGCTTGCTGTCGGCGACCTGGGCTAAAACCCCTTACCCACGCCTCAATGATTCGACCATGGACTTTGCAAATAACCAAGGCCGAACCGGGGGGAAGTGGGGCGTGAGGAAGATAAGATATGCAAATGACTGAAAAGCATACACAAAAAAAAAGAGACAAATGCACACAAATGCAAATATGAAATGTTGCCATAATGGCGAACCTCATATATATATATATAAAAAAAAAATTGTTTACAAGATCTGTGCCCCGGACAAGCCCCGGGGAAAGCAAAAAAAAAATAAATAAATAAATAAATCTTAAATTACAGAAGGGCAGATGGCTGGCGAGGGTCTTCAAGTCGGGGGTCGGCGGTCACCAGGGGCATCACTCGGGGGAATGGAAGAGGCAGAGGCTCGGACAGTCGATAAGCGAATCTCTTCCACGGCCTCCGCCACTGCGGTCTCGTCCAAGAATTGGAGTTCGGTGACCCCGAGGTGCTGCTGAACTCGACGACGACACTCGTTGGTGCAATCGACGACCCAGTCAACGGCATAACACTGGAGAGCCTCCTGATATTCAGCTGAGGCCTTGAACTCCTGGACCGCCCGAGCTCCCGCCAACAATAGCTCTGCATCCTTCACTGCGAGGGCCTCCTGGAGACGGGCAACCTCGGCTTCAGCAGACCGAGCGGCCTCTTTGGCTTTTCCTGCTTCGAGTTCGGCGTACCGAGCAGCCTCGGTGGCTTTCGTGGCCTCCCCTACAGCCTCTTCCCGAGCCTTCTCCGAAGCTTCGGCGGCCACTCGATGGGCTTCAGCTGCAGAACGAACTTCGGCCACCTTTTGCCGCGGCCACCTTCTCCCTGTCAAAGCTCTGACCGGAGCGCCGACCTAGGGTCCGGCTGCCGAGCGTTCTGCAGCAGGGCCTTTCTGACGAAGCTCGATTTCTGCCGTTCCAAGACCGCTCCACCGTCACGCACGGGCGAGCTCTCGATTGTCCTCTGGCCTCCAAGTCGCCTTCACCACCTCGAGCTCCTCTTAGCAGCTCCCCTCACCTTTCCTCATCTAACGAAGAACGGAAGGTCGATGAGGAGTTGTCCGCCAGAAGAACCGCCGATGAAAGGCCGAGCTCAACACCATTTGCTGTTCAAAGCCAAATGAGATGTTTAAAAAAAAAGAAGAGGAAAGACAGAAAACGCTTTGTACGGCGAAGGCAGGCACTAACCGTGTAGGTGGAGGCCATCAGTCGGAGACGCCAGCTCCTGTCGCCGAACCTGGTCCGCATCATCATTGGATCAGCTGGCAGGGACCCCTTTGCAAAAACTCGGTCGAACCGCTGTAGTTCGGTCGACGACGAACCGAACCTCGTAGCTCCAGTCGGGCCGATATATGTCTCGGCTGACCGACCTCGAGAGATGTCAGCTACGGTACGTGCTCAGGCGTGCTCGGGCTCAGCGGGGCCCTTTCCTTTCTCCGCCGCCGTGGCCCTTTCGACGCGGGTTGGCGGGTCTGCTCCAGCACGTTTTACGTGCTGAGGCCTCTTCTGTCTCACCGGCGTAGGCCACAACCAGTTTCGAACTACCTCGGGGCAGGCGGAGCCGGCAGGCCTCTCAGCTAGCGAGTCGTGTCCCTTCGCTAACCCTGACCTCGCGATCTTCGGGAGGAGAACCAGCGGTGGTGGGAGGAGGAAGAGAAGAGATGGGGGCGACTCGGAGCGGAGGGCTCACCTCGATCACATCATCATGCCCGCGAGCCGCGCCGGGGGCTGCCCTGGCCCTTAATATCGCTGCTACCCCGCGCACCGGGCCAGACGTCCTTAGGTGCCGTGGTGACGACTGAGACCTGGAGCGTGAGGACTCCGACGAGACCTCCTCGACTTCGGTGGGTCGAGGCGCCTCGGGGCGCTACAGAGGTTGGCACTCAGACCCGGAAGGCAGGAATCGCTCTGGGGCCCTGCTGGGCAAACCGGGGGAGGGGCCTCTGGTTCCCACTCCTCTTCGACGGTGACGTCGGCCGACGGCGCTACCTCCGGGGGATCGGTGGACAATGGTTCGAAGAACTCCTCCAGACGAGGCGCGGATGACGCCCTGCCCTTTCTGCCTCCTTTGCTTCTCTGGCTTGGGGTAGCGGACTGGGAAGACCCCGCCTCGGCGCCGTTCTTCGATCCCGCCTTCGTCGCCAGCTTTTTCTTGGCGCCCGTCGGCAGCCGGGCGTAAGAGGGAGATCCCGTAGCGCCAGTTGCAAGCCCTCTGATTCAAAGAAGCGAAGGTCAGTCGAGTAAGCAAGTTAATTTGGGACCACGACGTTGATCAAGGAAGCAAAAGACTACCTCGTAGCCAAGGGAGCCGAAGCAACGCCAGCACTTCAGCCGGTGGGGCTCACGGAAGCATTCAGCCTCTCCCGTAAATGCCAAGGAACATCGCCAGAGAGTGTCGAGCTCGATCCCCCGCGACATTTACGTAGGGCACCTGTCAAACATTCGGGTTCGGCGTCCGCCCTAAGTCGGCGAACTCGTCCTCGGCCTACACCGCACGAAGAAGAATCTCTCCTTCCACCCCTTGATGGAGGAGTCCTTCGGCTTGATCGCTTTGGTGCGTCCACTCCGACCTCGGACGTATTACCCCGCCGCGGAGTGCGGCGGACTCGAGCGTGCAAAAAATACACCTCCATAGATCGAGGAGAGGGAAGATTTTTCTTGCTGTTGCGGCAGATTGTATAAAAAGCCCGTGGCCCAATGGAAAGGTATTTGCGCACGAAGTGGGTAGGGAAACAAGACCATAGGCCTTGAAGAGAGACAGCGAAGAAGGGTCAAAAGGGGAAGCTGGAGGCCAAGGCGCAGGTGGTCGATACATCATGGCGAAGTCGCCTTCAAGACAGAAGTCATGCGCTCATGAGGGAGAGGCGGACGAGCTTTGACTTCGGGGCCCCATCCGAGCTTGGAACCCCACTGGTCCAGGACTCGAGCGCTGACGGAGGAGACGACCTCGTCAGGACTTTGAGGTTTAGAGGTGGCTTCGGACGACAGCAGGCCTTGGCACCGCCGCGGAGGTATGCGAACGGAGAAGACTGTCCGGCGGCGACAGGAGGTGCCGCTGGCGGGAGTGAGAAGTGGAAGGCGCCGTTACGGCCGCCGTCGTCGGGGGACAGAATCCTCCGCGCTCCGGCGACTCGATAGTACGAAGCGTCGAGGTGCCTTAGCGCGGAGGAGACATTGGGAAGGAGAATCTGGAGAGAGAAGGGTCGACAACGAGCCAGGGAGTTAAGGAGAGGGAGGAAATCACCAGGGGAAGATGGCCGGAGTCGGAGAAGACGACGGCAGATCGGACGGGAGCAAGGAAGTTCGAAAATCGCCGGAGCAGGGAATGGACGAAGGTGAGTCGAAAGAGTGCGGTGCTCGAGGCGAAGCTGCAGCAGTTATCGACCGTTCTCGCCTCGGGAAACGGCGAAATCGCGCAGGTCCGACCGATGCCCGCCACGCGCCCTCCGACTCACCTCGATGCCGACACGTGGGGCGACCACTTACCGGTAAACCGGCTGTACCCCGTCAGTGCTTTAGCTTCCTTCGCAAGCCTTGACTTCGCGCGGGAAAACTAGCGCGCAATGGAGCCCTTTGAACTTTCCGAAGGGGCCGAACTGCTATCACAGGCTGAGGTGGCCAGGCGTACTGCGAGGCCGACGGACGATCCGAAACTCTACTAGGACGACCTCGGCTCGGCCGTCGGGGGGCAACTGATACAGCCTGGACAATTAACGTAGACACGTGGCGACCCCAAAGCCCTCAACGACCTTGCGCACCACTGGTACGTGTTGAGGTGCGGAACATTAATAGGGAAGTGACCTCTGGACCCGGTACGGTCGGCTATCGGCATACCGAGGCGAGCTCGGGTTGGAGCCGAGGTTGACCTCGGGCATCGACCGAAGTAACTTAGCTCGGCCGACCCGGTATTCTAGGTTGCTACGCAAAACGAGGGAAATCCTTTTACCGGCCCGAGACCCACCTCGGCCAGCCGAGCCTGAGGTCATAACAGACCAAAGGCAAACCTGATCACCTACCGCATTTAATGCCCCTTAAATGCAGACGATTCAATGTGCGTGTCAGGAGGACGCCGGGTAGTTAGGCGAAATTCAAGTGGAACTAGCGGCGGAAGTGACAGCAGGCAGAGCACGACCTACGAGCCCTAGCCGACAAACGCATTTACTGATACAGACAGAGGGAATGATTGCGGGAAGCGACAGGAGCTAATGTCGACGCTTGCGACCAATTCCGAGCCGCGCAGGAAGCAATCTCATCCTGACCACCATCCGAGCGTCGGAGTTACTCAACTATAAATAGGGAAGAGGGGGGACTTGATAAAAGGGTGTTGGATTTTCTGACTTATGCCTCATTGTAAACCACTAAAGAGAGAGAGAGAGAGAGAATTTGTAAGCACTCTTGACCCCGTGTAATAACAGCTCAGACGCCGGCGATCTTTAGCCGCCGGCACGTGGTTTTTCACCTCCGAAGGACGTTCCGGGGTTTTCCACGTTAAGACTTCTCTTGTCTCCACGCTCTTCCGACCTCCTTTCTCGCTCCTAAATTTGCCCACGTCATCGTCGACAGCGTCTAAACTTATCTCGGTCGCGAATCCGCGCGATCATATATATTATGTCCGGAGTACCCATGTCAGTGCTTTCTTAAGAGTGTGTTTACTTATATGAGAAGTGAGGAAAGTGAGACAAGTGAGAAACTCACTTGCTTCACTTTTTCTATTTACTTGAAAAAAAAAGTGGAAAAAGTGACTTTCTGCACTTTCTAATTACTATTCATTTTAATACATTTTTTACTTTCGCCACTTCTCTTCAAATTGAAGAGATGTAGGAGAAGTCATAATTGCATACAATTGAATATAATAATAATAATAATAATAATCATATATTAATTTATTGTTAAAATAAATTATTTATAATAAAATATGTTAGTATATAATTAGAATAATAATATATTATTAAATAATAAAAATAAATATAATGTATCATTAAAATAATAATATTAATAATCAAGTATACTAATAATATAATAATAAAAAAAATACATGGTATATTAAAATAGCATTAATTATAATAAAATATATATTATTATATATATAATAGATAATAATAATAATATTAATATTGTTATCATATATTAATATTAATAGTAATAATAATAATATTACTATTATTAATATATAATAACACAAATATACTTTTAATAAATTATTGATTTTAAATATTATATTGATATTTTAATTTATATATATTAATAATATTAATATTTAATATATATAATAATATATAATTATTATTTATATTATATTTTAAATCTATTTCATCACAGTTTAACAAAAAAACTCAACTACTTTTTCACCATTTTCTACTATTTCATTTTTCTCTCATTTTTTTTTTATCCATTTATTTTATTTGTTCCATTTTTTCTTAAAGTAAACGGCCCCTAATTGTTGCCATTGGTTAATCCAAGAATCGTTTCCAAAACCAGTGTTGTCTCCACACCCTGCTGGCCATCTCCTCGATGGGTACGTTTTTCGTCTCCGGCAATAAGAAAAAGACAAATAGGGACATGATAGTCACCCAAGCCGAGAAGAATGCAAATATAGCGTATTCGAGGAGGCAAAGCGCCGAGAGGAATGCTTGCGCAAAGATAAAGGTGAAGAGAAGGTTGACGCACACCGCCACACTCTGCCCGGCCGACCGTGTTTCTAGCGGAAACGTCTCGCTGGGTATCAGCCACCCTAGCGGCCCCCATGACCATGCGAAGGACGATACAAACGTGCATACCATGACCACAACTAGGATCGCATACCCTTTGCTTAGGTTATCAGAGTGGTCAGTAACTTTGATGCCCAACACCACTGCAATCACTACCTGAGACAAAAACATCTGCACGCCGGCCTCGAGAAGCAGTGCCCGTCGTCCCACTCGATCGACTGAGTAGATGGAGACCACAGTGGATACGACATTGACCGCGCCGGTGATGACGGCGGAGTAGAGAGACGCATCACTTTCGAACCCGAGGGTGTTGAAAAGCACGGGGGCGTAGAACATGATGGCATTGATACCGGTGAACTGCTGGAAGATCTGGAGGAGGACCGCAATGACGAGCTGTGGCCTATTGCGGCGGGCAAGCAGGTTGCGGAATGGGTGCTTGACTTGTTGCGCTGCGTGACTCGCCTCGACGATTTCTTGAAACTCGGCGTCGACGTTGTCCGTGCCGCGGATGCGCTTTAGCACGGCACGGCCTTCGTCGAGCCGGCCACGCTCGATGAGGCTGTTGGGGGTGTCCGTCACCATAAGAGCGCCAACAGTAAGAACTACTGCCGGGATACCGGCAAGGGCTAGTGACAGGCGCCATCCCCATCCATGGATCCTGCATGAAGACAGTACAGATATATAAGATCTTTATTCAACACCGAACAATATGAAGTAGCTGGTGCACAAGCATTGGCCGTATGCGTTGGTTGGTTTCATACAAACATGGAGTGTTCTTACTTGGCTGTTCCATAGTTGACGAGGTTGGCGAAGAGGATGCCAATGGTAACGTTAAGCTGGAATAAAATGTTGAAACCTCCACGGATTCTAGTAGGTGCAATTTCGGAGAGGAAAAGAGGGACGGCCTGAACAATAGCAGAGGATTGCAGTTAGTGTGACATCGTGATGCCTATGGACGGATCATATATGATGATTAATACATGCACTTGAAATTATTCAATAACTGATTGGAGGGCAAATCTATCTTTTCAAAACCGATTTGTCCGCAAATTTGATGGGTAAAAGGTAGGACAAGTAACTCGGAAATTATTCAATAGGAATATCATGGTTTGATCTCCATGGATCACTTCTGTCGGGGCACTCCCCACCTTCATACTTCATAAAAACAAATGGTCAATGTCTGAACCAAGATAAGAAGGGAAAAATATGCCAAAAACAACTACGCTTGCACGCCAAAGAAAAGGAGAAGTTTTACGGTGCTCCAGTTATAAGTTTCGGTTCGTCCATCCAACTTAATAAAATTTATATTTAGATATATACTTTGGCAAAAATTTTGAACTATAAAATTATTAAAAAATTAAAATACATAATTTTGTATTTCAAAATAATTTTTTTAAAAAGTTAAATAATATGTCAAGTAAATAGACAAAATACTACCAAAAATAAATTAATATACGTACAACCAATTTCGTTAATCATTTAAGATATATCATATGATATTTTTCAATAATATTTTGATTTATGAAGTTATAAAAAAAAATTGAATAACTTTGTAATTACGAAATTTTCCAAAAAGTGACTATAAATATGACTTTTAATGAGTTTGGTACAACTAATGAAACTTATATCCGAGCATTGTAAAATTTTGCTTAGATACTAATAGAAGAACCTTAGTTATATATACTTTACAAAAAATTAACAGATAATTACATAGCAAAAGAATATAAGTTCATGGGATGTAAGCAGAAGATTATAGGCATTTTGTCGGAAAGCTCCTGCTTTGCAAATATTTGTCAAATAAACCACTGCTTTGTTTTGAAAAAACTAACAAAACATGTATATGTAGGTATGTTTTTTAAGAAAAATTTGATATTTAAAAAAAATAGGTTTAATGTGCTCCAACACTTTATATTCAAAAAAAAAAATTTAAACAATAGTTTCCAATAGATATCTTGAGCCCTCCAAAACTTTTGCAATATGTAAGAACTTTAGAGACGTAAACACCAATTTAGAATTATTTTTAAAAAAAATATAATTCAAAAGACGTAGAACTCATGAAATCTGCTTTTTGTATTCAATTGTTTTTTTTTAAAAAAGTGTTTGCAAATGTCTGTTTTGGTTTATTAATAATTACATAAAAAGGAATTTATTTGGAAAATCGGTTAAAAGTAAGGGCTGCTTTAACCACCAAGATTTTTGAGTAAATAAATGGAAGACAGATCATTACCTGGTTTGTGAATCCAACACCGCAACCAAGGAGAATTCTGCCGATAATGAGCATAGCAAGGTTCTGGGCAGTGCCATTGAAGATGACACCGACGATGAAGAAAATGCCAGCGATGAGCATGGTCAGTCTCCGGCCCAGGCTTCGTGTGGTGTAGGACGCAAACAAAGTTGAAGTCAACCCGGCGAGGTACAAAGAAGAGGTGAAGAGTTGGAGTCCCTGGTTATCATACTTGCAGTAGTTGCTATCTTCCCCTGGCTCATGCTTCCTACGGTACACCACTGGAAAGAATTTCTTCAAAAAATCGTCCATCGATGTCACACCACCTGTGTGCCAGCAAAAATATTTTTTAAAAAATTAAATTATTGAATAAGTGATTAATAAATCGATAATATATGATAAATCAAGATACAAACAAAATAAACATACTCGTCCATTATTAACGAGAGTTGAGAGCTGAACGTCCCTAAACTTGCACTAATAAGAGTCACTTAATTTGAAACCAAATAAATTATTTGATAACAATCATTAATTATGAAATGATTTTAATTACTTGTCTGGCCTAGAAAAGCCACCACCAGATGTCTTCCAACTTCCAAGTCAAAGATGCTATTATTTTCGCAGGAGTTAAGTCATCACAAAATAATGCAGTATGTGAATGAGTACAATTTAGCAATCCAGCAAAGACTTGACTTCATTCTGTTTAAAGATAAGAAATGGGTGATTAGTATTAAAATAAGCTTCCACAAATATACGTTGTGATGTGTATATTAATATATTAAGCGCGCACCCACACATATTATATATATATATATATATTATATAGTATATATATATATAATATAATATATATAATATATATATATATATATATATATATATATATATATATATATATATATATGCACCCGTCATGTCTATTTCTAAAATAACAATAACAAAATTAAGATTAATTAATTAAATAAAATTTATAAATATAAAAGTCAAAATTTCACAACGACATACATATTCTGGTTGAGTAAATAGAATATTAACGAATTAGAGAGAGGGGGAGAGAGAAAAAAGAGGGCGAAATCTCTACTGTTTGAGGGAGAGAAAAAAATAAACGATTTTATAATTTTATATAGAATGTAATCCTCATAAATATTATGATGGTAATTATTTAATATAACTTAAAGTTACTTCGACAGTTAAATAATTAATATTGAGATAATTATATATATATATACATATATATATATATATACATATATATATATATATATCATAATTTATTTTGCTAATTGTAGGAAAATAAAATTGCTTTGTACTAAGATCTAATTAACCAAAAAAAGGAAAGTAAAATGCTTGCATTTTCAGTTGGGATCAAACAACGAAGCCATAAGCAAAAACTCCTTTGAATCCCCCGAGAGAAGTTTCCTATAAGGAAATAAACTCATTTACTTTTTCGTGTGGGGGGTGTGTGTGTGCGTTTGCGCATCAATAAGTCTAGGACAAGATCATCTTAGAGCAATTCTAATGTATGGAAGAATCAAATGAATTCTAGAAATCTTTTGTTTTATTAACTGTCGAGACCATTCTATTAAGTTCAGTTAACAATAGATATGTATATGATTCACAGAAAACCTAAACACCATAGAAAAGTCCATGAGAGAGATGGAATAGGCTGTAGGCATCACCTGAAACTCCAATGTCGTAGCCGAACATGAGCCCTCCAGTGGCCGCCATGAAGACAATCACAATAGGCGTTATGCGCGCCTCAAACTGCGTCCTGGACCCCGCCGGAGCCGAAAAACCTCCCGCCAGCATGACTTAATCTCTAAAAGTAGAGCAACAAGGAGTTTATCTAATCCGGATAGATATAGGATCAAAGAGAGATGGAGAGAGAACAAGTACGGGAAAGCGGGAGAAATCACCGTAACAGCACAAAAAGGTCTAGTCTTATTAGATTTTCTATATAAAGAAGAGAGGAGCTGCGTGGTGGTTTAAGTAGAGCTTAGAGAGCTTGCTAATACTAAATTTTGGAATACTTTTCAAAGGATAAGGGCCTCCCAATAATTCCACGACAAGTCTGAACATCTAGTTTTCTTTTTAATTTTTTTTTCTTTTTTGATATAATGAATATTTCGTCTACTGATGGCTGGACAGTCAATCAAGGGCACTTAGTTTAGGCAGCAGGACTATTTTTTATTGCAATCAAAATAATAGTTTTTGGTGTTTTGAATTTGAAACATGATTGTGTTTTTTTTTTCTTCAATCACAATATATCGATCTCTTAAGCAAAATGGTCGATCAATAACCGATGAAAGTTGGATGCAGAAAGTTACATGACTGTCTGCCAGACGCCGGTTGGAGTAGCTCAGCGTGACACCGACCGATTACGTACTTGATCATTTGAATTTATGTCATCAACGACCTCGCCTAAACGACGTCGGCGATGTTTGGATGCTTACTGACCGACGGGCCGCCGATAAGTGAGGGCATTTAGGTCATCTTATATATATATATATGTCGTTCCTTCCGGAGCCCAAAAAAAAAAGAAAAATCCTCTTCAATTAGCAGGGGCAAAAAGTGGCTTTATGCATGGAGTTCACCTTTGTAAATTAGATTAGTGTATCACAATTAATATTGTGGATGGTTGTCGATCAATAGTTCGAAGCCTAAATTTACTGTAGGCTATTACTTATGCCAATTAAAAGATGGGTAACTCATTTTTGCCAGTCAAATTAGAATGATACATATCTATAATACTGCGATTCATTTATTAGAGCACTCTGAGAATGGATCGTCTAAAATACTATGATTTAGTTCCAAAAGACTATTATTTCAAAGTACAGGACTATCATACATATCCAAAAACAACCACCAGTAGAAAGTCCCGTAAAGACACGGTTTAGGGAATAATACTATCATGCATATAACCGAATATTGCTAAGCTACATATAAAGTTGCCCCTTTTAGGAGTTTAAGTATAGTTGGGATGACTAAACAGATATATTGCACATAGGCGGAACAATTGTTTGCCTAATAATTACATGGCACTATGGCAATGTTGACAAGAACGAAAACATTTTTTTTGCTATGCATGGTTCTCTAAATTTGTAGGACTTTTAAGATAGAGACCCTCCAAGAGAGCTTTTTTTTTAAAAAAAAAAAAAACAAAGAAAGAAAAAGTACCAACAATATATGGCTGCTCCGTCAGTTCCTTCTAGCGGTCCTACTGGCTGTCCTAACAGTTAGGATACATGAGATTCACCATTTTTGGTTGGTTGTAAACACATTTGTAAGATAATGCAGTTAATTAGCTCCACATTCGTTTAAATTTTTTAATTTGCACATCAGTTAATGTAATAAAACAAGAGATTAAGTAATGAGGAATTTTGTATACTCTTTTGGGGTGAGATTGCAATTCCCACTCCCCCCTCCCAACCCCCTACCCCCTTTCCTTTAGGTAGAGATACTAATTTAGCCCGCAGCCCATACCACAGTCCGGCTCGCTGGGCAGCGGCCTGGCCTGTCCTGCGAAGCCGGCCGTACGGCTACGGGCCGGCCCGCCTTACAGGCCGCGCGAGCCGGGCTGAAAAAACCAGCTCGCTCACGTGGAGCGGGGCGGCCCGGCTCGTGAGCGAGCGCATCATTGCAACGGCCAGTCGTTGTGCTGTCCATCTGGCTCGGCTCAGCCCGGTGGGCTGCCGGCCGAGCTGAACCGGCCAGCCCTGCCGTAGCAGCCGTACGGGCTGGCTTGGGCCCGCACGGTTTGCAACACTACCTTTAGGAAGAATCCAGATTATCTGTCTTAATCTCAGTCCAATCTTGTATCTCGTTGCCTTGCGCTCTTCAACTTGAACACCGAAGCGGGAACCACAAAAACTGGCTTATTTTGCTAGCGCAGTTAAGGGAAGCAATTTACGATATTCTATATGTTACTCTCTAATAAGAATGCTATCAAGATTCAAGGAGAGGATGTTCTGAATCTACATGTCTGCTTCCTATTCTACCCTTATCCTGTTGAGACAATGACAGCCATCCCTCTATTAGCCAAAAAGTCCAATTACTTAAAAATAATAGCAAGAAACACCACGACACAAGTTTTTCAGAATAAAGTTAAAAGATCCATGAATCCAAATTTCGATCGAAATAGTGATGAAGCTGAATTGGCAAAGATGTTTATAAAAGTGGAGAATGAACAGCGCGCACATGCTTAGACCAGCAAGCATGCACAAATTTTAAAAAAAAGGAAATACTGATGCCGACAAGCATGCAAGTGATGCTGTACAGGCAGAGTTATCGCAAGTTACAGGTCTTCAAAAACTTTCGTATTATAATGTTGGACTCTATGAGTGAAAAAACATGGTGCAGTAAATGGATTCTACACATGCATTTAGTAAGAGGACAAGAGGTCATCTTATGTCAAGGGGCTCCTTCAGTTGCACAATATACATGGAAATCTACGTTTGCACATCTATGCAGATATCCACAGGCATTCTACAAAATCTAAAAGTCTGTAGAAACTCTACTATGGATGAAGAAGGTAGCTTAAGTGTAAATCATGATCAGGACTTGGCCATTGAGAAATCAATGACCAAATAACATCATCAATCACTAATTAGCTACAGAAGGAGTCAGTGAGTCAGAAATAAAATAATACTAAGTAATTTGTAACTATATAATATTGTAATTCGGTTTATTTACAACAATTTATTTCCACGGAAAATGCTCATTGCAAGCGCAAAAACTCCCAAAGTTGAATTGAAACCACTGTTCATCATATGCAGAAACTTATAAAAAAGAAAGCATACAGAAATTGTAAACCTGCTGAGACAAACTACTACAAATTCGAAATGAACTAATAGATCATATTTTGCAAAAGGTTAATTTTGTGTATTTTCAATAGTTTATTTCTAAGAAAATACTCATTCGAAGAATTAAGTTCCAGACAAATAATAAATTAAATCTATCAAGTTATACTTCATTCAACAGTTTCTTAATTTGTTCCTATCTCCCAAAAGTTTTTTTTTTTTTTAATATCCAAACGCTTAATGAAGTTTATGTGTTGTTTCTTGCGTTTTGGGTGTGTGCGCGCGCTTTTTCACCAATCAGCAGTTTTGTATTTTTTTTGTTTATGTATTTCTAAATACAACCCACATTTAACCTACAGTGATTCCACAACACAAGCTTATCTATTTACTTCTATTCGCAGCAGTTTATATAGGGCTGAGCATTCGGGTCAACCCGACCCGAACCGACCCGAACCGAAATTCTTAAGCCCGACCCGAACTAAATATCTTCAGACCCGAACCGACCCGAATTTTATTCAACCCGAACCGACTAAAATTCGGGTCAGTTCAGGTTGGTTCGGTTTGACCCGAATAATATCACAAATTACTTTTATTTAACACCAATTCAGATTCGGCTAGGTTTGGGTCGGTTCGGATCAACCCGAATAGTTGTAACATTAATATTTTATTTAAAAAGAAAGAATTAGCACATAAAAATCAACGAAAACTAATTAATACATGACTCGTGAAGATAGTTCGGGTCCAACCCGAACCGACCCGAAATTTGACCACCGAACCCGAACCGAATTATATAGATCCGAACTATTAAATTGTCGATCCGAACAGAATCCAAAATTTTGGCTTTGTTCGGGTCGGTTCGGTTTAGTTTTTCGGGTAGGTTCGGGTAATGCTCAGCCCTAAGTTTATATATCAAGTCAGCAGTAAGAAAGTGTGGTTTGTTGGGGTTTACCGTGCGCACTGAACACCTTCTAGTGGTAAATAGCTCATCATCAATTTACCAGCAGTTTATTTCACCAATTCACCGGCAGTTGATAGCGTGATTCGTTGGGGTTTCAGAGTGCAATGACAAACATGCAATGATAACACTAGTAAACATTATCGTCACCGAAGAGATCATTAGACTAGCCAGAGTTTCAAGAAAGGGAGTAAGTACAAGTAATGATCAAACTTTCGATGCATAGTCGAGAAATTCTGTGTAAATTCACTGGAATGGCCGCAAATACTTTTTTTTTTGGGAAGAAACTACGTAAATAAGTACAAGCTCTAAACGGCACATCCTCGTGCCTTAAAACCACTTGCTTAATTCTGAATATTTTCTGGGTAGTTTACATATATGAGAACCCACTTAGGAGAGCTCAACTTGCTTAACGTTGTTGGCATTGGCCATTCCGTTCTTCTCCACATCTTTTACATCAGTGTCATCCAAGAATCGTTTCCAGAACCAGTGTTGTCTCCACACCTTATCGGCCATCTCCTCTATGGGCACGTTCTTAGTCTCCGGCAATAAGAAAAAGACAAAGAAGGACATGACTATAACCCAAGCCGAGAAGAAGGCAAATATAGCGTATTTGAGGTGGCAGAGCATCGAGAGGAATGCTTGCGCGATGACAAAGGTGAAGAGAAGGTTGACACACACCGTCACACTCTGCCCCGCCGATCGTGTTTCCAGTGGAAACGTCTCGCTCGGTATCAGCCACCCTAGCGGCCCCCATGACCATGCCGCTTCGTGTGGTGTAGGACGCAAAGAAAGTTGAGGTCAACCCGGCGAGGTACAGAGAAGAGGTGAAGAGTTGAAGTCCCTCATACTTGCAGTAGTTGCTATATATCTTGTCCGGGCTCATGCTTCCTACGGTACACCACCGGAAAGAATTTCTTCAAAAAATCGTCCATCGACGTCACACCACCTGTGTGCCAGCAAAAATATTTTTTAAAAAAATTAATTATTGAATAAGTGATTAATAAATCGATAATATATGATAAATCATGATACAACCAAAATAAACGTACTCGTCCATTATTAACGAGAGTTGAGAGCTGAACGTCCCTAAACTTGCACTAATAAGAGTCACTTAATTTGAAACCAAATAAATTATTTGAAAACAATCATTAATTATGAAATGATTTTAATTACTTGTCTGGCCTAGAAAAGCCACCACCAGATGTCTTCCAACTTCCAAGTCAAAGATGCTATTATTTTCTCAGGAGTAATGTCACGATCTGTCTAAACGTTGAAATCACAAATAATGCGGTAAATGAATGAACGCAATTTTGCAATCCATCTAAGACTTGACTTCATTCTGTTTAAAGATAAGAAATTAATTGGGTGATTAGTATTAACATAAGCTTCCACATATATACGTTCCAATATGTGTATTTCAAGGCGCAACACGCACACATCATATATATATATATATATATATATATATATGACTCTCAGAAAATATAAATGCTATAGAAAATTCCAAGAGAGAGATTAATGGTATGTCTCACCTGAAACTCCAACGTCGTAGCCGAACATGAGCCCTCCGGTGGCCGCCATGATGCATGAGACGATTACAATCGGCGTTATGCGCGCCTCAAACTGCGTCCCGGAAGCCGTTGCCGAGAAACCTCCGGCCGGCATGGCTGATCTCTAAAGTA
This sequence comes from Xerophyta viscosa, assembly GCA_002076135.1. NCBI lineage: Eukaryota > Viridiplantae > Streptophyta > Magnoliopsida > Pandanales > Velloziaceae > Xerophyta > Xerophyta viscosa. Next base: position 1,243,252 of record MJHO01000011.1, read on the forward strand.
GAACAACAACAAGGAGTTTATCCAAACCGGATAGTAGAATCAAAGAGAGAACAAGCACGGGAAAACGGGAGAAATCACAGTAACAGCACAAAAAGGTCCAGTCTTATTAGATTTTCAATATAAAGAAGAGAGGAGATGCGTGGTGGCTTAAGTAGAGCTGAGAGAGCCAGATCTTATTAATACTATGTTTTGGAATGCTTTTCAAAGGATAAGGTCCTCTCAATTACTACGATGTATAAACTTAATTTTTTATAAAATTTATATTAATAACTACTAGTTTTAAATATTTTTGTTAGACATGATTTTTGAGATATAATAAACTTTCCGGTAAAATCTTGAGTAAAATATAATTTAATAAATATAATAAATTACTGTATTATAGACGACTATATTGAAAAATATAAATATAGATAACATTTTTAAAATCGTGCATCGGATTGGTGTTCGAGCAAGTAGGACAGGCATGCGTTGAATTTAAGTTCGTATTTTCATCTGTGTAATGCTGGAGCCTGGTGACGAAGTATTAAGTATATGATTTCTAAACAAACTGGGTAGCTTTAAAAAAAAATAAAAATATACGAGCAAATGATGCACGCGTGTGTAAAAATAAAAACAATAGTAACAAAACTGATTGAGTATAAAAATTATAAATTCTATATTTTTAAAGAAAAATTAATATGGTAGAAAAATAAATAGTCATTCAATATTATTATATTATTATATAACCCCTAGAGTCAATCGAGCCACTCAATAACTTTTAAAGAAGAATTTGAAATAAAAAAATTGGAGATGAACTTAAGACCGTGGCGACACAAACGATAGGACAAATATCTGTCGAATCAAGAGAGAAAAGAGAGGGAGAGAGAGAATTGATGAAGAGAGTAAGAGAGAACAAAAGAGATGAAAATAAAGAGAGAGAGAGAGAGCACTGATGATTATTGATGGAGAAAAAACTATATGAGTTAGTTATTAGATCTCATAATTATTAGTAAAACATAGTACATAATTAGAATATTTGAATTAGTTTAAAACATGAAAAAATTTATATCATAATATTATATTAATGTAATGATATAAGAAATCATTAAATTTTTCTATTGTAGTTTAGTATTATATTATAGATAACGACGAACTACATGAGTGGGCTTACAAGATTTACCTACCACTAGGCCCAATTGCAATGGCCCAACGCGTTGGAGATTCAGTGTCTCGGACCTCTCGGTATGTAAGGTGAGATCGAAAGAGTGGTGTGGTGAGGTCAGCGTTTCCCTGCGCTGCCCTTATCCGCGGTGCTGCGTAGCTAAGCTATTCATCTGCTAGCTTTTCTCGTCACACACTCTCATTTCCGCTCTTGCTCAGCTCCTCCCTGCTGCTGTGATGGTGCAGCCATTCTCGCCCACCGCTACCACATCCAAGCTTTCTCCCTCCCTTCCCTCTGCCTCCCTCGTCGCAACAACAGGTCATCATTTTTTTTTAATTTAGATTAATGGTTAATCTTAATGTGTCTCAGTGTCGGTGGCAGTGTTCTGTCCGCTTGGTTGTAAATGGTTAAGAGAGCGTGTTTTGGAGGTTATAGAACATCGTTGATATGGTTTTTGCAGTTAGATGTTTGGTTGGTTAACAGAGCATTGATCAATTCACAGAAAATAGGGACTTCCCTTTGCTTGAATTCAAAGAGCATTTGGTTGTTTTATGATGCAGATAATCAAGCTGTTTATCAATGGCAATGCTCCAGGCTTCCTTGTCATATAATTTCCTCTCTACATGTTAAAGAGGTAATTTTGAGCCTGCCACTTGGGTCGACTGGTATACACGCCACTAAGGAACGGTGTGCCCCTGTCGAATCATGGTGTTGCCAATTTTGCGAGTTAGTGGAATTCGCTGTGAATACGTGTACAGCTCCATGTGCGATAGATGTAGTGAGGCTGCATCCGCGAAGGCTATAAATCGTGAGATTTGATGTATTGTTCATTTTCCTCCTGGTTTAGCCGGTCCGGGTAACCGAACAAGAGAGATGCTAATTAACCATGGGTTAATTAGTCCCTCCTATCTCAAAAAAAAAAAAAGGTGGTAATTTAAGATCAGCCACTATATGAAATTTTATATCAAGACAACTCCTCAAAAGTATTTCAAATATGCACATGTTAGATTAGTGTTGTGGTAGTATATATATATCATAACTTGGACAGTTTGGTTTAGTGAGTGCTTATCAATTGAACCAAGGAGTTGAAGACAAAAATCAAGCTTTCAAATATGCACTTGTTAGATTAGTGTTGTGGTAGTATATATATATCATAACTTGGACAGTTTGGTTTAGTGAGTGCTTATCAATTGAACCAAGGAGTTGAAGACAAAAATCAAGCTTTTGAGATCATACATAATAAATGGCAGAGAAGGTTTTGAAAGCTGAGATTTTGAAGTCCCAAACATTTATGGGGGCTTGTATGCAATTCTCCGAATTTAGAAATTAGAAGGTGATCAACACCCCTAATAAGTAAAAACGAACTAAATATAGTACAATAAGGTCAAAAGTAATACTCTGAATTGTTAGTTCAACAATGAAAAAGCGGCTCTTGGAAAAATATAATAGCAGAAAAAAGCAAAACGTGACGAAAAAGTGACTAGAGGAGGAGTAGTATGTAGATACTATTGTGCTGAACAAAAGCACAGATGAACTCAATATTATCCGTACAATGAGAACCTACCAATATATGATTTCCAAATTCAGCAGAGTCAAGCGGCCGCTCTCATAATGATGGATCCAACGCCAAGGAATACTTTTTTTTCATCAAGAATATACTTCTATATGATGTTGTCGATCACTTGGAATGCATGAATTTAGTAGTGGAAGTGTGCTCTTTGACTGCTTGTGTAATATTTCTTCCAAGCTTTGTTTGGATGAAAAAACATTGAATTCTCTTAGAAGTACTAAACAACAATTGCAAGCTTTCTTTGTCCTTTTTTTCCATAGTGCAATTATGTATTGTTTGTTTGAAAATATAATGTGATAAAAAGTGTTGCTCGAGTCTTGGTTTGAAGGGTGACTCGTTTAGTCATATTTCCAACCATAGTTGTGACTGCTCCTTTTGTTTTGCATAACTTCTATCTTCTCGAGCATACTTGCAATCTTAAAGCAATTTAACCACCTAATGAATTCCAAACTCAATACAACCTTTAAGCCATACAACCATTGTATTGGCACTCTTTTTCCATCTTCCTTTTTATCTCTCTTTTCTATATCATAAGTACTGCTTGAGTACTTGCAGGGGCTCATCGCAGAGCTGAGATCCATTTGAGGCGGCCTTGTTCTTATTACACTGATGCCTTGTCATGGAGAAACTCAGCATGTTATCTAAGATTGAATGTCGTCTCAAGCTGGCTTCTTAGAGAACGACATGCTGTACCAAGTAGGCAAGTGTATCGAGTTAATACATATGAGCAATTTGCTATTTCGTGCTTGATGTAAAACATAACTTAATCGACCTTGTTACCATCTTGCAGGGCAGGAGTATTTAGGTGTGCAACCGTTGAGGAAATTGAAGCTGAAAAGGCCATGATAGAAACAAATGCTGTACGTTTGTGACAATAATTGTGAAAAGAACTTTGTTTGGTTCATTTTATTATGTTTTAATTGCTGCTTTAGCCGTCCAAGTGTTGAAACTATTTTTCATAATGTTTAAGAAAGATCGGATGGAGAAGGCCATTGAAGCGGTTCGAGCGAGTTTTAATGCCGTGAGGACCGGCAGAGCAAATCCAGCGATGCTAGATAAAGTTGAGGTACATCATTGTAGCTGACCACGTTTATGCTTTTTTCTCCAATTTGTAGCTGCTGTTCCTAGAGAAACATTTTTGTCTCACCCTCTTCACAAGAGGGCTCTTGCAAGTATATAAAAAACTTTAGCAACTAGAAAAATAAAGGAGGAGCATATTGTGCATTAAGAAGTTTATAAGCGAATCGAAATTGAAGATCACATGCTTTTTGACAACAGATGTTTCCTTGCTTCTATCTGAGCTAATACACATTAATCAGTTGGTATTGGTCTGATATCTTGATCATAGAAGTGAAAATGGTAGGAAACGATAATTTGCAGTTCAATGTTCATACAATTCGAGAACAGAGAAACATTAAGCTCCTAAGTTGCATATAGGAAACATTTAGTTATATGTATGTTCTACTTGAAATTGGTAGTGGGACATAGTTTTGATGCATCATCTACTTAGCATATGAAGTTTAAGGAGGAGCCAGTAAAATACTCTTCTATGATTTCTTGGTATACTGGAAATGCGCATTTAAAGCTTTATAGATTGTGCCAAATATAGCAATTTTTGACACATCTAGTCAAAAGTTCTTTGTAGCTATGACATGCTATGATTGTTTATGCGTGTAGTTTGGTAAAAAGTTGATTCACTAGTGTAGTTTTTGACATAATGTCTTACCTGAGGACAATGTAGAAGCCTGTATGCTTTCATGATTGCATTTATAGGCACTGATAGAATGTAAACTTTTGGTAGGATTATGCTTATTCAATATTTGCAATGCAAATGCTGCAATGGCGTATCATATAGGATATTTGACAACTATATTTTTCTTAAATGGAAGAGGGATCCTTACATAAAAGAACTGGGCGAAGTTCTTGAGCAGTTATCATAGTTGCAGAAAAAAAAGAATTTCAACATCTCAAGTTATCTGTTCTTTAAGTTGCAAATTTGTTCTTTTGTTCCCCCTCTAGAAATGAATGTCTTCACTGGACAGTTAGAAGAAATGTTCGAATTGTCACTGGCAAACAAGTGTATTTCACAAAACCATAAAAACTAACTAGTGATAAACTGCATGCTTGTGAAAATGACGCGATTCTAAAACAGTGGTTTATATTAATTAAATAGAAGCCATTCTAAAGAACCTTGATGGAAAACATAATAAAGACTTAGTTAACTATACTATTACATGCAAGGACTTCTTTGTGGAGGATAGTTTGTTTCTAGGATATCGCATTTAGTGACTGATCATTTGAGCATGTTTATAGAAGGTCATAAAATATTGTGCTTATTCTTTGGTGTCTTTTTGTTGTTATCATAGACTCATAAAGGCTTCATGTAAAGCATAACAAATGCTTTGTGTTGCTGCAAACGGTTAGTTTTGAAAACCAAATTGCGGCTAGTGGTGATTTTAAAAGGAATTGTCATCATTCGCCAACAATATTGACTTGTTTAGACCTAGACAATTGCCACCACTTGGGATTAATATTTAATTAGGACTTGATTAGAATCAGTTAGGGTTTTATTAATATTTATCATGTTCTCTAGTATTTTATTAGTATAGTTATTTATTTTTTTCCACATATTATGGAGACATTTAGGAAGTCAGCACAATAGTCAGTTGGGAGTCTTAGGTTATAAATATTCATATAATGGTATTCTTCCGATTAAGCCATGAAGTTATGAGTTATACTCAAAAGAGAGTTTTACAGGCGTACCCGCCGACTCCCAACCCTAGTCTGCAGCACTTAGGGGGTCTTGTAGCCCTAACAAGGTGCGATGGGAGACATGTAGTCCTACCAGAGCATTGAAGCAATACGAATTCTTACTGTATTGCTTTATACATAAGTTAAAGAGGTATTTGATAATGGTAGTCATTCCATAGTGTAGCAAATAGCACCCTACTAATCTGTTCTTACTTGAACTATTGGCCATTTTGGCTGTAAAAGCTTTTGCCATTCTATCTCAAAAGTAGTTATGCTAATTCAGGTCGAGTACTATGGAAGTCCAGTTAGCTTGAAGACCATTGCACAAATCAGTACTCCTGATGCTAGTACACTACTGGTTCAACCGTATGACAAGTCTAGGTAAATTTTACTTTAATCATATATGCTTACATCAGCATTGTTTATATTTAAAAGTTTATGATTATCCAGTTTGAAAGCTATCGAGAAGGCAATTGTCAGTTCTGATGTTGGTTTAACGCCAAACAATGATGGAGAAGTGATCAGATTGGGCATTCCACAGCTTACTTCTGAGAGAAGAAAGGTGCTTAGTTCTTTTGTATATTTCTTGCTAGGATAATTGAAATGAGTAGAAAAATTTTGTTAAAAAAAAGTGGTATCTCCCTTAAGGAAATTATTTAATCTGTTGGCAAAATTCAATATCTTGTTTTCTTAAATAATTCAAGCTGAAGTTTATTTCTGATTTACTTCCTTACATTATAGGAATTGTCAAAAGTTGTTGCTAAGCAGGCGGAGGAAGGAAAGGTACAAGTGAATTTTGAATTCTTAATTACATGACTTTCTTCTTTTGACCATATAAATTGTTAGTCCCTAAAGGTACAAGTGAATTTTAAATTCTTAATTACATGACTTTCTTCTTTTGACCATATAAATTGTTAGTCCCTAACTTATATGTTTTGGTTAACATGTAGATGGGTGGGCCATCTTGCCCTCTTAGAATATACTTCTCAACGTTTGAGTTGATGTGGTCTGGTTTAGGTGAATTATGATATTGATTACTGAGTATTCGAGCGAGCAAATTTTGAACCATCGCCATCAGATCAGATTTTAAATTTTAGAATTATCAATTGTTGGAGCTGCAGTTTCGACATGTTGGTAGTTTCATGGGCAACTTAGTTAACCTGACGAAAGTTCATTTTACTATTTCATGTTTATTTGTAGTGTTAGTAACTAAATGCAGCTAACTTTACATGAATATGTAAGTATCAGTAACGTGCCAAAACCTACATATCATCTTTCAATTGATCATTCAGCTATCTCTATGGTATCTTTTGGACTAAATGGTAATGGTGGTATTTTTTCAGATTGCTATCAGGAATATTAGGAGGGATGCATTAAAAGCCTATGAGAAACTTGAGAAAGTTAGTCTATTTTATATGGTCTTTGCTGAATATGACTCTTTTTTTTCTGTTAAAAAATGCATAAGATAATTTATTGCTATTAAGTTTTTTGTTTGCCTGCCACTGAAAACAGGAGAAAAAGCTTTCTGAGGACAATGTCAAAGATTTGTCAGCTGATCTTCAGGTTGTGATAACCTTTTATTGTATAATCCGTCTACCATATTCTCTAACTTCTGAAAAGATTTTCTTAATATTAAGATCCATCGTGATGTCATATCTATTTTGTCTCATGCTTTTGCAGAAAGTGACAGACGAGTACATCAGGAAGATCGAATCCATTCAGAAACAGAAGGAAAAGGTAAAGTGGATGGTAGCTGTACCTAACTGCTTATTTCTATTGCCATGGAAATGTAACTGGGAGTTCATATGCCACTTGCAACTTTGGTGCATAATCAGCAATACTACTACTTCCTAATTTGTCATTCCTATTCTATAAGTCTTTCCTTATCTTTCAGATCTCCAGTCTTGCATCATGCATGAATATGGACAATGTAACAATGAATGCATAATATAACTTTCATGAACCTTTGTAGTATCCATCATACTAGCTTTGATCACTGCAATATCAAACAATGTCTTTACAGAATTTTTAGTTTTGATGCTTGAAGTTACAAATTTTCAATTTTGATCCTTCAACTTTAAAGACAAGCTCTTTTAATAGTAAACCTGATTATTTTTATTTTTTTTTTTAATCTTTACGTAACTAAGTTAGAAGATGATCTGACAAATCGAAGAGTTGGTTTGGACTCTCTTAATTAATGTCGGTGTGGAAGTGTTTGTCAATACCTGATGCATCATATCAAGTACTATAAAAGGTGATAGTGCTAAATCAGCTCATGAATTGGCTAATTATCGTGCGAAAAAACTATGCCGGTAAAGCCCCACTTTGTGCGACCATTATAAAACATACATAAACTCACAGGTGGCACCGGTTCATGTTCCACCAAGCTATATCAGCTTTAAAATGGCCGCATGAGCGATTAGATGACGTTGCAGGAATTTCTTAAGCCTTCAGGACGTATTAAATGGATCTTGAAATCGAGGAAATATAACTTTTGAAGGTTTAAGCACTAAACTGAACAGTCCACTTGTTTTCATGTGATGTGTGTTTACTGTTTAGGAAGGTCAGTGCTCATGTTGCTTGTGAATCTGTAGTAACTGTAATGCACTTGTTAAGGTACACTAACTCTATTTGATCCATGTTTTTGCCTTCACCAGACAATATTGTTCTTTCTCGTGTGAAGGGAAACTCTATATGGTTGCCTATAATTCCTTCTTTTGAATTCTTTTATACAGGAATTGCTCACTGTTTAGCTTGCATGAGAGAACATTCAAAGTATTTCTTCTATCCAGTCTGCCAACATGGTAAGCATCTACAGAAAGTCTTTCTACTTTGAGGTGCATTGATGATGTTTGTACACAGGCAATTTGAGCGTTTTTTGTTACTAAATAACAACATATTAAGTTGTTTTATGATGCGGAGTGTGGCTAGCAGCCGGATGGGGGTGCCTCATGAAGCGTCACCATCCGGATTCAAGGCCGCGTGGGGTGAAATCCTCTGCAGGATTTTTCTTCAGAAAATCTTATGTATTCCGTTGCATGAGCTCCCGTTAATAGAAGGCCTGTACTCGGAGCCCCAAGCGTCCGTCGGGGCTGGGTGTGGGGGTTTTCTGCGAGTTTGAAATCCCTACGGAGGCGTGCGCTCGTATTACGGGTTCCACCATGATAATCTTTAAAAAAAAAAAGTTGTTTTATGATAATGCGAAAAAAAAAAAGTTGTTCTTCAGATAATGTAAATTCACTTTTCTTTCCACAGTTATCATCAACAGTAACATAAAAATTTATTTGATGTAGTTTGCTGGATCCAGACTATGAATTGAAGGTTTTGGAACAAGGTAGGAGGAATGTAAAATCACTTATTAATGGCTGTGACCCATTGATGACTGTTCATCTATTGAAGATGTTTAAAGTTAATTAAGAACGTGTCTAGAGTGTTTTTTTTTTCTTGGGTACGGTTTAGAAAGCTTGTGCATTTTGTTTTGGCACTTGTTTCTAGTTCAGTCTGACATACAATGGCACTTATGTTGTATGTATATTGTGCAAGTATGATGTTTTGCCTTGCAAAACTTTAAAAACAAACATTTTGTGACTTATTTGATAAGGTATAAGTCAATAAGAAGATCTTTGATCTTGAATAGTTTTACGTGTTTGATGTTATAGACCTATAGGTGATAGCTGAGAATTTAACGGAGGCATCTGACGCCCTTTTGGTTAAAGTGGATATATAACTATCCTTTAGCACTGTTAAAAATATTAACTGGGGCATTGAATGCTTAAAGAAACAAGTATATATATGTGGCTCTTATGTATATAATGCATATATACATATATATATACTAGGAAATTACAAATATATCTAAACAAGCACCATGTAAAATGGTTAGGAAAGATTAGCATCATGTACAACTTAAAAAAAGTGTGAATGTTAAGCACTGTGTTTGTTTTGGTAAGAGACGTGTGAATGTTTCTATTGGTTCTAAGTGTAATTTGGTCTGCGCTCGAGATGATGAGTTGGCTGAGAAGAACAAACACGTTGTACGAGTATTAGTTAAAAATAATGTTAGATAATATTTATCATGCTATTCATAGTTTTTAATACGACATGAATTTACTAACTTTATTGATAAATATTATTTAGTAGTTATTGTTAAAATTTAATATGTTCTAATTAAAAGAAATTGAAATGTTGAATATATTTGATTTCTTTGGAATTTTCATATGATTATTACAAAAATTAAGAATAAGATCTTTTTAATAACTATTGTGTCATGTGAGCGAAAAGAAAAAACAAAAATATGACATATGGCGTACCTAAAGATTAAAAAAATGAGGGTATGTTAATAAACTACTTGAATATCTATATTTGCATATTTATAATATCAATATGTATTGAATGGACATAAAGCCCAACCCATACATTGTGAGTAATAACTAACCTTGATACAAGTCTATTTATAAACTTGTATAGTTGTTTATAAACTTTTTATATTTCGTACTGCATACTGAGATCAGCTAAGACGACTTAGAGATAATTATTTTAGAAAATATGATATGCAAATATTTAAATTGTATTTTGATCCATCTTGGTAAAAAAGAATATATATACATCAATATTAAGAGTTTGGATTTTCAAAATTTACTTTGTATCATATTATTTTAGAGTGATACTATCTACACGGTCTCCCATCTTCTTTTTGATGTAGAAATTGAATATCATGAAAACTGAAAACTTTGATTTTGAAATATCTTGATCACTTTTTAATGGTTTTGCTTTTTTATTTAAAATTCGGATTATCAAAAATATTATAATGTGACAAACTAGTCTCCTAACCAAAGTAGACTATCCATTTTCTTGATAGTAAGAATGGTTGCTCAGGCCGAAATGTTTGATCATTGCAAGCTCGATAAACGTCATCTCTCTTGCTGCCCTTTCAAGTTTAGAATAGGTTATATGGGTCACCAAATAATTAGTTGATTTTGATTTATCGGCCTATACTTTTGCAATTTTTTCAAGCCAATCTTTTGTATTTTAAATTAATCTCCTTTTTACTTATATAATAGAGACTGATTTGAACTTTAAAAAGTATGGACTATCTGGAAGAATTCAAAGGGACTGATTTTATCATTAACCCAATAACAAATACGAGGACTTACATATCAGCCCTCAATATTTTAAACTTTTCGAATAAACCTCATATTTTATCCGTTAAGCTTGACATCCTAACTTATTTAGAAAAATTTTTTAAAAAAAAAAATTCAATATAAAAATTATAAATTTTGATAGATCTATAACTTCCATATTAAAAAATATTTTTAAATATTTATTTTGAAAATTTGAAATCAGCAGGTTAATAGATTGATTTTGAACCTACTAAAATTTTAAAGTCTCTAAAAATCTATCTAGAATTATTTTTTGAAAATATTGAATATAAAAATTATAGATCTCATCTAAATGTAGAGTTTTTATATTGAAATTTTTTTAAAAAAATATTTATATAATGGTCAAAATAGCTCCGACATAAATATTGAGAAATTTTTTTATAATTTTAAATAGTAATTACAAAATTTAAGAGTTAATTTGTAATTATCGCTAATAAATTGGCAAAGCTACCCGTCTACTTCATGCACAACACACCTGCCAAGCTGCACATCCACATCACATTCATGTGGCGCATTCACATCACATTCAGTGTGGGCAAGGGTATCCATCCCGATCGTCCATTCTAACTCTTCTAGACGTCCATTATGGGCATGGTCCCCGCAAAGTAGCCCTATACTTTTCTCTTTTCCTGTGACTGTCGTAGAGACCCGTGTGGAACCAACCCGGCACTGTGAAAAGATAGGAGAAATGTAGGCCCAATCGTTGATATTTGTGGGCAAATTGATTGATGCTCGTGATAGAGAACCATCATCAGAAAAGGCCGAAGAAAGATTAGGATCTTAAAGCCAAGCCGTTAGATATATTGGCATCCTGGCATCCTACGGTGAAGAATAAAAAGAAAAGTGTGAAAGCTAAGGGATAGGACAAGCAAGGGAGTAGGGCCACCTTTAATTCAACTAAATCTGGATTGTAACTTGACCTCTCCTTTTCATCATCTCCACTCATCAGTCCACATCAGTAATACCCCTCCAAGGGTCGCCCACCAACAAAAGTCCCCACTAGAAAAGCCTACCTATCTATCCAGAGGTGAAATCAAGATTCCCTGGGGAGTGCAATACAATAATATCTCAGTTTACTTTTTATTTTTCCTGCTTGTTGCTAGGAAAGGAAGCTAATAATTATTCGAAACATCTTTGTAGATTCTTTTGCACTCATTCTCCAACTTTCCAAGTGTCCCCCAAACGCTTCTCTTTAAATTCCGCTCCCTCTTGCTCCTCATCCGTTGATCTCCACCTATCCCTATATAAAGCGTCGAGAAAGAGAGGGTTAATACAGATATGAGGAGAAGATGAACATAAGGAACGTGAATTCTTCTATCGTTGAATTTCTATGCTGCTGGTGGGCGGAAGACACTAGGATTTTGTTCATTAACTCCTTGAGAAACATGAGGCTCATGGTGTCTTCACTCACATTGAGCTCGTTTATAATGCGTTCTTATAACTCGTCTTTGATTTATTGTAATTCTAATACCTCCGGAGCAGCCGCTGGGCATCAGCTATGAATACAAGGGTATTTCCCACCTCATTGTTTCTCAAAAGACACCATGGTTTGAATCCAACCCATCCTGGTGTACCATGTATGTAAGCTGTATGATATTAGATCCTCTTCATGTGTTTTCATGATATTGACCAGAATAATCTGCTTCGATATAGGCTAATATCAGTTCATGGAAGTTAGTCTCCATAAAGATCAGTACTTTGTATATCCAATTTTATCTTTAACAATTTCACCGTCACATATTCTAAAATATAGACTCTCCTATGATTTTAAAACAGTTCTCCTGATAAAAGAAGCAAATTGCTGATTAAGGAATAGTTAATGTTGTAACTTTTAATAAAAGTTTTTTCCTTTATCCTTAAAAAAGTAAAATAACAATTATTAATTTTAGGTAATCACGCAAAAAGTAAACATTGTCTTACTATTGCACTCTAAAATCAACATATTATTAATGGCAAAAGTGTCATTATATTCGATCGTACATATTATTAACTATTTAAATGACTTAATATGCATGGGTAGTGTTAAAAAATTAACTCTTTAAATATATGGTGTGGGTTATATTTCTATTACTTTAGATGCAAAAGTTAAAGACAGAAAGCAGAGTTATCAAGCAATGCTCCTGCCTGGAAGATTCAAATGGAATATCAAAAGTGATTATCAATACCAATAATGCAGAATGCCTATTTGTATAGTGACATGAGTGAGTTCCTGGAAAACTATTCTACTGTAACTTTCCGAGCTGCCTTGCGAGCTTCCAGCTGTGGCTCACACCTGCAGATGTTGGCCTTGTGCACCCAATTAATTTTAACAGCCTTTATGCACCAAATTCATTTTAAGATAATCCTGATGCGATAAAGATTTTATTTAACGATACTCGAGTCAAGTGCAGACTCAAACAAGCATAGATTCAACAAGGAGAGAAGATGAAGAAGATGAAATTTTAAAAATATTCTCATTTTTATGTGAAAAAAGAAAGATATAGTTCATAGTAAAGTATAATAATCATATATCCGATCCGAACTACTATTCACGGAGATTTGTAATTGTTTATAATCTAGTCAAGTGAAGTCTCGAACAAGCAGTGAAACTATTTAAGGAGAGAAGAAGAGAACATGAAATGAAAGAATGCACGTAGAAAGGGTTCAAGATTGTAAACTTGAACACGATTTCATTTCTTAACACACGTTAATACCGTGGTCTGCTTTAAATTTCCACGAAGAACAGAGAGATATCGCAGTGAAACTATTTAAGGAAGAGTCAATAAGTCTATAAATAACAGAGAGATATCGAAGTTCAAAAAAGAAATACTAGCAAGTTACAACGTACTCACTTTAACCAGATTTACACTTGCATTTTACCATCTAAGTCAAACCCGAATATGAAAACTATACAGATTAGAGTTTAATAAATTACAAACCAGATTGAAAAAAAAAAATCCGTAAATATGAGAAGTATAGGGACTACAATGCAACAATAAACAGAGCCATTGGCTATAGGTTAATATTCACAAAAATCTCTAACAGCATATGAGAAGATAAGAAAATTTATAGCCTCCGACCAGCGAACAAGTGTAGTACTACAAAAAGAAATCAAGTCACTTCAGGTTTCTTCTGCACCACATGCATAAAAAATTAGCAGTGGGGGAGCCGCCTCTGTTTGTTACAGCAATAATTTCTTGGTTGGACCATAGCAGACGGTGTTGTATTATTATCGTCAATTCTGGATCTGGATTCTGGAGATGGGGACAGATCCTCTCCACTGCGCATCTCTCAAATTCCCTCAAATTCATGATAAAATTGATACCTATACGAAACGGAGAGTGAGGATCTACTCCCTCAGCCACTCAACCAACCAAAATAGCAAAAGGGACCAATTCAAGACAGAGGCAAAAAGAACAAAAATAGCTTACGATTTCAATCATTTTCTTTCATCCAATCTGGACACGAAAATTCAAAATGAATTTACGAATAAAAGTTAAATGTTAGAGAAGAGAATTCTACAGTTACATACATGCCTGAAAATATCTTTCCACCCGCAACCTATTAGACAGTCTTCTATCCTTGTTCTCCTCATAGAAAAGAAAGGAGATCGAAACAGTTGTCATCAAAGAAGGATCCAAAGGATAGATAACTGAAATTTCCTTGGGGAAATATATATATTATCCCAGCTGTCTCGTGTAGATACTGGCATCGTCATTCAAGAGAGTCGGGCTGGCGAGATTGCAGAATGCTCTTTGGAGTTGCACGTGATTGGGTGTGACCAATTTCGTCAGCATCATGTTGATGCAGCATTTGTAATTTTTGCAATTAGCTCAGGTGTGAAGTGTCACGCTTCTAGGGCTGCCATGAGGGCATTCAAAGTGTTATTACCTTGAGAGACCCTTCATCACCATTCCTCCTACCATTGCTGATGAAAGGCCCCTATTCAATCACAACCTTGAAAATCATCTAACCATGTTTTAGGACCAGGATGAGCTTAATTACCTGCTGCAGGCTTCTGATCAGGCTGCTTCACCGTGACAGACTGCATTGAACTAATATAGGGGAAGCCAGCTGCAGCAGCAGCTGTTATAAGAGGGTACGGGGTACCTGAAGCTGCTTGTCCTGGATGTTGCAGAAGCCCATGTGCTGGCAGCCCTTTCAAGCTGCCGGCAGCCGCCATTGCTTTTGAAGCATCAATACCAGGATGTGTTGCAGCAGAGCAGAGGGAGAGCACTCCCATGGTTGTGGAGTTCGAATTATGCTGCTGAGAGTGCAGCTCAGCTTGCTGTCTTTGGTAATAGGCAATGGCATTGGCCTGAGATGTCTGAGATGGCATGTATGCACCAGAGAAGAACAGATGTGGTTGGGGATATGGTTGCTTCTGCTGTGTCTGCGGCTGTTGTTGCTTCGGATTTGAGCTCGAGCTTGATGTTGGGACAGACGTGATGTGCGGTTGGCCAAGGATGGAAGGCATGTTACGGTTGCTTACAGACGGCAGCTTCAAGCTAGAGTTTGAAGAAGAATTCTTGTCAGTCGCTTGTGGAAGTGAAGACAGACTTGTCGGAACAGGAGAAGCTGATTTCACGCTTGAGGAAACCTGCGAGCTGCCAATGTTGGCACCTTTGCTCACAGTATTTGGTAGAGATCCAACCACCATAGAGGTGGCAGATGACAAAGACGGAAGAGTACTTTGTCTCCCGATCGATCCCACTGCCAGCTTCAGTGCATTGCCACCAAACGATATCTGAGTCTGATGGCTAGGAGGTGGCTGGTTTGGCTGGGAGACTCGACTTGGCTGTTGAGGGACTTGGCTTTTATTAGACGATGAAACAGGGGAAGGGCTTGGGAGTGGTGTTGCATTTAACCTAGAAGAGCTCTTCCACTGTGGCGACTGGGAGGGGCTTCCACCCCCTTGGATTAGGGCTTGTGAAAATCCCGGTGGAAATTTTGCAGCAGAACCTCCCGGCAGCCGCTCCGAGGACTTAGGATGGGAGGTAAGTTGATGCTGCATCTGTAATTGTTGCTGTTGCTGTTGCTGCTGCTGCTTCTGAAGCTGGATTGTCAGCTGCTGCTGCTGCAGCACACCAGGTGAGTTTGCAATTGTGTTTGACGAGGAGGTAGTTGGAACACCATTTGAACTGCGGTTAGGGACCCGACCTCCACTAGATGCAGCTTGAATCAGATTCAGGGTACGAGAGGAACTATCCATAATGCTAGTACTGATAATAGACGACATGGAGGCCTCACCGTCGGGTCTTGAGAAAGTGAGAGAATTCTGCAAGCCACTCGCAGGGCCTTTGCTTGCAACCATGACCTTCCTCTCATCTTCACCAGAAATACTTGTGCTCATCATCTCACCAATAGACTTCCCATCCTCATGATGGTTAGTTTTCTTCTGATGTGCCGTCTGAGCAGCAGCAGCAGCCGCCACTGAAAACTGGTAACCGTGCTTAGCAGATTCCGGAAGACTATGAAAGGGCGGATGGCTCTGTGATATTGTTGAGAAATCCAAACCAGGTGGAGCAGGTGCTGCCATACCCGTAGCTTCAGCAAGAGACGCGTATGACATGGCGAATGTTTGAGGTGCCTGCTGCTTTTCATTTTGACTCCCACCAGTGACACATGCAGATGCACCGGCTGCCGGAGAAATCATAGCAAAGTTCTGAGGATGGATGGGCATGGCAAAGCTATGGCCATATATGTTCTTGTGAGCTTGCAAACTCCGCGCATCATTTGCTAGTGGACTATCCTGATTCACTTCAGCTGTGTGGTGGTGTTGTTTGGATGATGGCAAGCCGTTAGAGCTCCCAACGGTTACAGAGGACCCACCACCTCCTGGTACTCGCTTTGACTTCTTTTGCAGCTTCTGTGAAGAAGAAGAACCACTGGACGTGCTAGTGTTTTGGTGCCCCTGCTGAGCATGATGAGCTTGCTGTCCCACTTGCTGCTGCTGGAGCTGGGAAGGGTGGATCATCTGAGAGGAATAAAAAGACCCACTGAAGAACGGCATGGCAAGGGCAGGAGAAGCTCCCCGGTATGGACTGACATGTGCGGGTATAGGGAATGGATAGCCATTATTCTGCAGAAAAGCCAAATACTGAGCTTCATTGGGAGGCAAGCTGGTGAAGTTGAAATTAACAGCTGCTGCTGAACCTCCACAAGCAGTGTTTGTTGCACCAACATTAGCAGTAGTGGACGAAGCACTCGAACTCCCAGCAGCAGATTTCGGTGCTGCTGGACGGGTGGAAGATGCAGCAGCTCCTGCTGTATGCTGATTCAGAGGGAAAATAAACGCAGGCCCATGCTGCAAAAAAAATGATGTCATATAAGAAGATTTCAAACAAAAAGTTGCATAGAAAAAAAAGAAGATACAAGAAATTAGGGTAAATAAAAATATATACTTACAAGCATGGTATTGGCGGATCCTGGCTGAGGTATCTGTTGGAGCATAAGCTGCTTCCTCTGAGCTTCTGCAACTGAATTGCCAGTAGCAGAACTCTTATCACCAGCAGCAGGAGCCATGTATCCATTCCCAACTGAATTGCCGACCTTGTCCGGCATGGCACTCAGACTCCTCCCTTGCAAATTTCCTTGAAGCGAATTATTGATAGCAGACTCAGGAGGCACCGTATTGAGGTTATATGGTTTCGCCCCGTAAAATTGCATGGTCCCAGCAGGAGCGGAGCAGAATGCATTCGTCTTCGTAAGTCGCTGGTAGTAATTTATGCTCTTCGCAATGTAGCAGTGAGTCGCACAACGTTTTGACCGTTGCGGCGGGATCAATGATATAGAAGATCCCGATCTTTCATCCACGGGAAGAACCGGTGGTAGAGATGAAAGCTGCCCCATATACCTGAATATCACAAAGACAAACTTGTCATTAAACTATATACAACAAGAAATGTATATCGCCACAAAGCTGTTCCACCTGAAGTAAACAATGAGGTGCGTATAGTTCAATTTAGAACTGAAACTTTGGGCCAAAAAACTAACTTATCATCAAAAGTAACTGAACTTGGGGATTTACTTCTGTACAAGCTTCGTGTACTGTGACATCTCATGTACAACATCAAAATAGAAGATAAGCACAGAAGGTTAAAGAAATCTTAACTCACCCAAATGGATTAAGATTCCCAGGCCAACCTGAGACAGGCAATGGGAAAGGCATCGACACTGCTGGTGTTACTGAAAAAATAGGAGGTAAGGTAAGTAATTAGGAAAATCACAGATCAGGTAAGTTATCCCTTTTTTTCTCTGATCTGTAATTACTCCACCACCCAAAACCACCCAAAAAAAAGGGGATCGGACAAAAAACAATGAAAAAAGAGCATACCAGGCTTATCTGATTTAGATTCAGACTTGGTAGAAGCTTTTGGTTGTTGCTGCTTCTGGCTTTGATCTTTGCCGGTCGCAAGGATCTCTTTGCTTGGCTTTTCCAGATCGAGTTGCAAGTCAAGGCCTTTTTTCTTCTGCTTCTTCACATCTAAATCATCGGTCGTTGGCTCCAATTTCTTCCCATCTCCAACTAACATTTCTTCATGATTCCGCTTTGGCTCCTTTTTTTCTCCATCTCTTCCTGAATCTCCCATCTTATGAGCCTAGAGCCAATGACAACATTCAGACATATACACACACAAGAGAAAAAAAGAGAATGAATCAAATCTGAAAAAGGACAAACTGTCAAACATTACCAGCTCAATCTGCGGCTCGGAGGATTTGTTAATATCATTAGCTTGGTCTTCCCTTTCAGGTGATTTCCCCGGCAGAGGTCCCTGTCAAAAATTCCATTCTATTTCCTCAGATATTGTCCACAACAGAAGCAGGAACACAAACAACTACCAGGAATGTTCAAAGAAATGCCGCACCATGAGATCGATTATTAACTTTGCTTGAGGTTTCTCCACTTGCGGTTCACTGTAGAACAAACACAGCAGTAAATTAATAAAAGTAGTAAAAGATACAGGACGAGAATTTTTGAAACAGAAGCTTACCTCTCCAATTTGTTATCTGATTCGTCAAACTTCACATCCAGATCTGGTCGAGGAACCTCCGAGCTCTCCGTCTGATCTCCTCCGCCCAAATCTGGCTTCGTATCATTCTCGCGCTTCACTCCCGAGTCATTCTCCGCATCAGCAAGCGATGATGCGGCAGCACCAGCAGCGCGGGATCTCACAGTATCGGAAGCACATTTGCTGCTATCAGCTAATTTATCCACTATGGGCGATGAGGCCTCAGATTTCACTGTCTGCTCAGTAGCCTCCATTTTTTGAGCACTCGAGCTTGGATAAGCCGCTGCGTTGTCCTCATCATATTTGATAACGCGCGGTCGCTTCCTCTTAGGAGCTGAAATAGAACATGCACGAGATCAACCGTCAAAAGTGTACCATAAACCGAATCAATCGATCGCCGTTTAGATTGGTATCCACCTGAGGTTCCCTGGTTAGAGAGAGTATTGTTGGAAGGCTGCGAGATCGGCGAGGAAGGTTTCACTTCGTTGTTGAGTGATCGGTTAGCTTCTTTCGATCCCAGCTTGAGATTGTCCTGCTTCGGAGGATTGCACTCGAACTGCCTCGACATCTTGAACAACACTTCAGCAACATCTATTTCTATCTTATCTTGCGACTGCGGCTTCGACTTTGGCGGCCGTTGCTGAAGCGATCCACCACCAATCAGCTTTTAAAACAAATGAAAAAAAAAACAAAAAATCCCGTTAGAAGATGCAACAAAGTAAAATAGAAATCCAATTGAGATTTGACACGCACCAGCTTCTTTTTTACAGAAGCACTGGAAGAAGATGGTGAGTTGTGGGGGGTGGAAGTCGAGCTTGGCCTGCCCGGAGAGGTTGATGGCTGGCGGTGGATCTGCTCGCCGCCGCCGCAGCTGCTCGAAGAAACCAAGGATTCCTGCGATCTCTTCCCAGAAGCTGCATACCCAAAAAAAAAACACCACTACTTTATATTAGACTTGATCACAAATTCTTCTGAATAATACTAAAATGAACTGGCTCGCTCAGTAAATCTTCTTACCCGAGCGAGCTTTGCGGGGAATCTGCACGCCGATCATCTCATCGGCGACCTTCCAGACAGGCGGTGGCCGCACAGGCCTCGCCGGCGGGATATTTCGTCGCAAGTGCGAATTTTGTTGACTGGCGGAAGATGAAGTCGGCTGGTTCATCGTCGTCGGAGGATGAGCTGAGGTACGAAGAGACACCGACTGGTCATCTTCCTCGTCATCTTCCTCATCGTCAACGCTCTCGTCGGAGCTGTCTTCACCGTCATCCCGGCCGCCGCCGCCGTGTATCAGCCTATCACCTTTCCTTCGCTTGCTTCTGCTCGATCTGTCTCGTTCACGGTCCCTCTTGCTTGTTCTATCTCGCAACCTCGACGTCTCTGAAATTTCCACCGCTCCATCTTCTTCTGCCAAACAATCAACCAAGAATCAGCGTTAAAGAAAAAAAAACAACGAGAAGTCTCGTGGCGAACTAGAATCGTGATTCAAACCGGGAGAGTCGCGGAGGCTTCCGTTGCGCTGCCGTCGCCTCGACAACCCCCCGCCGTTCACCGCCACCATGCTCCCTCGCCTTGCTTCTCGATTTCTCTCCATAGTATACAACTCATCAGATCCACTACGAAACTCGGGTTACCTCATCACCCAGCAAGTTCCCACTTCAAATCCGATCTGCGAATTAATTTTCTCCCGATTCCGATTAGAAATCCTAGAGAAATTCTCTATGAAACGGAGGAAAAATCGGATTCCACTTTCAAAACGCCCACTCTTCTTCTCTTATCCTGCTACTTCTTCTCCGTTCTCTCTCTTTTCTCCTGTCTCCACTCAAGTCAGCTTTTACACTATCCCCCCACTACCTATGCGTGAACGGACGGCCAAGATCACCAAATCAACGCCAGCGACATTATCTCGTGCGTAAGATCATTTCCCAATCCTACGGTTGTGGAATGCCAGCGTGGCGAAGTTTTCAGCCGTCGGAGGCTGGACGCAGAATGTTGGCTCTCCCGCCCAGCAACACGACACGTGTCGTTACATGACCAAACTTCGCCTCAAAGCGGACGATTTTGATACCCTTAACCGACACGTGACGTTGCCCATCCTGCAAACCTCGTGATATGTCACCGGAATAGCAGGTTTCAAGGTTATTTGCGGGACAAGATCAGAATTTTCTTGCCGGTACCGGGGTGCGTTTGTGGCCTCTCTTTTTTATTTATTTTGCGTCCTCGTGCTGCTGACTCTGGACCCCACGACCGCGACTTCTGGGGCAATTCAATGAACAGATCTCGTCTCTCCGCCCGCCGAGACCTATGCAACCGATAGATGTTCGCCAGCGTGGTACCAGAGCCAGTCGGCTCACCACCGAGGCTGGCGCCACAACATTCACGAGCCTAGCTGGCGTGGGGACGATACTAAGCAGCCGTATGCGCATCTCAGCGATCCATGAAAACAACGGTTAGGATGTACCCATCAGGGTCACGGATGTCCAACGCGTCGTTTCGGCCCGCCAAAACAGTCCATCACTGCCATGTTTGTTTCGACGTGGGACCCAGTTCGGCGCGTTTTCCTACGTGGAGGCCGCCTACGTGATCGATGGGACCACCCTACCGTCCACCCCCACCACCTCCTCAGGTACTACTGCCCTGTGTGCCTTCTTCTGGGCGAAGTGAAACGCGATTCCCATCCACCCCTAGCCTGCATTCTTTTCTTTTGGAATAATTGCATGCCAGCCTTCAATTTTCAAATATCTCACAAATCATCCGTTTATTTTATATTTATATTACAAATCAACCTTACCTAAACTATATATTAAAATATTTTAATTATTATATAAATATTTTTTTAAAATTTAAATATACGACACAATTTTATTATGAACTACAAATTTTATATATAAAATTTGTAGAATATTTTTTAAAATATTTATTTTGAGAATCAAAAGTCTTAATAATTTCAAAAATAATCCACTAATTTGTTGTAATTTAGAATCTTAGTATTTTTTAAACATTTAAATATAAAAAATGATGTAATCCATAATTTATATATTTACAATTTTTAAATAGTTTTAAGACTAAAAAATATTAAATTTAAAATAAGGAGTTTATATTTTATAATGAGGTAGAATTCGATACGTAAGTTGGCCTTTTTTTAATCTTTTACGTGACGATTGGGGAAGAACGACGGTGGTGGCATTCACGAAGTTAAGACAAGGAAGGTGAAAGAGGACAGCGCTTATTTTAATTACTATCAGACTCCCAGTCGTAAATAAAAAAAGAATCGCGCCAGAGAAGGCACAACACAACACAAGAATGCACGTGATAGTAGCAACTGGCACGTGCTCATGTGCGAGACGTGTCCTGTGGTAGCCTAGGATTGGCATCGACAGAGAACCACGCAATTACTAGTCACCGGCCGTAAATCTCCAACGTCTATCGGCTGCCTTCTCAAAAAAAAAACTCGTTTAAGTCACTTAATTTATCAACCTATTTAATTTATATAAAAAAAAATTACTATTTAAAAAATGTTAAATACATAAATACTATATATTGTGAAATAATCTATAATTAATGTTTAAAATAAAAAAATATTTATAAATAGATATTTAAAATTTTAGAATTTTAACAAATTTAAATTTAATATATTAAAATTTTGGGTCTCAACATACCTGATCACGCGATTCGCGATCGGGTTACGTTGCGACGCTTTCGACGATGACGCGGATGAGTCAGAATGCGTAGAAAGAGGTCGGGTGAGGAGAGACAAGAGATCGCCGGCGCCTGAGCTGATATTATGTGAGATTAAAATGTTTACAAGTTCTCTCTCTCTCTCTCTCTCTCTAGTGGTTACAAGAGATCTTCCTATCAGAGGTCCAACCCCCCATTAGGTCTCCCTCCCCTCTTATTTATAGTCGAGGTTTCCGAGCTCGGACGGTCAGGATGAGACGGCTTCTGCGGCTCGGATTGATCCACGTCGACAAAAGCTCCTGTCACTTCTCGCCGTCATTCCTCCCGTCTGTCATAAATGCGATTTGTCGGCTATGGTTCGTAGGTCGTAGCTCTGCGACTGTCACGTCCGCTGCTAGTAGCACTCGATGGCGCCGGTCGTAGTCGGCGTCTCTGACACACGTATTGAATGCAAGCATTAAGTGGTCTTTAATGCGGTAGGTGCTGTCGGGGTCGACTCGGTCCGTTGGCGACCCGTCTCGTCGGCCGGAGGTCGGGTCTGGTGTCAAAGGGCTTCCCTCCGTCTTCGCGTGAAATCTAGATAACCGGGATCGGCCGAGCTAAATTACTCCGGTCAACGCCGAGGTCGACCTCGACTCCAACCCGAGCTCGGCCTCGGCCTGCCGACGCCGACCTCCGGGTCCAGAGGTCACCTCTCCATTATGTCCTAACTCACGCATATCCAGTGGTCGTGAGGTCGGTAGAGCCTCTGGGATCGCCACGTGTCCGCGTCAAGTTCCAGACGGTATCAATACCTATTTAAAAATATTTTAAAAAAAATATAATATAAATAAAAATAAAGTATGATTCTAATTTTTATATTCAAAAGTTTTTAAAAAAAATTGCTTTTAAAGTAATTGGATATAAGAAATAATGGGTTAGAAATGAATGCTTTTCTATAACACAAGCGTAACCACGTCAGTTTTCCACAAAACTTTGCAGTATTTTTAATATTGATTTCCTCCTTTAAAAGAGAAGTTCATAATATAAATTTTAAAATATTAAATCATTTAAAAGGTTAAAATTATGAATATAAGAAAACTTAATATTTGAAACATTATAGTTGACTGACATAAGTTATATAAGACAGTACCAAATTAGTTAGAGATTTAAAAGTATGGGTCGGACTCAGCTCATATTTTTGCACTGAACTGTCCGTATTAATGGCCTATACGGACGTAATTTATTATAAGAAAATTGAAAAATAATGATGGAAGCTCTGCTTAATGCGTCACGCATATTGTTTGCAAGATAAAAAAGATTAGAAAAATTGAGTATCAACCTCCCTATTTTTAGGAGTTCGTAAATTATCCTCCGAAAATATATTTTTAGAGGGCTAATTTGTAAAAAAATAAATAAATAAATAAATCAGTCCGTAAAATATATATTTAGTGACTGATTTGTGCGAAGAACGAAACGGAGCCTAATATGCGAAAGCCCCAAAAAGATTCACCGTGCAAGCAGATTCATGTCCCTGATATTGGCTAAAATTCAGAAACTAGTCCAAAGAGCATAGCATGTGGCTCAGGCCACCGACTTTTAGCTAAGTTTATATCTCTGGAATTAGTGATGTGCAGGTTACAGTTCGGCCCACGCCACTTGCTATATTCATATATTAGAACTAATTTTATATCCGTACAATACATAATTATAAGTCATATATATAATTATTGATAAATAATAATGTTACATTATTTAAGTATCTATATTTTATATTCTTAATTTCATACGAATTTTTATTTGTTAAAATTTTATATTTATTCATAATGTATTATTACAGTAAGAAAAAATGTCAAATACTATACATAAAATCATTTAAGTATAAACGTTAGATGATATATATATGATTAAAAAAAATTTATACGTGTATAAAAATAATAATTTAAAATAAGAGTAAATTTCATACATTATATCAAAAATTATTCGAAATATCACGTGATATAACGGTTATTATCACCCAATAATATATATATGTTAGTTAAGCTAGTATTTATGAATTATAGAATTTGTTATTTGACGGACATATCAGGATGCTATTTCTGTTCAAAGTATCGTCCCGGTTAAATAACTTAAATTGATTCGTTGCAAAATTTAACTTTACTGTGTGGAACGGAGGTAACAGAAAAATAAAAAATAAAAATAAAAAAAATCCGCTTGAGTCTGGTGGGTCCCTATTGCAGACCGGACCCCATGGTGGAGATCCCACCTGGCCGCGGTTTGTCGCGTGCGACGTCCCTTCCGTATTACCCGCTAGAATGGGCTGCATTTATCCACGTGTGCTTCACACGTCAGCAATGACTACGTGGAATCAAAATCAACGGACGCGAACCCTCGTTCCCGAGGATATTAAACCAATAAAAATCACATGTGGGGCCGTCGTGAAACTATTATAGGACGAACCACCCCCTTCCTATCCCACCCATCTGAAAAAGAATAAACTATTTATATTTTCAATTAAAGTAATATTCTAATCATTAATTTATTGGTATTTATGGAAGGCAGCAAAGACAAGTAGTGATCCCCAGCGAACTTTCCAATTCTTTAATTGCGCATTACAATATTCTAGTTCTGTGGCGTGGCTTATGAAAATATTCATTATATTATTATTAAAATAATATGTATTATTTTAAGTAAGAGCTATATCTAATAAATTTTTTAAGATATCTTAGGGTGAAGGAATCCTATTGCTATTTAAATAGGGACCTTGTACTTTATACGATAGCAGTTTTCAACGATTTATTTAATTAAATGCTCATTATTCAAATTTAACTTAAATATTCTGTATTTCTTGCATATTTTAAAGCTAATTACTTTTTATTTTATTGGTGGGTAGGAGGGATGGACCATTCAGGGCGTCTGTGGATTTAATCATTCAAAAAATCGCAAGATCCAACCTTTTCAACGGAGACGGACGAAAGCGTGGATCATTTGGTTACCTTTTTTTCTAATAATCTGCTGAATTTATCAGATGTGGCGCATAAAATAGCCCGCCATGTGGTAGTAAGATGGTGAGAGAGTGAGTTCAGCATTATTTGAGAGGTGAAAGTGATATTTTTTGGGTTGTCAAGAGGTGAACATATCCCATGACTACGGAAATGATTGGATTTATACTTGCTGTCGTCAACTCAAAATTATACTTACGAATATATGAATATATGTTGGCAAAGTGTAATGTGATTTTTTTTTTTTTTGGGGGAGAAAACTTATGTAATTTGTATATTAATATAAAAAGCCATATGGTTAAAAAAAAAGTCTATCGACGAGCGGTATTTCCGATTTTATTATGATTCATATCAACCCTGGCATGCACCATTAGGACTGAGCATTACCCGAACCTACCCGAAAAACCAAACCGAACCGATCCGAATAAAGCCAAAATTTCGGGTTCGGTTCGGGTCCGGCGGTTCGGGTCGACATTTTAATAGTTCGAGTTTATATAATTCGGTTCGGGTTCGGTAGTCGAATTTCGGTTCGGTTCGGGTTAGACTAGAATTATCCTAGCGAGTCACATTTTAGTTAGTTTTCGTTGGTTTTATGTGCTAATTTTTTCTTTTTAAACAAAACATTAATATTACAACTATTCGGGTCGACTCTAACCGATCCGAATCCGAATTGGTATTGAACAAAAATAATTTTTTTTATTATTCGGGTCAACCCGAGCCAATCCGAACTGACCCGAATTTTAGTCGGTTCGGGTTGACACGAAATTCGGATCGGTTCGGGTCTGAAAGTATTCGGTTCGGGTCACCTTAAGAATTTCGGTTCGGGTCGGTTCGGTTCGGGTTGATCCGAATGCTCAGCCCTATGCACCATCGCTGCGCAATTTCCTCGAACTTACCTCGTACATGATAGTCACATATTGCTGGTAATCCTAACTTCTATATTTAACGTACAGCTAAGTGCATATGGTTTAATGTTCATGTATTACCAAGATACTTTGATTACTACAGTCTTCACTGTTACCCAATTGTGAACATTTTGGAATATAAAAATTGTATTATAACTTCAGAATTACAGTAATAAAAAAAAAAAATCAACAATATGTAGAAGTACGGCTCGTTCTTCTAGTATAATAAAGTATGCATACTGCTTTTAGTAAAGATAATTAAAGGATTCATATCTTAAAACTATAAGCTTTGAATTTTTAATAGTCAAAATATTTTTTTTTAATCCTAAACTTTACAAAAATATGCCTATATAATTCAGAACTTTAAACTGTACTCGCGATAACCCTGAATTACGAAAAAACCCTCATAATAACATTGCTATCAGTTTTTCCGTCCGCCACCGTTAATTCGTTGACGTGACAGTTTTTAAATTATTTTTTTAAACTTTGTAAAGGACAAAATACTAGAGGAGGGGTTATTCCTTAAAAAAGTAATTAAAATAAATATATATAAAGACATATTTGTCCCTACACAAAGTCTTAAAAAAAATTAAAAATTAATTAAAAAATAATTTAGAATCTGCCACATCAGCAAATTAATTACGGCGGACGAAAAAACTGACGATAAGATTATTGTGGGCATTTTTTTGTAGTTCAGAGTTATCGCGAGTACAATTTAAAGTTCACGGTTATAAAGACATATTTTTGTAAAGCTCAAATGCTAAAAAAAGGTATTTTACCTTTTAAATACGAAGAGGAAAAACCCAATTTTTTTTTTCTAAGCTGATAGTTAGAATATAATCGACACCAAGAATTTAGATAAGTAACAAATTTTTTCCTCTTTGTTAAATGAATAAGATAGCGGTGACTAACTATTGATCAAATACTTAATGACATTTATGGGGAATGGAGCCCAATTAGAGAAAGGGATTAATTTATTAAACAATCACGTAGTTGATTGTTGTTTAGTAGTAGTTTAATGAGCTCGTAAGGGGGATTGAATAATAAGATATGGACAGGTGGTGGGCCAATCTTGTCCTCTACTTTTATATTAATCAATAAAATAATATACTTACACAATCAAAATGTTTACCTTTTAGAAGAAGGTGTATGAGACTATGTAATGGATCTAAAATAATCATGTGCAAGTGAAACAACCAAGAATACTTTTAAGGCCACGTTTGCAAGAAATATGGATTGCAATTGAGATTCTACTTAATAGAATACAAGAAAAATAGGAATTACATCTTGGTAATATTTAGGGTTGTAAATATTATTATCTTATATGTAATACATTATGGTAATACAGTATATAGTAAAGTTTGAATCCAACTCTTAATATAGATCTTTTTACCAATAATGAACAAAAATTTTTCGAGTTAGATATTTGTATAATATATTTATCAAAATATTTATTCATAACTGTTTATTTTAACTGCATTATTAAAAATTTCGGCGTCTAAAGAATTTCCACTTCCTATACCATTTCAGAATCTCTGAAATTCTAATCTGAAAATCAGATCATCAAATATGACTTAAACATAAGACTAGCTCGTCTCCTACCAAGACCGATTCCAAAGTCCGCATCAAATGCAAGCAAAATATATGCTACCGAGGGTCAAATAACAATGCAATGTCAATGAACCAAAGCTGGGCCGTAACCGGACCAAAACCAGCCATGCCGAAAACTGAATAAGTCTCATACGAAAATTGAATTTGACCAAAACTTCCACTTTTGACAATCACCCGAATAAATTCCCGGGTCAGCAACTAATTTACAATTTACATGAACTAATCGCTCCATAAATGTAATAAAATGGGCTACATGCCTAACCACGTACCCAAAATCAAAACCTACCGGCCACATGCTGATATGTACAACTCCGCTTACAAGCGGTCAGAAATCTCAAATCATGATAAGTAAAGGATATGCAGAATAATAAATGTCCATAAACGAATTGCCGGCCACCAGAAATGTTTATGCAACCAAGTAAACAATTTATACGCCTAGCTGCTTCTCATCGTCCGGAGTAACACCTACACAATTAGGTCACTAAGAGGTCAACGTTAAATCAAAAGAAAAAGAACTAAATATATATGGAACTCCATATGAATTTAGGACATGAAAAAGCAGGAAATACAAGAAGCAGTGTCATACTATATAGACCCTTTTCTATCTAATGATTTTTAAAAAAGAAAGACCACAAATCCAAATTATTACACACACACACACATACATATAGAAAGATTATCTCTGGAGGATCCCAACTTTAAACATATCTACAACCCATATAATTCTTGAGCTACTAAGCGGCGAGTGGTGTGACCTTCCTCATTGCCACAGGCACCAAAGTCTCGAGCTACTAAGCTTCAGGGGCGATGAGTTTCCAATGTGCACCACAAAGCACCGGAATGTATTGCATGCTATTGACAAGTATCAAATTATAGAAAACATCTCCAATGTGCACAAGGAATGAGTATGTTGAATTTCAAAGAATATGCCATGCCTGTGTTCAAGGAAAAGAACACAAACCGGTGGAATAATGTCTAGAATTGTATATATACAAATTGATAGGGTATATGGAAAACAATCTGGACTTGCTTTGGATGACATGCTAAATACCCACCGTGTTTTAGTCTAATTTAGAAGTAACATTTGCATGGATAAAGAACAAAAAGAACACTAAACTCATTAGCACGTTACCTCGATGTCTAATTAAAAGATATTTCAGCTGGATAGTATTGTTATGTATTCCAATACAAGTAAAGGTTTTGTAGCCGGATAGTTAAATGTTATGTATCCCAATACAAGGAATGTAGCAATAACGCACCCCTAAGCGACTCGGGATGCATATCAAACATACAACTCCAATATCAAATGTAGCATATTTAAGATGAATAACAAACTAGGGTAATGTTGCAACTTGGGTGCAATTAGCACACGTCCTTCACACTAATGTAATGAAAGAATATGTCATTATCTTTAATGATATTATGATGAATCATTATAATGCCAGCAACTCTTCTTTATACTCCATCTACCGTTAATTTTGTCATTTAAGTGTTGCATACTCAAAGGACTATACCTCGCCCAAAATTCAACCTGACCTAGACTGACATTACGATTTGGGTTCATCAACCGCATCACGTCGGGTTATGCGCCTGCGGGTGAGCTCGTGACATAGCTGCCGCATAACTCAAAGCGTGTAAATAGCTATTACTTAAAACCAAGGTTTTATGTGACAGATGGCATTGAACGAGCGCGTGCCGGATTCGCTCCATTTTCCGGCCGGCACGGCTACCTCTAGTTTTTTGTTTTTTGTAATGGGTTACTGTTCATCTTCCTAGCGAGGAGAAAGATGAACAATAACCTTATTTTACCGATTCTTTTTATAAGCACAACCACACCATATGGCAGTGATTTATATACTATATAATTTTAATACGTAATTCAGACTTTTGTATTTTATATTTTATGATCTTTTTTATATAATCTTTATATTAATACTAAAACAGTACACATTGTATCATTCACAAAAACTAATTTCCGAATCAGTAGGTCAGCACGACTCGAATTTGTAATTTACGGAACTTGGCTAACTATGGCACGGACAACCTTGCTTAAAACATAATTTGAAATAAAAGTTGAACAATGGGATTGCTCGTTGGTGGAAATTTATCTGTTACAACAGTCGTACAAAATTTGGCTACACTACTAGTAGAGTTTCATGCAATGCTAAAGATAAGTCGCTCCCTATATGTCTTGCACATATGATAAACCTCATCTTCATCTATCTACAAGTAGCAATAATAGTGGATTGTTGGAACAACTCTTTTTTAATCAAGGTTTGTAATAAACGCTCACATAGCGGTGATATTGCAATAGGAAAATATGTTGCTGAACTCATATAAAAGTCTAAATAGTTTCTCATGTGAGACATGGTATATTTATTATATTATCTTGCTTTTTTGCCTACCAGATAGATAGGTCCGTCTAATATCCCTTCCGGCTGAAGTTGCTAATTGTGATTTGAACTACGACTACATATGTAAGCTCATACATCAAAGTGGCTAGTGCCACGTGATAGATCCTGTTTCGCACAATCATATGATCTTACATTAAGTCTCCTTGCCTCATATTGAGTGATCCGCTACAGAGCCTGCAAATAGCACTACCTTTCATCCTTTAAGTTATCGATAAGCACCCAAAGGCACCCTCTAGCCCATGTAACTAGATGCAACCTCTTGAAATTTATGTATCGACAACATATATAGCAAGCGCTTTAATGCTTATTCAAAGTTCTCGAGAAGAGGAACCAAATGATTTTCCAAAAACTGCTTTAACTCTTCCCAACTTAATTGTTACCTTCCACACTTTATGCATTGCTGCCACCAGGTGTTTTAACGTACCAAGCCTGAGCTACATATGTTAATGATGCAACCAACTCCAAACATGTCTGCAACTAACAACCACTTGGCCCATGGAATTTTGAAAATTCAATAATTTGAATGTTGTAATGCAACTGGTTGATCACATACCACCATAGAGCCCACCTCTTCCATATCAGTCCTTCAAGTTATACTTTACATCACTATAATGACAGCCACATCCTCAGTATCTCTAATAATTCATTGCCACGATTTGTTCTCTTAGACTTCATAATGCTCACGATACCCTTCACGGTCGCAATGATGCACACATCCCTTTGATGTTTGATCACTGCCACAGTTGCCCATGTTTGTGAGGCTTTTAGTCGTCATGCCAAGCCTTTGCTGCCTAGGGTTCCATTGATAATCAGTATCCACATGATCCCTCATTTCCTTATCAAAGTCAATGTGCATATCAAATTGCTCTCACACCGCTTCCTTATCATTGGCATTGGACTTGAATCCTCAAATCAGATTGGAACTGCTATCAGCATTAGTCTTTTCATTATATACTTGTAGGTCATAATGGCCTGAGTTAAGATTAACTTTGATTTGTGGTTTGTAATCACACAAATCCTCGTGCATAAGTCTCATCTCATATCTCAATGTCGCACTTGAAACGTTCACAACCACACACTGTCATATATCATTGGAGCCACTGCGGTAAGAGAATGGTTGTCAAAAGAAGCTTGGTAGGAAGATGCGTCGGATAGAACTACATAGCCCCTCTTAACGGATCACATAGAAGTTACACACCTTCAACAATCATACAAAAGTAAATGAACTCTTTATAAAATGCTCATGATTTTTAATCAGTTCAGTCTCCCATCATAATTTTCTAATGACTACAATCATAACTATCAATGTCTAGTAACATTAAAGCCTAAACGTCTACTACTTGACTCCAGATTCTAGGCAGCTGCCTGTTATAAACCGCCTGATTAAGGGGCTGGTTGTCTATGGGGTTGGGTTAGTTCAGGCTTCTCATGTTTGAACTTGCCCCACCTTCAATGGTTATATCACATTCTTCATGTAATTATAAAAAAAAAAAAAAATTGCAGTTGCCAAGACTTTTTAAGTAACAATCATAAGCCTGATAGAAACTGGGGAAAAAAAAAAAACTACTTGTACTTCATTGCAGGAGCTAAGAAAAAAGCATGTTAAAGACACATCATGTCTAGACACAAGTTCTGAATATTCCCAAACGAAACGAAAAATTCACAAAGCTTAAGCATGCCAAAGACTTGCCTTTTTTTTAATTATTTGGTATTTGATTTTGGGCATAAAATTCTTTAGCATCATGTGCGACCTCAGCTTCTAGAATTGCTTCCACAAGTATATCCGAACCCATTGGTGCATCTAACATGCATTGAAAGACAAAAGTTTAGGATATATATATATATATATATGCAGATGTTTTTGTATTTGAGAAACAATATGCAATTTAAAGAAACAAACTACAAAAAAAAAAAAAAAAAAAAAAACATTTATGGAAAATCAGTACCATCATGAGTTTGTGCAATTAACAAACAAGTAAGAGTTAGTTACTATAAAAACACAAAAATCTTACAATAATTCATTGTCTTACCTTGTCTAACATAAGTCTATTGCTAAAATAAAATGAAGCTTAGATGCAAATCACTCTTACCATATCATATATATATATATATATATATATATATATATATAAGTTCACCATATTTACAAAGACTGGAATGTCCCAGCATTCTGTCAACCCACGCCTCCACTACCCCTTAAGCTATTCTAATCCTTCAAAATCTTTTAAACAAAAAGATGGCCGAGGAAGATCATTTGAACTTGGGGAACATAGGAACCAAAATGTTGGGTTACAGTGCAGTTTGATATTGGTTTATGAGAGCAGCACAAAATGCAGACAACAACAAGCTGGTCTGGTAGGAGCAACTACTTTATAGTAGGTGAATTTAATGATCAAAAGTTGTAAGGGATATGCTACTCTAACAACACAAAGAGCAGTCAGTGAAAGAGAAATAATTGTTTTAATTTTAGTAAACTATTATGAAGGCAAGCGAAGTTGTGCCTCCATTTTTACAGCAACAGGCCTTCAAAAGATAAAGATGACACAATACATTATGATATCTATCTATAAGTATACAGATGCGAGCAATAGGTTTTATGAGTCAAGTTACCACTACGCTTTGGAAGGAGCTTAGCACTTTCAGCTGACACTGGCAAGACAGTCAAAAGACAATCGTCCCCCACAGTTTCCACCACATTATCGCTAGTTTTAGGATTTATTGCTTCTACAGTTTGGGCTTCAGCTAACCTAGCATATGTCACTGCCTGGCTCTGAAAAGATAATGGAAAAGTACGCTCCAATTTTGAATCCTGTAACAGGGGCATAAAAATGATCAGCAATATAGATTTAACTTGGACACAATTGTAAGGGATAAAAAGACATAATGACAACCTCTGAGATGGTAATTGTTGTCTTGCATTGGTCACCAGATTTTGGTATGGTGGTGGAACCTGGCAATGTCTTAGATAATACTTATTAAAGAAGCATTTTAAGAGAAGATAATTACATTGCTAGCTTTACCTTTTGTAGCATCCAACATTTGGGAGAATACACTATCACTACCTTCTGCAACGTCTAGCGTGCGGGTGAAAACACTAGGATTTATGTTTGACAACCTCCGAATTTCATAACGTACTGCCTCAAATCTGGCAATCTCATTTTGCAGCTCCTTGCGCAACTAATTTGTAAGAGAGAAACCATTATCAAATTTTTAGTTCACCTTGTAGAACAGTGGCAGTAAGTTACCTGAAGAAAAGTCCTACTGATCTAACAATTTATGACAACAGCTATTTTTCTGCAGCTCCTTGAAAGACTAATTCAGAGTGTGCGATAAAGAAACTTTACAATCTTTTACAGTAAATTAAATAAGCAGAGCATCCTCTAAAACAGGAGCCTTTATCAAATGCAAACCAACAATCCTCACAAGTTCCCACAAGGAAGCATGGATCCCTGATGCTAGAAAAGTTATTAGGATGCAAGGATATGCAACCAAGTGGGACTATGCTTGTGGACTCAAAGGCATAACTTCTCGAGAGAAGAAACCAGCAAATCACCCGATACATATGAGTAACAATAATTTACAAATAAGGGGATATTTAGGTTGGTTTAAACAATTAAAGAGAAGGCCAACTCTTAACCATCTTTTGCTGGTATAGTTACCCTTACTCCACCCTCCACATTAGTAATTATTATCCTTGCTTTGAGAGTAATGATTCAGCACCATGGTTACACTCTTACATAAGCGTTAGTTCCAAGCCAAACAATGGTTGAGAAGGTGTCATATCCTAAAACATTTACACTCAAAACAAACATAATAAAAGCGGAGAGAAAGTGCATGGACTCTTACACCAGAGAAAAAAGAGCATCTTATTAAATAAACAAAATTTTAAATTAAAAAAAAAGAAATATTCCTTTCACTGTTTCATATTTTGCTGTATTGTGTCCTTAGAAGCAAAAGACAAAGGTTAACTAAGATTACAAGAAGGTTGAAGTAATAGGAACATACTGGTCTTATTATAAAATCAACAAAACCAAAGGGCATTTTTCAAAATTGAGCCTCTAATAATGTGTTTTGGACCATAACAGGACCATTGTTTAAGGAAATGAAACTTTTGCTCAATATGCGACAAACATGTGGTGTGTGCAGCATCAATTTCGACGACTATGATGTGCCAAGCAATTTACATTTATTTTCACATATCAAAAATATATGAGAAAGACGATAGAACCAAACTGCTAGGGTATATGCAACGATTCAATTTCAACAAACCATATCACTTTAGGATGAGTACTACGAATCTTCTATAAAAAATCCGACGGCAAAATTATGATGCGGTTCCTGTTTGGTCAAGGTTGTGTGATTTAACGGGCAGGCCCCCTACAGTTGATTATGCATCAATAAGACATTTTCTTCCTACGGAATAGTTTTTACGGGTCCACCAATCACTGCAATGATCTTTCCAGCCATTGTGTATCACACCATCGAGTAGCAGATGGAGTGTATTAATAGTCTGATATTGAATATACATCAAATTAGCACTAGTAAGGATTCTCCTCCAGTTTTCCAACCTTTGCACATTGATCTAGTAAAATTTGGATAGGTGAAACGCTCTCTCTCAGGCAGTATTAAGAGATGGAGGGTAAATCCAAGGAGACGCAATTGGGGGAGCAACAAAAACATTGGTGGAGGTGCACCATCTGTTCTTATTGGACCAGTTTGAAAACAGCACCATTTAATGGCTCCTTCAGCGACTCTATTCATTTTAAGGGTTTCAGCTTTCTTCAGATTGAGAATATCCAATTCAATCTAACCGAGCCTAAACTTTCAAGAACCAATCCAAACAAAAAACCAAATTGTTTAAACTTTCGAACGGTAAAACATGAATGAAACACAAAACTAACTAAATTGTAGTTAGGTTCAGTTTGGATCGATTTAGCAGTTTGAACAAAGGAACCCTTTCCTCTAAACTTCAAATCATTGACAAAGTGGTGCATAGAATGTTCGATTCATTCAAATATTTCTGATTCTCTATGACATCAGTTAATAATATTTCAATCTTCGCATGTCGCTTAGCAGCATTGCTAATTTAAACCATGCTTACAAGCAGTATATCAGACAATTGTCTATTCCATTTGTACCTGGATGGCCTGAGAATGCTGGAGCACAGAGTCTAGCTGGCCGCGACCCCATTGGAAGTAACCAATAGCCCTGCCAGTCATCCTGCCCACCGCCCTGGCGATAATCGGTAAATCCTTAGGCCCTGAAATAAAATGAACATATCTAATAGTACTTTATAGATAAAAATACAGGGTAAAAGATAGAACACAAAGACCAGTAAATAAGAGAGAGAGAGAGAGAGAGAGAGAGAGAGAGAGAGAGAGAGAGAGAGAGATACCGACAACAGCCACCGTGGCTCCAACGATGAGGAAAAGCTCGCCGTACGATATTCCTAGCACCATCTGCTGATCACCCTATAACCACCAGGGGCGAATTACCCCGTTCAGAAACATTGAACTCTGACGATGGAAGAGAAAGAATTAACAAGAAATAGAGAAAAATAAATTGACAGATTGGATTGGAGGCAATCACCTGGCGCAATCCCGTGGGGAGGATAGACACCGTTCTCAACCGAGTTAAAGGAAACGGGAGGCTCCGCGATCGACAGATGAAGAAAGTGGTATCTGTTAAGAATTTATAAATCGTTCATAATACGCAAAATACTTTTTTTAGTCCCTAAATTTTATAAAATTGTGCCTCTATAACTCTGATCTTTAAAATATACTCATGATAATCCTGAACTATGAAAAAACGTCCACGATAATCTTGCCGTCAATTTTTTCGCCCGCCGCCGTTAATTCGCTAATGTGGCTGTTTTTAAATTATTTTTTAATCAATTTTTAATTTTTTTAATTTTGTGGAGGGACAAATATTTTTTTATATGTATAATTTTTATTTTTATTTTTATTTTGTGGAGGAACAAATATGTCTTTATATGTATTAAAATTAACAAAAAATAATTTAAAAACTGCCACATCAGCAAATTAACGGCGGCAGACGGAAAAACTGACGGTAAGGTTATCGTGGACGTTTTTTCGTAGTTCAGGGTTATCGCAATTACAGTTTAAAGTTCAGGATTATAGAGGCACATTTTTATAAAATTTAGGGGCTAAAAAAGATATTATGTCTTCATAATATAACGTTCAATTTTAAAAACAAACAAATCTGCTAATTACTATTATTGTAATTAGCTTTAAAAAAATAAGATTTTGGAAACATTTAAAAAATATCAATAGTATGTTCAACCATAAAGGTGTCACTTCTTTATAGTGAATTAGGAGCGGCATTACAATAACAGCTCTTTGTGGGGGGTATTCATCAATAACGTAACTTTATGACCAATCAATATGCCTATATTAGGTGTCAAAATACTCCGCCGCAATATAACATCTTCTTCCACCGTTTAGGAAATTAGGTCTCATCTTCTCTTACTCTTATTACAATAACTCTTGTTCAAGTATATAATATTGTTAATTACAAATTTGCTTGAAGTAGGGCCCCTACTAGACGAAATCGAATCAGACTGAAGCCCACCGCGAACCGGACCGGTAACGAATACCGAATAAGGTGCACCTGTTTAGATCAAAGAACATACTCTAATTGAACAGTAAATTTGATGTATGGGATGTGCTTTGTTGAGTTTGGGTAAATCACAAATTCGAGACATGTCGAGTGTATTGAATGTCTCAAATTAATCTCCGACTATCCCAAATCTAACAAACCTAATTACGTAAATCATGTTTAATCTGGCTAATCAAGCTCAACCGAATATAGTCGCGCTTAATTTAGCCAATCGGACTTAATCGTATCAATAGAGCTTAGCTGGATTTAATTGGACTCAATCAGATCAATTAAGCTTAGGAAGACATAATTAAGCTTTGAACCAATTGGGCTCAGATGAGCTTAATTAGGTCTACTTTGACCAGATCGGGTCGATCAAGTGAAGTTGTATCTAAATGTGCAGGGTGGGCCATGATCGTTGCATTTTGGATCAAGCGGAGACCGGGAGCCGGACAAAATGGGGTCGACAAATTGGAGAAGGATGAAAGCTTGCAAGAACATTTGATGCACGGATTTGACTCGATATTGTTGATAGATCATCTTATATCAGCTTGCGAGAGATCTCGAAGGTGGCATGATTGTGGGTTTTGAAGATGACGGCTCTTGATCGATCGCAAATGACGGCGGCGCGGCCTTGATCGATTTCGATTTCCAGTGACGATGGAGCGGTATTTTTTGAAGCGGCATAACTTCTCGATCAACGCATCATCCATTTGATCAAAGCGAGACGCGGCAACTTCTTAATCAATATGTAGTACTTCCGATCAATACTGTCAAAGGAACGAGACAATATCCGGGCACACAGATAATTCCGGCCCGTACATGAGTCTGTAATATATATAACTCTTCTATTAAAGTGATTGTGCCGCATGTCATTTTAATTAAGTAGCTTTTGTATATATTATATGGCATATATTTTGATTTTCGAAAAAACAAATAATTTTTATATTAATTGATAATAATTTAAAAAGTTATGTGACTATTTTAAAAAATACTAAAGATCAAAAATTAAAAGTAAAATAAGATATTATATTTAATAAAAATATTAATTAATTTATATGAAAATAATTTAAATCACGTATATGTATTAAAAAATTTCTAAAAAGCTATTCATTTTTAAATGGATAATATACATATGTAAAAAATTAGATTCACCACCATTATACACCGCACCATCAATAATTTAGATATATTATATGATATTTATTTTATTATGCCATATAATATTAGTTCTTATTATAATAACTTGACAATAAATATAATGTTTTAATAGAAATAACAACTATTTATATAAAATATATAAAAAATTAGTAGTATCACCATTTCCATTAAATTTTTATGATGAGATATTCGTATATTTAGGGTACAAAACTAGTTCCTTTGATCAGGCTATCTTATGCATGTGGAGAAAATACATTATTCAACGAGCGCTCGGTACACGAATTTAATGATAAAAGTTGGAACAAATTTTCAAAATTCTAGGATAACGGTTCAACTTTTGGCCAAATTTTTAATTTTAATTTCTGATTCAACTTCTTTGACTATTTTGCTTTTTTTTTTTCCTCTTTCTCATGCCTAATTGATATACTTTTTGAAGAATATTTTGTAAAGTTTACCTACATTATCCTCCAAGTACAAGAAATCTTCTGTACATTCTTTTCGTTCCCTCTGTTATCCTCTCTCCTCCTACTGGAAGATTACAATGCTCTGAAAGTAAGTTATATTATTTATATCAAACTCTCTAAAATTAATATTCATATTGTAAAATTGCTCAGAAAATAAAATATATAACTTTATAGTTCAAATTATTTTCAAAAAATATTATAAAATATCTCAAATTAATTATAAAAATATTAGCATAAATATTAACTATTTTGTAAATAATAATTTTATCTATTTAATAGATACTTTATTTATCTTTTTCAAAAAAATTTAAAAATTTTTAAATTATCTATTTTATTCTTTTGAATAACTATACAGTTGAAACTTTTTCAAAATATCTCTAAATATTAACTTTTGTAAGTTGGATGTTAATAACAAAATTTATGCCTAAAATATTGTATTTAAATTTTCTCTCTTTTAATTATTTTACTTTCGAACGAGATTAGTCTCATTTCATCCTAGTGGGACGAGCATCCTTGCTGGGAAACCCAAAAATAAAATTTTTTTTCTTATTTACTATATATCCTCCCCATCTTCATTGTGCTTTTTTATTACCATTAGTCACTTTTATGGAATGCTTGGTTGATATTTTAACTATATAGAATAGAAATTGTAACTAGCTATTCCGATTGTAAGTATTTGGTTGAAAAAATATTGGAATAATTGTTTTTGAAGCATCAAACTATCTATTTACAAGCAGTTTTTGAAAAAATATTGAACATAAATATTATAAATCTCACCAAAATGTATAACGTTTATATTAAAAGTTTCTCTAAAAACTTCTTATTAATAAGTATTTTAGGATGCTAAAAATATTAAAAAGGGGCTAAAAGAGAAAAATCTGGAGGCTAAAATAGAGGAAGCTATAAAGTAAGGGCTGTTCAAAATAAGTATCTCTTTTTTTTTTTCTCTTCACTGCTTATGTGCCGATCTCGACAGCCGATTAAACCTAATTACATAATCCCTTCCAGTTCTATACCACACCGTCGCAACAGATCTACACGGCACACATATAATTTTCTCTGATCAATTTTTTTCTGAAAAATTAATTGTATATTTTATTATCGCTTGAGTAAGTTATGGTTATTGCGACTAAATAAGTTGTTGTTATAAAAACTAAATAGTTTGACTTTTTTTTTTTTTTTTTTATTTGTGATGTATTAACTCATCTAGCATGTGAAAAATTTTTTGCTTAAAAATATTTATATATATTATATTATATTTTGACACCTCTATGCAAGATTTATGGATCTGTTACTACCTTTGAGGCCTTCAAACTATCGCACCTTGGCGGCACCCATGCTTATTCGATATCAAATCCACGCACTTTAACCCGAGTCTTTTTGGCAAACTGATTATATCCTATCCACCGCCGCGAGGCTCAGACCAAAGAGTCTCGCCTTGGTAGGCCGTCGGCCATGCTCTCCGTCGTCTACCTGGCCTAATGGAAGAAACTAAGTCGTACGTAGTAAATTTGAATGCATCTTCTTTGACATATATGCAGTTAGATGACTGACTACTCTAATTCTATATTGGAAATTAGTTGCGAGGAACCAAGTTTTCCACGGATACTCCCCATTTCATTTGCTTAAATGATACGAATGTCCTTTTTCTTTCGGATAAAAGCCTAATAAATTTTGTTTTGAATAACAGATATTGCCATCATCTTATTATTCGATTTAATCTCGAAAAAAATTATCCTGAGCCCGATACCCATATGAAGCAATCCATCCCATACAGGAGGCACACGTATGCGGACCTACCTACAACATCCGCCAACTCCTCATGCTTAAGTCTAAACGATGATCCATCAACTCTTCCTATTGATCTATTTTCCAACTTTCTCTTAGGGCTTTCTTCACGGAATATAAAATCGATCCTTTAGCATTTGATGATTCTGATTGGTTGTTTTCTTGAAAACATTTAGATAAAATGTTGTCATCATGATGGCCACTAGAAAGAAGATGGATATTGTTGGCCTCATATATTTTATCTTAGGAAGGTTTGAACAGATGGTGCCACCAATTTCGTTGTCTGCAATTTAAAGAAGGCAAGGGCATAAGATTGAAGGCTCTTTTCATTTTCTTTTCTTTTTAATTCAGTCAAGTTCATCTCCAGTGAATTACATTCAGATGCTTTTTTTGATGAAAAAAATATAGCAACCATCAGTTTGTGGCTTTAGCAGGTTTTACCTAAACAGACCTTTTCTTTCCATATTAAGATGAAACCAAGGAGTTGAGATGTTCATGGACAGCACACAGTTTAAAAAGCAAGTTATTTCAAATATGAAGAAAATATGCAGACAGTTCGTCAATTAAAAAAAAAAGAATCATGCAAACTCCATAACGCGTTGATGGCAATCAATTAGCCTATATCACCAACTTGATTTTGTCAAATTTAATATATATCACCAACTTGATTTTGTCAAATTTAATATTCTTCCCTAACTAAATATTCTAAAAATCTTTATTTATCTATGTCTAGATAGCATTTGCATTTATCTCTTTCATCATTAGAACATGTCACTGTAAATAAAATGTCAAGGAGACTATGACATGTTATGTTTTGATTCTATATATGAGTTTGGCCCACCTTAAATTTAAATAGTCACACACACACACACACACTATATATATATATATATATATATAATAATAATCATAATAATTTTTGCGTTCTTATTTCACTTCCTATATTAATATATATATATATATATATTATATATTATAATATATATATATACATATATATATATATATAAACAATTAAATATAGATTAAGTAATAAAAAAATTAAGAATTTTTTTTATCCATTTTTAAGAAAATTTAATAAAATAAATTATCGTCGCTTCACGTCACGTGTACTTTTAATCAAATTATAAAAAATAAAAATAGATTTAGTATTTTAATATTACTTTATATAAAATTTATAACTAATATCCATGCATCGCAAGGCATACAACTAGTAAGTGTGATAATTACAGGATAATTAAGACGGCAGCTTTCGACTGCCTATTCAGCTATTCTTAACAAAAAAAAAATTAAGGGCTGTTTTCCTGATCATTGCTTCGGCAGTTTTGGCTGATTATTAAGCCACCAAAAATTAACTTCTAATTTAATTAAAAAGAGAATTAAGTGCAGCAATCAATTCCTTTACTTCTAATTGGTAGCTCCAATTCACTACTCTGCATGGGCCGTTCAAATCCACACTCGGCAAAATTTTATTGCACGTTCTCCCACTGCAGTCAATATTAAATTATTTAATTATTCTCATGCCCTCTTTTGTAATATTTGATTTATCTCCAATTCGTACTCTCTATTTCCATTTTTATATACGCTTGTTGGAGTTCTATTATTTTTTTTCTCTGATCTCTAATGGATAAATTACCAACATTGATCCATTACTTACAGATGAGGGATAAATAAATTTCTGGTAAGTTTCGTGCTTAGTTACTTCCATTTGTAATTCATTCAATTATGCTAATTATGTACACTTAATAAGGTTAATTTTTTTATATGAATCTGCAATAATTTTAAATTGTGGAACTTGCCACTGATTTAGTACCCATCTGTAGAAGTTTTGCTCCTTAATTCATCGTCATCATCAGAATCTCTTAGTATTTCTCATCACAATATCTTTTCTAAGGTAAATAATTACTGTGTTTACAGTCAAAATTATAAATGTTTAAACGATTTCTTTTTTAATCGACCTGAATAGAAGTTTATTTTTATGCTAGGTAATCTTAATAGATTACGTGAGCTAAGCAAGATATTTGAAGAAGATGGTGAATTTTGGAATGACAAAGATCAAGACAAGATCCAGAAGATCGACAAATCAAAGGTGTAGAGGATATATGCATAGTTTGTTTTATCATTCACGATATTCAGTTTCCGATATATCAATTGGTTGCTTTTTGGTTATTTGGATGGCATTACCACTAATGTAAATTTATTTATTATGCAAACGTTATTCCAATGTGTTATTTAAAAAAAAGATAATTCCGAGAAACAAAATAGTATCAATAGAAATTTAATCTGTGTATATCATGACCTAAAGTTCATTATAATAGTTATGAGATTAGCACGGATTATGGACTGGATCTCTTGGTTATTATTATTTCTTGATTAATAAGTATGATGATGCTATTGGCACTTTTAGACCTCTCGATTATTTACACATGTCAAATACTTATTTTTTAAATTTAATATTGTATATCTATTTATATTATTTGATAATTTATCTTATAATAAAAAAGTTTTCACAAACGCCTCTCTCTTCACATATTCTAATATAAAATAGAAATTTTTTAAAAAACTTAAAAAAACAAAAATAG
Source organism: Xerophyta viscosa (assembly GCA_002076135.1). Taxonomy (NCBI): domain Eukaryota; kingdom Viridiplantae; phylum Streptophyta; class Magnoliopsida; order Pandanales; family Velloziaceae; genus Xerophyta; species Xerophyta viscosa. Next base: position 1,286,066 of record MJHO01000011.1, read on the forward strand.
TATAACAAAATTAAAAATAAAAAAAATGTAGGAATTATTATTTACAAACTTTTGTCATTTATAAGGATAACTATTGTTTATAATATAAATTTCTCAGTTTAGATAACACTTTTAGAATAAATATTACATAGTGTTATACCTTAGTTTTAACTTGTTGAATAATTTTAGTTTTACTTTATATAATACCTAATTATTTTAAATTTTATAGGTCGTAGTTAGCACTTTAGCACGGATTAAGTTGCATACATATATAACAAGAAAATACTTCAAAATATTATTAACAGATACCCAAGAACATTAATATCCTATGCATAGTATTTCCTGGATAATTGTATCTGATTCCTCTCTCTTGATTGCACATTGCCATTTATACACATTGGGGTGAAAATGAGCTAAGCTCAATGAGCAGTTCGGACTAGAATTCGTTTAAGCTCGAGCCGAGTTCGAGCACGGAATAAAGCTCGAGCAATTAAACGAACCGAATATAAATATTGTGTTACTCGGCTAATTGGACTCGTAAGCCAAAACGAGATTATTTTTATTTTATTTAAAATCTTTTATAATAAAATTACTTAATCGAGTTTAATCTCAACTCGAATTTCGCCTAATTCATGAAATCGATGCGAGCTTGAGTCTAGCTCTGCTCGATTCGACTTAAGGTTGGGTCGTTGATACAATCGAGCATAGCCTGAGTCGAGTTTGAGCTCATCATTTAAAGCTCATCAAGCTCAAGTTCGAGGTTGAGCTTGAATTAAACCAATCGAACCGAGTTTTAACTTAGTGAATTTCGACTCATTTTCACTCTTATATATGCACCCATGCAAATGTTAGTTTAGATTTTGCATTTATCCCCAAGCCTTATATGGGAATAAGTGTACACCTATAGACCGCGATTAATTATTTTTTATGTGTGCTCGTCATTATGCTTGTGCATTTATTCTTGAAAGAGTAATGCTATTAATAAGGACCATTAAAAATTCTAAATAAAATTTGAACCGTTATGTTTACCTATGACTTTGTATAATATACATCTCAATACAAAATATATAATTAAATTTATATTCAGATAATTAGGAGCTCCTGAAAATTTCTCTTTTTGACATTTATTATATACGTCAACGGCTGAAAGCCGTAAACAATTGAGTTTTCTCCACTATCAAGTAAAATCTTCAAAAAGATAACGTCTGATTTTAAAAAGAACCGGTCATAGGATAACTAAACAAAATTCTAACGATTCAAAGTACCAGAACTGTGTGCCTGTGTGGTATTATTGGTTTCCTAAGATTCCAACCTCGTGGTGGAATTTGTATCTTCTACTTTCAATAGATGGTGATTAAAATATTTGGCCAGATACGAAACTTGATCTTAGTCGTTACCAACTACCAAACCCAGATAGTGGGTCTGCGTCCTGCAGAGGTAATGGTAATAAAGTTGACCACGTCATATGGAGACAATAAATAGCATTAACATGTCCTCTGCTCTTCCACGAGTGATTTATTAGCCTCTATATATTGCGTCTCTTCTCCTCCTTCCCCGAGGGCTATAAATCTTCCCATTGTTGCCATACGACTTAGAAAAGATGGGGCTGCGAAAAATGTTTGGCAAGATAGCAAACACCGTTTGCCAGTGCAGCTGCGGCGGTGGCGCAGATGGCCTCGAGAGCGACGGTGTAGCTGTCCAAGGCACGGTGGTGCTGATGACGAAGAACATCCTCGACTTCAACGACTTCACCGCCGTTCTCCTCGACGGTATCAGCGATTTTCTCGGCCGCAAAGTCTCTTTCCAGCTCGTCAGCGCCACCGTCGGCGACCCTAGTATGTTACCCGCCTCCTCCGTTCTTAAACATTTATTAAATCACCTACATCAACGTAAGCAGAAGGACTTTTAGGTAGCTTTGGTACAGTGTAAATGTTGACATGGAGCAGTTACTCACCAAAAAGAAGTTTTGAACCAAGAAACTAGTTTACAAGTCTACCTCAACTGCTCATAAATTTTTTTTTTTAATGTAGATAAAAATATTGAACTATTTAAAAAGCATTGAAATACGGAGGTAAGTTCTGAACCAATTTCATTTTTTAACGAATTTGTTGCAGATAATAGAAACAAGGGGTTGGTGGGGAAGCCGGCGTACCTGGAGAAGACGGTTAAGTTGCCGACCGTCGAGGCGGCGGAGTCTACGTATCAGGTGACATTCCAGTGGGACGAAAACTACGGTGTACCTGGTGCATTCATAGTCAAGAACAAACACGACACACAGTTCTACCTCAAGAGCTTGACGCTGGAAGACTTCCCCGGCGCCGCCGAGCCCATTCACTTTGTCTGTAACTCCTGGGTCTATCCCGCCGATAAGTACTCCTACGACCGCGTCTTCTTCGCTAACAACGTAAGTTTAATCTACCCGTTTATTGCCCTCTGGTCTCTGTAGTTAGGTCGAGGCAGGTTGGAGCACTTGCTCGATCCCCAGTTCAAGCCCTTGTTCTCCGTTTATTTACGGAGTGCAGGCGCGTTATAACACCATTTTGTGGAGAGTTATTCATGATTCGTAAAAAAATGTTAGGTTTCCGACGGTAGAAGCCAATCGATCCTTTATCTATCTTATCACTCAGTGGCCCTCATAAAAACGAGGTTTTCTTGTTATAATATAAAGGAAAAATGCATGTTTCTTTTCCTTTGATTGCTGTATGCAATTCGACTATGGAATGCAGTGGTATTTTTTCGTAAATTTAGAGGAATTTACGGTAATTAATGAGACGCTTCTGAGAGTACTCGATCTACTGGAACTTTTTTTTATCTTTTACTTTATTCTCGCGAGGCTTTGCCTTCAAGCCTTCAAGAGAATATATCTTTTTTCTTTTGAGGTAAAGAAAAAGCTGGAGAATTTGATTCTCGCACTACAAAATAAGTACCAGTTGAGAGGAACTCCGTTTAGATCACAGCCAGGATGTAAATTCTGGTGCAAGAAAGCGATCAGAACAAGTTTCGATGCTCCGGTGAACGATGTTTTCTTGTGCTTAGCATCATTAGAAAAACATTCTCGATCGATGTAAAAGCTGCAGGTAAAATATGATGCTTTTAAGCATCAGCGACAGCGAAGGCTGCTTTTGGTGACGGGTGGCCGAGTTTTATTAGAAGAGAAATTTCATATCAGCATTTTATTTTTAGGGACCAATATAAATTAATCCCTAAAATTAAAAAAATGTGCGACGTAACAATGTGCGTACGCTGCTACGTTGCACATTTTTTTCATTTTCGAGACTGATTTGTAGAAGATTTTAAAATGGGTGCTGATATACAATTTTTTCTTTATTAAATTGGGATAATTGTACATTAGCTCTTCAAAGTTTTACTATTATATTCACTTCTCGGAAACACATTTTCACGCTGACGTGGCGCACTCACACGCCGTCACGTTGCGCATTTTTGCGTTTTCGGGAGCTGAAATGCGCGACTGTTAATTTTAGGAAGCCTGATATACAATTATTCTTATTAAATTCAAGATGTGAATTATTAGTGGAAGGCCTATTTATTAGATAAAAATTTCTAATAATCATATATGATATATGAAAATATGTATATTTTATTTTCGGATATGTATGTGTGGTTTAGATTATCAAAAGTTTCTGATAAATGATATTTTTTTTTAGTGATGACGTAATTTAGTAACACATATGTATCATGGAACCCAAATATATAAGGTTATCGATCTGCTGATGTCTGTGCGTAGAACGATACAATAGATGGCATCCACTTTAATGACATCTACTTAATAGGTTAGGTTGGCTAATCCAATTCGACCAATGAGGAACTTAGGGGCCGGGCTTTATATCTGTTATTGTTTGAAATAAAAGAACATCCACTTTAACAATTCGGCTATTTTACGTTAATGGTCAGTAACAATGAAGTAAAGTACTGTTAAGAAAAAAGTCTTTTAGTTATTCTTTGTCTAAAATTCTTTACAAATTCTAAGTCATTTGATCATCAATTATTGAGAACTAGATACTACTAGTTTTGCATCCGTACAATACACGGTTATTATATATATATAATGATATTAAAAATTTAATTCACTATTTTTTTATATTTTTAATTTATACAAATCTTATTTTTATTTAAATATTATATTTTATTCGTAATATATTATTAGAGTAAGAAGAAATGTCAAATATTATACACAAAATTATTCGAAAATTGATGTTAAATGGTATATACATATGATTAAAAATTTTTGTAAATGAAAAAATTTTATTTTAAAAAATTAATATTATATAATATAATTACTTTTATATTAATTTTTATGCTATATTATAAATTTTATTTTAATTAAGTATTTATTTGGAATATTAGACATTTTATATTTTTTAAATAAGTTACATAACTTTATAAATTTTTGTCAATTAATATAAATACCATATGACCTGTTTAGAATAAATGTAAATATTATATAGTACACCACAAATTATTTGAAATGTCAAGTGGCATAACGACTTTTAATAAGAGTAAATACTATATAGTACATTACAAATTATTTGAAATGTCACGTGGCATAACGACTTTTATCACCCAATATATATATATATATATATATATATATAATATATATATTAAGAAAAGACGCTCTAAATTAATTAATAACCATGGTGAATGTTCTGGCAAGGACAAAAGTACTCTAATTTAAGAGGCCGCCAGTTTGGTCTAACTATTAGACAATGTCGCTTAGGAACCGTGTGCCCCATATTCGAATTTGGGCTGTCAATTTGCGAGTTAGTAAAATTCTTCCCGAGTTACCTTGGGTCCCAACAATTGTACGAAACAGTTGCAATCCTTAATCTCAATTGCTGAGGTATGTAGTCCCTCCTATCTCTGAAAAAAAAAAGATTGAAGTCAGAAATTCAAGGAGTAAAATATGTTAAACTTGAATTTGTCTAAATATATAAATACTTTGACTATTTACGTAGCATATGTACAAATTTTTTCTATACAGACGTATCTACCAGCAAACACACCAGAGACTTTGCGGCCGTATAGGCAGCAGGAACTGTACTACCTTCGTGGGGACGGCATCGATCGTCAGCTGCAGGAGTGGGATCGAATCTACCAATATGACTACTATAATGATCTCGCAAATCCAGACGAGAGTGAAGCCCTCGCTCGACCAGTTCTCGGCGGTTCTGATGAATACCCATATCCCCGCAGAGGAAAGACTGGAAGGCCACCTACAAAAGCTGGTACACTAAACTTTTTATTTTTACTTTTATTTTGTATTTTTTATCCTGAAGCACAACCTGGACTAGTTCGAAGCCAATTTATTCATTAAGACATGTGCTCTGCTGCCAATATGAAAATAAAACTACATATTGTAGCGTGAACCACAACAAGTTTGCGGACGGAAGATTTTCAATCTGCTGTCTGTTGGGAAATTCATTTTCTAACGGAGTATGCCCATTTGCAAATGGAATTTCCGCGGGCAATTTCACCCTTTTTCTTGTAGTGTAAGTTTTGACTTCACATAAAATCAAGGGATGCATGTTATACGTAGCCTTAACTGAGTTAACGTTTAATACCATTTGAGCATCATTATTGCAACACAATATCATATTTGCATAATTCTTAGATATCCAACAAAGATTTGCCTTTATATATTGTATAATTGATTGTTCTTGTGAGGTTAATGCATGCATTAGAAGTAAGGGATCGTTATATATATAGGCTTATGCTTCTGTTTCGTACGCAATCTAATGCAGCATATATTAACACCTACTTGGGTGCGCTCTGTTTGTTTCTCCTCATGTTTTAAAGCTGATGGTTCACCGACACTTGAATGTTTGGTTATCCCAAGTTTTTTTTTAATGAGTCGAAGTGATTATGTCTCATGTAAATTAATGTGTTGGAGGATATTAAAAGCTAGTATATTGGTATTCAATGACTCAGTTTTAGTTAGCTCTTGTTACATGATAGGACTCCATAGAACTCAATTTGTAGGGGGAGTGCTCGTGTTGCTCACAAGAAAGACATGGTGGGTTAGAGTTTTGTGGTTAAACTTGAGTTTGCATTACATAGTTGCAACTTGCAAGAGGAGTAAAGTGCAAGTATACGGCCTGAATCCTAGAAACTATAGGCTTAACAAAATATATGGCCTACTACGATATGTGTTAACCCTCACTCGAGTGCACTCTCCAATTCCTTTCTCCCCAGCAGAACTTTGCTAAAAGAATAGGCACTAGTGAAGCCCTCGCCCATATCAATACCATCTCTATAAGTTATGTTGTGTCGAGCGACGTAATATGATAGGTAACAATAAAGAAAAACTTGCACACGAATTCCATATTTTATGTGCATGGCTCTTCTTACCTCTTTTTTTAGAAGATAAGAAATTCTAATCAAAATTAGTAACTTTGTGTGGTCATGTGTTACCATGATGCCCAAATTTTTAAGTTTGCAGCAAATCATTTTAATGTTTTTGGCAAGTAAACGTGCATAAGTTCATCACATTCATTCTGGTTTTGTGGTTTTTCTCCCAAAATTTGTATCAATCTTGGAGAATGCTTCGTCAAATGGCAAGCAATCCAATAAGAGAAAAAGCGAAAGGCATGCTAACCAGCAGTTAGGTGGCAAACTCATCCAATAAGAGAAAAAGCGAAAGGCATGCTAACCAGCAGTTAGGTGGCAAACTCATCCTATCTGTTTCTGGTTTTGTTGCTCTTCAGTATAATTAATCTTTTAGTGGTAAAATGATGTCCCAAAACTTTCCAAGGGAGCCCACCTATGTAAATTTTCAAGTTCTTTGTTTGATGCAGATCCTAATACTGAGAGCAAGTTGCCGTTGGTCCAAGGCGAGATTTATGTCCCTCGCGATGAACGTTTTGGCCATCTCAAACTGAGCGACTTCCTTGCTAGTGCGATCAAGGCAATTGTTGTGGCTGTCTTCCCGATCTTGGAATCGATATTTAATGCAACACCTAATGAATTTGATTCATTCGACGATGTACTGAAACTATATGAGGGAGGGTTGGAGTTGCCACAGTCCCCACTATTGGACCAGCTTAAACAAGCAATACCCTTCGAGTTCATCAAGCAAATCTTGCAACCTGATAGCAGTCAACTTCTCAAATTGCCTATGCCCTTGGTCATCCACGGTCTGTATCTTAAACGGAACTTTCATATGTTTCCTTTCTCTTCTTTTTTTTTCCCTAAAAATATATTCATTCAATGATTTATAATACTGGTCATGCAATTTGATCAATATACATGATGAAACAGCTAGAATTGCTCTTCCTACCCTCAATAACAAGAGGAATTAATATTTAGCCTCACGGTTTAACCTAGTCGTTCGGAGTAAACTTGATATTTTCTTTTTCTTTTTTGGTTTTCCCACGTGTATCCCACTCCCACAGGGGGTGAAACAAATTTCATTCCGGGATAGAACAATTTTGATAATTTCTTCCCAACAAGTGCTTACTACGGACTCAAACCTCTAACCTTTTGCAGAGGTCCCTCAACTGCAAAACCAAACTTTGCATTTAATAGTTTCTTGTGCAATTTAATCTGCAATTTCCTTGTATTTCTTTTGGTAATGCAGCCATACAGTCTTAAATGTTCACTAGAAAATAGTCTCATTTTACTATGTTATGTGTAACTTTCACTGAATGATTACTTGAATTGGTTGTATAACTGTTACATTCTGATTAAGAGGTTGTAGTGTCAAACTGATATATGCAAAATTTATAGAATTGGAACCAGTATGGCATTGACACAATAAACCGGAAATTGATTGTTTCATTATTTCCTTATTTGAACAGATGATAAATGGGCCTGGAGGACAGATGAGGAGTTCACAAGAGAAATACTAGCTGGTGTGAACCCTGTTATCATCCGCTGTCTACAGGTATTTTCTTATTTTTACAGGTATTTCGAGCTGATTAGGCAGTTTCTGTGACCATTCTCCTTTACCGTCTTTTATCTTTTTTAAACTTGAAAATAAAATTATATAATCAGTTTAAGCGCTAATATAACGGATAAAGTCATCTCTTTTTACGCCAAAATTTTGCAGGAATTCCCGCCTACTAGCAATCTAGATCCAAAACAATACGGCAATCAGAACAGCACAATTACTGCAGGTCACATTGAGAAGAACCTTGATGGTTTATCTGTTGAACAGGTACGTAAATTAAATCATCGACGTACTTTTAACAGCAATTCTTGAGTTTGCAATATATAACCTTTTTTCAATGAATCTATTAGGCTTTGAAACACAACAGACTCTTCATTTTGGACCATCACGACATGTTGATGCCATATGTTAACCTCATCAATTCAAATACATTCAGCAAAATATACGCCACGAGAACCCTACTCTTTTTGAATGATGATAGTACATTGAGGCCACTGGCAATCGAGCTCAGCCTTCCACACCCAGATGGGGAGCAGTATGGTGTTGAAAGCAAGGTGTACACACCAGCACAAACAGGCGTAGATGCATCGATCTGGCAACTCGCTAAAGCCTATGCCACCGTCAATGATTCTGGTGTCCACCAGCTCATTAGCCACTGGTATGTATAGTGCAATCTCAAATTGTAGCAAACTAACACCTTAATATTAGCAGTATATTATTGGATAGCAGCTCCACTTAAATGCTCATGTATGTTGAATAATAAAACCTAGTTAGTGACTAACATCATCGATAATTATGAAAATTTTCTAACATGACAAATTAACTTGGTAGCATCACCTAATTGTTTAGCTGCTGTATTTCACTGTGATTACTGGTGGCATTTTCTTAGGTTGAACACTCATGCCGCGATTGAGCCTTTTGTGATAGCAACCAACAGGCAGTTGAGTGCAATGCATCCCATCTACAAGCTCCTTGTTCCTCATTATCGTGACACCATGAACATCAATGCGTTGGCTCGTCAGATACTTATAAATGCAGGCGGTATCCTTGAGGCAACTGTCTTCCCTTCTAAGTACGCAATGGAGATGTCGTCGAAGGTCTACAAGAACTGGAACTTTGTTGAACAGGGACTTCCTTCTGAGCTTCTCAAAAGGTATAGTTAAATTTCTAGTTGATGTTAGAGTACTTCACAAAAATTTGTATGTCCTTAAGAATGATGATAAGTGGACAAGTTGCAACCTACAGCAACACTTGAGCAACATAATATTATACAATTAAAAAGAGACCACAATGTTCTTATAAACATATAGCAACTGACCATTTTTCTGTACTCTCCTTCACTATAAAGATGATGATGTTGACGCCATACAGGAATACTTAAAATGTAAACTCCTTCCACATTTCTTCCCAAAAGTGTAGGAATGCGAGCGAAAAAGCTATACAGAATTCTTTCATGCATGAATTGCAAAAACTGTTGCCAGCAATTAACAATGCAAAATTGATTTTTGAGAAAATTTGCTATGAAACTTCTGGGAGCTCAATTATTTCCCTATAGATCTTACATGGTTTGCATTTTGATTTGGCACAGAGGAATGGCAGTGGAGGATCCAAAAAGCGAGCACGGCCTCCGTCTACTAATCAAAGACTACCCGTACGCGGTGGACGGGCTATCAGTGTGGTCGGCGATCCAAACATGGGTCACTGACTACTGCACCATCTACTACCCCAACGACCAAACGGTGCTGAGCGATTCGGAGCTACAAGCGTGGTGGAAAGACGTGCGTGATGTGGGGCATGGTGATAAAAAAAACGAGCCCTGGTGGCCACAGATGACCTCTGTTGCAGATTTAACCCTAAGTTGTACAACCATAATATGGATAGCTTCTGCCCTCCACGCAGCCGTCAACTTCGGGCAGTACCCTTACGCAGGGTACCTCCCGAACCGCCCTACCATTAGCCGCCGATTTATGCCAGAGCTCGGCACGCCAGAATACGACGAGCTTACAACCAACCCTGACAAAGTTTTACTAAAAACTATAACGAGTCAGCTGCAGACTATCATCGGTATCTCGCTTATTGAGATACTGTCGACACATTCTACAGACGAAGTGTACCTGGGTCAACGAGACACAGCACAGTGGACAGCGGATCAGAAAGCGCTTCAGGCATTTGAGAAGTTCGGGGCAGCGGTGGCAGAGGTTGAGCAGAGTGTGCGGCAGAGGAACGCCAACAAAGAGCTAAAGAATAGGAACGGGCCGGTGAAGATCCCGTATACCCTGCTTTACCCGACCAGCGAGCCCGGCATCACAGCCATGGGAATACCCAACAGTGTCTCCATCTGAATCAGCTCATCAGCAGATATTTATTAAATAATCTTTGTCTATATGTATAGCTAAACAAAACTACGATAGCTGTCGATATTCTTTTGTTGATACCAAATATTTTCAAATGTCTCTCAAGACTACTCCACTCCAATTTGTAACTAAGTGACACTAAATGACCAGAGACAGAGAAAGAATCAAGAATGTAATATATACCTTTCCAATAAAAGACAAAGTTATTCTGCGTGCTAAACGTGAGGATAGGTGAAATTCACCCATTCCAGATTCGTGCAGTACTGATGAGTCTAACTGCAATATGATTAGTGATGTTATAATTCTTATAATTCTTCATGTTCTGAGACAAAACATAAAATGAAATAGTTCTTCATGTTCAATGAGGATAATATAACCGGTGACTATAAAGGTTAAATCATGAACCAACATAATCATTGTGTGTATGAATATCATGGTTATTTGGACTATATTCACCTACTCCTAATATTTAGGAAATTTTATCACTTACCTGTGAGTTTTAAAAATGATAACATCATACATATATGTTGAATCGTTGATGATTGGACGGTGGATTTTTGTTTGCTAGCAATTTTAGGAGTCATTTAAGGCGTATAGCATCTTGTAGTCAAGCAAAGACCAAACTGCAGGTATTCTAGTAATTAAGCACACACGTTACAATTTTATCTTATAAAGTGTTTGATATAGATATGCCGTAGACACGGGCGCACACGTATAGGATATGTTAGAAAAACATCTGAAATAAAAATAAATGAAAATTTTGAGCATACGTATCGGAATTGTCAGATAGAATATCCAACTCTTACGTCTATATATTTATATTATTTTTTAAAAAAATTTCTTATCATTACAAAATAAAATATTGTATAGTACTAACAGTAAATAGTAATAAATAATTTAATATATTTATATACTCATATATTAAATTTATCTTAAAGATGTAAATTTTATATTATATATGAAATTTATTAGTAAATATTATTATACTTTTAAATATTTAATATAAATTGTTTTTAATTATTTATATTTTTATTATTATATCCAAGTATGCATCCTACTTTTAAAAAAAAAAAAATAATGTATCTTATATTCGTGTCCTATCCCTAATTGGTCTGTTTACGTATCTATGCTTGCTGGTGCATGAAAAGGGACACATCCGCCTTCTTTTTTTTTTTTTGATAATAAACATCCGCCTTTTACTCCCACACAATATTCCCATGTTGGTTATAATTATTATCGGATCTTGTGCCATACTCCTACAAAAGACCGCTAAGCTCAGGATTAGGAGTTACTAGTTAGGTGAAATTCTTGATGTATCAGGGGGCCTATTCATGTCAAAGGTGCTCCCTGCTTAATTTACTCTGTTAATAAAAGAATTCAAATTGCTGTAGAGAAAAGATTTTCTAAGAGAAAATATAATCTACATGAAACTGTATTGAAGCTTATTCTTCTTGATCTACCCAAACAAAAAAAAAGAAGGACCTGTTCGTCTAAATTTTTTTCCTATTATTGTTCTATCCAAGTATCACAATCGGATGGGTACCCAACAGTGAAGTTTTCCCTGCATCCATCTCATTATGATTATGCCGAGTTACTATATATTCTTTATAAAATATGCAGATCCAAACGTATATCCGCGGTTTGACCCTATTTAACATATTAAACAAATAATGATAACTATGAATCAATAATCATATTGGATCGGCAAAAACTAGTTAAATTAATTAAGTTCTAAAATAGAGGAATGCAAGTAAATCACTACATGTTTTCATACATGTACTAAATTTATTAATACATTCGTATAAGCAGTGGCGGAGCCAGGATTTCTGACTTGGGAGGGCGAAAAAATATTATGTAAAGAATAATTTTTAAAATACTACTAATTAATATATATTATAATACAAATAAGAATAATTTTAATCATAATATAATTTCTAAATTTCGCCAATAAATTCGAGAGTAGCAAACTCTATAATTTTTTTTATCATATATTAATTTAGTGATTATATTAAAATTATTTACTGATTTAATGATTATAATGAATAATTAAACTAAAAAAATATTTATCATTGTAATTAAAATGTTGAATAGCCAAATGATCGGAATTTTAAAGTGCAGTAGAACGAGTTTGGAAGCATCAGTAAACACTGACGATAGGCCGGCATGATTTTAGACTCGATCAGCCACTAATATACATTTTACATATTCGATCAGTTCTCGCGTTTTTACAGTTTCGTTTTTAACCTGTTACACCTTTATTCATACCAAGCCATCTGATGTTAAGATAGAATATTTTGAAAATTTTTAAACTAAATTATATATTTTAAGGAGATTACAATTTTTAATGAAAAAAAAATTTCTCTAAAATATTCTAAATTGATATTTGAAGGTTTTTTTTTTTTTTTTTTTTTTTTTTTTTTAAAATTTTTTTTTTTTTTTTTTTTTTTTTTTTTTAAAAAAAAAAATTTAGGGCGGATTTCAAAATGAAACTATTAATCGGCTAAATTATGGAGTCTCATAACATCCACCTGGAAGAATTTTTGAAATAATTTAAATATAAAAATTATATATCTTACCAAAATTTACAACTTTTATATTTAATTTTTTTTCAAAAAATATTTATAAATATGTGTCTTTTTAGAAAAAAAAAAGACAATGATAGCACAATTGGGGTTTGAACCCAGGTTGCTTGGGTAAGCATCTTATATCCCAACCACTAGACCTTACAGTACATAACGATGATATTATAAAAACTATGATTTTTACTCAAAGTCCATATACTAAATTTTGTCACCGAATTTTGGAGGGGGGCGATCGCCCCTCCCAATGACAATGTGGCTCCGCCCCTGCGTATAAGTAAATGAAAACAAATAAGCGTAAATAAGAGAGGTAAATATGTATATATTCTTATTATTGCCCTGCGAATAGATGAAAAAACAGACCGTACCGACGAAAAGTAATTAAATCTGATTGCCAGCACTAGTAAGTGCATAATCTTGAAAGATTAGAAGCTCATTTGAGAAGTTTTATGATACTTCAAATACAAGTATATTATCTCTACCGTATTTATTGGAAGTTTTATAAAGCAGTACAGGCGGATCGCCGTTGGCAAAGGCGGCGAAAAAAGGCCGCACGCACAAGGCAAAGCAGCGTGCCCTGGACAAGCCCGCTCGCGTGCGAATCCTCTCAGGGCCCCCTCTCGTTGTGGGACCCACGTTGACAGGGTTCCACTGCTTTCTCTTTTTTCTTTTTTTCTTTTTTTTTTTTTTTTTTTTTTTTTTTTTTTTTTTTTGCTTTTTACTTGTTTTTGGCTCGCTTCCTGGTGCAAGCGATGGAAAGTTTGGCCTCCTCTGGTGTGTTATTTCGATTATAACAGGAGTAGCTGGAGGAAGAAAAACCCAGGAGAGAGGATCTACGGTGCAGTGTGTCGGCGGAATCTCTCGCTCACGACTTTTGTCTTCTGCTTCCCTCTTTAAACTCTTTAAATTTCCGCCTTCTTCATCCCGTTGTTCCACCACACACCAGCATCGATCAAAAACTTTTCTAGCTTTAGTCCATACGTAGTTAACACACCAACACAACCAGTACAGCCGACATCAGGAAGAGCTACCTTGACCGCCGATGTTCTCACCGACGCTTTCGAACGTCCGATCACCATTCCTAACTCAGGGTTTCGGGCCTGGAGTATACCATGGCACGTAACTTAAATCCGTTCCTTTTCCTCACTGACTCTTTGTATACTCATTTTCTTAATTTGCTTTTGTTAAGTTTTCTTATTTTTATTTTCCCTTTGTTTTCTCTTCTTTTGTTCCATATATGATCAAAAATCACCTGCATTAGTCATTGCTTTCCTGTAGTAATAAAGGATCTTTTGAATCATTTGTATTATTTCGAGGTGAAAATGAGTTACGCATATGTTGTTGTAATGGGATAGAGAAGGAGAGCACATAGAGTATGGTGGGATGGTAATTGGAGGTTTGGATTAAGACAGACAAGAAATGGGTGATGACGCCGGCTGTAGGAGCACTCACGACGCATCGTTCATAGTTTGCGCTTGTTGGCATCTCAACTTGCTTGTCGTGGAAGGCCAAATATGGTCATTTTTGTTGTCTATTTCTTGTCGGCCGCGATAGTTCGAGCCATTCATAAGCACAGTGCTTCGTTGGATGGATATCCATTCCATTTTTTCTATAAAATAATAGATGTTCATGAACTAATTATGGCGTTATTTTAAGAAAGAAACACCGTTCAAGGTTGTCCTTTAATTTCTAACTTTCAGCAATGTTGTTATCCCAGTTTTATTTGGTGTTAATTTGTTTAGGTGCTACACTAGGAGCCATTAGGAAGTACTCGGCCGAGGATGCATGCCTTAGCCGCTCGAGATGCGCTGCATTATCTAAGCCAAGCATTCAAGGTAGGGGATTCTTACATGATAAATTAATCTTATCCGGATATATATATATATATAGAAAGGCTATTCTCAGCTCGATCTGAGAATAGCCTATTCTCAGCTAATATCTCAGCCGTTGATCTGCTTGATCTAACGGCTGAGATTTAATTTTAACATTTAACGGCGCCGTTAAATACTTAACGGCGTGAATCGTTATTCCGTTAAGTGTTAAAATTAAATATCAGTCGTTAGATCAAGCAGATCAACGGCTGAGATGTTAGCTGAGAATAGGCTATTCTTAGATCGAGCTGAGAATAGCCTTTATATATATATATATATATATATATATATATATATATATATATATATATATATATATATATATATAAAATTAATGCAATTGTGGAATTACCTTGTTTCACTATTATTTCTTATGTAAAAGAGTAAGTTTGTGCTAGTTTTGCCCAAGTCTAAATCTGATACAAAAAGATTCTGATTTTACGTTTAACGTAGGTGAAAAAAAAAAAAAAACTAAATGCGGGAAAAATATGATAATTAGAGAGAAAAAATAAAGACCCGTTTTAGTATGCATGTGCCCGTAGCATTATATATTACTAGGGTACATATAACAACTATCATATAAAAACTAAATACGGGAAAAATATGATAATTAGAGAGCAAAAATAAAGACCCGTTTTAGTATGCACGCGCCCGTATCATTATATATTACTAGGGTCATTATATATTACTAGGGTACATATAACAACTATCATCATAAGTACATCGTGTTATTTTCCAACTAATTGTGATCTTGGGAACCTTGGACCTGTCTTCTTTTTTATGATGCATATATGGCTCTTTATTGATGTTTGCTTGATACGCCTATTCATTTTTTTTTTCTGTACACGCAGAAAACAGCGTAGGGTCGGTAAAAAATGAGGTGTCGGTCATAAAATGGCCATCTGAAACCACTGAATTATGTGAAGAATCTCCATTGCTTGAGGTATTAACATCATTCCAATATTTTAGTTGAAGGAGTACTTAATCAATTCTGGAATTTAACTTGAAAAGCTGCCATTCCGTGAAGGTCTCAAAAGGGAACATTCCTCAGCTTATTAAGGGCATTAAGCAGATGCTGACCTCCATGGCAGATGGAGAGATCACTGTCTCAGCCTACGACACCGCCTGGGTGGCGCTGGTGCAACATGTAAACGGAAGTGGTGGCCCGCAATTTCCCTCTAGCTTGCAGTGGATAGTCGACAACCAACTGAACGACGGGTCATGGGGCGATGAGCACATATTCTCTGCACATGACCGGTTGATCAACACCTTGGCTTGTGTAATCGCCCTCAAGTCATGGAGCATCTCTCCAAATAGATGCGAACGAGGTGATCACCAACTAGTTGCAACATAAAGCTAGCTAATACCTGTCCTTATCACATATACAAACAAACAAACAAACCTAATGATTTGCAATTGAGCTTTCATTCAAGTTACTAAGTCGGGAATTTAGCTTCTTTAAAGTTGTTTACAAGAATGAACGGGTGGTAGTTATCTATTTATGTCTGGGACTCAAAATTACAGTTCGTAATTTTGAAGCATGTGAAGCAAAATTACATATTTAGAATAAATTGTTAAAGATTGGGCATTTGAGTCCATATGTCTACGCGTATTAATTTATTTATGTATAAAATTGTTAAAGATTCCTTCTTTAGTAAATGAACTTCAACAAAGATTACTTCTTGTCGAGATTGTTATAATAATTTTGTCAAATTGACCTATTCATTTATATACTGGCCTGCATCCACCCAGAAAACATTATTCAATGCCTCTTAAGTCTTATCTAGGTGAAATTATTGGGTGCCCCTTTAGCAGTACACACTAGTTAATATACTAAAGGTTTTCCTGATAGAATAATGCAGTTACGAACTGTAATTTTGCTACACATGCTGAAGTAGGTGAAAGGAAAGGATAACCGGTGAGCGTTCTACATTTTATCTGACCCTTAAATGTTTCCGTAAAGGGGTTTCGTTTATTCGTGAGAACATGTGGAGGCTGTCAGAGGAGGATGAGGAACACATGCCCATAGGATTTGAGGTTGTCTTCCCGTCACTAGTGGAGATTGCCAATGCACTTGGCCTGCAAATCCCTTATGATGGTCCTGCTTTGCATAACATCTACGCTATGCGGAACAGAAAGCTCAAGAGGTAGTGGACATGATGGCACACATCAGTCACTATTCTTCCTAACTTACTTTTGAGACTTTTAAAAAGATTTTCCAACATATACCTAACTTTAGTCTCATCTACTTCAAACTATGGCTAGGATCCCTAAGGAAGTGATGCATAAAGTCCCAACAAGTCTACTCCATAGCCTCGAAGGCATGCCTGGCTTGGACTGGGAAAAGCTTCTCAAACTCCAGTGCAAAGATGGATCCTTCCTCTTCTCTCCTGCCTCTACAGCCTACGCACTCATGCAGACAAAGGATCTGAAGTGCCTACAATATCTCCAAAATGCAGTCTCAAGTTTCAATGGTGGAGGTACTACAGGATTTCACTAATGACATGCTAATTCATCGATCGAAATGGTTGCATGCGTGCACACAGGTCTCCTATAGTAAAATTTTCTTTGTTTCACCTGTTTTCAGTGCCAAACGTTTACCCGGTTGATATGTTTGAACACATGTGGGCCGTTGATCGGCTAAATCGACTTGGGATTTCTCGGTATTTCGAAACGGAGATCAAAGACTGTTTGGATTACGTCTATAGGTACGTCACTTTATCTCGTATATTACCATATTATTTACACAAGTACATTAATTTCATAATTCGTCAAAAAAAAAGTACATTAATTTCATAAAAAGAAGCGCGATTAATGTAATTGTAGGTACTGGACCGAAGATGGAATAAGTTGGGCAAGGAACACAAGAGTAAGTGACGCCGATGACACTGCCATGGGCTTCAGGCTTCTACGGCTCCATGGATACAAAGTCTCCTCTAGTATGTTTCTTCTTTTTTTTCCCTCATACACTGATCTCACTAGCATTTTTTTGAGAATTTCATCGTCTATGAATGCAGAAGTATTCGAACAGTTCGAGAAGGATGGTGAATTTTTCTGCTTTGCGGGGCAGTCAAACCAGGCAGTTACTGGGATGTACAACCTCCACCGTGCCTCACATGTTGCCTTCCCTGACGAGGCCATCTTAGAGGGCGTCAGGAGCTTCACATACAAGTTTCTGAAAGCGAAACAGGCGTCGAACGAGCTGATAGATAAGTGGATCATAACCAAGGATTTGCCTGGCGAGGTAATTAACCAGTTATTTCGTCATTTTTTTTTAATAAAAAATGTTAGCGGAGCCTGATTAGAATCTTAATTTAAAATTTATAAACCGATGGATCAGGTGGAGTATGCCTTGGACTTCCCCTTCTTCGCCAACCTACCACGAATCGAGACGAGATTGTATATCGACCAGTATGGTGGTGAGGATGACGTTTGGATCGGGAAAACACTATACAGGATGGCATTTGTAAACAACGCAGTTTACCTGGAGCTCGCCAAGCGGGATTTCAACGAGTGCCAGGTTCTGCACCAGCGCGAGTGGCTCGCCCTCCAGAAGTAATTGAGTTATTAACCTTACTATATTTTTAATTTTACATGAACTGCGTGGGTTATTGTAAATGGCTATGTCGACATGATTTGATTGGGTAATTAAGGTGGCATGGGGAGTTTGGGCTGGACGAGCACGGCGTGAGGCGAGAGGCGCTGCTGCGGGCGTATTTCTTGGCGACGGCCTCGATCTTCCAGCCCGACCGAGCCGCCGAGCGGCTCGGATGGGCTCGTACAGTGGTGGTCGCTGATGCAATCTCCTCCTTCTTGGGATCGGACTCACGCAGCGACGAGAAGAGGTGCAAGATCATCAGCGACTTCCTTCATCTTCATGGCCCTGATGTCAACGGCTGCATATACCCTGGAAGGTAATTTTTTGCCCCTTCTAATTCACCATTATGTGTCGCCAGAGCTAGTTTCTTGTCAGACTTCACAACCACAGATGCTGTTTGTTGCTATCATCAATAGCAGATCAATAAGGACGATTCTATTGATCTCAAAGGAACGCCAATCTGACTGCAGCTTGGCCTCTTCCTAGTTAGCAGAAACAAAAAGGGACAATATTGCATACGTCCAGCGGGCAATAAAATACTCTCGTTCTTTAGCTTTAAAAATAAATAAATGAAAGTACTTCTCTTCATGTCCACGATATGAAGATCACGTTTTGTCCCCTTGTTCTGCTGTGAAGGACACAGAATATACCCTACTTGTGAGGCTGGTAGGATAATACACATTATAAATATATAATGCTACTGAAGAAGAATGAGAAATTATTGGATAAGATTCCAATAAAAGCCAGAGAAAAGTTAAAGACAACTGACGACAGACAAAACTGTGCAGGTTAGAGAGGAAAGAGAAAGCGGACGAGGGACCCGTGAGGGCGCTGCTACGTCTCATTGACGGCCTTGCTGCGGAGGCACTGCCCGCGCAACGCAATCAGAAACGAATCACGTTGCGGCATGCTGTAAGAATTATTTGAAAATTAAAATTACTCAGGTCATATTTACCTGATTGCATCAAGGCTCACAGGTGCTATGTAGCCCGCATTATGTCACTGCCTGATGGCCGAATTTTTGTACGGATGCAGATCGGGGCAAAATTAGCTGAATTAATGCGTTACAAACGACAATATGTTTTCGTGTCATCTTCTTAGACCCCACGTATGCGTTCAATTTAAAATAATGTTTCGTTGTTTTTGTTTCCATGGTGAGGCAGTGGGTAGACTGGCTAACAGCGTGGCCTAACGAAGGCGCAACGGCGTTGCTGCTCATCAGAATTGTTGAGGCTTGCGCAGGGAGGGACAAAGCGCTGATGGCCCATCCCGAGTACGAGCAGCTCGTGCAGATCACCTCATCTGTGTGTGGTCGACTCAGCACTCTTTCCCGCCTTTCTCAGGTACACCCTTGCCATCAAATTGAATACAAATCATTATAAACCATATGCCAAGCTCCCACATGTACATGGAGCTGGTGAAGCAGATTAGTTCAAAGTAATATTATTTGAGTGATACTGGTGCCACCAAAGTAGCACAGGCAAATTTATCAAATTCACAGCTCATCGGATTAAAAAATAAAAAATAAAGATTTTGGAGCATTTTAAAAAAAATGTAATACGAAAGTTATAGCTTTTGACTGGATATATAATTTTAGTGTCGAAATATTTTTCAAAAAAATGTTTATAAAGACATATTTTGGATATTCAAAGTTTAACGAATTTGTAAGGATTTAAATACTATTTCTAAAACTCGTTAAACATGAGAGCCGTAAAATACATATTTAGAAATATTATTTTAGAAAAAGTTAAACATAAAAGTTATAGATTTCAATAAAATCTATTAAATTTTTTTTTTTTCAAAAAATACTTCTACTTTTTTTTTAAATTTTTTAATCATGTGAATTATTAGATTTAGTGAATTTGTAAGCAGTACTAAATGAGGCTAGCATTTTTCATATTAGTGGATTAATAACAACTTCTGTCACACCTACAGATGAGGTTTGGCTATTAATAATATAAATATCACCGAGTTGAGACGACTAAAGCGAACAATATGCGTTCTTCTTCTGATAGAGAAATAATAGTCCATAATATTACTTTCTACATAACCTACAAGGAGAGACCTAATTTTTACTGAACGTACAACCAAATAATATCATAGAATCAGCTGCTTGCTGACAGCATTATTCTGCATGATCAGACGAATAAAGAGGGTAATGGAGCAGTTCAATGCGGCAAAGACATGCAAGTGGAGCAAGAAATGCAAGAACTGCTATACATCGTGCTTCCAAATTCAGATCTTGACAAGAAAACAAAGCAGACATTCCTTACCATTGCAAAGAGTTACTACTACATGGCCAATTGTCCCATTTCCACGGTCGAGGGTCACATTACCAAGGTGTTGTTCCAGCAAGTTAGCTAACTACAGATTTATCGATTGACAAGGTCATTCGTTTTAGTAAAGGAAAAGAAAAAGAAGAAATTTCGCATGAGATACAAAGTTTGTTAGGAAGAAAATAGAGGATATATCACTTCCGTCCTCTTTGTAATGAATCAACTTCCATTTGAACGCCCTGTTGTATGCTTCATCAAATGACTGAGTTAGAAAATGGCAGACAAAAAGACCTTGAGAAAAAACAGAGTATATGACCAAGTATAATTTGACTGAAACAAAGCACCACCAATATCCAAGTGGAACCAGAAAACCATGCGTTTACTTCAGAGCAATCAAAACCGAAAGTTTGGCTACATATCTTTCTAATAAGATTATAGTGGTGAATCTTAATTTCCACTAGCCTATCTTAAATAACATATCATCAAACAAAGGAGCCTAATCAGATAATTACTAAATGCTAATCTGGTTCTGAAGCAAACAAAAAATTACATATTTCAGCTATAGACCGGCAAGGTTAAAGGACGCCAATCAGCGCCAGGTCAGGTTGCATTTAATACAATAGCGGAGAGATTCATGATCTATACAGCTTAAGTTTAACAAGAGATGTTGATTATATATACAGGATAAGTTTAAAGATAAATAATTTTAATAAGTAATTTCTGCAAGATTGATAGAAGTACTTCAGGATGCTACTAAAAATTGCTAATTAAGTGATGATGGTACACATCTACCTATCGATCATTGACCTGGGTTAGAGAAAATGTTCTATAACTAGGCAGTTGAATATAATACTTTTATCAGCATACAGCACATCCATAGAGGTGAAAAATCTAGTACTTTCAAGACAATACTATGTTTGATCACAACTTGGGCATGTTCAGAATCTAATGCACATGTGACGCAGATCAGACGTAATCTTATGATGATGTCAGTCGAAGCCTCTCCTCGTAGCTGAGCTTACTAGAGGATTTCTCCTCTTGCAGCAGTGCCTGAAGGTCGCTTCCATTTGCCAAGCTATTGAACTCCACTGACTTGGACGGGAGAGCAGGATACTTCCGCTGGCAAAATGTCATCAGCCTCTTAATCGACTGCAAATACTTGCGAGTTGTTTCGTCATTCATAATGTGAGCGACACTATTGGTGTAGATCTTCTCACGTGCTGACCTTTCATGAATACCAACCATAGTGACACCGATTGGCCAGGGGGCATTACCTATGGCCAACTTGATGTACTGATCCATTGCTGCCAAGTAATCCCGTTTCATACAGCACTGAACAATCACCATAAGAGCTCGACGGATGTCATCTGGAAGAACCTGTTGATGGAGGAACTTCAAATTACTATAATTATATATATAAATCAATAAAACAAACATGCATAACCGCCTAATCTGCTGGTAGCAGATAGCAGCTGTAAATATGCTTTGTCAAAGTAATACGTAGATACTCTGGCAAGGTGAACATCATGACATACAAAGTAGATCATTAAGGAAATTGAGGATATACAAAAAGAAAAGAACTGCATGAAACATATACAATTGCGTAGCATCTACATACGTACTACAAAGCTAGCATGTCAATCTACATCTGGTTAAAAAAGAAATGGAATTCAAATAGCTAAAATTGTAAAGTTGCACTGCAGATCATGACGTACAAAGAGGATGATACTGAATGGAAAGGAATGCCCAAAATGTTTACCTAGCATTGATTTAACAGACCTACTTCTACTTACAAAGAACAATTGGAATTCAAATAACTAAAAGTATATGTTCCAGTGCAGACGTTCAAAATAGAGGATCTGGAAAGGAGGAATCCCCAAAACGTTTATCTAGCACCGATTTAACGGAATATGAAGCTGGTACACCAATCTACATCAAGTTAAAGAAAAGTTCAACAGGAATTCAAATAACGAAAACAGTGAAGTTGCAGGAAATTCAAATCACATCTTCAGCTTCAGCAAATAAATCTTTTCCTCTCTCTTCGAGAAAGAAGAACAACCAGCACTACAATCCCACATGGCAGGAGAATAAAGATTGGGTGTATGTGCCTGAAAACGGAGCAGAATACTTGCTTCATTCTTTTCAGAATGGCATACATCAACTGAATGAAAGAGATTGGCCAAATTTTGAAAATATCAAACAGTGAAATTATGTTTGGTATTTCAGTCCAAAAAGCCCAAGAACTCCACACAGTATGTTTTTTGAGTAATGTCAAAAAAAATCCCCTACTTTTCAAAACTCGTTCAGAAAAACTTCAATTTTTTTGACAATTACTGAATCAAGTCAGATGCACATATATACATAATTTTTTGGAAAAATTTCGAATACGAAATAAATAGATTTTAATGTACTCTAGCTGTTTTAAGACTCCAAAGTCTATACTAGATATAAAAACTTTGGAGCCCGAAAATATCTATTTAGAAACTTTTTTTTTTGAGAAAATTTGACAAAAATCGTAGAGCACACAGAAACCTACTTCTATCATATTTAAAAGTTTTTCAAAAAAACTTATACATGTGTGTTTTGAAGTGATTTTGTAAGTTTGTCAAAAAGTCGGGGGCTCATTTGTAACCTCCTTTTTTCAGAGACATGAAAGAGTTTAATCTACTTTTCACTGTACATAAAGGTGGCAATGAAGCGATAGGGGACAAAGGCAGCCGATGTAATAACTGGTAGTGGCACAACGGTTACACTGAAGAAGATATATTAAACCTTTGGTCTTTGCTGAACTAAATACATGGAAGACTACAGCAAAGCTGAAGTAAAAGTATGGCAGCATGCCCAATTCTCCAGCCTTCTGTTGTAAATTAAAAAACGCTAAAATACTTGCGGTGCCACTACACCATATGTATAATTGGAGTCAGCAAATCATGAGTAGAACAACCTTCCTATACTCTAAACAGCTATAATTAGCTACAACCTGTCGCACTCCACCTCTTCTTGTACCCACATATATCGTAAGGTGTTGGCGGAGGAATGAGTGCTGGTGCATCATGATCAACAAAACCAAATTTTCTATTAGTGTCTTCAACTAACAATGTGAATGACTACAAAAGGGACTTCCAAGACAAGTGCAGCACAATTTCTATTCCAATATCCGTATTTATTTGTCTCTACATTATAACTTCTATGTGAAATTCCGCAGAGCAATTCCCTCCCTTTCATTCAGCCTTTACTACTTGTGAAATATTTTGCAGGACATTCGACACACAAGGACTAGAGTTTCTTTATGAAATAAATAAATAAATAAACATATAAACATATATATATATATATATATATATATAGGACTATTACTATTTCAACAAACCAAACATGCTAGCTTCACTCTTTTTAGCAATTGCTACTAAAAATGCTATGGATTTTGTCACAATCCAAGGAAAAACAAATGTTTAACAGCAGTTATGATGTTGGGTTTTATGTCCCTAAAAAGTTGAATAAAAACGGGTCGAAGTGCCTAAAAAGGAAGCAGATTATTTTATGTTCTGCAAAATGGCTCAAATCAAGTGATAAAAAGAAATTACAATTTCATTTGCCAAATTTTATAAAGATAAAACAGTATAAATTCTGTTTGGTATTCCAGTGTAAAAAGCCCGAGAACTCCATACAGTAGTTCCTTTTTTCTGAGAAATGTAACCATTCCTAAAATGACCAACTGGCTGTGGCACAATGGTCGCATTGAAGAAAAGGTTTTGGCCTTGCTGAACTAAATAAACGGGATACTATACTAGAGCCTCCATCCTACTGCTGTAAATTCAATAAAACTAAAATCCTTTAGCATAGCTAGAATTGGACTCAGTAAATCATGAGTAAAGTAATTTCCTATACTCTAACCAGCTATAAATAGCTACCTACACATATCAACAGTGTTGCTGGAGGAGTGAGTGCTGGGGCATTTTTAGGTGAAATAGTAACAGAATCAGCTAAAGTATATTTCCTTTTCTTTTTCCTGGTCTAATGCTAACGTAAATTTCTATTAGCGTCTCCGAAGAACCATGTGAATGACTACGAAAGGGACTTCCAAGACAAGTATAATACATTTCCTATTCTATTATACATATCTGTTTGCCTCTAAATTCTCACTTCTACGTAAAATTTCTCAAACCAAAAATTCCATCCGTTCATTAGGCCTTACTAATTCGTGAAATATATTACGAGACATATTCACTACACAAGTACACATGGACTAGAGTTTCAAAGGCCAAATAATAATACCTTGTAGAAGAGCAGAAAGTGAAGGAGAATGACTATTTCCCACTTGAATATGCAACTATACAAGCATTCCAGGACCATGTAAGAGGTATAGTTAAGAATTTCATTGTTAGAAACTCCATAAACCCCTCTAAATGCCACATCGTACAGACCCTTTCCTAGGTTCCAGTAGACATTGAAAACAGATGTGCAGCATGCTTCAACTATATAACAAATTGCCAACTACACAAATAAAGAGTCAAAGTCGAACGAGAATACAGACCTTCTTCCTGCAAAACTTGAACAGCGGGTTCAAATACCGAGCGCACTGCTTAAAGGTGGCGACCATGGACTTACCCTTGGCCGTCCTTTTGTCAGAATCCGGCATCTCGTCCAGCTCTTGATTCCACTCGTTCAGCAACTGCTTGAAAAACACAAGGATCTTATCCTCATCGCACAGCTCATCAAAGTTGGCCTTCATCCTCTTAATATCCTTATCAGCATCCACCCCAGACGAAGCCCCATCACCACTTAGATCCTTATCTCCGTTACCATCCCCACCATCACCCTCCACGTCCTTGTCGGAATCGTGCTTGGGCATGACAGAACGGCCGCCAGCCTTCTGTCGTTTACGGAGCTCGTAAATATCGCGTAAAAAGTCGTTGGTCTGGCCCTCGGTCATGTCGCTATCGATCTCAAGGATCCCCGATTTGAGGGTGAGTTTGAGGCGGTCGAGACGGGCGTCGTCGTCCTCGCCGAAAAGAGTGATAGGTTGTTTGAGTATGCGGAGCCGGCGGATGACCTCGTGGCGAGGGAGCACGAGCTCGTCGATGCGCTGCTCTTCGGAGAGGGGTTCGGAGGGATTGCGCTTGTGGCCGTAGGAGGAGGCAGCAAGGGCGGGAGGGAGCGAGGAATCCGATGACGCAGCGGCAGCGGAGGATGAGGAGGAGGATGTGGAAAGGGTTTGGGGCCCGGGGGCGGTCAGTTTGGATTGGAGGGCCCGTTTCTCTTCTTCGCGAAGCTTCTGGATGCGCTTCTGCTCAAGCTCGGAGCGCTTGACGAGCTTGCGGCCGCCGAAGTCGGACTCAACGCTCTGACGCTTCCGTTGCAGTTCCGCTTTCAGGAGATCCATATCCTGCCGGCGGTGGAGAAGTCCAATTTTGTTTCGGTGGATTTTTTAGATTTCAGTTAAAGATTATTTACAATTTTTTTTAAAATAAAAATACACTTAAATGTGCTAATGGGTTGGCCAAGTAAACGCGTATTTGGCATGCGGCCCATCGTGGCCTAGAGATAATATCACGAAATAAGAATCAGGTTGAGATTGTGCCGCCCCGCTCAAACCAAAAAATTTCTATTTAAATAAAACACGCGAGCCGCGCCCCAAGAGACCTTGTTTCTGGGCCCCTCACTATACTCGAAGGCACAACGCGGCACCGATAAACTATAATCATGCCATGCTTAACCTTTTCTACTGGATTTTGAGAGTTGTTAAATTGATATAAATCGACCCGACCCAAATAGTGAGTCTGCAGAATTTGAGCCGAGCATTTTATATCCGAGTTGCCAAATATCAACTTAGCAGACTCGAAGGAATCCACAATCTAGAATTCCAGTCAATTCGGTTAGATTTTTGGGGAAAAAAGGGATAATGCTCAGCCATAGAATTGTTACTTTACAACCATAAACAAAACTGCATAGCATCAACAAGAAGCGAGTACTTACTTCGTAGAATTTTGTTCGGTCTTTTTGGTGACGCATATGTTATATCTTTTTTTTTTAGCCTTTGAGTTGATGTATGTATAGTTGTTTATCTCACTCCTTGGGTTCCACAACTAGATAGATGTAAGTGCAAAGTTTTTATATTTTCTTCAATAAAAATAATCTAATTTTCACTTATAACTATGCTCTTACAATTATGAAGTATCTTTCAACAATGGTACTAGATTTCTAGGATATTTTATCACATAAGCAAAATGACAGTTAAGAGAAATTTTTTTAGGAGAGCGATATATCAGTTTCTTTATCGATTACGAGCTATAAATAAAAATTTTATTTACAACTCATTTTTTTTCTTCTAAACAAAAAAAAATACAACATGTTATTTTTGACATTCCAAAATATTTATTTAAAATTTCTTTGTGAAAAAACTTACAAAAATTATAAATCAATTAATTTTTTTAAAAGCATTTCTAAAAAAAAATTTAAATAGATATTCTGAGGCTTTAAAGTCTTAATAGCTTAATTGATTAATATTTAAACCTAAAAAACTTTGAATTCTTAAAATACATATTTAAATATATTTTTTTAAAATCTTTAAATATAAAGGTCATAGATTATACAAATTTTATTTTATTTATATTCAAAATATCTTTAAAAAATATTTATATAATAATTAAAATATTATTTACATGGATTTGATATTGTGGCTGATTTGTAAAAATTTAAAATTTTTAGCTGATTTATAAAATAGTTTGATGAACAGGGAAGTAATTTCTTCTCTGTTTTATGAGCTTGACTTTTATTAAAAGACAACGTAACACGAGCAATCAAATGAAAGCCAGCGACATTGTAATCCAAAATTTCAGAGGACGGGGAGATTTGGCCATTTAGGTGAGAATGTTGAAGCACTATTGTATCACCAAAGGATGTGATTGCTGGAGCATCACCAAAAGACAAAGACGGATTTGTAGGAATTCGTCGAACATCGTTAGAGATTGTTTGAGCATCACCAAAGAATGCAAATACGAGCGTAAGCATCAGTATGTCTCCATAAAAAGCACGAAATTGAGGTATTTCTAGATTTGCATGGAAGATAATACCATTACAGTCAATTAAACCCATCCGTGGGTAGAGGCCGAACAGCCAACAAATGGGCCAGCTGGATTCACATGATTAAGGATAGTAAAACAAAATACCATAAACTGAGAATAGGCTTTCTCTTTGCAATAGGCCTCATTAATTGGTCCTTAAAAAAAAAAAATGGAGAATTGCGTTTCAGCCCCCCTAATTTTGGGGTCGCGCGTTTCAGCCCCCCGAAACGCCACGTGGCGGCACGCGCGCGCCGCCACGTCGGCGGGGAAACGCGTTTCGGGGGGCTGAAACGTCAATTTTGGAAAACGGAGGGGTGAAACGCAATTCTCCCAAAAAAAAATGCTACAGTCTCCGAACTTTTCCACCAAAAAAGTTTCCGAAATAAGAGGAAACACGTTTCTCTGCGGTGTAAAACGCGTTTCCCTATCCGGTGAAACGCGTTTTACAGCGCGGAAACACGCGTTTCCCTAATTTCGGAGATTTTTTCAGTGGAAAAAATCGGAAACTGTAGCATAACTGAAAAAAAAATTATTTGACTAGGTAGATGAAGAATATCTAGCAAGATAGATAACTATTTGTGTGCAAGATAAATTTAAGTCCCGCTTACAATAATATATTTTACCAAATGCAGATAGTTAATTTGACTTTGCTTATTTTGATCTATCATATACAATAATACATTTTAATTTGACTCAGCAATTCTCTTTTTATGAAGTTACGGCATTGCCGTAAGGGCCCTCACCTGGCTAATCTCAAGATGAATCGCACTCGGACTTAACCCTGAGAGTCAGCGGTCCATTCATGCGCACCCATCACATGTGGAGATATACGTGTGCTTTCTCACGGTAGTTGGTGCGATATGCACTCACCCTACCGCGATCGACAAGCTTCGAATCCGGATAGTTGGTGCTACGCACTCGCCCTGCCAATCGATCCACCGTCGACCTTGACTCAACAATTCTTAAATGAGCAATTAATTAATAATAAGTCGCCACTCGTGTTGAACGTGCGTATAAATTTGAGGCACAGAATAGGGACAATTATCATGGGTTACGTTCTACTCAATTTACACGTGCTCTAAATCTTGCGTGTCTGGTAGATCATAGTGCTTAACAAAGCCGGAGAAAGCAGGACAACTATTTTCTACCAGCTAAGCTTCTACGAAAGCCCCCTACCGGATTATGTTTATCAATTTTAATTTATTATATTTTTGTTCTAAATCAATTTTATTAAATAACAATAACTTCATGTTTTAAAGTATTATATATTAATTTGTTAATTAAATCTTTTATTAAAAATTCCTAAAAGATTGTGCTTGATATTAACAAAATTAATTTCTATTCTCAGCTAATTAACAGTGTCTTAAACGCCTTTTACTGTTAAAAAATTTATAAATATAAACAATGAACGCTAAAATACCCTAGGTATTGATTTATCATTTTATTTAAATTAAGAGAAAAGGAGCTTTCCTGCTACGATACTTGCAAAAGTAGTGGTCTTGTGAATAAAAACGAAGACGTGCGGACGACTCTCCACGTTAATCACTTGTAAACTTGGTGAAGGTACCGAACTTACGCGTAAGATGTTTTCTTTGTTTTTTAAATGGAAAATACTACTCACCCCCCAACAAACTACTCAATAAATCACACACAATCAATCTCCACCACACACATATCTCGTGATCCACACAGCTTCCTCGTGATTCACACAAAATATCAAAATTACAAATATACCTATCGTGATGTGTGGTCTTGATTGTGCCACGTCAGCATGTGTGATTTATTGTGTGGTTTTTTGGGTGTGCATAGCAAAACCCTTTTTAAATATATTTCTTCCACCAAAGAATGACTACTTTCTTTTTGAGAGAATAAAGAATGACTACTTAAAGAACGACTAATTAAAAATATCATATATTCGATATTTTTTTTGTTTATATAATTGATATTGGTTGATAGTTTAAAATAATTCTTCATGTTCAACCAATTTACTACAAAAACTGGGCTGTATCAAATTTAATATTACTTTTGAATTGTTTATATGAAGAAAAATTATTTTTTAAGTCAAAGTTGTATGTTTAATAGCTATTTTTAAAATACCGCATAACAATATAAGAGCTATGCATAGTATAATTTGACAACCAACTGAAGCTTTAAAGTCAATTTATATATAGTAAATCAGATATTGATTTTCATCAATTCTTTTCTTGCCCCCTCTGTTCCTATTTATATATGGAGCAGGCAAACTAATCCTCTCCACGTCTCTCTTCTCTCTTCTCTCTTCTCTCTTCTCTCTTCTCTTAGTAGATAACTATGGCGTCTCCTTTCGACTGCATTCTCTTTGGTAAGCTCGCTCGCTCGCTCGCTCTCTCTCTCTCTCTCTCTCTCTCTCTTCTCCTTTTTCTCATCCTCCACCTTAATGTAATTTCAACAGCTCAATATAACAATCTTTTTTTTTTATCAAAAAGCATACTAATCGTTTGTATGAATTGACCGATCAGATCTTGACGACACCTTGTACTCGTCCAGCACTGGCATAGCACAAGCTTGCAAGCGGAACATCGATGGTAAGACCAACACCTAATTCTTAGGATATATACATATAATCAGTAACTGTGAAGTTTACAAAGCTTAGTTAAATTAATTTCTCTATTTCCACAGAGTATCTTGTCAGAAAATGTGAAATTTCAATGGAGCGTGCAGCCAGCCTCCGGATTGAGCTCTTCCGAACCTACGGCAGCTCTCTTGCAGGCCTCATCGTACGTATATCCCTTCTCTATCTTCCAAAGTTAAGCACTAAATCTAAATCCATAATTCACAAATTATAGCAGCAAATTTACACTATTCAATACAGGCATTGGGATACGATGCAGATGCAGATGAGTATCACAGGTTTGGCACCGCCGAAACAATAATAATTTTTTTTCTTCCGCTTGAGATTTTTTTTTTTTTTTTTTTTTTTGCCGTTTAATTTGGACTCTAGTTATGTGCATGGGAGATTACCGTACGATCGCATCACACCAGACCCTCAGCTAAGGGAGCTTCTACATAGCATTCCCCAAACCAAGATCGTAAAATCCAGAACTTCAATTCTTAATTTTGGATCTATAAGTTCTTTATTTCTTAATTGCATGTATAATTTAAACCTCGAAGAGAAATAGTTACGAGGATCACATTTGCAGCTGTTCACAAACTCGGATATCAAGCATGTAAAGAGAGTCATGGAGCGGCTAGGCATCGAAGAGAATTGCTTCCACAAAATAATTTGTTTCGAGACACTTAATCCTCACCTCTTCCAAAACAAATATTCACAAACTCCATCGCCGGTGGTGCTGAAGCCTTCGATCGCCGCCATGGAGGCTGCCGTCAAGCTCATCAGCTGCAATCCATGTAGCACTGTGAGTCACCCGATCTGAACACATCGTTTCTGAGCGTACTCTGTGTGCCGCAGTAGAGATGATGTTACTTGTCCCTTACGTTGTTTGCTATCCGTTTCAGCTATTTCTAGATGATAGCGAGAGGAACATCGCTGCTGGGAAAACAGTGGGTCTACGCACGGCTTTGGTAAGTATCCGACTTTATTTTATTTTTTTCTTCAAATCATGGTAACCACGTCCAGATTTTATTATTTTTAATTATAAATTGATTATTACAAGTTTTAACCACCTTGATGAACATTAAACTTTAGCATGCATTTTGCTGAAGTTACTTAAATACGATTCCCCAAAATTTGGCAGAGAGAACAAGATTAATAAAAATCAAAATTATCATAAAAGAACGGTAATACATAAAAAAAAGGACTATCGGACATCATCACACTCCTGTGCCGGGCACTCCTGTGCCGGGCACAAGCTCCAAAAATGGAGTCGGATCATTGCTTGTCTAATATATGCTACCATACTTTACTTTACCGGAGATAATTAAGGGATATAATGCATTTCTCCATTAATTTTGTTATAGATTGCTTCTTTGAACCAAAATATCATTGTACATACATGTAGGACTATAGATAATTTAGACAAATAACAAAAATTAACCAAACATTAGAATTTAGCCGGGCACCTAGAAATGTAATTCCCTCGGACATTTTACAAGACATTGTACCACTCGCACCCTCAAATTTAATAAGTTTCCATGGAAGTGGGCAATACCATTCACTTAGATAAAGGTTACATACTTAAATTATAAATGTTTAAAAAATTATGACAACTTACAGGACAATTGCACACAAAATCATATAATCTGACTGTGTACCCAATTTTCATGAATTACCGGCGTGGTTTCATACCTAACATGATCGCCGTAATTGATATTGGCAGAAAATTTGGCTAACAAAGGGTTTTACTTTGGTGATAAGGTTGGCAAGAAGATGAAGAGCACTGAAGCAGATTACTTGGTGGAGAATATGGCTCTCTTAAGACTGAAAATTCCGGAGATCTGGGGAGACAAAAAGAATGTTGGAGAGAAAGAGATCATGATAAGAAGTGAGATCAACTCCATCTTACAAGCTGCTCCTGTCGAGGCCTAGACGATCAACAGTTCATTAATCATGTTTATAAACTGTGCTAGCAGAAACCTGTACAGCGTTCATGAATAAACCTGCCCGCCAAGAACAACATCTTGATGTGTGTAAATCTTGACCTGCAGATACTTCTTTGCAATGTTAGTTGACATGTTGCATCAAAGTAAAGGAAAATGTGTAGCCTAGATAATTAGATGAAACTAGATAAGGAAATGCTATCATTGTCAGCTGAGTAGACGAGCATATGCAGAATAAGAAAATGATTTGATTTGTTATCGTTCACTTAGTAACAATCGTGCTGATCTGGATTTCATGATTGTGTGGTGAGGAGGTGTTATGTTGCCATGTTGTAATCCACAATAGAAGCAATAAGGACAAGAATTTCAGTTGCAGGAAAGCTACAACTACGCATCGCGCCAAGTAATTTAAGCTACCTATGCGCCGCGCCAAGTAATATTTTGACATATTTTGGGATAAGGATAAGCTATAATGGTGTATTTAATTGTATTCTAGTTTGTATCTTTTACATATTTTCACATAGCACGTGATTGTGAGATGTGTCACTATTTTCTTCACAAGTTGGTGGTTCAGCTTATCCATTCATAGTGCAAATGTACTTCAAAAAACAATTTTGTTTAAGAAACACGATTCCAGCTCGGAACTTTTGGCTCAACACCAGGTGGGATAACCAATACTTCAGCTTATAGTTAAGGTACAGTATGACATATAATAGCAACTTATACAAGTTGTGCAAAATTTGGAACAAAAAGACAACTCAGGACAATGAGTAGTTCATCACTTGATGGAACAATGTGTGTGTGCGTGTATATATATATATATATATATATATATATATATATATATATATATATAGTAGGCTATTACAGGGTTCATAACATAGCACAATGTTTTTAAGGATCTAGGTAGCTGACCTCACAATAGGAAAAACACTTTGTCTGTAGGCTTTTACAAAGAGCTACAGTATGTAGTGCAGTATGCAACTGTTTGTTTCAGAGTTAAACAGAGTTCATCTGCCTGGATACGGCTATTTTGCAATAGTTTTTTTTTTCCTTTTTAACCTACGTGAATATTACTGCACTAAACTTCGAAGCACTTAAGCTCCCTATGATGTTTCTGTTCCTAATAAAAATATGTTGATTTGCTCGAATCAGTACTAAAACATGACGCTAATGTTTTCTAAAAAAAGAAATTTCAGTAATTATAATATGCCATACTGTATGTTCCCTAACTGTTAATGCTAATCTAAACATAACAGAAATTTCAGTAATGATGATGCAGCAGTAATGAAATGATATTTTGTTTGCAGCAGTGAGACTATTAAAATAGCAAAGTAAGGTTAACAGTGAGCACCTGCAATTAGAAACATACTAAAGACTTTGGCATAGAAAAAGCTTATTAACTTCCATGGTGACTCCACAAGTGACCACCTGCAATTGGCATAACAAAATGCCATAACATCCATACTAATAAATACCTAACTTTTACATCAGCTATGTCTAATAACAGACTCTGCACTTTATGCATGGCAGTAAGGTCAATAACCTATATAAAGATACCATGAAGAAGAATCAGTCAACTCATTTATTGTTAGTTTAATTTGTACATCTTCTGCATAGTTGCCTTCTTGCTCTTCATTTACTTTGCATAGGTTTAAGTTTTTATTGTGCTTAATTAAATTTTGTGAGAAGTTTTTTTTTAAAAAAAAAAGTTCATCCCCTCTTGGGGTTTCAGTCGGATTCAACATGTACCCACATTATTGATTGACTCTCAGGAATCCTATAACTACTAGCATTTAAGTTTATTTGCTTTATGAACTACCAAATCGTTTTGCCATGATCTCCATGATGATTCTAGTGATTTTGCTCTAATTTAGTGGTTTATCAGATCTATACGATATAAATGAATCATGACATAATAAATAAAGCAATATGTAGTAATAAACAAATAGAATGCTTCCTCACAAAGCAATAAGCCAACCAAGTCATCAACTATGATCAGTATTTTGGGAATGGGCATTTTACCTTCAGTCTATATGCAGCATATGACATATGAAACTTTCGCAGAAAAATTGAGTTATGTCATGCAACATTGATAACATGGTTGTTCTTAAGGGGTTGTGGAATGATATGATTATGTGGATGACCTAAGAATAGAACAAATGCAACAGGAGCAGATGTTTGCAGTATGAAAAGAAATAACGTAGATGTGAAAAAGCGGGGAAGAAAACAAGTGAAAATAAAAGAGTCAGAGGGCAGTCAACAAAGGGATTGAAGAGAAAGAAGAGAAAGATAGGACAAATGGTGATTTATATAAAAGAACAAGGTGCAACAAAGCATTGAAACGAAGAAGGCGGCTAGATGCACATAACCAAGTATAGCGGCAAACTAAGGAGGAACAGAAAGCAGTGAAGCGATAATCTAAGAAGATGAGAAGCAGAAAAGGTTCAATAGGTTGACAATGAGAACCTTGTTTTTAAAGACGAAGTTTGAACTTCATTTACAGTCGGATCACATTATATAATCAACTCAACTATTCTTTAACTGCTTTGGCTCAGCAGAAAAATAAACAAAGAATTGTCCATGAACTTTCAGAAAATAAGCTCCCATTTGCATTTAATGCCTTGAACTTTCAAAGCTTAGACCTCAGTATGCTTTTGCAGACTAATTGTTTTGGTAGTTGGTTTGCTGCTGTGGCGATCTCAAATGCTGCCACGTTATCAAAATCAATGGCTAAAGTCAATGGATAGGTCATCAGAGCCAAAATTTTGAAAGGTCAGGAGCATCTGGAAGGACATCTCGTCAAAGTGTGGGGATGAATAGCATGCCAAGTATAAATATAAACAACAAAGTAAGAAACCTCCAAAGATATATCAAATGAAGCATAAGAATTTGATGAACATAATAAAAATCGAGACATCAGCAAGAACAAAATTTAAACTCAAAGCATGAACAAGGTAATAAGAAAACCATGCCACAAGCAAAAATTAACAACTTATCATGGCAAGGACAATGTAAGCATTTTCTCAAGTTAGGAACTATTGCACAGAACCCTCAGGGATATTGCTCATCAATTTTAAAGTTCATGCACCAAGATTGGACCTTAGCATAAATAAAACAAGAAATAGCAAAGCACAAAGATCTAGAAGAATGATATGATTTACAGTTTTAGACAGAGCATAAAGAAACATCACAAAGGTTACTTTTGTACTTCAGGATAGTACAAGAGAAGCCCATATTTTAACATTAAATGACAATCTTCACCATAATTAATGCCAAGCATGCAACAAACTACATTCTCGTTGACGAAATGTACTGCATATTCATGTACTATGCAATTCAGAATAAACTGTGATGTCTCAGTAAAATGAACACACTACTTAAAAGCATGGCAATTTTAATGAAACAATTGCCTAAACTCAAATATCATAAGAAAAGCAACAGTATAGATCAGCGAACTTATTGAGATAATCATTACTAATATAACCACACTTGTAGGTGAGGAAATAATTGAGCCATAAGGAAGAAAACAGCAACTTATGAAATAGACAGACAAATAGGGGGCACTTGTCACAAGAATAAGTAAAGATCAAAATGGATTATGGCAAAGCAAGATATACGCTGACAATTTTGTACCTGTACCACTAGCTTGATTTATGTAACTCAAAATTTCTACCAGTTAAGATAAAAGTTGAAAATCATAATCATGATTTATAGCATAGCTTAGACGACTAGATATTCTAAGCATCGTATCAGATCTCACCTCAATTCAATAGCCAGTAAGATGCTCGTTAAACCCAAAACAATAAAGGGGTTGCTTTCTTTGATCCATCGGTTTACTTGGGTATTCTGCAGAAGAGCCCCCTGAAAATAGTTTAGTATAGGAATGTGAGAAAGCTAGTTACAGAGAGGAACATTAACAAGAGGGTCCATGTAGGCCTCCTGTACTTACAATACTTCGATGCTTGGCCTTGCCTCCATAAGTTCCACTTCAGAAATTAGGGCTGATGTTTACCAGTGCACCAATCACTTTATTCTCTTATATACAACTCTTAGGATAGGGGTAAAATGTGTTACGTATATATCCTTGCAACTTTTAAGGTCATCATGGGTATCAAGTTATCAACTTGTCCATCACCAATAATCCCCACAAGAGCAAGAACCATTGGTGAATCGGTGAAAGCGATTGATATCTCTTAGAACAATCTCCCTCTTGAAAATTTCAGACGCAAACTTCATTACTAAATGGCAATCACCACATGTTCGCAGGTTTTTCTTTATATTAATTGGAATATCCTCAGGTGAGTATAACAGGCCAAATGCCAGAGCCAATCTCTCACTGTGATACCAAAGATTCTGTTCCTTGTAATCATCTACAGCATTAACCGCAAACCTTGTATCAGCCACATATCCCTTCTCCTTGACTAGCTGTTCCATTTTCCTCAACATCATGTAAATCTCCTCTGTTCTACTGTGTGATTGATCATGAACCCTGAATACAAAGGTCTGACTTTTAACTTCGATCCAACTGCACCCAGTCTCCTTCCGTACTCCTTTCAACTTCATCAACTTACGTACTCCCTTCGCTTCTTTCAACTTCCCATGGTAACTGTACATGTTGGCTAAAAGAATATAATTCCCAGGATTATGTGCCTCAATCTCAAACAACTTTTCAGCAGCCACCTTGCCATTCTCCAAGTCTCCACAGTTCCTGCAGGCTGCAAGCATAGCTCCCCAGACAGAAGCATCAGGTGTAATGGGCATTGTGTCGATGTAAGACTTGGCCTCATCCAATCGTTTGGCTCGGCCAAGCATATCAACTATACAAGCATAGTGCTCATTCCCAGGGACCAAACCATAAACTGGAGACATTTGGCTGATGTAACTAAATCCTTGCTCTACTAACCCATTATGGCTGCAAGCCGAAAGAACGCTAACCATTGTTATATTGTCTGGCTGTATACCTTCCCTAACCATCTCTTCAAACAGCCTAATTACACAGTCTCCACGGCCATGTTGCTGGAAAGCGGTAATCATGGCAGTCCAAGACACCACACTCTGGCAGTCTTTCGCCTCTAGGAAAACTCGGTGTGCATCATCCAAATTCCCACATTTTGCATACATAATAATCAACGAGTTCCCTACACACTGATTGTTTGAAAAGCCAATTTTGATTATCTGGTTGTGTACAGCAGCTCCATCGCTCCATGTTGCAAGGCTTGCTGCAGCATGGAGCACAGTAGAGAAGGAAGCTTCATCAGGTGTAATACCATCCCTTCGCATATCCCTAAAACAAATACGCGCCTCCTCGAACCTATCACATTGCACCCAAGACATCATCAGAACATTCCAAGTGACAACGTCACGGTTTTCTGCAGCACTGAAAAGCGAAAATGCCTCAGAGAAAAACCCGCATTTACCATACATATCAATGAGAGAATTTCTTACATATACTGCCGCCTCCAAACCCTGTTTGATCGCTCGACCGTGCACCTGCCTACCGAAACCCATCCCTCCTCCGTCAGAGTTCGCGCATGCACGAATAACACTTGAGAAGCTCACCTCATCTAACTGCATATCATGCTCCGACAACAACTCCCTGAACAACTCCATTGCGTCGTTGTACATTTCATTTTGAGCAAACCCAACAATGACGGAGTTCCAAGAGACGAGGTTCCTCACCGGCATTTCGTCGAACACCTTCTTAGAAGCTAACATATCATTACATTTGGCGTAAAAGTCAGCAAGAGCGCTGGTCACAAAAACATCATTACCGAGGCCTAGTTTGTAAATAAAGACATGGGGTTGGGGGGCGAAGCGAGGAGAAGGGAATGTGGCGGCGAAGGCGGGGAGGAGAGCGGAGAAAGTGAAGGCGTTGGGGGAGATTCCGGCGCGGAGGAGTTGGGGGAAGAGAGAGACAGCATGGTAGTGACTAGAGGAGTGAGCGAGGTGGGATATAAGGGATGTCCAGGTGACGACGTTGGTGTGGGGTTTGATGGAGTGGAAGGTGGAGAGGGCGTGGGATGTGAGGTCGAGGTTTGCGTACAGATTGATAAGCTGGGTGTGAAGGAGAGAGTGACGCAGGAGGCCGGCGGTGGTGAGGATAGAGTGGAGCTGGAAGGCCTGCGATGGGCACGGTGCTGTCGTTAGAAGCCGAGTGAGATGGGGGAGAGAGAGGTGCTCAGAGAACGGTGGCCTCATGATCGTGTAGCGGTATTTTCTTGCGCCAAGGAGGTACATATGTAAGTATTAGCAGCAAAGTGGCGGGCTGGTTTGGGTCGGACCCTCCTATAGTTCATGGATAATTCTTCCTAGATTATATATTAAAAAATTAGAATGTTTTCTCTATGAAGCTTAATTTTGAGTGCTTTTAATTAATTTGGATTTGTACTTCGAATGTGTGTTGCATTGGCCGACAAAAAGAATGGTCAAACTGGCTCATTTAAAGTTTTAAATTCAATTTGAATCTTAACTTGCAATGAGCTTTTGCCAAGCATAAAAGTTTTTGTATTGAACCATGCTCGATAGTTTAATAATTTCTATTTGGCATTTATTATAAAATTTATCTTTTTTATATTTTTTTATTTAAAAATATAAATTATATTTGAGAATCATATAAATACAAAACTAGTTTCCATAAAATTAAAATTTATCTAATTTCTTCTCAAGCCGAGCTCTAGCAAAGGCAAACTTAAGTCTAACTATCTACGTTTGCTCAAGCTCCGCTCATTCACACTCCTACCACTCATCAAATATCCTCCACTCATTTAAATACCTGGCATCCATGAAATGTTCATGAAAAATATTAGAGATGAAAGCGATTATTCTTTGGCAAGTTATAGTTTAGTTAAACAAAGAGTGCATAATCAATTTAACTTTATATATCCTTAAAATTCAAGGTTAGGCTTTTATAGTGGAAAAAACACACCCTAATAAATCACACATTAAACCACACACAACTAATCTCCAACACACATTCGTCTTGTAATCTGTACATTTATCATGCACAAATTATTAAATTATAACTATACCTATCATAATATGTGGTCCTGATATTGTCACGTATGTTATGTGATTTATTATGTGATTTTTTTTTATTTTTTTATTTTTTTTGGTGCATAACAAAACACATATAGCATTCCACAAAATCATAGTTTTACGTGTACATGCCAAATCTGTCAAAAGTTCAGCATTGAAAAGTAACAGCAAAACTGTTTTCCGTCCTGCAAGCCAGTACTTCTTTTAGAGGATAAAAAGAGGAGAAGGCTGCCACCCGCGACATCCGCCAATCGTCATCAGTAGTGCTTTGCTGCCATCTTCTCTTTTCTTCCACTCTTATTCTTCCTTCTTTTTTTTTCCCTTTTTTTTTTGTTTTATGCGACGGGACATACGATCGCATGACCATTAACTTAAGGTAGCACGATCCATATGGTTGAACCCACATGACCGTTGTTGTACTTTATTCTTTAATGTTATTTTTATCTTTATTTTGATAAAATTATAGACATAATTTTAATAATAAGCACACTTGCTTGGCATTCTTTAATTTTATAACTTACGAAAATTCAGCTTGGCAAGCATAATGAGGACCTTGTGACAAACAGTCTTAGACACTAGTCTTCACCTTCTCCCATAATGTTAGACATATATTGTAGATTATCTCACCCATGAAACAGAAGATGGTGCTCGCTATATTCAAGTAACTGTTAATCTAACAATATTTTTAAAAAATAACTTGTAAAACAAGCTGGTGGGAGGCAAAAAGGCAAGCACACAAAAGCGCACACGCACGCGCGCGCACAGACACACACACACACACACACACTATTTTCTCTATCTCTCTCTCTCTCTCTCTTTTCAAAATAAGTTGCTCCTGCCTATCGAGGTTGATCTCACTTTATAAACCTTCCCATACGATAAATAAAACTGTCTGGCTATGACTTCATATAACCTATTATATGTACATTCTCAGCCATATACACCTACTACAAGGGCCGCAAAAGAGGATAATCCTCAAGCAGCTCTCTTTCTGAAAGAGTGTCGTTTTCATTCTGAGGAGTCCAAAGTACTTCAACTGCCTGCAACCATTACTTTTAAGTTAGAAATGAATATAACCCATACAGATTTCTTTACTGTTTGTTTGATGTAATTCATACCAGTGTCCTGTTAGATGGTATAGAACCCAACTTTTGCAGTGCCTCTTTTAGATCTGCACTACTATTTATTACAGGTAACTTAACCACTCCATCGGCAGCAACCAGGATTGTTATCTGTAATACAAAATCATTTAAGTACGACCAGTAAAGCATCAGAATTAAGTAACTATCTTAGAATTCACATAATGTCCATGTCCATTGGTTAACCAAGGGAAAGATTGTTTAAATCCGGTTGGTCAATAATGTCCATGTCCATTGGTTATTTGGTTAAATGTTGAATTTAGGCGAATCTATTGCCAAATCTTAGTTATCAAGTACACCTCATATGAATAATTTAACGTTGCTTACTTTGTGTTACAGACTGACAGAGACCAAATGAGGGCCAAAAGGTAGTACTATTAATGGGAACCAAAAGGTAGTAATATTAAGTGAAATCTTATTTTATCTTTAACCAGTTAATACAAAATATCTACAAATTACGATTTACTCGAACTAAATACATGTTGCTTATTTTAGCTGGCAAGTATGCAAGATCTATTGAATTAACTAGTAACAAATTACTACTCCAAGAAAGTATATGATTATTTTGACATGTCAAATTTGAAAATATAAATTATTACATTTCTAAGTTATTCAAAACATATCACCAGTAAGGTACATGTCAAAGATTGATATTGCATATCTTTGCATTCATCAACATTTCGTTTTTCAACAGAAATTTCTTTTATGATTAGGAGAAAAATGAAAAAATAAAAGCAGAAGAAAACAAACAGCGAAAATTAATGGCAAAAATGGACAAATGCTAGAAGATACAGCAGTTGGTAACAGTTGGGACCTGTTGAAAGGTAGAAGGAAAGAGGAAATTTAAAGCGGGTTAGCAAACCATGGAATAAACTAAAAGAGTCTTCACTTGGAAAATGAGAAAGACAGAGTAAAGATCTAATATTGTTAGGTCGGGCTTTGCTCAGCTAATGCAGAGAAACTGGGCTTTCTGATGCCAAGCTAAAAAACATGGTTGCCCATGACATTTAGTATTGTGTGGTAAGCAAATATACAAAAGGCTTGCCGGGCCTTGAAGTCTTTGGCCCTGGTATTGGTCCTGGCAAATGAAGAGACACGATGTGACTGGTGAGGAATTGGTATGGCTGCATATATCATACTCTTCCCAAATCCAGTATGTGTGGGACTTTCACTGGGTTGTTGTTGCATTAGCAGTAGGTCTTATGTTAACCTGTAGCAAGACTAAGTGTCACTGCTATTGGTGCTTCTGCTCTGTTTAGGGTAGGAAACCAAATAGAAGAGAGGGAAATTATTATATCTCTGTCTGACACGTAATTGCAGGAATCTTCTAATAACACGATGAACCCACCTAGGAACCTTACTCCTGCTCCCGCTTCCGTTCCCTCGCTCTCTGCCCTCACACCCACTTTTAAGTGCTTGACAACCTAAAAATTGCCATGCACTGTTTGTTCTTCATATATTTTTAAAAATTATGTAAGAAGAGCGCTTGGATCGTGCTTCCGCTTAAAACTTTCCAACATATCAAGTGCTAGGCGTATGATCTTCTTTCTCCTTCTCTTTTGTTAATTAAAAAAGTAACTATGATTAGGCTCTTTAGTAATAATAAATATAGTAATTATTATATATATTATAATATGTATATAAGTAGAGGAGAAGACAGAGAGAGTTAAGGAACGCAGAGAGAGAGAGAGAGAGAGAGAGAGGAGGGGGAGGGGGGGGGGGGGGGAGGAGAGATGGGAAGAGAGATTTTCTATATCTGTTGATAATAATCTGGAACTTGAGGGTCCAAGTCCATAACCTCTACACTTTATGGTATATAAAAAGGGGGTTTCAGGCGCATACCACTATGTATTCATTGCGGAAACCATTGAATCTCTGGCTAATTGTTCTCTGTCTCTTGACGTTGTTGACATTTATGAGAGTCTCCTCATCAAATTTACCCCGCTCTTCTATTGACAGTTGATTAAATCGCTTTTCACCATCTTCTATACTTCGTTTTACATCGACCTGCAAAATACAGGATAATCTAAGCTCCTAGAGTGAGAAAGGAGATACCATGAGGCATAAGCTTTAACAAACTCTACATGCAAAGGGAGCCAACATCCATTTAGCATCTGTGTATCCAGCATATAACCAATAGATGTCATATGTTAGAAATGAGAGAAAACTTAGAAGGGCTACATCTTTAATGAGTTTTTCACAAGCTTCAAGTTACTGAACAAAAACAAAAGTTGCTAAATCTAAATACAGTAATTATAGCCAAAACAACAAGAGTTATTGTCTCTTCGGAGACATTCGATAAAATTGGAACGATATAGAGAAGATTAGTATGGCCCTGCACAAGGATAACACGCACAAATCGAGAAATAGTCCAAAATATGGAAAAAAAAAGAGTTATCTAGTCCTAAATTCTTTGGCTATCACGTGATCTACTAACAATTAATACTCTTTATCTTATATGTTATCTACCTTCAGAAGGAGACTACAGAGCAAGGATATACAGATAGTTTTCTCTTAATGGAGAAATGTCTATCGTCCACATAGATCTTTAAGTCCAAAGCCTAGTAGAACTATAGCACAGCTGTATGAAGAGATAACATGAGCTGAAGTAGCTTTGGAAAATCAACATGCATTTTGCATCTGTATCCATCATATACAGGCCTTAGAGGTTTGCATGTTATAGAAATAGCCAAAAAAAAAAAAAAAGAAAAAAAGAAAAGAAGAAGAAGAAGAAGAAGCACCATCTACACTACAATAATTTTCGCTACGTTCTTTATTAGCTTCAAGTTACTATACACTTACCAATAACAAACAAAGTAAATAGAATAATTATCACTGTATAACAAAGAATTTCAGGGGTGAAAAGCTTTCTTACAGATGAATAAGCAGAGATGCAGCAATCTGGATGTCGAAGCAGTGCCAGAGCAGTCTCTGAAACAAGGAAAGCTAGTTAAAGAAATAATTGACTAACAACCAGTCGAAAAAATAAGGAAGTAGAGCTCCAATAATGATATTCACATTCAATCCATGTGAAAGCACCTCTACGGCAAGGCACCAAAAAGAAAATATTACCATAGATCTAGAGAATTCCATATCCTAAACTAATACAATCTAATCTAACGTCAATCCATGCATCGATTGTCTGTTTACATCAGTTTCTTCGTCTAATCAAATTCACATTTTAGGTAATAACCGTAGATAATTGTGTAAGTTTTGAATCCCGAACTTTCAAAAGTTGAAGTTTTAGTCTGTCTAGGTCAGAAAATCTCAATCACATACCCAATTACATCTCTTTTATGGATACTGATGTGGCTTATTTAAAGGATGATTAACCAATGCATGTACAGAACACGAACCTTTTTTCAGTGTTAAGTATTTGTTCCTTGTCTTAAATTGTTTACTATAGCTTCAAGTAGAATAAAAGTGACTCAGCACTCTAAAGAGGCATTTTAAGGAAAAAAGAAAAAGAGCCTGCTCATTATTTGGATACGTCAACTTCTAAAACAATCACATTAACAACTCCAACAGGGATAAGAATTACAATTACATGTAGGAATAGAAGGGTTGAAAATGTATCATCGTGTGAGGGACCAAAGTTAACTTCTGATGTTTTATGGACTAAAACAATCAATTGTCTACATAGCACGGATTAGTAAGAAACCGCCTTTTCTTTTCCAATTTTCTATCAACAACGTTGCAGTGCATAGTCTTCCACTCAATACAGTCTAAAATTTACGAAATTGGTAAGGAAAAGATGAGACTAGGACACTCAATGCATCTTTCATGCTTTTGGGAGATGCTTTCCAGAGTTGATCAATAATCGGAATGTAAGTTAGAGGGTTAACTAGTGCTCATACAAACCCCCACCGCTATGCTAACCAACCAAGCAAGTGTCCTTTCCAAAAAAAGAAAAAAAGATGCAGTAACCTATCTCCCTCCCCTCTTAGATTGCAAATTCAAATGCGCAGATTAAATGTCAGGCTGAAGCTCTTGCTATGTT
Organism: Xerophyta viscosa; assembly: GCA_002076135.1. Taxonomy (NCBI): domain Eukaryota; kingdom Viridiplantae; phylum Streptophyta; class Magnoliopsida; order Pandanales; family Velloziaceae; genus Xerophyta; species Xerophyta viscosa. The sequence goes on from MJHO01000011.1 coordinate 1,330,409, forward strand.
GATATCAGTCCTTCCATGGACTTCCATCTCTCTATTGTCTTTCCGTAGTACTCTTGAGCCAGCCTGGACCTCATCAGAATTAGGTTGAAAAACCCAAGGGATACTCTGTCTATGCACTTGCATGTGATGCCCTTGCAGCAACACAAAAGCAAACCGTTAGCAAGATGTAACGCAAAAAATAAAAGGAAGCTAGGCATTTTTGAGGCTCTTCCTTTACTGTTAAGCTCTACACAAGAAAAAACTTCATAGGCTCTATTAAAGACTCCCACACCAGTTACGGAGACTATCTCTGTTCTCACTTCTTCTCCCCATCATTTTCCTTAGTATCTCATCCGCCAACCTCTTATTGTCAACACTATATATGAATTGATTATATTAGAAAACCAAGGAACGGATGTTGGGACTTGTTGCCTTCATCGCACAACTTTCTCTAGCCGCACGTCTTATTCTGCATTAGAAGTCATAACTCCTTCTGAATTTGTCATGGCTCTGATACTAATTAATAGGAATATAGGGCATCCTATCAAATCTTGAGGCTTAAGGAAGGATGTCAGTCCCTAATTACGCCTTACTCATTGTGAGGGATTCGCGCAACTCAAAAAAAATTGTATGAGGGAATACTTCATTCTCATTGAATCAAACTAATGATAGAGTACATTTATATAAATAACTTGAGTTTTAGTGCAAATAAAGCTACTAGTTAAGCATCTCATTTCAACTAAAGCCCTCCTAAACATTTTATAAATATCCTACCAAACTAAACTATTTTTTTGAAAATTCCAATTCTCCTAAATCGTATTGCCCTAGAAACATTTTCATATCATGCTGTTAGGGTCGAACGCACTCTGATGGATGGGCATGCTGACATGGATTGCTGGTGAGAGCCTCTTCTTTGCGACGCCATAATTCTTTCTTCTTTTTCTTCTCTTCTGATTCAATACTCTTAAGATAAAATGTCAAAAAACTTAAGTAGGAGAATGGTGCCATTTTAATGCCATTAAGTCCAGGATAACTTGAGGAGAGGAAATTAAAGTATATGAGCCAGTTTTTGTTAAACTAATGTAAAGGTAATCAACATTCAGCTAGTTACGCACATATAAGTTATCATCTCCTTCACCATATACTTGACTTTAAGCTCCAAGCGTTACTCCGTTAGAAACAGTAATTTACATCACATGATGAAGTAGAAGTCGGCATTTACTTCAACTTTCCTTCCCTTACCATTCAAATTTCCTTGAACAGAAATTAAGTGACATTTGATCGTGTAGGCTTACCTGTCAAAACGTAATTCAACCCCATTGGTGTGGATGTATCAGCAGCCTCAGCAATCTGATCAAGATCCTTCTGAAAAGATCTAGCTATACCCAACAGGCCAACCTACCAAAGAATGGCTATAAGTCAAAGTCAAAAAAATACTATGAACACTCAGTATTATGACAAATCCAAGATGCATGCTTGATGCTGTTTGAACATATACAGAAAACCATCAGAGATATAATCAATATGCACTTGCTGCATTTGCAATACTCTATCTAACATGTGCTTTTGAAGAAATTGGTCAAATTACTTTGGATATAGGTAAGTATCTTCCATGGCTGAGCGTTGTAGCTTGACCTAGAGCTAATATGGCCATAGATAAAGCTCCTCCAAATAAGAACATCCTCTATTAATCTCCCTAGGGCATAGATTCATGCCTCTGAGTTTCTTATCCTACATCGCTCTCTTTTCTTTATTAGAAACCACATTACATGCAATTCTATGTTTGCCAAATATTTTATAGGTTTAGTGCATCAAGTAAGTACCACGAAAGAATGAACATGGCATCTCATTCACTAAAATTTCAAATTAGAAGTCCAACTAGGGAATCCGCTTGTACTTTGTCTTCCAATTGATAACTTTCATAATTATAATCACAAAACAAATGAAAGGACTAACTGGAAAAAAGACTGTATCTGGAACTAGGTTAGAGCAAAACATGCCATTAAAAAAAGAAACAAGTAGAGTCTCTTGCTACACCCACATAAATTACGTTTACCAATTACCTGCAACTTGATCACGCTGGTCTTCTGCACGGCAGTCAATACGCTGCCATCATCCGTACGGTCTGACAAGAATCCTGAGAGAAGAATGACGGCAGCAAAGCCCATCATGAGCAGAATGAACCCTGATCCTGCCCCCATCCCTACCCCAAACGCCGGTCCGACATAGAAGCCTCCAGTGAAGGGGCTGGGTGCGTAATATGGCGCAGAGTAAGAGAAGCTTCTCGAGCCCGATGGTGTCGAGTAGCTTCTAGAGTGCGACGAGGAAGAAGAAGAAGAGAAAGCACGACCGCCCATTCGCCCACCGGAGGCCGCCAGAGCTGAATAAGGGTCCCCTACAAGGAGGACGCCGAGAAGGACAGCGGCAAGCACAGGGCGCCGGAGAGACTTGAGTGTTTCAAAGAACGACTTCATAAGATCGTTCTTCTCCTGCGGCGCGGGCGATCGGCAGCCGCATGCGGTGGATTTGAGGGAAGAATTGAGGTAGAATCGGGATAGTCGCAGAGATTTAACTGAAGAGTGTGGGCGGTGGTGTTGGTTGAGTTGGAGGAGGGGATTCCATGATAGAGGTGGGGAGAGATTGGGTTTAGGGATGAAGGCAATGGTGTCCAGGAGGGAAGCTCCCGCGGTGGCCAAGGGCATTTTGGGAAACCTTCACTGATGAAAGAGATGAGCTTGGGAGGATGAGGATGATGATGATGATGATATGATTACTCAGATTTGTGAAAGAAGAGAGAAGGGGAGGGAGATTGTGTTGTGGGTGTGTTAACTGCCATCCGTTTGGTTGAACATGGCTGGACAAGGTGAAATGGGGACCACCTATTATTCAAACTATTTCTTCCATGAAAATTTGCTCTTTATTTTTGTTTTTTGGATATTTGGTTGCTAAACAAAAAATATATGGTCCACAGCTAATTTGCCAAACAAGATTTTTTTTTTTTTACCCCCATCGTCGGATGGTGGAGAGAAAGGAAGTTCTTTGTATAGTTCTCGAGTTCGGATATATGCAGTTTTTTTGAATAGTGCCTACATGCGCGCTACATGTGAGCGTGTGAGCGATGGACACAAAATTATTTTACTAGGTGGTTCGGTGGCCGGTTTCAACACACTTGTAACTAATTAAGATTCTTCAGTTATTTCACACAATTACTTTTCATGATACTCTTAGGAATGTTAGGTGAAGATTTGGTCGAGAGAATGGAGAAAACTGATATAACTAATATTTCTAAGTACGTTATACATGTTTCAACACACTTGTAACTAATTAAGGTTCTTCAGTTATTAAGAAAAAAGAATGAAGGTTCTTCAGAGACCAACTGCATTTACATTTGGATCCAAACTATTAGTAATTACATTTTTAAGAGAAAATAATTCGACCAAAAAAAAAAAGTTATTCTGCTGGCGTGCTAAGTTTCAGTTTTAAATCAGACGTCAACCAGATGATTTAAATGATGCACAATGTGTTGATATGGAGAGTTTAATTCCCAGTTACAACCATGGTTTGACGTCTCCCGGAACGGCCGAAACGGCTGTTTTTTGGTCGTTCGGCCGTCTCGACCCGTGCCGACCAAAACGGTCGGCACGGTCGGCACACTTTGTTTTTTGTTTGTTTTTTATTGTTTGTTTTTGTTTTTGTAATGAGCATCATCATATTTATTCATGTGATATGTGGGTATATTATTTTCAAACAAAGTATGGGTAAATTTACATGATTTAGGTTTCGTTGATATCAACCACACCAACACTCAATATGGTAATAATTTATGAATATGTGCTTTGAATTTTAACAAATGAATGATACTTCTTGTTATTTAATTTTCATTACCATTTATATAATAAATCTTATAAAAAAAAATTTCTTTTATAATTGTAAGATTCGGCACGGTCGGCGCACGGTCGACACGTCCCGAGATCTGAGTTTACCGAAATTCGAAACGGCACAGCACGGTAAACCTTGGTTACAACTAAGAACACCAAGATACAAAATCTCATTCAACGGGACATAAATTCAATTACTACTCCAGAATATAAACCATTATATACAAACAGAACAGACGATTGGTAGATTGATGGACTGCTTCATTAATTGTATAGTATTCAGTTCTCAAAAAGGGTGGCGGAGTGAGGTAGTGGTAGGAGGTTGAAAAAGAAACTGTTTTTTTTTTAGTTTGAATTATCGTGCCGTCAGTTATACGTAAATGAATGTTGTGCTTGCGAATACGTGTACATGCATCTTCTCATATACAACATGTCACTCCTTGTGAGAGGCAAGCTAAGGGCTATATGCCGACAATACCTTAGCTTCATAACAATTTCTGGAACCCTTTATAAAGGAGGCGACCGAGTGTCGTATTGGATGGAGAGGAGGGGGGCTCAAGAACTCTTCCAATTTGACTCTTCATTGAAAAATATTACGCTGGCAGCTACACATACATTCACTATCCAGTGTGCGATGGGGCATTTTTAGAAGTAGAAGTATCTTTCTGAAAGAGTCAGATGAGAGTCATATATGTGTAGTGCCTTAGCTTGGGTGAAAAAATTCACTGAGGATCTAATTATATGAATTCATGTAATGAGTCCGCGTTAGGCATCTATAGGACATGAAACTCCGCGTAGCACATGTATCGGATAATTATGAATTCTTGGCGGAGCTAACTTGACAACTAAGATGATAAAATAATTTTAGTATATGTGTTGAAATCAAATCTTTTATCTCAAAGCCAAAAAAAATCATGCTTAAGAAAGAAGTCAATAAAAACTGTTGCTCAAGACTTAAAATATGAAAAACGTACTCATGTATTGTAGCCATAAAGACTTAAAATATGAAAATGTATCTTATAGTGAAATTTTTTTATTGTGTATTAAACATTAAACTACAATTGCTATTATATTTTATGATTTTATATAATTGAAGTTTTCAAGTTCATTTTCTATACGGTTTATAATAAAATATTTTAAATATAATGACATAATTTACTTGTGTTCGTCTCAAGTCGAGTTCAATATTTTTTGAAAATTATCATGTCTCATTGTGCCAAAAATCAACATGTCCGTACTTCGTATGGTTAATCAAATGCTGCTAGCAAATCAGATGTCCAAATAAGTTCCTCAGCAATTTAATTATTACCTGCCTTAGCAAGTCTAATTATGAATGGAATAGTAAACGTAATGGATTGAACATCTACTCTTCAAGCTTGTGTCCCAAGTTCCGGCATCAAAGTGTGGCCTATATCTTTTTTTGAGATAACGAGGCGAAATCTCTCTCTGAATCTTCGCTAACTCGCGGATCACAGTTTTCTACGTACACCTATAAGACTATTTTGGATCCAGATGCGCGTAGGAAAGTAAAATTCCGGCCTGACGTCCGCTTTCGGATTAGACATGGAGTATTAGGAGTTACTCAGTCACTAGCTTCCTCGTAACCGCTGTAAACACGCAATTACGAGCACATCCCAGAAGTTCGAATCCGAACGCTCGCTTTCTGAGGCGAGCGCGCCGGCCGACTGACCCTGTGGCCGATATCATCAGAACCAGTATTAATAAACGGAATAGGACCAGCTCAGAAGTCAATTAATGATACTCCACCAGTACAGGTGTATGAATTATCACTACAAAGTTGTTTTCTTTTTCAAAAGAAACAATAATTAATGTAACAGGGGTAGTGTATCTGTTTTTCAGGGCTCATTCATCACATATAGATGCAAACTTCAGCAATGGTGCACCTAAAGTTTCAAAGAACAATATAAAGATGTTACAAGAGACTCCACACATGTAAAATATGATGTGGACTGATTTAAATCAAATGTGTGTATAAGATGCATTTCCTCCTTCAAGTTCCACCATAGTTTTCTTGATGACAGGCTTAAATTTAACCTGAACGACGAGATAGCTGATTTATTAATCTTCGATCAATCAAACAGTACAAGATAATATGTAGATACATTCGTTACCATAAGCAGAGGATGTGCTTTTCACTACGCTTTTAAGCATATAAAATCACTCTATTTAGCACAAGCAGGCTTAGAGAAAATTGTTTATCAGTCTCTGATGTCAAACTGGTTACAAATTAATACAAAAATCAAAATCTTTACAAATCGGTCTATATCTCTAAATTTCTGCAAGCGATATTTTCATTGTTATGTAAATTTCTTTAAAATTTTTTTTTTTGACAGAAACAATAATTTTTATATTTTATTTTTGTTAAAAAAAATATTTTAAATAAATATTTTAAGGCTCTAAAGTCTTATCGTGTTTAATTAATTAATCGGCTAATCCAATAAAACTTTAGATTCTCAAAATATAAATTTAAAAATATTTTTCTAAAAAAAATTGAATAAATTTTTTGAAGTGATTTATAATTTTTATATTCAATTTTTTTTAAAGAAATATTTCTAATAGATATTTTGAAAAAATAAGAAACTTATTTATAACATTATGCTATAAGTTATAAACCAATAAAATTGTAGGGTGGTTTGATTCACCATACGAATGAGTTTAGCGCAAGGTTTCACGTGACAGGCGGCACGAGACAGATTCCGGATCTGACACCAAACAGGAGCCATGCAGTGCCAACTCAAGAATTTTTTTTTTTAAGTTGGGGATACTGTTAAATGAGTCGCATGCTGCGACCCCTTAAGTCGCATAGCGCGCAGCACGACCCTTTTTTTTTAAAATTTTAAGTTTTTTTAATTATTTTTTATAATTTATAAAAATATTTTAAATATATCAAAGTTATACATATCATCACGCTCGGTTTGTTTTGAGTTTGAGATTTATTAAAATTTGGTTCAGTACTGTATGGAAAACCTTAGTTGAAAGGACTAAATAAGTGAGTTTTTGAAGTAAGTGATGCAAAAGTTGCAAAATTTTGGTTATCTGGAAGATAAACTTTGTACAAAACAGGATGATTCGACTCTGGCTAAAGGGTGGATCTGCCATTGATCCTAGTCTCTAAACACTCCAACATTTGTTTTTTAAAAGAATAAAGTTTTTTTGTAAGTCATTTCCTTCATTCAAGCACTAGGGCTTTGGAAGGAGTTTGAGAGAACTTGGAACGAAGCATTCTAATTCTGATTTCGTCTTTCTTAGTAAATTCTGAATATCAACAACTTGAATGTCCCTGATCTTTTTCTTAGTAAATTTTGAGCTCGTCAAAATATTTTATGTAAATTGATTTTTATTTTGGTTTGCCTGATTGTTTGCGATTTACATCATCAATTATTCTCGGTTCTAGTCGAGAGAATCAATTGATCAATGACCCAAGACTATATTGGTATCTGCCAAGTTCAAATAACTACCTTACAAATTAAAAAATCAAGAGACAAAATCACGGCAACTACAGTTCCTTTAGGGAAGTAGGGAAAGAGACACAAAAGCACATCCATGACAGCGCCAGCCACCATGCTTATTCTCATTATCCAGGAGATCCTCCCAGCACTTCCTGGGCCCAACCGCCCAACAGCACTCATGCACTTGCCATAGCTCCACTTGACCAGATATGATAGTTTAGCCCCTCAAGTTATGCTATGCTTAGAATGAGGGAAGGTGATGGAATGAAATAGAAGTGTAAAAAAAAGAGAAAAGAAAAAAAATGCTCTCTTATTTAGATTAAAAAATATAATATTTAAAATATAAATTATTATTATTAAGGTCCCTTCTATTTTTTTTATTTTTTTTGAGAGAAAAGGTCCCTTCTATTCATTTTTAAAATGACTTAAAAGGTGATATAGTAATTTGCTTAATGTTTTTCTCCTTTCTACTCTAATTTGGAAAGAATTGTTAGAGAGAACATTTTTTTTAATTCTCTCTTATTTTTCACCCCCTTACAATCCAAATAAAAAAATAAATTGTTTTTTTCTTACTTTTCTTCTCCTTCTAATTCTTTCTTCTAACGAAACAAAGCCTTAATGCGAGAGAGAGAGTGCTGTAGCTGTAGTGCAGCTGCTGCAGGAGGGGTTTTAACATGGTGGTTAGGAGGAGAGAGGCTGAAGCACGTGAGAGTCAGGAATGGTGGAGGTTGAGTAGGATCAAGGATGGGATGTAGATGCCATGGGGTCAACGTATTCTTGGCATAATTGGCTTGCTTGTTGAGGGTGATGATCAGGCTTCACGGGAATCCCTCTCACGTCCTAGCCGTCACGAGCTTCGCCAGCCGTCATGGTTCTTGATTGAACCACCCTTCTCATCTTCTCATCAGAATCGCACAAACTCTCATTCCCAGCTTTGAGGATCTAGCTGTGTTTTTGTGAACCTTCAGCTGCTGATGAAAAAATTTAATGTTTTTTCTCAAAAAAGAAAAAAAATTTAATGTTTCCAGCAGGGTCAATAATCCCTGCATCTGTTTTAACGGTCAGCTGATAATCTGCCTCTGCGATTGGCTCGTGTTCTAATATCAGATGTCATAAAGATAAGTTGCTAACTGTTGGCATGTGACTCGAGTCAAATCCGAGTCAATTGGATTCGATAATTATATTGCAGTTTCGGTAACCATCAGCTAGTTTCGGTAACCGTCTTGCGGTTTCGATAACCGCAAGGTAATTTCGGTAACCGCTTACACATATAAATATATATTATAGGCCCATGAAAGCCAAACAAATTGCATTTGCAATATCCAAAGAGACTTGGAGAGTACATTAGTGAGTGTCGCTGGACGTCGCCGGAGTCGCACCGATGGTCGTGAGCACGGACACCGCAAAGATTTACTTCTGCACGTAATCGAGATATTCCGAGAACTCTACTCGCGGTAGAATTCATATTTACGGATCCCCAATATCCTTCACTAACTAATAAGCTGACAATAAAAAACAAGGGATTGATTTGAAATTGCCCAAACAAAGTAATTCTCCAAAATCTTCTAGCCTGATCAGATTTGTCTCAAGAAGGAAGCCAAATTCAGATTCTGCAGAGCTTTTGCCATGGCATTAAGCAGCCGACGAAGTTGCTTATGATTATTTAGGCGTCCGAGGGTCTCAGAGATGCTTCCTGTTCCGAAAATATCGCCGAATGGACGAAAGGGCGAGGCAGAACAATTGTCCGTCTTGCAGTAAAAGTGACTTGTTTTCTTATCCATTACCATCTCGGCGGATTCCACAGAAATAGTCTAATCAGTAGTATAACTGCGTTTATTTATCCTCTTCAAAGCCCGTCTAGACGGAACGAAATATTGAGTTGTTGTGGTTGTTTGCTTATACATTGCCTTCACCTTTTCCGCCATCCCTGCACCTTCTCGTCGTACGGACACCTTCACAACCTCGAACAAGACTGAGGTTTCCCAAATTCCATATAGATGGCGAATAAAGTTTTCCGGACAGTCTACATGAACTTTCGTAGACATTGATTGTAAATATTGGAGAAGTAATTATTAATTACAAAATTTTAGATATAATTATATATAGTTTTGAATAATAAAAAAATATGTCTGACAGATTTTTAAAATGTAGTTTAAAATATGCTAACAACCCACTTTCGACTACATCTTGAAGAATTGTTAAACATATTTCTTGTTACTTTTACAAATTATCTACGGAAAGAGATGAATTTATATATAAAATATAATATAAACCCAAATGAAGAGTCATAAGCGAAAGGTAAAGGTTGAAAATAGTCCGAACCCAGCCGAATACCACTTAGCTCATTTATTTCTTATGATATAATTAAATTGCTGAAGGATAAAAAATTGGTCCTACGAGGTTTTTTTGGTCCTCTTAAGAAAGGGCTTCTTCTGTTCTTTTGCAGGAAAAAACTCTGCAACCTCTCCTGCCATGGCTGGCTACTTCTTCACAGTCCAGAACCATCTTTTATCAAACTCTGACATATATATCCAGTGCTCCAAGGACTTTATTAATGTGCATCAACCAATACACATTGCAGGCAAAACACACTGTCGTTCCATCTCTAGCTAGTAAAAACTCCCTTGGCCTAGTTAGTGGCCACTGATTTTTTTTTCTCCTTTTTTTTTGTTTTTGTTTTGTGGACCACTGATATTGTAAAGACAACATCGTTGTAATTCATACATTGAAGAGTAAGTTCTTATCATAATAGTATTGCCGTTGTGTACATTGGTTATGCTTTTCATTTGTCCATATCCCTAAGTCTAGCCTATAGAACTGCACTTCGTTTTTGGCCCATAAAGCTAGCTGATTTCTCTTTTCTTTAACATTTATGTCGGAGGGGTTCAGATGCACCAGGCTTCTGTCTTGCTCTTCTTCCCTTCTCTCTTCAGTACCTCTCTTTTTTTTGGTCAAGCTTCAGTACCTCTCTTTCCCACCTTCTCTTAGCTCTTGCCTGCATTTTATTGTGCTAAGTTCCTATTCCGTCTGGCTTCTGGCGCCGTTCTCTCTCTCTCTCTCTCTCTGATTCTCCAGTTGTCAATGAAGGCTTTGCTTATTATTTCATAATAACATTGAAGTTTAAACTCAGGCTTGAGCCTGGTAGGTTATATCATCTCTGTTATTCATTCCTCAAATTTTCTCCAATTAATAATAAAAATTAATATTTAGATATAACTTTTGAAAAAAATTTGAATACGAAAATTATAAATTTTGATTAAATCTATTGTTATTTTAAAAAAAATTTAAGAAATACTTCTAAATTTTATTTGGAGCTTCAACATAAATGAATCTTTAAACTGTTTTCAAATATGTTACTATTTAGGAGCTCTAAAATATTTATTTAGTAATATTTATTAGAAAAATATTGAATATAAAAATTATAGATTTTATCAAAATTTATAATTTTTGTGTTCAATTTTTTTTTTAAAAAAATATTTATATATAAATTTTTATTATGAAGCGAAAAAAATTTGATACGTGAGATGAAGATTTATTCCCTATTTTTATTTACCCTCTCCCCCCTCTCTCTCTCTCTCTCTCTCTCTCTTTTTATGGCAATCACAGGCACGAATCAGACGTCGCTATTACCTCTCAATCCCATGCATGAAATCATTCAATAGTTTGCTTTTCCTCCAGGAAAACTAACTTTTAAGCCATTCTTCACATCCATCATCTCATCATCCTAGCTCACTCTTAGTCTTTGCTCGGAGATCTGCAGACAGTGGCTCCTATGGACAAGGCCTCCGTGACGACAGCCACGACGGCGCCTTCGGCCACGGCTCTACGGCCGCCGGAGCAACGGCTGCGGTGCCCTCGCTGCGACTCGCCCAACACCAAATTCTGCTACTACAACAACTACAGCTTAACACAGCCTCGCTACTTCTGCAAGTCATGCCGCCGCTACTGGACCAAAGGTGGCTCCCTCCGCAACGTACCCGTTGGCGGAGGCTGTCGTAAGGCCAAAAAGTCAAAGTCCGCCGCCGCCGCCTCCTCCACCTTTGCGGCAGCGGCAGCGACTTCTTCTTTTCTTCCGGCGTCACGTTTATCAGGCTTTTCGGTGGATTTCCAGCTCAACCCACTTCCAATGGTCACTTTTGAAGATCATCATTACACTTCCCCAAACACCTCTGTGAATTACCACCCTATTCCAGCCGTTGGATTCTACAACAACAGTGTTACTTCGTCTGCTATGAACAATAGCAGCGCACATAACAGTATAGTATCGTCTATAGAATCACTTAGCTCCATCAACCAAGACCTCCACTGGAAGCTACAGCAAAAGAGGCTAGCGATGCTTTTCGGAAGTGCAGATGAGAATTCGAATTCCAAGCACTGTGAGAGCGGTAATGATTCTGTTGATCCACTTCCATTTAATCCCCTCATGGAGGCCCAGAATTTTCAACTGCCGGAAAACTCGAAAGCTTATACCAAATGCGCAGAATTTCCAGTAGCAGATGGTGCATCGACAGCATGGTTTCTTGAGAATAGCTTCACGACTCCTTCCACCATCACCACCCCAACTACGTCCAACAACCACAGCTTTCAGACATGGCTTGACATTCACCAGTTTACCACGATGTCGTAGAGATACCAGTAGTGAATATGTGGAGAAAGGGGACAAGAGGAAGGGGAAGATTCTGATATATATCAATTATTAATTAGATAACTCTTTGTTTGATCCATATTCCGTACTTTTGTTTTCTTGTTTGCAGCATGCAATTCTGGGAGGGGAGAGAATGGAATATTTTCTCATGATGTTGCATGTCTCATGATACGTTTCCGTCACAAACTATATATATCATTGTTTGTTCTCTTTTTTTGGTAATAAGTGTCTAGTTTCTTCTTGTTGTTTTGTACATTTTGTTCCTTGCAGAAAGCTTTTTGAAGACAGAATTTTGTGAACCGGGTTTCCACTCTATTCATCTTTTAGAAAAAAGGCATTGCACGCCTTTAATATTTAATAACCTTCATATTATATAAGATGTAACAATGACAAAAGATGAAAAGAATTACATTAAATTAAAGCACTTGGTAATTATCGTCTACGTGAACTATGCAAACTACATAACCAAAAAGACGCCCAGTTCCACAAACAAATAAAAATTTTTGCTTTAGCATTTACGATCACAAATACTTGTGGGATACCATCAATTCTTATGTAAACATTTACCTTCACCATTTGTCCTGATTTGAAAATCCTTTCATCAATGCGGTTATTAACGCTGCTTTTGATTCTGGAGAAACAACTTTTTCTGAATCATACCAATGTTTAGCTTCTTTAAGAATTACAACTGGTCTAATTACTACCGCCGTGTCTTCAACAACATCAAGCATCAAGGTTGAAGTCAACCTACAAATTAGATCCATGCGTTCCTTCCTACCTTTCTTGTAGACAGATATAGGATGAAAGCCCTGGACATTCGCATCATTTTGAAGGTTTTCGATTGGCCGGGCACGGCAGAGCAACGCCTGGACCAGGGCACCATTAGTCGTGCCCATGGTAGTGCCTGGGCTGCCCTTTTTTTTTGATGCGGTGCCACGCTTAAGCATGTCACAAACCATTCGTGCCATGACTGGGCATGGTATGCACATTCGGATCGGCCCGTTCTCGGAAGCCCGTGCCGGGCTGGTCCATTTGACAATCCCAAGGCTCAGAGCGACGAAAAATTAAGACAAGATCTACGTCAGATTGGTGTCACAAGGTGATGCGACGAGTACAAGTAGATTGAGCATGGAAACCAAGGAAAATGGAAAAGAGAGGGAGGGAAGTATGGAAACATAAACTTTAGGGGCAACCACCTATTAGCCTCCCTACTAAAAATTTTGGGGAAATACCAAATCAGCCCCTTTTCAATTCCCATACCATATCAGTCCCTCCTCTCCAAAACAGCTCAAATCAGCCCCCCATTCACTGTTTACCCTTTTTTTTTGACAAAACTGTCCTTTTATTGCCGACACCGAGATCACCTACTTAGAAGTATTTTTTGAAAAAATGTGGAACATGAAAGTTGTAGATCTCGGCGAGATCTACAACTTTCATGTTTCAATAATGATTTCCAAAAAATATTCTAGGTAGGCTGTTTTTCGTGTCCGAAATTATTGTGTAGCAATTTCGGGTCGGGTCGGTTGAACCCATATGCTCCGACCCTCAATAAACAATAACTTTTGAAGTAATTTTTTGAAAAATTTTCAACATGAAAGTTGTAGTTCTTTCGATCTACAACTTTCATGTTCAAAGTTTTTTCCGAGATCACTTCTAAATAGATGATATCGGTGTCTGAAGTGTTAACGGATATAGGAACAATTTCGTCCAAAAAAAACCCCAAACAGTAACCAGGGGCTGATCCGACCTAAATTTGAAATGGGGGGCTGATTTGGGATATTTTCAACAGTTGAGGGGCTGATATGGTAGTATCCCAAAAATTTTACTACTAATCAGCCCCCTGACAAGATTCCTTGCAGTTCAGCCCCCAAAAACTTTTTCAATTTTTTCGAACAAAAATGTCCTTATACGCAATAACACTTCGGAGCCTCCAAATATTTATTTAAAAGTACTTTTTGGAAAACTTTCAACATTAAAAGTTGTAAATCTCATCAAGGTCTAAAATTTTTATGTTTGAATTTTTTCAAAAAATGCTTCTAAATAGTTATTTTTAGGCGTTTTCTATTTCAGCAGGTAAGATGGTTGACGGTTAACGGTTCAGAGCCCCGAAACACCTATTTAGATGTGTTTTTTGGAAAAAAACACAAAACATGAAAGTTGTAGATATCATCGATATCTAAAAGTTTCATGTTCAAACTTTTTCCAAAAAATAATTTTAAACAGGTATTTCAGGGCTCCGAAATAATAATATATAAATAAGGGCATTTTTGTCCGAACCGAAAATGCAGAGAGGCTGATCAGTAAAGGAAAACTTCTTTTGGGGGCTTAAAGGTGCAAGTTTGGTGCGCCACATTGTTCCTTCCAAATTAAACTAGACTTATATTGGTTAGTAGAACAAGTAGGTGTTAGTAGCCTAATTCCAGAAATATCCGTACATATCATCTAAAAAAGAAAATGTAGACAACCAAATAGTATATGAGAGTATCGTCAAGCATGCTATGTATCAATGAAGAATATCAACATAGCATACTTAGAAGGTATACAAGCCAAATCATACACTAAAAACAACATTGAGGTAATCATTTTGCATAAGATAAACCAAGAGGATCCGATAATGTAGAACCCCATGTTCCTTTTTTTTAGAAAACGCATTGCTTTTCATATAAAAATAGGGCTTTGCTATGCACCCCTAAGAAATCACACAAAACATCTCACATGCTGACATGGCACAATCAAGACCACACGTCACAATTGGTATATCTGTAATTTTGATTTTTTTTTTTTTTTTTTTTTTTTTTGCAGATCACGAGGGAATTGTGCGGATCATAAGGTACGTGTGTGGTGGAGATTGGTTGTGTGTGGTTTGTTGGGTAATTTGTTGGAGGTAAGTAGTTTTTTCCATAAAAATAATATCTCATCAGGCTGAAGTTTAGTCGAAAAATATATACCGAGTTACAAGGATCCGTACTACAGGAGTACAATAACCCAAAACAATCCAAAAAAAAAAAGTAGTACACCAACAACCATACATAAACCCAAGAAAATCAGTCTGACATACCCATGCTAGCTAAATCAGTTAGCAATTTTGACGCCAAAATATTATTAGGATGAGTAAAAATGATCGCAAGCACTTGGAATTATCCCTACATGTTTTGGATTATCTTGGATAAAAAATATGGCCCATGTAGCATCCTTTAAGCACACTTATCATCAACACTAAGCCACTATTATTTAGTTGTCCTGTGGCGAGCAATTGAGCTTGGCTTTCAACATTTTGATGCACTCTATCAGCTTCTCAGTCTCAGGAAACAACCCTTTCACGGCCTCATGGGCGGCAAAGCGCTTCGCCCACCGAGCAAGTTGAGGTGTCTTCTTCTCATCTAAGAGCCTGATGCCCAAATTCACTTGAGCAGCTCTTAGCCAGCCCAAATAGCTCCCAAACGCAATGTCCAAGTATCCTAAGGTGTCTCCATTGAAATATGCCTTTCCTTTGCTATTCTTCACAAACACCTCTTCCAGTTTCTCCAAAACCTCGAAAGCTTGGCTCACAGCCGTCTTTGCATCCTCCGTTGTTCCCAGTATAATTCCATATAGTGATTGAAACCACTGCAAATTTGAATTAAAAAGTGAAGCTGATGCTTGATGGGATAGTATATACCTTTTAAACATCAAAAGAGTATATGTGAATACTTATCTTAAAAAATAAAAAGAAGAAGAATGAAAGAAAAGGATATGTTAGAATGGGAAGACACTTTAGCCAACTGAAAGATCGATGGTTTAGTTATCAGCTATGCATGTATAGTATATAAGTAGCTACAATAGGTGTCGCCTACCCCAAAATTTTTAGAGGGTCACATGTACAAACAGATTTTCATTGCATAAATGCAAGAAACATAAGAGTTTGTGTATGATATTGGATCGTAACATCCACGAGCTTAATAGATTGCATTTAAACGTGGTTCAGTATGGTACAAGTTTGTCTTATGTGATTAATGATCTACTTAATTATGGAGGCACCAAACAAAAAAAAAATCTAGGTGATAAGAGTATGATCATTAGTAAGAAGATCACCTTGTCGTCAACATAGCTTGCCCAGAAGCGAGCCACAGCACGGTCATATGGGTCCAGGGGGAGGATAGCCGGCTCAAAGGCGCTCCATTCTTCATCGATGTATTCAACAATGATCATGGACTCGCAAACAGACTTACCTTCATGGACAAGCACAGGTACTTTCTTGTAGATGGGGTTGGATTTGAGCAATAGCTCACTCTTGGCGTCCAAGTTCTCTTCAATGTACTCATACATCACACCTTTGAGGTTCAACGCGACCCTTGGCCGGATTACGTATGAGCTTGCCCATGCCCCAAGCACTTTCACCTCCTCTCTTAGAGACCCCATTGTTTTTTCTTCTTTCTCTTTGCAGGTTATGTTTAATGAAACTTCATTGGAGCTTTACGCCTTTACATTTATAGAAGATGGCTAAGTAATTGTTAACGAATTTACCGCCAATTTGTTTGGAATAAAGTAGTGTGTACATTCAACTCCTACTGGAGGACCACATCACATGGGAGCATTGATTCTAACAAGTCCTAACAATTCTTTATATACAACTTGGTATCTTCAGAATAACAAAATCAGAAATACCGTGGCTCTTATTTAATGAGAACCGTATGCAGTACATCTGGATATATGACACGCACATTTGATGTATTATGTATATTTCTGATTATATCAAAAGCCGTGATGATCACGATGAATAGCAGTATTGTAAAAAATAGCATGGATCTTTCCTAGTATCCTCCTTAGCATACTAAACGTGGGTCACACACTTGGATTAGGTGTTAGGAGATGCATGAGTGAATAGGTGTTAGAAGATCAAGAGACCCGTTCGAAAATTATATCTAGTGTCCACTCTTAACATGTCATCATATGTCAAGACAACACTAGTTAAAGTTTCAAATTCAAAAATTACTAAAACTTTTTTAACTAAAATAAAAAGTAGGTAAGGTTTTTTTTTTTTTCTAATTTCAAAAGTTGATATGTCTAGTCAAAACTATAATCCATCTAGTCAGCATCACATATCAAAGATAATCGGTGATGTCCTGATATGTATGATGAGAATATGTTAAAGGTGAACATTAGATATAATGGACACAAACACTTTTCCTATAGAAATGTCGCCTTTAAGTTTCCGTCACTAATCTTTTGTCATTGGCTTTATATGTTCTTAGCTTCATCCACTTGCCAGGTCAAATTTTGTATGACATATTAAGATTCACAAAATCACACTCGATAAGGCCGTGACGTATAATGCTGATGTGTCACGGTAAAATTAACTTGCCAAGGTCGAAACAAGAAGGGTGTTATTGATACAAAAGCGATATGCTAGATTTTTTTATTTTTTTATTTTTTATTTTTTTATTTTTTTATTTTTTTGAGAAAATTGAGAGGGAGAGAAACACTCACAAGGCTTCATTCATTAGGACGATGAAGAAGCATAGAACAAGGCAAAAACTAAAGCTCAATACAACGCAAAAGCGATATGCTAGATGACTCCTGCTAAATACAAGTATGTCGGTTCATCTTTTCTATTAATATATATTTATATAATTCGATTATTTAAAAAGAAAAAGAGTCTGAGGAGCTCTGGTTACAACTTAGAAGACATCTATGCGTTCATCTAGACGAGTCGATTTGCATCCACATGTATGCTGAATTTCCTAATTTTAAACTTAGAATTTCCTAGTTTTAAACCTTTCTCCAATTTAAATAACGGATAATTACGCTGCAGTCCCTCTATATTATTTCAACATCACTTAAATCATCTCCAAAAAATTTTTTACACTTTAGTCACTTTGACACTTTCCGATGAATTTTTAACACCTTCCGATAAATTTTTGACACCTCTGACATGCATCTAATACCTTACATTTTAACATCTTTTAGTAAATTTTTGACACATTTTTATTAATTTTTAACACCATCCTGATAAAAAATAACACATTGACACCTTTCTGATAACTATTAACACCTTTTTTATAACTTTTGACACCCTTGGAAGGACTTAACTGTAATTAAAACTTAGTCCATGATCTAAGTGCAATGAAATTTACAACTTTGGATCCAAAAGCAACTCTTCCTTTAAATAAAGCAAACAAGAAATCTACACCATAATGAGCAAAATAGGTAATGTCGTAAGTCGCAGTTTTGACTTCCTTTTTTTTTTTCTTTTCTTTTTTCTTTTGGGATTGAGAAATCCACAGTTGAGTTGCCAGGCTCATAGCCTTCCAAACCACGGCCCACGTTCACCCACCGAACCAAATACATTTTCAAATTACATAATGATATAACTTAGTCAATTTCCAGATAGAACAGCTAATAGTTTTATATTTAGAGGGGCCTGGCATTGCTTTTTATCATTTTCGGAGCTCAGCAGGCTTCCAACTAAATTATACACTTGAGAACTAATTTAGATTCGATTTTCCGGATACCATTATATCAACAATCATACATAGCCCTCTTTGGAGCTATCATTGGGTGAGTTATTATTAACCACCTCTTTCCAACTCCTTGCCGACTTATTTTACTATGATTGTAATAATAAATAGCAGAAGCGATCAAAATTCTAGATTCATAACATAAGGAACAATATAGTGAGCATGATTTTCCCAAAACAGAAAAAAAAGATAGCGAGCAAGATTCCAGAGATCCTAGCTTTATATAGGCAAATAAGATAGTGAGCAAGATTTCCAGATTCGTAAATTACGGACAACAAAAAAAAAAAAAAAAAAAAAAAGATAACGAGCAAGATCTTAGATTCAGAACCTAGCGACTTAAGACGGTAAGCCAATTTAATTATAATAATTTATTTCCTATCCTCTCAAACCATGAATCATCTTCGTTCGTCTTCCCAAATCAACAAAGTATGACATATGAATAATTAAAAAATCACATCAAAAGGGCCGTCACGTGTAAGGCTGATATGTCGTGGCATATATTAACTTGCCATGTAAGCTTGTCAAAATTGTTTAATGCCAGTGCTCTGTTAGGGTAGATTTTATAATCTTAAACGTGTCCCGAAACATTTTTATTAATACTATTGTTGTCATGTTGAAAGTAGAAAGAGACTGAGGACCTCTAGTATGGCAATGGTGGCACCAGCATGACATCTGTGTGTTTCGTGTAGATAATAAGCATCCAACACATGTTTGCTCTGCTTTTAAATAGCTCCACTTGTCTCGGCGGGCATAAATTAAGAATTCCTCTTTGTAAGTCTTTATCCCAAAATAGACAAATAATAAAATACACCTCAAGCTGTGTTTTCGGGAACGGGTTTGTCCCATTTGCCTGCTCACAGCCTTTCAACCCTAGGCCACATGACCCCCCAGTGTTCATACAGACAAGACCGAAAAATTAGACTGAATCAGTCGGCTCAGTCTGGTCTGATATAAGCCTACATATACACGCAGGTTTGGTCCAGTTCGAGACCAAAAAAAAAAAACTGATAGACCAGATTGAAAACGGATTAAAAGATATAGTCAGAAAAATTAAGCAAGTACAATCAGCTAAGAAGTGAAAATCAAGTATTTAGAAGCTTCTTATATATAGGTCCAAACCCAATTGACCAACAAACCAAACAAACCCGATGCCTAGACCGGTCCAAACTAGCCTGGTCAATATATTATCCGTGATGGTTTGGTCTAAATTGATTATATTTTGTACGGATCTTCGGCCCAACAATTCTACTTCGTTCAATCTTCTGTCCAGATCAATTTTAATTTGGCCCCTTCCTTTAACTTTTAACTTGCAAATCAGTCAGTACTGCCCCGTCAGCAGGCAAAGGGATTGATTTGCAAGTTAATACATGGGGTGAGGCTGATTTGTACATATTAACTCCAGCAAAGACCTTTTTTTCAATACCCCAACTTCTCTTTGAGGTATAGCATAAAAATTTCAAAATATAGTAGTCACCGCAGTCATTCATACTGCCTAACTGTGCGTGTTTTCTTGCAAGGGGTGTTTCCACCCTGGGAAACCCATTGCCTGGCCGACAGCCTTCCAAGCTCCAATCCAGATCGTGCGATCATGGATCTGGGTGTTGCCAGATGAGCAAGGGAAAACTCAAACCTGGGACTGCAGAGGATCCGAATATGGAACAAGACGTTTCTTGCACCTTAACTCCAACCACCCTACCTGCCGCGAGGAAGGTTTTATAGCTTCCGGTCATAATTTCAATGGCCAAAACATTTGTTATCTTAGTAGCAGGATTTTTCTTCTCCAAGTCCTGCAAGCATATATATTTTTAAAATAACAAAATTGAATCTCCCCACAACTAAATACCAAATTATTTAACTGGACACAATTATATCACTTTGGACCATAGTAAATAAAATAAAACTCCGTGCCAATATATTATCACCCAATGGAGTGAGACTCCAAGCTAGTGCTACACCAAAGACATTATCCTAACAAAACAGTTAATTACATATAATACCAAGTAGTGGAGTAATGATCTCAATTCAGAGATACAGCTGGAGTTATATATTAACAGTTATCTAGCATCACTCTTTTCTTTAATTAGTGAAAAGTCATAAAACATAGAAAGATTCTAGATCCATAACTTACGGAATGAGATAGTGAGAAAGATCCTAGCTACATTACAAATAAGATAGTGAGAAAGATCATAGCTACATTCATAAGTTGCAAATAAGATAGAAGAGATTCTCATCTCAAAACAAAAAGTCAGAAAGATTATAGTCTCACAACTTATGGAATAACATACTGAGAAAGATTCTACTTTCACAACTTGCAGTATTTAAGATAGAAAGATTCTCGTTGCATTATCACAAATCGCAAATTATGAGATAACATAGTGTGAAAGCTTCCGTATTCGCAATTAACTGAATAACATGCTGAGAAATATTGTAGATTCATAACTTACAGAAATAAGATAAGGAGCAAAATTGCAGATTCAGAACCTAGGAAATAGACAGTGAGCCAAGAGTCCAGATTCATAACAAGAGAAACAAAAATGGCTTTCACAAAAGTCTCGGTTTCAATGTTTAGATCATATAAAGAAATATAAATAAATTGGGGAATCATACTACAATTTACACATAACGACCCACACTTTACTTCTTTGATTTTTCGGTCAAGAACGTTTACAGACATCGTCAGGATCATGGCCTGTTATGGTACCTTCTTCAAATATGATCCTCATAGACGAGAGAGACCCTTTCTCCAAGTACCAGCGAATACATCTCTCGCATGATCACTAATTAAGATTCTAACATTTTATTTATATATTTCAAATAATTGTATCCCTAGAAAAACAATATATTTCTTGAAATTTCTCCATCTTACAGCTACAAAATTTCGAAATTGCAGATTTAGATGAAGCAAGTTTTCCAAAGCAGAAAATCCAGAACATTCTGGCATAGAATTATAAAGAGGTAAATTACTAGTAGCGCATATCAAAGCTTAGCCTCTCATATTCATCAGGCTCTGGATAAAAAACTAATAACCCCATTGAAAATATATAATATGATCATTGTTTGGATATAAAGAAACACAAGTAAAACCTATGACAACAGTAAAAGGATATAATGTGATCAATATTTGGATTTCTGAAAGGGAAATTACTAAATATTTATTTAGTTTGAATCTGCAAAACTGCATTCCCTTTATCACTTCTACAAAACCTTAATCGTCTGATAAGCAGGTCTACGAACATAAAATATAGATAAATGCTATTCTTCATGATCATTTTAATCCTGAAAATTCAGGACTGATGCGGTATTTTCCACATTAGCCCACTTTTTATTTTTATTATTATTAAATATTTGGAGAATGACCACTTAATTTTGTAATTATTTTGAAAAATTGGACGTGGTGCTTATCAAAGCATTTGGAAGTGGAAAATACCAATTTTCAAAGCATTTTATTAATATTTTCAGCTGACATAGATAATGCCAAATCTGCCTTAAATTTTTCAAGGTCAAAATGACCCTAAAGAATAGCATTTCTCTAACATATATAACTCACATTACACTTGTAGTTAGTATTTCAACAGACAAACTTATGGTACACTGTCAATTCTGCAACTGTTTACCTAGTAAGTGTCGATCTGAACTATTACACATGAAAAAATAACTCGATGAACAGATAGGCATCTATACCTTTTGTCAACATGTCTATAAAAGCCTAACATTTGATCTTCTAAAAGGCATTACTTCTAACATCCACAATCTAATTAGAGACACTTGTCCTTGTTAGCACATTAAAGCCACAACACCCAATGTAGCTATGATAAGTATACAAAGGTTTATTAATTGATATCTCCATTCACTATTTTGCCTTCGCTATATTTTGCAGAATTCTTAGTCACAAAAGGAATAATTTGTTAGAAGCAATAATGGCTACATAACTATTTAGGCAATCAAGAATTAATATATATATATATATATATATATATATATGCTGCAACTTTTTCCCTGAGGCAAAGGCCAGGAAGAAAAGAATACTTCTAAAACCCATTTCCTAGGAGACAAAAGAACGTCTGGAGCTAACTCCTAATAAACCTTATATCAATGTAATATTTCTAGTAAATTCTATAGTTAAGTCATCGTGATTGTAGTTTGGTTGACTGCTCCATATAATTGGTTCAATGGAGCATTAGAATGGTTTCATTCGAAAATATAGTTATGTTTATTGCCAAGTAGGATTTTGAAATCTCGCATAGGAAAAGTTCACTCCTATAACATTTTCTGTACAATTTCTCGTTCAACCAAATTACAAGTTACAACCATTGAAACTTGTACTATAACAGTCAAAGGAGAGGATCAAGCTCAGTAGGCACGTTGCTCAGCACTCATTTCCCACTGATATTCAAAAGGAACAACAGTTTCGGAGATTAATTATTTCAAGAGTGTTGGAAAAAAAAAGGAAGCACCAGTTGCAGCAAAAATTGCAAACTGACAATGGAAGTAAACTGACATTCAATAGAATAGAAACAATGCAGACCATATGCAAACAAAGACCTTGTTATTGTCTGTGGAAGCAATCTCTCTACAACCAAGGCCTCGGACCTGATATAAGTACGTCTTTTCTTTGAAGTGCATAAGCCATAAATAAAAGTACTTTGGAGTACTAAATATGAGGTAGAATATATGGCCACGAGTTCCTCCCTAGAAATGCTGCAGACCAAGTCCGAATCTAAATAATGCTGGTTCACGCTCCCCTTGCCGGCCAAGTAGCTTGAGATGACATAATGATTCCTACGATAACTCCAAACAAACCGAGTGCGCTGCCAAAGATTTCAATTACCAAAATCTTCACAAAGAGGGAGGAATTTTGAGCATCTGACAGTGCGCAACTGCTTCCGATTATTCCGACACAAAGCCTACCAAATGAAACATGTCATACTCTTATCTTTCTTGTCCTGCATGAACATGTGAGACAGTGATGCAGACTACATGTAGAAAGAGAAAACATACCCACATACAAGATTTGCAAAACCCACAATAATCCCAGAAGCAAAGATTGCATAACCAGCTCTAAGTGACTCTGCGGTGTAAATCTGTGCCGCTGGAACACTTTCTAACTTCGTTTGCAAGATAATTGCAACTATGACTCCATATATAGCAACTGCCTCACAGAAGATGACGCTGAAGAAAGGAAGTTTAAGAGTAAGACACGAAATGATAACAGTTTGAGAGGCACCCCAAAAAAAAAAAAAAAAAAAAAAAAAAAAAAAAAAACAAAAAAAAGAGGGAAAACCTATAAAGAAAGGACAAGCGCATCCTACTAGTGTGAGAATGTGCAACATTTCCACAGTCATCTAGCAAAAACAAAGAAGATCCACCTCTGCGTGGAAATGGCCTGAATACAACCTTCCACTGAAGGCTCGCATAATAACAACAAATGTTTCCTATTTTAAATTTACAATGACTTGTTTTTCATTTGTACTTATCCCAATTTTTTTTACCTCCACTCTAGAATCTCACTTAGTATGTTAACGAATAGGTGATCAACAGGTCATGTAACCTTGATGTATTTTAAATCTGCAGAGTCATGAGCATTTACGTGGATTTATGGAGTTACAAAATAAAACAAAACAAATCCAAAGGGGTGTGAGGCTTGCTGTTTAGACTGATAAATTTTCTTTTCCATTTCTACTAATAAAAGTTGAAGGGCTATATCAATATATATCCTCATCAATTTGGAAGTCTATTTGGTGTTTTAACATTCTTTAGGAATGTTGAAAAGTTGGACTATTATGTATGCTTGTTTTTTGAATTATGAATGACCTTTTTCAGCATATACTATGCGGAAATTTTGGTTTCTCTCTTATTCTTATTAGTGCTCCTGTTATAGTTGGGTCTCCTATCATAATTCATAAATCCTAGTCCATCATAGCATAAATGGATGTGCCAACTTATGGTTGGGCCTCCTTGTATCATAATCTCTTGCTACTTGGTACAAAATTTACAAGTCACATCATTTTTCTTTGGGCGTTTTGTGTTGTTGTAATTAGAATTGGTGTTTTTGTGCCCCCTAATTGGATTTGATGCTTTTGTGCCCCTTTGTTATGTGAAATGACAAAATACCCTCAATTTTTTATTCTGAAAAAATATGAAAACATACGAATACCCACAAACACATGCGAACACCCACAAACACACGCGAACACGACCAAACACTGTAGCAGTTTCTTCTTTTTTTTAAAAAACATACGTAATTTTCTTCTTTTTTTGAGTGCTCGTAGGTATTCATATGGGGTGTTCGTGAGTGTTCATAGGTGCTCGTGGATGTTCGTGAATGTTCGTATAGCGTGTTCGTATGGGTGTTCGTAGGTGTTCAGAAGTATTCATGGATGTTCGTGGGTGTTCGCAGGAGTTCGCAAGTGTTCGCGTGTAATCGTTGGTGTTCGTAGATATTCGTGGGTGTTTTCATATTTTCACAAAATAAAAAATTGAGGATATTTTTATCATTTCACATGACAAATGGGCACAAAAACACCAAATCCAATTAGGGGGCACCAAAACGCTAATTCTAATTAGATGAGGCATAAAAATGCAAAATTCCCTTTTTCTTTTATTTTGATACCAATTCACTAAGGTGCACACCTTTTTTCGCCCCGCGCCTGGAGAACCTAGTGCAATTTGAACGCTTTTCCTGTGCTTCAGTTAAATCTCCTCGCCTAGGCATGAAAAATTATTGGACCATTGCCTTGCACTTTAGGCGACCTCAGGCACGTTTTTTAAACACGTGGTCAATATATATATATATATATATATATATATATAATATATATATATATATATATATATATATATATATATATATATATATATATATACATATATAACATCATACTAATCTTCCAACACTAAACTGGACATCCGTATCAATTTCCCTAAGCAACCACATTGATGCCAGATAACTTTGAAGCACATTCCTCTTAGCCCAACATTTTAAAAAAAAAAAAAAGAACAGCTGAAAAAGCTCCTCACTGACTAAACGTCTTGCCAAATATTGATGGATGAGTCTGAAATGAATTTTTTTTTTTTTCACTTTATCGTATATAAGAGTATCAAGCAAAACATCAATGACAATTTGGAAAGCCAATCCGCATCGATATTCCTAACAGCTATATCTATCTGACATAACTTCGGAACACATCCCTATTACCTTAAAGAAGGAAAAAAAAGAAAAAAAAAAAAAAAAGAACAGCTGATAAAGCTCCAAATTTCCAACTGACACTCATGGATAATTCTTTATTTATTTTTGTTTATTGTATATTATATAATCAAGCAAGAAAAAAAATCAATTGTGATTTGCAAAGAAAAGCCATTTTGTACTGCATAGGAAAAAGAAAAAAAAAGCTAAAACAGCCCCTTGACTGCTCCAGCATACAACCCAGCCCCTTGACTGCTCTAATACACACATAATAATATCCTAGTAGAAAAATTGGTAGCACTCCACATGATGAATAATAATCTCGTAACGTATTGAAGGTTAGTATTGTGGGGCTATAGGATAGTGTTGGATCATAATATTCCAGGGGCGGAAGTTAGTGTTGCAGGTGATGCATCGTAATCTTGAGAGATTTAAGTTAGTGTTGCATGTGATAGAAGTATTAAGTGTTGTTATGTGAGGTTAGAGTCTTGGTTGCCATAGGAGAAACTCACTTGAGAGAGAACAGTGTTGCAGGTGATGGAAGTATTAAGTGTTGTTATGTGAGGTTAGCGTCTTGGTTGCCATAGGAGAAACTCATTTGAGAGAGAACATAAACAAACACTGACTTGTGAAACATAATCATTTTCCAGAGTGCCAAATAACTGCAAACCTGATGAGGTTCTTAGAAGTGATTCTCGGCGCTTTGATCGCCGCACCGATCAAACTGCTACCCGTTATGAAGATCCCCCTGGAGTTAACAAAACCCCGAGAATCGAACACTTTAGCATCCACCCTTTAAAATCAAATCAAAACTAAAATTAGCAGAAACTGAAGGAGAACGAGGACTACCAGGCGGCGCCGAGGACAGAGACGCCGATGGAGATTGCGATGCCGATGGCGGCGAAAGTGTACGGCGAGATCTGAACAAGCGCTCGTCCCCATGAGCTCGAATCAGCCATCATCACCGATCCTCAATCTCAAAATCAAACACAATATAATTCTGTCTGCAAACTTTCGCGACGCGCTGGGATTTTGGGAACGAGATGGTTGGAAAGAAGGTTAATTTTGTTGGTTACTTTTCTAATATTCAGAAAAAGTTTCTGCAGCGAGCCTATTTATTAATCCAACAACTTTGGGCGTCACTATTTACCCACGTCATAACTAACAAAATCTCTCTAAACACCATAGTATATAGGGAGAATTGCGTTTCAGCCCCCCGTTTCCCAAAATTGACGTTTTAGCCTCTCGAAACGCGTTTCTCCGCCGACGTGGCGGCGCGCGCGTGCCGCCACGTGGCGTTTCGGGGGGCTGAAACGCGCGACCCCAAAATTAGGGGGGCTGAAACGCAATTCTCCTTAGTATATATATAGTAATTATTGTGCATCTTCAATACACTTACGTAATAATTGATCTATATGCTCCAGACTAATTTAGAATATTTTTCGTCATACTTAAATACTTTAATGCGAAGTGCTACCTGGTATGATAAAAGTGTTTTTAAATTGTTTGGAAGCATGTTAAAGTTGTTTTAAACATATACAATAATTATCGAGAATTTGGATATTAGTACGGCGATTGCAAAAGTTCTTTAAGGTTTTCTACATATTATGATATAAACTAAATAGAACAGCATTTGAGATGTAAAATTTTAGTCGAAACTATGAATTAAAAATGAGATAATAACGGAGAGATATAATGGAAAAATAAAAAAGCAACCTTAAATGTGTTAGAACGTGGCATTGATTGTTCTCAAGTATAACGACATTATTTTAAAATAGAAAAGTGGTCAGAAACATGATAAATGTGTTAAGAAGTGTTAGGGAGTAAGTACAATAATGAATGTGTTTATACATATAGTAATTTTTGGAGTGCTCTATGGGTTTCTTAAAAAAGGATTTGAAAAAATTAGTGATTTTGTGAGGAATAAAAAAAAAGATTTCATCTTTCGACATATTCGGCGAGCCTAGTTTGGCCAAAACTGATTAAGGCAGCTAAATTTGACAAATAATGCAACTTCGGTCTTATTAGACAAAATAATCCTATTTTATACATCACCACGTTATTATTTTGCCACATCATCATTACATCAGCGCCTAGTTAACAACTGAAGTGATCTAAACAAAACAAAAAAAAAAACAAAATAAAATAAAATAAAATAAAATAAAATCTTAAGAAAATACTATCTTTAGAATCATTTTAACTAAGAATTAAGGAAAAAGAATCATACGTAGATTGATGTATTACCCACATCAATCTAGATATTTAATAACATACTTTGAGAAAAGATTTTTTCTATTTTTTCAATATTTTGAAATTACAACTTTTCGCTTGGCGAACTAGTTACATAAAAAATGATCATTTTTTATGTAAATTTAAAAATTAAACTTTGTAAAAAATGGGCTGACTGCCTACGTCAGCCGTAAATTCTTTAGAATCAATATGACTATAAAATAGCATTTCTCAAATCTTCAGCACATTAACTGAGGTCCATTTTAAAATTAAAGAATATCATAAAAACTTTTAATCTTAAGGATGAAGGTTCATTTATACAAAGCTAATTAAGTGGTGAAACAAGTAGACTCTATCATAATGTTGCAAGCAACGTCCAGTCACATGCTTCCCAGTTTTATAATATTTTTATTCAAGATTTCCAACTTCGTTGAGTTTTCAAAGCTCCTGGCTTTGCATGCTTCGAATGAGCATTGTGAACTTGCAAGTCATCTCATTTCATGCTAAACAGCTGACTGAAGCCCTATAATACCTGAAAAAGAAAAGGATAATCAGAATATTCCCAATCAAAGGCAAGAGAGCAAATTTGGAAAGATACCGCATCCAATCCTCGCACCAGCATTTCCTGTTGTTTTGCTTAGTTCATGACCACCTGTAAGTGAAATGAAGCAAGATAACTAAGAAACATTACGTGGATGTTGACATTTGGAATGCCGAGTTAATATATTGCATTTTCAAAATATCAGCAGTTAATCAAAGATGTATGCAGCTTTGGAACTGCAATTAAAACAAGATGTTGAATGCAAAGAACCGATTCAGATTCTGTGAAGCATGGAAATATCAATATGCCTCTCCCCATAAGCATCCCAGCAAATATTCAACAAATAAAATCTGACCATATATCCCTTCCCAAAGAAAAGCCCAAGTAATTAGTAATTATTCCCTTCCCGTGCATTTCGTGATGAAAAAAGAAGTAATAGTGACATCTATCTGCAGTGTGTTATTGTTATTGATGTCTATAAAGAGCAGCATCTTGTTACTTCGTCAACATCTGAGATCAGATGACAGATCAAGATGAACGTTAGGAAATAAACTGAGTAGCTGCAGCCGTGAATTAAGGAAATAACTCACGTCTGCATGCTCCACAATGACCTTGCCTTTCATCTGCATTAGAACTACTACTAGCTTTCTCCAACTAGCTGCAGCAGTGCTATACTTTGTGTTATCTCTGCGACAGTAGACCGCCCCCCGCGCTTGGGCCGTCTGGGTGGGACGTTACGCATCGGGAAGCGTGCGTCCCACCCGGGTTCGAATCCTACGCGGCACATTTGTGGGTGCGTACCCCGTAGAATGCCTCTATGCGCTCCTCGGTTGGCGGGGTTGGGGACGGGACCGCCCGTGGGAGTTTACCCGCGAGTTTGAGGTCCCTTCGGGGGCGTGCGCTCGCGTTTCGGATTCCACCACAATAATCTCAAAAAAAAAAAAAAAAAAAAAAAAAAAAAAAAAACTCTGCTACAGTAGACCGATAAGAGAAGCCATCTACTCAAACTTTAACTCTTTTTTTTCTCCAGGGAAAAAAAAAAGAGAGATCGAGAGAAAGAAATAAAAAGAAGAAAATGCAGAACCGCTAGCTGATGTGAAGTATAGGAAATTATGGAGTATGTTAGCATATTAGCGGCAAAGAAGTCATTAAGGACCATCATTGAATTGAAATACATTTCATAAATATTGCTGATGACTGAAATGAGCATTAACGAGATATCCATCCAAGTCTACGTAGGAAAAGTGTAAACTTCAACAGCTAACTACATAGGAAACTAGAAACACAATGGTCAGAATCATAGAAATAGATTTAGTAAAAGCAAAAAAAGGAGGAGAAGAGCACATGATCTAGCCTTGCACGTTCACTAAAGGGGTGTTTGAGTTAGATAAAAGATTGTATGGCTAACCTTGAAAAAAAAACAGTAGTCTAATGCATTAATGTTGCGGGAGTTCATGATCTCATCCTAAGTGATATCAACACCAAATTTCATACTGCCAGGTACCATTCCTCGGCACCTTGCTTTGAGCCCGTACCTTAAAATTTCCTTTGTACCCTTCCCACTATTCCATCCATCTATGCTAGATTTTATTACCTTAAACTAAGAAAACAATAACTTGAATTCTAAGTTCCTAATCTCTAGAATATCTAGAGCCAAAGAAAGATAATGTCAGAATCGTGAACCACGAGAAACTATTTTGGACTGTTTAGACAAAGTAGTAGGCAGAGAACATACCTCGCCCTAGATCATCAGGATCGGCATGAACAACAACAGCCCTTCCCAATATTGAGTTAGGTCCACTAAGTGGAATCTGAGCAGGTGGAGAAAGAGGGATTAGATAGTTTAAAAAGAAGGGAGACAACTGGGTTAATGAACTGTCAACAGAATTAAAAGAAACGACATAATACAAATTTTGTGTAAATAAAGAATATTGGTGAACAATACACACATGTAGCATGATAACCAACTGGATGCATAACTGTAAATAATAAACCAACTGTTCCAGATAAGAAATAACTTCTTGACTAGCATTTCACTCATATTTCCTGAAATTTACATAATATCTGTCACTTTATTGGAAGTAGTTTTTAAAGTTAAGCTTCAACGGATGATGCAGGTTGGATGACAGAAACATCAAATAAGAAGAAAAATGAGGAAAGTAAATCAACGAAAAGAGAAAAAAAACAAAATCATTGGAAAATTGGGGATCATGTATTTTCATTTTCAGATGCTCCAATACTCATACAACCAGACACCTAAATATAGACCCTTGAGGCAACTGACATGGTAATGCTTCACAGACATAATGAAAACCATAAACGAAAAATTAAACATAGAAGGAAATATAGGAGTTACTAGAAATTCTTAGCATGTGTTTGTGTTAAAGATTTCATAGAAGAAGATAACACAAACTCCACCAAATCAGCAGAAACTATGCAATGTCAATTACTAATGATACGCCTCCAAATATCTGTTTATGCGTGAGGCACTTTAACCTTGTAAACATACAGGTGCAACTGTCATATTCAAGATAGTGGAAAAACTTGGATTATGATTTCACTGAAACTAGAAACTACCTTTTTTCGAGATTGTCGCGAAAAAACTCAACCCATAAGCGGTGCACTTTTGTGCAATCCTTTTAACAGATAATCCACTGGTGGCACCGACCCATATTCCACCAATTGAGAAGTCCCACAAATTACATTAACTTCATTTTTGTGTACTTCGCTTTCTTTATTTCGCTCTTTGCTTTTTCTTTTTTTCTTTTCTCTAGAGAGACCACTTATTGCAGTTGGGTTCAATAAATGTCAGTCTATGAGTTCGTTTTACTGATGCATAAGTTTATCTTCGAGTTTTTTAAACCTGGCCAATAAACAATCATGGTCAAGTATCTACTAGGTCAGACCCATATATAAAAACCACTTGAACCAAGGAATATTATTCAGATTTCAAGGCATAAAAAACACCAACTGGATCAATTAATTTTGTTGAAATGTTTCACTACCTAATAATAGCCCATGCTTTATACTTTCAGAACCAACTAAAGAAAATGACTCATTCATTTACACAATGTTCAAATAAAAAAAAAAGGGGTCATAAGAATGATAGTTAGGCTGTAACCTACTTAAACAAACGAATTTATAATTGAAAAAAAAAAACAACTAGATTTTCACTTTAGTGGGGCATGTTTCTATAACAATTCCAAATTTGAAGTTCAAGGGCCTGACCAAAGTAACTAGGTATTTTGGATTTTTAAATAGAACAGCTTAGCAGAAGAAGCCATTTCTCTGCGCAAAATTAGGAGGCGCCTTCTTCATAGAAAAAGCTTTTGAATTATATTATTATTTTCTGCAAAAGGAGTAAGTAATTGATGCATCAAGCTAAACTAAAAGCTTCAGCTACCCTTAAAATTCTGAAAAGGTTAAAAATCACTTCAAACAGCTCTATTGACACCGCAATTATGCAAATACATAATTTGATTTGGTTTTGCTTACTTTTTGTATGTTTTTTTGCTAAGTACAGTTTTCTCATCTTCCATGTTCTCATCTTGCTTTTGCCATCATGGGCCTAACGTATAACGTAAAATTAATGGTGAATGAAAAACTATCTCACAAGAGAAAAAGTATATTGCTGAAACTGCATTATTGTTGCATCCCATGTAACAATATTTGGCATGCAGTACCTGCAAATCTTTTAAGAAAACTTCAGCCACGCCTGCAATAAAAATGTAGGACATGTAAACATGATATAGTGTAGCATCAAGCAGCACAATAAAATTGAGAAGAGAATGAGAGGAAAAAATGTTCTAACCATCTTTGTCAGCAATAATGTTTCCCAGGTCACCCGCATGTCGCTCTTCATCATCTGGCCCTCCATGAAGCTTCTTTGAGGGATTAAAATGAGGACCTACACAAAATAGATGAAATAGTTTTGAAAAAAGAAGTTTGTAGAGTGTAGTATTCATCTCTCATATGGCATTTTGTTCCACAAACTTGCTTGCGTGGTTTCGGTGTAATGGCATCATACAAATAAACACATCTTAATGTAAACTGGGACGGATATCATCAAAACATTCCTAGGTCAACCAAGTTCACTTTGGCTCTGTTTGAGCCCAAATTCCCGCTGCAACCAGCAGCAGCAGCTAGGTTTTAGTGTAATTCCAGCCAAGCAAGAAGCTCGAGAAGCAGCTCGGCTAGAGGTGAATTGCATTGGATCTCAATTAGACATGGTTCCCTCATTTATGGGGAACATGCAGACACTTGCATGGATCTCAATTAGACACATGAAGACTTCAAGGCCATCTTATCCATGCAATTTCACAGCATATCCTAAATTAGCAACAATGAGACCCACTACCCATCCTTGCTTACAGCTCTCTTGACAAACTCTAGGCTTTTGGTTCCTGTACACATCTCCGAAAAATCTCCTTTTACGTAAAGGTTTCAATTAGATTAGTGGTTAAGCAAGCCAAAACACCCAACAAATAACAACAAATTAAAGAGAGCTGTTTCCCAAAACATGACATGTTTATTTTACATGCTATGCTCTCAAGGAAACGAAAGCAAATTTCAACTGCTCCCATGGTCTAGTTGTTGAGGGGTGAAAATTTCAACTAACAACCTAGGTTAACACCAAGGACCAAGGTGCCCTCATTTATGGGGAAAAGAGCGGATTTATTCCGTTTCTACCATGTGGTAGCCGGTATGAATGACATGAGTTAGGAGCTAGTCACATGGTGGAGCTGGTGCTACTTGATGGTTTATCTGTTATAGGGACTCACTGATGTAGGCCACGAGGGGGGAGAGTTTTCTGTTGTTTATCTCAAAAAAAAAAAAAAAGAAATAAAAGTAATTCCGTCCAATCTACTGAAACAATCAAATAATTACTTTCACACTAAACAATTCTTAACATACAAGAAAAACAGCATACAAACATAAACTGACGATAACATGAATTCTACGAACCCGTGGAGTTGCATCCATTGCTGGTGTCACCAAATGAGTGGATGTGGAATCCATGGAGACCCGGGGCTAGGCCAGTGATCTTTCCCTTTATCTGCGTATATCCTGCTTAGTTAAAGTCAGAAGATAATAAGAAAAGTGGTTCAATCCATGGGGAAACGTTGGAAGAAATTTGAGAGCTGAAGAGTTTTGGAAAATTGCAGGTATAGAAGAGATGATAATGGTTAGACCTGTGGAGGGGTCATGGAGGAAGTGGAGAGAGCCTCTGACGGCGTTGTTGTTGTCGCCGCCGGCGATCATCGCCACTCCCTTCAGACTCGAGCTTCCTGACGCCATTTTTCCTCTCTTTTCTGCGGGTACCTACAGCTCGTGTATTTTTTACGCCACTATTTTGAGCCGTTTTATCCGAAGAAAATTTAGCAATTTTGTTCTTATCAAATAGGAAAGGGCCAAATTTCTTTTATTTTTTTTTACTACTTGGACTTATTTTATTGAGCATTGCATCTGGATTTAATGTAAATTCACATCATACTATTTGGTGTCAATCTGATTTTAAAGACCTGCTCACTATTAGATGAATTTCACTTATTCTATATAGAAATCGACTGAATCGTCTTTTATAGAAATTTTAAAGTTCTTTTTTATTTGGTCGACAAAGTTGATTTCCAAGTTACAAAAACACTCAGCTCACCAATGAAATAGAGACAAGCTTACTAGCAATATACAAGTAAGAATATGTATATAAGAGTTTTATAACCACATAAATGAGCATGATCTGATTTTCTTACAGGTCAAAGAAAATTGAGGGACCAAGTTTAACCTTAATGCGGGGGACACATTATTGCTTATAATAGAGCAACACTTTCTCAAGGCCACGATATGAAGAAATTACAACTTTCAGTTCTACGAATTCATTACCAGAAGAGGTTTAATCTTATTTTCTCTTAGTGAAGACACACATGCAGACTATAAAACGACATAATACCAACACCCATACACATACATTTCAGAATGAGAATGAATGCAACTCCAGCTTATTCACGAAAGTTAATACTCTCCATCATCATCCTCTTCTACATCAAGATCCTCAGCTCCGACCTCTTCATAGTCCTTCTCCAACGCCGCAAGATCTTCCCTGGCTTCAGAGAACTCGCCTTCTTCCATTCCTTCCCCGACGTACCAGTGCACAAAGGCACGCTTTGCATACATCAGGTCAAATTTGCGATCTATTCGGGAGAATACTTCAGCAACTGCTGTGTTGTTGCTGATCATACAGACCGCCCTCTGCACCTTCGCTAGGTCTCCCCCTGGGACAACTGTAGGTGGCTGATAGTTGATCCCACATTTGAAGCCGGTAGGACACCTACACCAAAATCATCGAAGTTTATATTATATTACAAAAAAAAATTTAAAAAGAAAAGCTTTCTATAAAAACTGTTGAATTGTTGGGAAGAAACTGGTGGAAACAACTGTTCTTGGACCATGTATTCCAAAATATTAGTACCCATGAAGTGCTGAATCCTTTAACTGAATTGTTGAGAATAAGAAATAAATGTTCAAACGGTTTTATTCTTTACCACTTCAGCAGTTGATGGGTATATTTTTGGATAAGTTATAATGTTTATATAGTTATTAAACATTTACCAGTCAACAAACTGAATTGTCCTCTTGTTCTTAATTGTGGAAACAGCAGCATTAACATCCTTGGGCACGACATCTCCACGATACATCAAGCAGCAAGCCATGTACTTTCCATGCCTTGGGTCGCATTTCGCCATCATGCTTGATGGCTCAAACACGGCATTAGTGATCTCAGGCACTGAGAGCTGCTCGTGGTATGCCTTCTCAGCAGAAATCACAGGAGCATACGAAGAAAGCATGAAATGGATCCTAGGATATGGTACGAGGTTTGTCTGAAACTCCGTGATATCGACATTAATTGCCCCGTCGAATCTCAATGAGGTTGTCAAAGAGGATATGATTTGAGATATTAACCGATTCAAATTGGTGTATGTCGGTCTTTCAATATCAAGAGATCTGCGGCAGATATCATAGATGGCTTCATTATCTAAAAGGACCACTACATCTGTGTGTTCAAGCAAAGAATGAGTTGAAAGTACGCTATTGTATGGCTCCACGACCGCAGTTGAAACCTGCAAAATATTTCAAGAACGGCCAAAATAGGAATAAGCAAACTCAAAATATGAGGTCAAATTACTACACAGTTAACCCAATAGATATATTTCATATGCACATGTTTGAATTAAGGTCATTAATCAGCCGACAGACATACCTTGACGTAGATCGTATTGACATACCATAGTTGTCCGGTTTAAGAGGACGACAATAATAATAAAACGAGGTTGAAACGGAAGCAAAGGCAGGTGAAAGTCTGGCATGCAGAATTCTAAGTGCAAAGGCTTAATCAAGACTAACGTTGGACATTTAGGCCAAAAGTCGGAATGCTATGCCACATAGGATCGAATGAAGATTTGATATGGATTTACTTTTCTATAATTCAGGATACTAGTAGCTTTTCTTTATTATTATCCCATATCTAAGGTGCTCCTTGGATGTTATGAAATTTATCGTAGTAAGAAGTTAGATTTTTAACTGAAATACCAAGGTGATAATTCTGCTCACTAATCAATGATAAGATTTGTTTTTCGAGTTTTTCCCCTATAAGAGCGTACAAGGTATGTGAATCCTTTGCCACGAGTCAGATAAAAAGTTACCTGTAAACCATGGAACAACCAGCCTATCTAGACAGCATTGGATGAGGAAACAACAAAAATGACCAATCATAAAGCATATATCAACAGGCATGATTAAAGAGATTCATATATATATATATATGATACACACACGCATGGAACAATCATAAAGCATTGGATGAGGAAACAACAAAAATGACCAATCATAAAGCATGTATCAACAGGCTGATTAAGAGATTCATTATATATATATATATATATATATATATAAATATATATATATATATATATATATATATATATATTTGATACACGTATACCTGAGGAGATGGATAAATGGTGAATCCAAGCTTCGACTTCTTTCCGTAATCTACTGATAAGCGCTCCAAGAGCAAAGAACCCAAACCAGATCCAGTTCCACCCCCAACAGCATGGAAAACTAAAAATCCCTGCAAACCGGTGCAATTGTCTGCTAATTTTCTTATACGATCAAGGCATAAATCAACAATGTCCTTCCCAACTGCATCCACAAACAAACGCTAGTTAACTACCTCAAATCCTGTTGGAATGAACCTCCCATACATTTTCAATAACCTGACTAAACAGGATAAGCTTTTATAACATTCTAAAATGCCCTTATAACAAACTCTTTTCCTATGCATGAATATTTGACAGTTACTTGTCCTTCTCGGATACTTTTCCTTTAATAAATAGGGTTGATAGGATTCCAGCCCATGGTTTGACGTCTCGGTCGGCACGCGTCGTGCCGACCGAGACGTCTCGACCGGTGCTGCGACCGTTTCGGTCGGCACTTTTTTTTTTTTTTTTTTTTAGTAATGAGCATCATCATATTTATTCATGGAATATGTGTGTATATTATTTTCAAACAACGCACGAGGTAGATTTACATGATTTAGATTTCGTCGATATCAACCACACCAACACTCAATGCGGTAATAATTTATAATATGTACTTTAAATTTTAACAAATGAATGAGACTTCTTGTTATTTAATTATTATTACTATTTATATAATAAATCTTATATTTTTTTTTAATATAATTGTACGATTCGGCACGGTCGGCACAGTCGGCACGTCTCGAGATCTGAGTTTACCGAAACTCGAAACGGCACGGTAAACCTTGTTCCAGCCTATAATTTTGGTTTCGATACCACGTGATCTAACTAGTTCCTTTAGATTAACTTGATAATGGAGATATGTTTTTATCTATTCTAACAAGCAGCATGCAACATTACTCATTTACCCCTCTAATCAGGAAGCTATAAAGCTAGAAAAAAAAAGTGTTTAAGGATGGAACAGGGCATTACTTGTGTAATGACCTCGAGCGAAGTTATTAGCAGCATCCTCCTTCCCAGAGATCAGCTGCTCTGGATGGAAGAGTTGACGATAAGGCCCTGTTCGGACTTCATCGATTACTGTGGGCTCTAAATCCACATATATAGCCCTAGGAACATGCTTTCCTGCACCAGTTTCACTGAAGAAGGTGTTGAAAGCATCACGGGAAACTCCAACTGACGTATCACTGCAGTGAAACCATTTATGCTCTTATCAGTAAAACCATACAAAGAAAAAGCAATACTTAATTTTCCATTTCTTTTTTTTTTCTTTGCTGAAGTAGTGAAGTTAAAAGAACTACAGATAAAGGAATATTACAGTGCTACCTTAAAACAGAACTCCAGTGGCTTTGCATAGAGATGAAATATATAGTTAAACTTTGTTTAGTCTTAGAATCTAAACTTTAGAAATCCTAGCAGGAAATGGTGTCCCAACCAATTGTTGAAATGTAGATGGATCATAAGAAGATCCATTAAGGCTATGTCTAGTCAACAAGTAATATCGTCTTACCAGATCAAAGTCCTAAACTATAGATATAAATGACCAAATTAATCACTTTGGAGAGTCTTAAGTAAGGAAAGTGATGGTTACGATGCTCAGATAATTCAATGCTTCATCCATTAAACCAATCAAGAATCTATGTCGGAAAAGGGATAGGCACAGCTCAATACTAAAATTATATCTGAAAATCAGATTGGTTCTTGTAGATAGCTTTTCAAGTTAGATTACATCTATAGATTCACAATAGCGCATAGTAGCGTACAAGGATACATGTAGCTGACTCCAGTTGGGGAGATGGACAAACACTACATAGTCAATTTTCTTCTTGTTTTTGTTTATGTCGACCAAGAAGTTCCAATTTATAATAAAACATAATGAACAGTGAACTGAAGAGGAGTTAACCTTGGCATCATTCCGTCGGGCTGGATGCCATGCTCATGGCAAAAGAGCTCCCAACAGGAGTTTCCCACCTGAACCCCTGCCTGTCCGATGTGAATATTGATGATTTCCCTCATCTTTTTCTTCTCTTATGATTGCAAGAAAATTTAGAAATCAAAACAAACTACCGAATTCAGAGAAGAAATAATCATCTCTCTCTGATCTTACCGAAAGAGAACTCTAGCAATTAGAGGATTTAGAAAAGTAACACAAATTACAGAATTCAGAAAAGATACAATCTTTCTCATACTTATATATTTCTTCTTCTTGGTAAAATATTCTTGAAAACTGCAAATTTTAGAAATTAGATCAGCACCACAAGCTAAAGAATTCAAAAAAGTGAAAATTTTAAAAACCAGTTACGTGATTCACAAAAACACCTTTTGTCTTTCTATATACGTACATCACCTTCTTGGGTAAACATTCTTTAGCAAATTTTAGAAATTTAGAGACAAAACAAACTATGGAATTGGAAGAAGATTTTTGTTTTTCTCATTACTTACTTGCAACTATGTCTTAAGCAAACCAACAGGAAGGAGTACCGAAAAGTAGATGGGAATGGAAGGGAATAGAAAGAATAATAATAGTGTGCTTTGTTTTTATTTCATTCGGTGCTGCGGAGCTGGCCCTGATCGTGATGGTGGGGATAGCATCCGCCATCAAAGATGATATGATCAAATGAAAATAAATATAAATTATGAAAACATAGTAGTCAAAAAGAGCAAACAGTAAAAAAAAACAAAATGCGCAGCAATTTTCTTAAAGGGGAAGTCACTGTCCAAGCGGTTGACTAACAAGCGTAAAAAAAAAAAAAAAAAAAAAAAAAAAAAAAAAAAAAAAAAAAAAAGGAAGCGTAGAAGAGGAAATCTAGAAACATATCACCGAGGGACACTATGTTTTGTTCGGTTTACAATATCATGTACTTACTTGAGTTAAGTCTGTTTGATTATGACATTATCTTCCATCAAATTATTTCTAAAGAAAAAACGTTGCGCTCTTTTCTTGTTTTTTCTTTGGCTCCGCTATGCTCGTTCTCTCTATCTTTCCTGCTAAGACTGTCACGGCGGATCTGTATCCAACTTCTATAAAAAAAAGGCAAAATGTGGCATATGACATTGGCTTTTGAGTTTATAATTAGCACGAAATTGTTTGGAAAATAATCTTTTTAAAGAAAAAGAACATGTGCCTCTTGATGAAACAACATTCCAAAAGTATAACGACAGCCGAAGTTATATAAAAAGAAGTATAAAAAATAGCAATGCCACTTATGAAATACAACGATTACACGACAATAACATGGAACACCCAGATGCTTCTAAAACAATTTTTTTTTTTTTTTAAAAAAAATCATATGATAACATCCCACAGAAGGCACACTTCATGAAAATCGAGTTACATAAAACAATTAAACTATCAAAACCCTAGTTAATTATATATGTGGTGTTTGTCTATTCTTATATAACTTAAATATAAGAATTCAAAAAGTTATAATAATTTTAAATTTCTTAGGAAAAAATATACTTTTTTGCAAGACTTTTGAGAAGTTCCTTTTTTTTTGAAGTTATAAAATTTGTTGAAAACACACATATACAAGTATTTTTCTTTAAAAAAAAAATTGAATACTAAAAAATAAATTTTAATATAAATATTTCTAAATAATACATTTAAAAAAATTCCCAAATAGACGGACGGAAACTAACCAAAATAAGATATCTACACACAACAACTCCCAACCACAAGAAAAAAAAGAGCAATTTAACACACTCAAAAGTGTTTTAAACTCCGTTGTTAACAAGGATAGTGAGTCTTGATTAACCAAAATCCCAACAATAAATGAGCCAAGCAGCTATATCGAAACTCCAAAACGCCATCTACAAGGGTACAAAAGATCTACTCTCTTCTACCATCGTAACACAGGCCGAAAGACTAAAACGCCTCAATTGTGAAATATAGAACAGTGCCAAAAAGTTAAATATTATAGACAATTTTTTTTCCACCATAATCTCAAACAATTATCACCAGAAACAAAAAGCAATGCTTGACCAATTATAAACTAAATCGAATAAGCATGTCCACTAGAATGATTTCCATTTATCCTAGTTCCCAAAGCCAAAGGTAACAATATGTCAAGAGTAAGTTGCTTTACCAGTCGATCTGGAATGCAACTAGCTCGAAAAAAATATTTATCCTGTATCTTCCCAATTACCATAACGGGTTATTATATCTTCAAATATTAATGAGTCGAAGCTTGAATCCCCAAATATTTGAAGGCTGCCGGATTACAAAACCAGCCTCAACAATATAACAAACGCCATAAATTTATTTGGATTCAGTCTTTCAGATAAGTTGTAGATTGTCTTGAATGGTTTCAAACTGTTAATAGCCTAACTTCTTCTCAACCTTCTGGATCTGATTCAAGAATATCCAAGTCATCTGCAGCAAAAAGGACCAATCAGAAGCACAACATAATACAGAGAGAAAGAGAGAGAGAGAGGTTTGAAAATACCATGACATGCGGTGCAATTCTGACACAATAGACAGGAAAGCCTGTATAAAATTTAAATGGACCTCCACTCTTTAGGGTCTTCATCGCACAATCAAGAGATCCAGTATATGGGTATTTGCCAGTTGCATCTGGCTGCATCTTTTGTATTTGTGTCTTCACATAGTCAAATGGTAAACTGCAAGCAGATGCAAAGAAGCCAGATACAGCACTAGCCCCTACGCGAAGTTGTATGATGAGTTAAGTGCTGAGCAGTGCATAATCCACAATATTACTTTTTAATTCATAACTGTTGAATAACTCATGTAGCTGAGCAATGTGTTACTGATGCAACACAATTTTTTCCCCAAAACATCAGCTTGCTTACCAAACCTAGTTGGAGATGCCGTGAAAAGCTATCGGGGTACATGTTGAATAAAGAATTAGAATAAAATTATGGAAAACAACTGAGGAGTCGTTCCCCTTACCATTAAATAAAGAAATTCACAAGAGACGATGTATCACTGAAGGCTAATGCTACTTACCAAAGCCATGCTGGCCGTTGCATCATTAACTGATTTAGCAGCCATTGATGGTGCTGGCTGGCTCCCACTCAATTCATTCTAAAATTCTATACATACAACATGTGAACTACTAAACATAAAATAGGACAATAGATATTGGATTCTCTTCTCATGCATGTGGCTACAGGACTATACTGATGCAGTCGTATAGGACAATTAATTGTTTTCTGTATGCTCTGATCGATATTCCAGGGGGCATTTATAATGAAAATCTAATTCACGGTCTGACAGCTTAAATAAATGAAAGTGCTGAAGATCAGAAAAGGAAGTATGAGTGTGATAGACATCAAAATGCTAAGTTATCAGCACAAAAGGAAGAGTTATTATATCCTCTCAGAGGAGAAGCCACCGAAACACTGGTTTATAAGGCCATATCTGATGCATTGGACAAATAAGAAATTTTTAAGCTACATTGGCATAAAACTAGAGGCATAGTACACAATCTAATGCCTAATACGGATCGAAGTGCTGCAAAAAGCTATACATTATATAACTTATGGCATGCAACAAAGTAGGTAGTGATCACAATATAACTTACCAACTACAGAACTGACTTCTCCAAGGCCAAGTGAATCCCTGAAGAGCTCCATGCTTTGGTCATATGAGGCTAGCATACCCATATTTAATGCCATAGCTCTCACTACAGTAGGGCCTGCACCTTTCCACAAGGATAGAACTCCTTCATCAGCAACTATACGGTAGAGTGCATGGAAAGCATTTTTATAGTTCCGACGCTGTGCTGCAGGTAAAGTTGCATCAGCTTGCATACGGATGAGGGCCAAATCAGCAGGACTACCAATGCTGGCTCCTATTGCTCCTGCTGTCAGTCCAATCACAGCTTTCTGAAGGAGAGGTAGTGGCTTGCCATCATTAGCCTCAACCGCTTTATTGGTCAAGACCCTAAAAGCAAGTCAAATATCATTAGCTATATTATCAATACGCAAATCTTACTACATGATAAGAACATGAAATAATTTTCAAAATGCAATGTGGACCAAGCTATGAGCCAAAGTAAGCCAAAAACCCATCCCAATGCGCCTATAAGAGGTGGAAAGATCGCAACCTTCAGAGGTGAACTTTTGGCCTATTTTGTACCATGTATCATTGGTCTATAACTTTTTACACCACCTAATCAAGTAACTTTTCAATACCTTTCCAAGAAAACCCCAGTCTAAGTTAAGAATAAGTTTCAATTAATTTGATATAAGTTCCACTGTAGAGATCACTTATAAACATCCAGAAGAGTATTTTACTTTTGCTGCTTCAGGAATAAGCCTATCCACACACAAGAATTAACTTTAACTTATAAACTTTTCTGACTTTATCCAACTACTTGATTAAACATCCAACGACACAAAATCATGTGCAACACCCTAACATCATGAGATATAAGCTTTCCATGTATGAGCACAACCAAACATGGGCATGGCAATTGATGTGCACCGCTAAAGAGGAACAACCAACCTACCTGCCTTTTGCCAAATCGATTAGCTTGATTTTGGTGCAATGAAGCAACCTCAAACGGTCAAACCAGTTCAATATCAGTTGAATACATCCCAGAAACAATTAGTCCACTCAATATATGAGCACCGCATGAGGAGGTCATTAGCATGGGCACAGCCCATGCAGTTATCGAATATTTTGATGTTCAATAGAGCCAATCCAACTAGCTCAAACTTGATGCATCCAATGTGGCTTCTCCAACTGTACGACATGTCCGACAAGGCTCACCATCCATCACCTAGTAAGCCACTTCAGCCAACGCAAGCCAAACATAACTCAAAAGAGGGTGTTATATACATTCGACCATATCCAATTTTTATATTATCTTAGCTCACTTTGGAACATCTAAGGAGGTTAATACCCGAAAATCCAGTAAATAACCCCAAAACAGTCCATCAAGAGGACATCTCAACGAGACACCTCAAGAAGGAAAGCTCTAAAGAAGCCACTCAAAGGAAACCAGGACTACTATGTACGCCGATCCGCAAGCATTACAGCTAATGAACAAATAGAAGCTTTTACCTTGGAATTAGAATGTAAATTCTTAGGGTCTTAAACGTAAGTGAAACTCTAGTTATATATAAGCATCTTTGCAATCCATTGTTCCTAAAGAGATGCGGCTGCCACTTTTTGGACATCTCTCTGTCTCAAGAACAGCAAGATTTTGGACATCTCTCTGTCTCAAGAACAGCAAGAAAGAGCCCCAGGCTCCAGCTCAACCAAGAAACAGCTCCATTCTCCAACTTGAGCTATAAGCTCTCTTTGTTGGTCACCAGGTTTTCCAGTACAATGGGCTAGACTCTTCTCAATACCTCGCTGCTTTAACCATCCTTTTTATGTGGACTGGGAACCTTCAAGCCTCCTCCCCACAGTAAATCGATGTAGTTAGGTTTAGGTGGTAGTTTGGGCAAACAGCAGAACAATGCAGTCGGAGTTAATGACAATAGAGCAACAAAAAGGCATAGGAGGCAATTAACCATGGACATTGATATGCAGACACGACATGGAACAAGAAATAACATGCTTATAGTGACAACATGGACGCGACATCATGCATGTAAAGAATGGAAATATCTAGAGGAACATGTACCTAAACAATGAATAGCTCTGCTGGTTTAGAAACTTTTCATGTAAATAACTTTGGTTAAGATGCCCCAGTTTGCAGACTTCGTATCTAGTGATGTAACTAAATCATCACTAACTAATAAGAAATAAAACCACTGGTTCGCCTAATATATTCTCCATTTTTTATCATTAATACACAAAGGTAAGTGATCATCAATTATCAACTGTCTGTTAGACCAGGTTTTCCACATGGTATTAAATTAGTATTTGATCTATATGCTAATACAACTAACCCAGCACTTAAGCACTGAGGTAGCAGGTTCAACACCCCACCTAGCCAAGGGTCCCTTCATGCGCCCTTCGGCCCATAATCGCACGAAGGGCTGAACTTGCACCGGGTTTTTCCTTAGTTTAGCGAGGAGGACTCCGCCTGTAGTTGCAAGGACGCTCCAGCCCGTATGCAGGTGCATGAGAAGCTCCAGGACAAGTTTGTGAGGAGGGCCCCGA
The DNA here is from genome assembly GCA_002076135.1 of Xerophyta viscosa. Taxonomy (NCBI): domain Eukaryota; kingdom Viridiplantae; phylum Streptophyta; class Magnoliopsida; order Pandanales; family Velloziaceae; genus Xerophyta; species Xerophyta viscosa. Next base: position 1,374,944 of record MJHO01000011.1, read on the forward strand.
CCTTGGGTTTCCCAGAGTAGTGTAGGAGAGAGTGCCTCGGCGTCTCAAAAAAAGGAAGTGCGCAACATATTAAAAAAACGAAGTTTTTATGAAATTTTCGATGGTAAACTCAATGATAAGTGTGTTCAGTACACGTTGTAACGTGAGCGGAGAATGTTAGATTCTCATGTCACCTTATAAGTGCTTGTGTTCCAAATACAACAAAGAGTAATTGTTGAGGCTCCAACCAAGAAATTGTCACCCTTGGAATATCTTTTCAAGGACAGGAAAACCAAGGAAGATATTTTGCAAAGGTAATACTCAATTATATAATCATAAACAGAAAAGATTAGAGTTTGAACTTCATTATACAAGCATCTTCAGAAAAGAAGGGACATGTTTATACAAGTCAAAAATGCCTTACAATTTCAAAAAACTCTCACATTGTTTCGAAGTCTAACCATTACTTTGTAAAAGCCGCATTTTAGGTAGGGGTATACCTGAAACATTTTCCGAATTTAAATATGCATTGAAGTTAGTTCTCAAATTAATGAAATTTTTTGTTAATTCAAAAGGAGCATTACTTTAAATCTCATCTCTACACTTGAGAGAAACTGATGAACTTGCTACATAACTGCATGCAAATTGAAAGGTAGAGACAAAAGGCTTTAAGAAAAGAGTCCGATAATGTCATTCGCTACTCATGACGGAAGTAACTGTGCGAACCTTGTAAATGATATGCTAGACACCTAGAAAACAGTGAAAAGCAATATATGGTCGCATCGACCAATATATTTTGTTCTCACCTAAAAGATCCCAGACGTGCTGTCGTATATGTAGCTTGCCTTAGTAAACCAGCGGATAAACCCTGAGTACGAGTGACATAGCTTAGTGAAGCAAAAGGAGTTATTTAAAAAAAAAAAAAGAACAAACAGTGGGAACAAGTTCAACAATTTATTTCATTTCACACTAACTTTACGGCTGCGAGTTCGGTTTACAGATCAATCAAAGTTATCCCATAGATATCTTTATGGGGTGAGACTTCATAAGGCGGATTTACAGGTGTATATGCTTTAGCAACCATAGTCCATAAGTTGGGTTTTCCCTGAAAATACTTAAAAAGCAAATGAAGAAAAAAGTTATAGTACTTTTGCAGTGGAAAAAGGAGGTCAATTTTAGGCGTTGACCATCTGTTTACATACTGATGATGTTCAAAATTTGGGTGTACATATCCTATATAATGTTTCAACCAATGGAATAGTCTTTCTAGGATTGTGCACAATGGCCTATTATAGAATCATAACTTTTGCTACATGCAGTTACTTATGATTTCACAATCAACTTTGGGATCTTGACATTGAAACAGAATTAAATTATCAGTTGCTTTGTTTAACAAATTACTCAGTTCCAGGGAATTACAAAGCTGAACCGCTCACATTTTATAGAGTACTATTCTGCTTATCTTAGCAGCTTTAAAAAAAAAAAAAGATTAATGCTTACTTCAAATTGTTTAGAAAGGTGAGCTCAAAATCCTATGAATATATGCCACAAAATACATTCCATGATCAGAAAACATGAAAAAGCAATGCAGAACCAAGATCTTAATTTGGAATGCGAACAAACGGTGCTAGACCCATATCCCTTTGTTATCTCAAAACAAAAAAAAAAAAGCCTACTATCCAGCTCATCAACAGCTTTAAACTAATAATAAAATGCTCACATGAGCTAGTTGTAAAAGAGGTAACTTGAATGATCACACACACGCACACACACCTGATAGAGGTAACAAAATTGGTCGCAGATCCAAGAGAAGTAATAAGAATAATGCAGATTCAATATCTTATTTCAGAATCCATATACAACGGCATCTATCATATCAACAATAAGATAAGTTCGTCGAAATCCGACCTTGTAAAAGGCACCCAGACCCTCATTAGCAAGCATATTCTTGGTGACATGTAAAGCTGATCCTTGTCCAAGCTGAATCCTAACCTGAAATACCAAAAACACAATTGCCTCATTTGCCTCTTCAGATCTCAAATCTCCAACACAGATCTCTTTACATAAACAAAGAGCAAAATGCTGACGTTTATTAAAAGAAAACAAAAAAGAAAATCTCAGCTTCTACATGAAACTCAGACCCTAAAATAAGAGAAGTCTGAATACTAATATGAAACTCAGGTCACTAAAGCAACTAAGAACATAAGATTATACTAGGCATCATAAACTCAGTGCTCATCTTGGGGGTACTTGAAGCTGTCCGCAGGACGTCCTAAGCAGCCAACATAAGGTAGGTTGGAAGCGGGGATCTGATGGTAGAGCACGAGAATCGCCACTCCGATTGTAGTTGGTTGGGGAGCTTAAAAAAGGGCCCAGGCTACAAGATCTCTCCGAATCTCTATTACAAAAAAGAGACAATAAGTGATTTTTTGGTATACCTTGATCATATCGATGGGCTGGATGACGCAAGTGGCGAGCATGCCGGAGGCGCCGCCATTAACGAAGGGCTTGACTGTGTTCCACACGCCGCCAGCCGCCGCAGTTGCCTTGGGTTTCGCTTCCGCCGTAGCCGTCGCCGCCGCCATCTCCTCGCGCTTAGAGAAAACAAAGAAGAGGAGAAGACGAGGGGAGAACTCAACTAACTAAGAAGCCAAGGCAAACGAAGACCTTGTTTTTTAACTACTTTTTACAATAATAAAGCTTGCGAGATCCATGGCCATGGCGCCTCGAACCTGGTTGGTGGGGACCATGTTCCTACTCAACAACATCACAAAAAATTAATTATTTTTTGTAATTCCCTGGAAAATATCGATTTTGGGAATATTGTACAAACACGGATAAGAGTCATAGACCGCCCATAATTATATATATATATATATATATAGTGATTTTTTTTGTTAACAAAAAAAAAAAAAAAAAACACATCCAAAGTTGAGACCTTTGTTATACAACAAAAGAATTAGCAAAAATTAAAATATAATTTGGTTATTTTTGGAATTATGTTTTCATCCAATGGCGGACGGATCAAGAGGAGGAGGAGGTTCCTCCTAATACAAAGATGTAGGGTTCCTGATTAACGATTAATCTATTAAACATAGGCATTTTTAGGGAGTAAGACATACTTTTAGGAAATGAATATATGTTCCTCAGCGGATCAACCCAAAAAATGGCGAGACGTAGCGGCTTAATTAGCAAAGAACAAAGAACTAAGTTGGCATTTGATAAGTACAAAGCTCAAGGGTATATGGAACTCAATTTCAGATTAGACAATTAAAATTAGCTAATAACATCATTATTTGATATAATAATACTGGAATAACTTTAGAATTTAGAGTGCACACAAGTCCAAAAAACAACAACATTCCACTCAAGTCGTCCTTTGGCAATAAAATGTCAAGAAAATAGATACAACTATGATTTCAATTATGCTATTTTTATAGAACACTGTCTGAGAAGCAAATTTAAAATATACAAACAAATAAACACACATATGTACAAAATAAAAATATGTTATATCCATAAAGAAAAAGATTGCTTAACCTCTGAATTATAGCTACTTTCCCCTAACCAACTATTATATCCGGCAAAACTGGATCTGCGACGAACAACTAGGCGGAAGTCAGAGCACCAGTCGGAAGTCACGTCATAAGCGAGAGTAGTCACAGAGATTTCACTGCAAGATCATGAGGATAACAACCTAGCATGGCATGGCTCATGCCGCTCATCCAATCGAACTATGGACAGGACGTGATCCATCCCTTATATCAAGTGAAAACATAAGTCATACAAAATCCATACTAAATTTAAATCATTCAAAATCAGCATTAAATTAAAGAACGCAGCTCCTATATTCAATTCAAAACATTTTAAAATTAAAAGAAAAAAAAAACCTTCAGAATGTCGAAAATTGTAAAGTGAACATGATTCATACCAGCGGAGCCGCCGGCGAGCTCCTCTACGAAGTTCTAGCTCTAAATCCATCATCGCCGGAGCAAAATTCCTCCGAAATCAGCCTTAAAAATACAAAGAGTCAACCCAAAAACGTGAGCGAAAGAAGTTAGTCACCGCCCAAATTGAAAAGCGTTATCCTCTTTACTTATTTTTAGTTGTCTCACCATTACCAAACTCTCAATTTCTACACTATCTTGTCATTTGATTCATATTATCCCAAACTATCTTATTTGCATGTCACCCACTTTGTTTGCAGAAATTTCACTTTAGCAACTCAATCTTTGATAACCAACTTACCTCAAACTGATCATGTGTCGAAAAAAAAGGGTCAAAGAATACTACAAATTGAGTCGAATAGATAATAATAACACTTAAACAAAGTTCAGATAAGTTAATCAAGATTTAGTAAAAATTAGACAAAGTAAAAGTATGGTGATATGGTGTAATTACTCAAAAATAATTTCACAAATTAAATTGCACCCCCTACACCAAAAAGTTTCACATTCCAAAAAATTCATATCCAAACTCACGTGAGATAGATTTGTAGACTCTTTTACAACACAATTTTGGATTATATAAAAAAAATTCAAAATAGAATAATATCAATCTCAGATATTACAACTTTATTTTTGCATAGCAAGAAATATGGATTTTTAGATTTATCCACATTAAAATTTTAAAATTTATCGATTGATAAAATATATATTAATATAATTTATAAATTTATCAGTTATAAACTTAAAGGCTAGGAAGCACGGACACCCCGAAAATCGCCCCGGTGCAGTGTCGGACACGGACACGCCTCGGACACGTGTCCGACACGCCATATGGAGTGTCCAGAAAAAAAAAACGAAAAAATAAAATCGAATACGTCTGGGACACGGCTGGGACACGCGGTCAGAAGTGTCCGACACGCGAATCCGTTTTTTATTTTTATTTTTTAATTTTTTTTAATTTTAATTTTTAAATATATATATTTTTTAAAAAAAAATACAATATTATGTATAACTAATTATAAGTAATATAATATATTTCATACTCAAATATTATAATTATTTATTTTAGTTGATATAATTAAAATTTTGGTATTTAAATTATCTCAAAAAAATAAAATATTATATTTTATATGAATTTACTATTGAATATTATATTGTTATTATATTTATAGATATTTAAATATTTTATTATCGTATCCCAGCCGTATCCGTGTCCTAATTTTTTGAAAATTGCCGTGTCTCCGTGTCGTGCCGTGTCGTGTCCCTGCCCTCGTGTCCGTGTCCGTGCTTCTTAGCTTAAAGGGCTAGATCGATAAAATTTTCTAATCATAATTTCAAAAAATACAAAAGATTTTACAACTTTGTTAATCTTGTTCATCCGCGCCTATGACGACAGTAACGCTACACACACGATGCTACTAACCAGACCTCCAAAGAAACTCCACTCCGCCGCCACCGCATGCCACCGGTGGCGGTGGTTATCGGCGGCAGCTCCACGAGTTCGTCTGAAATGGGTGAAATCCCGCGGCCTCGACCACATCATCGAGCGCGACACTGACATCAAGGCCGCCGTCCTCCTCAAAGACTTCATCTCCCGCACTCCCGGCGGCCATCTCTCCGCCCGTTTCCTCGCCCGAAGACGATCGCTGCCGTCGAGCTCTCGGGCTCACCGTCCCCGTCCTCCGCTTCCTCCGCCGCTACCCCACCCTCTTCTCTGAGGCCCCCCACCATCGCTACCCTTCACTCCCTTGTTTCTCCCTTGCCCCCGCTGCTGATCTCTTAAACAACCGCGAAATTTCGATCTACCAAATTGATTCCTCCCCCGCCGCCGCCAGAATTTCTCGCCTTCTGATGATGACCAAATCTAGATCACTCCCAGTCTCTACCATTTTGCCACTCCGTTACGACCTCGGCCTACCAGCCAATTTCGCGACTTCTCTCTCTGCCGCCCATCCGGACCTTCTTTCCTACAATGCCCACCCGAAGCCTACCATTTCACTAACCGATTGGCCATCTGAATTGGCCATATCAAAACTCCAACAAATGCATTCTTCTACACCAGACTATCGCGATCTGAAGAAATCACCTTTTTCATCATCGGCGCCACTTACATTTCCAATGCGGTTTCCGCGCGGCTACGGCGGTATGAACAAAGTGAAGTCTTGGATGGAAGAGTTCCATCGCCTTCCTTATATTTCACCATATGAGGATGCTTCCAGTATAGATCCCGATAGCGAGCTAGCGGAGAAACGTGCAGTTGGTGTTCTCCATGAATTGCTTAGTTTAACAATCCACCGTAAAACACACCGTAATTACCTGCGGGGTTTAAGGGAGGAACTAGGGTTGCCTCATAAATTCACACGGTTGTTTACCAAGTATCCCGGGATTTTCTACTTCTCACTCAAGTGCAAGACGACGACAGTGGTGCTCAGGGAAGGGTATGAGAAGGGTAAGCTAGTGGACCCACATCCTCTTGCATTGCTTAGGTCTAAGTATCACTATGTTATGAGGACAGGCGTGTTGTATAGGGGGAAGGGGACAACGAAGCTGGTGTTGGATGATGATATTTTTATGGATAGAGATGGCAGCTGTGGGGATGTAGCAGAAGAGAATGAGGATGATGAGACCGACGACAATGGTGATGAATGCTATGAAATTGGGACAGATGATGAGACGGAATGTGAAGATGATTAGGATGAAGCTACAAGTATAGCTGAAATGTACAAAAGGCACTACTATAAAGCTGTGAACCGTACCATGACACCAAGAGTAATCAGAGTAAGTCTTACAACATACTAACTTAATATCTTTTTCCCACTCCTATATGTTTTATTGTTAATGTCGTCATTTTCTTGCGAAATGTTGTAATCTTCGATTTCCATCATCAAGATGTATTTTAATTAGATAGAAAAGTTTGGTTACCACCTCTAGAGGTGTTTACTACAATTTGGTATTTTAAGTTCTTATTGTGTTTTTTGTGTCGTGTAAATTTCTTAAGGCTTTTAATTCTGAAAATATCAGATTTTAAGCATAGTTGATTTAGGAATGAAATGCTTTGAGCTAATCCTTTGCTTTTTTGGCAGTCGCATAGTCTATTTTGTCATACACCTGTTTTAGAAGTTCTCTTAAACAGATCCATGGTACCTGTTACTTTATATTGCCAACTTTTGGTATATTTGTCCACATTGCAACATTTGATTGCAAAATGACTATTGTTTTGTGAGTAGTCTAGGGATCATTATTAGTCCCATCTGCTCTATTATGGATTTTTCAGGAGATTCATTAAGGATGTTTTGAGGTTTAGATTGGCTACTTTGAAATAAAACTTTCACCACGGCTTGAAATTTGAATGGTATGATTCTAGGGTCTTAAACAAGGGATTTAGTTGAAACGAGGATATATATTGGCCATTATTTAGCTCCTACTTAATATGTTTCTAACTTCATATGTTATTGGGGCTGTTCAACATAACTTTCTTAGTATAAAGACTAATTGTTTACTATCATAACATCACTATCAGGTTGAACTGTTGTTTAAAGTAACATTTTATACCTTTCTTTACCGTTGTGGTCCTTTAAAATGCTTATATAATCTGGAATCACCTTGGTCACTTCCATTGAGCTTGACCCCCAAATGCTTAAAATTTAGTAGCAGAGATATGCTCGGTGCAACAACTGTATAATTTCTGCAGCAAATGGGAGGTAGAAGCTTTTGGAATAAAGAGCATGTAACAAAGAAGCATTCGGAATCGACTGGAACAAATTAGGATGGAGATTTGGAGTGACGTGATGGAATGTGGACCAGTCTTAGATACCCTAGTAATGTTGTATGTGCAGTGCCATTATCCATTTATAGGTGTATCAATGGAATAATGTTGTAAAAGAATTACTAACAATAAGCACAACTGTCATGGTGTAGCAGGTTATCCTGTGTTTTGGAGATTGATGCGTGGCTCAACCACTAACTACTTGGACAAGAAACCATGGCGGGTGGCTGTTGTATCCATAATTTGATCTACCATTGTCCGAAGTTACCCAAAAAAAAAAGAAAGAGGAAATATGTTCCTAGAGCTATTTCTGGAGGCTTTTGGGTGAGCTAGAATCTCAAAATTGGGGAGCTCTTCAAATCATGAGGTTTAAGAGGACCTCTTATGGTCGAATATTTCATGGATGCATGCTCGATGTAGTTGACCATATGCAGTTCATGCTGATCGAATAATGGACCCAGAACTTTATTTAGTTGTCTTCCAGCTATCTGCGAACTTTTTAGCATAGTTAACAGTGTGTTCTGTAGGTATCACTCACAGCAGGATGAATATCCAAAGATCATGATCTATGACATGCATTATGGCTTTATGTTTGTGAAAAATGCTGCTAAGTTTAATTATTATTAATTTTTAACGTGAATCTTGTTTCTATTTATGCGCATGCATTACCTTCGTTAAACCAACAAACTTCTTTACATTCTCCAAGTTTTTGCCGATGTTGCATGTTCTGATACATCTAAACAGTAGCGTATTGGATCTCATCAAAGACTATATTGGTGTTCAGCAAATATCCTTCTCAATGAATTTGGATCCTGTAGTTGGCAGCTACGGAATTTTCTCGTAAAGAGTCTTTCAATAAATAAAGCTAGCCCAGAAGCTTGCACCCAAGGCTCTATTCTTTGGACAATGATTCATATTTTTTTTTTCATAAAGTTCTATTCTTTCAGCAATGGTTTATCTTTTCACAAAGTTACGGACCTTCTTTAAGCACAAGATTTATGTTAAGATAATTTTGATGTGAAGAATGAAGATATCAAAACTGATGTAAGTATCTACATCAATCCAAAACTTTAATAATAACCCTTGAAAAGGAGTATCTTTTCCCTTTTAATACTTTAAAGAAGATAACTTTTCACTTTTCAAGATCATCACATAAAATATAATTATTTTCTAATATCTAATAAATAATAATAAAAAGTAGGCTACAATTTTTCTAACATTTTAATTAATACTTTAAAATCATCACCCTAAATTCTTCAGGATGACTCAAAACAATAATATTTTTCTGCTGTTACTGAAAGGGAACCTATCATGCATTAGTGACATCCTTACAAGAGGAGGCATTTCAGATGTCAAGGCAGCCCTAAAACCTTATCCGAGCATTATGTTACATAACAATAACAATATGGAACCGCTAAGGCAACTTAATTCTGGAACAGACATACCAGCAAGTTAAATAATATGTTCAGTGCAAGTTAAACAAAGACACGACTCCATCCCACCATATAACTACAAAACAACTACAGACGAATGACCTTCAGATGATAACTTGTGTGGGAAACTGTTAAGGATCTTAACACACCTATTTGACTTCTATGGCATATATCTGGATTTCTGCAAGGGTGGGCCCCTTCCTTTCCTTTCCCCCTTTCAGTTCAGAACTTGTTTTCGCCCGCCTCCCTGCTATTACAACAAAACAAGCCCTCAGAGAAAGGAGAAAACAGAAAGTCTGCGGAGCCTCTCAACTACAACATCAGGTTGGTAAGAATATTTACCGAGAACTTGTGGCTCACAACCTACTCTCGCACATTCTACAACCTCAACTGTCAAAAATACACCCAGAGAGGGGAACTCAATGTACAAGTAAAGAGATGATGATGAGAAAGGAATGCAGGCAGGGAAATTGCAAGAACCCTAAATGTCAGAACCTGTCTCGTCCAATGGCTAGTATGCATACTCCGGTAATGGTGACTGAAGAAACGTGACCTCTATCAGAAATATTCTCCAAAAACAGGTACAAGAGCAGTTGAAAGAATTAGCAATAAAATTAATCCCAGGCGCTGGCAAAACCCGCACTGCCACCGCCACTGCCTCCACCACCACCACCATACCCTGATCCATATCCACCGCCGCAGCCTCCACCACCACCGCCTCGATTGTCTCTTCTGAAGTCCCGACCACCAAATCGTGCTCCACCACCACCTCTTCGGTTTCTTCCACCGCCACTGTAGGATGCTCGAGTGGCATAACGAGCAAGCCAGTCAGGGACCTCCTGGTTGGCTTCTTGCATTAGCTCAGAAAGTGGTCTTGCTAAAGATGTGTTGTTATCGTTGAAGAAGGCGGTGGCAAGCCCCGATTTTCCAGCTCTCCCAGTTCTTCCAATCCGGTGAACGTAGTCGTCAATGTCATTTGGAAGATCAAAGTTGACAACATGAGCCACATGGGGAATATCAAGTCCTCTTGCAGCAACATCAGTTGCCACGAGAATCGGAGTTTGCCCGCTCTTGAAGGATCTAAGTGCATACTCTCGTTCCTATAGAAAAGAAAAGTTGATAATAGCAACTACCTTGAAAATATAATAAATTAGTTTATGAAGCAGTTCACAATTTTAGCTAAAACTTGCAGCTAATCTTTTCATGCTGGTCCTCAGACAACATGACAAACTCAATAACAATATGAAACAATTGAGCCTGAACTAGGGTGAAGAAAACAGGGAAACCAATTAATAATAGACGCAAAATACTTTTTTTCCGACTTTGTCAAGTTATCCATCCACTGACAAGTGCATAAGATCCACGCAGTTCGGGCTTAAGGATTTTTGGTGGGGTAGAATTAGGATTTACCACAGTTTTATTTGGACCATTAAATCTATGGTTCATAGGAATGTTCAATACAAAGAAGAACGAATTACTAGAAACTTTATCCATGGTCCCCGAAATCATGTCACCATTATATCAATTAACGGAGGTAGAACTTTACTTTTACCAAGCGTCAAACTGCTTATTCCTTGTTAATGGTATTTGAATCTGGTTAAGTTTCATGTAAACTTACTTAAAGAGCGAAAGCAAACTTTATCCTTATTTAAAACATAAAATAACTCCAATAAAATTCCTGCAGGGGTTAAGATTTTAGATACACAAAGAAGGGAAAAAAAAAAGGTGGTTGGGGGGTGGGGGGGTGGCATAAAAGATACATATATACTGATGATGGTATGGGAGCAGGGTTATAGCTCAATACCCATGCTCCGAAGGTAATCTGCCATTACTTATACCTCATTTTCAATAATCATGTAAGGAGATATTATAAAATAAACTTCAAAGTTGGAGAGCACAATAAAGTATACAACTTTGTAGTTGATGTGTTTCAAAAAATGTCAAAATAAAATCACATTAATCAGCATTTTACTACCAATTTTGGATAGCTATTTGACATATCATTTAGATTTTTCTTAAATACTTTGCTGCAAAATTAAGCCTTTTATTTTGTTTCACAACTTTGCATTGGAACACATTGAACTACAAATTATGCATTTTATTTTGCTTTACAACTTTGCTATTCAAAGTATGCTGAAAATATCTCTAATATGAGTTTTAACGATGAGATATAAGTAATAAAACTTATAACTGGAGCATTTAAAACTTCCCCTCAATACAGAAATTTCATGCAAGATTGCAATCCTAACTTAAGGGCCATTTATACTTTCATATTGAAGACAAAAAAAAAATAACAATAAAGGGTAGACAAGATATCGCAGACTTAAAAAAATATATCCATGCTGTACGCCAAAATTAGGCAACTGGAAGCATCTATTTTAAAATCATGTAATATTTCTCAGTAACAGACAAAATACCTGTTGTGACCTGTCACCATGAATAGAAGTTGCAGGAAAACCATTCATGCATAACCAGTGTTCCAATGAATCAGCACCTCTTTTTGTCTCAACAAACACCAAAGTTAACGCTTGCTGGAAGATATAAGAGTATCAACGAGCTGTTAGTAGGCTAGCTATCTTAAAGTCTGTTCCATATATAGAGATAAACTAAAAGCTGCTGTCAAACCAATCAAACTTTCATGTACAAACATCACGTTTTGAAAGAACATCACCTTTCCATGGGCTCCATTAGCTTTTTGCGCATGCAGAAGGTCCATAAGATGGCTTCTCTTATCAGACTCAAGAACATATTCTACCCTCTGAACAATCAAATCTGTACTAGAGCCAACCCTTCCAACGGCAAGAAAGATATATTCAGAAAGGAAATCCGAGGCCATCCGCTGCATAACAATGGATCACATTAGAAAATGTATCAACATATTCAAAACACTCAGCCATAGAGAGCACAAGTATCGAGAAATTGATGAATTATTGATTCACCACAATATTAAACCAGCAACACACTTCTCATAAGCAATAGAATTCAGATGTCATCATCTAGTTTATTGGTTCCTTAACACCACCTTCCAATTTATCGTACAGAGCCTACCAACTCCCCAACTACATAATCTTAAGACAAGTCATTAGAGCACGTACCTGCATCTTCTGCTTACCCTAGAAAGAAATAGGGGTACATAGAAACAAAAAATTTCAACATTAATTACCTTAAACTTCCTTGCGCCAAGACACCTAGAGATCCTAAACAACTAAATAAAAATCATAAGCATACTTAAGCATGTTGAATTAACAAAAACTACTGCTCTTTTAAACAGTTTCTTGCAAACAAATAGGACTGGAAAAGGCAGTGGATATCCTCAACAAACAGCTTCTCTTGGACGTTTGTCATCCTGAAACTACTATCACAATATGACAATCCCAGTTGCTACATTGTCGGTTCATTCATAATAGTTTATTTTTTAGATGCACCGAACAAAAGAAGTCGTCTTTTAACCAATTTTTCTTGATCAAGGATCAGGACAGATCGGAACCGAAGTCCACGTCAGTCTATCATTGCCCAGAATCTTAGAGGTTGTCACCAAAAAATGTCTTTAAATATTCCTACTAACGTAAATTATGAGAACCAAAGACGAAGTCAGTCTGTCATTGCCCAGAATCTTAGGGACCCTCACCCAAAAACAAAAGTCTTTAAAAATTGCCTATTGATGTAATTTATGTTTTACATTACCTTGAGCATTGAGCAAGGGATTTCAATACCAAAATGCACCTAGCCAGATATCTACAAGCTAGTTGCTTAGTCATTCTGCACTGCTTGAAAAAAAAATACGAGTTTTGTACTCTGTACTTAGGTATTCAAGCAAATTTTTAGAGAACACAGGATTGAGCCCTAAGGTTGCCTTCGGCACAATACACCACAAAATTTTAAAACAAAAGCAATTTACAGATACAGGACATTCAAAGTATGCAAAAAAGGAAGTTTGATGGATAGGTGGTATCACTAATCAAAACTTCCTAAGAACATCAGAAAACAATCATAAGCATAAAGAATTTAAAAGTCACAGTGGAGCTGCATGGGAATTGGTAAAACCACTCCAAGCAGTACTGGTAATGTTAAGTTTTCTATAATAAAACAATCACATGTTCAATCTTGTGGTTCGGGACCTAAAGCTTTGCCAGAGTGGAGCTGCAGGAGAGTTGACCAAGAAAAGTCCACTCAAGCAGCACTAACAATATCATAGTTTACGTAAAATATTACAATACCATGTTCTATGATTAATTCTCAACATGAAGCTTTGAGTTCTTGTCTCATTAATGTTTAGACAAACTATGACGAAGGGGAACCAGAATCCCGCGTAAGAAGCAACATTTAAAAGGAAGTCACTCACTTTAGTTAACAATCAAAATCTGTGAAACAAGACAACTATAAAAATTGACAAATGAAGGTCGAATATGTACTGATGAAATCAATCCCTTGACCAAATAATTAACATAACAACTCCAAAAATACATCTACCTAAACAGTACAGGTAACTTGAATATTTAATACTGCAATTTGCAAGAAATATTTGAAAAACAAACACGATGTGGACTCCAAGAAATTTAGCATACAAGACACAGTGACTGCTCAATAAATGTTGTGCTCCATAAATACACAAAGACGATAGTCTTCACATTCAAGAACAGGTCTATATAGAGAGGGGGAACTTGGTGGAGAGGTAAAAGCTCCTGCCTAGCGACCAAATGTCGTAGGCTCTAGACATGGAAATCAGCTCCTGCCAAAGCAGGATATAATGGCATATGTTAGGCAAGAAATTGCCCGTCCCTTCCCCGGAGCCTGCGCCTAAACACGCGGGAGCTCTTGTGGTACCAGGTAGCCTCTTTGTTGGCATCCTTCAAAATATCAGCAAACAGATTACAAGGAAGGCAAGTGAAGTAGATACAACATCTGTCATACGCGACACATGTTTACCAAGTATAGATTCTTTAGAATCCTTAACTTCTCCTCAACTAATGATACATAACTCAAACAATAACAAGGAGGTCAAGCAAACAAAGACTTCACCCAACTTTGTGTACATGTATCTAACACAATAATATTCATAAAGAAGCAATCTGAGATCATAAGCAGGCATGAATTTCTAGTGTCTCGTAAATCTTCACATAAAAATAGAATATCTAATATTATCTTGAATTAATAAACAATAATAGTTGAAACAAAATAATCTCCCGCATAATTTCGTAAGTATAAAACCGAAAAATAAAACTTAATAATACAACAAATACCACAATCTTAACTATTAATCTGCGACTTATAAATGTGGTTGTCCCCTATACAACACACATAAACTAACTTCAAGATCACATGTATCCCCTATACAACACGTCAAAAGTTGCAATCAAGAATAGCATAAAGATGACTAGAGTCGCATTTCAATCAGAAAATTAATGGACCAAAATATTATAACAAAGTAACAAACCTGTATCTCTTTAGGGAAAGTAGCGCTGAACAACATGGTCTGCCTCGCACCACGTGGCGGCATATCCATTTGTTCAACAATTCTACGAATTTGAGGCTCAAAACCCATATCCAGCATTCTATCTGCCTCATCTAAAGCCAAATATCTAATCATTTGCAAAGAAACCCGAGCTCGCTCCAGCAGATCAACAAGCCGACCAGGTGTTGCTACAAGAATCTCCACACCCCTCTCTAACTCACGTAGCTGAAAAACAAAGAAACATGCCACCATAGAATATCAAAGGAACTCAAATAACCTAACCTACACACATACGGAATGCACAATAACCTGTTAAATTTGATGTGAAGGCAAGATAACAAGAAAAAAGTACCATAAATGTAGTAATAAGGGGAAAAAATTGTGATAAGGAGTAACAAAGTTGCAAAATGTAAGAGTTAACAACTAAAGGGATGGGTGGTAGATGAGGAAGCATAACTTCAATTACAAAATACGGAAAGGTCGGAGCTGGTATTAAGGTGCAAATATCTATATAGACATCATCGATTAAATACAGGGATGGGTAATCAAGTAGAGATGAGACTCGACTGACGTATCCATTGGAAGAGGTGGATAAAAGCGTTATACCTACATCTGCACATTCCTTTTTGAAAATGATTGGATATCCCAACTCAGATTGCAAGTAGAACTGACAAGAATGTTACAAATGAATTTGCAGAGGCTTGGCAAAGCTGTAGTTTGATGTACGATTACCTCCACTTGAGTGGTGGTCTACACACGTCGATGGTCACTAGAAAATTAGATATGATGATAAAGTGAGTAAAATAATAATGACTTTGTTGGCAACTGCATTCATAGATTTCTGAGTATAGCAAACAATAAAGAGAAGTGGTCCTCTTCTTAAGAAAAAAAAAAATCAAAGCATTTCACTAGTCTACTACCAGTCAATGAGCTTCCACTAAAATGCACATCAATTTCAATTGGACTAACCAAATAATAATATTACTGCCAGGACGTTTTATCAGTAAACTCAACAGTATATAAATTGGAAAAAAAAAAAAAAAAAAAACTACTTAACAACAACCTTAATTGTGAAGGGACCAGAGTCCAGCTCAATCTTTGCAATGAATTGAAACAAAAGAAGTAAAAGGAGTAAAAAAAAAAAAAAAAAAACTACAAACAACCTGCTGATGAATGGGGGCTCCACCATAAGCAACAACAACTCTTACACCAGTTTTATATGCAAACTTTCTCGCCTCCTCATGTATCTACACAAAACCAACAACAATATAAAACCAAGTTAGCTAATAATACAAAATGTAAGGCGAAGTACAGATGATTTCTTAAAGAGGATTGCTTGCTTCGCACACATAATTAAGTTATTCCAAAAATTATCGAATTACAAGTCCTTGAAATACATTCGTTCGGGATACATCAAACATATTCTTTGCCAAAAATACCTGAACAGAGAGTTCCCGAGTCGGCGAAAGGATGAGAGCAAGTGGGTAAGCAGTGCGAGTGCCACGAACGGGCCGCTGCCCTGGTGGGCCGCGCATGATCCCACTGATGATCGGAAAACAAAACGCAGCTGTCTTTCCAGACCCTGTCTGTGCGCAAGCCATGAGATCTCGTCCAGCAAGCGAGATTGGGATTGCATGTCGCTGGACGGGTGTCGGCTTGATGTACTTGCATCTTCTTATGTTTTCGTTAAGGGCGTCACCTAAATCAATCTCGGCGAACGTGTTTACTGGCGGGGGAACATCTCGGCCACTCGTTTCAACAGGGATATCTTCATAAGCATCAAAATTTATCCCGGTGTTCTCTACATCAAAGGCGACTTCCGGCTCGTCGTTTGCAAATGGGTCGGGCTCGCGGTCGCGGCGGGAAGAGCTACTGCCTCCCCAGCCACTGCCACCGCTCCCGCTGCTGCGGTTGCCACCCCACGTACCACTGCCGCCGCCGGCGGCAAAGCCTGAGCGCGCAGAATCACGGCTCGGTGGAGCATTGTTGCCCCATCGAGAGCCAGATGGGGCACCAGTAGAAGGGTCAGCTGCCGGAGCGGCGGAGGAAGGATGGGACTCACCAGAAGGGGTTGGGCGGTTGCGGAGATGCGGCGGAACGTAAGACGAACGTGTGACGGGGCGAGGAGGATTACCAGCAGCCGGCGACGCCGCCGAATTGTCGTCGGCCACCGTGTCGGCCCATGATGTGCTACGAATCATCTTTTGTTTCTCTTCTTCTTTCTCTAAAACAAAACCCTAGATCCAATAATTACCAGATGAAACTCACGAAGATCTGAAACCAGAACTAACAATTCACCACCATCAAACGGACCTCGATTCGAAATATATCTGCGAAATCGAAATACAAAACAAAAATAGAAAGAATTTAAGGAATAAATCGTGATTAAAAGTGGAAAAAATAAGGAAGAAGGGAACGGGAGAGCACATACGAAGCAGAGGAACCCTAAAAAAAATCCGATTTTAACTCAAAAAGTGGGCAAAAGATGAAATACAAGGGAGACATCCATGTATTTATATAAAGGTTATTTATAAAGTGGCGAGAAGAAGATGATGCGTGAGGAATAAAACTGAGGTTGTATGGTCGGTGGAGATGGGAGTTTGATTTTATGAGAAGATCTTGTTTGCATCTCCACCGTCTATTTTCGTCCAGCTGAGCAAAAGCCGAACTAGTTGTAGAAATTATTGGTCAAACTAGGTATAGAACCTCGAGTTACTATCAGATGACCCTTTTATTTCGGAGATTTATACATCACATCCTATATTTTTTAATCGATTAACAAACCCATCATCTTGGCATATCTTCTGCAAAAGTTCTAAAGTTAATAGCAAATCAGTCTAAATATGGTGAGACTTTAATTAGTCCATGCAAATTTTTATACTCAAAAGGTTTAAAAAATATTTGAAACTTTAAGTTAGCTCACTCAATTATTCCTTTTCAAAATAATTTCTTATAAAATTTAACGACAATGTTAAACATCCTTATGATCAATAGTGTGATTAGCTTTCGGTATGTCATCCAACACCTAATAGATATGAAATTGATGACAAACAAATTGGATATATAAAATATTGCTAAATTGAACAAATTCTCGCCCAGCATCTAGCACAGACAGTTCGAACGGTAGAACGTATGCATCAGAGATCATATATGTTAGGTTAGAGCCCACGCAGGACCTCCGGTAATGGAATGTCCGTATTCTATTCTAAGTGAGATGGGCAAGTCTCTTGATGTGAATTTACTCGATCGTTATAAATAATTAGTTACAGTAGAATTTCCACAGGATAATTAAAAATACAAAAAAAAGAAAAAAAAAAAACAATGTTGTCCCCTACGGTTAACCCTTTTATAAATAAGACCGGACAAGAAGTGCTTTTGCAAATCTAGGAGTATGGTATTGGGATAGAGTTTTCAAGACAATTTTACTCATTTTGTTGTGGAAAATAGCTTCATTTGGCATTGGATATAAAAGACGAGATAAGTCAAACAACTTCAATTGTGCCACATAGATCTCTTGGGAGACCGCCGATAAAATTAAAATCATACAGAAAAAATTAGCACAGCCGATGTGCAAAAATAACACACAAATCGAGAAAAACTCAATGTGCGATATATAATTAATTAATTGTGACATTCAGTTATTCTGCATGACCCAAAATTTATAAGCTAAAATAACCCAAAAGTCAGCATCCGGAGACAATCACAGTGCACATATGCGCATATAATGGACACCGTGTTGCTCAAGACTTAGCCAAGTTTTTAGAAAAGCGGGATACTTCTAAACTTGTTTATTTCTTAAATACGGTATTTTCAGGTAACTAAATCCCATTGTAAATAATTTATGACATCAAGTTTACTGAATCACACAGTAAAATCAAAGGACCAAAAACAAAATCTCCAACAAAATGTGAATAGGCACTGCCAAAAAAACCAAATAAATAAAAAAGGCAAATTCTGAAAAAAAAATGATCTTGAATTTTCAGAGATGCACTATGGTAAAGACAAAAGCAGCAGAACGACACGCCTACGATTCCAGAAGTCCCCGCTGCTTAAAGACATCATACATAGTCGAACCAATTTTGGCAGGAGACTCTACCACACTCACACCTGCTTCCTTCAGGGCTTTGATCTTGTCTTGCGCAGTGCCCTTCCCACCCGAGACAATTGCTGCAACCAAAGTACTTATCGTGTTATAGATAAAATGAATTATCAAAGCTTGGGCGACTTGCATTATCATCAATCACCTAATGGAAGTTTTTGTTTTGTTTTTAGATAAAACTTAGTGGAAGTTTTGAGGATATCGTCATGGGATTTGGTTCCAGATTCGGAAGGGCAGTAAATGAGGTCATCTACAACATCAGGAACTATTTGCAGAATACAAAAGCTGAAAACCCATAGACAGCTCCTTGCACTCGTGATAAGGGAGCTTAATAAGTGGGGTTAAAATTCAGCACTTTTGAGACATAATATGACTCGCTATTTCAACAAAACGAATGAGCAGCCAAAACTCGCATAGCGAATTTTCCTCCTGCCTTTGGCTGAATTCGAACGCGCACCAGGACACTAGATGGGATAAACTCCAACCAGTGCGCCACTGGATTCACCCCCTGCTTCAAGCATATACTAATCTCCCAATTAGGCTGCCACTCGAGGATATTTAAAATTCGATAATGATATTTTTTTCCTACCTTCTTATACGCAAAAGGGATAACAGAACTTAGTTCTGCATGTACAACCATTCAACGCGATGTTCCACAACAATGTGTTTTTTTATTATTACCAGTGGTTCTTATAGTTTTGTCTGTCCAGCATGCAGTCAATCTGTCAATACTCACTAAAACAATATTGTTACATAGAATGGATCTCATACCTCCTGCGTGACCCATGCGACGACCAGGTGGAGCAGTTAGGCCAGCTATGAATGCAACAACAGGCTTCTGGGTTCCACTTTCCTGTTTGAGTCAAATACCAAGTCAAATTCTCTGAATAGTAGAACATGATAATTTAAATAAGCGTGTATGTGGATAAGTGCGGGAATTTGTCGTAGTAATAGCAAGTCTATTGCTGAAAACTTAAATCGACAGTATAATCTGGATAGGGAGAACTAATATGGCAAGCGATGATATTTCAAAATTCATACTTGGTTTATGATGTAATGGATCTTTTCAGAGACAACTACAACTGTTGCTCCTGCACTTGGGTTGCTCTACAAGCCAACAGATAACTCTTAGGGATGAACTTTCATCCCACCTAAAGCTACTTGATTTCAATAAGTTCAATTTCTTTCAAGTTTTCTTTTGATGAACTTCTGATCCACCCATAAGCTCAAGATTCATTTCAATCATGATCAGAAATATGTATTCCAAATTCCAGAATTCTTTCGTCAGATCTTACCCTTGCAGCAATCATTCTCATCTATTTTCTTGAGGTAATTGATTCCTTCACTGTCCTCATAAATTAACATGGCTACCGAGGTTTTTGTTAGTTCTTTTTAAAAAAAAAAAATTGGGCACATACAACTTTGATTTGTTTGATGAGTTGATGGTTTCTTAGCTATTTCCAGGAATTTGTCTAATTCTACTTTAGTTTAACTTTGGGACCTTTTGTATAGAAAAATGCTATTCTTCAGGATCATTTTGACCATAAAGAAATCAAGGCCGATGTGGCACAATGCCACATCAGCATATCATTATTATTCTTTGATATTAAATATCTTGGAAAGAAGCAAATTTAATATAACTTTTTTTATAAGTGTGAAATAATTATTTCCAACACATTGAGATGTGTGAATAATTAATTTTTAAATATTTTATAAAATACTTCGGCTGATGTGGCATTGTGACACATCAGCCCTTGATTTTTTCAGAGTCAAAATGATCTGAAGAATAGCATTTCTCTTTTGACCCTAAGAATATCATTTCTCAAAGAGAAATGCTATTCTTCATATCATTTTGACCCTAAAAAAATCAGGGCTGATGTGGCGTTGTGCACATCAGCCCAAGCATTTAATAAAATACTTCGGCTGATGTGGCATTGTGACATATCAGCCTTGATTTTTTCAGGGTCAAAATGACCCTAAGAATATCATTTCTCAAAGAGAAATGCTATTCTTCAGGTCATTTTGACCCTGAAAAAATCAGGGCAGATGTGGCGTTGTCCACATCAACCCAAACATTTAATCAAATATTTGGAAAGTGATTATTCTCGCATCTCAATGTTTTCGAAATACTCATTTTACACTTATCAAAAAAGTCACATCAAAGATGCTTCTTTTCAAGATATTTAATATAAAAAAAAAAAAAAATGATGGGCTGATGTGACGTTTGTCCGCCACATCAGCCATGATTTCTTTAGGGTCAAAATGACCCTGAAAAATAGCATTTCTCTTTGTCATAAGGCTTGTTTATTATATACTTCTAGGGGTGTCCAAAACCGGGTCGGGTCGGGTCCGGGTCCAACCCGAAGCCTCTCGAGTTTGAGACTACAAGACTCGACCCCGGTCGGGTCTCGTTCAGGTCTGTCAGGTCGGGTCGGGTCGGGCTATATTTGATTGATCTTGGTTGGAGCCAGTTACTGCCTCTCTCTCTCTCTCTCTCTCTCTCCCCACCACACCTCCACCCGCCACCATTTGTGTCGCGTGAGGTAGGGACTGTGAGAACGAGAGAGAGAGTGTGAGAGAGAGAGAGTGAGAGGTGTGGGAGAGAGAGAGAGAGAGAGAGAGAGAGGAAGTGCGACATGCTGCAGCCACGAAAAATTGATAAGGATGATATTACGGCGCTACCTCCCGTCGCAGCCACAGCCCCTCACTGCCGCTGTTGCTTCTCTCTCCCTCGTCTCTCTTTTATTTCAGTGGTCTCTCGCCTATGTCTCTCCCAAGTCCCATCTCTTTTATTTTTCGTTTTTCTTTTTTTTTTTTTATTGGACACGCTGCCCAAAGCAGCTATAAAGCTGCTTTTGGGCAGCGTGTAAAGCTACCTTGAGGTAGCATTAATTTTCTTTTTAAATTTTACGGGTCGGGTAGGGCAGGTCTCAGCACTTTGGACCCGGACCCGACCCGATCCAAACTATGGGTCTATTTTTCAGACCCGACCCGACCCGTGGACCCAATAGACCCGACCCAAATTCTTCGGATCTCATCAGCTCGGTTCGGGTCATCGGGTCGGGTAATTTTTTGAACACCCCTATATACTTCCATTGCTTTATCAAAAGAGAAATGCTATTCTTCAGGGTCATTTTGACCCTGAAGAAATCAGGGCTGATGTGGCGTTGTCCACGTCAGTCCATCATTTATTATTTTGTGATATTCAATGTTTTAAAAAGAAGCGCATTTAATGTGACTTTTTCGATAAGTGTAAAATTAGTATTTCCAAAACATTGAGATATGAGAATAATCACTTTCCAACTATTTTATTAAATGCTTGGACAGATGTGGCACACTTTCCAACTATTTTATTAAATGTTTGGGCTGACGTGGACAACGCCACATCAGCCCTGATTTCTTCAGGGTCAAAATGACCCTGAAAAATAGCATTTCTCTTATCAAAAACTACCCGCCATTACTTAAAGTCTCGTACCCAACTAATTTTATTCAACTGTAACGGTACAACATTCTCGATTAGTTCCACACACTGAAACAATTGCAATAATATATACTTTCTCATAGAAAAATCTACAATTTTAGGAGTTGTGCTAATACTAATTTATTGAGGCAAGGAGAAACAATATGTATAGTTTATGAAAATGAGAATACAAACAAACCAAAAATGAGAACCCATCACATAAACTTAGAGTCCTCTTGCCAAGCTAGTAAAGACTATCACCTTTTACCTCCCCCCAAGGTATTTCAACTCTTACATCCTTAAAATTCCAAGAAGCAGCAAGGATTGTGAAAAAGGGAAATAATTTTAACTAGTGTCAAAGCGCCCACACAGCCCACTTAAAATCAGCATGCAGTCCTCTCCTCCTGAACTTTTACTATTAATCGTTTGGAAAAAGCCATTCATCAGGGGCCCCTGACGGCCCTGATGCAATCGGGGCCGTCAGAGGCCCCTCGGGATGTGTGTGTACACATTTCGAGGGGGCCGCGGACGGCCCCGATAGCATCAGGGCCGTCAGGGGCCCCTGATGAACAGCAGCCCTCTAATCGTTTTTATCTTAGTAATTTATAATTATGTTTTAAAAATAATTCTAGTTTTCATTGTTTCTCTCACAAGTGTTATTTCTTTTTATTTAAAAGACCTATTCTTATGGTTGATTTAAGTTTCGAAACTTCTAGATATCCCTATTACCTATTTTTTCCAAGCTTGCTTCTTTCACAATTTTAGAAAGCCATATTCTCGGATTACTGCGTGTTTATACTTAGGCAGTGCAGGACTAGACTTCATGTAGGCATGTCTACCAGGCTTAGGATGAGCCCAGGCACAGCCAGGCCAGGTACATCGAGCCAGCTAACGCTTAAAGTTAACACACAATTTCTAAAGAAATTTAGCATAGAACAAAAACAGCAACACAATTACTCTTAGCGCTACGAGCAACTAGATTAAGTCAGGTATACAATTTGGAACTCAAGCTTCTAGTTGATAAATCCCTATATGAGACATGCAGAATCAACACTTTAGTTTTTTTTTTTTTCTTTTTGTTAATGAAACTTATCAATTTTTCCACAATCATAACCCAATAGTATCCAGTTTCTATAAAATGGAGATTTGGAAAGGACCAATAGCATTACTAGTTATTAATCACCTTGCTTATCAAGAAACATCATGGATGGAACAGTATCTTCAATTTTCGTAAACTATATACAACAAGACGCAAAGTACAGAAAAGAACATTATGATAATCAACGCCAATAATAGGACTAACAACAAATGAAGAAAGACAAGGTTGTCATTTGTAACGTTTACGGAACTGAACTTCAAAACAAGATAAGCGAACAAGAGAAATTGGCAATAAGAACCAAACTCTACCTACCTGTATAAATGCTGCAGCATCTTCTTCAGCAGTTCCACCAATCTCTCCAATTAGGACAATACCTGCAATTGAATGATCAGCAAATTATGAGAAAGCAAAGATCTATCAAATAAGATATATGTTCTAGCGATAGTTTAATTATTAGATATGAAGCATTCTGCATTGTGCTGTTAAGATGCCTCCTGTACATGAGAGTCTGAGCAAAAGATCTCTCATATAAGAATTACATGAAGTAGTAGCTTAAACAGTATATATTTAAGATTTACTTGAAGTAGCAGCTTCAAAACCACATACATAAGTGAAAGTCAAAGGCAGCAGAAGGGATGAGGAATTGTCTACCTTCGGTCTGAGGGTCTGCAACAAACTTTTTTAAGCAATCAACAAAATTTGTCCCGTTGAAGGGGTCCCCTCCAATTCCAACACACGTAGATTGCCCTAAACCAACAGCAGTTGTTTGGAAAACCTGAGGATGTTGAGGAACAAAATTACAATGCAGATAAAACAATTCAAAATAAGAAAGAAAATACAAAGTAAGCCGTACCGCTTCATAAGTCAGGGTTCCGGATCTTGATACAATCCCTATGCGACCAGGCTTGTGGATATAGCCAGGCATGATTCCAATTTTACACTCACCAGGCTTAATAATTCCTGGACAATTTGGTCCAATTAATCGCGTTTTAGATTGCTTATTAAGGGCAGCCTTCACTCGAACCTGAAATTAGAATTTACGACACATAACATTGGAAATTTCAACAATTAAATTATTTCTATAAATTAAAGGCAATTAGCATCTTAAAAAGTATCACCGTAACACTAACAACAGGTTAGCAAACCCGAATCAACAAGTGGTTACAGAAATAATGATTGATTCAGTAGATATGTAGCCATCAACGCATACTAAAAAGATCGGATAATGATAGATAAAATCAAGGGAGTCGTATTCTGAATATAACCAACTAAAGAGTGTTGTTTGGTAAAGCTTCCTAACAAACAGTGTATGGGCAGGCTTCAAAGGACATTTACAGGGAAACATCAAAGCTGGACAATCTAAAAAGTGGCTAACCTTATCATTTTGATGCAAATGTATTGGTCCATTAAATTGCAGAATGTCTAGTCAATAGACAATGCTCATATGAAAGACAATTCACGAATTGGCTACACACTACACAGTGCACACCAGTCACGTGAACAACCACTAGGAGCAACAAATATGGATACTGAAGGGACTACTGAACCAGCATATACTCATCCAAATACACCACTCATATGCAATGTTAGTACCTTAAGTTGCAAAAATTGTAAAAGACATGTGCGTCGTGCGAATTATAAATAAGAATTTTTAATGATTTCTCATTGCTAGCTCTAATACCTTTTCATCTTGGCCGATTATCCAAACAGCATAGAGGTATTTAGCAGCACAAGATTTATACGCACTTACCATGTACATAAAGAATCATCATAAGGGATCAAACCAAAGAGGTGGGGTTTAGTGGGCGCTTCATTATCCAAAGACTAAACTTAGCCCAAATGCCAACTATTATTTCTTAGCAAGAACTTTAATAACCACTTACTAAAAACCTGGTTATCCCAAGCTTGTTGTTTGACATAAATTTTTATTGTAAATAAACAATTCTTATAGAAGATTATGGCTAGCATTGGGACGACAAAAAGTATCACCACGGAAGATGCACTCCGATATTGAACACGACGGGAATATATATACAATCCAGCGAAAATCTCATATACTGAAATAGGAAAGAATTAACCATAACGTATCTGCTTAGACTACATGACTATTTGAAATTGTTGGAAAGAGTGATTGAACAAAGGTTGAGACCCCGAATTCAGGTTTCCAGAAATCAATCTGGTTTCATGCTGGCAGATCAACCCCAAAAGCTATCATCTGCTAGACGTTAATGGAAAGATATTTGCATATAATCTTTATATATCTTGAAAGCCACATGATAGAATGCCAAGAAATTACTTGGATGGTTTGGTGAAAAGGGTACATAGGTTACATACAAGCAAATGGAAGACATGTAGGATAGAGGAAATACAAGTGTCCAGAGCTAAGTTACACACAGCAGGTATGGAGGCAGGAAGGAAGCTCTTCAAAAAACTTGGGAGCACGAGGGGCTTAAAAGCATTAACTGAAACCAAAAGAAACTAAACATAAAAAAAGAAATAGTTGTAGGTTACGCGCCGACAGAGGCTTTATATCAATGAAATTGGAATACTGTCATGTGCATGCCCATGACCGTTGCTCATCTTCCTCCTCAGGTCGCAACGAAGAAGACAAGTCCTCGTTTTAAAAAACAAAAAGTTAGAAAAATACAGAAAGAGAAAATAATAAAATGTAAGTTTACATGGGAAGAATTATAAAGAGGGTGAGTCTCAGAAATATCAGGATCATCATAGCGAATACTTAAATATATAGGGTTATATAAAGAACAATAAAAAAAAAGGATCACATAGGATAAAAGTCAGATGACAATAATGAAAAAAACTACCGAGCTTTTGTTTGACAGCAAGCTACAGTTATAAGTTTATAACTTAACGGAAAGTTGTACAGACACAGACAAGGTCAGTGATAATTTATGGGTTAGGATTGTGGGTTATGAAACACTAGCAGGCAGAAAAGTTCTGGATCGCAAAAATGAGAACGCCAAGTAGGACGTGCGGAAATACCAACTTAGAATAAAGCTATTAAGAGGAAAGTTCAACATAAAAAGAAAATGAGTAAAATCCTCTTGAGCTGGTTTGAACAAGCAAAACCTTTACCCATCGAGAGGACCACTAAGGTATTTGGAATGACCTTTATTAAGAGGTGTATGGGAGACCCGAGAAAACTAGATATGAATTCAAATGATCTCATTTGCTTGATTTGGATAAGGATAAGCTCTAAATAGAGCACAGTGGGTACAAGAATCACATGGTTATCCCAATTAGTACGAAAAGGCTTTGTAGTTGTTGAAACTATAGTTCTTGTTATTGTTGTTGTCGTTGTACTTTGTTTAAAATAAATAGCTAAAATGAACAAAACAAATTTAAAGAACCAAATCTAATGAAATTTTGTTAAATTAAAAATGACTGCAGATATCTACGAAAGCATGTCCTCGATCGTGCTATTCATAACCAATTTGAAAAATCTACAACCGACTAGAACGAAATAGAGGTCTAAGGTTGTTTGTAAATTAATTAGTACAACCTCCTAATTCAGCTCTCTCATCTTGCATTTGAGCTCATTGTTTAATAAACAACAATTACGTACGGCAAATTAAAATCAGTTCAATCCCGAAAATCTTCAACCTATTATTTCATCCTTGCCTCCAATGTACATAACCACCAACTCAGATGCTTTAAATGCAACTTATCATTTGTGCTTTCCTGAATCCCAGATGAAAAAACAAGTAAATAATTACCAATTACTGTCAAGGAATGCTACTTACCATGTCATGTTGAGGAATACCCTCAGTAATACAAACAACGAGATCCAACTCTGCTTCCATTGCTTCCATTATTGCTGCGGCAGCAAATGGAGGTGGAACGTAAATGACTGATGCATTAGCCTTGGTTTCAGCCTTAGCTTCAGCAACAGAGTTGAACACAGGCAGTCCCAAATGTTCTGTGCCACCCTTTTTAGGCGTCACTCCACCAACCTACGATCAAAAAAGTCATATTTCAAACTACATGTCAAATTTAGTGTATCCCAACTTTTGCTAACAATTAAGCAAGTTCTTCAGGATCTCTTGCACATATCGACTCCTTTAAGCCAGTTTGCGGAAAGTCAGTGCATATATCAAACTTTTTGGCGCCTCCAATATATTCATTTTTCATCCAAAATAACAAATAGCAGACAGTTGTACTAATAGTCTACTACATTTACTTTTGCAGTCCAAAGGTCAGGAAGAAGCATGGCGAGAGAGTTCGACATTATCAATTAAAGAATAGATACATAGAGGCAGAAATCCACAAACATAATTAGACCGACATCAGAATGTTATTATTATTAACATAATGATATAAATTAAATCCTGTAAATGGATGCAGAAGATGTGGTTCTGTACCCCCCACGATGGAAACGAATAGGTTGACAGACAAAATTATTGGCATAATGATAGTAACATGTCATAACCAGAGCGGCGCCATAAGAAATCATGTGGCCGTTATTGGTGTGATCCTCTTAAGTTATTAAGGTCCTAACATTACCTTGCAGGCGATGTTGGGACTAAAAGTTCACGACATAACACAACTAGAAATATAATCTACAGCCATACTGACATCGACATTATTAACAAGGAATATAGATCAAACACCTATATAATATTATGAATCAGTTATGCCTTAAAAGAACCACGTCAAATATCAAAACAAGGGAACGGCGATCATATACCATCTTGGTGCCATACTCGATGGCTTGTTCAGTGTGGAAGCTTCCATTCTTTCCAGTGATCCCTTGGCAGATGACGCGGGTGTTCTTATCGACGAACACAGCGGGCGATGGCGGCGCCGACGCGGCAGCCGCCGCAGCAAGGTGGCGCGACTGCGCGGACAAGGGTTCCGGCGGCGAGAATTGGAGCTGGGAGGTTAGAGATTTGATCAGCCTGAAGGTGGATCGCCGAGCCATCGCTGCTGCGCAAGTACCCAACTTTGGTTTTTTCCTTTGATCCCTCTTCAGCCCATCATAAATGACAATTCATCACTTTATTTTCTTTCCCTATAATATATCTTCCCCCTTCATCTGCTTATATCCATCCCTATTTGATATACGGCAATCCCCACCCTACATAAGGAGCGTTAAAACGTGTTTATATACTGTTTAGAATGGCCAACTGGAGCTTCCACCTCATTGAAAAAAAATTTTAATGATTGAATTTTCTAAACACCACCATTAATAAAAATAAAGAATTTAATTTTTTTTTGTCTTGATTGTCGAATTCGATTTCTATTATGTATTGATCGAAAATGATAAATATTAAGTTAAAGCCTATTCCAACCGAGTGTTAACTCTTTATTCTTTAAAAAAAGCAAGTCATAATCCAGTTTCAACTCTCAGTCAGATTAATCAATTTGATCGATACTGGTTGATCATTTTTTGTGTATTTATAGAGTATGATTTAGACATTTGAAACTGTCCATAATAAAAAATTGGATTTCTTCTATTGATGTGCTATATACTGAAGTTTATTGTAAATTTATATATTATAATAATTATCAAAATAGAATAGTCACTTGCGGAAATTTTTCCACAACAATCTAAAAGAAATTGAAGATTTACCAAGTTTAAATAATAACTTTGTTTTTTCTTGATCGTCAAACTCGATTTCTATTATATATTTTGACTGGATACTGAGCTGTATATAGTAGACCTCAACTAGGTATTGTTGGGATTATTTGTTAATTATCTGTTAAATTTTAACTTTTTTAATTATTTGTTAAAAAAAAAAAAAAAAAGATCTCTTTAGACTCTTTCAATCTATGGCCCATTCACGAGGCATTTTTTAAGGTGACATCTGATATAACAAATCTCTTGTTTATTTCAACTTATTATACTAGCGTATTCAAGGAGCAACGAAAATGGCATCATCTATAATACTAAAATGATTGATATAAGTTTGTGGTATCTTATATTCTAATATAAATAAATAGTTAAAAATAAATTTAATTTATATATGATAATTATCATAAATATTGTAAGCTATATTAATATTTTTTACGATGTTATAAAACTGTCCATTTTTTTCTTCTCTATATCCGTAATTTTCATATTATATTTATTTTATTTATAAATTTGGGTGTCTAAATTTTTTTAAGATCTTTTTTATTCTCTTTAAAAATATATAATATATAATTGATCGATATAATTAAAAATATTTTTATTTTTAATTATAAATTTTCTATTAAATAATTATAAAATTTAAAAATAATTTTTTATCATTTTCAAGCACATATATCACGGATGCATCATCCGCTAGTGTACATATGGTACGCCAAAGGTGCGCGGATAACTCGCACAACTTTTAGAGATTTCTTCATGAGATATATTTAGGATTTATAATATAACAGTAGTCATGTATCTTATTTTCTAGAATGGCAATGATTCCAACATTGCTCCGACCAAATAACATTAGTTGGATTTCATAGATAAAAATTTCCTTCCGTACGGTTAAAATACACATTAAACAGTGTAAAAAGTTAAAATAGTTAGAAACCAAAACTGTTTTCACATACACCTACATTTTATTTCACTTACAACTTTGTACATAGCTTCAAAAGTCACCCATATGCTTGACACAAGATAACATGAATATATAATATTTAAATTTACTTCTATATGATTAACTTCGCTTAAATATATTGGATAATAAGCCTAAGTGGTATTTGTATTTTTATGCCTTGGATAATTCAAAATTATAAAATTTATGCTTGCTTATTCGAAAGGATGCTTTTATGTATCTCTTGATCTTGTAAAATATTAAAACTATTATCGTCTTTTAAGAAAAGAACGAGAACAATTTCGTAATTATAGGATTAAGAGATATAAAAATATAATTTTAAATTAAAAGATATAAAAATATAATTTTTAATTACGGAGATATAAAAATACAAATTTACCCTGAGAACAGCTAAGGAGATGATCTTTCTCCCGAATGTTTGGTTTTTTTTACAAGCTTCTCTTAACATCTTCTGGGAGGATGAAATAATCAGCAGAAAGACCAGCAACATTGAAAGCAACATCATCAATCGTCCAAGACTCTTCCATTCGCGTAGACGATCGATTTGCATTCAATCCAGCTCCGAATCTCTCTAAATTCACCTTTGATTTCCCGGAATGTGCGACCATCACGCCGTCCACTTCCCGGTAGTCGCCGACGTAAGATGATATGGTGGTTTCCCAGTAGATCGCTTGGGTACCCGGGGATTGGATTCGGGTCAGCTGCGAATCCTCTAAGTGCACCAGCAATCCGCTTCTCTGGCTGAAGTATCCTAACATTACATGCTTGATGATCTCGGCCTGGCTGTCGCCCCTTGCCGAAAGGGCAGATTGATCGGTCTCTAACTTGAGCACGAAACAATCTTCGCTTCGGATTTGCTTCTCCCCTACATGCTCCGCAGGGGCGAAAACCTTTGCTATTGTAACTGGATCTAGTCCCTGGGAACTTAAACTGAAAACTATTAAGGCCTATTTGAATTAGATTTTTACTATTCTTAAAAAACAAAAATTAGTTATTTTCTTAGACAAAAATAGCACTAATTTATATCTTACTAATCAATCATTGTCCATGAAGGAATTAGCTAAGAAGAAAAAAGGTATTCTATTCCTCTCATAAAAATAGGTTTTCATATAAGACAAAATAGATAGCTCAATTTTTTTTTTTTTTTTTGAAATTAGCTGGGTAAAAATAGCTGAATCGAATGCTTGATTAGTAAAATAAGTCCCTTATTCCACCCCTCATCCCCTATCGTAACGTAGTGATGGCTGCTATTGAACTAATTTTCCCTACGATAATGTTTAGATGTCACTGTAAGAGTTATTATTAGGTTCATATCTATGTTAGCTTCGCTTTTGTAGTGTACAATAAGTATTTCTAAGTTATAAATATTTATTTTAGATATAGCTTCAGTTCTATAAATATAAGGCTATGTTTTTTTTTTCGTATTTGAAGAATTCTATTAGTGAATAATCTGAGGCTACAAAGCTTTTTAGGAAATGGGTTGATGCATCTAAGTTGTAAAAGTATAGCACCCAGGGGTCTTTGTTGAACCATCTTTCTTTTGGACGGGCTTGCTGTTTACTTAAAGTAAAAGTATAAGAAATAAAATAACTTTCCTTCAAGTGCATTAAGTCATAACAAAATCATGTTGAAAAAGAAAAATTAAAAAAATAAAAAGAAGCCATGGTTTTCTCTATATAAAGAAGCATATATAAATGAAGAGATCATAAATGAAAAAGAAAAAAAGTTCTAAGGAGGTTTGTGTGTATTCCCATTTGGTTATGGATAGATGTATGCATATGAACAATAAATTTGAGCTGCAGAAGAGAGGGTGGATATCAAATTGGAAAGTGATCAGCTTTCTTATCTCTCTTCCATGAATCTTATCAAGGATTACTTTCTCAAATAAAAATTTCAAGATTCATATACCACCATCAAGGGAACTGCAGGAAACTATAAAGGATGATATTATTTCTCTTGGGTTGAAGAAAAATATGATTCATAATAGAATATTGTGACGTATCTACGTAGCACCGCAAGATTCAAATCGAAAACCTCTCGGCCAGAAAAACATGCAATACCATTTGAGCTAAGAGTGAAGATTGGCAAGATATTAAAGGAACAGTCTTTCTTCTTTTCTTTTCTCTATTTTTTTAATTAAAAAAAAAAAGATGACTTTGTGCCTTTTAATTAGGGCCTCTCAAAATCTTAATAAAAAAAGTTAATAAACAGTGTAAATCTTAATTATTCAGCAGTCACATGGGTCTTAGTATTGAAGTAAGGTTAGGTTGCATTATTACAATGATCTACTATCAGCATTTATATAATATAGATAGGTACATAGGTCGGTGAGACACTACTTAATCTTCATAGCCTTCATTATTAGTATTATACGATTTTGCAGCAAGCTTATGATCTACAAACAGAAATCAAGGACCAATTTTTTTTTTTAAAAAAAAAATTATAACTAAAATATTGTCATTTATATTTATCAAAATTCGGCTATCAATAGTGATGTCAACATGATAGAGTACAAGATATATATTCGAATATATATAATATATATTCTAAGGTATAATGTGTGGTTCAGATAGTATTAAAATTATTATGAAATCTCAATGAATACATTTATCTTACAAGGGGAGAAGACAAAGAATCGAGAATCATGTTAGTTCTATCAGTTAAGCTACTGTAGGTACGTTATACATAGACCTAAGTTTCATAATTTAGGTACATTACAATTAAAGTATTCCAATTTTATAAAATACACCAGTCCATGAATTTTTTTAAATTCGAATCAGTGAATCTTGATCTTGATTTTTCAAATTAACCCCTAAAAGTATTGGCTGATTTGAAAAATAATAAAAAATACTATAACCTCAGATAGAACCGTCCAAAAATTTATCCAAACATTATTTTTTAGTCACAGAATCGATAAATTGGGCTAAAACGTTTGAAAATAATAATTTTTGTTGAAATATTTCATAAATTTGAAAAATGGAAAAGGACTGGAGTACCTCTGAGAATACATACTTTGGTGGATACTGTCAGAGAGTTGGTGGATAATGGTTAGGATCCCAAGAGATTAATATATGATATCATTGGTTGCTTTCCTTTTTTTTTCCTGAGTGTGTATGACTTCATATTTTTATAAGTCATTGAACAACTCAAGTGAAAAAACTATAAATGCTGCATAAGCTGAGTATTAGTGGGATATAATCTAGCTTTTTTCACTAATTAAATGTTTATTAACTCGTGGTAAATGGAAAACCACAGTACTGTACTAAAAATACAAAATTGGAAAATAGTAAATATAAATAGCAAATATCCAAACAAAATAGTTAAATACATAATCACCTCGGGATGGGTGCTTGTGAGATCAGCAGACATCCAATATGCTAGACACCTTTATTATTCAGAAAAGGTAATATGTGGGAGGCCACTGGAAGTGAAAGAGAGATGCATGGTGGACAGGAGATGCCAAAGAGCCAGCAAAAGGAATAATATTTATAAATAAACATGATATATAAACTTTATTTTAAAGAGAATGAAAGTGTGATATCCTCTCTAGGTGTGTCTGATAGTCACTCCCTCAGTCACTAACTTTTATATGGTATTCAACCAAAATCCAGTTGATAACCTATAGAAAGCGCCCGATAATGCACTAAGGGTTCAGATTCAATGGTCAAAATAATCGAAATCCAAATTCACCCCAATAATACCGATTCTATACCACCAGCCAGCATTGACCCGATTGGTTGACAAACTGGATGCTAGAAGGGACCGCATCCTATCACTCATAAAATATAAATTAGAATTCAAATTCAAGCAAGTATGAGTAAGGAGAGATTTACTGTATTGCTATCTTTTCGGTCGAAATATAGAATAAAAATCGAACTCTATTGTCATATATTACAAAAATATGGATGCCATAGTAAGAACTCTTTTTATGATTATAAAGCTTAATTTATTGTTAATTATAGTATTTTTCCAAATTGTGTCAGTCAGTAGCCTTATTTTATATTGTAGTTTGCTTTGACTAATGGTTGTCCGATATTATTTACTGTTATTATTATTTATTTTTTTAAAAAAAATAATGAAAAATCCGACTCCCTACTGAGCTTATTGAAATTATGGTTCTCCAGTAGAAAGAAGTAACTTGTTTGCTGAGCATGGACTTGCCTGGAGAGCACGACGGAGAGGCCGAACGTCGCCCTTGGCGGCATGGGCGCCAAGCCAGGGCGTTCGGCGCCATGCGGTGCGGCCGTCGCTGCCAGCGGAGATCTTTTGGCCGGCTACATTCAGCTCCATGAGCCACATTCCCATCACCATCTGCCACAGGACGAAGCAACCGCCGTGAGTCGTGCTCGGCCCTTGCTCTTTGGACATGACCACCTTCACCGTCCCGGACGCGTACATGCTCTTCCCGACCCCATCTTTCTTACCACAACCCGTCGTTGCCCGGAATTGCTGTAGTATGTACTCCGCTGTAGAGCTAACCTATAAATACGAGCAAATCTATGAGTTTAATAACATCATTTTCATCGCACTTTTTTTTTCATGAAGTTGTGCCAGAAATTTTAGAATAAATTTAAGAGATCTTTTCCGGCAGCAAAAGAATGTATTTTTGCCCAGTAGAGAGGCGTGAAATAAATTAACTGGGGCCAAAAACTATAATTTGGGCCTAGCTTGGTTTAGTTTATAACAGTGCTGTCATCAATCATATTGTTCCTAGAATCTTAGTTCATGTAATTATGTAGGTGACTTACTTGATGAACTTGTACGCTTCTACCTTCTTAAACATTGATGTGATGTGATGTACCAACAAGTAACAGTTCATATGAAAAAAGAACGGAATAAGATTTCTGATCAAACATTGAGAAAACTCAAAAGTAAATATGAAAAAAAAAGAATTGAATATATTCTCTCCATATCCCTCTCTCAAAATAAAGTTGTGGGAGTGAAAAATCAAGCCGGAAAAAAAGAAAAACTTCAGGAGAACTCAGTGAGGAAGAGAAATTCATATAAAATATACCAAAAAATAAGAATAAAATGAACTTACAGAAGGATAATCCATAGGCGAGATGGAGACAGGAGAAAGAGGGCATCCAAGAACACTTAGAAGGATCTTGAGATCACATTTCTTCTGAGACAGAGGCCAGTGGCTCCTCAGCCATTCTTTGATCCCCTTCGACATCCTCTCATCCTCGCCGTTGGGTTCCTCGGAGACGGGAGCAAGGCTGACCATTTTCTCCTTCTCTTTCTTTTTTTTTATTTTAAATAATCTATAAATGCATCATAATGGATATTTGTGAATGTAAGATGTGATCTTCTTCTATGTGCTTCTTTTTGTGGACGAATATGGAAGTTTGCTTGGTCTTATATTAGCTTCTTATACATGGAAGAAGGGAGTTGGTGAGTTGGTTTCCCATACTTTTAAAGGAAATTACAAGTAACTCATAATAACAAATTCATTAGCTTAATAAGTAATAATCATTTTTTATTTCTTTTTTTAAAAAAAAAATCTATTATAAATAAATTATATAAACCACTATTTTATTACTTTGAAATAACTTCATGTCTAGCTAACAAAGCACATCATACTTATAAATCTTATACAACAAGTTAGAATGTACATAAATGCTAAAATTCAACCTTGTGCAGTGTATGATACTGACACTTTGTGAATGCGTCTGGTCACAAATATCCATTATGATAAATAAATAAATTATTTATTTTCTAATAGACATGGCAAAGACGTGTCCCAAAAAAAAAATTTCCGATATGCCTATCGGACACGCCAAATAGTATGTCTAACACGCATATCCGTATTTATATTATTTTGTATTAATTTTTTTTAAAAAATTATATAATTAACAATATATAACGATAAATAATATAATATAGTAATATATTCAAATATTATTTTTTATTGATTTTAAATTTTATCTAAAAAATATAAATTATTAAATTATATAATATCTTTATTATTAAATATTATTATTAATATTATATATTTAAATATTTAATATAAGTTATTTTTTATTTTTTATCATGTCAGAACCGTGTATATATTTTATTTTAAAAAAAAATTATCGTATTCTATATCTATGTTGTGTCATCTTTTCGTATGTATTTCTTACACCCTATAAATTGACCACTTTCGTTGCATGTACCACTGTCATTTTTTTTTTTAAAAATAATTTCTTTTTTATCTCAAGTAGGACCCCACTGGGTAGGTAAAAGATGAAGGGGCTTTTAAGGAAGGCAAAGGAGTGGAGAGTTGGGAGAGGGGTCAAAATCTTGGTTGGGTTTGTAATGGTGGAGTTTGGTAAAAATCAGAGCAAGTGTAGACTGCTTCTGGCCAAAGGAACCCCATCTTTGAGTATAAATTCATACCACAGGCTGGTAAATTCAAGAATTACTGAACTGGGGGACAGTAACTTTGCTTCTGTTGTGCCCATACCTACACCTATAAAAGACATAAATTAACAAATAAACCATAAGTTTTATTGATAGTATATTATCCTCTACATTTTCCAGATTTTTTCTTGTTTTTTTTATTTCATAGTTATGGGCATGTAATGATATTTGGGGAGATCTAGTCAAAAGAATTTGTATCTGTTTAATCATTTGTTAGATGGAGTTTTATTAATTTTTACACTTAAAAAGGCATAAATTAAATAACAAATCATTCATATAGTTTTCTTCGTTTTCAATTATTTACTGAATCCCAGAAATTTTATGTTTTTCTTAGTTTTGCGGCTGTTTGAGGAGGCAAGGCATTTTAATTAAAATGTATGATTCATGTTGCAAAGAATGAATGACATTGAAATTTTCAAGCTTGGAGCTTCTCGAACTTAGTAGGCACAGATACGAACATAGATATAAAGATGCGACACAAATCACACAACACAGTTATAGTTCGGACCCTACAATAAAACTAGAAATAATAATAAAAAAATTTATATTAAATATTTGAATATAAAAAATATAATAATATTCATATATAATATAATATTTTATGTACTTAAAATAAATTTAAACAGTACAAATTTAATTACATAAAAAATTAAAAAATATAATATTAAATATATAACTATATTATACTGCTGACTGTTATATATTACTAGTAATATATAATATTTCACTTCTTTAAAAAAAAAATTTCTTTAAAAAAAAGGGAGAGTTGCAGTTGAGCCCAAGACGTTAAATTTTGTTGTATTTGGGTCCAAACCTAAGTTTCAATTGTAATTAAATTCAGCTGTTTTTAACATCCCAAAATAATTATTTGAAAGTATTTTTTTAAAAAAAAATTAACATGAAAATTATATATTTTGATGAGATCTACAACTTTCATATTGAAAGTTTCTCCAAAAAATTCTTTAATTAACTATTTTGAGGTGAAAAAAATAGCAAAAAAAAAAAAAATCAAAATATTTTAAAACGCGACATGAACTTTGAAGCCTAAAAACATTTATTTAGAAAGTATTTTTTTGGAAAAATTTTTAACATAAAAGTTGTAGACCTCATTAAAATCTACAACTTTTAAAACTGAAAATTTTTCCAAATAATACTTCTAAATAATTATTTTAGGGATTGAATACAACGTAAAAAATAATTGAAATGAGAGACCGTAGTGCAAAAAGTAGTTAATGAAAGAGATTACAGTAAATTTTATTAATATGTGTGGATTGAAATGATTTTAAAACTTAATGTAGAGAGTACAGTGTAATTATCTATAAAAAAAATAACTAAATTGCATGTCAAAAATATTTTTATATTTAAATTTTAGATATTTTCCTAACATATCTAACACCTGTCCAATTACGTCCGCAGCTGCCAGTACTTATAGGGCACCCTATTTTGAATTATTTTTCCGCGCGTAAATGATACAACCCATAAGTCATGTCCCAACGAACCTTGTGAAAGTGACTACGGACAATTGTCCTCATTTCATCTCTTGTTCTCAAGCTTCCTAAAGAATATATTGAAATCTTGCATAATCGTGCCTTGTTGAACTAAAATGCATCAATAAATTAAGTTTACTTTCGGCGAAAAAGTAATCGAGCTTTCGTCTTGATGATGTTTCATTTTCCTAATACCTCTTTTCTTTGGACAATTATTCCCATTTTCCTTGTATTGGATTTAATAACATATAAATAATTTTTTACTTTTTTTTACTACAAAATATGGGTACACTCTTCAAAGGAAAACCAATTAATATATCACGAATTTAGACTGTCACGTGTTAGCGGAAGGACTGCCACTATATAAGAGGAAGGGTTTAATATCTCATATGATCGAGATGCATACGTCGCCGAGACGTCCATCCGCATATATACCTTGAAGATCACCAGGTCACCGACCTTAGCTCAACCGCCGACCGACACTCTAGATCGACCCGAGGTCCCAGCCTCGGGATTACCAAGTTGAGACTGATATTGGCCCGATGTCTGGCAGACGCTTCGGATCGAACCGAGGTCCTGCAAACTGCTCGAAACTTATTCTGTATTCAACATCTGTCACCGAGATCGACATCAAATCAAAGCTCGACCAAGGCTTGGCAACATGACCAAGCTCATCTGACCGAAGTGAGGAAATACCAAGTCAGCCGCATAAACGCCGCGCAAATAGGGAGGAGTCCGTTGGATGCTGCGCTCCTACCAATAAAAATGGGAGCTTACGTGGTGTAAAAAGGACCAGTCAACCCACAATTCACGTCGGATCCACTATTCTCACAACCATCACAACCCTGGATGCACCCAACAATGCCTATAAAAGATCATTCAGGACACAGTTGACCGCATATAACTTCACGCACTCGAGAGCCCCAGAAAGAAGTGAGATTCCAGCCGATTATGCTAAGTCTAGTTATATTCTTATAGACAACGGCTATAAGAGATAGAGAAGACCATGTAATTACTCTATAGACTACATTAGTGACATTCTTACGATGGCTTACACAATCGTCCATAGTTTTTTTTCTCATCTTTTTCAAGGGTTTTCACATAAAATCTGTGCGTCCATTCACATTTTCGTAGCAACTCTTTTTAATCATCACAGCTTTCAAAACTTATTATCAATTGCGGTCACACTTAGATCACCAATCATCTAAACCTTACAATTAGATTAAATTAGCAAAGAGTACATGAGATCAATACCTGAATTTATTTTACTTTAAACTGGTAGGACAACAAAACACCATTTTCTATTAACTAATTCAAATAGATCTCATGTTTAGCAGTAGAAGTTTCATAATTTCTTTTTTTTTCTTTATTATTAATATATAGGCAAACTGGAGTTAGGAAGTTTACTCTTTTTTTTGAACGAGGAAGTTGACTCTTTAACTATATTAGCCAAGTAGATTTCTAAAAAAAAAATAAATAAAAACCGATATTATTGAAGTAGGTATTTAGAGATGACTTTTGTGAAGTAGGTGTTTAGAGATGACTTTGGCAGGTAGCTCCAATAGTAGAATGGACCTTTAATGAACCATTACTTATAAGTTCGAGTTCTGGCAATTGCAAAACGAGATAGAAATTTCTTTGAAATTTCAAAAAAACCCGAAAGTTGTAATAGATATTTATCTACACTAAACAACTAATTGTAGAATAATATACGTCCAAAATATTACTCTCTAATCAAATTCAAGACTTATAATTATAAAACTGTGTACAATAAAATAATCTAAAATTTATCAAGAAAGTTTTCACTTATCTCAGAAGAAGCTTATAATATTAATAAAATTAGCTAAGCTAAAGAAAGAAGCTGGTATAGTTTAATTACTTTGCATCATAACTTTTATCTAAATTTAGATGGCGGAATTATGTAAAAAATGGTAGGATAATTTGATTAATGATGGACTAATAGATGATAAGATGTGTTTAAAGATAGATCAAGATGTATGTGCTTAAAGGTAGATCTTGATATATACTTTTCAGGAATATCCATTGCTCAAAATTATAATGGAAGTGCTTAAAAATGCTTTTGTCCTGAAAATAAATAAATAGAAATAAAAAAAAAAAAAAGAATTTAAGTAAAAATTAGATGTGGATCTAATTGGTGGACTAGTTTTGTTATAAATTATAATAGTGCACTTTTTTTATTTTAATGCGTATTAGTTTCTTTAGTCGTATCTCCAAAGTATCTTGGGAATTTCGAAAATGATTCAGTAGTTAATGTCTTTAGCAGGTTTGGATTCCCTATTTGAATTTAGCAAAACCTAACCCCTGTTAGCTATACATGAAGTGTTGCACATTTGCATAAGGCGGGGTCTGATTATGCCAAATTGATTTAAGGTGGCCACCGGCACATAACATCCAAATATGCATTGACAAGCTCTTTTTTTTTTTTTTTTTTTTTTTTGAAAAATTTAATATTCTTCAATAATTAAAAAGGGGAAAAAAAACAAAGTTCTCATGCGTCATAGACTCATAATACAACAACTTGCCTCCCCAAAAGTGTTTTATAGCGGATTAGTTGAACTGATGTTTAATTTCTATGCCATTCATTAATTATATGCCTATACAAACCTAAACTTAAATT
This sequence comes from Xerophyta viscosa, assembly GCA_002076135.1. Taxonomy (NCBI): domain Eukaryota; kingdom Viridiplantae; phylum Streptophyta; class Magnoliopsida; order Pandanales; family Velloziaceae; genus Xerophyta; species Xerophyta viscosa. The sequence continues at coordinate 1,415,254 of MJHO01000011.1, forward strand.
TTTTTATATATTAAAAAAAAAATCCTGAAAGCTACAGTCTCTCTGATGATGATTTATATATATATTTTTTAAAATAACGAGACAAAACTTTTTCAATGCACCAACATTTAATATTACTACATACACCATTTTTTAACCATGATCTATCAGCCCATATTGGACAAAACCATAATTATAAAGTAAATTACGTCCTACTATGCACCCTAAATTATGCGTAAAATACTGACATCCTATCTAACTATTATATTAGTAACCAGTTAAAAATTCATTAGAATTGTCTACTCCGCATTTCAGAACCACCCGAGAAATTTGAACATGCGACATATACTCATGAGACACACACTATACCACTAGATCTATATATGGGGGCTGATTTTATAATTTCGTTACCACCTTTTCCTAGGAAATATACATAAAGTGACCAAAAAAAATCTCAAAAAGTGAACTTTGCAAGAAGAAAATAGAGGAAGCGTTTTTGTACAACTACCAAATTTTAAGCAGTAAATAAAAATTTCTGGAATGAGTCTTATTTTATTATTTACATTCTGAATATTAAGATCGGTCATAAAATAAAACTCTATTTGCATAAAAATTTACAAGTACAGTAAGAGACTTGATATCACAGAAACTATCAAAGCAAGCATTACTGCTTTCATGGAAGTAAGAGAGCTGGAGAGATTGTCGAATGGAAAGGGGGGAGAGGCAGGAAACGCCCCGAACGGCGGCGGCGGGGCAAGAATGGAATTGAATGGCGGCGGAGGGGCAGAACTGTAATTGAAGGGCGGCGGAGGGGTAGAAGTGGAATTGAAGGGCGGCGGCGGGGCAGAAGTTGTTGGAGTACTGAAATAATAGAAATAAGTAGGTTACCAAAAAAATAAAAAATCAAATGAGAAACCTTTTGATATTAATTTGGTATACATGAAATATGAAAATGAATGAATATTTTAGGTAATTAATGATTTCTAAATTCACTTACCCGCTACTACTGCTAGCAAAAGTGCACGAGCCATGGCCTGCACCAAACAGATAGCACAGAAAGTTAAAAATGAATATTTATGAGTCGATGTTTTCGAAAGTTAAAAAAGATAACCATAAACTTGTGTTGAAAGCTCGCAAATTAGCTAGGGAATGGATATCTGATGATGGCTAACTTACGAAAATGACCATGCAGATATTGAGTTTTCATATGAAAGATTAGACCCACATAGAATACATGCAAGTGCTTCCTGGTCCAATGTTACGTAGTTGTATCGCCAACATTTGAATTACAAATAAGGATACGCCCATCTTCAATAACCCCGGTCTTCTTGTAGTGAACCTCGAATAACGTACATTACGTATATTTTGAATAGGTGAATGCCTTGTGGCTAGGTCGACTAAATTTAGCGTTACTCAGAAACTATGCCAATACAGGTTCGATGTTTGCTCCTTGCAATGAGCGGAGAGAAATTCTGAAGGAAAATGATGAGAAAGTGACTAGCTTAATTAGTACTTCCTTATTTGGATCGAGGATAGATCCTAGGCATGTCATACAGGGTAAAATGAAAAAAAAAAATGATGTAACCTATTTATTATAATTTATAAAGGGACTCCAGCGGAAAATTTTCTAGATCTGCCACTTGACTCGATGGAACTTGATTTGAGTGAAGTGCTCCTGGTGCGCAATAGGACTTGGTGTAATTCGGTTTCAGGGGAGTGCTCCTGGTGTGTTGTGAGACTCAGTTAAAATGGTAGTCCATGTGATGAAGGGGGAAATATTTTTAGGTCCCTCTAAGAGATATGTGCATAATAATTAATAAGAGGTTGATGGAGGGGGAAGTATTCTCAGGTCATGCACGGCAAATTGAATTATCTATGTCTTTTCCATTCTCCGTTGTCTTTATTACATCATTCATCGATACTTAAAAAGAAAAGAATTATAATTAAAACAAGTGCTGCTTCTCCTTAGTGAAAAAGAACGCTACAAATGTTCTAGTTTTCTCACTGCTATCGACGTGTTCCTATTGGCATAATCAAATTCATATATAATTTTAGTATCTCTTGTTGATATATGATCTGGGGAATACAATAAGGCTTAAACCAGATGCCACTAAAAATTAAAATCAGATCTGAACCCAAACGTTTTATGACAAATGCAAGTATCTGACATGCGATGATTGTATACATGACCATGGTTTTTGGTGCCGGGCGGCACGTGTCTGTTCCAGCAGTTGTGGACACGGTACGAACCAGCACGGCACGTGTCAAAAAATCTTATATTTGAATTTTTTAATTAATTTTTTATTTTTTAATTTTATTTTTTAAAAAATAACAAATAAATATATATCGGCACGGTCGGCACGTGCCGGGATCTGAGTTTACCGAAACTCGGCTCGGCACCAAAAACCTTGTACGTGACTCTTAATAGTGCTAGGGGGAAAAATAAATAAATGCATGAATGACACGATTGCCCATTATATATATATATATATATATATATAATATATATATATATATATATATATATATATATATATCACATAAAAGTTGAAACTTCTATAAGAGAAAAGATGATGTTAGAGTTACTTGGATCAGTATTTGATAATGCTGCTGTGTTGCTGAAGCTGCAGGTTGCACCGTTTGCTTTGTTCTTCTGATAATAGTCATTATAAGCCCAGGAAGTAGTCAAAGCTAGATTATTAGCTACATAGCACGGTTGACCAGGTTGTATAGGCGCGCAGTTTGCTCCACCAGGGCCACAAGCCCAGCTCAGGCCCGCCTGTAGCGCTCGTGGATCTGCACCAGGATTTGCCACACAGAACATTCCAGTTGTTTGCAACAATCTCCTCTGAGTGTTCGTTGTACTTCCATGAACTCTAGAAAATAATCCTGTAAAACAGGTCATCATGGATATTTATCTCAAGATGAAACACAAATAAAGAAAAGACTCTCTAGACACAAGCTAATTAGAAATATAAGAGATGTTTCCTTCATTTACAAAAGGAAATAAATAAATAAATAAATATTGTTTCAGAAAACACTTTTTTAGGTCATGATCAAGGTTTTATGTGCCGCGCCGAGCCGAGTTTCGGTAAACTCAGATCCCGGCACGTGCCGACCGTACCGATGGTGCCATGCCGACCGTGCCGATTATATATTTATTTATTATTTTTTTTAAAAGATAAAAATAAAAAATTAATTTAAAAATTCAAATATAAGATTTTTTGACACGTACCGTGCCGGTTCGTGTCGTGCCGACAACTGCCGGAACAGACACGTGCCGCCCGGCACGGGCTGTGCCGACCAGCACCGAAAACCATGGTCATGATTACAGTCACATTAACATTGCAGCTATGAATCATATGATATAACAGCTTAATCTTGTTTTCAAATAGCATAGCTGTTCATTAACTGAAAAATCAACCACACAAGCCAATCAACATATAGAAGCTATGTATCGAGACTATCGAAAAATTGCCACTAGAAACACTAACTAAAGAGCTACTATTGATTTAAGTATTTCTTTTAGTCCGAGTTAATACCAAAGCAGGAAAATAAACATCTAAATTACCTAAAGCGAATATCATAAAGACGAGGGGCCAGATGCATCTTAGCGCAGATGACATTGCCAAGGACTTGATCGAAGCTCCAGAAATGTATGGTGCAAGAGTTAAGAGTTTAGAACTGTCAGGTTGATGTAAGGAAGTTAACAAATCAGTAAACATGAAGGGCATAAAAACAAGAAAATATTTTACAAGAATGACTTCTACAATATCTTAAAAGATTGCTGAAATATGCAAATAAATAACTGAAAAGAAGTGGGTTTTTTTTTTTTTCTTTTTTTGAGGAAAGATGGCATGCCATTAATATAAGAACTAAATTCCGGCTGTCACAAAGGGATAACCAGAAAAGTACAACCCCTGCTACAACCAAATTCCAGCTAGATGTAACCAAGTTACAACGAAAGAGAATGACCGACACACACAACTACAATAGAGAATGACAAAGGTCAAATAAACTCAAAAAAGCATCCACAGCGACAGGGCTTTCTCTAGAACGGGCAAGTCCCCTTGGGCTAAATGGGAAAATTTGGACAACGGCTCCTGCTAGCCAAGTGATAGGTGGAATTTTTGCAAGCTATATCATGTATCAATCAATACTATGAACAGTGATCATAGTAACATTTGCAGTCTAATTATTAAGCCTCGTATCTGGTGAAACTTTTTGAGAATTTTTTTTTTTAATGTAAATCGATAGGAAACTTGAAAGTTATGCTATCCAAATTCAATTGGAAATGAAGAAGAGAAAGGAATAAGTAAATAAAAGCTATCTGAATATAACCCCACGGATCATTCTACAAGATGGTTCCAGAACTCCCATTTTCCATATGATTAACAGCGCCTTTTCAAGACATGTTTTTGTCTAGACGCTTATGCCCCCAATATCAATGAGCTTTAACGTGTGGATTATCATGTAGATACTTAAATATTCAAATATGCAAACTAAATGAGGACTATTGGAAATCGAGTGGAGGCAATTGCGCCCACTCATGTGTATGTTCTTTGCCACTACGAAAAGGAACTCCTTGTAACGAGCTCGATGTCACCACGCACGTTTATTGGCTATCCGGTACACAATAGGCCATAGAGGAAAATCACTTCAATAGCAAGATTATTCAGAATATGGCACCACCAAGAAACGTGAAGGAAGTTTGAAAGCTGGTTGAAAGCAGTACAACACTCAATTGCTTATCTTATGATCTGGGGATCATTAGGGCCCGTTCTTTGGAAATTAGCGCAAATTTGAGAGATCTTCACTGGGAGAGTGTATCATGAACCTCATCTCAAGGCAGTATGACACCTAACGTCCCTTCTAACCCAGACTGAGCACTGGCAGTCCCTCTTGAAAAGAGATGAGCTCATATTTCTAGTAGCTAGGAGCCTACTCTATTTAAACTCCATTTACTTTATTCCACTTCCAATATAGGATTAACTAGAGCTAGCACACGTACTTTTAGTGAGCTTTTATGATCTCCTTATGGACCTTGGATCCAATTATGATTATTACATTCTATCCCCCCTTAAGAGCCTGCGTCTCGACGGCTGTAATCCAATGGCGGCTACTCTAAGAGCCCGGATTTACATCACGTGGCAGTTGCTTTGGGGGCCCGGATTTACACCATATGGCGGCTGATCTGTAGGCTCGGAGTCACACCACTTGGTGGCTGCTTTAGGCGGTTTGGGCTATGCGCTAAGTCTAGCCCTTGGTGAATATTGCAATACTGACGTTACCCTCCGTGATTAGTGGATTGGTTGTGCCCTAAATCTAGCTCAGGTCAAATACTGCAATTCTTGCATCACCTTCATCTTCCAGCTCCTCTCCTGAACGGCATTATCATGATCAGGAAACATCTCAGCCTGCTGGTTACCTCCGCTACCTCCACTCAGTTCCTCTCCTGTTACCTCCGTCCAGTTAATTTCCTGACTACCTCCGCTTAGTTTCTCTTCTGAATACCATCCTCCACCTCACTAACACGTAAAATGACCGATGCTCTAACATCATTTGTAAAGAACCCCGTCTCAAGCCGACATGACACCAAACATTCCTAGTAACTCACCCCGAACACGTGGCCATCATTCTTGAAAAGATGTGAGCTCCAGTTATTAGTAATAAGAGCCTAATGTAAACTCTCTTTTATTCATACCACTTTCAATATGTGATTAACTAAAACTAACGTACATATTTAGTGGGCTTTTATGATCTCCTTATGGGCCTTGGATCCAATTAGAATCATTACAGAGTGGTAGAGAGAGAGAGAGAGAGAGCTCTGAGGAACAAGAGTATAGGAGGGGGAGATGTAAGGATTGAAGATTAACTTGCATTCACTAGCAAATATAAGTCTGAATTAGACTGAATAAATAGAAGTCTAATTAAGACAATCTAGTAAGGTTGAAATCTTGCAGAATCTCTTATTCTTGCTACTAAGAAGGTAATTGACTTGAGCATGTTACTTGCATTGGAAAATTGAACGCCTTTACAATAAAGTTGATTCTACACAATAACAATGGGGCCTGCAGTTGGTTGGGCTTTGTTGGCTACAAAAGCCTAGCGCCTTGGATACCATCAACAGGCCCAAAGACTTCACATGGATTGGTGAATCTCCGAAAACGTTTGAAGATTTGATGATTTGCTTAGAATCTCTTCCATTGTTGTCCAGTCTAACGGATGGAGAAATTTTGCGGCTCTAGAGAAGCCGTAGAGAAGTGCGAGGCCCGACCATCAATGAAAGACAATCAAATTATATATGGGAGTCGTAGTAGAGACGTCATCAAGTGCTGGACATGTTCCCAGTCACCTCGGCCATCTAAGCACAAAGAGCTCTATTACATTGGACTAGCTTATTTGGAAGGATGGTACGTTTGAAGATTATTAAGTTTGAATAACCAAGCTCAACTGCCTATGCGATCTTGGAGCCAGAGATAGGCTCAGGTCAGAGGTCGTGCCTCGCTAAAAAACTATCTGGCCTGCCCCACCCAGTGCGTTGCTTAAGCAGGATCAAGTCTGAATGAGTGTATTCAGTGCTTTTAAAGGACGAGTGATTGGACCATACCAATTCAAAAAATGAATTTTGACATTGCCTGTGTATTGTTCCAGGCTTTGAATGAAGGAACTAGGCTTCGGACCGGCCTATACCAAGTGGCTATTTCATGCCTATGATCACACGATTTTATGAGTTTGATAAATTTTGGACTGGACCAGCAAAGACAAAAATGTAAAATATGCAGAGTTCGATATGCACTTTTTTATTGCAAAAGAAATTGAGGTCGGAGATATGTACTTGTTGACCTCCACACAATAATCAGCCGAATAGTAGTCTCCCAAGTGTTCAGTAGAGGCCTTAAGAACTCTGTAACAATAGCAACAATGATTAAGAATCCAAACCCGAAGTCTTAGTGTTTTTCTTAAGAACAAAAATTAGGACAATCAGATAGGATCTATAAATCTGGTATGAAAGGCATAACATGTTATACAGAGTTCTTCAATAGGCCAACTTTCCAAATATATAGAAGATATCACAGAGAACTAACATCTCAATTCTACAAGACTAATTTCAAAGCAATAACCACCGAGAGTCGGTAAAGAACGACTATATTCTCAACTGCATAACAACCGACAATCTAAAAGTCCAAAAAAGAAAAAAAAAAGGCTGAACGTAGAATAAAAACAGAAATTAAAAAGAAGCAACGCAAGAGGACTCCAGAAGTTAAAATCCAACATGCATAAGCTTAATACTTGAAATAGACAAATAAGTTTTAATTGACATATGCTGATTAGGCAGATGAGAAAAAGCATAAAACACAGAAAGCTGGAAAGAAAAACAATACGATCAGAGAATAGATTAAAGATATGCACTAAATGCAGCACAGCAAAGCAAATTCTCTCAATCATACCAGCACAATCTATAGGAAGCAAAATAAAACAAAACAAAAAATTACAACTAGCATTTGATTGATCTCCTAAAGAGAACTACTCTTTTCCTCTATTGTATATAGCTAAAAATTAAACCAAATAAGCACTTAATATACCACCCAAGTAAGGCTTTTATTATGCCTAATTACACATGCTGACTACTTACCACTCATGCTTAAACTAGGAAAGATTAAAACAAGAAAATCAACAAAACATATTAGACTATGTATTATATTCACCTTAAAAAATTTAAAACTTCGTTTTTCTTGTGAACTACACATTACTACAACTCAAGCTCAATTTTGAACGAACAAAGTTATGAAAACAAAAAAAAAGTAAATATATTTAAAATCAAGCATTTGATTCACCTCCAAGAACGAATTTTCTTATAAACTACACCATACTGCATTCACTGATTCTTCTTATTGTATCTTTGAGGAATATAAGGGAGGGGGAGGAGAACTAGAGACGGCAGATAAGCAAAATAAAATAATAAATAAACCAAAATATATAAATCTACATTACGATAAATATAAATATTAATAATTAATTATAATAAATCAATATTATACAATCTAAATATTAAAAAATAAAATATTTAATTAATAATAATTAAAAATTAAGATATATTAAATCATATTAAAATCATAATATATATAATATTATAAACAATATTAATACATATATATAAAAACAAATACATATAATAGTTAATTATACAAATTATTAATATAATAATAAAACAAAATTTCTTAAAAACAATTATACTGATATTAAAAATCACAATAATAATAATATTAATAAATAACCAATTAGGAGAATAAAAAAATAAAAAAACGAAAGAAAAAAAAAAAAGAAAAAGAAAAAAAAAAAAAATAAAGAACAAAAAAAAAAAAAAAAAAAATAAGAAAAATAAAAAAAAGATATAAAGAATCATATAGAAAAAAATAAGAATTAAATCAATAGAAAAACATACAATACGAAAAGAAAAATTAGGAGAAATAACATAAAAAAATTCACCTGATTCTTTGATTCGCCTGTGGAGATATTCTAAAAAAGGAGAAGCAGAGAAGTGGAACTTGAAGAATGAGGAAGGGGGGGGAGGGGGTGGCGGGGGCGCCGGAGGGAGAGGGAGAGAGAGAGAGAGAGAGAGAGAGAGAGAGAGGGTCTGTTCTGTATTGTTTGGCTTACGTGGAGGCCTGCAGCAGCTGTTTCAGAAGTCGAAAACTGCAGAGAAGACGAATGTTAGAAGATGTTGTCAGTTGCTCATTGTCTTTCCCAACTTTTTAAATTCGCATTTTCTTTCTAAAATAAACTTTTTAAATTCATATTTGCTTCGGCTCTCAAAAGTAAAAGAGGATAAAGAAATGGGCCCTATTTAATGAATAGATCAAATTACCCTTTTTCTTAACAATTCTACGAAATTCAGTAAACTGATTCGTGAGAAGACGATCGATTGGTTAAAGATACAACTTTCAATCACCAATATAAGTACAACTAGTTTATGTATTGTGCACATAAATCCAAAATCCAAAAAGTTTTTTTTTGTTTTATCTATAACTGTTGAGTCCGATTTATATCCTAATTTTGATTAAAAATAAAGCAAAATAATAAGCTCATTCTAACCAATATTTATTAAAATTTAAACTTTCGGCTTATTCTTCACGAAAAACAAACTACGATCACATTCTAATATACTAATTAACTGATCCGATACTGTTTGATCCCAAAAGTCTTTATTTTGAAAATCTCATGAAAAAGTGGCATTTTGGTAACTATTTGACAAATATGCATTTTTTTTTCTGTTATGTATGTGACGTAGCATATTGAAAAAGACTTCTCAACTAACTTGAGTTTGCAAATAAACTGAATGTCCGAGGGCATATTGTCCGAATGATTTGAACAGATTTTAAGAAAGGCCCGTTTTTTTTTCAGCCCATGCAGGACAAAACTCAGCACGTTTAGCCCTGCACTTTCAACTCTTCCATTTAGACTCCTCATTGAAAATCGTACTATACCATTTTAACCACATTATTAATAATTTTTAAAAAAAATAATATAAAAATAATATATTTTTTTGATAATATTTATAACTTTTATATTCAATATTTTTTTAAAAAATACTTATAAATAGATGTTTTGATATTTTAAAATTTCAGCGAGCTAATGGGTCGGATCTAAAATTCGTTAACACTTCGGAGTCTCAAAATACTTATTTAGAAATATTATTTGGAATAATGTTGAACATAAAAGTTGTAAATCTCATCAAAAATTATAATTGTTATGTTGAAAGTTTTTAGAATAAATACAAATACAATGATCAAAATAATATGGCCAGATTTTTAATGGAGGGGCCAAAAATGAAAACAATAATGTTGAGAGGCTGAATAAGTAAGATTTTAAAAGTAGGGCTGAATGTAAATTATCCCTTTTAAGAAACGTACAAAAACCTTGCATAAAGAAATGCTAGTCCTAACCAAACATACCTGTTCTCTCGACGGATCCAAACCTTATCATGTTTACCAGAGTATTGAGGAAGCTACCAGAATTCTGAAATTTGCGTGGAATTAATCATATGGGTTTCGTCAAAAAAATCCCAACTTTGCAAAATCTAAACAAATAAAGAGCTGAATTTTTAAAAAGTTATAAAATCTCTATACGTGTGTACATATATTGAATACAAAAGTTCTCACTATTTATATAGCTGCTTAATACATTATGTTATGAAAGAGATTATTTTATTAAACATAATTCAGCTCTTTAATTAGTAGATATTGTAAGTGGTGATAATATTATATGATCAGAAACCTCCCACATAACACAAATTAATAATATATACTTCAATATATATAAATATATATACTATATATGATATATATAATATATTATGGCGAAAGTTTATCATAAGCAATAAATAAATTTAGACTTTTAAAATATCTATTTAAAAATAATTAATAAAAATAATTCGATATAAAATTATAAAATATATTGAAATTTAATTTGACATTCAATTGTCTCTTTATATATATATATATATATAGAAATAGACTAAACTCCACTCGACAGGAGCTCGGGCCCGCTCCTGTCGGAGTCCGTAGCCGTTGGATCGCGGCGATCCGACGGCTGAAATCCGACCCGAGCTCTTTAAAAACACGCGCGTGATGTCGGCCGTCGGATCGCCGAGGTAATCCGATGGCTGAAATCGATCCGAGCTCTAACAAAACACGCGCGTGAGCCGTCGGATCGTCGCGATCCGACGGCTGCTGAGTCAACGGAGCGAAGCCCGTGCTCCTGTTCGGAGTGAGATTAGCAACTATATATATATAATATTATATATATATATATATATATATATATATATATATATATATATTACTAGCTTAATTTAGCAGTTATCCGAAAAATATTGAAATTATTTAGAAATTCGTAAAAAAATAGTTGCTCTAACATTATCTCATATAAAAATTGAAACTTTTTCTGCTTTTTACGGGTTTTTTTAAGCGGAAAATTGAGGTGGGCAATTGGGTTATCCATCCTATTTAATAGTTGAACGAATGAAATAAATAAATATTTTAATAAAACTTGATATTATTTCATTTATATATTACTTAAATTAAACTGGGTTTTCTTGAACTTTAATCTACATGATCGGCAAGGAAGCAAATCACCACTGATGCATTTTAGGACTATTTTAGCCATATTCAGATTTTTGACACCGTAATAGTTAGTAGTTGATGTATATATAATTACTTTAAAATAACATTTAGTAGCAGAAAATCTTGAATCGATTGGTTAATAAATTTGGACGCTGCAATTGAGAAATCCCTATAAAAGGTCAGGGGTTCATGCCCATAATAAATACTTATTAAGAGAAAAATAAATGAAATTACTCCATCGATTAATCTCATCCTTGCGGGATGCAGATATTCGAGGAAAATAAAATAATTGCAAAAATATAATTTTTAACGAATAAAGTAACTAATAAAATACACACTAACTGCAAAAATAATAGCTTATTTATAATTATTTACAGCTTATTTTTCTATTCTGAAATATCATCAAATTTTATAATGACAAAATCTATAAATAATAGGTTTATTTCATAAACTTTTACTGCTGCTGCATGTCTTTTTTTTTCAAATTTCTTTATTGATATAATTTTATTAATTTTGATTAGAGTATACGAAAAAGATGCAATAGTTAAGATCGCATGTTATGTTACACGCCTTTGAGCCATTACAAATATTGTTATTTTGTTAATGAGAGAGTTCGTTAACGACTACTGCCGAATCAAAACTAAAGTTCCAAACTTTCGGTTCTCGACCCTTCTATATTTGACAACAACGTAGTCGCCGATAAAAAGGATAAATAATGACATCGTTTTATTGGACATAACATTGTCTTATTGAAGCTAATAAGTTGCTAAAAACAAATTAAAAAGTAATTAAATAGATTATCAAGTGACTTTGATGAGGTCATGTATGAAATATATAATTTGAAAGATTGAATTTCAGCGGTGTGGTTAGCATATGCTGTTATAAACATTAAGATTTGATGCCCGAAATACGTAAGGATGAAGATTGCTCTTCAGAAAAACTGATTTTTTATAGGGTGACTTAGATGTCAGCCTCTCCAATTTTTAAAATTTGCGAATAAATTTCTCATTCTACCCATTCATTTTAACATCCTAAAATACTTATTTAAAAGTATTTTTTAGAGAAATATTCAATACTAAAGTTGTATATTTTGATGAGATCTATAATTTTAATGACAAAATTATTTTATCAAAATATTTTTAAGTAGGTGTTTCGAGGCTCCAAAGTTCAGCGGATTAATAAATTGATTTTGAAATCCATTAACACTTTAAAATCTCAAAACACCTATTTATAAGTATTTTTTGAAAAAAATATTAATATGAAAGTTATAGATCCCATCAAAATCTACACTTTTTACGTTGAAAGATTTTCCAAAAAATACTTATACAATAGTCAAAATGACTCCGACAAGAAAATCTAGAGAAATTTTTTTTTTACAAGTTTAAATAGTAACTAAAAATCTAGGGTTTGATTTTTAAAAATAAGGAGAATCTTCCAAACTGGACCAATCAGTGTTAGTCTAATTGATTAGCGAAACTATATTGCTTGGAGGCGACCATGGACTATCCCTTTTGAATGACGTATTGGAGATTTGAATTATAACAAACGTGAGTTAGAAGAGACTATCGAAAGCCCACACAATATGGACCCAAAGTCACATATAGGTCTTGATTGGATATTTGGATCTATGTCGGACCACATAGCTCCCCTCTTTGAAAGCACTTGCCCCATTGGCTACCAAGAGCACTATAATTGTGATAAGTGCTATAAATTCTTATTGGATTTAAATATCAATATGTTTACCTACTAAGACTTTAAAATATCAAAATGTGTTTAGAATTATTTTTTAGAAAGAAATTTAAAATAATTAATGTAAAATTTTTATACTCTAAAATTAAAAAAAAATATTATTAAATATATATTTTTTAACATGAAAAATATTTTGATATATGATAAACGTATTAGTAATTGTTCACGAGCAATCATAACTGCTCCGAATGTTCATGAAAATAACAATTTTGAGAGTTCAACCGATTTGTCAAAAAAGAAATTTTGTTTTTTCAATATGTCTAGAGAATTCGATCCGGCCAAAACTGATCATGAATTCTAGTTTGACCAATTGTTGATCTTAGGATTTGAGATGGTCCTTTTTGGCAAAATGTCCAAAAAAGTTTGTAGTTCGCAACTCAGGTCCTCCAGAATTCGAATACATTGGACAAGTCCACAGATTATGCAAAACCAGCAGCCTACAATGCTAATGGCCCACTAAAAATATGGGCCCAAAGGTTCATATGCGATTGGCTAATTCCGTAATTGGATCAATTTCGGATCACGAACTTCGTTTTTTAAAGCACTTGAATCGGCTACGACGACGAGTATTATAAATTGGGCTAATTGCTTATCAGATCTCAAAACTGTTTAAAAACTAGTTTTGCACCCGTGCGATATACGGATGTTAGTCATCAATATAAAACAAAAATATTAATTTTTTTTTATATTTTTATATGTTATTACTAAATTTAATAATTGATTTTATTAAAGTTTATATTTTATTTATCACGTATTAGTAGAGCAAGATAATTATTACTTGTTATATATAAAATAATAAAATTATTTGAGAATAACATGAAATGATTATGATATCCAGTTATATATATAATTTGTTTTAAAATATAAATAATTTTTATTAATATATCTCTCACTTATAAACACATTAATCTATTGAATAAGTCACGTTTTATATTAAGAGTTACACATGTATGTAGATTATTTTTTATAAACTAATTATTATTTTATAAAGTTTTTATTATTTTTTTAACTTCATTAACATTTTTATATTTGTTTTCAAACTTAATTACATGATTTTTCATAAACCTATTTAACAGATAATGAACAAGATAATCCATGTCTCCTTTTTTAAAAAAAGAAATACCAATAACACACTGAAAGTCATTAAGTTGCCACATGGTGTAACTGTTTCATCGCCCAATATTTAAATATAATATTTTATATTTGTAATATTTTTTCTTATATATATATATATATAAGTTATATATTATATATACTATATATAAGTACACTATATGATATATATATCAAAATAACATATATATATATATTATATATATATATATGATATTATTCGAAAAATTAAATTTTTTTAAAATATATTAATTTTATATAAATTAATATTTATTTTATTAAAATATTATATTATATTATATTCATCATATGTTATTAGAGCAAACATAAATACCAAATGACATAACGAAAATTATGACTTTGATCACTCCTTTATATATATATTGTATAAAACTATATTTAGATATTGAGAATTTGATAATGTCCTTTCAAATTTTTCAAAATTATATAATTTATAGTTAATATAAATAAATAAATTATTATAAATTATACTTATTTTTTATATTTAATAAATTATTAATAAATATATTAAATATGTATTGAATCAAAACCCTTATTAATAATGTGATTAATTACATATTTATTATATTTAAGTGTGCCACATGTTAAATTTTGAGATAATAGAGATCCCATGTGGCATATTGTGAGTTATAAGAGTTGCCACATGTCACTCAACTATTTTGATATCGAGTTTTCTATATATAGATATAGATTAGCCATTAAATTCAAAATCCTTATAAAATTAACTCCTATTTCGTAATTTACACTATGAATATTTTTACTATTATATAAATATTTTTTCATGTGATCCATAATTTTTATGTGCACTTTAATTTTAAAAATATATTTAAATAGATATATTAGATTTCAAAGTCTTAACTTTTTTTAAACATCAATCTGCTAATCTGCTAAAGACTTTGAAGCCTCCAAATATTTATATAAAAGTTTTTCTAAAAAGAAATTTAAAATCAAAAGAAAAAAGTTACTTCTAATGCGAACTACTTAAACGGGTATTTTTGGACGTGAAACATAACAAATTTTAAATAGGAGGCTTATTTGTAAAACGAGATTTGTGGGTGGGCTCATACCCAAGTCTCCCTTAGAAATTTTGCTCAAGCCCCAACATCAAATTTTAAATGAAACATAACTAATAGTTATTAAGGACTCTTCAAAAATGGAGTTTATTCATACTAGAAGTATCTAGTCTAATAATCATATTTGGACTGAATTTCTTCTCAGTATTATGAAAAAAATATTCGCGCGAAAATTAAGCAGCACTATAGGATAGAATAAATATGTAAATAATAACTTTGATTACAGCTCGCTACTTTATGATATAAACTTAACTACCAAAAAATATGCCGCCGATTCTAAAATACCGTTTGGAACTGTGCATTGAGAGTTTTTCGCAAGTTTAAAACTCTTACAGAAGTATATGCTCGTATTACTAATTTAAAAACAATAATTAACACAAAAGCATGCAGTCCATGGGCGCCATTAGAATAATAGAAGCACGCAGCCTACGCTTGAATCCTCCATGCAAGTGCAACTACGTACCCATTATAAATAAAATATAAAGATAAATTATTATTAATTTTAATATGTGTTGTTTCAACGAAGATTCCTTGTTTGTCATTTATTGAGTGTTTTTTTGGTCAGAACATTATTGAGATTTCAATAAAATAAATTTAAAGTATTTATGAGTTTGTACTAACTGCATTTGCAGTGTTCAGAGCTATATACATATATATATATATATATATATATATATATATATATATAATAACTTAGGGTCAGATAAAGGATATACAATGTTCAGACTCCTAAATCGAGTTTTTTTTTAATATATAATTTTATTTTATAAGTTACCCGGGGGAGGGGGGGGGGGGGGGCGGGGGGGAGAACTTTGGTAGTCTTTATGTTCCCTTGTCTGATTCTCCGCTTATTGTTCAGTTAGTTAAATTTTTTTTTTTTTTTTTGGTCAAGTTAAAAAGTTATTTACTCACCAACTTTTACAAGGTCGTAGTTCCTGCTATGTATATTAATATGTACAGTAGCTATGAAAGGTGACTGACCGTGAAAATTGTATCATTATATTCTGCAGAGATAATTGCATGATAGCTTAGATGCTTAGGATAATAGAAAACTGAGCCAGATTTTTTTTTTTCTAAAATGCAATTCGGTTATAGATATTTTTCTAAAATATTTGTAGAGTCATAGTAAAATAGTTTTAAATATGAAGATAAGGCGTGAATAGTTAATTAAATTTTATAATTAACTGCTAATTGTAATTAAATTTTATAATGTTTGTCCTTTAATAAGAAAATTTCCAGATTAATTTAAATTTCTGAATTCACCTCCCACAGCAAGTGGGCGCAGATATCCTAGTGCTGAAGCACGATGTAGTGTTTTTAACAGCCCAGAGCCCACGACCAAATAAACTACAGACAATTAGATATTATATAAATTTTTCGTCCATTTATTTAATTTTTTTCAAACATTTTTTAAAAAAAAAAATTTGAATTATAAAATTGTAGAATTTGATATAATTTTTAACTTTTTTTTGAAAAATATCAGACAATATGTCGAAAAGATGATAAATTTTAATACTTTTTAACATATTTAATATTTTTTAAAAATATTTTTAACTAAAAAGTGGTTAATCATATCAAATTTTACAATTTCATAATATAAATTTTTTTAAAATAAATTAAATAAATAAATAAAAATTTTATATACTATCTCATATTTAACGAAAATGCGTGATCGGGCGTTACCCTGGTGATGAAGTACCAGGATATCCCCGCCCACAACAAGTCACGTGATTTTCATTCAATCAACATCCAAATCTTTGAAAATGAAATGCATGAAAAGGAGCCGCCAGTACCACGTCGAGTACGGTGTCAACGAGTACAGCGCACGGCACAGCTCCCCTCCGCCGACCGTCGGTGGCCGCGCGTTTACGAATGGAAAATGCCGGGAGCTGCCCATACTTTATATAGGGATAATTGCATATTGGCCCAGATTACAAAGCTTTTGCGAATAAGTCAGTTAACTTCTATTTTAATTTTTATGTTCAAAATATTTTAATTAATTATATAAATATTTTTTAAAAATTTTTAAATACCAAAATATAAAGTTTGATATGATTTATAAATTTTATATTTAAAATTTTTTAAATGTTCTTTTAGGTACTTTGAAACTCTAAAATTTTAGTGAATTAATTCGCTAATATGTTAAAATTTAATAGTGTTAAAATAACTATTTAAAAATATTTTTTTTAAAAAAAATAATAAATTAATTATTGATGTGATTTATAATTTTTATATTTAAATTTTTTAAAATATTACCAAAAAGGACGGCGACTTAGTATATATGTTTGTATGGGTTAATGTCCTGTACTACTTCACGCGTGTGCGAGAGCGATAATCCGTTCACTCTCATTTTTGGACGGCGATTTATCCGAATCACCGTCTAACTCACTCTCTAAATTTATGATTATTTTTTTAAAAAAAAATAATATAAAAATTATAAAATTTGATAAAATTTATAATTTTTATGTTAATTTTTTTGTTTAAAAAATATTTCTAAATAGGTGTGTTGAGACTCTAAAGTTTAACGAATTTAAAGCAAATTTCAAAATAGTTTGAAATTAATTTCAAATTTTTTAAATTTTAGGGCTCCAAAACTCATATGTAGACATATATTTTTTTAAATAATATAAAATTTATAGTTCTAATAAAAAACTATAATTTTTATATTAATTTTTTTAAAATAAATTAATCAAATTTTTTTAAAAAAAAATTCATGCTCGAGCATATGGTAGTAGTATATCTGTATATGGTATTCAATTTCGTACGTTTGTATACCTTGGGCCAACTTATAATTTGGTTGGATTCTCATACACAGTAGGCTTGATCAATTAATCCCTCTGGCGGAGATCTCAGTTGTTGAAAGTAAATTACAATCCCGAGATAGTTTACTTCAATAGCTAATATTTTGCATGCTGAAGAACTTTCTTAATCTCAAATATTATTTCAATATATTCGGAACTAATAAATTGCACTCATTTTTAATATACATCTGCTGATCTGCATAATAGCAGACATCTGTTACTGTTGAGACTCAAATAGTATTATATATAATATAATATAATAAGATTAGAAGATATGGAGTTAAGGAACGCGTTTATGCAGAGAGCTGCAGTCGCATCAGCAGCTAAGCAGAGCTGAAAAAAAAACTCTTGACTTTTTAGAGTCTGAGTCTTGGATAGTCACAGATAATGTGTTGACTTTTATACAGAATTTGATTAAGTTGGTCCTCCATCAAATAAGTATTCGAAAATTAATTAAAAAGAAGTTGTAGAATGCAAGTAGACAAAGAGAAACTTACGTAAAAAGCTTTGAAGAAGTAGAGGAAAAATTACATACGATCAAGTAAGCCAACGCAGAAAAATATACTAAAATTTGTAAGATTTACAAGATCTCTTCTCTGTTGCTACCAAGGTTAATAGCATCTCGGCTTATATGGCTATCTAATAACACAATTGAATTTAGAGCAAGTTGTTGAAATCTCGGTTCGCTTAAGGTGCTCTCGAAAGCGTGAAGTTAAATCCCATTAACAGTTTTCGGGTGGCCTTTTATAGGCGTTGTTGTGTGCTATCCAGATCGTAACGGCTGTGGTGGATCGGGCAAGTATCATGGCTTGACCGCTTCACCTCGCACCACATAAGCTTTCACTTTTATAGGTGTGCAAGATAAGGGTGAGATTACAAAAATAAAAGATAATAATAATAAAAAAAAAAGGTACAATAACAATTAAATAAACATATCAAAAAATAAGCGAAAATAATACTTCAATAGATTCCTCAATTTTCGGTCCAGCTATATATGACCACTATTCATACACTTGCCGCATGTTTTAAAATAATGACCATAGTTGTCTTACAATTTTTTTGAAAATCCGATTATTTCTCTCTAACCAAACCTTCCACCACATGGCAGCTACTAAAAGGTCCCAGTCATTCCTCCATTCTTTGACGACGATGTTCTTCTCATGACTCAAATAACAGTCTCTTTCATGATAAACAGGTACACTTTCTATCCGTCCTAAAGCGCGGTAGGCTTAAAAAACTATATGTTTACAAATGAAATGTCCGCTACAAGCATAAGTTGCCGAAATTGTATTCATATAGATAGAACATCTAAGTAATCCAATTTGGCCAATAATTATATAATAAAGATGGCATTATGAGACATGCAATTTCATTTCTTAAAATATAATTGGTAGAACATCTAAATCTCAAACAATGTATCAGCCATTGTAGTCAAGGTGTTAAGTCCATAACCACTAACATTTATTGTGTAGTGGATATATAGCAATGAAGATGCACAATTCCAACAACTAGATCTTGCTTCGAATAAATATTGTGAATTTAAAATCCTAACAACCAGCAATAAAATTATGGTAATTTACAATTCAAGCCACATAAACCTCAAAATCAATAAACATAATCGAATTTAAAAAATAGTGTAACTGGTTGCAAGAATATAAAATGTCAAAAATAAAAATTAAATAAAATGTTAACTTAATCAAAATAAATTTATAGAAAATATTTGTAAATAAAATTGTAATAAATAATTTTTTTTGTCATAGTTGAAAAAGTAATTTGATAACTAAATATTACAACCATCTCACGCCATATTAAATACTTTCATATTTGCCTTAGATTATTTGTTTTACCTCTAACAAAATATAATTGAATAAATTATAATATTTGAATAAATATAACTAATAAAAATAAAAATATAAACATTATAATTAAATTATTATTTATATATGTGACTAAATCTGTGCATCGGTCGGATGTAAAATTAGATTATAAATAAAAATGAAATAAATTTTGTTGATTTTCGAAATTTTGTGAGTCTATCACACTCTCATAACTAGAAAATGACCTCTTCAATAGTTGACGCAAGATTTGACAAATAAAGCCTACAAGTATTCCAAGCATGTCTTAAAGAGACATTACATGTACCTAAAATATCTTGGCATTAAATTTGGGCAACCAAGTAGTATTGGTCCGTTGGTCAGTAAAATTGGATACTAAAAACCAATTTTAATTTATTCTTTGTAAAAAATAGGTTGAAAGTTAGAATCCTAACAAGCGCTGACTGTAAAAAACTATTATCCCGTTCAATTTTCAATCAAAATATAAGATAAAAATTAAGAATTTTTTTTTAATTTAAAATTATTTAAAATAAAAAATACGAAAATAAAATTAATTTTAAATTTTTTTAAAAATAAAACCCACTCGCGGTGGCAGCGTCTATCTATGCGCTGCCAGCGTGGCAACTCTCGCCAGTTAAAGTGGCGAGAGCGCTTCTCGCCAGTTTAGAAGGCGAGAGCGGCTCTCGCCAGTCTAACTGGCGAGAGTAGCCTAGTGGTAACAACTTTGCACTCTCAATCAATAGGTCTCAGGTTCTAATTCCTGACACTCACCACAATATTTATTAATTATTATTGCTTTCTTTTTTTGTCATCAATTATGTTTTTTAAATTCAAAATTTTTTGTTAATTTTATAATTTTGTAAAATTTTTCATATTTGTTAAGTTTGATTTTCAACACTCAATTATTTTTTTTAAATTTAATTTCCATAATTAAAATGTTCATATTTATATTTTAATTCAAGTTTTTAAATTAAAATTCAAATTCCAACATTGAAATGTATACCTTTCAAATTCCAAAAATCTAGATTTAAATCTAGTATTAAATATTTAAAAATTTAACGCTGAAAAATAATAAATTTACTGCACTATAGGATTTATATAAATCTTAAAATTAAAATTCTCATATTTACCACATTCAAAATCGGAATAAGGAATTTTAAAATTAAAATATTTGAAATTGGAAGAATTTAAAATTTTTAAAATTTGAAATTTAATAATTTTTTAAATTTAATATTTGAGATTAATTTTCAAGAAAATATTTATTTTTATTATCCCATATGGAGTGTTGAAATCAAACCTTAACAATATAAAATTTAAAAATATAAATTAGCAAAAAAATTTAAATTTAAAAAATAATTGATGACAAGAAAAGAAAGCATATAAGAAAAATATAGGGTGTGCAGAGATTAAAGAACTGACAGCTATTGATCTGAGAAGCACAAAAGGCTTACCACTAAGGCTACCTCGCCAGTTTAACTGGCGAGAGCGCTTCTCGCGAGCCTGTAAACTGGCGAGAGCGCTCAGTCGGCACTTTAACTGGCGAGAGTTGCCACGCTGGCAGCGCATACAACGCGCTGCCACCGTGGCATCCACTCGCCAGTTAGACTGGCGAGAGGGTTTTATTTTTAAAAAAATTTAAAATTAATTTTATTTTTGTATTTTTTGTTTTAAATAATTTTAAATTAAAATAAAAATTAAACTCATATTGAAAGATAAAAATATGTATATATATTTTGTGTCTTCTAGCATGCATGTAAGTAGCTATGTATATACAATAATAAAAATTTAAAGTAGGTTGTTAAGGAAAAAAAAAAGTCAAAGGTTGAGTGACCTGCCAGAGTGTAACTTTGAATCCATGTCCAAAGATAGGGTCAAAAAGTTCCTTCCATTCTCCGACGTCGTTATTTAATACTCCTCTGCACTGTCTTCACCAATCCGCGTCTCCACTTCACTCCGCCACCGTCCCCAACACGTGGTTGGAACTTCACCACAGCTCTCTCTCTCTCTCTCTCTCTCTCTCTCTCTCTGTGCTATCTCTAAAATCAACACTAAACTTTACAGAAGATTTGTTTGTTGTCTATATAAAGAGAGGAAAAATAGTCTAGTTTTAGGCAGCACTGCTTCGTTTCACCGGCCAGCGCATACGTATACATACATTGCCTCATTGTCTTCCTCCTTCCCCGCCACGTCTCCCATTGGCCTTCTACCTCTTCTTCTAGAGGCCAAGGTTCGTTCTCCTCCTCCTCCGTCCTCTTTTCCTGATCCCTTTTTTTAACGTGCTACCAAGATATTTATGAAGAAAAATAATTTTTATATGTTGGTTGGTTTTGAGATTTGACTGCATTTCGAGGTCGCTGTGATTTTTGAGTGATGGAAGATCAAGATCATTCACGTGCAGATGTTAGAGTTTCTTCAATTTTTCATCTTCTTGTTTAAATTATGTGTAGAGCATTCGTCCTGAAAACCAATTGGCGATAGATACCAAAAAAAAAAAGAGAAAGAAAAAGAAAAGAAAAAATCTAGAATAAGGGGCTCATTCCAGAGATCTTTAAAGTTTCCTACTATTTTAACTAATTCATTGTTCCTTTAGCCTTCGGCATTGACCATTTGTGTTGTTTGTGCTTGATTTTCCATTATGTGTCTGAACAATTCATCCCTGTAATTGAAGAATTCATAAACTATGATTGCTACAATTTCTATCATTTTCATGGAGGTTAATATAAAAATGCTTATTTTGTTGCAGGAGCTGGGCAACAGTTATTGTCTATGCCTGGATCTAATCCGTCTATATAAGAATCATTATTATACAAATATAATACTAGACTTTCACCTATGATCATGGGGGTTCCATTGTCATGCCCTGGAGCTGACGCTTTGGATGAGGGGCTGGAAGGCCTCTTAATAAAATCTCTCAGCTTTGACAGTAATGTTAAGGCCACCCTTCGATCATTAAGTTTCAACGGCCGAGATTCAGAGCCAGCTATATTCAAAGCATTCGGCTCAGAGAAGCTAATTCGTGGAGGTTCTTTGAGTTTTAAGGGCAGAGAAGAGGACCCTTCCTGCATGGAAACGAAGATCTCTGTAAATAAATCTCAGCCGTTGGACAAATCTAGATTTTGTCAATCTCGAGAAAACAGAAGCCCGAATCATGATGCGGCTGCGCTCAAGCTGCAGAAAGTTTATAAAGGTTTCAGAACAAGAAGACAGCTTGCCGACTGTGCTGTGCTTGTTGAGCAACGCTGGTAATTCTAATATATATCTTAATTTCTTAAAAGAAGTTTCGCGAACTATTAATTGTTTCGATTAAAAAAAGAAAATTCTGAATTCAACTTTGAATGCTAAACGTAGGTGGAAATTGTTGGACTTTGCATTGTTAAAACGGAGTTCCGTCTCGTTCTTTGACATTGAGAAACCAGAATCTGCTGTATCTCGATGGTCAAGGGCAAGAACTAGAGCTGCTAAGGTACTTTAGAATTCATTTATATGTTCATAATAGATATTTTAAATGTTTATTACCTAATTTGAAGCAGTTCTTCTGGATTTTAAGGTTGGAAAAGGTTTGTCAAAGGATGAGAAGGCTCAAAAGCTCGCATTGCAGCACTGGCTCGAGGCGGTATGTCAGAAGAATTGATTTTTACCATTGAACTTAATTATAATGCTCTCTAAATTTTCAATTTAGTTCATTTCGAAGAATTGATACCTCCATCTGTTCTAAGTGTAATCATATTATACAGATCGATCCTCGGCATCGTTACGGCCACAACCTCAATTTCTATTACGACTGTTGGCTCAAGTGCGAGAGCAAACAACCGTTCTTTTACTGGTACATCAACGATCACTTCAACCAATGAATTCCTCTTATTTTCAAGATATAATAACATCTAATTGTTTGGATATTTCAGGTTGGATGTGGGAGAGGGGAAGGAGGTAAATATTGAAGATATATGTCCTCGATCAAAGCTTCAACAGCAATGCATCAAATATCTTGGCCCGGTCTGCATTTATCTTATCTAACTGTGTTTAGATAACGATACTATAATTTGCTAAATATCTTAAAATCAAATTATTTGTATCCGTATGCAGAAAGAGAGAGAAGCCTATGAAGTCATAGTTGAAGACGGCAAGTTCTATTACAAGAAGGAGAGAAAATTGCTTGACACAACCGGAAGTCCCAAAGGCACGAAATGGATCTTCGTTCTGAGCACTTCAAAAGATCTGTATGTCGGTCAGGTAATTTCCTCATCTCCCTGTTTCTTTATTTTTGTAAGGCCAAAGGCATTGCAGGAAAATTAATCAAAATCTAGGAATCATAATAAGTTCTTCCTCGAATAAAATAGATTTTATCTTCCATTTCGATGTTATTTTGACATGGCTAATATTAGTATCTACGCCGAGTGCAGAAGAAAAAAGGCGTATTCCAGCATTCAAGCTTTTTGGCCGGAGGGGCTACCTCTGCAGCTGGGAGATTGGTTGTGGAAAATGGAATTTTGAAGGTACCTTTCCCGAGATAATGATCTATATATGTGATTTTAATCATATTTTGGCCTTAACAGAGATGGTGTTTGTATGTGCAGGCTGTGTGGCCACATAGTGGGCATTATAGACCTACGCAAGCTAACTTTCAGGACTTCATGACCTTTCTCAAGGACAATGATGTTGATCTTACCGATGTTCAGGTGAGTTTGTAAGATTTCACTTCTTCGATCAATGTTTTAAGTAGCCGTCAGATGAACCTGTCAATAATTAAAAATATAATTTCATGTTTAACCAATGCAAACAAATGATGCCTGATATGTTATGTTTCTTTCCAAATTTACAGGAAAGTCCAACCGATGATGATGAAGAGTCATATATCAAACCTAGGATCAATACTAGCGCTCCTGAAACAAATCTATCGCATTCGAAAATAAACAAGAAAAATATACCCGACATCCGTGAATCTGACGGAATATCCGATACTTCATATGAAGTTATTACAAGTCGCACCGGAATTGCCAAATTTAACAAGTCATTTTTGTCGAGCAAAACCGTAGCAGTTACGGCTCCGGTTATACCAGTACAAGTTGTTGAAGACAGAGATAACAATGAAAATGTCCAAAATGAGGAAGAAGAAAGTGACGAAGAAACTATTTTTAAGACGCCGCGTTCCAATTTTGGAACGAATGGTACAAGTTCGATTAGATACAGTAGTTCAACAGAGTCTCTAAGTGAAGAAGGTGATGAAGAATCATCAGACTCTGTACAACACTACAAGTTCAAGAAAAATCTATTCGTTGAAGAACCCGACGAAGTGGAAGATCGAACTGTTGTGCAGGAACTGATATTACGAAGAATGAAATCTAAAAAGGGACTGAAGTCACTTCAGCTAGGGAAACAATTATCATGTAAGTGGACTACGGGAGCTGGGCCTCGCATTGGTTTCGTACGAGACTACCCTTCAGAACTACAATTCCGAGCTTTGGAACAAATGAATCTATCTCCAAAGGGTTCTGGAACTCCGAGATTATATGCTCCTCATAAAACAACAAAAGCAAATTTGTCTAATGAGGAAACCATAGACCAGCACAGCAACAAGAGAGTTCAATCAGTTCATAGTTAGAAGAGAATAAAAAGTCTTTGCATTAACTAAATTCTTTCTATATGTATATAACATGAGCATTTCGTTTGAAATATTTTTGTTAGAGTTCATAGAATAATCACAACAAACTGGAAAAAAAAGAAAGAAATTTTGATTAACCTTGTATATTCTTCAGTCTATGGAAATTTACATCATTTTGGTTCTTCAGTTGATTTTCAGATTATTACAGGATTTATAGAGGTATATTCTGGTTTACTGTTCATAGTTGTTCTAGCACTTTACTGACTTGTAATTAGCAAAATAGACAGTGCATACAACTACAAGTGGTTCATGAACTCTATTATATTGTGCATTAAACATCTACAAATTTTCAGTAACGTAAATTGATCAGCATTAACGGTGAGAAGTTAATATCATGGTTTGAACTAAAGAACATTTCCAGAAATTTTGTTCAATTCACTATGTGCATGAATATGAGCTAGAAAGAAGGCTGAAACTGGAAGGGACGAGGAAGCAGCTCAGCTGCGATCTACTGGTACCCAATTAGAAAATGCTGTGAATAATTAATAACTGATATCTTATTTGAATTAGAAATTTTATTAAATCACCGACATGTCCTGTATGAAATGCCCCAGTGCTGCGCTGTCTTAAATATGTAAAAAAATTTAAATAATTAGATGCAGATTTACCGTACGATTCGTGGTACGTCGTCGTCCTTGTAGCAAATCTCAGATTCAGATGAGTTTTTGACTTTCCAGCGGTGGCCATGGAAGCTTCGGATGAGGACTACGGCCCCGGCTCAACGCTTCATCACCTACCAGATAGATCTAGGCACCGAAGTTCTTGAATCAGTTTAGCCTCTACCAGTATCGTGATATCATAATATCAGAATAATGCGATTCAATAACATGAATGTATAATTTGATTAGACTATGAACAGAGAATAGTGACTAAATTTCAGTAACCAAATAGTATTAATTGTAAAATATGATTTTAGCAATTAAAATTATTGTGCAAATAACATCTATAGTCAATTTAGTCTGGTCTGTAATACAAATTACATGAGAAAACTATAAATATATAGTTAATGATAGCTATATATATATATATATATATATATATATATATTGCTTATTACACTTGCCAATGGCATGATTATAGAATTTAAGATTAATGATGTGCATAAAAGAAGGCATGCGATGAGCCGAAGTTGTTTATGGTCTAATTGATTGTTATACAAGCTTTGTTTTTAAAATACTTAGTGGCATCTATGCACATATGTTTGTTGAAGTTACTGGGAGTTTTTACCCCTAGTTTTTTGTCCTTTCATTTTTATATATATTATTTGTCTCAGCTATTTTACCACTCAATTTTATTGCACCTATAAACCATCTATGTATTATGCCACATCTCCAAAAGCTCTTAAAGGGAAGACAAGGAGCTAGCAACCAAAATCTCCAAAAGAGTGATAATAAAGTGTTATAATTCCGAAATTAAAGTGTTATTTTACCACTCAATTTTATCCTTTATATGAAGGATAAAGACTTAGCAGCGTAGTTCTCCTTCCTGACAAAAAAGGAAAAAAAAAAAAATCTCTAAGTTATCATATCCTTGGAGGAAAAGCTGCCATATAATAACATAATACTTTGTACTATATAATTGTTTCGTTGCAATAAAATACGATATAATCAAATATCACGCAAATTGGATTATTATTTCTTCTTTTTTTTTTTTTTGATTTATCAAATCAGTATAGATAGTATCTGACAAGTTTTAAGCAATTTGTTAAACAAATTGATTAAAAAGTATGTTGATTTCTTTATGACAACACCAAGGATCCATCTAGTATATATTGAATTAATATATTTTCATAACATTACCAGTTGATAAGAATAATTACTCAAGGACAAAAAATTGATTAATTATATTTAGTAATATCATATTCAAACAGATATCAACAAAATAATCGATCAGTCTTAATGGATTTAAAAAATAATTTATAAAATCTGTTATAAGGTAAGACTTTGAGGCCTCAACAACTATTTAGAATTTTTTTTAAAAAAAATATTAAATATAAAAATTATCAATCTTATAAAAAATTATATTATATATATATATTTTTTAAGTTTTAATGTACGAAATGGTATATAGAATTCGGATGCAGAGAATGCCGCTAAACATTAGTGGATATGACAGTACTATTTCAGCTTACTAATTTCAATATCATAGCAATTTTAAGGATTGGTATTTTTAATAATTAAATACCAATAATAATAATATTTATATATATATATATATATATATATATATATATATATATATATATATATTATAGTATATATATATATATATATATAATATATATTATATATTTTTCAACCCCCTCACCTCGACTTAGGATACTTTCATCTCCTCGAAAAGTCGTTTATTTACTATAAGAATTGGGCCTCAATCCAGCCCAATTAAGTTTAATTTTGCTTTCCCCATCGTCTCCGTCACCTTCAGTGCTCATCTCCATCCATATCATCATCTTCTTCTTACTCTCTAGAATCCTTCAACTGAATCTCCGACTTGCACCCCCGCTCTCTATCTCGCTGCGTCAACGCTGAGGTGTTCATCGTTCTCTATCTAACTCCGAGGTATCTTAGAAAGTGATTAGCTGTTGTTTCCCTTTAACTTCCGGTCGGTCCTAAGCTCACTCCTCCATCCCCTCACACCCAACCCGAGAAGGAGAATCTCAACCATTCCCTCACTGTTAGTGACTCCAGAGAGTGGCCCTTAGAGCGACCAATGCTATTGATGATGTAAGGCTAGCTTAATATTTCGAATTCTTCAAACCAAAATTGATATGTTGCGCTTAGATTGGCTTATAAATACTTGTTTGTGGGCGAAATTCCCTTATCCCAACTGCTGGTATACGAAGGAGCGACCCTAGGAGGCCTAGCGTAACATTTACTAGGATTTATAGTGTAGCGTAACATTTACTAGGATTTATAGTGTAGCGTAATATTTACTAGGATTTATAGTGGCTGACCACTTGGTTTATAGATTCAGGGGACTGAGTGAAGTCCAATTGTTTAATTTGTGCAGGCTTTGCAACTTTGAGTTCATTGTACAAAAATCATAAACTACAGCAATGACCCAAGTCCTGCTTCTTGGAGAGACAAGATATTTAATTTCTCTTGGCAAGGGGAAGAGATTTGGTTCTGAATGGGAAAAAGGCATTTTGACCACAAGAAGGACCAGCTATAGAGGATATTTTCTTAGGCAACATACGACATGTATTGCAACTATCGAACAAAAATGCCTGGTTCCTAGTGATAATGGCCATTTATTTGACTCCGCTAGGGAATTCAGTTCTACCTTAGATTCTTCAGTGCGTCAAATATCAACTGATGATTCATCTGAAATGGAGCAAAAGGAACGATTAAGACGGATGAGGATTTCAAAAGCTAACAAAGGGAATGTTCCATGGAACAAAGGCAGGAAACACAGTGCAGGTGGAAATTTTGACATTGTATTTCATTCTAAGTACCATACATGGATGTTTTCTCTTTCATTTGGTATGCTCTAGCTAAGTTTTTTATTACTTGCAGAAACTCTTCAACGTATCCGAGAGCGGACCAAATTAGCTATGCAGGATCCTAAGGTGAAGTCATGTAAGATTTGGTTTAACTAGGAATATCTACATTGAATATCTTGTTTTTTCCCCAACATACTTATAGTTTTTTGTGGGATTTTAAAGTTTTAGTTCTTCAATAATTCCATATGCCATCTATGTGTAACACCCTTTTTATCTACAGTTATGTAGATTATCCGTCTTGTAGTCATGTAACATTTGGTTTAACTACGAATATTTACATTGCATATCTTGTTTTTGCCCTAACATACTTGTAGTGTTCAAAGTATTAGTTCTTCAATAATTCCATATGCTACCTATGTGTAACACCCTTTTTATCTACGGTTATGTAGATTATCCGTCTTGGTCCATTGCCTTACTTAAGTAATTTATTTCGCAAATATTTGCAACCATATAATGATCGACTTCTGCTTCAATAGATTATGATAGATGATGGTAGAACCATTCACTTTTGAACTATGATGAATCTTGTTAGAGATAGCAATTCCGTATGCTTCTAAGTGCTACGTTTGCTTTGAAATCTTCTTACACTATTGTGAAATTTCCCTTTCAAAAAAATATCATTTAACTTGTCTTTAGCAACCAGTTCTTGGACTCTATCAAGTTTGATATTGCATAGTTGTTGGTTGGGTTGTATTTCCGTAGTGTTTTGCATCTGTGAACCATTAGTCTACCTCTACCCAATAAGTTTAAGTAGGATATGTGGCCCTGATTCCTCATAGGCATCCTAAGTGCTCTTGCTAGCTAGGTTTCGGCGTCCGCCATTTAGTTTTGGCCATGTTTCCATGCATAAGAGTTAATATCTTAAGGAGCTTTGATTAAATAGAAACCGAATAATTGTGTTTTCATCATTTTCATGTGGAATTTCTCCGTTACAGTTCTCATCTATTTAATGGCTTGGCTGTTTAGGCCTATTATTTTCAACAATTGTATAGGTTTCGAAATAGATCAGCATTATTTCAAGATCTAGGAGTACGTAAAACCTCCACTTTCCTGTTTTTACCTGCCTAAAGTAAGTATTATCATTACACCCTTCTTTCAAAAAAAAAAAAGAAGATTCCACCTAAAAGTAAGTATTATCATTACACCCCAGCAAGAATGTGGAATGAGCATGGTTATGCTCTTGTATCAGCACATTGGTAATGTTGACAGATATGTCCAACCTGACATAGCAGTTGCTTTGGACAAATAGCACTCTAGAATTCTGTACAGATTGGAAAATACATTCTTTTTCAATTATCTCCCCTACCATCAAAATCATGACTTTGTTAGGGTTCCTGTTCATGCCAGATGCAAGCACTAGAAACTCACTTTCTGATAATTCTTGACAAATGCAAACGCATCTTTTTCTTTTGCAACAATTAACAGACCGTGCTTGCCTATCTTCCCCCCAATTGTCTGTATCCTACACCAGTAACCTGCCGTGGTTTATTGCTCCGAGAACCCACTCGCCTTATATGGCTTTTATGAGGACAGTGGAAAGTTTCATGTGTGAGCATGAGTTTTTATGCGTGAGAAGATGTAATGCTGGAAGCGGAGAGGCTTTAGACATTGTGAAAGAGATTTCTTAAGCAATTTTGAAACTTAGTAGCGTGCTTGTCTTGTCTAGTTCTCAAGTCTAAGTTTGTCCATATTTTCCATTAGTATACATCTTAATTTGATCATTTATAGAGATCAACATTTTCTGTTTATAGCTAAAATCGATATTTTCTGGTGGATTTTTTTTTCTAGGTGAAAATGAAGCTGGTAAACTTGGGGCATGCTCAAAGGTAATTTGTTCTTCTGTTGCTTCTAGATCAAATTTCTCTTTGACCTTGATTGCCATGTCATTGCTCCCTTGATTGACAAGGTGCTCCGATTTTATTTTCTATTGTCATTCTTAGGTATAAAATCTTTAAAGAGTTATGTTACCTATCCATTACTCCTCGACTTCCATGTCAGTACTCTAAGGTGATGTATAGCTCATTTTCTTGGCATGCTTAAATCATGGGTTCCCATGATATGTTTAATCATGTGGGACCCATGATTTTAAACCTGTGTTGTAGCTGAGTTACCCATCACTTTAAGTTGAAGTTAGAGTTCGCACTTAGAGTTGCATGTCATCATTGTACTTAAATTTGTTATTTATATCCGAAAATTTGCCTATTTACCTATTTAGTTTTAAGTAGCATAGTTTTGCACTTCTCTAAACTTACAGTGAGGAAACAAGAATGAAAATTGGAGTAGGAGTTCGGGAGGGGTGGCAACGTCGTCGCAAAAGATTGATGGTTCAGGAAAGCTGCGTTCTTGAATGGAAGTCTATGGTTGCAGAGGCAGCAAGGAAAGGATATGCTGGTGAAGATGGGATGCAGTGGGATTCGTACACGATTTTAGATGAAAAACTGCAAAAAGAGTGGTTGGAGAGCGTTGAGAAGAGGAAGTCAATGCCTAGACCTAAAGGAAGCAAGAGAGCACCCAAATCCCCGGAACAACGGAGGAAAATTTCAGAAGCCATTTCAGCGAAATGGTCTGACCCTGTAAGTATTCTGTGGATATCCTTAAATATAAATTTATACATACCTCTATATATTGCTTCAACTTCTCTAAAATATTACGCACATCATCTGCAATTCAAAATTTGGTGGGAACCGAAAATATGGTATTTTATGGATGATGCACATGTCATTTTTAGAGGTGAAGTTAAGACATATTTAGAGGAGCCTAGCATTGCTCTAATTGTTTTTCGTTTGTAAATTGATTACAGTATGTACGTTTTATTTATACAACAGCACAATTTAAGATCTCCTACTTCTAGGAATATCGTGATCGTGTTGTTTCTGCATTGGCGAAGTATCATGGAACACCAAATGAAGCTGATAGAAGACCAAGGAGAAAGCCTACTGGAGAAAGGCCATCTGTTAAAAGGGAATCCATGTCAAAGAAATCTACAGAACCTAAAATCAAAATTGATACAATTCATTTGAAGAAAATGACATCTACAAAAAAGAGTAACTCTGCTCCTTACCAAGATCCTATGGCAAGCTCAAAGTTGGAAATGATAAAGAAAATAAGAGACCAAAGGACAGCTATGGAAGCTAGAAAAAAAGAAGCAACTGAACGAGCAAAGTAAGCTCATTCTTTAGCATGCTGCATTTTTTTAATTTAATACGTACGTTTAATGGGTACTAATTATCATTGATACTTTTGATAATCAGGCTACTAATTGCTGAAGCAGAGAAAGCTGCAAAAGCTCTTGAGATCGCTGCACTAAAGAGCCCGCTAGCACAGGCTTCGCTTCTCGAGACAAGAAAATTGATCGCTGAGGCTTCACGTTCGCTTGCAAAATTGGAGAATGGGAAGCTTGATCACCAATGCTGTCAGGATGAAAAAGAGGACTCCGTCAATTCATCTGCGTCAGTTAACCAGACGGCGAAAGCTAGTATAGAGAAAGATGGCAATTCTAAGGATTTGATAGTGAATGGAAATCCTGTCTCTCCAAATTGGAATAAACAGGAAAATGCAAATTTTGGCAGACTTGCTTTAAAAGATGTACAGAACGGCAAGGAGCTGAATGCAGATGAAGAAAACTCAGGAGGAACTGGTGGTTATACTCCAATATTCACACAATTGGGACAAGAATGTTGCACAGAATCACATATCAGTTTATCAGTGCCCCCCAGTTCCGTTGTACCAGAGACGGAGGTAAAGCGGCCTCCGAAACCAGAAATGGGGAGCTTCGATTCAACATATGCACCCAAGACGACCAAAAAATGGGTCCGTGGAAGATTTGTTGAGGTAAAAGAGTAAGTAAAGGTTGAGTTCATGTGCAAGAAAAATGATGCAAACTTTAAAGGCGATCTTGAGCTAGATTGTCCCGGTGGAGCATCTATGTTAAAGAAAACAGTCCTACGGCGGATGTTCATAGGCTAGTTCTAGCCTATATAAGATTCCGGGCCGCTCCGCCCATCACAATTTGATTTTTAGGTTGTATGCCCGGTTTCTTGTTACATGGCCGGGGGCCATTGCCCCCTATTACCGGAAAAACAAGCTTTGTACATACTAGATGGAACTAGTTGCTCATTGCAATATAACTTTAGATGCTTAAATTAGATCCAAGAGTCCTACGAATTAACTTCAGAAGTCTGATTGTAGCTGTTATTTTTTCAATATTCAATGACTTCAGAAATTGGGCCTAGTGTCATGTTTTCTGGCTGAGTAGCTCTTTATAGTAGTTCATTTATAACCAACGTCCGCCATGTCCCTTGCTGGATCCCCACGGATCCGGCACAGAGCTGGTGTCGTTCTAGCTGAACGATTTTTTTTTGGATCGAGTACTAGATATGTTCCTTGCGTGAGGAAGATGAAGGGTACTGTTCAACAGGTAGCAGCACGCAACTCGTTATGTCGCATCGCGCGCTGCGATACATCTGCGGCGTCCCTTTTTTTTATTTTTTAATTATTTTTTATAATTTAAATATCTAAAAATATAAAAATAATATAGATTGACACGTATTGAGTTTGAAATTTATCGAAATTCGGTTCGGCACAGCATAAAAAACCTTGTCTCTAGCCTAATTCTAAGCCAAAAATATGTGTGTATGTTATTTACATGTGAAGTGAAAGTTTATCTAAGTTAATATATTATATTTACCTCAACTTCTGCAATTTACCTGAACTTCGACCAATAAATTTGATGCCAAAACTTTACAAATCGAGTATTTCGTGTTCTCTGCAGAGGCAATTTTCATCCTACAGTGCAGTTTTTCAGTTAATTAGCATTTAAGAAAATTACTATCCACCCCCCATCTTAAACTATAAAACTTACTAATCAACCCCTCCCCCATCACATCTCCATCACATCAACCATAATTACCAATTTCAACTGCATTCGGACAAAAATACCCCTAACTATTTAGATACCGAGGTCATCTATTTAGAAGCATTTTTTGAAAAATTTTGAACATGAAAGTTGTAGATCTCGCCGAGATATACAACTTTCATGTTCAATTTTTTTTCAAAAACATGCTTCTAAATAGATTGTCTTTTGAATATCCGCGACTGTATTCAGCGGATTTCGGACTCCGAGAGTCTACACTTGGCCCCAGAAAAACACAATATTTATAAATATTTTTTGGAAAAACTTTCAACATGAAAGTTGTAGATCTCGTCGAGATCTACAACTTTTATGTTAAAATTTTTTCAAAAAATGCTTCTAAATAGGTGTTTTCGATGTCCGAACTGATAAGACATACGAGAATATTTTCGTCCAAAATTTTTTGAAACAGTAAATGGAGGGCCTATAAGTAATAGGGTGGGCTGATCAGTGAAAATGAAAAATTGGGGGGGCTGATAAGTAAATCTCCCTTAGCATTTTTGGGCCATCCGTCAACGTCGTTATTATCATTTTAAAAGCTGTAAACATACATGACCTGTTTTCGCTTTTCACCTTAAGCGCTATAACCTGTTTTCGCTTTTCACCTTAAGCGCTCTAAACAAAGAATGAAAGTTAAATAAATGCTAAAAATGGAATATCTTATTCGAAGTTTGAGCGGTTTTAGCAGAACGAATGTAGAAATTGAGGGGTTATGATAATAATTGTATTCAACCACCTAAAACAGAAGCTAAAAAAAATGTCTGCACCACCCGCACTCTACAGATTAAGTCATGATAGTTATGGCAGTTTATTTTTAAAGATCCCCAATCCAATATCATTGAGAAATATCATAAGAAAGGGGAAAAGAATAAATAAATCTGAAATTATGCAATGTCTTGGCAATGATGTAAGATTAATAACTTTGCATACTATCTTCAGATAAACAGATAAACAAACAAAATATGATGAAAGACTCCTGTGATGAAGCTGTGAATAGAGAATGGTGTATATCTGTAGAACTTCAAAATCATGCAAGTTCCTCTCTTAAAAAATCATCATACGAACTTTTCTCTTAACTATTTCAGATTTCGTATACGCAGAACTTGTCTTAAAGCAAACAAAACATGTCTATTTCTGATCATGTCATAACCGAATTTAACAGTCAGAAGAAACATTGCTTTATTCAAGTCTACAGGAAGGTCATAATTGTTAAATGGCCTTAGTACTGCGACTTCACTAGGATGTCAAAAATCAAGCAAAAACTTATTCTATTTCTAAGTAATACGGCCACCTTCGCATATCAATTGTTTTCAACATTTTCAATAGACCTAAAGACTAGGTAACTTTGTTTTTGCCAATAATTATTCTAGAGTGATTTGATTACCATCATGCAGCAATAAAAAAGACAATCTCAAAGTTACTTCTTTGATTTTGAGAAACTACTCATCATTACTTATTTGATTTTTTTTTTTTAAATATGAAAATATTAGACATCCTATAATCATCAGTAGATAAACAGATAAATCTCAGGCCACAACAATACGAGGAAAAAACAGTACAACAGTGGCATATGCTCAATTTTCCTGCCTTACAATAGCATGATTCAATAATCAAATAAGCAGCACAAGAATATGAACAAGAACCTCACCAGCAACACACAAACCAAATTTAGTGTCTGTCTTGTGATTCCCTGCCGTCACTGAAGTCAATCTCTTCCATTGCTGTTGCTGCTTGGTGGTTGATGTTGAGATGGTGTGATTAGAAATTCATAAGTTTCCATACA
The DNA here is from genome assembly GCA_002076135.1 of Xerophyta viscosa. NCBI lineage: Eukaryota > Viridiplantae > Streptophyta > Magnoliopsida > Pandanales > Velloziaceae > Xerophyta > Xerophyta viscosa. The sequence continues at coordinate 1,450,804 of MJHO01000011.1, forward strand.
ACATTTTGATTTCTATTTAAGTCTTGGTTCTATTATCAGTTTTTTTTTAATATTCAGGAAAATCTCGTTGCCAGGCTATTCGAGGAGTCAGCCGACATACTAAATTCTGGTGATACTTTTTTCTTCTAAACCATCAAACTTAGGTTCTGAACATAATGTGATGGCTTAAAAGTTTTTTCTAACAGCACTAAGTACTGCTCACCTCAAGAAAGACTGGGTTTTTGAACAAATATCGTTCACAAGCCACTAGTGAAGATAGTTGCTAGTAGTCTACTACATGGTACTTTACTGTATTGTAGTCGCTAGCCTACCAATCTACTAGTAGCTACCTATCTATCACAATGCGTGTTAGAACACCACTAGCTGCGTAATAATCTACTGCATTGTAATATGTTCATAATAGCTGCATGAACAATAGCTGACAGGTGAATAACAGCATAACAAAGCTGCTAAGACATATGATAATTCAGCTACTTAAGAAAATAAGACAGACATTCCAAGACAAATATGTGTATTGTTCGAAAGTACTCCTTAATATGCTTCGATATTAGTACTTGAGAACAATCCAGCTATATATATATATATATATATATATTATATTGTAGAACTCAGAAGAGGGGTTATGTTAGTCGAGTCTACTTCCAGGTCACACACATTGGCCATTTGTACTGCGTTTTAATTAGGTTGTCAAACCTCAAGCGGCAAGATAATTATATTTCAAATGGTAAGATCACCTTAGCATATCACCTGTTTTCAACATCTTTCAGTAGAAATAAAGATTAGTTACTATGGCACTACACTACCACAGGTATATTGACTACCGTCACGCAGCCATCATAGACAAGCTCAAAATTATTTATCAGATTTAAACATTGAAATTAGTGGACATATAATACTCAACAAAAAGATAGTAGAACAATCTCGGGTCACAACAAATAACAATACATCATGGAAACAAAAAAAAATAATAAAGTACAACATGCTATGTATGTTGAAATTCTTGCCTTCAGATAGCACGATTCAAGAATCAAACAAGACGCACGAGAATCTGAACAAGAACCTCACCAGCAATGCACAAGACAAATTACAGGAGAACGCTCTACAAATTCCAGAACACCTCGAATTTACCATAGCCGTCAGCATTTGTTGATCCCATCTTTACAATCCCTAGTCAAGTTATTGAATGTCTCCACCCTAGTCTTGGCCCTGTAGAACACCTCCGTATCCACTGCCACTCTCATATATCCATCAAATTCTACAGGAGTCCCACCATTTAGATTCATGGTCTCATTATACCACTCACTCGTGTTTCCCCACAACTCCTTGTAATCATCTAGCAGATGCACCTTATAGTGTGATCTCAGCTTATCAAAATAGTTGTAAAAAGGCTCATTAGTTGCAATATATAAATTCCTCCATTCTGGAACCACTTTAACCAGTTTCTCAACCAATGCCTCGGGAGATGTGTCAACATCAAGATTAGGCCATAATTCTTTATTCTGAGCCTTCCACCCCCTAACAACATGCACCGAATCATAATCCCACTCCATCTTCCCGGCAATCTCACTCACAATGTTCATCAGTCTCTTAGACTTCCAAATGGCTAACCACGGCCGTTGGATGAACTTTGCTGCCCGTCCTTCGCAAACTCTATACCAGTAATTCTCAGGCTCTGCCCCCTCAAATTGCCTCCAAATAATCGTGCTACGGTCTCTTTTAAGCTGCATCGGTGTAATCTTATAAGTGGGCACTTTTCTTACGGAAATTTTTCCCCTCTTGATCTTTTCTGATTTCTGCCAATCACTCAGAAAATCGTGTTCCTCCACGACCGAGGCAGATTCTTTTAAATGTTCAAAATCGAAATAAAATCTGAAATCCTTCCCCTCTTCATCTTTCCAACTAGGATTGTATGCTCCGGACAAACAAACACTAAGATCAACGACAAATGTGCGGTTAAGATACTGAGCTTCGCCAAGCCCACACAAGAAACTCCAAATATACTGGTTCATGCTCTTGCAGTAATCACCACCTCTTGAATAATAGAGATACTTTCCTTTCTTAAAATTCGATTCAAGAATTACTGGAATCGTATCATTGATCTCACTATCCTTGACTTCAGGAGCGGCCGGAGCCCTCCGCTTCGACGAACCCGAGGCCGGAGGTTTTTTAACAGGAGCTGCATTAACTCCAGATCGGAACTTCCCAACTGAAGTAACATCAAAAGTGCAATTTTCACCAGGAGATAGACGAAATCTTCGGTAATCAAGGTACCGCCGCCATGATTTCTCGCGGCGGTTACGGAATCGCCACGCAATATCGCACTCATTGGACTTAGATCCGCTCACTGGCAATCCATAGCTAACGAATATGATCGATTTCCTGTAGAACGCTTTGCCGTAATTGAATCTCTTAATCGAAGCAAGAACCCGCGGATCCGAGCAATTGATTTGCGCAGTATTTGAATTCAAATCGCAGGAAGATACGTTGACGGCAGCATTGACTGAAGCAGAAGGTAGCGGCGAAGTGTCATTGTTGACGGCGGTCAAGACGGCGACGTCTTCGCCAGTGGTGATGACAGAGTCGTCGGTGGCGAAGGTGGAGTTGGGGAGAGTGGCCGAGAGAGTGTGCGTCAGAGCGCGGGAAGATTGGAGCCACGGATCGGGGGGCTGGTAAGTCACCGCCATTACAGTGAACACAAGAACAGTGAGGACGAAGAAGCTAAAGCACACATTGCTTATCGCTTTGATTAGCTTCTGCACCAGCGGTGGAGGCGGCGGCGGAGATGATTCGCCGGCGCCGTCCACGGAAAAGTCGCTGTCTCTCATTGCTGCTGCTTTCTTGGTGGTGGTGGGTGCTGAGATCTGGAGATCTGGTAGATTAGAAATTCAGAATTTGGAATACATTGATTTTATTCCAAATTTAATTTCGATTTCCGCTCTCGTGGCTCTCTAAAATTTCTCAAATTGACCCGAATTCTACTCTGATATGATCTTTCTACTCTTGATTCATCATGCTGGTGAGAGTGATCTTTCTACTCTTGATTCATCAGGTAGGTGAGAGTGATTTTCGTTGTGTCGGCGAGTGGATCCGGTCACCGCTCCCTTGTTTACAATTTAGAAATTTACATAGACGAAGAAACAGTAATGCGATTACCGCAGGTGGCCGGATCGCAAGTAGGGCGAACTTCGCTCGTGCTCCAATCTCGTGTGCTGGGGGAGGAATAAGACTTTGAAGCCTAATTTTTACATCCTAGTATCCTACTCATTCACCAGTTTCTAAACTGTTATTTTTAAAATTTCTTATATATATATATATATATATATATATATATATATATTATACCTGAACTTATATATGCTAATTTTATAATTTTTTTGGTGGTTAATAAGATAACTAGTAAAATATACACTATGGTTATTGGGAGAGGCACTAAAATACCAACTGTGCATGGCTTTATTATAGAAGTATTATACGTCTCTAATTTTTATCTCTAAATAAATTCATATGGTGAAATGATTTAATATTTAATACATAATATGATAGATAATAAGATAAAATTTAGAGATACATAATATTGCTCATTAATATTTAATTAATACCTTCTATGAACTTTTACAACAGTGTGTTATGTTATTTTAAACTTAATTATTATGCGCTTAAGCTTATCTTTGTTTTTTAGCACTGCACGTCAATTTGTCAGGACAGCTAATAACAAAAAATCTGATATCTTATATTATATATCACGTAGAAAAAATGGTTAATTAATGAGCAAAAATACAATTCAAGTTGGGGCATACAATGAAATTAATTAATTAAAAAATAGATATTTATTAATAAAAAGCCATTTTGCCACAATCTCTATTCGACGACGATTTCAAGAGAGATTAAGTTAATAAATTGTAGTTATCGTCTTTCCAAAGATAGAAAAGAAGTAATAATCATCAGCTCATAATTTTCTTTCCAGCAAATTTTACTAGCAAATAAATCTGTAAATATCAAAATTTACTTGTAATAATCTAAAATACTTGTGCTCCTAATGTCGCTCCAGTTATAGGCTTATAGCTTTTTCCCTGTGTACAAAGATATTTGTACAGTTTAACCCTCGGGATAGGTATAAAGCTTGAAAATTAGGTGGAGAAAGAGAGATGGTACATACTTTGCGATCACATTAAAATCTACAATTTTGTAGTTTAAATTTTTTTTTAAAAAATACTTAAAAATAGGCATAACTTAACGATGACTACATAAACCGTTGTAAAGTCTCTTTCAACAGCTGGTAAGCCATCAGTTCCTTTTTTTTTAATAAAAAGAAAGAAAAAAAAGGCAATTAGTTAAGATGTCATCAATAGCCATCCTATGACTTAAAAATAACAAAAGAATTTTGACAAAAAACAACATAACAAAAGAGTAATTACTAACCGGTGGACCACTCTTTTCCACGATTCTACTATCAAATCCGTTGATTCAACTCAAAAGATTCAAATTTTAGCGGGACAGTCATCAGCAAATTCCCAGTTGAACCGTAAGTCCGGTCTGGGTTCAAAATTTATCCAGCTGTGTCCAAACCATTTCAATGATTCATACTATCCACGGGCTTGAAAGTTTAAATTTATCCAGCAAATTTATATACTCGCATCCATGTGCTGATATAAACTTGACAAATGTTTCAGGATTTATTCAAGTACTAAATAATACAGTGAATATATGTCCGGTTTCCTTTGCAGAATAATCCACGTATAAATAATACCTAACTGCAAAGAAAATTCCACAAAAGCTCGGGTCATTTACTTTTGACAGAATGGTTGTCTCGTTTCCCCCCGTCATACCCATTATCGTTCCGTCAAAGTTATAGTAATCGAGGATCATATAGCATCCTTCATCTTATTTCAAATATATAAAAACAAAAATCAGATATCTGACTATTGCTATTCACCAGGCCCTAAATGGGCTAATCAATTCCAACTATATCCCGAACAATATTGAGAATATGTGGTGGTATATGGATGTCATCTCCCTCCAAACATTTTCAAGTCATTTTGGCTTTGACAAGTGCTATTTCTCCATTATCAACTTAATATGCTCCACATATTTTTGAAACTTTTAAAACAAAACCACAACCAAAAGGAAATGATACTAAACATAGAGACCCATGGCCTGCACGAGCAGTGTTGGTCAAACTCAAACAGCATGAGCAGAATCTCGTCATTCTAAATGGCGATAACGCTACCGTGGCGACTATACAAACACGCATGCCACGATAGCACCCGCTCACCATTCTAAATAACGAGCGAGTTTTATTTTTAAAAATTTATTAAAAATAATTTTATATTTATAAATATTATTTAAAATAATATTAGATTAAAAAATTCCATAAATATACCACAAAAGTCGTAACCAGTTACCATAGATGTTCGGGGCCATAATATAGCTGTTTCATCATTGTCAATAAATGTTTATATATCCAGAAATATATACAAAAGATGTTTCCAAAGATAACCTTTGGCAAAAAAGATCAAATTATCAGCAAAAAAATCGAACAACAGACCTAACTTCTAGGTTAATTCATGTACCGTATTAATGTCATTGCAAATACTCAGAGAACTTTCTTTTGATAAAAAAATTTAAAATAAAATGAGATGAAGATAAAATTATTTGAGTGCATAGTAATAGTATACACTCAAATAACACCATAAATGTACACAGAAAATTTTTATAATAACACCGGCACAAGATCAAATAATACTATGGTCGGATATTATTATATTTTAAAGTGCCGTTATCTTATATGGACTACAGTGTTTAAGATTTTAGAAGTGGCTGAAAATGATATTTAAGTGTGTAAGATAAATTTTTTTGAAGTAAATAGCTTGTCAGCTATTGGATGTTGTCCTTAAATCTGTAATAGTTAGTATAGTTTCAACAGGTAAAAATTTGGCTCATTGACCCAGCAACATCAACTATTTCGAATATTAATTCAAACCAACAATTCCTCTCTCTCTCTCTCTCTCTATTCCTCTCTCTCTCTCAATTCCTCTCTCTCTCTCTCTCTCTCTCTCTCTCTCTCTCTCTCTCTCTCTCTCTCACAACAACAACAAAAACACACACACACACACACAAAAAAACCAACTCATACCACCACCTACAGGTAGAAGTTCATAGCAGAATCCCTTGTATACTTCAATAAATTTGCAAAACAAACAGAAAATGGTCTTTATTTTCAATTATCAACTAGTTGCCTTACATTGGCCATCTTTCGAAAATACAGATAAATTACAAGATTTACGCATTACATTTCCCGTAAAGTTCCTGGCCAAGAAGTTGTTCCCCAAGTTAATTCAAAATTTGATATATTCAGCTCTTAAGTTATACTATAGACCCAGTACACGTACCTAGTGTGCTCTTACCTTTCAAGCTAGTACACTAACAAGCTTGATATTTAGCAAAGAAACCTGACTGGATATAGGAACTATACGAAAATCCTTACATATCTCAACACTATGAAAATCTTACATATCAGCAGTTAAGTCACCCTCTAACACTAGAACATTACAAGATTAGACACACGGATAGAAATGAAGAAGATGCTTTGTACCTCTAAATTTGAACTCTAAAGAAACTCTTGACATTAGGTTGACACAATTCCCCTATGTTAAGAATGTATGACGGAGGATCTATCATTCGAAACAATGTACTGGCAGATTATTCCACCTTATATTATAGATTTCATTAGAGTTAATTTAGAGGTCCTAATATTGCACAAAAATGAATAGAGAGCATGACAAGCAGAACACTGACTAGGAAGGGTTGGTCGACCGAGAATCCCTAAAGACTGAGGATGCGCCTCCAGACGCTGCTGGAGATGGGGAAGATACAACAAACTGGGCATTAGGGACTGAAATGGAAGACACACTGGTTGTATGGCCGTGATGTGCAACCGGTGCAAACCGTGAAGGACTAGCTGTAACACTTCCCATGAGCATGCTGGATGATGTTTGACCGTGTCCAGTAGCAAAAGGGCTTCTTGATGTATGAAGGGCCTGAGTAAATAAATATGAGTGAGTCAGAATAATGTCCAGAAAGCATGTCGCAGAAAATATAGATGTTAAAAGGCAACATGATGAAAACTAATACTCTACTAGGAGTTATTTATGGGCATATCCAATAAAGCACCAGTTTGTTTTACAACTAGCACTTCTGTTGTTTTGATGTCAGTGGGATGAACATTCCCCAAAGCAGTAACAGTGGAGTCTTATTCCACTATAAGCTTAAGTTCAAACAAGTAAAAGCAGTCAAGCACCACCTTTGAAGAGAGTAGAAAGGGAGAGACCATCACGAGCAATCAAGCTGCAAGGGGCTGCCCATCCAATAGTAACAGCCCCATCCAAAGCAGCCAACATATTTATGTGTGAAGGAGTAGAGTTTTGGTAGAAGTAGAAATTATTTGAGATTTGTTAGATAAGATAGTAAAGTTGTGGTGGAATTTGAAGATGGTATGACGATTTGCTATCTATTGTCTCCATATTGTTTGGAGAATGTTTAGTTTGTTAAGAGTATGGTCGACCAAAAGACCTTAGCCCATAAATCTTCGTGCACTTGTATTCTTTGACAGACAATGAGTTATTCTCCGAAAAGGGTGCACGACTTCCAGTCAGATTCTGGTGTGCCAAAGACCTTGTAGGCCAAACACAGTGGGATAAAGCCTTGAAGTCTTTTCAGATGCTCGAGTGTCTTTACTCTTCATATTGCACAGTATTGGGAGATGATAAATAGAAACATAGTTTTCTAGATAGTTTCTATTACACAGACCATATTAAAGCATGTGAATCTTGCAATAAGAACCTGTACATTCCAAAAAAAAGATTAAACATAAAAATTTAGACACTCTAATAAACATTAATAAGTGACTAATATGGTCAAAGTGCACAAACTGGAAAGGAACATCCCAATGAAAAGGAAAACAAACGTGTAGGATACAATACTTACTGGATTTTGTTGAAATGGGCTAGTTATGCCCCTTACAACAGTAGACGCTGCAGAAGGAGATATGTGGGTAAAGTGGAACTGGCGTGATTGGGAGTTGTTAGAAGCATCATCTGATTCCGCATTAGTATCATTGCAACAATTTACATCTACAGTTAGTTTGGGAGTAGGCCTGGCAACAGAGACCCCATCAACAACAGCCTCCCCTTGTAATGGAATCACAGGACGAAAACCTGACTGCTGAACGTTTCTTCTCTTGATTTCCTCCTCAGCATTCAGAATCTGTCGGCATTACCATACATTAGTCGAGTGCCAAAAGGTTAATAGAATAAGGTTACCTTTCAATGCGTATCAGGAATTGTAAAGTTTAAGATGGAATAAGCTCCAACAAAAAAAAAAAAAAAAAGAATATTTCCAATTATAAATATTTGACCACAATCTTAACTTCCAGGAAGATAGCATTCCATCAAATGAACTAGCTAAAATGGCAAGCCAAGACATAAAACTCAAACAGGACAGAAGCTTAACAATAAAGATTCCATTGCCTACAGTGCTACACCATGGATAGACAATGGATAAATCAATTTTCATGGGATGAGTACATAACCTACTTCAATGCAAAGAAGTTCTGTTTTTTGGGGTAGCGCAGTGTTTAAAAGAGTGTAAGGTGCTAAAGGCAGAAAGGGGGCCTACAGTCTAGCTGTAAGCTGAAGGCGAAGGCGTCCACAGCGATGTAAGGCGTAAAATGTTTAAAACGATGTAAAGCGCACTAAAGTAATTTAGGGGGATCCTTCAGCCCAGTCCTATGCCAAAGGCGAATGTGCGCGTCTTAGCAACATGAGGCGCAAATATTCATTAATATATCTTCACGATGTGTCAAATAGTTTGTCAAAAACTATGTCAAACACTCATGAAACGCACTTAAACGATACATATTCTAGTTAAAATAGCAATATTCATCCAAAAAGCTACACAACGCACAAAAAACAAAAGATTTAGACAGTGTTATAAATGAATATAATGAGCACCCGGGCGAGCGTTTTGCTTATATGTAAGAAAATAATGAGTTAAGAACAATGTGCCATTTTTACCCTTCTCTTTTAAGGGTTGAAAAAAACTTAAATGAAGGGTAAAAAGTAAAAACAATGAAAGAAAAATATAAATGCTTGAGTTATCAAGTTATTACACGACTTGGTATATGCCAAGTATAATCAAGTACTTGAGGCTCGATATGATTTACGAGATGTTATTGATTATATTCAATTGTATGATATTGATGATAGCAATGAATGGATAGTTGGAGAGATGGTGCCAATACATCCAATGCAGAAGATGAATTGGTTTTTGAGGATAACAATTTGACTTGGGGAGATGTGGCAAGGGCAAGTAGAGCAGGTTTAAGTAGAGCAACAAAGAGTCATGCCCAGGTACAATATCAAAAAAGTAAAGGAAAAGCAAAGTCTTCGAACTTAAGGGATGAAGAGATTGAAGAAGAAACTAACTCGGAAGACTCTAAAGAAGGGATTAAAGGTTATCTATCCAATGATGGTGAAGATTAATGTTTAGATGATGCAGAAAATACTTTTGATGAAGAATATGATTAGATAATTCCGTATTTGGTTATATTTTGCTTAGTTCTCTTTTTGGACATTGAATGGTAGTAGGTTGAGTAACTTTATATTTTGAAATTTGTTGGAATGTTTAATATGCATATGTTTTTTTTTGGAATGTTTATATTTTGTTTTATTTTGTAAGTTCTATATTATTCTGTATTTATGTTATGAAACTATTTGACATACATCTTATTTATTGAAACCCTTGAAGAATTTAAGGTATGATGTTATATTAGTTTCATTATTTTTATCTTATTCTAGTTCTATATTCATGATAAACTTGCATTAGCGCTTCATGGCGCTCGCCTTGGTGCCTCGGCCGTTTTGAGACCTTGGCGCCTTAGAGCGCCTTTCGCCTTTAATAACACTGGATTAAATATATAATTTTCAGATGATTCTTAAATGCCTTTTTTAACAACCAACTAACATTACCTCATTTCCGCCAACAGCATGGAAGCCTCCATTGTCCTTTTTTTTTCCTTGTCTAAAGGGTTGCTTATTACATCTAAAACTTGAACTAGCTTCTCTTCCACTTGCCTTCTCCCTAGCTTCTTAAATGGATTTTTCTTCATCAACTCCAACATTAGTAGCAATTTATCTCCAGTTGGATCTGCAATATCTTTCAATTTGATTTTTGTTCTCATTTTTCCAACCACTACAGTAAGCCGTGTGTCTTTTGCATCAGTCTTATAAAAAACACGCCTACGAGCGCCTCATGCGCATAGAGCACCTTGTGCATATTTCATGTGCTCCACTAATATCGCCTTGCCTTGGAATAAGAAAAGCACCGCACCCCTTGATTGCACCTTAGGTGTTGCCTAGATGCGCCTCAGGTGCACTTTTTAAACATTGGACTACAATTCCATAAATAAAATATATCCATTGGGCAACAAGTTCTCACTTTTTAATATTCATGTACTCAATTATTTATTTCCTAACATTTTCAAGATGAAGTGCAGACTACAAGCCTCTGTATCACAATAACTACAGCAAGATGTTTTCTTAGTCTAAATACTCCTACTCGTGCTACTTCGACAAAATTGATCAGCATGTCATTTTTCCTTCATTTTGCTGCTACTTCTTACTAAAATATGCACCTTTTGCGCCTCGCGCTTGTGTGTCAGGAACACTTTCCTTACGCTTCAGTTAAAACAGCTGGCCTTGGTGTATAAAAAACATTGGACCAGCGTCTTGCGCCTTAGGCACGCCTCAGGTGCACTTTTTAAATATTGTAGGGGGATGGATGTATGTTCACAATGACTTTTCAATAATATTAACAGTTGTTTGTTGACTATGTGAGTTCGTGTTGGTAGATTGATACCCAGAGTTGTTCAAAAGCAGTTGTATCTTTAATTTATTTTCCTTAAGTGTTTCTGTGTTGTCTCCGACATTCACTGTTTGGTTGCCTATGTGAGTTCGTGTTGCCTCTGTGAACTTTTGTGCTCGTATGCTCGTGGGCCTTAGGTGTTGCTTCTTCAGGCCAAGAGTCCCAGAGACAGCCGCCTCCTCCTAGGTGGGGCTTCATACATCTTACCCTCCATACTTCCCGGCCAAGCGGGACTTATCACTAAGTTGATGTTGTTAATATTGTTATAAGGGATGGATCTATTCAGTCCATATGCAATAGGAACCTGGTTAACATGTTTGGCTATGAAGAAGGCATTCAAGAGAGGGAAAAAAAAAAGAGGAAGCAGAAATCTCTTGACATTGCCTAAGGTATTAATTGTATAGATATTAACATATGCCAAAAAAAAGGTAAAGCTAATTTGTACGTCCTTTTTCCCAGCACGTTCCTAGCATCATCTTTCGACTTACTTGTTCGAAGAACGCCACCTTTGTAACTTTGTTGAAATGTCTTACAAATTTATGTTATTCTAATATATACTCAATTTATGTTACAATCCCAAAGAAATGGTTCCCAAACATACTCGAAACCAAATGACAGCAATCGAAATAGATGACTCCAATTCACATTTTAGTGTCTAATTCATCCAACCAAACATGGCACTAGTCAAGTCTAAACAAGGTTTAGACCACCCATTTACATCAACATTTTGAACAGACCATGAAGCCCAACAAGTAGATTGACCAATGTTAAGGCTTTGACTCAATATCAAGGGCAGAATGGTAGGACATTTGCAAAGTATACAAGACATGTAGCTAGAGTCAAATGAAGGCTGATTACAGAAGTGAAAAGATATTACCTGCTTCAGCATTTGCACAAGATGGTGTTTTTTTTCATTCAGAATATGTAATTTGTTCTCCAATTCTTTTTTCTTTTCCTCCTTTTCACCAGCAGAGTCATGATTTTTGTTGACCTGGAACATCCAAGTGAGTTAGATAATGATCATAAAGTTAGTAAGAAATATCTTGGAATGTAACGAATCTGCATGTATCCAACAATGCTTACTGTACAAATACTTGGACAAATATGCTATTGGAAACATTCTGAATAGTACAGTCAAGGTTAAGACTTACCATGAAGAAGAATAACTAAAAAGAGGTAAAACACAAGAACGATGTCAAGATTTTAGCGGCATATCACACACGCTAATAGTTAACCAAAGAAAACACAAACCAGATAAAAGTGGGGTACACACAAAGATTGAATACTTAATAAATGCATCCTTAATGCCAGTTGTCAAATTAGATAAAATTTGTAAATACCCTGTGGACTCTTTGTGGCTGTTTCCAGCTCCACTGTGCCTTTTCACCTATTTACAAGTTACACGCACCTACCATGCCCAGTTGTAAGGTCAAACCCTACTAAAACTTAGTTCTTGACTTCATGTTTATGATCTGACCGTGAGTGGAGTGTCCTCGGTCGGTGTAGGATCTATCGAATTCAAAGGTGATTGGCAGTGTATGTTCTGAAATTCCTGCCGCAAGCTAAGAAGATTGGCCGGCTCGTCTTCTTAGCTGATTGTGAGGATAAAAAGATAGATGTGGAAACAAATAGAAAAATTCTACCTATTATTCCTTGCAAACTATTAAACATAAAACAAGACAACTCGTATTCCTACTGGGTGTAGGAGCAGTCTCACTCACAATAGCCAAACAGTTGGCTAGCACTACTCTCGGCTTTAATATAGTCTTAGACACCCTCATAATAATAGCTAATGACTCTAGGCCAATACTTATTACAACAAGAGATGTATATAGTAAGCTATCTAAAATAAACACAATTGACAAGGGGCGCACATGAGCACTCGTGCTCGGGCATGAGCTCCCAGGGTTGGGTAGGAATACCTATGGTTGAGCATGAACACCTAGGGTTGGGCACGAGCACCCAGGATAGGGCATGAGCATGTAAAGGTCGGGTACGAGCAACACGGAGTCAATGGTAACAGCTTGGCCTCACGAGGTCCTCATGGATCAAGCGTCCCATGCAGCTCATTAGTCCAAAATGAGTCGTGAAAGAAAGAAGGGAATGACCTAGCTGTGTCTTCCCTTGTATACCACTCCGCCTTGGAGGCAACTTCGCCTTTCTCTCTAATGCGGAGCCTCTCTTGCTGGAAATCTGCTTTTACCCAACATCCATGAGTCTCCTGGATCATGAGGAAGGCTGGACATTTTTGTTATCTTCTTCTTGGGTTGTAGCGAATCAAGTCTAACCTTGACCTTCCGAGGATCTACATGTATCTGGTTTTTTTCCCTTAGAAACCAACACCAAGGGTGGTCTGCAAGATCTGGAGCTTGACTGGAGTATTCCTTGCTTAAGCAACTCTTTTACTTGGGGTCTTGTAATATCTTCTTACCAACAAAGAATATCGACACAAACTTCCGCTTGAAAGAGGTTCTTCCTCGACCAACTATATAGCATGCTCCATGCATGGTGAGGAGGCAAACCACGACATTCTTGGCAGAGGCCTTTTTACAGCCCTACAATTTTCTTCACTTCTAATTTTTGTACATCTTTAAGTTCCTTTGGCACCAAATCGGAAAGGTTCTCTGGTTGGAACACCTCTTGTGTCAAGAGCACCATCCTGTATACCCATACATTCACCAACTGCTTCACTTGTGCAACCGTAACAAGTGGTGCGGATTGCATATGCTTCATGCTTCTAACAAGTTATTCTTATCCGTCTTTCCTATATATCCCCCTTCCCCCTTTTCTGCCTATTCTACCTATGTAATAATCTTTGACATATTGTCCTTATTCCCTGTTAGCTACAAAACAATCTTTTAAGCTTTCCAGAAACAAAAGACTAACATCGCTCCCTTAACCACAACTATTTGAATTACTGTCAGCACAACCTTTAATGCATCCATATATAAGTTGTCAGCATATGGAATAAATGGCTATGATACACGATACGTGCATGTCCATTCACCAAGCACAATAATAATGTTGTTGGTCAGTAGAGCTCTTCAAGAAAAAGGTTTATTGTCAAATTCTAATATAACAGATATAAAACAACTTCTCTAAGACACCATTTAGATCAATCTCATGCAACATGTTTTTGAGAAATAGTAAAATAATGAACTTGCGAAACCTATAACCATAACCATCTGTTTTCCAATAATGTAGGATTTTGTTCCAATGAAAGACTTTTTAAAACCCACCTGAATTCGATGAATCTATGCAATTCTGAAAGGAAATTCAGGAAGACATAATTCATGGAATGCCATACTTGATTGTAAGATGTCAGTGCAATCACCAAATTTAGACATCAATGTGGCTACATGAGAAGTATTAAGTATATAATCAAAAGGCTGAGAAGTATATAATCAAAAGGTGAACCTTCGTACCCTAGGTTCTGGTCAGTAAATCAACAATATTTGGACGGTGATAGGGCATATAAAGGAGAAACGCCTAATGAAAAGGTTAAACTAACATAGCCTAGGTTCTGGTCAATGTATTAAAAACACACCTCTAAATCTGAAAAGCTATTAAACAACCTCAACTTTTAACTTTGCAAAATGATCCATGAGCTTTCAGAATAGAAATGATAATAAATAACCAAACTGCAGGAAAATGAGGTTGTTTTTGTTTGGTTAAAGATGAATGCACCTGTTTCCAGGGAGAAAAAGGAAAATAAGAACGTTGCCCTCTAGAAAACCACCAACCTCATACTAACATATATTTGATAAATGCATTGTACCTTAAAATAGAATTTAAATATCTAAAGTGTAAGGGAGTCGACCACACGACATTTTAAGTGCATTAAGAGTTAACTTGCATCGCAAAAAATTTCCCAGTCTTGAACTCTTGACCTTATTGTCAGTTCCAGTTCAGCACATATCATTACCATAAATCTGTTAAAGAATGTTTATTAAACATGACTTAAGATTAAAGAATGCAACTGTCAAACATATTTTTTACATTAAAGAATGCAACTGTTTTCATTTCAAACATGTGGTGCTGACACATCACTTGGGCGATTTCAGATATCTATAGATTCTCTCTTACTCTGTGCAAAATCTTTTCCACCCTTGAACTCTTCACCTGTGATTAGTTCATCCTCAATGCATAATCAACTTATCTTAGAGTTACTAAAGATTGCGACTGTCTTAAAAAAGTGAATGCTAGAGTCATGATATTCCACAATAAATTGAAAATTAAGTGAATGCTAGAATTTTCAACCTTGACAAGCGACCCAATGCTAATGCAATTTTCTATCAGAAAACAAAAGGGGATCACATCCCAAGAATCCGAATTCAATTGATTAAAATGTTGGATTCTTGCCGAGCGCGGCTAGTTCAACTGGATGGGAGGCGCCTCATGAAGCGTCACTATCCAGGTTCAAGTCCGTGTGGTGTGAAATCCCTCGCAGGATTTTCTAAAAATCCTCTGTACCACATGGCAGGAGCTCCCGTTCATGGAAGGCCTGTACTCAGATCCCAGAGCGTCGGTCGGGGCTGGGCGTGGGAGTTTTCCGCGAGTTTGAGGTCCCTACGGGAGCATGCGCTCGCATTGCGGGTTCCACCACAATAATCTCAAAAAAATGTTGGATTCTTGGTTATTTTCTTATTTTAACAATCCTGCATAGATAGGGATACTATGGCATTAAAAAAACAGCAATCATGTGGACGAGATTGCTGGGAACCTGGATTACCACTTCCGTCATGGAAATGCTGCATAGGAACCGAATTAGTTACATGTAGAATTCCCAGGAACGTCAAGATAACTCCAACAATATGCACCCTAAAGATTGTGCTCTGAGCAATGCCTGATAACAACAACAACCCAAAAATAAGTCCCGCCAAGACTGGGAGGTCTGGGGAGGGTAAGATGTACGCAGTCATAGCTCCAACAAATCAAGAGAACCGAAAATCAACATCGACCGCTGTGGTTTATGTTCAACTAAGAGATTTATTCATAAGCGTTACTTGGACATCGTAAAGATACACATAGGCTCACCTCAGCTTTCAAACCTTCCTCCACCTTCACTCTCTTGCTCTCTCGATCTGTATCACAGTCGTTATCAATTTTCAAATCTTGTTTCTCGTTCTTCAAAAGATCGCCAGCATCGTTCACTTGGGTCTTCGCGCAGCCGCAGCTGCTATCTCCCATGCCCTCCTCCTCCTCCTCCTCCTTCTTAACCTTAACTTTCACATCCACTGATTCCAAGTGGCATGAGGGAGGAGGAGGAGGGATGAGGCGGGAGAGAGCGAGAGAGCGACGGAGAGTAAGGAACTTGAACTGCGAGAGAGAGAGCGCGCGCGGCGGCATGGTCCACAGGCGCGGGACGTCGGGGGGAACGCGGTGGAGATTACCGCGGTACAGCGATATCGCCACCATGGCTGCCGGATCGACGGCCGGTACTCTTCCGTCGAACAGGAAGGACGAAGTTACAAATTTTTTAAAGTTTTTGCAAAAACATATTTCTTTTCGGACTAACGAGACAACCACCTTGTAACGGAATTTTGGGCCAAATCCTGGCCCAAACTTGGCCGGACTGCCATTTATATTTAATATAAATCTTCATCTTCATATTTCAAAATTTTTTAATGACATGTAAACATTTCATTAGACATACTTTTATTTGTTTCTGAATATTTGATCTAAAAAGTTAGGGAGTATAGTATATGTTAGATAGGCATTTATAAAATTCTTATACATGGAAGTTTGAGATTTATTCTTATGATATTATAGATATGAACCTATGTAAATGTAGTGTCGATTTATCATATATTACAATATGTCGCTTTAATTGATATTGTGATCCAAGTTTGGATACCCTACTATCTCGCCCTCTTCAACACATAAGAATTCTTTTTTGAGAACACATCAGTCCAAATATTTAATAAAATACTTGAAAAGTGATTATTCTCACATTTCAATATTTTGGAACTATTTATTTCACACTTATCAAAAAAGTCAAATTAAATGTGATTATTTTCAAGACATTTAATATCTAAAAATAATAAATGATGGGTTGATGTGGAGATTTATTCAGGGTCAAAGTGATCCTAAGAATAGTATTTTTCTTCCTTTTTATATATTTTATTTAGTTTTTAATATAATTTTAGTTTATTTGTTAAAATACATTTGGATCTTCTTTATGAATGCGTTTAAGTCATATCCAATACAATGCCAGATATAAAAACTATGGTAATTACTATATACTTATACTCAGCAATATACATGTCAAAGTTGTTAGAACCATGTCCAACCGAAAAATAATAAAAACTATTTAGTACTTTTGCTATTGTCTTTTCAAAAAATTTGAACTATAAAATGTAAAATAAATCGTATATAGTATTTTTTTTTTTGTTTAATTATTTATCTTAAAATATTAAAATTTTGAAAACATGCGCAGATAATATAAGAAAAGTTATCTACTATCTGACAACTAGAATATACCATTTGACAAACTTGACATTTTTAAGAAAAAAAAAAATTAGATTGTGAAATTGCAGAAATAAACAAAGTACATTATATTTCAATTTATTATTTTGGTACAAAAATAACAAAAAATACGCTATTTATTTTAAAGATTAAAAAGCTAATAATTATTTTTTTATTGAACCTCCTATATTTTATATAATTTTTAAGAAATATAGTTTAACAGGCAACCGTTAACGCTAGAGCCCGGTCTAGTTAAATAATATAAAACCAGTCCATCATTTTGTACCGTTCTTTCAAATAAATACCCACACACACACACACACACACACAACACAACATATATATATATATATATATAATATATATTATGCAAAAATTTTGAATAAAAAAATATTTTAATCTATTTTACAACTTTTATATTTTTTAAAAAAATATCCATAAATAGACATTTTACGGGGTGAGGTACTTATTTACTATAAAAATATTAAAGTCTCAAAATACCTTTAGAAATATTATGAATAAATTTTAACCATAAAAAATGTTTGAGTATACCCTATATATATATATAATATATATTATTAATATATTATTATAAATTTATAAGCTTTTTAATATATATATATATATATATTAAAATAATTTATAAGCTTTTTAAAAAATTTAAGCACCTATTAGACAAAGATTTATAAAGCTGGATTTTTTCTGACAAAATATCTAAATAATTTTTTTAAATAGTTATTAATAAGATAATATTAAGATACAAAGGAAAGTAATTGGAGCTTTTACGTATTAGTCCTTCATATTCTTATTTTTACGTTTTAGTTTTTGAAAATGCGTCCGTGCTGACATGGGAGTATGCACGTGCCGTCATATTGTACTTTAGCTTTTTCCCGCGCTAAAGCATTCCATCCGCCCTCCTCGGTGCCGTCATCAGCCCGCCGCCTGGGTCGCCGCCGAATAATCGGAAATGGCAGCGGAGGTGCTCGTGCTCTCCAAATTCAAGCTGCAGCTCATCGCAGTCGTTTCCGAAGTTCGTCATCTCCGAGTGAGTACACAAGTCCCTTCTCCTGTTTCTATCAATAAATAAATAAATCAATCAATCAATCAATTGTAGATCTTGATCTTTCGAACTCTTTCATTCCTTAAGGAGGGAGAGCGCCGCGCCAGAGAAGAACTGGAGATATGCAACCAGGTTTTCCCTCGATTAATGTCTTTTTTTTTTTCTTTATGGATAATGCTTGTTGCACGGCTGCACTCCCAATACCTCAATTAATTCTTGATCATGACACCCTATTTTAAGTGTCTCACACTTTGATCTACACCTTTTCCTACTCGGGTTAGGGTTGAAATCCCTACAATTTAATTACGAACTTAGTAGTTTAAAGGTATTTAGTTGTTTAATTTGTATGGTTGCAATACACGTTAGATAGACAGTGAGAGAAAATTGCTTAAGGTAGTTCGGACATGTGAAGAGAAGTCCCATTCACGCCTCATTTAGGAGGTGTAAGATATCGGATATGTTGGGGACTCAACAATATAGCACGGACACGGGCACTGGGACACGACACGACACGGGGACATGGCAATTTTAAAAAAAGTAGGACATGGGTATGGCTCGGACACGTCTATAAAAATATAAATAGTTAAAAATTAATTTATACGAAATATTTAAATATCAAAAAATATAATAACATTTAATAATGAGTCCATCTATAATATAATATTTCACGTCTTTAAAATAAATTTAAACATTAGGAGTCTAATTATATCAACTAAAATAAAAAAAATATATATATAATATTTTATTGCATAAATATATTATATTACTTACCACTATTATATATAGTATTTAATTCTTCTAAAAGATAAACAAAAAAATTATTTTAAATTTAAAAAAAAAATAATATAAATACCGACACCCATGTCGGACACGCCAAACATAAGTGTTCTATACGTGTGTCCGATTTTTTATTTTTAATTTTTTTGGGACACGCCACGTGGCGTGTCCGATACGTATCCGGACGTGTCCAAGGAGTGTCGTGTCTGATACGTGCACGTACACGGATAGATCGATATTTTCGGAGTGTCCGTGCTACATAGGGACCCAAGAACAGTTGGGAGAAACATAATGATTGATCTCATTTTGCTTGACTTGAGTGAAAGTATTCTTAAATAGAATGCTTAGTTGTACAAGGACTATATTTGAAATAGCCAACCACACATGGTGGAAAATGCTCACTTTTTGTTATGTTGTGGGTACAGGAAGCAATGCCTTTTTGTTATCAATTATTTGAGGAGGGTTTATAACTTTGGCTTCTTTTTTGTGATTACTGCTTGTTGTACCCAAACATGCTAGCCAAGAAACTACTCATAAATTTCTAGTTTGGTAAAATTAATTGATGTAATTCGAAAATGAACTGATGAAGGATTAATTTGTCTCGAATAGAAATTAATTGTTTCATCAACTTATTTCTAGTTACTAACAATTTACTTTATCAACCCAACAGTTTGTGGTAGTCTTTTGTGGTAACTTATAGATATTGGGGTTCAACAACCATTTTCCTTATTATTTTTTTACCAAAGTCCTTTTCAAATATTTAAACGCGGTACTATGTTTGGTGGTACTTGCTTATACATAGTGAGTTTTGATTGAAAAAGAGGACTCCAGAACAGTTAGCATGATGTGATTAATCTTAACAAGTTGTACCTATGCTATACAAACAATCATTAATAACATTTATTTTTGATGTTCTTGTTATGATCAAAAAGAGTTTGAACCAATCACGTACTCTCAGAACTCTTATAGATGGTGTTTGAAAGATGAACAGTCAGTAGTACATAGGGAAACCATAAGAGCAATACTATTTATGTCGAGATAAGTTGTGAAAAAAGATTCTAAAACCCAGTCTAAATAGACTTTTGAAGAAAAGAAAGAAGCTAGTATGGATCAGATCAGATCCCAGAAAGGTGCAAAACTAATACATCCATAATTTTAAAATGGTTATGCCACTTAGAGCTAATGGCATCAATTTGAGTGAATCAATCTTCAAATTCCTGTACAAGCTACCTAATTATTGGTCCAACTTCGTCAAAGATGATTCTGCAACAATACCGTTAAGTTAATTGGACTAATGCAATTAGACGATTAGATTTGAGTCATCACTTTGCCAACAAAATGACTAATTGAGCTTTTATTGAGTTTTGGTATTTTTCTAATAAATTCCTTTCATTATTTACTGTCATAAGCTTTGGTAGCTGATGTTTCTCATATTAGCATGTTAGAATGAGGCTTGTTAACTTTGAAAACATTTCATGCTTCCTTTTTAATTCCTGTGAACGTACGTTCAATTCTTCTTTTATTTTTTTTTCATTAGTTCATAGTTTCATACGATGTTTGGCTTCCTAGTCGTTTTGGTTCAAACTGGGTTTCACTATTTTGTGGCTTTTATTATGATTATTCCCAAGTGACTTGGCTGTTTCGAAACCAAAGTTTTCTCTATCTTCACTTATAACCATGCCGAGGTGTGCATGTTCATATTCTACACAGTGATAATGCATGACTGAGTAGTTATATGAGCCTTTTTAGTCATATTTGTGTTCCACTGTTATGCTTTCAGGGCACTTGATTATGTCATTGTATTTGGTTGGTTTTAGCAGCGGAAACAATCGGAGCTGGAATACGCGCAGAAGCTGCAGGAGTTGCGTTTGGAGCTGGCTTTTAGAGATGAATCTCAGCAGAAGCTTGAATCTAAGGTTTGCCACTTCATTGATATGTTGGTGTAAACAATGCTTTTATGTTTTTTCCAGGTCTGTTTTATGTGCATAATCTAAATAGAGTTGTTGATTTCATATGATTGATTCCTGAATTATCTTTTTTATGCCTTGGTAGCAACCTGATTTCTTCGAATTGTTGAGATTGGTTGAATTCTTCATGAGCTAAAGCCCATTAGAGAATTACCCCACATTCCTTAATGGAATGGCAAGTCTTGGCTATTTATAGAGTTGGATCTCTCTTCTCTTTGCCTTAGGATTTTCAGATGGATGTCCATTTTATCATGGTATCACAGCTGAGTTCTCCACCACCTGTTATACCATAATGCGGACGTTATAGAATTGGACCTCGCTTGTCTCTTGGCTATTTTATCATGGTAAATCTTGGCTATTTATAGAATTGGACCTCTCCTCTCTTTGACTTAGGCTATTGAGATGGATGTCTATTTTATCATGGTATCACAGCTGAGTTCTCCACCACCTTTTATATTGTCATGCGGATGTTGGATTTTGCACTCATGCCGTATTTCAAGTACAACACTCACGTGTTTCGCCATGTTTCATGTGGGGGTTGATGTTCAGATGGGTTTTCCTCATGGACTTAAATGTTCATTTGAGATTGAGATTGTCCCATATCCCTTAATGAGGTGGTCCCTAGCTTGAATAGCCAGGGTCACTCTTATTGTCTTAAGGTTTCGAGATTGATGCCCACTATATCAGAAACTTGCGGAATTATTGGTGAGATTTTCAAATGAAGTGCAGCCACACATCTACCTATAACCTGATGTGATTGAGGTGCTATGTTTTGCCTGGATTGTCATCTATGGCGAAGTTATATTGGGTGCGGCGTGCTAGCTGCGCCTCCTCTTGAGGCATGCCAGGTGTTGCTTTCTGATACTCGCTTGCGATTAGCCAATCCAAACGTGTTGTCGGTGTTTCACACCTCGCTCTTAGGAAAAGAAAGATTTGACACAAGGTAATCGACTCCTTTTCTCCGTTTTCTTCTGAAAAGATTTTCCTTTTCAAAAGACAAAAAAAAAAAAAAAAGGAAAGAAAACTTCGTCTTTCAATCAGTGGTTTGTCTTTATTCGCTATGTTCATTCCAAGACAGTTCTCAATTCTGCAATTTTGTCAGATTGATTTCGAAGTCGCCAGTCACGATTGTTCCAGTTACATGCTACACCTCCACATGGTGATTCTCCATCACTGCTGGTCATGTTGGTGCTAATCGTCGCTGGTCGATTTGGGAGAAGGGAATTGTGAGAAAGAACAAGTATGTATTTTGGAATTAAACGTAACAAATGGAGGAATCAGTATCCACTGCTCGGCGGCTGCTTCATCAGTGGGTGGGACTGCACGATGGACACATGGGGGAAATCAGAAGCTCTCTTGCAGATGAGTTATTAGAGAGCATCATATATTCACCTCATCTATGAGGTCTTGATAGTGTCATGAAAAATTGCTGCTTTTGAGACAATCCAGCTTGTTTGGTGCTTAATATGATTCAAGCTGAGTTGCTTTTTGGAATTACTTTAGTAAGCTTAAAAGAGTTATGGCCTGTTTGGAGAAGGAATAAGTTGCCAAGATTGAATTCATAAGTCAAGTGCGACCAATGCTGGTCAAAGCAAGCAGACATTAATTTATTTGGCACCATTAGTATTAGCTATGTGAAAATTTACTCCAATCAGAAGTTATTATGTTTTTTGTCCTTAGTCAAGTTGAATTTCTTTAGATACCAGATGAAATTTTGGTATACATTCTTTAAATACAATTAAAAAAGCAACTGTAACTTGCATGTACTAACTTCTATTCATATGTCAATTCGAAAGTGCAGTTAAAGTTTCTTGAGAATGACAATGCTCTGCTAGAAAAGAAGGAAAAGGAACTTAAGGAGACCATTAGGACTCTACTTGAATCAAGGGAGGCTTTCCTTAGCTCATATGAGGTGAGCTGATCTCAATGTTTCTAGTAGTTGATCCCTTGATTGATCCACTTCAAAAGAAATAAACTAGTTATATTTTCATACTAAATGAAGTGCTTGGTTTTCTTCTCGTAGCTTACCTAAATGTCGTCATGTCCTGCATACAATTATTTCAGTCTTAACAGGATTTGACCTTAATAGCACATACTCCAACCCAATATTTGTTTCCATTAAAAAAAAAACAATGCTAACCTTATTATTACATCTAAACTAGCTTACAACCTAGGCTAAACATGGGTAATTGTTTGTAAATGTATAAAATGTCAATGGGGTGTAAGTAAGTAACAAAAGTAGTTTCCTCACAAGAAAAAAAAAATTTAAGTGTCATAAGCAAAAAGTTTTAATTATTTAAAGCTAGGGCATCATTCATAAGAATAACGGAACTTTCAATTCTGTACGAACTGTCCCAAATCAGTTCTAACTGTAGCTATACTGAAGGCTCTATTTTGTTTTCGAAGAGTGCTTTATTGGAATGCATTAAAAGGCTCGGAGTGAACCCAACATCGCACTAGTAGGATCCCACTCCTCCCAGCGCACTGGTGTGGGTTCGAATCCTAACAAAGCCAGGAGAGAAACGTCCTTCTCCGTTAGTGGGTATGGGCATGCACATGTAACCCCTCCAGAGCCTGTGTTGTGTTTCGCGTACTAGATTCACATTTTAAAAAAACATTTAATTAAAAGGCACAATACAAATTGTTATGCTCTATTGATGTGCTATGTTGCTGCCCTAGATTTTCTTCAATTCTCATGAATTTTAACTTTTACGTCTTGACTGCCATCAATCTTATTATCAATCTATGGTCCATGTCATGTTATACTTAAATAAGGGAATATCCAACTTGTGGAGATGGCTCTGACAGCTTAGCAATGATTCAATGAGCATTGTGATATTTTCACAACTGCATGATATATTTGTAGGACATCCCAACATGCTAATTATTTGAAGCTGATGTTCCTCGTCAATTGTGTCGCAGAATGCTACTCCTTACAGATTAAATGCTATCCTTAACAGTTTGATTGGACTCTGATCAGCTATATTGTCTAAACATTTAAATAACATTTGCTTATTAGCATTCTCTACAAAGAACTTAGCATTGTTTATGTTAATATGATTTTCTTCTACTGATGTACACTCAGTTACAAACTTTTGTTTCTGTGGCGGTTTTTAATCAGGAGTCTACTTGTTCATTGAAGCGTTCCGTTGAGATGAGGGATAGAAAGCTTTCAGTTCTTTCAGAGAAGATACAAGCACATGTTTTCCTACTTGACTCAATTTCCCAGGAAGCCACTACAGTTAAGCAGATGCTGGATAATGTTCAACATCTTGTTGTAGAAAAGGAGCAAGTAGGCATGTACATCTTGACACATGGTTTATATCAGAATGATAAAATTCACTGAACCATGCTTTTTAAATTTTGCACTAAACTTATTGTGCATTATCCATAAATACCAGTGACAGGCTTGAAAGAAAACATGGACAGGATTTCAGCATTTGAAAAGAATTTTGTTGGTCAGTACATCCCTTTTTTAAAGAATTCTTAGTAATATGCTACGAGCTCACTGATCAGCTCCTTGTGAATGCGTCGTGCATATCCTCCCCACTTAGCTTTACTGATAACTATCATCAAGTTTTCCTGTTCAAAGTTCAAACTGCTTAATTGTTCTCATTGTACATTTTCCATAGTTTCTGAGAAAATGTCATAATTTCACGTTAGTTTCTGCAGCACATTATATTTATCATTGGATGGATGATAGTGGGTAGTACTCTATAATTTATGTCTCCTTGCATGTAGAGAAGATCTGTTTCCTGGAACACAAATTGATTGATTGCGAAAATGAGATCCAGAAGAAAGATGTAGCTTTATCGGCAATGGAAGCACAGCTTGAAACTGAGAGAACTAGAAACTATTATAATCAAGAAGTTGAAGAAATATCCATCAATTTCCTGACATATCTATACTTGTAGAGAGAATGAAAGTTATTCAGCTACATTGATTTTCCATTGGTCTTGTGTTGTGCCTTAACTGGGATTACCTTCGCAAGTCTCTAGTGGTGAAGGATGAAGCTATACACCGTTTGGTTTCAGAGAAGCAGGTCATATCTTAATCATACTTGCTAATCTTTTCAAGGTATATTTTTTTCTGATATTCACTACTGCTTCTAGCCAGGCACTGCACATTGAACTAAAGAATTTGGAGGCCATAACTAGAAAGATTCAAGATTTTGCACTCAGTCTTAGTTCTGAGGTTCGAGTTTCAAATTTCACGAAAACTTGCACTGTTTGGCAGCAAGATAGATTTTCCCACGTTATTACGCATTACTTAAGTATCATCATGATGTCTTAGGAGCAGAAAGCATTTTCGGCACTAGTTGAAGGAAAAGAACAACTTGAAAATAGAAGTGACAACGCATTTGCAAGGTCAGTGAAGCACTGAAGCATACAAAATGAAATCTCGGCGCATCAAGTTAGGCGTTTCTAATTATTATTGCACACTTTTTCACAAAAGAAACATTTGACATGCTCTCTGCTTTTTCTGTCTATATAGCTCGGAGAAGAAACATTTCACATGCTCTCTGTTTTTTCTGTCGATATAGCTTGGAGCTATGTACAATGGAAAATAGTAATCGACCTTCTGAAATTTCTAAATCAGGGGCTGCAGAAAATACAGGTCCGATTCTTACATCCCTAGTTCATTATCCATTGTGGTGGCAATTAATTGTTTTGGAACTAGTTATTCTATTATCAATTTATTCTGTATTGTGAAAATTTTCACGTACACAAATATCTGCTTCCGGTTTATATCTCAATAGCCAAGTGTAGCCAAGTTTATATCTCAATAGCCAAGTGTAGCTTCACATGCAATGCAATGCTAGTTAAGTGACTGGCTGATGAATGTTTCCGCTCTTCAATGATCAAATGCATGAAAGGATTTTAATTTTTAACTAAGTTTAAGTACATTTACCTTATCAAAGTAAAATCTGCACTGGATTGGGTAATTACCCGAGCATCACTTAAGTGGAATCTTTGTGGTTTGTTATTCAAAATACTTGAGGGAAAAAGGGTAAAGGCTCCTTTTGAACAAAATTTGTCATCTAATATTTTAGAGTCCAATTCAAGGGAAGATCCGGAAGAGGAAGGATTTTGGGATGACCCATTGCAATCGATCCTTAAGAAACAAGTTGGAATTTATCTCATATTGTTGGTTATCTAAAAAAAAGTAATCTAATGAGGACATATATATATATATATATGAAACGTAGGCAAAATGAATTAAAATGAGATCCTCATAACAAACACTATTGTGAAAATTGTCCTGTCCTGCTTGAGATAGCAAAGACTTTTTTCTGAGCTTTCAAATTTGAAAATTGTCATCTACTTCCTTTCATGAACAAGGCTTGACGTATTGACTGTACTTGCTAATGTGGATTTCTTCTAATTGGGATGACCCATTGCAATCGACCCTTAAGAAAGAAGTTGGATTTATCTCTGTGTGTGTGTGTGTGTGTGTGTGTATATATATATATATATATAGAGAGTAGAGAGAGAGAGAGAGAGAGAGAGAGAGAGAGAGGATTTAAAGTTAATAGCTCTTGTTTCCTACTGTTGTTATTTGTGATTCCCCTAGTCTTCTTACATTTGATTTTAAAATTAGCTGGGAAGAAGTTTATTTACGATGTTTTGCTCATGGTCCATCTAGTACATCAGACTAGCATGTGCTATATGAACTGAACCTTAGGATTTGAAATCCTGACTGTTTTTGTTTTAGCAAATGCAATGGTATCTGAAGAACATGGTGTGTTAAATGCCTCTGCTTGCGTGAAGCCTCCCAATTCCTGCAGTCCCCAGGCAAGTTTACACTTTCCTGGCACGAATGTTTTTCTATGGTGTAATGTGTATACAAAACATTGAACTTATCAACCTGGCATTTTGCCTGCGGCCATCCCTCAATTCCCCACAAATGGTAAGTAACATCAAATCCTCCAGCAACAGTTGACATTGTTTGCATAAACAGGGAAAACGACTCGGTATCTTGGATGCGTTTGATTTATAATGTTTTGAGCATTTTGATTAAAATTGATGGCTGTCCAATTAGTTGCTTGAAAAGTCATGTACTTTTATTCTCGTGGTATAGGGTGCTTGCATAACTATGGAGCATCGCATTGATTGTGGCAGCTCGGAATGTGAAGAAGAGGCCAAGGAAGATAAATACAGTTCAGAAGCCACCCAAAAGGAATCTTAACTAGGATTTTCCTTTTTCTATTCTATTATACAGATATTTTGGGGCAAAACTCAGAACCATAGTTTCATTTTTCTTAAGGGGTCAGTTTTTTCTTTTTCAGTCAACACTAAGAAACTGTCCGCAACATCTTCTAGAAAATCTCGTGATCCACACCGATTAAGAGTGATGATCTATTTGTAAATCTACTGTATGCTGAGTCTGTTGTAGAAGTAACCATAGTTATTATTTTTGTATTTACCAAAAAGTAAATGTTACGCATTTTGGATTTCAATAGTGAAATTTTTAACAGTCTCTATGCTGCTAATATTTTAACAGCCCCTAATCCTAGTTTGATTTCTCTTAACCAAGAATCAAAACGTGAAACTTGCCAAAACCCTTCTTGGTCGGTTATGGGGCTAACGGGCCAAGCCCCATGCCCTGGCTTGCTCCTATCCGCATGTGCTAAATGCAGCCCGATCGTTGCCCGCTGCTTGGCGCCGGCCTCACTGCTCTTGCATGCTCTGCTACTCCTTGCCCTCGTGGACTGCCTGTCCACATGTGATCGTGCATTCGAGTGCCTGTCAGTCAACATGTGCCAAAACCCTGGTTGGCCACGCCCTACTATTGCATGTCTCCACTGCCGTACATGCCTTCGCATGCTCGTCCTGCTAGCGTCCATGCAAACCCAGCCTCCGACCATGCTCGGCATCCTTTGATCCTTTTATCCTCCAAGGAGGTTCAGGCCTTCAAGATCTAAGCGCCAAGTCAGCCTTCGAGGCCCAAATCTCCAAGGATCGTGCCTTCAACAACCAAGCCTCGAGGTTAGGTTCTTTAGGATCGACCTCGACAAATAGATTCGGACTGAGGGCTAAGGCGACCAAGTCTTACATGCTGACATCATGGTTACATCATCTTATCATCAAGACATCAACCACCAAGACGTTAGTTACCCCAAAAAAAAAATAAATAAATAATTGTACTTTGTATCCTACCAGACCCTGTGTTGCCTTTGTAAGGGTGAGCGATTAGCATGGTTTGTTGACTTCCTATTTTTTTACATCTTTTTGGTTGTGTAGAATGTACGACGTTCGTTGGAAAGAGGTCTTATTTTCTGCAACTGCAGGTTATAATCTCTCGAAACCTGTCCCAAAGTGGAATCCAAATTCAACGCATAAAGTGAACTGTTATTTAACACAAAAAAAAAAAGGATCTCAACTCGGTGTTTGGCCTACCATCTCATTTGTGCACTGTTACGGTCATAAAACCTGAAGTTCATTTTTGGGCTAAATTTCATTACTCCAGTCCACAATTAATGTCAAGAACTAAACTCGGGTTCTAACTTTCAGATTAACATTATTAAAGATATATATATATATATACACACACACACACACACACACACACACATACACACACCTGAGCCTTCGTCTTGCTCTTTTTCACTTAATAATCCACATTTGCTGACTATTTTAAGCAATTACCAATCATCTTTGGATGTGCAAGATCCAGCAAAAACATTCTTAGGCCATGACGGAAATAGTCAAATCCTTACTGTTCAAAAATATGGACATAGAATTCCCGAGGGACAATGTTGCTACAAGATGCAAAGATGAAACGAAAAATCAAAGCGAGGATGTGGTTAACAAACAAGATTTAATAGCTAATTCAACAAGCATGAACAATAGCAAAAAAAAAAAAAAAACCTACTCTACAAAAATATGCAACAGCAAGACTTCCATCCGCTTTATAATATGCTGTCAAACCTCATCATTTCACAGCAGTGAAACAAAGCAAGCACAACTACTAGTGCACATCCCCCTCAACATTCAGAATCCGAGCATAGTTGCCACGCGTGACTTCAATATCCCCTTCCACGACCACCACGCATCCTATCTCTCCCGCGCCCATATCCTCTGCCACCAGCAGATCCGCTACCCCGGTCATATCCTTGACCTGCCACAATCAAAATGATAATTTTAATAGCAAATAGTGACGTTACACTTGATTATTGGAAGGCACCAAAACAACTATCTATTTACACACTGAATTGACTAAAGCGTAAGTGCTTCTATCAAACATTTATACAAGCTCGTGTATCTTACTGGTCGGTTTTTTTTTCCTTTTTTTGAAGAAGCAAATATTTATATCAGCATCATCAATCGGGATCTTATGCACTCAAGACCAACACAAAAAGGTTTCATCATCATAAAAACACTCGAAAAACATGGATCAGGCCATAGATCAGTAACTTCTAAAATTTCATAACTATATTTATAACAAGGTAACTTTGAAATGATAAGATGCAAAAATCTGAGCGCTTTCTCTAAGAAAAGATCTGTCATGCAAGCAAAATGATTTATGCAATCAGAACGTCTTAAAACCCAGTATAAACATCCTTAAGCTACAAAAATTACAAAGTGCAAAATTTTGAGCATACCATTATAAAACACATAAAATAATTAACAAAGTCCAACCAGAGATGTTGCAAGACCTCGGATACAGGTGATAAAATAGCCAATTCGCCAATGTTATCAATTATGGACTGGAGAATACAATGGCCAAAGAGAACTACAACGATATTCACTGAGAGAACAACAAAGACAAAAATAATTATATGTCCATATTTTTATCATTTTACTGTCTATTGCTTGGAACCACTTTGGCTATTCCAAGTCTTTGTGTGACGTTGCGCCCAGTTATCCCGTACATTTGTAGACATGTTTAAAATGCTGATTTAACCTATCACTTCATTAACCATAACAAAATAATTGCAGTTAGATCAACAATATTGATTTGGATCATAAAGCAGTTTAACCAGGCACTAATCCCCTTACTTTAATTGCATTGCATAAGACAATGATCATAACATAAAATTGGCACAATAAAGCATGGTAAATATATCCAATATGCAATACAAGAAGCAAATAATAATAGCGTACCACGATAAGCCCGTCCCCTACCAAACTGGCCACCACCTCGACTATAGTTCCAATTCCAACCACCATTTTCTATCATAAAGAACGAAGAAATCAATAGGGTCCACAATTATATCAAACAAGCACCATGAGACAAAGCAAACGAACTGTGGTATGTTGAACACTAACGAGATTACCTTTAATGGTTGTGACTGGTGTGTCAGGATAATGTCATATATAGGCAAGAAAATCAATTATCAATTTAAAGGAAAAAGCAATAGATGTCATAGCTTGTATAGAACTGCATGGCAATTATACCTTGATAATTGTCATATCCACCATACCGACCATATCCTCCGTATCCACCTCTTCCAAAGCCTCTCCCTCTTCCTCTCCCTCTTGCTCTTCCGCGCCCACGTCCTCGACCATAAGAATCTTTAACAAGAGTTAGTAAAATTTGACACATTCCACACTGTGTTACTAAAGAAAGTTAAGCCACATGGCTAATAGTTATACCATCGGCATATTGACTCTGAGCTTGCCAGTGCTGCTGCTGGAGTTGCTGCTGTGGTTGATACTGTTGCTGTTGCTGAAACCTCCGCTGCTGCTTTGGTGGATCAGCATGTAGTGCAGCTTGATACCTACCGCGAACAAGAATAGAAGACAAATGATCAATACGAATACTCTTAGAGCAACACCACTAATAAAAGGTATTCATGCTTATAGACACACATATATGACATGAAAGCAAATTAATAAAATTAATAAGATAAAGTACAGTATCAAAGGAATTACCCAGGTGAAAGTGAATTTAGCTCATTAGCTGAGAGAGTGATTGAAACCATTGAGACATGGCGAGTCATCTCCAACCTGTAGAAGTGATGTCCAATGTTACAAGTTCTAGGAACAACAAATCTTTACTTTCAAACACATAAATACATACGGTATGAGGCCCTCTTCAATTGGTTCCCACACATCGGTAATGCTAGTTGAGCTAATTGATGTATCTTGATGCAAACCCTTATTATTTTTCTACAAAGTTCAGGAATAAAAAGTCAAGAAGTATGAGAAGATTGACGATTTAAAATATCAAGAGAATTGGTGCAAAAGACAAAATTAAACAATCAGTCCAACTCCAACCTTTATAATCTCTGCAACAGCTACGGCCTTACTTATAGCCTGTCCCATGGCCTTCAAGACAATCTCCTTCACGCGTCTTTCCTGGACAAAGCAGGAAAAGAAAAGAAAGAATGAGATTCTTTAAATATCATTTGTGAAAACAAAAGGCCAGCAATAGGGTTTGTAAGAATTCCAAACCTCGGAACCAAGAACAACAGGTTTAGAATTTCTATGTATAGACAACCTAGAATCATACCCTTGTTCGGTCCTGCAATTAATTACTAGTTTGATTCCAGCATTGTGTCTTGACATTAAAAAAAAAATAAATGAAGTTCTAGTCCGCTTTTCTGCTATTAACTTCTACAAGCACTATATTTTCCTGAAAACGGTAGTGCCCGTTTTATTAAACAAAAAATAAGAAGAAGAAGAAGAAGAGGAGGAAGTTGAAGTTTTCGTCCCATGTTCAAAAAGGCTTATCTTCATACTAACCCCTTTACCAATAGCATGAGTGTATGTGAAACCAGCTATAATATCAATTATTGCAAATGATACAACATGGTCTTAGGTGCACATAAAGGTTTACCACATTAATCAATGTGATCAACATATGTAAGTAATTAGCGTTGGCATACTTTACCAAGTGGTCCGTCAACAAACATTAGCACCAAAAACCATGAAATAACACATTGCAAGATATATAATTTTCCCAAATCATTTTTCTTAAAATCACGCAATTAATCATTTCTATCAAAACAAGCTGTTATTAGTGCCATCCACTAATAACATGGGTCAGATCCTTCGGACCTGTCAACATTGAAAGACTAAGTCTGTAACTATAGAACAAGTAGACCAGGTTGGTGCAATCCGTGAATTTATTGTTGCAATGGTCATATAAAAGTGGGTCGGTTACTAACAGAGTCGTCCCACAGTCATCTCAAAAAAAAAAAATTAGTGTCATTCACTAATCATCATTACTCATCTTACATTTCCTAATTAAAATTATGGTTAATCCAAATTTACACTTATAGTTCGCCCTATGCAGCTGATCCGGTTATCGAATTGATTATATAGAAAATATGCTAGAGACGAAGTTATACTTGAAGTAGGCTGGTGGCATAGGTGATATAGTTCCTGATCATTCCTTGCGAAGTGATCCGAATCTCATTCTCGTTGATGGCGGCGTCCTTCTCCGGCCGCGGGCGCTCAACTTTCTGGTACCGATCCATCGCCGCCGGCTCCCTGATCGGCGAAGCAGATATCTGGATGGTCGGCTAAAACCCTAGAAGGTGGATCTAAAACCCAAAAATTCTCAGCGGAGAAGAAGGACAGCAGTGTGTGTGACCTCCCGCTACATACAAAATGGAATTTTGACTCTGTAGGGTAGACCGGGCCTTATTACCTGATAAGGTCGACCGCAGTAAACATTCATATATAAATATTTTTTTTAAAAAGTATTAATAAATATAAAAAATAAATTTTCAGTATATTTTAACAATTATAATTTTTTATACACAAGTTGTTTAAAATTTTAATATGTTAAATAATTATTTTTAAATATGCTAAATTTTAAAGTTTCGAAATATTTACTAAGTACATTAAAAAAAGGGAAAATATAAAATTGCAATGACTATTATTAGTTTTTTTTTAATTTCAAAATTTTCCTAATGTACTTCAAGTCTTCAACTGGACGTTTGGATAATGTGATAACGATGCACACAGATCATGTTATCGTGTTGTGCAAGTTGGCCATGACTTGGCCTAATTTGGGGTTAGAGGTAACATTCTTGCAAATTTTTTTGAGATGATAAGAAAAGCAATTATGCACACTTGGCTGAAGGTGAAACGAGTTGAGTTCAAGCCGAGCACCACTCGTTCAGGTTCAGTTTAGTTGATTGAGCTCGAGCTTGTACTTGAACTCAACATGTTTTAGAGAATGAACTCGAATCCGGCTAGATTTAAAAAATTCATACTTAAGTGCCGAATAATATAATACTTAGATTCGACACGTTTAATTACTTGAACACAAAATACGGCTTATATATAAGTAAGTTGATAAACCTGAGATGGCTCTAGCTTTAGGGGAAAAAAAATTGTTGATCGGTCACAAACAATTTTCTAAAGCTAGCCAAATATCGTTTTTTTTTTTTTAAGAATTTTTTTATAAATAGTGAACTATAGACTTACAAATGTATTGCATTCTACGACTTTACAATTTAATAACACCAAACGATATGCCTAAAAATATACCAAAATTGTTTCAAATCATACTTTTATTTTAAATTTAAAATTTCGACAATCATTAACCTATATTTTAATATTTTTGGAGATGAACTATAAAATAATAGAACACAATTAAACCTCTAAATAGCAATTCATCATTTAACAAAAAAGGTCTCAAAGTTGAGAGATTTGGCTAGCAGAAAAAAATTTCTTCCCAGCAGAGGTGGTTAAGACATGCTTCCATAAGTACGTGGATTAAATTCTCTTAAAAACATTTAATGGATCAAAAGAAAATTTTAAAAAAAAAGGAAAATGGCTTAACTCGTTAAGGCTGAGCATTAAACCAAATACTTACAGAACTGAACCTAACTGAATTTGATTTTAATCCGAGTACTATTATAGACCAAAGTTTTGATAAATTTGGGATTGGAGTTGGTTCTTTTTTCAAGTTTTTCTAGATTATGCTTTCACTTTATGTTAAAAATATAAATATAAATCGGGTAAAATACGAACCGGCGATAACACAACGTTTAGCATGATTAATAGATTGGGTGAAAGGACCCTGCACATCGGTCGGATGGCGCGGCTTGTCCTTTTAGAATGATAGATTGCGGGCACGAACCTTTAAATATTCTGAAATATATAATAGATAATTTTAATAAATTTTCAGTCGAATTGACTAAATTAGTGGCTGAATAACTTCTAATAATTCATATATGGCTCATAAATAATGCTAATTACTTATTTTATTTTCTGATCAGATATAAATTCTAGAATTGTATAGCCATTGTTCAATAAAGTCACTATAAGAATAGTCTATTCATTATTGGAGACTAGGAAGTATAGATATATTGTACATGTACAATATAGGTACATTATACACAAATATGGTAATTTTAAAAAAATAAACATATACAATTCGAATGCAACAATAAAAAATAAAAAATATAAATAATTAAAAAAACTAAAAAAATATTTATATTAAATAATTAAAAAAATTACTTATATTAAGTATTTAAATATCAAAATAAAATAAAATTCGACAATAAGAATGATACATTAATATAATTTTTTACGCCATGTAGATATGTTATAATATTTAAATATATAATTATATTTTATTAATTATTATTATATACTGTCACTACAAAATAATATTTTTATTTCTTTAAACAACTAAAAAAAATCCTTTAAAAAGACAATTCAGACATATGTATTGAAAACTTAACGTGTCTTTTTTTTAAAATTTTTTAATTATAGACACTTCACTAGCATATTCAACACATGTTCAACCGTATTAGCAATGCGTCTATACCGGACATTGTACCGAATAAAATTTTGACATACCTTGAATTGTTAGATTCAAGGTAATGCCCTTGATATTCGAGCAGGCTGAATTTCTAAAAAAAGCAAAAATATTAGACCCGAAACCATTATATGTTGTACCTAAAGCAAGTACTTTGCAAGTCAAATGTTACACGAATAAATCTTACCATTCTTAAAAGTAAAAATGACGTCAAGCAATACAAACAGGATTTCCCAGCCTGTAGTATGAACTATGAAAGGATCACAATTGAAATTACAAAGCACTTATTTAATGAAGTTCAAATAATCCTGACGATGCCATCTGCTATCATTACTCTATTCGCATCTTGCATTCGCTGCAGTTAAGGAATAAATGTAAATCATTCAGTATCACTAAACCACTTCAAAAGACTTTCAATGAAATTTCTTTGCAATTATTATGAGATTATGTTGTTAAAAGGCCGAAATTGAATGAGCAAAGGGACACCTAAATACACCTTCAGAGAAACCTCCAGAGTGTTGTGCAAGTCTTAGAGTTTTGTATAGAACTATTATCTACGCTTATTAAGTTTTCGCAATTGAATAAGTTTTTCAAGACGTTATGTTTCTCATTTAAGAAGTTTGAATTCATTTGTGTTATGTACCTCCAGGATAGACAAGACTTGGTTCTTAGAGAACCGAGCTGCTGATTCGCGGTTGACAATCTGCTCAACTTCTGTAATAGAGATCTGATCAAGGTGATTGCTCAATACGTGTTGGCCCAAAATAGATTCAAATGTGTGAATTCTGCCAAAAAAACATTTTGATCATAAAAATGGTTTAGTTTGCTGCTAAGGCAAAAAGCTGCTTCGCAAAAAGTAAAAATTATTAAATGGCCCATGTTGCAAACCTTTCTGCAGATAAATCAGCATCATCTCCTGGATGAACTTCATTGAAGTCCATCGTCTCTTCCCTGTTGGAAAACGATGGTTGGAAATTAAAAATAGAAAAGAAAAATACTTCTGTTCTTATGAAACATTCGACTTTTTCTATGGCTGTTAGGGAGTTTCGACCATTAACAACAAATGGTAGACATATTTCAAGCAACACAAAATTGCTAATGCGTGTTCTGCTTAACCTTCTCTCATGGGAAGTCGAGTGTTGGTTCCGTAATGATGAAATAAAACCGACTTTTCTTCTCTTTCCAGAGATTTACCTACATAGTTATCAAATTGCAGGAACATGTATATTTCTGACAATACGCCTTTTTCCTAGTTTATGAATGAAGCCGTTGTATGAGCAGTTCCATTGGAATTTTTTGTATAAACAAAGCTTTACAAAATGAAAAATGGATTTATCTGTTATGAAGATCACACAAAAATGGGCTGTTAACAAGACAGTATCGATGCAAATTATTTTAGGATACTTACATGAAGAAAGAAGATTAGATAATTCTTGGTAGAAAATTTAAGATTATTATTAATGAACTATGCAAATTAACATATTATACAACAAATAATAACAGGTTTGCATTAACCGTTTGAGTAAGTCCCATTTACCTTCCACCATTTTCAGTGTTCTCATTTTGAGATTCAGCTCTCCTCTTCATCTCCAACTCTCTTTCCCTTTCACGCTCTTCCATGTCTGTCAACTCTTTATGGTATATAGCAAAATTTAGAACATTGAGAGCAGCTTCAACATCTTCTCTCAGGACCTTCACAAAGATATACAAAGACATTCAGCAAACAGTGAATGAGTTTGCAACTAAGGTATGAGAACATGATTCGGCACTAATTTTTAAGGTAGTTCACAAATCAACTAGTACCTCATTCCTCAACTTTAGTTTTGCATGAGCAGTGGAGAGACGGATGATGGTCTCCAATGTTCTTGCAGTGATAGGGAGTGTACCTCCTCCAGACTAGATATGATGTCCATGAAATAGCATCAGTAAAATATAGTACACACTACACGCAAAATCAAGAATTTATGTACCTATTTTAGCGTTATCAAACCAACCTTTGAAGTTACACTGCCTTCCCTGAGCTCTGCATATGCAGTTGCAATATTTTCCGATGCCTGAAAAATTACCATCTTAAGAAGTTATTACAACACACCAGAAGGTGATAAAATGTGCTCAGGCCAATCAAAAACTTAAATTTGGACATTTGAAATAGTTGTTTTTTTATAATCCAACAAATACAGTCTATGAAACTAACAGCATCAACAATCTTAGCACCAGTTTCTCCATTTCAATGCTACAAGAATCCGATAAACAACAGGAAAGTACTTTGATGCCTGAATCTTAAATCTGTGAACTTGTCTGAGTCCTAAAAATTTTACCTCGTCAGTAAGTTTTGGCTGAATCCTATGTTTAGCATAGTGAATATATTTCTTAAGGAACTTGATAGTAAGTTTCTCATTCTTTGACTTTTTCCCTCTTCTTCTTTCAAGCCCATGAAGCACTCGGTCGTACTTGACAAAAATGGGTGCATTCACATCCCCATCATCTTCTTCGGCATATCTTGAACTTTTATCCCGTGCCACCATTCCTACATGAATGAACAATTGCATTAGAACACACCACCAGCTTCAAACTATACAAATACAATAAAAAAATAATGTTAATACTTAATACCTATATCATCTGCACAATATCTGTGCATTCGAGTAACATGATCTGAAATTTGACGGTCAATCTCAGGATCCATTTGATCGAGGACTATAAAGAGCAAATCAAAACGGGAAAGCAACGAATCAGGAAGTCCAATATTCTTTGTGGGTGTGATAGATCGATCATACTGTCATTTACTTGTAAGAGTTAGAATCTAGGTAAATAACAAATACTCCAATTAAATAACTAGAAGAAATAATATCTTACAGTTCCATAAATAGGATTTGCTGCAGCTACAACACTGCATCTGGCATTCAAAGACGCATGAATCCCTGCCTTGGCGATTGTTACTGTCTGCTGCTCCATAACTTCGTGAATGGCAACACGATCTTGATCATTCATCTTATCAAACTCATCGATACAAACAACACCACGATCAGCAAGAACCATTGCACCAGCTTCAAGCCTTCTTTCTCCTACCATTATAACATCGAGTGAGAAAACACACAGAAGAAACCAGTAAGGAGGCTTACTTAAAGACAGTTTTTCTCATAAGAAAGTATATTGTATCTCAATGGTCCTACCAGTTTCCTGGTCAGAAGTGACTGCTGCTGTCAATCCAACACCAGAGGAACCTCGACCCGTTGTTGAGATAGCCAATGGGGCAATATTCATGACGGCTCTTAATATTTGGGACTTAGCAACTGAAGGATCACCAACCATCATCATGTTTATATCACTGGTGAAAAGGCAAATTACGTGAATACAGTTGGAATGCTAATCTAAATACCCATAGGTATCATATAATAGAACCCAAATTGAAAACAGAAGCAACAGGAGATTCTAGTATGTGTACCCTCTTAGGTGGGTCCCATTCTTCAGGTTCTTCTCTACTCCACTAAGCATCAGCAAGATAACTGCCTTCTTGATCCATAAATGCCCATATATAGAAGGTGCAAGAGAATTTCCTAACAAATCAAGTGTATCATTCCTTTTTGCTATTTCCTTCATTCTCTTGATATCTCCCACAGCATAAATAGGGGCATGTGCCTCTTTGTTGAGCAGGGAGATATTATTGGCTATAAGTAGAGTCCTACAAAGAGTAACACAGTCATAATGCTGATCCTAGAATTAATTAAAAGAAAGAGCAGCCACTTTTTTCCCATTCTTTGTGGAAACAAAGCCCAATGCCCGGGTATGAGCAAAGATCACCTGAAAACACCACTCAAGCCCCCTTTGCTTTTCCCAGGAAGTGCTTTATATACACCTACAATTGCTACACGATCTCCAGGCTTGCATGAATCAACTAGGTCATCTTCTATAATAACATCAACAGTTCTTGGGAGTTGGCCAGGAGCAGAATTCTCAGGCACCTCTTGCATGGATAGTGTCTGATGATCCTTGTATTCACACATCCCGTACTCAGTAACTAGCAGGTTACCATTTTCATCCTGAATTGTCAGAAAGGAATCAGAAGTATAGTTCTGTTAGAACTAAAGCCTACCAACAATCAGAGAACTTGTCAGTGTGTCTGAAAATTACCCGGGTTGGATAAACAGAGCCTGTAGGCAAACCCACGTTGGATGTGACGTCCCTATATTCACGGG
Organism: Xerophyta viscosa; assembly: GCA_002076135.1. Lineage (NCBI taxonomy): Eukaryota > Viridiplantae > Streptophyta > Magnoliopsida > Pandanales > Velloziaceae > Xerophyta > Xerophyta viscosa. The sequence continues at coordinate 1,489,920 of MJHO01000011.1, forward strand.
ACATAAATTGTGCTGTTGCAGGGCAATAATGGACACTTTTGACAACCTTGGGCCTTACAAGAGAGCCTTTAGAAAATCACATAAAATAATTATTAGCTGCAGATGCTATTTAACTTCTAATGTTTACATGATGAGGAGCAATGAAAGAATTGATTTTGAAGTTGATAACTATACATACAAGATGTAACAAAAATTTTAATTGGAAATGATTATCCAATGTTATGACTGCATTGGAAAGTCAAAAGAATGTAGCACCTTATGCATGATTGCGATAAAAAAGCTGCTTTGAAATATTAGGTTGAGGAGTTTTTAGATTATAAAGCCGTATGTTTGATACCATCTGAAGCATTTAGAAAAATTGGTTGTTCCACATGGTATTGGTTAATGTCGTAAGTCTGCAAACTATCAGCTACATAATTTAAGAACAAAAGAATCCATCTACGAAGACTACTCACGTTTGCCAAAAGATGAAGCAAAAAAGATAGCTTCTGTGTCAGGGGCATGCTACAAGATAACCGTACTTCTACTGTCAATTTAAATTTAATCATTCCCCAAAAAGCATATAAAGTTAATTAAAAAAAATAAAAATAAAAAAACTCAACAAACAAAGCACCTTGAGTTCAATTCTAACTACAAGTCATGAATGAAACATTTTTTTTTTGAGAAGAAGAGTCATGAAAGAAACTTAAAATATATGCTACTATGCTGAATTATAACTATCAGAATAGGTACATCAGTGGAAATCCATTTAAAGTATCTTGTTATCCACTTATCCAAAGCCAGTGTTTTGAAACTGGAAACCGGTTAAACCACCATTTCGTCATTTAACCCACCAAACATACTGGTTTAGCCGGTTTAAATAGTGTAGAAATTCCAATCAGTGGGACAACCAATTCCAGTTGAACCGGAGCAGTGGACTAACATTTATAATAATACCAACAAAAGCAAATGTGAGCAAATGAAGGGCAAAATGAGGTACATTTTGTGACAATTCCTTCTACGCAGACCATGGAGCCTATGAATGAGGACATGAGCTCCCTTGGGGTGACCTTGTGGAACCCGAACGGTCCCGTAAACCCAACGAGCACGCGCTCCCCTTCTTTCAAGAATTTGGGGTGTTTATTCCTCGCAGCTTCTGTAACAGCATCACAAAAAGGCTGAATGTACTCCACTGGATTACGAATTAACCTACAAACATAAAACCAACATATTTTTCATTGTTTTAAATCCACTATCAAATAATCATAAGTTTTGCAATTATGCATACTGTCGGGCGAGATTGGGGCGGAAGTTTCGGATATCATCGATACCCACTACCAGGCGGCGCGATCGCTTGTTCTGTACCATATCATCGATTTTCTTCATATAAACTCCCCCATCCCCCTGGAATAATCAAACGCGTTGGACAAAAATATAGCAAAAATAGAAAAGAAAAAAAGAAAGAAAGCACAAAGCCCATCAACTTGAAAATTGGATAAAGAAATCTTACATCTTGGTCAAGAAATTCTAGGAAATCCCTTTTGTGAGCGACCAAACGCTCCTCATTGATGTCCATTTCTGAAGATCAAAACAGAAATTAAAAGAGAAGACAAAGAAGATGACGATTATGATGCTGCTGCTGATGATGATGAGAACCAAAAGAGTGGGAAGAGAATAAGAGGGGAGCGCGGCCTTGACGGGAAAGAGTTGAGATCTTGTCAAGGTGGCAGGAGTGTTCTTTTTGGCGGGAAAAGGGAAGGGATTTGGCGGGAAAGCATCAGATAGCTTTGTGATGAAAAGGGACGGTATAGATCGTTCTCAAGACGTTGAGTGAGCTTAATGGGCTTTGATTATGTAGGCTGGTATCCAGGTCCGAGGTCAAGTCAAGCCTGCGAGCATTGATTGATTTTGATTATATAGTCTTTTCTAATTTGTATTTGTTGGAATTCGAATATCGTCTTTTATAATGCAGAAATTATGATCATCTTAAAGAACACCGTCAAATAAGCGTTGGCTCAATTTACAAAAATGATTGAATTGCATGTTGAGACATCATAAATTCGTCAAGCAACTCACATGACTTAAGCCATGTTTTGTGTAATAATAAATTGTCAAGTACTTACTATGTAACATCTTGTAATTTAGGTGTGTCTACGAGAGTAGCTTTGTAAGTCTTATAGCAGTAAATAATAAGGTAAATTATTTTAAATTTATTATCACGTTAATCAAGTCCGAATAGTAAATAGGATATCAGCACAAACTCAAAATTATGATTTAAATCCGTGCGTAGCGCAGTTAGCTTAACAGAATGGAAATGTCTAAGAATTCGAGGCCATATGAAATAAAATTCTCTCTAGAATCGTTCAATTGAAGGTCATATATTTGGACCTTGGAACACCGGTCTGAACTGAATATGAAAATTTTATGCGACTTTGAGATCACTACAGAGGTGTACGTTCACATTACGAATTTTACTGTGATAATTTAAAAAAAAAAATTCCGTAGCAACCTAAATACAAATATCTTTTAACTTTACTGACAGACAACTTAGCTAACTATTGTGTCATTTGCGTGAGAACAAATATGAATTTGGTTCTTTTGTCATTTTCATCTTATTTGGTTTTGCCGGATATATTAATTATTTTAATAATGTTACAATTTATTATTTTCATTTTTATTGTATATTCTAAAATTAGCCAATTATTGACATGATCTGTTTGTTGACGGGCCCACTTCGCCATCTAATAATTTGGTGGACGTTGTAGTGTTGTTTTCCTCCAACACGAGATTCTTATATTCTGTTAATTCCGAATATCAAACCGAATCTACTCCGACTCAGGAGAGAACTAACATGCCCTTTGTTTTGATAATTATTATATTTCCTAATATAGTCACCGCCCGTGATGTTTCGGTCTATGTATTTCGGACGAATATTGCTGCTCTGTTCTCGCCACCGACAGCAGCCCGCCGACAGCAGTCCTTGAGTTTTCCATTTTCCAATATGGGACGACAATGTATGTTATTAATACAAATAGGGCCGCCTAAATACTTTTAGAGAAGTTGCAATTCGGTTTTTCTTTTTTTTTCTTTTTTAAGATTTTACCGTCAAGTTCGATTTCTATAAAATATCTCAATAAAAAATAAAACTTATTAAGATCAAGTTTATCCTAACTAGATATTATTAAAAGTCGAATATTTGACCTATCATTTAAAAAAATTATATCATTATTTGCTCTCAGCATTTTGCCGCGCTAACTAACTAGCCTAACGCTAATTAACGAATAGATTTTGTATTGGGCCAACATATAGATACTAGTTTTCAGTTGTGTAACAAAACTTTTTATCAAATTACTAATATGCTAAATAGTTAATCTCAAATTTCTTGTAAGAGTGATGCAGGATAGAACCAAAGCAATACTTACATAGTACAGGCAGTATACGTACAAAATATTTTGAATTATTATAGTTCACTAGTGTACTTAAATTCTAACTCTAAGCTCGTTATGACAAATAGCAAATAATTGTAACGATGCATAGCTAGTTAATTTAAAAAGAAAAAAAAAAAAGAAAAAAAAAAGTAGAGGCTACTTCACTGGAATGCTATTAGGAAACATGGGACGTTGATTGTGAAAACAGAAAATACAAAACAGCACATTCTTGCAAAATTTCAAACACAGTGACACTTCGCGAGTCATGCTGTGTCTGCGCTACCTTCCTTCTTACTTCCTCCAAACTTCTCCTTTGTCATCTTTTTTATTAATAATAATTATTATTATTAATATTTTGTTGGCATGTAAAATCGACTCTTCACCATTTTGAAATGGAGTGACCACCATTCCCTCACCTTTTCCACAACACAAAAGAAAATAAAAAAAAAAGAAGCAAACGAAAACATACAGCAATATACGCTAATTAAACTCGATCGATTGAGTTGGGCTTTTTAGTATTATTAATTATTATTACGGTTAAGGGCAAAGGGTGACCCAACTCATATATCAATAAATAAATAAATAATAAAAAAGAATACACGGGCTAAGTTACCCATGGGCAACAAAAGGTACAACTATACAAGTGAATAGTAAATAGTTTCGTAATACAGGTAGGGTCTGTTTTTAGATAGATTCATAAAGAGAGGGACGCTCCAACCACCAGTACGTCCTATAGTAACACCATTAACCACCATCTCTTCCTCATTTCTCTTCCTCTCTCTCTCTCTCTCTATCTTGTGCTCCTCTTATTCTCCATTATTCTGCAGAGACAGAGGATAGACAGAGGAGAGATAGAGAGTAGCAAAGATGTTTGGAAGAGATCCATGGGGAGGTCCTCTAGAGATCTCGAATGCGGACTCCGCCACAGACGACGACCGCAGCCGCAACCTACAGGACCTTGACCCGGCAGCACTGACGCGGCCCCCGTTGGACGAGACCCAGCAGAGCTGGCTCCTCGCGGGCCCCGGCGATGCGGGGAAGAAGAAGAAGCGGTACGTGGACCTCGGATGTATTGTCGTCAGCCGCAAACTGTTTGTGTGGACCGTTGGATCCGTCGTGGGGGCTGCCGTCCTCATCGGCCTCATAACGCTCATCGTGAAGACCGTGCCGCACCGCCACCACCCTCCGCCGCCGCCTGATTCGTACACTCAGGCACTCCACAAGGCTCTCATGTTCTTCAATGCTCAACGATGTAAGCTAATTAAACTCCAATTTGATTTTTCTAGCTAGTATATATTATTATTATAGAACAAAATGCTACAGCTCCGAAATTTTTTTCGGAAATATCTTCATCAACTGAACTGCTACAGAATCTTCAACATGTTTGGTTTCGTGTGAAATTTTTGGGAGCTGTACGTAGCATTAAAAAATGTATGCATAATAGTTTATGCTACCATCCAATCCATCTCCTAACACCCGTTCCGAGAATATGGATCTCACCCCATGATGCTCAGTGTCACCCACCTCCACCATTCATCTCTTTACACCAATAAGGATCGGTGCCTACTAGCACTACTATGTACATTTTTTAAGGATCGAGAGAGTTATCCTGAAATTAAGGTACCATTCAAAAAATGTTTTCGATCTGATTGTATCCACAAAGTTATTCAAAAAACACCTGTTGTATGTAAGAAAGTGCATGTGTGCATTATCATCAATGCAGCATCTATAAATGCTCGTTTATTTGACTGCATGAAAAATCGATTCAATACTAAATGGAAAAGATTTATGAATCTCCAAATTTTAATGTACATTAGAATTAAAATTAGTGTACAAGTACCCAAAACTTTCACACGAAACTAACCAAGAGTATACGATGCATATATCAATATTTTTATTGACAACAGTCGCATATAAAATGTTGAGTATGTATGAATTGTTGACAAAATCAGAAGTAACATTTTTTGGGTATAAGTAGGAAGGCAAAACGGGTTCGGTGCGTGTCGGCGTTCAGCCTAACCCGAACCCCCGACCCGAACGGATTCGGATTCGGTTTAAATCGGGTTCGGGTCGGGTTATGTTTCCGGGTCGGGAGCGGATGTTTAACCGGATCTTAATTCGTCGGAATTCGGGTTAGATTATTTATATATTTGTTATATTTAGGTTATACAAAATACAACAATATTTTTAATGATCAAAAATATAGCAAAAAGATTCTATATAGCACAAAGAACCTACGATATGTAAACGCCCATATGATTATGGGACCATTAATTCTAAATCTCAAACTAGATGGCCTTAGCCATTAGGAAGTTGAGTTAAGAAATTATCCAAATCATCTAGGGTAGATATTGTAGGGGATCATTAGTCTATTAAGAGTACCTATGTAGAATTTCAATTTTAAAAATATATTTCTTACTTTATATAAGAATAAGAAAAATATTTTAAATAAAAGGAAAACAAAAAATTCTTATAAAAGAATATTTTAGATATATGTGATTTATATATTATATGTAATAAGATATATAAGTATATAGTATACATATCGGTCGGGTCGGGTCGGGTCGGATTCGGGTCGGGTTTCAGTCCAACCCGAATCCGACCCGAAACGCCGGACTCGGGTTTGGTTTTTAAATCGGGTTCGGATTCGCGTAATTTTTCTCGGGTCGTGATCGGATTTTGTTTATCCCGGGTCGGATCGGATCGCCTCGGATTCGGGTTCAATTGCCATCCCTAGGTATAAGCATATCAAATGATCATTTCATGCTTCAGCTGGGCCGCTGCCGAAGCACAACGGCGTGAGCTGGCGGGGTAACTCCGGCATGAGAGACGGCCTTTCTGACAATGCTATTAAGAAGAACCTCGTCGGAGGGTACTATGATGCAGGCGATGCGATCAAGTTCAATTTCCCCATGTCTTACGCGATGACCATGCTGAGTTGGAGTGTGATCGAATATAGGGCCAAGTATGAGGCTGCTGGAGAGCTCGATCATGTCAAGGAGATCATCAAGTGGGGAACTGATTACTTCCTCAAGACCTTTAATAATTCTGCTGACACCATCGACCGAGTCGTCGCTCAGGTAATTAATTCACCCAAGTAATGCTAGACTTCTGATAAGTTACTCAAGTTTTCTCCTCAAAAGAGCAAAAATTAAAAAATAAAAGTCACGTTAGGTATGCGATCTTTTTTTTTTTAATATACTTTTGGGAGGTCTAGTATGTTTCTGAATTCCTATACATATAGTATTCCTCTGTTCTGTTACCACCTGCATAGAGAATTTCTGCACCAAGATGAAAGAAAGGGAAACGGTTAGATGAGCTTACAAAATTTCTCCTCAAATTTGATCAAGTTCGCTTCGGAGTTAGGACATTACATAGTCAACTTTTGCAGAGTACATAGTTCGATTCAAACATGATCTTTTTTGGGGGCATTTCTGTTTATAAAAACTAACTGGCTATGGATGGAGATCTCAGTGCATCTACTAAACGACTTCAATAAACTATGTAAAACCTTTGCATTTGTTCAATCCGCTAACTGCTCATGAACAATATTTGGCTACGAGGAGAATAATAGCCAAATCCAGCCAAATCCGAAGCCTGGTCACTATCCGTCCACCCCACAACTATTTAATAGCCATCATGATCTAGATTTTATCGACACTTTTAAGTAAATGGTGAACTATGACTTCATGTTTTTTGGTGTATCATATAACTTTATAATTTAAAATTTGGTAAACATATTACCCAAAAAAAGGTTTAATGGACAAATTCATTACGTCGAATACACCAAATTACACAAAATTATAATTTATTATTTTATAAAAAAATGTCAGATCAGGATAGATATTAAACAGCCATGCAATTGTGATGATATGATTGACCACCACGGGTCCCTGAATTTGGCTGCGACCCTAAGCCCAGCCAAATACTGTTCTAACTCGTTGTTTTAGCTCATAACTTAAAGAATAAAAATATGAATCAGCTCCACATGTGAATGTATCAGCACATCTAGTGAGGTAACTCGTGCTATCAAATGAAACGGCTATGAAATTCAATGGCAGGTGTGCAAAAAGACACACTAAGGATTATGCACGAATTTAACTATGCGTTACTCAAAAGTAAATTACTTGCTTAAAATAAACTTTGATGATTGGGTCAAGTTTGGTAGTTCTGGCTATCACTAGACAACAAAAATGCCAAAATTTCTCCCAAAATTCGTGGTGGTATCAATCTATTATGCATACATTGAACTTAATGCGGCTCAAAAGTAATATGTGATATAAAAAAGTGAAATTGATTGACATTGGGAGAAATTTGGGTTAACTTTTGCAAGATGTTCAAACATCTGCTGACATTTCCAAGAAAATTGATGATTTATGGCAGGTTGGACAAGGAGATACCTCGAGAGGACCGAGCCCGAACGACCACTACTGCTGGGTACGACCAGAAGACATAGATTACCCTCGTCCGGTCTATGAATGCCACAGTTGTTCAGATTTAGCAGCGGAGATGGCAGCAGCACTCGCGGCTGCTTCCATCGTCTTCAAAGACAGCAAGACTTATTCTGAGAAGCTTGTGCACGGAGCAAAAACACTGTTTAAATATGGAAGGGAACAACGCGGACGGTACAGTCCCGGCGGATCTGATCCTTCACTGTTCTACAATTCTTCAAGTTACTGGGATGAATTTGTATGGGGTGGAGCATGGCTGTATTATGCGACTGGAAATAACTCATACCTTCAGTTGGCGACTAATCCAAAAATGGCAAAGCATGCTGGCGCTTTCTGGGGAGGTCCAGATTATGGAGTCTTCAGCTGGGACAACAAGCTCACTGGTGCTCAGGTATAAGATAATAATAACTTGTAAAATGTAAACAAATAATCACTTAATTATTAGTTACCACAGCAAATTATACTAACTTTTAATATAAGATCAATACAAGTTTAAACAACGGAAAGCCACATGAAACTCAGGTATAAGATGACTTGTTCATCATTTCTTGATAACGTACTCAAAGAAAATAATCACTAAATTAATTGCTGTAGTAAATTGTGCTAATTTCTCACAGTATAAAGAAATTGGAGAAGACAAATGAATTAATGACTTATTTTAGCGTTCAAAGAGGAAGAATTACTTAGATAACATATTGTCTTCCAGAGAAGACCTAAGTTAGTTATGGGAAATTCAGTGCTTTCAGAGCTAGTAGTTCTTGAGATCAATTTAATGAGACAATGGATAAAACAAATCCCCAAACCCCGCCGCGGCAGGACTGGACTAGGTTATTGTTGTTAATGGATAAAACTGATACATTTGTAGATAGAAGTCTAAATAAGTAAAGGTTGCAGTAAGATCCTGAGATAAGATAAACAGTTTTAACTCCATAATTCTAGAATTAGAGATGATATTTTTTGCTTAAACTGAACACATCATCTTCTCATCCTACAGCATTGTCAAGAATAGAAGAAAGAAAAATTACTACTCCTTGACATTAATTTAGTGACATAATGTCTAAAACATCTGATACATTTGTAGATAGAAGTCTAGATAAGTAAAGCTTCGCATTAAGATCCTGAGATAAGATAAAATAGGTCTTAAAGTTCTAGAATTCTGAGATGATCTTCTTTTGCTTAAAGTTAAAAACAGCATATTATCCTCCTACAGCATTGTTAACGACAGAAAAAAGACAATTTACTGAGCATAGAAAAACAGGGAATGTGCTTGACAATTTACTGAGCATAGAAAAACAGGGAATGTGCTTCTATCGTTACTAAAATAAGCTATACTTTGGTACAAATTAAACTAAAGAAACAGGAAAATTTTCAAACTTGATTTCTCTAGTGTTGTGCTGCAGGTTCTTCTTAGCCGATTAGGCTCTTCCTAAGCAGTAGTTATCATTCAGAAGAAATATTACTAACTTTCCACACCAAACCAGCACTGTCATTTGCTCTAAGTTTTCCAACATAACTAACTTTCTCTAGTGTTGTGCTGCAGGTTCTTCTTAGCCGATTGAGGCTCTTCCTAAGTCCTGGTTATCCTTATGAAGAAATATTACTAACTTTCCACAACCAAACCAGCACCGTCATGTGCTCTTATTTGCCCATCTTTAGATCTTTCAACTTCACAAAAGGTTTGTCAGGAGCAAAATTCTTCTCTTTCAATTTCTTCATGTCATGTTCTGTTCGTGGTACTTAATTTTTCTGTTCAATAGGAGGTATGATACAGTTGAATCATGGAAGGCCTCAGCCTCTTCAATATGTAGTCAATGCAGCCTTTCTAGCTTCTCTGTTCAGTGATTATCTTGAAGCAGCCGATACACCTGGATGGTACTGCGGGCCGAATTTCTACTCGACAAAAGTTCTTCGAAATTTTGCCAAGTCTCAGGTACTACTTCCCCCATTTAGGACGAAAAAAGTGCTTTTTTTGGAGGTAAAGAAAGAACTCCTGAAGCAAAATCTCCTGAATGCCTACGTTGTTATTCTTTTTTTTGTTAGAACAAAAACATATAGTGTGTAAGAACAGATATTTTCACAAAAGAAAATATAGATAGAGGTTTCTAGAATCATTTACTTACCCTTGGTAAAGTATTCTTTTTCTTGCTGTATATGGTATTCTAACTCCAACCTCCACATACAGGTGCCTAGCATTCTAGCCACTAGGGTAGTGGTCTTTGCCCCTTAAAAGTACTGTAAACTGTACAAAGATATCTGAATACTTTTCACTAAGCCAAAAGTAAAATAACGGTGTGCTGATGTCTAATGCTTGTATCCTTCAGGACTGTATCGTTATTGCTACATAGTTAGCTAAATTGATGACTTGGCACTCTTAAATTCTATGAACATTTCTAATTATTGGAGAGTCCTTACAATATGGCATCAGTATCTCGACTTATTCTGCCAAGTTACCAGTTTTTATTTCTCGTGCTGCACGTAATCCGTTCTTTGATTCTGTTGTAGCATTACAAGCCTTTATCAGTAAGGGTCTTAGATGCGCTTTTGTAGATCAACTTTTAAGAGTTAGGAACACCTGATTTCGCAATAAAATCAGAAACCAAATACTCTAGGCCCTTTATTTTTTCCTCATTATATCCAATAGATACTAGATACAGTAGAAAGGTAAAAAGATTAGTTCTTGTCCTCTAGTTAAATAGTATTTTTGTTGTATGGCAGATTGATTACATTCTTGGAAACAACCCTCAGAAGATGAGCTATCTTGTGGGATATGGTACCCACTACCCAAGACACGTACACCACAGGGGTGCATCTATTCCTAAGAATGGTGTCAAGTACAGCTGCAAAGGAGGATGGAAATGGAGAGACACCAAGAAGCCTAACCCTAACACGATTGTCGGGGCAATGGTTGCAGGACCAGATAGGCATGACGGTTTTAAGGATGTACGTACCAATTATAATTACACTGAGCCCACACTTGCTGGAAATGCAGGACTTGTTGCAGCTTTGATCTCCCTATCGGGGGCGACAGATGGCATTGACAAAAATACAATTTTCTCAGCTATACCACCCATGTTTCCAACTCCTCCGCCGCCACCAGCTGCATGGAAACCATAAAGAGATAAGTATCAGACTAGTTTTTCATCCATACTGGAAACTCGATTTTCTTTGTTTGAAAACTTGGGAGTAAGAGAGCCTATTGCTTATACAATATAATGGCAGCCAGAACACATCAGAGAACAAAGGAAATACAGTAACACTTACTTCTGCAGACGTGTACACTTCTTCTGATTTAGAGAATCTTTTGATTGTTGTGTTTTGCTTGCTCTAAGAAAACAGCTGTTGCATGTAATGTATTTCTTAGACAGGAGAAACATTCTTGTCAGTTATAAGTATATTTGCTATTGTGAGGCAGGCTCATATAAAAGTTTCCTTGTGTCTTAATGGTGATTAGTAGATCATGCATAAATAGAAGGTCGACTGTGGTAATACAATGAGTGGTTGCAAATAGTTAACTCTCAAGTCACTGTTGCTAATGTAGATTCTGAAGCAGGAGCATATGCTGCATATACATTCCTAGCAGCTAAATATGAGCATATGCCTCCACAAAGGATGCACTAGTCAAGAAAGAAAAGTGAGGCTAATGAGCATCAGAATAGTATCAAAAGCCTCGGGAAGTACTAAATCAACATAATGCATGCAATTTCTAGGAGAAAAACAAATAACAATACTCGACCCAATATGATAGGCAATAGGTAGGAGAAATACCTACAACAGTCCATTGAAGATGAAAATTTACACATAGATGGAAAGATTACAGCTAGCATTTACACATACCTGAAAATTATGTTAACCCTTGATTGGTGATAAAATATGGCTAGCATGGCCACAGGTATATGCAGCCAAACTCATCGTGCCTGTTTCTTCAAAGTTCAGTCATCTTTAAATCAAATCATAAAGGCTAATACAAACAGTCAGCTGCACACTTTGCTTTCTGGTATCATATATTATTGACTTCATCTGCTTGTGCCTGCACTAGTATCCAAAACTACTTAAGATAACAGAAGCAAAAAGAGATTCTAACAGCTTAAACAAATAAAAAGCCAGGAGTACATGGCCATACGTTCTGCTCAAAACAAAATTTTTGGCAGGTTTACAAATCTAGCCATCACATACTTGGCTCTTGCTTGTCTCCTTATCATGGAACATCTTCATCGATCTCTAATAAATCAAAGAGTGGCAGCAAGTCGAATGTATCAATATATGCATTATCACATGTATAGCTGCTACGAGATCATAAGTCATAAGACAGCCAGTATGTTTTGCAAAACAAATAAGAATCTAAGCTTCGAGTTAAGGTGCATTAACTACGGTTAATTTCTAAGACATGATAAAAACTCGCCGGCTTCTTTTCTGCTTTTGCTGCTTTTCAATTAAATAGCCCAGTGGCTAACTAAAGACAGAAAAAAACATAGTTAGCATTTAGTTCAGATCAATTTCTCTGTGCACTTTAAATACCTCAAATATCAAAAGATTAAGAAAAGAACTTAGTAGCTATGGAGATGATTTCTTTTCCAAAATCTTCATGATAGAGGTACGGCAAGCTCCATGCAACAATTGGTAATTGAAATAAAGCTAGGAGTTCCCCTAAGTTCAGCAAAAATGAGAAGGAAGTGTTAACTGCCAACAGATTACTCGAATAACATTTCCAAAAGCTACAGAATTCATTGGTCCTTCAACTTGTTAAAACGTTAGTTCATTTTGTCAAGGAGCAGTACCGACGACAATATAGTAATTCATATGAGGCTGTTCGTCGATGCCACATAATATCACATCATTATTTCTGTGTACCTCAATAACAACGAAATGGTGTTGAACATGTGGAAATGCCATCGTAAATGTGGCGCCAACTTTCAGCAAAGATGTGCATGCATATATGAATCATTGAATGTTACTAAACATTACAGACTTCACCTTTGTTACCTTTCACGTCCGTCAATATTGTCCTGGTCTACAGTTTACATAAATCCACTGGTGTACCTACTCTTCCTCCATTCTCCATATATACCTTTACAAAACATCTACACCCTCTAGTTCAACATGGAAATCTCTGGATTCCTTAGTCCTTATGGTCTGAAAACAAGTTTCAACAATTGGTTTGACGAATATGTTGTTGGCATAATTTCTCTTTGCCCTGGTCCTTGCACATCGGCTTGTATTCACCTTGACAGTAGAACAGATCACCAATCAGTCCAAGCATGAATGTTGTTGCAACATGCATCATACACTCTATTTGGTTTTTGGGAATTCATCACCAATGATGCATTTAAATTCACCTGACAAAAAGGAAACCTAGTGCATGCTAATTTTCCTTCGGAAAGAATACAATCATACACTATTATATTAACTATGCAGCTCTTAGCTTTGTAACTCTGAGAGGCTTTACCTTCATTACTTGCCTGAGTCACTCACGTACACCGTTGTCATTTGCATAAATCATCATGTAGACCCCCTTCTTGGGCCCTAATTTGTTTGCCTTTTACTAGTTTCTGACTTCTGTGTATATTCCCTCCGATTACACCCACCATCCATCAAGTCAACAAGAAAATCTTTTGCTTCTTTGGCCCTCCTCGTCCCGCACAAGGCGCGAATACGGCATGCAATATTTCTCACCCGCATAGCTCTCATCATCTTAATCGCCATCAATGAAACAATTGTAGGAAACAACATCTTGTACAATACTTTTGAAAATATGTATTTGAACAAATGATTCGCTTCCCAAATCCTTCACCAAATCTCCTAGCGACCACCACATTGCGTACTTCCTCACCGAGGACTTTAATTGACGTTACGTTAGTTGTTGTGGTATAAGATTCTTATTACGGCGGAGAAGATTGCGGGAGATTGGTAGCGGATAAAGCAAGAGGAGAGGAAAAAGTAGGTGCGAAGGGCGGCGGGAGGTACTGCGCTGGCGGCTGAAGGCTAGCCGGAGAAGACATGGGAAGGGAGGACGGATGGGCCGGAATGGGCTCCGTGGCTGGCTGAGTTCTTGAAAAGCTTCCTAGTATTTGAGCCCGCGACTTTGTTTTTTGAATGTTTGGAAACTGCTGCGTTAGAGAACAGAAATCCTCTGCCCCTCTTTGTCCCCAATCTATATAATATAATATAAATTAAAATTAAAATGATTTTTAATGAATAACATATTTGTTTCTGGAAGAGTTACGTATCTGTTCCATTTTCAAAAAAAATATATAAATCAGCATTTAAAAATAAAAAAATGCGTTAACATAATGATACGTACGTACCACGTCAAGTATATTTTATTTTTAGTGACTGATTTGTCCAACTTTTAAAAATAGAGAGGGAGATATGCAATTAATCATTAGTTTTTTCTTTCTATATATTAATTAGCCTTTGTAATAAGTACATAGTAATTTTACCAACTTCACTCAACTCTTGATGGTGATAAATTTTGCGAAACTCTTGAACCAAATTAATACATCTGCTCAATGTAGATTCAACTTTGAATAGTAATTGTTATATCTTGCAGTTGACTTTACAACAAAATTTATGTAACTTGGATTCTTGACATTTTTTATAACATAAACAACATTTTAAGGTTAAAAAAGCTTGGTTGAATTCTTGAAACTAATTGAATGTGTAGGGATACATAATTAGAGTAAAAGAAGATTACCTAAAACAGATCTAATAGTAGCAAAAAGAGATGACAAAAGCATAATAAGTAAGGGTTATCTTGATTTTATTTTCGTAGAATTTATACACCACAATACAAAATTAATCTGTTCAACAGATTCACCATGGTTTTTTTTTTGGGATTTAAAAGAGCGACTTAGTCTCTTAATATTTTATTAATTTCGGTATAGAATATCATAAATATCTAAAAAATGTGATATAAAGATATATAAATCTAAATGTACAAAAAAAGTTCGGACTGCTAATCTGTCAGCTAACATATTCACCATGACTTTATGTTTGTGGAAATCCACCTTAATGTAGGAGAGGTGCTAATGACTGAATCTTTACGGTCTTATAACAAAAATATTTGTTATATAGAATATTTTGTATCTAGTGACTAAAAATTAATTAAATATGGATGCAACATCATAAATATTCTAATAAATGGAAATATATTCCTGAGATCTCATGGAACTTTTGTAAGATAATGATAAAAACATGCCTAAAAATTACATAACAGATGGTTGGAACCAAAGCAATCAGAATTAAGAATTATATTTTTGGTTGTGAGATTGAAACTCTGAACTAAAATCTGTCACTTGTTTCTTGTGTGTGTGTGTGTGTGTGTGTGTGTGTGTGTGTATATATATATTCTAGAAAAATATTTTTATCATATTTGGTTCAATAATGAACGAAAATAAAAATAGAAATATCTATACATTACTATAGAAGTATTAAAAAAAGAAATTATTTTAATATTATTAATTATATATAGGATTAAAATTTATGCATCATACGAAGTAAAATTAGTAGAAAGATAGTTATAACCAAAATCAAATACCATCGTTAATTTTTATTTTATTTTATTTATGGTGATTATTTTTTTAACCAAACATGATCTGTATTTTTAATAGTAAAAAAAAGGGCAAATGTACACAACGTACATGTATTTCATAACGTACGCATGAATGTAAATTAATAGTCATTAATCACACATTAACTAATCTAAATGTAAGAAAAACTCCCCCACGTATTTCCCTTAATTATCATATTAATGTAGTAATATTATAATATATACAATCCAGTCTCACATTACATAATCATCCTCCGCCTGCCATCCTCAACGTAGCCGCCTCGCCGGCGGTGAGTTCTCTCCTCTTTTATTTATTTATTTTAAAATTCTATATTACTATTCCATTTTGTCTTCACCAGAAGAACAAATGTCACTAATTCCTTGAAACATCCTTGTGATTATCGTCAACTAAAGCTTCCCTTGTTCTTTCTGAGCTTCTATGAAAGAATTCCGTATTAAATCATTCAGTTTGTTTTTGCTTATTGAGGATCTCCCTGATGTTTATAAAGGGCAAAACTATTCACCCTGATAAATCACACATTAAATCATACACAATTAATTTTCATTACACATTCGTCTCGTAATCTATACATTTATTTCGTGATTCATATAAATTATCAAAATTATAACTATACTAATTATAATATATAATTTTGATATTATCGTGAATATTATATAATTTATTGTGTGATTTTTTGGATGAACATAGCAAAACTTTTTCATAAAACATGCTATGGAGTGTGATGTTTGTTTGTTTTGTTGTTGCTATTTTCTTCTACGTATGTTAGACGTTTTAAGTGCTAAACTGTACGCCAGGATTTGCCTGTGCTGATGTGGTGTATATATAGGCACTTGGCATTAAGCCACATGGTTAGGCACGGAAGATGGTTTGTGCGGTTAGGTCAGCTGCATAAGCCGTACGGAATGGGACTCAATTAACAAAAATATATATTCTTTTAAATTATTATTATAAAATTTATAATAAAAATATATTCTTTCATTTAAACTTTAAATTCATAAAAAAAAAACTTTATACTTAGCTTTGATCAACATCTTAAAATTTAGTGTCATGAAATACAAGAATTTTTTTTTTCAAAAAATATTACAAATAATTTTATTCCACACAATTCAAATTCGAATATAAATATTTTTAAGATATTTTTATTCGATCGAGCTAGTCGCGCTTGGGTTAAAAAAAATATACTAAAAATCCTAAAGAATGTGAAGGAAATGAAAGAACGTATACTGTCTACTGATCCTCAATTTTTTATTTTTTTCAAATGTGAACATCATATGATTTCCATTCAAAATTTGGTAATAAAAAAAAATCGTATTTTCTGGTCGCCATTTCTCTTACTTATTAATTCCTTCTATTTAGAAGTAATTAACTAGTGAGTACACTTTCGCCTTGAGAGGAGCAGCGACGACAACAAGCAGCGAGTGAGCATGCCGAAGACTGCGACGGCAGCGCACCGTAAGCTCAGCTGTGCAGCTCCGGCGATACTCCTCTCTGTACTTGTACTTTACGCCGGTCTTTTCTTCATCTTCGAGCTCCCACTCGTCCAACGGCGGCCGTCACCACCGCTGCACAACCGCCCCCCCTTACACGCCAAGTACAGCAGACTCGACCCCACCCCAAAAACCACACCGACATCACCGGCGGTAGTCCTCCGCCGTAGTAGCCGCCGTTCCCTCGCCGTCTCCTCCCTCTCGTTGCACCATCTCAACCACAGCAGCTTCTACACCATCAACAAAAATACTGATGACAACAATACTGTATTATATGACTTGCGTTTCATGGCGGCACGTGCATGGGCAGCAGGGCAGAAGCTGATGAAAGAGCTTGAGTGCTCGCCAGCTGCGCCGCCGACGAACAACACCGCGGCGCAGGCGGTGGATCAGAACTGCCGGAGCACGATATCTGTAATCTCCGGCAATCCTCCGACGGCGGCAGCGGGAAGGGGGAATACCAGTGTGTTGTTAGAACTACCGTGTGGGCTTACGTTCGGATCACATATCACGCTGGTGGCGACGCCAGCGCCGGCGCACCCCGAGAGAGATCCGGCAATCTTTCCAACGAGCTCGAAGGCAAGGGTCGGTGGCGAGGAGGAGGTGATGGTTTCGCAGTTTGTGTTAGAGTTGCAAGGGCTGAAGGCCGTCGATGGCGAGGAGCCACCAAAGATTTTGCATTACAATCCCAGGTACTAACTTGTTTTTCTCTGTGTACCATGTGATTTAATGCAAACTTTTTTCTTCCCTAAATCATTCTGAGTTTCTTCCAAAATGCATCATGAGTTGCGTGAGTTGAAAAAGCGAATTATGTGATATTCAAAGTAAAGTTGATTGAATTTTAGAAAAAAAAGGGACATATTTTGGGAGCTCCAACATTGCTCGTTATCTCTAAAAAGATAAGAAACTGTAGAAACATTTTCCCACTTTTTGAGGTCGGCAACTGTAGATAGTCGTACAACAAAGTGCTCTATAAGATGTATCCTTCTAGAATAATTCTTGAGTGCAACTTAATAGAGAGACTTAATAATCCATTTTCATGGAAGCAATTAAAATAAAAAGTAGAGAGACATTGCAGCTTTAATCTAATGAAATGCAGCTCTGTTTTTAAAAAAATTGAATCCTGTAAAAGTTTTGGATATTTTGTTTCTTTCTTTTTCTTTAACCTGTTTTGGCTTTTTTTTTTATGGCTTCTTCACTTTCTTTAAAATGCTATCTTAAACTCACCTCAGATTTTTTTTAAAGAATTAATTACAGTTTTCTAATTAATCAGTTAAAGAAATTAGAGAAATGGACTCATAATTTCAGTTTTGAAAATAAGGCAAAGCTGCAAGGTTATGAAGTTTGCAGACCAAACAAGTATTTGTTATAATGTTTCATTTGGCTTGCATAAGTTAATTTTTCTCAAATTCCAACAGGTTGAAGGGGGATTGGAGCGGTGAATCGGTGATTGAGCAGAATTCATGCTTTCGTATGAAATGGGGCACTCCCCTCCGATGCCAGGGCTGGGAATCTGGCATAGAGGAGGAGAGAGGTAACAGTAATTTTTATGTCACATAGATATAGTCTCTTAACATCTTTTATTTCTGCAAATAACATAAATACACTTAACTTGAGAATTTCTTAATTCAATTTATTGAAACTTTGTTTAATTTATATTTGTTCATATTGTCATGGTAATGTCGTAGCAAGAAAATACTAAAATTTATTGATGAACTGTTAAAATTTATTGGCGGTGCTATTCTTGTAGTTGATGGCCTTGTGAAATGTGAGAAATGGCTCACTGAGGAAGACATTAAAACGATCCAGTATATTAACCAAATGAACAGAAAAACAAACGAAATTCACCTCGGCTGGCCTTATCCGTTCGAGGAGGGGAAAATATTTGTACTCACTCTTAGTGCTGGATTTGAAGGCTATCATATCAGTGTTAATGGAAGGCATGTATCATCATTTCCATACCGCGTTGTAAGTAACTTTTTCAACGAGATAACACCGTCTCTTATATTGATGCTTACATGCGCTGGAATAAGAAATAACTAGTAAGAAAAAAAGCAATGCTAGAGAAATCTAACTTTCAACTCTAAAGAAATATCTAAAGTCAGGTTGAATCATCTCTCAGACGTGGCAGAGATGATCTTCATCTCCATCGAAAACTTCCTTAAAGAGCTTCACAAAACATTTCTCTAAAATAAACCTAGCATATATCAAACTTTTTTTTTTGAGTGATTACTAACTTGTGATGTTTGTTGATAAATATCATAGGGTTTTGATCTTGAAGATGCAACTGGTTTATCAGTTAATGGTGATCTCAACGTTCACTCTATCGTCGCGGCTTCATTACCCACATCACATCCTAGTTTTGCTCCGCAAGGGCATCTAGAGATGTCAAATTTGTGGCAAGCCCCTGAACTCCCTGTGGGTCCTAGCGATCTTTTTATCGGCGTTCTTTCAGCTGGAAATCATTTCTCAGAACGCATGGCTGCTAGAAAATCATGGATGTCCTCAATCAGAAATTCACCGAATGTAGTTGCCCGATTTTTCGTTGCCATGGTAACACTCAGCCTATTCTCTTCTTACTTTATATTTGTTTTGTTTAAAGGATTTATAATAGGGGTTATTGTTTTTGACAGCATGGAAGGAAGGAAATTAACATGGAGTTGAAAAAAGAAGCAGAGTTCTTTGGCGATATTATTCTAGTACCTTTCTTAGATAGCTATGATCTGGTCGTTCTAAAAACTCTTGCTATTTGCGACTATGGAGTAAGTAGTCCAGAAACCTATTACTAAAATTTTAATTAAACCAACGATTTTAATTTTGTTATATTTTGTTTATTTATCCATGTAGTTGCGAACCGTTTCTGCAAAGTACATTATGAAATGTGATGATGACACATTCATTAGAGTCGACTCAGTAATGGATCAAGTGAAATTCCATGGCAATAGAAGCTTGTACATAGGAAACATGAATTATCACACCAAGCCCTTGCGGCGCGGGAAATGGGCAGTGACTCCTCAGGTATGTATAAGTTGTCCTACTAATAAGGGCTTTCGACAATGAACAGAAAATAGAGTAAGCTGACTCAGTTTATATATATATATATATATATATATATATATATATATATATATATACATATATATGGATTTCATTTATTGATCCATAAATAACAAAATTAATTGTTTACTCCAGGAATGGCCTGAAGAAGAATATCCCCCTTATGCAAATGGACCTGGATATGTGATCTCTTCTGACATTGCTAAGTTCATTGTGTCAGAGTTTGAGAACCATGGACTGAAGGTATGACTTAGCTTTTCAAATTGCTCTATTCATCTCATCCATGCTAGCAATATCTAGTATGTCAGATCGGGAATATATTCGTTATGATCATTTGTATCTTCCTAAAACTTGCTAAAATACTAAAACGCTCACTACTTTGGTTTTGTTTTGTTTTGGATATGTGTATATATATATATACACATATAATCAGTAAGTTGTTGAACTACTGAACAGTCAGATTGAGAATATATATAAACCATTGGATTTGTCTGACACTTCAAAAGATAAACTCAAAATTTAGGAAACTTTTGACTCGGTTCATCGTTAACTACAAAATATATGCATAAATCCTTTGCAGCTATTCAAAATGGAGGATGTTAGCTTAGGCATGTGGGTTCAACAGTTTAACTCTTCAACGCCGGTGAAATACGTTCACAACCTACGGTTTTGCCAATATGGCTGCTTCGACGGCTACATCACCGCACATTATCAGTCTCCTAAGCAGATGATCTGCATGTGGGAGAAGTTGCAGAACGGCAGAGCAGAATGCTGCAACATCAAATAGTACTCATATACATATATATATATATATATATATGTGTGTGTGTGTGTAGAGAGAGAGAGAGAGAGAGAGAGAGTAGTGTTTGATTATGGAGCGTAAGGATCTTTATTCTGTGATTGATTCTTTGATTCTTTCTACTTTGATATAGGTAGCACCATAGCACTTGTTGTTTGTCTAGGTGATCTTCTTGTGTTGTTCTATGTAATATGTTAAACATTGAATACAAATAAAAATTTTCTTCAATTCCTTTGAGAGTGCCACATGCTTTCAGATCTTTCCAGTTATAAAGACTGTAATTTTTCGATTCGTGGAATATAATTTGGTGCAATAGCACAACTTTTAGATGAATTGTAGATTAATTTTTTTTTCATATTAATTTCATAAAAGAAAAAAACATCTCTCCAACGTTATATATTTAATGAATATATATATATATATATATTTATATAAGATATATATATAAATATATATATTATATATAATATATATAGATTATAATTATATATATATATAATAGAATATATATATATATATATTTATCAATATGAGGGAACATAATCACCATTCAAAAAGAGTCTCACAAATGGTTGAACGCATCACACCATTCGACGTCCTAAAAATTGAATTAAAGAAAAAAAAGGTAGGACTAATGCAAACATATTAAAAATTCCGGGCCTCTATTGGTGCTTTTTTAAGTGTATATAATGATGCGATCTTTGTGATTTTGCGATGAACTTGTTTGTAAGCTTGTATACATGTTAAAGGAGTGAGTTAAGGATAAACTAAATATGTTAAATTTATCGGCTATCTAACTATTTGTTAAATATTTTTTTAATAACTATAAATATTACCTTAAGTCTTATGAACTAATTCTTTGTGAGTTTTATCTTTTACGCGTGTCTCTCTTATTCATTTTTAGTGCAACTGGCTCATATGATTTCTTGCATGATCAAACGTTAAATCTCATTAATCGTTGTTGGATGCATAACTATTTTTTGTCTTAAATAAGTATTCTAGTTTAAATGATTATATAGTGTTCAATGGTTAAACTTGAATTTAGATTTAAACTTTTAATTAACAAATTGATTATTTTAGTTTGATTCAAACAATTCAAATGGTTTAACTAATGTAAATGTTGGACCTATTTCGACAATCAATTCATCACATTATTAAAAGTCTAAAAACACCAATACTTCCTAGTAATACAAATTTTTTAAAAAAACGAAGAACATAAAAAACGAATATTCTTCGTTGCGGTTGTAGGTCTAACATTCGGACCCAAAATTGGAACGGACATGTTCAAAACTGCTAAAATTCGGACAAATTCGTTACGACGATATTAGGAAAGTCGCACCCGCGTTCCGATTGTGGACCCTCCGCTGTAGTAACAACAATACCAGTAATATTAAGAAGAAAAAAGAATTCGGTTGGTCTTCTTCATCTTCGATCGATTCTAAATGTCCAGGTTTTTCTTCGTTCTTTGGATCTGATCGAGGTTGTTATCGGTGTGATTAGTGTTGCGATTTCGAGGAATTTTGAGATGAGCGGCGGGGGCGGAGGGTGGGCGGGTCCGCCGGCGCGGGCTTCACGCGGTGGGTCCGTGGATTTTCGGACAGTTTCCTCTCACAACACGGTGAGGCTCGGACGGGTTCAGCCCCAGGCCCCGACTCATAGGACAATATACTGCAACGATCGAGAAGCCAACGCCCCCGTCAGGTTCAAGGTACTCAATTTCAACTCAACGCTTTGTTATTTGGATTAAAGCATAATATTGAAATTTTTAGAATGCTAGACAACCCTGAATTGTCCCAAAAATCAATCATGTTCACTTTTTGAGCGTCACATAATTCAAGTCATCCTTGATTTGTTGGGGGCAATTTATGGGGAGGTGTATGTCATGGATTTACTGTTTTCCGGTCTCTTCTAGTTCTGCGCAAGCGAGCAGTTAACAGACTTCACAATACTCGTTGGCCTTCTTGCTAACGAGCATGCCACGCCTTGCACCCACCTCGCAGCTAGAAAGAGCACAAGAGTGCTCGAAGGAAAGAAATATTTAGTAGAGATAAAAAGCTTATAAGAGAGCTTTCGTGCGTACTCACACTCTTAGAGCTTCTCCAACACTTGGACTTTGCCTCACACCTGGAGCTTGGTGGACTAATGAGACTCCACCCCTATTTATAGGCTTCTATGCCTAAGACGGCAGTCGGATGGATGCCAAGTGGCATGATGCTAACATACATGAAGATATTACAAGGGATGATACAAGAGTAGTCTAGAAACTTCCCTAGTTATCTTCAATGGATCAGTCTAAAACTTGATATTTCTCTTGTGACAAGTATAGTGGATTTGGTGTTTTCACATTACTACGCCCGTGACCCTCGTCTACCTTAGTGCAAACAAGCAAGCCCTGCACCCCTCTTTAGAAAATATCAAGGTAATTGCGTTGCTATTAAAGTCTTGACTATGAGTATCGATTCTATGCGATTCTGCACTCCACTTGAAAAACGATCCGAAATCAAGTGTATAATCTTAATCATGTCTAGATCAATATAGTCTCGATCAAAGTCTTTAGGTCTTTAGGATCATGCGACTCAAGGATCGCAACACCACAAAATTTTAGTCAATTTTGAAACTTCATAAGTTAATTTTGATTTGTTAGGTCCGCATCGCTAGGTTCAACTACTTAAATTAAACAACATGTTAATCATTTTGTCAATTCCTCTCCCTCGTTGCCTTAGCTAATTGTTTTTTCTACAACATAGATGATTACTCATACAATTGATATTGTAAACTATGCTTTACATATTGATTTCAATATGATGCTGAATGTAAGAACTTCTTTGGATATTTTGTTTGAACATTGGCTAAAAATCTTGGAACAGTTTTTGATTATAATGTCTTATCCAGCCTTCAAAAAATTCATACGTCATTGGTGCTTATTATTATTTATTTGTTTGCATGTTGTTATCAATTGTTTTCACTAATAAGATGTACACGTCATTTTTTTTAAATACGTAGTATCAAACTACCATTTTGACATCTTGGTTAGACAATGTTATCAAGTTATTTTCTAATTTGAATTATCAGAGAAGTTAACTTCGGATGGTTAAGATCAAATTATTACAAATTTTATAGAATAAAAATTGTTGTGGCAATACACGGCTACAAAACTTCTTCCTTCTAAAACTAATGGTTTCATTTCTCATAGTAAGTTCCACCTCCCTCCTAAAAGTTAACACTCTAAGCCACCTTCTCATAATACACACAAAAACTATAGTTAACACCCTAATCCACCTGCAAGCGCCTATGGCGGATGGTTGGGGCTTCCACCTCATAAAGTGGAGGTATCAGGTTCGAATCCCGTAAGCGCCATCCGCAAGGATGTCGGTGATTTATCCCCTCTGTAGCCCGTGGAGGGTAACACGGGTCTTCTGGCATGCCAGATCGAAAAGTTGGGACTCCTCGGTTGGTGGAACATGGGACATTGCCATCCGTGGGTTTATCTGTTATGACGGTCGCACAAAGGTGCCTTTTACGGGCAGAGTTTTCTTTTGATATTTTTCTTGGCCGGACGCACATGTTACAGGCTGCTAGCCGCAAACCCGGGGTTACAAGTATTACTTTGCAAGTTCTACTTCCAAGTATAAGTTAGTAAGGCAAAGGTTTGCTATGTTGGCCTCGTTCACTTGCATATGTTTGGTTTCAGTGCGTAACCAATGCATATACTTATCCTTTTTTGTAACTATTGCTTTAATATATTCTAGCGAGGAGGTTTTGTTAAAAGAGCTTGTAACAAACACACGATATCTTATTTTATGATGTTCTTAATAAACTACTTATATACACAAGTCCTATTTGATCCTAGTCCTCAAGTGACCTTTATTTTAGAAATTAGAAAAAGGCAACTTGAATTAATTGTGAACCTCAGACCAGGTTTCCAACTTTCTGTTCAAGGATCCAAGTTTTGTACGAGTGACATGCTCAATACCTTGATGTTGGGTAGGAGCAAATTGCTAGCCTAAGAGGATTTAGGCTGCTGGTAAGATAAAAAAGTTGTTAAATACCATTGTAACTGAATGGAAATGTAACAGGCAAGTCACTTGCTGCATATAATGGACTAGTTAAGATGGACTGACCTGAAGTAGGTTTTACAATGGAAGCTTTTTTTTTTTTTGTTGTATTTTTGCGAAGGAATTTCTATTACCTACAAATGGAGAGAAATGTCAATATTGCATATCGTGCTTGTCCCTGGATCTTCATCATCTTAGAGAGAAGCAGGTCTATGACAATGCAGCTACTCCGGAAGCTTAGCAGCATTTGAGGGCTTGCTTATATCATACTAAATATACACTTTATCGTATGGTCGTTGTCTGGCAGTGCTTTATTTTATTTACTGGCCCCAGCTGAAAGTTTGTTTAGCATCAACAAGTGCATGATCCTTGTTCCTTTGTAACTGATTATTTTCCTCTTCTGTTCTCATTGTAAGATATTTTACCATTAATACCCTCATCAGGGCAATTCAATATCGACTACGAAGTACAATGTTCTCACATTTTTACCCAAAGGTTTGTTTGAACAGGTATTGCAATAATATTTTAAGATTTCTAAATATTTTTATTTTTAATTTTTTTTTGTTAATTTCGATTTTGTAGCAAAGCTATTAATATTGGTTGTTTGCTAAAAATTTTGTCTTTAAGCTGACAGTTTAGGCGGGTGGCAAATTTATACTTCCTCATGATTTCAATTTTATCGACTACACCAATCAGGTAGAGTTTTTACCTTTGTACTATTACCAGCATGTTTTTCTAAGTTCTTCCAAGGAAATAAACATTGATTACTTCTTGATATTTATCTGACGGATAATTAATGTTCTTGCAGTCCGGTGCATCCAGTGACCAATGTGGTTCCACTCAGTCTCGTCCTTTTGGTTTCGCTGATAAAGGAGGCTTTCGAGGACTGGGTTAGTAGTATAGCTTGTGCTACTTTTCGTCTTAGCTTATGGCTGTGTGTTGTATCTCACTTTCTTTAGCTACCTATTCTTTAAATGATCGGGTTTCCCTTGCAATCTTTTGAAACAGAAACGCTTCCAAAATGATCTATCAATAAATAACACTCCCATCGATGTGTTGCAAGATCAAAGGTGGGAAAGTATCCCTTGGAAGAAGTTGCAAGTTGGAGATATTGTGAAGGTAACGCCTCTAATTTTACTGTTGGAGGATACAAAGAGAAGCTGGTTATTGATTAATTTTGATTTTACATTCGAGCAAGTTGGTTGTTTGAAAGTTGATCATATGAGGTTCTTACAGCGGTTGTCTATACCTTTCATGAGCTCTGCTTCCCTGGTGGAGCCGTAATGCTGATGGTAACCTATTTTTTAAGCGAGCTTCACCTCCTAGTATGTCTTGGTTTAATTGGGGCAAAATGGGATGTTCGGAAGTTGATTGTTGGGATACTTTCATGCATTCATACTTTCCCAGTCATTGGTTTCACCAATTGGTCGATTGTTGATAATACAGTGACTTCTGAAACTCACCCTGTTTCATTTTCGCTTGAAAGCGTATGCTTGTTGTACCTTGCTTTTACAAATTGAAGGACAAAGTATAGTATAGCTGTAGGAGTTAAGCTGTAGTAGACCCCTTAATTTTTTTTTTTCAATATATGTTAAAATCAATATATCGATAAGTACCTATATGTCTTGATCTTTTTTTGTTTTGTGCTATTTTAAAATGTCTTTACCATAATTAAGAAATTTGTCACACATTTGATAGCCTTCATAACATGTAGGAATATAAGTTTTGGTTGTTTCAAGGATAATGAGCTTCTTGGATTTTTTAATGCCACTTTTTTTGGTGCATGATTGTACAACTTTGATTGGGAATTTTCATTTTTTGCTATAATATGAAATCACTATCATTGAGTGGAGCCTGGATGTGGATATTTAATGCAGGTTAGGCAAGATGGCTTTTTCCCTGCCGATTTGTTGTTCCTCGCCAGCACAAATCCTGACGGCGTCTGCTATGTTGAGGTTTTGATTTAATTTTTTAACTGTTTTGCATCCTTAGAGACTGTTTATGAGTTGAATAGCTGATACTTCCTTGTGGCCTGTAGACTGCAAATCTTGATGGAGAGACAAATTTGAAGATTAGGAAAGCACTTGAAAGGACATGGGACTACTTGCTTCCTGAAAAGGCTGCTGAATTTAGAGGTTATGTTGTTGAGCTTCTGGCCAGAACTCTTCATTCCTGTGATTGTTTTTGTTTCAGTTACTATTGATTCTTTTGTCTTTTAGTTGTTTTTTCAATCTGTAATGTAATTGATAATGAAATACTGTATTTTTTTGGTTATTTGAGTTGTAGGTTAATATTTTTATGCTAGATAATGGAATATAACAATATTACTGGAGCATTTAAAGGATGGATTTAAATGTGTTTTCTTAAGGTTGCCTTACTGAGACTTTTGGCAGTGATGAATTAATTGTGCACAATGATGAATCAAGTGTTCTACTTTAGTTTGTATTGTAAAAGTGATGTCTTTGTCCATTTCCTATTACAGAATGTATACTTGTGAAAGATTTTTGCTTGTCTAATTGTATGCTTATATTCCAGCAATGAATTTTACTTGCAGCTTTAAGGTATGAGAGGGTCGCGTTTTTCTTTTTATGTAATCTTGCTGTAATAATGGTCTTAGTTTATGATATCCATTGCTTCAATGTGCAGGATCTTATTTAGGATATGAATTGTTTAAATGCCCATTTGATGGACACCATTCTTTGTTACTACACTATGGTTAATAAGAAATTAAGGAGGCTTCTGAAGATGCATAAGGGAATACATATAGAACCACTTAATGCCCGCAAAACTTTTGTGGGCTATTAGTAGAATGGTCATTGGGCACGGCCGCAAATTTGTTCAATAGGATCATCATTGTCAGAGGTGTCAAGTAAATTTTTGGGTCATGTATGAGGACATGGATCATCTCCATTACTCTTTCCTCAAGTTCTCTTCATTATCTAATTAAAACTCATACGTAGATATATTTTTTAAAAAAACTTTCAACATAAAAGTTGAAGATTTGATGAGATTTACAACTTTCATGTTCAAAGTTTTTCCAAAAAATGCTTCTAAATATATGAGTAATAACGGCTTTGAAAACAGTTTATGAAATCCGTTTATACCCGTTAAGAAATTGGAGTCCCAAAACATATATTTAGATGTATTTTTTGGAAAAACTTTGAACATGAAAGTTGTAGATCTCATCAAAATCTACAATTTTTATGTTGAAAGTTTTTTTAAAAAATGTATCTAGGTATCAGTTTTAAAATTTTAATCAAGTAATGGAGGGAACTTGAGAGAAGAGTAATGGAGAGGATCTATGCCCCAAGTATGATGTCTATGAAGCTATACTTACTGATATAATAGTATCTTTTGGTATAAACGAGCCAAGTCAAGCTCGAACCAACTTAGTCTTGGTTCCTTTGTGGTGAGTCTGGTGACTCAAAAGTATTACATGTTAAAATACTAGTTAGGACTATTGAGATAATGCGTGTGACTGTTTCCTTTGTTTAGATTTTTTGGGACGTGCCTAAATCTATAGTTGAATGTAGAACTAGTGATGACTCATAGTATGCAAGAAACTAAAATTGTGTCCTTGATGGCATGCTTAAATATATGTTCGTTTAGAACATTGTGTCCTTGGAACATTTCCCTACTGTGCAATTCATTACTTTTCCTTCTTAAAAGATTTTGTTTTCTTTTTTTTTTATTTATTTGGGATAAAATTTGTAACTTTATTTTGTTTGGGTTTTAACATATTTTCTCAATTATGTGCAGGTGAAATACAATGCGAGCAACCAAATAATTCATTATACACATTCACTGGAAATCTAATTATTGGAAATCAAACAATGCCTCTTTCACCGAATCAACTGTTACTAAGGGTGAGTGTCTTTTTCCTCTGCTTGACATTGTTTTTGTATATTTTCTTCTACAAGTAATGCGTATTTTATTTTATAGTTTGGTGCTACAGTTTGTACTTTGCAGTCTGTCCATCAATCAGTAGAAGTAACGAAAGCCGATGAGAGCTTTTTAAAGCTTGTACTTTGTAGTTTGTTCATCAATCTGTTAAAGTTAATAAAAACTAGATGAGAGCTCTTTTTGTGTCCAAGTGTCATTTCCTGTATTTGCGAGCGACAACTTACCTTCACTCGCCACAGAGCTGTGGGTTTTATGTAATATAGTAGCGTTCTACTTTTTCTTTAGTAAAATATGAAGCTAATTACAATTAAGGTGGAAATACTGGTGAAATTGGAGTACTATGGCAAGTTGCCTGTGTTCATGCAGCTCCTTCTCATGGATCCGCTGTAGATATAGCTAGTTATGCAGATACAAAGTGAACAGTTACATATAGAAGCCATTGCTTGTCTGTGTATCTAGCATATATAGTGTTAACAGGTGAGTCATTGGACTGCAGTGCCTAATGTTTCAAAAGCGGGCCTAACGTGCCGGGGTCCAGCGAATTTAACAAGGTGCAGGAAAGGCTTTCCAGACGCACGAAGTGCAAAAGGCGACATCTTTGTGAATTAGTGGCAAAATGAAAAATGACATGACTTGTAAAGTTTCAACCAGCAAGGAGGAACCTTAGACTAGAAAAAGATCTTGCAGGTGGTTGTTGTGATATAAAAGCATGTTAATTTTGTCACGATCATATTACAAAAAAGTCATTGAGTAATGAATAAGAAAATGAGTGATAATGATTGTTGTTGCATACTTTTGCACTTGTGCCCTGTTAAACACGGAGCTTGTTGGTTGTTGCCTGTATACAAATATGGTAAACTTTATTTATTAATTTTATTTTTTATTTTTTATCGCATTTTAATGACAATACTTATTTTGATGAATGTACGATGTGTACGTGCAGATTAGTGAATATCTAAATAATTTTGTAAATCTTTATTTATTATGAGACTATAAAGATTTACACCTCATGTCTTTATTTATGTATATATCTTTATTTTTGGGAACATACACCTCATGTCCTGGAGGCAGCGCCTCTGCCTTGCGACTTAGCTGTAGGAATTCCCTTGGTTGTGGTGTGCCGTATGCATTTTTTAAACATTGGGTGGTGTAACCTGCCTAACCGAGTGATACCACTCAAGGTAGCTCCGGGCTAGATATGATAGTTATTTATTTTTTTATTTTATTTTCCTTAGTATTGTTGAAGTATTTCTGACATAGATGACAACTCTTTTGGAAGTTCCTTTTATGCTTGTTTTGTTGGCAATTTCAGCTTTTTTGGCGGAAGTAACAATGCAGTTTTGATATAGTTTGAGTTATGACTTGGCAATACTCATAATATCTGCAGTATTTATATCATTGTCCGTGATTGGTGTACAGTTTCTAGCTGTTCGTTGTACCAGAGTGCCTCTTATATGTTGTTGATAAGCTGGTTTTAATTGACAAAGATTATAGTTTGAGGGGATGAGGATCCTATGCACCGTCCCGTGCACCGACACCTAAAAAAAATACATGTAGGCATTTTTCAAAAAATACATGTCGATATTTTTTTTGAGGTGTCGGTGCATGGAATAGGTGTTGAGGATCCTCATCCGTTAGGCTGGTATCAGACTTTGGTCACTAGATTTGTAACTATGCATGTAAAGATGACAACTGGAATGTGCCTTTTTTCTTTACGCCTTTATGCTTCACCTTTTTCCTGCACTATATGTGACAAATAGAATGCCTATTTGTTGGCTTGATTGTTATGTATGTGTACTTTTTTCTGGGCATGTTGTTCTTTTGAAACAGATATTGTTGTTGATCCCTTTTTCTTCTCTTTTCTCTTTCATTTTTTGCTATGGTTCATCCTGAATGTATATTACTTTTATGCTCTAGCAAGTTAGCATTTAGGAGTAGTTGTGATATTACCAGTGACCCTTAAATTTACTTTTTTTTTTTGCAGGGATGTAGCTTACGAAACACTGAATATATTGTTGGGGCTGTTGTCTTTTCTGGCCATGAAACAAAAGTTTGTTACCGTCAATATTTTGTAGATTGTATCTTCTCACTTATATGTAAAAGATACATTGATCATTTAGTGTGAACTTTATACTGCAGGTGATGATGAATTCTATGAATGTTCCTTCTAAAAGAAGCACGTTAGAGAGAAAATTGGACAAGCTTATACTTGCACTTTTTGGCTGTCTTTTTATTATGTCACTTATTGGAGCTATAGCAAGGTTCGTCTAGTTACATCTATATTAGTTTGATATTGCTTTATAAATTCTTTTTATTATGAATGTTCGTTTAGTTACACCTATATTTTTCTCTGTAAGAGCTGCTGACTTCTGCATGTGTATTTGAAATTACGTAGTCGGGTTACAACATGCAACTTTTGTTCCCTGCTTTTGAATACTTTATTTGATAAAATTGGTATCGAACTTTTTTTTTTCTTCTTCTTAAACTTGGCAGTGGGATATTCATTCACCAGAAGTACTTCTACTTAGGCCTTTATGGGAATGTTGAATCTCAATTTAATCCTGGCAACAGATTTGTGGTAATTAGCACATCAAATCTTTCAGTACTCAAATGTTTGCTTATCGATGACCTATGGTTTTTACTGTTCTTCCTTTCCTCTTTTTGCAGGTTGCCATTCTCACAATGTTCACTTTGATAACATTGTACTCCACGATTATCCCTATTTCCTTGTATGTTTCAATTGAGGTGGGATTAAAAGATTCTACCATAAATTCAGACTGTTTTACAGAAGTTGATAACATTTGAAAAATCATTATCGATAATTCTTTTTTTTTTTTCCAGATGATCAAATTTATCCAGTCCACTCAGTTCATAAACAAAGATTTGCACATGTATCACAATGAGACAAACACTCCTGCGTTGGCACGTACATCCAATCTCAATGAAGAGCTCGGACAGGTTAACAATACACATCACTTTCCTTGATAGTAAATGTAAACAAGGACTATAATTGTTTTAAGTATGTACCTAGTTTATCTTTTTCGGTGGTACTTTGTGTCGTTTTCTCTAAAAATATCTCTGGGCTATTGCTTGTATTAACTATTAAAATTCATTAAACAATTAGTTGAAAGGTCTTGCTGCTCTGCATTCTTCTTATGCTAGATCCTATATTCTGCATTCTTTCTATCTCAAAAGGCCAAGGCTTTAAGTTGATTTGGATGTTTATACTAAGTAGTTAATCACAAGCATTTATCATTTAGGAAATAAAAATATTCCTGTTCTCTGTGACTTCATAAATCTAATTGTATACTTTTGAGTAGCATTTTTGTTTAGCATGCAACAAGTAGGCTTATTGTCATCGATAGAGTCTGTCCTATACTCATTAAGAATATTATATATATTGTTTATGTATGTAAAATATAATTATACTGTTGTTTTTTAATGCTGATTGTCCCCATATATCCATATATATATATATATATATATATATATATAGTATATGTATGGGTTTTTTTTCTAAAAAAAAAAAGACCTTTAAAGAGAACCCGATAAACTCGGGTCGAAGGTAAAGGCTAACCCTTCCAATTTTATTGATGTTCAAGAAAGCCTTGTTTAATAGACAACTAACCCAGTCCCATATTTCAGAGAAAGATGAGAAAAGCCAGATCAAGTGTCAAGTAAACAAAACTTAGCAGTAGTACAATGGAATTTGTTTTGTTTACTTAATGTATATGTTTTGTTTGTTTATATATGTTAAATATAACAATACTGTTGTTTTTGCTATGCTGATTGTCCAATCTGCTGTCAAATGGCTGGTACCTTTTTTTTTGGATATGTCATTTTAAGTAAAATAGCCCTCATCAGATATTTGAAAGTTACATATTTACTGGAAGAAGGTTTTGTGAAAATTTTTGAAAATAATTCTTAAAGCAACTGCCAATTCTAAGCAGATTTTGGATTATCATTTATTGGATATCAATTAAATGTAGTAGCTCATTGCAATAATCTAGAATCACTCATTTAACTAGAATGACATAATAACTTCAGATGTTGTATGTGTCGGTAGAATGCAATCTTACACATTTATTAAGCCAGGAGCTGTGTGTCTTTTTGCCTTAGTCAAACCTCTGGTCCATAAATATATTTAGGATGGATTATTTTAGTTTTTATTAGCACACACAACAAATTATGTCCTTTAATCCACTTAAATTAATTTGTTCTAATGCTCATTTATACTTGTTGGCCAAAAAGGGCAAGGATGACAAAGTGCTCTCTCATGCGCTTATGACGTATGACTATAGCAAAGCATCTCATGGAATATTTAGATATTCCAAAGAATCCAACTAATAAAATAGGTTCTCTGTGTAATGCCATACAATTCTCACATTTAAGATATCCCTTGCAATTTCTATATGCTTAGCTAATTTATTCCTACGATCGAGTGCTTCTGGAATACTTATTTTTGGAATTTATATACAGGTAGAATACATATTTTCCGATAAGACAGGAACCCTAACAAGAAACTTAATGGAGTTCTTTAAATGCTCAATTGGTGGAGTATCTTATGGAATGGGCGTTACTGAGACAGAAAGGGGAAATGCACAGCGTAATGGTTTGATTATCGATGAGGTGCATATGAGAAGGAAAAGTTAAAAATTTAATATTGTTTTATTCCTTCCTCCTACTTATCCATTAGTTATTTTTTTTAAAGGTCGAGAGAAGTAGCAGCACAGTTCGCGATAAGAGCTTTAATTTCGATGATGCAAGGCTTATGCATGGTGCTTGGAGAAATGAGCCGAGTCCTGAAACTTGCGTGGTATTTTAGTTACTGTAACTCTTACTAAATATGATGGACACATGTAGTTATTTAATCTCCTTGTAATTGTGTTTGTTTTGTATAAATGTTCTGAATAAATATCTCTATGTTGGTCTAGGTTTCTCCAATAAAACTAAAAATATAGTAGTACAACCATCTTTACGTGCACCACTTAGTCTCATTGTATTTTAGGTTGTTGCATTTTGAATGTTTCAAAGTTTGTGATAGCTTACTAAAAACTGTAGCAGGAAAGATTTTTTGTTCGGTCAACCTATTTTATGAGAATGTAACTGGAACCTGTCTTGTCAACCCTTACGCAACTGTGCTCAGTGTGAGTTCTTTTCGTTCTTTTTGATAATTTAAATATGAATATTTATATATGGCCGCTCACTCCAACTCCCAAGGCATTTATTCAAGGTGCTCGCTCTCCCTCTCCCTCACCCACTTCGTTGCAACCTAGTGATGAATAAGTGGACAACCATATAGGATGCAGGCCCTCTGTTCAGTTTGATGAAAAAGTCAACAATCTTGTTTTATAATCCTCCTATCTCTAAGTACTTGTTCTCTTCCTAAGATATCCACAATCTTGGATTTGCTTAATGAGTTGCGAGTTGCAACTTGACTAATCACTTCGTTTTGTATGAGAGCACTGGTTGTGAGGCTTTATGGCTTTATACTTGTCCTCGTTCCGTTCTTTCCCAAATTGCAGATATTGGTTCATCTTGTGAGATCATTAAAGCTTGTCTTTTTAGCCTAAAATTGGCTTTGCCTTGGTCTTTTCTTTCAGTAATGTTTTTATTTGGCCTAACCATCAAGAGGGTATTGGTTGTTATCATTGTACCACTTGTCCCTTGATTGGTTGTTATCATCTGAATGCTCCTTGACCTCCTTGACAAAAGTGCATTTGTCCAGATGAGGAACTACCTCCTCTGAAAACGATCTCCACTTTGCTTGCTTATCCATTGTAAATCGCCAATCAGGGTTTCAGTTTGAATCGAATACTACTATGCCGCTATCACCATCTGCACCATACGATTTAGCTAGGTGTCCTGATGTTAGATTTGATATCACTTGCTGAGAATTTTGGGAGAGTCGCACCTTAAAAGCTAGCTTGTAAGAGGGGAAAACCCAAAGCTATATACCCTATATTAATTATCCCATATATTGATGTGGGATTCCTTTAACTCATATCTGCATTCTATATATGGATATGGGCCAAGTCCATACGGGATTCATAATATTCCACATCCTTCATAGCCAGCGTCCACACAGGTTGGCTGCACGATAGTACCTAGCCTGGTTGAACACTATACTATTGATGTCACTACCCACATACCATATCTGTTGGCTGTGTGCAAGACCTAGCCTCGGACGAATGCTGCTATGCCGTCGTAACCACTTGACCCACACGATTTAGTTGGATGTTGTGGTGTTAGGTTTTGATGCCACTTGTTTTGAAGCAAAATGTTGGATCACGTAGATGGCCGTAACGCAGAGAGTAGACACCAGCAACGTGATGGCGGCTATAAAATTACTCTACTCCTACTGAATATAATCAAATAGTCCATTTCTTTCATAATCAAAATAGAACTAGTACATGAGTATAAATATTCTTAACACCAAATCCTTTCAAAAAAGGAATGATTTCTAATGAAACTTCTACTGAATATGGACTCTTATAATATTCTTCAAATAACATCTTTTATAATAACTTCTAGTAACTTAGACCTAGACTCAATTGAGTCCATTCCTCTCTATCAGTACTAATACCATTTTGTTTGACTTAAATTGGATGGTTTTGAGGGTCCAGTTGGTGCATTCTGCAAGCCATTAGTTTCTTGTTTTATTGTTTTCTTTGTTGTAGGCCTGTGCTTGTAGCTTAGATTCCTATTAAATTTACTAATCAAACTTGTCCTACACTCCTTTCTAGCTTTCAGAACATTGAATTTTGGTGCACCATTGTTTCTTTATTAGTCTTCAACTTTGGAGCAAGGTGTGTTCTTTCTAATGTTTAATATGCTTTTAACATTGTGGAGAATACTCGAGTAGGATTTACCATGAAAGTACATAGCTAAATTGAAGGGTAAGTGAGTTGATCGATTATAATTTTGCTCTTTTGGTCAGAGTGGACTGTTCGATGATTCTGCAAAGTTTTTACTTTATTTAAACTCTTGACAACAAGGATTTTACTGTGAACATATTTTATCTTATGTTAGTTAACTAATGAAAATTTTGACCTTGTTAGAGAGGACCATGTGTAAGAAATTTTAAATGTGATTAATGGATTTATTTGAGAATGCAGATGTTGACAGCTATATTGAATGATAAGAGATGGCCATTTTACCTTTTATCCCAATCATTTGCTTTCTAATTTCTCTCTCCCGAGTGCTCTTTTCCATCCATTTTTGTTGGAGCTTCTCTCATTCATTTTCCTAAATAGGAGTTTTTCAGATGTTTGGCAATTTGTCATACTGTGCTTCCAGAAGGTGAGGAGACTCCTGAAAAGATTTCTTATCAAGCAGCATCACCTGATGAAGCTGCACTTGTCAGTGCTGCGAAGAATTTCGGGTTTTTCTTCTTTAGGTAGACTCAATGACCTCTTGTTGACTTAGAAAGCCTTTTTGGTTGATTATATTCTATGTATGTCTTATGTGTAATTTTTTTAAAAAAAAGTTTTTAGATAATATTAACCTTTGTAAATCATAGACCAAGCTGAAAGCGCTTTTTTAACAAGCAGATTGGTAGTGCCCTAACATCAGGGTACAGCTTTATCCATCCATGTACACTGTTCTAGTAGACCTGTTGTAAACTTTATGGTATTTCTCTAGCTTATCCTTTAGCTCACATAAGGCTTTTCTTTCATTGAACAAGAAGGAAAGTTTAGTTCTTCATTTTATATGCTTATATCGTAGTGCTTCAATATATGGTCCTTAAAAATCGGAGTAAAATTCGTGGTGTGATGAAGAGGATTCATTGGTGAACAACCAAGTCTTGCACTATGAGGCAGTCTCCTATGTAGTATTGCCTTAACATTATGTGTAAGTCCTTATCCGTCTATCTAAACTGTTACAGTGGATCTGTTGTAAAACAGTATTGAACTTTTCTAGCTTATTTATTGAGCTCACATAAGGCTACAATTCCTTGAACAAGAAGGAGACTATAGCTCTTCATGTTAGATTCTTATTATCGACTTTCTTTCTGCAACTAAATAGTTTACTATTAGAGAGTGCTTCTATACATGTTAGATTCTTATTATCGACTACCTTTCTGCAACTAAATTATTTACTATTAGAGAGTGCTTCTATACATCAATGACAAGAATAACATCCGATGTTGAGTCCCGGTAGGGCAGAGTCTTGAGGAGGGTAGCATGTACCATGTATGCAACCATTCCCGAAGTGTTTCTATGCATGGTCCTTAAAATAGGATAAAACTCCATGATCTACAATTAAAGTCATAAACCATGAGGCAGTCTCCTATGCGGATCCTTTGTTGCTATTGTGATCTGTTATGTCCTCCTCCACCGTATTAACATTAGGTGCCAATTTCAACCATATGTGTAATACTTTTACAACCAAGGAAGATATAATGGGTTAGATGAGGTTTAGAGCCGGCAACCTTGCTCCTTTTACATGTAGGAGAGTTTTATAATCTTCAATTTCTGAAACACACTTTTAGCTCTTAATTGGGCTTATTTATGAAAATTGCCCAAAACAATTTTGTAAGGTGATTTATATGCCTGAAAATTTGAAAAAGGAATTTGTGTAGGGTTGGTATTATTTAACGGTCTCAATTTAGGAGTGGTGCAATTTAAAGGAAGTGGGATGCAAATATTGACCTTGGGAATTTATGGGGTAGCAAACCTACTTGAAGTTCAATATACATGATTCATCTTCTTTCTATGTCCTATTATAATTCAGGTGCAAATATTGTCTTTCTTTAGCGTTGAGTCTCTTTCAGAAATGGAAATGTAGCTTTTTACACTTCAAACCAAACTGTAAGGACTCGCCTATTTTTAGCGAAGAAGGTTACCAAATTTGTTTGTAGAGTTTTGTAGCTGAGATCCATTCTGAAGGCATAAAGAGGTCAACTTTTATTGTGTTTGTTTAGGTTGTTGTTTTAATCTTTTAATGTGCTATGTTGGATACCTTTCTTGTAGACATCTCTTACATGTTAGTATTTCACTGACTTGAGCAAGCTATGTCACTCTGCTAGGCGAACACCAACTTCAGTGTTAGTCCGTGAGTCGCATGTTGAAAAAATGGGAAAAGTTCAAGATGTTGCTTACGAGATTTTGAATGTTTTGGAATTTAATAGGTAGGCTGTCACATTGCAGCTTCCTTGTCTTACTTTTTTTTTTCTTTTTCTTTTTCTATTTCTTTTTCTCTGATGTTTGAGGCTTTATTTTTGTTTTTTTTTCTTGTCTACTCCATTGTTTGTGACCAGCACGAGGAAACGGCAGTCTGTTATTTGTCGTTACCCAAATGGAAGGCTTGTATTGTATTGCAAGGTGCGTTGTCTCTCTGTGTGTGTCATGCTAAATACTTAGGGGTTCTATTTTAATATGCTCCTAAAATTATCTTTTAAAAAAACAAGGTTTTTTGCTTGTTGTGTATATTATAATGGGAGGCTTACTCTGCAGGGTGCTGATACTGTCATTTACGAGAGGTTGGCAGATGGAAATGATATTATCAAACAATTAACCAGGGAACAGTTGGAACTGTTTGGATCTGCTGGCTTGCGTACACTTTGCCTTGCTTACCGAGAACTCAGCAGTGAATTATATGAAAAATGGAATGAAAAATTCATTCAAGCGAAATCTTCCTTGCATGATCGCGAGAAGAAACTAGACGAGGTATTGCAATAAGTTCATTGTGGTTGTCCTGGAGTTGGCTATTATGTCATTGATGTTCAACAGGGTATAACTAGATATGCAAATTATGTTCTTTGTAACCATGTCGTAACCTATTTATTCCTACTGATTGTAGCACAGACATATTCTCGGGTAAGAGAACCTTCCCGAAGCTTCCGGTTATTTAAGTTGTTTGTTTCAATTACACTGCAAATGATAAAGTTGATTTCCATGGTGCGTGTCTAATATGTATGGTCCATGTCATTTAATAGTCATAAAGTTACTTCAGTGACATAGTATTATAGTAATGAATCCTAAGATATTTTTTTTCTGGAATCATCTTTTATTAGAGTTTCATTTTTAAAGAGGTTTTATTTGAGAAAAGTAAGATAAGAGTTGTTTTTACTAGAGGTGGCAATTTCGGGTTCTGGGTCGGGTCAATATCCAGCAATTCACGAATGGGCCAACCCTAACCGACCTGACGTGAAATGCACTCCAATCAGCCAACCTAAACCTAACTGGTCTCACCCGACAACTCATTAACAAGAAAAAACTAATACAAATTCCACCCAACCTGACCTAGTCGAACTGCGTCTGACCCGGCTCCTGACCCAGTTAGATGTGTTTAGGCATGGATATTGTAAGAAATCCAATGGGTTAATCGGGTCAACTTGATACTGACCTGACTCAACCCGAACCTGACTTGAAACTTTATGGATCAATGTATATTAACCCAAATATGACTCAAATACGAAATGCGCTTGAGTTGGCTTGACCAAAACCCGCATTTTTCTAAATGGGGTTTGGGTTGGGTTATTTGGTCATGTCTTAGGAATTGCGACCCTAGTTTTAACTCTTGAAATACCGAAATAGATATCCAATGGCAGTCTTGCTTTGCTTACTTTTAGACTTTTTGAGATTATATTTTGACATACTAAACCGTGTATTTAGATATTACAATTTTCTGATTTACATGTGACCATTTGTTTTTCATTGCTCATTAGAAGTGCAGTGAAATTGTTAAGGATCATTAGAAGTAGAATGAAATTGTTAATGATAATATGCAAAGATTACATAGAAGGGTAAAACCGTTGTGAAACCATCTCTTTGTTACTGACCACTTCAAAACTATATGTATATGTATCTATATATATATATATATTCTTCTATTAAGAAACATAACTGTTGCGAAAAGCTTTTAAAAGAATTTTTTTAAAAAAAAAAAGAAAAAGAATTGGAGTAGTTGATTGAGATAGATACAATTTGAACTTAGAGGAAGAGTAGCATGTCTGGAGCATCTTAATGTTCTAGTTGATTGAGATAGATACAATCGGCCTATAGAAGCCGGCTTCTTACTCTTAATTGTATCCATGACTTATAGTAAAAGATAAGAGTATACCGTCCCATTATAGTCCCATTATTAGCTCTACCTATCTTAACTACTGAAAAAAAAAACTCATAAATTTAGTTCAGCGTGGTAAATAACAAGAAATGTTATTTGCAATTCTACCGGCTAGTTCGGTCCTTGTACGCTTGTTCACAAAATTAGGTTGATAACAGAACCAAGGCGTTGCAAGCCTAATATTGTATGACATGATTAGAACACTACCAGAAGTGACTTACGATAGTTGATGACATTTGGAGGTAGACAACTCATGTTTCTGAAGAAAGGTGAACTCATTTTTGTTAACCGGTCACTTAAGAAGTTAGAATGGGCGTTATTCCCTGTGGGGGCTTATTTATTTTTTCTGTAGACTTAATGGACCTTTTTACTATGATGCTGGCATTTACTTTTCAAATATTATACTGAAGAGATGTATACTTCAAATTTTGTAGTACGTACGTTGTCGAGAATCACATAATAGTCACCATGCATATGTTGCATTTGAAGGTTTACCAGAGAAAATTCTTATTTTGCTTGTACTGTGACTCCTTCCTTCTCTACTCTCCTTGAAGTGGAACGTAGATCAGTATTTCATTCTGCATTTGTTGATGGGATCTGTCTGATGGTTGTGCAGTGTTGAAGAACTGTATTAATATCGGGAATATGAAAATCTTGCAGGTTGCAGAGTTAATAGAAAAGGATCTGGTTTTAATTGGATGCACAGCTATTGAGGACAAACTTCAGGAAGGGGTACCATTATGTATAGAAACTCTTTCTAAAGCGGGCATAAAGATTTGGGTGTTAACTGGGGATAAGATGGAAACTGCAATTAATATAGCATATTGTATGGACTTTCTTGCATGCACTTATTTCTTTTCTTTTTTTCTCAAAGTGCCTTAATGGTATACAGTATAAGCTCCACTTTCTACTTACTTCAATGCATATCACTTCCTTCTGTTGCAGCATGCAATTTGATTAACAATGACATGAAGCAATTCATTATCACTTCAGAAACTGATGCAATTAGAGAGGTCGAAGATCGGGTATGTGCACATCTTCAGTGATATTCTACTTTCACTTCCTTTTGTTTCAGCATGTACTATTGTCTCTGCCCAATGCAAATATACTTCACCATTAGACACCGAAAGATTTGAAATTTGATACTTAGATATATTAGAAATTTAATAAAGTCCAACAAACATATTTATTAGACTGCCTTCCATTCTCCTAGGTCGTCTAGGGAGGATGGTTGGGCTTCCACCTCATGAAGGGGAGGTCTCATGTTTGAATCCCGCTAGAATCACCTACAATTGTGTGGGGGATTTATCCCCTCTAATACCGTCTGGCGGATAACACGGGCCTTTGGGCCTGTTCAGATTGAAAGGTTGGGACTTTTCGGTTGGTCGAGCATAGATCGGTGCCACCAATGGGTTTATCTATTATGACGGTCGCACAAAAGTTGGCCGGTTACAGATAGAGTTTGCCAATGTAATCTCAATAAAAAAAGCCTTCTGTTCCTGTGTGGCCTTTGTGAAATATTTCCTAAAAGTTAAGTTGATATAGAGATTAGATGTTTGTCTCTATTATATACCATCAAACTCTCTCATTTTCATTTTTATTGTTTGTCTTATTGTATGCACCAACACTGGCATATTCTTTACATGAAATAACCAGTGCTTCCTAAATTTTTAGAATATCTAGTTGCATTTCTAATAAAGTGTTTTTTTAATAAGCCAAATTTATGAGCATTCTAAAGGAGCCACTTGTAATAAAGCCAGATATTTTGCTCATAGATTAGCCGTCATTGTGCTTGAATATCTTCTTTAACTTAGTATTGTATCTTTCGCTTGTACTTTACTTGATTGCTCTTCAAAGTGCATGCTTTTGTCATGCCCTTGCTAGTGATTAGTATTTCTGGTATTTGCTTATTAATATGTGTATCAGGGTGACCCTGTGGAGATAGCACGTGTCATCAAGGATTCAGTAAAAAATGATCTGAACAAATGTCTTGAGGAAGCACAGCAGTACTTGCATCCTGGGTCTGGGACAAAACTAGCACTTGTCATTGATGGAAAATGCTTAATGCATGCTTTAGAACCAAATTTGCGTGTAAAGCTCCTAAGCTTGAGCTTAAATTGCAGCTCTGTAGTTTGCTGCCGTGTCTCTCCTCTACAAAAAGCACAGGTATTATTTGCTTTCCCTTTTGAATTTCAGTGTACATGATAGTAAAGATTTCCTGACAAAATTTGAACTATAATATATTTCTTATTACATGTGTCAAGAGTCAAGCCCGACAGCAGTGTAACATATATCTTTATTTATTTTTTCTTTCAAGCATCAGAACTCAAAGTTGTGGTAGCTTAGAACCTTCCATCTACTTATGCATGGAAAATCAACCTTTTCTAGGTATAATCCAGTTTCTTGGCTTTCATTACAGCAAAGACTAGGTAGTGTTAAATCTTCCTCTAGGAATCTAATGAAAACTGAATATAGTTACTGTGCTTTAAAGTATTTCTGTACCCTCAGGTTCTACAAAACTGAATATAGTTTCTGTCCTACT
Source organism: Xerophyta viscosa (assembly GCA_002076135.1). Classification (NCBI taxonomy): domain Eukaryota; kingdom Viridiplantae; phylum Streptophyta; class Magnoliopsida; order Pandanales; family Velloziaceae; genus Xerophyta; species Xerophyta viscosa. Next base: position 1,532,259 of record MJHO01000011.1, read on the forward strand.
CCTTGACTGGGACACCACATCCCTGTTTGATTGACCACCAAGGGCAGTCGTATGGTGCAAATTTCTAAGCAAGTCACTAAGGGCGTATACTCATCGTGTTTCATTTATAATCCATGGAAGCTTCTGGACATGCATTAAACAAGTCTAAGACCATTATGTGCGTGCCATAACCTTCTTGCCTTTCTGCAATCACATTTTAGCTGATGAGCTTTCAACATCCAATGTAATGTCTTCATTGTTCAACATGAATTACGATCTGTAGATCATTTGACCTAAACATTACATTTTGTCGAGACAAATCCACATTGTTAAATATGAAATAAGATCTATGGGCCAACTGTAGCTAAACATTACATCTTGTCAAGACAAACATGTCTATTGAATTTGATAGGAGTATATCAGCTTTGTGGATCATTCTATTTTGATGCAATTCTTCTAGCTATCTGTATAACCTTTTTGTTAAACACTAATGGATGTTTAAAACACAGAATATGTGCGATGTTCATGCACTTTTTGTTTAGAAAAACATTCTAAGTCATGCACTTCTATAACAAGGTGGACATTCTCGTAATCATTGGTGTTAGAGAAAACATTTAAAATTTAAAATAGCTTTAGGTTTTCTTGTATATAGTGCCGTATCATGTAGTCTGTGTTCAACATCTCCAGTAACTGACCCATTGTCCTTACTTCGGTTATTTTGCTAATGACTTCTTCACATTCACAACCTGTGTAAGTTCTTTTCGTAGCTCAAAAAATTCCGACAACCTTAAATGGCTAGAATGTTTCATTTCATAAACAACTGAAAGAGAACTTATATTTCATTTCTCAATAGTAACTGATCGTACTATGATTTCAGTGGGCTTAACTACTAATTTGACATAGCTTACAAGAAAATGTTGTCCTTTTCATGCCTTGTATTGGTTTCGTGTAGTCATGTTGAAGGTAATTACTATGATATCAATGATTTTGAAGAATATATCTATTAAATTCACGAAGATTTGCGGTGAAGTCTTACATGCCAGTAGGTTTAAACGTTAAGGTGTCTAAAAGAAACTCCATAATTCCATCCTTCTGTATTATTAGCAGATTAGAGTATATAAGAGCCTGACTGAATGTCCAGAGGTATCCGATTTCTAGTGTCCGCTGTCTAATTTGACTAATTTCTTCTCTGGCTACTTGTCTTAACCGCTTCCTTATATTTCTTTTTTAGGCTTCTTTCTTTCTTTTTTTTTTTTACCATGGTGGTACTTATAGATTATAAATGGGCGTGTAACTTTGAAGGTTACTAGCATGGTCAAGAAAGGCGCTCGAAAGATCACTTTGAGCATCGGTGATGGTGCAAATGATGTTAGTATGATTCAAGCTGCTCATGTTGGTATAGGTATAAGTGGACTCGAAGGAATGCAAGCTGTAATGGCTAGTGATTTTGCAATTGCTCAATTCCGTTTTCTTACGGATTTGCTTCTTGTACATGGAAGATGGTCATATTTAAGATTATCCAAGGTTGGCATGTTTTTGCAAAATTAAGGGCATGTTTACTTGAAGGGAAAGTGAGAAAGTAGAAATAGTGAGAAACTCATTTTCTCACTTTCTTGGTGTACTTAACTTTTTTTTTTTTTAAAAAAAGTGAAAAGTAAAAACAAAAAAAGTGAGAAAATCAGTTTTCTTGTTTACTTCTAATATGAAAGTAAAAAGAAAAATGAGAAAATGACTTTCATTTTCTTTCCATTCTCTATATAAACTTCACGTTTTCTACTTTTTCATCAAAAACTAGAAAGTGGGAGGAAAGTGACAATCAATAACATTTAAATGATGGTTATTAGTAGTTAATCAAATGATAATATTTCGTAAATTTATTTAATATTTCATAATATTTATTATTTAGTAATATTTGATAATATTATTGTTGATATTTAATTATTACTAATTAATATTAATAATAATCAAATATTAGTTATAATAGTATATAATATTTTTTAACATTTACTAGTATTATATATTATTGTTTAATAATATTAATTTAATTAATAATGTAAATAATAATATAATAATTATATTATTATATAATATTCATTTAATAATTATATTCAATATATTTATATATTTAATATCTAATCCTTTATTTCTAAAATGATAATTAATGACTATCATTACTTTTTCATTATTTATGTTCATCCCATCACAATCCAAAATAAACATGAAATTCAAATTCTACTTTCTTACTACTTTCTATCTATTTTCTACTATATTACTTTTTAAAAAAAAAAATTTCCACTTTATACTTTCTTACCACATTTTCAGCACTTTCCACTTTACTTTTTTTTTAAACTTTTTCACTTTCCACTCAAAGTAAACATACCATAAGTTGCTATAATTATGGTATCTTCCTCATGTCAATTTTCTTTGTGTTGCAGGTTATTACATACTTCTTTTACAAGAACCTTACATTTACATTAACTCAGTTTTGGTTTACTTTTCAAACTGGCTTTTCTGGTCAAAGATTCTACGATGACTGGTTCCAGTCTCTCTATAATGTCATTTTTACAGCATTGCCTGTTATAATTGTTGGATTGTTCGACAAGGTATATTTTCACAAGCTGACATGTCTATTTCTTGTGATGGTCTAATTGTAATTTAAATTTTGAATATCAAAGTGGCTTCTTTCAGGATGTCAGTGCTTCGTTATCGAAGAAGTATCCGGAACTTTACAAAGAAGGAATCAGAAATATGTTTTTTAAGTGGAGGGTTGTAGCAGTTTGGGCGTTCTTTTCTGTCTACCAGTCCTTGATCTGTTTTCATTTCACTACTGCTGCGAGTCAGAATGGTCATAATTCATCGGGAAAGGTATTTGGTCTCTGGGACGTTAGCACAATGGCCTTCACCTGTGTTGTGGTGACTGTCAATTTACGCCTGCTCATGGCCTGCAATTCAATCACGAAATGGCACCACTTAAGTGTTTGGGGCAGTATTTTGGCGTGGTTTGCATTCGTCTTTGTATATTCTGGAATAATGACTTCAAATGATAGACAAGTAAGTTTCATCATTTATGTGTTATCTTCAAACTAAGCACGTTTTCTTTCTTAAATATATTTTTTGTTTTGTTTTCAGGAAAACATTTACTTCGTTATATATGTGTTGATGAGCACGTTTTATTTCTATTTCTCTATCCTGCTTGTTCCCATAGTTGCACTTCTCGGCGACTTTATATATCAAGGGTGAGAACATCATCTCGATTTATTTTTTCTATTACCCTTTCGTATATAAATTTGCTAGTATTATTGAATAACCTATATATATATATATATATATATATATATATATATATATATGTGTGTGTGTGTGTGTGTGTGTGTGTGTTACAAATGTTCATTTGTTAAGCACTAGTGGTTATACTTACTATGTTTTCATCTGATTCTAGGTTTCAAAGATGGTTTTTCCCCTATGACTACCAAATCATCCAAGAGATTCACAAAGATTACGAAGAAGAAACTATCAACTTAGAGTCACTTGAGATTGGCTATCATCTTACTCCAGAAGAGGCCAGGAGCTACGCCATATCTCAGCTTCCACGTGAAAAGTCAAAGCACACAGGCTTTGCTTTTGATTCACCAGGCTATGAATCATTCTTTGCATCACAATATGGTGTCTTTGCTCCACAAAGGCCGTGGGATGTGGCTCGGCGGGCTAGTGTGAGATCAAAGGGAAGGACATCAAAACAATAAGTACATTTTTTAAAAATGTTTTGGCGCCTTTATATATTTTTTGCTTTTTTGTCCCTGATTTACGCGCAGGGGCGTGTATCTTCATTTAGGCCAATTGTGATTGTTGTAATATTTAGTTTCCTTCTCTTTTGTTATTTAGCTTTTTTAGCTTTTAGTCCTACAATTTTGTACAGGATGAGTGAGATCTTTTGACAGATATGTTGAAAGTTCTTTTGAGTAGATATTGTTATATAAATCTCCTGATGTTGACATAATCCCTTTGTCCTTTTTATATAATCTGACATTTATTGTTCGTACACAATTTACTAGTAGAGTAAACGATAAATTGAGCTACTACTTTACGGAGTCATTGAGCAATTTAGTGCTGGCCGCTATTTGATTTCCCCCAGTGCAGTGTTTTCGTGCGCTGCGGGTGGGTTAGCCCATGGTATAATACAACATGACTAGCTTATGCAGGATTGACTGGTAGATAAAATTCATGGTGGTACCATGGAATACACATTGATGTGAACTTATCATGACCGCGTTTAAAAAATAAGCTGATGTACAATATTTTTTGTAGTGCTTTTAAAAAGTTAAATAATATAAAAGTCAAGATAAACTTAGTGGACCACCTGTTTCTACGACTTGATAGTTTAAAATTTAAAGCTCTTTTTATATAAAAAAAAAAGTCAAATCAATAACTACGACTTCTAAATTTTTCAGCAAATATTAATAGTGAAATTATGAAGCACATCTAAATTAGTAATTATAAACCTTTCAAAAAATAATCTGATGAAGTGTTTTACCCCGCTACATGAACGGTTCTCAGAGGAGTCTTCAGGAATTTTTTTTGTTATCCTTAATACGGACCCCAGCTTATAGAATTTGCAACAACAGCTTTGCTAATTTTTTAGACACCAGATATGCAGGTTTATCGTCGATGCCAAAATTTAAATAATGTGATAGTAAGGATGTTTAACTTCAAGCTACATGTGCATTGTACAACAGCAACTAAAAAGAACAATACCAGAGCTCCAAAAATTCAACCGGAAATCACTGCAAGTGCACATTGAACATCACATACTCAATTTAATGAGCAGCACAGTTCAGCTCACCTACAATTTTGTGGAGAAATTCCAGCACAAATTTTGGAAGCTCAAACATTTTCATAAGCTTGCCCGAAATAGTCCCACCTCCTTAGGATCAATCTAAAACGTTTCAGACAAAGAAAATCATCAAAAGCCAGCTGTTCCAAGGGGCAGGAAAGAAAAATAAAAGCATCGCTTCCTGGACCACGATTGCACAAACAGAACTAAATCCATGAGAACTCCAAAAATTGCAACGCAATACAATGGCAGCACAAGAAGCATACCTTCGAATCATTAGCAGTACATGAAAAGATTAGACTGGAGTTTCCACAAGGTTGAACACTACCTCTACACTGATACTACAAACTTTGTGAAACAGATCCCAGATCAGATGTTTGCGTTGGACTGACATAACACTTCCAAACAGCTATCACATGCTTCGCACGAACGATTTCCACATTTTTTTTAAATGCTTGCTCAAAGCTGTAAAAATACGCTTCTAAATAGCTTCCACAAGCTTCGCACGAACAAATTCCAGACCAGATGTTTGGTTAAAACTGTTAACATGACCAGAATGATGGCATTGTTAGCGTGCAGTGGGCATTCATCATTGAAAAAAGAAAAGGCAGACAAAAGACCTCCGAACTTGTCCCCAAAAATCACTCAAGTTCACTTTTGAGCAGCATATGGTTCAATTCATGCATGGTTACGGGCTAACATTTTGGGTTAATTTAAGGGGACTGTCTTATTTGATAAAAAAAATCAAAGCTGAATTATATTCGCAGTCATTTACACCAATAGATTAAGCAAAATCTAAGATTCAAACCACTAACGGAGTTGAAGAGGATGTCAATCACTGGGGACTTAGTGAAGAAAGCTGTCTAAGAATCTGATAAGATGTGATCCGCATATCCATGCACCATATCTCTTGATTAAATTCTATTTAGCATAATGTATTATGGATAGTCTAGAATAATTTTCTCAGCAACGCAAGACGAACAGAATGATCAAACTGGTTTTCATCTCCTACCAAAAGTTTCAAAATGAACCAGACTCAACAACTGTATATCACGTTTGCCAATTAAGACATCTATAGAGACACACCCTACAATCGACGCAAGCTGTCCACTCTAGTAAGGGTTTTACTTTTCATATTCCAAAGTTGCTATACTTTTGTCAGTGATTTTTGGGATTTAAGAGACCAAAAAGAAACCATTTATGTAACTAAAGGTTTCAAGAATCAGCATAATTATATATATATATATCTATGGACACCCAGGATCCTTGGTAAATCTGGAAAATCAATACACTACCACTGTCCACTTAACTTCGAACTAGAGTTACAAGTCAGAAAGCCTACTATCATTCTTCTTCTTCAAAAGAAAAGGGATATCTACTATCATGTAATCCCAACTTTTAAGCTTTCAACAAGTTATTCATAACCAAGTAACATCTCCAGAGTAGCACTTCCTGGAACCTACATACGTTAAAATGAAAGTGATTCCTCCTATTACAATGAAAGTGAACATTTAATTTCTTTTAGATTTACATGATAAAAAATGATCACCTTCTGCTTTTAAATTGTCACAAACTCAATCTGTCATGCACAAACGTAAATGATATATGATACCTGAATTAGTGTATCAGCTGATTCCACTAACAAAGAGAAACTTCTGAGAACTGACATTTGGAAATTTTACCTGTAGATAGTATCCCCACTCAATCCAGTCTTTTTACTAATCCAATCAGGAATAAATTCTTCCAGTAATCCCAGCTGCTCTTCTACTTCACCTACCATAAAGAAATGATTGTAGATGTTCAATAACAAAAACATGCATGAAACCAGCAATAAGGGTGTTGCAAAATAATACTTGTATCTTCAATATCCAAGTTTTCTGCAATTATCTTGTGGAAAAGTTCCTCTTTCGTAATGAAAGAACAGCTAAGAGATCGAGATATGTTGCAAATTATATCGAACGTGTTTTGTAAACAAACTATCATCTCCTGTCGATTTCTTCTGGTTTCATGTGAACTATGGTCCTCATTTGCATTAGTCGTGTGAAGCACCTGTAGAATAAACAAAGTTCAACTCCTATGGCAGGATGCAAAAGGAAAATGAAATTCTGAATTAGATAAGCAAGTTTCGTTTATTTGGCTTTTTGGCTTTTCAAATATTTTATCAAATATCCATAGTTAGAAAAAGAAAAGAACAAGTATTTAGCTCCTTGTAAGGAGCAAACATCAGGTTGCATAAATTTTAAAAGAGAACCAATTTAACCATAGTATCTTATTGGCTCTTTTCAAAGGAATCATCTTAATGTAAACAGGATAAATGTGAACTTCGTAAGAAATTCGAAATACAATATAGCTGGAAATTATTCAGCACTCACAGGGCCTCGGACGCTTTTGAGGGATACATCATCTACTGCTGACAGACTTCTATCTGAAGAATTATTCTTAAGGTTCCCTGCCGACGTTTGGTGAAGCATATCTGATATACTTTCAACATCACTTGATGGGGAATATACAAGAGGTCGTCTTGCTGAACGCGTCAGTGTCATGGCAGAATCTGAATCTTTATTGGTATTAAAATGTTTCTGGTTGGGGGTGGGAATTGGTCTTTCAGGTGGCTGCAAAGATGGTGTCTTTGTGCTTGGAGGGCCTGTTCCTACTTCATCTCTCTTGGGAGTGTTTTCAGAAAGTTGGGAGATACGATGATTTGGTGTACATGCTACCTCCGGAGGCTTGCGATGTGAAACAGAACTAATTTCTTCTTCATGAAGAGTTTCCCTAATTTCTGAGTCATTGCAAACGGTGGTTAGTGACAAGGGCAAGTCCTCTACAAGCAGTTCTGTTCTCTGTGGTTCACAGTTCATCTTCTTAGAAAATTGTTTATCAAACGAAGAAGGCAGATGACAGATAAATGGCATCGACTCATGAACATTGGCAACTTGGTCTAGTAATTCCAAGCTCGATTCAGAGAGCAATGTACATGGAACCACATAGTTCTTCTCGCAAAATGGCTCAGGTAAATTGGCTTTTGGTATGTCATGAACCTGCTCTCCACATAAAGTGATTTCTTTTTAGAAAGAATATCAAGGAACAAAATGAACAAGCAAATGATCAATCTGAGGAAACGGCATAACATATAATCTTTTCGTAGGCCTTGTATGTGTAAAATCCACTCCATCAGGCAGCAACGACTTTTTCAATGGTGCAAGTGAGATGCAATCTAAAATTACATTATCCTCCTAGCTAGCCTATCGATGATACTACAGTTCATAATTCGATCTGCATCAAACGATTTGAGTGGCACAAGTGATGACACCATAATATGAAGAAATAAAATAAATACATACGACATAAAACTTATAGTGCGTCTAACTGCTTGATCATCGGAATGATGGAAACCAGTACACAGTTCGTCAGATCAGTTCCAGACCAACTTAATTATAGTGAAGCAAGCATAAGTTGAAGTGCAGACTCAAATCATGACATGAACTGATGGAGCACTGGATCCTAATTCCTATTATGGCACTCGAATCACAAGGAAAGCTTCAGACATATATGAATCGGTATCATCAATACCACATCACCGACATCGTCGATGCCGTTGATACTGATTCCAAATATACTGATTTAATATTGCCTATACCGCCAATATATCGCCTACACCGCCCGATAAACATTATACAAAAATAGTCGATACATATTCTGATTCCGCTGTTGCGAACCTTGATTTTAACCTGAACCCAGTTTTGTCAGATTTCGATTGCTAATCTGCAATTCCTACAAACTAGAAAAACTAGTCAATGCCTAGGAAAGGATCAACAATTAGCAATATCAGCCAGGTGGGCATGCCTATGTTATGCAGTCAATAATGTTGTAGGATTAATCGTTCACAATTTTGATTCTTTACAAGAGTCATCAAAATGTGATCTCCTTTCAGCAGTTAACAAATTGAATGCAAGACATTATTTGCAGAAACGTTGGGTGCACAACAAGTGAGATGTTTCAACACACTCTTCAATGCAACCTGAAAGTCTAAAAAGAATGGGCTATGTGAGGAAGCAATACCTCTGGATTGTCTTTACAAAATTCAAAAAGCCTCTCATGGAATGCCTGACATAATGCCACATGCGGTGATTGGTTAGTGCCTAAAAAATCCTTGACTGCATCAAATTGAAGAGATATCTTCATGTCAGGCTTCATGCATGAACTGTTATCATCATGCACAAGTATCTTCTCAATGCAAATAGCTTCAGGAAACACAAATTTCATCTGCGCAAGATGGCTGCATAACAACTTCCTAGGTACAAAAAGAATAAATTTTAGTGCTTCATAAATGGATTGCAAATAGCTTCAGGAAACAGAAATTTCACCTTCACAAAAAGAGAGAGAGAGAGAGAGAGAGAGAGAGAGAGAGTAAAGTTTTGTAATCCAAATTCTTGGTATGAACAGAGGAGTTATGCACTAACTTAACTTTTGCAATTTTAAACATTTATAATTTCTTGTTTAACAGAGATCCACCTTTTCGTCAGTGCTTCAACTTGTCTGCAGATGTTATCAAGAATAGGCAACTTTTTTCTCAGATTAAGCAACCGTATGGAACTCTGCATAGCATTAAAAAGGCTAGACAATGCCTTGAACCTGACATTTGAAAAAATCAATAGCAAAATTTTCGGGTAACAACAGACACAGCAAGAACCCACTTATCTAAGGGACATACTCCTGAGGAAGTTCATTTGGTTCATTGTTTTCTGATCTAGAGACAGCACGAAGTGTTTGGTAAATACATTCTGAAATGGAAGAATCTTGAATACCACTACTTCCACTATCCGCTAATGATGGCTGAATTCTCACATCCACATCCTGAAAATGATCCGACAGTCGTTTCCCAAGTGGTGATCCAAAATATTTAACCTTGCTCCTGCGCTCAGCTTTCTCAGGTGTTGGAGATTCAAAGTCTTTTACAGGATTTTGCACTAGGTCATCTTTTTGGCCATCATTAGCTCCGGAATCAGATATATTTGTGTCGTCACCAGTAGGAACTACCTTTTTACACCTGAATGGGATAGAGGTTTGCTTGTTCTTCTCACATCCATCGTTCTCCATATACTGAGAAACGAAATTCTGAGAAACACGTTTACAATAGCTTGGTCAGGTTTTGTTGCATATATAAAGATTTAGAATGAAAAGGATAAAACGCAACCAAGTTAGAAAATTGATAAAAATATGATCCAGTTCAAACAACCATTAAAGCAGTTATGTAAAGTTCACATTTTTTTTAAAAAAAAAGAGCAGTATAAAACTTCACAATTTATACCCAACTTCGCTTTAAAAATCCCAAGCCCAACCCCAGCCTGTCCGTCTATATGAAAAGAATGAAAAGTAGTTTGTACCTCACCCTCCATCTCCTTGCACCCATCCCCACCCTTGAATTGCACCCTATCCCCACCTGGGGTGGATGGAAAAAGAGGAGGTAATCTAAGAGCAGTACTAACTAGTTGAAAGAATTCATGAGTAAAACCAATGTTTTTAAGTGCTACTGTCGAGGATGGCCGGCATCGGCACAAGTCTGAACAGCCAAAATCAGCCGGGCCAAATTGGGAAAAATAAATTTAAAAGAAAAAGAAAAGAAAACACCGTGAATACCTTTGCGCGGCCGCCACTGACATTCGGCAATGATGCCACCGCCGCCCTCTTCTCTCTCTCTCTATTATTAAATAACAAGCCTCGTGCAACGAGAAGGACGACCACGTGGAGCATGACATAAAAGTGCGCATATACCTTTCACACGTGCATGACTGATGATCACTGACTGACCATTAGGGTTTTAATTTGCTGTTTTATAATTAATGTGGCCCATAAACAAGTGTTTACTATACATGTGAGAGATGTCAAACACTATACAATGTGGCCTAAAGAAAAAATACAAGTGAGAGATGTTAAACATTGTGTGGCCTATATACAAGTGTCAACTAAAGAAAAAAAAATACAAGTGGCCTCTTTCTATTACAAGTGAGAGAAAGAACCACTTTCTATTACCAAAAGAAAAAAAATACAAGTGGGAGATGCCCTATGCTCTACAATGTGGCGTACATACAAGGGTCTACACACTGATGGAAATGCACAAGATATAGTGAATCGTTGTGCCTATAACTTGCTCTCATGATAAGCCTCATCTAAAATTGGTGGAAAGATACACGTATTCTTTATTTAACCATCTATGATCCCAAACAACAAATAATCATTCATCTAACTCAGAATAATATCTCTTAAGCTTACACAAAACATCATTTAAATCAGATCTTCTATTAACTGTAAAACGAGGGCTTTCCAATGACAATTTAGTAAGCCCACAATGGTGACTACTAGGATTGATCTCGAATCGCATGTAGTAAGTTCATATTGATAACATATACAGTCACATTCATGGGCGGATCCACCATACAGTCAGAGGAGTCAACTGAACCCACTCAAATACTATAAAACTAAGGCACAAGGCAGTGATAAATACCTCGTTCGGCTGCGGGATCAGAACTCAGAAGCCGGAGCAGAGCAATCAAGGGAGGAGGAAATGCAATCGGCTGGAAAAAGATGGTCGGGAGAGAGTGTCTGTAACGGGCGAGGAGATTGATGTATATATACGATCGAGGGCCGAGGCTTTGTAGCTAATTGGGCTTAACATTTAATTTTCGCCCCCACATCGATTTTGATTTTTCAGATCTCGATTGTAAAAAATGGGCGCGGATTTCGGATTTCCTGATGCTTTTCGCATCAGGAATTAGAAAAATTAACGCCTCAGATTTTATATAGTAAGTAAATACGGATCATAAAATATTAAATAAAATTTTTATTTACATATTTGACATATTTTTAAATATTTTTAGAAAAGTTATTGTACTATAAAATTATAGATTTTAATGAGATCTATAACTTTGTAATTGAAAGTATTTTAAAAAAATATCAAATATTATACAAAAAAATTATCAAAAAATTTTGATAATTTTTTTGGCAATATTATTTGGTATTTTAATCACCGCCGTTGCTTTTTCTACTTTCTCATACTTTCGCATCAGGAAATCTGCGTCCGTAAAAAAAATTTGTCACGGAATCCGAAATATTTGAAAAATAAATACATGATATATTCTAAAGTATATAAAAATAAATTTGTAAAATACACAATTAAATTTTATGTAATGTTTGTGCGATATTATTTGTAAGATTATTATATATTTTATGTAATATTTTAGATAAATATTACCGATCGGATAATTCCAACATTTCGATTTCGATAGGTCCAAAGCCATGTATTATCCTCTATGAAGTAAAAATAAGATATGTTTTACACCCTTACGGAAATTAGTTGTAGTTATATTTGTTAAAAACAATATATAGTTATTTGTAAGAACAAATTTTGCTGCTTGATAACATATAAATTATAATAAAATATCTTAATTTAAAATTAATTATTTGATAAATTATGTTGACAAGTGCATATATGTATCACAATTTGATTTATAGAAAAAAGGTATAAATAACTATTAAAAAATGTAAGTATAATATATTATATTTATTATTAATAAGTATGTTGGAAGTTCGGATTGCTCCGATTATTAAAAATGATCATTTGCTTTTTTGTCTTTCATTGAAAATAGGAAAGTTGGCGGTATTTGAGAAAGGCCCGCCATTTACTTAATCCAGAATTGTATTGAACGAGCTGCTCCTTTTGATTTTTCTTCTTTTTTGATTTCGTAGAGCACAAAGATTAGATTTCTGCTACGCATTATCAACCCCTGCTCCTGATTTGGTTTTCTTGTTTGGTGGAAACATGCGCTAAGTTTTCTTGTGCTTCCAATACATAAAATGAAAAAATTGCAAACATGCGCTAAGTTTTCTTAAAAGTTTCTTCAAATTCAAGCAAGAAAAATGCGAAGACGATGCCGCCAGTCTAAACATAAAATGGTATATTGAAGAAATTGCTAGAAAACCTTACCCAAAGTTTAGATAAGAACTGAATAATATTCTAAACTCACCGAAAGACCCTTAATCTTTTTTTAAAAAAAAATAAAATAATAATTTGACTAATTACCAGTCCAACCCCTTTTAACTTTTGTATATCACTTTAAACCAACCCACTCAACAATTTAACATTTCTTATTATCCCCTTCAGTACTGTGATATTATGCGCTGACCACTTTAATTTCATTTCATAGGGGTGATTTTATAACCCGAGCATTTTGATACCTATCGTGCTGTTATTCTTATATGAACTATTGGAATTTATAACATAGCGTTATTATGTATCAATGCCAACACTATTATTGCGTGCTAACTTTTTAGGTATTAATCGTCGAGTTTGATTTTTATCATACATCTCGATTGAAAATTACTATTTTATAAATGGTAAAGTGATACAAAATTTTATAAGGAACTAAAATGATATTAAAAAAAAAATTAGGAAGGACCTAATTTAGTATTTGTCTAATTTATCAATCGATCTCAACCGTATGAAGTTAAATGATCGGTTAGATTTAATAACAGACAAGAAATGGATAATACTCTCTAAATTATTTGTTGCATAGTACGCTGTAAAAAAAAAAGAGATACTGATAGCAAGAGATTTATAAAGCGATAAGGAACTCTATCTATTATTTCGCCGAATTTTAGGTAGATATTACCAAGGCGTCCCCTCAAGAGGCACAACTAACTCCACCCATAATTTCATGGAAAATGCTTTGGACCTGACCCTATGTCCGAAAATGCGCTCGACCGCATTTTCGGGCGCCTACTAATCCCGAGGAGTCCGAAAACAATTCCGGCGTATTTTCGGATAAATGGGTCGGACCCCTAGCATCGCCCTTTATTTCATTTACTTTTTTTTTTATATATGATATACATATGAACTACTTATGCATGCTTTTTGGACTGATGTATAAAGCACAAGTTGTTGGTAATTTTGAAAATTTTAAACAAAGCGTCTTTGTCACTTAGCATGCATCTATATAACTTTTTATTTTTTTTAAAAGAGTATTAAAAATATCAGATATTGACAATTAATATATACTTTTGAAAAGTTTTATAACTTTAAGAATAGCAAATTTATATTACATAAATTTTCAGCTCAAATCTTTTTTTTTTTTTTTTTAGATAACGAGGCAAACCCCTTTATGGGTCTCCGTTAACTCGCGAATCAGAATTTTTAACGCACATTTATAGAATTATTTTGGACCCAGGTACACGCAGGAGAGTAAAACTCCGGCCTGGCGTCAGCTCAAAATCTGTTAAATTTATATTATTGGAATATGTTTATCAAATAAAGTTACAAATAGCTATTAAATAAAAAAATACAAATATTCCTTTCTAATATTTTTGAGCATAACATTTTAAATATACAGTATATATTACAGAATTATTTATATCTCGTCACGCATCAGTGAATCATCTATATAACTGTATCATTTTAATTTTTGAATAATACAAGTTAAAGTTTATATTTTTAGAAAGTTATTAAATATAGTATTCAAACACAAACGATCATTTATATATATTTAAGATACGACTATATATAAATATTGTTACTAATAGTATCATAACAAATGCTCTATAATATAAATAAGTGTCGATATTAAGTAGTTATAGTATAAAATAAAATGAATAGTCCAATGTAGTGTTTTTTTTTTTTTTTGAAAAATTATAAATAACTTTCGATTTTTCTGAAAATTTATTTTTTAATCCATACATTTTTTAAATTCAATAATAACCTCTAATTTTTAAATTACTTATTTTTCAATCCTTATATTTTTCAAAATGGACACTAATAATTTTATAAATAAAACTAATTAACATGTATTTTTTTATGAGTCTTTAAAATTTTGAAAGTCTGACGATAGTGCCGATTAACGTACTTTCTCTCTCGATCTCTCCGTCACGATCTCTCTGCCACGATCGTCTCCCATGATCTCCGTCACGATCGTCTCCATCTTTGCCAAGAATGATGCCATCGCGATAACGAGATGGTAATGATATTCGACACCGCCACGCCGGAAGTCTCGAAGCTTTTTTAAATTTTAAAATAAAATTTATTAATAGTTCATTATATTTAAAGAACGAAATGATTAAAAAATTAAGTAACTTTAAAATTAAGAAATTATTATTAAATAAAAATAAAAGAATTAAAAAAAATAAGTTTTTAGAGGGATAGGTATTTTCTTTTTTTTTTTATTATTATTAATGGCGAAGACAAGTATAACCATTACGCTTTCATTTGCATGTCCTGCCATTATTTCGGTGTACTTTCGGACTGATCGTTTCGCAAGTCTGTTCTATTCTGCGCCAAACGCCTCCCCTCTGCTCTTGCTCTTGCTCTTGCTGCTACGAAAGAGAAAAAGAAAATCATACGTAAATTCATAGCTCTAAATACTTCAAGAAGAAGGAAGAGCAGAAGAATCAATGGCCGCGGCAGCGGGGACGGCGGTGCTACTACTATTATCCTTCTTAATGCCGGCGACTGCCGGCGGAGATCCGGCGCTTCAGCTGAAGTTAGAGAGACTCCCGACGCTGACGCTATCCGGTGCTGACGTGGGAACCCTGGTAGCACGAGACAGAGCTCGCCACGCGCGGTTCTTGCAATCGGTTGGAGGCGTTGCTGATTTTCCCGTCCAGGGTTCCTCCAATCCTTTCACCGTTGGGTAATTGTCTTCTCAATTTCTAAGTAACTATTATGTTTGTTGGATTTGTAATTTGAACGGTGGTAGAGGTCCCAAAAATTTCTCCCAGAATGTTAACCGGAAATCTACCAAGCTCACTATGGACATGATCATATAGTTCATTTTTGAGCTGCTCAGTTTGGGAAAACTTTTTGGTAGCTCAGTTCAATCAGTTAACTGGTTATATGGTATGTATTTAAACGGTAAATATTGTTATCAAATTTTAAGATGATTACTCTGCCCTCTTTCTTTTACTGTGAATGTGAATGGTTGGATTTGTAAGTTTGAGTAATTGGTATGCTATCTCTAGTTTTGATATTGTGATCTGATCTCCTGTAGTTGGTATATGATTTCCTGTTTCAGGAAGTTTTGGTTGTTCATAGTTAATGTGTGGTCGTGGAATTTAAACTTTGTTGTTATCTCCAGTTTTAGAGATTGTATATGTCTTTGGCCCTCTCTGTAACCCATTCATTTCCAAATTTCTGGGAATTATGAGGTGTTGAGTAAGCTATAATGAGTTTTTGCTGCTAACTTTCTTCTTCTATTGCCAGTGTGAGACTCCGTAAAACCCTACATTTTTGGTTTTCCTAGTAGCTGTCTGCCCTTCGTTTATTCATCCATTCACCATTTGAACAAGGTGAATTATTTCTTGATTCCAATACCATGTGTGTATGAATTTTTTTTTTTTTTAAATTTCTAGTTGATTCCTTAAAATATGCTTCCATGTGTTACTTTTCTTTTGTTATTATGCTTGTGTATTGAGTTTCTTGTTCTTGCTTTTGTCTGGAACTGTATATGGAAAGTGATTCATGTTTATGTGATTTGTGTATTACTTTATTTGTTGACTTTGATTTTCTTTAGAAATGCTTTTGTTATCGTCTTTCCTCCATTCTTTTTGTCTTCATTTCTGATTTTTGTCGTCTTGTATTACTCTCACTTTTCTGTTCATAAGTTATACCTGTTACCTTGGTCCTAATTGAAGTTAATACCTTATAGGTTATACTATACAAGGGTGAAGCTGGGGAACCCTCCCAAAGAATTTTATGTTCAAATTGACACAGGGAGTGATATCTTGTGGGTAACTTGTACTCCCTGCAATGGCTGTCCTCAATCCAGTGGACTAAATGTAAGACCTTATCCATTAGTCCATATTCATCTCAGTATTCAGTCATAAATACACCTCTTGAATTCTCGGTCATAAAACATAAGCTGTATTTGTCATTTCTATCATAGATCCAGCTGGAGTTTTTTGACCCCCAGACATCTTCTACGGCATCATCGGTCAGTTGCATTGATGAAAGGTGCACGTCAGGCCTTCAAACTGTAGAGGCGTCATGCACATCATCTGGTTCTCAGAGCTCTCTATGTGGTTACTCTTTCCAGTATGGTGATGGAAGTGGTACATCCGGGTATTATATCTCAGACACACTCTACTTTGACACTGTCACTGCAGCCGAGCAGAATGAAAATTCATCTGCTTCCATCATTTTCGGGTAAGTGAGAAAATCTTTCATGCATTGAACCACCATTGATTTGTCAGTGTTTTTTTATGATTATTTGAGAAACTTTGATATCTTATATGGAATTACATTGTTCGATTTACTTATTCACTTAATAGATCATAGATGGTAAAGGTATCTAGAACCACGTTGTCTAAAGTTAAATCCTATTGTATACTATAAACAGAAAAGTGTAGCTAAAAATGTAAGAATACAGAATGCAGACACAAAGTGACTTAGAAACATACTAAAACGGAATAATAATTATAGATAGCAAGTGTAAATTATACATGAAAATAAATGAAACTCTCAATAATAAGTACGAATAATCTACTATTGAAATCACTAAAACTTACATGTAATTCAAGCTAGCAAGCCAGTGAGTTTTCTCTTGGCCATGAAGGAAGCCACCATCATACGTAGCCTAAGTGGATCCCATTTTAACCAGATCATATACTGACCAACCTGCTCCAGTAAGAATGCAGGTATCCAAAAAACCTAGGGTTCATGCTCGTCAACTCAAACAAAATCAAAGATGTTAGAAAAATACTTTTGGAAGCTTGTACATAGTTGATTAGTTTGACCTGTCTAAGTCAGTATGCTTTTCAAATCGGAAAATACAAAACCGCTTGTATTTTCGTCAACAGAGTGATTAAGGCTAACATCTTTCAACTTGTCTTCTTGCTCCCAAAATGTATTTTGTACCTTGTTTCTCCTTTTGACAAATTATTGAAGCATGATGTCTAATGGTGAGTTAATTATCCTTCATCACATCTTTCAAGTCCAGTTTCTTTTTTATAGTGTTTGGTTCAGCCCATTTTACTTTAAGTAGTAGTAACGTCTGAATATGCATAGAAAATGCAATTACCTAGTCTTTGGAAACGCTTCTGGAGTCACGAGTTCATAATTAAGTAAAAAGTCGTAAGTTGAAATGTACGGGCAGGAATATCGAAGTGCAATTTGATAGCTATGGTGAATATGATGGATGTTGCAAGTGTGAAGATATACTTGCTATTGCTGCTCTTATAATCTTCGGTTGTCCTTTATCAACTTGAAATAATGGAGTCATTGATTATTTCTGTTCTTATACCTTCTGCTTCTCCTGCTCTTCTAAATGAAGCCAGATTCTCATTGTTAAACAGATTCAGCCTTTAACCTAAAACCATGCCATATCATGTACTTGCCCTTAGAAAATAAAAGAATTCAGGCAGCTATTGTCGTAATTGTGTATTTGTTATTGGTTCAACCAGATGTAGCAACATTCAGTCTGGAGACCTTACAAAGCCAGACAGGGCTGTTGATGGGATCTTTGGGTTTGGACAACATGATTTATCTGTAATTTCCCAGCTCTCATCCAAGGGAGTGGCTCCAAAAGTTTTCTCTCATTGCCTGAAAGGGTCTGATAATGGTGGAGGCTTGTTGGTTCTTGGAGAAATTGTGGAACCGGGTATTGTCTATACCCCACTTGTTCGGTCACAGTAAGTTCCTTTCAAAGATACTTTGGCCTGTTACAGAAGCATATCCTTATGTGGTTGATCCCTTCTGTTTGTATGATTCAGTTTATTATATATATAAAAAAAAAAAAGACGACTGTCATGCCAGTGTTTTTCATATCATTGATGTTCTGCATTTTGTGGGATTTCTGAAGATCACAAGACCATAGCCACATTTATTAAAACCATTCGCTTAAAATATGCAATTACCAAATAAACAACTAGATGATCTACTCTTCAAGATATTTAACTTCTTATAAGTGATGTATGAGATTGTTTTCATCTAGGAAATTTAATTTCCAACCCCAACAATATCATATGCAAGGATTTTACTAGTATTTTTTAGCAAATTACAGCTAATAATCCACATCGCTGTTGATTTTTTGAATTTTTTTTTTTTTTTTTTTTTTTTTTTTTTTTTTTTTTTTTTTTTTTACATAATAGACCAATGGACAGTTAGTAATGACTTCTAGCCTTCTAGGACATACAAGGATTACCAAAGAGTGTCTCAGAGTTCATGTAATTGAATCGTTTTGTTTTACTTAATTCAGTGTGGTTAACTTGACTTAGACATGTTACAAAAGCACTGCCTTCTTCCTAAGTTTGGGCATGTTAACAATGGAGTTGTCCAAAAGCCCCAAACAAGAGGATTTTCCTCACGGCTGAGATTGTAAGCTAGCTCGGACCTCATAGAGCTTGTAAAAAGGCTCATGCATAAAATGATACACTTCAGGTCTCGAACTTAGGCTTCCACTCCTATTGTCTGCCATAACTAGCAAGCATCTTCATTCCAAATCTATACTTATGTGTAGTATTTTGTTCTTTTCCAGAGTAATTACTAATGTCTGCTGTTGTAAGTAACATGAATATTACTTCGTTTAGCAATTGGTTGTTTGTTACCTTGTTTTCAGAACTAGCTAGTAAATAATTGATACACTTGAACCAAATAGTTGTTCAAAACTGTCCTCTACTTGCGAATTTCTGGATGTCTAGTTCATAAACCATAGCTGTTTGCAAGACAGCGTGCCTCCACCAGTTGAACTCTAAAACAAACAATAGGTCATTTGCTTGCTTTATAATTTAATTGTAGAATCATAAACGAGACAGCAGTTACTCTGTTTAGATTAAACCTTGACAGATTTGTAATAGGTCATGGTTGCTTATGATGATGAACATACTTCTGCTCTGACATTTCATCTCCATTCTGTTACTATTTATGTTTGAATTAATCCTTCACAGGAGTCTCAAATTTTGTTGCGATAATGCAATGTGATGATTTTGTTGCGATAATGCAATTTGATGATTTTTGACAAACTGGCAAAAGTTGTTACTTCTGTTTTTCACTATGAAATAAATTTGATTTCTTTTAATCCACTTTTCAGGCCACATTACAATTTGAATTTACAAAGCATAGCTGTTAATGGGAAAACACTACCCATTGATCCTTCAGTGTTTACAACTTCATTTAATCGAGGAACAATTGTTGATTCGGGTACCACATTGGCTTACCTAGCTGAGGAAGCATATGATCCTTTTGTCAACTCTGTAAGTTGGAAGACTATATATATAAGATTAACATTGTACGTCAGTTTCATTGGGATCTTTGATTTTTAAACTGGGTTGGGGAGGTTTTGCTTTTTTTTTTTCCAAGGATGAAAAGACAAAGCCATGATAATTTTGAGAACCTCTTGACTGTTCTTTTCAGCCTTAGTATGCCTTATCTTTGTCAATAGCTCATATGATCACATCTCTATCTACGTTAAAGATATAATAACAGCGGCTAGGTAAATTTTCTATGAGGAAACTAGGTTCTTGAGTTCTTTTAAGACATTTCTTTGCATATTTTTGCCTCGGTTATGGTCCATTACAGATGTTGCAGTCGCTATGTAGAAGATATGTTAAGGGTCTAATTTCTTCACTGTTTGCTTTGATAGACCATATTAAGTCTTCTCTATCCAATTTGGAGGGAACTGTTGCAAAATCGACAAAGCTACAAGGAAACTCTACTTTAGTCAGATGAGGTTGCAGGCATTAGATGCACATGAGGTTGCAGCCTTAGATGCACATTGTAGTACCAATTGGACTTTTAGACACATTTATAATATAATAAAGTGACTCTTGACACCAAATGGATGTATGCGTTTTCTGTTATAGGTGGTGTCGTGCGTTCTTTTTTGTTCATCTTAACTTAGTTACAATTCCATTTACACTTGTTATTGACTATTATATGCGTTTCTTAGGTTATTATTTCTGTTGCACCGTCAGTTCGTTCCTTTGTTTCTAAAGGAAATCAGTGTTTCATCTCACCTAGCAGGTTCCACTTCCGCTTTTAACAAAAAATCATTACAGTGCATGTATTGTTGCTCCTCATTTCATATTTACTTGTTCACATTCTAGTATCGAAGATACGTTCCCGTCTGTTGCATTGAATTTTGAGGGTGGAGCAACCCTGGTTTTGCAGCCTCAGGACTATCTTCTGCAGCAGGTTTCCATTGTGAGTAACT
Organism: Xerophyta viscosa; assembly: GCA_002076135.1. Taxonomy (NCBI): domain Eukaryota; kingdom Viridiplantae; phylum Streptophyta; class Magnoliopsida; order Pandanales; family Velloziaceae; genus Xerophyta; species Xerophyta viscosa. The sequence continues at coordinate 1,553,259 of MJHO01000011.1, forward strand.
CTATTTCTCCAGAGTATTCCCCTTTATCAATAAATTCCGCGACGGATTTGCGCACATTTTCCTCACTTAGTCTGAGGAATAATTGCCTTCTTTATTTGACAGGATAATGAAGTTGTGTGGTGTATTGGTTGGCAGAAAAATATAGGCCAAGGAGTAACAATATTGGGAGGTATGTATACAGTTTAGAATGAACAAAGTTTATTTGTGTGCTAAAAAAGCTATATCTAAAAGTTTCTATCTACTACCTCCCCTACAACATTCACATGTATCTTGCATCTCGGTCTCCACCTTTAATTTTAGGCGTTTAAGTTCGCAAATTGAGTGACTGGTAGTCCATTTTGTTATTAACTACCTTAAAGCATGGAATAATTTATTTATACGTACTTGTTACTCTATGGCAGCATGCATATCCTGTAACATTTGTGTTTAATTTCTTTTCTTATCCGCTACGCTTATTTCAAGAGCGTGAGCATTTGATGCCGAGAAAAACAAGAATGAGAAGTTCTAGCACAGCCTTTGCCCTGTTGGCATTTATTGTATGCATGAGAGATATAGCACTGCCATTGTTTCCTTCGTATTGTACACATCATGTGTTCTGAATCTCTGATAGTTGTTTTAATAGTTATTTTAATATCTAGAGATTATCAAAAGGTTGGATTTTAAATAATCATTCCATCGAAAACCCCCTATTAAATAAACACTTTAAGATATTGTATGTTTTTTGCAGACCTTGTTCTCAAAGATAAGATCTTTGTTTACGATTTGGCAGAACAACGCATTGGCTGGGCTAATTACGATTGTAAGTGACTTCAACTTTTGCAGACCGCTTGACTTGTGATTTCGGTTAATTCTTTTTCCCCCCCAAAAAAAAAAAAAAAAAAAAGAAAGAAAGAAAAATCGATGGTGGAGCTGACCTGAAAATTCTTGGATTTCAGGTTCTCTGTCTGTGAATGTCACAACGGCGTTGGGGAGGAATCAGTTTCTAAACGCAGGACAGTTAAGCGTTAGCATGTCTTCGATTGAGGAATTTTTCTTTCCATTGCTAAGTACAGCTGCAATTCTTCTTGTACATACTCTTATAAATGTGTTTTCAGATCTAGGACACGATTGATTATATTCATTTTTTGTCAATGTAATTTTGATTTCCACATATTTCGTAGAGTGCAGAGAGTCGTTGTATATTTTTTTAAGCAATGAACTCGCTAGATTTCTTCCAAATTTGTCAAAAAAAACAATCAAATTCTTTTTGCACGGAAATGCTGCATTTCGATGATTGGTTGTCTTATGAATGGCATTAATATTTTGTACATTAATAGTTCATATCGTTCAAATTGAAAATGATTTCTCATAGACTCTTGGAGATAATTTTCGTGTGCTCTAGCTTCGTTTCTTTTTTTTGTGTTTTTTAAGAAAAAAAAACTTTCATATAGTTCTGCAAGTCATTTGGGTGATAAGGCGAGAGAAATTAAGAACATGAACGTTCTTATTATTCACGATGAACGAGAAATAAGAAAAGATATTTCGGCGTACATTTGAAAGGTTTAAGTGCTTCAAGAGTGAACCCCATTTGAAAATTATTGGCTTAAATAGATTGGTCATATCATATCGAGTTTGTTTTTTATGGACAAAGTTTGGTGTCGGATCAAGTCGTAATATAGTTTTAAGCTTGAGCACTTAATTTTTGAAAAATTTAAAAATTTAATTTAAACTGTAATTGTTTGAGAATAAATTAGTATTTATTTAAATAGTTAATTCTACAATTTCGTTTTAATAGTACTTCCTTTACACGAGTGTTTGCCGGAAAAAAGATGACTCCGTTCGTCGACCCGCATCTCGTCAACTCCCTCACTGGGCCATTACCTTCGCACTTTATTGGGCCACTACGATCGCTTGAGCCCACCCACTAAGGTACTATTTAGTTTATTAGTACCACACAACCTGTGCGGAGGTTACTGTTTATCTTCTTCAATAGCGTCGACAGATTGTTGAGCGTCTCTTCGGAGACATCCGATAAAATTGGAACGATACAGAGAAGATTAGCATGGCCCCTGCGCAAGGATGACACGCACAAATCGAGAAATGGTCCAAATTTTTTTGACAAAATTTCCCAGAATTTATTCTTTTGGCGATCGTATCTTCTTTCTTCTTTCTTTTTGTATTGCTGAGGAATTCATCTGTACACTACTCTTCCTCTCCATTCATCGCCTCCTTAGCTTCTCTGTGTTCTCGTTTCGATAGTTTAATTTTCTTTTTCTTTTTCTTTTTTATTTTTTTTGTAGAGATTGCTAGAGGTGTTACCTGCTTCCTCTTTCTGAATTAAATTATAGTTTTTGCCCCAAAATCTCCTTTGCACGCGCCAACGCCGACGATTCGGACGGATTTAAGAGGAGCTTTTCGAACGCAAAGCTTACATGGAAGGCGTTCGCCAGGGATTTATAGTTATTTATGGGTGTTTTTATTTGGAAATTTTCAGATTTTAAAGTTTTGAAATTGTTGGCGTATTAGTTTATTTTGTATTTTTGTTGTAAATTTTCTCAGAAATTCCATAGAACTTAGTGAATTAGTATAGTTGAAGACTTGAAGTGATAAAGGGGCCGAGTAATTTCCACGTAATATTTGAGGGTTGATATTTGCTTTGATTTTTCAGCATTGTTTCTAAATCATCACTTTGCGTTGTTTTAGAAAATTTTAAGTGCTTTCTGTACCTTCGTATTATCATAAACTGATGGTCGAACTGGGCTGGTTCGAATTTGATATTTTGGGCTGATATATATATATATATATATTTCGTGGGGGTTCTACGCTTTCTATCATATCTTGCATTCCATTTTTTCATTAGTGACACATGTATTATACTTCTATTTATTATGCTTAATAGGAAATCTCCTTCTTTAGTAGTAAAAATTTGATACATGTTATCCATGGAGTAATAAGACATAAATTGAAAAAAAGAAAAATGAGTCCCAAAATTTGAATTACATATTAAATTCTGTATTAGTTGCGCTAATTTAAATGATAGAACTAGAGAATTTTTTAGAATATGACTCATCTTATTTATCATGATAAATGAACCATAAAAAATATATTGGTGTATATGCGAAAGGTTCTAGTGCTTGAGAAGTGTATAATTCTCTGAGTAATCACAAACTTTGATCTTGTAAGAACTCATGCAAACAATAAAAATTGGAGTGAGCACAACTAAAAAAGATAAAGGCCTTTGGAGGTCGCTACTACATCGATTTTGTCCTCATAAAACTTTTTAAAGAGGATGTTGACATGGATGATGATTTATTTCTTATGTTTCCATAAATATTGACAAAAAATTCATTAGGTTTCGGAGATAGAATCAAGTTTTTCGGATTTGAAGCTTTTCATTCTCGAGAAGGTTATGTACTTAGATTTTAGTTGTATTACTATTTTTTAATTTCATATTTTTCAGTATAAAACAATCTAACGATCTTTCAAATTTAATTAAAATGAAAGTATGGTGAATTATATTTTAAACTATATTTTAATTATTGCTTAACCTTTTAACAAGTGATTTAAAATATTAGAAATAAGTAATTCCATAATTTAATTGTTTATATTTTGTAATTATTCCAAAACTGGTTCCTTCTTTCCACATTAAATCCAAGTAATTTCTTTACAGGACTGTTGCCGTAAAAGATGAGCTTTTTCCCCGTTCGTCGCGATCCTCTCATCAATTCCCTCTAGGGCCAATAGCTTCGTAGAATCTTTATTGGGCTGTAACCCAACCCACTAAGAGACGTCTTGTGTATATTTAGTCCCAAACATCCTGTGCGGAGGTTACTGTTCATCTTCTTCAATGGCGTCGAGCGGCTGAATGTCGTCTCTTCGGAGACATCTGATAAAATTGGAACGATACAGAGAAGATTAGCATGGCCCCTGCGCAAGGATGACACGCACAAATCGAGAAATGGTCCAAATTTTTTTGACAAAATTTCCCAGAATTTATTCTTTTGGCGATCATATCTTCCTTCTTCTTTCTTTTTGTATATTGCTGAGGAATTCATCTGTACGCTACTAGTCCTCTCCATTCACCACTTGCTTTAGCTTTTGTGTGTTCTTGTTTCACGTTTTTTTTTTCTTTGGAGACGCTTACTTGCTAGAGATGATTGCTTGCTTGCACTTTTTGACTTAAATAGAGTTTCTTTCCCCAAATTCTCCTTCGCACGCGTCAACGCTGCAGATTCGCGAGGAATACAGAAGAGCTACGATCGTAAAGATTACATGGAAGGTGACTCACCGCATCACCTCCTAATAAGGTCTGAATGAATTTATTGGTTTACTTCTTCGAAATCTTTCCATGAACATTTCATATAATTTTAGTGATAAAGGGGAGAAGTCATACTGCATTTTGTTTGAGCGGTGATATTGGTGTTTGCCTGGGATTCCTAGTTATTAATGGGTGTTTTTATTTCAGAGATTTTCAGTTTTTAAAGTTTTGAAACTGTTGACGTATTAGTTTACTTCGTACTTTTGTTATAAATTTTCTCAGAAATTCCAGAGAACTTAGTAAATTTGTGTAGTTGAAATATTTTGTTTAAGTTAAGAAGGATCACTTGTTATGTAAGTTTTGAGAAGATCCCAATATGATCCACTGCCGTATTTATGGAGTATAATAATCAGTGGGAATGCATTTTTAAGGGGTTTATTTTATTTTATTTTTATATAGAAGTTCTGTAGACAAAGGAAATATGATATTGGATAGGGTTTGCTATTGCAAGCTTTTGGTATTTATTTTAAATTTATATTTAAGAATTTTTATTGACAAGCAGCATTTGTCATGTTACTCTTTGTATTATCGATCGATTTTTTTACATAAAGTCATTGGTACTTATCCATTTATTTGTGGCAAACTAAATTTGGTCATTCATCTAAGACTTTTCATAACAAGTTCCTTTTACTCCCGTCTACCGACCAATCGTTTTTAAAATTTTTCAAACTCATGCAGAGTCTAACATGTCAACATACATTCAAGTAGAACATAATAATTAATGTTAAAAAAAGAAAAAGAGAAGAGACACTGAATAGTAATACAGTAAAGATTCATGACATTGAGTGCAGTGTCATGATAGGTCGAAAACATTTGAAAAGTTACAGAAAATTTGGAAAATATATATTTTAAATCCTAAAAGCAAGTGATCATACTTAACATATAATGGATACTAATAGATTTCTCTAGCAATAACACTGCACTGAACAAGAATGTTCATCATCTTTTCTAAATATTCCAATGCATTTGTACATCATATGGTCAATATTTTTGTTAAAAAGAAATGAAAAACACCATACATGTTATGAAATGTAAAAGCGTCACTTTAGAAATATATAAAATGTAAAATGCTCTGAATACCCCGGCATGGGAGTTGTGCTCGTCCAGGCAGACTCATTCCCCGCGGCCACATCCTTCCCCGATGAGCACTATCTGTGATTTTACCTGCAGTTTCTAAAGACAAGAATGTCTTGTAGGTCCAGGATTTTTTCTTCCTATCTCCAAAAAAATCATATGACTCGTACTACATCATCTTGTATATTTATATATGCATGGTACTTATATATATATATATATATATATATATATAATACTATATAATTATATATATATAATATAATATATATATATAATATATATTTATATATGCATGGTACTTATATATATATATATATATGTATGCATGCATGATATGACAGTTGTCTTTTTGTTTATTTCCATCTCCATAAAATCAGACAATGTGCTAACAAAGCTTTTTCTTTTAGTACACTTTTTCTTTATCCTTGTTGCAAACGCTCTTCACTAGTTGCTTCCAACATAAGGTTGGAATACCAACTTGGCATGTGTTTGATGAAGGTTCTCTTACACTACCCCTTTTCCCCAAGTGGGGAAGCCAAGGACAAATGCTTTAATTCCTTTTCGAATAAAAATTTTAATTTAAAAACTAATCCTTCATTATTATAAATTAAGTCAAACTCTAAACAATAACCCTCAAGCAGCTTCAAACTATATCTAACTGAAGGTCAAATTGAGGAATAAAATGGGTGTTAAGAACTCATAAGACTTTTTGACATGCTTCTGGAGCCTTAGTGGCTGACCTGATTGCATCTAAATCCCTCTTTTAGCTACATACTTAATATTTAATCTGGTTTACCTGAATTATTTATAATTTCTTTAACTTTCACTTTTGGAAAACACTTGGCTGGATTATGAGTAACTAATAACAACCATCAACAACTAAAACCACAAATTTCAGTACAGTGGGAGAAGACATCTGGAAAGTGGAATTTTTGTCCATGTGGTGACTAAAGTAATTAATAAGAATCTCATGTCTCTCTTATATACAACCCGCCATGAACATATATATAGATAACATTGTAAAACTAGAACCTCTCTCTCTCTCTCTCTCTCTCTCTCTCTCTCTCTATATATTATATATATATATATATATATATATATATATATATATATATAATCTCTGTGTGTGTATTTTACAGAGGAGCTTTGTTGTCAGTCTCATGCTAGTTGAGGGGATTGATGTCTGGTTCGAAGCCACTCTTCTTCTTTTAAGCAATGCTTTTATATGCTCTTTTGTGCTTATGAAACCGCAAAGAAATAAGCATAAAAATCATGCTTATGGCTCTTTAAGGTATCGCCAAAGTATGCAAATTATAGGCCGCAAGTGACTTCGGACCAGGCTTCATTCCCCCTAACTCATGTAACTTTTGCTGGAGTATTTCTAGGCTGTTGTTTGGAGATTGGTGGCTATTTTCATTTCCTGCAGGACTTCGCATAAAATTCTTGATTGTTGATAGGTTAGTATTTAAATCCACTTACATGCCTTTCAAACCATATCCTCATTTTACTACATGTAAGATGTACTTTCATGAATGGAAGTCACTTCCATATTTGTAGTTAGTTTTATGGTTCGCTAGTTGGCTTTCGCTGGTATAAGCTGGAAACTTTCTTTGCAAAGATGTATACCTTGAGTCCCGCAGGTTCTAATTTCGACAATGCTAATTTGGTCCCAAGTTATTTTTTATTTTATTTAAAGAAATGTTTAGACTAAAAATTCTGCAGCTCCATTGTTAGTCCAAATTTCCGGAGGATGTCATGCATGAAATGAACTACGTGCTATTCAAAATAGAATTATGTGATGTGGAAATGAACCTCTGTTTTCAGTAGAATTATTGGGAGCTGTCGGTATTCATTCTATGCATTTATGTTAACCAAACTTGCAATGTTAGTTTTCTTTGCGGAGGTGGGAAGAATATATGGTTGGCAGCAGAAGATGATTCTTTAAGAATACATACTCCTACTGCATTGCTCATTATTTTTATACCCAGTACATTTCCTTTTTTCCTTTCTTCATTTTTTTTTGCAAAAGTATAATACCAAAATATTAATAGTAGTCTTTAAACCATTTTATGTATTATTTTTTTTTTTTTTTTGTAAAAAGAAAACTTAATACACATTAACAAGTGCAATGTTGGTCCAGATACTGGAATTTTCATATATAGTTGACATGAACCTCTTGAAAAATATTGTTTTTAGGAAAATATATAGAAAATGTAAGTTTTTTTTTTTTGTTACTTTTCTTTTATGAGCAATGCTTGTGACAAATGTTATTTGAAATTTTAGTGTTTATTTTTTATGACAAAAAAGTGATATTCCTTCATGATAGGATTAGCAACTGTTTCACAAAAGTAGGATTTTGATTCCAAAGTTCCTCATCTAACAGTCTCAAAATCGAATATTATGAAAAGCTTTTTAAACACAATAGTGAAAAGGTAGAAGTTGCAGCATAGAACTTGATGTAAATGCAAATCCAAATTGAGTTTAATTTGAGAAAATTAAATTGAAAGTTAAACGGACAACTAAGATCGAATGTAAATCAGACAGTGAACGACAAGTAGCCTAGCGGATTTGTATTTTATTATTTAATTATCTAAACGAGTATTTTAGTGATTGGTTATAAAATACCTTGCTATAAAGGGTCCTGGGTAGCTTTCTAATGATAGCAAGTTGATCAAAAAAAAAAAGAAGATAATTCATGAAATACTAGGGTTAATTTAAATAGAAATAAAGTATAAGAATATGAAAGTAGGAATACATAACAAAATAAAAAAAGCCATTTTGTGGTAGTTTTGAAGTCCTTGTTTTGTTGAACTCATGCAGGTAACAACTTGTGCAGATCATCATTTAACTTGTTTTCAAAGGTCTGGCAAACAATTGAGATTGTTGAAGCTCAAACGCAAGTGTCAGGTTTGGCCAACTCTAACATACACCTCAATTAGTAGTTTGCCTAACGCAACCATACAACTTGACCCCCTAACTAGGTTTATTTCTCAGCTCTTTATGTGGTAATAAAAAATACTCTTGATGCATTATCTCTTATAATTGAAAATTGCGTGGCTTTACGAGCATCTTATAAAAATTCAAGTCTTGTTACTATGAAGGTGTGGTATGACACAGATATGATACATCTCAGCCATATATCAACAACCTGGATAGTTGGTTTTGATTTTTTTTTTTTTTTTTTAAGAGTAATGTGGGGACAGCAAAGTTTATTATCAAACCAACTTAGTGGACCTCTAGAGATGATAAATCTGATACATCCGTTATCACCAAGCCAAGCTTTCAGCATGGACCGGTTTTTAGGTCCGTTTTGTCTTTGATATTTCGTCTTTGATAGAGCTGATAAATTTCGATATTTTTTAAAAGCATATGTAGGATTCAAACCCATAACCCTCGCCTCATGAAGCATAAGTTGGTAATTTTACAACATGAACTAAAATTTATCCTTCTTTTTCCTGAGAAAAAACTACGGTGTGTTGAGCATATATCCACCACATCTTTCATTGAAAGAGAAAACGAAGAACATAAAAAAATCAACAAAGGTTGCTCAAAAGAGATGCAAAAACACTAATAAATTACAATAAAGTTAAAACGGAAAAAATTGTTTCTTTTTCTTCCTTTCTAATATTGCAAATAGCAAATCACCAACATACTTTATTATCCGGAAGAAAATGTTGCTGCTGCATGTATTTGTTGGAAAAATTATTGTGTTTATAATTTGGATAAGTGTTCATAGCCATGCGCAGAACCCCTAATAAACCGAGACAAATAAATGATACTGCCTAAAGCTCAAACGATATTCAACTTTGACAGAAAATGATTATATAGAGTTACAACAAGAAGGAACGGAAACTAAAGAGTCTATAAACTCAAAAAGACACAAGAAATTGATAAGTTCAAGTACTAAAAAGACAGTAAGCTGCTGATGATTCTGAAGATACCATAGGTGAGTGTGGGTAGATGCTTCAGTGAGAATTAGAGATGTCAATTGGGCCCGTGGTATGTGGGCTGTACCCCGGCCTGGCCCGGCTGTGTGGGCCAATATTCGGCCCGCCGTGCGGGTCAGTGCCGTTATCTTGGCCCGTGGGCGGTCCGGGCCCGCACGGTTGACATCTCTAGTCAGAATGCCGCACTTTGATAAGTGTTCAGCTTACTTGTATTCATTATTCTCCAATCATCCCATCGACACGTATATGATCCGAATGCAGCGAGGAAAATGGCAGAGTAAAGAACAAACTGACCGTTTGCAGATTGAAATCTCCCTACTTATTGACTTGGCTTTAGTAAGTTTTTCTCTGGACAAAAGTATGTGTATATGGACAGTCGTGACCATTGCAACAGTTCTCTAGGCAGCGATTTACCACCCTTTAGGGGTAAATGTTACCCGGAGGTAACCGCTTACCGTTGAACCAAATAAGAGTAATAGAGAAGTATTATCCGAGTTATAGTCACCACCTTATTACTCCCAAACCAAACACCCCATAACGGGAATAAAGTGGTGGAATTGAACATCACGTAGTTCATTTTTTGCACAATAACATGATTTAACTCACGCACAACTCTTAGGACAAATTTTCGGTGTTATGCGTTTTTGTTGCAGATACTATATCAGCAGGAGAAAAGCAAATATTTATCCTAGTAAAATACAGCCTACACACATCACAGATGAAAGTTTACAAATATGAAGGATGGTACCTAACATTTTCCTTAAAAATTTGGTAAAAAGCCAGCATTAGATAAAATAAGGATTACTATCACTATCACCAATGTTACAACGGGATGAACTTATTCCCTTTCATCATACAATTTAGGAGCTTAAGGATTAATTTGCGAGAAACTTGAGTGAGACAAGTAAATCTCGAAATTTAGAGACTGAAATTAATTCATAATTACAACAAAAACAATATTATGTCAGATATATTGTTCTAAAACAACTCTAAGAAATTCTTGCAGCAATTCACAACATTTAAATGACTACAGTTACAAATAGATTACAACGTTTAAGCCATCATGCACAGCAGAGAACAGCAAAATCTCTCAAACACAATAAATTATTCTAGAACAATCTTCATAAATATATGGGTCATATATATATATATATATATATATATATATGATGTAAGCAAAATTCCAAAAACATAAATTACTTTTTGTTACAAACATTTGACAGTGATATCAGCATTTCCCTCGGTTCAGTCGCTATCTTAGGAGCTCGGGATGATATCTTCTCCAATATTTTGGCTTCCATTGTCCTCCCGATATGAGACTCTAACTTTAACAGCAGATGGAGATCTGTTAAGTTCTTCCTTGTAGCTCCCCAAGCTGTGGCGGTTCAGCCTGCTACAAACTCCGTTGTTCTTTTCTGATGCTTCAGATGTATCCCCACAGCTCTTTCTTCGTGCAAGCTTTGGTGATTTTGCACGAGTAGGTGGCGGCTAAAATGAACATTGAAAATGAGTTGAAATTTTCTTAAATCATATTTTTACATCTTATAAAAACTTTTAGAAATATGCCTTTCCTCAACTTCGGTGGAAAGAAGAATACTGAAGATACTCTATTTTTGTAGAAATACTAATGCCAAGGAATAATTTCAGTTCATATATTTTTTTATTTATTTTTGGAATACATAGCGAACCTCGACCAACCAACCAGAATCCAGCCTCACGAGGCACGGCACATTGCTTGAGCCATCGTTCATAGCATTTAGTCTAACTATGGATATCTCTTGGGCCACTCTCTATTCCACCCTCACAAGTCCAGGCATATTGAGTCCACGTTCCACAAAAAATAATTTTGCACACCAGCCCCCGTTGGGCTGCAAGCCTCGAAGGTAGACGGGACGGGTGTCCTCGCAGTCAAGTTTCTTCATGTTGTTATCACTAGATGTGGCCCTACTCTACATCGTTTTCATAATTAGAAATAGCAGAATACCTTAGTAATCTTTTAGAAAATTTTTGCTACAAAAACTAAGATACGACAGAGGATTACACCCTGTATTATGTCATATAGCTGGAATTCTATGTTATAGATGCGAATTAATGTGTCACTGGGATCATTAACAGGCAGTGATAGTTAATTGCTTACCCAGATTATATTTTGAAAATTGAACTAGATATCACTCGATTTGCACTTCTAACGGATCTCTCCAAAACATCTCACATGCCTGTCTCTATTTCATGTATCAGGTTCCTAGGACCTGACAAACTTCATTTTTTAACTGTAAGGATCAAATCCTAACAGCTTAGAGGAACATAGTCAAAGACTAGAAACATCAACTTTTTAAATTCAGAACAAACTATAAATCGTTGGCACAACATGTAACAAACTCTCAAATATCACATCACAAATGGAAAGATTATTTATCATGTCTTGGCTATGACACCATACATTAATTCAAACTTACAACACTTTATTGGAAGTAACATAGAAGTCAACTATCTTATTCAAAGAGAAAATGTAGAATAAATAGCTTAACTGCATACCTTCTTGAGTTCAACCTTGGGCGGAGGTCCTTCTTTATAGAAACTTGGGACAGGATTTGCTTTGATGACCAAGCTCTTCCGTAGTTGCTTTAGAGCAACCTCCGCTTCTTCCTAATAAGAGTAACATATGCAAATATTAGGTGCCAAAAAACGAAGAAAAGGTAAAAGGACAAAGCAAAGCCCAAAGGCAGCTCCAGTGGCTATCTATCTTGTCCAAGTCATGATAATGTGGCAAAATGGAATGGATTTCTCTTTCTTTAAGAGATGCAGTGATTGGATATCAACCGCAGTTATCCATCCGTCACACGATAGAGCACTATGTTTCAACCTCCAACCCAAGATTTGGGGTATAGTGCTACACCATCCTAAAAAGAAAAGCAAAAATAAAAGACGAGCGTAAATTTATCCCAAAAATTAAAAAAAAAAGGAGTTTGCCCCCATTCAGCAGAGTTTCCTCTCACATAATTTAACCAAGCACCAGAACTGAATGAAGGCTCAAAAGTCAAAACTCGATAAGCTTTGACTCGTTGCATTCAGATAGTCAACAGTAATCAGGAGCAAGGAGCAAGTGAAGCGCATTTAGGATAGTTTTCATACTCACATTCAGCTTTGGTTACTCTATAGGGCCAACGATATGCACCATAGAGAATGAGCATTGCCCTATTGGATTCCGCAAGTGTCGCTTGTTCAATATCTTGGGAGAGAATTGCTAGGAGTTAAGAGAATCTTTTTACCCCTCTCTTGCTCTTTATGAATCCCTATTTCTCCTTCTCTCCTTTGTTCGCTCTTATCTAACACTTCCATAGCAGCAATCATCGCAGAAGCATAAGCATGTCAAATGGTTCTATCCGTGATCCTATTAATAACTTCATACAACTTGAACCTTACAGTTTGATACAACTCCCAAAACTTGTTCTTCAATTTCTTAGATTGGCAACATAAGATCACTATATGACAATAGGATACCAAAGAATGGTTCCAATTATTGCTTGTCTATGACATATTACAAGACACATTACCCATCGTAAAGACATGGAAATCTAGATGAGCAAATTTCTTTAAGAAGCACCATAGATATTGCGATATAAGTTGAACTTGGCCAATGTGTATGTGTTGGACCTTAACACAGATTTAAAGCATATCAAGACTTGTTAGAAAAATGAATTGTATAAACCATAAAAGTAGTTAGTCCACCTATGCACTACAAACCTTGTTAAGCTAAAGCACTTTCTTAATGTGTAAAGATTATAAATAGGCGACGATAATCAAATCAACTTCTAATCCCCAAAAAACGCCCCTTTTAATCAAAATTCAATTTATAATTAAGATGAATATGGCAGAAGCCCAACCAGCAAATGCTGAGTGTTAGTATTACATACACGTTTTTAGATGACTAAAACCTTACAGAACCCAGAAAGTAAAACATAGAAGAACCAGTTAAACTATAAAGTCAAGGGCCAATGCAGGAAAGTACCTTTAGTCTAGCTTCATTTTGCAGCCTCTCTGCCTCTAAAGCTCGGTGTTTCTCCTCTAACTTTGAGTAGAACTATGAGAACAAAGAAGGTGAACACTTTCTTTACAAATATTGGTATCTTCAAATTATTAAGAGATGTGAAAGGATATTAGATCTTACTTGCTTCCGCTTCTCTACACGGTCATTGCATCTAAAAGTAGGAGCAGTTGGAACAGTTATCTTGACCTTCAGTTTTCCAACAGATGTAGCACTTCTGCAGAGTAATAAAGAATGTCACTCTAATCTTTTAGGAGGAATATTACCACAAGTTTGCAACCTAGTACTGAAGGAAGTGTGTGCATACGAGGAAGCAATGGAGCAGGCATCTTCTTTGTCCAGGTTTCTGACATTTTCATGTTGCAAAGAGCTCCTATTAGAACGATGTGAATTTGTCTGCACTACACAGCAAAGCACCCGAATCAACCAAAAGATACTTAGATTGTCTACCATGTTTTACGACCAAGAGATGCATTACAAGAATTCAAATATGAACTAAATTCATGCACTATTATCAGATCAAATTCAAAATGTAGCTTCGGAAGTCCTAATACCCAAGTTATTAATACTCTAGAAACCAATAAGATATCAATCATGTTACTTCCACCATCAAATCAAATTTCTGAAGAGAGACATTATTCACCAAGAAAGAATCTCCTCTTTGAGATGAAAGAAGATCAAAGTAAAATGATTAATACACACATGGTCTTCCTAACTAAAGAAAATACAGGACGAAATACTACAGAATGTATAACTACACAAAGTTAATCTCTTAACTTTAGATCAACCTGCTATTAGGACCCTAACTGTTTATCTTAGGACACCTTTATTATGCCTGTGGTGCAAGGAAGTGGTGGCAATGAGTTCTTGAAGTGGATAGATTAGTTCTGAAAACATGAAGTTCCAACAAATTGAAGTTCCCTTTTTAGAAGAGTTTAAGTAGAAAGAAGAGGAGTTTGATGTTTACTAGTAAGAAATTGGACAGCCTGTGCTAGTTGAAACTTGAAAGTGCCTTCTTCCCCCTTTCCTCTTAAGTAACTAGACCCTTAGGAGAGCTTTGTTCTTGTTCTTGTCATAGAAAGCACCTCATTCTTAGGACTTTTTTAGTCTAACCTCAATTGATTCGGATGAGCTTTCTAACTTTTTTTTTCTTTCAGTTTTTAACAAAAATAAAAGGGAAGTCACTTCTAGCTACTTCCAAAGCTTACTTCCCAAGTTTACATTTTTTTTTTTTTATGCGAATAAGAATGAGACAGAGTTTGTACAACTAAATAAACGGGAAGTTACTTCAGCTACTTCCATTGTTACTCCAACTCCTCAATATTTGGCTCTATATCAAAATCGGATCTAAATTATGTTACCAATCTTGTATAGTTAGTCAAAAAGTTGCATATGACATTATCTAGCAGCAATATGTTCTTCAAAAATCAATATCGGGATGTTACTGTAAGAAAAGAGGGGGAATGCAAATTACCCAAGTCCTCCTTGGTACGTTCTCTTGATCCCTATCAGGTCCATTCTCCGATCGACTCCCTTTACTGGTAGCCTGAAGGTTAGGGCAGTTTCCACTTGAGGCGCGCTTCTCAGTTGCAAGAGAAAATGGTTGAGGTATAGTAAAATTAGTCTGCACAGTTCCTCCATTAGATCTTCCTGAAGATTTCATTGGAGATTTCGAGTGATCAGCTGGCTCCTGCTCTTCATAGTTCATCTTCGCCTTCTTTCATTCTACCATGTAGACTTCTCATTTGAAAACATGGTAACCGACTAACCTTATTCTCACTCAAGTGTACGCAGCTCGGACTGTCGTTTACGGTTTTGTACTTCCAAGACCTGCACAGATCAAATATCAATAGTTATAGTCATAGTACAGTTGGGCCTGAAATTCTTGTGAGAGATCCACAAGATGTCAAGAAAAAATTAACGCTTAAGTTTAATAAGATTATTATGAGACTAAGGAACAATAGCAAATCCTTCCATATAATTTAGTGTTGCTTGAGGAAAAACTCTATGAACCTGTGGTTAAACTAAAGCCAGTGGCAGAACAGACAATAATGAGTTATGACAAATTAATCATTACCTCACTATAATACAGTGCAAACAACATATCATAGCTCTCTTATTATCAACGTACATAAGATTTCTTCTGTGCAAACTTATAGGAGAAATAAAACCAGGAAAGCCATCTCGAAAGCTGGAAGTTCCCTGTTTATGTCTGTCTCAATTGTGTTCACCTGTCCAATTGGTTGTTACTTCTTTAGCAGCTAATAAGTTGGTTACCAAGCCTTATAAATAAACATTCCATGACCTATAGCTGCTCAAATTTGAAAATCGGCTTTGTTTTAATGTGAGAATATTGGAGCCTTACATATATTCATATACCAGAGAAAAATCCCCTTGTGATGCCTAGCTAGCAGCCTACCACTCCACAAGCCAGTTATGCTTTAAGCAATCTAATTTCACGTATCAACAAGCGATGATCATAGCCAAGATCTTTTCCTTCCCTGCAACTAACTGATGCTTTGAATCAGCAGAAACTATATAAATAGCTAAAACAACCCCGTTGGACCCGTGTTTTCTGACCCTTAAAAAAAAAGAAATTTGAGATGAACTTTATTTAATCTATGTGCGATATTTGACATTTGAAGTTGTTAACTAATTATTACTAGCTCGCTATTACTGCTAATATGTTTTAAACTAATTATATACGAATAATTCTTGATGTGAACTGTATTTGACAAAAGGATGAGAGGCACACTTCACATACTTTTTTTTTGTTACATTCATTGTGTTGTGCTATTAAACTAAGTACTGCGTTACTTTTATAACTTTCAAACTACTTAAAGCCTTAAGTTACTGCTATTGCTCTTTCAAAACTACGAATTTAAGTTGCTATATATATATTATTATATATATATATATATATTATATATATATATATATGTCATTATTAACAAAACTTAAATGTATAATATATTGTATTCATTGTCAAAAGAGAAAATAAAGTCACTTTAGTGACTATTTTATTTATAAAGATTTGAATATACACTTATTTTAAATAGGGAACATTTTTTTGTATCTTATAAGAACAAGTGCGCCTCATGTGCATAAAGCGCGCGACTTGGCCCGACCTGGCTCCAGAAAGACCTTTGCGCCTCGGTGCGCCTTGCGCCTTTAATAACACTGATCCTCATTAATAAAAATGTCATGGTACACGTCTTAGTCTCATTCGCCACTACTTGCTGTTACTACACAATCATGTCAAGGAGATCTTTTACAACTACAGGGCAAGACAAAGACTACTTCAATCATATGTTGAGACCAATACAATAAGCCCTCAAAACTAGATGCATTTCCATTTCTCCATTTGACGGGAAAAGTCCTGCTTCTGGCGCGCTCCTTGTCTTGTCCCAAATCATTTCTCTTTCATCATATTTTGACGTTGTCTTTGCCTTTTAGATTCTTTTCTCCTCCTACGTCCCACCAGATGGTATTGCTACAAATCAGCTCTGTAAATACCACGGCCCAAGACACACCGAAATGATTCATCTATGAGCATCATATTATGGTTTCACATTACCCTTATTCCATTGAGTTCCACTAAAAGTTCACGCGTGCCAACCAAAAGCCACAATGAAATAAATATATAACTCCTAAATCGATCAAGTTCAATCCTAAGCATGCATAGTCAACTGAAGCTATTGCAACTATGTTTATAAAAGAAAACATAACGACCGACTTGAAACTTTTGACGGACAAAAAATGGAAGCTCACCAAATTTCAAGACGCTGTCAAACAATTCGCCAGAGCTGCTTGCCGGAGATCGCCGGAGAAGATTCAAATCAAAACCCTGGACGAAGTGGTGGGGTGCGGTCACCGCCGACGAATGGGGAAGAAGGACGAAGAATTGAATGGGAGAAGCGTTGATCGCGTGCAGAGAAGTATACGGGTGGTGGTGACGGGATCTGACTCTCGAATTACGCGCCTCAAAGATATTATTGAATGAGGTTCCGAGAGCGGCGTGGAACCAATCAATTTCAGATGCACGATCACGATGGCGGAGAGAGCTTTTGTTTTGATTTATCCCTTTTGTTTTTGTTTCTTTTCTTCATGGGACACCATGATGCACAAGCTACTATTATCCACAGCATTATATATAGAGGGATAATTACACTGCGCTTCTTATATTAAATTTAATATTACTTCAATCCATATCGATTAATAAAATTTATTATAATTTTTTTATTAATTATTTTTTATATTATAATTTATAATTTTAATTATTTTTTATATTACATTCAATTCTAAAATAATTATTTAGAAGTATTTAAAATAATTGTCAATATAAAAGTTATAAATCTCGTTGAGATCTACAATTTTTATATTGAAAGTTTTTCAAAAAAATACTTTTAAATAAGTGTTTTGAGGTTTCAAACTTCATATCGCGTTTTAAAATATTTTGAATTTTTAATATATTTTTGTTGTTTTTGACATCTCAAAATAATTAATTACAAATAATTTTTGGAGAAACTTTCGATATAAAAATTGTATAGCTCATCAAAATTTATAACTTTTATGTTAAATTTTTTTTCAAAAAATATTTCTAAATAATTATTTTGGGGTGTTAAAAATAGCTGAATCTAATTACAATTAAAATTTAGACTTAGACTAAAATACAACAAAACTTAAGATATTGGACTCAACTACAACTCTCCCTTATATATATATAAACGTGCTTTGCGCTAAGTTTTAGTTAGAGTCTGGAGGTTCTCAACTAATTTTAGGAAAGTGATACATTACCTTCTTTTTGTTTTTCATCAAAAGTGGGACCAGTTGCCTTAAATTTTTATTATTTTTGACAAACTCCTCTTGGAAAAGTGAAATAAAAAGGAGAAAACCAAAGGGTAAAGAAAAAATTTAGCAGCTAAATAGTCCGTTCACATATATTGTGTTGAACCAATACATTACCTTCTATATAGGCATATAAAATCACATGAGCCGAGCTCTAGCAAATTCAATTCACATATATTATTTTTTAAGGGCTCTTAATAGTTTCTTTTTTTTTTTTTAAAAAAAAAGGAAGTATTATCTGTATTAAAAATAAGCCTCCTCCATCAATTTATACTGACGATTGATAAAATAGTACTCGGATATATTTTTTAAGGACTTGAATTATGTTATGTTGGTTATGTTGTGATCTCCATATATTGTGTTAAACTAATATAGTCCTCTATCAATTTCTCTGTATTTTGTGGCAGGAGCCTCCGTTTATAAAAGGTCTGTATTTGAATTTCAGAGCGTCGGTCCGGACTGGACGTGAGAATTTTTTACGAATTTAAATTCTTATGGGAACTTATGTTCGCATTGCGGACCGTATCGCGATAATTAAAAAAAAAAAATACAATCAGTAATCATAGTAGAAATGTCTCAATTCCTGTGCCGATAAAGTTGTAGTAGAACACGAGCTCGAGTGTAGACTTGTCTAGAGATGAACATAGATTTAATGCTAGCAAATATATAGAGATTGAATTTTGGGAGTCCTCATAAAATCAGAGTAATACATACAAATACATAATGTATGGATTTTAATGTACTATATACAAAACTATTTATATAATAAGTTCTAATGATCTTAATTAATAAGTATTAGTGTAATTTGTTTTACATAATAAATGTGGGGACATTGTGGTAGTGGGATGACCAATTTGTGGACTTAGAAGGAGGTAAATTTAGCACTGTTTGCTAAAAGTTTTCATAAAGAGCAATGGTTCACAGCACGGAGGGGGCACGGAAAAAAATACGGAATCATGTGAAAAAAATGTTTCCTTTCATACATAGAAAAATGCATTTTTGACATAGTTTCGTATTTTTTTCCGTACCTTCTTTCATACTATAGACTATTTTTCTTTTATAAAATCAGATTACGTTTGCATACAAGTGTGATTATGACTCCACTCCCTAAGTTAGTTTTTTTTTTAACTAAATTTAAAATATAATTTGAAGTTGTTAATTGTTTTCACTCCGAGTCATGCCTGTTTTAGAAATCATGGCATTTTAAATTAGAGTTCACCGGACACTATTTTTTATATATTTTTGGCCATGCTTTTTTCGTTGCAGATGATAGATATGAATATGATAGTTGCTTGATTGAGCTGCTGAGTATTCACTATCTGATTCTTATGGTTAAGCTAAATCCGATCATGATTTGATAAAGTACTAATTATGATCAGTAGTTATAAGCCTTCTTTAAAAAAAAAAAAAGAAAAAAAAAAAGAAAAAGAGGTTTACTATGTGAACTTTCGGAATAACGAGGCTATTTTGGTATTTAATTTTAAAAGACGGAATGAAGTTAGGTATATGAGGTCCATAAAAAGGTGTCGGCTCATTTTGATGTGTATATGCTATCAACCTTGTATAATTGAATTATGTTGTATTGGTTATGTTGTGATCTCCACGTCATGGTTGTTGTACTTTTAAAAAAAAAAAAAAAAAAGTTAGGAGGTTGTGTAGCATGTTATAAGAAACCGAATATAAACAAGTACTCAAACAGAGTAAAGCATTATTCCTCCGAGGACTCTCGACTTATATTTGTAGTACTTTTACTAAATGCTATATATATATATATATATATATATTATATTTCCATTTAGATTTAATAATACTTTTAATAAATGCTTTAATAATAGTGTTGCAAAACTGGTCATATTCTATTTATTTCAAAGAACATGTGTCCAAGTCATGATATTGTACTAGTTTTGAACCCGTGCGATGCACGGTTGTTAGTCACAAATATAAAATGATAATATCAACAACTTCTTATACTTGAATATATAAATTAATAATTATTTTTATTAAAATATTATATTTTTATTTGTCATATTATTAGAGCAAAATAATTACCATATGAAATATATAATATAATAAAGATATTTGAGTGACGTGAAATTGTGGTGATATTCAGTTTTATATAATATATATGTATATATATATTACTATTAAAAAGCTTATTTTATTTTAAATATATTAATTTTATATAAATTAATTTTTATTTTTATTAAAATATTATACTATATTTATCACATGTAATTAGAGAAAAAAAAATTCAAATTACATACCTAAAGTTACGATTTTGATCACCCATTTGTATATATTGTATATAATTATATATAGATTATTAAGAATTTGATAGTAACCTTTAAACTTCATTACATATAAAAAATTACGACTTTGATCACCCATATATATATATTGTATATAATTATATATAAATTATTAAGAATTTGATAATGACCTTTAAAATTCTTCATTACATACCAAAAAATTATAATTTTGATCACCCATTTGTATATATTGTATATAATTATATATAAATTATTAAGAATTTGATAATGACCTTTCAAATTCTTCTAAATTATTATAATTTATTTTTAATAAATAAAAATAAAATATTATAAATTATACTTAGTTTTTATATTTAATAAAATTATTAATAATACATTAAATATGCATTGAATTCAAACTCTCATTAAATATGTGATTAATTATATATTTATTATATCTAAGTGACATTTGTCAAATGGTAAGATAATAAAGACGCCATGTGGCATATTGTGAGTTATAAGAAGTGCCACATGGCGTTTCTACTTTGATACCGAATTTTCTATATATATATATATATCATAATGGTTTTGCTTGAGAATTTGTATATTAACTTTTCTTCCATGCCTTTATTTCCGTAACCCCTGTAAGTGTGGCGCTGCATTTATTTAAAAGTATTTCTCCATAATAGCATTAAATTGTTATTTGGTTCTCCATCACTAACCTTTTGGTTTTACAGATAGCCCGCACAAGTAAATTTTAAATTACTCGTTTAATATGGAAACAATCATTTATTTTCTACGAGTTCTTTAAATATCAGCCATATTTCTCAAAATAAATAAATATAGCCATAAATCGTACCGCTAGCATGTTCCTCATATTTCAATTTGGAATGTCTTTTATTCTCAAACTTTTATTCTTATGCGACGATGAAAAAGTAGTTTTACAAGCAGTTGTTTTGTTACTTCTTTTTTTTTTTTTGGTATTGTTACTTCATTAGGTGCTGCACCAATGAAACAATAAATCTAGAAAATAAAAGCTTCTTCATAATAAATGCAAATTACATAAATTTATTCATAATAGTATATTTAGAAAAAATGCTCATAGACGTAGCTTACTACTTGATATGATTCTCTAAACCTCTTACTACAGATGCTACATTTTATTTGTATCTCTAGTATGGATTTATTTTGGAGGAAACATTTGCTTCTTAATTAGGAGTAGAAAACATCGGAACAACAGCCGGTCGGAGATCTATGAGGCGTTCCTTTTCTCCTGTTTATTCTTTGCCGTGCCACTTCTTGAACCCTTTCATCAACCCGTTCTTCTTGAGCCCGCTCATTAGTCATTTCGTCGTCACGAATTGCAACTAGATTATCTTGCTCTTGAAGCTTAAAAATCTACAAAAAATAAAAATAAAAGAAGAATAAAATAAATAAAAAACTTAATATGCTCTTTAAAAACTATCATAAATGGGATTCACAAAGACAATATGTTTGATATATATATATATATATATATATATTAAAAAGTATGATGCTATTAACCTTGCATTCCAAGCTGCAATAGTTGCAATCTCCAGATATGATGTTGCCGCAATGTAAGCAAATGCCGGTAAGACTCCTCATTCCTGCCGTAATTTTCTGGCTCAAACGTATTGTTTGCGTTTCATTTAATATGTTCGTCTACCGCACATGTACACGGACAAAAAAAAGAAAAATGTTGGAGTCTATTTACTGACGTGTGTGTATATATGTACACAAAATACATCTAAGCCTTGGACATTATACCTGTATATCATGAATATCGAAATATTTATCGATTTCATTTGCATTGATAAAATATTCACTTTTGCCCTTCCTTATCTGAAAAAAAAAAAATGTACATGCAAGTATCAACTAGAAAAACCTTAAAAAATTAATCATAGACTAGTATTTGCTTTTAAAAGTATATAAATGAAGAATTACACGAATTAGATTGTGATCTTCTTGGTGTTTTTGACGGCAATAGCAGCATAGCGTCTCCTTACAAGACAAGCAAAAAAAGCACAGGTCGCTCCACTTTGATACATCACCATGTTCTTGACATTTCGCGAAAAATTGGGAATAGATCATGTCAACCATTGGTTCTGGCACCTATGTGAGTGGTGAGAAAATTTAAAAATGTCATGAAATGGCATTAAAGTTCTTTCTGAAAAATCATACTAGATCTTAGAAATGAAGCTAAAAATTTTCATTTCGTCTCAAAACAACAACTTCATATATTAGTTTCCTTACATGTGGTACAATGCTATTTAAGTTTTGAAAAATATCTGTCTAAATAATAATAATAATAATGCTATTTAACTAGTTTCCTATATAATATTTGTTTAAGCAAAGCATTAACCACAATAGTTGTAATTTCCTGTACTAATAATCAAACATATATATATATACTTAATGATTATTATATAAATACCTGTCTGTTTGAGGAACTTCCAGCCATATAGGCTCAGCTTCAGATCACTCTAATGCTCTAAAGAATTTGTTCTATCTGTTAATATAATTAGTTAATTAGAGAACTTGAAGCTCATATATATGTCTCTTGTTTATATCTAATAATGTCAGGCTATGTTTCCTTTTCTATTGTTGCATCTTATGCTATGAATTTCCCAAAAACTAATTGTGGCTCTTATTTTGTTAGTATTTGTTGTTTCTTTCTTTTACTTACTACTTATTATAATTTTGTTACCATTTAAAAAACTTTCAAGTTCTTATGACAGCTTTCTTTGCAAATCTTTCTTTACATAAAGAACAATCAAGTGAAAACTCCAATTAACTGATGGTTATGTGGAGTGTAAAAGTTACGAAGCCATATTACCGAGATGGAGGCGTCTTAGGAAGTGTCACTATCGGATTCGAGACAGTATGGTGTAAAATCTCCCATATGATTTTCGAGAAAGAAAATTCTCTATACCCCACGGCAGGAGTCTTTATTCATGGAATGTTAATACTCGAATCTCAGAACGTTGGTTGAATTGGTGGACGTTAGAGTTTTTTCTGCAAGTGAGATTTCTAGATATGCGCTCGTATTATTGGTTCACAAATTACAAACTAGCCCATGCAACTTATTTTATAAGCAATTCAAAACTCAGAGTTTTCCCCAAAAATCAAATACTTTAGATCTATTATACCAATATTGGACTCCCTTTGTTTATTTCTCACAGGTTCATAAATGTAAGTTCATCTTAATTAGTTTCATCATATATTGTAATTCTAAAATAAGATGATGCAAATTCAAATAAGATATCACAGCTATAAAATAAGATGTTGTGGTTTTAAGTCGTGTATCCACATTAAGTTGTGGATTTAGAACAAATAATTAATATTAAAAGAAAGGTAACAGAGATTTGAAAAATGGTCCGAAAGTGAAACTAACTTCATTTTAGGCCCCAAACGCAATTGTCCTTTTTTTTTTCTTTTCACTGAGATTTTTCACGTCACGTGTTTAAAAAGGAATCAGCGGTATATTTGATCAATATTACTGATTGATTACAGAAAATGCCAAATGAGTAAAACAATATCCTGATACATCAATAACAGGCCTATCTTTATTCCGAAATTTTATGTTATCAATATAGTACGGCCCAATCATGCTGACTTGGCACCAAAAATTAATCTGTAGATAACTAATTGAATTAATTTTATGAAAAAAAAAAACTCCAAAAAGATGTCATCTCATTTATTTTTAAATATATAATTTAGAGTACCGAAAATAACATATTGTAAATAACAATTTTATTTTAGAAAAATTACTGTTCAGCCCCCCTAATTTTAGGGTGTTTTAAATCAGCCCTCCGAAATCGATTTTCCCGCCGACGTGGCGGCGCGCGTGTGCCGCCACGTGGCGTTTCGGGAGGTTGAACAGTAAGAAATGAAAAACAGGGAAGCTGAACAGTAATTTTCCCTTTTATTTTTAAACAAGGAGCGGATATGTAAGTCTCGAAAGAATAAATGCTAATTGGTCACTTCAAATGAGAGAATGTTGATCCTATTGGATCGTATATATGGTATTATCATACATTAATACCATACAAACGATCTCTAATATGTTTTAGATTATTTTGTTTAAAAAAATTTTTAAATTAAATTTATCGATTTCGATAAGATTTATAATTTTATATTTAAATTTTTTTTAAAAAAATTTCAAAATAGATATTTTTAGAGCTTAAAATCTCTTAAAATTATAAAATATTTCTAACTAAATATTTCAAAGCTGAATTTAAAACTATTTTTAAATTTCTTAAAATTTTAGAATTCTAAAATATTTATTTTAAAATATTTTTATAAAAAAATATTTAATATAAATATTATATATTCGTCAAAATTTATAAAATATTTAAAATAGCTCCGTAATGTTTTTCATGGGACGTCACACTGATAAAAAATCCAAATGAGAATGGGTCTGCGTCTGACATTTCTGTTAGAATTCACCGATTTGCACGTAATTGAGAGTCAAATCACTTCATTCATTCATTTCTTCCTTCTTTTTGTTCAACTTTTTTGACGTCAAATTCTCAGCTCGTCAGCCGGTAAACTTTAAACATATGGGCCAATTTATATCTTTCTACTAATTTTGCATTCGTACGATGCACGATTATAAATAATATATATAATTATATATATATAATAATATTATAAAATTTATTTTTTTATATATTTTTATTTTTATATAAATTTTATTAAAATATTATAATTTATTCACAATATATTATTAAAATAAGAAGAAATGTCAAATGTAATATTTAAAATTATTTAAAAATTAACGTTAAATGGTATGTACATGATTAAAAAGTTTTATACATTATAAAATTTTATTTAAAAATTAATATTACATAATAAATAATAAATAATATATATATATATATTATTTTTATAAATATTATTTTAATTAAGTATTTATTTGTAATATTAGATTTTTCATATTTTTCAAATAAGTTACATGACTTTAATACTATCAATTAATACAAATGCCATATGGCTTTTTTAGAATAAAAGTAAATATCACATGGCACAATAAAAATTATTCTAAATGCCACATGATATAACGGCTTTTATCACCCAGTTTTATATATATGTATATAGATTACGGCGACTATGTAATTCAGATTAATTACAAACATAACATTTCATAATTTTTTTTTAAAAAAGTAAACGTTCAGTATTATTATTATAGTATATAAAGTTAAGTTTTAAATGTTTTGCCCATCGAGGAAATTGTAAGACCGAGGTACATAAAGTAACTTAAAATAAAACTGGTTTTATCCGAGCTTGTTTGCATGAGTAACGTGCGAGGTACGCCGTATGAATGCTCCAAACTTGTCACCCGCAGAAATTTATGATGATGTGCATTCCTTCTTTGCTTTTTATTTATTTCCTCACCATTTACTGCAATAGTTTAATTTAAAGTTTATCGTGCCGTGCCGTTTCGAGTTTCGTAAACTCATATTTTGAGACGTGCCGATCCGTGCCAAATCGTACAATTATAAAAAAAAAATACATAAGATTTATTATGTAAATGATAATGAAAATTAAATAACAAAAAAAAGTCTCAGTTATTTCTTAAAATTCAAAGCACATATCATAAATATTACTACATTGAGTGTTTGTGTAGTTGATAAAATGGATCAACGAAATCTAAAATATGTAAATCTATCCAGTGCGTTGTTTGAATATAATACACCACCTTCCTACGAATAAATATAATGATACTTATTTTTATATAAAAAAAAATAAAGTGTGCCGACTGTGCCGACCGAAACGGTCGCCACAAACACACCATGCCGGCCGAAAAATAGTTATTTTAGCCGTTCCGGTACCGCTAAGTGGCGGCACCGAGAAGTCTCGGTCGGCACAAAGCATGCCAACCGTGACGTCAAAGTATGGTCTAATTACAACATGCAACGCATGCTCGCTGCGGTTAAAGAACCAACCGTAATACAAACATTAACTTTCTACCCCATATTGTAAGTCCATTTAAAAAAAAAAAACAAAACAAAACAAAATATGTGCAGTCCATTTCATTAAAGTAAATAAGTGAAATGAATAAATCAGCATCTTTTTAGAAACCTTGGTCCTTATGTAATATATTAGCCTTGTAGTTTGCTATCAAATAAATCCGCCCCTAAAATTTCGTGTATTTGGAAGGTTAGTATCCCAGCTGAGATGATAGTATTGGTCCTCCGGATGGTATAAATATTGCTGGTCGTATTACATATAGTATAACGAATATTTAAATGATAATATGTTACACGTTACTACTAATCAATGAAATCATGCATCTCCGTCCACAGTCCACGTTGAAAAGCAGTAGCAGCAGCAAAAGAAAGACACGCTCATTAGACTTCTTCATGGTCAACTTCAAAACCCTAACTTTTTCTTCCTAAACATCTATACATATATACACACCAACCCTCCTTCTTTCTCCTCAATCCATCTTCCTCTTTGATCATAAAACGATCTGTTCAAAAGTTCATCGGCAACTCCCGCTCTCTCTCTCTCTCTCTCTCTCTCTCTCTCTCATCGAAACTCAAAGTGATCCTTTCCAAGTCGTATATTCCGATCGAGCACGGAGCAGTCTGAATATACTGGATCAGAATGAATCTGCGCAATTTGGGGCTGCTAATTGTCTTCGTTTTCGTTGTTTCGAGCTTTCATTATGGCTCTGTCACCGCAGCGAGGCCCTTCGTAGGAGGTGAGCCCTTGGCGACGACGGACAACGGTGTTCTGCTGCTGCCGTCGTTAAGGGGTCCGGTGACTCCATCCGGCTCTTCAGGATGCACCAGCAATCCTAAAAACAATGGTGGGATTTGCCCATAGCTAGTTCAAAACAATATAATTCAGCGGGTGTTGTAGTTTCCTTTTCTTGTAGGGAAAAAAGAAGAAGAAAAGAAACAGCATTTCAACTGTTATACTTGTTTTATATTCGTGCGTTGCATGAATATTTTCTCATAAAATTAATTATTTTATTTTATATAATACTATACGTTTCATGCAGTTGGTGGAATTTTAACCTATTTGTAACATTCATATTATTCTTTTATTTGTATACGCTGCAAATGTAAAGCATTAGATCGTTTAATTTATATAGATCTGCATATGATAATATTAAGCACACCTGCGACTGTTTTTCCATAGCATACTCAATCTAACCAAAGATATTTTTCGTTTAAGATTATCGTGAAAAAACTCTGCTAATAACCAGTCCACTTTTGGACGATCGACATAACAGATAAATTTACATATAGCTTTCACTTATATTGCACCAACCGAATAGCTCCAGTCTTTAAGTATGCCTGAAATTACGTGATACGCTCCATGTTGTAAAGCTAGAAAGGATATTGTATATATCTCATTCCTTCTGCGCTATTGCTATATGATACGCTATCAGTCATAAAGCATTGAACGATAAAGTTATCATATTTTACTTAGAGAAAACATTATAATGATGCATTGTTATTGTGAAGTTTGGTTGATAAGTTAGAAACTTAGAATCGGAATGGTAGTGACGTGTCAGATGGATTTCCTACACTGTTTTGATAGAGATATGCGGTAATCAGAATTTTTCTAGCAATATGAATCTAAATATTATTTCAGACAGTTACAATTCCAATATTCTCTCAACCAAATACTGCAATTGGAATAAATGGTTATAAATTTTATTTCTTACTGTTAAAATACTAAACATATATGTTTTCAGCATATCATGGTTGAAGCTCAAGAGTCTCAAAACAAGTAGGAAAATTATTGCCATCCATTATATCCATAGGGTCTTTGCCCAACCAGCCTGACCCTGACATTGCAAGAGTTCACAATAATAGAAAGCCCAGATTTACCACCGACGCCTAACCAGGCTGGGCCGGAGCTAACAAATTGGATATGCTAGCACCAATTTAAGAGGAGATCTCCCCTCAAATTCTACCATAAAATCTCCACCTATCCCAAGAAATAGAAGGAAATCCTAACTGATAGTAGACTAATCTCAATTCCAACAATCTCTCAAAAATTGGGACTTCGGGCTCATTGCAATTCATATTTTTCGACAGCATCAGACTTCGAAAATAAAACCGAAACAATTAGATTGGTGCAAAACTAGATAACAATTTCTTTATTAAATCCTTTATCAGCTGCTGCCCGAAATTGAGTGATGCTGAGCTTTGTACCCACGTGCCGCTCATAGCAATTGCATTTGTTATATTCTTCTAAAGCTTAATGGCTTCGGATTTTCCTAGAGGTTCTATTGCGGTAGGTCGCAAACTATAACTCAATATTAGCTATTTTTATCTTCAGAAATATTATTGGACCCAAAATTAATAGCTTGAAATTAACCCAAAATTGAGTGATGCTGAGCTTTTTACCCGCGTGTCGCTTATAGCAATTGCCTTTGTGCTATTCTTATAAAGCTTAATAGCTTTGAATTCTCCTAGAGGTTCTATTGTGGTTGTTCGCAAACTATAACTTAGTATTAGCTATTTTTATCTTTAGAAATATTATTGGGTCTAAAAAAATAGTCTGAATGATATTTTTATGCCTCAGGATTTTCATTTACCGATCCCGAGGCACAAAGAAATGCAAATTAGGTTGTTTTCCGCGTTAAGTATTCTGCCGAATAACATTACTTTTTTATTTGTCTCCACGGGCACCATATTAATTATTCCGCGGGCGAGAACGCATTAGAGCCCATGGTCCAAAACCTTGATCCACAGTGCAATATCACTATTTTTCAATCTTTTGATGTTCAATGTAACTTTCTTCAGCATCACCACCAACTCCTGCAGTATTTGTTGATATTTATACTTCACACACATAACATCCCCATGCAGCCGGCTACTGCACCTAGGATAGATGGGTGTGACTTCCACCTCATGAAGTAGACATCTCATATTTGTCTGCGATAATTTCAAAAAAAAGGAAAAAAATTCCCCCAAGCAGCCTGAGTTGCTATGTTCGACCCGATACATGACCACATCAATAGAATCTTTTCATAGATGTCTTGCAACATTTTATACTGTCATGCCACGATCTAAAAGCTTTTGATGATACATGATATTAAAACGTCCATTTTTGAGTAGTTTCCACTAAAGGCGGCTCTATGCCTTTTCATAGGTATACAGTTTTGTATAAAACTAATTTTGCACCCATATAATGCACAAATATTAGTTCTATATAAATAGTAATACTGAAAACTAAATTTCTTGTAATTTTTATATAAATTTAATAAATAAATATTGATGAATATATATATATATATAACATCTTTTTTCCCTAAACTTTCGGAACTTTTACCTCCTAAAATGTCCATTGACACGTGCAAATACGATATTCTATAGTCTCCCAGTGATCATGAGTGTCGTTTAAACTTCTTTTTAATGATGCTATATTAAGTTATCTCCGTTCATTTTCTTAATATATTTGTCTTTCACTTTGATTTTGCTCTCATGTTTTATTTTAAATTTATTAATTAATTTATGTTTCTCAATTAGATGGGTAGCATTTATCCTTTAAATTATAAAATAATAACAAAAACTCTTAGAATTAACACACACTTTCATCGCAAACTTTTAAATTCGCGACAAAAAGCGCCGATCAATTAAATCGGCAAATATCATGATCAGAAGTAAGATGGTCAATTTGATTAGCAAGATAACATAGTTATTCCCAACCTAGTAAACTTTTGTTTTGTAAAAGTTCCATCTCTATCCCTACAAGATCATTATTTATAATACTAAAATACGAGAGTGAAATTTGATGATATCTTGGAACATTCCACATTATTTAATAAAAAAAATGATGGTATCTTTTATTTTAATACATTATGTAATATTTAAAAGAAGTTTAAATTATGTACAATAGTTATAAAAAATAATATATAATTTATTATTTGTAGGAAGTTATAAAATCTTCTGGCTTATTATCTGATGAAATTATAAAATCTTACATTTTTTTTCTTCTCAATATTATCTACATGATTTTCGGATTAGATTTTTATGTTTTATAAATTTGTATTTTTAAATTTTATTATTATTATTTTATTCTATTCAGAAAAAAAATATAATATACATAAATTAGTATAATTGAAATAAATTCAAAATATTTAATTATGATTTTTATTATTATAAAATTTAAAAACAATTTATAATGACACACGCATTATTAGTGGGTTTCTATCATAATTCATATGCTATATTTACATGTCATTCAAAAAATACGAAGGGTAGTAAGGTAACAAACCCAAATTTCGACAGCTACCATTCTCCACAGAATTTAACCGAACTTCTTTTTTTATTTTTATTTTTATTTTTTGGTTCAGAACGGGGACTAGGTCCCATATTTCTTAATTTAACCGAACTTTATCTGCCCCAATCCTAAAATCGTTTATTTATTAATTATTATTTATCTGCCCCGCTCTTGCCCTCGCGCGGCCAAAACCCCATCTCCCCTCAGAAGAACCAGGTAAATCTCTCGATCTCGTGATTGTTCTGTTCATTTTCGAGGTTTAGTTTTTGGATTTTCAATTCCAGCGTTCGATCTCGTGTTCTCTTGTATCTGTTTTTGTTCGTAGATTCTCTCTCGATTTCTGGTTATCTACTTGAATTTTGTTGTTTCTGTTGATGATTTTGATTATTTTCGAGTAATACTGTTGTTTTGCCCGATCTCCGAGCAAAATTGTGTTGTATTTTGCTCGATTTTGTGTATCTCCGACTCAATCGTGCTTTTCTGTGGTTGATATTGGTGATTGGCTAGTTGTTTTCTGCAGATCTAGTAGGAGCGAGGTCTGTGGGTGATCGGAAATGGCTGGAAAAGGAGGGAAAGGTCTTCTCGCGGGGAAAACGACGGCAGCGAACAAAGACAAGGACAAGAAGAAGCTGCCTGTCTCCAGATCCTCTCGTGCCGGACTCCAGGTAAATTTCAATCTCTCAATTATTCTACTTCCAATATTTAGATGTGTTTGTGAGGCTTGTGTTCTTCGGGTAACAGAAATTTATAGTGTCAGATAATGATCTGACGGTTGCGATTGCCGGACATGTATGGACTATAGAATTGCTTTTGTTAAAGCCACTTCATGTATATTTGCTGATCTAGCCACTGGCGTGATTTTTAAGCTGGTGACGAATGTATTTATTGGTGCTCTATGTATGTCACAGGGCTAGTTTAGAAATTTAATTTGTTTTCTATGGTGAGGTGCACTTGTAGGGTTAAATTATTTTTTAGTCGGAAATGTGTTTGCCACGAAATTATTCAGATGTAAACTATGAAGTTGGTGAAGTTCAATTTCTGAACTGAACTTGGGATTAACTTCTCTGTGTTACAGGGTTAGTTTAGTCTTTAGCTTATTTGTTGTAGTTAGTTGGATTTTGTTTATGAACAGAAATGAACTGCTCTGACTGCACTTATATGTGTATGAACTTTAGAATGGTTTTTAATAAGTTTGAAAATAAATTAATGCTTACGTTCAAGGACCATCATACCCACACAGTAATAGCTTTTTTAAATGATTTGGTTTTGTGCAAATTGTGAGCTAGTTTTGGATTTTCGTTGAACTGCTAGGTGGAATCTTTCTAATTTCTATCAAGTGATTTTGTAGCTACCAAAGGAGTTGAATGGCTTGTGTATGAACTTATTATACGACCTTGAAATCGTGTTTAATGTGTTGGAAGAGATGTGAATTTTTAAGCGGAATGACTAAAGTATTCATATGGTGTTGTTTCCAAATGAGGGTCTTATGCAAATAAGGTTAGTTTTAAGAGTCTACTGATTTGGGAGTTGTTGATAGTTCAACGAAGTGATTTTGTAGCTACTATTGGTTAATGTGGCCAGTGTATGACGTAATAGGCTCTTCTGGGGACACGATTGAAGGTTAACGGTTGGTGACTTCAGTTGATGCAGAACTATTTTGATAATTTGTTGCATAACCTAGCATCTGGCAGTAATGATATTCTGCAAAACAAATATGAGGTACTTTATTTGTAGCAGAGAATTGATAGTAACCAAGATAAGAATTATTTTCTTTAGATGTTATGTTTATTGTATCCTTTGGTTTTAGATTTAGCACAAGTCAGTTTATAGAAAAATCTAGAACATATTCACTCTACTATGAATTCGTTTTGATGTTTTTGCCTATCCCGAAGTGACATCTTCTATGGAGTTTATTGCTGCTTAACCAATTCTGTGGTAATTTGCTTCATAACCTTCACATAAGGCCCAAGAACAGTGTGTTAGCCATGGAGAAGAAGTTGGCAGATCCTGATATGATTAGCATATTGGTATTTGAACGGTTGCTTCTTGTTAGAAATCTTCTGTTTTCGTAATTCTTCGACATTTTTAAAATTAGTATAAGTGGGTAGATGCACTTGCTCTTCTTTAGTAAATTTTATGTCTAGTAACATTGTCTTTCTTTTATGTGCTTGCATTTACCTTTTTTTTCATTTATTTGGTCACTGGTGAAAGAAACTTACTGCTTATAATATTTGCAATGAAGCTTTTCTGAAAATTATTTCACTGTTTGTGACTATTTCCTTTGTGTCTGCATGTCGTTAACTATGAAAGGAGTTGTCTGATCTTGATGCCTATTTGTTAGAGTACATTGTTGGGAAGTCATTTCTAATCATTTGAAATTTTTAAAATGATTAATTAATTAAAAGAGGGAAGATACACAGACTAAAACTATGTTGTAATCTATAGAGAACTATATATTTCTTTTTATTATTTCTTTCTTTTTCCTCATTGATTTGTTCACTGGTGAAATAAAGTTACTGCTTATAATATTTGAAGATTATCCGAATGCATTTGTACTATTTGTGACTAAGTATAATGCTTTTATGTATGTGAACAGTTCCCGGTGGGTAGGATCCATAGGCAGCTAAAGTCTCGTGTCTCTGCTAATGGTCGTGTTGGTGCGACTGCTGCTGTGTACTCAGCGGCGATTTTGGAGTACCTTACTGCTGAGGTACTCGAGCTGGCTGGTAATGCCAGCAAGGATCTCAAGGTCAAGCGTATCACTCCACGCCACTTGCAGCTTGCCATCCGTGGTGACGAGGAGCTCGACACCCTCATAAAGGGTACCATTGCTGGTGGCGGTGTCATTCCTCATATCCACAAATCTCTCATTAACAAGTCCTCGAAAGAGTAGATATTGGTCCAGCAGACATCTCTGGATTGGCGTTCGCAGGTGTTAATTACCGTTACTCAAGGATGGTTTGTGCTTTTGTCGATATGTGCTGTAGATCTTTAGGGAGTTACTGCTTGTGCCTTCTTTAACTCACTGCTAATGTTCTATTGCAACTCCTTGTGGATGTAAATTTTATATTTGCTGTGTCCTATATCTCACTATTTTTCTCTTGTCTCGTTATTTTAGATGGATAAACTGCTGGGTATGTGATGTATATTGGTTGTCGGTCTCACGGTTGTACAGTTCATAGCTTTCGTGGTAAAGCATTAAATGGTTACCTTCCTTGGCTACTATTGTGTGTGTCAAATAGCAAAATTGTTATGCATGGTTCTTATTAGTTGCTTGACTTTAAAAGGCTATATATATTATGAAGTTGATTTCTATTTGAAAAGTTTCTCAATCATACTATGATTCTATACCTGATAGTACTTTTCCTTATGATATATATATTTTTTTAAAAATAAAATTTACTTATTTTTTTATTTTGTTTTTGAAGAGACTTCTGTTAGTTGGAGGTTTGATTAAGCTCTTAAAATGATGATTGGGTGATTGTCAAAAGATGATGGATTGGTGTTCCACTGACGTTGCTAGGGTGATCATCATACATAGCTGTTCAGCTGTACACTGAGCTGATTTTGTCATTTTTCAGAAGTTATTTTGGGTGCCTGTTTTTATCATGGTCGTCGGGCTGACGGTCAGGAATGAATTATTGGTGATGTAGATCGTCTACACCTCTCTTGCTTATATGAGTAGTATAGATTTAAACCCGTTAGTTTATATCTGTTGTCTGAGCTGGTGCCAATCAAGCTTTACCAGCTTGATCTTATATGAAGTTGTTTCTAGTCTTGTGATGGGATTTGGTCAGTGTTTGTATACTCATGGATTTGTTTTATTTTTGTTTTAATTTAAGATAAAAGGGCTAGGATATAAATTAAACTTGCTTTCATTTTTAGAAAAGGGCTAGGATATAAATTAAACTTGCTTTCATTTTCTCCAGGGCTGGCAGCGCACCAAGATGGTGTCTGGTTGGGCTAGCCAATATCTTTTGCATTAACTTGAATCAGTATTCTCGTATCATGTCTCATATCCAGATTTGTATCAAGTCTGCCATAAGATTTTGTCTCCTTTCCAGATTGTGGATTAACTAGAGTCAATTGATGGAATGTTTATCGGTTCCAAGTCCTCACCTCTTCATATTTCATGCAAGTCTAAAGTCTTCATAATTGCCACTGCTAATAGGGCCACTGGGCGTATGCAAGTCTAAAGTCCACCATCTTT
This sequence comes from Xerophyta viscosa, assembly GCA_002076135.1. Lineage (NCBI taxonomy): Eukaryota > Viridiplantae > Streptophyta > Magnoliopsida > Pandanales > Velloziaceae > Xerophyta > Xerophyta viscosa. The sequence continues at coordinate 1,588,204 of MJHO01000011.1, forward strand.
TATGACTGGGTTCATTTTGGAAAGCAAGCCACATGCTAGGGCTTGTTAAAATTTAATAAAATGTAACAGTATCCGGTCTGGACCAAATCTCATTAGGAATTAGTCCGCATCACTTATCATGTTAATTAGGTAATCAGCGGTAAATTATAATTTGTAATTATATTCAAATAAAAATTTCTTTGCGGCAATTTTCAATATTTGAAATGGGTTGAGGTATATCTATCTATTTTGGTTGGTATTTCTGTGGGTAGATGGGTTAGCCTGCAAAAATAGCTATAAACATCTCTGAACACAAGAAGAAATAGGTTCTTTTTTTTTTTTGCCACATTAGGGTCATGTATCGTGTAATCTTAAAATTAATGAAATAAACATGTAGAAGGTATAACCTAATTAGAGTTGGATAAACGATTTAAGCCACCAAATTGTGGCAGCTCAAGAACAGCTTCTTGTTCGTTTGTTTTTTCACTATTTATCCTCAATTAATGGATTCCGAGTTTCAGAATTTCTTGTCATTCAAAGGTCCATGAAAACTGGTAAGTAAATGTTAGTTTCCCCATCTCTGAACGCCTTGTTGGTCGGTAATAACATATCATAAATATCCATACATAAAGATGCTGCATGTTGTTATTCCCTATGCTCTAACAACGGCATGAGTTGGAATCTACAACAACAGAACCCAGTTCTGCTACTCTTATTTCAATTGTAACATATCCTGAGCGACGGCGCTTAATGACGAATTATGATACTCGTCTAAACAACTTTATCTTCAGCTCTAAAAATGAGGAGCAATCTTTTATTACCATATCAAAATTTTAATAATATATTAAATATACAGTGAAAATAATTCTATGTTATCTTGAGAGGTTAGGTAGGTGGTTGTATGGAAAACTCACGTATTATGATTTACTATCTTTTAATTTCTATGTCACCATCCTGTAGATTTTAAATATAGTTATATTTTTTGGCCTTTAAAGATTATATATCCATTTTCATGTTTCATTTATATTTCCTAAGATTTATAATTTATTCTGAGTGAAGAAAGTTCTGTTTATCATCTCGTGAGGTTAGGTTAGTGAGCACAAAGGGGAGCCCAAGTATATTCTTTGTGTGAATAGTGTATGAACTGTAGTATGGCACCTAGAAGCAGATTATTTGCTGCATTTGCTGTGTTATAGACGTGGCTACACACGTGGATCTTCTTGATGACTGCGATTCTGGTCATAGCCTCGCTGTTAGATCCTAATAGTCCTGCAAATTTGAATATTTCGCACGTTGCAGGCGCCATTATCCAATTGTTGGAGTTATATGTTGTTTATTACACAGTGGGGATGGGTTCTATTATCACCTCGAGATGGGTGCGGTCAATGCAGAGATGGGCCGGAATATAGGCCGTAGCCCGACGGGCCATGTTGATACAATTGATTGTCAAAATCATAAAACTCTTTGCTAATAAGTTAGACGCCCATGAGAGGAGGTTGTTGCATTTTAGATTACTGTAGTTACCACTTGCATATAATGTTCCTATTAAAATTGACCAAAAAATTTTACCAAAATATAAGAGTGTTGTTGAGCTGCTTGAATATAATAAAAAATTTACCAAAACATCTATTAATCAGTGTGGCTAAACTAATAAATTGGAAATATTTTTGAAAAAAATTTCTAACATAAAAGTTAACTATAAATTTAATGTTAATTTTTTTTAAAAAAAAAATTCAAAATAATTCTTTTGAAACTCCAAAGTTTAACAAATTTTAAGTTATTTTCTAAACCCATTAAAATAGTGGAGTCCTAAAATACTTATGTAGAATTCTTTTTTTAAAAAAAATTTATAAAATTTGAAGATTTTATCAAAACTATAATTTTAATATTACAAATTTTTTGAAAATATTTTTAAGCTTTTTTTTTTAATTATACAGAACGTTGGATTTTGTTTTGATGATTCATTTGATGGACAAACATTATTCAAAGAATAAGTACTATAAAAAATAACATAAAGTAAATTCTAATATATTATTTAATGACATCATCATGACTGTTGATATCACATGAAAGTGCATTATGAAAAGCTGTTACAATTATTCCTCCCACTCTCTTCCTGTTGACTGCCTCCCAGTTGGGAGTTTGTTCTCTTTCTAATCACCCTTATATCGAAAGTATCAAATAGAATCATGAATGCCCATGTGAAAGCCTTATGGCTCCTGCCACCATCCTCTATTATATATATATATATATATATATATATATATATATATATATAATCATTAATCATTTACTACACAAAACATACAATTTTTTTCTTATAAGATATGGGTATTTGCATATTAGGTGCCTTAATAATATCTTTCTACTCAAAGGAGCCCTATTCGATAGCTCATTCATACGAAAAATAACGACGTTGTTACTCCATGGAACGTGCATTCGTTAGATTTGTCCAAAAGATTCTGGTATGTATATACCAACGCATAATAAATCACCAAAAATAATACTATGCATGAGAAGACATGTCAGGATATATAACTTAATCTTTTTATCAGTTAGATTTTTACAAGGCTTGATTAAGTCATTAGTTACTGTTACATAGTTTCTATATTATTTCTTAGGATAATTGCATTTCAGCCTTCTATTTCAGCAGTTCTATTTTTCAGCCATTTGCGAGCCGCCACGTCGGCGTTTCGGAGGGTTGAAATGCAAATCGTAGAATCGTAAGGGCTGAAATGCGATTCTCCTTTATTTCTTGGACTGAAATAATCAGGTCTTTTTCTGTTAAAAGAAATGATGAAAGTTTAGTTTGTGCAAAATAAAAATTTATTTTGTTACTCCACACTTTCCAAAATTTTAAAGTTACCTTGAAAGAGGAGATATATCATATGATGTAACATGGGAGCACCCTTTTGGGGCACAGTGCTGACCCCATATGCCATATTATCCACTGTCCTCTTTGGCCACTGTGTCCCAATTTTTTCCCTCCTCCCAGTTCTTTCCCTCCAAAAAAATTGCATATTTTTCTAAATTAAATATATGGGGTTCTATATTATTTATATTACTAAGGCACTATTCCAAAAAGAGAGGTACAATGCACTCAGCTTGTAGGGCACTTGTGTCAATCACATCCCATTAGGGTTCCTCAATGAAAAGATTCCTTCTTTAAATTTTCTAACAAAATGTGTGGTCATCCTCTGAGAGGATGCCCTACCACATTGCCTGTACCATTAATTCCCCAAAAATGCTAGTCCCTACCCTCTCCCAACACACACAACAAAACCACCAATCCATATAATTTTAAAAAATATTGATAGTTTTATTTGAATTGTTTTAAATATAAATATTATAAATTTTGATTAGATTTATAATTTTAATATTTAAAATTTTCACAAAAGTATGACTCTAAATAGATATGTTGAGATTTTAAAATTTAATGAATTTTAAAACTATTTTAAAAATCCGATAAAATCAGTTAAACATTGAAGCCCTAAAACACTTATTTATTTTTTTTTGAAAATTTTTGAATATAAAAGTTCTAGAACTCATTAAAGTTTACAATTTTTATTTTGAAAGTTTGTTCAATTTTTTTTTATTTATTTATGTGGAATGGTAGATTTTTTGTGAATCCATTCGGATACTAGCATTATCCTTCCCGAAAAAATTAGGCTTTGGAACAAATTTTTACATTCAGGTTAGTTGTTTCATATTTTTTTAATTACAGATTTTTTTTTTAATAATGTATATAAATTAAGATATTATTATTTAATATTTGATACTCTAAAATATTAGTGAAATTTAGATTGAAGTGTTAAGTACTCTAGTACCAAAAGTAATGGCCTAGTTTCTAAGGATTTACTTAAGGACCTTCTTAAGGTTGAAGTATGATTTCTTGTGATCCCCTCATTGTTTTATAGCATGTATGTTGGGTTTTGTAATACTTCAATTCGTACCGTAGAAAAGTAGTGTCACACCTTCGCTATATAGTTCCTCCTCGTTCTTTACGCTTCATCAATTTATACCCATCACGAGGGGCTGGACCATATGAAAAATTAGCCTGTACTTTTCGAATGTATCTGTCGACCTTTGTATCGAGTATGCCTTATCAAAAAGGTTAATAATGCCATGGTTTCGCATATGATCCACCATTTTATAATGACCTTAAGAAAGAGTAAACCTTATTATATAGAAATATATGCAAACAGAAAAAAGGTCTAGATTTGCTAGCTTTTTAATGAATATAACATATGATCTTAGACTTCGTCGAACTGGAACTGAAAACCCTAGCTAGAACCTATAATCCCTTTCTATAACCACCAAATTTCAGTTGATTATTGTAAAAGAAATCTAGTTTGGTGCATACTTTGATTCTTTTGCTGTATTTCATATGCCTTTTTTTTATATCATAAGGTTTCTAGCTACTCACTTTCATGCATATTATTTTAGTAACCTAAATGATATATATATATATATATATATGATAAACATCAGCTCCCTGACCTGACCACCCTCTTTCTCATAATTGGCAGTAGTTATTCAGTGAGGTCCAGCCTCTTGAGAGTGGTAATTGTGGTGGATGGCTGAGATCTAGCAAGAGTGGTGAAGATTTACATTCATATATAACATCATATACACCGTTATTATTTTGTAGCCAGTCGTCAGCCGTCTGATCGATGTTGTTCTTGGATACTTTCCTGGTCTCTGTTTTAGCCGTACTTTTTAGATAAAATTGTAAACTACAACTTTCTAGGTTTTTTTATTCTATAATTTTATAGTATAAATTTTATTAAAAATACTAATTAACAAATTCATTAAATTATAGATTCGACAGACCGTTAAATGTAGTTAATAAAGTCTTAATTATACAATTAGGAAACAAAATATAAAATTATAATTCATAATTTGACATAAAATATTTTTAAAATATAAGTCAAGGAGATTATCCAACAATCATTGATTTGGCTACTGGAGTAAGCAAATATTATGCCATATACCTAGGCATTATCTTAATTACATTACAGTAAGTTACTATTAAATAATCCTAACCCCAGCCCCTAAAACTCTTTTTATGTTATTATAAAACTAAAATAGGCATGTTAGCCTATAGAGGGGTCAGTGGGCCCACACACAGCCACTCAAATGGGCCTCAGATCTCTCCCATGTGACCATGATTGAATCTATCAATGACCTAATCTTTCAGAGCTCCTATATATTTATATTTATAAATATAATAATCCTGAAAGTCGAAGAAAGCAATAATAAAAGCCAACTCTGCAACTGCTGTACAGACCCTCTGGCTAGCTAATATTTGAAATATATTATTTATTATTAAATATTATTTATATTGTAATTAAAATATTTTATTGTATAGTTACCAAGGAATGTGTGTGATGAGGTCAGACTGGCAGATTGCTCCCCCCTTGATGTGGTTTTGAAAGATATTTTAGACTAAATATGGACCTTTAATTCTATAATAAAGTAAAATAACATTAACAATAGAAATGGGTGCAATACAATTTCTCGAAAGAAGTGTTAGGAGATGGAAGGTGGAGATGCAGGGATGGGAACTATATCATCATGTGAGAATATAGTTCTCATGCCATATCTTTGTGCATAAAAATTATCTTTGGTGGTAAAAATTGGAGATAATATATGCTAAAAATGAATTTATAGGAGATTCCCGCAAACTGGTTAATTTTGTGAAATTTGAGTATATTTTTGGTTGATGATAAATAGTAACACGGTATATTTTTTGTTCTATTCTTTATGGTTTGATGTTTTTGAAAGTATCAAAAAACACATAATTACGTGTCGAACTACAATTTTTGTTATCATAATTCTCATGATAATATTAAAAAAAACCAATTAAGTGACAGCTAAATAAGGTCCAAATATGGGAATAGTAGACTGGACTCCCTAACTCTTGTTTCTTTTGAGACCCATATGCATTCATATCACGTCAACTTAGTTCCCCATTGTGATGGTAATAATTTGGGGGCAAGTGAAAGGCCATACTCTTTCTATATGATGTAAAAGATTGGACGGCTAGGATTAATTCATGCCAAAAAGGTTATGCAAAGAGTAGTGCATGTGGGGGGCTCAATGTGATGGATGAAAAAAGCCACATAATGAGGGCAAAAGGCCATGCTTTTTTGAAAGCCTTTCATGTGGTGAAGGAACTAGGATAGGTGACAAGACGAATGCAAAAAATAGGGCTGATTTTTTAAAAGGAGTATATAAAAATTAGCTATTATTCATTTTTAAGATATGTATTTTATTAAATGGTGAATTAAACTTTACTTTGTAATTCAATTTTTTTTAAAAAAAATAAAAATTAGTCAAACAGTTATTAAAAATGGTGAATCATCCACTTAACCATTTTTTTGTTAAAGTTTAAACTAAAAATTTGTAGATATTTATTATTAAAAATATAGTTTAAAACTTAAGAAAATTATATTTCAAATTTGAGAAAGTTATTACATCATCTGATTTGTAACGTTATATGGAATTTAAAAAAAAAAAAAAAAAAATCTACAGTAAAGCAGAGTGCATGAACTCTGAAAATTAATGTCATTTGCAAAGCCAACCCTATTTGTCTCTATTATTAGGCTATTACATTTAAGATCTGTGCTAAAGATTATTGAATGAAAAAAAATGTGTTGGTCGATCTCAAATTTGTCGTGTCAATCGTGGATGATCTATTTTTAAATTAGAATAGATTGAGAGATATCTAGATTTAGTATTATAAGGAGAACTTTGTTGTTTGCCTTTTTCTTTTATATATACATATATATATATATACACACACATATAATATGTCGATAAATCTCAGCTAAAAGTAAAATAAAGCACATGAAGGAGCAACGGCAACGCTGGTTGTGGGGCTTGTATACTTTTATTTCTCTTTTTCCTTTTTGTGATGAAGACACTGTACACTATGTAAAATTAAAGTATTATTATTAAATGAGAGGCTAATTTGAGAGTTGACAAATTACTGATATGATACTATTTGGCTTTTATAGTTCCTCTTTAGGACAGAGTAGAAGAGAGGAGGAGATTCTTGAACGATGAAAATGATCTGATTATTTAGAAAAAAATTGAACGAGATGAAAATCTTAAATACGGATCTATAGAGTAACAATAAGGATGACTTGTTCTATTAGAATTTTTTTAATATAAAATTAAACTTAGGTATGAATGCCCCAAAAATATGAATTCGACTAAGTGTTTCAAGTTTCTCATTGTATTGCATAAACTTCGTAGACGTAGGGTATTACTAAGCAAACAATATCTACACAGCTCCTGATATAACAAAAAACAAAAACAAAAAAACAAAAGCAAGCACCTTATTCGTGAGTAATTAGGGTTCTTGTGATTCAAGATCTGCAATAGAGCAGTGGGTCATCATGTGTGTGTATTTAAGCCTGGCCTTGATGAAGTTATGATTCATGATTGCACCAACTTAAATTCTCCCCATGGCCAATGCATTGTTATTGAGTTATGGGCCATTCAAAGTTACGCTAAGCTAGCCACGCTAGCTGCGCGAGGCCGTGCACTAGAGGCTACACCCCGTTAATTATAGCGTGATGTTTTGGAGTAATAGCGAGAAGCATGAGAGGCTAGTAAATATGCAAAAGTGATAAACCGCCATGCATGCTGTGAAACGGGAACTGCCTTCTCGATAGAATTGGGATCAGGATCATTTGAAGTTTTACCTATCGTATGATACGAAAGAATCTATTGGTTGAGGGATTCAATCTCGTACGGCTCGAAAATTATAGTAGGTTAAGTTCGTATCCTGTAAATTCGGACAGTTGATAAGATTTTATCTTGATATCTCAAAAAAAAAAAGCTTCACTAAGCTAAGTTTTCTATATTTTTTTTTTAAAAATTATACCAGTTTTCTATTTTTATTCTTGGTGTTACATATAAATAAAGAGTTACAATGCCTTATCCAACCGCTAAAACAAATTAAAATACACGGTCACTGTTCTTGACCTTATAGAATTTTCTAATTTAACCCGAGCGTTCTTACCATGTACTCAAATATTTTTGAGATCTATTTTTGTAAGATATTTCATTCGTAATCAATTCATTTTATAATCATCATAGATAACATAAATATATTTTTTTTCTTCAATCGATCAGTAGTATTCTCTAAATCTAAACATATCTTAAGAATCGTAGCACTTTACGAAGTATGGCGAGATAATAAGCTTTCAAATATCTGTTGACTAAAAGGATCCATGTGTGCTACTAGTATCATACTAAGAAGACAAGTTGACGGCACCATGAACCGACCCGTCAACTTGACCGGAGTCCGGTTCCGTAGAAATCGGGGACTAACGGTATTGATTGTTGCATGTTACATGTCCAGCAAATAAATGGGTCTATGTTTGGCTGGTCCCCTTATTATGGTCAGTTTATTTCAGTTTGGAACAGTTGGAACAGCTGTTTATTTAGGTCTGACTAGATTGTGCACCTACTTCTATCACATGCTCAATTATTGGCTACTTCTATTTTAATTAAATTGAGTTTTGTTATGCATTATTTTAGATTAAACAAAAAAGCTGGCAAAAGCACATAATCTGTTTTTTGGGACTTTGTCAAAAAAGACCGTTGTTTTGTGAAGCTAGAAAATTCAACCCCTCAAATAAAAAATACTAAATTAACTTTTCATAATACTTTTTTACCTCGTCCGGAATATATTTTTCGCTCCCTCGCCCGAAACAGTTTTTATATCGTGGGAACACTAAAATAACTTACCTAAAATACTTCATTCCGAACACTTATTGATCGACTGATATCAACTCGATCAAACACATAATCTATTTTTGAGATTTTGTCAAAAAACCCTCGCTATTTAATCTCTCAAATAAAACTAGTAAGTTAGTTTTTCATAATACATTTTTATTTCGTCCGAAACAATTTGTTCCGCTCGCTCGCCCAAAAAATTATCAGATAGAGGGAACACTAAAATAACTTACCGGAAATGTTTAATTCCGAACACTACGATATAAGAGTAGAAAATACTACATTTGCTATCTGAAATGCTAAACTAATCATATAGAATACTTTAAAATTTCCGATCACCATTTTTTTGAAAAGTTAATGGACTGATTTGTACTATGTTTGAAAACCAGACAATTTGTCGACATTATTCCTCTGTTTTTCTTTTATTCCCGTACACATATATAAATAGAGGTGGAGCAGGTTCTTATCCATAATATTAAGTTTCACTATGTGATTGTGGTCGATCTGCATGTTGCATGTTCACAAGCTGTTGGAAAATAAATGGCCCCATTTTGTCAGGTCCTTCAATTTCTGATGGGACGTGAAAGTTCTTCTTGTATTGGAAGGTTTCACAATTGCTACTGTGCTAAAATCTTTTTAATTAAATTATTTCTGAGCTTTCAACAAAAATTTACTATCTTAACAAGTTTTACCATTACATTCCTATAAGAAAGTAAAATAAATTCTTGAAGAAATGTTTTGTCTAACTATTTCGATACTCTAATTCACGTTTTTGAACACTCATAGAACTTTATTTGACAAATTTTGATACTCAAATTTCGGATAGAGGCTAAAATAATGATAAAATCTGTTAACGCGTGCATAATTAAGATGTCATAATCCTAATCTATAAAAATAGATGACTAACTAATTATGGCGAATTCATTCACAATCCTCATCGGTGTAGAAAATAGTTAACAGTGCATGGACAAAGTCCATATATGAATGTAAGGTAGAAGGAAGTCTAACTCATAGATCTTCGAATTTTAGGTTCCGTGGTAATCTTGGTTACCATTTAACATTTTCGAATGCATCCAAATAGAATGATTTGATCTATGCATACCAGCAAAGTCTATATGTAAAAAGAATTTATGTTCCGTAAGACCTAAACCTTCCCCTAGACCGTGTATCTCGTCATGCCCTTAGGATGATTTTGGGATAGGTGTTCTGGGCTCAGTTAATTAGGACCGCTCATTACTAATACTCCTCTGTATCTGCTTCTAACAAAGTTTTTGGATATAACGATCATAATACGTCACTATGTGTAACGGTTTTTAAAAAAACTTATTAAAGATAGTTTTTAGAAAAAATTTCAACATTAAAGTTGTAATTTTGACGAGATGAACAACTTTCGTGTTTAAATTTTTTTTAAAAAATACTACTAAAAATATATTTTATAGTTCTAAAGTTTTAACGAGTTTCAAGCAGGTTTAAAAACTGTTTTAAAATTCGTTAAACATTGGAGCTCTAAAATATATATTTGGAAGTATTTTTTTTAAAAAAAATTTAACATAAAAATTATAAATCTCATCAATATTTATAAATTTTATTTAGAATATTTTTTTAAAAAATAAACGAAAATTTTCTTTTTAGATTTAAACATAAATATATTTTTACTAGACATAACATTTTTTTAGAATTTTTTCCGCTTTTATTGGATCTCGATATCGGTGCGGGTGCTTTACAACATAAATACATACGACCTAGTTAGTAGTCATAGTCGAAGCAGAGCATCCATCAGCTGCTGCTTTTGCAGTGCAACGCAGCAGCATCGTCAAAGTATCCCTCAGCAGCAGCAGCTGAATGGCCGAGCGACTCCTTGGTTCTGCACCCGGTCAGCCCGCCGGTCGTCCACTGGTCAAATCGGTCAAACTTCACCTCGCCTTCCGCCACTGGCCTTTCCGTAATTAATCCTAATTCACACCGTAATTAAGCCTGCTTTCTATTTATCTCCGACCAGATAAAGTCTTCAGTTGATAATTCAAAAGGAAAATTACACCCCAACCCCCTTTTCAAAGTTTGTTGCAAATCAACCCCCACCCCCAAAAAAAAAATTTCTCGCATCAGCCCCCCATCCCCCTCCCATCCTTTTTTTTTTTTTGAAGTAAATGGACGAAAATTTTCCTCACAAATGTTATGATATTGACATCCAAAACATCTTTATAGAATCCAAAATATCATTGTAGAAATATTTTTTTTAAAAAAATTAAATATAAAAATTATAAATATCAATAATATCTACAATTTTTATATTGTAATTTTTTTCAAAGAATATTTTTAAATAATTAGTTTGGAGTGTCAAAGATAATAAAAAATTCGATAAAATTAAACAATTTCATATTTAACTTTTAAAATTTCAAAATATTTATATAGAAATATTTTTTGATAAAAATTCAACATAAAATTATAAATTTTGACATGGTCTATAATTTTAAGATTCAAAATATTTATAAGAAAAATACTTCTACATAGATATATTGGAATATGAAACTTAAAATGTAGAAACGAGCATTTTTTTCCAGAATTAAAATTTTTGGGGAGTTGATTTGATGATGGCAACGTTTGGGGGGGTTAGGGAGAGGGGGCTGATTAGTAGTAATTCCTAATTCCAAACAAAGTTCCCAATCTAATCTTAGTCTCCTATTTAGTCTAGTTAGTAATGATATATAAAGCTGATAAATTCAATGAAAACACCGGACAACTACCAACAAAAAAGTTCAGACTATTCAATATGATCACATTCAAAACCATCGTATACATAGAGAGGACAACTTTTTCGCATTATTAGAAACTGAATTTTCATCCACAGTCCCGTTTTGTTGAAGTTGTTCCATTCAGCCCCGAGTTTAAATCATACAATGGATCTTATTTCAGAATGAGTCGCATACATAACAAAACGGAACTTCATAATTCCTAAGCATACGAGCGTTAAAGATGAAGGACAAGCTAGATATAACACAGACGTTTAAGGGTAAAATGGTAATTGCGTAGCTCCACGCTCCTTTAAAAGTCTCGAAGCGGGAGTCGCATTAGATGGCCAAACTGGCACCGCCGCGGACCGAAAGCGATAGCGGTGCAGAGTAAAACCAACTGCAAGTAGAATTTTGTGCGTCTCTTAGAGAGAGAGAGAGAGAGAGAGAGAGGGATAGTGGTGTGCGGTGAGATCGCCAGAGAGAAAATGGGTCCGATCGCCGCCACCGCTGGTACGACGGTGGTGAACGAGGAGCTGGAACGGCATTTCCAGCGCCAAATGGGATGCATGGCTGGATTTCTACAGATTTTCGACCGTCACCAGGTCCTTGCCGGAAAACGCATCTATGCCGCCAAACGGGTACCATCTTCTACAGTGAGTGTAAAAACTCTGTCGCTTGCTTGCTTCTGGTTCTGTACCTTCTGTAATTGTTTCTATCTATGTTCTTTGATTTGGTTTCTGATGGCTTCTGTTACTCAGGTTGCGGGGTCGAGATCGCCATCGGAGATATCGGACACGTCGGCTGCATCGTTTGCCATATATTCGCCGGAAGAGTGCCCGTCGTCACCGGTCGACGAATACCCGGCGGCGACAAAAGCTCGAACGCGGCCGCCGCTGCCGTTGCCTGTGTTTGATTTCAAAGAGGGTATGCGGTCCACGTGGAAACTCAAGGAAGCTCCTCGGCTCTCTCTCGACAGCCGGGCTATTGTCGACGCTAAAGGCAAGCTCAGACCGCGGGATATTCGCACGGCGGCGCCGCCGCCTGCTTCCCCAGCCGCCGCTGCTGCTGCGGCCGAGGACGACAACCAGCGCCGCTCACCTAGTGTTATAGCCAGGCTAATGGGCCTTGAAGCTCTTCCAGACTCCGCCGGTGGCAGCGTAGGAGCTGACACGGCGAAGTGCCCGCAGCTCCGGCGATCTGCATCTGAGTCTCGCGTTACACGAGATCTCTCTCGGGTTCTTGATCCCATTGCACATAACAAACCGCCGCTGCCTCCAGTTGTGGATGCGCCGGCGCCGCCTTCGTATCTCCGGCAAAATTTGACTCCGATGGTTGCGAAGACGCCATCGGCGGCGCCGGCGGCACAACGCAGGAGTTTCTTCGAAGACTTCTACCCTGAGCAGAAGCCAAACAATGGCTACGGTGAGATCGAGCGGCGTCTCCGACTTGGCGGCTTTGACGAGCCCGCGTCAGCGCCGTCGGCGGCGGTGCAGGACCACGAAACCCTAAAGCAGATTCTAGAGGCCGTGCAGCTAAGGGGACTTCTCCATTCGCGTCCGCACGATCATCATCAGAAGGTCCACCGATCTCCAAATCCGCCGATCGTTGTGATGAAGCCTACCTCGAAGCCGCCTCGTAGACCATCACAAATGCAGTCGCCGCCGCCGCCGCCACCAGCGCAGGCGGAGGTGAGGCCGCTGAATGAACGGCGGAGACCTGTTAGTCCGGCGGGTTCGCCGGCTAGAAGGAGACCTATTAGCCCTGAGCCGCCGAGGAAAATCCAGCCTCAGCAGCGTAGGATGAACAACAACGTGCAATCTCCACGTGCAAGCCCAAGGAGATCAACAACACCCGACCAGACCACCGTTAGATCACCGAGAAACCGAAGATCTACGGTCGAGGTCTCGTCGCGCGTTGATGATGATGCATCTTCCGTTTCAGAGAGCAGTTTCAGCGCTTCGTCTCAGCTCGACTTCGAGGTAAATAAAAAGTTACGCTCCAATTAATTTCAACCATTTTGTTTATTTACACTCACCTGTTAAATCTCGCCCATTTTCCTTATATCCTCTTTAATGTGAGATGAACAGGGGATGAAGAGGATACTCAAATTTTGTAACATGCTATATATCCGTAAAGTGGTTTAAACGAATTGTAGTAGAATTATCAAACTCGAACTTAACTTGAGCTTCGAAGTTTTATGCTTGTGCTCTGTTTAAATCTGGATAAATTACAAATAATAGGCTTCAATAGGGCCATTGGAAGAACTGTTCAACCTCAAACTTACTAATAAATTGACCTGTAGCTGGAAATCAACCGAATTCTAACAGGGCCGGGATTTGACGAATTCAAATACTAGTTACTTGCGAGCGGCTCCGCTCTGCTTTCACCTTTATTCATCTGGACATAATAATAATCCTAATTTCAACCAATTAGTCTCCCATATTAATCAAACATACCATATCATAATCAGTAACACTTCTAATTTTATGGTCTTTTTAGCTTTATTAACATGGTGGTCGTGACAGAGATCAAGGATGGAGTACAAAGAAGGCCGTAATCTTCTAGAAAGATGCGATAAATTGCTGAGCAGCATCGCGGCGTTCACGTCGCCGGATCAGGTTGCCGCGATCGATCAGCAGCCGAGCCCCATCTCCGTTCTCGACTCCTCTTCTTTCCTCGGCAGCGAGGACAACAACTCCCCTCCCCTTGCCGTCTCCAAGCGTTCCCTCTGCTTCAAAGGTAACCAACCTCACCGCCCCTACCAGTGGCTCCAACCAATGTGCATCCGAAAGTTTTAAATTTTGAGCTCAATTAAGCATTTAAGCATCATTTTCATGTTCGTAGTGAAGTTTGCGAAAATTTTGGGAGCTCTCTGACTTTTGTGTTGTTAATACTATTGACTACCGTCAAAACTGACGGATTTTAACTTGATAATTAATTAATTCGTTAATCAGATCAACTTGAGGCTGAGTGGGAAGACAGATGGGACGTGACGATCTCGTCCATCCGATGGAAGGTCGGTGACGAACCTGATCCCGAGGACCCCGACTTCGTCTATGTCTCTGACATCGTTCGCGCGTCGGACACTCACCGGGAGCTCAACTCTGACCTCTTCCTCGCGCTCGAGAAGCGGTATCATCTCAGTCCTTCGTCGCAGCTCCAACGCCGTCTCTTGTTCGACGCGGTGGCCGAGGCCGTGTACCGCCGACGCCACGTGTCACCCTGGGAGGCTTTCGTATCAGGAGACGGATGCGCCGCCAATCTCCTCCGTGGTGTTTGGATTGAGATCCGACGAGCCAAGGTGCAGGCGGCGGCTGCCGACGATCTGAATGACATCACTGGAGACGCTATCACGAAGGACATGGCGGCCGACGGCAACTGGGAGGTGCCGGCAGCGGAGCTGTCGGACGCCGTGCTCCACATCGAACGACAGCTGTTCAAGGACCTCATCGGCGATACCATCCGTGAACTTGCAGAAGTTGCTACCTCGTGGAAGAACAGAATGGTGCCACGTAGGAAGCTTGTATTTTGATTTTTTAGCATTAGTTTTCAGTCCTTTTCGTCACCCCCTTTTGCTGGTTTGTAATGCCATCAGTTAACGAGTTTCCTTTTTCGCAATCAACTTAAAACAAAAAGAGTTTGATTTGGGAACACTGTAATGCTTATCTTCGGCATAAAAATGAGTCCATGTCTGCTGCGATGGGGTCGATTGAGATGAAATGAGTGCGGCGCAGTTAGAAAAGGTATCTTACCTTCTGTGCCTGCTTGTTGCAGTGCCAACACTCAATTTGAATTATATCACGAAAGATAAGTCTCCTACTTCTTTGTGATAGAGATATGTCTCAGATTTACCTGATTCCCGATCATCTAAGTAATCAACTTGGGCTGGGGTTTATCCACTCTCAACCCAAGTTCGATGCATGCCTGGTGGGGGTGGGCACATGCATCTGACGGTATATAAGACGGGAGAGTTACGCTGTATTTGGGAAGGTAGAATTTGGGGAGAAAGAATCGCAAAGGAAGGAAAATGAATGGAAACTTTTTTTTACCTCATTTGGATTAGAAGGAAAATGAAGAAGGAAAAAAAATTGAGTCAAAAAATTTCTTTGGGACCCTTATGTTGTCATTCTTTCCGAAATTGGAGTGAAAGCAGTGGAAATAGATTGTGGGAGTATTAAAAGATAAATTTGCCCCCAAGTACAAAAATTAAAATGAATAGAAAAATATGGTTAAGGCTATTTTTGTAATTCAAAACTTTATTTTATTTTCTGCTTTTCCTAATTAAAATTTGTACTCATTTTTTTTTCTTCATTATCCAAACAAATTAAAGAAAAGTTATTTCATTCCTTCCATCTAAAGATAACATTAATCATCCAGACGTGCCTGATATGGCTGTCTTCCTACCAGAGAGACTAGTTTTCTAGAAACTAAAATAAAGGAGAAGGGTGTAGAAGTGGAATCACATGGAATTGCAATCCGTCAGCATACAAATCAATTCATGCTATATCTTCTTTCTGAATTAGTGTCTTTCCTTGGCTTCTGTTTGATTCATAGTTTGTTTCTATCCCCGTATTTGATTCCGTTGTTATGTTGCAGATAATAGATGGGGCAAAAAGCAAGACAATGCATGTGGAGAGATCAATAATAGTTTGTCCAGATCCTCTGATCGAATCTCCAGTCGCTTGGGTCCTCTATCGCCCTGCATCTCCTAGTACCTATTCCGAGGAATTGAATCGGTCTCATCCCAAAATTCCAACCTTGAGCGGCTGGACTCTGGAGCACCGTTTGTATTGTGTAGAGCCTCTCTAGTCTCTCCTTAGGTCACTCCTCTTCAGTCTACGCTCCTAAATCCGACCCCAGGAGTGACTGAAGGAGCGACCGGAAGTGGGATTCCGTTGTATTGCTGTTTGATGTAGCTTTATCTTGTTTGTACGAGCCACCGATTTGAACAGCAGTACTGCACTGGTCTCGCCTGTGTCAGTTAGCCTGTAATGATGAAACAAATGTGGGTGTTCTCTGTTCTGGATCAGCAGGTCACCGTGGACCTTTGGTCCCTTTGATGTCATCTTAGTCATCTATTTGTTTGCTACTGCAAACAACATCGGGATCGGTGTTTGCATCAAGAATCCTATTGAAGGATATGGAGCTAATCTCCTGTACGTGGACGAGTTGGCTATATTATATCGATGCATGGAAATCGATTCAAAAATGTCAAATATAAATCGTAAAGTGTTGATATCATCATGAAGCGGCTGATGGGTGATAGTATAAATTGATGGGCACTGACGGATCGAGGATCCTATTGAAGAATATGGACCTAATGTCCTGTACATGGGCGAATCGGCCATATTATATCGACGTATGGATGTCGATTCAAAAATGTGAAATATAAATCGAAAAGTGTTGATATCAGCATGAATCGGCTGATGAGGAGAGACATAAACCGATGGACATTGACTGCCACCGGTTTTTCTAAGCCATGACCTGGTTAATCATAGCAAGCGACCAAAGGTCTCCAGCAAAACAAACATGTCCAACTCACTCTTGAATTCGTGTCTGTGTTTTTAAACTGAGAAGCATTCAATCCAGCTGCTGCTGTATTGATGGGCCTAGACAAACTTCACATGCAATTGCCCCCCTTAAGTGGGTCCACAATATCTGGCCCATTAGAGCCTATCATTCATCATATTCTGCAGTCTTAGTAATGTGGTAATCAGAGCTGAGATAGCAACTAGACTATGTTGGTAGTTGATATATCACGAATTTGCGCTGCCACATGTTAGCAGAAAAGCTGATCACCAGATGAGAAGAAGAGTCCAAAACCTCAGCTTGACCGCCGACCGACATTCTAGATCGACCTGAGGCCTAGTCTTGGGATTGCCTGGTCGAGATCAATCTTGGGCCGATATCTTGTACACACTTCGGATCGAACCGAATCATGGCAAACTGTTCAAAAATTATCCGTATTTAGCGTCGGCCAACCGAGACTGACATCAGAATGAAGTTCGACTAAGGCTTCGGCAGCCTGACCAAGCTCAACCCACCGAAGTAAAGAGAGACCAAATCAGCCGCGTAACCGCCGCGAGAGCATGGAGGGCTCCGTTTTTACCAACGAACGTTGGAGTTTACATTGCACAAGAAAGATTCGTTAATCCACTATCTACACAAATTCATTTTTTTCGCAACCGTCACGACCCAGATATGCGCCTAGCAACACCTATAAAAGACCACCCAGAATATTGTTAACGGTGTCCTTAACTTCACGCAATCGAGAGATTTGGAGAATACTCAAGCTTCTAGCAGTTCTTGCTAAGTTTGATAGTATTCTTGAGTATATTGTAATATGAGGTATTATAGACTTCGGCGGTAAGAGATAAATGAGAGATCTTCTATTTCTTATAGCTCTAGTGTCATTTCTGCGTTGGCTTATGTCACGTCCCGACCCGCCCTGGGCTCTGCACCGCCCAAGTCTCGATCGCACCACACGGTCGAGTCATTCGAAAAGGTGGATCCACTTGGTTGGTGACCATTCAAGGCCTTCCAAGTATATTAGGGCAATTTTCCTTCCCATTTAAGGGATATGGGACAATTCCTTCCCCTTGGGCTCTTATGGCTCAAGGCCTTCTCCATCGACTAAGGCCCATTACATTGGGTATTACATTCACCCCACCATAGGACACGACGTCCTCGTCGTGCAGGACGGGTCGTAGACGGACGTCCATGTCCAGTCTCTCCCCTGTCCCACGAGACCCTGGCATACGCACCCTACCCCCGCCTATACCCGGCGTTTCCGAGGCAATCCGGCATGCGCACCCTGCCCATATCCGGGACCGGGGTTGCTCCGATACCATTTTTGTCACGTCCCGACCCGCCCCGGGCCCTGCACCGCCCAAACCTCGATCGCACCACACGGCTGAGTCCTTCGAAAAGGTGGATCCACTTGGTTGGTGACCATTCAAGGCCTTCCAAGTATATTAGGACAATTTCCCTTCCCATTTAAAGGATATGGGACAATTCCTACCCCTTGGGCTCTTATGGAACCCTCGCTAAGGCCCATTACATTGGGTATTACAGCTTACATGATCGCCTATGATTTTATCTTGTATTTAAGGATTTTCACGTAAAAATTTTTGTATCTATTTCTATTTTCTACATAGATTCTCTTAACAATTTACTGCTTTCGAACCTTATTGATTTACTGATGTCACACTCGATCAGTAGGGTACATCGTGTTACCTGACCTGCATAACAGTTTAGGTTCTCACATGGATTTAGATATGTACAAGGGAACATTACAAAGTAATGGGGAGGAATCATAAGAACTCCCATCTCCTGGAACCCTCGCTACTAAATCCTAGTGCTCTCGTATAAAACTGGAATAGACTGAACAAAAGCTCGCGATGAAAACGGCTAAAGGACTAGACACTGATTCCGAGCCTAACTGTTTCCATTCTTAATCATGATTTTACGGCAAGTTTGTTATGGCCATGAATGGATAGCTCCAGTTAACCTTTGTATAAAAAAAAAGAATAAAAAATAAAAAATTGTTGAGCATGTGATTCGAGCTCCTACCCCTAATTAAGCTCGTACCTATCCAATAAGAGTACACCAGCAAAATGACATTTTGTTGGAATGGACATGCATGAAATTCCAAATAGCAAGGCCCAAAGATAACTGCAACTAAGCTTGAAGAAGCCCACGTTGCCAACCCGGGCATATAATTTCGATTTGACCCTATCGGTAACTACCAAGCTAGATTGGGCCTTTTAGGCCTTATTTACGTACAGTGAAAATTAAAATATAGGAAAAATTTAAAAAGTCAGTTTTTTTTTATTTTTCAGCCAGAATGTAACTACAAGTTTTAGGCCAAAACTCAATGCGATAAACAAGGCCAAATAAACCCTCTTTTTATGAATATAATAATAATAAACATTCTGAAAAAACAATTACGTAGCTGTATTCATAGGAGAGAGGTAAATTAATCACTGTTGAGTAAGTGCTCACAAGATTATGTACCTTGATGTACCTAATAACAGTAAATGAATAATATCATCGGTTCATCACTGAAGCTGGGGTTCAGATAAAGTATCTCCTTATTTACAGTACTTCCTAAACCATACACCTATATTGAGGAAGCTTTCGAAATCTGACTGTGGCCTGCAAAAATAGTTAAAAAGAAAGTATTTACAATTGGCAACTCCAAATTCAACATGACGAGACCATGGGCAAAGAAAAAACTAACTTGTCAATCGAATGCACATCTTCTGGAAAGATTATTACTTTAACTTCCCCTCCTTTCTCTCTCAGGGCCCTTGCATACTGAACATAGAAGAATTTAGCAAGAAGAATAGTGTGGAATGTTAATCAGAAAAGCATAGATCTAATTAGTTTGAACAAAGAAAATTTTACAGGATACAAAAATAAAAGCACATAATGGAATTTTCTTATAACAACATTAAGCCAATAAGTTCCAACTAATAGAAATTCCAAAAGACTACTTTTTAAAGGCTAGAAATTAGTTAGACTGTTAAGAGATTAGAATAGGATGAGTCTTCTCAACATTTAAAATTAATAGATGGAGGACTTCAATCTCTTAAAGTCTAGTAAGACAAAAGTTAATCATCAAATTGACAAGCTACAGTCGGCTTTGCTTGAAAAGGAAAGGGAAAAAACACAGAATAATGTCAAAAAAGGCTTATACTTTGCAAACTCGTACAAAATCAGCCCTTGCCATTCAACATTTTCAAAACAATCCCTGTTCAGAAACTTAAAAGTGTTCCAAACGGCTAGTGTAGTGTTGCTGATACTTGTATCGTAGCGTTCAGGTTGAAGTATACCGGACGACTAAAAAGTGCTCCGGGCGAGCTAAAAAACTGTTCCAGAAGACTAACTTAGTGTTTTCATTTGAAGGATTTATTTGTTCAAGTTTCCCAAAGCAAACTTTTCCCCTTTTTTTTTTTTTTTTTTTTTTTTTTTTTGACCAAACAACAATACTGCTGTCACTCCTACCTGCAAACCATTAGAAATTGGAACACGTAAATCTTGTGCTCCCAAAAGGAAAATAATTGGTGTTTTAACCTGCAACAACAAATTGAACAATCATTATTGGTCAAAACAAAGAAAAGTTTCTATCCAATCAGGACTAACGAATGCAAACGAACAATGAAAAGAATAGCAGTAGAGTAAGATTCTGACTAATGAATGCAAACGAACAATCATGATGGAAAAAAATAGCACTATAGTAAGAGTGCTGATTTTTAATCTATGCTACTCCAACTTGGATACATGTATAGGAGAAGGGTAATTTCCAAGTGTCTTAATTGCCTGTTACAAATTTATTAGGACCTGCTTATAAGGTGGCTATTATTGCAAAGTAGCCGCACGACCTCAAGGGTCACGTGCTTAAACAGTTAGAAGAGTGGTCAAGGCACTTTGGAACCTAGGTGGTGTAGAAAATATATTTATTTGCAATTTCTCTTGATTTGCAGCCACCCTTCCTTGGTGGAGTGGTAAAACACTTCCACCCAAACATTTGATGTTTCAACTACAAGCTCTACAGGTACATGAGCGTCCATAGTGTGTTTTTCCCACCTCACTATCTTTTTCCCAAAAGAAAACAACAAAAGGTTTCGCCTGAGCTGTATTCTGACCAGAGTCTAAATCCAAAAAACCAAAGGGATTATGGATTAAATAACCGGTTTTTTGTTAAACTGGGCGTAATTGGCTCAATCATATCTGCAAAGTGACCTATAACCAAAATAAAGAACAAGCTCAAACCTTTGCCAAATGTGATATAGGAGATTTGTTGTATAAAAGACCAAGTAGCTTATTTGAAGGTGCCTCTGAGAAAATGTCCTTCCCTTCGCTCCCACAAGCCTCCACATAACACCAGTCAGGAATATCTGTGGTACCGACCATTAATGAAAGGTTACAAACAGGATTGCGGACAGCTGCTGCAGCAAACCGATCAGGTGCCTGATGATAAAGCAGAACACAGTTAGCTAGTCAGTTCGATGATAAATGAAGACGATCTTGAAAAAGTTGGCATGATAGTAGAAAAGATTATTTACTTTTATGAAATATTACAAGTAGGTGCAAGCAACATGATGCAACACTAAATAAAAGCATCTAGTTTTTAAGGGATTGCAGTGAAGCTAATAGATTTACAGCAGCTGACTGGAACTGTCTCGAAAACAAAGAACAAAGAAACAAGCTAATTGACAAGTATTCATTAGTAAGAAGAAACACATTTTCATGGTAACAACTTTATAAAAATAATAACAAAATATTAGTGGTGAAGGATTTGACCTAGTGCAGCCAACTTTGTGATGGATTTTACGGTTTGTGTTGGGTGATCTCTTCTCAGTAAGCCCATCGTAAGTCGGCATTAGCAAAAAGAGTAAATACTTAAACTAGTAACTAGTAGTTAATGGACCTTGACACTGTGCCATCCAGGAGGTTGGAAAACCACCACTTTGCCAACACTTTCTTGCCTTCAACTAGTGACAATGTAAGATCAGTGACCACATCATTGAGGCTATTAATAAAAGTATCAAGTCTTATGTTGAACGAGGTCACAATATTGCAGGCGATTATCTCATAATAAAAGCAAAACCAGTTGTGTTTTATGGCTAGTAGTTTGCCAATTTCCCAAACCAAGCAATAAATACTAAAAAACAAATAGGAATAACCAATAAAATGATATTATCATCAAGGAACATCTATAGTGATTCAAACCTGGCCAATTAGATGAGTAGTCAAAAACCCCCCATGTGAGCCTCCAAGAACAGCTACTTTAGATGAATCTGCCAGACCATGTGAAATCGCATAATCCACTGCTGTGAGTACATCACCTACATCCTGTCCAGACAATTAGAAATATTAAGCAAGGCAAAAATTTCATTACAAGAAAATTTTTGAGATGCAGCCAGCTTAGTTGAAAACCTGTGAACCAACATTTCCAGGAAGAGACTGAAGTGCTTCTTCTCCAAAACCCAGTGAGCCCCTGGGATATTAGATCAAAATGCTTAAGCTAACTGAAAGTCCACGACTTTTTTTTTTTTTAGTTCTATTAAAATGACAATATTTTTCTATTCAGAAGAAAGTTGCCTCAAGGATAGTCCCTTCTATTAGTTAGCTGTTTCAAACAAGCAAAGTTGGGACGGTGGAAAATAGTGTCTTTCAGCTATGTCAAGATCTCCTTGAAACTGCAATCAGTCATGCAAATGCAAATGCAAATTGAAGAAAGAAATGCTTTCAGATTTATCCTGATAAAAAGAGCTTTTGGCTAGGTTTGCTATTTCTAAATAAGACCAGAAATTATCTGTTAGGGTCCATTTGGTAATAAAAGAAGAGAGAGAAATACGAGAAGAACAGGAAAGAGCAATTAAAAACCTAAATTAAGAAAACAAGTAAACCTATTTCTTTCTTTAGGTGCATGATGGTGATTGTGGAATATCGCAAGGTAAAGGATTATCTGGTCTTATAGTGCTTAAAGAGGTATTGCTTACCAGGGGATGAATAAGGTTGGAAGAAGTCGACGAGTTCAGGCGCCGGCACAGTCAAACAGGGAGATTGGTGGCATTAATTTTGTTACCAAGCCAATGCAATAAGTACGATCTTCTTTAGGCAAAGAGAAAGCTCATTTTACTGCCCAATATGGTAATTGTCATCTTGTATTAAGCACATGTTTATATATACATATAAACACATGCACACACACACACACAAAATTGTGATGATCGTCAACGTTTACATTAATCCAAGACCTTTAAAACTATTTCAACACCAACAATCACCATATTCAATAAGTTTTTGTGCATTGGATGGTTTGAAAATTAGAAAAATAAAGGCATAAACACACAGTCATAAAAAATATATGTATAAATATCCAAATTGAATGAAAATTGAACAACATGGATAAATTTTCATGCGATCAATATCAGCGTCTTGGTTTTTCAAATTGAGTTGTAGATCATGCTTTTCTTTTGACATATACATTCTACACTGTTCATTTCTTCTTATTTTTGTTGCCACCTAACGAACGATCAAAATACATTGTAATCTAGTGATTTTTGTATTGAAATAGTTTTAAGGTCCTAACTTAAGATAAATGATAACTAGAGTGGGTGATCAGAGCGTCAGGCTGGTTAGAAACATAAACATGGTAATTAGTAATTGCATAATCAAGTTATTGCACATAGACAAAAGAAACAAAATAGATGCAAACATAAAGATAGAATTAAAATTTAATAGTCTCACCTGTAATTTACAATAAGTATGTTATATCCAAGTGAGCATAAGAATGCCACATTTCTTGAAAAACTGGTTGTTGAAACTGAATGTGGACCACCATGAAGAAGTACAATTAACGGTCTTGAAGTGTCATCTGCCTGAGTGCTGTCTGAATTACCCTTGGAACCGGTGGAAGATACAAATATAGACTCAAATGGTTTTCTGGTGCCTGCAATTAGTAGATTATTAGATATATCTTAACTAATTAACTATCACGCCAAATTCCACATAGTAAACAATTAACCCAGTTCTAGGCAGTAAGTACTTATACTAATTTGTTCTCAAGCTGTTAGCGGAAATGGATTAGGGGAAAGGAAAGAAGAGAAGGCGAGAATCATCCAAAAAGACGGGATAGATCTTGAATGCCCATATGGCATTCCTATCGACAGTCTACAGATACAGATATTAATATAGAAAATACTATCCATGGAAAATGAAAAGGTGGGCCACTTCACCTTCGGGAAGGTTTTCGCAAGGACCACTGACCGGAATCTTCAGTATATCAAATTTAAGTGAAGAAACCAACAATCTGACCTGTCCAAGAAACGGAAGCAACATAAAAAAAGGTCAAATTCCACCTACCATGAAGCATTTTAAGCATGTCATAACACTAGTTTTTTTGAAGAAGCGTGGCAAGAAAAAACCTTCTCTGAGAGACACGGAAGTGGGCTCTCAACATCCAACCAATCCCATTTATGCGTCCGCTCTTTTTGGTTTACAAATCCATACTTGATATGTTGAGGATCAACGGGACTGCTAGATACTTTTACAAAGAGGAAAATAGTCTAAATACGGGCGTCTCTTTCCAGAGCAAACACATTTGCTAGTGGACTTACCGGCAAGAATGTTATATCCATCCAGGGCAAGAACATCCCATGAGTTACCTGAGTCATAAGGACTTACTCTTGATATTTCAAGACTGCAAGAGAAATGGCATTTTCAATATAAACGTAGATGTGATGCTACTCAATTAAGAAAAAGCTGCTTATACCTCAATATGTTTACAGAAATTATTACTTCAGTGCTTCCCCATACAGAAGACAAGATCATCGTATATCCATCCAGAAGCCATGGATTGCAAAGGAAGCTTGAGCAATAAAGCCCAGGGAAGGAACCATCTTCAGGACACATCACAATGGGGACCTGGAGCATATTTCTACGATTGAATAAAAGCAGGCACCAGACAAATAAAGCAATATATGAGAAAATAATAATAATAATAATAATAACAATACCACACTCTTTACCTCTTCCAGCCAGAACAAAAAATGACAAAGAGCAGGAACATTATAGCGAAATTAGAGTTATCTCTTATATGTTGTCTGTCTAAGGTAGTATCAGTTCCTAGAATCAGCTCAATTCTAGAATTAAATGTCCATACTAACCATCCATCTGGAATTCTGAATCATACAATAATTTATCTTTATCAAAGAAAGAAAAAAATATATAATTGTAGGCTGCATAGTTATTTTAAAAGAGCAACTTTAGCCTATCTCCCTATCTCCCTTTTAGGAGTACTACAGCTCAACTTTACTAACCGAGCAGTGCCTTTAGAATCATCAAAGCAGAAGAATGTGATAGTTCATAAAAGAAACTTTCCCTATGGGCTTTGTAGTGCTCTCTTACCACATCATGAATGTTGGCTGATTGTTGAGGTTTTCCACCGACAGGCCAATCCATTTTGTGAAGCGAATTAGTGGCCCAGTGCACACCGCTATCCACAGCAGTTCTAGCAGATAAGAACAAAAGAAACTTTCCATCTGGACTGTAAGGCACCCACATATTAGCTCAATAGGATGTATGATATGTGAAAAACATGCGATAGAAGCCCATAATTTTATATGATAAATTGAGACTCTTCATCACATGCAAACTAAGAGCATCCTTAAGAACAACAGTATATACACATCCTGGTATTTGATTACTTGGCACCACGTCTTTAATTTTTCCCCCCTATCTACTGAAGAAGAAAAAAGACAATAATTTCTCATTCAAAGCAAAGATGCAAATATCCGTTAATAACTGCTATAATTCCAAGTTCTATCACCTTATCAACAGAGCATCATTATATTCGGGTTGCTAAAAAAGGTAATATTGGTAATCTCATAGGATACGGATCAAAAGTCGAGTCTAAAGTCTTGAATTAGATTTATGTTAGGAGTATTATTTGGAAAGTATCTATAGGAATATTTGTATCAGGAAGGAGTTTATTCGGAGATTACATTAGGAGAATATCTAGGAGAATAAATGGTAGGAGTCTAAGAGAGGAAGCCTCCATACATATGCTATGTACTAATTATTTTGAATTATGGAAGAAGAATAATTTCATTTAATATTAGTTGTAGAAGTAGGGTAATTATAGAGCCATCGATGTTACCTTCGCTGCGCCCGGGTCGTTGACAAGAGCCGACTTAGTCGGTTCATAACAAATTGGTATCATAGCCGAGGATCTCGAACCCTACCGCAGCTACACTGTACTAATCGTATCTTCACCATATCCACCACCACTACCGAATTCATCAAATCAAAAGGAAAGAAAAAAAAGGTTATCAGTGGCATCGCATTGGAACACACCACAACCAGAGCCCTATGTTCCACCGTTCTTTCACAGCTACGCATCACAGCCTTCTACATCCCATGCTTCCTACCTACCATGGTTCCTTCTTGGTTTCTACAATCACCACCACAATACTTCCAGGTTTATTACCAGCAGTCACCATCACCATCATAGTGGCCCTCCCCTTACTCGTTACCTTACACTCATCGCCAGCCCAGGAGAGTTATGACCCATTCCGGCCACCACAAAACTACGATTTTGAGTACGACCATCACCATCATTACTAGCCGACACCATTTATATCAACTGACGTGGATGAGAAAATGGATAAAATAGAAGATATGTCTCAAAAAATTAATGAAATATATGAGATGATGATCAAACAACTGGAAAAACAAAGGAATAATTCACGCTTTCAACACCCCCACACTCTTCGACAGGTTGACTCAGTGGCAAAATATTGGATCATATTACGAGATGTAAAGCTGATATTCGCTTAGAGTCCGAACAACAAACATCAACATATTCATAGCCGGGCTCACTAGCAATATTCAAGGGGAATTGAAGTAAGCTAGTACTCATTACACTACACTACACTTTACTTACCAGTTGGCTTTATCTGTTGAGCTATGCCAAAGTGGATATTTTGAAAACATTCAAAATACTCAAAATGACGAGCTAGACGATATCGGCCAATGTATTCCTACGGCTAGCACTACGCTTCAGTGGCTATACATTATTATGCAGATCTCCATTCCTTATTTTTTATCGGTCACAACCACTAGCAGTTTACTTGGTATATTTATTTTGGTGATTTGGACGACACCAACATTCATGAGTATCTGAGCATGCCAACCTTATGGACAATATTGTATTCGAGAGAGGTTGAATGTCATGTGGCAGGTGGAAAGGATTCGAGCTGCAGCAAGATACGGATCAAAGGTCGAGACCGAAGTTGCGTCTTGAATTAGATTTATGTAAGGTGTATTATTTGGAGAGGATCTAAATTTGTATTAGAAAAGAGTTTTATTTTAAGATCATATTAGGAGAATATTTAGGAGAATAAATAGTAGGAGTTTAAGAGGGGAAGCCTCTATATATATGCTATGTATATTCTTTATTTTGAATTATGAAAGAAGAATAGTTTCTTTTACTATTAGTTTGTAGAAGTAGGATAATTGTAGAGCCGCCACCAGGCTACCGTGTTATCTTCGCAGCCAACGGAAGCCGACCCGGTCGGTTCATAACATATAAGTTACTGTAATGTTTAATGCATGATAAATGACATGCAAAAGCTCCTCCAGCAATATGAATTCAAACAACCACTCATATAAAAGACATTTCAAGCCATTCATAATATGAAATTTTGTTGTATCATGAAGCAAAGAAGCAAATATTACCTGAACAAAGGAAAAAAAGCACTACTCAGGCTGTTAGTTAGGCTGACAGCAGCGTTGTCATTCGTGGCACTGCCAAGAAAATTGCAAATAAACCAAGCATAAAGGTAAACTGGACTGTCCAATGACCATTCTCAAAAGAAAAAGTAACGATAAGAAATGCTATAATCGTAATAGTAGCCTACTTTGTTTTCTCTCCAGAATATGCGTCTTGGAAAGGAGCAGGGATTGCATACAGTGCACAAGGTCGGTTGTAGCAGTATCTAATACCAAGTTTTCTTGGGGTTTTTGATGGACCATTTTCTGCTGTCCAACCAACAAAGACTAAATACTTGTCACAATTTGTTGGTGATGGTGGAGCCCAAACAACTTGGCCAACACTTAAAGATTTAGGTATTCCTTTAACAGCTCTTACTTCCCCACTGCAAGAAGATGGTATTATATAAGTTTGTTGGCCTATTGGGAAAGAAAATACATACATTTTCACTTGTAACAATTGAAAGTATTGTGTAATGACAAAGGACCTGTTAATGTTGACAACAAATAGTGATGGTTTTTTCTTCTTCGCATAAGTTTCACCCCAGTGCTCCTCCCACTCTCCTTGCCCTTTCCAGATACCAGCATCATTACCCGAAGCATCTACTCCCTTGTATCCAGAAACATCAAATGACGGCTTCATTGTATCTGGCTCTTCTGCAACGTAAGCAATCGAAGTTTCATCATGGTCCCATGAGATTCCCTCAAACCTACATTAAAAAGAAAAGAAAAAAGGAAGAAAAGAAAATCATAACCACAATTTCAAGAAAGCTGCACCAACAGAGCAAGTTCCATATGAAAAGTATAAACAAGGCAATAACAAAAGAAGCTAGCAAATAATAGAATCAACAATATGAAAAATATGGTTTACCATCCATCCGTATATACTGAGCCATGAGTGGACCGTGGAATATGTATTTCCTTTTCCAATAGACAGGACCCCCATATTTCAAGCTGTGTAGGAGATTCATTTTCTTTATTACGGACTACCAGAAGCTTAGAACCTGAAGGTGACGGAACAATTGCAGATGCTCCATCCATCTCAACAGGAAAGGGCGACCACTGGAAGTCAACAGAATCTCCATCTCTTCTCGTTATATGAGAGGATAGAACAAATGTTCTCTTTTTATTAGCTAAGAGATTTGGTTGACAAACAGAAAACATTGCTCTGGAACTGTTTGCTGCAAAAGAAAAAATAACAATGTGAACAAGTAACTTTAGGTGGCATGCAACAGCAACAATTATGACCTTCATGTAGCATAGAATATAAATAGTTATTGCAAGGTTGTTTCAGTCTTATGAAATCATGTATTTAAATACTACATATACATTTATTTTCTTAATAGCTATAATTTTTGGCTAACAAATGGAAAAATTACTCTGGAACTGTTTGCTACAGCTACAGAGACCCATTCTTAAAAAAGGTTGGATGCATGAAAATAATACCATATTTGATCATTAAACAGTAAAACAGAAAAATTTTGGCTAACAAATGGAAAAATTGCTCTGGAACTGTTTGCTGCAGCTACAAAGACCCATTCTTAAAAAAGGCTGGATGCATGAAAATAAAACCACATTTGATCATTAAACAGTAAAACCGAAAATAAAGCAAGCAATAAGATTACATTTCAAGATATTTTATATCCTTTCAACACCCTATTTTACATCAATTTTCCATCATGCTTTTTTAAAGTGCTGTGATTGCAAATTCAAAGCTAGAGTGCGTATCAACGTATTATATTTTCAAATACCGGTGCCTTGGGTTGGCAGTAATTTGGACGTCAGATTCACTTACAGTACTCCATACCTATCTTAGTGATTTCAGTGGCCAGAGGTGAAATGACCACCTTTCAGATGGCATTAAGTGATGGCCAAAATTCAATTAGGGGTAAAACTGATATTATGTAAGATTAAAACAATAAAAATAGATGATGCCACATATACTTGGATTATAATTCGAATTATTAGATCTTGTCGAAGTAGAAGATCGCACCATCACAAGACTTAAAAACCCATGCCTTGCTAATGCTGGGGATGTTGATAAATTCCTGGAGAAGTTTGGACTGAGAAGTATACTCCTCCGCAGTGGATTCATCTACTCCTAGTGGCATCTCCTTTGCAGAAATTTCCTTAGGCTCTTGCATAGCTGAAAGTTTACACAATCTCCACCTATAATTAAGAAAATTAGTACACAACAAGTAACGAAAAAAACGATAAAGTCAACAACTCTATAGTCAAACATAAATCAACATTCATGCTGTTTATATGTACTCACATACACATAATGGGAATTCATCATATTCAGCTCAGTCAGAAGAAGCATCTACTACCGTGCCTCAAGTGTAAACGAGTCAAGCTGCTCACGAGTAGCTCAAGCCTGAATTCGTTTAAGCTTGACTGGAGCTTGCACCTTATCGAGCTTGAGTTGAGTTTGAGCTTTGGACTGAGAGCTCGCCTTATTAATCAGTCAAGTCTCAGTAGCTTACTACTCGGCTCGGCAAGCTTGCGAGCCCATTTGAGTGGAGTTTGAGCTACATGTTCACTCGCATTCGAGACGAGATATAGACCAAGTTGAGCGTTAAATTGTAAATCGAGGTTAAGTCAAGCCTATTCTTTGTAAATTGAGCAGAGTCTCCAGTCTGGCACGAGGATGTCAGAGCTCAACTTTTGAAACCCGTCATCGTGGAGTTCGAGCTCGATGGCACTCAACTCGCTTAGTTTTCTATCCGTAACTGTCCTAATGCCAACACTAATGTGCACTTTCATAACAGATTTACGATGAATATACCATTGCTTAACAAGTAAATTGGACGTTAACAAATATTAGTAAAATAAACGATGATTAATTGACAAAGCATTCTAAAAAACAGACAATCGAAAAATAATCCAGAGAAAATAAAATCACAAACTGAAAGCCAAATAATCAAATCCTTGTTGCGTAACAGGGAATAATCAAATGCCACTTCACTCGGGCTTGATTAGTTGAATCAGGATATTGAAATTGAAATGATAAAAGATGAAGATAAGAATTACTTGGAGGCTCGAGTTGTTGGATCAAGATTATTAAACTTGCGAACAAGTGATAGAGGAGAAGCGTTGAAACAAAGCCGGCGGCAGTCAAGGGTGGAGTTGGGAAGTGAAGTCAGCAGCGAAACAACGGCCATTGCTTGATTTATCTTTTTTTTTTTAATAAACAAAAAGCTTTGGCAATATTTTTTGGATAATTGGTTTGTCTTTTAACCGAAAAAATGTGAATTGCAGGCACCATTCCCATTCATTTTGAATGGGTTTTTGATAGTATGAGTTTGATTTCCGAATAACATCTTGATAATGTGATGAATATTTTTTAAAAAGTTTTTTTGATTGAACCAAACATGTAAGTGGAATTATCATTTCACTAGCTATTTTCATTCCAACCTACCACCACGAGTTAATTGCTGAGATATTTTGTAACAAAATGTTAATAATATTGTCTAATCTCTCATTAAATAACAAGATAGTAGAATCATGGCCAAAATTTAGTAAATACTTCTCTACTATGCATCTTTGGGCATTCATGTTCCTATACTTATTTTGGTAACTTTCATATCCATTTACTATTAATTTGGGAACGCGATACCCCTGAAGAGGATTTAGATATTAATTACGCTGATGTGGCACCAATTAAGCATTATTTAATATTATTTAATTATTTTTTAATATAAATAGGGGTATTTTGGTAATTTTAATTATTAAATCTATTTTTCGACTACCCCCTCCCCACCGCCTGGTCGAGCCATGTGGCTCGGCCTACACTCTTCTCGAGCTATGTGGTTCAACATAATGTGAGTCATAATGACCACTACACCATTGCTATATTTAAAGAACAACAAAAAAAATATTAAAAAATATTTTAAAAAGCTTAATTAGTGCCATATCAGCGTAATTAAAATCTAAATCCTCTTCAGGAATATTGCGTTCCCAAATTAATAGTAAAAGGATATAAAAGTCACCAAAATAAGTATAGTGGTATGAGTGCCCAAAGATGTATAGTGTAGGGGCATTTACTAAATTTTAGCCTAGAATTATAATAAAAATGAGAAAACTAGTTTGTAATTAACTGGCGTAACCGTCTAAGTTAAATAATATAAATTTAAATATATTGATGACTAATTATTTAATTTAAAATAAGCACCATTTTTTAAGATAATAAGATAAGTCTATCCATAATTATTGTTCATAAAGTGCTAAATATAGTACCACATGTAACTCTTCTTGAACAAATACGAGTCCACGATTACTCTTTTAAGCTATTTTTGTCGTACATTTGTATTAAAACTAAGATGGGAGGCAACCAGTAATAACACCACATGAGCCACGATGCAATCAAGGTCAAAACATTACGCGGCATTTTTTTTTTGGGTAGGGGGGGGGGGGCTACAGCCCTTCATTTTTGTTGTTTATGAATCAGCCCCAAAAATGCATTTTTGCGCCTACGTGCGCCACGTGGCACATTTCAGTATTTTCGGGGGCTAATTCGTGAGCCCGTGATTTTAAGAGGGGCTGATATATAATTTTCTTTTCTTTTTGGTCTTTTTTCCTTGCCAATGATGTGGCTAAACTTGTGCTGGTTCAATCCCTAGAAACAATGCATTGGCATGTCAGCATTGGGTTGGGTCTCTGTATCATTCAGATGACAGTGAATATTAGAGGAACTTCACATAAAATAGCCATTTCCGAAAGAAAAGTTTAGGCCCATTATAAACCATAACATGACAAGCTAACTCAGAAAGGATTCAAGCCTAATAAAGAGAATCATCTCCTGATTCTTAAAAACTTGCTATCTTCTGCGCCTCTACGAATCCACAAATATAGTTAGAAAAATACAGAATTAGAGAAAAATACAGAATTAGAGGTCCATCAGGACAAAAGTATCGTCTAATACGGATACTTTAATAGCTAAGTCATGGATCCCAATCAGATTTCTATTAAAACTTCCTACAAATCCGACTCAATTATTAGGGACGGTTCAGTCCACTCCTGGAGAGTTCTTTACACATTCTATATTTTATAGTCTTCTCATTTTTATGGGACTATTTACTTTGAGTAAAAATTTAAAAAGTAAAAAAAAAAAAATAGTAAAGCAAACCTTTTTTTTAAGAAAAATAGAAAGTACTGAAAAAATAATATAAACTTTTATATTAATTTTTTATTATGAAGTTGGATGAAAGTAACATTTTTTATAATATAGAAATATAACTAGTTGAAAGTAATTAAATAAGATTTTTAAAATGTAATTGATAATTTAGAAAAATAATATTTTGTTACAATAATTAAATTAGTGAAATATTAATTATTAATAGGAATATTATTTCTATTTCTTAATTTTAAATAGGAACATAATTATTGTACTTTGGTTCCAATTTTATAATAATCTCGGTTTTGATGACCGTTTAGTAACCGTTTTAATTTTTGGGTTGAAGTGATGAATTTTTGAATTATAAAATAACTCAATAAATTTATTATTCTTTTTCTTGAATGTTTTTCTAAAAATATTTTATTATAAAATTATTAATGTAATAAAACGCTGATTATGTCGGCTCCTTCCCTTAGTTTAGTTTTGTACCTTTTCGTCAGGTTAACTAAAAGTTTTATAATGCTCTAGGCGTAAGTTTCGAAACTTACACCACATATATTAAAATTTATATTTAGATATATTTTTTGAAAAAATTTTTAACTATAAAATTGTTCTGAAAAATAAAATACATAAGTTTGTTATTCAAATTACTTTCATAAACTATATTAATATATGTAAAAAATAATACAAAATATAGTAGTGTAAAATTAGTTTATTTGTCTATAATTTATTATCGGTTTATTTGATCTAGTAGTTAATTTTTTTTAAAAAATAATTTATATTATAAAAATTTAATTTAATTTTTTAAATAATTTATAGTTAATTTTTTTTTAAAAAAATAAGTTTTAATGTAGGGGTTCTTGCAGATCAGCCCCCCGTTTCTGTCTATTGACTCCCTCAAAACGGAGGCAGATTTATTATTTTTTTTTGCAGATCAGCCCCCCCGAAAACGCGTTTCGGGGGACTAATCCGCGCACCTCCGAAATATGGGGGCTGATCTGCAATTATCCCGTGGTATCCGGAATATTATAAAATTTCCCAGGTTAACATCCACAGCCGACTCAATATCGTGTAATAAATGTTGTGCATCTCGAGAAACCCAGCAAAGACCCACGATCTAATACTTATTTGCGTGTAAAACGTGCAGATCTTAAAGATCAAAAATTTCATCGCCATTGTTGCAACACAAGCTTTTCGAGGTGCTTCGAGATCAGACATGGAGTCAGCAACAGCAGCATGCCGCTTAGCAATCTCTCCTACACCAGCAGTAACCAATTACTCCTCTTCATCATCATCTCTCTCTTCTACAAACTCGATCTTCTTTACTTCCTGCAATCAACCTCTTAAATCCGCCATCAGAATCAGCGGTAATTTGACTAAAACCAGTTTCGTTAGTGCCATAACAAGGAGGAGGAGAAATGGTGATTTTCGTTGTATGTTTGGTCTCGGAGTGCCGGAATTGGCGGTGATCGCCGGTGTGGCGGCGCTGGTTTTCGGCCCAAAGAAGATCCCTGATGTCGGTCGGTCCCTCGCTAAGACTGTCAAGAGCTTCCAGCAAGTAAGACTATGATCTATATCTTATTCCTTTTCCTTTTTTTGGTGTCTTTACTAGTTTTTGTAATATTTGTAGCTATTTTTTATTAGTTGTTTTTGGACTTTCTGTCATTATTCTCCTAACTTACTAATTTTTGTATATTGTTTACTAGTTATCCTAATTTTTATATATTGTTGTCACTAATTATTTTAGCTAGCTTTTGTAAATCAATATTCACAAGTTTGCTAGTTTTTGTACTGTATGCTTCTTTTGTAATTCCTATTTTTTGTAAGTTTAGCTAATTATTTTAGCTGAGACTTGAACTTGACGGAATGGTAAAGCCATGTCTACCGATGAAAAGGTCGTGTTTCGACGCGTGAAAATTACCTCCTGCAAAGCAGGATATGGTGGCATACGAATCGTCCACCCCTTTTTCCCAGAGTCTACGCCAATATGTGCATGAGCCTTCGTGGTGCTGGGTATCGTCATGTTTAGCTTTGACATGAATAGGCTCAAAAGCTTTAGGGAATTAGGCACCATCATCTTCTTGGTCCTAGCCCCCTAGGAAATCTACCTCATCATCTTCTCGCCAAATGTGTTCGAACTAAAGAACTAAAGCAAAATTTGGAAGTGGCTGGAAGCGGCATCAGGCACTTATGGGTAACTTAAACACTAAACAGCCCCTTAGAGTTGGTTTTGTTTGGTCAGCAAGTGATTGTACAGCTAGCTATAATTAACTTCTATGACTTTCCTCGCTAACCATTCTTGCGATATTTTTATTTTTATTTTTGTAGTTGAATTGAATGAATCTGTTTGAGGAGTTGAGTTTTTATTGTTAATTTCGCTGTGTTGAGCAACTTGAATGTATGAAGGACGTTGATTCTTCCTGGTCTTTTATTGAATTGGTTGGTTATGATATTTACTTATATTTCTTATGGGTTTTGTCCTCCTATTTTGTCTCTCACCATATTGCTCGGAGATGTCATATGGGCGCGGTTTTCCACCTATCTATATTCTATAAGTCCTACTAATTAGTTGGGTCTCACTATGCATGTTGGTGTCTGGTTCATCTTCTCTTCCCATTAAATTTCTATACTCTTGGTTATGGTTGCTATTTGACAAATTGTTCTCTTAGTTATTATTCTCTTATTTAAATAGGTTTGGGGCATTGAATAGGTAATGTGGCCTCTCTTAGTTAATTAACTAATCAAATCAGATTGTTAGAGGGATAATTGTTTCGTGCTTGCTATTTGATTGTAGGGAGATTGTCCTCTTATTTATATCATGAGTTAGTAACCCCCTACTGTATTGTGTCTGGTGTATATAACCTGGTGTATGCTGTTCTAATTAATCATATGAATTTGGTGCTCCATCTGTGCAATTCATCCAAATGCTTTCTTAGTCCAGGAATGAAATATACCTTCTGGCGTTCTTGATGTTCTTGGAAGTTCAACACCATTCAGCATACTTCATATTGTATTGAGTAATTTGCGTCCCAGATTCTGCATCTTCTATACTGTAGACCATTTAATAATAACTCTATTTCGAGGTTATTAGTTTTAGCAATCGGCTTATTGGCTTCATCATTAGCTTTATTTTTTATTTTTTAATTTTCCTTCCATATCCTCCCTCACTTAATGCATTCAGTGGTATGACTTGGTTAATGAAATTATATGTGTAATTGTATTGTTGACCAACATTATTTCTTTTCTCCTGTTTCCCCTGAAAGATACCGAGGTGGGAAATGCCTAACAATGTGTTGGAATTGCCTTAAATTGCCACTGAGATGGAAGAGGAGGATGAACCGCCCCCCAATTGTTAGATTTGGCTTAAATTTCCCTCAAAACTTAAGGCTGTTTGGTGCAAATACAATCTGAGTCGATCACTTTGTTTTTTAACTGATGGGTGTTTCATGACAATTATAGTTCGAGTTAATCTCATTCAACCATCATTCCAACCTGGGTTGTTCTATTTGCTTCAGCTAAAATTCTTACATGCACATCCCTACTTGTAATAACTTTTTTCCAACTGCTTTTCGTTCTTCACGTTTGATATATATTAGCTGGATCTTCTAAAGTTCTTTGTTCTTTATTTTTTATTCTTTCTTGTTCTTCTTCCTCTTCCTCCTTTTTTTCCCTTTTTTTTTTGGTGAGAAACACTGAGGTGGAAAGTTTATTTGAATTGTAGGCTGCCAAGGAGTTTGAAACAGAATTGAAGAAGGATCCTGGGGATGCTAACAACATACCAGCAGAAGCTGAAGAAACAAAAATTGAGAGCAAGGATGATCCGAAGGAGCTTGAAACGGCATCCAGTAAAAACGGAAGCGAATGATATGATCACAACACTTCAGTTTAGTATACTCTAATAATAGTATTTATCAATCTTTTATCTTATTGCAGATTAGTTCATGTGACTGTGAGCAAGCAGAAAGCATCATGTGATGCTTTTCCTTTTAGAGCATGAAGCGCATACTTTTGCAAACATCTTGGTCAAATAGTTTGTATGATGATCGTAGAGCAAGCCTTTGTTTTTAGCGGTGTCTAGGGGATAAGAACATATACATTCTTTAACACGTTTCTCAAATAGTTTATATCATGAACATTGTCAGTGTAGCATTTGTTGAGATCTTTGAGTTTAGCATAGTCGAGTACTTAGAATAACTACTGTTGTGTTTGAGTGTTTTATCTATGGTGTACCAGACCGTGCAATAATGTAAATTCTGTTGTTATAATACCTTGACTGTATCAGAAGATAGTGCTTGTAATGTGATGATCAAATCCGAAGGTACTGCGAACTTCAGCGAAAATTTTAGTTTTCCGTAGTTCTATTGGAATATGTTCTTTTTTCTTTTCTTTTTGATCTTTTTATCTTTTTCATGAAATGGATTTGCCTTTAGTTGTGTTACGTAGAGCTTGAGATCTCATGTTGAGGAATTTTTTGGTGGGTGACTGTTGTATAAGTGAGCATATTATGAACAAAATTTTTCGAAAAAGAACTTTCCGCATTGGTACAATAGTAGGTCCAAGGATTTATTGCCGTAGAATTTGTCTCAGAAGCATGCTTCTATTGAACAACGAACTGCCATAGAGAACTACGTGAAGTTCACTAAGATAACTGCCCTTTTGGGTCAAATTTTGGTACCCTCCCCAAGGCATTGCTTCAAGAAGAAACTTGATGACTGGTTTCATGACAATGATATATCCCAAACAGTAAATACTTGTTCGGACAGTTATTGGCAAGCATAAATTCCTACAACATAGTCGGCATGACATATTATTACGTTCTGCACGTGATAGAATCTGAGTTTAACTAAATTCAGGTTGGTTCGCATTGAAAACCTTTATTAAAGTTCATTTTTATAAAGATTTAGAAGATTAGAATGATTTAGTAGATAAAGTAGAATGTTAAATAGATGTTTAGATGAATTTGAAGATAAGATAAGAGATAAAAAATAGAAATAGATGTTTATGGCATGTGGCAACGGATAGTTGATGATGGAGCATCCGTAGCTTACTTGACATGAAAATTTAATACCCTGCGGTTGTATAATCTCTCATGTTCATGTAGACATTCTTTCTGCGGCATCCTAGATTTAAAAATTGGTATTCAATGTCCCTAATTATATAAGAAAAATATAATTATAACTGATGAATGAAAAAAGGAAAAAAAAAATCTCTGGCTAGATAAGGAAGAGGCAGGTGTAGCCAAATAGATCAAGTCAGTAGATTGTAATCCATCATACGCGTTTCAATTTTCATCGTCCATCATATTATTTTAAATTTCAAAAAATTAAATTTGAGAAGGTTCATATCGTCCTAATGTCCAGAAAGTGGCCCATGTCACAGGCTACAAAAATAAAACAAGAAGTTATGAGAGAAAGTTTTACAGCCATCTGATCAATATCCAACGGTAAACAGATCACCATCCGGACATCATGTCCCCTGTGGTAGACTCACACTTCTCCAACGTCCTTAACGACCATCCAGAGATGGATGAGATGAACAAAAACAAGTGAAGCAGAAGAAGAGCGACAAGCCAACAAAACAGAGCGCAGCAATGAGGATAATCACTTCTCCTCTCCCAGCTCCGGCGATCTCTACTCTGCCTCCGTCCTCCGGCGAGCTTCTGGCGCGAGGTGGTAGGGTAGGAGTTCCGCCGCAAGATCGCCTGAGCTTCCAGCGCCGTATTTTGCTGAAGAGGTTGAATGCTGGGCTGACAGAGATCGAACCTGATCTCGAAGAAGATCCCCGAGATCCATGGAGAACCAACGGCGTTGATGATGTAATCCCTTCTTTCCATCATTGACTGAATGATTAGGTTTTTATGTCCTCCCATGGCCACTCCTACAATCAATACGCCATCTATTAACCCATTTCTCTAGGGCGTTAATAATTTAATCTCACTCAAAGTCACTTAGTCGCGGAAACATTTTCAATTTGCAATCACTTTTTTATTGGTATTAATATAGGAATCATGCTTCAAACACATTCAGATTAAACTGTGCTGACTCGAGGCTTTTTTATTGGGTAGTGTTTGAGATCATGGATCTACGCACGGATTTGCGCACGGAAACGGTGGAAAATACGTTTCCGGTAACTGTGAAACACGTTTTCCACCAGTTCCGTGCACAAATCCGTGCGCTGATCCGTGATCTTAAGCATTTTCCTTATTTATTTAGTAAGATGGCGTTAAGATTTGTATGATTAGATAGGTGAAGAGTGGTTTGACACCTGAATGTAAAAAATATTAGCTGATTCCTAGTAACATATTGATATTAATAGTAAATCTAATGATCTAAGGACATGTTCAGTTGGGAGAGAAATTTAGGAAGAGTTGTAACTGCTTACTCCAATTCCTGTTCCTTAGGCCATCCAGATTCCCATCTTGATACTCTTTGTTTACTAGTTCATATTTATATAGCCATGAACAATACCATTTTCCATGGTATTGGTGTTAATGAGATTAATCTTTTCTCAAAAGACAATAATCCACACGGGATTATCTATTACTAGTTCAGATCGAATATGGTTTTGCTTGTCTCAAATTCTCAAGAGTTGATTTTATTCTGGATGATTTCTTATGACAATGACAGCCATATAGTTTATTGGATAATTGAAGAGTTCGCAGTGATCTCTTTTTTTCTTGCAGGATAATTTTGTTTATGGAGAGTATGATGGGCACCACACTTACCATGAAAAACCCTATACAGGTAGTTTCATTTATCTTGATCACCTCATCTTGTTTGTTTCTTCGTATGAATTTGGCTCTCTTCTCATTCCCTTCGTAAGAACTATTTTATACCATAAATGTTTTGAAACCAAAGTCCTAAATAACATTGCAGAACATCAGTTTGAAATTGCTGATCAAGTAAATGTGGAACTACTAGAAAATTCACTCACCCTTGATCATCTCTTCATCTTTTTTCTACCACTGAATTTGGAATTTCTTTTTTTTTTTTTTTACGAATATTTTGCTTCAATTTGAAATATGAAGCTCTGAATCACCACACTGAAAGCTGTTACACTATCAAATTAAATTTCTGATCAAGTAAAAGTAGAACTATTAGATGAAGGTTCACTCTCAGTTAGCAATCTCACACTGGATTTGTTATGTATTTGATGTTTAAGTTTCTAAGTTTCTGACAAAGCTTGGGAGATGATTTGACTTCTATTCCTCGTATAATAGTAGTGTTTGCATATGTGACAAGTGCATTCGACATAAATTAGACCAGATACCAAAGAAGTTATTATTAAACTTTTTCTAATATACTGTTTATTCTGATTTCTGGAACCCTTGGCCTATATTTTAGGAACATTCTGGGAAGATGTCAAGGCCGAGTATGATGCTGCCGAGCCCCCTACTGGATTTCAAGGTTGAACACATTTTTGTTGATATCGTACTTGTTTAATCTCAACATTTCCAATAATTTAGTTGATTTTTTGCAGGGCTGATATCTTGGTTGTTCCTTCCTGCTGTAGTTGCTGGTTTGGCTTACAATGTACCTGTAAGAGAAGTTCTCCAAATTCTACTTTGTCTCAAACATATCATACATATGAAGGGCAGCCTTAGCAAATAGATTCATATTCTTTACAAAAAAGAAGGATTAACTTTTTATTTTTTCAATCTTTGATTGTTTGCTGAGCCTTTATTTTCTTTTTTTGGTTTTTTTCCTCTTAAAACAAACGAAGAATTTAAAGTTTGCTTAAATTGTCAGTTATTCTCCATGTAATTACATCCTAAGGGTCTGTCCTAGTTCCTCATTTTACCAAGAGGGTGCAAACTTTTTTTTTGTTGTTAAGAAAACTAGGCGGAACTTATTTGACAAACACCAGATTATTTCACTAAACTTATTTTTATAACCACAGTCTTTGGATCATAGTCAGGGAGTAAAATCCCATACATTTGTCATCTCACGACACGCAATTGAATGTTTGAGTACAAGCGCATGCCAACCACACCTTTTATAATATTTTTCTGAAAACTTAGAAAAATTCATATCCCGCATTACAGCGAACAGAATTCGAACTTATAATTAATGGTTCATGAGACTTCATCCCACAAGTTACGCTACCCTGCCAGGTGCGGAGAGTGCAGACTTTATATAATTCATCAAGTGTCTTTGGTTATGCTGCTTGGAATCTTCTCTAAAGAACAGGACTGATTTTTACTTTTACTTTTACTTTTTTTCTTTTTTCTTTTTTTTCTTTTTTTTGGTCAGGGGGAGTATTTGTACATAGGAGCTGCAGCCTTTGTTGTGATATTCTGTGGAATTGAGATGGGAAAACCGGACAAACCACACAATTTTGAGCCGCAGATCTACAACATGGAGAGGGGAGCTCGTGATAAACTGATAGCAGACTACAACACTATGGATATCTGGGACTTCAACGAGAAGTATGGTGAGCTCTGGGATTTCACTATTAAGAGGGATAACATCATCAAATCATAGCATGTCACTAGGAAATTCTTTAAGGAGCTTTATTTCAATGTAATAAATAGTTGTTCAAAGAAAATGAGAAAAAAAAAGGGGAAGTTACTGTTTTTAGGCTATCTCTGCAGGTCATCATGCTTTATATGATTCTTCCTTTCTCAAGAAAGGGCATCGATGCACTTCCCTTCTCCATTTGCAAATATCTTTGGAAGACTGCATATCATCCCATCTCTTAAAAAGGTTGTTTACGAATAAACTCTTCATTTACAATTCATTATCTTCGACATTCTAAAATACCTATTTAGAAGCAGCTTGAAAAAAAAATTGAATATAAAAGTCGTAAAACACATCAAAATATATTTTTCTTGTATTCAATGTACTTTTTAAAAAAAAGTACTTTAAATATATATTTTGAAACTCTGAAATCTTAATGGGTTAGTTGATTAATTTTTAAATCTACTAAGACTTTCAAGTCTTAGAACACCTATTTTTAAAAAAAAAATGAATTCAAAAGGTGTAAATCTAAATATATTTGCTTTTATATCCAAAGCTTATCTATAAATAATTATATAGTAATCACAATACTTTTGGCATAAATTATGAGACATAGATTGATTTATAATAAATTTAAAATTACAGGCTGATTTGGATTTTTTTTTTTTTTTTTGTGTACTTAAGTGATTGTATTACTCAAAACTTTAAAATTACAAATTGCTCAAAGAACAAAAACAAATAAAATTACATTTCCGGATCAAGCTAATAGCATAGCAGATCAATACCTCAAATACAAGCTAAGATGAACAACTCAAAACTCTCAAGATTTTCCCTATAAATTACTAACATAATAGAACTGGTGAGGGATTACGTTACGGCCGTAGCCTTATTAAAAAGTTCATCACAGCAAAAGGAAGTAAGTCATTAAAACTTACAAAATAAATCAAAATTTTAGTCCAAAATTAAAAGCACATTCGCTGAAAAAAAATGCAGAAACAGAATATGAAACTTAATTGCCAGAAAAGTTGCAACTCGCAATCAGAAATATCACTTAATATCCAATTCCTTGTCAGCCGGTCTTTTTTATAACATTGATATTACCGTCGTAACCCGTATCCGGCCTATCTTAGAAAGAGACTACTCTGGGACTGATTTTCATACTAAGCCATACGTCGCACTTGAGAGGGCGCATGTGCCTATACCTGCTAGCTTTATTCATAACGGTAGATTAGGGAATCAAATCCAGAATAGAAAGAGACTATTCTTTGCTTGTAACTAGAACAGAAATGATTGGAAGAGGCTAAAAAGATGTCTCTTCTGCCATGTGCCTGCACCTCCTGAATAGTGTGTTAGTTTCATAGGGAATATAATGACTATTAAGGTGTACAATACCAAGAGATAGTTTTTTTTTTTTTAAATAAAAAAAAGGGTAGTGTCTGGCTTTTCTGCATTTTTTGATAAGGAACTTAACTTAGCTATATCTATTATTAAAATCATTTCTATTCATCAGGATCATTAAGAGTTATGATATAATCAGAACCATACACATCTTGATACCTGCATCTCCTGACACCTTTTCTTTTTATCAAAGGGGGTTCCTCATGTCCCAAACCAAAGTGTTTGTTTATAGGGAATAGAACGACATACAATAGAAAGAGAAGGTTTTTTTAGTAGTGTCCGGCTTTTTTGTAGGATTTTGGTTGGGATCTTAGCTTAGCTATATTTAGTATTAGAGCTCTCCGTTTCATCAGGGCAATCAGATTTTTTGATATAATCAAAATCATATACTACTACATGAGAATATCTGAATATGTGTGTACACATCTTCATACACTGTATATTACTATGATTATATTGGTGCACACAATGCATCAGAATTTGCATGATACATAGTATATCGAATTTGTATGGTATATATTTCGATATAAGACCTATATTTTTTATTGCATCATGGTCCCTGAACAAATGGCATATGTTATTTTTATTAACTAAAGCAGCAGGCTTTGGCATACACATAAGTATTTTCATTGTACTTGTTAGGCTGCCTTTCTTTTTCATTTGCTTATGTTAATAATAAAATGGCATGCAACAATCAATCACACATGAAAAAAAGCCCACAAAGTTGTATCTTTTTTTTTTTTTTTTTTTTTTGTGATAATGAGGCGAAACCTCTCCCCGGGTCTATGCTAACTCGCGGACCAAGGTTTTCTACGAGCATCTATAGGATTATTCTGGACCCAGGTGCCCGCAGGAGAGTAAGACCCCGACCTGACGTCCGCCCCGGATCAGACATGAAGTACTGGGAGTTACCCAGCCACCAGCTTCCCGCAGCCGTTGTAAACACGCGACCGCGGCACATCCCCATTACAGGCACCCGCAGGGCTCGAACCCGGACGCTCGCTTCCTGAGGTAAGCGCTCCGGTCGAGTGACCTGCGGGCGGGAGGCCACATAGTTGTATCTTATCTTGAAGGAGCTGCTAATTCCATTAACTAAATGTATCAAGTACATTCCTAAGTATTTGCACCTGTACTTATTAGGTTATCTTTCATTTTCATTTTCATTTCCTTTTTTTTTTCTTTTTTTTGTTGGCAACCGACTTTGATTTTCATTATATATCTCGATCGAAACGGAGCACGTTAAGATAAAGTCTCTCACAGCTAGATGTTCTGGGATTTGAACTCTTGACATATTATTCATTCTCTTTTTTTTAAAAATAATAGAATAATATGCAATAATCAATCACACATGAAAAAAAAAAAGACATACAGGGAGGATTCTCAAGCATTATTGTGCCTTTTCTTGGAGGAGCAGCTAATCCCTTAAACTAAATGTACCAAATATATTATTTAACTTGTCATTATCTACAATTGGATGTGGTACCAAATTTAGTGATCCTAGGGTTCTATCTCTAAAACTAATCTGTTGATCTCTAAAACAGAATCTGAATTTCACCACCAATA
Organism: Xerophyta viscosa; assembly: GCA_002076135.1. Classification (NCBI taxonomy): domain Eukaryota; kingdom Viridiplantae; phylum Streptophyta; class Magnoliopsida; order Pandanales; family Velloziaceae; genus Xerophyta; species Xerophyta viscosa. The sequence continues at coordinate 1,632,489 of MJHO01000011.1, forward strand.
TAACATGGTATGTACAAACATTTGTCTTTTTAAATTCACTTTCATCTGAGTCAGAACATGCATTAACCTCCAATTTAATGTTGAATCTGCATCATCTCAACAACTTCTACCTGCCTTATACCAAACCACTTATGTTTTCTTTGAAATGTCCACGAGAGTCCCACCTAAGGACACCTGTTTCTCATATATAAATATATAAAGAAGTATTTATGTTTTTACACTTTTTGATAATTTAAAATTATAAAAACATATTTCTCTAATTCAGAATAATATTTTTTTATCTTTTTGACGTATGAAATAATAAAACTATCATTGCTAAGTTAACCGTCATCATCTTTCATTAAAAAAATTATTTTATCATTTTAAAAATAAATAGATAAAAATATTATTTTAATTTAAAAAATAAATATACAATTTTAAACTTTAATGGATATAAACATGTAAATGTCCAATATATGATAATAATTTCATATGTCAATTGATTCGAATTTGAAATAAGCTGTACTGTAATTAGTAACGTGTCACCTACATTGACAATGAGGTCTATTATGGCCATTATGCAATCAAACGTCACTCAGAGACCTTCTGCACTAATCCCTGCATCATTACAAGACCTTGATGGAATTTATTTAATTATTTTTTAAATAATAAAAATTTTGTAGTATAAATAACAAAGTTTTGTCTGCTTTAATAGGGAACATCTCAAGCAGCTATTTTTCTAGAAGAATTGTTATGTAAGTTCATTCCAATCTCCAACGAAATATGTTTAGACAATACATGCATCTGCTAATCAGGTTTGCTTGGATTCTCAAGTAAAATCAGTCTGATTGTCTTGTTTTTCAATGTTTTTTTTTGTGAAATTATCGCGTTAGAATCCTGTGATACGAGCATACGTTTCCGTACGTATCTCAAATTCGCGAAAAATCTACACGTCCAGTTCTGATCGACGTTGCGTAATCCAAATATAGATCTTTTATAAACGGAGACTTCTGTCATAGTATATAATTCTACGGGAGATTTTACTCACGCGATTTCGAATCAGATGGTGACGCTTTATGAGGCAATCTTATTTTTCAATGTTAATTGCTATTATCAGCTAATTGTTTTTCACTTTTTCTTTTTGCACAATTATTCTTTCCCTATTCATTTTGATTTTTTTAAGGTTTTGTTGCCTAAGTTGTTTACCTATCTTGAAACCTCCTTTTGGCTATCTAGATAAGCTGAAGTTATATTTTCATATCAGCAGATTCAAGAACATATCTTTCCGTTCTTAGGAAGGAAGTGCAGATTGATTGGTTTTGGTGCTCTGTTACATTATATTTCATCCTTTTCCATCACCAAGGTAATGACCATAACCGTGAGCATTTGAGCATGTTCATTTTTTGATGCTTGGAAATATATATTTTATCTGTTATGTTGCCAATTTCTCTGCTTGCCTTTAACCCAATATAAACTGGTACATAAGATTTTTGTTCAAAACTTTATCAAATATTGATTTGTTAGAGGCTCTTGACCTTTTCTATGAATTATTCTGATATTTTCGTGATGAGACTAGCATTCTTGTTCGAGTTTCTTCATGAACTTGTATGATTGATTCCTTGAAACTGTCTTTGAGAGATGGGACTAATTTCAATTTGATTTTCGATTTTTCAATCATCATGACATTTCAGTTTGCAGAAAGACCTATTACCGTAATAGCCTTCTTATAATTAGAAACATACGCGCTCAATCCCGATATCTACCAAATATTCTCGTGGACTGTGTGGTTCTGATTGTACGAGAGTCTTGATAGCTATGATAAATAGCAATGTTTTTTTTAGTTTATCTCCATTTCCTCATGGATTTAAATTTACAGAACATGTATTCATTACCTTCACTGATCTGTTCACTTTTTAATGTTCATCTGTACATCATGTCGATATAATTATCTATATATTCCATAAATTTCATCCATTTATGTTCTAAATCCAGTTCGTATCGTAAGAGACGGTGCAATTTTGGTGGAGTTGGAAACGAACAGCATCAGAATGGAGATTCTGAAGGTTTCAGGATCAGATGTTTGGAATTATAGAGCTTGTAAACTGCAGGGCCGAATGGGAGATCCAGATAGCAGGCCGGATATCAAGGATCCTATTTGAACAAGGCCTCCGATTTGCACGTGCCCATCGATTGCTCCTTTTCATATCATACTCCATATTTTCATTAATATTTTCCAAAATTTTCATCTTGTTTTTTCTTTATACTACCTTTTTTATTATCCTTCTTCCAAAGTTGCTTGAGAGAGTGAGAGAATATTCAAGTACAGTATGTTTTATTCATATGTATTACATGATGCAAGTTTATTTTCAAATCCCGGTGTTTTATCCGCCTAAGATTCTGCATCAATTGTTCTCGATCTGAGTTTACTCCTAAGATTCTGCATCATATGTTTTATCCCGGATTTTTGAGCTTCGTCCATCTACTGCGACATCCGTTCATCCCTGATAAAATGTTATTTAAACAAATATGTATATTAGTAAGAGTGTTTATTTATATGCAACATAAGAGATATGCCTTTATGTTGGCATATATGGATATTTGTATCTTATGTGTATATGAAGCTTCAAGCTTCTGTACATGATTCTGGTGTTTGTGGTGCTGGTGTTTGTTTTATATTGTGAGGTGAATTATTTGAAGAAACATTTATACATCCAGGAAGAATTATTTTGTTTTACGATTACTTTTGTTCCATTTAATTTAAGTGTTTAAAAGCATAATTATATTCTTCTTCTTTTTTTTCTTTTAATTAGTGCAGAGAAATTCTGCCATTTCCGGCCTAATTTTATGCGATCCCCATAAAATTAGGACTAAAGTTTGTAAAATATAATCTCTTCATATTAAATTTTCTTACATAATTATAAAGTTTTATTTAAACTTGTAAAATTTTATCCTTGGCAAAAAAAATACATTACGTTATGTTATATGTATTTCAAAACTAAATTATTTTATTTTCTGATATTTTTATTATTTAAAATTCTTTTCTAACATTTTAACTAGGTATCTCTATTACGTTCTTTGTAGAACTAAAGTTTTAAGAGACAAGTTTTTTTTTTTCATATACACTTGCTGTAGTCCATAAAATATAGTATTAAAAAGCAATTGAAAATATTTCAATTTCGATTAATAATTCAACCTTATTTATGTAAATACAAAATTTTTATCAATATAACTCAGCATATATACATCAAAATAAAAAACATATTTAATTAATTAATCATGTAAGTTACTAAAAAGAAAAGTTTGCCACAGTGATGTAATTTCTAATCGCTCCATAATCTAATAAATTTAACCTCTCTACTTTTAAAATTTTCGATCCATGGTTCTGTTAACCATCTCCAAACACCTCCGTCGTAAATTCTACCGCCTTCCTCTTTCAATCACGGAGAATTTCTACTTCCCATATTCCTCACCTCCAGATATCGAAAAGATGAAGTCCAAAATTTGGGATCCAACAGTTTCCCTGAATCTAAACCATCCCCTGCTCGTTACTCTCGAGAAAAATTGCAATAACGATGAAACTTTTGATCAGATTTTAGCTCAGATGTTCAGACTTAATCTAACATCTAGTACATTCACAATGAGCAGACTGATTAATTTCTGTGCAAACTCTAGAAATCCAGATAATTTAGGTAAAGCAACATTGTTGTTTGAGCATTTTACACCGAAGCCTAATTTGTTCGTTTACAATACGATGATCAGTGTGTTGTCTTGCTCATTGTATCTATGTATTCGGCTTTACAGTTCGATGATTCGGTCTTTCGTTTTTCCTGATGAACAGACATTTATTCGTCTTTTGAAATCTTGCGCGTTAGTGTTGGTTGGATTGAACCTCCATGCACATATTATTGTAAGCGGTTTTAGTTTGAATTCGTATGTGCAGAACAGTTTAATCAAAATGTACTCGGAATTTGGGAAAATTAATCGCGCCAGGGAGGTGTTTGATCAAATGTTGGACAGAGATTCTTTCTCTTATAACATTATGATATCTGGATATGCAAGAAATGGTTGTATCTCAGAGGCATTTGAAATGTTTAAGGATATGGCGTTAGCATCTGGCTTTGAATCCGATAAGTTCACTGTTGTCTCTCTTCTGTTGTGTTGCGGACGAACAAAAAGTTTGTCTGTGGGCAAATCTGTTCATGGATGGATTATCCGAAGGATTTCTTACTCTGATTCGAGACCAGTGTTACGTAACGCACTTCTTGATATGTACACTAAGTGTGAGGAAATGGAGATTGCTTTGAGAGTTTTCACGGGATTTGGTGAAAATGATGCAGTTTCGTGGAATATATTGATTTCAGGTTTTGCTAACCTTGGGGAACTAGATACCGCAAGAAGTCTGTTTGAGAAATCCACATGCAAGGATTTGATATCATGGAATTCTTTGCTTGCAGGGTATGCTCGAAAAGGAGATCACGAAAAGGCAATAGAAGTGTTCCGTGAGATGATCGGTGAGAATCTTTTACCAGATAAAGTAACATTTGCTAGTTTGACTAATGTTGTTGAAGAAATGGGAATTTTGGAATATGGGAGATCGATACATGGTTGGCTGGTAAAAGCTTACGGAATTTGTGATGCTTTTCTTGGATCAGCATTGATAAACATGTACTCTAAGTGTGGTAGCGTTCATAAAGCTTTTATTATTTTTGATATGGTCACTAATAAGGATTTACCCTTGTGGACATCGATGATTAATGGCCTTGCCTTCCATGGCTATGGAAAAAAGGCTATTCAATTGTTCTTTGATATGCAGGAAAATGGTACGATGCCGAACCATGTAGCTTTCCTTGCTGTTCTTACTGCTTGTGCTCATGCTGGATTGGTGGATGAAGGTTATAAGATTTTTAAAGACATGAAGCTAATATATTGTGTCGAGCCAGGAATCGAACACTATGGATGTCTGGTTGATCTACTTGCTCGATCGGGGAGGATAGATGAGGCTAAGACTGTGATTGAAACAATGCCTATGGATCCGTCTCCATCTATATGGGGATCAATCTTAAATGCTTGTAAAGTTCATGGCAACTTGGAAATAGCAGAGACCGCTGTAGAAGAACTTTTGAAGATGCATCCCCGGGAGGAAGGTGGTTATGTACTACTATCTAATGTCTATGCTTCTAGTGAAAGATGGAGTTGTTCTGATAGTATTAGAGGAAAAATGGACAGGAGAGGTGTAAAAAAGATAGCAGGATGCAGCAGTGTGATTATTGATGGAATTCCGCATGATTTTTATTCTTCAGATAAAAGACATCACAGCTGGTTTGAAATTTATATTGTGTTGTCCGACTTGCATAGACAGATGCAAATCAGGTAATAAGCTATCGCCTGACTAAAAGTCAATAATATGGTGAGTAATCTGTTTACTAGCCACTGCTCTTATTAAAAATTAAAAATTGGTTTATTATTATCCATTGCAGGGTGCAAACTTAGAAAGTTCAAGAGCTATTGTTCAGATGAGTTTATCTACACAAGTTGACAGCAAGTCAGTAACACGCTTTTGCTTTATTTCTCTTTATCTGAAAACATGTAGATAATATCAGCACCCAGATTGTGGTGGCTAAGACAATCTCCTACAAGGGAGAGTACCTGCATTCAATTCCCGGAAGGGGAATTCCAATGGTTGAAAAAAAGAGAAAAGATTGTAGATGATAAATTATCAATGTAGTTGCAGCGATTTAGCAAAACCATTTTTTGGAAAGTTCCAAATTGCACATGCCAAAAGTCATCTCTACATTTGAGCTGCCTTCCGATATCGCTATATGTAGTGTGGTAAAGAATGTTGGGTGGTTTTCTTATATCACTTCTTCGGTCTCTGTTTCAGCTGTGGGCTGCAGACAACACTTCCGAATGGAAATTTGGTTCGTTGCAGAGGTATTTCCCCATCTTATTTTACTATAGTCATGTCCTTCCCATACCAAATTGGAATACCTTCTTGTTGTTGAACGTTACCTGTTTCGTCCTGTTTTCAAATTACTTGCACATAAACTGCTCGTGAAATCCCCAGTTGAAGTGTTTAGCTTTTTGTTCTGTAATTTTATGTGGAATATGAATTTCTGTGGCCATTTACAAGAAAAAAAAGTGATTTCAAACTACTTGAAGATTGATCGACAGACGAATCAAGAATATATAGATTCTCGTACATTTTTACATAAAGTTTAAAAAAGTGCACCATAAGTCCCCAAACCCTTATGTTATGCCAGCACCCTAAACTTAGTAATTGTTAATTTATGTACCAAACTTGCTACTGGGCTTCAGTAGTGTGACACTTTTGATTTTATTGTTATTAGTATCATTTTTTTTCTATACTTTCTCATCTAGCATTTGTTTTCACTCAATGACAATGTTAGACAATAACATTGAGCTCATTTTATTTTGATTATCTCAATTTTGTCAGGGTTGGGTTTAATGAAAGTTTGTATCCTAAATAACTTTTCTAAAAAGATAAAAGGCAAAGTTAGGTTCGTAACGCCATCTCAATACCAACCGACTAAAAGTAGGAGCAAGTAATGAGAGAAAAACTTTTGATGTATCATCTGTCTTTCTAATTACCTTTCTGTTGTACTCATTTATACATGCCTGCGTTTTTTTAATTCCTTCTCTCTTCTCCCTCTGGTAGTATCCTCGATCTCCCCTAGACATACATATCTTCTGAACTAAATTGACCAATCTCATGTGACTGCTAAAGTTAAAAGTTGCCTGCTCTAGCTCTAACTAAGATTTTCGAACTGTTTCTGGTCTGGCATCTCACAGTATTTGTGCTTGATCTTCTCCAGGATGTCGTTAACTTGAGCAAGATATGGACGAAAGTTGATACGGTTGCTGCAACAATTTTATGGAAATTTTGTAACTCTTCCACCAACTGGTAAGGCCACTGGGATGTACATCTAATACATCTATTGGTTCTTGCACCCTATCCCGATAAGCCCATTCCTTGCCTATCCGTTGGTTAAAACCATAGAGTACCATACCAAAGGAGTAGACATATGGTCTTGTTAAAAGCTTGCCGAACGAAAGAAGACGGGTTCGAGATAAGGGAAACTGCCTTTAATACCAGTTGCATGGTGGATTACGGATGTTTTGGTGGTAGACATAGAAATAACTTAACAAGTCTACAATTGCCAAAATCTTTTCTTCATCCAGGTGTATATTATCCAGTTTGAGATCGCCGTGAACCGCATCAGTCTCAGGTTTTATGGAGAAAAGCTAGCAAAGAACAGATCTCATAGAAATATGGATATGGCATTCCCTTTTGAACAAGGCATTGTCTAAATTTCATCATGGCATGAACTCATATACAAGAGTGAACTCCAGCGCATGTTCGCAATAACCCAACAACGTTTGGATGTTTCAGCCTACCTAACACATCAATCGGCAGGTGTAAGAAAGCTATGGTACATGATATTTACCGTACTAGTAACTTCATTTGCTAAAAAATCATATAATCTTAGATTGTGTTTTTTTTTGGGGTATATAAGCATTGAGATTGTTACTATTATTTATTGTTGTTTTCTAACAAATTATAATATATTCAACATTACTGAGGATGCTTAAAGGTATGTAGATGAAAGCGATTAGGATGTTTTAAATTCTTTTTTTTTTTTTTTGAGATTATCGTGGTGGAATCCGTAATGCGAGCGCATGCCTCCGTAGGGACTTCAAACTCGAGGAAAACTCTCATGTCCAGCATCGACCGACGCTCTGGAATCCGAATACATACTTTCTATGAACGGTGCTCCTGTCACGGGCTACAAAGAATTTTTCTTCGGAAGGAGATTAAATCACACGCGGCCTCGAACCTGGGTGGTGACGCTTCCTAACGCACCTCCCAACCGGTCGAGCTAGCCACACTTGGCAAGAATGTTTTCAATTTTATAAACAATAAGAAATTGATCACTGTTATTAGAAGAAAGACAACAATCCGAAGGGATAGTCTTGATGTATAAACCAATTAAAAGCAAGAACAATGGTCCTTAATAACCCACAATATTCGTTTAATAGCTAAAGCATAATAAACTCAACCAAGAATGGTGCTCAACCCGTTCTACCATCGCTCATATCATATCTAACAGTAAATCTGCCATTTGCAACGTTGAGACCTTTTGCTTGAGTGTTGATCGGGTACAAGATTGTACCAAATAAATATATTTGATATATTTTTAAAATTTTTAAATATTAAAATTATAAATCTATCACTATTTAATTTTTTTAAACTATTCTAATATATATATATATATATATCTATATATTTATTACAGTCGACTGTACTATAATACCGTACGGATCAAAATTATTGCTTGAAAGCTTCCACCGTTTAAACACCACTGCCCGGAGACAATAGACATTAGAATATAATTTAAGGAGCTTATTTAACGCAGGAACATATGCTGCAGGTTATGTCTAATTAAGACATTGTTCTTTAGTTATTTGGTTACTAAGATTCTCGGTCGGACAGAATCCTCCGTTCCCATTTCCTGCCTCACGATACTTTTCAACATTCTAAAAATATTTATATATTTGTCCAAAAAAAAAAAAATCAACATAAAAATTTATAAATTTTTGATAAACTTTTATAATTTTTATATAAATAATTTTTTTTAATTAAATGTTATGAGGCTTTAAAAAATTACTGGATTTAAAAATAATTTATAAAATTCATTAAAATGTTAAGACTTTAAACTTCACAGCATTTATAAAGATGTTTTTAAAAATATTTTTAATATAAAAATTATAAATTTTATTAAAATTATAAATATGTAAATATTTTTTTTAGATATTGTGATTGAAAATGGAGCACGAAACGAGGCAGAGGATGCGAGTTCTTCTTGGTCGTGGTTATAAAACTAAAACAGTTAGCACTAGAACGCTGTTTCGGAGACAAATGTAGGTCTCTTGCTTCGGTCGCCCTTTTATCAGACTATATATATATATATATATATATATATATATATATATATATATATATATATATATATATATATATGCAAAACTCAACCTCCCGAGATGACTGTTAGGAAATGAAGAGTGGAGATCAGGGATTCAGGAAGCGACTAAGGAGTTTCACAAACTATTACTGATAACGTGAGCTATTTTGCAAGGCCAAAAAAAAAAACAAATTAAAAAAAAAAGAAAAAACTAGCACGGGTCTAGCCTGAGCGTCCTTCGACCTCAAATTTTGAAATGAAAAGTATTTTTTGAAAAATAATAAATAATAATTTAGTTATAAAAATGACAAAAAAATGTTGAATGAATCGCAAAATTGTAGTTCAAAATGGATGCATAGTAAAGTATACTTTAAACTACAATATAAAGACTCGTTAGATAGATTTTTATTTTTGAAAAAAATAATTGTAAACTATAATTGAATTTACAATTTCATTATTCATCTTTTTTTCGAAAAAGAATTAAAATCAAGGTAGCAGGATCCCGGGCATGTTGAATATCACCGTTCATCAGCTTCCACCGTCCTCCTAGTGCCCATCCCAAGAGGTCACACATATCCACACCATTAGATGGTGGCAGCAACATAAATTACCAGAATAATGGTAACATAAATAGTCCAAATATTGCAATAATAATAATAATCTTTATAAAAAGTAAATGACACATTACCGATAGACTGGAGCCATTTTTACCGATGGTTTTGCCGACAAAATTCAATAAAACTCAATTGGTATTTTCAATTTATCTTCTACTTCCTATTTGTTCTGCCCCACCAAATATTTATAGTTATATGTACTCTTCTCTTTTTATTAGTACTGGAAAAAGGTAAATCAGAGTAAGATAAAATAGGAAAAAATATTATTTGTCGCCTGTGGAAATAATGACGAAGTTAGTATGAGACAGTTATTTCCTTTGGACCACGTAATCGTACATTGTCTTGAGATTTTTTTTTAGCGATACCCTTCCTACAAATTCAACAAAAATTTACTAATTTTTATTATTTAAAAAATAAAAAATATTTCTTTAAAAAAAATCAATATAAAAAATTTAGATTTTAATGATATCTATAATTTTAATTTTAAAATTTTTTAAAAAATACTTCTATTTTGAAAATCCAAATTTAACAAAAAATGTTAACTGTTTCTAAAATTCACTTTAGAACAATTTAATTTTGGAGTTCTAAAATAAACTTATTTAGATATATTTTTAGAAAAATTTTAAAAATAAATGTTATTGATATTTTTGGTGTAGTACACAACTTTCCTCTCCAGCTCATGTTTGGAGTGATTTTAACATATGGGTTCATTAATCATTCGACGGTGGAATATTCTTTAATAACATAAAATATTCGCTGAAATTAGCAGCCCTGACTTTATGAGAAGGATAAATAACAAAATGTATACAACAGCATCTATTCTAATGCAGCAAAATTGTAATCAATTACATGATTTAGTTTCTTTGTCAAACATACATAAAAATTCAATGTCATTTGTTAACTTTTCTATACAAATTCATCCTAAAAACATCTGAAAATACTCTATACTATAACCAAAAAAAAAAAAAAAATCATTCTTCAAGGATATGTGATAATTCTTATGCAATCAGAATCATGATAATTCTTATTTCAGAACCATCAACAGTACTTTAAAATATATACCATACATATTTCTACTGCACAATCATAATTGCATCAGATCTTAATAGACTCGAAGTATAGCAGTGCGAACCATACTATAACCTAAATTCAACCTTGAATTTATTTTTAGTAATTTTCTGCTGCCAAAAGACTGTTTTGCCCTTTCAGAGAATTCACAAATTCTCAGTGGCTATCATGGCGATGAAATGCTCAACCCTCTGGCTTCAGTTCCTTTCATGATTCTCAACCTCTTGCAAGAACTCACAAACATCCTACACATAAATTAAAAAAAAAAAAAACAAATTACACTTAATTCCACAAATATAAACAAACTTAGACGTAGAACGTGCATGAACTTTCATGCATGCTGAAAATGATAGTACTTACTCCCACGGAACGTCGCCGGCCAGCATCCAGTCGCCGTCTCTATCCTCATACGTCACCGCGTGCTCGTCGGAGAAGATCTTGAACATGCCCTCGAAGGCTTTTCTAAGATCCTTGTATCCTTCGTAGACGCTAAGATCCACTTTCCTGAGATAAGGAGCGCCGTCCATGCTAACCTTCACGTATAGCCCTCCGGCTGCCTCGAGATCTGTTTTCTTGGCCTGGATCGCTAGATTGTTACGTCGATACGCTCTAATCGGCGGCCATCCCACTACTTGCGCTCTAAATACATCCAAATAGCTCCAATTAGCACTATGTTTTATACTAATACTAAAAATTATTCTACTATCCGCTTAAACTTCTAGAATAATTGGTTTATAACCGTACTTAGGAGCCGGAGGAGCGGCGTCTTCGTGAGTGCATTCAGAGGTGCTCATCTTTAATTCATTAGCTTCCGCTAACGTCCTCTTGATGCTCTTTGGCGATGGTTTGTCGTCGTCAGCAGCGGTGCCGGGAAGACCGAGCGTCAATTCGGTGTCTTTCAAATTATCCATGTTGAATCAGAACCACAGATCAAATCTGAATAACAATCCAGAAATCAGAATGTGGAGAAGATGGAGAAGAAGATGATGACGAATCTTTCAAAGTCCTTTCTGGGGAGAATACAATGGGTATGAATCATATGAGCCTTAGGCTTGTAGGGGTTTATAGGGAGGAGGTAAGATGCTCCGTGGGGAGTTTATGACCACGTGTGAGGTTGTGGACCAGGAGACAGCGAGGGTTATCGGGTAGGTTGGGGACAGACGCGGGGTCGAGTAGACCGGTTGGTCGGGTCTCATCAGTTGAGCCACGGAACGAGTCGGCCGGACCGGGGACAGAGTCATGTGGCCCGTGGCCCTGTAGGACCGGTTGATTCGACCTGTTAGATGCTGTAATTTTGAGTCTTTGACTATGAAACGCCTTTTCAGTTTGTTCTCTCTACCAAATTACCCCAACAAACATTTAGTAAGTTACCAGACGTGTGTGTATATATATATATATACACATGCGCGCGCGCTCACACACACAAGCAATGCACATAAACCCCATATAAACATATCAAATAAATCACTAATAGTTAAAAATATATATATCAAAATATCTTAGAAACACTTATTACAATATAACTTGCCATCTAAATTTTTTTTTTGTAATTTTCTGACTAAAGAATTCAATTGATTCATGGGATGTGTATATATATATATATATATTGCTTGAAAACGACCTTTCTTTTTGCTATTATTATTTTATCTCAACCATCTATTCTTATGCACTTTTCTTTAAATGCTATAAACGAAACACGTATCATTTAATTACCCCCCCCAAACTACTAAAATAACACAATTCATCTCCACCCGACAAGTGGGCCTACACACTTCCGCGATATTATTTAAACTCTCTCTAAATTTCTCATTCTCTTTTGACTTCATCTCCTTTGCCTTAATAGTGAAAGAGACGCATGAGAGAACATGTCAATTTCTTAATGAAGTTACTTTGAAATGAGTAATGAGTCATTGCAAAAAGGCTTCAAAAGTTGTAGACATTTTCCTCCGAGGCCTTTGGGTGGCCCTAATCTTCCCACCACTTCACTTTTTCTCTATCCCTTTAATATATGAGGTGAGAATTTTTTTTTTTATTATTATTAATTATGTTATCTTGTCTCAAATTAGTAATTGTAAATGAATGCAAATATTTAGGAAAAATATAACTTTAAATTAATATATATCTAAATATGAGATTAATTAACCATCCACCATTTTTTTTTTTCAAATTACTTAGAGACCTATAATTTAAAACAATCAATGAAAATAGTTTCTATATGATGGTCACATGTTAATGTTTACATTGAACTCAACCTTCCGGTTTGTTATTTTAAGATTATCGTGAGAAATTTCTATCTTTTCTCAATCTATTTTTGTAGTTGTTGTAGCAAATAGACCAACGAATAGCATCGAACAATTTTTTACCAATCGAGAAATTACAGCCGTTCGATTGACAAATTTAATGGTCAAAGGAGTATGGAAAGAATATCTCTTTTCACACATTTGCAAGCTGACGTAGTTGAATTCAAACATAAAATTTTTACTTGATAAGATAAATTCTCCTTGCCTGTCTTAGGCGTCCTAGACATCTCAATGCACATGGTAGAAAAGAAATATTTTTCAAATTGTTTACAAGGCACATTGGCCATTTGTGAATCAACAAATTTAAATATGCGCATAATGTTACGTTTTATTAATTAAGAAAATTTGCTAATAAAGAAAATATACCCGAATTATCAATTTCAAGATGCAGCTAATATATTTTTGAAGATGAGTAATCACTAGAACACTCAAATCCCCCTTAAATTTGGAATAAAATTAGCCAACCTCGCTTTGGCTCTTTATCTTGTATAATAATCTTAATTTTCCTTTTCTTTTTTTTTCTTTACTTTTTTTGCCAGAAAAGGTATTCTAAGTCCTAAAATATGGGTTTAACCATAAGCAAAGATCCCGTGTTACCTCGTATATGTGCGAAAGAGGGTTATTACTTTATCGCGCTCAGATATATTGGTACGACTCCATCTAGATCCGGCGTATATATCTCATGGCTCATTACACTAATGAGATGACTTCAACTTGGATGACTAACAAAATCATCCTATAAATACACTTTTCAAATCTCTGGTTCACTAATAACTTATCCTAAGTAGTTATCTAATGCATATATAATTTGGATCCGTCTTAAATTTTGGTTGGATGCTTAAATATATTGAATCCAACTCCATATTTCTTTTTTGGTAATGCTAAAAGCACCTAACGCACTTTTAAAAAAATTACCAAAGTGAATGTCGTACAGATGGTTAATTTTAGAATTTAGTGTTGGATAGTGAAAATATAGGATCAAATTTTTTATAAATTTAAAAATTTATTGGTGGTGTATTTGATATGAATATTTTTTTTGTCTTTTATAACCTTTTGGTACAATATTTTTTTCGATAAAAACGACATAATTTTTAGTATTTAACTAAACGTGTGAAAGTAATATTAGATATATTAGTTTGCAATAACATAAATCTTCAAAATATATAGCTCAAAAATAAGAAAAAAGCCAGTAGTGGTACTGTCAATTATTAATACCATAATAAAGTTAAGGCAACATATACACGTGATGAATGGTCGTACCTTTTGGTAGTAATAATCCGACAGCATGTACACGTGTGATTCATTACTATTGGTGGTAGTACTTTTTGGACCCCTAGAAATTATGAAAACCAATTTGAATTGAAAGGCCTGCAAGGTCCTACAAGGATGAAGGACCCAACTACCTTCATAAATCTCGTACGAGCCTGTCTTTACTCCAAAAACAAAAAAAAATTAAAAAAAAATATAAATATTACTGCTCTAATATTATTTAAAAAAAAAAAAAAAAAGATATACATGAAAACATAGTTCCAAATATCGTTTAAAAATCTTAAAAAAAGTTGTATACCTCACTGTTCAAAGCTTTTTAAAAATATCTTCAAACAGTTGTTAGGGAGCGTAAGCTGACTAGCTGAGTAACATATGGCGCGATATCATGTATAACTATACGATTGCGATCATATTTCTAAACAAAATTAAGAAAATAGAAAGGAATGCAGTTATCTTAATTGCACTTAACCAATTTAAGACGGAAATGGGCCGAAAGTTGGGCCTTTACTGGACTGGCACTATCAATAAACAGCAAGGTTCGTCTTTTTTGGACCAAGGACTGGAACATTTTTAAAATTATTTTATAAAATTACATTTTAAAATTATATAAAAAAAAAATCGGGTCACCAGTTATCGCCATTTAACTGGCGACCGCATAGCCGTTTGATTTTCACTCTCTCTTCCTTTGACCGATCGATTTTTTTTTAGGTATTGTTTACTTTTACTTAAAAATATGAATGTCAAAAGAAAGTGGTAAAAAGGAAAGTGATTGGAAAGTAGTAATAAAAGATAGTTTGAAATTTTTTTTTTTACTTTAAATTGTAAAGTTGAATGAAAATAAATAATGGAAGAATTTTCTTATTTATTTGAAAATAGATAACAAAGTACAAGTCCTTAATAATATTTATTTTTCAGTTTATATATAACTTAAATATTTATTTCTTTAATAAATATATTTTTGTTATTTATACTAGTAATTAATAAATTATTATTTTTTATCATTTATTAATAATTTTATTTAGTATCTTAAAAAATATTTAATAATAATTCATAAAAAATTTAAAAATCTTATAATTAATAAATATATTCTTGTTTTGGTTTCTTAATAAATTTATAAATCAAATTCATAACATTTGCTATAGCAATTATAAAGTTATAAGTTTACTAGTAATAATATATTAGTATATAGTTATATTAAAAATAATTATTATTATTAATGTTAATGACAATTGCTTTTCTCTTACTATCTAGTCTTTGGTGAGAAAGTGGAGGAAGTACAAATCAAATAAAAAATAAAAATGAGAAAGTTATTTTTCTACTTTTCTTTTAAAAATAAAAAAAAAATTATTATTATTTTATTTTTCTATTTTCTTCTCTAAATAAGCCGACCCACCCTTAAAGAAAAAGGAAGCGCATGTTGCTTTCAAAGTTGGATAATAAAGCAAGAAGATGAAAATTGAAAAAAAACATGCCACTTTCAAAGTTGCTTTTAAAGTGGGATATAAAAAAAAAAAAAAAAAGCGACCTGCTGATAAGTTAAAAATATATAAACATAATAATAATAATAAAATAAATTTCTTTATTCTTAAACCGTTTTTGTCAAATCACGTTGTCCTACATATATTGCACGGTGCATGATACAAATAATACACCTCAAAAAGCATATGAAAGAAAATTTGTATACGACAGGCTCAGTTTCTGATTCACGCTAACACTAATCGACTAATAAGATATAAATAAAAAGATTTCACCACTCTTTATGAGGAGATATATCAAACTCTAATAGTTGTTCGTATCGACCGGATCGGAACCGGGGCCTATCATCAAAAGCCATGATACACCACTTGAGACTTGCATTTTAGCCGCCTCTTCATTAGACTAGTCAAGCATTCCTTTTCATAGTATTTCGAATTATGACAAAGTATGGGAGAATTGACCATGGAAAATCCATCCTTATCCATCACCAACCATTAAAAATCCATCTTCTCTTCAAACTCTTATAGCTATCTCTATAAATAACCATACCACAACTCTCTTTCTCAATCAAAAACAATCTCCTAGAACTTAAAGCGATCGTCATGGGAAGGTTTGGTTTGTATATTGCACTGTTGGTGTCCATGGTTGCCCTCGCGGCGGCGCAATCTGCATCCAATGTTCGGGCGACGTACAACATATATAACCCGGCGCAAAACAATTGGGATCTTAACGCTGTGAGAGCGTATTGTGCCACCTGGGATGCTAGCAAACCACTGTCCTGGCGCCGAAAATATGGGTGGACCGCCTTCTGCGGCCCCGTCGGACCGACCGGGCAAGCTGCCTGCGGACGATGCTTGCTGGTGCGTAGCCTCTCCGTGTTACTTCTACATCTTGTAGCATAGATAGCACAGGGGTGTAATGGACTTTATAATATTACCAACAATCATATAGTCTTTTTGCTGATTATCATACAAAATTTAGATTTTGAAATCTTTTTTTTTTTTTAAATCAATCAGGAAAATTAAATGTGTAGCAGGTAACCTTTACAATCCAAATTAATCCAGGCTATATAAATTTGTACTGTAATTGTTATTTGCAGGTGACAAACACTGCAACAGGAGCCCGAGCAACGGTGAGGATCATAGATCGGTGCTCGAATGGAGGGTTGGATTTAGATCAAGGAGTTTTCCAGCGGTTGGATACCAACGGTCAAGGCAACGCTCAAGGCCATCTCACTGTTAACTACCAGTTTGTCAACTGTGGAGATTAAGTAAATATTCTGATAAACAGATAAATAGTATGCGTCCAATCATTGTAAAGTAATATACTTACTTATGAATAAGGGTGCATATGAATAAAAATATCTCCGTTTCATCCGCTAATTTATATTTTCTTTTAATATAGCTCGAAAAACTTCAACCCAGACTCGCAGTCTTTCAAGGTCTTCTAATATATAAAGCTACTATATTATGTCACTAATCCGCACTCTGCCATTACACCTATGTATTATAGCATGGAGATTTTCACAGAGGAATACATTTTGTGCACCATTTGCACCTCGTTGGGCTAGAAATAAAGACCCTCTTCATAATTAAAGCATGAGGGTAGGACTTCAACCAACAATATGTCATGTGTTCGTTGCCGATATAAGTTTGGAAGTGACAATGTGTAGTTCTCTATCACGTATTATGAAAATCTATAAATCTATCTGTTCCGATGGCAAGATTTGAAATAATATCGAATAATTTTACACCTTATAATAAGTAGAGTTGTAGAATAAGAATGTAATAGAAAAAGGAAAAAAGTGCATGTTTCTATGGGAAAGAAATGCGATATGTTCAATGACATCGCGTTACAGTGCAATCGCACACTCCGTATACCTATTTCTTTTTATTTTAAATACAAGAATAAATATGTTAGGTCAAAATTTAAAAAATAAATGCTTAGACAGAATATACCTTGCTAAATAATATTTTAAAAGCAAGAATTTTTAATGCACAGTGTAAACATTTTTAATTGTAAAGTCATATGACAAAATAAAATAGATGATGCAGAGCGCGATGCATGGGATTGCGACTCGTATTTCTACAACATTAAATGAATGCAGTTGTCTTGACTGCACTAACCAATTAAGACAATAATGGGCCAAAATTGGGCCTTAACCAATAAGAAGGTTTGGTCTGCCTATCGCACTGCTAGTGTCCATGGTGGCCCTCGCGGCGGCGCAATCCTCGTCCAATGTTCCAGCGAATTGCCACAAATATAACCCGGTGCAGCACAAATAGGATCTTAACGCTGCAAGCGCTTATTGTGCAACATGGGATGCTAGCAAACCACTGTCCTGGTGCCGAAGCCCGAAGGCATGGGTGGACCGCCTTCTTCGGCCCATCGGACCGGCCTGCAAGCTGCCTGTGGCCGATGCTTATTGGTGAGTGGCCTCCCCATATTTATTCGCTGTAGCATAGACAGCAAATGGCAATAAACAGGACATTTATATTACCAACAATCATATATTTTTGTTTATTGCCATATCGAATTTAGATCTTAAAATCCTGTTTTTTTTTTTATTTTGTTTGAGAAATATATTTTAAAATCAATAACGGAAAATTTGGGAAGCAGGTGACTATTACAATCCAAATCAATACAAGTTATTAAACTTTTTAACATCTGATTCTTATTTTGCAGGAGACAAATACCGCAACAGAAGACCGAGAGACGTTGAGGATCATAGACCAGTGCTCAAATGGAGGATTGGATTTAGATCGAGGAGTTTTCCGGCGGCTGGATACCAACGGACAAGGCAATGCTCAAGGCCACCTCACTGTTAACTACAAGTTCGTCAACTGTTGAGATTAGAGTTGGTTCCTCCACCACTAAAAATTCCTGTAAACAGATAAATAATATGCATCCAGCTGTTGGGCTTCAGAAATTTTATATATATATATACTTGTATATGAAAATATGAGTAAGGGTGCATATAACAAAAATATCTTCATTTGACCGGATGATTTATCTTTACTTTTAACATAACCCGGAAAACGAAAACTTCCACCTAGACGGACATTCTTCAAAGATCTTCCAACCTGTAAAACTTCGGTGTACCAATCCGTGATCTATGAGATTTTACGTAGGATGAATACATATTGTGCATCCTTTATGCGCCATTCGCTTGAAATAAAGACTCCTCTTTGTAATTTAAGGCATGGGGTCTACCAATTTCTTTACCGTGAGACTTCAACCAACAAGGCAAAAATGCATGTATGATGTGTTGCTATAAAATTTTCTAGCTGCAAGATATGTTACAATTCAAATAATTCGGGCAATTTTACACCTTATGAAAAAGAAAGTTCTAGAATAAGACTGAAAATGTTGATCCTCATTATTGTCTTATTATCATCCATGTATCACTTTTTTTGACCCCTCACAAGAACCTATGTTGCAGTTGTACCAGATATGAGGTGAAGAGGGGTATTAGATAGTATGAAACATGATGCTCATACTAGAGCTCTTATAATATAATAGGTGCACTTGTATATGCACATATTTCAATTCATCATTGCCATACATCCAAAGTGGTTTGTTGTTGAAGTCACGAATCATAGATTCATAGGTGCAATGCGTACTATTTGAGAAACAGCATTTTGATGATACGACTCAAGTCGGACTCTATACATCCACGGATGTTAACCACTTGCAACACATGCAACAACTTACTTAAAAAGTAAAATAAATAAATAATTAATTAATATATATATATATATATATATATATATATATATATATATATATATATATATATTATATATATATATATAACACGAAGAATTCTCTTTTTATTTAGTCGCTAAGATCTATACTAAGAAGTGCTGTGCAGCTGCTGCATGCAGCAATGTCTGCCATAAAACATAATAATAAGCATCATATACATATCCAACAATATTTTTTAGTATTTTATCCAATGTCTAGGTCATAATTTTCCTGAATCGAAACATCTTGCTTTTCACTGAGTTGCAAAGATCTATTTTAACTTTCGGCAGTCTGGTATTAACTGCTATTTTTCAACGAACATAATGAAAAAACCATTTTGTTTTGTTAATTTTAACAATTTTTGTTAAATAAAAGTTTCTTTTTTATTATTATTTGAGGCCATATCCTTAAAGCATTTCCTGACATTAAATTCTAAGATAAAGAGCTACTCACTTAAAAGAGTTTTCTACTGTAATGATAAATTACAGCCTCTACATCGTGAGCCATATCTCAGCTCTTGGATCTTGGCGAGCGTAGCCAGATGGATCTTGGCATCTTTTTTTGGCTACCAGTTGAGAGGTTTACCATCTTAAATAACAAATTACATAAACACAATATTTATGCTGCATGCAAAAATTATTTCTTAAATAAAAAACACGCCAATGTTCGTCACCATAATGGAAACAATTGGAACTCCAGCTACTAAGTTAGGAATAAAACCCTAAAAATGAGTGAGGTCAATTACACATTTTTACAGCAAACGGGAGGGGCATTAAGACGACTGCCGCAAGCAGAGTAAAAACATATAAACATGCGCAAAGCAAATTATTCTCACAAAATAGAACAATAATACTGCACATTATCTTCTATAAAGTAGTTCCTAGATGAGTCATACTTAAGAGAGTGAGAGAATAAATTTCAAATAATGCCTGATCCTGTGCAGCAGCATATAAGCTTAATACAAAAAATATCACAACTGCTGTCCCTTTTCGGCGAAGCATAGTGCCTCTAGCCATTGCAGACTGCAAACAATTTACCAATTCAAGGCTATTGAAGAAGTGTACAACAGAAGATTTACTTGAATCCATGGATCACAAGAGAAGATCAGACTGGGTAGGCTTGGCCCTTTTGCGCTTTGGATCGTCATCCATAGATGGATCCTACAAAGAATTTTTTTCGTATTATATAGTTGTTTCATAACGCAAATAATGAACAATGTTAATATGATTCACCATAGAAGAAGACGGACCTGTTGGATCATAAGCTGAGGGGCGTGGACCCTCTTAGAACCATCTGCTAGTCGCTTACAGGAAAAATGGTTCTGCAAAACAGCAAACTGATTGGAAATCTACAAAAAGAAGACATTTGAACGTTCTGAAGTTAGAGAAACAGCACTCAGAAACAAGCACACAGAGTAGAATTTGATACGAAATGTAGATTTGTATGCTTCAAAGATAAAGATTCTAGAAACAAATGTCAAACAAAAAGGACGCTGAAAAATGGAATAAATAAGGACATGGCAACTCAGATTAGCCATAAACCATAACAAGTTTTGACAATCTTAATCTTTGCTTGGATTCCGATAGAGAAAGATGGATCAGCATATTAATCTTTGCTTGGCAACAAACACTAATGGGTGGCCAGAAACTTAAGTCTCTTGCTGTCCTCGGCCCCTGGGTGGGATGGCCGGGACGCTCGCCTCAAGAAACGAGAACCAGGATTCGAATCCTCAGGGGTGCCTGTAATTGGGATGTGCCAGGCGGCGCTTGTTTACAGCGGTCACGGGAAAGCTGGTGGCTGAATAACTCCCAGTACTCCATGTCTGGTCCGGGGGTAGACGTCAGGCCGGGGTTTTACTCTCCTGCACGTATCTGGGTCCAAAAATGATCCTATAGATATACGTAGAAAACTGTGGTCCGCGAATTAGCGGAGACCCAGGGTAGGGTTTCGCCTCGTTATCTCAAAAAAAAAAAAAAAGAAATTTAGTCTCTTGCTTTAGTATTTACTGAATGGAGGAGGCAAAGGATAAATTACTACTCCAGCACCCAAAAATCATCAGAATGCACAAAGTTGATGAAGGAAAGATGGAGGAAACGTGGATGAACATAATACACAATCACAACATTATTACTCATTCATCTCGTTTGACTCATAATATACTTACATAAGTCAATCAGAGATGTACATATTAATTAAAACACAGAAAACTACTTCTTTCTTATTAAATCAAGCAACTTATAAAAGCTAATACATATACTAACCACTTCAAAAAAGACTTGATGAAGGACTACACAAACCAAAAAAAGATTAAAAGCCACTCAATTAAGCTTTTATTTACAAGTGTCATTGCTCTAGAAGAGACTTCTTTTACGGGCACTACATTTTAGCTGCATCACGATATTTGCCTTCAGTTATTTAAGCATAGACCATATGATTATGCAGCTAATGCAGAAGATGAAAATAACAATTATCAGTATGGGTTGATTGATCTCCTGTTCTAGTGTTCCCTGAAGTTGTCTACAAGTTACACAAGCTTAAAATAAGTTTTAAAATTCATAACATGATTCAAGCATGACGAGATATATTGGATGCATGAAATGTGCAACTCCCTATTCACAATAAAATTTTCTACTAGCTAAATGCAGAAGCAACATGCCAAGCCAAAAGTATAGTATAACAGCCATTACTGTCTTTTTATAAGCACCAAGTCCAAACGTTGAGACAGACAACAAGATATTTACCTGATTTCTTATAGCTCCCACCAACATGTCTTGACACCCATATAAATGCACACTTTCCAAATTAGGGCACTGTAGCAACAATTGTTCTGTAGGGTAATCAATAGAAGCAACTTTGAAAACTGTATCCAAACTAATATTAGGAGAAATCAAACAAATTCTTAATTAACTAAAGGTGTAAAGAACCTGGATGCAAGTTTTTGCATGAATTGAGATTGAGATCACTAAGTTCTGGGCAATTCAGGTGAAGTGCCTAAAATAAATTGCACGCAGAAAGAGTTAAAGGTAAAAATAGAAACAACATCATTCGTAAGGAAAATTTTACAGCAACTGCTTACATCCAATCCTGAACATCCCCATAAGCTGATTTTCCTCAAGCACTCATGCTTTATAATCAGTTTCTGATATTCTGTGTTTGTTTTCATGGTTATCTTTTTGTGGGACAACTGGCATTCTCCACTAACTTCAATGTCGGAAAGACCACTTCCTTCAAGAATATTTACATCACTTATGCTCATGCCGCAGTCAATAAGCTGAAGAAGAGGCAACTGGGCAGTGGCAAATTGTATTCCACCTGAAAGACAACATCCATGTAACAACAGAAAGGGGAAAGTACCAGATGATAACTTAGTCATTTTATGTTTTTGATGCTTACTTGAGGTAATGTTAGGGCAGACGGCAAGCAGAAGCCTAGATAAGCTTTGGGAAAATGCATTACATATCATTCCGATACCATTGTCGGTAATGCTTGATCTAGAATTAGGAGTAGCATGTAAATGATCTCAATATGTAATGAAACACATAACACATTTAGATTGCAGTATGACTTTTAAATTGCTGTTGGCTTGTACCCGCTTAAATCAAGCAGCTCGAGATCAACAAAGTAAGACACTATTGCAGCCACAGACGCATCAGTGAGTTTTGAGCCGAGAATCAAAGAAAGCATGCGTAAACCCCTGAAAGGAAAAAACAAAGTGTCAACTGAGGAAGAAACAAGCACTACTACAGAAAGCATAGCAATGTGTTCTTTTGAAAGGTTAAACCCATCTTTGATGACAAAAGCATTTACACACACACACACACAGACACACACACACACACATATATAAAAGAAATTATAAACATGACCTAGGCTCACCATGTACCACGTCACGGTGGACCAAAAAATCATATATAAGCTAATCAAAGAGCATATATATATCAATGTTTACCGTGACGTGCCGTTTCGAGTTTCAGTAAACTCATATCTCGAGACGTGCCAGTGCCGACCGTGTCGAATCGTACAATTTATAAAAAAAAGGATAAAAAATAATTAACTTTTATAAGATTTATTATATAAAAATGCTGGCCATCCAACCCAAAAAAATATATATATATATATATATATAAAAGAAAAAAAATTTGTGCCGACCAAAACGTAATGTCCGAGACGGCCGAAACGGCTTTTTTTGCCAACCTAAACGGGCGGCACAAACACGTTGCGCCGACCGAAACGCCGAAAAACGGCCGTTTTGGCCATTCCGGTGCTGCCACATCTCAGTTGACACAAGGCGTGCCGACCGAGAAGTCAAACTATGATATATATAAGAGTATACACTTTTTCTCCTGACACTCTTTTTGGTGCTGAGATGTTAGAGGGGGCAAAAGAAAGAACTTTGTGTTATTGGTGAAAATCAAGTATAGAGAAAAAACGCACGTTCGAACTAGCTTTAAACATGCTATAGCCATTGCAATACCTTAAGTTTGAACCAGCTAGTGCAAGAACAGCTTCATTAGACAGTCTAGTAGAAGCTACGTGCAAGTTTCTTAACCTAGGACAAGTTCTTGCTAGACATTCCATTATTGAAACTAGATCCGTTGAATCATTTTCTTTACGAGAAAAATCCACTGAAAGCTCCTTCAAATTTGGGCAATTAATCACCTGCAGTGACAAAAAACAACTGTAAAGAAACAAATCAACAGCTGCAAATGGACGCGATTAACCGGCTGGGCAAGTAATCATGTGGCAACTGTTATGAAACTTGAGTGACTCTTTAGGGCATGTTTCAGCTTGGCTGAAAAAAGAAGTATATACACAGTATAAGCTAATCAAAAGATCAACATAGGAAAAACTCGAAGACAAATAGTCATTTACCATCCTTGATATGCAATATAGATCTGATAGCCAGAGAGTGCACAAGCTTGGAGAGAATAGGTTGAGGTGGCCAAGGTTGCTGCAACCTTCAACATTCAGACTTGAGAGGCGTCTTTTCTCAGCGATAAAACGGCCCAACTCATCTCTAAGCCAAAATTTAAAAACGAGCAACCAAGTAACTCATGAAGGAAAGTAATAAATATAGGCTAGGGAAACAAAATTTGTTTACATAGCGATTAGATTGATAATAAAATAAATAACAATAGTACTACAACTGGTACCTATTTATTCACTATCAAATATGAAAAATGGACGTTCATTGTTAAGATTAGAAGATCTTTTTAAATGCCCCACCAATATTAATTAGGATTAAAACTAACATGACAATTCCACCATAGTCTCTTCGAGACATCCGATAAATATCACAAGCGCACTATAAGGGTCATTCATCTTGCTAGGAGTGTATGTTGTGATTTGCCCAAAACATCCAACCTTTATACGCCTTAATGATGGTTCTCATGGGAAATCTCTTCATTTTTATCTAGGCAATGATCTCTTAAGCATAAGTAATATAATTCACAGGCACCGGCTTTTGTATATTATGACCACTTGGAGTTTCCAAGTGATGGAAATAAATCAATTAGAACTGAAATTTCATGAGCCAAATTGAAGCAATTGCATGTATGCTGATTTACGGCTTCTAGGACATGCCGCAATAATAAAAATCCATACCTCACTGGAACGCACTGTCTGCTGTAGCTAGATTGGTGACTATTATTCCATATAAGCTAAGGATAATAGTCATGGTGACATATAATAACACAACATTAGCAGAAAAAACATATGAGATCCAAAAAACCTAAAACAATATATTAAGGTATATGGCTATCGTACTTTGATTCTACATTGTTATGCTCAACCAAACAGGCCCATCAGCCTAATGAACGTTACAAATGCATGTGTAGATAAGGCGTGTGTAATTGCATGCCAACAAGAACATATACACCGAAAAAGCAATGAATGATCACTACGTTGTAGATAGAAGATAAATGCAACAGAGATACTCAAATAAGATAAAGCATTGACTTCATACCCGGTCATGCGATTAATTGAGCTCCCAGAAACATAGATCTCAAAAGCCTCCAGGTTAGGGCATGAAAATGCAACACAAGCTAACACAGTCCCATCCACGTCACTGCAGACCGAAACAAGGTGTTAAGATGAACAGTTTGCTTCCTACCTAGCAAAGAAAATTTCTTTACCAAAACTAAGACTTCAAGATTTGAACATCTTATTATTTACTTCAGTTCTTTTATTGATTAATAATGAATAAAGAAAATTACCAGACATATAAAGAAAACTCAAGGCAACCTACACATCTTACATGTTGGAAGCATAACCTAAAAAAGTCCACATAGTATCAGTCATTATCATATCAATCATGTGTATGTATGTCATTGAGATCCACGCGATTAACCTACATGAATTTCAGTTGACAATACTTTGGAAGTTTGTTCATCATACAGACACCCCAAACCCAAATCTGCAAACAGAGACCTAGGGACTAAGGTTGCAAAGGAGTGTCTGATCACCCTGAATCTTGCATCTCGAAAATAAAAACTGTTTGACAAAAGGACTACCTAATCTAAACGCCACTAATTCCAATATCTGCAATAAAGGTTTTGGAACTTCGCTCATCAAATCAACAACCAAAAGATCCCGGATCTATAAACAGATATCTAGGATTACAAAGAGATGTTTGAAATCGCATAATTGATAGTGCAAAATTACAACTAATTCAGCATATTCTGATTCATATTTCATGTTATAAATTTTAAAAAATGAATGAAACTATCTTATGACTAAGTCACACCCTAAACCGCTCTACGGACCTCTCCACTCTCAAGGTGAGACGGGCAAGCGAAGAACACTTGTGCAGCAACGACGCGACAAACCCTAACGGCGATTTGGGCCCGCCAAAGCGTAATCTGAGCTCCTCTGCCACTTTCCAAACTCTCCTAACGCCATCTCTCCACCCCCGGCAGACCGCTGCTGCCACCATCAGCTCCTTCGGCGGCAGCCGCCGGAGCACCTCCGTTAAACTCGCCGCCGGCATTCCAACGTTATCATTCTCATCAAATTCCCAGTCATCCTCCTCCTTCACCGCCGCTGTGGTGATGTCGGCGAGTCCCTCATCGTCGAAGGATAGCGCCCGGCGGAGGCGGGGATCAGATCGGGGGAGGAGAGGAAAGGAGACAGACCCATCATCGGCAGCAGGCAAGGAGGAGAGATGACAGGTGTGGCCTTTCTTGGGTTGGCCGCAGCGGCCGCAGTTGTAGCTGCCGCGTTTCTTGGGCCGTGGGGCAGGACCTGAGAAGGCGGCTGCGGCGGCAAAGGAAGTGGGGGATGAGGTGGTGGAGGGGTGACGGAGCATAAGAGATGGCGGCGGCGGAGGCCGGAGACGATTAGGGTTAGGGATTGTAGAGAGAGAAAAAGGGCATTGAAGCTTTGGGGGCTGAATTATAGTGGAAGAAGAGCGCGGGAGATTTGAGCTGATTTCGCGCCATTGAAGCAATATTCAGTTACCCGAGGAAAATGGGGATGTACATGCAAATCCGTCGCACGGTTAATATATAGGCCTTTTAAGGACGTTATTGATCTTTCATTTTTTAACTAATGAGGTTGCTCCATATGAGTTGCTTAAAGTGACAAAAACATGAAGAAATGTTGTATGGTCTTTTCATTTACATGACATTGACTACATCAATTGGACACCGTCAATCCATTTTAATAAGATTTTTTAGTAATAAAACTCTTATTTTTTTATGCTAGCCTAAAAAACAAAAAAAGAAAACTCTCGCTTTCATTGGCTCTAACTATGTTTTAAATAAATATGAGCTCAATTCTATCAAAATAATATGTTTGTTTTGTAATTATGTCAGATAGTGTGATAAATTAGGAGTATCAGAAAGTATATATATTATACCGAGCATGTTTTGTAAATCGCATTATTTGTATATTTGATCAAAAAGTATATATAGACCTGCAGACAAACTGTAGGTTCTATATATATATATATATAGAGTATTTATAAAATATATTATATATTTTATTATTTTTTATATTAATACTTTCACTAATCTTAGTATTTAGTCAGTTATAATAATATTATTTACTTTAATATAGGTTAATAATATGATTATAATATTGTTTAATATTAGACTTAAATAATATTATTATAATTAATTATTATATTCTCAAGCAATGTTGCCTCAAAAATAAATATTTAAATATGATTTAAAATGCATATATATCTTAACAATAAAGAATATTAAAGTAGTTAGTAATATATTCATATAATTTATATTGTTCACCTAAGAGTAATTTTGTTGTATTCCATAATTGTTTTAGAAAAATGTGTATAAATTTGAATGATATATATTTTTTTCATATAAAATATCTAAACTAATTTTATAAAATTTACAGGTCAAATATCACATAAAATTTGAGCATATATTTTCTAAGACAATTTTAGATATTTTAGAAAAATATAAGGTAGGTATTTATATTTTTTTAAAGTACATATTATTCAATGTCAAAATTCTTACGATTCGGATGAGCAAAAGTCGGATATCAAATTCAATTGCCAGCATAAAATGTCGGCCCAATTATCAGATTTGAAGCCGCAGCCCTCTATATAAATCAATCTCCCGATTATTTTCGCCCGCTTCATCTACCTTCTCTGCTGACCATCTTTTTTCCAGCCGACTGAACTTTCCTCCTCCCGTGATTGCTCTGTCTCCAGTTTCCAATCCCGCCGCCGAGCGAGGTAATTGTCACCACCTTTGGCACCTTAGTTTCACAGTATCTGAGTGGGGACAATTGACCCTTCTCCCGTGATTGTTCTGCCTCCGGTCCGCCGCCGACCAAGGTAATCATCGTCGACTTTGGCGCCTGTGTTCACAGTATCTGAATCGGGGCAATTGACACCACTGGCTACACAGTGGATCCGCCCATATATTCCTTGACGATCACAGTTTAAATCACAGTATTTTAAATAATTTTATTGATTATTATTGAATATTTTTAATTCTACTTCAGTAGGCACAGAAAATGTTCGCTCTCAGCTTACTTGAGCATAACGTGCCGGTGCCTCCGCATTTGCTTAGCCGTCCTCTTGTTGATGCAATCAGGCAAGAACTAGAGAGATTGTTCTTAGACAAGGTCTCTTGCAAAATATTTGCTTTATGAGCGTCTAAATTTACTGGTTCTTTACAAAATTTCTTGCTATGTGATGCTAGCTTATCTCTTGTCAGGTTGTCACGAATTTAGGCCTTTGCATATCTGTTTATGACATACGGTCCATTGAAGGCGGCTTCATTATTCCTGGAGACGGGTGTTCTACATATGAGGTGTCCATGCAAAATCTTACTCGTTATGTAATTGTGAAAGGACTTGTAAATAGAGAACTTAAAAGCATCCCTGAAGATGCTTCTAGGTACATGGGGTTTTTTTTCAGCTTCTTAGAAACTGAAATTAGATGGGAAAACAACTTCTCTCGTTTTTCGAAAAATCTGGAAGCTACTTTAGCATGTATGTGGATGCCAGTCTGTAGTGGCTGCAAGTAAATTAGCAGAATATTTGCTTGGTTAAATAACCTGTGAGTAGCTAGATTGCATGTTTTGCAGTGTATATGGCTATATCCTTTCTTTGTTTTCTAGATTTGATTTCTTTTGTTTGTTAGGGATTGGTTGCGTCGAATTTAGGGAAGTACTTTGTGTTTATGGGCACAAAAGTGACATCTTAGTTCTGATCATTTTATTTTAAATTTTCCCAATGAAGTTTAATAACTTTTGGCTTACCATCATTGAGTACTGTAGTTAACTTTGGAGCAGTTCGAATTTACCATCAGTTAGTGTACTACAGTAGGTTGTTTCCTTTTCCGGAATGATAAAAACTTACTGTTGCACTCTCTATCATCCTTTTCTGCATGCAAGATGGTCAACGCCTGATGAACGATATGCTAGAAACACATACTGCAATATGAAACCTAATATGTACTCATCTTTTACAGAAATAATTTATTTTGTGAAACTCGAAGCCATTATGACTATGATAATTCTTCAATTCAAGAGTAGCAGTGGTATATTTTGTTATCTGTTTTGTTATTTTACTCAACATCGTCATGCTTGTCATTTGTTTACCAAATAATTTAATAAGTTATAAATGATAACAAGTGTATGTCTTCCGCGCTACTAAAAGTAAATCCAACTTTCATCCTTTGGCAGGTTATTTTTAGATTAGTCTTGTTTCGACCATTTACTGGCGAGATTCTTAGTGGAAGGATTGAATCATCTGATTCTAATGGTTTGCGTGGTATGCTTGACTTGTTTGCCTTTCCTATTAACATGCCCATTTAATACTGCCTCCTTGCCTCACTGTTTTTCTGTATGTGTACTTGACAGCACGTTTATTACTAGTAACACTGATCTGATTTGCCTTGAGCTTCAACATTTTTTGATGTAAGCAGATCTTCTATGAATTGTAACCCAAACAAGCCTAATTTATGTGGCGTTACACTTCTTTGATATACATATTTGACTTATGGAAGACTTCTACTAGATAATACAAGAGTTTGACGCTATATTGGTTGCTTCGAATATAAGCCAGGTTAAACTATGTTATCATGGCCTAGAGAAATATCTCAACAGTTGAGGCATCAAGTAATTGTCAGAGACTAGTTTTAATTGTGGAAGACTTATTTGCATCACAAGATATTAACATTATGTCAAATTTAAGACAAAAATGTCGTGACCTTGAAAAACTTTTTTATTTTGAGAAAACTTGTGACCTTTAAAAATTTACCGAAAAGAACCATGAAAAACTAGGGAGATTAGCTATGCATTCTGTTGTAAGAGAGTATTACTTCCAATTTGAGTAATCCAGGACCAACTCAAGCCACTATAGAGTCGTGGATATTTACACTTAAAATGTTACGAAAGCTCTTTTGAGAAGCTCAGGGACGAGGATTATAATTGGTGTAGTGGCACAAAAGGAGAAAAACAGACACCGAGGAAATTTACCAAAACGAGAAAAACAGACACCGAGGAAATTTACATTCAATTTCTTGATAGATATATATATGTCAACAATTAGGAGGTTTGTCAGGTTTGAGTAGTAAGATGTCAACATCTAGGCGCCGCATGCTTCTTTTGTAGCAATCATTGTTACTTGTTTAACTTTTTTTTTTTGGAATGAATTACTTGTTTTACATCTTTATGTGGCTCTTTATTCAACTGAAAATTGGTGATTCTAGATATTGAATGTTACTATTGCATTAGATTAATACTCAATATTAATAGGTTAAATAGCAAAAGTTAAGAAAAAGCCTACAGTGAGGTAGGCCACCTTTCATGAGAAATTCCTCTGGATTCAAAGTGGAAATTGAATGGCTTGGTTGATCCCTGAAATTAATCGATTTTGTATGTTCAGTCACCACTAAGAGGTTCAGGGACGTAGCTTATCATTTCATGGTAGCACGAAAGGACAAAGACATCACTGAGGCAATCTGTATTCTTTTGCAGATGACCTCTTCGCTGCTCCTATTTATATATGTCCATGATTAATTAGGTCTTCATGATGTTAGGAAGTTAGGAACAACTCTAAGTTGGGCTTCAACAACAATTAGATCATTTATTTCTTTACATTCAATTTTGAAGCACTCAACAGAAGTGGTTTAGTGTGACTAGAGTCACTAGATCCTTTGCTGCATTACCAAATCAGCTGTAGATAAGCCGTGATCATAATGAGCAGTAATAAGCTCACGATTAAGGCATGTGCATGCTTCTTTTCTGTCAATAATGTTATTTTTTTTACATCTTTAGTGGAACATTTTATCTGAGTTATGCTACTTCGTTATGCTCCTACATGACTAAACGTAATTGTTAAATTCTTCTGCAGTGTCGCTTGGGTTCTTTAATGACATATATATCCCTGCAGATATGCTGCCACAACCTTGTGAAATGTGGGTACTCCTTCACAACTGATTGCTACTTTGTTAGCATATAATCTGCGTAGTTGAGTGCATTTGTCTGACCGAGCATGCAATATTTTTTTCTAGTTGAACTATAAACAGCTAGAGAGTCTGTTAACTTAGAAGTTAAAGCTTATTGCAGAACTCACAAGTACCCCATAATTTGCAATTTCAGGGGTGATGATGGCATATGGGTTTGGAAATACAAGAGTGATGATGTGATTGTAGATCTGCCTTTAGATCTCAATGAAGAGGTCCCATTATTTTTTTAGTATATTTGGTCCTTATATGCTTGCTTAACCTTTCATTGGAAAGTCAGATATGCTAAACATATTTGCAGTCTATGTTTCAGGTCCGTTTTTGTGTGACAAGTGTTAGATATCCGCCAATCCCAAAAGAGCAAGAAGAGAATTCAAAACCATTTGCTCCCATGGAAATCATTGTGAGCAATTTATTAACAGCCATCAATTCTATTTATGAACTGCTGTAGTGCGGATACTTTTTGAACTAGTCATTTGTGTGATTGATCTTTAACCATATACATCCACAATTGTGTTATGGTTTAGTTTTGTTAAGTCATTTTTTATGGTAATTCAAGGCAATTGATCTGATAGAACTTATAGTTTGAGGAAATCAAGGGAGTTTTTCTTATTAGACACATATATCAAGTTATAGAAAATCTACCCTGAGGAACTGTACTTAGAAAAGCCTATTGTAATTTGTTTCTGCATCAAGTACAATTTAAAGTACAAATGGGTCTTCAAGTGAATTAGTAAAAGTTATTTAGTTATGGATGAAGGAACACTGAATTGATTAAGAATACGGTTGGTTTTTCATTGATTAACATAGTTTTTTTGCGCAAGAATTAAGAACATACTTGTCTGATGTCTGTGTTTATGCTTTAATATGCTGATATGTAGAGTCAAATTTGTTATTCAATGATCCATGGTGATTGTCTTCCATAAGATGAATTTATACTTTATATCGTGATTTGTATTTCTCCCTGTTTTGTGTCTATGTATTACCAATACGTTTGGTTAAACAGGGCAAGATCTATGGTGATGGATTGGGTCTTCTTTCTTGGTGGTAAGAGTAATAAGGGGTCCGTGTTATGGAAGAGAGTAATTTTCTCCCGTAATTCTTCCGAAACCAGTCAAGTCTGTTTTGCGAGTACGTCAGTTAACTTCGAGCAGCCCAAAGTGCATCTATGCAGGATATCAACACAATTTGTGGGAGAAAATTTGGGATCTCGAGCTTTATTGGTGTAGGGGATGTTAATGACTTGATGAAGTCTACAAGTGAATCATGGTAGAGGCATATTGATGCAACTAAACTTTGAATTGTATCGGATCCTCCAATCAGGATCACTGAAGATTCCTAACATATCTTGTATACTATGAAATTTACATTTTATAGTATTTTAGTATTTATTTTTCGAACTTCTTCAAGAGAAAATTTGGTTTAGCATGTAGGTCAGAATCTACTCAGCTGTGCATTTGGATTAGTATTGTAATTTTTTACTTCCATTAGTTAAATTTGGTGAAGTTTTATCTGTGCCTTCAGGTTTCTGGATACTTTTAATTGTTAATTTAGTCAGCTTGTTGAAATTCATCTTGCAGTGGGGAGAGTAAATGATCTCTTAGGAAGATATAATTTGAACTACGTTTGTCCTAATTATAAAGGCTGGTTTGTCCTAATTATAAAGACTGATCAACGAAACTTTGAAGTTTTCCCTGTATACATACACCCATCACGAGGTGGATGAATCGCGCCCTCCCGCACATAACTGCTGAC
Organism: Xerophyta viscosa; assembly: GCA_002076135.1. Lineage (NCBI taxonomy): Eukaryota > Viridiplantae > Streptophyta > Magnoliopsida > Pandanales > Velloziaceae > Xerophyta > Xerophyta viscosa. The sequence goes on from MJHO01000011.1 coordinate 1,665,622, forward strand.
TAGGTTCTGATGTTGGTCCCTTTTTTTTCTTCTAATCCACGACCTCATTGTTGCTTTTGAGCTCTGGCGATGGTGGAGGAGGCACCGATGGAGCAGCAGCAGCAGAGCTCGTCGGCCACGGATGTCGCTGAGCCCCCCCCCCCCCCCCCCCCCCCCCCCCCCCACCCCCCCCCCCGCGGTTAAACATTATTCTTAATGCGATTTTGTGATAATTAACTTGTGGTGTCTAATTGCGTGCACTTCTGCAACAATACTATATGACCTTTTTTGTCATGATTAGCTATTCAGTATTGAATTACTTTGTAATTGTTGTTTGGAATTGCATGAGGATGATGTTGGAGGAGAGGTTTGCACTGGTAGTGAGCGTTGGGAGGAGTGTATCCATGAAGATGAGCTGCGTAACTTGCTAGCAAACAAACCCAACCCAATTTGCTACGACGGATTTGAGCCCTCTGGCAGGATGCACATCGCTCAGGTAAGTATCACTTTTTTGTTGTAATTATGATTTTAAGAAAAATGACTAATGGTAATCTGACTTTTTTTATTAAAAACAAAATTTCTAACTCTTTTCTGTTTGGTACTTTGGTTCTCAAAATTGTTGTAGGAATTATGGTAAAGCGCCACGATGTTGAAGCTGTTAAGAATTGTGTACAACTCCTTTTTAGGATAATAGATAACCTACTAGGCTACTGGAGCATCGAAACGAGTTCTTAACTTATTAGCAACTGTATCAGTGTTTTACCTACTATTTGCTCTAGAAATTCCTAACTAATATTTCAGTGTTTGGTCGGTGTCTAACTACTTTATGTTATTGACAAATTCCACTTAGGGATTCTTGAATGTTGTGTTTGTAGGTTGCCAATGTAGGACTAAAGTTACTAAATGCTATGAGTTCTAATAGTTTCTCCTACGCTGGGTGAATGAAGTATATATCTTAAGTATCTTATGTAATGTTTACTCCTTAGCTGGTTCAACTAGTAGCCATATGAATTGAGAAAAGCTCGCTGTTTTAATTTTCCTTATGAGGTAATTAACAAAACAAAGCTTCTTAATTTTAACGCTTACTCTTCAACTTTGTGTTAACATTTAGTAAGTTTATCAGTTCTATGGTCTAATTTGAAGATTATTGCAGTTATTGTGAGTTTGATCTGTTTCGGCTGTCACAGGGTGTTATGAAAGCAATAAACGTGAATAAACTCATGGCATCTGAGTGCATGGTTAAAATTTGGATTTGCTCAGCTTAACAATAAAATGGGAGGGTTTTTCTCAAAAAAAAAAAAAAAAAAGGGAGGGGATCTAAAGAAGATTTTGCACAGTAGGCCGTTACATGATTGAGATCTGGAAGGATGTTGGTATGAATCTTGAAAAGGTTGATTTTCTCTGGTATTCGGATAAAATCAATAGACGATCAGATGAGTACTGGCATCTTGTAATGGATATTGCTAGGTGAAACACCGTCAACCGCGTAGTAAGGTACATTTCATCAGTATATTCATAAGAGTATTTCATGGATGCTTTATGTACGCTTGTCTTGTCAAAAGTATGTTATAGCCCAAACACATGAATTTGACATGCATGCTATTTGTGGCTGCAGTGAGAAAGAAGATTTAACTGCAGCTCAGATTTTCTATCCATGCATGTGCTGATTTTTTTTTTTTTCTTAAAGGTTATTTTCTATGTTTATACTTGCTTGTCAATCTGACAGCGAAGCTCTACTTTCAATCTGAGACACATTTCATTAAATATTACGACTTCTGGGGGAAATTAATAGCGGTCCACCAAGAACGTGGATTTTCCTTTTTCATATTTTTGGCTGTTGGACAATGAATTCTGCTTTAGAAGAAGTTAGGAAATATTGTTACTGCCTACAACTTCAGATGGATGAGCTACTATTCAATGAATAAATCTTGTTTTTAAGTAGATACCACACATTTCCATGGGTATAAAAATCGTGCACAAGTGGCCACTATTGCACCAGTTAAGCCTGGATTAACTGTTGGACTTTAAATGGGCCAAACTGTGCCCATTGACCTGAACTTGGCCTTTAACATCTCTGGCTTTAAATTGTGTATTTCATTTCTTTGCTGCTAGTTGCAAAATCAATTTAATGAAAAGTGTTTATATTTATTTTATGATATTTTAAAATTTCCGTTTAATCATTATTCATTAGTTCAAATGTATATTCCTATTAGTTATTTCAAGTAACTTTATTACTTAAAATGGTATTGATCCTTCTACGGATAATTAGTGATGAATTATATGTTTCGACTTCTATTTGTTGTCATCTTTCAAACAATAAAACTCACAGTAGTAAGGCTTTGCATCTTGCGAACTATTTATCTGAAATTATAATCAACTTAAAATTAAATCGGCATCAAGCAGAGACGAATTGAAACCTACGATCAGGAACCAAAAAAACTGTTATCCGTTGGATATTGCTAAATAGAGTAAAAGAAAGGGGATGGCATCATATTGAAACACGGCAGGGTAAAATATGTACTTTTAGGAACTTATTTTGATTCCTAAACATCTCTATTCGATAATTTTGTAGTAACTATTAGTTTTGCTTGCTGTGCAGCCTGTTCGCGATCACTTTAAAAGTAATAAAGAGCCAGAAAGCTACTAAAAACTGTGAAGGTACGACGTTCCTCCTGGATTTCTAACATGTACCTGAAGCATTTAGTGCTAGTAGTAAAGATGTTAGGAAGAAAATCAATGAATGGATCTGTGAAAATTTTCTTCTGAACTGAAAGATTATGTGGTAAACCTCTCAGAACAACTCCCACAACACCATCAATCTAAAAAACATTAACTCGACACCCTATACTCAATCTTTTGGATGATTTCTATCCATTCTATGTGGGTTTTGGGAGGTAATGAAATAGTTTGAACTGTAGTTTTCTTTGCTGTATCTACTAGTCCCAGTCCCTTGCTACGTTCCACTTATGTCATGAAAAATTGTTATCATATTTATCCTTATTACTCACTGGAGGCATACAAAGTCACCACGTGGTACCCAATTATCTTGTTCGACAAATATACGTACCTGCTTGGCCTATTTTGTTACAAATAGACATGTGAACCGCACTCAAGCCACGAGCGGAACACCGCACTCAAGCCACGAGCAGAACGTAATAGGGTGTTTTGAGGATGTGGGTCAAACCCTTACCCCTGATACATTCCCAATGAAGCCAAGCGCACAAAATAGGGTGTTTATATCGTTCAGACTAGTATCTGAACACCCCTAGTACAATGGCCGAGGTTATCTTTCTTATCTCTACTCTCTTGCCGTGTAATATTGCACTTTAAGAGCTTGATAAAGGGTATAGAACAATAAGGACTTCAGCCTAGTTATGGGACTCTGGCTGCGCCTCGTGGTGCTGATAATACAATGCCTCGTCTGCTTCAGATTACTTGATGGTTTTTTTTCTCTTATCCTTTAATTTTGAAGCGATAATCATTGGCCTCCTATGTTTGCTTCTTCACTCGCTCAATGAATGAAATAATATGGTGGGTACCAGCTTGGGCCACCTCTATTTTCTTTAAAAAGGAAAAAAAAAAAGACCCCACCATTATGCAAGTAGTCTACCAAACAGCTAGCATAATCAGCTAAAACCTTTTTTGGGATTATGAAAGCAAAACGGTGATCTGAGATTTTTAATTGTACTCGATCATTTTCACAAATAAGTCCTAAACCCACAAGTTCTACACTGTTGCAAATAAAATCAACGGTGGATATGGAAGCACTCGCTGAGAAGCTTTCTTCTATGTTCTAGCACATTATGTCTATATTCCTCAAAAATAGCAGCGAGAAACCCACAAATGTTTTTCAAAATTCAAATCTAATTCGCGCACCTGTTATCCAGAAGCTTGAGTTTAGCACAACTTTGGATAATTCTTAAATAGAAATTGCTTTGTACCTCTAATAATACCTCTATCGAAACTATAAAATATTGTGACAGTTATCTCCACACATAATTCAACTAACGGATCTCATCATCTCTTTAAACATACATTGAGATAACTTGCACACCACCTTATAGTTATTTGATAGTTGCATGTATAATCCAACTTTGATCTATCATGATAGCATGTTGAAGAATCTTTTTGTACACTGTATGAGGGCGCCAAAGGATTTTTTTTTTTCTATCTGTAAAGACGGTAAATTGGTATATATGACGTTAGGTAGGAGTTACTTTTTCAAAAGTCAAGTTAAAACTAGCTATGCACCAAAAAATGACCAAATTTACTATTGCAAGTGCGGTTTTAAAAATTGCGTGTTATTGGTATTCTCTGAAATTGTATACCTAGACTTTATCTTTTAACTATTTGAGAAAAAAAACAAAAAATTTAAACTAACATTCGCGTTTTTGGGCTGCTAAATAAATTTAAACTAATAATCACGGTTTTGGGCTTTCTGCTAGTTATTTAGTACACTTGGTGGTATTGGAACAGGCTAGCTAAGGTGACCTGTCCAGACCCTACCAATCCAACCAACGATCAATCTCCCCAACTCGAAACTTCCACACCCTCGGAGCTTTTAATCACTCGAATAATCACACTAGGCTGTCTGTACGATAGGGATTGTTGAGATTCATCCGCTAGCGATATGTGTAATCGGATAGAACGGTGAGATTTGAAGAGTTTGTGATCGAGCGAGTTATAAAATATTTTGATTCATAATTATCATAGATCTTAAAACCCTCCCTCAATCTCGTTTTTCCTTCATCTTCTGGAGATGACGGGCTACGGCGCGATCCCGGCGGCTCCGCCTCCGCCGTCGTGGACGAGCAGCGCCTCCGATCTTTTCTCCCGCGTAAAAGAGCGCAGCCGCTCCACCTTCGCCACGATGCGGCCATGGCGATCCTTCCTCGATCCCACCGCCTTCTCTCGCCCCGACGGCTACTCCGACGCCATGGCTCGCGCTCGCCGCAATATCCTCCATTACCGCGTCAACTACACCTTGGTTATCCTGATCATAATCTTCCTCAGCTTGTTGTGGAACCCGATCTCGATGCTTGTGTTCCTCGCTGTGTTTGTTCTATGGTATTTATTGTATTTCTCACGCGACGCTCCGATTGAGATCCTCCACCGTCGGATCGACGATCGGATAATCCTGGGTCTGCTGGGGGTGATCACGATCGTGGCGCTGGTGCTGACGCGTGTCGGATTGAATGTTCTGATCTCAATGATCATCGGATTGGTTCTGGTGGTTTTGCACGCGGTGTTCAGGATCACTGAAGACCAGTTCCTCGACGAGCAGGAGGCCGCGGCTGATGGGGGATTATTGTCGGTCGTCGGAAGCCCGCCGCCTATAAGACGGAATTTCAGCGAAGATCTCGCCTGACTTTGTAATTGCGGTGCGATTTCTCTATTTTCTTTTTTTGTCGATAGGGGAGGTATTTTATGTTCACTAGTTAGTAGTTAGATCTGTCCGGAGAAGTTTGCTGGTTGAAATGTTGTTTTATTTGTACTTATTCTGTAATTGTTGGTAAATTTTATTAGAGTAATGCTACTCCGAACGGACACATTTATCAATGTAAAGCAGAAAACAAAATATATTTGGACCGATTTTCTGACGAAATAGTCGGACACCGCAATATATGTTTTTTTTTTAGACAAAATAATCGTAAGCATACTAACTCCAATTTTTGCCTTGCTAGTTCCAACCGACCATTACGGGCTTAGCAAATCACAGCTCCTAAGTTGGGTCTTATTTGTCACAAGAGTACTGTTATTCATTAAGCTCATTAGAATTTCTAATATTGTATGTATGATATTATCTACATCAAAATATACGGTACATATTCCATATAAAGCATGTGATTCTGAGATATCTTTATTGTCACAAAATGCCGCAACTCCTTAAAAATGTCCATAATTCGATTTAAAATTGAGATTTTTTACTGACTAACAATGGACGACATGGAAGAAATTTGTAACACTTTGGATATGCTTCGGTGTCATTGGAACATAAGTGTACGATTATGGGCACAATCAAACCTAATATATAACCTTTTCGGAGGAGTGGTCGCATCAACGGATTGTATCACAGCCTGTTGCCCACACAATCAACACGAAAAACAATTTATTGGTCTTCCATCCAACTGTAAACTGGACCCAGCGGGCCCCAAATGTAAGAATTTAACAACATCAATTATAACCGAAGAAAAATCGCTCATTGGGCCAGGCCCACAAGAAAAGCAAGGAATCTCCGACCCGCTCCAATTGCGAAGAAAGCTTCAAACTCAGCAACTATTATTTGCCTTAATATCCCTACATTTATGTGTTTGTGAAATGCTTCGAAGTTTAACTAAATAACCAAAAAAATAGTACGGCTATATTTTTACGCGCCTCGGGATCGGTCCATGGATTGTGATTTAATAATCTCTAGGCATAGAAAAAAATACAATCAAATTATTTTTGAATTAAAGTGTTCGAACTATTTAGTATCAGCCTATATGATTAATAAATTAACTAACAACGGGATACTAAATGCTTACTTTTTTCTAAGGATGTCAGAATTAGTAATAGTTATATTATATTTAACAAATATGTATTAATATATTTATGTTTTAATATTTTTGAATTCTATATGATAGCATACCAGTCTTAGACTGGGTAACCAGTTCAACTCGTAATTGAATGTGCGTCTTCAGATGAATGTTCCTGTTTTTCTCTAGCATTTAATTAATATGCAAAATGTATGATTCAATCTTCAGAATAGTGTGATAGACGAGGCGAACCTATATTTATATATCCTATTAGACACCACTGATTTATGTAGGTTTTCTTAATTATTTATTAACTTTATTAATTTAAGTATATTTATAGTACAAACGAAAAAAAGCAAGCGGAAGTTGTCAGCTCCTCTGCCGGTCAGCCCTAAACTACGTAAATCAGTCTCTCACTTTTACATGTTATTTTCGATATTCAAAAATATTTATTAGAAGTATTTTTTAAAAAAATTTTAACATTAATATTATAAATTTTTTGAAAAATCATTTAATGTATACTTATGACATTTGTAAAAAACAACATTTTCTCTTGCCTAACTTGCTAATAATTTATAGTACGTATCAGTATTGTTTTTTCTTTTTTTTTTATAATAAACGTATCAGTATTGTTATTTATAATTATAGTACACTATTTTGAGAATTCTAGAATTTGGGACCTTAATGGTTGCAACTTCTTTTCTTGTCTTTTATTTTTGCCTTGTCTATTTGCGCTATTAGACACCTCCAAAATATGTAGTCAATGCCAATTAATTTATTTTTCTCAAATAATTCATCAATTTATAGTACATATATATACATATAAGATAGAACAACGTCGCCCTCAAACACCACTGTAGTTTGACTCTTGTCTTGAAGGCCTCCACCCACCACGCCGCACACCGGCAGACCTATCATTCCATTCCTAGGATCCTTTTCAATCCCCAAATTCAGCCCCAGTTTATCTCTCCTTAATCCACCTCCGACTACTCCAAATGTTTGCTCCTCAATTACTTGATTCCATCCTTCATGCCCGAATTAGGTTTTCTAGACTGGGGGGAGTCCAAATCCCGCATCTGGTTTGATATTGAGCTTTTCTAAAACGAAAATCCGAAACTACGATATTTCGTCTATTTGAGTAAGTCTCTAGGAATCCTTTCCTATCTTTCGTCTTCGATTTCACCTAAATCGCCATCTTTTTCGATAAGTTTGCTAAAAAATTTCATTATTTTCAGGGTTAATAGGGTCTTTGAGGGATGGAAGAGGTGGAAGCTGTGAACAGAGCAGCTGTTGAGAGCTGCCACAGAGTTTTGGATCTACTTTCTCACCAGCCCCAGCTTGACAAATTGATCCACAAGAAATCTGTAATTGCAGAAACTGCAGAAGCAGTTGCAAAATTCAAAAGGGTAGTTTCTTTGCTCAGCAAGGGTGAAATTGGCCATGCTAGGGGTAAGATGGTTAACACTTCCCATAAAAAACCATCGAATTCGATGGTTTGGAATCATTCAGGATTGAATTTGAGCTTAGCTTGCTCGAATAGTTCTAAAAGTTCAATCTATGTAGACAAACAAGTCCCTTCATTTCTTAAACAATATCAGAATAATCAGAGACCTCAACAAGTTCAGCAAAAATTGCATGGTGGAGTAATTAAGTTCGATAGTTCGAGCTGTACCGGGTTAACTGGTGGATCGTCCGCTAGAAGCTCATTTATGTCTTCTTCATTGAGTGTTGATGGCAGTGTTGCAAGTTTGGATGGTGGAATGGGATTTCAACTTATAGGCGTGCCACAATCTTCTGAAAATGGAGCTCAGAAATTGCCTGTTAGGAGGCGGTGTTACGGACAAGAAGATGGGAAGTGCACTAGGAGAGGAAGGTGCCATTGCTCAAAGAGGTTAGAAGCTAAATTACACATGTTTCTAGTGAGATATTTTAAAAAGGTTTTAAAGTTACAGCAAAAAGTGAACAATGTAATATGCGAAGTGAATTTGATCGTTTTTCTGGGTGCAGTTTGGAGAAATTTTTGGCAGTTCTAGCATTATTTATTTTGTTAGGGCTCCTCCAAAATTTGTCTCAAAATGTCACCTAGTGTTCATTCTTGGATTGGTCTATGTGCTGCTTAAGGTGAAATGTTGCTCAATGTGAAGTCGATTTGATGTGTGGGTGAAAATTTGGGAGCTCTATTATTTCTCGCCAATAAGATATCTTGTAGAGGTTTTATTGCAAAGATGCTGGAGGTCCTGAAGTTTGTATGGAAGTGTACCCAAAAATATCCATGAGTTCAACCTATTTGCTGCAGCAATCCGATCTCCTTAGTGAACTTGATTGACTTTTTGGGTCAAAACCTAAGAGAAATTTTAGAACTCTGAAGGTACTAGATTTGTTAGATTAATCAATTTTCTTTGTGATTGTAGGAAGCTCAGGGTAAAAAGGACGATCAAGATTCCTGCAATAAGTAATAGGATTGCAGATGTCCCGCCTGATGATTACTCATGGAGGAAATATGGGCAGAAGCCAATCAAGGGCTCGCCCCATCCTAGGTAAATTTACACTGTATCGTTGTGGTGAATTGTTAATTTTTTTTATATCAAGATGAACCTCCATGATGAACTTTAAGTTCTAGTTACACTGTATCGTATTGCTGTTCGGTTTATGAAGTTAGAGAATGTACTATTCAAGTATGGCATGAATTGTTTTTAAGGTTACTTTTATTCTTTTTCATTGCCAAGCTTCCTTGACTTCTTCTCTCCCAACCTATGTATAGTAGAACTTATAGGAAATACAGAATGGAATTGCTAGAACAAGATAATAACCTTCTGTTGATCATCAGTAGTTTCTAATGAAATGTGCTTTCTTTAAAAAATGAATTGAAGTTCTTATTCTTGCAGTTTTTTTTTTCTAACCAAAGCTATCTGTAGAGATGTCAAAAAGGCCCGTGCTGGGCGGCTTGACCCGTGCGGTCCAAGCCAGGCCCACTCGGAAACACTACATGCTGAACTCGGACCACACTGTATACGCAGTCCGAGCCAAGCCGTGATTATCGGCCCGTTCGAACCAGTGCGGGTCAAATCGGCCTATAATTTTTTTTCTTATGGTACCCTCCGACCCGCTTTGCGGTTTTGGCTCAATGCGCTACACGCCAAGGCGGGTACCCGCATTACGCGGGCTGGCATATCTGAACATCGCGAGCTGGATGGCTTGTACTGTTTGACATCTTTAGTTATCGACTCTTTGAGCTTTGAAGCCTTTGCCCAAATGAGTACACTATGGTTTTTTCAACCATATTTTGGACTTCTTATATTATTATGTTGACATGACTTTGTAGGACGCAAAACAGTTTTTTATAATTTGGTTATAAGATTTATGTTGTTAGCAGAATTTATCGTTCTCAATGATGATTTATTGTGTGTTATCAGCCAACAATTACCAGTGCTAACAGTTTTCAAGCGGACGTATTGGAATTTTTAGCCTCGTGACAGTTATGTCGACTTTCCTCCTCCTGGCTATGCACACGGATGCATAGCATTTCTCGTCATTACCCATCTTTCCACCTCTCAGATACTGATACATGCATCTGAACCTCTTCAATGCAAGCTCAAGGGGAGGGTTTCCGTTATGGGTTGCTCAAATGAGCATGCTTAACTTTCCAACGATTTCGTTATATTTTGCATATCGTACTTATACATTTCCATGTGAAGGATACACAGGCAAGCTAGCATGATAATTTGCAAAAGTCGCAAGTCTGGTTAGCAAAATTTTCATTCATGTGATTCATTATTATTATTTATTTTTGTTAATATTAAGTTTTTGTTAAATTAAAAGCCACATAGCTATGCCTTGCCAGGACTTATGAGTGATGCACCATTAGCTTGGTGTGCTAGAAAGAGTAGGAAATCGACCTGTAGCCTCAGTGTGCCTCATGCATTTAGCATTTGGAAGCAAGCAGCCATAAGAAAATGATGTGTAAGGGCGATGAGCTATGCCAGCCAAATAATTTTGTGTCTCAAGGAGCTTAAACACAGATGGAAAAAAGTAAAGTCAAAGGCCCAGTACTTGGAATGAAACACTACATCTAAGTGTATAATATGAAACTTTTCCGAATTAAACTATGCTACTATATTCACCTGAAAATTCATTTCAGGCTAAATATGAGATTGGTAATTGGTTTGAGCTAAATAAGCATGATCGTAGTTTTCAATGTATTTGGTGTTCGAAATTCAATGATATCTGGCTATATCAACGAATACGGTGATTAGCTGGTAAGATGTCATCCTTGCAGCTATTTATACTATATTGTTCATAATCCCTATTGTCTTTTTTATTTGAGCAAAAGTTCAGCATTCCCTCAATGAAGTTTCTTTCTTTATTTTAAGTAGTTCTTTTTGTTATTTCAGTAAGACTTTAGTTGCCAGCTTATTCAATTGCAACATATATTTATAGGGGCTATTACAAGTGTAGCAGCATGAGGGGATGCCCTGCAAGGAAGCACGTGGAGAGGTGCTTGGATGATCCTACGATGCTCATCGTTACTTATGAGGGCGAGCACAATCATTCCAAGTTAGTCAACCAGTCTTCAAATACATGAAAATTTTGTCATCAGGTTCTTTTGTTACTTCTGTACATACGTTCTGGTGATGAACGTAGTTTCATGTGCGTGGCGCATTTATTTAACATTTGCGTGCTGTTTCTTGTGATTTCTAGACGGGAAAGTAAAACGATGATTGTGATCGTAGAGCCATGAAGAAGTGCTGTTGTATTAACTTAAGATTATTAGATGATTTGATAACGTTTTCTTGCAAGCAATTTTGTCATTTTAGTTTGTCTGGAACTTCTTTTCCTGGACTTTATAAACGGCCGTAATGAGAACATTTTCGTTACAAATTTAGTTGGAAAATTGGCTAGAGCTCCCAAATTGTCCCAAAATGAACTAGGCAATGCCCTAAATTACCTTCAAGCCCTTTTTTTTGTTTAGAGAGAACATCAATTCTTTTTTTTTTTGGTGAAATTTTACTAGAAAGCTTTTTTTTGGGCAAAAAAATGGGTAAAATAAAAAATAAATATAAAAAATTGCTAGAATACTTGGGATCTGTGACATTGTTCTAGGTTGTACCACTAAAGCCATCGTATGTTATGTCAAGGCTTGTGTTGTTTCTGTAAAGTATTGTGAAGTAGGGAAAATTAATCCTGAATTAAAATTTAGTAAGTGAAAAGTGAATAAAAAATCACATCTAGTTAATATTTATATACCTATAAATAACGCAAGTAAGCTGAGAAAAAAGTTATTTCTTCACCTTAGCCACTTCATCCGCATCTTGGCTGTAAGTTTAAAGTAGTCAAAAAAAAGTTCATGTTCTGTGGCTCGGCTGGTGACATGCACAAACAGTGCGGGCTAAATCTGTTATATTCAGGAGACTCAGGTCCGGGTGAGCTGTGATTTAGGCCCAACCTGTGGCTGGACTGGACGTACTATTTTCTCCATTCAAAGTCGGCGGACCGGCACATCCGGCAGCAGTGTGCTGCACTCCTGGTTCGGAGGATTGCGAGTCGAGGTAAGGCGAGTTCACGTGCATGGCCGCTGTATGCAATGTGGGCTAGCCTGGCCGGAACAGCTTGATATTTCTCAGTCGCTTGTGATTGTTACTCTCTTTGTTCTTTTATTGTTAGTGATATGAAGTAGTGCTAAAATCTATAAAAATAATAAAATAAATTGCAATGCATATACCTTTTTTAAATAAATTAAAAAAAGAAAAATCAGTTCGATCCGATCCGGTCCGGACTGATGGGAAATCAGGCTGATCCAAGATCCTAATATCTCTACTTAATCGGAATCCTTTCCTGTCTGGTTCAAATCACAAAAATCGGTGGACCGAACCGGTTAATAAGCTCAACCCACTGAGATGCATGATAATTGCCTTAATACAGGCCCAGGCCAATGCTATGCATGATGAAGTTAAGAATGCCCCAAAAAAGTGTAAACCCTATAATCATTGCCTCCACTATCTCTCTCTCCGTCTGATTCTGTCTCTACGATCTTTTTCTGATTATCTCTCTCCTTGGTCCAGTGAAGATGGCGGTCGCCGGTCGACAAATAAATGATTGTTCCGCTACCTGTCCTTGAGGTGAATTAACTCGATACGAAACGGCGACGAAATTCACCAAAAGTTATTGTACACAGCTAATTCACCAAAGCTTGCAGAAAGTCTCTTATTTCTCTCTTTTCTAACTAACCATATCTCTCTCTGCTGCGTCACCGTCTCCAAATTTTGCCACCTCCATCTATTTCATTCATTTTTATCAGCGTCGGTCTAAAATCGGTCCACAGTTTAGTCGGCCCGATTCATATTGAACTAATTTTATCGATATAATTTTCAATCTATAATTTTAACCAAATTCGATTCATGGTCCACTCTTGAGCTAATGAACGTTCCGACTATTGAAATAAATTTTAGTAAGAAAAGATAAATTAAAATTAAAAAAAAATTTATTATTAAAAAAATATGTAACTATTTATGTAAAAATTATCTAGAATGACCGTTTCAGTTGCCGCTTCTAAGCGGTACTAGCCGAATTCGATGTCGATGGTTGAAGGAATGAAAATACCGTTTTGATATTTCCAGAAAGACTAAAAGCAGATAAAAATCAGCCAAAAATTAAATTTACTAGGTCAAAAATTCGGAGACCCATATGGTGGTGCACGTTGCCGGACTGCACGATTTTTTGTTTGCTGTTCCATGGTTCGTACCACATCGTCCTCGGCTACTGGACACGCATTCACTGCATTCGCGGTTGCACAACCATCATCACCATCACGGCCGTCATCGTCACGATCGCGGCCATAGGCAGATATCACGACACGATGCTCGCACCGTACGGTGGTCCCTACGGACTAGTGCTGACGTCCCCTCATGTCTCTGCACGTGTTTCCTGAGACTTCTGCAGTACGATGGCGTCTGCCTGCTTCACCGCACACGCCATAGCACGTGCGCAGTCAAAAGGCGTACGAACCAACCCCTGTACCACTCTCAAATCACCATCGTCGATTTGAATTTGACGGTCAGAATTCAGCCCGTCCGTGGTAGTTATGCAGCAGTATTTTTCGCGCTTATCTTTTGGAGTGAGCAAGCGTTACGGTATCTTTGTGAAGGTGCTTTTAGCAAAAATATTGAATAATAAAATAATGTAATTTATAATTTAATATTTAATTTTTTAAAAATATTTTTTAATAGATTTAAATCATTTAAATTTTAAATTTATTTAAAAACTATTTTCAAGTATGTCAAATTTTAGAGCATCTAAACATCTATTTAAAAATAATTTTTAAAAATATTTAAATATTAAATTATAAATCATCTCAAAATTTATAATTTAGATATTCAAATTTACCTAAAATATTTTGTATACTTTTGTATACTGTAGTTGGCACACAATGGATCATTTTTGCTTTTGGAATAATAATTATTACATAAATATCTAAATATTTTTAGTAAAACATTTAAAAAAGAAACAAAAAAAAGATAAATGCGGATGTTATGATTTTTGTATCAGTACTGGCCTTAAAGTTTTGTTTACAAATAACCCCGTCATTTACAACCTATTATATTCAACATCTCAAAAGATTTTGAATTCAAATTTTATAAAATTATTGAAATTTATTTTTTTAATATTTACAACTTTATTAAAAAAATACTTATATATTAGTTATAATATTTATTATGTTACTTTTGAGATAAGAGCTTATAATATATTTGAATTTAAGGGCTAATTTATAAATATTTTCGAAATGGATGGGGATTATGTGATTTTCTATTAGTTCGAGATAATGTGAAGCATAAGTACAATATATATAAAAGGCATCCCACTAGTATTTTTTTTTAAGAAAATTACTGTTCAGCCCCCCTAATTTTGGGGTCGCGCGATTCAGCCCTCCGAAACGCCACGTGGCGGCACGCGCGCGCCGCCACGTCGGCGGAAAAACGCGTTTCGGAGGGCTGAATAGTCAAAAAAGATAAACGGGGGGCTGAACAGTAATTTTCTCTTTTTTTTTAGGAAAAATGCGTTTCAGCTCCCCTAAATTTGGGGTCGCGCGATTCAGCCCCCCGAAACGTCACGTGGCGGCACGCGCGCGCCGCCACGTCGGCGGAAAAACGCGTTTCGGGAGGCTGAAAAGTCAATTTTAAAAAATGAGGGGGCTAAAACGCAATTTTTCCTTTTTTTTTTTAGGCAATAGCGCACGGTGCGAGCAATAACGTTTGTCCGATCGGTCGGAAGAACCCGCATAAGATGTCTTTACGTTTTATTTTATTTATTTATTTTGAGTTCTGAGAAATTCGCATGGAGACAGCTCACCGTGCGAGCGGTGATGCTGACCTGTGAACGCCACCTTCTGGAAACGACACGTATCCCTTTCGGATTTCTTCTCGTCGCCGGCCCATATCGGCGGCGCCGCTGTATTTCAAAAATGCGCCCATTTATATATATAGATATATATACACAAAAAGGGCATCAAAGGTTTGCAATGACGAGAATACCCTTGGCCCAGACTGTAGCTACTAATGACAATGAGCGTGAGGGGGTAGTTTAGTAATTATAGTTTTTCTTATTGGCGAGGAACGTGATATCTCAGATCTCTGATGCTGTGGACCCAGAAACGACAAACGGCGGGGCGTGAATGGCAGACAGCGAACATCTCGTGCGCGTCAACCATCCGCCGCCGCCGTCTGAAAAACAAAATAAATTCAAAGTTATTTATGGAACTGGAAGTATAAGACCACCGGTAATTTGACCAACGTCATGGACCCTCCAATCAGAAATTCCATATATTATTGGATTATTTCTACTATGTGTCCATTTATTTTGGTCCTTCAACCATGTTTTTTATTGTTTTCATCTAAAATTTTTTATTACCAATTTAGCATGTATCATTAGTTTACCGTCATAGCGTAGTTAGTGAGAGATGGAGGTTATATAAGAGGACGCTCTATCTTTTACAAGTTTGTCAAAATTTTTATGCCTTTTTTTTGCTTTAATCTAGCCACTTATAATCACGGTTTGATATTTTTTGTTTAATCCATGCTAGATTGAGAGCTGACTACCTTATTATGATGTATAGGTCCATTTATAATGAGTTAACATATAATGTACAATGTTAACTCTCGTAACAAATTACAATTCTAATCTAACTTGTCTAATTAGAATAAAATTCGAAATGCAGATTTTTGTGAACAAACTTATGATGCCCTGCAATAAAGATATTATTAATCTAGTTATTTAATGTGATTATTTCTCAATTCATGTCATATGTCTACTATGACATATACTCTCCTTCATATAATTCAGAATCTAGTTTCTTATAGTTATTATCACGACATATATATATTAATGTCATTAAATTTAAAAAAATAAAGAAATTTAAAAACTTGCATAACTTTTTATTGGGACGCCTGCCGAATTAATCAACGGTGTATAATGAGGAGAGGAGTCGGATACTCGGAGGCACACCAGAACAGCTGGTCACATTGTTCGATTTTTTAAAATGGGTTTCGTCGGTTCCTTCGCCTCCGCCACACACGTGCGACTCTGCCACGTGCGGGTTCCACTGACCTTGTGATCTGGATGAAAAGGACTGCAGATGGTGCCCCACCTGTCTCTTCCGAAAACAACGTCGAAATTATATAATAAATTATCCGCTACATTAATCAATTAATTTGAGTCTGGATTGATTAAATAAAGCGGAGATCTCCTTCGCTGATCTCAGCCGTCCAATAATGCCATCGGCGACCCCACATCCCTATAAGAAGGTCAAAGTTTTTCTCCGGTATTTGCCGTCGCCCATCCAAAATTCGATAAATCACGGCTTATAAAATAATCGGATAATTGCAAATCTCATTCATTATTATATTATAGCTTGCTTATACATAATTGTTTAATCGAAAGAGATGGAGAGCGCAAAAATTATACTTTATAAGTTCAAATCTCATTCGCTATTATACATAATGAAATATTTTTTCGCATTCTATAAAAAAAAAAACAAATATCTTTATTTAAAAAAAAAAGTAGAATTTGTTTATTGGCTAAATATAAATCAGTGCTATCACTAAGATACCTTCTCTATATATCCATTAAGTAAACTCGATATTGGACCATATTTTTCAATATAATCTAGAAAAGTAAATTAAGTTCACCACCAAATTTCGAAAATAGTGCTTTCTGTGAGGGAAAAGCTACTTGACTATTTGCAAGAGCAGTTTCCATAGACGATCTTCTATCTTTTTCTATAATTTTATCATTATAACGTTATTCAGTGAGATACGTTATACAAATTTAGCTTAAAGTTATTAGAAAAATATAAAAAATAGGTTCGAAAAGCAGCCAAAATTCGTTTTAGAATACAATTTTATTTTGTACAGCAAATTTTAGTGATTGTTAAGACCCATGTTTTTATAATTTTATCAAACTTTAAACCACAAAGGTACATAACAATTTTGTAGTTGGTATTTTTTTTTTTCAAAAATAAAATTATTATTACCATTTACATAAGCTGAAAAATAGAATATATCTAAATATCACGTTTTCTTTGGTGAATGTGGCTGCTTAGGCAACCAAATCACAGAAATCTCTGTATTATTTCATCTAATGTAAACATTAGCTTTAACTGATATTGTGCTAACAAAATCTTAAGACCCATATGAGACTTGCGGCCTTATCATATTTAACATATCATCCAAATCATAGTTTAAAAAAAATAAGAAATACTATTCTGCAGGATAATTTCGATAAAAGTAAGAATTTATATTATCTATATTAGCCTAAAATTTTAATAAAATACTCTAAAATTTATATTTTTCACTTTCAACTGTTTTAGATAGTACTATTTTTTACTTTTCAAAATAATCATATGAAAAATAATTATTTTTTAAAATATTTAATAATGAAAACGTAAACTGATATGAATAATAAAAAGGATACCATATCAATCCTGAATTTTTCAGAGTATGAACATAAAAAAATGGCTAAAATTTAGTAAATGCCTCTCTATTATGCATTTTTGGGCAATCATGCCCCTATATTTATTTTCGTGACTTTCATGCATCTTTACTATTAATTTGGAAACGCGATACCCCTGAACAGGATTTAGGTGTTAATTACGCTGATGTAGCACCAATTAAGTATTACTTAATTATTTTTTTAATAAAAATAGGAATATTTTAAAAATATTAAAAATATTTTAAAAAGCTTAATTAGTACCACATCAGCATAAAAAATATTTTAAAAAACTTTAATTAGTGCCACATCAGCATATTATTCGTAAGTCGTCATTAAGGTTATCGCGTTCCAAAATTAATAGTAAAGGGGTATGAAAGTTACGAAAATAAATATAAGGACATGAGTGCCTAAAAATACATAGTAGAGGGACATTTACTAAATTTTGGCCTAAAAAAATAGCATTCACTTCAACTTTACAATTCTGTTGAAGTTTGGTACTCATTAAAAACATTTTTGCATTTATTAGACATTATAAATTATAAAACTATATGGTTTTCTAGAAATAATATTACAGTTTAATCATCTTCGTAAAATTTGCAGCAACATAAAGTCTGCAAACAATTTTCTAAAAATTTGTCTTAGCACATTATTTTGGACGGTTATTCGGTAAAACTTATTTTCTCCGGAGACCCTCGCTTCCCCTATTTATTCCGCTTCCATGTCCTTGTTCCTTCGTCCTCTCTCTCTCTCTCTCTCTCTCTCTCTCTCTCTCTCTCAAATGGCGGTGGATACTCTACGCCTTCGCAAAGACTCGTTCCCAGATGGCGGGGGAGAGAAAGAGCGTGCATCAGCGGCGGCGGCTACGGCGGCAGTGGATCGCGGGAAAGAGACACACTACAGAGGCGTCCGGAAGCGGCCGTGGGGAAGATTCGCGGCCGAGATACGCGACCCGTGGAAGAAGACGCGCAAGTGGCTCGGGACATTCGACACGGCCGAGGAGGCTGCGCGCGCGTACGACGACGCCGCACGAACTCTCCGCGGCCCAAAAGCCAAGACCAACTTCGCCTACGGCCCCTACTCCAACGCAGTCGACGGCACCATTAACGCTGTAGCTTCTAACCAAAACCACCATCCATTTATAATGCCCCGGTGGGTGGCGACGCCGTTATTTCTCGACGGAAGAGACCTTTTTATCAGTCCTCCAGGCGGTTCCCCCTCTGCTGCCGCCGCCGCCGCAATGGAGTTTTCCTCTTATGGCAGCGGCGGAGAGAGAAAGAAGCCGCAGCTGTCATTCGACCTTAACCTTCCTCCACCGCTCTTCTAAAGATCCAAGTTTTACGTTGTTGTATTGTTCTCTTTCTTTGTTCCTTCGCCATTAATGGGGATCTGTACAGCTTGTTTCAACCTTCATCGCAGCTATATATGAAAAAAAGAGAGATCTTTTTACTACTCTTTGGCTATAAACAACAATGCTACAACGCCCAACAAAACTGCCCCAAATTCCGCACGATCTCGTTGAAAAGTGAACTACGAGATGAACCAAATGTTTTCTGGGTGAAATTTTGGGAGTTTTAAGCATGCTCGTGTAGTAATTATCGCCGGCGATTGCTGAAGTTGCCGACGAGACAACCGTCCGGAGGGCAGCTTTAGTTTTTATTTCTCTTTCGGACAAAACTACCCTTGACTCGCTGTAATGGCCTGCCAAAACGTATGGCCTATTTCATACGACATTCTTGAATTTTCCTAATACCCTTGTTCATTTGACTAGGAAAAGGTTCGGCTAATTAGAATCTTGAACATATTTGTGATATTAATAGCGCTAAAATAGGAAATTTCAGTAGCAGCGTTGGTATCTATTTCTCGACTAATATGGGCCTATACGAATTAATTAATCGGCAATAAATCAATAGTCGACAGAGGAACTGAAATCAGGTAGGCCAATGGAAAGATTAAAGGGCAATCACGTCCAGTTCAATTTTGGTGGCATTGTCGGTAATAAATTCGAATGTAGTGGTTGATTTTGAAAACGTTATGTTGCTCACAAGCTGTGGTCCATCAGATTCAAGAGGCATTTTCCCTAGTATACGTCGGCGATAAGGCACATCTTACACGTGTCAGTTTGTCGGCAGCATGCGGCGCCGACGGAGGCTAGACTTCACAGGTCAACGTCGTCTCTCAGGCACTACTAAATACCATAAATAAATAAGGGAGCCCTGCGCATCAGGCTTCCTAAATTCCATGTTGCAAATATTTATTTAAAATATATTATTTTCGTATCTAAAATATTTATTAAAAATATATTTATATAAAAATTTAAAAGATTATATTAAAAAAATGTGTATTTAAAAATTTAAAATTAATATTTTAAGACTCTAAATTTTAAAAAACTAGTTTTAAAATATATTAAAAAAAAAATTGAACATAAATATTTAAATATTTTTTAAAAATACTTATATAATAGTAAAAAATACTCTTAATATAAAATTTGAAATAGACGCTTATTGTAATAAAATTTTAAATTCAACAGCTTATTTAAAAAAAAAAAAAAAATGATTTTTGAAGATGATAAATGCTATTTCTTCAGGGTCATTTTGACCCTGAAGAAATCAGGGCTGATGTGGCCGGTTGTGCAACGCATCTAAACATTTAATAAAATAGTTGAAAAATGTGCCACATCAGCCCAAGCATTTATAAAAAAGTTGGAAAGTGATTATTCTCGATTCTCAAGTTTTGATAACTCATTTTAACACTTATCGAAAAAGTCACATTAAATGCGCTTCTTTTCAAAACATTGAATATCAAAAAATAATAAATGATGGGCTGACGTGGACAACGCCACATCAGTCCTGATTTCTTCAGGGTCAACAATGACCCGAAGAATAGGCATTCGTCTCTTTTGAAATTAAGTTCTAATATACAATTATTTCAATAAATAATACACCTCCTGGCTCCTCTGCCATGCGCCTAAAAATAACAGAAAGACCTTTAGCCTAATGTCACTAATTTTGTTCAAAATTTTATTACGAAATTTTGTTGTAATTAAATTTTGAACATTAACTGTGTTTAATTTATTTATGATAATGTTTTAGACAAATTAATGTATATCTGAACTAGTCATTTCTAAACTAACCCCAACAAGAGGTTAACATACAGCTGCAAAAGAATGGGGCTAGATTTTGCACATGAAATATTAGGCGCATCAATTATACTGCTAAAAAAATTCATCCAATATATATAACTACCAAAGATTCTTCACTCCTATGCCTATTACACCAAATTCAGTTTGTTCCATATCAGTATCAATGATTTTTTTTGTGGTACATTTGCTGCAACTATTGAAGTCCTTTAAATATTAAGACGTTAGTACTTTGTCTTATTACAACTTAAACAGGCACCTAGTGTTTGTAAAATTAATCTCTTAATTAGAACCACACAAGATTTTGGCACTGGGATAGCGCATTTGTATTTGATATGGGATAGCACACTTGTAAGATTGTGTAAATCAAACCTGAAATTTATGTAGTGGAAATTTCACCAATCTAGCTGATCTTCCCATAAATTCCCGGCGTTCCGTAAGATGAACTAAACTTAATTTATTTTTTAGACGTCAAATTTATTTTTGGTCATATAATCGATCAAATATAAACAAAATAATAATTTTTTTCAACTAAACTCCAACATATCATTCATAAAATATATATTGCAATCACATTCTAATACCTAATTTCGCTAATCTCGGCGGCGTCACTTTTGAACCTTCGTTTGGCCCGTGCGCACCTATCAATTTAATCTAGTAAGCACTGACGATCGCACGTGTGACCGTGCGAATGAAGTAGGAAATTTAATTCGCCGGATGATACCCGACAGGCTACACGGATGATCACGGCCGTCATTTTCTATCTGAACGGTTATTCGTTTGCAGTACAGTGGTCAGGCGACGCGTGCGAAGGGGCAAATAAATGCCACGTGGCACGAGATCTATGAGTAGAGTTGGCACGCAGTCGCACGGTATAGCTTGTCTCGTAGCGCCGCACGGCCTAGCGGCTATTACTGCGGTTCTGCAGACGGACGGTGGTGATGACGTCTGATGATGTTGGCTATAACGGGATTCGCGCGCGCGGCTGATATGACTTATTAACGTTGGATATGAATGTGTCCCATATATCATGCATTTAATCCGTCAGTTTACTGACACGTGTAAGCATAGATACAGCTGTCCTTTATGGTCTTGACATCAGAAAATAATATTGTATGGTCTTCTAAATTATATATATATATATATATATATATAATTATAATACTAACTGCATTTCCATTTCAGCTATATTTAACAGTAATAACAAAAGTAAAACAATAATATATTCAACAATTCAGAATTACAGTATTAATAAACATTTATGATTAACTTGATTTTTTTTTTCAGTTTATTAATGGTGTTGTATAGATTCCAGAATTAAAATTAAAATAAATGTAAAAAATTGTAGAAGTATGGATGCAAAAGTTTACAAACTTTTAGGATAATTTTATAATAATTTGTAATATAAAATCACACTAATTTTCTTATATTCAACACCTTTATTCTAAAATTAAAGATAAAAGTATCTCGTATGCCTAATTGTAATAGTGTAAGAACTTGTTGAGGTATATGAAGCCGACGGTTGGGTCGAACATTGGCCATCACCTACACTAGCTCGGCACTGCTATTTTTGAGAGTATTCATAGCTGCCATACATGGACAGCATGGTGAAGTAGTAGTCGGCAATGAGGTGAAGTTGTCGGCAGAGGTGGCGCCACTGGCGAAAGCGAAGGGGTGATAAAATTGGCCCACCCCTGCTCATAGCCTCATATGCTTGTTTGTTTTTGCATGTTGCTGTGAGTCTTCGAAGTCGCGACTTGAGACTTCCTCTGGGCCCGACGACAAGAGGAATATAAATCGGATATGATTTTCTTGGTCCTAGATTCTCCATGAGGGCCACGAAGACAATAATTTATGCACTATAATTTTATATATTGTATATCGTTATACGTTATTGTATTCTTGAGAAATTGACGGTTGTTAGTTTATGAAGTGTTGAAGAATAGCAAGATGTGTCATTCTAAAAGTGCTCTATCTTCTATCTAGTAAATTTATTCCCTATATTTTTTTCCGATTTTAAAATTTTCCACGTATACCAACATTTTAGCTCTTTTTTTCTTGTTTATTTTCTTCTGCAACTTTATCTTGATTTATTTCTACAACCATTTTAGAATGATCAATTACCATCCATAGATCATATCCATGCTACAAAAAGGCCACTAGTTAGCCCACTGGTATTTTGTGAAGCCGGCGAAATACCAAACGAAACATGTTTTGTCGGGTTAAGACATGCCACAAGTTAACCGAGTTACAACAATCTATAACTTTATACAATATATACTACAAATATATGAACAAATAATATAAAAGTACAAACAAATTCTGTATTCCTTTCAGAGCATAAACAAACTGGTTTTCTTTACAGTTTCTTCTAATTAAATGCTATTAAAACCATGTAAAAGATACTGAACTGCTCTCACAAAACCTATGTAAAGATAATAAATGGTGTATCCTACAATTTCAACGTATTCTGTCTGTCAGTTAGCTTCTTATTTAGCTCAAATATCGACGGAACTTTACTCCCATCCTTTGATGCTTCAATCCACCAATCTGTCAGTTCATCCTGCAGATAAAAAAAAAAAAGAGAAAACATGATGTAATATACAAATGTTGTGATCTTGAATTACTATTACGACAGTACACGAAGTCAGGCCCAAAGTTTATTTTTATAATATGCCGAAGTACAGTTTAATTGTCAGAAGATCCAACTTCTTAAAGTTCACGAAGAACTCAATACGTAAACTCTGGGTACTAAACATTGCTGGTTTATGAATAAACACTAACACAAAGAATGAGCTGCTAAAGAAGCAACTACTAATGGAGCAGAAAATAATGTCTGGCGATGTTTTTGCAAGCTAGATGATTAGCGATTTTTAATCATGGATATTAATGTAGAAATGGCGATGTTTTTGCAAGCTAGATGATTAGCGATTTTTAATCATGGATATTAATGTAGAAATCATGATAATTTGAACAGTAACAACATGACATCTTAATGTTTAAGACGATTTATCGTTCCTGGAAGACATGTAAAGTGGTGTTGCAACTCACAAGTAAGACTTGATGAACACGTTTTAAAAACGATGTAATTTTTTATGATTTGTAAAAAGCTCATTTTACAGAAGCTTTTACAAGTGAGAAATCATAGGCTCGTTTCTATGGCTTAAGAACTAGATGGTAGGCTGGTGCTGCCCATGGGTTTATCACCTTTATAGGTCAACCAACTGGGGCTCGGTACTAGTTAGGTATCCCACAATAATCTAAAAAAAACGTAGATGTAGAGCTATAACAGATGTTTCCCCATTTTCCAATCCGAAATGCTACTGGGCCCGATAAAACAATCCGAAAATAGCCGAATGGCATTTCCTGTGCCTAGGGATAAGTAAATCTGCGATTTTACCAATCCCGAGGCACGGGAAAATGCAAATCGGGCTGTTTTTCAGGTTAAATGTTTGCGCCCAATAGCATTACTCTCTTCCATATATCTAAGATGGGGACTTTATAAGACGTAGCAACTTGACCGTCAAACTAGTCTGACCTGCCAACTGATGATTCAAATACATAATGCACATTTATTCTATAAGTACCTTTCTACCAGTAAATGTGAATCTAAAGAAAACTGTATGCTAAGGCGGTAATCATCTCTGCCACATGTTTAATCGTATGATGGAGATGATACCACTTGAAATATGTGGTTAAGATAGTTCCACCTTGATTTATAGATTTTATTTGGACTTTTAGAGGGTATCAAGCCTTGCGCTTGTTTTATAAGCTTAATTAGTAACAACTCAAAACATTCGTGAATTTGCATGTCCAATTTTGAGTCCATGTACTAATTGCACCTAATAATTTTTTTTTATTTTTAATTTTTTATAGGGCAACAACTAATACTGAAGCCATTGATCCATGTAAAACAGTCAAGGCCCGGTCCTCCTCAGTCCTAGACTTGGTTCTCCAGTAAAATTTTAAAAATAAAATGTCCTGCAAAGCTCTGCTGCAGAAAGGAATCCTATTGCAGCACCTAAAAACACCAATTACAAAATCTGTTGAAAAAAAAAATATTGTAAAGGTGCAGTATATTGTGTTCTGCAACTTTGTAGCTCAAAAATTATTGAATAAATATCAAAACATGTGTTCAATCGGTATACAAAAACTAAACTTTCATTTTAATTGACTTCCGAAGGCCGATTGGATACGCATTTATGATTTTTCTAAACAAACTATACTACAAAGTTATAGACTAAAATAAATACACCACTATCTAGTATTTTTTTAAAATGTAAAAAAGGGTGATTTTAGGGGTCCTGCACGTGGATCCCTGCAAACATCTGTTGCAAGGAAACATATTTCAAATCCTAACCGACTTTTTCGCATTATCCAAGACAAACAAATAAACCAAGGTCCGTATCATCAGAAAAAGGAGGAATTCTTTGAACTCATTAGATCAATCAGTAAAGATCTACAACGTTTATGTTGGTAGAAAACGCCCCTAAAATATATTTAGTGTACATTTCAGTATTCCAAATTTATAAGCATGGAGATCAAGCGATGAAATATTTCATGTTCCAACCAAATTATCATCATAATGATTCATGAAGCTGGAATACCACTAATGGCAATTACGTATTGCTACTACCATATATATATATAGTTTTTAATAATGACTTTTTCAGAATCAAAAAATCATGTGAGAGTGTGAACATGGTAAGATTGGATAGTGTTCATACAAAAAACAATAGTGTATAAGATAAATGACTTGAATGAACCTGGTTAATTACCTTCATGAAATCATGGTTAGACACAAAGCGGCAATCAACTGTACAAGGAAGGTTACCGATGACAACAGAAAGAGAGTTTCCACAACCAGCCCCTGAGATATGAAAATGTAAGGCATGAAGTTAAATCGTTTACTTTCCACACAAATTTAAGAACAATTGTAGATGCCTCTAAAATTTTTGTCCAACTTGAATTCTAAAATTTATATCTAACATGTGGAGTTATCCTATAATGTTTACAATATTAGTGTGACAATGATATTGAAAATGTCGTGTTAATAATTCCCCATCAGTTCTGAGTTCAAGTTAGAGATGGAATCTGGAGATATCTAAAATCTTTGCATTGTTAAATGTCTTGTATCTTAGTCTCTATTACCAGAGAATTGTAATATCCAAATACATAAAATGGATCAGTGACATTTTTTTACCATTAACCCTTGCAACATGATATCCTGTACCACAAGCACCTGCCTTCCTTTTCCCAAGCCGCACTCGCAAGAAATAGCCAACAAGATTGACATCAGGGTTTGGTGAAGCCAGATATCTAGTTAATCAGTAAAAATCAGTTAGTAAAAAAATACGCAAGAGGTCGCATAAAAAGTATTTACCAAGAACTAGAGTATAATTGTTATACTTTATAGTTTATACTAGTCCAACCATCCAACAAAGGGAAAAACTATCAATGTTGCATTTCTTTTTCTTTTTTCAAAAACTGCCACCCATTCAATGGCGATACTTATACTTCTGGCGATCATCAATGACTTGGTAAAACCTACTCATGCAGACCTAGACATGGACTAACTGTGCCCCAAATATTAGAGATGCTATTCATCCTGGCCATTTCTAAAGGTTTTGATAGAAAAGTTTGTAATAAGAGGCCAATCCTAGCCAATTATAAACAAGCTATGTCTTATAAACAAGCTGTGTCGCAAAATGTTGCATTTAAGTACAAGCCAAACATAAAGAATCTAAATTGCTGTACTTTTTTTAAGAAAAATTATTGTAGTCATGTTAATAAGTAACAATTGATCAATGCCTAATTACTGGTATGAGTAGGACTTGCATCACTTCTATAGCATAATAATTTGTTACTACGAAAAACAGATCGAATCTAAGATCAATGAGCCAATTGTCCAAGACCGATGAGCCAATTATGTTTACTTACTATTCAAACTATTTACACTTCAACTTCTCTGGAAAATCAATAGGAAATGCTATTTGCATCTTAAAGGCAGTCCTTTTATCGCTCACAGTTGTACTAAGTCATGTTGCTAGACCCGTCACCCAAGTAATCTATAAGTGCTTCAGGACGTGATTTTCTTTTCAGAATTGCAGTGAAAGGCACACCTTATTTATTACTTAATAGTTCAAATGAATTGGTCTTTTCTATGTTAAAATGAGCAACAAAAGAAACAGTGAAAATTTCCAGCTTCCACAAATAGATTAGTCCTATTAACTTTTTAAATTTTTCCAAGGGTACACCAAAGTTTTTCGTTTCGTACTGTGCCGAGTTTCGGTAAATTCCAAACTCGACACGTACCGACCGTGCCGATAATAAAATATTATTTTTATATATTATTATATATTTTGTTATATTTTATTATATTTTAAAGGTTATTTTGAAGATTTTTTTTTTTAAAAAAAAAAGAAAAAACAGTCATTCTTTAAAAAAAAAAAAAAAACTAAGTGCCGGCCGACCCGGCTCCGAGACGTTTTGGTCGGCACGCCTTTGTGCCGACCGAAACGTCAAACTTTGGGGTACAATGCCATGGGCAACGTTGTATGACTTAACTGACGCCACAGTTTCTCATTTATAGGAGATAGTGAACTTCATGTCATATCCCACGGCAAATTCTGAATGACAAACAGTACCATAATCTCTAGGCTGCGTATTATCTGGAGCTTCCACAGTAAAGTATTCTTGGTGTTGTTCTTGGTCCTAGTAGCCTAGATGAAGCTGATATCAATTGTCACATATAAAAGCCACAATGTAGTCTTGGTCCTAAGAGCTACATTATCAACACCTTGAGCAATTGATGTGCCTAGTCCTAAGCATGTATGAGTTAATTCCAGGAACCACATTAAAAGAGGAATCAATATATAAACTTTCAAAGCTAAAAAGCATTCCCAACCTTATAAGGTCAGACCGAGATAAACGAAGGCTCCTTATTGCTTCAAAAATTCCAGAAACATCAGTTATTTCTGCTGCATTAACACTGCATGGTTGTATAATTTGAGGACCCTTTGACTTATCCTGCAAGGAACCAAAATCCTCCTTCACTGTCATCAGATCTTCATTAGAAATTATTCCTTTCAGACTTCCTTGATACTTGGAACTAGATGTCAATTTGTAAGCTATATCAAGCTCCACTCCTTCATTTTCTTGTGAGATTTTCTTGTTGCCATTCCAAACTTCAATTCTTCCATCACAACTAGCAGAAGGGCTTTTAGGCTTTTTCCTTAAATCCACACAGTTTTCAGAGTTCATATGTAAAATATCACTGCTAGTGGGGCTTTTAGCTTTTGCTGAGACATCAGGAGATGCAATAGACCAGCTGTTGAGCCGAAAGCACCGAAGACACATGCAGGAGAAATTCTCAGCACATTCATATGAATTCATGCTGCTAAGTACATCTACCTTCTCCGGTTCTGCAGATTTTGTGCATTCAATCAAAGAGTGACCATTTCCACCGCAGAAAAAGCGGGTTGTGGCAGCAGGAGTGGTGTCTGTGGTACTTTTCAGTTCTATACTTTGTTTTAAGGCATCTAATCTCTTAGATAACACAGAAAGAACTGGCTTTGATTTCTTTAACTTTGTGGAAGGTTGGAAGTGATTCAAGTTTGACTCGACCTTCTGATCGTCATATACAATTTTACTGCTTGAGTTATTTTGCATATAAACGGCAGACCTTAGACCTCCAAAATAAGACTTCCAATTCTTGAGATTGTCTTCTTTTTCTCGGGACAAAGAATTTGATGTATTACTATCACCTGAAGGCATCTCTATTTCTTCATTTGTAGCTTGCTTGGGGTCTTCTTGATTATGGATGGTTACGCGAGGATTTGAAGAAAACCTGGTAACCCATAAGCTATCCAAAAAAGTACTATGTTTGTTATTGGGCAAATTTGTAGACTTCTTGACACTACAAGTGACCTTACTAGTTGTCAACTGCTCAAGAAATCCAGAATCACTATGATCAAAAGAACTTTGACAATGCCCTTTAGCCCGCATGTGGTTCACTTCAATATCGTAGTTTAATCTTGCATGATGAAAATCATTAGTTGCAAACGTTTGTGATTTTTCGGCCGGCTTACAAGATTCTAATCTTGGATCTGCCACATCACAGCTAATTTTCTGGTGCTTGCTCAGAGTATTCTCTTCAATCTGAAAAATTTCTTTGTTACATCCACCATCATGTGATCTACTTTCATGTAAATTTGAATTGGAAAGAAAAAGGGCTTGAAAACTTGACTGAAAGCTCGAACTTTTACAGCTAAATTCTTTTCGTTTACCATGAAATTCAGCAAGAGAACTTGTTTTTGCTTCCTTTCTTTGCGATAGTGGTGTTACAAGAATTGGCTCTTGATGAGGCCGGGAAATGCCATTAATCATACTTGAGATCCAACTTAAAAATGAGCTTCCTTGTCTGTTATCACCAGCTTCTTTCTTAATCCTTTTACTTCCCGAAGAAATCTCCAATTCACAACTTTTTGCTCTTTTTACTCTTGAACTTAGCTCCTTGCTATTATTACTTTCAACACTCTCGTCGCTGTCAGCTTTCTCCTTTAAGATGCTTCCACAGTGTTTCGCATCAGAGACTTTATATTCATGCGGTTTTATATCAGGTGAGCTAATCCTATTGTTTGATGCACCAAAAGTATCACCAATTCTACTAAAACCATTCCTTTCGTGAAGATCCAAAAATCGTGCACCAACAGCTAATTTTCCATCAACAAAATTATCAGTTGCAGTACAATTAACACTGTTCATGGCTAACAACTGTATACAGCCATCATCTGCATCTCTATGACCGCTTGTAGACCTCACAAGATCTCCAAAGTTTGAATGTATAGCGTTTTCACTAGCAGAGGCATGTAGAAAGCCTAATGCTTTTTTATTATTAATTTCTACAGAATCCCTAAGATGATTACCCATAACTCTCACAGCTAATGAGCAGTTATCTTCTTCTTCGCGATCAGGTGATTTAGATCTTCGGGTTTCTGCAGGGCAAACTAACTTATTACAACTTGGGCAATTTACAAAAAATAAAAGGCAACCAGGTCTTCTCAAAATTCTCTTACCAGGAAGGTCCTCGAACATTTTATTTTCGAAGCTATGGGTCTCGACCAACTTCTTATCAATTAAAGGTGAAAAACGATTCTCTTCTCCATCACCATCCATATCAAGCTCATTTTCTTTATCAACCAGTACTTGTTTTGCTCTTTTGTTATATGACGCTATATCTGGAAGTGAACCTGCAAAGAATAAACCACTATGGAACTCCTAAAAAAAAGATTTCAGATGTGTTTATATCTGCATAAAACACTTACTAAAATCATGTTCTTGCATCATCTTAAGTGGTTCCACTCCAGTTGTATTTTGCACGTGACTAGTCAAAGTTGCTACGTGGAAGTTACTGTGCGGAAGTTCATCCATTGCATCTCCAGCAGTGCTGGCTTCGGCATCATTATTGGAACTTTGTGGTAAAACGACGATGTTGAATGCATCGGTGTTCCACGAAAGAGGGGCCTTCCTCTTATTTGAGCTCGATTTCGCTTTTTTCAGACCCAAACCATTCTCGGGTGACCAAACCAATTCGGAGAGCGGGCTGGTCGTAATTAACGCCATCTCCCCCTTCGATCTTGCATTTGCACCTGAACAGTCTTTGGCCGTTGCACTTTCAGCGCATTTGTTTGTGGAATCCAATGCGTCCTTGACAGCCGTCATTGAACCCTCGAAATAGTTTCCTGTCTGTACCTCTTTTTCGGGAGAAGCCTCCTATCTGAACTTCATGGTACTCATTGTAAGAATGTCTTGTAAGAGATTGATAGATCCATTGGTCCTCTTTCCTCCAATACTGCCCAAGTATGCTACATTTAATAGTACCAGTGAGTAACTAAAATAGTTAACAATGCTATGCTTCACCTTAGAGGCTTTTAATTTCATGAAAACATAAGAAAATACCAAACACAATTGATATTAAAATACATTTGAGGAACGACTTGTAAAAGAATGACAAATATACGGTGCTCTATCCTCCAAAACTTTATAACCACATCATAATTAATAGTACGAGTTAGAGAATAATAAAAGCTCCTCAAGCACATAATGATATAGAACCTTTTATTTTAAAAGGAACTACCTAACATTCAAAATAAGAAGTTAAAATGGACTAAATCCAATAAATAAATTTGAAGACAAAGCATGAAATGCTGGTCTAGAAATAAAAATTGTAGGTTCTTTATATAATTTTTAGGAATCTTGGAGTTCACTCCATGAATCTAGCGTAGCAACTGTTATTCACATTATCTTGAAGGCCTTCCTCAGATTATAAGTCGATGACCAATCGTCTGAGCAACCTTTATAAGTAGAAAGAAAACCTCTTGATTCAAAGAAAATATTAAAATACACACTACATAAGTAGAAAACCAAACCTCAATTTCAATCTAAATAAGGAATAAATTGCCTTTTGCACATATATAACTAGAATCCTTTATGCAAGAATTGCTTAAAACAACTCGATTGACAAGTAAGATCTTACCGTGCAAAAAGTAACCGGTTCAATATCAACATAGACGCTAATGAATATCTTATTTTGATCACGAATAACTTAACCTCAATTTTAATAACAAGTTAATACACTACATAAGTAGAAAACTAAACCTCAATTTTAATCTAAATAAGTAATAAAGTGCCTTGTGCACATATATAACTAGAATCCTCTACGCAAGAATTGCTTAAGACAATTCGATTGACAAAGCAAGATCTTACAGTGCAAGGAGTAATTAGTTAGATATCAACACAGACGCTAGTGAACATAGCTTTTTGACCACGATTAATTTAGATGTTACATTGGAACAATCAAGTGATAACCAATATATAGAGGTAATATCCCACACCAAAACCAATCCAAACCACAAAACAGACCTAAATTATACAATCCAAAATGAAATAGGAGTCGGATTTCACAACAGCTACCATCAATCAATTCAAACTCTCTTACATACACAATCAAAGAAGCCAATTTTCCAAAAGAAGAAAGTCGTTGATGTCCCGTAACCAAAAAGAAAAAAGGCTAAGAGTTAACAGATCTTTGAAAAAATGTCAAAACTTTCAACAAAAATAAAAAGGTTGGGACTGAACCAAACACATAAAACATGCAAAGAAAATTGCAGAACAGCAGATAAATACAGCGTATGCGATCTTTGATATGAAACTAATTATCCATAATCATAGAAACAAGAAATGAAAATATGAAGAACAGCAGCTCCACAAGTTTGAAAAGCGTACATATCAAAATTTTAACACTCTGAAATTGTGCAGCGTTGAGTCTGAACAAGAAACTTTCCAAAAATAGAACACATAATAAAAAATGAAACAAATTGCGGAAAAGAGGAGATTTAGGTGGAGTCCGAGCATCAGATGTCGTCGGCCATGTGGCGTCACACAGTTCCGCCTCAATGGAGCAAAAATTATCTTTTCTTTTTTCCCAACTTCGAATGGAAATTAGTAAATTAATTTTGCAAGCTTGGACCCCGTATTATGCTTTTGGGAATGTTTTGCAAGTTGTATTGGGCACAAATTATGATTGAAGTTTAAAAATTTTAACTTCGAAAATTTTTCTTCAACAAAAACTAGAAATTTTAGGACCAATGGTTGAATTTCTTATATAGTAAGCCCCTTGTGGGTGGAATTGATGGCCAACGACCTTCCTTATGAAGCAATGCATTGTTGGTAAACGCTTCAAACCTTAGAAATTAAGATCATGAATTCTTGTGGTTCTGACCAAAAACTTACATTCCTTATCTAGTTTAGGTGGTAAATTCTGAATTTGGTCCCAAATTTTGGCATAGATAAGCAAAAATATATCACTTTAAAATTGCCATTTTGTAAGTGCAAAACTTTGTCTCTTTCTAAAAATTTGTGTAATGTAGGACTACGCTTATTTAAAGAGTTTATTTTTTTATCCACCTCCAACTAGTAGTGACAATTTGGTTGATATCATGGTCAACTTTTCTAAATCTGCTTTGCTTTAGTGTGAGTACGCGTTCATATAAAATTCCCAAGTTCGAATATAACTGTATTTTACACGTTGTGGATAACTTTTATTTAAACTGGTGAAGATCTAAGCATCAGCTAAAATATAAAGATCTCACATATTAATACCGAGCAAAAAAACATAAAGTCATCTTTTATTCATATAAGAAATTTTTACAAATTCCTTTGTAACAAATAATTGTTAATTAAGGTATATAGTATCATAAGTAAAATCGATATATAAATGGAGGCAGCAATTGCTTGTTTTCTCATGTCTATACCAATCTTAGGCTTGGACATGACGAGTCGGTTATGCTGCTTCTCTTCTGTTGTGGATTGTAAATCATTCCCTTCTTTAGACATTGGAGTATGATTGCACATCTACAAAATAAACCACGAAAACGAGTCAAATCCAAAGAACCATTTAGAAGGCCGATCCTGCAAATTTAATGTCATATTTTATTTCTTGCAACTTACGTCCAAGAGGTCAGGAGTCAGCTACGTGGGACAGCGTGGGCCTCATGTTCTGATCGGCTAGTATCTTGTTTCTAAGTGATTACATTTCCCTGTCGATGGGCCCCCCCAGTTGGTGGACGAGAGAACTTCTCCAACCGTCTCCGTGAATATCTCGTTCTGCAAATGTCCAAATTACCCTCGAAACGTATTGGGATTAAAAAAAAAGCCTAATGGGTTGCGTTTGGACCGGACATTAAATAATTTAAAATCTAGGAAAAACTACTCGTGTCTGTAATTCAATCTTACATTTCTGATTTTGTATGTTATACTAGTTTCTGTACGAAATAAAAATTTTATTTTTTTTAAATTTTTTTAAATTTATAAAGATTAATAATTATTTTTAAAAAATAATTTATTTTATTTTTTATATCTTATTAGAGTAAAACAAATATCATATGGTATGTTTAAAATAATTTATATTTTTCTAATATAAACAAATTTTATTTTAATTTTAAAAAATAATATATAATATACTTATTTTTATATCAATATTTATGTTTGTATATAAATAATTTTCTATAAATAAATTATTATTTTAATTAAATTATTATATTATATTTAATCTTAATATTAAATCTTTTTATGTTCTTCAAGTTAGTTAAATAAATAATTAAAATTCTTAAATTAATATAAATAAAGAATGATTTTTTATAATTAAAAATATCATATGGCACACTAATTTTTTTTTTTTTTTGAAATATCACATGCAACAATGACGTTGGTAACTTATATATATATATATATATATATATATATATATATAATATTATATTATATTATAAAGATTATCCATATACTTGTGAAACTAAATTCCTTAAAATATAACCATTATTCTTTTTATTTGGAAATTATCCTCATTAAGTTAAAGCTCTTTTATTATTTTAAAACTTTACTACTATGTAATGGTGAGAGATGAGTGTTGTACATTTGGTGGGGGACAGTGTTGATTATGGATGGTGAAATTAATAGCGGTCGCCGGTAGTGGTGTTTAATAAACCACATGATGGGTAGATACAAGGCTTGTTTGTGGCTTGTTTGGGCCTTTGGGCTAAACATATATTGTTTTAAGGAGTTTCCTTTTTTCTTTTAAATATATTTCACTAAGAATTTGGTAAGAAGCTAATCTAAATACAAAATACTTTTTAATGAAAAACATATCAATACGTCAAAATTAAACTTCAGAGCTAGCGAACTGCAGTGCTCTTCCTCATTTTCTTTCACAAAAAAATTAAAGGAAAAAAATGATTTAAATTTTTTTTGCAACTCAACCTTTGATTTTAAATTTGTTACAAATTAATTTTCATCTCAAAATTTGTGTCAAAAATATTTTGACTACTATATAATTTTTTTATAAAAAGTTTAAATATACAAAAATAATTTTAATATAATCAGTAAATTATATATTTTTTAAAAAATATTTTGAGATAGAGGCTAATATGCAAATCTCCCAAAAATAAAAGAGCATACTGGCAATAAACAATGTATAAAATAAAGTTGTATAAATTATCCCATCACGCTCCGCATCTCGCACATCCTGAGAGGGCGTCTCATAATCTCATCACACCCCCTTCTGACTCCCAAAGCATTTTAGAGACTTTTTTAACGAATTCAAATTTTTCTTCGCAGGCCACATTGCTGGGTCATTTTTTTTTTTAGTCTTTTTTTTTTACTGCAAGAGACAGACTTTAGACAGTCATTGTTTAAACTAGTTTGCATCCATGGTCGTTGCTCTTTACTGCTTTACGCTCACAATTGGTGCTTTAACTGCAAGTCACGTACTTTGTAGACTTAATTGCTTGCCGACTCACTGTTTGCCTTCACTCGTACATTTACATAATCAAAACAGTAAGAACACGACAACTTTTGAACATTCATAATGCATTCTACAGAGAAATCTACAGAAAAATGCGACAAGAGCACGGTGAGCAATTTTCCATACTACATCCATTTATTATTAAGCATAAGATTATCTTCTGCGCCTTTATGGATACCAAAACCTATCAAAGCTGCAAAATTGCAGGGCTCCGGCAGAGAAACAAAAGAAAAGAACGAAATGTCCTCCATACGTCGGGCATATTATGTTTGCCATCTAATGATCACCTTTTGCCTGAGCCTTTGCCTCGGCCTTCTTCTGAGACTTAGCCTTTGCCTGAAACGTACACACAGAAAACTTTAATTAGAAAACCAGATTTCACAAGTTTTGGTGACGAGCGAAAGTAAAATTAAGACGGCTCAAACTTCACTAGTTTTGGAGG
The DNA here is from genome assembly GCA_002076135.1 of Xerophyta viscosa. Lineage (NCBI taxonomy): Eukaryota > Viridiplantae > Streptophyta > Magnoliopsida > Pandanales > Velloziaceae > Xerophyta > Xerophyta viscosa. The sequence continues at coordinate 1,701,036 of MJHO01000011.1, forward strand.
ATGTTCTCTTCTTCTCATCAACAACCAAAACGTCCAAAACCCAATCATCACAAGCATAACACCCAGTAAAAGCGATCAAGCATGAAAGCAGTATGACATGGCAAAGCTGTTTTACTTTGTTTTATGAGAAGGGATACCTACTTTTTCTAGACCTGCACCTTATCTGAACGATATATTTGATTCTACATGGCTACAAAAATAACAACAATAACAAAACCGTACCACTAGATAGAGTTAGCTACGTGGATCCCTGTAAGCCAATCTATTATGAGATATCTTCCTTCAAAGTTAAGATCATTCCTTATGGTTTTCAGATAATGCTGCTCATTGTAGTCAAGGAAGGGGATAGCATACTTTTCCACATCAAACACTATCAAACTCCGTTCAAGATGGCATAACCTTTAAGCTGGAGCTAAGAACCATTTTTTCCAATACAAAAGTATCCGATCCGTCCTTTATTGTTTTCTTTGTTGTCGTTTTCTTATCTACTAGAAGCACAATACTAACAACTAAGTCTTACAAAAAAAGGAGACAAGGTCAAACCTTCAAGGCAGATTCCTACAAACTTCAAGTTTACTACAAAAGATTGGTAGCTCGGTAACTACAATATCTACACTTGTTTCCAGCACATATTATATTTATTTCATTTTTTCTCAGCCTCTCATAGCCAATGTTAAGAAGCAAAAAGAAACTGTCATATCTAGTAAGCGACAAACATTAAAACCTACAAATGACACTTTTAAATATTTAATATTTTGTGCATAAACATAATAATTAAAAGGGTGAATGGTCTAATATGCTCACCTATGAAAGTGAGTGATTGTTGAGATCATGTGCAAGATTACTCCTATATTTAAGGTTGCCGGATAAGTAAGGAGTCAATAAATGCCCTAAGTCTTTTAGTTTGGATATGGCTCAATGCCATATGAGTCAACTCTTACTCGTTGAGCTCCTCCAATTCACATCTTCGTGCAAGTTTCAGAACTAAATCAGATACTCCAATTCTTCATAATCAAATAAATACTAATTCAGCATTAAGTTCCTTGTTTATATAGACTACTGTGCAGGGCAACCTAGTTAGCAGAAACACCAATTCATTTAATTTTCTTTGTTAACCACATAAAATTTCAGCATATGAGTCACTATTTATGTGAAATGTCCAAAATCCATTTAGGAGACAAGCGCAACTCTTATATACATATGCAAAATTCAGCGATGACTAACTTGCTTCCATCCTTGTGCTAAAATTAGTTCATCAAAACCATGGATTCCATGTAATTCTCGAAACTTGAAGGACAATTGAAACATGTTGACACAAATCATGCTTCTTCGAGGGTATCTTCTACAATCTCATGTACTACCATACATCTTCTCAATAACTGTATAGGCTAATTGCGTGGGTGGTAGGCATTCTAATGTGACAATGAGCGCAAATCACTGCTTAGCAAACTATAAGCTCATTGTCAAATTCCATTTCATCCAGTACCACCAACTACAGCTAGTAAGTTCCTTTAAGTCCTATGCAAATTTACCAATAAGCAAAAGCACCTTTCTCCTCTCTTTAGAGTTGAACAAAGTTAGCTCACATGAAAAGAATACCACATCATCAACAACAACAGAAAAAGCTTTGTTCCACCATATCTACAACGCTCTATTTAGAGGCCTGACTTCACTAAACCATGGGAAACGAGATCATACTCAAATCTCAGAATATTCCGACCGGCAGTCTACTGATACAAAATTATATAATTTAAAAAGGCAAAAATATTTTAAAAAATACGTTGAACGTCAGTAAATAGCAGTGAAATAAGGGGAGATCAAAACAACAGATTATTAGAGGGGGGAAAAACTTTAGATTTCTGAAATGAACAAAATTATTACTCTAAGATAGGAGAGTTTGAAGCTCCCGTATACGAGACCGAAAGTGAAGGCCGACGTGCGAGCCACCTGATCATCCACAGAAGATCCAATACGGACTATAAGATTAAAGAGTTTCCCAATTATTTATTTGATTATAAATAGAACCGAGGAACTTACCAGAGCGAGAGTGCTGACGCCGGAGTAAGGTCCAGGAGCCGCCATTATGGCCGGAGTAAGAAGATCCACGACGGCGGCGGCGAGATCGAACTGAAGCCAAGTGGATCGAGTAGGGTTTGGAGAACTAAGTTTTTATATCTTTTGATTAGCGTGATTAGTCTTTTTATTTTTATTATTTTTTTACTTTTTTTATACCACTGAGCTTGTTTTCTATACTAAAGTTTTTTAAAAACAAATGAATAGAATGGTAATTTCTCCCAAGCTCCTCAGCCAGCGTTTGCTAAAATTACATATCCTATATGAGTAGTAGACAATAATCGTCTTTTAATATTTAAACTCGCTAATTAATTAGATCAATATTAATTTATATTAAAAGTTATTTTTAATATAAAATATAAAACTATTTTATATTTTGTAAAATACGAACAAATGTGTGACTTTGCAAACTCGTTTTTAATATTATGCAAAGTCACATGCAGCCCGTATTTTACAACATAAAATATTTTTACTTATAATACTAAAGTATAAAAAAAAGTTTTAGTGATATTTATCATTATGTTACTTACCTACTTAATATTATGATGTAACGTTATATCATATTTTAACCCAAAAATTTCTCATTATTTTTCACTTATTACTAGTTATTAAAATATCTGATAATTAACTCATATATTTCTTTTCTCCCTCAACTATCATATCTTTCTCTCTTATCTCTTTTTCTCTCTCCCTCTCTCTCTTTATCCATTCTCTCTCCCTCTCTTCGCACGTTAATCGTTATCTCTGACTTCGAGAGATATTATCCATGTCTATTGCGCTGCCATGGTGATAAATTCATCTCCAATTTATAATAATTTTTTTGTTAAAATAATTGAAAAAAAAAATTGAGCTCGATTGGCTCTATAGATTATATAGTAAATCCGATCATGTTGGAAGGGAATTTATTTTTCTATCATATTATTTTTTAAAAATATATATATTATTTATAATTAGTTGTTAGTGTAGATTTAGAGAGTGCATACGGAAATTAAATCCATAATTTTTGCCTTTTGAGGCTATAGCATTCATCCTCACCGCTATAAAAAAGATTTTTATAACTCACCCTGCCTCTTAGTCATCTTAACACTATTGAAATCTTTTTCACCTATTCAACCACGATAACCTAAAAAAAAAAAAAATCAATCTTTTTCATCTACCTGTACCAATATCGATGAAGAATCTCAACCAATCTCCACTGTTTAACTATTCCATTTCAATTGCTGGTGGAGCTCAATTTGTTTAAACTCAGGTTCTGGTTTGAAGCTTGTGGGTAGAATGGGTTCAAAAGAGGCTGAACGTGGCTACGAATAGGGGTACTCAACGGATCCGGACCGGACCGGAGATTGAATAGCATCAATACAGTGGATCGAAAATCAGATTGAAATTCAACCGGTTCGATCCAGATGGTATCGTTTAATAATTGGACCCAATTAGACTGGACCGGTTGGACCGCAATTGCACTCCAAACAATGCTTAGCCTGTGAATTAGTTTGGGTTACGAATTTCTGACTGTTTGTCCGCGAATTGCTTATTAATTTGATTCGCAGTTTATTGGGCCAGATTCTTAACCAATTCTCGGTCCGGTGCACTAATTTTTCGGTCTTAGGACAGAATACGATTAACAACTTATAACGAGATTGCAGACCGGACCATTTATATATGAGTCCGGACCAGATCGGATCAAACCAATCAGGCCGATCTGATTTTTTGGTTCGTACCGATATATAAATGCCTCTAGCTACAAAATAGATGAGACATGTGCCGAGCCCTTGAATGGGGATAGACAGACAGCTCGCTTTTGCCCAAGGACTCTTCGCAGTGCTGCTAAATTGCTAATACCTCAAAACTCCTTCCATATAATGCTACATTCATGATTTTTAATGCTGCATATAATCACAAAAGTCCGCAAAAATAGGTTTTTTAACCGAGCACTTCGATTATGCATTTTATTAAAACCAAAATAGAAGTAACTAGTAGTCATTTTATGAACATTTTCTCATGGTGTAAATAATTACATCTTCTATGCAAATAAAAGAATACAAAGAATAAATCCAAGTCCAAAAAAAGAAAGGAGAAAGATATTTGTTCAAAAACACGAATTTTATCATGGAGGGCAAACTCCCCCATTGTTTTTCGGGTTTTTGGTGCAACCGGAAGGTCCAGACGGCGTCACCGGGCCCGCAAACGATTGCAGCAGCAGGTCGGCATCTTGCATCCACATCGCTCCTCTCGGCAGCGGTCTCATCGCAGTAACAACATCGCAGTGTAAACCCGACACAACTAGAACCAAAACAAGCAACTTCCCAACGTCTTGCATTCTTGATTATTGCTTGAAAGAAAAGAAAAAGTTAGGATTTTGAGATATAAGATGGAAAGGAGCTATTTTGACGTTTATATAGAGCTGCGTGGAGAAATTATGGTTTGAAATTTGGAGGATGGGCATGAAAATGTCTAATCAAAGAACGTATTCTCCGACGAATTAACGTAGACTTTCGCTAGTTGAATGCTATCGTTGATCAACACTTAGGACTCGTTCTAAATCAGACAATAAGAAAGTTCAAGTCTTTCAAGAGTAATTCACAAGTTAGTACACATGCAACCAGAGTGATGCAAAGATCATGGGAACTTGCAGCATACCTCCCACTTGCAGGGTGGTATCAAAAGTTCCCTCATAACTTTGCATGAATATAAAAAACTAAGGAAGAAATGGAAAGAACAAGAATGTTGATATTCCTCAAGACTACAAGAACTCTCCGATATATCATAATCATATATAGCATATATATATATATAATATATAATTAATATATAATGTGTGTGTGATGTGGGTGGTGTGTGTGTGTGTGTGTGTGTGTGTGGTACATGTATGGATATAATTGTGTCCTTGAAAATGGATTTTTGAAAGAATAATGAGGTGTTTGTAGGGCTGATTCTGCCGAAAACGAGTCGAGCTCGAACAGAGTACTATCTAGCTCAAGTTCAACTTGGTTGATATTGCTCGAACTCGAACTCGACTCGCTTCAGAAAAAAAAAATCATGCTCAAATTCGACTGGATTGCTTGATTTCAGCCAAACTCGAGTACCTAGTTCGAAAACAATATGCACGGCGGTAATATATGTAATTTTTATAAAAATTTGGACTGAATTGTAAACATCTATATATATATTTTATTAGGCTCAACCAATTTGCAATAGTCCATACTGAATTCAAAAGACACATTATCAATTGTGCTCGTATAGGCCTCTGGCTCATGAGCCAACGAGTCGCATATTACAGTGCTCAAGCTCGACTCGTTTAGTTAACTGAGCTTGAATTTGAGCTCGAGCTGCTCGTGAACAGTGCGGCTCTTTTTCTAAGTGTTTGTAAAGTACTCGATCGCTCATGCAGGAATCATTAACTGACTTCGATGGGTTTCGTATGGGCATGGAAAATAGGATTGGCGTGCAGCGAAGTGCAGTAGTTTTGGATGATTCGTATGATCAAGCGGTGATGGAAAGTGGAATGAGAATGCTCATGTATTGGAATAAAAAATACCACTTTTGGAGAACATAGTTGTGTACATTATTTTTCTCAGATATTACAAAGTAGAATTTAACACTGATGGATGTTGGTATATCTTGTCTGGCTTAATTAACAAATATGAACGGAACTATAATCCCCCTTATTAATTAGGGATGTATCAAAATTATACATATAGTTTCTATATCTTTCGTTCGTAATAGAATGTTAGTGATTGAAACGTGTCTCAAACTAATCACCGACTACTATGATTTCTTCTTTTTTTTTTTTTGAGAATATCATAGAAAAATTATATCCGTAATTGATATATTTTTGTGCGATCGTTGTAACAGATAAATCTATGAATACACCGATCCATATTTCACCAACCAAAAAGTTCTAATCTTTCGATCTGAACAGATCTAAAGGTTTGTATTATACTCCATGAGGTACATAAGAAATAAATTCTCCATATCTTATGGATGGTACTTACAGAATTAAAACATATATATACTATAAAAAATAATTAGGTAGCCATAATATATACTTTTTGTATGGTTGGTTTATTTAAATTTAAATATAAATTTTACCTTAGTTTAGTTTTTTTTAGTTTTACATAATTTTTAAAAGTGAAAAAAGGGCCACAGACGAATCCCTCTGTGGCTGCGATCTGGGCCGTAATCGGCCCAGCACGTATCACGAGATTTTTTATTTAAATTTCGTGTTTGGACAAGACAAAATGAATACGAACCGTGTTTAGGCGCGGGATAAATAGTGTCCGACGACTCCGGCTGTCCCATTCCACATCCTTTTGCACCTGTTGTCTGTCTGTCTCTCTCTCTCTCTCTCCTCCAGAGGAGGAAGAAGAAAGGAAAGCAAAGGACGCTTTCTTTTCTCTCTTCATTTCCAGATCTTCTATTAAAAAAAAAAATCAATATCTTCCCTCAATCAATCAATCCGATCGGATCCAGGGTTTTCCGATCTCGAGAATCAAAAGCTTGTTGTTAGATCAGATTTGAAGTAGATCGATAGATCGATGGGGGGTTTCATGTCAAGGTTCTGGTTCATGCTGTTCCCAGCAAAGGAGTACAAGATCGTCGTCGTCGGGCTCGATAACGCGGGGAAAACAACCACGCTGTACAAGCTCCACCTCGGCGAGGCCGTCACCACCAACCCCACCATCGGCAGCAACGTCGAAGAAGTCGTGTACAAGAATATTCGGTTTGAGGTAGCTAGCTTAGTTAGTGTTTATTCTTTTTGAATATTGAATATCTAGAGTTGGTTTAGTTACTACGTTTGAGTGTTGATATGTTGTTATGTCCTTGATGAACTTATATCATATAAGTAAGTAACAGGAGAGTTTCTGTGAGTGATTAAGCATATCTAATTTGAGGTATAATTGGTACTGCGTGGTTAGGAAATTAGAACTGGGAGGAAATCGGACTTGAAGGAAGTTATGGTTTCTACTGAGCATAAATAGTGTATAAGGATCCATACAGTCGCTTCGACCTGGTGGGACTAAAGATTTGTTGATGTTGTTGGGGAGGAAATTATGATGTCTAGTTTAGCACGATTGATAACATATCATTACGAGTGTGATGACGAATTGGTCTCTACATTAGTCTGAGGAACTTCAGTTGTATATGAATGATCAGTTTATACCGAGGGATTAAGTATATTGCATTTGAGGTAATGCAGATGATATTTTAGAGCAATTACTAGATTGGCATAATATAGTTGTCTTTCCTCTGATGGCAAACTATTATATTTTTTCAATGTTATTGATTTTAGGACGATGTGGTTATTTTTATCGATCGGTATCGAGAGTTAGTTTGTTTCTCTTTTCATCTGATTGATCGATACATAGAGTTAGTTTAATCAGCACTCTTGTTATTACAAATTATCATATCTAATTTATTTGAGAACCAAGTTTCATTTGGTACATATTTTGATCAGTTTCTATGTAGGATTAATTTATTGAATTTGAGGTATGCAGATGGTTATTAAGATCTGTTTCTAAATTGGTTGGGTTGACAAATTTGTATATATAGTTTAAGGATACTGATTTTGATTGTAATGTAGATCATGTTAAACGAGTTTCTACACAGGCATAGCTTAAGTATTATTCTTCCAATGACAAATAATTTTCTCTACTTTAAGAACATTGGCTTTTGATTTTTAGGTAATGTAGGTCGTATTTAGATGATGGGGTTTATTTTATTTAGGAAATTATATACATAACTAACATATATCTGACAGAAGTTTAACATTTTCTCTATTTTCTTCTGGTTCAGCTGCAAAATTGTGTACCCCAACATGAAGAAATTTGTTGCGTTGTCACAAAAAGATGTTTATTTCTCTAGAAGAATATCAAATTGATGTAGCATGCATTAGGATTGCTGCTCTCGGGATGCGATTTGAAAACTATTTTAAGCTCAAATAACTTGATGATGATACATAAAAGATGATTACCTTCCACATAAATACTGAATTTACGTAACACGGGTTGATATTAGACTGAAAGAAACGTTACTCTTCTTGTTTGATTGCAAACTTTTTTGTAACAGGTGGAACTAGTTTTTATCATCACATGAAAGTATTAGTTTTAAAAACAATGTGCATTTTGAGGTAACATAGATTTCTATTTAGATTGACGAAGTTGAATTACTACTTTACTGTTGCAATTAAGAGCATACGGATAACTCTGTAGGGGATTTATAGAATTTACCTTTAGAAAGAAACTAATTTCTGTAGTTAAATATGAATAATTAACTCAGCCAAATTGGAACACTTATATTGCACTCGGAGCTTATGTATTATTACATGTTTATTGGAAGATATAGTTTGTTTGTAACATATGTACCTGAAAGCTCAGTTATTATAGTGACACTTGCTATTGAAGTTGTTGATTGAACTTCAATTGCATAAATCCACTTTTTCTTATATGATACGGACATTTTGAAACATGTAGGTTTTTGTTAAGTGTATTTGGTTGAAGTATTTTGTTAAGTGTATTTGGTGACACTTTCAGTTAAACCCTTTGTATGTGTGTTTATGTGAACCTTGCCACCTAAGTTGAATGATTATGGTGATGCTCTTCCTGATATTTTCTATGATTAACGCCTGGAGCTTCCTAAATTTGACTATAATCAATCGAACACGTACCTCACTTTCTTGAGCATCAAGTAATCCGCATTCATGGGTGATGTAGGAGCAGGACAAAAGTTTGAAGAACTTGCTCAAAATAATAACTTAGAGCGTTAAGTCTCTACCTTGGTTGACTGATTGTGATGATTCTCTATGTCTGACTGCCAATGCATTTGTTAGCTACTGCTTTTCGCTGCAGTTCCATTTTAATTCATTCAGACACTTTCTACTCCAAATTTTTTAGCAACAATGCAGAGATTTCTGTGGGAAGATTTTTGGCAGCTCTTTCTTGAAATATGCTGATTGTTATGAACTTTTGCACTAACACCAGGTGTGGGACCTCGGAGGGCAAGAACGTTTAAGAGCATCATGGGCGACATATTACCGAGGCACGCATGCAGTTATTGTGGTCGTAGATAGCACAGACCGATCGCGCGTCTCCATCATAAAGGACGAACTCTTCAGGCTTCTTCAGCACGGTGATCTAGAACACTCCGTGGTTCTCGTGTTTGCCAACAAGCAGGACCTCAAGGATGCCATGTCCCCTGCGGAAATCACAGATGCCCTATCCCTGCACAGCATCAAAAATCATGACTGGCATATCCAGGGGTGTTGTGCTCTTACTGGCGAGGGGCTCTATGACGGTTTGGGGTGGATAGCTCAGAAGGTCACTGGGAACTCCTCCGCAACTTCTTGATTGGAGAGTTGCTATAGATCCCAAAACTGCTACCAAAATTCTCCCAGTTGATAATGGTGACATTGGAGCAGCACTTGGTTCGATGGTTCAATTAAATATGAAGTTTGGGAGAAATTTTGGGTGCCCTAGCATTTTGGATGACTACAGCATTCAGAAAAGAGGCTTGAATTACTGTTCACCTTTTCACACCTGATCTGCAAACTAACATGTTCAATTTGAAGAAGCTCGAAGATGATATATTGAACATCTATGTAATATTTGCATCTGTTATCGTATACTATTTGTCCAGGAGCTCGAATCTGAATTTCTCTGTGCTTGTTTTGTTTCGCTTGCTTCTTTTCTGTTGCTGATTGCAGTTTGAGCCCGTTGATATTGTATGAACATTGTGAACACCTGTACTTGGATGATAAAAACTTGTATAGGGAGAAAAAAAATTAGTTGATTTGAATATATACTTCATTTTAATTGATATAGAGAACATCTATACTTGGATTATAAAAACTGTGATTAGGGAGAATAAATGGTTGATTTTTTTAATATATACATGATTTTTGATGAACTTGGCAAACACAAGATTACATCCTATTCAACCCTCAAGAGTCTCAACTGCCGGCTTTTTTGGCAATGCATGGCGGCAACCAGCTGAAACTGCGAAATATTGAAATTCAAACAAATCGGACAAGGTTGAATGAACCATGATCCTGACGTTTGAATGTACACTTAGATTTTTCATGAACATAGAAAACACCTGTGCATGAATGAAAACCGTAAATGCGGAAAAAATGAAAAATCTCATTTGTTAAGTGGAGTTGATAAGTCGATGAATGACTTTGTAGACTCTCGAAAGTCATCAATGGTTTCTCCCAATCGAAATGAAGTTTGAGAATCGATCAGAGTATGCAGCATCCGCCGTGTCTTGGACCTGTTGGTAGACCTTGGTGTCCTTCAAACCCGTCTATCCCACGACAGGTTAACGGTCCATTGTCTTTGAAGCAACTTAATTCACAATTTGGAGTTAAAAAATTAATATTCATTATTTATATTTTATAACGAAACAGATAACCCAATAAAAATGACCAAAACTAATCTTAATACCAATTCTAAGGTGCCTCGGGATAAGTGAAATGACCTGATCATCTCGATCATGCATGCAACGGGGGTGCATTTTTGGACAATTTTAGGTCATAATTTTGGATCGAATAGCATTATACTTCCTGATAATTTTGTGGCTTGGTAATTACGTTTGAAGCATTTAGATAGTTTAGATTCCAAAATTTAGATAACTTAGATATATGCTTCTTTTATTTATTTATAAGTATAAAGATCGTGCTTATTATGAATATGTTCGATTTAATTTTCTTATTTGAAAAAATTTGTACTGTATACTTATATATCTGGAATATTATTGTACAGGCTAAAGATTCTATTAAAATAACCTCTTCCAAAATAGGATGATATATATATTATTATTTTTTTTTTTCAAATTTTAGATAGATTTATATTGTAATGTTGTTGTTGTTGCAGCTCTCTGTGAGCGATCCACATCCAAATAACAAATCCGACCCGTTAATGAATTGAAAACTTTTCTTTAACCCGCACGTCCAAACTCCATCGAACCCGACTGCTGCTGGTGCCTCCCATTTTCTTTATCGCCGGAGATCTAATCTAACAACAATACATATAAACTAACCGAGCGCTGAGCTCAGATCATCAGCGGCGGCGAAGATGAGTGGCCATGACTCCAAGTACTTCTCTACCACGAAGAAAGGGGAGATCCCCGAGCTCAAGGAGGAGCTTAATTCACAGTACAAGGTAAATAATAAACAAACAACCCCGAGCTCATCGGTAATTTGATTATTTTATGATCTTATTACGGATCTGATTTAATACATGTTAAATCTGTTGTAATTGGTCGTGTATATGGATAGATCTGGCTTTGTACTTCGTCGGTATCTACATGCTTCTTTTATTTTGTTTTGATTTACATTTGTAATTCACGATAGCAAGAGCATTGGATTGATTAAAGTTAGTTTCGGCTAGATATTATCTTAAATAGCTTGTCGGGTTTGCATGGAAATACTGCCCATTGTGATTGCTAATGTTTGGTTTGGAAGATTTCAATATCAATTCAATTCGACCGACAATGAGGTTCCAGTAGTTATGGGATTTGTGATTCCCGGTGACCCCTTGGTAATCGTAACTAAGGATTTCGTATGGGTCGTCACAGAAAACAAGGTTAGGGCTTAGGACTAGGAGAGAGAGAGAGAGAGAGAGAGAGAGAGAGAGAGAGAGAGAGAGAGAGAGAGAGAGAGGATTTGGATGCTAACTTCTAAGCTAGAAGGGTATATTGAAAGAATTTCTAGGTGGATCTCGTATTATACAAGTCGCATTAGAATGAGCAGCCATATCATTGTTGGCTGAATTGTTGTTGAGTCTAAATGAGGGTTTATAACTTTATATAGTGCTGAAGAACGAGATTGTTCTTCTTGGTTGGTTTCTCAGTCATTAAGCTTTATTGTTACGATAAATCTTTACTAGCGCTACTAGTGGAATCCATTCATCATCCTGTGTATACTTGGGAGGATGCACGAATGAACGGTTGCATGGATGAGATTCAGCCTCTCTCGATGGATGTTACGAAGATGAATAGATGATAAATTTTACGAGCTTGAGTTTGAGGTAGTGTTGGAGTGAGTTTTAAAGCTTTACTTTACTGGAGGTGCTTGCTTGGAAATCCTGAATGTGTTTTAGTTGGTTCCTCTTAAATGCGGCATGTATATTTGCTCTACTTTTTAAATGGTTATGGGCTTATATCCAGGACAAGAAAAAAGATGCCGTCAAGAAGGTTATTGCTGCAATGACTGTTGGCAAGGATGTGTCATCCTTGTTCACGGATGTTGTGAACTGTATGCAGACGGAAAATTTGGAACTGAAGAAGCTTGTTTATCTTTACCTCATAAATTATGCTAAAAGTCAACCTGATCTGGCCATCCTTGCTGTGAATACGTTCGTGAAGGTATGATGATGCTGGATGCTGCAATAATCGAATAGATATGAATAATTACTCAGCCAGTTAGCAACTGCTTCTTATTATTTTTTATTTTCTGTGTTTGTAGGATTCCCAGGATCCCAATCCTTTAATCCGTGCCTTAGCAGTGAGGACAATGGGATGCATCCGAGTTGATAAAATTACAGAATACCTATGTGACCCCCTTCAAAGATGTCTAAAGGTAAATCTTAGAATTTTAATTCTTTACGAACTATCAGCAACTCCAATTAGAAGTCTGTTAACCTTTCTGTTCTTACCCCCTTTGGTGCACTCTCCTATATTTAACAGGATGATGATCCTTATGTGCGGAAGACAGCTGCTATCTGTGTTGCTAAACTTTATGACATAAATGCTGAATTAGTTGAAGATAGAGGTTTCCTGGAGACTCTCAAGGACTTAATTTCTGACAATAACCCAATGGTCGTAGCAAATGCAGTTGCTGCGCTGGCAGAAATCCAGGAGACCAGCAGTCGTCCAATCTTTGAGATAACTAGTCATACACTTTCAAAGCTGCTGACTGCTTTAAACGAATGCACGGAGTGAGTTTCAAAAATCAACTTGATAGTCACTTTTTTATATAAGTTAAAAGGAAGCTAGTTGTACTGTTCAAATGAAATAGCTATATTCTCGAGTTATTGGATATTTTTGTTATTTTATTACTAGTTCTTACATCTGTATACTGTGTCTGCAAAGTTTCCCTACTCCCTCTGTTTGTTTTGCTTTGAATCAAGGATAAATATTAAATTCTCTTGTAGAAAAAAAAGTACGCCTAGCGATTTTATTGCCTTCAATATACGCCATTTTAATAGGGCCAATCAATTTCATTGCAATCCAGTACATGAAATGGTTGAACTGATTTGCAGATGGGGGCAAGTGTTTATTTTAGATGCACTATCTAGATACAAGGCATCTGATGCTAGAGAAGCAGAAAACATAGTGGAACGAGTCACTCCACGACTTCAGCATGCAAACTGTGCTGTTGTTCTTTCTGCTGTAAAGGTGCCCATTATCTTTGTTCTCTTTTTTTAATCTCTTGCAAACCAACCGTTGGTAGATACATTACTGGTAATTCAAATATATGCATGCTACATTCATAATAACATGTACCTTTAAACTTGCTCATATCCAGATGATCCTTCTACAAATGGAGCTCATAACAAGCACTGATGTCATAAGAAATCTTTGCAAGAAGATGGCACCTCCTTTAGTGACTCTTCTTTCTGCAGAACCGGAGATTCAATATGTAGCTTTGCGCAATATTAATCTTATTGTACAGAAGAGACCTACTATTCTTGCTCATGAGATCAAGGTTGTTTGGAAGCTCTTATTGACTTTGAAGTAGTTAATTCTTTTTTTGTGTTTATGAGCTGTCTGATTATCTCTGTTAACTATTTATCATAGGTCTTTTTCTGCAAGTATAATGATCCAATTTACGTTAAGATGGAGAAATTGGAGATCATGATTAAGCTTGCCTCAGATCGAAACATTGACCAGGTTGATTCTCTTGTGGTATTCATGTCAAATTTGCTTTTATTTAAATTAAATAAATAAATTTATTGCTTTAAATACTTTCCCTGTCGTCATTCTCTATGTTAAAAGCTTAATGTTCCTAATGTTCTGTACGTGCATATACTGCTTATAAGAAAATGCTGCACATATGTATAAGGACACACCTTCGATTGACACCACAGCAGTCATCAGATTAGTGCAGCAACGAGATATTTATTGCTGGCAGCAGTAAGGCTTTGGTGCTGCATTGTGAAGCTGGTACAGCAGATTCCAGTGCAAGCTGCTTAATCACGGTTTTATGTGCCGTGCTGAAAAATCTTATTTTAAATTATTATGTATCTTGATTTTCTTTTTTTCTTTTTTGGCGTTACTTGTGAAAAAAAAATGAAAGCAACTTTGCATTGATATGGTCGGCAAGGCATGATCGGCATAGTGGGGACGTCCCACAATCTAAGTTTACCGAAACTCTGCTTGGATCAACCCTGAAAACCTTGGTTCCAATTTCATATCACCTTTATGTTGATCTTTGTGCTTGGGTGAACAGCTAAGTAAGGTATTAATGAGTCTAGTTTATTAGGCAACAAGAGCCAATATCTTCAGGTGTTAGATTGTATCTTCTAAAGTTTCTTTATGCAAATTTCATTTGCTTTCTTCCCTTTCTCGTGTGAGGCAAGATTCATGTCTCTCTTCCTTGTGAGGCTTAGGGCAAAACAATGATGTTGTACCGATGAACTGTAGATCACTATAAGCTGATGATGAGTGCTGACTATTTAATATTTAAACTGACTTCTTCTTCTCAGGTTCTCTTGGAATTCAAAGAATATGCAACGGAAGTGGATGTAGATTTTGTTAGGAAAGCTGTACGTGCAATTGGCCGCTGCGCAATTAAGTTGGAGAGAGCTGCTGAACGCTGCATTAGCGTTTTGCTTGAGCTTATAAAAATTAAAGTTAACTATGTTGTGCAAGAGGCTATCATTGTTATCAAGGACATTTTTAGGCGCTACCCTAATACGTCAGTAATAGCTCTGTAGTACTGTTTTCTGTATTTTAATTGTTGTCCTTTTCCTTCTTCTTTATGTTTGCTTATGTTCACAGATATGAGTCAATCATTGCAACGCTTTGTGAGAGTTTAGATACTTTGGATGAGCCAGAGGCCAAGGTGCTAATTGAAATCTTTCTTCATTAGTTAATGATGCGAAACTTATCCTTGAGTGTTTTTAAATTTCTCTAGGCATCGATGATTTGGATAATTGGAGAGTATGCTGAACGAATTGACAATGCTGATGAACTCCTTGAGAGCTTCCTAGAAACTTTTCCAGAAGAGCCTCCGCTTGTGCAGCTGCAGTTGCTAACTGCAACTGTAAAACTGTTTCTGAAGAAGCCAACTGAAGGGCCACAGCAGATGATTCAGGTTTAAACTGTCTAGTATTTTTTTTCCCAAATATTAAACTAGATTTATTGTTATTATTTTTTTGATGTGAAGTGTTTTGAGTCTCCATTGAATTGTGATGTACTCTCTTATCACTACTAATTCTCATCAGTGCTTCTATGGAAGAAAAATGCTTAAGTATAGTTTTCATGGCTTTTGCAAGATTTTATTTTTGAGTTTTATGTTTGAGAGCTCAGAAGATTCTTTTTCTTTGGTATGTTGAATATGCTTATTTCCTTTTGAATTAATAACGTACCAACAAAGTAAATTAAGATCTCAGAAGATTGTTTCTTTGTATTATTATCAGTATGTCTTTGTCTAATCAGCAGTGAGTTTAAGAAGCGTGCTTAAGTTCTGCTCATTTGTAAATGATTGGTGGTAAATTTATTATTTCCTTGTTATTAGTGGTTGACCGTTTAAAGTTCCACTGGCATTAATTACATTTACCTTTGCTATTTTGTGTATTATAAAGGTTGTGCTAAATAATGCCACAGTGGAGACAGACAACCCTGATCTGCGTGACCGTGCTTACATATATTGGCGTCTTCTTTCTACAGATCCTGAGGTATTTGTTAACTTTTATACTGTTTTGCTTTTTAAGATGATCTGTTGTTTACCCTCTTTTAAATCTTTTTCTGCCTAGGCGGCTAAAGATGTTGTCTTAGCTGAGAAGCCAGTAATCAATGATGATTCAAATCAGCTTGATCCCTCTCTTCTGGATGAACTCCTTGCAAATATAGCTACGCTATCTTCTGTTTATCATAAGCCGCCAGAAACTTTTGTAAGCCGAGCAAAGTCAGCTACTCCAAGGGCTGATGATGATGAATATGTCGATGGTGCTGAAGCAGGGTATTCTGAATCACCTTCTAATGCAGCTGATGGTGGACACAGCCCTGCAGCACCTTCTGGTTCTAGCCCTGTTGCATATGCTACATCAAAACAATCAGCACCAGGAACCTCACCTCCTGCAGGTCCCGTGCCAGACTTGCTTGGTGATTTGATTGGTCTGGATAATGCTATTGTCCCTGTCGATCAACCATCAACACCTTCCGGGTGAGGATCAGCTGTTTTAGTAGAAAAAGGATCAACATTTTAAACTAAGCCTCTGCTGTCTGCTTGTCATTTTTACTATTCCATAGTTATTCGTAAATCTAAGCTAAACATCTTCATTGACAGCCCGCCTCTGCCAGTATTACTTCCATCATCAACCGGGCAAGGATTACAGATTAGTGCACAGCTCATAAGACGTGATGGTCAGACATTCTATAGTTTGTTTTTTGAGAACAATACACAGATGGTATTAGATGGATTCATGATCCAATTCAACAAGAACACATTTGGCCTTGCAGCTGCTGCACCTTTACAAGTTAGTCATAAAGTTAATTACTGTTTTTTTTTTTTTTTTTTTGTGGGGGGGGGGGGGGGGTGTGGGGGGGCAATTTTAAATGGTATCGGATGGTATCAGATGGGTTTTTTTTGGTATCAGATGGGTTTCTTTTTGGCACTTTTAAAGGAAATGCACTTACTTGGGCTTCTTGTGGTTTGGCAGATCCAACCATTGCAACCTGGCACTTCAGCTAGGACACTTCTTCCTATGGCTTTGTTTCAGAATATCTCACCAGGACCTCCAAGTAGTGTTCTGCAAGTTGCGGTGAAAAATAATCAGCAGCCTGTTTGGTATTTCAATGATAAAATACCCTTGCATGTGTTATTTACGGAGGATGGTAGAATGGAACGTTCAAACTTTCTTGAGGTAAATCTTTCAAAAAGGGCACTAATCATGTGGAATAGGTTAATCTCAAATTTGAAGCATTTGTTCCCTTATATATGGATTTACATGGTCGTAGTTGAACCTCCCATCTTTTGTGGTAATTAAGATGGAATATTTTAAATCTCTGTTTGGCTTTCAGCTTGCCTTCAAATGTCTTATTCTGATCCACTCCAAATCTTGTAGATCAATCTATCAGTAGTTAAGGTAGGTGAAGGACAAAATACCAATATTAATATGTGTTAAGTAGATCGATGGTATTGATATCCTCACCTTTTACTCAGACTAAATAGAACAAATAATAAAGAAGACATGAATCTTTTCAATATTTTTCGATAAGAGCAATGCTGGATGCGCCAAAACGTTAGACCTAAAACAGACCCAAACTCATCCAAAGGCATGGCTCAAAAGATTTATTCTTTTCACAGATCCCAGGTGTTTTGTTATGTGTTTTTGGGTCATCTAGCATTGTTTGTAAGTTAAATATCATTTCTGGCCCTACTTAAATTTGAGTTGTCACTTTGCCCGTCGGAAGATGGGAATTTTATTTGCCCTCAACTCACTTAGGTATATATTAGAGTACTATGATTAATTCTGTTAATACTGTGATTAAGCTTGAACGTCTAAAGCATTGTGAGTGAATCCCTAGGATATAGTATTTGACATTATAGTACTGTCATACACATACTGTAATGTACAATTATAGCAATATAGTACTATTACTGTTATTATTAGGGGTATAAATGAAAGTTTGATCTAAAAGAGGGGCTGAAGGATATAAAATATTTGGGGAGGGACTAAATATATATTTACTCTTTTCCATCATCATAATATAACACCTTCAATCTTCTTTCCTTGTATTTTCTCGCAAAGTGGTCCCTACCTTATATTCTTCTACCAAGTTTGGAATCGTCTTAGTTTTGCCTTATTGGATTGTCCTGCCTTATCTGCTTGTCAATATTTAGGTGGATTCTACGAGAATGAGAGGCTTAGCATTACTATATACACTAATAATACAAGCTAAAAATTTGTTTTTATTGCAGACATGGAAGTCCCTACCCGATTCAAATGAAGTTGCTAACGATCTTCCAGCTGCTGTGATCAGCAATATAGATTCTACGATTGAACATTTGGCTGCATCCAATGTTTTCTTTGTGGCGAAGAGAAGAAACGCCAACAAAGAGCTTCTTTATCTCTCCTCTAAGGTGCCACAGGGGATTCCTTTCCTGGTTGAACTCACAGCTGCAATTGGAACTCCAGGCATTAAATGCGCCATCAAAACCCCCAGTCCAGAAATGGCACCATTATTCTTTGAAGCCTTAGATACTCTTCTCAGATGATTATGGTACGTTTCCTTTGCTTCTCGTGGCGAGTAATGCTGGAAATCAAACAATCAACTGCTTTGTTGGTGAAGTGAATTTCGGGAGCTAGAAATAACTGCTGGATATAAAATGAAATAACACATAAGTTAAATTCTAATTTGCACCAGTTTTATTTCGCCTATTTAAAAGCTGACTGTGTTTCTCGGTCTAGCTTGTGGCGGCGGTGAGGACTATTCTTTAATTATGTTCTGATACAATTTGTTTGCAATTCTGGAATACTTGCAGGTCGGACATGCACTATCAGATAATGCTTTTTTGAGTGAGTTGTTTGGACTCGAATGTTATTTTGCGACAGGTGATTTGGTTTTCTTTTGTAATATCCATTGAACACACGGTAATTCTGCATAAATCTAGTTGCAATGTACTGAATTTTCTGGGCTGCATTGATATTTATTCACTCACTCTATTCGATTGAAAGATCTTTGTTCGTTTTTTTGTTGCTGCAAAGCTCCTGTAGATTCCTATAGATGAGAAACAAAATGGCTATGGTGCTCCAGCCGTCCCAAGGTTTCTTCCAAAAAGCATGTTTGAACGAACCTTGCTGCTCGGAAGTGGACTTTTGGGTAATATTCTGGGAGCTCTAAATTTCTTTTATTGCTAGCTTGAATTTTTCTGTGTTTGTGCCTCACCATAGGTCATTCCATGTCCTAACATCTAAAGCGCGAACCTATCCATCCAAGCACCCTAAGACGGATAGAGTGGCCAAAGGAGCGCCTGATGGAGCGATCCATACTATTGTTGAGTTGAGACGGACAAATATTGTGCTGATAGAAGTATATTTATTTAATTCCCGGGAAGTGTTGTTTATGTGGTCACAAAGCACGTTTTTTTTTCTTGAAAATCGAATTTTGATAAATTTTAAACTCGGCATATAATTTTTATATTTAAAATATTTTTATAAATAAAAAAATAAACATAAATTAAAACTAAAAAATAATAAAAATAAGGGTTTGTGTGCTGCAAGCCTAGTACCCCGAATCTTTTTAAAAGAATGCCAGATTATTACTCTGGCACGTAGAACCTTAGTATGAAGAATGAATGGAGTATTATTGACTGTCAGAATACAAGAAAAAGTCATAATAAGATACATGTATGCAATAAACGCATTTGTTCCATTGAGTTTATTTCTATATGTGCCCCGCTTTCACACTCCAATTTTAATGAGCAATAGGTCCAAATTGTAACACTTTATATCTATATATGCTTTGTAGTTCAAGGTTTTCTCTTAATATTTATTTACTTATGTTTTCTATGAATATTTTAAGCTGTTATATATGATGCAATTTAATAGCTAAGTTCGATAATCTTACATGAATGAGATCATCATGTATTTAATAAGCAAGTTCCTATTTACCAAAAAAAATAAAAAAGCAAGTTCCTATTGACCAAAAAAAAATTAAAAAAGCAATTTCCTAAACGGACCTTCCAATGAATATTTTCTGGTTGGAGTAACACCAGTAGCTATCGATATACGTATTTTGAATTTATTTTTTGATATTGGTGGATAAATGATAATTCAATATTATGTAGTTTGACATATTAAATATTTTTAGTTTACAATATTATTATAAGATATGTCTAATAGACCAGTCATTAGCTACTTTTGACATTTTTCCTAGAATTGACCATGAAACTAGTACATGTGATAAGTGCTCCCAATCGCCATACCAAATATTGGTATCTCTGAAACCAGTGGCGGATCTAGAAATTTTACGTATAAATATTAAAATATATTACAAATAAAAAAATGGTTATATGTAATGGTCACAACTTTATCATTTTTGAATAATATCTCAATATTCTAAAAATTTTAAGATTTTAAAACTATTCAAATCAAATTCTGAGTTAATAAATAATTTAGAAAAAAAAAAAAATATATGCAAATTCTCAATTATTTTCGAAGAACTTAGAATAATAAAAATTAAGATAAATTTATCAACATCGGCAGGGTAGGAAAAAATACCTTGCGAATTGGAAAGTTGGTGATAGCGCGATTAACAGATGAGGAGGGAGTGAGATTAAGAGAGAGAGAGAGAGAAGGGGGAGAGGAGGGGATCCAGCGCGGCGCTGGTTGAGAGGGATAGTAGATATCAATAACCTGCTATGGTTAAACTTAAAACCCATCAAAGCTCATTTTGCCTAAATGCAAGAAAAAAAAAAAAGAAAATTTTACTGCAATAGTGGTTCGAACCTGCACCACCAAAATTTCTGCACGCTTGACTACCATTATACTTGCCTGCCCATGGAAAAAAGTATTTTGTATTACTCATAAATACTATGTATATTATATATACTTAGGTTTAATTAAAAAGCAGGAATATTATTTAATACCTATGGATATGTACTGATTCTGCCCCTTCCTGAAATTGACATAGTATAGTAATTTTTTCGCTGTTACAAAGTACGGGGCTCATTATGTCGCTGCGTGTGGTGAGGAGACACCACCAAAATATCAGGAATTAAGAAAATATAAAAAGTTAAAAAATAATTAAATATTTATGATAATAAAATATAAGAGAGAAATTTAGTAATATATTGCATTATTATAACTAATTGCTTAATAATATTATGACAAAAATGTATAATATATTTTGAATTAATAAAAAATATTTTTTATTATTTTAACATTTTACTAATTAGTTGTTGATAATTAATTTGTATTTTTTTTTTCTCAACTATCAGCGACATTTTTTCTTCTCTTTCATCCGTTCTCTCTCTCACCCTCTCTTCTCATTTGTTAATCGTTATTACCGAATTAAAAAGATATTATTTCTGTCTTTAGTACTACCGTCATAATAAGTAGTACTAGTATTACACAGTGCAAAATTAGTTATATATGATGACATAGTCTTTTTTTTTTTTAATTTATCACAAACATTGCCATCCTATTAGAAACGAAGATTAATCTCATAGGAAAAACGGAACAATTTGGATCTCCTTTCGATAAGTGCCTATTGCAAGATTAAATCTCTAATATTTTACAAAATCGCTTCAATTATAAAATTTAATTTTGTTAAGTACTTGATCCTAGTTAACGAGACAAGTACGTGTACTGAATTAGATTTGTACCGCTCTCTTCTCACGTGCCAAGAAAAGTCAAAGGCGCGTTATTTTCTATTTTTTTATTATTTTAAACCGCGTGTTGTAGATTTGTGGCAGATTTCCAGCCTGGCTGACAGACAGCAGCCCCTTCCCCTACGTGCGTGCGGTTGAAAAGGGCTCTAGAAGAAATTCTGCCGGCGCTCTATCACTAGAAAATTACGTATCAGCACCTTAAATCAATATTCGCCGATTCAGTCGAAAGTAAAAAAAAACACTGCCAATATGACACGTCAGTATGAAAATATATTTTCAGAGACTAAAATGCAATTCTCCTCTTTCTCTATTTCTCTCTTTCTCTCTCATAAAAGTTCTAATGGGATGGAATCATCTGTACTAAGAAGCATATATGACTATTTGTGGTCAGGCATTTCAGAATTATCATTTGACATATTTTTTTAAAAAAAATTTAACTAAAAATTGTAAATTACATCAAAATCTACAACTTAATTTAAATTTTTTATAAAAATACTTACAAATATATCTAATAGGAAGATATAAATTTTATATAAAATCTCATAATACGTACGAATCAGATAAATGGCCTGAAACACCTGACCACAAAGAATAGCATGTGCTTCTTAGCACATACGAACCCGATTCTAAAAGTGATGGCCCACAACGAATGCCATCTTTGATGGAATCGAAAATAGGAGAATTGTATTTCAGCCCCCATTTCGTATGTTTTGTATTTTAGCTTCCGAAAATGCATTATCGGGCCGTCATTTCGGAGCCTAAAACGAGTAAAAGCTATTTTTAGGGGCTGAAATGTAATTTTCTAAATGAAAATTTAGACCATCCGAAGTTCTATTTTATTTATTTTTTCTTGAGATTCGGATTTTTTTTTTCACACCAAAGCTTTGCTAGTATCTTTTTGCCTGACTTTTTTTAAATGATACTTTTAATAAATAAATATTTCTCGTATATAAAAGAGTGCATATGTGTACTGTCAATACAATATTACTAAATTCGGATAGAAAAAAGTTAATGAATTTTTGTCCAACTAGTTTAACATATCATTATCCTATTCAGATTTTATTACATGCTTAATTGTCCAAACACTACGATACACCAATTCCCACGGCCCTCAATATCTCTATAAAAATAAAATGACGGAAGAAAAACCGATCATGTACACCGCAGATCTAGATCAGTGTATTAGCAGAAAGATAAAAAATGTTAGATACTACTAAATATAACTCTAATTTCATTTAGAAACGTCATAGATGTCGTTCATAAAGTTTGAGTTCTATTAAGGGTAAATATATTATATATCTTCTCCACTCTATACTACTCAATATATAATTGCCTAGGCTTGAGTAGATATCACAACTTTTTTATCATCAAAATAATCAACATTTTCGGACAGTTTAGAGATTTCAATTTTATTAAATAATATTATGTGTTGAATTATATGTATTTAGGTAATTTCAGAGGCAAAAATAAAATGCTTATTTTTTTGGTGGGCACATGTTTCAAATTTTTCCGAGGATAACACTAATATTTGCCTTTATTTTAATTTTTGCTCTATTAATTAAAGGATGGATGTGCTGAGCTTGGCTAGCTCGATCAGATGAAAGGTATTTCAGGAAGCGTCGCCATTCGAATTCGAGACAGCGTGGAATAAAATTCCTTACGAAATTTTTTTCTGTATTCCGTGACAGGAGCCTCCGTTTATAGAAAGTCTAAATTCGGATCCTAAAGCGTCGGTAGGAACTGAACGTTAAGAGTTTTTCGTAAGTTTGAAGTTCCTACGAAAATATGCACTCACAAATACCACCATGATAATCTAAAAAAAATATAATTAAAGGATGGATGCCAGCTTTGGTGCACTAAATTAGGGGCTTCTTTGTCTTTTATTCTAGTGCTAGTGTGGTAGAGTAGATAATAATGAAATCTAAACAAAGTTATTATCTCTATTTTATAAATATTATGGAGTCAACCATATTATTCATCCTTTTTTTTTCATAGTAGATGATTTTCTCCCCCAAAAAAAAAGGAGAAAGAAAAAAGAACATTAAGGTTTGAAGATTATACAACTTCAAAATATTAACTTTCGAAAGAAAAACCATCAATCGTTGTGGTCAAGAAAACGTAACTTCAAAGACGATCGAAGTTGAAATGCCAATCCGTTGTTACTTACGATTTGAAATGCCACATTTGACTCCGAGGGATTCTGCTAATCCGTTGTTACTTACGAACGATTTGAAATGCCACATTTGACTCCGAGGGATTCTGCTAATCCGTTGTTACTTAGGATCCGTCGAAATCATAAAACATTGCGCAAATCAACCTCATCGTTCGACAAAATCAACATCGGAGCTCGACTAAGAGCTTGGCTTTGTATTTTATACCAATATTACTAGAAAACAAAGTGGATCTTTCTTTGTCACTCATAATTACTCTTTTGAATGAATCACTTGGCTTATAAGATTGGAATTAAGACTGTTGATTTTATTCATAGAAAAATATGGGCTGGCATTGCATCGCTTTCCTTGTTTGAAAGATTCTTCGTAAAGTTCATAAAAAATTGTAAAGTTCTCCGGAGCTTTTGAATCATAATACTGCTCGACGTATCTTATTGAATGAAAGTTTGAATGGAATGACAAGTTGGAGATAAGAAAATAAGATAGAGACGCAACAGGAAAAAAAAAAGATTAAGTGTTTCGAGACACGCATAAATTATTTTTAAATTTAGTTATAAGTTTGGTGAATGTATTATGCAGTGTTTTGAAGTAAATACAAAATTTATTGAAATTTTCTGAATATATCTACAATAACTTTAGAGATGTTCTAGAGTGTTTTTACTGTATGACATGGTGGAATTTGTGTCTAGAAATTCGAATCATCTACATTACGATGTTGGAGGTATAAGTTGATTAGTAGTGTTATGTCATCCTTAAATTTTAAAGATCTTTTGGACTTAAAAGTACTATTCCTTTTAATTATCCCATTAGAAATAAAGTTGCAATAAGTTATGTGTAAATAGAGTTATAGTAGAACTTTTTTTTTGTTTTTTCTTGGTTTTTTTGGGCAAATAATTTCATATTTATTTCTCATATTGGAAAAGTGAAACAAATTGCAATAATCTATGTCCACAATAGTGACTCAATTCTCAAAAAAAAAAAGAAGAACAAAGGAATACTTAAAAATTAAAATGCAAAAAAAAAGTAGTACCTTTTTAATCACCCTTCTTTTTTTTTTACCAAATTTTAAACATAAATTCTCGATACAACAATTTCTTTCATTTTGTTTCAACATATTTTCTAGAAAGAAGAAGAAATAAACTACTTTTACTAATAAAAAAAACAATATTTAAAATTTGGGCTGTTGACCAAGACTTCGTTTAAAAAGATCCAACTAGAAAAGCCCCCTACCCTGTTATCCAACACCGTCTCAAACAAAATCCACGAGGATCCTTCCCTTCTTCCTCACCCAACTCTAATAAGTAAATAATAATAAAAACATGGATCCTCACTCCGACGATCAGATCTCTGAGTTCCAAGATGCATTCTCTCTCTTCGACAAGAATGGAGATGGTTAGTTCCTTTCTCATATTCTCTCATCATCTTCTTGTCTTTTTTCATATCTAGCAGCCTCATTTACCTCTGTTTTTTTTTCTTCTTCTTTTTTTGTTTAATTTTATTGTGATGTTTATCATTTAGCAGCCTAATTTTAATATTTTTGGTGGATGCATGGCATTATCTTATTATTTTCTTGCTCCTTAGCAGAATCACTTTGCTCTGTCTTTAGAGCATTAAAGTTATAAGAAATGCTTAGGGAACTGACATTGACTTCTTTATATGGATTAGAAGATAATGATGATGTTTATTGGGCTTTGCCGAAGATAATAATAGAGTTTTCTTAAAATGGGATAATCACTTTTTTAGGTAGAAATCATTAGACCTACTTTTCGTCTGCACCGGTGGCTCGCAGCGGCTGCTTCGAGCAAGTGATCCTATACATTCGAAAATCAGCACTTTCGTGGAGTTGAATCAAGAGCTTAGTTTAATGATAGAAAAATAGAAAAAAAGTATTTCCTAAATTTGATAGATAGACAGGTCAAATAAAGGGACCAACTTGATGACAATTTCACTTTATCTCAAAAATGTAAAAAAAAAAAAAAATTAAAATTAAAAAGTTCAAACCTTGTTTTATCTCTTTGGGATGGTTTTAGGAGATGGAGAGAGCTCCTGAAAATGGAGGAGCTCCAGTGCAGTATCTCCCACAAACTATTTTTAATTATTCTATTTAAGGCTCCCTTGCTACTAATGGTAATGCTGTTGTCAAAGTCAACAGTCTCTCCCACATCACATGGAAAGATTAATTCTTGAGGTCAAACGGAATTACTTCTAGTTTACGGGATTAACAGTCTTATTGCAGTCATTAAATAGGATTGATTTGTGAATTTCCAGATGAAATTGTTTGATTTTATTTAGAAAAAAAAAGGTATTTGTAAAGCTGATTTTGAGATAAATCAGGACGGATCACTAGAGAGGAACTTGCAGCTGTCATACGATCGCTGGGTCAGAGCCCTACAGAAGAAGAGTTGCAGGAGATGATCGACGAAGCTGATGTCGATCATAATGGAACCATCGAGTTCGACGAGTTCTTGAGCCTCATTGCCAAGAAAATGAAGGTAACTTTCAGTTATTAGAATTATGAATTTTGAAATCGATTCCATAAACTTTCATTTTTTGATATCTCTCTTCTCGACAAATTGTCAATAGTGTGATAGATTTGTTTCGTTTTTGTTTTTTGTTGTTTATTTTTTTTGTTGCTTTTCATAGGAAACTGATGCAGAAGAGGAGTTGAAGGAAGCATTCAAAGTCTTTGACAAGGACCAAAACGGATTTATCTCTCCTTGTGAAGTATGTTTACAAAGACATCAATATTGTTCACTAATTTGCTAGATAGACTTCATTTTGACGTGTGTGTGTGTTGTATAATATATATATATATATTAAGAATTAGACTGTCATTTCTGACGTTGCGTGTTGTGTGATATATATTATATATATGATATAATAGATAGACTTCATTTTGACGTGTGTGTGTGTGTATATATATATACACACACACACACACTAACGGACAATACATCAATGATTTGTATATAAAAATAATCAAAATTTATTTTAAAATTTTATAAATATAATCTGAAAATTATATAGAGGATGTAGCTGAGAGTCGGAATATAGACAACATAATATTTATAATAACTAATATATAATTTAAATTTAGTTAAACTATTAAATAATATATATTGGGATACAAAAGTCTACCTTGCGCTTTAGTATTATAGATATTTTGATAATTATAATAGTTATTTTTTAAATATTAAATAATTATATTGGAATATAAGATACTATCAAATTATATTATTATACTATCAAAACACTGCCTTGCGCTTTCGTATTATAGATATTTATGATAATTATAATAGTTATTTTTAAGAATATAAAATAAATTGAGAGAGAATTATAAGATATATAAATTTTTTTGTATAATATATATTTTGTTGATTATTTGTTTGACTAATATTTTATGTTTTGTTTAGTTAAGGAATGTTATGATTAATCTTGGAGAGAAATTGAGCGATGAGGAGGTGAACCAGATGATAAGAGAAGCCGACATCGACGGCGACGGCCAAGTAAACTATGAGGAGTTCGTCCGGATGATGAAGGCGTCATCCTGAGTGAAGTCTATACACTTCTTTCTATCAGTATTTTCATTGTATTTGATGTAGATTAATTTTTTTATGATAAACTTATTTGTTTTATATAAATCTATGGGTTTCCGCAACAAAAATGTTAAATATGATTGGGCTCCCAGCAATGTCACAATAATTATATTTATATATATATATATATTTTTTTTACGTTTAAGTAAAAAATAAAACTCCGGTTGCTTTTTTCATGGAATTTCCACGGACTAGAAGACAAGTTATTTTGGAAATTTAGACAGATGCACGTCCGTCAAAAAACCTGTCAAATCGTAGATTCCATTGGAGAGCTAAAAATCATTTTATTGTTTTGGCAATTTTAGCGACAGCTCTCGTTAGTGCAAATTTTATTGAAACTAAAAGTTATTAGGAATTAATAATTTTAACTAGCAGAGACTTCAGAAACGGCCCTTTGAAGATTGCACTTTTATAGAGAAAAACTTTTTGCTTTTGCATTCTTACGCAAGAAATATATTAATTTTATACAAATTAATAGTTAAATTTATATAAACAAGGTAAGCATGATCGACATCACTCCGAATAAAATTCCTGCCTCTTCGCAATCAAATTGCAGGCCATCAGCAAGTATAACAAGCAGTAACATAATTAACATTTACACTAATTTGACCAGAATCAGATCACATTCCAAGATGTAAGTCACAACAAATACTAAACATACATTCTTAAAGTGTTGCATCGGAATACCAGCAGCGAGTTTAACATATGTCTAAAGACCACCCACACTACATATCAACAAAAGCACAAAACATATAAGGGATAACTAACACCTTCACATAATTAGAAGTAGGATCAATTGAGAATGCGGAGCAGAAGAGGTCTACTCTTTGGAGGACTTGTTGATGAGAGATTTGTGGATGTGAGGAATGACACCACCGCCCGCTATGGTACCCTTGATGAGTGTGTCGAGTTCCTCGTCACCACGGATGGCGAGTTGCAAATGGCGAGGAGTGATACGCTTGACCTTGAGATCCTTGCTAGCATTGCCAGCCAGCTCGAGCACCTCAGCAGTTAGGTATTCCAAAATCGCAGCGGAGTACACAGCAGCTGTTGCACCCACACGCCCATTGGCAGAAACACGAGCCTTTAGCTGCCTATGAATCCTACCAACCGGAAACTGCTCATGCACACATGCACATGCTCAGTTATAAACAGCACAAAAATAGCTAGCAAATGATCTTCACCGATGATAATTTCACAGTGACCAAAATCAGCTGAGAGAACCAAAAAAACAGTACATGCGATAATGTAAATCTGGTCCATGCATCTACCCTTTTTAATTCACTTCTAAATTAAGAAATTTAGCACCATTCCAAACATACAAGCCTAACCAATACTGTGCGAGTACTTTAGCAGTAGCACCATTCCAAACATTTACTTGACACACCACATACAAGTGCACTCACGAAAACTTCAAGTTTCAAACAAACCCTGGAATGCCCCTTGAACACACCCACGGTGCACCAATGAGTAACAACGATCTTAACAACGGACCATTTGCCGAACATTTTAGGCAACTGATTTTCAAAAATTTCCCATTTTCTTGTGGTGCATATGATTTTTAAAAAGTTCAATTAGAAATTAAGACTAGTAAATTTGTATCCCTCTTATCTTCCCTCTTTGATTTTCATCTTCGTCTCCTAACACCTATCCCTAACCATCCGTACAGTATCGAGAAGATGGGTTTGAGAGATTAAAGCTAAGGAAATTTTAGCAGGGGGGACTTGTAAATCAGCCCTTTCATTTAAAAATAAACCCCACTTTAAACCCATTTACTTTTCTACATGCCAAACACATAACTAGAAAAATTTTTTAAAACTATTTTAAATATAAAAATATTAGATCACATTAAAATTTATCTTTTTTTTGTATTCAAAAAATTTTCAAATAATATTCTAAGCATACATTTTGAGATTTCAAAGTCATAACGGATTATTAACTTGCGTTAAGATTTTAAAGTCTCAACATAACTACTTAGAAATATATTTGTACAAAAATTTTAAATAACAAAATTATAACACACATCAATATTTTTTTGTTTTTGTATTCAAAATTTCTTTAAAAATAATCATATAATAATTAAAATATCTCTAATACTAAAGAGATGGATTAATTTGTAAAATATTTAAAATAAAAGGCAAATTTGTATAGTCTTTTAAAGATATGGATGATAGATGGTATGCTATTTCTCCTTTTTAAGTAGTATGACTAGCATACAAGCGCAACCCCACTAATTGAAATTCCGACACTACCCCTAGAACATGCAGGGCGGACCAATAAACAATTAGATCAGTAGCATCCTGTGGTCAACCTATCTTAAAAAGCACGTTATTGGCTGGAGCAATCAGTAGCCGACATCCAACGTAAATTATTAACAGGATTCTAAAGTTTAGACACGTCCGGCTAACCGTACCATCAGATCATCATCTGACGGCGCTAAATACCTTATTCGAAGAATGCAAAACCGCCCACACATCACTATCTTAAGAGAAAAACGTAAGGAAAAAATCTTATTGTGTTCTTAATAACTAAGTTCTCTTGTAGTGTCGCTAAATCAAACAATATCTCGCAGTTTTAAGCGATCGTAATGTCAAGAAAGTCGTATAATCAAAATAAAATGTCAGAAACTCGAAACAGATCTAAACAGTATAAAACTTCACTTTAGTAGTTGCCGCATAATTTTTCATAGAAGAACTTGGAGAGACTAATTACCTGCAATCCGGCGCGAGAGGATCTGGAAACAGGCTGCTTCTTCTTGTCCTTATCTTTGTTTGCTGCCGTCGTCTTTGCCGCTAGAAGACCTTTCCCTCCTTTTCCAGCCATCTCCGGTCACTTACCAACTTGCTCCTCTAACAGATCTGCACCAAACGAGAAAATCAACAGCTATCCTAAATAAAAAGAGAGAAAGACAATCAGTAACAGCCAAAACGTGGACTTTGTGATAACCACTTCCTTCTATACCACATTTGCGCGAAATATTAACAGTTATAACCAAAATCAGCCGCAGAAACAGCGAAAAACTACTTAATACTGACAGAAATTGCGGTAATTTACAATAGAAAATCGAAAATCGACAAAGAAAAGCACGAAATCAAAAGCTAGAAAGCGAAAATCCAAAGGATAAACCTGCAAAAATACAGATTAACCTCTAGCAACTGGGAGATAATTACCTGCTACGGGGTTGTAGGCGCGGGCGCACGAGAGTTGGGGTGGATAAATAACTAATCAAAAATTGGGGGTGGAGTAAGCGAATAAATAAGGGGCTCGGAGCAAAGGCGGGTTACTTTTGGGGGGAGAACTGGAAATTTCGAAATTTGGTTTTCTTACCTTTCTATCCTCCACATTATCTTTACTAGCGTGACAATATTGCATAGTAAACGGAAAATTGTTGTACGTAAGGAGGATAATATTGGAACTCTAAACAATTTTGGAGTCGTTGTGGTAAATGGCTACGTTAGACTTGAAATTAGTACTGACCAGTAAAGGAACCCGTTCATTATCTATCTAACCACCAACAGTGAGCTCAATATATATATATATATATATATATATATATATATATATATATATACTTATATTATAGTAATATATATATATATATATTATATTATATAGTAATATATATATATATATATATATATATATATATGAAATGCAAAATTCGTTAAGTGAGATCATCAATTTTTCGTATATCACAATTTCAACTACTACAGATATGCGTCGTTATGAATTTTGAGATTGATGTATTCATGTGATATGCTTAGTGCATAAAACTTCAGAGCTTTTCTAGACTATTAGAAGAGTTAATGAGCCAGGCATATGCAATAAATTTTAAATGATTATTATGTTAAGCGAGAAAAGTTGTTGAGAATATTCAGAGAGAAAAATAATAATATATTCTATATAATGAGTGATCACAGCTCATGCAAATTGAATATCTTCAACAATAGCGGATATAGAGAGTGTTATAATCCAAATATGTGAGAGCAGATATAGAGGATAGTTTAATATAATTAATAAGCCTGGACAATTAAACATTTTATAATTTAATAATTTTTTTTAAAAAAAATAAGTTTATATATTTCTTTATTTAAAATTATACCTAATATTTGTATCGTACGGATATAAAACTAATATATGTAAAGCAAATGTGATTTTCGATCACTTTTAGTTATGTGACATGTGTCAAATATTTAATTTTTTTAGCATATAAAATTATATATGTATTTATATTTTTGGTAATTTATATTAGAAATAAAATAAATATTAAATAATATGTGTCTCTGTATATGATCTAATTACAATTAGATAAATTTTAAAATAAAATAAAAATAAATGTAACAATATAAAAAATATAATAAAAGTACTATTCGTAAATTTTAGTCATATCTAAGTTAATGATTATTAATATCCATTCTCATTTAACTAATTTATTTAGAATTAATACTATACAATATTATACCTAAATTATATAATTTCATAACATTGTGCTATTTAAATAAATTTAATTTTCAATTATATAATATCTGATTATTTTAAATTTATAACCCCGTGTTTAACAAGTTTATCAAATAGATGAGCAGAAAATCTATAAGTTGCAGTACACAAATGCTAAGCACAACAATGTACCTTGACATTTTATTAATAAGATGATGATCTACGATAAATACTTGGTACCCAGAAATACTAAATAAACTTTTTCTTTTTAAAAAAAGGAATAGAAAGTACACATGCACATATTAATTACACTGATGTATAAATTGTTAGTATGCGCTAATAGTTCTTAGCCCACCTCAGTTTTTTCAAATAAAACAAAGAAGAAATGATAAGCATGTATAACGTTTCTTGAATTTTGTTCAAAAGACTCTGCTTTGTAAAAATATTTTAAATAAGTCTATGTTTTAGAAAAAAACTTATAAAATACTCCACAATATATATAAATTTAATATAAAAAATTTTGAACATAAAAAAATATAAATTTAGTGTGCTCAACAACTTTTCTATTGAATTTTTTTTAAATAAAAATTTCAAATTCTTAAAATATTTATTTAGAATATATATATATATATATATAATATAAATTTAATTTAGTTGTGCTCAACAACTTAGTGAGATTAAATTTAATATAAAAAATTTTGAACATAAAAATATAAATTTTGTGTGCTCAACAACTTTTATATTGAAATTTTTTTAATTAAAATTTCAAAGTCTTAAAATATTTATTTAGAATTTTTTTAAAAAAACATTAATATTAAATTGTAAACTAAATCAAAATTTAATTTTTATTAAATTTTGAATTTTATAAAAAAGTATTTATATATAATTTTAGTTTGATTTAGTACCTATTAAAAAATAAAACTTTCTTAGAAGAACTTACAGGAGAGAAGCTGATATGTAATTCTTGGAGGTTTCTGGACTTGTATGTTGTTGGTTTTTTTTTTTTTTTTTTCGAGATAACCGACGAAATTTTTTTCTGTGTCTCCGCTAATTCGTGGAACACGATTTTTTACGCACACGTATATGACCATTTTTAACCTAGACGTGCACATAGGAGTAAAATTACTGTATGACGTCTGTCCAGAATTATATATGGAGTACTGTAGTACCCATCCACCAATTTTTCTGTGATCGCTGTAAACACGCGATCCTGGGTATATTCTCATTTAAGAACACCTTTAGAAACGAACTTAAAAAGCATGGCTCATGAACCGCACGTCTGTCGGTCGATCGAACGGCGGGAGGCTTGTATATTGTTATCTTGAGCTTTACGTAAGAGCATTCTACAGGTTTAGCCCCCAAAACGCTGCTTTCGGGCCGGCTTTACATTTTTGCGACCACTTTGATTTATTCGGACACTCCGCTCCAGTTTCAATTGAACTGGAGCCATGGAGTCTCTGGCGGTGGGCTCGGAGGTTACCCAAGCGCTGATGGTGCGGCGGTTTCATCCACCACCGTTGCCGGAGTACTTCGCCGCTGTTGTCGAACCTTCCAACGTCCCCGCAGTAGTCCCACGCAGCCATCTCTCTAATCTGTTCTCAGCAACTCATTCTTGTTGCTTCTGTTTGTTAATTACTTTTGATTTGTGATCCTGAAGGTCTTTGTTGGCATTGTGAAAGATTGGCCTGCGATTCGAAAGTGGGATCCTTCCGCCGGCGGCTTAGATTACCTGGAGGTAACAATCATCATAATAATAGTGACATGAGTCGCTCTACCAATCACTCCTAGTTCATTTCTTGGCGTACTAATGGTGGGCATGGGTGGGATTCTTCCTCTCAGTATGCGTGTTAGCGGATGGAGCAGTCACCCTTGGAGTGGCACAAACATATATTCTTATCACAATGAGATTAAGTAGAGATTATAAGTATTGATTGGTGATACCTAAGCTTTCGTTGTGCTGATTATCTGGAGGTACTGATGATCACGCCAATAATCATATGAATCACTCCACCAATTGCTCTTAGGGTAATTACTTGGCGTGTTAATGGTGGGCTTGGTTGAGATCTAAGAAGCACGGACACGACACGGGGGGCAGGAACACGACACGGGGACACGGCAATTTTAAAAAAGTTAGGACACGGGTACGGCTGGGATACGGTAATAAAAAATATAAATAAGTAAAAAGTAACTTATACGAAATATTTAAATATTTATAAATATAATATTCAATAGCAAATTCATATAAAATATAATATTTATTTTTTTGAGACAATTTAAATACCAAAATTTTAATTATATCAACTAAAATAAATAACTATAATATTTGAGTAAATGTAAATATTTATATTACTATAACAGTTGATACATGAATATTGTATTTTTAAAAAAGAAAAAAAAAAATATTGATATATTATATATTATATATATAATATATTATATATATTTTAAAAGAATTAAAATTAAAAATAAAAAATAAAAAACGGATTCGCGTGTCGGACACTTCTGCCCGCGTGTCCCAGCCGTGTCCCAGGCGTGTCCGGTCTTATTTTTTCGTTTTTTTTTTTCTGGACACTCCATATGGCGTGTCGGACACGTGTCCGGCCGTGTCCGAGGCGTGTCCGTGTCCGACACTGTCCGACACTGCACCGGGGCGATTTTCGGAGTGTCCGTGCTTCCTAGGTTGAGATTAAGTATCTCTATATGTGTGTTGGGGGATGGAGAAGTGACCCTTGGTTGGGCACAAAAACATTTATTCTGATCACAATGAGATTAACATTGGAGTGGCACAAACATATGTTCTTATCATAATGAAATTAAGTGTAGAGATTTATAAGAATTGATTGGTGATACCTAAGCTTTCGTTGCGCTGATTATTTGGAGGTACTGATGATCACGCCAATAATGATATGAATCACTCCACCAATTGCTCTTAGTGTCATTACTTGGCGTGTTAATGGTGGTTTTGGTTGAGATTAAGTATCTCAATATGCGTGTTAGGAGATGGAAAAGTGACTTGGGTGGACGCAAATATTTATTCTAATCACAATGAGGTTAACATTAGAGATTATAAGTGATCGGTTATACCAGAGTTTATGTTAGCGGATTTCGAGCTGGTAGGTCTTTGTGAGGGCCGGGGCCACCCGAGGATTTATATGTCATGCAGAACATACCGATGTGGAGTCGTGGACCGGCACTGGTAACGTTTCATTTGTTAATATAAAAAAGATGGTAGACTAGTTTGAAAAACAATATATGAGATAGATTTTCGTTGAACTAATGGAGAGCTCATGTGAACAATTGGATAAGGTTCTGCCGTCAAAAACCTTGATCATTGGGAGATAATAATAAAATTGATGATGCTTGAGATTGCAAATGATAGAGATCTAAGTCTCAGTTGTGCTAATCTCGCGTATTTGGAGTAACAATCTAATGATATGAAGTTTATGTATTGTAGTAGTTGGTAGGATTAATTTTATTAATTATGCTGATTCGAGGTTCTAGAAACTCTCCCTTAAATTCATCGAGAGCTCAAGTGCAAAACTGGATAAGGTTTTGTCATAGGAGCATTTGGAGGCAATAATAAAAATGTAACCAAATCTAGTAATCATAAATGATTGAGAATGCTAAGGTGCATATGTACTGATCCAATATAAAGTTCATATATTGTAAATGAGTGGTGGTATTTTTGTTTTTCGATCTCTAGGTGTTATAAATTTCCCCTTAAACTCGTTGGGAACTCAAATGGAGGGTATCTTCTTAGTCGGTGTAGGATGGATAAATTCACTTTTAAGGAGTACTATATTATGTATGGTATCGAAGGGGTCCAACCCATTAGAAGATACGGATCTGAGATTGAGTCAGAGATTAGGGTTTCCTGCAGAATTATATTAGGAGTTTTATTTGGAGGGTATTTAGGAGAATTTGTATTAGGAAAGATATTATCTAGAGGATGATATTTAGGAGTTATTTTAGGAGGATATTTAGAAGTTATTTTAGGAGGATTTTAGGAGAAGAATTTGGTAGGATCTCGGAGGATTAGCAAGAATAAATACTCGATTTATTCTTTACTTTTCATTATGGAAGAAATATAGTAATTTTAGTTACAATAGTTTGTAATTGTAGTTTGTAGAACCGCCATTGGACCGCTGGTGTCTTATCTTCGCCGCGTCCGGGCCGCCGACCTGAGCCGATCCGAGTCGGTTCATAACATACTAATGGTAGTCTCAGGAGTAGTAGTCTTACTGTGATACTAGCTGGGGCTGAGGGGCAAGTGGCAGGTACTATTAATGACTAGTCCTTTTTGCTGGTTGCTTTTTACTAGGTTGACAACCATTGATTCAGTAGAATGACGTGGCAATGTCAGTTGATGCCTAAAATCTGGTGGCAATATGGTCAAGTGGAATCTGAAGATGGCGGTCATCAGCCATTGGTAGGTTGTAGTTGCATTGCATTAGAAGGATGTTAATTCTTACATATCGGAACTTGGTACATAGTAGCACATCGACTTATAAAGTGAAGTCTAGGAAAATATCTCCAATTAGAAGTGTTTAATAATGTTGGTGTTACAAGGGTCATTTTGGTAGTAACAATCTCGATTGATATCCAACTCACTCCAAGTCAAACCTTGCTGCAATTTGGCACCGAAGTTAAACATCCCGATGTTTTAATGATGTACATGCTGTCTGGAATGGTTATATGCTAGGATAGAAGCAACCTGGATCGAAATTCTACTTAATCCGAGTCAAATCTGGACTGCAATTTGGCATTGAAGCTAAACATGTTAATCTTTATGTAGCTTTGAGCGAACAAGAAGAATTGGTAGTGGACCTTAGAAACTGATGTAAGAGTAACTGAAAGTGCTCTTGTGGTCACATACTAAAATCATTGTGCTCTTAGGGTCGCATACTGAGAATGTCAATGGGTGAATTCTAAGTTAGAAGTTTTTACTCTTCTTTTATCTTAGTTTATTTTTTGTTTTTTTCAGGAACTCGTCGGATCAGCTGAAGTGGAGGTTATGCTCTCAAAAGATTCCCCTATTTTCTACGGGGATCTTAGAAGCCACGAGCGAGTAGGATTTGATGTTTTTAATTAAAGTAGATCAGTTATTTCAAATAAATATCTACTTGTATTTATTTACTGTAGGTTCCTTTACCATTTTCTACCTTTGCCGCTTCCTGCAAGACGTTTCTCCGAGATCCGCATATCACCAGTTGCAAAGGTGGTAATGAAAAAGAATCAGACCTAGCACTGACACATGAATCTTGCTCAAGTAGTTTGAATAATCTTGAACAACTTTATCTGGCACAGGTAGGAGACTTTATGACTGTAGATTATGCCTTGCATTACATCAATATATGTTCTTTTAAGTATATGCACTGGCTACTTAACCTACTTTATCTGTTGGCGGCTCATTTATGAAGGAAAATTTCTTATTGTTCATAACACACTTGCATAGTGAAAGTTTCATGGCTTTATGTCCTAAATTGTAACTATTTTGTTGTTGGCTACGCTGAGGACTACAAAATGATGATATATGCTTATTTTAATATGCAGGTTCCAATATTGAACTTGGATAATAAGGAGAGGTGTCCACTGGAAAAACTTAGAGAAGATATTCACTTGGTTTAAGCTTTTCTTACTTTATCTAATGGTTTGACTTTTGCTGTTATATATGGAACTTCACTTGTCATTTTCTTATTTTTAGATTGTTTTTATAATCTTCTTTAGTGACTTTTAGTTAACTTACTGTAAACCCATTGTCATATTTTTCCACAAACCAGTATACTTTCCTGAGATTTGAGAAGCAAATTTAAAATTCTTTTATTATTTATATTTTTCCTTCTGCGCAGCCATTGCTTCTGGAGGCAAGGATAGTGTCATCCATAAATTTATGGATGAACAGGGCTCGTAGTAGATCCAGTACTCACTATGATCCCCACCATAATCTTCTTTGTGTAGTATCCGGTTGCAAGCAAGGTGTGATATTCTTTTTTATGGACTGTTTTGATCTATTCAGAAGTTTTGGTATTTGCACCAGGAAGCATGTGTTGTACTTGCATCAGCAAGCACATGCTGTCTAATTAGTAGTTTGTGCTTAGTGCCTGAGTTTCAGACATTTTAAGCAAAAATTCCTAATTTTCTATTTCTTGTAATTCAACTGACCAATATTTGCAGAAAATGGTAAATTTGAATTAATAAGGTTGAAAAAGGTCTGGATAATTAGACAATTTGTAAAATGCCTATAGGCTGAAAATATTCTTTGTGATGCAGTGTTTCCAATTATTGGACATATTGTTGTGTTCAACTTATACACGAGGAAAAACTTCAGCTTGTAACAGTTATTAAATAATAAATAATGTGGGAGCTCAAGAGAAGTCAACCTGAGCTTTCATATCAGAAAGTTCTAGGCCAATTAATGTGTTAAGATTTCCTTTAAGTTCTTCAGTTCCTATGTCATTCAAATAAGCAGTAGGCTGCATTTTGTATGGTATAGGACTAGCAATTTTCTCTCGGTCTCCAATGATTTGGTGTCTATGGAGTTTTCAATGTTTTTTCTCCATCTTGGAGCTTATATACGTTTATGAAGTTTATATATTTCTTTAATGTAAGAGAGTATGACCAATGTTTTTTGCAGTCACTTTGTGGCCTCCGTCAGCAAGCACTGTATTATATCCAATGGCTATACATGGAGAATCGTCAAATCATAGGTTTGATTTGTGGATATCTGTAATAGTTATCTCTTTTCTTCTTAAATTGCTACATATGTAAGTTATAGATCATATTACCTGGAATATTTGCTGCTCTATGTTGTTTTGACAGCGCCGTTGATGCCCAAAAACCTGATCTTTTGACACATCCAAGAGCTAAAACTTTTATGGATTATTCACAAAAAGTTGTCGTTAATTCTGGTGATGCTCTTTATATTCCAGAAGGGTGGTAAGTTGTATACAAAGGATGAATGTAGACTTTGTTAGTGCTTTTTTGGTTGTTTCTTTTATTTGCTTGACGATTCTAATGTGTATAAAGAATATGATTCTTCATCAATATGTTAGTTGAATATTGAAGTGCTACAACTGATAGCCTAGTTTAACTAACACTAACCAAAGGGAATCTGATGAAAAATTAAGTAGAGGGTGGCCTTTTGTTTTGGACTATTTTTTTGACAGTAACTTGTTTAGAATCAATTTTAAATTTTTTTTTGAACAATAACTTGTTTTAGAGGTGGCCTTTTTTTTTAACTTTAACTTTCATGTGATATTTCCTTTTTCTTTTTTTAATCTTCAAAACATGCTGATGCAACACCGTGCAAATTATGCCATGTCCAGTCACCAAATTGTTTAACTACTATTCCGTACCAAGCCCACCCTCCCCTCTAAATACTGGTTGACTCTTGCGTACTAGGTAGATGAGAGAGGTTAAGGCATTGAGGACCAAAGATTTTAAAAGCTAACCATAAAACATCTGCTCAGTCGTCTCTTAGTCCGCGTCCTTATAGGAACTGCATGGTTGATGTGTTTCTATTTATTTTATTTTTAATTAAGAATATCAGTGGACGGCTATGAATGATACCTGTTCATTACGGATAGCCTTCGGGTTGGTTCGTAAGTCCTTGTTGCTATGTGTGGAGATAGGTGAGCTTGAGGCATTGTCCTCAATATTGTTCATCTATAAAAATTTGGAACCGCAAGATAGTGGTATGTCATACCGTAATGCACAACATCTAGCATTATGCAGATCAATCAGCATGCAGATCTGTGATTTGGTGTCAAAATAAGAGCAACAACTTGAAAATCGGATGGGATTTAACATGGTTTTGCAATGACTTGGTTGAGGGACATAAACATGTAGCAGAATATGGGTCTTTGAGATTGTTTATGCAGCAGAACATGGGATAGCAAATAATAGGGCATAGGGCAGACATGCTTGTGTAGGAGTTTGAAGGAAGCCTTAGAAACCTTTAGCGGTATGGAAGTTGAAGAACTGTGGTGGAGGGTGAGGGTTGAGCAAAGGTGTAGTTTGCTGGATAAAACTGGATCTGTACGGAAGAGAAAATAGAATACGAAGGGGTCTATAGATGTAGCTTGTATGGAGTATTATTGGAATGCTTTGATCAATGCATGATATTTTCGTGTGTCTCTATTCCTAATATCTAGTAGCTTTAGATAGGTCTAGGATGTATTAAGAGGCTAATAATGTGTTATGGTATGATAAATGTTCTTTTGTCATTCTGATATTGAGTAGTGATGGACCGATGGTTTATGATCCCTTCAATGCTCCATTTTTCTTCTTCTTCTCCATATGGGTTCATCTGTTAATATAGGTACCAAATAACTTCTAGTTAATAGTTGATGGTTACCTAGGTTTTTCCATATGTTTTAAGAGATAAGATATGTATTAGTATATAACTGAAATGGTATTACGCTTATCTCTCCTTCTCATTTTGTTTTGTTCAATTTAACTCTTCTTATATGGATCTATTAGTTTGGATAACCTTGCTTGGTTGGCTATTATCTGTATTGACAGGTTTCACCAAGTTGATAGTGAGGATTTGACGATCGCTGTAAATTTCTGGTGGAAGTCAAAGATGATGTCTGAGATGCTAGAGCACATGGATGCTTATTATTTGCGTCGCATATTAAATAGGTATTAAACTATGATATTATCAGAGATATGATAAGTCCTATTTGCTAATATTATCTTTTTTTTGGTAATTGTATGTTGATTCATCTGCTATGGTCAAGATTACTCGAGAAAGAAAAGGTATACACCGCTCTAACCAAGGATATGTTGTTAATTTTCACTGTTAAGAAATTAGTTAATAATTTGTCAAGTTGACTGATATCTTCCTACAATGAACATGTGCTTTCAAAGTAATATAAAAGTTATATGTGCTATATTGCTCTTCTATGGTTTTCTTGTTTTATGTAAGTAAATTACATATTTATTTTGGAACAAAGTATTGGCCCTAAGCCGACCTGCTTGGGAAATGTTCCTGTGGGGAGCTGGCCCTACCAACCAAATATCAGGATATGAATTACCCTAAGCATTTGTGCGAATTAAGTACTACAGTTACTTTGTGAGGAGAGTACACTACCCCATGGATTCATGTTTGGTTATGGTTTCCAATGGAATTCGCTTTCCAGTCTTAACCATCAGACTCAAGGAATCCGGAATAATTTTAATTGGCCATAAGACATTTCAGTCTACTGAATGCATTAGTCAACATCATTTGCATACTTTTCTTGCGTGCGACATGTTATTGCTATGATTCTGAGGCTGGTATTTACACACTTGTTAATATAGTTGAATTCTAGATCTTCTATTAGTTTTGCAGTTTTTTTTAGTTCTCTGATTTTAGAACCTGCAAGTTCTTCATGAGTTCTATAACTTCATAGCCTTTATCACCATAGTTGCTGTAGAGTTCAAGTTAATCGTGATAGCATTTAGTAGCTGATATTAGTTTCATCAGAGAGTGCTGGTATGCAAGCATTATGATAGTCATCTCGTCAGAGAGTGATGGCATGCAAGCCCAAGATCATGCATATGACTTAATCTATCTCAGTATCTTTTCAGCAACTTTTCTCTTTCTTCAACCACTTCTAGGTTCAACCTCTTCAATTTCTCAATGAGAATCATTAATTGCGTTTGGAGGCTATGTTTATTGCTAATTGACCTAATTTTTGATGATTGGATGCGATGCACTGATATTAGTTTCATAGATGGACTTTTGTGTAATTTGACAATTAATTTTAATATGATTCTTTTGGTTGGCAATTTCCTTACTCTTTTACTTTTATTGGAGCCATTTTTTAGACTTAAGCTACTTCTTCAGTATGGAGGCTTACTTTTCTACGCAGTAAATGCAAGTATTAAATAGTAGAAATTAATTCCTAATGTTCTATTTTTGTATAAACAAATTATGATATAAAAGAGATTCTTTAGCTCTTTCATTAAGGTTGAAACAAATGCTCTACTGCAATCCCTAGCAATTGAAGTATGGAACTGCCAACGCCTTCTATACCAGTTAATTAAAATATTTGTTGACTACTTCTAGTATGTTGCACAAATTAAGTACTATTTTTGGCTGTTACAGGCGAACGGCTTTGTGAAAATTATGAACTTCTATCAGTAATTTGAAATGTAGTTGCCTTTTCCTTGTTTCTTGTGATGGTTTTTATATGTTTAAAGAAAAAAGTTGTCTTCTTTCTTTCTGGTTGTAGGATAGGATCATACGACAAATAGGGGCAAATGGAGGCTTAAGTTTAAATGCATTTACTAGTGAGTTGTCAAGAGGTAACTTTCATCTTGTTGAAAATAACTTGGTTACTAATTCAGATTGGCTCGACATGCCAGAGGCACAGACCAGTCTGTTTCAAGGCTTGTTGCAGTAGATGAGTTCACATTGTTATTTTCTGATTTGTTGTTTCACAAGTCTATACAATCTAAATTAACAGTTTAATTTTTGCCTTTAAACTTTAGAATATGTTACTTTTTTTTCAGAAATGAATGTCTCTCAACCTGAACCAACCCTTACCCGACGATCCGTAAAACGTCGACCCAAACCAATTTGTTGTGGTCCTAAACCGACCGATTTGATTCCAACCAGACCCGACCTGAGCCAATTATAATCGCGGCGGGTCGGGTCCATTTGGTTTGACCTGAATTACTAACTCATACAATTAATTTTATATGTATGTATGTAGGTATCAATCCAAGCCGAATTAGTAACATATATATGTAATATGTTTTTATGTACATAGGTATAAAATCGGACCCAAACCTACCCGAATAGACAAGCAGCCGAACCGAACTGAATTAACCCTAATTGCTGAAACATTTACCCAACCGAAACCAGTCCGAACTGAACCCGAAATTTAGGACTTTTTTCAGTTGGTTCAGTTCGGTTTTTCGGGTAGAAACGGGCAATGCTTAGCCATACCTTTAGGTTTATTTTGAACAGCAGTACTTTAATAGCCTACAGAAAGTTTGAGTTGCTTTGAAGGTATTTTTTCTTCTACTTTTATGCAATATAACCTGTTTGTTTGTCCGAGATACATATTTGGTAATGGTTAACATATTGGCAGCTCAGATACGCGTCAAACTCCACTGTATCAACTTTTATTGTCAAAATTTTGAAGGAAGATAGAAGGGAGTAGGCTTGAACTGGGAATACTGTACACGTGTAGTATAGTTGACCAAATTGAGGTAACAATGAGTAAACAAATGGTGCCAATTTGAAGCCTTAGTTATTTCCAATCAACATGAAACTTCTAGTTATTCAATTGTGGGCCCATATATTAAATAAAGAAGAAACATAGGGGCCTGAACAATTTAAAGAAACATGCAAGTCCAACTCATCCCCTAAACATGTTACTGCACTATAATAATGTTATCTGGATCCTAAGTGTGCACAACTAGGCGTGAAGTTCTTTTCTGACAATGGAGGTGGTATTGTTCAGCAGGGTCCAGCGGGTTCGATGTTGATGTCTTCTCTAAGAAGATAAGAGAGAATTGCAAGAATGAATGGCAAACGCAACAAATGGACTCATCCACCTTTGAGTTCCTCCATGGACTCATCGGGTTGATACATGAAGCTGTTAATGTTTCGGGGAAAAATCAAGCTTTAGAGCCCTTCACAATGGGAGTTGAAAATGGTGTTGGCTGTGATTACAAGCAGGATGATGGTCAGTTTTGCTTGGAAACCGATCCAGTTGCAAAGATCTTTTCAATTGTTGAACCGCTTGAGCT
Source organism: Xerophyta viscosa (assembly GCA_002076135.1). Lineage (NCBI taxonomy): Eukaryota > Viridiplantae > Streptophyta > Magnoliopsida > Pandanales > Velloziaceae > Xerophyta > Xerophyta viscosa. The sequence continues at coordinate 1,744,616 of MJHO01000011.1, forward strand.
TCGAAAAATCTTTCTCTTAATGGTTGTAAGTATCAAAGTCACAAGTATTCTTGTCCCAAGCAGTTTCCAGTTTTATTTGATGATCTTTAGTGACAAGATATGTTAAAGTGCTTGACATGATTGTGTTGCATTAGAAAGTATTTCAAGCATCTTACTTGTGGTTTTATATAGTATGTTGATGATTGTCAAAAGAGCTTAGGACGAATGGTGGACTTCCATCTCATGAAGTGGAGGCATTAGGTTTGAATATCGCAAGCGCCACCTGTAAGGATGTATGAGATTTAACCCATTTGTACCATTGAAGATGACACGGGCCTTACAGCATATTAAGACCGAAAGACTGACTTGGTTGGTGGGACATGGATCGGTATCACCTGTGAATTTATCTGTTACGATGGTCGTACTAAAGTAGCATAGCATCTTAGTGCTTGCATGTGATGCCTCTTCACAATATAAGTGGCATCTATCACAACCTTTTGCCAAGAAAATATAATTTCATATAAAATTAATACATCCATCGCATGCTATATTTGTAACCGTTATCTGCGATGTTAAGCTCAAACAAATGCAGCTAGTTGCTTTTACTTCTGTCAAACACTTAGCAGAAAAACATATATTGTTTAAATTTGAAAATTGGAGTGGTAGCTGAATATATGAAATTATTTAACATAAGATCTCAATTCTTAGGAGTAATACATTATAACACATGGGCATTACCTAATTTGTATTTCTTTTCCTGGGAGTTAGGGTTGTTACTGCCTCAACTAGATTTACTGTTAAGTGTGGGAATAAGTCATGCCTCTTAATAATTTAGGTGTAATTATTTCGTTGTTGAATAATATGCAAGTTTTGCCTATGTCAACATGATTTCTTAGGTGTAGCATTTTTTATATGTAGGGGATGGGGATGTTTTATCAACCAAACATATGTTATTTTCGCTTTCTTTCCCCCCATATATATATATATATATTTTAACATGACAACATATTGTTTGAGCCAACTAAAATGAATATGTCACCATACATCTCGTCTCTTAAATTATTATTTATATGTTCAGCATAATTGTGTTTTAATTTTTCTTTATATTAACATACTCTTTTCTTTTCCTAACTTTTGTGACTTTGTATATTATCTCCTACTTTTCCCCTAATTTCTGTTCCTTCAAATTAGTTTACACTTTTAAAAAATTTCCTAATGTGTTAGTGTTCTCCAGCAATGTTTCCCAAGAACCTTGGAGGCGCTGATCCTGCATGTTCTTTCACCTGTTGCTGCAGAAGTTCTTACACGGAAGTTTGAAGAAATGGACCATCAAACAACAAAAGATCAACAGTAAATTTTTTTTCTTTTGGTGCTACAAAGAACAGCAATAATGTTTTATTTTTAACTTTGGAATGAAACTTAAGCTAAAATTACTTGCAGGAGTGAGTTTTACCAGCTATTCTATAGTGTGTTTGATGACCAATATGCTGCTATGGACGCAATTTTGAACAGAAAGGAATTGTTTTCTTTTGGGGTAATTTTCACTGCCTTGTATGCAACCTTGCAACTTTATCCATGAGTGTCTTTGATTCTCTATCACTGTGGTCTAAAATTCTTTTTTTCATCTTTGTTATTATTATTTTAAAAATGCTGTAGCACATTCTCGTGGAATTCATCTTTTGCTGCTCTTCATACCCCTTCCTGTCCTACATTTGATGTCCCTGGTGTTTATGGATGCCTAGCACATTTGTTTTCCATTAAACAAACAGATTATTCTGTGGTCATGACTCATTCACGGCAATCTTCCATATAAGAAGTTAGTTACGATTCATATAGTGCTGAGGCATGCTTCCTAATGTCTTTAATCTTGTGACTTCTTGCAGGCATTAAGAAATGTGGCTGATCATTACATGGGTGTAAATATTAGCAAGCCCAACTAATTTTTTAATTGGAAAAGATTATCACTTAGGTAATGTTCAAGTGAATGAGCTATATGTTCAATGGATCCACCTTTTACTTGGACATAATTGCAGTTTTTTGAATTCATTGATATTGGTGTCTAAAAGTTTCTGTTTTGCTTTTCATTAGGCAAACTGGGAAGATCAGTGCCTTTTGCTGTAAATCACAGGGATTTCAACTTTGTTGCACGCCATGTGAAGGGATGTTCATTCTACTTTAGGTATATAATATATTATGAGGGAATTATCAGATGGGTCAGCAATATGACACCCTCTTGAGTTGGCCTTAGAAGCTAACATATTTTTGCAGATCTCGAGGCAAATGCACCTTGGTTGTGGTGCTACACACATTTCTATGCTCTAGGTGGGATGTGGAGTCCACAAAGTAACTATCGCATACCACATGCTCAAAAGTTGAATCATTCTCCAATTAGGTATCACAAATCTGAACATGTTTCACCACATAGATTTTGAGCTTGAAACTATGTACTTCAGAATGCTTATACATAAGCACTTGGTATACCCCGCTCGTATGAAATGCTTATCTCTTGTTTTTTGGTAGCGTTATTATTGTCCAGGGGAAATAGTTTCCATAAGTTAATGACTATGACTAGCACATGAACATGGTGGAATTAACTTGACTGATTCGCTAGAGCTTGGCTAGCATATATGTTTATTGCATACTTCTCGGCAAATAAAAAAGCAGTTTTATTAATTGCTTGTCTCATTGTTATATTTGTTGCATGATTCTTGACAAAAACTTTATATATGAGCTAATGAGTAGTCATTTTCCTTGAGTAATTTCGTCCTTGATTTATTTCGTTTCATTCCGGAAAAATTACTCTCTGGTCATATGAAACTGCCTGGAGAGCCACTGGGAAGATTTCGGAAGTCATCTCTAGGAGGTAAATGGAATTATAGAGGAGCTAATAATTCTATCTTTCCATCTCGGAAAGAGAGCTGTAATTCGAGGGTTGGGAGCCCAAGGAAGAGGGTGGGCCTTCGGAGTTGTCTGGTCATGCAAGTGAATGAAATAAAGAAGGAAAAGAAAGGATGAAAAGGAAAGCAGAGCAAGCTTTTTAGCAGGCAAATGGCATGTTATGTTCTCCTAGCCTGCAGCTCCAATGGCTATATACCCTACCTACTTTCCAAAAGCTAGCAAGGGATATCCCATGGAAAATTAACCATCTTTAAAAAGAAAAAGTTATATAATATTCTTAAGTATCCTCCTTTATTTCCTCTAGAAAAGGGTAGGGATGAAATTAATTTGCTAGTATGGTGTGCTCATTATACTTTGTTCCGCTTCTCTTAGAAAAGCTTTAAGTATGTCAATCTCAGAAACCAAGTCAATTGCGTGTTTACTGTATTTATGTTAGTATTCTTGGCTCTATGGTTATTCTTTATATTTATGTTTAAGTATGATTTTTGTTATTACTATCATTTTAAATTCTTCAAAGCTATCTCAAAATTCTGCTTGTTCTTGAAGTGATTTCATGGTCTACAAGTTTACCACTATGTACTTGCATACGATGAAGAAATGGTTCAAAATAGTGCGCAACAGCGAGTATCTATTTAGCTGATCTCGTATAATGACAAAGGTTTTCTTGTTATTGTTGTACTTGGGTAAGGCAAAGCCGTGGTCGATAACGTCATCTTGTTTAGCTGTCGCTTTTTTCTTTATTATGGTGAAGTCTCCACGACTTTGCGTGCTACAATTTTAGCGATAGTGATTATATCCTTGAGCAGTTGCATAGTGTTATTCCAAAAGATTAAAAAAAGGGGAATTGGAATAAAGATCAGTTCATCTGGACCCCTCTTTTTCTGTATGTTGCCTTTTCTTTTGTTTTAAATTTTTAATTTTTTGTTGGTTTTTTTTTTTAATAGCGATTCTCTTATAAAACTTGTGCACAAAGATAAAGGGCAAAAATAAATAAATAAATAGATCATCTTATGTAGGAAATCATTTAGGCAAGTAACACATTTGTTCCTACATGGCTCTTTAGATAGGAAAGAAATACAATCAGATTTTTATTTTATTTTTTTAACGAGCGCCTGCATTAAAAGGAAGAAAAATGCTACTGTTGCTCACTGTACCACCCACAAATCTATTAAAATTCAATAATCCATTTAAAAAAATTAAAAATTATTTTGATGGGATTACATATGTTTTTAAAAATATTTTAAATAAGTGTTTTGGTGCTCCATCGTCTAACCAACTTTAAGAGGTTCTACACAAGATTTTAGACTCAGCTTTGAAATTTGTTATAACTTAAATATGTTAAACTGAGTTCCAAATATTTATTTAGAATTTTTTTTAAAAAAAAAATTAATATAAAAATTATAAATTTAATATAAAATATTTTTTTTAAAAAAAAATATTTTAAATTTAGTTAAACGAATTGTAAATTCAATAAATATGGATTCATGGCTGTGCGTGCCAGCGCGCTAAAAGGAATGGATAACCGACACGTTAGTTGTAGTATTGTGAGATGGAGGTTGTTAGAAAGTTCATTGTTCTTCTAGTCATTGATTTCCATTTTATTACGCTGTGGTACTATTTGCTTATCGGGACTGATACTTGGTCCATACTCGATCAGAACTCACTTCAACCTCACTCACAGTCGGTAGAACTTATCCTGCTCCGCATGCGCAAGATTAAGAAACCACATCAAACTTAGGAAAACGACGTAAGAGGATACCGTTAGGGCCCGTCCGAGTAACACTAAATATAGGTAATATTCAGATGTAGGAAATCGTTATCCGTTATATATTCTCTTTTGTTTTTCTTCATCTTTTTTTTTTATTTTTAACGTCTAATTTCATAAACAAAAGTTGTATGGAGAATCACTGAAAAAGCTGAAGCTTCTTGATAGAATTGGTGGAGCATTAATTGGGTTAAAAAAGTATTGCCGCCAAATTCAATAGAGATTTCACGGGTCGACGGAACTCCGGCGTGGTCAATGCAAGATTGTCGGAGCTCCAGTAACGTCGTCGTTGAATGGCTAACGGAGGTTGGCCGCCGACCGTAGCTCGGATGAGACGAAAAGCTTCGGTGATGACTGCCGATCGCCGGAGATCGATTGCCTTGCAACATCATCGCCATCATGTTGCCGGAGGTCCGGCAGGTCATTAGAGCGCCAGGAGGAAAGGGTGGGTAATATATTTCTCTGAAATTCATGCCGCCACTCCAAAGAAGGGATGGGTAATATATTGTTGTTATTCCATTACTATATTCAATCCGTGAGTAGATTATTTTGGATCCGATATACAGAAAAAGCAACTTCTCGCACGTAGAAGGCATACGTGTATGCATCCGCCAGCGAAATTTTTATTTTAATTAGCAAAAGAGAAAGTCAATATAAAATAGTTAGACTTTTTTAAGTTCATCTTATAACTGCGACATCCTATCACCTCCTATGTCGTTACATTATGTTACCTAGTATCAGATCGAATGGCTTGTTTCCATGTGAACAATAGCAATGCAAAGCAGCTGCATATTTTTTTTATTAAGGATTTGATGTAGCGATGACTCTTAGGAATATGTGCTCACAGATTTGAACCCAAAAAACCCCTTGAATAATACGGCCTCTTTTTTGCGGCTTTTACATATCAGCCTCAACTTACAAATCAGTCCCTAACTGAACTGACGTTGTCACGTCAATCCGACCAGTAGCTGTTTTGCAAACTTATGCAATATTGCCGATCAGGCATTTCTCCCTTTTCCTTTGTAAGATCACGGCTGTGCTCTACTATGCCAAACATTGATGAGAACGCAGGATATATGATCACACGACATATGTGGAAGTCATAGATTTGTGATGCTGGGTGGCTCGTATCTATATGAGCAATGGCTGACTGCCTTATTAGCTCATAAAAAATCTGGTTATCCAGCTTGTAATACTCACACACTAATATAACAAAACTGATGTTATTGAACAACATATTAAACAAAAGACGGTCATTAAGCTGAAGATAAACCAAACAAAAAAATAAATAAAAGGAGGAAAAGAAATGTTGCAAAGGAAGAAGAAGCGGGGTGGGGGAAGAGGCAGCGATTAAGAAAATAACTAGCAATCCTCCCATGTCACGGCGAAGGATTGGTCGCCGGCGGCACAGTCGAGCTCCAATGGAGGCAGCTCATCGTTTTGCGCCTCCCACGCAATGGCGGCACCGCCGAGAAAATCCCTCGTCATCGGATCAACCTTGTGCCACGTGGCAAACTCTTCTAAATCCACGTCGCCATGTTGATGCCATGCGGAGGGCATGACGCCGACGGCGCAGGCCCTCTGGAGGAGCGCGGTGGCGGAGAGCGAAGGTGAGCCATTGATCGCGGTGAAGATATTAGGGTTTAGAAGAGGATGTTCATCAGGCTTAACGAAATAGGGTTGTTGCAAATGAGGATTAGGGTTAGGGTTGATGATAGTGTTAGGATTAGGATTAGGGTTTCCAGGGTTGGTCGGAATGGAGGTGATGGGGAAGAGGAGAGGAGGCGGAGTGGCGGCGGCGGCGATGAGTCGAGCACTTTCTTCCGCGAGCGCGTCGCAGAAGGCTCTGTGGGTGACGAAGCTATCTCTCCTGCAATTGATAGGAGCAAACGAGAAATCAGAAAAAAAAAGTATATATCAAGTTCATTATGATCATGATTTAGAGGATATTTTTGTTCATGATGCCAAAAGAATGGCGACAGTGGGTGGCTCGCAACCAAATATTCACTACCATGGCAATCGGCCAATGCAATATTGACGATGACCTCCTTCCTCAAATGAAGTACTTATCTCGAGACCTTAAAATTTAACAATTGATAGATAACTTTTTCAATTACCTGGAGAAGATAGTCCCACAATCGCACTTATACTTCCTTGTTCCACAGGTCTTCACATGAGCCTTCCAGTCGGACATGACAGCGTACCTCTTAGAACACCTCTCACACTTCCACCTCTTCTCTCCATGCTTCCTGAAGAAGTGCTTCTTAATCCCTGTGAGATCTCCAAGTGCTCTTGAAGGGTGGTTATGGACACAGCTCTTTTCCGGGCACACGTAAACCCTCCGCCGGGCGGTGGCCCCAGATGATCTCTGCCTCAGCTTCCACGGCAGATTGTGTCCTCTCCTGTGGAGCTGCAGATTCTGGTCTCTCTGAAACCCTTTGTTGCAGACCTCACATATGAATCTGTTCGTGGCCATGAGGCTATTCGGTGATAGAGCTATTACTTCTGCGTCTGGATCTTCAAGAATTTAATTTAAAAAATGAAGTCCAAATTAGAATTTTCGGGTATTGTAGTTTGTTCATTTCTATTGACGTCGTCTACTACATATATATACACATGAAGAGAGAGAGGAGAGAGAGAGAGAGAAGAGAGAAGAGAGGAGAGAGAGAGAGAGAGAGAGAAAGAGACCTGGATTCCTGGCTGGCCTCTCTTCTTCTTGGGCTTGAGCTGTGGCTGCTGCAGAGGCTGTGGAGAGGAGAAGAGAGTAGTAGGGAAATACTGCGGGCTAAGGCTAGCTAAGCTGTCACCATTACTGAGCTCATGATGGTCACCGTTGCTGAAATCATGGTGGTTTACTGGTACTATTTTGGCGTCAGAAGAAAGACTAGCTTCCACAGAAATGCAGGTAGAATTGGACATGGCGGCAGCTCCAAACATGGTGGCGGAGATATAAACAAGGGATGAATAACAACAAAACGATGAAAAAGATCTAATTTAGAACTCTATCTGAACTCTCCTCTTTTGTTAGACGGTGTGGAGAAGAAGATGAAGAGATACAGACCAAATGAAGCTTTTATGAATTTGATCTTCATCACTTAGCATTATATTATATGTAGACACCTACATGCAGCAGGCAATACACAGGCGGCAATTGATGTGGATATCAGAAAAGTCATCATTAGGAATTGTAGATGAAATATCTGGGCAATTCCATATCAGCCCTTGTCTGAAGTCTAAATTAGTCCTTAAATGTTTTTAATATTTCATATATATGTCCCAAAACTTTCCTGCTTACAATGTAACTCCAGCATCCACCATTCTCTACAGTATCCTTTATCACTGTAACACTACCATGCTATTATCTTCTAATGCTTGCGATACTATTTATGCCGATGATTCTATCTCCTTGATGCTATCATGACAATTTAAAAACTTATCGTATATAGAATCCTACATAATACTATTCATCCACTATCTGCAACATTATCGACACTATATAGCATTATCCTCTTGTGTCTATGGCACTATTTCTTTTAGATGACGAGGCAAACCTTCCCATTGTTAATTCAAGTCTTTGCAGGCAATACTATTTTCTAACTGCTAGTCATCAGTCCGTATTGGACCAGACTCACAGTTAGAAAGTAAAATTCCGAGCCACATATGGAGTATTGGTCAGCCAGCCACCAGCTTAGCAAAATTCACTGAGAACTCGTAAAAATAGCCTATTTTCATTTCAAAACCGCATTTGGGGTTCGAATCCGTGACCCATGCTTCCTGACTCCCTGAAGGCACGCCACTCGTCCCAAGCGCAGGAGGCATCTACAACATTACTTAAACATAAAAAAGCCGATAGGAGTTAACTTGTATGGTAGATTAAAAACTTGAGGGCTGATTTGTAAACATGATTCATAGAATATCATTCACTAAGTATCAACAGTACAGAGCGGAGAGCAATCGCTAAGATAGAACTTGGTCTCTGGTCCCATCTCATCCAATGACTACAGTATTGACTACTTTTCCTTTTTGTAGTACTTTTTGATTCTCTGCATCATTTTAAAGTTTTAAGGTTTACTGAGTAATAGTACAGAAATATCCATACTAAGTTGCATTTTCCCGACTAAAATCAATTAGGAATTGTTCGATGCCACGAACTTGAGCTCGAAACTCCGTTTGTCCGAGACTAGTATATGGTCATATTCCTACGACCACCTCAAGATTGGTTTCCTGTAAGCTTTCATACTTTAAAGTTCTAAAAATAATTTAATAGGATAAGTAAATTGTGTAACTTTTTGTTCAGCAACATACTCATGTACCTTTTTTTCAACAAATAGTTTAAGTCCATAAATAAAGTCTGATTTACTCTGACATCATAATTGCATTAATTGAAAAAATAAAAAATCAGTCAAAATATCTTGATGGGCACTAAAAGTTACAAGAAAAGAGTGAAGAGAAATAATTTTTTAATATGGGAATTTACAGATATTGAGGAAGATAATTTCCTTGATCAAATGAAGAATCATTTGATGCAGCAGGTGTCTATCAAATCAGGAATCCAGCCAGATAAGCACAGGAATATTTCTTCAATGGCTCTCAAACCCCTGCAACCAAAAAACAGAGTATTAGGCAGGGTCCACTTTTACACCCACTGAGAGATCCAAGTTCTCACATATGGAGAAATTTAATGAGACGCATGACTTGGGGAATTTCTTTTTTTTTTTTTTTAAAGAGATTTTATTATTTTAAAAGAAAATTAGTTAATATTTATTTGTTAAGCATGGTAACATGATTCCAAAATGTCTTCAGAAAGTTCCTGCTAGCCGTCGTAGAACTGATCCTCATTCGACAGATAAGTATTGACAGTATGTAATGTGGGTTCCTTTATCTGTAAAGTGATCATCCAACCATCCCTTGTTTGAGTTTTAAAAAAGAACAGTTTAATCTGAAGTTTGGATCTCCCTCTTTATTTTGTTTTCTATTTTTCTAATTTGTTAAAGCCTGTTACATTCATATATATTCTGATTTTGATTATGAACTATGATGATGTATGGAACAACTTTATGTCATGTTGTTACATTGTAGCACCCAACTCCAAAAGGGCATGACTTGAATTGAAATAATGGCTTTGAAAAGTAGTTTTGGCTTACTTAGACATAAGGAGGCATTATATGAGTAGTTACAAAGCTTTTAGAAAGGTGTTGTTTAAAGAGGAGTTCAGAATTTATGATACTTTTTTCTATTTCCAAGTATGATTTATGTCATTGATTGATATTAAAGGTTAACTCCAAATCCTAGGTTCTCTTTTCCTAATATTCCTCCTAACTTTTTCCTTTTTAGAAGATAAGAGGCTAACTTTGTTCTGTAAACATCATTCATGAGTCATCATCGCACCATTGAGCGCTGCGAGGCTTAAACCCCTCGTGAGAGAGCGGGCAGACCTCAGAACATTTTTAGTAAATGCTTGGTATAAATCTAAAATCAACTTTCTTGTACTTAAATACACAAAAACCTTTTAATCCTAGATTATGTATATACCTTGTATGCGATAAAGATGCTAGATCTCCCAAACTTCGTCATAAATTTTCACCAAAAACACGTTCATGATTTAGACCCTGGCAGATCAAAAGTGAACCGTATGATGTCTAAAGATATTTAGTTTAACATATGCACAGCTATGAACCATGGAAGCCCACCCATCTTTGCAATCTCCATCCACTTCTTCTTGAGTCTTTCCTGACATCTTTCTTTTATTTTTTCTTTTTCTTTTTTCTTTTTTTTTTGGGAGGAAACCCTGACAATCTCAGCAACAAAAAGAACAGATTGACAGAACACAACTTAACTCAATGAACAGTATGTGGACTTCTTTGTTTATTTTATTCTTGTTACAATTTATCCACAAAATCAATTTCAGGAAAATAGCTCACATAACTAACAATGTGGTAATGATTATAGACACTAGTTTTATAGACAAGGCTATATAGATCGAGGTTGTAATTATCCATGTCATCATATTTTCTTTTTTAATGGCAATTATCCCATGTCATCAATTGGCTTCAATGGCACGACTTACAGCATCCTTCTTGAGCAAAGCATCCATGCATTGTTTTCTGAAACTAATATAAACAAAATAAATCAAGTTCACTTTTGAATATTACGTGGTTCACTTTGAGCAAGATAACCATCAACTCATGAAGTGGTTCTACAAAATATAAATGGCTGACAGATAGAAAATGGAAAAAAGATTAGACCTGGCGGGAAGACATATTAGAAAAGAAAATCCCATCAAACATATAATAAAGAAACCTATATAGCTGTCTTTGATTGATGTTTATGACTTGTGCTTTAATTTATTTTGTGTAATTTATAATTGTATAATAATCCAAATAGCATATGAACACAAATTATAAGCTACCTATTTGTAATCTAAATTTAAACTATCAGCTATGAACAAGCTCCCTATAAACTTCTCCCTATATTAATATTTTATTTTTATATTCTTCAAATTTATTAAATAATTTTTAAAATTTTAATTAAAAATTTTGATCGGTACATTTCAGCACTCGTACTGATCCCGTTCGTTTTAACTCTTACACCCATCCCGAAGGGGTGAGATTTTCCCAAATTACATCCCAACTCGACGGTGGCAGCGCAGCTCCCCTTTTCCCTTACTGGCGAGCCGGAGATCCTCAAATTGTGATATTTTCAAGCTCTAATGGAGGAGGGTTCGGAGAAGAGGAGAGAGCGACTTCAATCTCTCCGAGCACAGGCCGCTGCTGGTGCATCACCCGGTCCACCGCCGCCTCTGTCGCCGCAGCTGTCCAATCCGCTGATCCAGCCACCGCCGGCGAGCTCTCCGGCTTCCATCCAGCGGTTCGACTACTATACCGACCCCATGTCGGCGTTCTCCGGCGACAAGCGGCGCGGCTCCGGCGATCATCATCCTCGACCTCGCTCCACTAGTATGTGTCAGTGTACTATTGTTAATATAACATTATGTGTCGTTTCTAGGGTCACTTCTTCACGTAGCGAATCAGGTTGAGGAGATGGAGTGAGATTCATCATCTCGATGTGCTAGGAGATGGAGGATTGATCCCTGGATAGGCACAGTAACTTTTTTTACTCATGACATTAGGTTGTGCAAAGGATGTGTCTGCATATTTAGTATAGAATGTCTTGTTTCCTTGATCTAGAAAGAGTTTTAGAATCTCGACCAACTTTACTCAAGAGTCATGATGTGAATGACGAAATGTTTTAGAGATTGAAGAGTGTCACGATTCATTCCTCCGATCATATGTTTGTTCACTTTGTTGTCGAGTTCAACTTGATTTTATTGTCTAGGAAAGTATTTTTACAGCTCAAATTATTAATACTATCAAGTTATGTATTTTGATTGTCTACGAAAGCGTTGTCAAATTATGTATACGTTAATCTTAGTCATCCATTCATGTAGTGCTGAATATTTGTATGTTTCAGCCTTTCAGGTTCATTACAATATAAGTGGTCATGAAGATCAATTTCCAAATTAATCATTTGAATCATTTGTTGCATCTCCTGAATGACTGCAAATCCATCACAATATCTTCTTCTCTGCCACGTTCATCCACTGGATATCCTGACTTTTACCTACTACTGACGCATTGTTGAAATTCGAAATCTTAAATAAGTTTGTACTTTGAGCACTGTTTTTCGCTTTGACATAGAGCAGGTGGGTAATGAGTGGTTGGATAAGGATACCTCCTTCTCTAGGATTTGTCAATAGCTCAACTACTGGTGTTTAGCGTATGAAATGCATTCCCTATATTCAGGAGCTAATTGTTATTTCATGCAAAATAAATTACCCTGTACTTTATTCAACTAAAATGCTTTGGTTTTTAATCTATAGATTTTAAGCATCCATGTGAAAGTAGAAGATGGTTGAAATTGCAGACTATCTCATTTTCATCAGCTTCTAATCTCTAAAGTTGTGCTTTTTCATTGGGTTTATGCCCCTTGATCTTCTTTCATACCTGTCACTTTTTGAGAATCTCATCTGATATCTGCTGGTTCATCCTTGGGTCTCAATGTTGTTAGTTAGCTTAACAGGCAGATCCACATTAGGAATTTTTACGGCTATACAAAACTTCTGAATTTTTACCTTGGGAGTTTTGAAGAGCATCCTTTTGTCAACCATATTGTGTTTCACCATTGTCTTTGCTTGTCAAAGAATATAAATTGGTGTGTCTATGATATTATGTGCCTATGAGCTAGCAGATTATGGTCCTCTAACAAGTTGGCGTGTCGATGATAATGTGCTACATGATTGTAATTACCTTTAAAAAAAAGTAAAAATTTGTTAAAAAAATCACACTACATTACTAACAAAAGATAGCATCAGCAGAATCTGTAGATTGCAATGTATCGAGACTAGATGGTCCTCGTCAGTCATGTAATGAACGATAAGTTTTCATATTGGTTGCAGACCTCGCCCAATTATTCAATTGTCTTCCTGGTTCCTACTGAATTAGCCATAGTTCCCTCACCTGATATGTTGTCTATTTTCTAAGATTAATGCTTGCTTTGTTTTATTTAACCAGGTTTTTTAATTATTTAGTTTTAAATTCTAAGATAAATCTTAATTGGTGTGACGTTGTTCTAACTTCGGTTATAAGATGTTATACTGGAACTCCTTGTTGTTTTACAGGACCCAGGGGTTATTCACCTTCCACTCCTCAGCATCATATGAACCGCCCTCCTAATCAGGACTTCTATCAGATACCTTTCCCAGTTCACCAAAATAATTCTTGGAGAAGCCCAGTTCCATTTCGAGGTCCCTACTCAGGCCGTACAGGTACTCATCATGACATGAATTCTTATGCACATTCTCCAGGACGTGGAGGTTTTAGGACCCCTATGATGAACACGGGTGTTAGAAGTCCATATCCTGGAAGATTTCATAGCGGCCCTAGCCCTGGTATGAGCATTGGAAGGGGTAGAGGTCCTGGACGTGGCGGTGGAAGAGGCTTAGGCTATTACAGTGGTTCAACCTCACAAGAAAAAGAGAATTTCTACCAGAAATCCATGGTGGAAGATCCATGGAGAGATCTAAAGCCTGTAGTTGGGAACATTCTTGTGCCAAGAGCTGGCTCAGATTTCTGGCTACCGAAATCAATAGCTTCGAAGAAACCTAGTGTTTCTGAAACCGCTAAAGAGTTCAAGAGAGAAGCAAGCCTTGCAGAATATCTGGCTCTCTCCTTGGAAGAGGCCGTTAACGATGATACAGTTGCATGACGATATATTAGCTCGTGTCTATATACATGGCTTTGTAAAGACTACTGTAGAGCACTCACCTCCGGGAATAAGTGCGTTCCTTGGCTTCGGGATAGGTATTGCATGATGGAAGGATCAGATTTGGGGATTTTGAGGAAGAGTGAGTTAGAGTGACGTTTAAAGTTATCACTTGCCAAAGAGAAATATTTATTTTTTTTCTGTAATAGAATGTGTTTAGGCTATTTCTCAAATTTATTTTTCTTTTTCTTTTTTTGTCTTTCGCTTCTTGATAGAACTTTGTAGTAATCATGTGTTCTTCTCGAAATAGCTGGCATGCATCTTCTTCGCTTAAGTTCTTTGTTCTTCTCTAGAATAATTTTTGAGGTCTCTGGCCATCATCACTGATGCTGTCGTAGCAACTTTCAGAATCAATTGAGAAATCTCCAAAAGTTGTTGTTTTTGTGAACCAAAGTCGGGGTGAACCGATCAAAGTCTTTAACGTTTAATCTGTTAAGTTATAAAGATCTTTCCAAGACGACGAAGCCTAACACAGGAGCAAAGTTGCTCCCCCCCACTAGCTTTTGCTAATTGTTCTCGAAAGAAATTAAGTAGTACAAAGCTAGAACCGCATGAACAAATACTCTCATCTTAAGGCCCTCAAAACCTGCGATCAACCTCGATGGTTTTGATCACGACCCTCACTCTTTTGTGTAACAAGTTTGATAATAGTAACACTAGGCGCCCAAAATTTCATCAGAATTCCTATCAATAAAGTCAGACTATGAACATAGGCTAGTTCACAATTTAGCAACATACAGTTCATTTTGTAGTGATGGAAATTTGGGACAAACTTTGACAGCTCTGACATTTTCTGTTGATGACATGATACAAATTTGGAATTCAGGTGATGCTTCAGATTCAGGCTTCATAGAAAAGATGGATATCAGTTGTATGTTTATGCTGCTGTTTTTCATTTTCCTTTGAATGTAGTTCCTCTGCATAGAACAGTTCTTGTAAAGCTTACTCTCATAAGCCGGAAGGAGAAAATGTTGGATTGCTACATTCCTCCACCTAATCACATGAGAAAATCGAAAGCAAAAAGATAAGTTTTTGTTCGAGCGCTTAAAATAAGACCAAGTAATATTGGTACCAATATGTTTAAGATACATTCACAGTAACCATTCTGGGGGATCAACATTAAAGACTAAAACAACGTAATTACAACTCTGCTCAAAAGGGAGAAAAATAAACTTAATTTTCTGCAAAACTAGATAATTGAGGATGTTCTTAATCATGTCCATATAAAGATGCAAGAGATGAATATCTCAAGAAAGAAGATGCCAATGGTAGCCCATCTTTTTCGCTGCATTCAAGAAGTAAACAACTTTTGTCCGCCTTCAGTGGTTGAAGACAGTCTCTAGAATGATTCAAGACCACTCCTAATCACTAAGCCACTGTAAATCTTATTTATATTGCAAAAGAACAACGAATAGTGGTCCAAACTAAAAGCAAGATTAGCTATTAAAGTAAATAAAGTAAGATGCCAACTTCATAGAAGAAGAAACCACATGTCCAAGATGATATCACCCGGTGCAACATGCTAGGCATTTTTCAATGAGGCAGGCTATTATCAACGTTTAAGGACTTCTATAAAAAAAAGAAGGAAAAAAAAAAAATCAAGAATGACATGATCTACCAACTTACCATCATCATTTAGATCAAAAGATACGCATATTTTTTCAGCTATTTTGTCCATGGAGTTGGTTCTAGCTGACGAGCTAGGTGGCCTTGGTGGCTCATTATGAATTCCGAACCTTTGATTTAGGTACATCATATCCGGGTATGAAGATGATATTCCACCAAGTCTTGATCCCTTGAGTTTCATCCTGCAAGTGAGTTGCAAACAGTGTAGTCAATTCTTTCTTGTGAATTACCGAGGACAAATACCCACCACAACTGCTGGTGGTCACCACATCTAGAGCTGGAATTTGAACCATAAACCAACTACACCAATGAGCGATTGGCTACATACAGTCAATCTTTTATGTATGTAAACTTTACCTGACTTTCTTCTTCTCCAGATAACGTTCCAATGATGCCTTTCTACAAGTGCCCTCTGTTATAGGTAAATAAGTGAATACTTAGAAGCAGAATTTTTAAACATATAACAAGCACGCCGCAAAAAAATATACAACTGCAAAAATTCTACAAAACATTCTGAGTCTCAATAAGATGCAGTTTACATATACTAGCTTAAAATACATAATATTTAGAAAAAATGCCAACTATCTTCTTCCACAAGAGACTTCGTCAATATTCCGGCGTCGTTACAAAGCATCATCCTTTGACATGAGAATTAGGTAGTACATCAATTATCAAGGCTCACAGGGACCTACTGTGCTCTGTTTAAAAATGACATTAAAGCTAACCCCATAGGCTTCATGTGGCTACAAAAGTTTCTGCAGACCATAATGTCTGGGTAGCCCCACCAATGACAAAGTGAAAATGTGTGGTTTGCAAAGAGTCATGCACCACATTGCACTTTTTCTGGTGAATTTCCTAAATTGGAAGGCACAACAAAGCCCTTCCAGTTATTGGTTCCCTTCTATTCAAAGAAAAAAAAATCAGGCAAAGTAATGAAAGCCCAGAGGCAAGCAGCATGTGAGACCATCATGAGAATCTATTAAAACTTCTAAAGAACTCTAAGCTTGTGTTTGGATTCTTATACCAACTCGCAAAAGCGCCTAAAATTTTATGAGTTGCTCTCCACCTTCTATTCGCCTAAAATTGTGAACTGAGCAAGGTAACCCACTACAGTTTAATCCCAACCTGATGCTTTTCTTTTGCCAATAAATAAGACGAAGCGCCATCGATAGTACTTTGAGAGAAAGCAACATGGACAAAAACGTACCCACCATAGCGCAAAAGGCGCCGGAAGTATTAGACAAAGCATGTGCTTTCATCACTGAAGCAACCATATATTAGACGATAAACAGATACATTATCCACTCACACACAATATATATATATATATATAAAGGCTATTATCAGGTCGAGCTGAGAATAGTCTTGGTAAGCTAACATCTCAGCCGTTGATCTCCTTGATCTTAACGGCTGAGATTTAATTTTATACTTAACAGAATAACGATTCACGCCGTTAAGTAATAAAATCAAATCTTAGCCGTTAGACCAAGGAGATCAATGACTGAGATGTCAGCTTATGAAAGGCTACTCATAAGCTATATATATATATAATTTGATACTTTCTTAAAAACAATGAAAAATAAAATTGTACAACACAACTGAATGTTAAAACTTATAGATCACCACTTTTCTCAAAAATAAGATTATAAAAAGTCTATAAGGAATTCTCGCAGACATGCTCATGGAATTTCTGTCGGTAAACTTCTTTTATCTAAGAGACTACAAAAATAGCTCAAGGCACATAGGACGAAAGGTTGTAGTTGTCACCTCATAAAGTGAATATCTCAAATTCGAATCCCGCAAGCGCCACCTAAGGGTGTGAGAGATTTATCCTCTGTATCTTATGGAGGATAATAACAGACATTTGGATATTAAAGTATTTGAACTTTTTAATTGATAAAATATAAGTCAATGCCTTTCTTAAGTTTGTCTGTTACAACGGTCACATAAAAAATCTAGAACGGACTACATAGTAAAGTCACATTTTCTACGGGACCAAATATAAGCATCCCTTAACTATAAAACAGATAAATACTAATCATTTATTCCATAAAAAGAAATTAATTGGTCAAAAAAAAGGTGTCGGTGACGCAATCCAGTTTAGAGAATCAGTGACGATTGAATTAGATTTGTAAAGGGACTTAAAAACAGGAATATGTGAAATTTGCCGAGTATGAACAGTAGCGGTGAGGGACCACTGGAGGGGACAGATCGCATCAATCGTATTCAGTCCATCCAAATCTCCCGTTCAAGTTTCTCTCACCCCCCTCGAGATCGCAACATTATGGTGGACCACTGGACCTCGTCCACATCCCACGACCACCATTCAACAATCTTATTCATTTTTTTTTTGGGAAAAAAAAGAAATTGTTCTCAGGAAACAGCCCGAAGTAGCTAATCATTCCACATCTGGAATCCCCGTTTCCCCTCTACCTCTATTAATATGAAACCACGTTACTTTAAAATGAAAAAAAAAAATATGTAAGAAACTAAATATTCAAGTGATGAAAAGTAAGCCCAGCTAACAACCGCACAGGTTTGCTACTTAGCTCGCTCCAGAGAATGCTTAAATATGATGTTGTGCTCGTGGAAAATGGAGGAGGGTGGGCTGAGCTACAGTAAAGAAATTCAACAGATAATTACAAAAAAAAGAAGAAGATATTACGCGGGTATATTACCGGAGTCGTTGGTGTCGCGTGGAATAGTCAACACCGTCGTTGTCTCGAGCACGAGAGGGGGAACCTTCCCTGTACTTCGGATCAAAATCACACGGTTCAGATTTAACTACCAATTTCGTAAAATCCAAACAAACTGGGAACACGATTTACACGAAACAAATGCCGTACCAATTGACGATGCCGAAGCAATTCCCGGTTTAAATCCGGTGGGAGACCTGACCGGTTGAGGCCTGTTCGACTGAGCCGGTCCAGGAAAGATGCCTTCTGGGCATGCCGCGATATTCAGAATGGCAGTAGCCTAGCAGTTTCAGTACACGTTATCATAAAAAAGGGTCACGAATTAACCCCTACAATGAGACGGACCGGTTCGGGTTACCTTCTCAGGCGGGACGTCGTTATAAACGTTAACTTTGCCGTCATATAAAATGGTCATTTGTCCGGGCACTTCCCTCGTCGCAGCCCTGCCAAAATGCCGGAGTAGCACCATTTGGAATAAATTCTAAACCGCTACACATTACAGATTAGAAGTTGAGCTCAATAACAAAAATAGAGCTAGTATCACCTCAAAATGAAAAGTTGGTTCGGATTTCTAATAATAAAAATATTTGACGCTTAGAAATTATGCACAAATACTAGTTCTTCTTTTCCTTTATTTTCGTTTTTATTATTCTTAGATAATGAGGCGAAACTTTCTCCTTATACCGACATCCGATATAACTAAGTACACTATAATTCATCAATCTGTATTGAGCCAAAATTACGGTCAGAAATTAAAATTTCGGTTGGTATGTATTTTGAATTAGACGTAAAGTACTGATGTCCTCCTAATCACCATTTAGCAAACTTCAGCGAAAATTTGCTGATATTGTTTATTTTTTATTTGAGGGCCGGCAGTGATTTCAAACGTACAACGTGCACTTCTTGAACCATATGCCACACAACTCGATCCACAAGCAGGGATGAACAAATACTAAATACTAGTTAAGCCCTTCCAGACATACATTCATATATGAGGTACCCCAACCTAATTTTCAATTTAAAATTATTATTTAATCTTTGGAAATTATAGTTCAACGTACCGTTTCTATTCAGATTCATAAGAAACTTCTCGGGATGGGTATTCGAGCATAATTTCGTGTAATGTCGTCGTCAAAACATGATAGGATTAGAGAAGATTTAAGACCGTTGGATAGCTAGTCCCGTAAATGATAGCGACCGTTACATGGATGTCCGGTTATCAGGCTAAAGTTTTTAAGTTTTTCCAACATCTGAACTAATCTCAGCCGTTAATCAAATAATCTCACGAATCTTCGCATAAGAAATTACCTCGGAGGCTTCAGACCGGCGGGGACGGCGGCGGCGACGATCGGTGAAGGCGGCCGGTGCGGCGGCTTTGGCGGATCTCCGCCGAATTGCTTCCGCTATAAAACTAATAATCAGATAACAGCGACGCTAGAGCTCCCAAATTTCACATAATACAACAAACTCCACTTCGTAAGGATCACATTCACATAGTTCAAATTGCGGTATTTAAGGGAACAAATTTTGGGAGGTGAGGTTACCGGGGGGTCGTCTTCGAGGAGGGCTTTGAGAGATATGACCTGCTGGATGGCCTGAGATTTGTTCCACGAAGGCCGCCGCATACCTGTAACGGAGCTGCCGACAGAGAGAAAGCATATATAAATAGAGACGGAGACGAACGGACCTTTGTCTTTAAGGTAACGGCGGCAGTCTTCCCGGGTGAGCTGCGCGATGTCTTCTTCAGTGAGCTCACAAAGCGGCTTCTCTAGAACCTTCCACGCCGCCGCTACCGTTGCACTCTCGCCAGAATTCATCGCGCCTACCTTCGATCACATATACATCCTCTCTCTCTCTCTCTCTCTCTCTCTCTCTCTCTCTCTCTCTCTCTCTCTCTCTCTCTCTCTCCCCGATCTGTTGTCAGTAGGTACAATCTCTCTCTTTCCCCACAATCTGTTGCTTGCTGAACATATACTAACAGTGACAGCACTATAGCTTGCTCGGTACTACTCTTTCGTCGCCGTTGCCGGCGCCGTAGGCTGCCGGAGATGAGGTGCCTCTCTCTCTCTCTCTCTCTCTCTCTCTCTCTCTCTCTCTCTCTCTGTGTGTGTGGTGTGTCATGTAAACTAACTCGATTGCACTTGTTTTCTATACAACTGCTTGAATCGAAGTTGAGTATAATACCGTTAATTATAGTAATATATATAAAAATTAAAGAATATTGGCATATCTAATAGGCGGACTAAGAATTTTGATTCATACGAACATATGAAACCAAAAAATAAAAACATTTATAAGTATTTTTTTTAAAAGATAAATATAAAAATTATAATTTTTAATAAAATATAGTTTTTATGTTAATTTTTTAAGAAATTATTTTTGGATAGATATGTAGGCTTTAAAATTCAATGGATTGAAGTAAATTTCAAAATTATTTTGAACCCATTTTCAAATCCGTTAGACTTAAGAGTTCTAAAATATCTATTTATAAATATTTTCAGAAAAAAATTTAATATAGAAATTATATATTTTATCAAAATATATTTCATATTAATTTTTTTTTTAAATAATCATAAATCTACTGTATAGTCATTCCATACACTAAAACATATAATAATTCCATAAAACTTACAAATCTTTTTAAAAATATTGTTTAAGAAAATATTTGCTGAAGGGAAATACCAACATACTTAACAATACCATGTATGGATGTATGGTGCGGATTAACGAGAATCAGCCTGGAAGTGTATTCACTAGAAAAATGGATAAGATTTTGAGGAAAGATTGAGTTGAATAACATGTATGGATAACATGTATGCATAGGGTTTGGAAATTCGAGGGAAGTAAACGACGTCCATCCGTGTCGTTTTTTTTTTTTTTTTATACTTATTAATTTTAATATTCAAATTGTAATTGTTTTTGTGGGGCTTAAAAGATACTATACCCCTATCGACATGCTAGCAAAATTCTAGCTGCATCCGATGGCGTCCTGTACGATTTTTTGTTCCGAAAATGAATGTTACAGCGTCCTAACGGCCCATATAACCAGATGGCCTGTTTAAAGCCGTCTTTTATTTCTTGTTCAACTATTCAAAGGAATTAATTAAAAGATCCATTTAATGTCAGATAGTTTAATAGCAATTTTCTAATACAAGGGCTCTAAAGTAGCTGATTTTATAGCGCAAAAAAAAAAAGTATTTTTTGAATAATGTAAGCAACCAAAATTGCGATATGTATGTAGATGGCCACCAGAGCACTCAAATCATTTGAGCAATCCAAATTTGTCTCAAGGTGGCTCGTGTTGGTGAAGCGAGTACCTCTGTAGGTGGACCAGACCATCTTCCTTTTGGTTACTGTCAATCTGTTGTGGGCAATATGGATGGAGCGGAATGACGCTAAATACAAAGGGGGGTTGAACCAAGTCTAGTTAATACTGACTCTAGAGGCTGGAACATACTACGTGGTGTTGTGATATGCAAGTTCTGACAAATTAAGAACATTATAAGTCTGCAGCAGAACTCTCTGATGCCAAATATTTGGGTTTTCTTAAACAGAAATATTATTGGACTCGATAAAACAGTCCGGACGATATTTTTCCGTGTGATTTACAGATCTGGAGGAGTGAAAAATACAAATCGTACTGTTTTTCGGATTATATATTCGGATCCAATAGTATTAATCTTTTTCAAATATCCCAAACGAAGTCCAAAAGTCCTTAAATTTAGATGCTAGCTGCAGGGAATGCTATGCCTGACTGGAATTACGGGTAATGTAAGAGATAACACAGGTCAAATGGTAACCTTCATATATATATATGATATATATATATATTTTTTTTATATATAAATATATATATATATATATATATATATATATATATATAATGGATCCAATTCCCTGGAGGTAGAAGTAGATTCAGAAGTAATTCTTTTGACTCATTGCATTCTTTGGATCGATATTTTTGTAAAGGTCCAAACAAATTAGATAGGCTTGCAGTTCCTGCAATTCCGTGTCTAACAATCATTTGTATTCTTTTAGATTTGGATATGAATAATATAGGAAAGGGTAGTCTTAAAATGAATAAAAAAAAATCAAATTCATCTTCTACTTCAATAGCTCAACTAATTGCAGCAAACTGCTATCGCAAGATCCTTGTCTACGCCAAAATCTCTATTGAAGATCAAACTGTCCAACTCCATTTAGATGATCAACAAATTTAGACAGCTATTCAAGATCTCGCGACACTAAAATCTGCTGCCAACACAGAGCTTCCAACTCTGTCGTATGCTTGATTTCTGCATGGATTACGATTTTTTTAAACAAGGATAAACGTGTTTTCCGATTTCTCAGAAAAAAAAAAAAAGATAAAGGTTTTTTGCTAGTATCGTAAGAATATTGAGTATGACCCTTTGAGTGAATAGTATTGCTGCGACATCCAATTTTATTGGGCTAAGGATATCTTTATTAAGATGGATCACATTAAATATTTCCTAGATAATCTAAAAACATTTACACATGCAAAGTTTTTGACTTTGTACCTGATCATTTGAATGTGGGAAGCTTGACTTGAAAGTCCATTGTAATTTGTAATCCAAGGAAAACTCAATGGTGATGTTTTCAAAAATCACAAATTATAATCCATGCTAGAAGATATTTATTTACCAAAAACTTTAAGTTACTAGTTTTGCACCCTTATAATGCACGAATTTTGGTCATATATAAAAATAAGAATGTTAAAAATTTTACCTTTTTATATTTTTATATTTTAAATTTTATATAAATAAATATTTATTTTTATTAAAATATTATACTTTATTCGTTACATACTATTAGAGCAAGAAAATGCCACATAAGATACATTAAATTTATTTTGAGGTGTATTGGTGTGAAATCTTGATGATATATATATATGATATATATATATATTACATACATAGATAAAATTTTATTTAAGAAAGATAATATCGTATAATATATAATATATAATATATTTATATTTATATTAAGACAAAATTATATTTAGCTTTATAAATTATTATGTATATTAAGTATTTATTAATATTACTTTTTTTAAAAAATAAATTATATGACTTTGTAAATTTCTATCAATAAATACAAATAGCACGTGATATTTTTTTTAGAATATGAGTAAATACAATATTGTATATAAAAAAAACTATCAAAATACTATCTGGTGCAACAGTTTGATACCATATTATATATTAAATACAAAAAACTATATTGTATATTGTAAATACCATATTGTAAATGCCATATTATATATAAAAAACTATTCAAAGTACTATCTTGTACAACGGTTTGATCATATATATATATATAAGCAGTATCAACGGGTGGGGTGCAAAATAAGGTGCGCATATTGAAGAGGTCACGATACACTGAACTCAAAATAATATTGGAATTTTGATAAATCAGTCTCTTGTCCAGTCTCTCTCTCAAATAAATTCTTGAGCAAGTTGTATTTAATAACAACTTTGATATCACAGAAAAACAAATTTTAACTGTACAACAAAAATCTACTTCATCTTGTAACACTTTACGTAGCTCTCAACATGAATATGATTCACTCGTGGATTTATATCTTATGACGACTGTCGCTAAATGAGTTGGTTCTAGACAAGTCTTTCTATGATGATTATCTAAAAGAAAATACAACTTGCTCAAAATATTTATATTTGATGATATTATGTAGCCACTTAACACTTACAACTTATAATCTGAAGCATCATTAAATTTGAGATAAGAGAAGTCAGAATTATTGAGAGAATGATTTGGGAGTTAATTTACATAAGGGAAAAACACATATCAGCCTTGCTATTTAAATATGTATAATAAATCAGTCTTCTTAATTTTAAATGCCAATTCGATCTTTATTTTTACTAATATTTTATTGCTATGTCAACAAAAAAGCACGAACTAATTTAAGTAGCGGGGCTGATTTATCGAACCTTTTAAAAGCGTGGCTGAATAGAATAAAAAAAAATCTAATTTACAATCTTAGTTGGTTATTTGTCTATAATTATCGAATTTGATTTATAATTTAGATCGCGACTGAAGTAGAGTGATATAATAATCTCTCCTAACTTATATTTACTAGTAGTTTAATATCTAATTTATCATTCATAAAATAATTATCATGCTAATTTTTTGTAGCATCTAGTGCGGTTAATTAATTGTACCAGGCACTGATTTTGGTGATTAATCATGAATGAATGTGCCCAACAACGATCTCAGTCACTCCCCTATCAGTCTACCACTTTTAGCGCTCGGATGTAGCGATCGTACGAGGCAGGTTGCGGCACGTGCGGACAGACGCACACGAGCGACAGCTACTGCTTTCCTAATCCAATCAATCAGTCCTCGTAGGACCCCCATTGCCCCTGCTGAATTCCCAACGTACCCCTTTCCGTCCTAACTACAAATTTTCAAAATGAATGAATGACGTGCATGCTACAACATACACGACCCCTAAATAAGAAAAAAATTATTGACCTCTAATAAATAACACATTAAATTACACATAATTAATCTCAACCATACATTCATCCTATAATTTATATATTTATCTCATGATCTGTATAAATTATTAAAATTATAATTATACCCATTATGATATGTGATTCTAATATTGCCATGTATATTATATAGTTTATCGTGTGATTTTTTAAGTGAGCATAGTAAAGCCCTCTAAATAAATATCTAAATGGACCAAGAATGAACCTTGTTTGGTTGCAATTCATGTGTACTTCTTTATTTTTATTTTTTTAAAAAAAATCTTTGTGCTACTTGAATTCATATCAGATACAAATGCTAAAAGCTAAATAATTGTCTTGTTCTTAGAGATTTTATTAGATGTGTCGTAGATTCACTCGTTCTAGTATTGCCTCTAATATAGGCAAAATTATAACGTTTTTCTTGTGCCATGTTTCACTTCAAGTTTTTGCTTTTGCACAATGTTCGATCAACAACATCATAAAAGCTAATAAGAAGATTGGTCTTACATCAATCCTAGTAGAAAATTGCGGACATATATAGTTGATACACTCAAATAAGTCGGATTCTTCAATATTCGAGCAATAGTTTGGAAGTTGATTTTTGTCCAGAGAATTAGAGATAACAAACAGATCACACTAAATTTGGCTTCAAAGTAGATTCATTCGTAGCACAAAATTACAAAGATAGTAGAAAGAATGAAAAATATTGCAAAAATCATATTAGACGTACAAAAATATTCTTATAACCTAGAAGATGTCCAAATCACATGTTGCACACCATTCGGCCTTGCATCCATTTCAAAGATCATCGCAATAGAGATCTCGATATGCATGCACATATCTCAATGTGGATGTACGGTTATTAGTTTGAATGAACATCACCTTTGTCACATGTCGAGCATGTTCGACATTTGCTATTAGAGCAATAATTTGGGTACTACTTTTTGTCAAGGAATTATGCTTACCTAATCAAACCCTATATGTAAATCCAAAGCATAATACCTTTAAAGTGCATAAGATTAAATATTGTACTCTCTCAAACTTTATGGATTGTTGAATTAATGCCATATTTAAATATGTCTCCTTGCTTTTGGACTAACCTAGTAGAAGAGGGAGGCTCATGGGATAACATAATTGAACTTCGAAGTGAATGTTTATTTTCAAATTATATATAAGATATTTGTTCTCGTATAAAAAATAATATGAGATCGAACCAGAGCTTCATTATAGTTTAGAAGCTATCAGTATCACCTATTGCACATCGATTGAAGGAACACGATAAGTCTTTTAAGCTGCACATCGATTGAAGGGATCAAATAAAACCTTTTAATATGGACAGGTCCGATATTAACCTTTCTGACAACATATTTACCTTAAAATATTACAATCACACCCTGCTTGTATATATGAATTAAGGAAAACTATATCTAGTTGCAAACTCATAACTAGGACGAGTTTTTGTTACCAACAGGATTAATTATCATTTAATAGTAAGGGGTATTTCGGTAATATTATAGAAACAGAGAAAAGGACCAAAGTCCAATTGGTCCATGTTCTTCCTGGCAGCAACCTCCTGGTCTCTTCCCCGGTTTAGAATGAAAGTGGGGAAGCGTGTGAAAGAGATGGAGAGAGAGAGAGAGACTACTCCTTTCATCCAAGGCTTATACTACTATTGTCTTCTACCCAAAAAAAAGGAAAAAAGAAAAAGAAAACAAAAAGAAAGAAAACAATAGATAGAAGAAATACTACTACACCTATTTCTGGTCTCAGCAAGTGTTCATGGTTGGGACAGGACTAGAGTGAATCTGACTAGACCGAAGATCAATTTTACTTTAAATTTTGACAGAGACCCAGAGAACTAAAGATCTATCAGTCCGAACTGAATCAGTTGGAACTTGGAAATGGTCTAGACCGAATTAAAATTATTTTCATTATTAAATTACAAAAGTTTCTTATATTTTTCAAATATATGACTATTGTTCACAATATTTAACAAGTATTAGTTTAAAAATATATAAGAATTTAAAAACTAAAACTAGTGTAGAAAAATGTTTAATCTTAAGCAGTTCGGACTGGATCAGATGGAAGAAAGATTAGGGTCAATGGCCTGGACCACCCGGGTTGACCTAGGTTAAGTAAATACCCCTATACTTAGCGTCCTAAGCATCACAAACTCTCAGACCATTTCGTATAATAAAAAAAATTTGGAAATGTCCTACAGCGTATAGAACTAATAGTTAAAACTTCCGCGCCAGAGAACGGAGTACCATCCGTAAGGATATAAAAGGTTTATCCCATATATTTCGAAAATAAGAAAATGGCCCTTTCAGATTTATCTAAATTAAAATATTAAGACTTCTCAATAATTATTATAGTAACTTATAAAATGGATTAATTACTAATTGAATTTTTTATATTAATTAAAAAAAACAGTGGGGTCCTGAAACTGCCCCAAAAAGTCAACAAAATCACACTAACAAATCATGTACTAATACTGTTTGCCTTCTTCCTCTCCCCAAAACTTTTTCTTCTCTAAATGATTGCAAATTTTTCTTCACTTTTTTTATCTTGTTTCTCTGACTTGTTCTTCACTACATGCTAGCTATCTTCAGCTACTACAACCATCTACAGCACTGCTCTTCTTCTTCTCTCTAACTATTTTTTAGTTCATCAGCTCATTGAGAGAGAGAGAGAGAGCAGGCTGTTTGATTTGTGTAAGCTCAGCCATGCAACCCAAGCGCCGCCACATCTCCGCCGCCGTTCTCCTCCTCTTCTTTGTTACCGTGACTCTAGGTAATTAATGCTATATATCTCCTACTGGTTATCGTTTATTTGCTCAATACTATTCATCAAATATCACCTTTTCTTAGCTGCAATGAAGCCACAGTTTTTTATTTTTCTCTTTTCTTGTCACATAAATTATTTAGTTTTTTTAAAGTTCCTGCAACATTTCTAATTTCGCATTTTCCTGCTCTACATTTTCTTAGGAATATCAATAGCTTTTCTTCTTCTTTTTTTTTAAATTTTTCTTTACACCTAAATATTTTTGTGAACTCATATTTACTGCTGCAATTCTTAATTTTAGATGCATTTAACAACAGATCTAGCGTGAGATTGTAGTACATCAGCTTAGAGATGAATTACAGAGAGAAAAAAAATAAGTCACATCACATAAAAAATTATAATTTTATTTCATGAATATTGATGTTATTATATTCTAAAAATCAAAACTCTTACCTTTACGCATGTGTGGGGAGTGGAGTGGCAATGGGTGTGATCATACAGCAAGCCCAAGACGAATCGCAGAGATCTAACAACATTATTCCAGTTCATCGGCGGCTTTTCGGGCCGGGATCATCCCCGCCGACGTGCCGTGCCCGCTGTGGTCGTTGTTATCCATGTCGAGCTGTCCACGTCGCGATTCAGCCCGGCGAGAGCATGACACTTGAATACTACCCTGAAGCTTGGAGGTGCAAGTGCGGGAATAAGCTCTTCATGCCATGAATTATTTAACGAACTGCACCGAAAATGTTAGAGCTCCAAAAATTTCCCAAAAATTCTCCCAAAATTGTTACATAAATTTAATCAAAAGCAGGTTGTATGTGTCCTTGAAGTGGACCAGTTCGACCCAAGCACTGACGTGGCCAATCCACCTCAGCTTTCTTAAAAAGAAAGAAGTGAAGTTGTTTGATTTTGGTAGAAATTTTGGGACATTATTTGGTGCTGGATTCCATAAGCTATTTAGAAGGAAGAGAGAGAAATAGTATTGGTATATTGGCCAGTTTATGTATCAGAATCTATGATTGTTTGTGTGAAGTTATTTATTGCAATTTATTTTTGAATTGTATAGTTTGATTTTGGAGACATAATTAAGTTTACAAGTTCAATGGTTGTCTATATTTTTGGCAAAAAAAAATTTACGTGTAGCAGTAATTGATATATATATTTATTTATTTTGGTCTTGGCTGTCTATTTATATTTAGTAGTAATTGATATTCGTAATGTACGAGAAGGTCCTCTCATGATGAGAAGTTACAAGAGTTAAGTTACGGTAGACTTGCACATTAGTCCCTTCTTATTAGTGTTAAAATTTTCAAAATATTTATTAAAAATAACTGTTTTAGGATTTCATATTTTACTGATTATAAAAACACTGGAGTTTTAAAATACCTATATATAAATATTTTTCTAAAAATTTAGAATACAAATACTGTAAAGTAAAACCAAAGTATTTTTTTTGGAATTTAAAAAACCCTCTTATTTAAAAAAAATGACAGAACCAAAATGAGGTACTTTAGTTCAAACAACCTGCTTAGATCCTATTTGAACTAGTAAAAAAAAAATTGAATACGGTACGAGGACACGATCCTGTACGGATACAAAAAATAATAATTTTTTAAAAAAGTAAAATACAGATATGGCAAGCTGAGACTGGAGGTTCTATTCATATTGATACATTAAAGAAAAAAGCAAGAAAACAAATTTATTTTTTTTGAGCCTAGAATTGTTTATACTTACACTTAGTTTATGTGAGTTATGCACTTTATTTTGTGATTTAACGCAAGGAGCTACCCAAGGAACGATTAGAATCACCACTAATGCATGCATGAATGATATGGTTACTACCAATTTAAATAATGAGATAATGGTATTATACTATGACAGCAAATATTATTTTTACGCAATCATCCACCAGATTTCTTTAATTGGCGAAATTATTAGGACCTATTTTCTCCTACCTAAAACTAGAAATTAAAATTGAGAAAATATGTTTTCAAATACAACAGCGCAAATTTGAAGTAGAAAAGAGTATTTCAAATATTATAGTGCTAAAGATAACTGAACAGAAATTATATGAGTAAGAGAAAAAAAAAGATGGAATGCGAAGTATTATTCATTCTCTAACATGATGGAACACCAAATTTAATGGTTTTGCATCCTTTTAACTTACCATCTTCCCAGGAGCTTTTCCACAGTAAAGTCTGAAACATACAGACTAATTCAATAAAAGTTATTTATCTGTGAATATTTTGAAGACTTAATCACTTATATCTAACAGTTGGGCTTGCAGATAGTCTCTCAAGAAGAATTGGTCGTTCCTTTGAATCTTATGATCGCTCTCAAATGAATTATATATATATATATATATAACCCAAAAGATTTCAGCTTGTTACTGCAAACAATTAAAGGAAACGACAAAAAAAAAAAAACACAGAACCAGGAAGACTTAACAATTACATACCTGAAAAACTCTACCTAATATGACATTACACAAAATGATCCACAAACATACATAGATTACAATGACAGTTCTACAACAAAACATTGCTGAACCTAGAGTGATGCTAGAACTTCCAATCCCAAATTGCTCCTTAATACCAATTCCACTTCGAAGTTGTGATCAGAGACAGTTTTATTCACGCACGACATACTTGGGGAGTTAGCTTGGGGCAAATATTGGGAGCTTTAGTGATCTTGGTAAATCAATGCTAACCTAAATGAGTGGTCTTCTACAAGGTGTAGGAGGCCGTATCTTCTGACGGCCGACTAGTTTAAGAAGGAAGGACACACCAACGGTCCACATGTCGTACTCCTGTTGCCCATGGCATTCAAATTCAATCACCCGTCCCTCCGTTGTTCTTAGCCCGAAATACCGCCTCTGCTCACCGTCTTCCAATAAATCTCGTCCCGTCCAGCCAGCTACGTCTTTTACTACCTCCACTACGACATCTGAATGAAACAAACACATTTGCAAACACATTAGGAAACTTTATGTAAACAAAAATGGAGAAAGCGTGAGCTCCTGAATTTGCCCAAAATTTCCACGCTAAATGTGCTACTCAAAAGTAGGGTTAAGCATTCGGGTCAACCCGAACCAACCCGACCCGAGCCAAATACCTTCATACCCAATCCGACCCGAATTTCATTTCAACTCGAACCGACTAAAATTCGAGTCAGTTCGGGTTGGTTCGGGTTGACCTGAATAACAGCACAAATCATTTTTATTCAACAACAATTCGGATTCGAGTCGGTTTGGATCGACCCGAATGGTTGTAACATTATTGTTTTATTTAAAAAGAAAGAATTAGTACATAAAAACTAACGAAAACTAATTAAAACGTGACTCGCGAGAATAATTCGAGTCCAACCTGAACCGACCCGAATTTCGACCACTAAACCCGAACCAAATTATATAAACCCGAACTATTAAAATTTCGACCCAAATCGAACCCGACCCGAACCCGAAATCCTGGCTTTGTTCGGGTCGGTCTAGCATTCTTAATTTGCATCATGTAGACATGCTAAGTGGAATTTGAATAGAAAAAGGCTTACATTTTTTCTTCTTGGTGATAGTTCCAGCAACATGCCTGCTCTTCATCTTCAGAGTCACGTTGTTAGTTCGATTGATGTAGACCGACACCATCTTCCAATGAAGCGCGCCTAAAAGTTATATGCGCATGAAAAACTTCTAACCATGATAACAAGCTTCCTTTTTTCAAATTTCAATTAAGGGAAAGAAATAATACAAATTTTTAGAGCTCCCAAAAGTCTCCACAATGTTACCAAAATCAATCAAATTGACTTTTGAAACCCATATAGTTAGTTTTGAGCAGCACATAATTCAAATATGCAGAAAGCTCGGAGACTTTGAAATAGATTTGGGGGCTCAAGCCTTTAAAATATGCAGAAAGTTCAGAGACTTCGATCAAGTCAACCTACTAATTCAGGATGAAAATAATTCTCACCACCATCATAAATTTCCTGATAGATGAGTATCACTACATCTCCTAAATTTCTGCCAAAACTTGTCCCAAAATCAATCAAGTTCACTTTTGAACCACATTTCACAATGGAGCAGTAAATAGCTCAATTCATGCAAAGATTTTGGGAGAAAGTTTTGAGAGGAGGCATTTTAAGAGAAAACTTGAGAGCTCAAGGAGCCCTTTTGTTAATGACTATTTACAGCACATAAAATCACCTTTTCTTGTACGCTTCAAAAGCTCAATTCCACGAGCAAGGAGTTGTTGTCTGCATTGTGCGATGAAATCCTGTTGTTTGTTTAGCTCACCACTCAAGAGTTGACCATCAGCAGAAGGGTTTGTGTTAGATCGCTTGTGCTGCTTTTGGCTACCGCGATGAACATGACCGTTACTGTTACTATTACCAGTAAAAGCCTTCTCCACCGGGATAACGGCAGCTATGTTCCAAACATCTTTCAGAGTCCTCGCTTTCAGTGTTGCTGCTCCTCTCAGTGCTACAATAACCCATTGACACAATTTCAATCTCTGTTAGGAGAGAGTTAGCATTTCTCAAAGCAACAAAACTGCCAGATAGCCTCAAAGCAGGCGCAAATTCCCATCCCAGGGGTTTTAAGAGAAGTGATCTTTCACCCATAAGAGGGCATTGGGATGCGCATACGGCCCTAGATTAACAATCTTTCACGCCACGTGACCCCAAATAAATCCAGTAACTTTAACTTCCATGAGTCATTACGTGTTATTGTTGAATTTGAAACTGCTGAATGTAAACTTGAGACTTCACATGTTCAATTTGAGGCTTGACATTCACAGCTAACTAAATTAGGAATATATATATAGCATTTATAAACGAAAAAGCAAGAAGATAGTAGATGAAATAACTCTTGGCAGGATTTGATCATTGATGAGCACCTGTGGCTGCGGCTGCCGTGAGGGTGATAACATCTCCAGGGGTGCGAACACTCACAGCCGAGCTGATCACTGTTTCCAGGTGCTCTCGCTCTGCCCCCATGGCCTCTGCGTCCTCCACGCATTGTGCTGCCACAAGTGTAGCAGCTGAAGCAACCGCTAAATCGGTCTTGGCTGCCCGGTCACCATCTTTTCCAGAGGAACCCGATGCAGCAGCAGTGCCTGCGTAAGACAAGTAAGAATTGCTTAAAATTGGTCTTGAAATTACACCTAACATCTACCATGCTCGCTTTTACAATCACAGTTCACTTTTGAGCAGCAGGTAGTTCATCAAAACTTTTTCTCGAAATGGGTGATTTACCGTTTCGGAAACTACTTTAGGAGGAACTGAGTAGTGCTAGAACACTCGATAAATCAATCAAGTTCACTTGCATCAAAAAATGAATGAAGTATACTTTTACGGAGGATGTTGTTCAATTCATACACAATTTTTGGATGAATGTGCTCTATAATTCGAAAAACTAACTTCAATAAGATAAAAGCGTAAACCCATGCCTGCGGCGATGGCAGCAATGGCAGCAGCCACTGCAGCCACAGAGATGGACGCATGGAGTTCAGCATTGTGTATCCGTACTTCCTCTTTCTTCTTTTCCCTTCGATCTTTCAGCCATCTCCCTACTGTCTTGCTCTTGTATTGGGGCTTCCCTGTATTGCTTACCCTCAAGTACTGCATAAAATATTCATCACAAGTTATTTTTTAAATTTATAAAGAATTAAAAAAAAAGAACACAAATATTTTTATCTATATTTATTCATTAATGAACACTCGTAAACGTAGTCAAATACATTACATTCCATTTCTTACTAACTGTATTAGTGTCTGTAATAAGGTCTAAGAAAAACAAAATCTGCCAAATCCAAGAAAATTTATCCAAAATAGTGCGGAGTCGTCTAAAATTTCACAAGATTAGGTACTGCATAAACATTTTCATAGAAATTTGTTTCTTGGATTTCTATCTATTATTGATATTAAATTAAATAAGGTCCTTATTGTGTCGAATTTAGGCTGAAGAAATAAGCAACATAACTTGCCATGAATATTTATTCAATTTAATGAGTGCTCAAAAAGTACTTTAATACAACGGGTTTTCTTACCAGACCTTCATGATGTTGCAAATAATACATGAGGAGAAAATTCATCCACAACTAGGCGACCTCTCGTATTTTTCAGGATTAGGATTGAGTATTTTTAACCTTTGGGAATTCATAAAAGGACCACTGATGTTAAAGAGGGGACCAACATAGTCCATCCATAGGTCCACTTTGGGGAATTAATAAGAGGCTTGTTCATGCTGGCCCCGCCTGGTAGACAATTTGCTAATTAAACTAATATTTACATAATTAATATCCACCATAAATACAAATTAAAATCGTCATATACTATCATTTTATGATTTTTAATTGTAGACACATTAAACAATTACACATAAAATTAAACTAAGGAAAAAAAGACTAAAATGTCTGAGTAAGAACTTCATGTGCTCTGAATATGCGAAAGTAATGTTAAGTCTAAGATATCTAGAATTGATTCATTTTACATAGCGGATTGAATCATACGATCACAAAAAATAGGCCTAAAAAAGGGGCATAAAGATGATTCGAAAAACTTTAACAAAGTGACAGAATCCTAAAACAGTAAAAGAAGCCTAAGAAGTCCATGAAAGTGACTTCCAGATTCCAACTCTAGTTCTAATTAAAATTTTAGACACTTTTATTGGGTTAAGAGAAAGCTATTCTCAACCACATCTCTCTTTTCACTGTATATGTCCCTGAAGATTGGCTTGAGAAGTAGCGTTCGCTTAACTACCACTTACTACAACCCTCATAAACCTCAACAATACTAGTGCTTTCAAAACTTCTCTCAGAAGTTCGTTTTGAACACCAATTAGTTCCATTTTCGGGAAGTACTTAGTTCAGCTATGCACAGCTTTGAGAGAAATGATTAATTTTGGGAGTCCAGTGTTTTGCCTTATAGTTATAGTAACCAAAACTAAGAGAGAGCTCCTAAAACTTCTCCGAAATTCTCCAAAATACTGTAACTATCATGCAGGAATTGATCTTTGTGCAGCTCAAAAGTGAACTACGTGATGTTAAAATGTTATCTTACTTGACTTTGAGAAAATTTTGTGAGCACTAGCATCTTTGTACAATAATATGCTTCACCGTCCAAGTAATAGCGTTCATATGGATAGAACAAATTATCTAAATTGACATAGTAAGATCCCTAATACATCAACATTGAGAACAACTGCCAAAGTATAATTTTACATATGAGGATAAAATAACTACAAAATGCTTCAAATTTTTTACGCACGCCAACAACAAATATGTTAAGTTCATCAAAGTTGGCTGTTAATTTAAGATTTATGGTTTACTATTAATCAAAGCTAAACAATTTTCAAACCCAAGTTTGACTACCCTAACAAAAATGCTACTTATAAAGTCCTTGGCCCTGAATGACATCACGACTAAACAGAGAGTTAACAAGTTTCAAAGATCATATGCAACAATGCCTATAATTATGTCATAGTTAAAAATCAAAGAAGAAATATGTGATGAAAATGTAAGATTATACATACATACCTTGGTGTCTTCAGGGTGAGACGGAGAGTGTGGAGGGCTGTCGCTGAAAGACCCCCCGCCGCCGCCATTCAGTGGCCCGCTGCTCGTCGACGGCCGGCCGGATGTCATCGGCGACACTTCATGCTGATCAAATACAAATGCGGAACTTAAAATTACAATGTCAAACGAAAGTATCCCAAAATTTCACCAAAAAATCTCTCAAGTTCACTCTACAGATTACACCGCTCCCTTAGCAGGTAGAGTACATATACAATCCAAATCCATGCACGAATTACGGGTTAGATTTCGGGAAACTTTTGAGAGGTGTAGCATTTTCCTCTGTTGCTTACCGAATGCGATTGCGACATGATCCTCTCCATGACGAGCTGCGACGTGGCGGCGGAAGCGAACGAAAATGGGTTTCCGAATCCGCCTCCGGCGACGGCGACGTCATCCTCGCCGGCGGCGAGCCCGCCGTTGTACTCGTCTGAGAGTAAAACAGTTTTAGGGATTTCGAGAGCGGAGGAGGTCCACGAGCGAGAGAGGAACTCTATGGGGTTCGCAGGCAGCTCCGGTGGCCGTGATACGGCGGCAACTGCGGCGGTGGAGGTCTCCATTTGGATCTACGTTGGCGGGTGAAGTGCTCCTCCTCTCTTGTACTCTTCTTTATATAGAAGAAGTCGAATAAAAAGAGTGGGAGTTTTGCTGAGGTCATTTGAATAAAGTGTAACTATAAGGGGTTTGTTTACAAAGTTCACCTGAAAATGCATTTTCATACTATTATTTAAAAAGAAAAGAACTACAGAATATCTCATGGAAGACCATTTTTCTTTTACAAATGTCAGATTTAATTTGAGATTAATGTCATTCATAAAATCTCAAGCTAATATGAGATCCTTGTCAAATACTACTTTACAGACATAGAAACTATTTTCTTTTAAAAAATAATGTCACAATATTCTACTATCATTTTGATGTGAGTATAATTTAACAATTAGAAGTAAAATTATAAACAAAAACTAATAATTTAGCTATATAATTTTTGAATGCAAAAGAAGTAATATTTGGAAGTATAGATATAAAATTATATAGAAAATATATAGGATATATTCATATTATCAACAAGTAGTACTAACTACTTTTTTTTTTAATCTCAACAGTATGAAACAACTGTGATTAGTAACAATCTGCAAGAGATATCTTATTTTTGCAGCATAGCACCTTCCATTCAAATTAATATTTGATATAGTAAGGATCCATGACACCATGTGTCAATTTGATGAGCGTCGTCGACTTTTCGCACATAGACTGATGTCTCATGCCTGAGTTGAGGTCACCAAGTAAATAAAACATTCAAAGAAAAGCAGCAACAACTGTCGAGAGATTGTGGAACGACACGCATCAGAAAACTAACTGTTCGAAGAACGTGGAACTCATGGCAAGCTGAAGGTAGATCTGACTGTTCAGTATACGACTCCTGCTAGATCCACTTCTTCGTCAATGTCGTGACGCCAACGAACCGCAAGCAGTAATTATAAATAGCTGTGTAGGCCGTTGGCTTCCGAAATTCAGTATTCGTGAATTGAAAGTAAGCCAAGTAAACTTGAGAAAATATCTGTAATTAGGACCTAGGCATATTTTTTACAGAGTGAGGAAAAATTGTATCTTTTTTTTTTCTATCATTAGTACTATGAACACCTATAGGTTTAGTATAGTTCGATTCCATGATTTTTACCTAAAAACTCTCTATTCTGAGTTGGATTTCCTTTCTCTTTTAAGCCACCTTAGTTTTTGTTCAAAATTATATCTGTCCAGATTTTAAATTTATTGTTGAGGCCATTCCATTGATTAAAAATAATATTATTTATATTTTAGTAGTCATAGTCATTAATATAAATACAGTTCGAGGGGTGCGTATATTATAAACGACAAAGGAAGGAGTAAATTGCATAATGTATTATTATTATTATTAAAAGGACGGAGGGAGTGATGAAAGGACTTGTATAACGTGACTCTCTCCCGCTCTCTTTCTCTCTGCTTCTCTTTATTACCGTTACCGAGACGCGTGATTCTAGGAGCGACTGGGGCAGCTATACTCATGACATCATTATTCTTTTTCCTCTTGTTACGAAGACAATGGAGTGAGCCTAAGAGTGACTGAAGGAGGTCCAGACATACCATTGCCCATTATTTCTCCTCTTGTGTTATCGAGACACAGACCAACAAACATACTACTATCTCCTCATATTTAATGACCTTTGTTGGATTTTTTTTTTCTTCCCCCCTAACCTTTTCCGGTCGAGTAATTTGGTACGTTTATAGAATAATATATAAGTTAGAAAATACTATTTTTAGAATTATTTTAACTAAAAATTTTAGAATTAATATGACATTACCTATATTAGTCAAATTTTTATTATTAATATTTAAATTTTTATTAATAAAAGTAACTTTTATATAATAATTTTAAAAAGTAAAAGTTATGCTATTTTAATATTAAAAATTATTAAATATTTTGTTAAAAAATCTTATTAACTTTTTCAGCTGATATAAATAATGTTATATTAGCCCTAAAATCTTTATGGTCAATATGATCTGCACAATAGTATTTTTTTATAAGTTAAACACAAATGTGTGGAGTAGATACTTTACATAATTTCGGATTATATAACAATTATCAACAAATTTCATTTATTTTTGTCTATATATCTTAAGTTACTTTTTAAGTTTCAAAAAATATCAATTTAAGTGTTTTTAAAAAAAAAATAACATTGCAGCACCATGTCTGGTAATAAATTTACTGATTATAAAATTAATAAGCTATTCGTCAAGTTAATTATAGTTTTTGGATATTAATATTCGGATACTATCTAATATATATATTATGATCAAAGCTGTTGTTGATATTTTAAATAATTGTCAATTTGTTATATAGCATTTATTTATTTTTCTAAAAACGTTATATAATATTTATATTAATAGATAAAAATTTAAAAAATCATTTAAATATAATTTAACATATGTAAAAGGTTTATGAAAAATTAAATAACATATTAAATTTAATTAAAATTAGTAATTAATTTGTGAAATTAAAACTATGAAAATATAAGAAAATTAAATTAACATTATTTATATAAAACTAATATTTGTACATTATATGGGTGCAAAATTAGTTTACTTGTATGGACTAGTAAGATATTTTAAAATTTTAGTAGACCATAACTTACATAATAAATTACCCCTAAGTTTTTTTTTTTTTTCATTTTATTCATTTTCACCACAAATAATTAATTACCCGTAATTATGTAGATTCAAATTTAAATATTTATTTTACTTAATATATTGGAAAAAAGTACTTTCGATATTTATTTGTGACAAACTTTACAATGAACTTGTAGCTTCTTGGTTGGTTCAAAAAGCAAATATTGTGAAAATAAAAAGCAACAATTGTAATTTAATAGTACGGTGTCTCGGGAGTTATGACTTTCTAATAACCTTTTATGAAATATTGTGAAAATAAAAAGTACTATAAAAAGTACTCTTATTGTAATATACCTCATCAGTTAATAAAATTATAAGAAAACTAAATTCAAAGGCTATTTTTTAAATGGAACAATTTTATATAAGCTTTCAATTCATCTACGGACTTAAGTTTTAAAAAAAGTCAACCATCTTCAGCTCGAAGAATATACATTATTAATAAAATTTGACTTAACAAAATTACATGTAAGAGGTATATCATCAAAAAATTAAAGAAAATTTAGGTTTTACGCATAATTCACACTCTAACCTTAACTTTGAATTTAGTTAATTAAAAAAATTATTATTGTAAATATTGAAATATATATCAAAATAAATGGACTTTGAAAACTTTTTATAATTTAAAAAATAGTAAGTCTTATATATTTTTTACCAGCTATGTAAAATTATATTTGTTATTATTATATATAAACATTTATGTACTTTTATAATAAATAATTAATTAAAGTAATTCAATAAAAAATAATAGAAATATTTATATTTGTACAATTTTATAAAATTAATTTTTATATAAAGATATTATCTGTATTAAATAAAATTCTATATCAGTCTCAGCTAACATAAATATTAAAAAAAATACACATATATATACAAACAAGTTTATTTTTCTTCATTGAAAGATTCATAATATAAATTTTTATGGACAAAGAATGTAGGAACAACGCATCAAAACTATAGATTATAGAAAGGATCAACTTGCTTTTAAATGACCAAATGACCACAGTATAACTTAGTGCCAGATGGCAAGCGGCTGTCAGAAGACGGAGATAACTTGTGGTGCTGTTTGCTGTTTGGTGGTCCACACCATGTCCAGTCAACATATCAAATGGAGACATGGTACATTTTCTTGGAAGCAGCAGCTAAAGACAGATCTCTTTACTCTTTTCCTTTTTCTTTTTGGATTTCTTTTATTATTTCACTTTATTTTGCAGTATAACAAAATTTGACCATTTGTCTCTGCTAAACCTCCATTTGACCAATATTAGTACATAATAAAATATGTAATAATTTAATAAATTATTTTTGCATCAATTTAATTCATTGAACAATATAAGCTAATATGTCATCACTTCACAATACCACTTCTAAAAGTAAAAATGTTTTTTTTTTCTATATATATATATTGCTTGTGTCACAGTTATATGCATGTCCCCTCAATTGATACAAAAAGTGATTTTTAGTGCACATATTTTCAAGGAAAGAAGAGGAATATTTGTATGCTTGTTGTAAGCAAGCTTTGCTTTTGCTTTTCTACACTCCCTTTGTCCTCAATCTGATCAACTTAACCTGTTGTTCTTGCATTGGGATTAGCAATCTCGAAGTAGGATAAAGATTACCAAGATTAGCTGGCATATCAAAAAGATTAGGTTTAAGAATTAGAACTGCTATAATACATTTTGGGGGTTTTAGAATTATGATCTTATTAGATTTTGAAAAAATTTCATTCTTCAATAACTCCTGATGGTATTGATAAAATCGGAGCTGTCCGTGGCCCTTCAGAATGTACATACACATTCCAAAAGACCGCAGACGGTTCTGATTACTTTAGGACTATCAAAAATTCCTAAAAAATAGCAGTGCTTTAGATTTTTGATAAGTTGGTGGCGAGTGAGGCTTATGAGAACCAAAAAAAAAAAGTTTTTTATCAAATGTGCGATAAAATAAGCATGAGAGTGAGAGTTAATGAGAGTGAGAGTTCATGATGAGGGGATAAATAAAGTTTGATAATAAAGTTAATGAGAGTGAGAGTTCAATGAAAAAGATGTTTTTTTTGCCATCATCAACTGCCAAAGCTTTTGCTCAGCCTTTTCTTTTATTTCTATAACAAAAAAGTGACATATAAAATTACAATTTTGACCTTGTTTGAGGAAGCAGTAGTTGGTGCACAGCAACTTTGTAACTTCAAATGTTTTCGGTTGTGCTGCTACTTTATATGAGGGGGTAGTATATACACGCTCTGAAGAAAAAAAAAGAAGGAAAAAAAGAGATTTAACATATTTTTACTAGGTAAATTGATAAAATCTATAATATTTATATTCAACAATTTTTTTAAGAAAATTCTTCCAAAGAGGTGTTGTGAACCTTCAAAGTCTTTGTGAATTTCAAAATCAATATATTAACTCGTTGATCTTTGGAATTCAAAATAACTATTTAGAAGTATTTTTAAAAATAATTTTTAACATAAAAAATATAGATATCATCAAAATTTATAATTTTTATATTGAATA
This sequence comes from Xerophyta viscosa, assembly GCA_002076135.1. Classification (NCBI taxonomy): domain Eukaryota; kingdom Viridiplantae; phylum Streptophyta; class Magnoliopsida; order Pandanales; family Velloziaceae; genus Xerophyta; species Xerophyta viscosa. Next base: position 1,785,473 of record MJHO01000011.1, read on the forward strand.
TTTTTTTAAAAAATATTTTTAAATAGATATTTTAGGGTGTCAATATTAACGGATATGATAAAGAATTTATTTGTAAGGTTTTAAAAGTTGAGGTGTTGATGTTTAAGTCTTCCAATAGATAATTTATTTTCCAGGTTAGTTATCATTATACGCTCCATAGCAAGGAATAAATGTGATAAAGTTATTGAATGGATGGTAGATGAGGAGAGAGAGAATTGAATGTGATCACGTTTATTCCATGGGATATTGAATGTTTATGTTATTATTAGATAGTACTCAATGTGGTAGGTACAACATATATTAGCCACACCATGTCAATTTCATAAAACTGGTCCTTCTTTTATATATACTAGCGGAAATATCACCGCGATGTTTTATATATAAAACTTTAGCCTAATAATCAATTATAGCTGATAATTAAAACTTTCACATTCGGTGTATGATATAATGCACCGATAGGATATAGATGTCTTTATTTATTTTTTAATTTACACAACTTTTCCGAATATTGTGTATTATACTCAACTCTTATAGTATTGTGACTATTGTCCCCTCCAACATATATTTAAAATATGTTGAAGACAATTCATAAACCTGAATTGCAGAATTTTACCAACAGATTGCAAAAACTTTCAGATAAAGAAAACCATTTTTTTTCCTTCTCAAAAAAAAAAAAGAAAAAGAAAACCATTTTTTATGAAGTAAAAGGAAAACCAATTTTATATTTAGATTTTACAAATGAATTTGGAAAAGATGTGTTTGATCAAGATTTGTTTGCAAGCAAAGCCAAGCCGTGAATGACCTACAGTGAACCCAATTAGGTCAAAGGTCAAAGAAAGGGTCAATTCGATGGGTCACATAAAGTCAGTTCAAAACACGACTCCCAATGGAGTGAATTAAAGAAAGAATTTTGAGTGCTGAACGACCCAGCAATTATCCTAAAATCTATGAAAAATTTTACCGATTCACAAATTTAAAAAATAAAATAAAATATGTTTTAAACATATTTTAATATAAAATGTAATATATTTTATAAATTTTATATTAATAATTTTAAAAAATATTTATAAATAGATTTTTTTTATATTTTAAATTTAATATTTGAAGTGGTGTATTTTTTAAACACATTAATTTTTAGAACTACAAATTATTAATTTAGAAATATTTTTTTAAAAAAATATTTAATATAAAAATTCTAAATTTTTATCAAAATTTATAAATATTATAGTTAAAGTTTTTTAAAAATACTCTTAAAATTTTGATAATTGTACAAATTAATAAATTATTTTGTAAATCAATTGAAGGATATTATTCAAAAAATTTTATTCTCTTGACTTGATTTTTTTTAAACAATTATGCTAGGCTTTCAACTATTTATTATTCCACCACATTTTGAACTCAGTGAAAATATATTATGAAATGTTATTTCATTATTAGCAACTTAAAATGAATTAATATAATTTAAATTCCTCTAAAAATCGACCGGTCATTTGAGATGAGAACACAAACTAATATTAATTATGCTCAATTTAGTTTGACAATTCAAAACTTGGGATGAAAATGAAAAGAAAATTAGTGATTCTCTTATTTGATTTGTGGAGAAAATAAAAAATGGGGTGAAAACTTTAAGAAAATATTTCGCTCCCATAATTATCTCCAATCAGAGAGAATTGAAAAAAAAAGAGTAAAGAAAAATGTATTGTTTTTCATTATTAATATTATTGCAAAGTTAAATGGAACAAGATTGTATTGATAATTTACATTTAAAAGATATTTTACATATCATCCTTTCAATTCATTTCTTCCCCTTATCCAAATAAAAAAAAATTCTTTTTTTTCCTTCTCTTTTTTTTCTTCTCATATTTCTTTCCTTTCCATCCTATTTCATTCCATTCTATGCCATCTTTTCTTTCCAAATCAATTTAAATTAATTTTAAAAACTTAGCTCTGAATTTCACGTACTTATATTTTGTTATACTCTTTTAAGTACGTAAGGCATCAGGGTAGCAGAGTATGGTGGTGTTAATGGGCCGAAGAATTTAATTTTCAAAATTGGACTAAAGCCCATTAAAGCCTCATAACAAACAGCATTTCTCCTTATCACTTGGAAGAGGCTCAGGAGATCACTTAAAAAATTGTATTTAGGATGATGACACCATATTGTGATGCCTTAAAAAGAGGCTCAGAAGATCACTCACTAATATTCTATTTGTGTTACATTAGCACTAGCAATTCAATATAGATTTATAAGTGTTTTTGGAAAAAAAAACACGCTATTGCATCGAGGAAGTCGAGGAGATGGTGATGGCGGGGTCGGATCACTGGAGAAGCCCGCCGGAGATGCTTTGATCATTTTACAACAATTCATGCTTCTTACTCAAATCCATGCCTGTTTGGACACTATCTCGATCGATAAATTCTTAAAAGTAATAGAGTAAGTCAAACGAGCCTCACTATCTTAGCTATTGAGCAACCAAAGAGAGATATAATATGATGGTAGAAAAGATAAAAGATATATACATAATAACAAAGCTCTAAAATAATATGTAAATACAAATCTAAGTTGCTCAAAGAGAGAAAATTTTATATTAAAAAAAATTTTATTCTCATGAGGTAAATACGATGAAAACCAGAGTTTTTTCTAATACAAGCAATGTCTGATTGCGGAAAAAAAGGTTTTTATACATCAGATGAATACATGGAGATCTCGTAAAACAATCGTGTGAAGATCTCTCTCAAACTGGCACAAATGATCCTATGTTGTCCGTGACATAACAAGATACATCGCCGGTATAAACAACCACAGCAGTTGCTTCGGAGATAAAGCTGGAAGAAGAAAGACGATCACTTATTAGCACAGCAAAATATGGTAGAGAACGCAAAATTTCACCCAAAAATTCTTGCATGAATCGATCCATGCACTCCTCAAGGCCCGAACTTGTGATGTTCAAAGTAAACTAACTTGTAATATGGGAGAAATTTGCTGTTTGTGGAAGCCTTGCTGTTATACGGATCTACCGTCTAGCTGAGGCTGGTAGAGATCCAATCTAATGAAGGCATAGCTTGTTTATGAAATCCTCTGCCCCACTATATATCTCTAATCTCTGTCTCCACATTTTAAATAAATATTTATATATATATATATATATTTTTTAAAAATTTAAAATAAAATTTATAAATTTTGATGAAATTTTTAACTTTTATGTTAAACGTTTTTTTAAAAATATTTTTAAATATATTTTCTGGACTCGAAAGTCTTAACGTCTTAACGAATTTCTAAAACTATTCTTAAACCCGTTAAAATTTTGGGACCTCCAAACAACTACTTAAAAGTAACTTTTTGAAAAACTTTTAAAATAGCTCTTATCAAAATTTATAATTTTAATATTTAATTTTTTTAAAAATATATATATAAATATTTATTTAGAGTATAGAGACAAAGATTGGGGACATAGAGTAGAGACAGAAAATTTCTGTTCACTTGAAATTGCTCTTCTGCGACCGACTAATGATTTTGCGACCGGAACATATTCAGATTTTTTTTTTAAAAAAAAACAATTGTATCGTTTTTTTTCTTGATGTATATCAGCTACTTTCTGTATTCAGTAATGTTGTGATTAGTGATTCACTTCTTTGGGTGTATTTTGTAATTTCGAGGTTTTTTTTGGGACGTGTCAGTGGCGGAGCCACATGTTGGCAGGGGGGGGGCCATGGCCCCCCCCAACCCAGCCGCAGGCGGCTATAATACCTCACTGGCGGCGAGAATAGAAGCCCGAAGCAGAGCAATCAAGGGAGGAAAAATTTCAGTCAGCTAGAAGAAGATGGCTTGGAGAGGGCTCGAAGGCGGTGATAATATCTCGCTCGGCAGCGAGATCAGAAGCTGGAGGCAGAGCAATCAAGGGAGGATGGATTCACAACGCTGGCAGAAGGTACTCTGAGAAGAAAGGCTTGTCCAACAGTGCGACAAGATTGATAGGAATGATTGAGGCTTTGAAGCTAATTGGGCTCTAACATTTATTATTCAGCTCATATTTGATTTTGAATTTTAGGATTTAAATATTTACTTAAAAATATATATACAGTGCACCGTATATAATATCTATAATTATTTTATAAGATAGAATATTCAAAAAATTTAGAAGAAAAAATTATTTTTATAAGATAAAGTAAAAGGTGAAAATAATGTCTTCAAATTCGTTTACCAAATTCGATTACATATTTTATTAACGTTATATTTAATTCTTTGTTTGTCTAAAAATTATATTATATTTTAATAGTATAATTATATAAATGTCTAATTTTGAATACTTTAAATAATATCTCGAAGAGTACAAATAAAAGTTTATGAAAATTAGTGGAATACATACATATGGCTGTAAATCCACTTAAGGACAGATACCGTGAGTGTGTTGAACCTTAGAGATATTTTACGAAGTAAGTGGAGTAGTATATATGTAAGTTTGAAAATGTCTAATTTTAGTTATACAAGTAATTATAAAAATACTCCAATTTTGTCTTTGAATATTGGCCCCCCCGAATTTTGAATCCTGGCTCCGCCACTGGACGTGTGCATCAGTCTAGACTGATGTATAGTCCTTATGAAGGCTACACAAATTTTTTTTTTTAAAAGTCATTGTTGAGAATCGTCTTAAATTACATCATTAGAATTTCTGGAGGACACTTTGTAAATTGTTTTGAGCTTGTGAATTATTTATATCACAAAACAAAGAGATCTTCATTAATTCTCAACAAAGATAAATGTATAGGAAACTGTTTCAACCACTCACTTGAGCCAGATGAACTGCCATTTTCTGATAGATTAGGTGAAGGCTGAGACGAAGACGACGAATTAGGCAACGTGATTCCAAGGTTTATGCAGTCCGCCCCGAGAGCGCCTGCATTATAGACCACTTATTATCACAAATTTCTCCCAAAAAGCATTAGTTGTGGGAAGGTTTGGGAGTAATGCTAGGCATCCCAAACTTTTGCCAAAATCAATCGAGTTCATTTTTCAGAAATACATCAAACACATTGATGTCACTTTCAGTTTATGCAGCACATGTACAAAATGAACTTGATCGAGTTTTGGGAGGAAATTATGGAGCTCTATCATTACTCACCTTACTTGTATATCCGTGCTTTTGTTATACATCACAAGGTGTATACTCGTCGAGTAATGCTAGAGCTTCCAAAATTATTGTAAACTTTCACGGTTAATATCAATCAAGTTCGCCTTGAACTCGACTAGATCAAACTCGAGCAGCACCCGATTTAAACTTTACGACAAATTTTGGGAGCAAAAGGATGCTGATAAGCTTACACTCTGGGTAACAAGGAGAGCTTGTGATATTGAGGAGTTTGCCGTAGCCGGTATTGCATTCGCATTTATATTCAAATGTTGATGTCTTAACACAAGAACCTTTGCCGCAGTACGACCACTGGCATGCTGCATATATAAAAAATAATAATAAAAAAAAGGGATGATAAATACGAAATTAGTAAAGAAAATTTAGCAATGAACAGGATGATAAGTACGATCGAAGAATGAGAAATTGGATGGTGGCGGAGACGGTGCAGGCACCGGAGGTTCAGGATCCTTGTAGCAAGAGAAGTTGATAGAACCTAAGAACAAGGAATAACATCAGAAACATGAAGATTTAAATTATGCAAGTCTATGACATAGCACTCTTAAAACACAACTAAAAATATTATAGATATCTAAATTAATCTCTAAAAAAAATCTCTGAAGTGAGATAAAAAGTTATCCGTTTCAGAAGACTTTTACTTTAAACATGCGATGTTGATGATTTTACCATTACTTTAGAGATTTTCTTAAGATATTACTTAAGAGTTATGTAGCATTGCTTAAAATATTAACGGGGACTGTGTCAGAAAGATTGTATTAACTCAATACAATCAGATATACTCTAAACAGTAACTACTGTATTTATTGCTCTAACTCTGCCTAAAATAAGTGTTGAAAATAATAAAAATAAAAACCCTCGCGGAGGTTTTTAGTATACTATAATGCATATATTGACATTTTAAATTGTTTTCTCCGGCATTAAGTATTTGCGAGTACAACATAGAACCTTATTTATACAGTTATACCAGTAACAGAGCGACTACCGCCGCTTATCTTAATTACACCTAATAATAGGAAATTACAATGATTCTAAAAGAAAATTTTTTTGAAAAGTTTTAGCTAATATTTGAAAATTTTGAAATTACAATGTTCATACATTAGCTTGTTGACTACTTTGTCACACAAAGTGGGCCCTGCAGCCAATATTCCCCTTATTATCTTAAAAAAAGAAAACACTTCTTGACATTTTTTTTGTTCTAGACCTTTGAACTAGTCCAAAATATCGACCATATTAAATTTAATATACTTTTTTTTTTTTCAATTGTTGTGTTGACAAACCATGTAGCAAAAAAATGAATTTCTTTTGCAAACTTAATTAGAATTTATGACTTATATGAATATTGTGGAGCAACTATAATTGTTCCCAAGAATGAATGATAAACAAGAAAGTTAGCAGGAAGTTGTATAGTGCTTCTTCCCCCAAGCAATTAGAAAGCTAGAAAGTTGTAATAAGTTGCTTACAGTTGGGGATAACACAAGGGAGGAATCGGAGGCTGTCATAGATGCGAAACTGAGACCATCCCGGGTTGCAATCGCACACGAACCCGAATGCGTGGTTCGTCGAAGATCTACATGTCCCCTTCCCACATTCTACTTTGTCACAAGTTTCATCTGTTGTGTGTATAAAACAAAAACAGCAAGGTTTATGATTAGCTTTGAGGTTATGAGCAAAGAGTTATGCTAGAATTCCCAAATTTACTCCCAACATTCAATCAACTTCATTATGGACGTCACATACTTCACTCTGTGGCCTCCCGCCCGCGGGTCAGTCAGCCGGGGCGCTCGCCTCAGGAAGGGAGCGCTCAGGTTCGAACCCCGCGGGTGGCTGCGATGCGGGAAAGCTGGTGGCTGGGTAACTCCCAGTACTTCATGTCTGGTCCGAGGACGGACGTCAGGCCGGGGTTTTATTTTTTTACGCGCACCTGGGTCCAAAAACTTCATTATGGATATCACATACTTCACTCTATGAAGCACAGGATTCAGTATTTTTGTATGAAACAAACTTGTGAGCATGGCTGGTTTGTGCAAACAACTAAATAAATAAACTAATAATTAAAAATAATAAATAATGGTGAGCTTTATATACACACAAAGTTTGAGTTTATGGACAAGAGTGATGCCAGAGATCCCAAATTTCCTCACAAGATCATTGAAGTTCATTGAAGATTAAATACTTGTCTTTTCAACGACGTTTATTTTCATTAACATACGAAACTTAAGAGAAACTCTAAGAAATATTTTGAAGCTCCCATGCTATTCTAGGAACAAACAGATTTAGTAAACCAATGAAAAAAAAAATCAATTTGACATAAATTGCTAGTAAATATTTGATAACATTAACTTAATTAAAGACAGAAAAATATAGATCAAAATAAATACCTTTATTCAGAAAATACATGGATTGTATACACAAAATATACTCCTACAAGAATCTCGTTTAACATTTAAAAGACATGAAAAAATAGCAAAACAAAGGGTAGAAGTGGTACTGAAAATAGAGCCCAGAAAATCTGCTGATGCTGTTCTTGGTGCTGTGAAAGAAGCGACTGCAATCGAAATGAGAAGATAAAATTTGCCCACACCCATTATTTTTTCACTATTTTTTATAAGAAAATGCACCAAAGTATTCAGGGAAGACGAGAGAGAGAGAGAGATTGGGATTGGAGGGGATTTGGAGGAGGTTTTAAAGACTTCATAAATGTGGTAGGAAGATTAACGGAAACTAACAGACTTTTTGGTGTATGGTGACCTCGTGTGAGAAATTATGAATTATTTATTACAAATTATAAATTATTTATCACCATTCTTGACTAAATAATAATAATAATCAATAAAAGAGTTTTGAGAAATGAACTGTTAATCTTTGGTGTTGGGAGTGTTGAAAACTTTATCATGCAAGAAACTGAGCTTGCGTTTTTTTATTTCTGGAAATAAGTTGAGGATAACTATTTATTTTCCCTTCTTTTATATCTTATTAAGGGACCTGAAATAAACATTTGAATGAATAAGGTGGAAGATATGCACCAACACTTAGCAACCGTCCAATCAACTTCGCGTTTTTTACGCGGTGGAGAGATCGAACTCGACCAAATATTTTTCTAGGACTATCAGATTATTTTGCTATACATAATTTTTTAACCACTATTCTTAAATTATAATCAAGAAGTAAAGTTTCAAGCATGTATTGTCCCACGACACGCTGTATATATAAACTGTATAATATATTATATTAAATAGATATATAATCGTCCCTATTCACACATATACATCATAATTTTTAAAATATTTTTTTTAAATACTTCAAAATAATCTACCTCAAATAACATATGACGTAACTCAAATTCATAAGTGATAGTTTATGAACGGTTCCAACCCACCATTGAGATGGGCGCGGATTTTTTGATGCGAAAGTATCAGGAAGTAGAAAAATCAACGGCGGTGATCGCGCCACGCAAGCGAATACGGATCACGAAATGTTAAATAAGATTTCGTTTGCGTATTTGACATAGTTTAAAGTATTTTTGTAAAAAATGTTGAACTACAAAATTGTAAATTTTAATAAAATCTACAATTTTATAGTTTATTTTTTTTAAAAAAAAAATACCAAACAACGCTAATTTTCTTACTTCCTTGATGCTTTCGTATCAGAAAATCCACGCCCCCATTGAGATGTCCCACGGCAAAAACTTACTAGTCTTTTAAGGGAGACTTCCATATCAGCCCCTCAAGTTTTCAAACTTGACGGATAAGCCCCTCATTTTTACCCGTTAACTTTGACATCCTAAAATACTTATTTATAATTATTATTTAAAGATATGTTCAACATGAAAGTTGTAAATTTTGATAAGATCTATAATTTTTATGTTAAATTTTTTTAAAAAAAATACTTACAACTATACGTTTTGAGGCTCTGAAGTTCAGCGGGTTAATGGATTAATTTTAAACCCATTAAGACTTTAAAATCTCAAAACATCTAATTTTAAATATTTTTTGAAAAAATGTTAAACATAAAAATTGTAAATCTCATCAAAAACTACAATTTTGATGTTGAAATTTTTTTTAAAAAATACTTATACAATGGTCAAAATAGCTTTAACGTGAATATCGAGAGAGGATTTTTTTTGAAAGTTTAAACAGTAACTAAGAAATATAGGGGTTGATTTGGATGAGTAGGAAAAATCTAGGGACTGAATTGGTATTTGCCCGTCTTTTAATTTAATAGGTATCTAGATTGCACCTTACTATATACTGATAAAAAAAACTCGATCGAGGCAAAAAAAAGTATTTTTTTTAATATTTAAGACTCAGAAAAATTATGCACTCTATTTATACCGTCATTGACTCAAACTAGAAAAACTGAAAATGTCGCACATCGCGACACCAACCATGCTCATAATATGTGCGCGTGTCCGTGTCTAGCAAATATATTGGGTCGGCACTGAAAATTATTATGATAAATTTAAAATGACTTTTATAGACCGTAGAAATTTAAATCCTTCTAGAAAACTTTAATGTTAGTTTTTGACTTTTCAGAAGAAAAAGAAAGCTATGTTTTTCTAAACTTCAGACTCGAGAGACGTCAAAGGTGGACCCATAAGTGCTTGTTTTTCAAATTACATAAATTTTTTTAGTCATATTAATTTGTATAATTTTTTGTATAATTCTAGTTGTTTCTTGAAAAAATTAAATAATATAATGAGTTGCAAGAGTTGTACTGTTGAATATTGGAGTCTTAAAGACTCTAGTTTGATGTTAATGCAACCGATACGGACACCAGGAATAGAGATACAATACGGTATGAACATAAATATTATAGTCTTTAAAAAAGTAGGATATGAGTACAATTTGGATATGACACAAAAAATATGAATAATAAAAAATATTTGAACATATTAAAATGCATTACATTATATAATAAAAATAATGTATAATAAAATATTTCATATAACATTATAATATATCACATGTAAGATCAATTTAATAATAAATTTTAATTTAATTAAAAATATTAAAAAAAATATTTAAATACATCACTATATTCACCAGTTTCTTGAAACGGGCGGAAAACAACATTGAAATTAACATATATATATATATATATATATATATATATATATATATATTTCTTTTTCTTTTTCTTAATTTCGTTGTGACAAAACTATAATTCTGGCACAAAATTAGTTCCAATGAAACAAACACCCCTTGCAATCACAAACGCATACATTGAGAAGACCTCATAATTAAAGTTTTGCAAACATGTAAAATCTTCTCACTCACAAAACTATTAATTCAACATTCCTTGAAAAAATAAAATAAAAAGAAAAAAAAAATCCTTAAATACTCTCACTTGCAAGTAAATTTAAGGAGGGAACAACTGTTCTGCAACAAGGGCAGTTTGATTTAGCAGAAAGCCATGTCATCAGGCATTCGTAGTGATACTTGTGAAAGCATGGCAGCAGCATTGCTCTCTTCCCCGGCAGAGTCTCCGCCCCGACAACGATATCATCTAAACACACAGCGCATACATCGACCTGCGATGAATCCCTTGAATGTCTCAGGCTAAGAATTCCTTCTGTAGATTTCTCATCCTCTGCTTGTTTTGGTGTTTCTGCTACTATTCCACTTATTCCACCCACAATATGCCTTAACCATCTGCAATGTGCCAAAGATAACAAAATTTTAGTTTGATCTTCTCTACCTAAAATATAAAATTAATAGTATAAATAATACTTGTATTATTTATTTAGTTATCTCTTAGTTAATCTTATGTCATGCTATTGTTGTTATTCTAGAATAGACTGGAAACCCGGTTCCCTTGGGCTATTTTGTGCCTCTCAAATGCAAGCTCTTCACTAAGGACAGGCTTTGAGTCTTTGACGGCTGTCTATCGATACTGAGGATGATATCTGCCCGCTCTGTCTAAATTCATAGAAGACTATCCGACACCAACTCCTTTCATGTCCACATTCAGTTGACATGTGGGATCTCAGCCTCGGTTTCCTTCGACTTTTCTCTTTGCCACCACGACGGCTTTCACACCTTATTGGATTGACTGGATGGATAACTTACAAACCCGACCAGACCCAACCCGTGTCTCTCTTTTGTAGATGTCAACACCTTACACTAATCAACCTCCGTCTATTTCAAGTAATACTTTGTCCACACCAAACAGTGCTGTAGGTGGAACACGGATCTCATAACTAATGGTAAACGTAGTTCTAGACCGGAATCATGGGTGTTGAAGCACTTTGCTAAGATAACAACAGCTGATGCTGGTGTACCTCCAACAAAATATACATGCAATTATTGCAAGAAGCAATTTAGTTGTATTACTAAGAATGATACAAAATCACTCCAGAAGCACTTCCACAATTGTCCAAAAAATACAAATCGTACTATTAAGGGGCAACCCCTGTTAGTGTTGTAGGCCAAAGGTGATAATTGTGATAGTAATGAATTAATTTGTTGAAAAGTTGATCAAGAAGCATGTAAGATAGTCGTGGCACGAATGATTATTGTTGATGAGCTACCTTTTAGAACAGTCAAACGTGGAAGATTTCGGTCCTTAATGAAAGTGGTCCAACCACAATTCAAAGCACCTTCTCGTTCAACTATTACTAGAGCTTGCATTGATATGTTTCTGAGCGAAAAGCTAAAGCTGAAAGAGTTCATAAATAAACATGTAAAATAGAGTTTGCCTTACTATAAATTCTTGGATATCTTTGCAGAATATTAATTATATGTCCTTAACCGTTTATTTTATAGATGATGATTGGACATTGCTTAAAAGAATTTTGAACTTTAGTCCATAACTAGTCACAAAGGAGAAGTTATTGCAAAACTTGTGAATAATTTTTAAAATATTCGAGAAAGTCCGAAACTCATGGTCTTGTAAATTTATTTTTGAAAATATTATAAAGGTAGATTTTTCAATAAAATTTATATGGTCGGACCCGGCCAGACCCTACGAACCGAATCCGACCTGATCAGACCCGAACTAGTCGGATCGGGTCAGGTCCTAGCTCAGGTCGGTTCTGGTGCGTCCTGACCCAACGTGGTTTAGGCAGGTCCGGGTCCGGCTAGATCTGGACCCGACTCGAATTTGAACACCGCTGCAAATTATATCCGATTCATTTCATTTCAACTGCAGCCCTTCTAATACTCTCATTTAAAGTCTTAATTCTGATTTATATTTATGATACCGTGATATACACATTTGATACTACAATTCGAAGAAGGGTGCAAAATCTATGTACAATTTTGATACTTGGTTTCCCTTTATGAACCGACGCATTCCTTGGAATTATATCCTTTGTCGTTGTCTTATCGAACAATTTCATCGATCCACAAAACAAATTGAAAATTAAGTTCTTAGAAAATTTCGGTTGCTTCTGAGAGCTCTTCTATAAGACCACAAATATGCTTTCCGAGCTCAATAATGAGCATTTTCTTAACTAAAAATCTCCACTAATAATTATTTTCTTCTTTGTACTTCCTAAAAAAATTATTTTCTCTTGCTATTTCTTAGTAAAGATAAAAAGGAATATGAAATATAAAGTCTACTGATTATGCTCGGTAAGGGTGTTGAATGTTTTCATTCTAATATATATAAAAAAGAAGAACGAACAGAGTCCACATGAATTGATATGCATACGTTGACAAGCGATGATGAGATGAAGTCGGCGGCGAGGCTGCAGCATCGAAGCGGCGAAACTTCTCCTCTAACCGGCGACGGGCCAACTGAGCCACTTCATCCATCGCGCTAGTACGCTGACCGAACGGCCTCCGCGGCGACGCAGCATCAAAGAGAGATCCACGCTGCTGCGCCGGCGCGGCCTCGCCGTGGTGGTGGACCCTCCTCTTCCGCGCAAACTCCACTCCAGGCAACATCATTTCTGCTCCGTCGCTGCTGTGTTCAATGAAGCAAAATAAGTTATCGGAAAAACAAAAGTATGAGACGTGTGAAAATGGTACTGGTTTCAAGTAAAGTTGCAGTAAGGCCATTGGAGTTGATATTGTTTATTGTAGCATCTGTAGTGCTGAGTTCCCGAAATTACTCCCAAATCCCCAGAGCCTTCGGTAGCACAGCCGAGACAGCGACGGGTTCTCTGCCCCTGCGGGGATGGAGCGACAGAAGTATTGAGAATCCAAGATAAGGTCACGGCGAGACGAGCCGTTTATCATTACGATAGGTGTCAAATTCTTACACGGATGAGACTGATCACACCTGATCAGTGAAAAATTCTACACCAATCATTTTTTCTTTCAACCCAGTTCGCATTTTAGCATTGAATTGCTATAAGCATTTCAGCAGAAGTATTGAGTTTAAGTATTTTAATTGAATTATTGGTATATGGATAGTACAATTTTTTTGAATTTAAAAAAGAAAAGAAAAAGAAGAAAAAAGAAAGAGATTGACATGTTAGGTTGTGGGTTTAGCCATACTGTACAATATTCTACTAATTCCCTAATTTCTTGAGATTTTTGGGACAAGTTTTGAGAGTTTTATTTTTAGTGAATTTTTGTACATAGATTGTAACATTTCTTTTTTCTTTTTGTAAGAAAGAAAAAGAAGATAGTGACATGTTAGGTTGTGACTGTAGTCATACAATGCCCGAATTACACTTGATTCGACTTAATTGAGTCCAAGTCGAGTATATGTTCAAACCAAACAGTTCCCTAATGAGTTAAGTTTGAGCAATCCTATATTGGATAAGCTCCCGAGTATGAATTAGACTTTATTATTTTCTCAAGTTATATTTATATATAACAAAATTCCTGAAAACTCAAAGTTCTTTCGAGAAATTCCTATACATTCTTTTGATAAATGAAAGAACTCTCATGCATTGTTGTCTTTTCAACCTCATTATTGAACTCTTCAAAACACTAATATGCCATTACAAATAAGTTCCAAATGACCTCGAGCTCTTGACGAGCACCTGCATATTGAACAAGATAAAGAAAAAAGTACTTTTATTTTTGTAGTTGATGAAATTGCTTCAACTTCTTTACTCACTTTTAAATCATATCTATAAATTTTAACTTATACCCCTCATCCAACCATGTATAACCCCCAATATGCAATTCCATAAGACAGCACTCCATTGGGGCATTTTATCGAACAGTTGCTGGCCCTCGTAAGGCCATCCGCAACCAGAGCACATCCGCATCAACGAATTACTAACATACGGATAACTAGCGCACCAAATTAATCTTGGATACATGTGTTTGTTTACCCTCAGAGATTGCACTGACCTTCGTGCAAGTCTTGATGAACGTAAGGAAAGTGTGAAAGTTGACGTGGATAGAGGTTTGTCTTTCAACAACTTCATAAAAATTTATAAGCATTTGTCCGGCATAGAGCTCAGGCTGCACTCATGAATCGGACTTCCAATCGACGATGGCTTCAGATCTTAATCTGAATGGCGGGAATAGCTGCTTGTGTTGAACTGGTGGCAGGAAGATTGAGAAGTAGTTGGTATGGTTGTGGTCGAGGAGATGATGAAAGGGCTGCAAGCGTCGGCATCTTTTTCTGTTCTGAATCTTCTGATTGAGTTTTTTTGACTTCACAAACATCTTAGAGACATGAATAACAAATCATCCTAGAAGATAGAGTATACATATATTTTGTCCTCAGGCATGCTAAAATAAACATCCTTAGATTGCACAGAAAACCAATTCCTAGTGAGGAAAGAAGGGGGTAAAGGAATAATAAAAGTGCAATATATTTTATGAGAAATTAAAATTACTTAAAATAAAAAGTAACTACATTGATAATTTTTTACTTTTATTTTTAAGATAATGAGTCGAAATCTTCCGGTGCAGCAAGCCCGATATTATTGCTGACATTATTTTTTAACTACGATCTATTACTCTGCATTAGGCCGGAATCGCGATCAGAAAGTAAAACTTCAACCTGATGTGCATACTAAATCATGCGTGAAGTTCTAGCGTCATGTCCAGTCACCACATTTAGCAACCATAGCTGAAAAAAAGCTGAAATTTTCTATTTCTCATTTCAGGGCAACCCGTGGGATTCAAACCTACTACATGTGCTTTATAAAGCACAGACAACACCGCTAGACCCGTGGGCAAGGAAACAATTTTAGTTAAAATTAAGATTTAGGATGTCATAATTAGCATATTACCTACTAAACAAGGTGCTGAAACTGATGTTGACGAGCATGTGATGCATGCAGGATAAAGCTAAACTTGCGTGGGTCCAAAAAGGGCATCCTCACAAGTTCCTGCAACAATCCAACCTCTTTGCTCTCGCTTCAAGCCAAATTTCACATGCTCATCCATCTAAACCAGAATTAGAAACAATAGATGAGTGTATAATCTCACAAAAGGCAAAAAGAAAAAATAATAATAAAAAAAAAGGAATGTGCATACATTTGAGAAATTATATAGCTTCAAAAAAAAGGAATGTCCTAGGTACTGTCCAAAAATGAACTATGTGATGTTCATTTTTTGGGTTGGTGTGACTTCTGAGAATTCTAGTGACAAAGTCTGGGCGTTCTAAACTCAATCAAGTTCATGTACATTGTTGAATCAAGAAAAACAGACGGTTCACGAAGAATTTCAGACGAAATTCTGTGCGCTATAACATCTTTGCGAATTTTAAAATATAATAAACAACATGACCATGTAACAAATACGCTACTGTGCGTTGCCTTCATTTCAGAGAGGTCAAGGTTTAACTCACTTGCAAATAATAAAAGAAAAACGATGATGCATCATTGGTTCGCTAACTAGGAATTCCCTTGATTTGGATCCTAGCAATTAAAAAATATATATATAGATAACATGTGCTAAGAAACTTGAGAAAATCTTGTCAAATGGATACCATCAGGACGCTTGCTTATACGACCGTCTGGTGACGCGTTCGAATTCCGTCCCCCCGGAAATATTTAATTTTGCGAGGTACATACCAATTGATCCATTTGTGAAAGATTTAAGCACGAGAAAAATACACAATTTTCTGTCCGATTTATATACATTGCTAGCACACATGATCGGGTGCGAAGGCCCGACGGTGGAACCGAGAGAGCACCATCTAAGAATTTACGTGTTATAACAGTAGCACAAAGTGGACCGATTACGAACATGATTGTTTTTTGTAAACCTTAAAAATAAAGCACATGCATTTCTGCAAAAAAATGTTGTTTAGATAATGATGTTAATAGTAGTCACCAGGATATATATATATATATATATAGATATGCTTTCATAAGACAAAGAATCGACACTTTACCTACCAAGAAAGCAACTATTTTCTATCATACGCTAGAATATTTCAAGCCAATCACTTTTCTGGATCCATCCTCGCCATCCATCTTGAACGGAGAATTGCAATCATCCACGGTATGCCATGGGGATTGTGAAACTCAAATCGCAAAACTGCGCTCTACACGGTGCAATGCCTTCCATAATTTAAATTTTTAGGGACAATTCTTAATAACACAAAGAAGAAAGCTATAATCGATCTACTTTCACTATTATCAACAAGGCCAAAATTTAGTAAATACCCCTCTATTATGTATCTTTGGACACTCATGCCCCTATACTTATTTTCGTGACTTTCATACCCCTTTACTATTAGTTTGGGAATGCGATACCCCTCAAAAGAATTTAGGTGTTAATTACGCTGATGTGACACCAATTAAGCATTATTTAATTATTTTTTTAATATAAACATGTGTATTTTTTAATGTCCAACTAATGTTAAAAAATAATAAAAAATATTAATTAGTGCCACGTCAGCAAGATTAGTGACGTGTCCATCTAATTAATCGAATAAGGACATCGCGTTCCTAAATTTGAAGTAGAAGGGTATGAAAGGTCCCAAAATAAGTTGAAGGGTATGAGCGCCTAAAAGTCTATAGTAAAGGGGCATTTACTAAATTTTGGCCTATCAACAACTATAACTCATCTACCCACCAGATCTGAACTGGCAGAGCGTATGCCATGTCATTATTGGAAGGTGTTAAATTATGCTACTAAAGAATACATACCAAATATTGAGTATCTTCCACATGCTTCTCTATCACATTAATCACAAACCAACATGCCGTCAAATCCAAAATATTCCTGGACGGCCGTCTATCTGTTCAAAAAGAGAATAAAAGTAATTATCAGGTAAAACAGAAGGAAAGAATCAAATCCTTGGGATGGGTATCGGTGCAGCTGGCAAATGGCATGATGATTATAACCATCCATATTAAATATATTTTTCTCACATGCACCGTTTTTTCTAGCAGGCCTGCACCCAGAAAACAAACAAAAAACACCTTAATTGCAATGTAAATGAGATGTATTGACAAAGACAAGGAAGGTAGGAATGCAGAATGGACATCATGCAGATATAAAATCGCAGATATCTTCATTTCTATCTCCTGTGCTATCTCCACCATAGCTTCTCTCTTCTCCAGTAGAAATGGTGAAGGCAAGCAAATGGCTTAAAAATTTCTTCACTGGAAAGAAGAAAGAAAAAGAGAAAATCAACGAAAATGAGCAGAACGAGGCTCAGCCATTACCTGTCCAATATGAGAAAGCAACTACTCCGGTTCAAATCCCAACTTGTAAAGAGAAAAAGAGGTGGAGCTTCAGGAGATCTGCTGCAGATCCCAGAGACTTGAATTCTTCAGACGTCATTATTGCAACTGCACCAAGTAATGCGACAAATCTATTGGAGGTTGGACAGAAGAGGCATGCTCTAGCTGTGGCAGCAGCTACAGCTGAAGCTGCAGAAATACAGTTGACATCTGCAAACACTGGTAGGACAACGAGTGCCATTGAAGAAGCTGCTGCTATCAAAATCCAATCAGTGTTTAGATCTTACCTGGTAATTCTCTTTCTTCATCTCTTCTTTCTGCATACTGCAATTCAAAATGAAACATGATTACTTATAAGATGCAGTGTACTTCAATCCATGATTTTCAGGTATTTTCACAAACAACCTATGTTTGCATTCGAGATAACCACAAGCGAGCAAAAAAGTAGATTCAGTTTCCTATTTCAATTTGTATATGTCCAGGCACTTACGACAACAACTAATTCTAGCTGCTGCATGGATAGATTCAGAATTGCACGGACATGCAGTAGAATCTACCAGAGTCCAAATGAGATTTAAGATTTAAAAGATAAACATTAATAAAAACTATGCGTAACATATTCGTGGATTAAAGGCAAAACGAGCAGACCACCAAGAGACTAACAAGAGATCAGTACAAGTCAAACAACTCGAGAATTGGATGTTTTAGCTGATAATAGAACAATATGAAACATACATTGTGATTTGTGCAGGCAAGGAAAGCTCTACGTGCATTAAGAGGTCTGGTAAAACTACAAGCACTAGTGAGGGGTCATTTGGTCAGGAAGCAGGCCACAACCACACTACGCTGCATGCAGGCTTTGTTAATTGCTCAAGCCAGAGCCCGACTCGAGAGGATTCGAATGATCGAGAATGCACAGACCAACTTGCACGGACAAACTTCTCGCGGAAGATCACCACAGAAACACCGAAGCCACCAACACCATGTGAGTAGCAACCAATCTTTATGAAACACCGTCTACCTCTAAATTTTGTCACCATTTTGATCTCTAAAGTGATGTGTAATTAATCCCATATCTAAATCTTTTATCTAATGCGATCTTAAATATGTGGTGTGGAAAACTTTACATCACTATAGAGATCAAGATGGAAATAAGTTCTAGAGGTGCCTCGTATTGCTCAACAATGTTCAAGTTATCACGTATTCTCATAACTTGCAAAGATACCCGAAGGGCAAAATGATTTTTAATAGATAAAGTAGCCATAGCTCGAGTTTATGATTCGCAAAAGCGTATGGTTGAAAAACTTAACATGGATGCAGGCATATGAAAGTAGCACAGAGGATAATGCTAAAGTAGTTGAGATGGATATCGCAGAAGCAAGGAAATCGAAGAGAGAACATAGTTACTCAGCCATAAATGGTGAAAGAACCGACCACAGATTTTCTGAATACTACGGAGTGAACAGAGCACCGTCGGTCGAACATCAGCACTTCTCACCCGCTCCGTCAGGCATAACTGATATGAGTCCACGAACATGCAGTGGGCACTTTGAGAACTTCTCGTTTATGACTGCACAAAGCAGTCCCCAGCATGAAGCTGCACATTCAATGTCATATTATCATCCACTATGTCCAAATTACATGGCCAACACTCAATCTTCCAGAGCAAAAGTTCGGTCACAAAGTGCACCAAAACAGAGGCCAGAGTCATACGAAAGGCAATCAAGCAGAAGAAGGCCATCAACAGAAGGAAAAAACATTCCAAAATGTGTTAAGATGCAGCGCTCAACTTCCAATACCAGCTCTACAGCAAACGGGTTTCACTACCCTTGGCATCTCAAACTCGATAAATCCAATATGTCCATGAAAGACAGTGAATGTGGTTCAACAAGTACAATATTGACCACTGCCAACTTCTTCAGCTATCTAGCAGCAGAGCAAGTAGATAATCAGTACCCTTTGAGTTGCATGCAGTAGGCCTCTTCCAGGGAATAGATCCACGCACCAACCTTTCTTGAGTTTACTACTTCTTTAGACTCATATTACCAGCTTACCAGCAATGTGTTTAGCAGCATATTAGGAGATTCTAGTCACCCAGAATAGTACCCTTTGAGTCGCATGCAGCAGGCCTCTTCCAGGGAATAGAACATAGTTGCATGCAGCAGGTCTCTTCCACGAAATAGATCATATACGCACCAACCTTTCTTGAGTTACTACTTTAGACTCATATTATCAGCAATGTGTTTTGCGGCATATTAGGAGATTCTAGTAACCCAGAATATGTACAAAAAAACATGTTTAAATTTTCTGTTGACAGTATTTATAGACACCTGAAACAGGAAAATACGTTTCATGTTCTACTATTTTTTGATGTCAATTCCTGCCTGCAAAATAATTTCTAAAACTTACATCAATAATAAAATGTCTAAATTGCTCCATACAGAGGAATTAAATAAAATAAATGGCAGTTCCTACGTTAAATCACCAGTGAAAGGGATATTATTTCCCAGATTGTTTACCACCACCCCCACAGTATTGCTTGGTAGTTTCACATGAGAATTCAGCAAAGGTCAGTCCTTCGCAGACACGTTAGGCCATCAAAGGAAGAAAACTCTTGGGCTGCATGTTATGCAAGGGCATTGTCTTGCTTTGGCATGAAGAATTGATGATGTAAGAACAGTGACAAGGCCATAGTCAAAATGCCGGTGTTGCCACAGATTGCGCGATAAAATTTTACAGGTTCTTACTTTATCCATCACACTTTGCTGGTTACAGTTATTATTAACAAATTGGATATGAACTATGTTTCCAGACTCTGTAGAGCAATCAGAAACTAAATACCATAAACTTTATGTGAATGTTTTTATGTACCCTTCTGTTAAGTCTATGAGATTGTCCGCTAGCAAATGATAGTGAAGTAGATGAAACTTTGCACTGCATGACTCCAGAATGTGTTCCTGCCACTCTCTTCCACCGATTGCCTTATCACATACTTGCCCATCTTCCATCATACAATGACCTAGTTTCTAAAGGTGTTCCACGGATTATTAAATTCTCTAGAACTAGCAGAAGCTTCTTGCTTGTCTTTTGGAATTATATTCGTATCAAAAACACTTTCGTCTCCGTGGTTCCACATCCTTCGTTACTTCAGTTGTATTGCAAAGGAACATATGCTCCAATCTGGATTCTTCAAAGGAATATCACTGCCAATCCATGCTCCTTGGATCCCTGCATATATTATTTTGGTCCATAAAATGAAAAATTCAGCTTAAGACATAGAAAGTGTGCCTCTATGATTTTGGTTTGAAGAAAGTATGGTGAGAGCACAAAGCAAAAAAGGTTGTGCTTTGATAGATACCAAATGGCTCAAAAAGAGATGGTGCCTTTAAAGCCATAGTTTGCATCCGAACACCACATAAATGGACTATATGTGTGGAAAAAGAATATATATATATGAAAGTAATAGTTTTATTGATAGACAACTTGCATTACAATAGGGAGGCATGACCTTAATTTATAAAATTACGTAGCTTGCTAATTAAGAAAATTATAAACTTTCCTAATAAAAAAATTTCAAATTGACCTAATAAGAAATTCCGAAGTATGTAAGCTTTCCAACAATATGCATTTTAGCACTTCATCGATTCCCTTGTTATTAGAACAACTAAATCAGTGTGTGTTAAATGTCAATTCGGATTGAATCGGTTTAGCTTCCAATACTCAGAAGTCAGAAACGAAAATTAGCAAATCCATCTAAAAATTACTAGTTATACTGATCGACACTGTCCGCATGATAAATGCAAAAGTTACAAGCGACTGGCCATGAGTCATTTTCTTTTTTGGGAAAAAAAATGAAAAACGAAGGACACTGTTTTGTTTCGATTATGAAGTACAAGTCAAAATAAGAACGAAGTAAATTTTAGATTGGGCCTGACCGTCAAGATTGAAGTTTCCTAAATTACCTTGAGGATTTGGCACAATGGCAGTGCAGGAGGAGGAGAGGGGGCGAGCAAAGGGGAGAACCTCTTGGCGGAGCTCCACCGCACGTTGGACGCATGGACGCAGAGCAGCCACTCCCGCCAGATCCAAGCGCTTTCATCAACGGGCCCAACAGAGAATTCACATTCCGATGGCAGAGTCGTGCTTGAGAACTTTCATATCAGAGTCGCCTCAAATTTTTAAACTAGGCCGCTAAATTTTTTATTTTATTTATTATTTTTAATATTAATAATTTTTAAAAAATATTAAATATAAAAATTATATTTGATGAGATATATAAATTTTATATATTTTAATTTTAAAAAATATCTTTATATAAAACTACATCATTTTGAGAGTATTTTTTTTAAAAAATATTAAATATTAAAATTTATAATTTTTAAAAAAAAATTTTAAAAATTATTTGTAACGTAGTTAAAATAGTTTCGATAAGCATATCAAAGAAGATTTTTTTTTTTTTGTTTAAATAGTAAATAAAAAATTTAAAAATTAATTTATACAAATAATAAAAATTTGGAGCTAATATGGAATTTGTCAATTTAGTATCTTATTATAGTTGAACTTATTGTAGTCGTAGGCTATCTTATTATAGGCTATTTCGATTATAAAGAAATATTACAAATATAGGCATGATACTAGCTTAGTCGAGTACTATTCTGCTCACTGTGCATATTCGAATTCATTTTATTTTACTATCATACTTATGAGCAGAAAAATACTATCTTTAATTTTTTCTTAAATCAACCATATGCCATGCATGCTTGTCTGACCTCCAATCATTCGGATTTCGGACCATCCGGCCAATCAATCTAGCCTTTTATAATTATCATTCTTATTGCAACTACTATAAAACTTTCAAGATATAATCTCACTAATGGCTTCAAAGCAATATATAAAGAGGGGAAAAAAAATGCTGATCAATCCCCCTCTCAAGATTCATTAAGAATCAGCACCCTGCATCCAATTCGAACAAAAATGTCTTTATATTAGTTAATATTTTAGAACTAAAAAATATATATTTAAAAAGTATTTTTCGAGAAAAAAATTTTTAACTTGAAAAGTGTAGATTTTGCACTTAAAATTTTATTTTTTTGGGAAAAAAATACATTCATTAACACTCCGGCGCTCAAAAAATATCTATTTAGGAAGTATTTTTAAAAAAACTTTATAAAATAAAAATTGTAAATCTATTCAAGATCTATAATTTTTATTTTGAATTTTTTTTTTAAAAAAATACTTATAAATAGATGTTAACAGTTTGGAACTCAAAAATATTTTTTTAGAAGTATTTTTGAAAAAAAAAAATTTTAATATGAAAATTATAAATATAACTTTCATATTTATTTTTTTATAAAAAAATTAGATAGATATTTTGGAAGTTAAAGTAATGAAATATGTATAGGAGTTATTTTTGTCCAAATTAATAGGAGAGCACTATATAAGAAGAAAATTGGACAGGGCTAATAAGTAAGAATGAAAGTTGATAAATAAGATTGAAAAAGAGTGGCTGATAAGTAATTTTTTTCTCTATAAATCCTATCATATCTATACGTCGTTGAGGTTATTTTCACTATTGTTTGTTTTTTTCATCCATTTACTGGATATAAATCTTTGTAGAGAGTACTCGTCTTTACGGATAATTACAATTATCTAGTTAATTATTTTAAAGTATATTGTAAGGATAAATATGGCTGAATAACGACAGTATGTGGCTCATTCTTTATCGATCTTTCTCAAGCATTCTTTTTTTTTCTTCTAACAGTTATATAACTAGTTAACACGTCTGAAATATTCCATCTCATCATCATGTAGTCTGCCACGTCATCATTTAAAAATATAACTTCTTTTGTTTTAAATTTTAATACAATAACAAAGTAGAGAGTAAAATTACGTGTACTGCAAGAGAGGAAGCAGGTTCTAGACGCCGCGTGTGTCATCTCCAACATCGGCGATTCCCTCCCTCTCTTCATTTCCCGCTTTCCCGCCATTACTAGACCTCCAAGAATAGCATCAAGCGACTAGACAGCGAGAGATTTTTGGGAGATTTCCGGGAGAGATGGTGTCAGGGAAGGAGGACTGTTGCTCGACGCAGATAATCGACGCGAATGGGAACTTCGATGGGCAAGGGCTCGAGAGGTTCATGAAGACTGTGAAGCTCGCAGATAAGGGTCTCTCCTACGCTGTCGTCTCCATCATGGGACCTCAAAGCAGCGGTAAAGTATAATCTTTTAACATGTTATTATATACGTCCTAGGAGTGACCCTTGGAGGGGAACGAAGACTTACCTTTTTATATTTGTAGTTGTTTCTACGTGTTTGTTATCAATAATGTAAAATTTCTGAAGGGGGCAGTATGTATGGGTCACTCCATTAGTCTCTCCTAGGGTCATCCTTTAGTCCTTTGGTATAGGGATGGGTGTTAGGAGGTGGAAGAGTGACCATTTGGAGTGGTGAAAAAAAAGTAACTCTTACACTTGTTGCGATTTGTTTGTTATCCATAAAGTAAAGTTTTCAATGAAACAATATATATGGATTGCTCCTAGGATCACTCCTTTGTTAGGGGATGGGTGTTAGAGGTACAAAAACTCGAGTCTCATACTTGTTGCTATGTGCTTGTTATTCATGAAGTAAATTTTTTGATGTCGCGGTATGTATGGTCGGTCCTCGCGTCCTCCTTTGGTATAGAAATCGGTGTTAAGGATATGGAAGAGGAGTGACCCTTTGGAGAGGTGCAAACACTAAAGCTATATTCGATTTTTAATCACTCGTCTCCTTGCTGCCATGTTGTTGTTGATTGTTGTTCGTAAAGTGTTTCCAAGAAGCACCTTTTTATTCTTGTTGTCAGAGAACTCTAAAGCTCGCATGGCATGTTCTTGCTAGTAGAAGTGTTTGGGGATAATTTTGTTGTTGTTTTTGAGACAAATTGATGCAAAAACAAAATTTGCAATAGTTTTTGAGTCGTAGTTGAGTAAGATTTCTTAATATAATACATAGTTTTTTGGGTGTATTTGGTTGCAATTGGTAGCTAGTTCTACCGTGTTTAGTTGTGATTGCATGCTACTTCAAGCAGCATCATAATGATGGAACAAACACTATCTCTGTGCTCGATTTTGAATTACGCTTCGGTCGCCTTGTTGCTGTTGTTGTTCATAAAGTGATTTTCAAGAAGCACCTTAGTTATTCTCGTTTTATAGAGAATTGTAACCTCGAATTGCCTCTTTTTGCGATTAGAAGTGGTCAGGGACAATTTATTTGAATGTGCAAAACAAAATTTGGAATAGGTGTGTGAGATTAGAGGAGTAAAATTTGTTACTCTAATACCTAGTTATTTGGAGTTAGTTACACCATGTAGCTAGATCGATGTTGTTTAGATGGTGAGTGCATGCTATTTCAAGTAGCATGATACTACTCCAAGCTACCTATTTAGAAACTAAACCTAAGTGACATGTTTTTTAACAAACTTTCCAATGTTTGTCGGTACTCAACGTTTTCCTGCAATAGCTATTCTGAAGTGGTTTTGTGAAGCACTTGCCTATATATGTTCAGGGGTCCTTCAACTGGCTAGGTTTGTGAGGTGGTGAGAAGTTGTTTACCAAACGCCATAAACAAAAAGGGATTGGCGCCTGAGATGTTTACAGCTTTGCATTATTTTTATGAGCTACGTAGATGGAATTTTATACCACTGGGATGATTAAATATAATTTTAGGTTTTGTGGAGATACTTACTAGTAGCACTTTTCTATTGAACAGGAAAAAGCACACTACTTAACCATCTTTTCCATACAACCTTTAGGGAGATGGATGCGTTCAGTGGAAGGTAGCATCACCGACTCCACTTTTACGAAGACTTTGTTCTTCTTTGTTCAAACTTGATTGTTTTGCGATACTTTATCTTTCATTCTAACATGACATGATATTAATGTTTCCTCCTAGAATTCAAACTACCAAAGGCGTATGGGTAGCAAAGGCCGTAGGAATTGAGCCATTCACAGTTGTCATGGATTTAGAGGGTACAGATGGCAGAGAAAGAGGAGAGGTCAGTCCCCTACAGTTCTACTGCTTTAAGGAAAATTTATGGAATTTTTTTGTAGGATCATAGGATGGACATTTTCTCCTTTTGCACGGTGTTATGAGTATGAGATATTCATAGTTTCAAGATTTCTATGAATTACTACTTAAGACTCTTGTGAGCCACTGGGCACAATGTCTCATTTCTCGGAACAATTTTATTGTGAATATGCAAGGAAAACAGTTCCCTAATGATAATGAAAGCTTTCCTAGGCACTTGAGTTTTTAACACCTACATCTAGCCAATATTCACTGGGATGCGTTTGTGTAGAGGCCTTTTTAATTTTGTTCTAATGGACATAAACATATTTAAAACTAATCATATTCATATCCCAGATCTCCTAAATTATTTTTTGATATATTGGGGAAAATCTCAGTAGCGGGGCCCACTTCATTAGTCCGTCACCTATTATAATCGGATTTTCGCTTTCCTTGCTCCATCGTCAGACCCTGCCACGCTCCCACATTTGCGTGGTTGCTTAATAATTTCGAACGTGGAACATCTCGCCTCATAAGCTAGTGTTTGTACCACCGGAATCAAGGTTTACCATGCCGGGCGGCACGCGCGGTGCCGCCGAGCTCGGCATCGTGAGCCTGCCGACACCATCCCCCCATCCCCCCCTCCCTCTCTCTCTCTCTCTAATTATCGTCTTCCTCCTTGCGTTCGCGAGGAGGAAGACGGTGTCGCCCGCGTGTAGGCGACATGTTATTTTAATTTTCTTTTTAAATATGCGCAGCTGCTGGTCGCGCGCCTGCGTGTGACCTTTTTTTTTTTAATTTCTTTTAAAAAATATAATAATTTTAAAAAAAAAAAAAAAATGTATAAAAAATTTTGTTATCGGCAAGTTCAGCACGTCTCGAATTTGAAATTTACCGAAATCCGGTACGAAATAAATTCGTACTATTTGCTTTGGATATGTAATTGAGTCTTTATATTTTATTTTAGTATTTTTATTTCATTAATATTTTTAATTATTAATTAGATAATTTTAATATTTTAAATATAATAAATTGTACGGATCGGCATGGCTGGCATGTGCCGAGTTTCGGATCTACCGATACTTGACTCAGCACGGAACGGAAAACTTTGACTGGAATCACTAGTTGGGGTATGGATTCCTAATAGTTTTTATGGTATGCTCCACAGAAAGTCTAAGCTAATAGATATTTCCTCTGTATTTCAAGCTCCTGTCCTTAAAAGGTTTTGGATAAATATTTATACATTTGTTGTGTGAATGTTAAAGGAACTACTGGTGTGGATGTAATAAAGTTGTGATCAGTAAACTGCCAATTAAAAAATTGAGTTCAGTATTCTAGAGGGAGCTGGTGGCGGGTATGCAATGACCTTGTTTTGATAATGTATGATAATTATGAGTGCACCATGACACTACAGATCTAACTTTGATAGTTTCTTACTATAAGAAAGATCGTTAATCTGACTTCGCAAAGGTATTGAATGCATTTTTATGTGCTAGTACAACCATTCAATAGTGCACCTTTTTTTCACTTGCAAGGTCTAAGTCTCAAAGTATAGCTGTCAAATTTATTTTTAAGTGGGCTCTCTCTCTCTTTCTCTGTGTGTGTGTGTGTGTGTGTGTACACACACACACACACCACACACACACAGAGAGAGAGAGAGAGAGAGAGAGAGAGAGAGAGAGAGAGATTGCCAATTCTGATTTTTTAATACAAAATCTAAACCTTTGGATATGATTTACAACAAATAACTTTTTGTAAACTAGTTCTTAATGTTTTCAAATATGTTTTGTTCATCAATCGGTAGAATGAAAAGAATCTAATAATAAATGGCATGTTGTATAATTGTCAGAAAATACATGTTAGAGCAAGAAAAATGAAGATGTAAAGCATTCGATGTGATCTAAATAGATTTCTTATGAATAGATTAAATTTCAAGTACTAGTATTTGTATCATATAATCCTAAAAATTTAACATGCTTTACTGACTATTTTGTACATGTCATATCTTACAACTTACATTTGAGAATACCTCAAATTTTGTTTAGGATATGCCTTTATGCCATGTATCAAGTTCGCAGGTGAATTTTACATCTAAAACTATGAGCATACAAGACTAACTAATTGGATTTGTTTGAAAAGAAACCCTAGATCGGGTGGTCCTTGACAGATGATGAAAGAAAATTGAGAAATCTAAAAAGAAAGATGAGTAATTATGAGGAGAAAAATAAGAGATCCACTAAACAAATAGAAGAGTACAATTAACCAAAACTCTAAAGGACCACTAATGGAGCAACAGAAAGTACTATGTTTCTAATACATCAAAAACCTATAGAACTCACAAAAGGAAAAAGAAATGAGGAAGCACTTAATTTTGGCACACAAAACTCTAGGGTTACTAGATATATTTATAGCTGAGATCCTGTCATAATTCAGAATCCAAACATAGGTAGAGATTTTCCGAATAATGCCTTCAAAATATTCTTCAAATTACCTATAGATATTCTCCAAAAATAGTCCTAGTAGGACTCAATTTACTAAATCATTTTAAGGCATGTTTTAACAATCTCTACCTTGCCTAAGAAATTCGAAGAACCTACAAAAAACTCCTGCTAACACAAACTAGCGTATCTGTACAAAAAAATCCTACTAACACAAACTAGCTGATCTCTACAAAAAAAACTTGTCCGTCCCTACTATGGATCAAGCATCAAAAGTATCAAATCATTATGAAATCATGCTATCTACAACGTCCATTAACATAACATCCTCTTATATAATTTGGCCTTTGCTTGGCATGGATATGAAGGTTGTTATTTAGCTATTTGCAGCCAACTAGTTTTACCTTTTTTCAGGATGATACTGCATTTGAGAAGCAAAGTGCCCTTTTTGCTTTGGCAATTTCAGATATTGTTTTGGTAAACATGTGAGTTAATGCACTTTGATGCTGTCTCTTGTCTTTTTTGTAGCCATTTAATTTAATTTTATTTGCTGTTGTTCCAACAAAGGTATTGACTTATTGATGTTACAATATTGCAGATGGTGCCATGATATTGGCAGAGAGCATGCAGCCAATAGGCCGCTACTGAAGACAGTTTTTCAGGCAACTATCCATTCTCCCTTTATGGTTCAGGCAACTATCTCATTGTGTTGACTTATTACAGCAATCTTATGTTGTCTTTTTCTGTGTGAGCTATAGGTCATGTTGCGGCTATTCTCTCCTCGAAAGACAACTTTGTTGCTTGTCATCCGTGACAAAACGAAGGCATGTTTTTTGGAATAATTATGTGCTGCTTCCGTCATTTCTGTTTGTTTTTATACTTTTCCCTGTTGATTATTTGTTGCTTCCACTGCAGACTCCGCTAGAATATCTGGAAAAAATTCTTAGGGAGGATATTCAAAAGGTTTGATCTCTTTATCCATTTTCTAGTATCGTCGTTGAATTCGTTGGTTATCTATTTAGAAAACACCATCCCAATATATTTAAAGTGAACCGCAAGTTAAGAAATCAATAGGTGCAATGGTTATATTCAAAATTGTTGAAGTGGTTCCCTTTTTTTCCAGGTTATCCAGTTAAATTTGATGTTTATTATAGCTACTAGGTTTCAAGTGCAGAGAGTTTGGTCCTACTCCTTGTCCAACTAAACATGTTTCCCCTCCTTTTTTTGGTTTTTCTTGTATCACTGTACAGTTCTTGTGCTGACACTGCAGCACATGATGATGTTAAAGTCTCTGAATATTTGTAATTTTGTTGGGCATAACCTTTGGTACATCTTACAGATATGGGATGCCGTGCCGAAGCCTGAGGGACACAAAGATACTCCACTGAGGGAATTTTTCAATGTGAGTTCGTTAAAGTGAACCAATAAGAAGATTGTTGAGAAACCTTGATCTTATAGTTGCATTTCCAATATTCAGGTTGAAGTTGTAGCTTTGTCAAGTTATGAACAAAAGGAAGAAGAATTCAAAAAAGAGGTATTAGCTGAATCATAGATTCATTTAAATGCTTCCATTTTGTATTGTACCATTGCAAGTTTAATACTGATCTCGTGCTGATTGTGATATTTTTACAGGTTGCTGAGCTAAGGAAGCGGTTTTTTCATTCAATTGCTCCTGGTGGCCTTGCAGGTGATAGACGTGGTGTTATTCCTGCTTCAGGATTTTCATATAGTGCACAGCAGATTTGGAAAGTTATAAGGGAAAATAAGGATTTGGATCTTCCCGCTCATAAGGTATGTCATTTCAAGTATTATTTGCCCAATTACAATCCGTTTCCATAGTTAGTATCGTCCTTTCCTTGTTTTGGTAGGTTATGGTTGCTACTTATCGTTGTGAAGAGATAGCAAATGAGAAGCTCGAACATTTGGCTTCTGATAAGGTAAAAAGAGGAACAAGATACCATACATCTGACTTTTTCTGCTCTCAAGTTGTAGTATTAGTGGTTATACATTTAAAGGATTTTAAATTGTATGTAGGATTGGTTGGAATTGGAGAAGGCAGTTAAAGGTGGTCCTATTCCATCCTTTGGGAAAAAGCTAAGCTCAATCTTAGATGCATATCTCTCACAGTAAGCTTCTTTAGACGTTTTTTTTCCTGATATCTTACCTCTGATCGTTACGCTAAACCTTAAACCCTGAACCTGTAGTAATCCGGTGGAAAATATTAGTAGTGGTGGGGTGGCCTGTTATGCTTATGGAACACATGCAAATGCATATGAATGATAAAAAAAAACAAGTATTAGAATATATATAACAACCACATCTCTCCTATCAGCTTAAGCTTTTAGGAGAGGTAGTTAACTCTAAATTAATATAAAAATGTTATGCACCGCTTAACTTTTTATCTCTAAATTCATGTCTAAATGAATTCAGATAGTGGGATGATTTGTTAGATGGTATAATTGATTTGACGCTGGTGGGTTGATAGATGATTGATGAGTTAAGAGATAAAATGTAGAGGTGCATAACGTTGTTCAATAAATACACTTCCTTAGTATAAATGGATGCATGGATCTTATATGACATTATATTTGTGTTTGTATTTATGTCTTCTTTGTGTGTATGCATGTTTGTGTCTCATGTGGCACAATCTTTTTTCTTTCTTCCTTTCCTCTTTTTTCTGTTCTTATTTAAAGCCACTTTTCTTACTGTCTTTTCTTTGTTATTTTTGGTAGATATGATGCGGAAACACTCTATTTTGATGAAGGTGTGCGGAGTGCAAAAAGACAATTTTTGAAATCCAGAGCACTGCAGGTAAGGCACCTTCTATTAGTATGCTTTGTTACTGAAAAATGTTACTGTCTTCAACTATCTTCAACATGTTGTAACTTAGTAGTCTTTGTCTCCTCATAGGCTTCATTTATCTGCACCTTTAATGCCTACACATGGGGCACTTATGAGTCCCTGACTCCCTTATTAGCAGTTATAGTTTGAAGTTCCGATTATTCAGTTGTACATATAGTTGAACAGTTGTACATATTGTTCTATGATTGTTATCTTCAACTGAGGTTTGACTTCGTTATCTTCTTGCAGTATGTTTCCCCTGCTTTTGAGGCAATGGTAAGCCACATAAAGATTAATGCTCTTGAGAAGTTCAAAAATGATCTTGATAAATCGTTGGATAGTGGTAAAGGGTTTGCAATGTCAGTTCGTGACTGCACTTCCTCGTCACTGCGTGTTTTTGACAATGCATGTGCAGGTATCATATTCATTTTTTAAGCATAACGTGTGTGACATGTATCATAGTCTGCCTAAAAATGTATATATATATATATATATATATATATATATATATATATATATATATATATATAGAGAGAGAGGAGAGAGAGAGAGAGAGAGAGAGAGAGAGAGAGAGAGAGAGAGAGAGGTTATTCTCTGCTCGACCTGAGAATAGCCTATTCTCAGCTAACATCTCAGCCGTTGATCTATTTGATCCAACGGCTGAGATTTAATTTTAACACTTAACGGCGTGAATCGTTATTCCGTTAAGTATTAAAATTAGATCGCAGCCGTTGATCAAACAGATCAACGGCTGAGATGTTAGCTGAGAATAGGCTATTCTCAGCCGTTGGATCAAACAGATCAACGGCTGAGATGTTAGCTGAGAATAGGCTATTCTCAGGTCGAGCTGAGAATAGCCTCTCTCTCTCTTCTCTCTCTCTCTCTCTCTCTCTCTCTCTCTATATATATATATATATATATATATATATATATACTCGTTCTCCTATACTACTTCTGCCATAGTTCATATCTATGTCCTTGTGAATTATGCCTTTTTTCCCCTATTTTCCCCCTTCATTTGCAGTTGGCATAGGATGCCCTGAATTTCCGTTCTTATTGTTTGTCTGTTGCTCTAGATATCAGAATCAACCATGCTAATTGGGATACCTCCAAAGCTCGGGAGGAACTTCGTCATGACATTGAGGCTCATGCATCAGCCATTCGTAGTGCCAAACTATCTAAACTTCAAACTGATTACGAGGTTTAACTTCATCTCTTGGCACATTGGATTTTTCTCAGTGAGCACTGTTATTTAGCATGCTATTTAAACCAAGCCTGGATCTTGCTAACATGACTAGTTGTTCAAGTTGCGTTATTCCAAGGCTCTCAGTGTCGAGCGAGCTGAGTTTCGGAATCCAGACCCGGCATGTGCCGACCGTTGTGATGGTGTTGTTCCCACTGTGCTGATATACATTTATTCATTGTTTTTAAAAGTAAAAGTGCAATTAAAAATTAGTTTAAAATTCAAATATAAAGGTTTTTGGCGTGGCCTATGCTGGTTTGTGCCGTGCTAATAACTGTTGGAACATGCACGTGACATGATTATTCGTATAAACAATTACATCATCACAAAGCGATGGTAGTCATACATGCTACTAGAAGTGAATTGGCCTTGGCACTCGACCATGTTGCGTCCAAGATGTCTAGGACGGATGGTAGGACTTTTACCTCGTGAATTGGAGATTTCAGGTTCAAATCTTGCAAGTAACTCTGCAAGGGGTGGGAAAATTTATCATCTTTGTACCCCGTGGAGGGTGATACGGGCCTTTAGGACTTCTTGTTGGGTGGAACATGCGTTGGTGTCACCCGTGAGTTTATCTGTTATGATGATCGCGCAAAATGGGCCGGTTACTGGCAGAGTAATTATATGATAATCCAACAAAAAAAAAATCTACCATGCTGTTACAACATGGCTGTAGGAGCCATGCTTTATATCATTTACCATTTCATTGCTTTATATAATTACTACTTAATGAATTTTTGAACAATTATAGTTTTTACTATGAAAATTTTCTGAAGATCAATTTCTATCCAGAAAAAGATCAAAGCAGCACTTGTTGAACCTCTGGAAGAACTTCTAGATGCTGCTGCGCCACATACATGGGAATCAATAAGAAAGCTTTTCAAACGTGAAACAGAGAAAGCTTTAACAGATTTCTCGTGTTCCCTATCTACATTTGAATTGGACAAGGAGACATCTGATATGATGAAGCGAAACTTGAAGGACTACGCGCGTAGGGTTGTGGAGTCAAAAGCTAGAGAAGAGGCAGGGAAGGTTTTGATACGCATGAAAGATAGGTTGGTATTATCTGATATATCATGGATAATATTGTTTTTACTAGTTTTATATACCTAATTATCTATTCATTTCTTTTCAGGTTTTCACGAGTGTTTAGCCATGATGAGGAGTCAATGCCAAGAGTTTGGACTGGGAAGGAAGATATTCGTTATATAACAAAGAATGCTAGTGCTGAGGTCTAAAATTTTGTGGTGTTCATATTTATTTGTTATATTAAAATTTTCTTCTGTTTATAGTGTCATATTAAGCAGTTTCTATGAATTTGTCAATAATAGGCTCTAGAACTATTATCTGCGCTGGCAGCTATACGTCTGGATGATAAGCCAGACAGAATTCAGGACATTCTTAAGTCGACACTTCTAGATGCTCCTGCTGCTCAAACCAAGAGACTTGAAGCCGCATCAGATCCACTTGCTTCAAGCACTTGGCCAGAGGTATTTTTATCACTTCCAGGATATCTTTTCTTGAAAAAAAATGACTTACATGCTTTCAAATTTTCTAAATATTATTCTATGTGGAAGATGAATCAGACACTGATGCTTATTTGAACAGATTCCTCCAGAGAAGACACTAATTACACCTGTACGATGTAAGTCACTTTGGAAACAATTCAAAACAGAAACTGAGTATACTGTTGCTCAGGCAGTTGCTGCTCAGGTAGAGTAACCCATATCTTTTGTTTTTACATATGCAATATATTTCGACATACCTGTATGGGTTGATACATAATGTTCATGACGCTAAAATAACTTATTTGAACTTTCCAGGATAATTTCAGCATTCATCTTATAAGAACTTTTTTATTTGTCAGTAATTTACTGTCTTCATTATTGTTACATTTCCTTAAGCTAGATCATCCTGTTCAACTACTAATACATGTTACGTAATGTCATCCCATTAGTATATAATGGATATTCATAGAAGTTTTCATGAAATATGTATGTTGTTCTTCTCAGGAAGCTCAGAGACTTGGCAAGAGTCCTATACCTCCTCTGTGGGCAATACTGATGATTGCTGTTCTTGGTTTTAATGAATTTATGGCGCTTTTGAGGTATTTTCTTTTTCTACACTTCCCTGTCCTTCCATTGTCGGTTTCCCCATTTTTTTGCTGACATTGCTGTGATTTTCTTGATTTGAAGGAACCCATTGTACCTTCTGTTGCTGTTTGTTGCTTTCATATTTTTCAAAGCCTTATGGCATCAGCTTAATATGGCGGAAACATTCCAACATGGCA
The DNA here is from genome assembly GCA_002076135.1 of Xerophyta viscosa. Lineage (NCBI taxonomy): Eukaryota > Viridiplantae > Streptophyta > Magnoliopsida > Pandanales > Velloziaceae > Xerophyta > Xerophyta viscosa. The sequence continues at coordinate 1,820,033 of MJHO01000011.1, forward strand.
CGGTAAGCATTATGGTTTTCATTATTTCGATATATCTACTGTTTTGAATATGTTCCTTTAGACTGGAACCTTCAGACTGGATTTGGTTTTATTTTATTTTGTTTTGTTGATTTTATTTCGATATATCTCCAAAAAGCATATGTTTATTTTGAAAACGTTTAATACTGGAAACTCGAGTGGATGTGCATATTAGTTTCTCACTAAGAAGGCTTGCCTGGACATATAAGAGTGCATTCTCATATGTTGTTTGTGCTCAGGATGATGTATTATTTTTTAATAGACGAGATAATGCGAAGGAAAGTTCCCACAAGTGCTCTCATTACTCAAAAAGCTGGTTAGGATTTTGAATATAGTTATAATACTTTGTGAATGGCAGATTTGTATGGATATATATAGGCCTGGTAAATTAGATGGTCATCATTTACCAGGGTATGATGAATGCATGGAAGATTTTTAAAATCCGAGCATTAGGATTTTATGCAACGCTTTTGTATGGCAAATTTATGTAAGATGTGTAAATAAAACAATCTGCTACGCCAATGTATGTTTTTTCTTTTATCTTTTTTTTTTTTTTTTGGACCTGCTATGCCAATGTATTATTACCCAATCCATCTTTATTTATAAAATCTCTGGTGGTTCAATTCCTGTATATCATGATGACATGTTTTCTGAACACATTGGCTAGTCTTATGCAGCTCTCGGGAGTATTAACGCTCTCCGGAAGATTTCTTCCGGCGGTCACAAACCTTTTAGGGAAACTCACAGAACAAGCTCAAGGATATAGCGAAAATGTGATGGATCATCTGCCCGATCATTTGACGTCACAAAGTTACAGGGGCCAATCACACAAGCATGATCGTATGTCATCATTTTCGTCCACTGATTCATCACCTCGAAGTGGTGTAGATTATTTCGACCAACCTGGAAACAGTAACACTGAGGAAAGCACATCGTCGTAGGTATTTGTTGTTGCATATTCACTGAAGCCGCCAGAATGTTTCGTGGTGTTAATGTATTTATATATTTTATATATTTTAGCAAGAGTTTTCCTACTCTTGTATTTGTATATGTGAAAAGGAAAATATGCTACTTGATCATAGGAAACTTAGTGTGCTTGTAGATTTATGTAAATGGATAGTGGTTGATTAATGCATGGACATTGTTCTGGATATATGAGAAATATTCATGTTGGGCGAATGTATGTCATGAAAGCATGCATGATTAGAACACAGGCGGTGGATGTAGATCATCATCAGATTCAAGCGTCAAGTGCTCTTTTTTTTTTTTTTTTCTAAAGCAACTTTATTTAAACTTATCCAAAGATATTATTCAAATCATTGTATAATAACCACGTTATGTATAACTTCTATATACCATAATCATATATTGACCTTTCCAAAGTATCTTTAAAACAGCATTTTCAAATTATCATGACAAAATTATATTATTGTTTGTCTCATTATCATTATATTATAGATATAATGGTACCGATCTAATTCCACTTATGTTTATAGCATAAAAAAATTATTTTATCCTTTACCGAGTATAAAAAGAAATGAATCTCCTTGCTATTTGAGAGAGATGCTTAAGGAATTCCCTATTGAGGTTCTGTTAGATACTTTGGACTACAATTAAGTCGTTAAGATTGGATTTATTTCTTTGGAAAATTGTTAAAACATTTTTGTTGATGTCCTAAACTATTTCTAAATGCTGAGGGGTTCAAAGTTTTCTGAAAATCCGGCTAAGAAATTGAGAACATTTTAGATACCTGAACCTAATCTTACAGGATTAGATTGCAGGCGATTTGGGTTCAAAGGGTAATTCGTAAACCGGACTGAATGACTGAAAATATAGTGCTATTTTAAATATATTAAAATAAATAATAATTAATACAAAAATAAATAATAACTATATTTAATTTATGTAAGTAATTATGTAAATATTTTTTTATAAAAATAGTTATGATAGAAATAAAAAAAATAAAAACCAGTTTTCAGTTCGTCATCCCTTGTAGCCGGTCCGAAGGGTAGCGTAGAATGCTGTGGATAGATACAGTCCGAACTATGAAACGCACCAACTATGAAACGCACCGTATAAGATAGATTCAACCCGGTCTGATTACTCGATCCGGACAGATGTGAACTGTTGGGACCGGTGTGGGGCAGTCATGCCGATAAGTAATTATATAGACAAGTAAAAGTTGAATCTTTAAACAATTTAATTTTCACCACATGTATAAAAGTTGGTCGATTCTCGTTTTGCTCGCCTCAGTGACCTCACCACCCAGCTTCTGCTACACCTGTCTGAGAGTAATATTGTCTTTCTAATTCTCCCATATAATTTATTTATAGGTTCATAAAATTCATTTATGTTCTTTCTGATTGTGGAAATGTGAGAGTTTTCTTCTTTTTTGTTTGAGATCTCAGTTCCTGCTTTTTAGGCAGTATTTTATTGTTAAGAGTTATCGGACGCTGAAAAAAATTGAATCTTGGATCTTAAAGCTTGCTGATTTTGCCGATTAGGAGTTTTAACTGCTGAATTTCTGTACTTGGTTCTTCTGAATCTATTTATAGGGGAATGCATTTAGCATGAGTTACATAGTGAATACTTGGTTACTTAGTGAATTTCTGGATCTAAGTTTTGCCTTTCCTAATAAAAGCATATTTTTGTTTAAATCCGATTTGGTGAATACTACAAAGTATTTATGCCTTGAATAGTGTAGAACTATTCTGTAAGTTTATCACTTGGGTGTTTCATGCAGCTGTGTCCTTGAGCTTTTTCGGTGCTAAGAGCTATCCTTTGGCGATTACTGGTAGAAGCACCTGATGGCAAGAATCAAACCGAAGGCTTTGTTGATTCAAAGTAAAAGACAGAAAGGCCCAACTCGGATCGGTCTTGCTACCATTGTGACTTGCAATCTTATCATCATCTTAATTGTTTTATCTCTATATTCTACCTATAAGCACTGGCATAGAAGGTATATACATACATATATTTGATATACATACTTCTCTTTTAATGTAAGTCGAGCTGCCTTACTCTACTTCTCTGTTTAAGAGCATGACAATATGATTGCAGGGCGACACCTCAACTAGATGCTGATGATGCTTTTGTGGTATTTTTCGTAATCTCGACTTACATAATTTTAAGAATTTATTGCTGAATTTAATTTGTCTGAATTTGATTTTAAGTGTGCTTTCCATGTCATTTACGTCACTGCATTTCAGACGGACGTGAATATGCTTATCTCTTGTTTCTTTATTTTCTTTCCCTCAGGGTACAAGGAGATTTGGACGAGATCAGAAAGCTGACCTTCCTGGTTATGCTGTAAGGTCTTCTGTATCTAGTATAAATTAGATTATTATGGGTTTTAGGTAGATTTATAAAATGACAACCTTGATGAACCTGTTTCTTGAACTACCAAAAAGAGTTTCATGATTATATTTATCTATTTTATCTAAAAATTACAGGAACCTTGATGTGTGGTATTTCTGAAGCTAGTACACTGAGCCTTTTCTAACTAAGATATTTTGTTTGAGGTGTCGTATATTAGTGTTAGCAACATTGTTTTCATTGTATAGACTATCATCTGGTTTTTGATTAATCTATTCTATGCCGGTCTTCTGCACATTTATGTGCTAAAATTTAATTTCGTCCATGTGCTCTAAATCTGGTCAGCTTCTCACTAGGTATTGAGCACATCAAAAGGTTCAATAACTGTGGAGCTCTACAAAAATGCTTCTCCTGAAGCTGTGGAGAAGTTCATAAAGTTATGGTGAGCTTCTTAAAATCATTATCCTTTTTGAGTTATTAGTGATCTGTTCCTTTATGTTCTCTTTTAAAAATCGTGCCAAGCACAATAATGTTTAAATTTTCCTTCTAATCAATATGTATGTCATCGGATCAGGTCAGAGGTGCCATTGCCTTTTTAAGTACATCCTACCCAAAAAAAAGTCGTCATCTATATTCTAACGAGCTATTTTGACATTAATAGATTCTTCTGATATAGTTTTTCTTGAGCAGTGAAAAGGGGCACTTTAAAGGAATGCTTTTCCATCGCATAATTAAGAAGTACGTAATTCAAATTGGTGGTGCTGCAGAAGATTGGACATTGAAAGAAAAACTGAGCCAACTCTCGATAAGGTTGAGGAACAGTTTGTTCACTCCTTTTGTTCGTCTCTTTAGATAATGTTCTGTTATGTATGTTTTTCATGGAACTTTAGTCGCTGCTGTGCAATTTTTGATTTTTTTTGGGTTGCAGAGTGTTTTCATCGTTGCTGATTTAGTTCTTGTTTCTTGGCAGTCCAAAGCACGATGCATTTATGCTTGGTACTAGTAGGGCTAAACCTAATAGCACTGGGTTCGAGCTGTTTATAACAACAGCTCCAATACCTGACTTGAACGATAAACTTATAGTTTTCGGACGAGTGATCAAAGGGGAAGATGTTGTTCAGGTATATTCTATGTACATACATCTCATGTGCCATAAGATCATGTCATTGAAACATTATAGTGTTGGTTTCATCGAAGTTTTTCTTTGAATTTGATTTTATAACTGGCCTATTGCTAATAATAAAGCTAGAGCAGCAAAAGTTTGACCTATAAAATGATTGCATGAATTGAACTAGTGAACCACGTGACGTTCAAAATGACTTTGATTTTTATAACTTATCATGTTTAATGACTCTCAAAGTTGTCAACCAAATTACTGAAATTCAATATCAAAGCAAGCGAAATTCCATGTTATCAGGAAATCGAAGAAGTTGATACTGACGAGCAATACCGGCCAAAGTCCCCAATTGGGATCACTGACATTTCACTGAAGCAAGAGACTTGAATTTCTTGTGTATAATTTTGTCGCTCTCACTTGTAATTCTAGGTTAGCTCTACTTTCTTAATAGAACTTTATTGCCACCCTAAGATCTTCTGCTTGGATGATTTTCATTTTTCAGAGGAGTATTGAGGAGGTTAATGCTTATTGTGTATTAATTTTTGCTCGATATGTACTTTTTAGAATGGTCTGTTAGCACAATTTATATAAAAAATGCAATTGCATTTTTACTCATTACCAACTTGAAAGGCACATACTTCTTGAGATTCATATAGAACTCATTGCTGTCATTTAATATCAGTAATGGTTACTCATTACCAACAGGTATCAGTTCTTTCTTTTTTTTCGAAAACAGGTATCAGAATTGAAATGACCTGACATATTTGGGTTTTTTGAGCACTCATAAGTCATATTCATATCAATATTACCTATATGTCCTTATAATTGTCATTGTATTTAGCAAAATCCAGTGGCTTCTTGACTTGTGATTGTTTAGAAATGGACATGCTTGGTATTTATCATGTTCTTGCCAAATCAGGACTGTAATAACAGTACCACGAACAGTGTGATATGAGATTTTGGACTATAGAAATGCAAAGGCTATTTAGTTTGTCATGTCAAGTTTTTATGACAATATCTTTTTTTTCACATGTGGAACTGCTTATTTATGTGGCAACTAATAATAATAATTTTAGGGTATTTTATGTTTTTATGGATATGGATATGGCATTTTTGTACTTCTCCTAAACGATTTTAGCGGAAATGTGCTCATTTGCTGAATAAAATAACCAAAGCGTCATCGTTTCAATAAAAATACATATGAACACCCATAAACACGTGCGAACATTCACAAACACCTATGAATACAAGCAAAAAAAATTTTCATTCCAAAAAATGACACTGACGAACACCTCCGAACATTCATGACTCCGCGCGAACATCTACGAATACCTAAAGTTCGCATATGTTCGTATCTTTTTGGAATAAAAAGTTGAGGGCGTTTTGAGTATTCCATATGACAAAGGAGCACAAAAACGTCAAAACGGATTAGGAGACATAAAAATGCTCAATTCAATAAGGAACATAACAACACAAAATGCCCATAATTTTATTGATTAATTAATATTTTCTATCTCCATAGTTGTTAAAATGTGATTGCATTTGATGATAAAAAAAACAAAAGACTAATCATCGGCCTTACAATTAAATCAAAAGATAGTTTGACTATTCTGGCTGCCACATCTCATTGCTAATGCCATATAAAGTGATATAAAAAGTGTATTACGGGCCATGAATTTCATCGTGGCGTGATCTGAAAAGATAAGATGTACGCAGTCATCCCCCATGAGGCTGTTTCGATAATTTACATGATGTCTGCAGTAGTCTTAAATCAGTCAGAGTAATGTTGGAGTTCCCCAAAGTCATCCCAAGTTCAGTTTTAAACAATGCATGGTGAAAAATAGAGAGCAAACACATGGTTCAGCTTTACTTATCATTTGCGATGAATTTTGGGGAGCTCTACTATTTTTTTTTTTTCACAAATATATGATTACTCAGATCATGTAGACTACTTCGAGATATGCAAAAGTACAAGACGTTTCTATTTTAAATTACAGAAGCTTTAAAGAGAAAATTCTGAAGGGTTATTAGTAACCAAAATACACACTGGCTAGACTAATAAAAGAGACAAAAATTAAAAAAAAATAAATAGCAGTTGCTCAAAGCTTTCCCTCTCAAAAAAAAGAGGAAAAAAAAAACTCACAACTGATTCTGGATTCACACCACTGTACATGGGATTGACAAGAACTCCGAACAGCAAATAGATCATACCTTAGTTTTAGGTCTCATACACCCGCAAAAAACTCCTTTTTTTCTTCGTCTGCTATCTTTCCTTCCGTAGAGATACTCTCTCAGAAGAGTGCTCGATCTCCTCTCCATGGCTTTGATTCTGTTCTCGTGTTCTTCTTCGAGTTTTAACAAAATATACTGAATTTTTTGCAGTTCCAACTCCAAACTTTCGATTTTTTCTGATCCCCGTCTTGCTCGCTCAGATAATCTAAGTTTCTCCGTCCTCTGAAAATCTTCTTTTTCTAATTCCATTTTACTAGAAAAAGCATTACAATCTTCAACTTTGCTTTTCATCCTACTGTTAATATCGGTTAACTGCAAAACTGCACCCTCAGCCTCCTTTAACTGTGCTCTAACCGCATTAAATTCGGAATTTATGGTGATTTTACCTTTATCAGGACTCTCCGTTTTTGTTTTCAGTTCTAGTACGTTCCTTTGAAGAATTTGCAGCCTCTGCGCATCAGATGTGAGACGTTCTATGATCTTTGACTTCCATTGCTGGTGTGATTCGTTTAGCCTTCGTAATTCCAGTTTGTCGACGCCCAATTCTTTCTCAGAGATAAGCTCAGAAGATGGATGCTCACTTTTGTCTTCATCTACTGTCTCGATCTCGGGATAGGGAATATCTTTATCACTTGATGATCCAGAGGGTCTGTTGATCTTGTTGTTGCAGTCTCTTTCAGCAGTTTCCCACAGTTCAAGCATTTGATCTTCAGTTTTAGAGCTTCTGAAATTTGAGATTTGATCAAGTTCAATATCTTTCATTTTTTGAGCGTGATTCATTCTGGAGAAGTCAATACATTGCTCCTCGAGATCAGCACTTGATGGAACAGTTCCCATCTCAAGGGAAGTAATGTTATTTATGACCATGTTTTGAAGGAATTTGACTTTTGCAAGCAAAATTTTCAAATAGGATTCAATTGTTGGCTCTCGAGAGGTGCCAAAATCTTCTGCAAGTTCTTCAGAACCATTTTCATCATGAACAGAAACTCCCTGGAATAGAAAAAAAAATAAAAATAAAAATAATAATAATCTGAAGTTAGGCACTGATGCTTCTACTTCCAGTGCAACTATTTAAGTGGTTATATGCAATAACAAACTGAAGGAAGATTTGCAGAAACTAATTGTAGAATATTTTTTTATATATTATAAAATTGGTAGATCTGACAAGGAATTTCTTCACGGAAAATGATTGTAGAATATTTTAACACTGTTATGTGTTATAAATGAAATATAACTTTGAAAAAGGATTTACCTCTTTTCCCAGCTTCAGCCTCTGCTCTTTTACGAGGGAAGTTATGTATTTTTCAAAAGAAGCCATTGCATTTCCTAGCGACGCTACAAGAGGTAGAAGTGCATCAACACTACCCTTTAATTCTCTATTTTCTACCCCTAGGCAATCAAGTTTGCCCATCAAACTGTTTGCATAAGCACTTCGTGCATCAAGATCCTCATACATCATCTGCTTTTCCACCAAGGCATGAATAACCAGACTCTCATACTCTACTATGCTCTCAAGTACTTGTTCTTCGAAAATTACTGCATTAACTGCTGAAACATGGATGTCAGATAACAATACTGCAATTTCTTCCTCAAATTTCTTAACTTCATCGATTCCCTCCTCCAGTTTCGAAGTCAGACAGCTTTCTCTGCTTGCTAATAAAGTTTTCCTGTTCCCAAGTTGCAATTCGAGTTCTTCACACATTTTTCTGGCTGCAGAAAGTTTGTGATTCCAGTTCTTCATGGATTCCTTAAGGCACATATTTTCTGCATCCAACAAATCCAGCCTTTCATTTAGATTTCTACTCTCCTCATCAACACCATTCTTTATTTCAGATAAAGAGTTAAGGTTATCAGTAAGCAACTCTAGTTGCACCCCTCTATCGGAGCTAAGTCCTCTAAAATACTGATAAAGGAAATCCACTGTCAAAGCCTGTAAAAGAATAGCAGCATTTTCATCCATCAATTTGCTGTTTGCAATCAAGCATGTCTCGTTGAGACGTTCTAGGGAACTAACTGCATCACTGAGTTGGATCTTTTCTTCTACTAATGCTCCTACTTTCTCACCAAGCGTCATTATCTCCCTATTCAGATGATTATCTTGGACAACCAGATAACCCATGATTTCTCTACATGACACTAACATTAATGCTCTTTCAGAGCTAAGACTTCTGAAGTAAGAGCTAAAACATTCAATTGTAATAAGCTCACCAAGGATAGCACTGCATTCCTCTTCGACTTCATCCTTCTTCTCTTTCGCATCGTACAATCTTCCTGACAAGGATTGGACTTCTCCGGTCAATTGGCAAATCTTATCTTGTGATATCGTGAGGACGTCTTCCACCTTATTATTTGCTTTTTGAAGCTCCATGTCTTTCTGCATCATTACATGATTACCACTTTCTATTTGAAGGTTTAATTGCTGACACTGTTTTTGGGCTATGTCCAAATCATCCTCCAGGACAGAAATAGACACCTTTAGCTCCATGTTTTCAGCTTGCAAACCTTCAACCTTTTCATGTAAGATACTGACCTCATAATTTATATCATTACTAAATGAAGTTAACTCAGAAGCTCTCTGATCACAAAGACCACCAAATATCAAATAAAGGCATTCTAGTCTCAAGGCTTCTTCATGAATAACGCTAATCTCCTGCTCATTTGCATATTTTTCCTGTAAAAGATCATTGAGTTTCTTAGACAACAAATTATTCTCATCCATGAACTTGCAAACAGTAAAATGTAATTTACTAGAAGATCCTTGCAAATTTATTAGTTGTGCAAACAGAATTCCCATCCCTGCTTTCAAAGCACTCTCTCTTTGATTACTAGCCTGTAAATCTTGTCCCCTAGCATGAACAACTTCTTGCATTAACTGCCGCAAGATGGTCATTGAAATTGATTTCTCAATATTAAGTTGTTGGTTCTCATCATGAACATCTGAAAGGGAATTTATCAAATGACTTAGTTCATCCATCACGAGCTGCAACAGTATGTGATCCTCTAATACATTATGTGGCCCCTGCTTTGTGTTCATATTAAGCGCCTTCCACAGAGAAGAAATACCTATCCCGAGCTTTTCATTATACTTCATTAACAAGGCCACCCTTTCCTTCTCTGCACAGCTATTTTTCTTAAGTTCCAAAATTTCATTTTCAGCAGACCTCAGAGCTTCTATATGCTTTAAGTATTCACCAGAAATATGTAATTTAATGTCATCAATATCAAGCAAAGATCTTTGGAAGATAAATCTTTCAGTCTCAGTTTGCAGAAGTAGTTCTTGTACTAATTCAAATTCTTGCTTCCACAAATGATGTTCTTCTTGCAAGAGTCTGAGCTCATCATGTAAACAGGCTATCTGAGCCTTGCTTGACTGGATAAGAGTTCCGTACTCATGATTCTCTACATTTAAGAATTCTTCTAGTTTCATGAAGTGGTTGATTCTAAACATTTCTTCACATTCTAGATTGAAAAGCTTTTCTGCTAGCTTTAAATAATCATTCTCCACTTCTTGCAAATCACGGCTGAGGCTTTCTACCTGAGAAGCATTGATGTCAAGTCAAGGTAGCAAAAAAAAAGGGGGGGAAAGAAAGAAAGATATCACATAAGTAAGAAAAGTATCTCGAGAAGAGCAAAATCTCAGAACGTTACTTGAGAGACAAGGGCATTGTTTTGGCTTTGAAGAACATATTTCTCTTCAGAAAGCAACAGTAAGAATTCTTCTAACTCCTTCACTTTCAATCTCACACCATCCAATTCATTGTGGACATCACTCAGTGATATCTCCAAGGTAACATTCATCACTGATAAGTTTTTCGTATGCTCTTCAGCAGCATGCACCTGAAATATCACAGAACTCTAAAAACTTAATTAAATAATAAAAGTTATTAAAATTATATAACTTCGGTAGACTTGGATGTGTCAGCAAGACGAACAATCACACTTACCTGAGAAGTGAGTTTGCTCTTATCCGCAAGAAGACTGGACTTTTCTTGACAAATGGTCTGATAGGAGTCTTCCAAACATCGAACTTTTCCTCTCAAATCTTCAAGTTCAGCAGTTACATTTAATAAAGAAATCTCCAAGCTGACATTCTTTACTGAAAGTTTCTCTGTATTCTGAACAGCAGACTCTAGCTATAGAGCCACAAAAATTTAGAAATAAAGATAAGGTGTTTACATAATGGGGTAACAATTTTAATGAAGTTGCATGAGCAGAACCTCTGAAGAAAGAATATTCTTTTCTGAAATTAAATTGGACTTTTCATAATAGAGATTCTGGCAAGAATCTTCTAAGCCTCTGAAATTCACCCTAAGAGCCTCAAGTTCAGTAGTTGCATCAATTAGCAACCTCTGTGAGGAGGCATTTTCCTCAAAGAGATTCGCTACATTCTTCGAAGCAGCCTCTACCTACAAAAGAAGGAAAAATCATGACAGGTATAAAGGTGACGATCTGGTCTATGGCGCTGATCCTTTTAAAATTCTTTCTACCTTTCTCTGAATATATCTCTGTAAAGTAGATCTAAAGCACAGGTGTAAATATATAGTGGAGCCTTGTCATTTTAAAATGTATGTATGTCAGAGAATAGTAGAAGTGCATGGAAATGCCCCTCTTTTATGGAATTCCACAGCCTGAGGTTGAGTTTTTAGACCTGAGAAGTAAGAGAAGTCTTCTCTGCAACAAGATTGGACTTCTCATCATAGAGGGTCTGGCTGGAGTGTTCAAGGACTTCATATTTTACTCTCAGATCCTCAAGTTCTAAAATAGCTGTGTCCAGTAACTTCTCTAATAAACCATTATTTTCTGATAGACTTTTCACATTTTGAGCAGTTGCTTCTACCTGAGGAAAAAAAACTAGTACAAGCATGAGGTGTGGTATGGTGGTGGTAGAGGGGCTAATTTTTGCAACTTTGTGATATACTGAAAGTGGACTATTTGTTTTAAGAGCAGACCTCCGAGGCAAGATCATTCTTCTCTTCAAGTAAATTGGACTTCTCATCACACAGGTTCTTGCAGAGATCTTCCAAATTTCTCATATACGCTCTCATATCTTCTAATTCAGTAATCGCATCACCGAACAACTTATCTAAGGTAGCATTTTTCTCTGCAAGCTTCTCTACATTCTCAGTAGCAGCATTCACCTGAAAAGCAACAATAAAGTCATATCTATGGATGAAGGTTATACAGTTTATAGTAAACAGGGGGAGAGAGAAAGAGGAGAGAGAAAAGTGGGGGAGCAAAATGCATTGTATGTGCTTGCATAGAGTACTAAAGTTTAGAGATATAGATAAGGCTATCAAAACATGGCCTAATAATTTTAGTGAAGCGCATGAGAACCTCTGAATAAATAACATTATTCTCAGCAATTAAATTAGACTTTTCAACACAGATGTTCTCGCAAGAATCTTCTAGGACTCTCAAGTTCACCCTCAGAACATCAATTTCAGTAGTTGCATCAATTAGGGACCTCTGTAAAAGTGGCATTTTCCTCTGAGAGTCTCAACACATTCTCAGAAGACGTCTCTACCTTTAAAAAAAGCGAAAATCATGACAGGTATTGAGGTGACACACTCTGGTCTATGGGGCTGATCTTTTCCGAGAAATGCTCTAAAAGGAACTATGAGTATATCTCTAAAGGAGTTCATCTAAAACCACATGTTAAATAAATAGGGGAGACTCCCCATTTAAAAAAAAAGTGATGTAGGTAACTTCCACATCACTTCGTAGATATCTTCCAAGACTTATTTAGAGCTGCATTCAAATGCTCACCTTTTTATAGGAAGCCCACAGTGTGAAGTTGAGTGTTTATACCTGATATGTAAGAGAACTCTTCTCTTCCAGAAGATTAGACTTCTCATCACAAAGGGTCTGGCAAGAGTCTTCAAGGACTTGAAATTTTGCTCTTAGATCCTCAAGTTCTGACGTAGCATTGTCCAGCGACTTCTCTAGTAAGCCATTATTTTCTGATAGACTCCTAAAATTCTGAGCAGTTGCTTCTAACTGGAAGAAAAAAAAAAGAAAAAAAAAATTTAACTATGATGAGCATGACATGTGGGTATAGGAGTGGTAGAGGGGCTAATAGTTTGCAACTTTATGATAATGTCCTATGTGTTTTAGGGGGGACCTCAGAAGTAAGAGCATTCTTCTGGACAAGTAAATTGGAGTTCTCATCGCAAATGTTTTGATAGAGATCTTCCAAACTTTTCAGCTTCCCTCTCATATCTTCTACTTCAGCAAATGCATCACAAAATGACTTATCTAGGATAGCATTTTTCTCTGAAAGCTTCTCTACATTCTCATTAGCAGCTTTTACCTGAAGAGTAACATCAAACATTTCATAATGGAAGAGGCTGTTTATACTATACAAAAGAGGGGGGTGGTGCAAGAGAGAGAGAGAGAGAGAGAGAGAGAGAGAGAGAGATTTAATGTATCCTATGTGTTTGCAAGCTTTAACCTGAGAGATCAGCGAATCTTTCTCCATAAGAACGTTTGCATACTCATTATAGAGAAAGTGAAAGCAACCTTCTAGATTCTTCAACTTCATGCTATGAACTTCAGATTCAGTACTCCCATTCCTAGGGGATTTTTCAAAGAAAATACTAGTCTCCAAGAGCTTCTCGATATTCCCAGAAATTGCGTCAATCTGATAAACCAGAAGAGAAGTTTGAGCTATACTTTGCAAAATATAAAAATATGCTACGAAGTAGTGCACATATGCAAACTTAGTTTTGGATTTATGTCCGTAAGAAATCATGAAAGCATGCATGTTTGTCTTTGCGCTGGTAGTGGGGAAAAAAGTCAGAAATATTAACCTGAAGAACAAGATTATTCTTCTCAGCAAAAATATTAGACTTCTCAACATTTAGAGAATAACATTGTTTCTCAAGATCCTCAACCAGTGCTTGCTGAGCTTCAAATTTGGTGTTCCGATCATCAAGAGATTTCTCTAGTAATGCATTTTTATCTGAAAACTTTGCCATTTCGCCAGAAATAGCTTGTACCTGGAAGAGGAAGACTTAGCAAAGTAATATAACATAATCAGGTGATGACATGCAAGCCTATGTCTTCTCCCTTGACGCATTTACCTGAGAGACAAGTGCATTTTTCTCGGCAAGAAGATTGATTTTTTCATCATTAACAATCTTATTGTATTCTTGTAAGCCGTTGATTTTCATTTTTAGGCTTTCAAGTTCAGAATTCACATCGGACAGGGAATTCTCCAAGAACGTATTTCTCTCGGAAAGCAACATCATATCATGAGCATTACTCTTTAAATGAGTGATCAGAACATCCTTCTCAGAAATATGAACCGAAAGTTGTCCATCAAGAGAATCGCAGGATTCGTGTAATAAATGTAACTTTTTTCGTAATTCTTCTAATTCTGCGTTTGCATCTGACAGAGAAGTTTCTAGAACTTTATTCTTCTCATATATCTTTTCCATAGTACTAATTTTTTCACAATCTAGTAGCTTTTCCTCCTCATACCTATTGCATGCTTCTTTGAGATAGGCATTTTCACCCTGTAACTCCTTAATTAGCGTCCGGAGAGACTCCAAGTTCAAGCTCATTAACTTCATCTGCTCTTGAGTATGCTCATAATTCTTTTCTAAGCTTGCGTAATCTTTCTTTAGATGGCCAAGTTCTTGCTGAAGAACCTTTTTTTCCTCCATATGGAAACTCACTTCCTTATCAAGCTTCTGTTCTTTTTCCTTCACCAAATTAAGTTCAACTTGTAGATTTCTCATTTTCTGAGCTTGATCATGTAAACTAAGATTCTCTTTCTTAAGTTTTTGCATCTCTTCAACCAGAGAGATATGATTTAGTTCCATGCTCTTCAATTGTTGAATTCCGCTCTCAATATTTATGCATAAGCTCTGGATCTGATCATGAGATTTAGACTGCAATTTTTCGAAGGTCTTCAGGGAGAGTGCAAGTCTTTGTAACTCCTCTTGTTTCTGATCAAGTTCATGCTGTTGTAATTTGGCTTTCTCCTCTAATGTTTTGAAGTCCGACTTTAAATATTTATTTGCCTTCTTTAAAAGAAGACACTGGTCTTCTGCTTTTTTCAACTTGGTAACTTCTTTTATCATGTCATTGTTTAATTTCTTCAAATCATCTTGAGTTCGTGAGAACTCTGTCTCCAAGTTAGAGATTCTTTCAACCGATTCATTGTACTGTACGACAGCTGATTCCTTCTCTGACTTCAACTGGGATACAGTCTCTTTAAGACTGCCTATTTCACTTGCAGCTTTGTCCGCACGCTCAGATTCTGAAGTTAGCTGGCACTTGAGACTATTGATCTCTCTCGATAAACGTGAAAATTCTTCTTGAAAATCCAAACTTTGATGTTGGGAACCATTAGTAAACTTTTGATCAAGAATTTTCCCTTCGTCGTCTTGAAAATTCAGGCCTTTTCTAACTTTGCCCTCAGAAATCTTACCGCGACCCAGTTCTTCCCCCTTTGTAAACATCTCATTCAATTGCTTCAACCCTCTCCTACTTATCAGCTTGTTCTCTTCTGAGAAAGTACCATCCTTTTTAATGGCATGATAAGGTGAGGTGTCCTTGAGTGAATCATCAGTTTCATAGAAAGCACGAAGAGGTGTTGGCATTTCAGGTGTACGAGGCTCCACATCAGATGATGATGACCCTGAAGGAGACTCATCGGGTAACATGAGAGGAATTTGGTTAGGAAATGCCTCTGCCATTGTTCGATGTGCTTGACGAAGTGCCCCAGTTGCATGGTCGTATCTTTCTGCTAGAGCCCTGTATGCTCGGTAGAATTCCTCCACTAATGACATAAGCTCAGGCCGTTTCTTGTAGTACATCTCTGCTCTCCTTGCGAATGAATCAGCATCTTCTTCTAGAAGCTTTATCATTGCTTTAACTTTTTCATCCATACCTGTTCAAAGAGGACCATAGCTTAGTAAAAGATCTCTTATTTACCTTAAAAAAAAAGAGAACAAAGAGAGCAGTGTAGTAGTCCAATTCAGAATACTAAACATAGGATTCAATAATTCTTAATGAAACAAAGAACTTGGACGTAAACATCAACTAATATTGGTAGTAGAATTTCCTTCAGCAAATAAGATTATAACCTTTGACTAGAATCTCTTTCCATAAAAACCTCAGCCCACAATAGAAACCCTCCCCCTAAAGAAAAAAATAATAATAAAAAAAAACCTTGTCCATCCCAAAAAATTTGAAATCTCTACCCAAATTGCTGGTCTCCTCACCTAAATACCTTAAACAAGTCTTTCTCTCTCGTCCCAAGCTCCGATGCTGCCGCAATGCACTTCTTCTCAACGCGATCGCATATCACTATGACTTTTGTTATTTATTGGTACAAGTAGCTAATGAGCAACCTAATTACTTGCTTTTTCTACAGCTAAATAGTTCCTAAATTGCATCTAAAGTGATTAAATTGTAAAACTGAACTAATTACTTTGCACAACTGTCTATAAGCAACATTAATGAAGCCAAAGTGGAGAGCCAACCAATTTATATACAACTTAAAGCTTTTTATGGTGCCACAGAAAAAGTAGATGATATGGTTATGATTCAAAATTCAACCTAGTTGCAAATTGGCTACAATTAACCAAAAGTAAATAACACGCAATTAAGGTATCAATAGCTAACAAAAATTGCAACTGCTTTTGCGTAATCTACTTGTACATTTAGTATCAGACAGCATAGGTTTGGTGTCAAGCAGTTAAACTTACCTATCTTGTGCCTTAACTAGCTATTCATGTATAAAGTGGCTTATCCAGAAATCATTTTGGTGCGCTCAAAATATAAACTCTTTATTTATTTTATTTTTATTTTTAAAAAAAAAATTGCTCCAAATGTTCGAATTTTCTAACCTTAGATAGATTTTAGCTAGATTACTTCCTTTCTGTTGAACTTATTACAAAAGAAGAGAAAAAAAATTTATGGCATTATGACAACTTTCTATATCCTTTGTCATGAATGTGGTTTTACATTTAACAAGAGCCTACACATTGAGTTCAAAATTCAAAGTGTGATAAGTTGAACCCACTAATTACGTGCTAGATCCCCCCATGCACGTATAAGCCAAGCTACGCTACCGACCAACCAAGTCCAATTTAACAGCCACTTAAGTCGCACATTTTGAACATATAAGATAATGTAAATACTCTGCAAAAGGCCTCTTCTATGATACAGGAGCTGCTACTAGATATATGGCAACAGCTCTGTGCAAACTAAGGCAGACGTACCAAGAAGTTAAACGAAATCCATATTACTAACAAATTTATTCGACAACATTCATTGATGAGAATCAGCAATATTAGATTAAAAAAAGTAAATGACTGTGAATGCAAAAAGTTAGCAAGTCAGGGCAAACACTTTCAAAATTTTAAAACACAAAATGGTGATCAAATAGAGGTGATAAATACATGCCTGTAAGATTTTCTTGAAGCCATTTCGAATTCTTGGGGCTAATGTGACTGTCCCACCACCATGAATACATGCGCCGCGATTCAGTATGCAGCAGCGTCGCCATGAAAGAGCACTCACCTTCGATCCCTAGAAGGATCAAATTTACACCAACAGAAAATTAGGTAGACTTCAAAACTTCCCTCATGAAAGATGGATGGATATTTGTTACTTCATATGGTGATGCATAATAAAGTACCTAAGAACAGAAAAAGGATGACTATGTTGCTAATGAACAAAAAAAATCAAATCTGCATCCAAAAGAGCATCATACCTTAATAAAAAAAGATTAAGCAACTCAAATCTTTCCTACAGCCCTTCAACTATCCAGAGCTGCTCAGAAGAAATTTATATCAGGGAAAAACAAGCTCTGAAATAGACAACTGATTTACTATAACAAAAATGAAACCTCACAATCATTTCATATTAGGAAGCAGCAACTAATTTTAGCAAAGTTTAAAAAATAGACAACTGATTGTCTAAGATAAAAGCAAATGTTTCATTCAATTTCGAATTAGGAAGTAAGCTGCACAGCTCTTAGAACTACCTGCAGCAAAAGTTTCTAACAGTACAAAATAAACAACTAATTTCCGATAAATTAAAGCAATAAGCTCCTAATTATTGCTGTCAGAAAGCAATCTGTACTACACAAAGAACTAAGTTTAATATCAATATAGACAATTTACTATAATAAAAGTGAAAACATTTCGGACAATGGATGATTTGATTTAGGAAACCACTAGTAGCACACTCAGAAATAAGTTATTAAATGTAGTACGATCTTATGAAGATTTCAGAGCAAGCAGTAACACATTTAGAACTAAGTTTGCTGGTAATACTAAAATAGACCGACTACAACAATCAATGTGGAAAATTCTGACTCATCACGATTCATACTATAAAGCAATTGGTGAACATTTAGAACTAATTTAGCAATATTTACTATATATATATATATATAAAAAAAAAAAAAAAAAAAAAAAAAAAAAAAACTGACTTTTGACAGTAAAATATTTTAGTTTCGACTATTGAAATTAAAAAAAAAAAAAAAAAAAAAAAGATTTTAACTATGACTACCACCTCACAGCCAAAATTTATTCAGAAATTTTAAATCTAACACGGACCATCTAAAACCTTCCTAGTTGTACAAATTTAGAAGATCTGTTGATAGTGGTTAAAGGAAATTACCTTCTTAGAAATGGATAAAATAGATTCTAATGTTTCAAATCCATAAAAATCAATATGATCGATTTCTAGAAAAATACAAAAAGATAATCTAAGACATCTAGAACTAATTTTTTAAAAAGGCAAGACAATGACCGCAAAAAGCAAGATCATACGATCAAAATCCTTAAAAAAAAAAAAAAAAAAGAGGACAAAATAAACAAATAATCAATAAAAGATCCCGCATTACAACAGAATCAATAGCATCCAATTAGATCTAAGTCAATAATAAAAAACCAGACCCAAAACAAACACTTTTAAAGAACCCCCATAAAATCATACCATGAATCTGAATACACAGATTTTCCCATCCTCCCACTATCATTTTACCATCTCTTCACCTCTCCCTCTTTCCTTTCTGAGAAAGCAAAATCAAAATTTTCAGAAGAAAATTAGCTTTTGGAAACCCTCTCTCTCTCTCGCTCACTTGTCTCTCTCGCTCTCTCTATCAAGGAGACTATTTAGTATTCAAGCCCTTCACTTCACTTCCTTCAGTGTTGAGTGTGGAAAAAAGGTCGCACCTTTGTCCTATTGGGCAGACTTAATTTCTCTTGAAAAGTATAAAAAATTACACTTTTTCTTTGGTTTCTAGTGACTCTCTACTGTTGCTGTTGTTGGTGAAAACCAAAGGCTGCTGTAGCACTAGTAAAGAAATGGGGAAAAACAGGAAATGTTAATTGTTTCGTTGGGGGTTGGAGAGGGGCCCATCAGAGAGATTTTGGAAATTGCATGATGTAACGTGACATGCATTATTGGGGTCGGTCTGATATCAAGGACTGGTTCTGTTGTTTCTTGGGCTCATTTTAAATAGTATATAATACAATAAAATAATAGTGTCAAGGCAGTCGTGATGGGACGCGGCTCCCCTGCTTCAGCCGAAGCAGGAAGTAGGAAACGGACGGCCGAGATCGGCCGATCCGAAAAAATACGAATTTTGAGATTTCGTATAAAACTTTCGTCGACTTATTTGACCTATGTTTAAACATTTTTTGAAAAAATTTTGAACTACAAAATTATAGATTTTGATGAGATCTACAACTTTGTAGTTAAAAATTTTTCGAAAAAATGTCAAAACATATACCGAAATGATAATAAAAAACTTAGATAATCATTTTGATATGTTTTTTTGCATTTTTTTCGAAAAATCTTCAATTACAAAGTTGTAGATCTCATCAAAATCTATAACTTTGTAGTTCAAAATGTTTTCAAAAAATGCTTAAACATAAGTCAAATAAGTCGACGAAAATTTTATACAAAATCTCGAGATCCGTATTTTTTCGGATCGGCCGATCTCGACCGTCCGTTTTTCTACTCCCTGCTTCAGCCGAAGCAGGGGAGCCGCTTCCGTCGTGATGTGGCTCAGAGGGTAACGACTCAACTATTACATAAATAAAATAAACATATTAGTTTCGTAATAAATTTATGAAAAATCTACTAATTATATAATTAAAAAGTAAAATGTTTTTAAAATATTTTAATATAAAAATTATATATTTTGATAAATTTTATAATTATTATATTAAAAAATATTCAAAACAATATATCTATGACTTTAAATAGATATTTAAAAATATAAAATTTAATAGATTAAATAGATTTTAAAAACAATTTTAAATTTTATTAAATTTTAAGTCACAAAATATATACTTAAAAAATCTTAATAGTAAAGTTGTAAATTTTATTAATTTATAAATTTTATATTAAAATTTTTTCTAAAAAATACACATACTATATTATTATCTATTAATAATATGAATTGATAGATTTTTAGGTAGTTGTAAAGAGACTAACATTACTCAAAATAAAATAGGATAATTGCATATCAGTTTGTTTTGAAATCTCCTACGAATCACCCTTTTATTTCAAATTCACTAAAAATCAGTCATTATCTTGAAGTTCATACTAAAAATATTTTAAATACTATATAAATAATTTTTAATGAATTTTGAATATAAAAATATATTTTTATTTGATTATCATTTTGGTATTTACATTTTTAAAAAAAATATTTTTAAATAAATATTTTAAGACTTTAAATTTTTAAAAATTAGTCTGTTAAATTTTAAAACTTCAGAACAAATATCTAAAAATATTTTTCGAAAAAAATATTAAGGCCATTCAATGCTTCCCTGCATAATTTGGCTGGTGGTTTTTTTATCCCCTCTCTTCATCCTTCTTTTACCCAGCGACAATTATTTGAGAATTCGACCCCATCCTTTTGCCCCGCAAACCAAAAGAAAAAGAAAAAGCAAGATTTTCTATACCGAATCAAGTCAAATTTCGGTAAATATAGATCGCAACGTGTTGATACTGTTGTATCAACCATACCAATAAATATTTATTTGTTAATTTTTTAATTAACAAATAATAATTCAAAATTTAACATAAAAATTTACATGAAAAATTTTTCTGCATCGGTTTATATCATGCCAATAACTATCAAACATACCTTACTGTCTGGTACAGACTATACTGACCAATATGTAAAATTATAGAAAAAAAGAAAACTTTCATATCAGCTTATTCCTAAACATTTTTACTATTTGTTTATAGTCTATTATTTTGGACACCTCCCAATATATATTTAAAGTATTTTTTGCGGAAATTTTAAATACAAAAGTTAAAAATCACATCAATTTATTATAAGTTGATCGCCTTTTATTCTATAAGATTAAGATACGAACCAAATAACAAACGATATATTTCACAATCCATTCTTTTGGCATTCATTGCTTTTATTTTACTTATTCTTTGTTTTTTAATTTTATTCTATATTACTTTATTTTTAGGAGTTATATGGTGTCTTGGTTGGTGGATGAGAGTGTGTTCAGGAAATTTGAAGGGTACTAAAATGCTGGCTGGAAAAAATATTATCTAATTTGGTTTTATTGAAGGGACAAACAAGAGACATGATACCTTTTTTTTCTGCCTTCTCATGTGATGTGCATCAAATCACCACCATCCACATGCCTGCACCCACCTCCCATATTATTATTATTATTCATTATTGCTACTACTGCTATTATCTTCATTTTTTAGCTGCAACTTTTAAGTTTTTGTTTTTAGTTGTCAAAATTTCAGAGATTCTCTATATATATAGTACCAAATGAAATGAAAAAACTATAGAACATCAATTAATGTCAATTGATAAATTCAACTTTAAATGAAAAATGCATTTTTATAGGCATACTCTACAATTGGAATTGTTTACTTCATGCGAAAATACATATGTAGAAAATATTTTTTATCTTAACAATTTATTACAACCTTGGCTTTCTATAAATACGACCACCTTTCATCTGTACCCATCTAACCCGAGCAAAGCAATAAGCGTTATTTAAGTGCTCTTACTCTTATATTCTATCTCCTTTCTTCTCTTTAGCAAGCGCTTTGAGAGTTTGTTCGAGAGACTGGGCTTAGCAATGAATGGCATTGCCAAAAAAGCATGCTTGTGACACCAGCACCCTTAGTCCGTTCCTCACCGAGAAATATTCGTTGTTTGTAGAGTTCATTTTAGTGGCCCATCAAGCTTAAATTTTCTGCGAGCTTCTCATAACATAAATAAAGCCCATCAAAGCCCAATGAAGTGGGTTTAGAGCATCATACAAAGCCCATCAAAATCCATGGGTTTTGAGCTTCCTTATATGGACTTCATACAAAGCCCTATGAAGTGGGCTGCAAATCTGAGCCCTGGGCTGCAAATCTGAGCCCAATATATGGGGCCGCATAGTAAGCCGAAAGATATCCGTATCATGATGTGTTGGTCTTGTCATGAGAAGCATGCATTTGAATTAAATGCTTGTTGGTCCTTGGAATATTAAAGTCATCTTTCATCTTATTGTGGGGGCAAAAAGAGGAGGAGATGGGAGAAACTTGGGAGAGTACTGTTGAGTTAAAGCAAACAAAGATGTAAAAGAGCAAACATCACTGTTCAAACATACCCTACTATACATCTTTTTGTGTAGGAAACAGTGGCAAAAAGTACAAAATAAAAAAAAAGGTATGTGATATATAGTGCTAACATTTGATAAATAGTCTTACCGCGGGCAAAAAGTCAGTATTTTTAGTAGTTCTTGCAACGGCTGTGGGTGTAAAGAGACCGAATTCAAACTCTAACACCAACTGTTTGTTTGTGAAAGAAAAATTAAATAAATACTTATCTTATACTAAAATACTATACATTTGGATAAGACTTTATACCATTCTTGGAAATTTAAGGGATAAAGGACGACCACCTTCGTTGCCTAATTTGCTGAGGGTTTCACGGGACCGCTATCGTCGGGCGAGTAATTAAAGAGGCTTTTGTAGTACACTGTTGCAATATACCTAGACAATATACTTTGTACACTACATCGTCAAAGCTTCAAAGCTGCCATTGGAGCTCTCAAACTTATATACATTGAATAAAGCTGCGAAGGTTTTTATAAAGCTGTCAAAGTAAAAGAAGTGAAGGGAAGATACCTTGCCCAAAGTAAAGATCAAATTACCTCTTTGATATATATATATATATATATATATCAAAGAGGTATATATATGTGTGTGTGTGTGTTTTGCCCAGAAATTGAAAACAAAAAGTCATCCCGAAGTTCAAAATTTTGAAATTAATTATAGTAAGAACAGAACAATGCCAAAGGAAAAAAAAAAAAAAAAAGAGAAAAAAGGAAAAAAAAAAAACCAAACTTGAGATCAACGTCAGTTCTCTTAGTTAAACTATGTGAAGGTAGCCGAGCAGAGTTAGCTCAACCAGTTGGAGGCGCAACTAGATTCGAATACATGTGAGGTGAAATTTACCGCATGATTTTCTGAAGAAAATTTTCTGTATCTTATGACAAGGGCCGCCATTCATGAAAGGTCTATAATCAGATCTTAAAGCGTCGGTTGAAACTGAGCATGAGGATTATGGGCCAAACTCTTTTTTTTTTTTTTTAAAGCACTATATTTCTTACTGTAAGGGGCAAGAATCTTCAAAGAACTTTAGAAAGGCGCTGGGTGGCGGTTATACCAATTGTGTATTCTTACCGACCTTTCTACTTTCAAGCAACTGAACAAGAAATATGTCTGATATCTTTATATTTAAAATAAATTAATTATTAGTGAATATTTTTTAGGATCTAGATTTAAAAAATAAGTCAAATGTCACATGAAAAAAAAGAAATGACGCGTATTATATGGTGATTGGAACTCTACTAATACGAGATTTATCTGTGTCTAAACTGTCTGACGATCCGCTAAGAATATATTTCTCTTAGTTATCTCAAAAACTAAAAGAAAAAAGAAAAGATAAATGATCAACATATCTTATTAAAGTGATTGTTACAATATACCCCAAAAAAAAATAAAAAATAAAAAACTAGGCAGCTAAATCCAATAAAATGTTAAGAACATTATATTCCTCCAATTTGATAATAGAAAGCATGCTTTCGTTACTCTTGGCGCAACTTAAGTTTAAGCAAAGGCAAATGCAAGGCACGACGTCACTCCCGGGCGCCGTAACTCACAGTAATTTGTTTTTTTTTTTTTTAAGGTCTAGGGGATGGCATATGTATCTATATCAGCTACTAGCAGATGATATTTTCATATATTCAGTAGAACTCGAATATGTACCAGTATAGTAGTGAAGAATAATCGTGATGACTATGCAGTCGGGCCGGTCCAGCTTCAAATCCAAGTATTGAAAGAAATGGTGTACCTTGGCCACTAAAACCCCAAAGTCAACTTTGCTTTATTTGATTGTTATAGTGATCATGGAATCAATCATACCACTCATGAAATTAGTCCTAGGTTATTTATGCCAACCACTTCAAGATTTCATTATATACAGAGATCACTATCATGCAACACCAAAAAAAGAAAAAAAAATATATATTTAAAGAAAATCCCGAATTGTTCTATTAGATTAGACCATTATGTTAGCTTGAAATGACCTCGGAAACAAATACTCATAGGTTCAAGCCAAAATAAACCTGTTTCTCTCCGTGTCTCGGCACCTCGATATGTCGATAAAAGTCAAATTACTGATATTATCAATAGACAACATACACATCCATCGTTATATAAGAATCGCACTGATTGTATGATTTGACCGTGAACCAACATGGACGATTATCTTATAGATATATACACTTAAAATAAAATGATTCAATCTCAATGTTTTACTATTTGGTGAGAATGGAGCTCAATCCATGAAACCCCACAATGCATCCATGCTAAATCAAAGATTCCTAAGACCCACAAACACCTCCAAATCTAAAGATTGTGACAAGAGCCCACCAAACACTATTTACATGTATGAGAGCTAGCTCTTGTTTTATTTATTTATTTATTTATATATATATTTAGATGGACATAACAAGATGGCAAATGCACACTTATTGGACCCAAGTCGGATCTATTGTGAAAGGGATAATCTTTGTCTTGTCCTTGTTAGCAAAGCCTAGCTGATTAGGGTGACCTAAAGCCTGTCATGACTCAGGAGTTTTTTTTTTTTTATTTATAAAAAAATAGTCTTTTTAATTTGGAATGATATTTTATTTCTAACACTTTTACTTATTTTCCCAGTTCTTAAATCTTTTTCTTTTTTCATTATATATATGCTCATGTATTATAGCTAACTAATGACACTGCAACAATCAGATTTATTACTTATTGCTAGATATACTAAAACCCCGGTTGAAGGTACAAGATCATGCCACGGATGCAGAGCTGTATAGATCCACGAATCCATACTCTATTTTGTGGTGGAGATTTTATCTTCCCGATTACGTGGTCCGACTCGGGATAATATTTTCGTACTTATTTTAACCATTACTTTAACCGCTTGCACGGCAGATTTTGCTTAGTTATTTCATTTGAAGCTTAAACAAAGCATTAATGAGTTATCATTGGATTCTGATGATCTCCATTTTTGGTGAGTGAAGTTCTTTAAAAAGCTGTTCTTTGTTGGGTTCCTCCATCACTTCATCATTATTAAATGCTCTTAATCAAATTAGTTTATTCCAAAACCCATTTGCCAATCATGGCTTTGTGAAAAATTAGGTTTTGAGGTGTGGGCTTAGTGGAATATCAGCACAGTTCTCACTGCAGTCAACCCCTGGAGGTTTGAAGAACATGGAGTGCTTAATCTTTTGATGTAATGGGGAAGATAAAAAAAAAAAATTCAAAAAAAAAAACAAATTATTTAAAAAAAAAACACCTTCCTCGACAGTAGTGTTGTTAATATAAAACCAAGTATGTGAACACAAAACCAACTCAATCTTGAGGATTAAAACTTTGAAGATCATAGAAAGTGTTGAATTATTTTTTGTGTTTTATTTGTTATCTTTTTATTAAAAAATGGTTAGATTGACCAAGTTTACCAAACATTTAGGCTTCTATTTGAAAAATATTTTTGTTTTCTTTGAAATACAGTAACCTAACAGCTGTAGGCGCAACTTGGAAATAATCGTGTCAAAAATTAGGTCCTAGTAACATAAATTGCAGAGTTAACTCTTTCTTTTTAACCGCCCTTTTAAATAAATTCTTACTTTTTTTTGATAATTATTGAATCAAGCCAAACAAATATATAAATACTTTTAAAAAAATTAGGTATGATCTATAACATTTTTTATTAAATTTTATCCAAAAATATATGTAGTAAGTTTTTTAAGGGTACACAATCTTTACTAATTATATAACCTTTGCAGTATTAAAATTCTATTAAAAATATTTTTTTGAAAAAAAAATTGAATACCAAAATTATAAACCAAACCAAAAATTAATTTTTTAATTCAAATTTCTTTAAAAAAATTACGTCTAAGTGTTTTAAAGTAATTTTATAAATTTTCAAAAATTAGGAGTTTATTTGACAAAAATTTGCAAAGTATGATTTTTACAGCCAAACTCATTGACATATTGAAGTTAATAGGTGTCAAATCCATCAAAATTGTAATTGTGGCAGCTATATATATTAGAATTTGATTCTTGTTCTTGAAAGGTTCCAAATACAAGTGGTTTTCAGATCCACCTGAATGTTTGCACAAAAGAAGTTTTTTTGTTTCTTTTTTTTTTAAAATGTATTTAGGGGCAGTAAAGTAATAATACCATTGTGAAAACATTGCAGCTATAGGTGCCAAGAACAATGGTATGGATTTCATATTACATTTTTCAGGTTTAATAAATTTTGATTAACTTTTTTATTTTCCTACTCTAGCATGATATTGATATATAGTTGGACTAAATCTAAATGATGCTTCTAGATTGAGTTAAAATTACATTTTCATGTTTAACTAAGCTTCTAATTACTTGTTAATTTCTTAATAAAGCATGGTCATAGTGTTTCTTCTTTTGGCTAAAAAAAATAAATAAATCTATAGTTGGATTAGTAGAGCTAAAATGACACTTTTTGAACCATTAAACCATCATTAGTGAAGCACTATAATTTGGAGATTTGAGGCATTGAAATAAGACACTAGCAAATCTAGAATTGTCAAATAAGAGTGTCCAATTAATAAATATATAATTAAACAAACAAACAAGTATATTATATAAGAAATACTTATCAAAAGATTCAAAATACACTACTTTATCAATATTACTAGATTCAAATAACACTGACAAATCACCTCAAAAAAACAAAAAAAAAATAAAAAAATAACACTGAATAAAAAAGCATGTGTGTTGAAGACTAGGAGGTTCAAAGTCCCGATCAGGCCTGGTGACTAATGACTTTGAGCACTACGTTATATTTCAAAATATACTAGGTAGCTGTATCGTTGTATTATAACATATACATATATTTGTATATTAGAAACATACTATATATACTAGATTTCGGTCCCTCGAGCAGGGATATTGCTAAACTATCCTACAATAGAGATAAATATGGAACAAGACCTTTA
Organism: Xerophyta viscosa; assembly: GCA_002076135.1. Taxonomy (NCBI): domain Eukaryota; kingdom Viridiplantae; phylum Streptophyta; class Magnoliopsida; order Pandanales; family Velloziaceae; genus Xerophyta; species Xerophyta viscosa. The sequence goes on from MJHO01000011.1 coordinate 1,847,270, forward strand.
GATTGAGCCAAAGCCACACTCAAAGAGACCCACTTTGATCCCCCAAGCCACACTCAAAAGTAATGCCCCCACACCTCCCTATAAATTCTAACCCTCCTCTCTACATAACCCTAGATGAAGTCCCTCCCTTCCCCATGCATAAAGCAAAATCCTCAAAAAACATTCCACTTGTTTTCTAAGTAATCTAACAACAAACAGCAATATTCCTTGGAGCTAGAATTAATAAAACAAGAATTCCCATTGAATAAGCACAAAAAAAAAAGAAAAGAAAAGAAGGAAAGTTTCAAATCTCAAATCTCTCTTCATTCTTCCCCTCTCTCTCTCTCTCTCTTGTCCTTTTCCTTTAGTTACTTTTTCTTTCCCTGCTCTATTGGAAGACTAAATAGAGCAAGGGGTACATCTAACTGCCCATATGCAGAGGGAGTGGGTGAAGATCTTAGCCACCAGCAAGTCCTTTCACCACCCCCTCTTAATATTTTAGTTTCCTTAAAAAAAAAATTTTTTTTTATTTTTTTTTTAAAATAAATTCATTCCACCATCTGATTTTTCTGTTTTAAGCTGTCCTTGGATTTGGGGAAAAAGTCCTGACACCCACAATAGTGAGTGTTAGAGAGAGAGACATGTTCACTGTTACAAACACTTTATTCCCTCCTTCAAAATGGTTTTCATTTCATTTACTAGTGAAACTCCTAACAAAGATGTTTTGAAGTAGAGCCCTCCTCCTCCTCCTCCTCCTCCTATTTCTATCTCTAAGCACAGTCCTCAAAATTCTCTCTCCATCTCTTTCCATTGATCTATCTCATTCTTACATGCATTGTGTCATTAGCAATCATTGAAAACAAACTACAGCTATCCCCTAGATTTCTTTCTCATTTCTTATCTTAGAAGTTCATGAGCGCGAAGCTACAGGAGGCTGGAAGAAGAGTTTTTAGATTGATGAAGCATCTGTAAGATAATGAGAGAAGAGAATCCAAAGAAAAGCAAGGTTTTTTGTTAACCTTTTGTGAATGTTCTCTTTCACCAAATTTGTTTTTGTTATGAATGTTACTTCTGAATGTTGCTGCTGATATTTTTCATTCTCTCTCTTTTCTTTTTTTCATTGAAAAGCTTTCATGGTCTAAGAGCCTCAGAAAATGGTTCAACATCAAGAGTAAAGCTCATGATTTCCATGCAGATGAGGATGTTGGAAGAGGTGGGCCTAATTTGCTTCTTTTCATGCCGCAACTCTTTAATGGGATTTGAGTCATTTGCCCCTTTGTCCAACAGTGATTTCTTTCTTTTCTCTGTTAAGAATCACAGTAGAGCAACAGCTATTTTACCAACTTTCAAAATTTGTTATTCTGTTTAATTTCGTTTTTTTTTCTGCAAAATTCCACTTTTTTTTTGTTCCTTGATAACTTGTGGAATTGTCTTGATTTGCATGGCATTAGCAGGTGCACAGTGCTTTAATCAGATTTTGTTCCTTTTTTTCTCCATTGATTTCTGTGTCTTGTTCTTTTCAGGAGGTGATGGGCAGTGGAGGAGCAGCTTCACAGAGAGGGACTCATGGACAGTTAAGAAAAGCAAGACAGGTTTTAGTACCACGCTTCTCTTGCCTACTAGCAATAGCTTTTTGGACCACACTAAAGCAAAGTCCCTGCTTAATTTTTACTAATCCTCTCTAATTAGGATCTCTTCCTTTTTTTTTCTTAATTAAATTTGGGATTTTCAGAGAGGTTATCAAGGAGGAATTTTGATCGAACTCGCGGAAAGATAGACCTTGATCCAGCTGAAGTCACAGACATTAACGAGTACAGGTAGACTCTAATTAAACATCATTTTTTTTTGTGCGTTAAAAAAAAAAAAGCAGAGGTGGAGAGCCAAGAGATATTGAGCATGAAAGTATATTTGCCTTTTCTTTCAGTATTTTTTTCCTATTTAATTTCATTTTTAACTTTACAATGGTGGGTAGGCTATTTGTTGCAACCTGGAATGTAGGTGGGAAATCACCACCAAGCTATTTGAATCTTGAGGATTGGCTCCATACTTCACCTCCTGCTGATATCTATGTTTTAGGGTATATTCTAAACCACCAACTTCAAAACTAGTTCCTTTTTTAAAAATTTCTTGAAAAAATTCTAACAAAAATGCTTTTTTATGTTAGATTTCAAGAAATAGTTCCTCTAAATGCTGGAAATGTTCTGGGCACTGAAGATAATGGCCCTGCGAAGAAATGGGTGGCTCTTATCAGAAAGACACTTAACAATCTCCCAGGTGCTAGTGGAAATGGTGGTTGTCACACGCCTTCCCCTGTTCCGGATCCCATTGTGGAGCTTGATGATGATTTTGAGGGGTCGTCGACAAGGCAAAAAGCAACATCATTCTTCCACAGGCGGTCTTTTCAAGCACTAAGTAGAAGTTTGAGAATGGATGGTGATGTTATGGCCCCACAACCAAGGCTTGACCGGCGCTTTAGTGTATGCGAAAGGATGATTTATGGCGGAAGGCCGAGTGATTTCGATCAGAATTGCCGATGGGGAGGGTCCTCAGATGATGAGAACATAGGAGAGGATTCGCCAAGTGTTGTATCATTTTCACCTATGTCCTCCTATGGCTACAGTGCTCCCTCTTCCATGGATGATAGAGAGAGATCCTCACAATGTTATAGGTACTTTCAATGCTACAGCTCCCAAAATATCTCCCAAATCATGCTACTCTTTAGTAGCATAATTTTCAATTTGGGACTTCTACTATTTTTAACGTTGGAATCTTAGTTTGCAAGTCACTGCGACATGTATTAGCAACGCAAAATTCACATAATTAGTTATTTCAATTTTAAACACCATTTATCTCACTTTTTCAGTAGCACTTAGTTCAATTCTTGTTTTTGTGATAATTTGGTAGCTCTAGTATTTTGAGTATTTGTTTTTTCAAATTGGGATGAAATGTTGGTTTTCTTTTTTTTTTTGGATGGTTAACATCGAGCTACATATGTTGCAGCAATTCCAGGTATTGTTTGGTTGCAAGTAAACAGATGGTTGGGATTTTTCTTACCGTGTGGGTGAAAAGAGAAATCAAAGATGATGTGAGGAACATGAAGGTTTCTTGCGTCGGCAGAGGATTGATGGGGTATCTTGGAAACAAGGTATTATATCTTTGAATTATTAACAACCAAACTGTGAACTATTCGATTTATAAGAAGATTATTCTCTATTTGTCATTCCAGGGTTCAATTTCCATCAGCATGTATTTGCACCAAACAAGCTTCTGCTTCGTCTGCTGCCATCTAACCTCAGGGCAAAAGGAAGGGGATGAATTACGCAGAAATTCAGATGTCATGGAGATTCTGAGGAAGACGAGGTTCCCGCAGGTTTATGGACAGGGTAATGAAAGATCGCCTGAAACTATCCTAGAGCATGAGTAAGTCCAAAATATGTATGAATAGCTGAGTAGAAATTGCTATATCTAAATTTGAACTCCAAAGAAATCTCTAAACTGAAGTAACAATCTCCAAGATACTTTTTTAATCAAGGTGGCATCTATTGTTCCAAAACATGCGTTAGAGATGCTTCCCACCTCATTTAAGAGATTTCTTAGAATTCAAAATTTAGACGCCTAGCATCTCTAAAAACTTAGCATAGTTTCCCATTGCTGACGCATTTACCACGACTTTGATTTCTGGATTCTTTAGTCGTCTGATATGGTTGGGTGATTTAAACTACCGAATAGCTCTGTCGTATCGATCTGCAAAGGCTTTAGTCGAAATGCGCAACTGGAAAGCATTGCTGGAAAAAGATCAGGTAGTTTGCCTATCCTTTTCTGAAAGCTGTTGTATAACTATTATAACTTGTAATCAGCCTTAGCTTTCTCTTCTTTATATAAAAAAGTTTTAGGTAACCGTTGATTGATCTAATGTGTTTTTATTAACTTCCGCCTCAAATTAAAACATCCGCCAGTGTAGCATCTAACTTTTTTTTATTTGTTTATTTTTTTTTACAGCTTCGCATAGAGCAAAGACACGGGCGTGTGTTCCAGGGATGGAGAGAAGGAAGAATATACTTCCCTCCAACTTACAAGTACTCAAATAACTCAGATAGATATGCAGGAGATGATATGAACCCGAAGGAGAAACGTCGTACTCCTGCATGGTTAGAACAAAAAAAAATCAACTAATATATGATTAAAGAAAACATATTTCTAGGTGTTATATGATAAAAAAAAAACTAATGGAAAAGCTACTTTTATGTTGTGAATGTGAAGGTGCGATAGAATTCTGTGGCGTGGAATAGGCCTGAATCAGTTATCGTATGTTCGTGGAGAATCAAGATTCTCAGATCATAGGCCAGTTTATGGCATCTTCACAGCAGAAGTTGAATCAATTAACCCGAACCGAATAAAAAACATGCCTTCTTCTAGTTCGCAAATAGATGTTGAAGAATTTCTGCCATATGCTAATGTATACCAAGAGCTCAACTTCTTCTAAAAGCTGCTATGCTTCAATTTCGTTGGAAAAAGGTATGTTTTTTCCGTTAATTATGAACTTGAAATTTTATTTAAGCATATAATATTCTGATTGAGAAATTGTTTACTAGGAAACGGTATTACATCACAGGGAGCAATTTGTTAAAGATGGGTGCAGACACATCTTCTTCCGATATTGTGAGTATCAAGGAAATATGGGGACCCAATGCTAGAGCTCCCGAAATTTCCCCCAAATTTCTACATAAATCGAACCATGTTCTGCTAAAACATGAGTTATCTGTTGCTAAAAGTGAAACTGATTGATTTTGGGAGAAATTTTGGGAGATTTAGCAGCACTCCTATCATGGGTTTTCTGGCAACTGAAGGATAAAGCAATTTGAGTCACTACAATCGTTGAAAACCTTTATGATTTATCTTAATAACAGCATTATTTGATAGGTACTTTTCACTTATTTTGAATCATGCAAGGAGCTTATGGTGCCGTTCTTGATGATTATGGTTGTACGATCAGGTGATCTTTCTGTCTATCTTTGTCAAATATAAATCACCTGCATTAGATCAAACCATCATGATTATCTTCCCACCATTATATGTCAAGAAAAGAACTACACATTGATTAAGGCGTTAGGTATGAGTACAGAAGTAGATGAGAGGCGATGAGATTGTTGGAGATGATATGATGACCGAAGATTTTGTGGTATGAGGAGTGATGAGAGAGAGAAGGAGGATGATGTGAGAATGAGAGCAAAGGGCTTTGGCATTAGCCTTACTGAGAAAATAGCAGTGGGTAGTAGAAGTCATTGGCCCGCCTGAGACGAGAGTCATTAGGAATGACTCACTAAAGAAGAGTAGATATTAAACTATAAATAGAAACTATTAATGAAGAAAAACGATCCTCTAAACCTACAAACAGAGAAAAGTAAAATAACAAAAAAAAAACCTTTATATTTCAGATTTATGCTGGATACTTTTTTTTTTAATTTTAAGTATTAATTATCGGATTTTCTTTTCGTGCAGAGATGGACTATTTGGAGAGGGCAATTTAACTTCAAAGTACATAAACTTGTAGTTAACTATGTTTTCAAAGTTAATCTTTCTTATATCTTGTTCTTGGTTGTAACAGGGAAATTAAAATATTCAATTTCCTACATCAATAACAATCAAACACCTGCTAACATCAACAATCTAACCAGAATGCTGCAGAAGTTTTGGTAATAATCTCGACCGTTGAGATATATATCCACCAACAGATCTCTGCTGCTCGAGCTTATTGGCTATTGTATGTTAAAACAATGTTCATATCCTTCTGGATATTTTTACAGTTCTTAGTTTCTTTTTTCTTTTGGGGTTGACAGAAACAACTTATCATTTGTATAGTATATTTCTAATTATTAACTTGGAGGAGAAAGAGAGAGAGATTTTTAAGCTGAAGTAAGAGAGAGGATAAGAGACCGATAGACGAGAGGAGAGATGAGATGCAATGAGCAGCTCTAATTATCATCTAATTGTTAGAAAGAGGTGCAGAAGCTTATCATTTTGGCTGTAAAAAAAGCAACCATTACTGTTGTGTTCCCTTTTTTCCTTTACCTTTTTTTTTTACTATTGATTTTTCGTGTAATATGGCACGAATTGGATTGATTGAATCATGTTGTCAAGTACAGCTGTATACAAATTGATTTACTCGTTTCATAATTTTCTGTCTTGATTGAATTTGTATTTAAATTTTGTTTTCCCATATTTATGTATTTTGATGTTTTTTCTCTTTCATTTGGATTTTGGTTGAAGCAGCCAAGTTCGTTTATTGATTCTCATTTGTTAATTTTTATATTCGCATACATCGAATACTAACACTTTAAAAGTTAAATCTTGAGAAGCTGTTATGGTAATTTATGAACTAACATTTTTTCTCAAAGATGAAAAAAACTTGTGAGAAGCTAAAATTGAGCCTTTTTTAGGGTAATACTGAAATGGAATTTGGGTAATATTTTTGCATTCAGCCAACTCTACCACATTAAAAATTGAACCGAAGCAAGAATAGAATAGGGATGAGGTCTGCACTGGATTCTTACATCATTTCTTATATTGATATGTCAAAACATTTTTTATATTTATTATCAAAAATTTTTAAAATAAAAGTTGTAGAATTTTATAATATCTATAATTTTTATATTTAAAGTTTATTAAAAACACAATTCTAAAAAAAATTATAGGTTCAACTGTTTTAATGGGTTTAAAAATAGTTTTTAAAATTCGTTAAGCGTTAAAGTTTTGAAACCTTAGTAAACCTAATTTTGAATTTTTTTAAAAAATTTATTAAATAAAAAAGTTATAGATTTCATCCAAATCGACCACTTTCATATAAAATATATATATATATATATATTAGATGTTGGTAAATTGAATTTTTTTCAACCTCCAAATATAATTTGGATAATATTCAACATCTATAATTAATCATCAATGATGAATCCATTCTTCACCCTTTTAAGAAAATGTTACATATTCGAAGTATAGAACATCTTTATGGATTCCATTTTCTTGCCATAAATGGATTATTTCTTATAGTCTCTAGAAGTCTACCAGCCCATGCTACTTAGACAATTATTATGGTAGTTTAGGCACTCCTAATATAAAGCCTTTTTTTGGGCAAAACAAGACCCTACTAGCAGTTCAGGCAATTTCCTAACCCCATCATTTGTCCTAAGTCTTTGAACCTTGTGTAGTGAAAAGATGCAACCATCCCACTCCTAGAGTTAGTGAATACAACTGGGAAATATTCTTTTTTTTAAAAAAAATATCGTTAAAAAATTCTACACATAATATATCCACTTTTGTAAACGGCCGTTACGCAAACTCATGGATGGACTGGAATATCTAGAACCCTCAGAGTTCTTCCGAAGTTAGTAGATACCATTCGGACTCATAGCTAAGTTGAGTTGACTAAGGCTCTATTCAAACTTGAGTTGGATCAAACCCAAGTTCTGTCTAGACTCATAATCCAGGTAAAAGTACACAGTTCATCTAAAATAAGAAAATTTGGGTTCAACTTGATTAGGCTAGTTGCGCTAAACCATTTTTAGCTATATGCACAAAAAAGGGCCTTTGATTTTTATATATATATATATATATATATATATAGATAGGTTCATTAAGCAACAAACTTTTTTTTGGTTGACCAAATCATTAGCCAGACCCAACCATAATAACAAACTTAGCACTTTGAATTGTGCTCATGTCATCAGCGGTGCACCTTTTGGCATGAATATAGAAATAACAATAATAAATAAAATAATAAAAAGCGACATTTGATTAGACGTTGATAAGAAGTGATTTTTTTTTTTTTTAAAGAAAAGAAAGGAGAGCTCTTGTAGATGATGAGAATCTAGAGAAAGAGAGCTTTTGTTTAACATGCTTCATGTCTTTGCTTATGATTTGCCTACACATACTACATTGGATTCAAAGGAGTGCCTTCAATAATTTTAGGATCCTACCATAGATTTCTTGGACATAAATTCTCCGCCCGTCCCATGCCCCACTCTCTATCCTCACACTCCCAAATTATTTTTTTTAAAACAAATTTAATATAAAATTATAAATTTTGATGATATTTATAATTTATATATATATTTTTTTTTAAAATAATACTTCTAAATAAAAATTCTGGAATTTTAAAATTCAAATAAAATTTAAAAAACTTTTTAATAAGACGTTAAGACTTTGGGATAATATAACACCTATTTAAAAATATTTTTTAGAAAAATATTCAATGAAAAAAATATAATTGTATAAAATCTATAATTTTTATTTTGATATTTTTTTAAAACAGTATATTTTAATATTTATTTAGAATGTAGGGGTAGAGAACGGAAGTATAAAACAGGGGAAGAGGATTTCTATAAATATGTTGGAATTTCTTTAGGCCAAAACTATTTTGTTAATCACCTTTTAAAGCAAGAAGCTTAAAATATGTCCCAATGTGATTACCCGAAAAGTCCGAAAGAGCACAGGCGGCTAGATTTTAGGCTTCTTTCCGAAGCAATTTAATATTTGGAAAAGGCAGGATTAATCCGTTTAATGCGGGGCTAATGGCTTTCCCACCAGCTATTTTACCATATAAAACTACTTCTTCTTTTTTTTTTTTAAACTAACTCCAAAAATACTTCCTAAGCAGCTTTTTCTGTTCTTAAAGATGATTAGATTAGTTGGGTCTATTTCTTTCTTATTATGCTTTTGTACATGTCGAATTTCTAAACTATCATTTGCATATATAATTTACTTAAAATAAACGAAGTTCTGCACGAACATCCAACATCCATCCCAAGATGATCGTAGGGATGCAATGCAATGCAGCCGTCAAGGATATAAAGGGGGACTTTGTGTTACAGCTACATCGTGAAAACAATTTCTCCGCATATGACCAAACAAATTCATGTATCTTGTGAAGATTGTATCGTATATCCCTCTACAATTATCTAGGATGAGATGCTCCTACATAACTCGATATGCTGTACGAGTGCTGCACCTGCACATGTACTTTGTTTTGATATAGGGAAAGAAGTATTTTATGATTGAAATGTAAGAAGATACTGACATCTGAGCAATTTGTTGTTACGTGGAGAGCAAGGTTTCATTTTTCAGAGTGATCAATTCACCCACGTACTTGCTGTATTGTCAAAAATCTCTTCCAGAATATATATATATAATTTATATAATTTATATATATATTTCAACTTCCATTTGACAACCCTTTTAGTTCATGTATCCTTCTAAACCGCAACTGATCACTGATTATCCTGCCGACTAACCAAAAAAAAAACCACTTACAATTTCAGTGGCTCTTACTATTTGGCTAGAACGTAAGTTTAATCCAGATCAAAATGATCATGATGAATAATCAAGAAAATACTAAAATTTGCCTCGTTTAGAGCCCGTCCTCCAAAATGTCACCGTTCATCATTTACACATATGTTCTCACTAACCCCCCGCCATATAACAATGGCTGTAGTAGCATTGCTCCATCAAATGGAGACTCAATGGTAGCATAGTTCGCAACGGACTTGGTTTCTAGTTTTCTTTATGCTGAAACCAATTCCAAACATCAAATTGCAAACCTTATCAAAACAAAGGAAAAGATTATTTCACAAAATAAATTTGCAGGATTTTTCCCTCATAATCTCAAAAAAAAAAAAAAAAAAAAAAGAAGAAGAAGAAGACCAAGAAACAAAAGAATTGCAAAAGGGAAGAAGAAGGCAGTATCTGATCTCTGTTTGGGTTTGTCCCTGAAAACCATGTTTTCCTATTCTTGTGTGTCTGCAGTGCAAAACAAAATCTTCACGTGAGGTGAGACAATCACCTCATTCACATCAACTCTCATTTCATTTCACTCATTTCATTGTCATCGTGTATTTTCCAATATATTCCTTGGTAAATACTGACTTTATCTTTACTTACCATATTTGCTAACTGCAAAGTTTGATTTGAAGTTGCTCCTATGAGTCTGGTGGTCCATTGGCCAATCCCTCCAGCCTATTGTTTATGTATGAGAATGGTTCCTGTATGAAACAGTTTAATAATGTATCTCAATGATAATCCCTTCAAAAAAAAGCATTTTTCATGACATATTTTGTTTAATAATGAATTGTAATTTCGCATTTCTCAGGTCGACCTGAGAATCGATTTCTCGGCTATCGATCATTCATAATCGACGGCTTAGATCACGTGCAAGCATAGAAAATAAAAAACCGTTAACAATTTTCTATAAAAATCGCTACGCGTTATGTTTCAGCCGTCGGATTGAAACATCGACTTGAAAGAGTATGTAATATCTTTTTTTTTTTTTTTTTTTTTTTTTTTTTTTTTGAGGTGTCTAAGAAAATAACAAAAACTGGGTCTAAGTGGACTACTGAAGTTCTAGTTTAGTGTGTATTATGGAGGTGGTGACACCATGCTAGAGTAAATGTTTGAACCTAGAAAGACCCTTTTGTTGTGTTGTAGATGTATAAAAGGTCATTACTACTATTGAAACAACGCTAGTTAACTCCAAAAGTTGGCCAAAACTCACAAGTATCTTAGGATGTGTAACAAACTACATGCTTGAATTTTATTTTAGATGTATTTTTGATAAATTGTGGGCTTCCCCTTTGTCATCGATCATCATAGCTTACTCCTATTTGTAAGATATTTAAACTTTTTGCACGGTGTTATACAACAACTTATCATGTTTTTTTTTTTCCAAGAAAAAATAGCCATTCCAACCCCCCCCCCCCCCCCCAATTTCACCTCTCGAGTTTAACATCCATATAAAGTGATAAGAAAAATTTACACGCTATAAAACTTTAGATATAATTAGTAGAACACGTAGTTTATCATCAAAGAGTTAATTATGATCCAACCATGGTTGTATATATTTATGATATATATACATACAAAAAAAAAATTTCCTTCTGAAAGTAAAAGACTTTTCCCAAGAGCAGATGGAGTAGTCGTGATTGGTCTAGGGATCAAAACAATCAATTGCACAAAACTACTCTAATAGGCCACGGCCCATTAGTAATTGGTTAAGCAGAAATCAGTCAATCAATTGCACAAAACAATAACTGAAAAACTTAATTCATCATTTGCAACAGCATTTCATTATTGATTCTTTGTTAAGTGTGTCTTCATCATTATATTATGAAAGAAAATATCCCAAAAAGAACATTGATCACGGTAAAGTTATGTTTTCATGTAAAACCTGTAGATATATCAATTCATTTGCTAAGTTGTTATAATAAAAAAAATTTCTTACAACAATCTTTAACATATAAAAACACCTCATATGAAAGAAATAAACAGAAACTCTTCGTAAGGACAAATGGGATGAAAAATTCACAGAGTATGCATCATATTTACGTGCAGCTCAGTACAACTTAAAGCGGACGATATCGTGCATGTTCCAGCAGTTATCGGTAAGGCACGAACAAGTGCAAAACCTATTGAAGACCTAATGCTTAAGTTTCTACATTAATATTGGATTTTATTTTTTATTTTGAAAAAAAAATAATAAATGTGTATTCGTAGGGCGGGGCACGGTATGATCATACAACCGGCATGTGCCCGGAGTTGAATTTTCTAAAACTCGGGTTAGCTCCGCACTGAAATCCTTCCAAATGTAACTCATCATCACCACCTGATGCAAAGAGTCCTCCATTTCCTCCAAAACAAACTGCTTTTATATCATCTGCATGGGAAGGCCCATCAGAATCGTCCGACAAAGAAACTGGGCAGTCCTCTCTATCCAGAAAAAAAAAAAAAAAAAAAAAAAAAAGGAAAAAGAAAAAGAAAAGGCATTGCGAATAAACATTAAAAAAAAAAAATCACCCGGAAATAAACATTAAAAAAAAACTAAAGCAAAAAAAGGAAAACTTCCTAAGATTGTGTGTAGTTGCTGCTTTTGATATACAGCTTGTAGCTGTTATTCACACATTGCATAAATTAGAATACAATAACTAGCTAAATAAGCAAACATGGAAGGTATAAAATATCTACTAAAGAATTATAATTAATTATATATAAAAAAAAGAACTACCATGTAAATATTTGTTTTAGTATCATCACTTTGGTGAATATTCTGTGAAACTTATATAACTGTACCTACATTCAATAGTATTTTTTGAAATAAAACTTTTTTTTTAAGTAAAAAAAAAAAGGAAAAAGAACAACAACAAGCAAAAATACTTTTTTCGCTTATGGAGTCGGCCATCGAAATAATGTAGGAGGATAGGTTATGTTAGCAGCCAACATAAATATTACACCAAATATTTTTAAGACATGGGTCCTTGTAGAAAAAGACATTAAAAAGAAAAAAAAAAATCCAAAAGGAGATATTAAGAAATATTTTTACTAAATTTGTCAGAAAACAACATATGTTGTTCCGTTCATTTACAATTTCACATGCAGAGCATGTCCGACAACAATCGTAAATAGATTATTTTAGAAAAATAAGTAGAATTTTTATAGTATTGTAGGTCCTTTGGTTCTTGGCATGTTTATACTTTCTGAGACCCCACTTCCTTTTTTTTTTCTTTTTCTTTTAATCTTTTTTTAGGGTCTATGATTGACTAAGAAGCACGAATATAAATACGGAATATAATACGGCATATATACGGGATACAATAATTTAAAAAAAGGTAGGATATAAATACGTTTTAGACACGATAGTAATTAAAAAATAATATATATTAAATATTCAAATATCTAAAATATAATAATATCTAATAATAAGTTATGTATAATATAATATTTTACGTTTTTAGATAAATTAAAACAACAAAAATCTAATTTTATCAATTAAATAAGAATATAATATTAGGACATATAACTATATTATATTTATTATTATTATATATTGGTAGTATTATATAGTATTTTATTTTTTAAAAAAATAAAAATAAAAAATTAGGACTTGTCTGTCCAACATGCGTCTTCGAATTTTTTTTAAATTTTAAACACTTCTTTGACTGTTCAACACGCGTCCGATCGTGTCCGTAGTGTGTACGAACACTATACATAATAAAATTCTGACGTGTTCGTACTTCCTAATTGATTGAGACCCCACTTTATAATGCTTGATTGCGTAATAATAAGATATATGGTCCCTTTAGGAATCGTTTTACTAAAATATTTAGGTCCCTTTAATTGGGGACAAAACAAATAGGGGCCACTAAGTCACTAACCTAACGCTAAGTAGATCGACTTATATATACCATTCAAGGACCAGTTATTGAATTCCCCATTGATTAAGATATTTTCAATATTCTACGTGTTTAATTAATTTATTTTAGATTATCTCAAAAAGTTCTTATTTATGACACTCATTTTTATACGATTTTATAAATTTACGGATACATTAATCTATAATCATCAATAGTAGAATTACAGCCTTTCAATCTAGAAGTATCAAATATCTCCGCATAATCTTGCAAGTAACTGTTGCAAAATTAAAATATGAAATTCGACTTAAACACCCTGCTTCTAGAATTAGAACATTTATCACTTTAAGATCAGCTAAAGCAGTTTAAGTGTATCAAAGCACGATATTTTACCGTAGATGGAAATTTTTGGTGCTAAAATGCTATGGGCAATATGTATCCAAATAGAGAAAAAAGGGCTCACCAGCTCACCATCAATCTTACATTAAAAAAAAAAGAAGCTATAAAGTAACACAAAAGCTCACCGTGCTTATATTCAGACACAATATATTTCATAGATTTTAGTTGTCTCTATTTTCTTTTTCTTTATATTATTTGTGAAAAAACTTTGCTAGTACATGATCATTTGTGTACGATAATATATAAATAAATAGATAATTTTGATATGTATTATATTAATCGAGATGCCTACTTAAATGGATCAATATTTTCGGACTTGATATATAAGAGAGCTAGCTGGGTATTCGTTAGAATAATTTCAAATACATATAAAACATCTGTCGTAAACTTCTATTACCTGAATCCAGCTAGTTTTAAGGGGTTAGTCAGGTGGTTCCGGGGTTGCTATGACTAGCTAGGTGCCGAAAGCGTGAGACATTTCACGAAAAAATTCAGTCTTTTAATCCGAACCAGAAGATCCCGTTATCCTTGAGAGGGTACAAAAAAAATAAATGTCTTATATTTTTTTCTTTCAATCCGAACCGGAAGATCCTGTTATCCTTGAGAGGGTACAAAAAATAATGTCTTGTATTTTTTTTTTTTTGTAGGTATTGTTTGCAAAATTCGAATTTATCTTACTTCATGAAACGAAAGTGATATGGCGCAGATCGGGCTTGCCACGTGTCAGCTTCAGAAGGGCTCGGCAATTCCAGAAGTCTAGGTTCGCAACTCCAATAAGTTCGAGTCGATGGCCCGACTCGAGAAATGCAAGAAGACCCGAGTCGGTATCCCCACTCGGGTAATATCTGATGACCCGTACGACGTTCGGATCCGGGAATTATCCGAAGACCCGGATCGCCTCCCGACTCCGGATTATCTAAAGACCCGGGACGGTGCCCCGATTCAGGAAGTATCTGTGGACCTGGATCGGTATCCCGACCTTTGAAATACTTGAAGATCCGATATCGGCCGTCCCGACTGGGAAACCCCTAAAGACCCGAGTCGATTGACCTTACTCCGTATCCACGAAAGACTCGAGTCGGCCCGGTCATCCATTAGCTCGGACCGAGAAAGAAACACTCGAAGACCCGAGTCGGGGTATTACCCTAGGGCCCGACTCTCGGGAGGCATTTCCATCCATTAACCCCACGCTCGCGGCAGTTGCGGACCACGACGCGGACGTGGAGTACACGAAGGGCGACTAGTCAACCCACCTTTTTCGGAGGTTGACGAGGTGATCCTGCCATTCTCTTCAAACGGCCTGCTGACCAACGCCGCCTATAAAAGGCCACCAACAGCACCGTTAAGAGGGATCCCGTACTTTGATTCTCTCAGGCTTAGGTGAACTCTCCGTGCCCTAGCATTTGAGCATTCGGTAGTCAGAGTGACTGAAAGTTTGAGTGATTGTAATCCCCTTCTCGCATTGATAGTAAAAACTACGTTGGCATTACGGTGAACAGCCCGTGGTTTTACCTTGTTTCCCAAGGGTTTCCACGTAAAAAGTCTTGAGTACATTTACGTTCTGTTTACTGCTTCTTCTTGCCATTCCTCAGCTTTTGAACACTTTATTGATCGGTCGAGAACCAGCTCGATCAATTCGAGGACCAGCTCGATCAGAAAGCTCCACCAGCATCTGTCCATATACCTACTGAGCATTTTAGTTGTCCCTTCAATTCCTTGGATGTTTATATAGTACTCAAATTTAATAAAACTTTAAACAAGTGCTGCGGTCCAGTTGGAGTTATCACTGAAAACATAGAGGGGCTCTTGTACAAAGTAGAGCTCTTCCATAGTGTAATTATTTCCGCCAAAAAATTCCAACCTTTTTAAAAGAAAATTGCTGAGCAAAATTTTATTTTGCATCACACGTAATTTTAAAATTTTCTTTTTCCTTACTCCTACTGTACAATATTAAATATCAAAACTAATCATCCAAACAGTACCACATTGAGATTATTTTTGGTGGTATATTTACTACAACCAGCAAAGTCCGTGTGTTTATTTTTTGGGGGTGCATTTGTTGCAACCACAAAGCTCTTTTAAAAATTGTTCTACCTTCCTATTCATGTGAATGGGTCCACGGGCCTAAATATGTCTCTTCTGTGCAGCTATTTAAATATATAGGTAGGCCATATTATGTTACATTATACTTATATATATATATATATATAGAGAGAGAGAGAGAGAGAGAGAGAGAGAGAGAGGTCACATGTTCTGATTCCTTCAGGCATCAATTTAAGCTTCAAAAGACAATAAAAAGTTTGTTCCTAATTCCTCCTGCTTTTGATGCCCATGGTTTATTTGAAGTCAACAAGACAAAGAATTAACAGAGACTTTTAGATCTTACTATTCTGCAAAAGAACAAATTTATCTCCCTGTCAACATTTATCATTTGCTTACTCGCAATATATTGTATTATCATTTTTAAGTTCGCCTTTTGTTTTCCTTTTTTCTTTGGGTTTATGTTTTTTGGATAAAAAAATGCTAGAGGACCCAAAGGTTGTCACAAAATTTCACTCAAAATCATGCGTATACTAAACTATGTGATATATCAGACAATAAATTATCCGTTCCTTTTGTGGAATCTGTGACAAATTTAAGACCAAATCATACATCTATCCAAGCATTGTTGCAACTGCAACAATAAATTGTCAATCAAGAACTTGGCTAGAATGACGGTTGAAGACAGTTGATGGTGGTGGAGGTGCACATGGATGGCAGACCATAAATTATTTTATCCTTTCGTAATCAACTTTAATGTTCCTGCAATAGTAATTTATATATATATATATATATATATATAAAAACTTTCTTTGCTTAGATCCCTAGTGGCTGTAGGTATCTCCATCATTGTCCTCATTTTTTTGCTTAAATCCAGATTCTTGTTCAACCAGAAATAAATGCAAAAGATGATTTTTGCCTTGACCATTTTGAAAAGAAGCTTGAATTTGAAGACAAGGCAACCTAAAATCCCATGTCAACACCGAAAGATTTGTCGATCAACATATGAGCGATAATAAAACTACCGACACTCAGATTACTGCAAATTAAAGGAGTTAAAGCATTGCAAGCAGTTAAAGCACTAAATGTAGGCGCACAACTACAGATTCGACCCTATGGCCTTGGTCCATTTCTCATATAAAAAAACGACGACAAAAAAGGCTAGGGTTGGAGTATCTAACTTCTTTTGAGCTCATCATATTCTTCTTTTTTTTTTTTGAAATTATTATAAAAAAAATTATGTTCATAATCGATCCACTTTTATGCAATTATCGTAACAAATAAGTTTATAAGTAACAACGATTCATATTCTTTCGCCAATAAAAACCGTCAGAATATGTCAAAAATGCGTGTCATCGCCTCATAATACTGATGGAATAAATCCCTAACCTTTATCACATCCGACCCCCACTGGACCTCGCAAAATGGTGCAGAATGAGGTGAAATAAAATAATACTAGAGGCAATGTTTAGTAAATTAACAGGCAATGCCTTACCTTCTCAAAAAAAAAAAAAAAAAAAAAAAAAAAAAAAAAAAAAAAAAAAAAAAAAAAAAAAAAACACTAGAGGCTTCTTAGACTCCTTTAAAAGCTCTCTCTCCTCTCCCTTTACTCATAAATACCAACATACAGAGACCTTCCCTTCTCTTAGCCACTACATTACAGTATATATAATCCATACCATCTACTACAAAAACAACAGAAATCAAACCAGTAATGGAGGTGGAGTCTGTGAAATGCGAGTGTTGTGGACTCAAAGAAGACTGCACGCAAGACTATATAAGCAAAGTGAAGGAAAACTTCGGCGGGAAATGGCTGTGTGGACTCTGTGCTGAAGCAGTGAGGGATGAACTGAGTCAAGGGAAGAAGAAGGAGGAGCACGGTGTTGAAGAAGCAGTACGTGCACACATGTCGTTCTGCTGCAAATTCAAGGCAAATCCCGCGGTCCGCGTAACTGATGGCATGCTTCAGATGCTCCGGCGGAGGTCAAGTAATGAATCAAAATCTTCGGAGAAGAAGTATGCGAGAGCAGCAGAAAGCTCACAAATAGGCAGTGAGTCAACTGATTTGGATTAGGTTGTTGGTTGATGACATGCTTATTAGCCTCTGATAAGCAGCCTCTATCTCTTAATTTTATTTTATTTTTTTCCATTTTTAGGCTTTATATTGCTCCTTATTATGTACAGAGAAGGGGGTTGTTGAGTTTAATGAAGTTTAAGATTTAAGCCAGTCGTGCCTTACTTGACGTTTTCTGGACAGGCCAGCACTCGCGTCCACCATTCTTGTTTTGTGTCAATCTGAAGTGTTTCGGCATCTCGCCTCCCCTTTCGCCTTGCGTTCTGTGCTACAACCCCTCTCCCTCTCCTCTATAACTCTCTTCTCTTTCCTGGCTTTATCCCAGTCCTTGTTCAGTATTGCCCAGCTTACCTCGCTCCAGACTACAGCTTATTCTGTTTCCATAGGCAGTAAGATTTAGAGTCTTCTCTCAGTGTACCTATTCATTGTAATGTAATTGTTCTTGATTGTGCATGCTTATCATCAGACTAGGTAAATGCTATTCATCAGGTATCCCTGATGGCCATGTTGTGCATCGGTATAGGCACCATATACTTCCTATTCTGATGGACAATGTTTGGTTAAGATTATATCAAAACTCCTGATAAGTATTAATCTTTCACTGATTACAAGTACTTAGCTCAAAGTGTTTAGGTGAATAAGTCCATTTTAATCACGACCAGAAAAACCCACTCAAAAGCCCGCCTAAAAGATTTCTAGAAAATATACGATTTACTCAGCCATAGTACGAAAGAGGTCGTCTCTGAAGAACCTTCAACTTGGGTACCAGAACACCCAAGTACATAGACACATCAGCATGCAAGCAAACAAATTAAAATATCATTCAATATATGGATTTATCTTGTAAGTGAATGGGATATCTTATTCTGTTACCTTCATGTATTTTATACAAAACATAGTTTGTAACAACCTTAGCAAATTCCCTTTTTTTTTTTTTAGATTTCAGCCTTAACATGGATACCATTGAGAAATAACTATGTCATATTTTCAAAGTACTTTTTTAGTCTTCAGAACATAATTATTACTTCCATGTATTTAGAACACAACTATCATAACCACCATCATATGATACCAAACTCATGGGACCAAAATATGCTCTGTGATTTAGGTTGAGTTATGTTTACGTCCACTATGCGACTTTGAATTAGACAAGTTCGATACAAGTAAATACACCTAGGATAGTTTAAGCACATCATTACATTAAAATCAGAGGATACCTTGCTTTTTTGGTCAATTTCCACAATTTAAAAAAAAAAGCTTTTGATGAATCCTAAACCATGAGGGCAACCAAATGATCTATCCTAGAGAACTTGTTACATGCAGACTTCATTCACAACAAATGTATCTTCTATGAAGCAAAGAATACAAATGAGCAAAATGAGATTTTTCGTTTCGATTCAGTGTTAGAGAATGAAGGGGGTGTACATTGCATCATCTCACAGGACCAGAGTTCTGCAAAGGAGAAGATAGACTACGAACCCCTGCTACTAAGTTGGATTCACAAATGCCTCCAAGGAGTCAAGGTAAGTTCCTGGAAGCATACAGTACAGCAAAAAATTCAATAGATTTGAAGCTGTGATTTTAGCAATGTCATACATGGCTTGGAAAATCCCGGAGCCCTCCAAAATCGCACTACGATGATACTCCAAAATCCATGTTTCAGGTTCCAACTGCACCGCCACAGCACTCCACTTCCTCAAGGTCCACGAACTGCTGTTACTATGTCTCAGTGCTGATGTAAGCTTCCCTCCTGACCACTATAAAAGAAACATACGACGATGCACACAATTTAGACTTTATTCATTGCGAAATTTGGAACAAAAGGTGGTGATTAGAGTAAGAAAAGTTACCTCTGTAACCCTTCCGGATAGAACTGCTAGTGTTCGAGGTGCACTAGTAACAGCAATTAAGCCCGAGGTCTGAACCGGGCTTCCCCAAATACTTATTTCTTCTGCTAGTGATTTATATATGACACATCTCCAGTGAAAGAAATGCTGGATTCCCTGCAATATTTATTCACAGTTAATTCTCAAGAAGTTTTCACATGTAGTTACTCAACTTACTACAAGAACCTCTTTTTTCTTTATAGTACAGAAGGAAAGATTTTCAATACATTCAAATAATCAACATAAAAAACAGCATCTTCACTAAAGCACCTCATAAAAATTCTAGTAATACAATAATAGCAAAGCATTTTTAGCACTGGATTAGGTTTGCTACGGTGATCCTTTTCCGCCATTGTGCTCTAGTATGAATTGTATCTTCTATTATTCATTGAAGTAAAAAAAAAAAAAAAGCCAAAATCAGATCATTGTTCTACGCCATGTGATGTGATAACATTGACACCCTATTGAGAAGTGTAGGGGAAGATCCAATAAGGTGTGAAACTAATAATAGCTACAGTTCGCCTTTTGTCACCAACAAGTTCACCAATACTATTCCAAACTCCTCTAAATCCCCGTTCAAGATATTATTCCTCAAAACTACATTCAAATAATTCAACATGAATAATAGCTTAAGTCACTAAGCTAAATAGTTTGTTTTGACCACAAAAAAAAAAAGCTTAAGTCACTAAATAAATAGCTAACTTGGAATCAATATAATTATTCAAAAGAATTTCCATAAAATCACTTAAAATCTTCAAAAAAAAATAAAAATAAATTATTGAGTTACCTGTTGCAACTCCCAGTTAGACTCAAGAGAGCTACAGTTAAAAACACTTTCTTTTCCAACAATTCCGCCAATCTTCTCTTCCAAAACCCTAATTTTCCCTCCGAAATCCCAATCTCCAAATCCCGATTCCTCAACAATCTCATCTACCCTCTCCGCCGCCATCTCTGGTTCATACCACCTCGATACCAGCACCGGCATAGCACAATCCAACATCCATAGAAAACATACCAAAACACACACCGTTGATACAAGTCTAGTGCCTAATTTACTCCTCTTTTTAATTGTTTTCTTCTCTGATATCTTCATAGACTTCACGGTGTTTTGTGCTGGCGGTAGGGGAGAAGAATTTCTAGGGTTTGCGTTAAGGCGGCGGGCGGCGGATCGGCGGGTTACAGAATTCCTGGCGGTGGCGGAGGCGGGGAGGAGGTCGAGGGTGGCTTTGATGCTTGCTTGGCAAATCTCGCAGTGACAGTTGGCGTCTTTTTGGCATCCAGGGAAGTAGTAGCTCTTGATGCTGCCTTCACCGGCGGCGAAGTCGGCAGCGGAGTACGGCGGAGGAGTTCTTGTTAATGTACTACTTCCGCTGCCGCTGCCGCCGGAGCTTGATGTGGTAGCCGAAATCTTCATCTCTCTCACTCTCTCTCTCTCTCTCTCTCTCTCTCTCTCTCGCAGACTTGGTTGTACAAGTTTTGAAATTAAAGCTGCGAAGTCTGCAACGGTCATATAACAAGCAAAGTTCTAATTAATAGAAAAAAAAAGCTTTTTTTTTTAAAAAAAAAGAGAAGAAATGAAGGGATACAAAATTTTCCACTAAGTTTTGTTTATTATAAAAAATTAAAATATCAAAAGAAGGGTTTGATAAGCAAAAGTAAAAGTATTACTTACTGCTCTGTTAAAAAATAATAACTAATAAAAAAATTACACAAATAAACACATTAAGGAGTTTTCTACCTTTCTAAATATCATATAAGTCATCCCAAATCTGTAGCACCTATTTTGAGGTCGAACTATATTGTTTGACAATTATAGCGAAACTTAAACTTTGGGACTCAAAAATAGTGAATTGATCCCATACAGCATATTGAACTTCTATGTAGGCTTATTTTTTTTATAAACCCTTAACATAAAAATTATATATTTTAGAAGATTTATTAGATTATTCAGCCAACTGGCCGACTGAGCTGGCGAAATGACTCGCTGAACTTGCTGTAAAATGCTGCAGTCTGTATGTTCATTATCTGTCCGAGTACTACCGCATATCTGTCCGAGTACTACCGCCATCGCCATTTTGGAGAAGCTTGAACAGATGAAGAACGAAACATCGTAAGTAGTCATCATAGGCTCTCTAGATGTGAATTTGGCTGTTTGATGCACACAACTTACCGTACAACGACAAACAACCAACCAAAGCATGATCTGAAGAGAGTAGAATGCACATAGTCATGTATTAGAGGAGGTAGTTTCCCGTAAGACTTTAGGCCTAGATGACCGACATCCAAGCACATAGGTAGATAGGCATTAGGCATACAAGCACGCAATTATGGTTCCTTTGTATTTGCTTTTGCTTCACCTGTGACCACCTCCCTGGTTGCCAATGCTGAGCTGAGGCTATCCTTGTATGGATAGAGGCTATCTTTCCATTCTGGTTGAATCTGATTCCCAAGTTTTAATTTCTTGGTTAACTTCTCCTCATCTGAACTGGGAGGTTTTCTACGATATTCATCGTGTTCGGCAGCTCTTGGATGAGTTGGGTGCTTGGACTAGTCATATTTACCGTGAAGCTAACGGAGTGGTTAATTATTTGGCTTCCATTGGCAGACGGTCTTCCTTTCATATGTTTTATAATATTTTAAATTTACTAGATGATTCTTGTAAAAGATTAATTCGATTGGATCAAATTTCATATTTGTAATTTTCCATCTTATAATAAATTTGGGAGGATTTGTCTTTACCTTCCACCCGTACAGTGCGGGTTACTTTAAAGGCTCAAAAAAAAAAAAAAAAAAAAAAAAAAATCCAAAGTCTGCAGAATATGAATTTACATCACACATGCAAATAATAAAATACTAAAATTAACGAATGAGAATAAAAGAGAACATCAAGGACATATGCTAACATAACTTTTAAGAAATATATTTTCCTCTCATCTAACATACATTTAACGCTGCTTGGGAACAACTTATGGCACCCATCATAGTGCCTCATATCTGTATTGTGCGGGTGGGAGGCTTCTAGACTGAGATCTAGTAATACCTAGACGGCCTAATAGTCGGTTTAGAGGAAGAATTTCTCCTTGCTATCTCATCTAAAAGGAAAATTAACAAAAGGAAACATGTCGGGCATCATTGAGGAAGCTTCCATGAAGCTTCACAAGTAGTTCCAAATCTATGTGATGTTGAATTCATGTATATTACAGGAAATTTTATCTATTTGGAAAAGTAAATAAATCAATTTAAAAAAACTAAGGTAAGTTTTTATATTTTTAGAATTAGTTACAATTGAATGCTGCTGTTGTTGAACATGTTAGAATTAGTTGGGTTTCTTTTTTTTTCCTCATTTATGCTGGCAGAGCATGTTAGTTTACATGATCAACTGAAGCTGGCATCAAAATTCCTGACCAAGTTGTCAAAATTCATGTGAATCTACACAATGAAGCAAAGGATGGTATATTGATGGTGTAGTAGGTTAATGCCATGACATATTTTTCTAAGTTAATTATATACTAGCATAAATTGATTTTTCTATAGCACTCGAATTCACATCCACGACCTAATTTTTTTTTATAGAAAAACTGAGCTAAGCCTAAATGGCACCCGCCCCCGGTGTTTCATTACTTAGAAAATTAAGAGGCCTAGAGAAGATAGAAAAAGGACAAGAGAAATTAAATCGCAAGTATAGATAGCACCCACATCTACTCGAGCAAATAGCATACCCGGAGGATAGAGATGGTTCACCAGATCATAGTCTGCACTTTCTGAGAGCATCTTAGTTGGATGATAGATAAAATGTTGTTGATCTTTTTTTTTTTTTTTTTTTTTGAGCAAAGACGTTACCATCATTAATAAGTTCCAGTATCAGACAAAATAGAAAATACAAGGTGAACTAGCTGGTACTGTAAATGTTGTTGGTCTTCCGAAAGAAAAATATAAGTACTATGGATCAGGTACATATAAGTTAGCTGCAGGATGGAACCTAGTTTGTTATCATAACTACTTCATATATTTGATTTTTGAAGCTGCATACAAACGCAAATTAACAAGGAATAAATAAATATTGCCGAGCCAACTAGCGCGAAGATAAGACGAAGGAACATGAATTTCTAAAGGCACATATCGAGCTGTACACACATAAAAAATGACCATGCACATTAATATAATATATATAGCTAACAGAGCTCTAAGTCTTCACACGTCATTAGATTAAGACTTAATTATTATAAATGATCAATAACCAAGAACATGGGCCTCTATTATTGATCTACATACAAAGTCTTCGTATGCTTGTTGACTAAGAGAACGAATTATAATATTAAATGCACATAGGATGAGTGACCAATTGGATAGAGAGCTACTAGCGAGTCTTCACCTGCTTGTGCCTGCGACTGTCTAAACGAAATCACAATTTGTTTTTGGAGATCCCTGGGAGAAGTCTTCTCGTTTCAGAGCCGGCTGCTTGGAGCAAGATGGTTTCTCCTTGGCTATGCCTCACTCCTGGATGTAACTGCGTGAAAGATCCAGTTGTAGTAAGGCATGCTGCTTATGTTGTGTACACTAATGAGAAGTTATCTGAGGCTGAAACTGCAATGAAAGATCTCGAACCAAATAAGTCTGATATGGAGAAGCAGATCAAAGAAGATGAAGAGAAAGGGAAGGGACGGACCGGGGTAGCCGAGAGGTTGATCGAGAAGGTTTGTCTTTCTTCCTTCATTTTGTTTGTCGGCTTTTTCATGTACCATCGAAGTACCGGTGAAATTGCAGGGAGACCATCGTGGAGAGATTGATCATAATTGATAAGCTGTCTGGAACTTTCTATGAACATTGTACTCTTGGCATATTTTTGCATGAATTATTACAGAATAAGTAACTTCTTCCGAAATTATAAACAATCAATTTGAGCCTTGATATTTATATATACTAGCAAAGGGCACACTCACGATACGTGTGCGAAAAATAATTTGAAATAATTTGTAAAATTTATAATTAGTCAAATTTAATTTATAAATATAAAATATTTTAATTATCTCAATTGTACCGATCTAATGTATATATATATATATATATAACAATATGCCTTAAAGAAATATGAAAATATAAATTCACAAATAAAAATAAATCAAATATGAAAATCATATAGATAATATATAGAAAAAAATAAGTAGGTGGATTTATAACATTATATATAATGTAAATTTACTTTAATTATTAAATAATTATATTGAGATATAAGACACCATCATAGTTCTCCTCATGTACTTAAGTATTATAGATTAGATAATAATCTCCCTTTAACAGATATTTGGTAGTATGTATTTAAAGGCTCAATCTTATTCTATCATTTCATGCATATTTTGTAATTTCAAATTAAGAATGCAGTAAGAACGAGGAACAAGTAGGTATTTATATGCTCAGTTTGGAAGTTCAAGCGCAAACTTGGTCTGGCTCTATTGGAAGTTTGAACTAAGAAAAACAATTTTCTTTTATCTATTAACAGGTTAACGAAATGAGAACGAAGTTGGACAAAACGCGAACGAAGTTTGACAAAGGATTTTCTTTCAACTGCTTTTTGAGGTACAAAACCGGAAGGAAAGCTTCAAAGTTCGTTAAAGATGCTAAAGATGTAAAGGAGGAAATAACCAATTTTTGGAAGCCGATGCTAGTCAAACCACCACCACCTGGTTTGGGCGTTGAGAAACATGCTAAAACACAAATTTTTGGCACGCAGATAGATTCAAAACTTCAAGAGGTTTGTGAGTTAATTGAAGCTGACTTTGTTGGGATCATAGGGATTTGGGGTATGGGTGGTGTAGGAAAGACTACCCTTCTCGAGGTCATCAACGACAAGATGATTCAGCTTAATGCTGTTGAAGGAGCAAAAGATGCCTTCAAGTTGTTCAGGTACCTCATTTTTTTGGAGGTGAAAGAGTGCAGTTTGGAGAACCTTCAAAAGAAAATAGCTACATCACTAGGGTTAGATAATGATGGTGATTTAAAAGCTAATATTTCCAAAATGTTGAAGAGCAACAGCTTTCTACTTCTCCTGGATGATATACGGAAAAAAATTGACCTAGAAGCACTAGGAATTCCATTTCAAGGTTCCGGTACAAATTCTAGTCGACTGAAGCAGATAGTCATCTTTACAACTCGAAACAAGAATTTGTGTGTCAACAGGAACAACATTAGAGAAATAAAGGTGGATTGCCTAAACGATGAGGACTCCTGGAATATGTTTCAAAGTTTTGTAGGTCAGAGCATCCTTTCAATTCCTGGAGTTAAAGATCTTGCAACGGAAGTAGCAAATGAGTGCCGCGGCTTGCCTCTTGCTCTCAAGATAATTGGTACGGCTGTGGGAACTAAGAGTTCCCCACAAGAGTGGAGCGACGCTTTAAGATCTCTTCGAAAATATGGGGAAAGTATCATACAGCATGACATCGAGACCGAGATATTTGAGAAACTGAAGTATTCATATGATAATTTGTTGAATCAAACTTTGCGAGAATGTTTCTTAAGTTGTTCTTTGTGGCCAGAGGGTTGGATCATTAGAAAAGAAGATCTAATTGAATATTGGATTGGGCAGGGATTGATTAAGATTGAAGAATTTAAGGACATACAAGAAGCATACAACCGCGGGCATTCCCTGATCGGGGTTTTGATGGAGGCGTGCTTGCTTGAGCCACACCAAGAATTTTCAGTATTTCCAGCAGTGACGTTACATGATGTTCTACGAGACATGGCTCTTTGGATAGCCTCCAACTCTGGGGCAGATAAAAACAAGTGGATTATAGAAAATAATGTCCGTTCAGGTGGTGGTGATTATTTGGAGGTGGATAAATGGAAGGATGCAGAATTAGTGTCTCTGATGTTAGCACAAGAAGAGCTAAATGTTCCTCCTAGTTGTCTTAGACTATCCACAGTTATATTAAATGGACATTATGTTGAACTAACATTTGGTTTCTTCCAGGCAATGCTCTCCCTTGAATATCTTGATTTATCCGGCGCAGTAATACCTAAAAATCCATGGGACGAAGTTCCACTGGAGATTTTTGATCTTGTTGAGCTACAATACCTAAAGCTCAAATTTTCACACATTCATCCTATTCCTAAAGAAGTGAGACAACTACAAAAACTGAAGTATCTTTATGTTAATGGAGGTCGCCTCACTCAAGGATCTTCGGAAGCGGTAGCAAGTTTACCGATGCTCCGAGTGCTGGATGTGTATCCCAATGGCGAAGTTGACTTGGTCCAGCTAAAGCAGCTGAGAGGGCGTGGTATCAAAGCTCTTTCCATGAATGTTACCTCTGTTGAGAATATCGAGCAGCTTAAACATTTCAACACGCATCGTCTTTGCTTTACCATGAATGGGAAAAGAGATCTTGCACTGCAAAATCTCGGACGTGAAATGGGGCAATGTCTTCATGAGTTAGAGTTACACGTTTGCGGTGGTTTGGAAGAGTTGATTGTGGAAGGAAGTGATTGCTTCCCGGGATACCCTCTACAAAGCCTCCAGATTCTCAAACTCAATCATATTTTCGAGTTACAGGATCTCCGTTGGGAAGGAGTTCTACCGAAACATAGCTTCCAAAACCTTAAATTTCTTTACATATTCCGCTGCATAAAACTGAAGAATATCAAATGGGTTGCGCAACTTCCTTCTCTCTATGATCTGTATATACGAGATTGTATTAACATGGAAGAGATTGTAAGCGAAGAACTCGATGAAAATTCCTGCACCTTCCCGAGGCTCAAAGAATTCAGACTGAGGAATTGCTCTGCATTGCGCAGCATATATTCTAGGACTCTAGCTTTCCCTTCTCTTGAAATTCTATCGATTAGTGGGTGCACAAATCTGACAAGGCTCCCACTGCAGCCTGAAGCTGTAAACAACCCTCTGAAAATCTTAGCTGATGTCCAGTGGTGGGAAAACCTGGAATGGGGGGAAGACAAGCAGGTATTTGAACAAGTTTACATGCCATGGGAGGATCACCATAGACGAAGAGCAGAATTCCTAGCTAATCAACGAGGCAAAAATGCGTGCTTTGTCGAGCCCGATAAAGAAACTCCAGGTGGTTATCGTCCGTGAGACGGATGTTCTTCTGCCTTTTTTTTTCCATTTTATTGGGTGATTTCTTTGTGGCTCGTACTTTCGATTTTGTTCAGCTCATGTAATTTGAGAATATTATCATATTTTTACAGATCTTACATCATGACTTGATTTCCTGTAACCTCAACGAAAAGCTTACTTCGTTGCACTCATTTCTTATGAAATTCAATCTCTTCGTGTCTGCCAAACTTTGAAATTCAACTGAGTTTCGGGAATGGGTTAAATCAATAACTAATAAAATTTATTTTTTAATCTTTATAAGTTTCTTGCATGACAACAACCCCTGCTTTAAGAATTTTTTATTTCGAACTCTTATTGATTTAGTAATATAACTTTTAGTAAAATATCATTAACTCTTTTTTATCTACGTATGATCGTATTTTATGGAAGATGTATATCTTTCTTTAGCATTTCATTTTCACTGTCTCCACCGTTGCCGCGCAGCATTAAACTGTGGCACTGTGCAATTGCTGACGCTTTTTCATACCATCCTAGATTTCATCTTTTAAAATTACCTTAAAAAAAAAAAAAAAAAAAAAAAAAAAAAAAACGTAGCGACAATCGCAACAAGTTGTTGGTGACATTGATGGCAATAGTAGTGGTGGCAGTGGCGTTATGGTGGTGATGGCGCTGTGGTTACAACAATGCTTATGGCCTTGTGACGAAATTACAAATCAATAATAATGATGAAAACATTATTATGAGAATAATAAGAAGTAAAATATTGAGCAAGGCTAATAATTAGCTGTATCTTACTTCTATAATCCAAGTAACAATTTAAGCTCTATCTTTTTTTTTTTTAAAATATTATTGTCAATACTGTAGATAGGTATGCAGAAATGAACTTGGTTTACAACCACTGATACTAATAATTACTCAAAGCAAACATCTACGGTGTATTTGCAAGATATACACATACACGGGCTATTCATAGACATGAAACTTGTAGCAACCAAGCAGAAGGCTAACTAAACATCTTTGCCTTCGTTCCTGAGCGCGGCGTTGAGCACTGAGTCTGCGACACCGCCTGGGTAAGTCGACGAGGTAATGCTGTGCTTCTTCTCGGCCTTGGCCACCCTCGCAGCAATCAGCCTGTCTGGGATCTTATCATCGAACATCCTATCCACTGCATCCTACGTACACAACTTGGGAAGTAATAAAGCTTGCCTTACTATCAGATCCCAAATACAAATAGATGATGGAATTGATTTGATCTACTGATAAAGAAAGATTTAATACCTACTTCTACACTCAAAATTTTTATTTCAAATTTAATACCAATATCATAAAAAGTTCAAGGAACTGTTAACGGATAAAAAAATGTGAATTGAGCATTTCTAAATTTTTCCTAAAAAAATATGCCATTTTGTTTTTTTTTTTTAACCCGTACACTAATTGCTAGGGGTTATTTCAGTAAAATTTGACAGTCTTACAATATTTCGGTTAGCCAATATTAAGATCGTAATAAAATTTTTGACGGAAGAGTGGTTGTGTTG
The DNA here is from genome assembly GCA_002076135.1 of Xerophyta viscosa. NCBI lineage: Eukaryota > Viridiplantae > Streptophyta > Magnoliopsida > Pandanales > Velloziaceae > Xerophyta > Xerophyta viscosa. The sequence continues at coordinate 1,876,420 of MJHO01000011.1, forward strand.
TTTATATTTGATATTTTTAAAATCAATCTTTTCTTACATTTCGGCCACCTTTTTTATTAACGGATTATCTCATATCAGCCCCTTTTTGAAATTCGGCCAAATCAGTCCCCGAAAATATATTTTGAGAGACTAATTCGATCGAAACAAAAATAGAAAGGACTGACATAAGAAAATTCCTTTTATTAATGTGGTAATGCTAGAAGGTTGATTTGTCCTTTAAAGATAAATAAATGACACTGATTTCTAATAATTTTTGTATAATTTTTAAAAGCCGAAGTTGATATAAATTAATCCATCTTATTTTGAATATAATTTTGACTCAAAAATTGCTAGATGACATTTTCCAGAGCTTAATATGTGTGCCCTTCCAAAAGCCACTCTTACGATCACCTCTTGTTACACGTATCCACGAACGAAGGAGTGGCTGTAGGAGTGACGCGTACATACCGAGAGTACGTCGCGGAGTTTGATCTTCTGCTCATCGGAGTCAACACGTTCATTCGCGGTGGCGGCAGCCATGGCTCTTGACGCGACGCTGCTGGAGGGAGTATCGCCGCATCCCATGGCGATGGCCTCCGCGACGGTGATCGCCGCCACGTCGCTCATCTCGACGGGCTTGTCGCCAGCCTTCTCTGCTGCCTCCTCTAGCGCCTCCGCGATCGTCAACGCCCGATGATCTCGAAGCTTCGCAGAACATTGCTGCTCCTAGAATTTTGAAGAAGAAGAACAAATATTTTTAGTTCGTATATATCACTTTTTTAAAGAATTTTCTACCTGCTTGCTTAATGTTTTTTCAAGCAATTATTCTCTAAATTTAGTTTTCGAACAAATTGTTCTCTGAATTTTAAATTAGTGCTACTCAAAAACAACAATTATTATATGGTTTCATTTGCCGAGGTGGTATTAGCAACATCTTATGAACCAAAATTTATTTTTATTAACATTTTATCAAAACAATACTTCAATCAATCAATAACTTCAGATTTAGACAATAATTTGCTAGCTTGAAAAGAAATTTAAACGTTAAATAACCAAATATAGGATCGAAATGATAATAACCAAAAACAAATGAAACTAAAAACATACCTCTTGGCACTTGGAATTCGCAAGGGATTCTCTTTCATTTAAGATCTCACTCAGCAATTTTGATGTTCTTTTTCTTTTCCGCTGCTGCTTCTTCTTCTTCTTCTGCTCCTTTTTATCTCTCACCTAAATATCTAAGCAATGTAAAAAATCTGTCTATCTACTATAGAATTTAAAAGTATACATATTTTCCGCTCATCTAAGTAATAAAAGACATTTTTTCTTGTCTTCATATGAAAATAGGATATTTATTAGATCTTTTTCTGTTCATCAAGTAGTTTACTTATTTTCTGTTCATCCAAGTAATGAAAGACAAATTATTCCCCCGTACTCATCTCATACTTAAATAGTTACATACGCAGCTGAAATCCAAACAATGAGATTGCATTAATGAGTTTATTAGACATGTACCTGTTTTTCCCCGGAATCGTCAACACTATCGACGTCAGCTTGCTCTTTCTGATCCTCATCCGACTGTTCGCTGCCGGTCGGCGTCTCCGGCAAGGTCATAGATCGTTTTCGCCGAGGTTGATCCTGACTCATTTTTTCACATTTGCTTAGAAATTCAAACAACCTAAGAAATACTAGTTGGTAGGTTGTAGAAGAACATATATAGTGGGACACTGGGACGTTGCATTTATTCTTCGCAAATAAAAGGCAGAGCATAATTTTATATATTAATGGGCTTGTGTTAATCATGTTATTATAACATTATTTATCAAGTATTTAAATTTAGTGTAAATTTTGTTATTATCTATCAATTAATTACTTATTAAACTAGTCAATATCAATCGACTCATTATTTTTAGGGAGACTTAAATATTCTTACTATTTTAGAGGTTATGGATTAGAACTTTTATTTTTAACCTGTTAATTTTTTAATTTAAAAATATTTAAAATATTTTTAATTTAAAAATTATAAATTTTATTATAACGTATACTTTTATATTAAAAATATCTTTTATCAAATATTTTAAATTAAATATTTTGAAAATCTACATTTTTAGTATGATAAGATTAGAATTTTAGAATATTTCTTTAAAAATATTTTTTAAAAAAATAAATAAAATAATATAAATGTTAATTAAAAACTTATTTTTTATATTAAAATTTTTTTAAAAAAGATTCTAGTTGAAATGTTTATGTACGAAAAAAAGGAATCATGAGCTTATCTGACTTGTAAAGAAAGTCTCTATAGATTCCATTAGCTTCTATCACGGATGCGTTTTTTCTTTTTTTTTTTTTTTTTTTGAGAGAGAGACTATCACGGATGCGTTTATTTACTTTACATAATGTAGGCTTCGTCCTAAATTATTTAGAAGTTAAATGGCAGTAGCTCTTTTTTCATGACAAGAAAAAAAAACAAAAAAGAAAAAAGAAAAAAGAAAAGAAAGAGCTCCTTTTCTCCAACTTATCAGACTCGGATGACGGCAGAAACTGGAGAAGTCATGGTAGGCCGCGTTATGCGTGTTGGTGGAGATCTCGACCCGGTGGCTGTGCGGGCGGAAGACGAGGTACGATCAAGAAGGCGATGCCAATGAGGATGATGATGGACCACAACACGGAGCAGATGGCTGCGTAGCCCACGCGTGAGGGCTAGTGCGGTCGGAGGTTTACGGAAGGTACTTCAATTCCCGCGTCTCCTTGTGCGGCCACGGAATTCCGCACCTGTTGGGCTCTTAACTCCGGAGAAGGAACTGGCGGAGCTTGGTCCTCTGGCAGCTCGGTGACTGCGGCGGTATAATGATGAGAGAAATGAATAGGAAAAATTGATTACTACAATTACTATTTTGCCCTCTTTCAAGACGGAAAAAAAAAATACTAATGATAAAAAAAAATATTAGACAGTGCCACATCACCTATAACATATATCAACAAAAACAATGGGAGATAAGATTATCGATGTTTTTCTAAATTCATGAATATCCTAGACACTACTTAAAAATCAGGAATATAGTGACACAATTAGCCAAAATATATGAGATTAAACTATATTTTTTAAAATAAATTTTACATCCGGTAATTTTAGAAGCAAAAAAATTTTACTTAAAAATATTTTAAAAAATATGTATAAAAGCTATAAAGAGTACACCAGAATATTTTTTATAGTACTTAATTTTTTTTTAAAAAAAAAATTACTTGTACAAAAGCATTTTTTAAAAAGAACGCATGAAAGTGTTTAGAAAATGTGACCGCACCTTTTTATGATATGGTCGATCCACGGAGCAGTTGCCTAATTTGTTTAGCTTGCTGTTTGCGAGAATTTTAGAGAGACCCACAATGTAGTTAAACCCAAAAACATACCATTGTGAACTAAACTTCCGCAATGTATTAGACACAATTTACAAAAAATTAATTGAGGTGCTAGATTATATAACACAACAAAATGCATAGTACTTTATTCTGTTAATTCTTCAGAAAATACCAAAACTATAATCTCGATGGATCGGTGAAACCTTAAGTAAATGATGATCCCCAAGTTACAGTTTCAAAGAAATGAAGACTCACATTTGCCCATGCATTCTTTCATATAAATGCAAAAAGCTTTCAATTTTCTTTCAGAAGTGCCTAAGCAAAATGCTGATCATAGCAGTTCACTCTCGGCGCAAGGGGGGGATTTGGTGAGACATGTACATGAGTGGAGAATCTGGTGATAGATGTTAGAAGATGAAGGGTTGAGATTAATGTGGAGCGAGATAAGAGAGAGGGAAGCTGGGACGGATACGAACTATAATTCCATCAACAATATACACATGAGCGTAGCATGCAGCAAATATACGTACATGAGAAAAAATATGTTGAAGAGATCTATAAGAGGAAGTAGAGACTATATATAAACAACTGGTGCATTATATACCTGAAAAATATGGTTCAAAAGCATATTTATCCTCCCATTCTAAGTTCTCCCACCATTCAGGCTGACCTCGAATTCTCCTGAGCTTGTTGCCTGCCATTTGAGTGTGGAATGGTAGCGTCCTTAGTTGAGGACATCCTTCAAGTCTGATAGCATCTAGCGAACGGAAGATAGATGTGGGCGAACATATGCTTCTCAAATTTGGACAATACTTGACTTCCAATCTCCTCAGGCTCGGTAGAAAATATTTCACGGTGCCTTCTAACTCTATCTCTTCAGCTTTAATAATCTCCACAAGGCCATGGCATTCTGAGAACTTTAGCTCAATGAGGCAAGGAAGTTGCGCGACCCAAGTAGCATCGGTCAGACGGCTGCATTCATGAACACGAAGAAACAGAAGCCTTTCGAAGCATCTAGCAGGCTCCACTTCTATCCAAGTTATTTCTGTTAACTGTGGAAGCCGAGCAAGAATCAGATTTTGAAGGTGTTGAAGCGGGTAGATTTTGTTGATCAGCAAAATTCTATCAGCATCCATCACCAACTCTCCCAGATCATTGCAGCCATCAATTTCTAACTCCTCGAGACACCGGGCCATTCTAAGACCAAGCACTTGCATCTTAAGGGAGGTCAAGCCGTCTAGCTCGGTCAAAGCAAGACGCCATGCTGGTACCTGGGGTAGTAGTTTAAGAGTATCAACTGAGCTGACAGTCATGGAAAGCCCTCGTACACGTGACTTGAGGCATTTCAGTTCTTCAGAATTCAGCTCCCCGTCTGGAAGCAAGTCAAGGATCCTCAAGGACGGAAGTCGTGAACCGATAGACACTCGATCTTCAAAAAGATAACCATCACAGAACATAGACAAAAATCTCAACTTTGTCAGAGAGGCTACCTCCATCGGCAACTGAATGATATCTGTATAGGCTATGTTCAAATATTGCAACTCAGTCAGGCAAGCAATATCTGCGGGAAGCATGTCTATACTAGAATTAGATAAATTCAAGTAGGTGAGAGAGCTCATGCTTTGAAAGAATCCTGGAGGCATGCTATGTAAACATGTTCCCTTAAGCGTCAAACTTAAGAGATTTGGGCATTTGGGAGGCTGAGGAAGTTGCACTTCCTCGTCCGAAGAAACATCTAAGTGTACCTGACCAGCATTTACCCATTGTTGTATTTGCGATTCAACTTCACTAGCAATTACTGTTTCTATTATCCAGTTGTTCCTCTGATTCGCACTGGTAGAAGCTATCCATAATGCCATATCTCGTACCATATCGTGAACTTTGACCAACTCATCCGAAATGTTAAAGTCAAATGCATGGACTTCCAACAAGCATGCCTCCAGCAAATTTCCAATGAGAAGGTGGCCACGATCGTACGCTTCTTTGATATTCTTGAAATCGTCTATTGGAATCAATCCTTGACCAAGCCAACGCTCCACGAGATCGTCTTTCCTAATATTCCAGTCTTCAGGCCATATAGCGATGGACAAGAAGCACGCTCGTAGAGTATCATCTCGTAAGTTATCGTAGCTGAACTTTAGAGTGAGCATCATTGACTTTTGTGTATCAGAAATTTCACTTGCAAGTGACTGCTGTAAAGAGTCCAAAGCAGATTGCCACTCACGTGGAGACCTCTTAGTTGACAAAGCCCTTCCTGTGGTGATTAGAGAAAGTGGCAAGCCGCGGCATTCCATGACCACCTTCTCCGCAATAACCCTTATTTGGGGATGAGCATTTATAGTCTCCTCTCCAACATTCCCTACAAATAGTTTAATTGCATCATTTTTGTTCAGAACCTCCACTCTTATTCTTTTATTGGTCTGCATATTAGCACATACTGTCTCAATTCGGCTTGTGAGTATCACCTTCTGCCTGGGCTTGTTGGGAGCACGACGATGTGGATCTGGGATTCCAATATCATCAAAGTTTATTTCGTTCCAGACATCATCCAATAACAATAGAAAGCTTTTGTTCTTAAGGACATTAAAAATGAGATATTTACTATCTCCTACTAGTCCCAGACTCCTGGATATATCTTCTCGAATCTTTTGTAGATTAACAACCCTAGAAGCCACAGCCCATATTACATGGTCAAACAACTTCACATTTGCTCCATCACCACTAGGGTAGAGGAAGTGTTCATTTACAAGCTTAAGGAGGGTTGTCTTCCCCACCCCTGGCATGCCCCAAATGCCAATTATGCAAATTGCGTCATCTCTGAGACACATGTTGACTTTTTCCACGTTTGATTTCATGGTTTCTCCCACTATATTTGCTGCATAGTTTAGGTCTCTTACAGGACTAGGAGGCAGACTAACCACGATATCCTCAAATTTTGAAGCCTCGTTCTTCATTTGATCAAGCTCTTTCAACAATAATGCCGCATTTCTGCCGACGTTGTAGTTCACGCAGAAATTTAAGGGACAACCTGCAATTAGGCAGCCCCACTTTTCAAATTTATCCTTTATACTGTCTATTTTTACTTCCATTTCCAGAACCTGCTTACAAGAAAAAAAAAAAAAAGACAGAGCCCAAAACTTAGCTAGTTGACAGGCCACAAAGACAACAGCTTGGGTATCACCAAGGATAACATACATCACTGAAAATCAAGACTATGAAGTGCTATCTGAAGGTAAATATGACTAGTATATTTGTCATATTATATACTGGATGTGACAAATCTTGAAAAATAACAAAAGATCTGCCACTTGTCTTAGACATTTCACTGCTTATACAGAACATATGCACTTTGAAATTGGACCTATGGTGTTTCACTGAATGCAGTGTTAATTTTGTGAAGTGAAATATATGCCAACACTGCAAATGCATATGGGTGAAAGCAGATGAAACAAGAAATGGAAACAGAACAATACGGCCTGTTTATTTAAAATAAAACTTTAAATAAGTTCCCGGCAAGTAGACAACCTTGCTTCTTTACCCCAAAACTTAAATGGTTTTAGATCAGGCACCATGTATCACAAATCAAGGAATTTCAAAAACAAAGGCTCAACAGAAATAACTACGCATACAACATGTTTTTTGGTTGACGGAGAGCATGGACGTATATACTTTGTTGAGCCAACGGTCGACTTCATTTGTGCGTTTCTTTCTTATCGATTCACCCTCTTGGATTTTCTTCAAGAAATCATTCCTCTTTGCCTTGAGATCTTCCATGGCATCCGTCGCTTTCTTAATTTTCTCCCTAACATAAAAGATGTAGGCAGCATGCCGAACCACTATGGGGTCCCGAACGCATGTTACACATGGCATCAACCATGGAACGTACCAAGGCATCTTCAGCAAACGACCTTTCTGTGTACATAATGTCACAATGATTTAGCCATATGCTACAAAAATCGATTTTTCATTCAATATAATTTCTATGTTAAACAAAAGAAAAATTGTTGGCATTCATATATTACCCTGGAAATTAAGAACTTGTCTGTGATGAAAATAATCAAATATTCGAACATTAGATAGAGAGAGACAAAGATTTCTAAGAAATGCAGATCGACGATGTTAAGGTAGATAGATATTACCTCAACGATGTAAAACTTCCCAAAGAGACTACAGAAGAAAATAGAACCAACAAACACTTCCTGGATAACTTCGGCTTTATATCCACTATTGTATATTAATGATAATATTCAAACTAACAACTTTATTTATTTATTTATATTTATAGTTGATATATAAGCAGGCATGATCTTTTTGAAGTCAACGCTACTCCTGCTATCCGTAGATAAGTCTTCTTTTTTTAGGTAGTAAATGTATATAAACAATGATGGTCTTCGTTGTCTGCTTAGTTTTAAGATTATTTTAGATGAAATTGAAAGTATTATAGGTGTCAAATTGTAGCGGCTGGACATATAATTGGCGATTGGAATTATTTCCCGTGCCTCACAGCCCAACTTTCTCGTCCAATTCAATGAATACCATAATTTAAGATTAAAATAATTTAATCCCTCTCCAAAAAAAAAAGTTTAAAATAATGACTTATTTTTCGAAGGATGTGACTTCATGATTTGTATGATGCAACTTAACGCATTTTATATGATACGAACTTTCTAGTTTGAAAACCTCCTTGCCATTTACGATTGGTATGACGTTATTTAACGTGTTTTATACGATACAAATTCCTATATGATGCGACGTAACGCGTTTTATATGATACGAACTTCCTAGGTTAACAACTCCCTTGCCATCTTCTTCGATTATATTGAATGAAGCTTGTGGTGGATTCCACCGCAATTTTTTTCAAAAAATAAAAAATCATTGCCATTCACGATTGCTCGTTAATTATATCATTATTGAAATGTCTATGTGGAGGTCCTTCTGGTACTCATGTACATATATAACCAAGTTAGTAACAATAAGATATTGTTTTCATATCACACTCAGGCTGTTTAGTTGCGAAAAGGAATTTAAAAAAAAAAAAAAAAAAAAAAAAAAAAAAAAACAAGAAGAAGAAGAAGTGAAAATAGAGAAATGAGAGGAGCTAGTAGAAAGTTCTGACAAAGTAGATTTAAGTTTGGAAAATGATAAATCAAGAGTCATTCAAGTAGATTTAAACAAGGGGGAACTATATATTAGCCCCCAACACCAAACTTTTTCTCAAATGAGCCCCCAACCTGTCTGTCTACATTACCCGATTCAGCCCCTTCTATAGTTTTTCAAAAAATTTCAGACAAAAATACCCCTCGACGCATTTCACATTTCATCCCAAAAATACTTGTTAAAAATATTCTTGAAATTTTTTTTAATATAAAAATTATAAAATTCATCAAATTTTTATATTTTTATTTTATATTTTTATTTTTTTAAAAATATATTTTTAAATAAATATTTTGGATGGTAAAACGTAAAATGCGTATTTAAACATACGTTCAAAAATCAAATAATTTTATATTTAATTTTTGAAGTCCTAAACTATTTGTTCACAAATATGTTTTTAAAAAAAAAATAACAACGAACAAAACTAAAATAATCAACAAAACAGTAAAACACAAACCACTGCAAGGAGGGGAGATCAAGAGAGCAGCACCCATACTCAATGGGGGACGTGCTTGCGGAGCTGGAGACCGTCCTCAGATCGAAGCGCCCCGAGGTGTGTGTTTTTCTCCAATCTTTACATTTCGTTTTTCAATTTCAGTATTCAAAAGCATTTTGCTTTAATCTTCAAACTTTTGCTATATATTGGTCGATTATCCTGCGTTTAACCGGTGGTTATTTGATTTTGGTGAAATATTCTTTGCGAAGAACATGGAGTCGATCAGTATTGTTGGGATTATTGAAATGCGAAAATTAGGTCAAAGAAATGTGGAAGAAATATTTAAGTCCTCATGTTGTTGAAATTAGTTTCGTTATGTTAAACCGGCCAAAAATGGGTTCCCTGCAAGGGGATGGATGCGCGGCGGATTTACTCAACCTATGGGTGGAGTTTCCCCTGTGAACTTAAATTCTGGCAAATGTCTTACGGGTCCTCGAAAACAAAAACAAAAACAAAAGATAAGAAAGAAGTATTAATTCCCAGAGTTTTTATCAAATCTATACTAGATGAAGAAAGTTAAGAAGATTCTGGTAAATCAATTCCGATATTAAATGAAGAAAGTAATGAATCAATCAATACTGCTACGACTATAGAAATGTAAAGATTAGTTTATAGAAATGTAGAAACAATAAAGTTCTGTTCTTGTTAAAATTAGTTTTGTTATGTTAAACCAGCCAATGGCGGGTTTCCGCCAATGGGATGGGCGTGCGGCGGATTTACCCAAAAAGTCGAATAAGGGCAATATGCTAGGGGTTTTCAAAAAAAAAAGTATTTAATTCCCAGAGTTTTATGATGTAGCAATGTGTATTGAATCTATAGTAGATGAAGAAAGTAAAGAGGATTATGACAAATTAAATAAATTTCCTAAAGAAGTAATTAAATTATTGGGATGAATTTCGTACTTTGATTCTTAAGTTTGGCTAAGAAGAGAATAAATGTACAGGAGAAAATAACACGAGATGAAGAAGCAATGCTGGGGTTGTGTAAGGGCAAAGCAATCAGGGCTTTCACCTTTAGTGCGTGTGCCTCCTCCGCTGCTGTCTGGATCGGTATAAAACATATACTATTTTATCTTTTGGTTCAGTAATGTTGCATTCTTGTGCGAATTGTTGAGTCCATGTTAGAATTTAGCAGCATAGAAGACTTCTGAACTTGTAGAAATGTGCTTGTATTATAATTGTAGGTTTTTATGATAATTCATCTTGTGCTACCCAAATTCCTAGATGGAGCCGTATGAGTCTAGAGTCACATGGTTCTGGATAAGAATACTCACCAGAAGGGGAACAAACTAGAAGTTTGTTCTCTCTTAAAAGAAAAAATTTTAAAGAAAAAAAACAAAGAAATAAAGTACACTTCACTTTCATGCGCAAGCATGAAAATTTACAAACTGCGGAAGCTCATAAAGCCTTGTGTGTATTTGGTTACTTGGCTATCACACTTAATATTTGGTATAGAATTCTTATTGAAGCATAATGCTGTTGTCTTACTTCTTTTTGTTTCTTTTCCCCGTAGAAGTACTTATTTGGTTATTATATATGTTTTCACTTGCTATACCTTAGTGCAGCTTGTAATAGAACCTTCTCTTATCTGTTCTTGCAAAAGTGTTTGATTTTAAAAAATCCTGAAATTGCCTCTTTTACTATCTGCTTACCTTAAATTTTTTTTTTTTTAATGCAGCTTGTAAAAGTCTAAGTCGTGGTGAACAGTTCAACCTTTCAGTAGGTAACTTCTTTGGTTGATCACTTGGCGTGCATACTGTTGCATATCAGAAGATGTTTTGGAATTTCAGGATGCTTTAAGATGTGATGCTTCGCCTCTATTGTTTATACATGAATAAATGGGGAAAATATTTAAGTCTAGAAATGTTTTTATGCTGGAAGGTTGCCTCGTGATAGAACTCTGTCGTACACATACTAACCTATTGTTGGTATTGCTCTAATATTGTTCTAAAGCTGTTATGTTTACAAAAAAATGTAGGTTCTGCCATTCTCGCTGGGCTATGGAGATTTGATAAGTCACTAAACTCATGCGTTGAACACATTTTAGCATTTGAAGGCAGTCGCATGCAGAGGGAATTGGCCAACATGTATACTTTCTTTTTCAACCAATTACAAATAGTTTAAACTTTTTGTTACCCGAAATTATTAAGGAAGTTGTGATTGTATTTTTTCCAGAATATTGAGGAAATACCAGTATAACACATGGAAGGTGAAGCTTGTTCGTAAGCATTTCTATCCTGAGCAAGTATTCACCGATGTCAATCCAGACCAACCATTTCTAAGGTGGCGATCTCGAAATTCTTACGTTGAGAATTCTGCCATTCAGAAGACTGAAGATGTTAACACTGATTATGATCACGAAGATCCCGATACAAACCTCAAGCCATCTATTGTAAGTTATTAAACCTTAATATAAGTTTAATGGTATATTGATGGTTTAGTTGATGTTTATTCTTTCACAATTAATGCCAGAGACCTCTAAAGATGTCTATTAGCAAATCTCAAGAGTGATTCATTCATACTTTAACAAAAAAACAATGATGGTCCCTACACCTAAGTATGTGAAGAACTTCAGAGATTTCTTTAGAGATCTAATTAGAGGTGCAAAGAATTTTTCTTACTAGCAAGAGAACATGTGAACACAGAATTACAAAATATTTGTGTTCGTCAATAAAATGCTATAGCTCTGTAAAATTTCTCCCAAAAGGTTGTGCTGCTATCTTGAACAAAGTGAAGCTTGTTCTGCTCAAAAACAGAACAATGTGACTAGTTATTGATTGTAGGAAAAACTTTGTGAGCATTTTTGAGATATCTAGCATTACTTGTTCGTGGAAAACTCACTAACATTTTTTTTTGTGTGATTTGATTTAGATACCTGCAGCGATGGATATGATTTCAGACCCTCTAGATTGCATCTTCGGTTCGGCTGAAAGTAGCTCCGAAATTACTTTTTCTGGTAAAGATACATCGACTCCGAGGCGTCAAAACATCCACAAAAAACCACGCCGGCGTCGTCATCTGCTCACCACCCTGAAACATAGTCATCAATCAGAACCGATAGCTAACGTTCATAACGATGACAATGCAATACCGTGACTATCTCTCAAACTCTTGTGAAATAGAACCATGAGCTGCTTAGAGTATTACTGAGCAGTGGTTTGGATTGAACTATATTGATTTTGGGATTAATTTTGAAGGCTCCAGCAGTTCCTCATATCAAACATAGCTATTTCTTTTTATGCTTTAATCTGATATTTTTCTTCTTTTTACAATGGTAAGACTATATTGTTTCTATTTTCTTATGCATTTGATTAAAATCCCCCAATTTAAGAAATTTCTATGAATGTTACATCCTTTAGATGTAATACCATGAAGGTTCATATGCAGATTTTTTTTTCTTTTTTTTTTTTTGAGAAAACCAAATGCAGCTAATTATACAACATTATGTATTGTGCACAAGGAACATACTTGAACCTGATATACATAAATCTTGATTTTGTCCCTGAATTCTGAAGGCTGATTTAGCGTAGTGTCAGTCGGCAATTACTAGATCCGATAGTCTATTAGAAAGAAGCATGAAATGCAGTATCAAACTGGGGCCATTTTGTGGTGGACTCACTACCTCCCTTGGTACACCTAAGAGTAGAAATAATGATATGTTGCCGTTCAAAGCCGATGTACAGCTGATCATTCGAAGATGTAAACCTTGCTAAGAATTTCATATATTACAATTTGTGACGAGTTTATAAAATTTTCACAGTTCATTTTCTTGTTGATGCACCATATTGTCAAAAGATATTAGATCGGGTTTATATTTACATTTCGACGTCTAAATTTTGAAAATATAGAGCTGTATGGTGATTAATTAGAACTCAATTGTTTCTTTGCATGTGTCAATGTAAACAAAACAGCTTGGGAATTACATTCCTTTGAGCTTTGATCCATGGAATGTAAAAATGGAATATACGGGTCCTATAAATAAATAGTTGAATGTCTAAATTGCAAATTAAAAATCGTAAATAGATTTGAAAAGGGCATTTTAGGAGTAAATAGATTTGACCCATTTTGCGCTTTTATGAAAGCACACATTTTAGGAGTCCTTTACAAAATGAGCCCTTACGGATCGCCCTCTTCCCCCCCACGAGATCCAAAGCAGAGCAGCTCTCTCTACCCCGCGATCCCGCAGACTCCTGATGGCTCCCGCCGCGGCGATCTTCCGGTGGCGATGCCATCGTTATACTGCGTCATCACCGCCGAGGTCGCTACCGTCCTCGCTGTCATGCGACGTAACGTCCGTTGGTCTTCCTTCGGTATCCGTTACGTCACTGACGCCGCCAACAACGATGACGGCTCCCTCGATCACCCACTCATCTCCTCCCTCAAGTCCCTTCGCCACCGTGTCTCCCTCTCCTTCCGCAACGTGGCAGAATTGGGTCCCACCGAGTACCTGAAGCCGTTCCTGGACGTTGTCAAGTCGGACGAGACGGGCGCGCCGATTACCGGCGCAGCGCTTAGCTCGATCCACAAACTAATTTCCCTTTTTACCCTTGATTCGGATTCGGCACGTGCTGTAATCGACGCGGTTGCCACGTGCCGCTTCGAAGTGACGGACTTGGCGTCCGAGGAGGCGGTGCTGATGAGGATATTACAAGTCTTGTTACAATGCATCCGCAGTGGAGCGGCCAGCCAGAAGATGGTAGGAGATAGACATGTTTGCGCGGCGGTGAACGCTTGTTTTAGGATAGTTCATCAGGCGAGGAGTAAAAGTGAGATCTTGCAGAGGTTTTCAAGGCATACGATGCATGAGCTAGTACTATGCGTGTTCTCCCGGTTGCCCGCGATCGATGGAGGTGTGAGATCTGTTGCTGTCACTCAGGAGGTATTATGATTTAACTACCCGAGAAATTGATATGAAAATTTATATGTAGATTGAGTTTTATACTTTCTTTGCTATATTGCAATTGTTATAATGGAAGGCAACATACTCACATAAAGAGGTTTACTGTAGAGTAAGCGGTATGGCAATTTTGATACAAACAATAGCTCAGAATGTTAATTCGCTGCATTTTGAACTTGTACTTCAGAGGTATTGCGATTCCACCTGACAAATTTATATGTATTTTGAAGATGAAATAATTGCTACTGTAGCTAGATTGAATTCATGACTTTATTCTACTTTTCTAGTTCATGTTTTGCTTCCTCTATAACACCTGTTGTAACTAATATTGCACTAATTCGAGATAAAGAGATTCAGAATAAAGAAATTTGTATGAAACTTTTAATATGATGTTATTGTTTTGTATACATGGATTGAGGTCATTTTGATTTGAAGTTTATAATTTGCTTGATCTTTATACTTGTTATGGCTGAATAATAGCATGAAAGGTTCGGCATAAACAAGAAATTGGTACACAACTTTCAACAGTGATAATTCTGCTGATAGTTCTCTGCATTTGAGTGTATAGCTAAGCTGTGTCATTGTGATGTCAAAGTCTATACTTTGCTTGCTCCCTGACACCTGTTATAACTTAATATAGCGTGACTTTTAGAACTAAAAAGCGCACTATAAAGATTTATATACATTAACGATAGCCATGGCGAGTATATTGTTTTCTGTGAAATTTTATCTTTGACATCTTTAATGATCAAATGGTGTCATCTCATAGAGAAGGAAAATAAATAAGACTAATAGAACTTTCTTTGACCAATTTGAGAACTGAATGCAGAAGTGGTGGAGTAGGAAATAAAAGGCTGCTATATTTTGTGCTTAATCTGTCATTTGGAGTGTAGGTATTGGAGATGGGTTTGATGGTGGATTTACCCAGCTTGCTTGACTTCCTATTTATCAAATTGGATTATACATTAGTTTGATTGAGTTTCTTCTTCAGATAGGTAGCAATCAAGTCAGTGGTGAGTTAGAGAATGGGAACACAAACGAGGATGCAACAACTTCCGGGGCTCAAAAGCAGGTCCCGGAGGTGGAAGAGGCAGATGGTGGTGCCGGGATTGTGGAAGAACCATTCGGGATTCCTTGCATGGTCGAGATATTTCAGTTCCTGTGCTCCTTACTCAACATCGCTGAGCATATGAGGATGAGTCCACGTTCAAATCCAGTAACCTTTGATGAAGATGTGCCTCTTTTTGCTCTTGGGTTGATCAATTCTGCTATAGAGTTGGGTGGTCCTTGGATAGGCAAACACCCTCAACTTCTTTCGGTGGTGCAGGATGAATTGTTTTATAATTTAATGGAGTTTGGTCTTTCCATGAGTCCTCTTATCATGTCAATGGTGTTTAGCATTGTTTTGAATCTTTTTCATCATCTACGAACGGAACTCAAGTTGCAGTTAGAAGCTTTCTTTTTATGTGTGATGCTGAGGCTTGCTGAGAGCCGGTTTGGAGCTAGCTACCAACAGCAAGAGGTTGCATTGGAAGCTCTGGTGGACTTTTGCAGACAGGACAATTTCGTGGTGGAAATGTATGCAAACATGGATTGTGACATAAGCTCAAGCAATGTTTTTGAGGACCTTATAAATTTATTATCAAAGAGTGCATTTCCAATCAACAGCCCTTTCTCCTCCTTGCAAGTGCTAGCTTTGGAAGGTCTGGTCGCAGTCGTCCAAGCAATGGCTGATAGACTAGATTGTGCGCCTTCCATTTTTTATGAGTGGATAGCTGATTTTCATGAATACACTCCATTTTGGACGGATAAATGTGAGAATTGTTCGGATCCTGATTTGTGGGTTAAATTTGTTCGTCAAAGAAAGTTCATTAAGAGGAAGTTAATGATTGCTGCTGATCATTTCAATAGGGATCCAAAGAAGGGCTTGGATTTTCTGCAGGGTATTCATCTCTTGCCTGAGAAGCTAGATCCCAAGAGTGTCGCTTGCTTTTTTAGATATACAAAGGGTCTTGATAAGAACCTTCTTGGGGACTACCTGGGAAACCATGATCAGTTTTGTATCCAGGTGCTTCATGAGTTTGCTCAGACCTTTGATTTTCAATATATGAATTTGGATACTGCCTTAAGGCTGTTTCTTGAAACTTTTAGACTACCAGGTGAATCACAAAAGATACAAAGGGTACTTGAGGCCTTCTCTGAAAGATATTATGAGCAATCTCCTCAGATACTTGCCAACAAGGATGCAGCACTAATCTTGTCATACTCGTTAATCTTGCTCAATACCGATCACCACAATGTACAGGTGAAGAAGAAGATGACTGAGGAAGACTTTATCCGAAACAACCGCCGTATTAATGGTGGAAATGATCTACCAAGGAACTTCTTGTCGGAGCTATACTACTCGATCTGTGAAAATGAGATAAAAACCATCCCTGACCAGGGTGCTGATTTCCTTGAAATGACCTACAGCCGTTGGACTGATTTATTAAGGAAGTCAAAGAGAACATCTCAATACATCCTCTGTGACTCCCGACCTTTCTTAGATCAAGATATGTTTGCTATCATGTCAGGCCCCACCATAGCTTCTTTATCCATGGTTTATGACTATGCCGAACGCGAAGAAGTTTTGCGGACATGTATTAATGGCTTCATGGCAGTTACAAAGATCGCTGCCTCTCATAATGTTAGAGATTTGCTAGATGATCTATTAGCGTTGTTATGTAAGTTCACGACTCTTTCGAGCAGTTCTTCAATGGAAGACCATGTAATTGCTTTTGGGGACAACATGAAAGCTACTTTGGCAACAGAGACGGTTTTCAAGATAGCTAATAGATATGGTGACTATATTCACAATGGTTGGAAAAATATAGTTGACTGCATTTTGACACTTCACAAGCTAGATCTTCTACCTGTGCGTCTCACCAGTGAAACAGTTGATGACACGGAGCCTTTGAGCCCATTTCATGCAAAGCCTGCTGCAAACCCTAATTTGCCATCACGTGTTCCATCAATGAATCATCGTAAAACTTCATCTGGCCTAATGGGTAGGTTCAGCCTGTTGTTGTCTCTTGATGCAGAGGAAGTTAGGTCACAGCCAACAGAGGAGCAACTCGCTGTACATCAGAGGACTCTTGAAACAATCCAAAATTGCCACATAGATAACATATTCACGGAGAGTAAGTTCTTACAAGCTGCTTCTTTGGTCCATCTTGTCAGAGCTCTCATCAGGGCAGCAGGTCAGCCTGAAAAGATTACAGGCGCCGATGACGAAGACACCAGAGTCTTCTGCCTAGAGCTGCTCATTGCTGTCACACTAAATAATCGTGACAGAATAAAACTTCTCTGGCAAGATGTTTATGAACATATCTCTTCTATCGTGCAGTCTATTTCGATGCCATGCCCGCTCGTCGAAAAGGCTGTTTTTGATCTCCTAAGAATATGTCAAAGATTGCTTCCATACAAAGAGGACTTAGCTGATGATCTCTTGAGGTCTCTGCAATTGATTTTAAAGCTTGACGCACGTGTAGCTGATGCTTTCTGCGAGAGCATCACCCAAGAAGTCACACGTCTGGTTAAGGCTAATGCTTCACACATTAAATCCCAGATGGGCTGGCGAACCATTGCTTCACTGATTTCCATTGCGGCTCGCCACCCAGATGCTGCAGAAGTTGGTTTCGAGGCACTTGTATTTATCATGTCTGATGGAGCGCACCTTTCACCAGCTAATTTTATTCTTTGTGTGGAAGCTTCACGGCAGTTTGCAGAATCTCGAGTTGGTCCATCAGAGAGATCCATCCAGACACTGAGCTTGATGTCAGAGTCTGTGTCTTCCCTTTATAGATGGTCGTGTGAGGTTAAAGAAGCTCACGAAGAAGCTGAGCAGATATTGGAAGGTTTAAGAGAAATGTGGCTGAGGCTAGTGCTAGCAATGAAACGAGCATGCTTAGATCAAAGAGAAGATGTAAGAAACCATGCATTACTATCCCTGGAGAGATGTCTAGTGGCTGTTGAAGGACTTTGCCTTCCATCTTCATCTTGGATACAGGCATTCGATCTTGTCATTTTTCCATGCCTTGATGATCTATTTGATATTAGCCAAAGTCGGTCCCTCAAAGATTATAGGAGCATGGAAGAGAGCCTCGTACGTGCAATAAAGTTGACATATAAAGCTTTCTTACAGTCAACACAGGAGATATCATCTCTGAGCAATTTCTCTAAGATTTGGCTAGGCGTTCTTGAGCACATGGAAAAGTACATGAAGGCGAAGGTGAGAGGTAGACAGTGCGAGAAGCTTCAGGAGTTGATACCGGAGCTCCTCAAGACCATGTTGCTCGTAATCAAAGCAACGGGGATTCTTGTTCAGAAGAAGTCTCCCGAAGGGGATAGTTTGTGGGAGCTAACGTGGCATCACGTAAACAATATTGACTCTTCTTTGCAGTTAGAAGTGTTTCCCCTTCAGGAAAAAAAGCTGAATGAAGTTGATTCTGGTACCATACTCAAACCTGTTGCCAATATTTCTGGACCATTGACAGGAGTTGCTGGCTAAGCTTTCTCGGAATTTGTATCTCCCCACAAGGCTTTTGAACTATTTTCTACAGAAGTGATAATAAACAAGTAAGTTTCTGACAGGAAATAGTCGATTTTGTTTCTCATTTGCCTATAGTTTTCTTTTCTGTCTTACATTATATACTTCTCTTGTGTATTCCTCTTTTACTAATTTTATAGACGCGATATTGTCGCTTGTTCAAGTTTGAACATGCTGAATACAGTTTTTGTGAATTCTATAAAAGAGAACCTATATCAGATTCAAATGTAGTTTGTACATTTTCCTTCGAAGCCTTCAACGATATATGTATTATTTGTGCGTCGTCGTTGATGGTTTTCCTGTTCCTATCAACTTGAAGACCTTTTATTGGCTACGGAAGTTTCTAACAATGTCTCTTTTATCCAATCTATAATTTCGGTATAATTGGGCAAATTGTATGAAATTTGCAAATACATAAGGGACTTTGTTTGTTTATGACAATTACTTCTAGTTCTCTTGATTTCATGGTTTGTTTATGACCAGTTACTTCTAATTCTAGTGATTTACTGGCCTCCAGCCTGTCCAGGAAATTTAGAAATTACTGTAAAAAATTCTGATTTTTTTTCTGAAATATAATATTTTTTTTCCTGAAAAATGGAAGTGGTAAGATGTTTTCTGAATAACTAGAAAAATTTTCATTACAGTAGGATCATGAAAAATATTCATCTATACAAAATTGCTCAGAAAGTACAAAATATTCTTCTGTTTTCCATTATAATAGGATCATGAAAAATATTCTAAAATTTTTTCATTACCAACTATTTTGGTGTGGTAATTAGATGTTTCCCTTTTCTTTCATTATCCTTTTCTACCATTTAATGTTTGCAAAAAATGCCATACACAGATCCTCTACCCTTATTCGATGTGCCAACTGCCAAGTGTATGTAGTCTCAACTTACGATAGTTTCTCAAGTTTAACTAATTATGAACAGTATCTTCCATTATGTTAGCTAGTTCTAATTATTCTTAGTGAGTTGTATAGTAAAATCTTTTTATCCAAATATTCGTACAAAATTTTACGTCGTACAATCGACGTTCCCGTATGATTCACTAAATTTTTTTTACTATAGACTGGCATTCGGTGCATAATCGAAGAGTAGGTGTAAAAAGTCCTCATTGTCACAGACTCACAGTTATCAACTATGGCAAAAATATTAGAGCTTCCAAAATTCTCACAAAATTTCTCCCAAATCATGCCTGGAACAAAATCAGCGCTGATCAAAAGTGCAATTATGCTGTTCAATGAATTAATATGGGGTGAAAATTTTGGAGCTGTAGCCCCATACATGGACAAGGAACATTTTATGCACTCTCATCTAATTCCCCCGCTGCACTTAGATGGGAAATAAATCACACTCACGGATGATATATATTCTGACCAGACAAAAAGATAATCAGAAGCAATACATAATAACTTAGGACGGCTAGGCCTTCTATAAATTACAAAAACCTTTTTAATTTTTTTATTTCTTCTAATTATCTAGACCTCCTGCCCTTATTTCTTTTGGTGGGAACAACACACCATCCTTCTTCATCGGGAAGCGGTTTCGCCGATGGCCTCTCAGTCGGCGTCTCTCTTCGATCTGGTTCATCTACCATCATATCCGACGCTTCTTCATCTGAGCTTTCATCATCGTCATCCCCATCAATTACCTGTCACGTATCCAACAGCTATTGTCAAGGCAAAGATTCACAAAACGAGTAACTTAACAGGTGATTTCTATTGCAAATACTATCAAAGTTGAATTAGAGATATTTTTCAGAGGTACATTGCATTACTTTTAGGGAATGAAAGCAAAGTGATATTTATCAAAAGGATCTTGGTCTGCACACAAGACCAACATGGCATCCACCCACTCGTGATCTCGGACGCTCCCACCCAATCACTATTCATTCCAAGGTTTAAGATAATGTCTCGTGCCGCGTTTTAGTAAATCTAAACTTGAAATTTTCCGATCTTTAATTTATAAAAGAAAATAAAAATAAAAATAAAAAGTTAAAAAATCAGCCACCAATTAGGGCTAGCTTTTATAAGAGCTCTGCTTGTGAAGGCACGTGAATAACTTTTAAAGTTTCCTTTGTAAAAAAAAGCTATTCCAGTTTTCAGCTCTAGAATAACTTCATTTTTCAGAATTATTTCACCATTCAAACTATTACGTTTATCACCTAAAAGCCTAATTTATCACCTTCCTAATCATTATCCACGTGACAACTATACTTTAGTTCCTTGGCCCTTTTTACCTACTTTTAGTCCATTGCAAAATCAATCACCCACAACTAAACTAACTGATACTGGATTGCTGGTAAAACAATTCCCCATAGCAAAAGTTGCCTATGTTTGATCCCCATCCCCTAAAAGGGACAGATCACCATGGTGAGGACAAAAAGGCCCCCACCAGGTAAAATATTCTCCCTCTCTGTCTAAAAAAAACCCACTTCTAACGAAGGTTCAATATGTCTAGTAAACAGCATACCTGTTGACTTTGCAGAGCAGCGTTAATGGGACCCAGGTTCCTCAGCCTCTCAATGGATTCATAATTGCCTTGCAGACAATCTTCATGCATGATCATCAATTGCTCAGCAACCTGTTTGAACCAAAAGCTACTAAATTCAGCATAGCAACCAGAAATCAATACAGTAGAAGTTGAATTGTGCAAATCCAATAGCCTATGATAAAAGGTCAACCAGAAAGTGTCACCATCCACTATAGATGCTATAATGCTCATAGAAAAACTTCTAGAACAAAGGTATATAGACAAACATAGCTAGTACGAATAGGTTTTAATTAACCAAAAAAAAAAAAAAAATCAACATAAAAAAAATTCAATTGCAAGAGGCTCATTCTTAAAACTTGTCGGATCAGTTCAACAGAATATGTTGCCTTTTCTTCCTTCACATAGCTAATCATGAAACTAACTACAACTGCTTATATGTTACTCCACAAAATACTGGACACAGGGCACGAAAAAATGGGACGCTAGGAATTTGAACCGGAGTTTCTTCGGGCATTTCCAGACGTGTATTATCCTCAACATACTTAAACCAGAAAGCTCTTCGCCAAACGCTCCTATGGAACCCCTCATCTGACTAGGACCATAGTTACATAGTTCGTAAGTGCACACGTTTCCTTGCAGATGTCGTAGACAAACTTAATCATTCTACACACTGAAGGTTACTTGACTAAGATCAAGGGTGGTCTGTTCAAAAGAAAAATAAATAAATAAACATTACTGATAGATATGGCGCTTGTAACTTTCTCAACAGAACTCTGCCTTTGTCTAAGGTTCGGATCAGTTTACCAGGCTAAACTGATAGGTGTATGATATCGTGCATTGAAGAATTTTGATAGGCCGACTTGTTTCATCCAACTCAGAATTAAGTACAGATAGACAACTTAAATGCAAATCCATTAGGTGTTCTGTTACTATTTGTCATGGTCATGAGACAGCTGATGCATTTATGTGGAAACACTACATCAAACATCCTTTAACAAAAAGATGCAATAGAAAATCATTATATAAAATAAGGTTTGATAGACAAATGCACTTTGACTATGCTTATTAAATAGCAGGTATGCTAAGAGCCAAGGACAACATTTAATCCATGATTAAAATTTAAAAACTGCAGTGAACATAGCAACTCATAATGCTCCCAAAAGAAAACAGTTAACAGTATATGAGGTTCAACACTTAATCCATGATTAAAATTTAAAAACTGCAGTGAACATAGCAACTCATAATGCTCCCAAGAGAAAAGGTCAAGGTTACCTCCTCAATGCTGCCATCTTCTAATTCTGTATTGAAAGACAAAACCATGTTTTCATCCAGGATAGTCTCCAAATCATCAATGTATAAGGGTGCTAATAAATAGAAGACATAAGTTAGTCTAAGAAGAAGGCAAATATATCATATAGAGTATAGAGTAGAGAAGTATTCATGCTAAGAATAAGGCAATTAGGATCACAGAAGCAGAGAACATGCTGACAATGGTCTCAAAATAATCAAGTTATAAGGGTGCTAAATAAACAGATGAAGAAGTACAACTCATCACAAAAATTACATGTAACCATTACTCAATATGTGTTAAGGAGAAAAGTATGGAGTTGATATCATTAGAAGAAAAACATGCTGAGATACGACAGTTAGAACTTAGAACTGAAGAAACAAAGCAACTTCAACAAACTATTTTCACAATACACAGAAATGTTGACTTTCTTGTTCACTAGACACCAAACATGTTGAAAGTAATTAAAAAACTGCAAAAAGAATTGATGAACACATCTAACAATACCATTCAATGAAAATGCTTTGTTTGTTATCAAATAATAATGCTCTCTCGATTTCAAGAAGTGTCTCAGAAGTTTAAGGCTTTAAGCCTGTATTACATAAACAAGGATGCACCATTTCATGTCATATCAAGAAAATAGCTTCTACCACACTAACTCTTGTTAAGAAGCACCTCCAAAGTTTAAGCCTTAATTACTAAACAAGGGATGCACTAAATCCTATCAAATTAGAAAGTAGCTGCTAAAACATTATGGTTTTCACTTTTCGAAGTACCATATAGAGCGTACTATCTAAAACCAACTTCTATGCAGGAAACATCTCACCAAAGCATAATCAGAAGTCCTAAATCGCAAATTCGCAAACAAACACCTTAAACGTACTCCTCACAACATCAAGAATAAAGTCTAACCTCAACCATGAACAGAACAAATAGGTAGTGCTTGCAGTTGCAGCAGTTGTAGTCCAACCATCCGTAGTTTGGACCAACATTCCTATTTGGATTTTTGTTAATGGCCCAAAAGCACTCATTGTGCTTTCGGTTCTATATACTAGCTATCATCAACAACAACAAGCATTACAAGCCTTTAAAACTAGGTGGCTTGATTATATGGATCCCTATACGCCATATTGCTCCATTTAGAGCCACATCAAACGAAAAGGGAGCAATCATTATAATCTCTACCCAATGGGTTTCCCTAACCCTCTTGATATGCAACATATACAAATCCATGTCATATGAGATTCGCCACATTTTATATTGTCAAATCATATGAAAATCATATTGTCAACTAACCACCTCAATTACAGGCCCATCCATAGTATCAACAGGATCGACAAACTATATTGTCAAATCATATAAGAACAAATTCTATCAAAATAGAAAATAAACAAGCTACAAATCAATAATGGGGATTTTTAGAATACCTTTTGATTTCGAGAACCAATCAACAATAGAAGCAGCAAACTCATCAACCTTCATTTGGGAATTACGGCCGCCCCACCCGTTCTGCACGGCCATCTGCAGCGCCGCCCACCGAGAAAACACGATCGAGACACCCTCACAGAGAGCCTCCATCGCATCCGCCGTAAGCGCCGTCGGCGCTCCGCCACCTCCTAAGGAATTCATCGCCAGAAACAAAAGCCTAGCTCCAGGGAACTGTCGTGCTCTCTTCGTCGTCAGCGGCAGGGAAGCAAAGGTAAAAGAACGAACGGCGGCGGCGATTGAGGACAAAAAGAGGCGGTTTTAAGAAAGGGAAATAGCGACTGGAGCACCGCACTTGAGGTACCGCAATCAGATTCAGACTAATACAAATATACGGGCGCAGCTCCTTTGATTCACCCAAATCAGGGTGTACGAAAACGGACGGCCGCGATCGGCCGTCCGTGGCCGTCCGTTTTTCTACACCTTGATGCACACGCACCAGGGAAGCTGCACCCCAAATATACCACGTACTAAAAAAACGTGGGACCCACCAACCGATAATTGATGAATCGAATAATTACAGGGTCCCTCGGTGGTCCAGTGGTTCGAAATCTTCTCGATCCACAGGCCAGCTCAGGTTCGAGGCCGTGGAATGCCCACATGCATTCCTGGAAAAACCAGCTCAGCATGACGCATGTGACCCACGTGTGCGTAGGGATATGCTTGCGTATATTTTTTTCAGCCCTCGGAGCGGTACCTCTATTTTTGGGTGGATAGTTGCACCGAGAGACTATCGCGAGACGTCTCTCACCGGATGGACCTTTAATAATTTAGATATGATGTTCATCAGGGACCCCTGACGGCCCTGATGAATGAATTTTTCCTTAATAATTACATAACACTCTACAGTCTCTACTTTTATACCACCTCACAAATTAATTTTTAATTTTTATAGATAATTATTAAACAATGCATAATTTATAAGATATTTTTCAAAAATTTAATATAAAATAATTCTTTTATGTTTTTTTTAGATTATTGTTAAAATTTTCATTCCATAACTATCCCATTTTTGTGCGCATCATAACAGATAAATTCACGGATGGTACCGACTCATATTCCACTAACCGAATAGTTTCAACATTTCGATCTGAATAGATCCGAAAATCTGTGTTATCATTTATGAAGTACAAATAATATAATTTTTATGTATTTTACTATCTTATTAACTTTTTTTTAAAAAAAATTAAGAGTTCATATTTTTTTTACTACAATACATATTGGTAAGCATTTACAAAAAAAATTTGAATGTTTATTAGAATTTACAGTACATTGATTTCTTTTCGCATCAATTGGTTTTACAAATATGTGCAGATTTTATACTTTTGGGAACTTTATCTCTCCCTCTCCATCAACTTACCCAACAGCAAATTCCAAAAAAAAAGTAATTAAAAACTGTAAGTGTCCTACTATATCAATTATATAAAAATATTTCAAGGGTGGTGATAAATATCTGCAAAAGCCAGAGGCATTGCAACTAACAAATGAGAGAGAGAGAGAGAGCACTGCAACGACGCAAAGGTCGGGAATAAAATATTATTTTATTTAATATTTTTAATATTTATTTATAATTTATATTTATATTTTATTATTATTTATAATTTATCAGTGTAACTGTTACATTCAAACCAAACACGGGTAAGTGTTACTCCGGTAACCATTACCTGCAAACCAAACAAGGATAGACGTTACCGGTATGTTACCCGAGTAAGTGCTTTATCCATATAACTACTATCCCTACTTCCAAACCAAACATGACCTAAGGGATGAATAGAAGAAATCGTAGATAAATACCTGCCAAATCAGGAGGCCACGGCGCAACGCATGGAAGAGAGAGAGAGAGAGAGAGAGAGAGAGAGAGAGAAAAAAAAACTATTAGACCCTCTCTATTAAGGCCCAGCAACTTTTTAAACTACCAAGTTTTAATATTTATGCAATGTTTATGTAATGTGTTTAGTTTATTCACTTTCACTTAACTGTGATAAAAACAGACGTAAAACGTGTTTGGCAATAATAATAATATTAAAAACCTGGAGATATATTATATTGAATGATTCAAATAAATTAGTTCCATTACGGATTCCATGATGTTCTAAAAAAATAAAATCCCAACCAGGCTTTGAGTATGACTTGAGTGAGAGCCCTTAACAGGTTGATAAAGCCAATTTCGGGCAATAATGTCATAGCTGCTCACAAATTAAAAAAGAAAAAGAAAAAAGAATTATGCGTGGTGACTAAGTTCTGAACAATAAGAAAACATGAATTAGCGGGACTGAATATTAGAAGGCGACGGCGGTATTCATTTCGTGAAGGATATTATCGATGGTTCAAATCACGATTAATATCTGGTTTGGATGGACTATTATTTTGCTTTATTTTTTGTCGAAATATATAGGATATAAATTAAACTCGACAATCACATGATTAAAAAGCAAAACAAAACAAAATATGGATTGACACACAAAACATTCATTTAGAGATTTTCACTCATTTTGCATCAATTTTATATTTTACATTGTATCTTATTATCATCCACAATTTTATATAGCCATACTAATTTATATAGCTAATTGTCTCTAACATAAAAACTTTTAATACAACTAATACTAATTTTACTTTATTATTGTTTAAGCTTTTGAATTATAGCTATTCATACTTTATTTATGTGTTATGAAATTGCTGAAATAAGAAAATTAGAGGTACTTCTTACTTTTATATGAATGGTGAGAAATACTAATTTTATTTCAGAGTGAAGATAAATTGATTTTGTCACATCCCAACCCACCCGGACTTTCGTCCGAGTTACACCGCCAAACCTCCAACCGCACCACACGATCATATCCTTTTTCAGACCTAAAAATGGTGAATCTACTTAGACGTGCTAAGCTTAAGAACCTCTGGATAAATTAATTCAACTCTTTTCCGCACAAGCAGTATGTAACTAACTCACAAGCATTATGGTGAATCTAAGTCCCGTCCAATCCGTGTACCTTGCGAGTTTTTCAATCGACTGAAATTTTAGATCCGATTGACCAGAACCTGTCCAATCTATGGTATCACATGTTTTATGTTATATTTCTTTTGATGATCCAACTTTTAAATGTTATATGCTTATATATCTTTAATAACATCATTTTTCGTATTAACATGCTACATAGAATATGTATTTTATAGGAAACAATTTAGATGTTTTAGAAAAATATTAGGCATTTTTAAGTGTTTAAACGGATTATAGTTTTTATTACAAAGCCTTGTAGGCCGCAAGACAACAAATTTTGGAGCCCAAAATGCCCTTATCATCTCACAAACATATATATTATGATAACACCAGTTAATTTTATATATATGGTGCTAACTGAGCATATTAACTTTTAGATTTTAAAAATAATTAAAAAAATTTGAGTATTTGAGAAAAAATGGCTTGATGTTTTAAGGAAAAATGACATGTTTTAATTCATAGATTTGAGTGATTTGACATTGTTATTGATCACAACGAGTAATTATATCTACCGTCCACATTTGTCATGCCACTGTTCTATATATTAAGATAACATCAGTTATTTTTTTTATATATGGTGCCGACTAAATATTTTAATATCTAAAATTTAAAAATAATTCAAAATTTTTGAGTAGTTGTACACTTTATTTATCTATCTTTAATTTAATTTAAATTTTTTGAGTAATTTTTAAATTTTAAAAGTTGATCTGTTTAGTCAATATAATATGTCAAAATATAATTAATATTAGAATTATAACATGTAGGATAATAATATTTCCAGATCTGATATAATTTTCTGATTGATTCACTGATTCTGATACTTACACTTTGTAAGAGGGGCAAAATATGATGTCCCAACATATTTGGTGACGACCGCAAATAGTATTATGGAAGCCGCGTAAAAAAGACGAATACACTGGCGTAATTAGTTTTGTACAAAACAGAGAGCATACGCATCCAAATGTCTCGGAGCCATGGCCGTCGCTGCCGTCGCCGACGCGCAATCTCTGGCGGCGCTGGTAGAGCGCGCGGTGGCACTCCGCTCCTCTCTCCTCGGCCGTGCCGTCCACGCCGCTGCCGTGAAGGTCCTACTCGACGCTCTGCCGCCGTTCCTCTCCACCCACCTTATCAACATGTACTCCAAGCTCGACCTACAAAATTACGCTTCTACCTTGCTTTCTCATCAACCGAACCCTAACGTCGTCTCCTTCACCGCCGTCATCTCCGGCGCCGCCCAGAACGGCCGCCCTCGGCTCGCCCTCCAATTGTTCGATCAAATGCTCGTCTCTAAAATTCGCCCGAACGACTTCACTCTTCCATCCGCGTTCAAAGCCGCTGCCACAATCCCTGATTATGTTTATGGCCGAAAAATTCATGCGATTTCGATGAAAATTGGCCTCGCAGATGATGTGTTCGTTGCTTGTGCTGCATTAGATATGTACTTCAAAACAGGTTTTACTGAAGATGCACATAGACTATTTAATCAAATGACGATTAGAAATGAGACAGCTTGGAACACTTTAATGACCAACGCGGTTCTTGATGGCCGCCCAATTAAAGCATTTAATGCCTTTAAAGGGTTTAGGGAGGCCGGGGGCCGTCCTAATCATGTCGCTCTCACCGCATTCCTGAATGCATGCGCAGGTGCTATTTACCCCGTTCTCGCTGCGCAATTGCATGCTATTGGTTTAGTGTCTGGCTTTGAAGCAGATATATCAGTGAACAATGGGCTTATCGATTGCTATGGGAAGTGCCGGTTGGTGCTAGAATGGAACGAAGGCTAGGCAGCAGCGGGAGTTAGTGTCGTAACGAAATGCCGCCACGGCGGAGCACCGACAGAATCCCGATTGAGCATGGTGATCTACTATGCTAGGTTGACGCTGTACTGTGAGCCAGCATCAGTTCGACGATTCCAGCATTCTAGAATCTGTCGACCGTGAGATACGAACTCAGATGTCGCCAGCGACTGCAGCATACTGGCGACGAATGTCCGACCGCATAGTTCGCGAGATGTGTCGAGTACATAATAGATAGCGCCACCTAGGGATCGACATGAGTGATTCGAGCTTCCGACTGATTAGCGGTGCATGTAGATGACAAGAGATCTAAGGGGATAGCAGATGCGTAGGTAGCGCGCGCACCATGGAGTCGCATGTTCTAGAGGACACGTATGTCTGTGAGATCATATCGCAAGCGGCGGACACTGAGAAGTGCAGTTGGAGATTGGAGTCGTGCCAACGACCGGACATTTACAGGAATCATGGAGTACGTACCTGATGCCACATTGGCTCACGCGGTGCGTACAGCGGATATTCTAAGATATCATCTGACGTAGATCGGAGTGCATGACACTTCGTCGTCGCCGTGCGCGTAGCTCTGACGGGCGATCGAGCAACGAGTTGCATTCAATCGGATTGAAGCGAGGCCGAGCGTCTTCCGTGATCAGCGGCTCTGTGGCTTGAGCGCAGAGTTCTGTTCATGCGGTACAGTGAGGTCAATGCAGTCGATGGCAAATGGTGTTCGTGAGGTCTGCGCTCGATCGACATGTACCGGGACAATGTGTAGCAATCTTGGACCGCTGAGGCTGGCTTTCTTATGAAGTGCCCAGTAGAGCAAAATCTTTATTTCTTGAATGCGATGATTAGGTGGTATAGACGCAAACACGGGGCCAACGCTCTGTAATGGCCGCTCTATTTATCTAAGATAGAAAATGACTAGAGCAGATGCCATGGAACGCCCAATTATGGGACTCAGTGCGCGGCGTCGGTTCCGACGTTGCCGTCGGATCATCCGCGCAAGAGTCGTCCGGCCTGCGTGTATGAAATAATGCACAGAGGGACAACTACAACGCGATGATGGGCTATGGCGCCGGACTCGGGCACATGAGAGCCCTGGACGACGTGAACCCCGTTGGCTAAGCTTGGGAGTCCATGGGTGAATTCAATTACAGCATATCGATTGTGATCTGTGGGCTATTAAGAGACTACATGTGTCTGCGTTCATGATGGATGCTGTCGAGAGTCGTAATCTAACGAGTAAGGCATGTCATCACAACATAAGCCCGTGACAGTTATAGATCTCAGACCTACCGCAGTCACACCAGTGCGAACGGTGTCGCAGCTATCACGTCAGCAGAGAGTAGCATTGTACTGACTGATATTTTGAAGCTCAGCGGGCCTCACCGTGCATGGCTTACTTCGGTCACGCTATTAGTCTAGTTCAGCGGAGCAGTCGGTTCTTGAGCGTGGCACGTCTGACAATGATTATCAGGATATAGCGAGCAAAGATCACAACGCGCCTGGTGACTATACATGAGACTACATTAAGTGAGGACGAGATGACTGTGGATCACTCGGCTCTGATAAGCCTTCTAATTTCGCAGCTATGGGGGCAAGTCTTCTTGCTTGCTATGCAAGGATGCCATGGTGAAAAACTGAATTGTGAGAGTGATATGTGCGACGAACTGAAGGAAGGTGTCGTGAGGTTGGTTCTGGGCTCTGATCCCTGCAGGAGCTCTGGAGTGAAATACGGTGCTGCTTTCAAATGATTGAAGTGTTTTGTCATCATTAGTCTGGATATGGAGAGGGTGTGAGAGGAATCCTAACCGTTGACATTCGCCTTCGTACTTGCAACAATTTTAACCTTTATCGTTAAGTCCACCTGTCTGTCAGCATACATGAACGAGCCGATATATGTCGCTATGGATATTTTGACTCCGTATTATTATCGTAAGATAGATTTCAAGCATCAAACATCTTGCTGGGCTATTGTGAATAGTAGCAGAAAATCAATTATTGTTAGCAACATCAATAAATTCACTTTTGTGATGTAAGTTAGTATCTTTATGTTCTTATCACACCCCTAAAAATGATAAATTTCTTGCAATATCATGTACTACATGGGTGTGTTAATTCGCAGTTAATCACTATGATGCGTTGACCTGCGTGTAAGTCTATTATCAATTGTTGAATTTATGAATTGGGCTCAATGTATGACATTTGTGCATGTCTTCGCTCTTTTTTCTTGTTTTTCTTAGATATAAAGTAATTAGTTATTACTCCAAGAAAAAAAAAAAAAAGCTATGACTTCCTATTCTATAACATCATACCTCAACATCCCTCGCGTTTACCGACTGATTCACATCGCTAACACTTCCTGACTTCAAATGTGAATTTAGGTGGGAAGATGCAATTGAGGTGAGAAAGGATATGAAAGATGTGGGAATCAAGAAGGGACCAGGGTTTAGTTGGATAACGTGGAAGAACATAGTACATGTTTTCCAAGCTAAAGATAGCACCCACAAGAAGAACGATGAGATTCAAGCAATGTTGGCTAAGTTACGAAAGCAAATGATCTCTGCTGGATACGCACCCGATACCAAGCTTGCATTATATGATATAGAGGAAGAAGAGAAGGAGACGGAGGTTTTACAGCACAGTGAAAAGCTTGCCCTTGCTTTTGGGCTTATAACGATCCCTGCTGGAATCCCGATACGTATTACCAAGAATCTTCGCATATGCGAAGATTGCCATCGTGCCATTAAGTTCATTTCAGGGATTGTTGGAAGAGAAGTTATCGTGAGGGACAACAACAGATTCCATCACTTCAGAGATTATCAGTGTTCATGTAAGGATTATTGGTGACACATCTCTATCGGCTGTTAGTTCTGGAAGAATGTTTGGAAGCTCAAGCATTTGTTTGAGATGCTCTCTGCTGCGTTGCACCTGATATGAAGCTTGCATTATACCATACAACAAGTAGAGCAAGAAGCAGACATTTTATGGCACATTGGAAGCCTCTTGCTTTTGCTCTAGTAAGGATATTCCTGTTTGGAATTTCAATACTTGTTAGCAAAAAATCTGTTTAGGTTTGAAGATTGCCATCGTATTCTGGATGTACAACAATGGATTCGGTCACTTTAGAGATTCTGAGATGAATGATTCAGAATGGAGTATGATCGTAATGCTGGAGCTACCAAAATTCCTCTAGAAGTCAATCAAGTTCTTTTTGCTGCAAGACGAGAAGTTCTAGTTATGAAAATTTTTGATTCATTAAGTTTATCACTACCAGCGATAATATCTCTATCAGCTATCAGTTGCAGACCACTTAGTTGAAGAAGATGAGATAATATCAGCTAGTTATGTGAAGCTAAGTTTATCGAAGGTGATTCGAGTCAGTAGAAGGAAGCTCTTAGTTGAGGATAACTCCATGGTAAGTAGTCTAGTCTTGTCAAAAATTATCCAAAAATTTTGGACATCACAAAGTTTTGAGCAGCAAATTGGTCTGTTCATGCATGAAGTTTTGGGACAAAATAGTTCGACTGTTTGTTCATTCAGCTGCTGCGTGAGATATTGTGCAAGCATGGTTGAAGGTTTTGTATGCGGTCGTCTTGCAGCCTTCACAAACATTTCTTCATGGTCGTCTTAAATTCTTACCGGTAAGTTAAGATTCAAGTCCTCGGTGTCAGAACTACATAGAACTATAGAAGAAGCGATAACATATACAATAAAGATTTGAATTTGTTGTTTTTTTTTGCTATCATTATGAAGAGGGGTTTTTGTCGAAAAAATCCTACATTTTAAAGTACTGTCAAATAAATATCTTTGTTTTTTAAAAAAATTATAAAATTATTTTAAAACACATATATATATATATATATTATTTTTATACTAGAGGTATCTGAAAACTTTTAATATCAGGTACAATATATCATATAAGTACAACAAATTAGGTATTTTGAAAGCTTTCACTATAAAAAATACAATAATTATACTGCAGTTTCTTCATATTATTTTAATGTTATTTATTTTTTTTCAAAAAAGTATTTTTACGCTTTAATCTTTTGCTATATTTTAACATATTTATAACACCTTTTAGTACGTTTTTAACATTCCGACCCACATCGGACATCTTGCATCTTAACATGTTTTAGTAAATTTTTAACAATTTTGTGTTATTATGTTAAAAAATAATACATTGACATCCTCTCTGATAACTTTTAATATTTTCTTGATAATTTTTAACACGTGCCATAAAAAAAAAAAATCTGAGTGTAATTTATTTTACAAATAGACTGTAGTATAAGATAAATACTTGTCTTTTAACTGCAGCGCAAGTCTCCTAAACAATATCGATCATTTCACTCTTTTCTTTTTTATGTAATTTTTTAAAAACAAAATTATTAGTGCACTTCACACATCACCAATAAATTCATCAAAATTTAATAATCATATAATTCATAAAAATAAAAATAATTCTGTAAAACTTTTCTAAAGTTTACAAATAAAAATTATAAAATTTAGAACTTTAATGTAATTTTTTTTTAAAAAAAATATATCTAAGTAGTTATTTTGAACTCTAAAATTTAACTGGATTCTAAAAATAATAGAAAAATTCGTTTCAAATTGTAAAATTTTGAAGTTCTAAAATATCTATTTTTAAATATTGTCGTAAAAGAAAATTATAAATCTCAATGAAATTTATAATTTTTAAAATTTAAATTTTTTTAAAAAAGATATGATTGAAATGATTTAATGACTGACTCTAACATGATTTATTTAAAAATACAATTAACTGAATTGAATGTGGATGTGTTTAAATAAGTTAGGCATCTAATAGTGGGCATAATAATAGTCTTTTTTAAAACATACTATCTAGGCCCTCCATTTACTTCAGCTAGATATATATAGCTTTGGTTATTCTAAATTAATAAAATTTTAGGGACTCTGGTCGCTTCTTCTGACCAAAAAAAAACATACTATCTATATTTTAACTATATTAAAGATTATGACAAAAACATAAATATTTTTGAGCAAGTACAAGGGCTGATCAAACTGTTTATCTGCAGATGTTCGTTTAACTGATATATGTATGTCTTAGATGTTTTTTTTGGAATCAGCTGAAGACAAGTGTTAGCCAGCTGTCCAGGGACACGCACACAACGGCACCTCTTCATCTCCCACGTACCAACAACGCTTTACCATCTCACCTTAGACTTTAACAACACGTGTATTCAAATTGCTGATGTGTGATCTCATCACCGGGCTATAATAAGCTCGCCTCAACAATGGCGTTCTATTATCACCAATAATAACATCACCACCTCCGGATACAAGCAAGCACAATTAGTCTATACTCTAGCAGGATGAGCCAGGAGCAGGCTACGAGGATGCCGGTGTCGGGGCGAAGCGAAGACGACGCCATCAAGTATGGCGACATCTTCGAGGTCGAGGGCGACATAGCTGACGAGGCGATCAAGCCGCGCGACGCCGCCATGATGCAAGCGGCGGAGCACCAGTCCCTCGGCGCCACCATGCGCGACGGCGCTGCTGCTGTGATGCAGTCCGCCGCTGACTTGAACGAGCAGTCGGAGCTCGTCGGACACGATGACGTCAGCATCCCGGCTAAAGATCAGGGCGTCGACGTCACGCAGGACGACGTGCTCGGAGCAAGAATTGTGACAGAATCCGTCGCCGGGCATGTACGCTTTCTTCTTGTCAGATTATACAGTAATTGCGCAAACTTTGCAGTAATTGCCAATCTTCGTATTACTTGAGGGATTGTTTTTTGCGTTATTTGCAGACGGTAGCACAATTTGCAATTCCAACACCATTACGAAAGGGCGTTCCTGGAGCGGGAGCTCCGAGGTCACTAGATCATGAAGGAGGAGCCGGCGTCAGAGAGACATCATGCGGCGGCACTGGAAGTGGGACACGATCGGAGAGGAACGAAGGTGGGGATGCCGTAGAAGAACGAAAGGAAGGTGACGGCGTTGCGGAAGGGACAAAAGGCGACGCCTCCCTGGCGGAGGAGGCAGTAGGAGGCGACGTCGTGACGATCGGAGAAGCGCTAGAGGCAGCGGCGGCAACGGCCGGGGACAAGCCTGTTGAGAAGAAGGACGCGGCGGCGATCATGACGGCGGAGTCTCGCGCCGCAGGCTCCACCGACACCAAGAGCGGTGGCATCGGGGCCATCGCTCAGTCTGCCGCCGCCGACGAGAAGAGCAGCAAGAATCTCGGGGATGTTCTCTCGGTTAGAATTGATCTCATCCGTTCTTAATTTCCTCTGGTGATTTTGCTTCGAAGTTTGTTGATGGATGGAATCATGCATGTTTGAGTTGATGCAGGACGCAACGGAGAAGATGGAAAGAGATAAGCCAGCGACAAGGGATGATGTGGCGTGGGTGGCAGCGGCGGAGATGAGGAACGATCCGGCGGCGGAAACTCGCCGCGGCGGCGTTGCCGACGGCGTCAGGGCGGCGGTGGGGATTAATCAGAGCTGACTTCTAACGTTGTATTAAGTTGTTGCTCGAGAATGTGTCGTGTTTTTGAGTTGTACCGACTAGTAAGTAGCTCGTGGATATTAGCTTCTTGTTCGAAATGATGTGTATGTGAGTTTGCATATAAAAAGATATATAATATATAATATTATAATAAATAAATTTCTATATAATATTAATTATATTTTATTAATTTAAAATTTTTAATCTTTCTGGGTAGTTTCAATCTATTTTATCTTCTATATGGTGTTGATGGCTTTATTGACATATAGAGAAAATTGCATGTCAGCCAAATTGCATGTCAGCCCTTCATTTAAAAAATATAATAAATCAGTTTCTTATTTTAATTTATTTAAAAATTAATTTATTTAGATATCAATATTAAAAATATTTTTTAATTATTATATAAATTATTTAAAATATTTAGATATAAAAAATAAATTAATATTAATAATATTTTATATTTAATATTTTACAAAAAAGATATTTTAAAATTTAAAACCTTGGATCTAAAAAATTAAAGATTTTGAATACTCAAGAATCAATTATTCAAAGTAATTTTTTTTTTTTTAAATAAACATAAGAAAATAAATTTTAACGTAATCTATATTTGTTTTTGTTTATTTTTTTTAAAAAATCTATTTATAAATGTGTATTTTGAAGATAGCGATTATAAGTAAAATATTTATTCGTAAAATAAGTTTTTAGGAGGAACTAATATGTTAGTCTCCTTTATTTACATTCTACTTTGTTTACTAAATTTAGGTGGCTGAGTTTAAAATTAAGAAAAATAAATTTAGCATGCTCTATAATTTTAATATTTAATTTTTGTTAAAAAAAATATTTAGGATTCATATACATCCAAGTATCGGCGTTATAGAGAACTGGTACCAAGTGGACTATAAGAAAAAAAAGGTTTAAGAGACCGATTTTCATTTTCAGATGCTATGTAAATCACTTTGGAAGAAAGACTTTCAGAGACCGAAGAAACAATCAGTCTATTAAACATTTAGAAACCGACACAAATTCTATGTCTAATAACTCACATTCAAAGTATCAATCTCTTAAAATCTGCTTACAATGACAAAATCTCGGTCTTTAAAACGAGCTTCTCAGAGACCTAACATACCGTTCTTTAGATTTTGAGTCTGAGAAACTGATACAATGGTCACTGAGATTTGCTTTTAGAGAGCGCATAAGCCGGTCTCAAAAGGAATATACTCCAAAGCAGACATTATAGTTTAAGAGATCCGATCGATCTGTGAAAATTTACTTTTACAGGAGACTTAAATGTAGACGATTTCTGAAAGTTGGTATTTCTGAGACCAACTTGTAGAGGGTCTGTCAAGATGGCTTTAGAAATACACTTTAACCAATAGAACATCAAGAATATGTTTTAAAAAAGGCCTACAATCAGAACCATAGATTTATCATGAATTTCTAAAGGCCGTCTAATTCGAAACATCTATCTTAATTGTTCGGCGATACATATCCCCCCAAAAAAAAGGTCGACAGAAACCCACATTGCACCATTACACATGTCGTAGTCTACGATCTCCCCCTACCCCTGAAACCACCACCACCACGAGCCCCACGAAAACCTCCACCTCTTGGTGGACCACCTCTACCGCCTCTGGGCCCACCTCTACCACGAAAACCTCCACCACGTCCACCTCCGCGACCACCGCCCCTGCCACCGCGACCCCCACCTCTACCTCCGGCTTGTGGCATGCCCCTGAGGAATGACCATTAGCATGTGAGAACAAACGTTTTTATATATCTGATTTGACCAATGCTATATAATCCCCAAACATTCTCCTAATCAATAAAGTTAGATAAATATTGCAACGTCCGACTATTCCGCCCGCAATGTCGCTTTGCCTCAGGATTGCTAAATATGCATGCTAAAACATTAGGGCGTTGTAGCATTACACATAAAGCTTTCTTTTTAGAAGCATACAACTCAAAACAATTACAATTCGACATATCTCTATAAGTTACAGGCTTAATACATTCGGTGCCTAAATCCAAATATAAGATCTATATATTCATCACTTTTTACAATTTATAAATTCTTTAAACAAAATAAAATTGGATTACTTGGACTCTCCTTGAAGAGTAGATTATAGGAGAAACAATCATATCGCATTTGAAAAAGGAGGACCCCCTAGTGACATCTTTATACATGTGAATAGCATGAAATCCAGCTGTGCTTAAAAATAGAGCAATATGCGGCACTAATTAGATCATGAGTGCCTTTCTAGGAAGCACTAGTGACATCCATGCTTCCTAGATGCCTGTGTACATGTCTTTAACAGTTGCGTTGCTAAAATTGTATATGCAACATTACTGCCTAGCCAGAAAAGCAGAAATCGGGCCTTTTTACATAAAGGAAAAAAATTCTTAGATAGGCGACAATAGGTCCATTGATAAAACGCTGCTGAATAGTCAAGACGTAACGAGATAACAATCTAACCTAATAAACTAGGAAATCTCTCTTTTTATATAACAAAATATGCTCAGAACAAGAACACTGTACACGTAAAAATCACAAGCTTAGCATGAAACTAGCAATGATAAGAATAGATAGCTTAATACATACTTTGGCGGAGCAAGGAAACGTGTCATAGGCAGCAGCTTAGCAGGATCTATGTAGAACTTATCACCAGAAGAATAGGAAGTGGCGATAATGCCCTCCATCATCTTGATCGAAAAATACTGCAAATGAAAAGGAATATCATATATACACGAGATTTGTTCTCCAAAATTCACCAAAAATTGATCAACTTCATTACAGGCATCACATAGTTCACTGTTTTAGCAGCACCTTGTTCATTTCATACTTTGGCTTTTTAGGAGAGTTCTTATAGTTTTTATCAGATATGCAAGAGCAAAATTAGTCAAGAAAAAGTAATAAATTAAAACACGTAATATATAAAATTTTCTTAATTGAGCAACGCAAGAGCTCCCAAAATGTGATAAAAGGTTCACCAAAAAACAATATAGTTCACTTGCAACATATCAGGGAGCAGCTCTTAACAGCACATGATTCAATGCATACATAAACTTTGATGAAATGTTGGGACAACCTTTTTGGAGAGAAACCTAACGACTTCGCAAAAGAAGGCATTGCAAAAAAAAAAAATGGAGTTTCTTACGGCTTCATTGATGGGACCGAAAATTTCATCAACTTTTCCAATTTGAGTCTTATTCTGGAGGTATATAGGGGCATTGAACATTGGAACCTTCTCATTTGTTAGCTTTGCCACAGCATCACCCTCGCATGGGTGTAAAAAAGATGATACCTCTGCATTAAGAAAACGTTCAAGCTTAATGAAAATTATCCCCAAATCACAATTAAGACGACAGATAAAATATGCGAAATACTTGGACTAAGTCACTAAAGTTTGTATGAACCACGGTAAACATAAACAGCTTATAAACTAGAATAAAACTATACGACCTTTCTTTAGTACCAAAAGAAATGAGGTTAAAAAATGGTTTCCGGAATCCAGTTCATATACTACTGAAGCTCCACAATGATGGTAACAGACTAACGATGATAACTCAGATCAAATGAAACTAAAAAGTCATAAAAACCAAACTTCTGAATTTGTACAAATATCCATAAGTCTAACTCTGCAAATAATAAGATACAAGAGAACATTAACAATCAGTTCTGAAATTCCTACAATAGCTAAATGATAAATAAAAAACATATAAGCTCATAAAATCCATATAAACTACTCCAGAGCATGCGAAGTTAACATATTCCATAGTAATTAACCACAATTTAGCAACTAATATAGACGACACAATGGTTCTAGCAGAAAACAAAACAAGCATGAAGATCATCAGAAAGCTACATATCATTACCGAAATACTCCTAACAACTACTTTAATTACTCTTCAAACTTTGCATGCACAGTTTGGTTAAAACGAATTCTTCACTTTATTGTAAAAACTAACATTTCAAACAGAATCTAATTACCAACCTGCATGGGGAACAACCATGACACGTCAAAGTTCCTGAGCCACATAGACTAGTTACACAAGGGTATCTTTTGGGAACTGACAGTGGTAAAACCTGGGTGGCTTGTATATGAAAAACGTTAAAAAAAGGGAAGAAAAAGCGAAACTGTACCAACGACTTCCGAGGGGGGTCCTTCATCACGAAATCCACCACGACCGCCGCCGCCGCCGAACCGACCTCGGTTTCCGCTGAACCTACCACCGCCGCCGCCGCCCCTAGGAGCACGCATCTTAAAGCAACTAGTTTGAGAGAGAGAGAGAGAGAGAGAGAGAGAGAGGAGAGAGCGAGAGAGAGAACAGAACAGAGCGCGGCGTTCGCTCAGTGGAGTTTTAGGGTTTAATGATCTGAACAAAAACAGAATTGAGATGGCCCAAGTTGTGCAGGGCTACATTATGCTGCTAGGCCCAACAACTGCTATGCCAATTTTATGCAGGTATAAATTGAAGTTTATATCAGGCCTATTTCACATCAGACTATTTTGAGATGAAATAGGGTATGAAGGATTTTTAGAATTACATAGAGTGGTATGAAGAGCATTGGTCATAATAATACACACTAGCGATCGACGTATCCGCAACACGTTTGTAAAATACAATTAAAATTTATTTTTAAAATTTAATTTGTAAATTTTATAATTTTTAATATATAATTAAAAAAAAATTAATTATCTCATTTATACTGATTTATTACATATTATTTTTTGAGAAAAATAAAATTTATATCTTAAAAAAAATCTAGAAATACAAATCCATAATTAAAATATAATATGAAAATCATATATAGAATATTGAGCACTGAAAAAATGAGCATTTTTATAACTTACTACTAAATATAAATAATATAATATTTATTATAACTACTCTATATATATATATATATATATATTTATTTATTTATTTATTTATTTTAAATATAAATAAATATATTGGGATATAAGATATCACTAAAATTTTCTTTCGTGTTTTAATATTATAGACAAATTTTTTGGGCGTACCTTAAACTTATTTGATGGTGGAGCTCGCTAAGAATTTTCTATAATTATTATTCATCTTTCTAGGATCCACTAGTGTAGGTTCTTTTTTTATAGTTAACTTAAATATAAGGATTATATTTTAAAATTAGTTATATAATTTTACGAACATAAAACGCGATTGCCAGTTTAACTGGCAATCGCATGTCAACTCAGCAAAAATGGCTACGCATTGCTTGCGTGGTAGTAAAATGCCAGTTTAACTGGCGAATCTATCCCCACTTAAACTAGCGACTTCTATCATCAGTTCAACTGGCGTTCGTTATCGCTAATATGACTGGCATTGTAAACGCCACTACAACTAGCATTGCCACCATAGCCGCAGAAGCGGCGACGTTTTAGCACATTATATTTTATAAGGAGGTCAAAATGAAAAAAAAAAAAAAAAAAAAAAAAACTCCAAAAATCTGTTAATAAAATATAAATATATTAAATTTAGGTTCTTATTATATTTGAGTTCGTATTTATATTGAGTTTATAATTATATTTGTGTGATATATTTAATTTTGTAATTATATTTGAATTATATTGGTATTTAAATATTTGAATTCGTGCTTATATATTGTTATTGTGCAACTACATGTTATAATATTTTTAATTATAATTTAAATATTGTGATATTGTAAAATAAATGTGAAGTTTTGGAAGAGGTGTTGTGCGGGTGCTGTTGTGGGAGAGCAGGGGGGGGGATCGCCAGTCATAATAACGATAAAGTCACCAGTTAATCTAGCGACAGGAGCCGCCAGTTAAACCGACGACAAGAACCGTCAGTTAGACTAGCTATTATTATCGCTAGTTTAACCGACGACTCATGTCGCCAGTTTAACCGGCAGTTGGCACGCAGTCGCCAGTTTAACTTGCGACAATATTTTTTTTTTTATAAATTATAAAAATATAATTTTATTT
Organism: Xerophyta viscosa; assembly: GCA_002076135.1. Taxonomy (NCBI): domain Eukaryota; kingdom Viridiplantae; phylum Streptophyta; class Magnoliopsida; order Pandanales; family Velloziaceae; genus Xerophyta; species Xerophyta viscosa. Next base: position 1,917,403 of record MJHO01000011.1, read on the forward strand.
AAATTAATTCCAAAAAAAAAATCCACTAGTATATGTAGATTTTATTTCCCTGATATTTTTTTTAAAAAAAAAAAACTTTATGATCTTAACTTTTGGATTTTGGATCTTTTGTCAGTTACAATTTACAAAGCTGCATTCAAATAAAATGGTTTTGTTAAAAAGAAAATTACCTCCACTACACTAAGAAATCCGTTCACATATGATGTGTTACAGTAAGGAAAAAACCACCAATTAAAAAGAGAAATCCGTTTAATAAAGGAACTTCTTAGATTTTCCTATTTTACATAAATTACGTACAGGGTGATGACTGATGAGGATGATCACAAGGTTTCATGGCCTTTTGATAGAGACTATTTCACTGCTTACAAGAGCTTGAGGCCACGCGTGGACATCGCTAATGGCTTCTCCTCCAGCGATCTTAGTAGCCTTTGTACACTGGCGGCGGAGGGGAAGCGTACTGAAAGGACATCGTCGGCGGTAGAACCTCATACAACTCTGGTGGTGGCGGTGGTGGAGCTGCCGACTTCTTTGGGGGAACTTCAGGGGTTACTGCAGCCTTTGGTGGTGCAGCGAACTCTGGCTCCGGTGGCGGCATTGTCAACGGAGCAGGTGGTGATGGAGAGTGCACTGGCGGCGGTGGTGATGCTACTCGTGGTGGTACAGGAGAGTGAACCGGTGGTGCAGCGAACTGTGGCTCCGGTGGTGGCGATGTCAACGGAGCAGGTGGTGGTGGAGAGTGAACTGGCGGCGGTGGTGATGCTACCGGTGGTGGTGGAGGAGAGTGAACTGGCGGCGGTGGTGATACTACCGGTGGTGGTGGAGGAGAGTGAACTGGCGGCGGAGGCGATGCTATTGGAGGAGGTGGTGGCGGTGATTGCACCGGAGGAGGTGGAGGCGGAGAGTAGACTGGTGGTGGTGGTGAAGAGTGAACAGTTGGTGGTGGAGGTGATTGCACCGGCGGCGGAGGAGGTGGCGATTGCACTGGCAGCGGAGGTGGTGGCGACTGCACTGACGGTGGTGGTGGAGGTGAGTACAACGGTGGAGGAGGCGGCGAGCTAACTGGAGGTGGTGGTGGAGGAGATTTTACCGGTGGTGGAGATGGTAGAGGCTTAGCCAGTGGCGGTGGAGGCGGTGGGAATGCAGGTGGCGACGGCCCTGGTTGTGACTCCGCTGGCTGAGGTGAGGATTTCACCGGCGAACTCGTGGGTCGCTCTTCCTCTGGCTCATGTGGCGTCGCCGGAGGCGGTGACCTTGTCCTGTTGCGTTCGGGCGCAAATGGCTGCTTCGTTGGTGGTCTTAGGAGGACTAGCCGGAGATGACTTAGGTGTCTCTACTTCCGGTAGGGTCACCGGAGAAAGCTTCGGTGCCATCGTTGGGGTCACCGGTGAAGACTTAGGAGGGCCTGCCGGCACATCGAATGTTGGAAGGGCCTGCCTGGCTTCACCGGTGCCGGAGGTTCAACAGTCTTCGGTGATGGTGACGTCTGAGATTCATGAGAAGTCTTAGCAACTTCAACCTTCGGTGGCGCTGGCGTGCTGACGGTCTTAGGAGGACTAGCCGGAGATGACTTAGGTGTATCTACTTCCGGTGGGGTCACCGGAGAAAGCTTCGGTGCCGTCGTTGGGATCACCGGTGAAGACTTAGGAGTTGCCGGAAGGGAAGTTTTCGAGGGTGTTGAGCTGCCGCTGGAGCCGCACTTGAACTTGCTGCAGTCAACTCTTCGGTTGACCATAGGAGCGCACTGTTGACTCGTCCTCTGCTTTGGCCGGCCGGTCAAACAGTTGCTGACGTCATCGAATATGACGGCATCCCCTTGTGCGCCGGGGACGCACTCCTCGGGCTCAACCTTGAAGAAGTTGTAGGAGAAGGTGAAGTTCTCCAACCTCGGCAGCTTGCAGATGTCCTCTGGCACAGATCCGGTAAGATAATTTCCCGCAATGCCGAGGTTTTCGACGCTCGACAGACCCGCAAAGCTCCACGGCAGAGCTCCGGTGAGCCGGTTTCCGCTGACGTCGACGACGGTGGCGTTCGCCAGCTGCCCGATCTCCGGCGGCAAGCAACCGGATAATCCATTGTTTATCAGCAAAAACTCGTTGAGCGTTGCCGACATACGGCCTACGCTCGACGGAATGCAACCACTCAGCCTGTTGTTTGCCAGCACCAAAACCGAGACAGTCGAGTTCCCGAGATTCTCTGGAATGGTGGATTCGAATCTGTTATTGTTCAGTAACAAAGCGTCGAATGGCTTGTCGAAAACTTCCGGTGGAAGAGCTCCTTCGAAGTCGTTGAACCGGAGATCAAGATACTTCAGCGCCGTCAACCCGAGAACCACCGTCGGGAAAGCTCCGACGAACCTGTTGTTGCTGACATCAAGCTCGTGGAGCAGAGTCCACCGTGATATCGACTTAGGGATGATCCCGCAGAACCTGTTGGAATTGATGTGGAACAACGCGAGGTCTGAGAGGAGGCCGAGCTCCGCAGGGAGATATCCAGCGATGTCGGCGCCGTTCAAATCCAGGCCAGAGACGACATGGATGGACGGATCATCCAAAGCCTCCGAGCAGAAAACTCCGGCGTAGGCACACACGTCGGGGCCTACCCAGTTGCCTGTAACGTTCGTCGGATCGGAATAGATCGCCTTCTTCCATGCCTGGTGTTACAAAGTAAGTTAATTATACCTGAAGACCAATGCAATGTTACACATGCAACACAGACACGTGACTATTTAATTATACCTGAAGACCGATGTAGGCTCGTCGGAGACGGAAGTTCTTGAATTTTATATCGATCTTGACATCGAACTCGTAATCATCAGGGAGGTCACCCCCCTCGCCTCGAAGAGACAAAAGCTGGCGGTGAGCGATGGCGGCAGCCTCGCCGTCCGATAAGGCAGCGGCGGAGGAGATTAGAACAAGGATAAGGAAAGTTAGACGACAATGGCGATGGCCAAAGGCCTTGACTATATCCATAGTGGTGGTAAAAATGGTGGTGGAGAGTGCAGAGGGCCACATCACCCTGGAAGGCCCAATGCTGCTTTGTTCATTGGGAAGAAGGGAAGCAGGTAGACGATGGGGTTTTATTATGCGATTCATGATTGTTTAGAGGTCGAAATCTGCCATTGTATTTCATGGTTGTCCACCTTCGTCGCCAGTAGAAGAATGGGAGACCATGCATGCACGTACGTAGGCGCATTGACAACTCTCATTTCCTCTGTCTAAAAATGTGGGTAAACTTTCTATTTTTTTATTTTTTTTGTTAACTGAATTTTCTCCATATTCTATTTTCTCTTCTTATTTCTCTTGAAAGTTGAAGATAAGAGAATTGTTTGACATTTTCTGGTTGAACTTTTGTTTAGTTACATTTGAAAAGTTCTACTTCATAAAACATGCAAGTATTAGAAAAATATGAAGATACATTTAAAATTATTGTATATAAAAGTAGGAGCTGATATGCAATTATTCTATGTTTAAATATAGATGGAGTGCTAGCTATGCTCTCTGCTATTCTGCTAGTCTAGTTATAAGAATTGGTGCGTTGTAGCTTGCCGATGATCATAAGATAATGAATGACGGAGATATAAGAGCATGTGAAGAGATTTGTATAATTGTAAAATCTTTTAGAGCTGGTAACTTTTGTGGAAAAATTGCATTATCCAAGTAGAGACTCATGCATTCAAGTTATATGCAGAAGAAATAGCTGATTTGCGAAAAAATTAATAGGCCTCTAGTGGTCACTATATCGGATAATATAGTGATTATTCTTAAGAAAATGATTATTTTGATTTTATTTTTATTTTTATTTTTTTTTGGTTTTGAGATTATAGGATAATATTGATTTTTTAAAACATTATATTCCTCTAAACAAACAATTTTTTTATATGTTTTAAGCATGAATTAGTTGTCGAATTCTCCTATATTTCTTTGACTTATGATATTGAAGCTTGATTTTAATCTTCAAGTACTAGACCTAAATTACGTTTAAGAATTATGAGTTGCCAAGGGACTCGATATATGACAATATATCTTGTTTGTTTGAGTATATATATTCTAGGTCGTACTTAGTGTGTAAATTTGACATTACCGGCTGTTAGGTAATACTTCGTAAAATAAATGATAATAAGTAACTCTTATCTATAATTATGTCAGAATTCTTACATTACGAATGAAGAGGCGCTAGTGGATGACTGTTGTCCTTGTTTTCTGAGTTGAGGTTGCTTTCGTTGGGGAGATATTAAGATGTTGTTGTGCTATCGAAACGGTTATAACATCCGTTTAAATGACAACCATAGGATCAAGTGGATGTCGGCCTTTGATTCAAATAAGAAGGGTTAGAGTTACAATTTCATCATTTAGTAAACTTTTAGTTTAATAACGAATGCAAGATGCAAAAAGGAAAAGACTATATAATTGAAGAGAAAAAAGTACCTAAATTGCACAAATGCACTAATTAATCACAAACATTAATGTTAAATAATGAAAATATATTTACGTCGAATTATTAATTTTTTATATTCATCCCAACCCCTCTCACTATACAAACGAATCCTACAAAAACCAATCAACAAAATCATATTTTGGAAATCAAACCCCCAAAAATTAAATTACACTTTTGGCGCTCACAAAAAAAAAAGACCCTTTTCTTTTTATCTAAAACCAAAAAGAAAAGATCTCAACATTTATGTTGCTGTAAGAGAAAATGGAACTCGGAGTTTTGCCGGAGAATCGCCGGCGGTTCGACGTCGGCGAGGCTGACTTCGACTCCAGATCGTGATATATCATCCAATGAAAATGGTATGCTGCAAAAATCAACGAAATTTTAATTATTTGAATTATTTAGTGGCTATTGCAAGAATTTTTTGCTGTTTACCTTGAATCATCGTCCAATAGGAATGAATTATTTGGAATGTTCACTGAATCATCACTCATCATTGATCTCATCTTTGTTATTACCTGTGACAGAATCACATGCATATAAGACGTTCGACATAAGTCATGTAATAAGCTATTTACTCTGAAAAATTATAGTCTAGGTCCCAAAATTTGGCACAAATCTGAGAGCACTATTTTTTGATGATAATTTTAGGAGCTGTAGCATGTCTGACAGTACTGCGGTAAGATATTTACTTCGGAACTTCTACATAAATTTGTCACAAACATTTCACAAAATCATTCATTACGCTGCTCAAAAGGGGGTTATTCAAAGTAAGCTTCACTGATTTCAGGTGAAAATTTCAGATAAATTTTGGGAGCTCTAGCATGTTCAACGGAAGTTCTGTGGTAAGATGTTCACAATTAAAAAATTCTAGAGCTTCCAAATTATGTAGCAAAGATTTTAACCCGATGCATTAATTAAATGTGTGCCCAAAGGGGAGATGTATGATATTCATATTGAACTTTGATTTTGAGTGAATTTTTGGAGCTTATTCCTCTCTTTAGTTATTCTTAATTTAAGACCTTTAAGTAACTATACAAGTAAGTTTGTCATTGTCGGAAGCTTGAAGACCGTAATTATGTTATATATTTCCTGTAAGCTAAATGTAGACAAATACAATAGTTCTAACTAGTTCTGCAACATATGCTTTAGATGTAGTTCATTAATTGCTTGATTTAAGATAATCATATAACTGATTTGATATTTTGTAGTATGGTTATCCAAATTTTTGACGAAAATAGCAATTAAGCGAAATAGAACAGTTGAAAGCAGTTATGTAGTGTGCTTACTTCTTTCGATAAGCCTTGTGCTCCATATTTGTCATCCCAGAACATTGTCCCAATCCGATAAATTTGAGCAACGCTCAAGGCCTATGAAGTATAAACAATTCGAATGTCAGTTCTAGAGTTCTAGGAAAGATGTTGCCTTTCAGTGTTTTGTATTTGCTAAAGTTTGAGGTGGCCAATCCAAACCATCCCTTGTTGGAGTAGTACGGAACATGGCCCCTGTCAAAATGTTAATGGTTCCAATCATGGAGTTCCATGTGATATGGATGAGCACTTGCAGTGGTTATTTCCCACCTCAATATCTCTTTAAAAAAATTGTTCAGGTGGATGTTCAACTAGAGTGCTTCATTCAATAAGGAAATGAGGAAGCGACAAAAATGATCTTGAAGTATTGTGTAAGGCAGGCACTCACTGGGCAAAGACCATTAGTGATCTCTTCTAGTGATTTGTGTGCCTTTTGATGCAAAACCTGCATGTAAGTAATAAAATTTAATTATTGCACAAATCCTGATTGAGTGGCTACCCTTGCCTAGTAGCTTACTAGTGCTGCCACATACCAGAAATGCGACCGCCTGTCGTATGTGTTGCAATTCATCCCATGACGTTCCAGCATACTGGGGAAAAAAGAAGCGGTAGTTAGCAATGTTCCGTTTAATATTTCTTAGACCGTAGGCAAGTTCATTCTCAAATTTCACTTCTAGAGTCCTAAATTGATCTTATGTTAGACATGCACTTTTGTTACTTACCTCTTCTGTTGCTTTCACACACCACTGCGCTAATTCTTGCAAGCCAGCCTTGACAAACTCCCCATTACTGAAGGAACAACATTCTCGGCGGAGCAGTAAACTGTCAAAGTTACTCCATTTAGTAGGTTATATAATAGTGAACTTTCTAGACTACCCACAACCACAAGTAAACCAGTATGAAGGGTTTGTTCTTTCTTGCATTATTTACCTGTTGAAAAGCTGTACATTTACAAACGCGAACACTTGGCTGAAAACCTTCCTTGTAATGATTGGTGGTACCTGGAAGATCGCATCCGTAGAGACAAGGTAATCCTCATATTTACAAAAGACTATGAAAGTTGTGCAGACTGAGTGCGTTCTTACGCAAGTTAGAGACTTACGTAGTTGTCACACATGGTACCCAGGAAAAGATCCAACTTCTGGACTATACTTTGCCAATGCACACTTGATGCTTGCTTTGCTATTATGTTAGAGTGCATGCTTTTAGATGATCCTCGAATCAATCTGGATCTAGCGGATTTTGGTGCCTATGCAAACGTAATTTAAGCGAATATTTAACACAGACGATGGTTAAAATAGATTTAGCGTTCTGGGACAAGGTATTTACTATTTACCTGAATACACAAAGTTAGGAATGGGCTTATCTCTTTCTTTAGCTTGTCTCTAATTGTCCCAAATATTTTCTCTAGATAAGCTGTTAGATGTTGCTTAAACAACAAAGCTGGATATTTGGCTTCTACTCTTGAGGGTGTATCAGATTTTCCTGCCATTCCGCTGTATCCACTTGAAATTTCCATACCTGACGAGGGTGTAGTACTCTGAAAGTACCATCACAAACTTATAAATTATGGAACAAAGGATTTGGATGCATTGACTAATGATATTGCATTATTGAATCCAAAGAAGATAAGAAAGCTATGAGTATGTTATTCCGCATTCTTTTTATTTTGCTGAAACAAGAAAATCATCGTATTATTGTTGCTTTATTTAAATTTCTAAACTAAGCAAAGATCAATGTAGTATGGATCTTACCCGTGCCATTCTACTGAACAGTGTCACAGGTGCTCTGCCACTCTTATATGAACCTATGAATGACGAGTTGCTTGCTTTAAGAGTATTTTGTAGAAGAAACGACAGGGTAGAAGTTGTTGACAGCCAATAAGCAAGTTCACTGATGCTTTCCTGATTCTGCAATGATAGAAGCAATAGATGCAAGGCAATTATTACTCATTTTGGTCGCTAATTGCTAGTTCTGAAAATGAAATAAGTTTGTCTGAAGTTTGCAACCTCAATTGATGATCTAATTGTCTGAATTATTCGATCAAATATATTTGTTTTTTCTGCTTCAAATGAGTGCCACTGGAGGAGTGACTTATATGTGATACATGCTGCAGCAGGTCTCTTCTTGTCGAACCTTTTATCTTCTGCTAGACACTTGATTAATGCATCCTGATTTTCCTGGAACAATAATCAAGAGAACATATTAGTGAAAAGATTGCACATTAATAATTGTTTTTGTTATAATTATGCAAATATATGGATGCTGGAGAGCGTACTTGTTGCCTGTCGGTTAAGGACTTCTGTATGCTTAGAAGAGGGGTGGTTGGAATCAATTTTTGCTCCTATAGATGATGCTTCTGTTAATATTAGTCGATGTTGAATTAACAATTCCGTAATAATTATACATACCTTTGTAGTTTTAGGATCTTCTTTGCTATGGTACCCATTCTCCAGAACCTAGACCATTAAAAAAGTATTCGACATTATGAATGTATATAAACTATCCAAATGATTGAGATTTTATGTACCTTCATAACTGGTTGCTGATTGAGCTCTGAAGTAAATACAGGTTGGGCTACCATTATAGGCCGACTGCGAAGCTCCTCATTTTCTGACTTCAAATCAGCTATTTTTGCTTCAAGGCTGCATCAATGGTCATTTTTACACTTTGCATCTCAATAAAAGACTTTGCATTCTAAAGAAAAGTTTTATAGGTAGGATAATTCAAGAGATATCTCTAAAATGTAAGTAAGCTCACTCACATTTTAATGTCCTCTGAGAGATCTGGTTTCGTTGAGGCATCTAATGCCTCCTGACGGAGAACCTGGTTTTCTGACTCTAGGTTGGACAAACTTGTTTCTAACCTGCATTAAGAATAAAATATACTCATGTTCATTTTTAGATAATTTTATGCATCTGGACTTAGCAATGGCTGCACAGAAGGTCGTGACAAACCTTTCTATCATCTCTTGTAGTTGGGACATTTTCAATTGGGACTCTTCTGTCTCTTGAAGTAATTCTTCAGTCTGCTTTTTGGCCTCCAGATATCGTTTCTTGAACTCTTCAGCCTCAGTTTTGAATTCAATCAATTCCTCCTACATATATATATATATATATATATATATATATATATATATATATATATATATATATATATATATATATTCCGAGAAGCCATTAGTCGTGAATACTATTCCCATTATGTTCCATGAGTTTAACATATATTAGATAACATTCGAAGGACTTAAACAAGAAACGTGATACCTCCAGATCTTTGTTACAGTTTGTAAGCAGCTCAATCTGAGTATTGTCCACAACTGGGACCTCTTTAATAACTGGAGGTGCTTGCTCAATCGCTATTTTTGCAGCCTCCCTTTCTTTAATGATTGCAGCACGGGCTTCATCAAGTTCCTCTTGCATTTCTTGTAATGAAGATTTCAGTTTTGCAATCTCTTGGCCTTTGGCTTCCTCAAGATCAATCTGCATAATGAAAATAGTATCACTCATGACATATTTATCAATGTTAACTACATCTTGATGCGTATATGCAGCTACTTATATTTCAATATATATATATATATATGTATAGTATATATATATAATATATATATATATATATATATATATAAGTACCCTCGTATGTTTTTCAAACTCTAATCTCCATGTCAGCTCTTCGACACGCTTCTCTAGTTTGTCTTTAGCCTCCTTGAGCGCACCGGTGTCCCTTGCAGCCTACAAAATGAAATCTTGTTAATGACATCTTGGCCAGCATCTGTGGTTGACACATTCAGAGAGGAAAATCTTTAAAGTGATGATGTGACTATTATACAATAGAATTGTGGCTCGTGAATGCCATAGTTACTTACAATTCTGAGCATTCTCAGCTCCTTTCTTCCTATGCGCCCTCTCCAGAGACATTGGAGAACCAGAGTTGCTTTCTTTTGCTGGAGATAAGCTGAATGTGCTTGATGCAGACGCCATTGAGTCTGTAAAACAATAAATTCAGCTATTTAAACGCCTCTAGTCCAAAGAATAAGATACTCGGACAAAATTCACCTGTATAATTGTAGATGCCTTTGCTCTCCTCCTATGTCTGAATTCATTATGAGCTGCCATTGCCCGTAATCCTGTTTGTATGATTATTGTTGATACCCTCAGTTTTTTATAAGCTTTTCTTGCTATATATGTACGAATGTTTTTCTGTATGCGAATTGAAGCATCTTCTCTTCTCATATGTTGGTAAAGCTTTCGTGCAAGCCGTGCTACATAGCAGGAAATAAGGTTTATTAGTTACACATGCAACACTGTTATTCACATTAAAAGAAAGACGTCTATATTATTAAACCTCTCCAAAGCTTTTGCATTTGAATTGTGGCTTTTCGCAATGTGATAAACACTTTCCTTGCAAGATGTGTACGAATTTGTCTTTGGATTAACTTTGCAGCATTTGCCAAAACCTCACTTCTTCGAGCATCTAGCTCAGCCATCTGACCGGCTCTAAGGAACACTTTTGTCTTCCCTGTCTGTTGGAAATTAAACACAAGTGATGAATCTGATATCACATGAACCTAACTTTTTTATTGAGTCTGTTAGAATTTAGATTGCCATATTCTCAATGTTACCTGATAACCCTTCAAACTCATTCTATCTAAGATTGAAGCACATACTCTTTTCTCATCAGAGCTGCAATTAGTAAACAGTAAAACTTAGCATAACTACATAATAACTATTCTGGATCAATTCCTTCGGATGCAGATACTGGAAGTTAAAGTGCCACGAATGCCAAACTTGTAAGGGTGATGTACCAGTCAAGAAGATCAGGAGCAAGCATTCCAAAACGATCAATGAATTCATCAAATGTCCTTTTTGTGGGATATCCAGCGCAACTTATTCTGATTGCCTCAAGAACACCCTACAATAGTGATTACAAAAAACGGTAAAATATGTTTTGATAGACATGCTGAGAATTTTTTATGAATTATAGAAAAACAGTGTCTATATGCTAACTCACTCCACATCTTAGTTGGTTCAGAACGTTATAATTTTCAAAGATGCCTGGTTGTAGGACACCGTTTGGCTTCACACATCTGATGTAGTGCGGTTCTGTTGTGCTTAGGGTATCCATGAGTGCTTGAAGTTGTTGCTGAAAATTGATGAAGAGTGTCAAAGAAACAAACATTTTTCATAATTGGATAGGTTATGACTGCAAGCAATTTCATACCTTGAAACGAGTTCCTATCGAGGAGAACTTGGACTGCTTTGAAGTCTCTTCAGGTAATGGAGGAAAGAGATTTGCCACAAAGGGACACCTTGACGCATTTAGTAAAGCTTGGTGCTCTGCCACCACATAGTCTTTGTTCTTATCCAGAAACTGGTCTGCTTGGTAAGTAACCTGTTGGACAATCATTTTGAGTTGCATTCATTATAGCTTACTTTATCTAATGTGTTATGTAGGTTTACTTACATCTCCGGCATAATGGTTGATGGTGAAAGCAGTACGTGCAAGTTTAGGCTTGCTAAAGCGTTTGTGTGCTTTGTATGTTTGGTACATCTTCTGCGTAAATGTTTCATAAGTGGACTTCGGAAACATACTGCATTGAGCAACTTTAGCTAATTATTTCATTCAACCACAGAAAGATTTATCTAATTTATGGATTCATCATTGCACTGGTACAATTTAGCTTGTTTCTTATTAGATATTCAACTACAAAACAAGAGCTTAGCTTGCTCCTTGTCATCAATGAAATTCAAGACATACCATGCTTCATCAAGGAGTGCGATTATTCCTCCAGGTTTCTGCAGCATGCGGTTAACAAAATAATAAGCCGCAGCAGTAAGTCTTACTCAGCATGTTGTTATATGAAAATATAGGCGACTATGTTGTTTTATTACCTTTTCTATAAGATCCAGAACATCTTGATTATCTACAAATTCTACGTAGCTCCAATTGATTTCTTCCTTTGTGTACTCCTCTTGCTCCATTTTGAATACATGCTGTGGAAGTCACAATCACTTACACATTACTTTTTTTTTTCCCTTTGTCCTTATCAAAATATGATAATGATTATGCTTCAGTTACATACCTGATTGAAATGCTGCTGCAACTTCTCATTTGTTAAATTAATACACAATTGTTCAAAACTGCAAGCAAGTCAACCTCATTTTGAGAACAGAAGTTACATCTAGTGCGTACTGCTTTTTTTGAGAAGAGAGCTTCAGACTCGAACTGCTTACCTGTTGATCTTGAAGCTCTCAAAACCATAGATATCAAGTACGCCAATTATGCTCTTTGCCTTTGCATCTTGACCAATTGAGCTGTTAATTTTGTCTACTATCCTGTCATAAAGATGCAGTCAATCTTAAAGAGTTTGTTAATGTGCCAAACATCAAGAGTTTGTAAAATGTGCCAAACATCATCACTGCCCTGTGTGTGTGTGTGTGTGTGTCTAGTCAATTTAATATCAAATTATGCTATTGGAGACATGATTATAAAGTAGTTTAGTTGAATTCGGTGAAGCATACCAATCAAATAATCTCGAGTAAACTGTTTTTGCCAGTGCGTCACGATTTAATGCCGCTGCTTCAGGATCAAGAGGTTTTGTGATGTTACCATCAGGGGTAACAATAACACGTTCACAGAGAGAATCTTCAAGTGCCTTCTCATCGCATCTGAAGAAATTGTTCGTCATAACAGACTGCAAGTTATGACCACACACTGACCACAATTTACTAAATGGAAAATACTGACCTTAGTAGCTCAGCAGCTGTTTGAAGGTGGTGGACTCCTTTCTCATCTCTGATCTTAGAGGAATCAATTTCCTTTCCTTTGGCAAAGTTGATGTTCCCTAGGTGTAGAATTGCAGCCACTACACGGAAGATTGCATCCTGAATCATAGAACAAAATAGTCTGCTTTCCTTCCTTTTTCATTTGTTAAGGTCCAAAGACTCTTACTATGCTGAAGCTATACCTGTTCTTCCTGGTTGATCCCAACAACATCCATTGCATTTCGTGTTTCAATATACTCCCTTGCATCAATCACGTTTGCTACTTCGTAGCAGCTTGACTGGTTAAGATAATGAAATGTTCTTGGATCTCCCACCTTGAACTTCTTGGCTTCCTGAGAAGGATATTAACTACTAAATTATTCGAAATATGTCTTTTGTTGTCAAAATTGCATATATAATTGTAATATGTTTACATGTTTTCTAGGTACTCAACGGTCATTGAGATGGAACTTACCTCTGGAGGTGCAGCACAAAGCATGTAGAAACAGTGGTAATTTCTCTCGGGATCAGACACCTGGCAAACTCTTGAACGTTCGAGAAGGTATGTCCGAATTGCAGCTCCAGAAATCTTCCCGTATTTGTCAAATTGGATTTCTACAAATTTACCGAAGCGACTGTAGCAAAATATTTGGCAATACATGGTCCGGTTAATCGAAAAACGACTCAACCCACTACAAGCTTAATAACAAAAGAATTCATCCTACCTGGAATTGTTATTTTTCACTGTTTTTGCGTTCCCAAATGCTTCTAGGACAGGGTTGGACTGGAATACAGAAGCAAATTGGTTATCTTGTAGACCAATTTGGTTTGTTGAATTATCTACAAATACAATTCAAGGATATAGGTGAAAGATAAATTACCTCTAGAACTTGTTGTTCTACTGTTCTGCCTTCTGTACCTGACCGTCCTCCCATGAAAGCGAGATATCTCATGAGCATTTTTGTCGTCTCAGTTTTACCAGCTCCACTCTCCCCACTTACCAGGATAGACTGACTTCCTTGCTCATTAATCATCGCTCTGATGCAATACATGATTAAATTTGTTGAACAACTAACTTTAATGCAAAATATAAAGAAAAAAAAAAAACCAAAATTCACCTGTAGCATGCATCTGCTATAGCGAAAAGATGTGGACTTAGCTCTCCAAAGGCAGCCCCTTTGTACTGTTCCATCATGTGCACATCGTAAAGATGTGGAAGTCTTCGGAAAGGATTAACAGCTATCAATATGTTCCCTGTATATGTCTATGGAAAACATAGTTCTTTTTTTAGTTGGTCTGTATCCATGTTCTCTGTAGAAATTGTGACTCTTGAATTATTAAGATAAAAACCTACATAAATCTCATTTAGTGCGTAACGAGCAGCAAGATTCTGCAGTACTCCTGGTTCATGGAGGTAGGCAAGCTTGGTCATGTCATCTACTCCTGCTGGGGGAGCTTCTGTATCTTTTGGATATATGCTTGAAAGGCTAGCCACAATCTGTAAATTAAGCTAAATGGTGTCAGCAATCATGATTTATGTAGAACACTTAATATCAGTACATAAAACTAAAAGTGCCATATTGTTACGACTTAAAATGAGAAGTACCCCTTCTAAAATAAATATAAGACCTGACATGTAACCTGTACCCACAAAAGATGTGAAATTCTGTAAGAACCTCGGTATGGTTATGCTACTATCTTGTGTTACTGGTCCTTTTTCACATGTTGAAAAGTCTATTAGTTCATATAGAAAATTCTTTTCTCTCAAACATCAGAAGCCATGGGTGAGATAAAACAAACATGAAGCTCATTATGATCATATTTTGGTTTCTGTTGTTAATTCCATTTCGGACATACTGATTTGGAAGGAAATAATTATATTCTCATTTATGTTCTGATCAGCGAAGGATGCAGAATTTAGTTCTGACCTATCTAAGTCCTCAACTCAAAGAATCAGCAAACTCTTAGTACAACGAGACAATTAGCGTATCAGGTACCAGTCATCTTCTTAATCAACAGAATAACATGACTTTGCTATTCTTATGCTATGTGAAACCTTACTGTATTGGAGTATTTTTAGTAGTTCTGTAATATAGATAAGCTGTTCAAATCATCAACATACAGTTTTTCCGTTTGTAATGAATATTGTAGCCTCTCCTCCTTTGATAGCTGTGACTTGTCCATCGATCCAGGCGACTTCTGGATCTTCTACCCATACATGTGATCCAACAATAATGTTCACAGGAGTTCCCTGCAAGCAAGAAACAAGGAGAATCAGTTTCAATCTGGCATTCTTCAGCCACAAAAAGAAGGTGTTTCTGGTGATCTGATGACGCTCACCATATCAGAAAGCTAGAAGATAATGGCGAATCGATCCAGAATCCACATAAAAATGCGATCAGAACAGAGCAGCGGGGAAAATGTAAGGTAAGAGAGAGATGGGTGAGGAGACATATATGAATGAATGTGAAGATGGTGAAACAAAAGACTTCTCCAAAAGAAGTTTAAAGGAGAATAGAATATGATAGCAGCAACCAACTTTCCTGCTGTTCCAGTTAGGATGCTGACATGGCCCCCAAAGGTTACTAGTTTTTTATTTATTAATTAATTTAATTCTATTGCTCTTAATTTTTTTTATTTAAGGTTGCTTTGTTAATTCTATATTATTTCAGCTATATAAAGACCGCTTTTCTCTCATATTGTGTATTTCAGCAACGGTTTTTAGCTTTTGGCATACAAGCTCGGAGCATATTATTTGCTTCTGAGACGCTAATCAGGTAAACTACTCGAAGTTTTTTTTTTTTTATTTAATTTATTTGGAAAATTGCTCCGAAATTATTGGAGGGAAGCTGGTGGCTTGGCTTAGGCTTTCGAAAGGGTAGCGTCGGGGTGGCAGTTGCTTTTTCGTAGCTAATTTCTGAATATCTTATAATTTGGTCCCTCCAAATTGTTAATTGGAAAATCCAGTGTGGTTTATGGAACAGCAAACAGCATCTACCATGTTAGGAAATTGAGTAGCCATTCTGTATATTTACTATTTACGTTGGTTGAAAAAAGTTTCGTAGTCACTTTATATTATCAGCAATTACTCCGTCATTTCAATATATATATAAATATATATGGTATATGTAGCCTTCAATTGTTTCAAAATAGAAATGGCTAGCATATAATATTAGATATATTATCAAGCGATATTTTGAATATTTAAATTATTTATATTTTTTATTTTAATATAAGATTGATTTGGATAATATATTGAATTACTGGATGTGTTTCATCCAAATTATAGCAAATATTATCATTAATTACCACATGCAATACAAATGATTTTCCTTTTGTTGCATAATATTCTTTTTTTTTTTCAGTCAGAAAAGAAGAAATGTTATTCTTTAAATTTTTATTAAACATAAAACATTAATATCGTTTATATTAGTTTGTAACAAGCCAGTCACTCCCAATGGAGGAGACTTATAGTTGTGTAATCTAAGTGGTAAGCAAGAAGTCCATATGATTAGTCAATTCACAATACAATTTGCTTTCCTATAAATATTTTAAACGGCGATTTCTCACTCTTTTGGCAGCATAATATTTTTTTTCTAGATCAAAAAATTTTCACATCATTTGCCTTATAAGTATGGGGATTTCCTGTTTGCTATTTTTTGTGCAGTAGCCGATCCATTGAAAAAAGGAACAAAACAACCAAATGCATTTTGTTGGGCCTAGAATAATAATTTGCTCCGACATTGAAGAACTGTCTTTGATTTCAGTTCAAGGAACTATAATGCCATAATTTATAATTTAGGAAAACAAATATTATTTCTTGTAATAGGGCTATGCTTTGTAATATTATTGCTCATTGTCTACAGAATATTAGCAATTTTTCTTTGAATATAATATTTTTTTTTTTTTTTTTTGGGAAAGAGTACTGCTACATGATGTTCTAATTGTTACCTCATTTAGCTTTTTCAGGTGCAAATAGTGTTATGGTATGGATACTGGTTGGGTTTACGAGTTTGAATGGGTGCAATAGATGAATGAATAAGATAGGGATGAATAAGAGTATTGGTATCCTTGGCTTTTTTCCTCCGTTAAAATGAGACTATAAACTTAAATATTATTACAGTGATAATTTTCGGTTAAGATTATATATTTGAAACTATTACAATTAAAGTAATTGTTTTAAGTTTATTTAAACCATAAATTTCTGTTGATCTGGCCATAAAAATTTGTTATATATAAGACTTTATTTTGAGTTTACCAAAAAAACAAAAAAAAATAATCTTAAACTGATTACTTGAGAGTGCCGATGCAGAATAAATTTCAATCTGAAAGAGTATTAGAAGTGGAGGAGCATAGGGGTGTTTATATACGGTCCACATCAAAAAATTAAAATTGAACTGACAGATTCGGTCTGTTCTAGATTAGAACTAATTCAGTCCAATCTCCGGTCCAAACCTAGGGACCAAAGCAGTCCTTGGTGTGGTCCGGACCGGGTAAGATCGTCAAATGGATCGAAGATCAGCTATCCTTTTCGTTTTCTTTTTTGTTATTTAAACATTATATTTTTTGAAAAATTATGTTATATTATATATATATATATATATTATAATAATTTTATGTATAGACTTATAATATTTATCTTTAAACATTTTAAATTATTTTCGGTCTAACCTGTCAATTCAGGCCGGTTAGATTTTGGTCCGCAGCGTGCAAACAAGTTTCAGTCCGAGTCGATCCGTTCTATACCAAATAAACATCCCAACATACTTGTTTATTTTTGATAAATCATAATTCCTATTTTTCTTTATTATAACGAAAAAAATAAACAAGCAAGTGTATGAATTTTGTAAAGTGAATGTATCATATTCATATTTCTTGTAAATTATCCTCTTTCACATAAAAGATGACATGAATACAGAAATCTGCTCATATAAAAAGCTGAAATTTCTCCACTAGCTATATGAGTAAGCAGTGTTCGTAAATTTATAATGATTGATAATTATATCAAATAAATTAGCCATATATAAAATATTTTCGAAATAATAAAAAATAAAGAATTCAAAGTAAAATTTCATTTTTTTTTAAGTAGTTGAACCTGTACCTCTCGACTTTTGCCGCAGGTTGCTATGAAAAAAAAAATAACAAAAGACTATAAATTTGTCAAACATCATCTCAAAATTAAAATCCCAGTTAAGTAATACCAGCCACGCCATTGTAAAGCCGAGTCAAGCCGAACAAAGAAGAAAGCAACTAGCCAGTAAAATGGTTGGAAGTCGGTGTGCGGTATTATGGGACCCACTGCCAACCTTTGAATGTTATTTTTTTGGGCGGCGTGGGATCGACCGACGATGGGCCCCGCTTGTGCTCTTTCGGCACGGCTGTTTAGATCCGCTCTTCTCACAGTCGGACCAGTCCCACGTGCGATCCAACACCAAATACACGCTTTATTGTTTACTTATTTTTTGAAATGAATTGTTCTATTTATTTACAAAAAAAAAAAACTTCAATTATGTTTCGTAGGTTGCTTCAACGTGGGATCAATTTTGATTAAAATGGCATAAAAAAAAGTAGCATATATTAGCAATATTTTTGTGTTTTAATAGAATTAAAATTTTAGAAATAGTATATCGAATGTTCAAAATGTCATCACAAAATTATAAATTTACGTCCATTTTTTGTATGAAATTAACAAAATGTCACAAATCTCCAAAAAATGCAAATAATAAATGAAAATATGTTAACAAGGATAATAATAATTATTTCTTCGGCATTTTCTGTTAAAAAATGGAAATCATGAGTAAGTTTGAGGTTAGAGTAAGAAGAAAGTTAAAGAGTAAGGCTTACAAAAACAAAAAGGAAAAGAAAAAGAAAAATTAATATGCTACAAAAGCGCATGATAACACCTAAAAAGAGTACTAATAAAAGATGCTAACAATCATTACTTTCCAAAGTAACCAATTCATTTCTAAAAACTTTACCATGAACCAAATATAGTTCCCATCTTACACATACTGTTATTCAGTAGCATCATCAAAATTTATAACACAATCATATTACATATTATCCATCAAAAGATGTATCACATATATCTTAATATCTAATATATAGTCTTGAATAATATCATTTCTAGATATATAAAAGATGTTTAAATCAATATATAATCTAAAAGCTACACTATTTATTGCCACGTATTTAAGGTAGCATCCCTCTTGTTTAGGCCATTAGGACGACCGAAAATAGTTTCGGTTTGACAAACTTAAGCTTAACCTAGTAATTCTAGAGCTCCCAAAATTTCCCCCAAAAACTAATCAAGTTCACTTTGATCATGACACACTTCTTTTGTTCTTTTTTTTCCTTTTTTCTGGAGCGACCATTCTGGGAGCTCTAGCATTTTCTGAACTTTAACAGAAGTAACTTATCTGTTCATCCTTAACTAACCATTTCTTTCTGAAAAACATAGCAAATTTAATTTTTAGTTTTGATGAACAGAGAAACTTAATCTGGTAATGATAGAGCTCCCAAACTTTCACCAAAAATCGATCAGCTTCTCGTTGAATTGTATCACTTTTTCTTTTTGCCAAAATTCTGCAAAAAATTTGGGAGTCCACTATTTTCCGAACTTAACATGAACAAATCGGGTTTCTCATGAAAAAGAAAATCAAATTCCTTGAAATCACATACCTGCAGCTCTGTTACATCTCAAGCTTCGCACAAACCACAAAAATAACAATCTTAAAAATAATAAGAAACAGCTTCAAATAAAAGGGGCCATGCTTCCATTTTCTCAAGCAAACGACAAATTTTTCTCGCTTTTTTTCCTTTTCTCACGAAATAATCAAAGATTTAAGAGTT
Source organism: Xerophyta viscosa (assembly GCA_002076135.1). Taxonomy (NCBI): domain Eukaryota; kingdom Viridiplantae; phylum Streptophyta; class Magnoliopsida; order Pandanales; family Velloziaceae; genus Xerophyta; species Xerophyta viscosa. Next base: position 1,936,763 of record MJHO01000011.1, read on the forward strand.
ATAGGAGCAAAGGGAGAATGTACAGGGATGGTCGCGAGTCATTGAATAACACAGTGGCAGAGCTGGTTTCCACTGAAGTTGTCATCTGATTCTCCCGATTCACTATGCACATAGAAAAACAGTTAGAACCGTGGAACGAATAATGCCCTATATTCTAGCAAACTATTTTTCTTTTTGCATTTAACTGCTTGTCTCGGTCTTAGCAGAGTTACAATCCACATAGGAGAATGAACACGATTAAACCTATATAGGAATGCAAAGTTCACAAAGCACCGGATGACAATAGAAACAAAAGGTTTTCTTAAAAGAGAGAGAAATAAGAAAAAACTGAGAGAAAGAAACAATAAGTAAGAAAGCATAGGTTTTCTCAATACACACACACAAATGTTTAGGAGTTCTCAAAAAATTTCAATTTCCCCTCTGTTAGATCAATTTTTACTTAATACTCTTTAAAAAATACAGTATTGTAGTGCTATAATTAAACTGACGGTGCTGAATTATACGTATAATAGTACTGTATTATTACGTTCATGTTTCGTCACAGTTCCTCATGGAGATTCATAGTACTACATATATCTTAGTGACTTGAGGAGTGAAAGTAACATGCAATCTTTCGTTGGGCATAAGTGATATCCCAAATTCATAAAGGGGTAAAACAAATATTTGCTTAAAATAGAAGAATAGTTTCATTACTCATAACTGGTTTCTGAGTGAAGCATTTTAGATAATGAGCTAAACATTCCTAAACCTCTCTCTATCTCAACTTTTTCAATACTTTGAGTTGAACAAATGTACAAAGTTGTTTATTTTCTATGCAAGTATAGACATGGAGTAAAAAAAACTTTTTGTTTTAATTATAATTCCAATCAGATAAAAGCTCTGCCCATCTCATGCATTTTCCACAGCTCAGCACACATGCATTGCCTAGCATCAGACAGAGCCTTAATATAATAGACGGAACAGTTTGATCGCTTCTGTAAATCGTGCAACAGTGAAAAGTTAACATGGCAGTAAAGTTATCAGCAACGAATGTCACCAAAGGAAAAATAAAAATATAACTGAATAGCAACCCAAGTTTTTCTGTGCCGAGCCGAACCGAGTTTCGGTAAACTCAGATTCCAGCACGTGCCGATGGTGCTGTGCCGACCGTGCCGATATATATTTATTTGTTATTTTTTTAAAAAAATAAAAATAAAAATAAAAATTAATTGAAAAATTCAAATATAAGATTTTTTGGCACATGCCGTGCCGGAACAGGCATGTGCCGACAACTGCCGGTACAGGCACGTGCCGACAACTACCGGAACAGCCACGTGCCGCCTGGCACGGGCTGTGTTGACCGGCATCGTAAACCATGTAGCAACCACAAGCTCCTCTTAAGTTTTACACATAAACATTAATAAATAGTCAGTGTTAGCCACAAAGTAAAGGTTAAGAAAACATAATTAATATTCTTATGTCAAGTGAAGTTCAGATATGAATGGTTCTGTAGAATGTGTTCAGGATTCTCGGACATCAAGGAGCGTGCATGCAAGTGGTTAACCTATACAACATTGAACCACCTCCGAACGCAAAAGCTTAAACCTGTGGGGTCTAGGATCCTAGCAATATATAAGCCCTTTAGTTTCTATTATTTCTATTGAGGGACTAATTTTAACGACCCATATCGTCTATCAGGCCATGACTGCTATTGGGCCAACCAAACTACAATCAACCTACCAAGAAAATGGAGCATATAAGTTCGGAGGCATAAACTTATGAAATGTAATCAATCATTTATAGTGATATATCATACTACACCTCAGAGGAAAAATCACCAATTATCCAAGAACAGGAGTATCTAATCAAATGCATAAACTAATAAACTTATAATCAATAAATCAATATGAAGTTAAAAAGATAGCGGCACCTACGTGTTTTCAAACTCCTTGATTTCAGCAAGCTCTTTTCCAACAACGTCCATCCACTTCACATTCCTCTTTTCAGCTTTCCCCGAATCTAATGACGGTGGCTTCTTAAGACAGCTCTTCAAAACAACATCAGTTTTTGAATCTTCATCTTTATTTTTCTCCACCTCATCAGTCTTTTCATCAGAAATGTTCTCATTAGAAACATGTTGGATATCCTCCAATTTCACAGTGCAAGGAGATTGAAGGGTTAAAGATGATTTTTGGAAAGATTTTGGGAAGCAGACTGAAGGGCAGTAGGGTTTACAAAGAGAGGCCCTCATGAAAGTGGCTAGGAGAGCAATTACCAACATTTGACAAACATCTCATGATCCAAATTGGCAAAAAGAGTGAACTTTCTCTGAACAAGGTATCATTTTTCTAACATAGAAGATTACTTTCAAAGTGGAATCGAATTCATAAAAAAGGAGGTACGAAGAGACAGATAATAGTAAGCACTAATGGCGTATCCTAAACGGAGTAAAAGAGGATCAAAATCCTGCCAATCTAAGGAAATCCAACTGGCAACTCTTTCAGATTATTGAGAAGAATTTCAGCATGACCTTACCTGCAAACACACCCTGAAAATAAAAAAGAAAACAGGATTGTGAAGCTGATAATTTAACATATAAAATGAAACCCTAATTCATCAAACGAAAAGGGGGCAAATGGCAGTGATCTAAGAGTAAGATCGATTTACGTACAAGAAAGAATAAATTTTAACCTTTTCAGTACAAGTGCAAAAAACTTCAGTAAATCCATCCGAAAATCCAAAATAACATAGTACAGGAAAAATCAATAGATTTAGACCAAATGCGTCAACAGAAACAGCTAAGACCATACATAACTAAACAGCAATATATATGAACTAAGCTTTAAAAAAAGGCTATTTTTGCTATCAATTGTGCAAAATAAGAGAAGCAAGCAGCTTTTTTGGGCTAATTAATTGCCAAAGTAAACACAGAGAAGACAAATATCAGAATTATACCCAAATAGAGCAAAAGTGTTTTGAAGCAATCTTTAGAGGTAGAAGACAGATCTTCTTCTTCACCTCAAGGGAGAAAAAGAAATTTCTTCTGAGGCCCTTAAAAACCAAGATTTTTAAAAAAGAAAAAAAAAATATCCAGGAGATGGATGTGGCGGCTTCCTTTGACAGGTTATTGTCAAACAAACATCCTTTTGTTGGGAGCAGCCAAATAGAATACCAATTACCTGATTTTTAACAGTCAATTGCTGCACAAAAAGACCTTTCTGTCCTCTTCAAATTCCCAAACTCCTAGGTGTGAATGTATTAATATATAGTAATTTCAGTGCATTTTAAACTGTATAATTTACTGTAACAAGTCAACTGATTGAAGAAGATAATTGTATTTAGCCATTAAGATCTTGCATAATCTACTTGAATTGACTCAAACGGTACTAATTTGAGCTGGAGTCTTGGAGATAATTCTTGCTCATCAAGGAGGATATTTTTGAGAATCAGTGGTATTAATGCTGAAAAGGATAGAGTATCCATTGACTTTAGCATTAGTTTGACAATAAAATAAACTATCATCATTAGAAATATAAAATATAAAAAAGGTAATTTAACAACCGAGCTAAATTATAAGTATATATACTAATACTAAAAACGTCGAAGAGCAGAATCTCAAAAAAAGAAAAGGTCTAATTATATTTTTAATCCCAGTTAGGAGTTAAAATGTGAAAATATGAGATATCGCTGATTTATAAATAATACAAAAATACGTATGGTATGTAATTTTCCCTATTTTTTGTGTTAGAAAGACACTGATGACAGGCTTTAAATTTGGCTTTCTTAGAATTTGCACCAACAACTATTGTTAAACCGCTTGCGCCATAATCTTTTATTAACTGCAAACAAACCAAAACTCAGTGATGTATGGAATGAAATTAGAGGAAATTGCAAATTAGTACTTGATTTTTATATCTTTTACAAACTAATTCTTAAAATTAAAATTTTTACAAATCAGATTTTATTTTAAAATTTGTGTTAGATTATTTTAATTACTATATATATATATTCTAATATAATCAATACTTTTTGTATTTTAAATTTTTTAAAAATATTTTTAAATAGATATTTTGAAATTTTAAAAATTTTATTAGATATAAAAATTAATCTGCAACTCACTAAAAATTTAGAATCGAAAAAATTTAAATATATAAAAAAATTTATATTAAAATTTTTAAATATATTTAAAAAAAATTATAAAAAATAAATTAATTATAACTCGTAAATTATGGTTAATATATAACTCTCTAATGAAATTATTTCCGTAGACAATGGTGGGCTCATATGGTCATGTCATTGATGTCAACCCCAACCTCAGTAAACTCAGTAAGAGGAATTGTAGATCAGCTCCTCTTATTTTAAAAGTCGCGTAAAAAAATATTTCGGAAGACTGATTTATCAACTGTATTATATAAAGGGTTGATATGCAATTCTCCCAAGCCTGAATGATATCCAACGTTAACAATGGAAGGATCTCATTCTACGCCAAAAGAATAAAAAAATTAAAAAAAAATAGAAGAATTGTAGTGATTATATAATTAAAACACGATGTTAAGTTAAAGAAAAATGTTTCGCATATATCTAATTTTAAAAAATGACTAGCCGAAAAAGTAGATGCCAAAAATTCAAACATATTTGTTGATCAAATTTAAGAATGCTATGCAAGTATGATTCATTTTTAATCTGGAAGGAGCTTTATAACTCGAAACATTGGAGTGAATTGAAAATTTGAATGATTTACTTGACTTTTGGATAAGAATGTACCACTAAATAAGAAAAGGAACCACTTTCACAAAATTTTCTTCCTCTGAAAGAGTGCATATTTTGTTAAGTTTTGCAATGGAATATATAATATTTTATTTTTACCTGAATTTATTATTATTTTCAATAAAGCACTGTTTGTACAGATTATATTCTCATATTTTCGACAAGTATGCATTAGAAGACACTACCGTATTATTCTATTTTTAATGAAAATATATAAAAAATAAAAATATACCATAGACATCGAAATGTTACCCAAAAATAATGTCGTTCTCACATCATGCAACCGTAACAAGGGCGAATTATTAGCAAAAGTAATTATTGTCCCAAAGTATGCAAAGGGCTCATTAAATTATTAGTTTTTTTAAAAAAAAAAATCTAAATAACCCCAAACATCGTCTGTCTCTCTTTCTCGTTGCTATCACAACGTGTAGAGTTTATCTTCGCCCTTCTCTTCTTCGATTGAATCAGAATAGGATAGTAATCATAGCTTCCGTCGCATCTCCATCTGCTGATCGTATCCTTTTTATTCATTTTGTTATAGATTTATAATTTTTTCCCTCTTATTGGTAATTGTTTTATAAATTATTAGTTTTACGGATTTCTGAATATGCTTCTACTGATTTTAGGTTACGCTGCTTGATTTATTGATTTTGTTACTGGTTTATGCAATTTCTACATATTTTTTTAATTGGTCCTTAAATATCAATTAAACGGGCTTCTCTTTGTGATTTATTGATTTTGTTGCTGATATATGCATTTTTCCATCTTGCTTTTGTAATTGGTTGTTAATTTGTTATTGTTGATTGTAGTGATTGGCTTAGTGTTTATTAAATGCTTGTTATATTTTCTTCTCTCTACGTGATTTATTGGTTTTCGTTTTTTATATGCTTTGTATATAGAGTTCATGATTGTATTAAGTGTTCATATATTGATTTATTTACTTGTTTATGCATTTTGTTTCCCCTATCTTGTATTTGTTCCCACTGCTGTTTTATTATTGTTTTAAGAATCACATAACTTGGATGTTATGATTTCAGTTGATCTGTATGATCTCTCTGCATAATTTTATTGATTTCGTATACAGACGCATTTACTATTAGTATATTTGGAGTTTTTCGTATTTCTTATTAACTATTGTGATGTTGTATTAATGAACTTTTGTAGGGTTTTAACGTTGACATTGATTTTTGTTGGTGGTTAGTTGGTGTATATGCTGTTCGATTGGTTGATCGTCGATTTTGGCTATTCATTTCTGATTGTATTTTTTTATTTTCTTTTTGGCTACGACAAAGGGCTTTTTGACGGTGTTTTATGTTTTATTCAACTGTTCTGTGCTTACACGATCTCGTTCTTTGGAGATAGCAGAATTGTTTTTATGCTGGTGATGTTGTGGTGATAATTATTTTGTCTATGTTACTTCTTCATGAACTAGGCACTAATAATCGTAATACGTGTCTTTTTTTACTGATCATTCATAGAAGCTGCAGAATTACTTCAGAAGCTATCATTAGATTCGCAAGTGAAAACACACGGTTCCGCTGGAGTTAATAAAAAGGTAACGAAATTCACCACAAAATCATAATTATCATTTTTTCCCGAATAGTTAATTCATATTTATGTACCTGCATTGTATCCATTTATTGTAATTATGTATGCATGGTAGTTTAAGTAAGTTGTGAAAATTTTACTTTTTAATTTTGTTCTTCCTTAGCAGCCATCATCTGTGCAATATTCTGCTGCTAATGGAGATCCAGCAAACGTGTATGTCCCATCAAGGGACCAGTCTTTGACACCACTCCTTCAAGAAATTGCTGATCCAAACTTGTGCTATATTCAGAGTGGATATGGATCCACGCAGTACTACTATCAGGGTAAATTATTTTCTGATAATCATGATTTTAGTTCTTCGACAATAATCATTTTCATGGACGATTTCACTGCAATCGTTTTTGGTATATTTACCAATTACTACTTGTATGCTTGTGTTTGTTTCTTGTATAATTTTATTTGTTGATGGTAAATTTATTATATGGCAATTTTGACTAGGACCTTGTTCCTAAGTCAAGCAACTAGTACATGTGCGCTTGTGTTTTTTATCTGGGTTATAATTTTCGTTATGATGGTTCAGGCAATGAGTGGGACTATTTGAGCCAAGATGGACATGAGGTGTCGCATGTAAATTTCTCTTTAAATCTCATATGAATGTGCTACTCTTCTTGAGCTATACTTAATCTGCATATTTACATTCTCTAGGGAATGTATGGTGATATGTATCATGGATATGGCTATGCTTCATTTGGTGCACATTAAAGTTTGCTGGGTTCTTTGGGCAGACTTGGATGCATGCCTGCAACATAAAAGCAAACGAGGTACACAATACTTTAATATTACCAACAAGGTAAAATATCTTTTTAGTCCCTCAACTTTACAAAAATGTGCCTCTATAATTATGAACTTTAAACTGTACTAGCGATAATCCTGAACTACGGAAAAACGCCACAATAATATTGCCGTCAGTTTTTCCTTCTGTCGCTGTTAATTCGCTGACGTGGCAGTTTTTAAAAATTGATTAAAAAATAATTTAGAATCTGTCAGTCAGCAAATTAACGGCGGCGGACGGAAAAACTGACGGCAAGATTATTGTGGGTGTTTTTTCGTAGTTCAGGATTCTCGCGAGTACAATTTAAAGTTCAGGATTATAGATGTACATTTTTATAAAGTTGAGGGGCTAAAAAAGGTATTTTACCTACCAACAAATAAATTCAGTATGGAACACAAAAGATACTAACATCACCAACAGAAGTCTTCTTGCCCAAATTGTTTGCTAGCAACAGAGAAGTCTTCATCCTTACAACGACCTCATCTTTGTTACGGACGTCCATGGTTTCAGAACCTTTCTCTACTAATTCTGCTAATATTTCCACTGTCTGCCCATATCACAGTATATCAAAATATTCAAAACAAAGAGGTGTTGTGCCTTGCCGGCTAACACTAGAATTTTGGCAGTTGGGTGCTGGACCTCTAGCTCGGTCACAATGGTAGCGGCATCATTTGTCACAAAAAGCTTGTCCAGATGATTAATAACCATCTTATTCATTCCTATTTGCAAGACAGGTTACAAAAACATTAAGTTGATTAACATGCCAACATGCTATTATGTTGATCTTGATAGGAGCAAATAGGCTATCAAAGTACTAATTTCAAAGATACTAAGGTTAATGATAGATAGCCATCCACTTGACTACCTCTCTCCCAAATAAGCCCACATGGAAAAACACTCCTACCACACCTAACAACACTAACTTCCATCACCTAGCAAGAACCATCATCATCTGCTTCACAGAACTATCTCGCTTCATGTAGTGACACTATGATGCACCGTCCAGAACACTAACTTTTGCGCTCGAAACATTATAACCCCACAGTATCCTATAGCCCTACAACACTAACCTTCAATTCATTGCAACATTGAAACCCATAGGATCCTATTTGAAACCCCATCTTTAAACCCTAACCTAAACCGATCCTATTTGTGCCCCTACTACACTAAATCAAAGAGATCGTCGCCGGTGGCGGAACCCTAGAAAGAGAAATGATCGATCAACATATGAAGAGAGATTTTCTGGTGTAATGGTTATACCACATCACTCCGTGTAACGGTATCAAAAAAATTATTGAGAAAGTATTTTTTGAAAAATTTCAACACAAAATTGTAAATTTTGACGAGATTTACAACTTTCGTATTCAAAGTTTTTCTAAAAAATGCTTTTAAGAATTTTAGGGCTCTAAAATTCAACGGATTTAAAACGGGCTTAAAAACTATTTTAAAACATGTTAACTTCATTAAGTTTTGGAGCTTCAAAATATTTATTTGAAAGTATTTTTGAAAAAAATTTAAACATAAAAATGGTATATCTCATCAAAATTTATAAGTTTTATTTATAAATTTTTTTTAAAAAAATAATTACATTTTTTTTAAAATTTAAACACGAAAAAAAAAGAAGATATGTTGACGTGGCGTAAGCGTTTCATTGTAGAATTTTTCAAGTATGAAATGTTTCCTATTAATTATAGCCAATAAAGTCCAAAGAAAAGCCTATAAAAGACTGGGTGGATCACATTAATAACATTACTCTACTGAATCCTAGATGGGCCAATAAAAGGGTGTGGCCCAATAAGGGTGCGTCTTTGTTCCTGTAAGTAAAGATGATTATTAAGCCAACAAGTATTGCTCCAATTAGTTGGCACGGCTATATGCTAAAAAATAGTGATCACAGAGGGGCACACGATAGAATAAAGATATTTCTTTTCCTAAATGTGAGTTCAATCCGTAACACCAAACATTCTACCACATGTCAGTTCAATATTTCACATCCGATAATGCTGGAGATCACGGAGGGTGTATGGATTTACGCATGAAAATAGTGAAAGATATATTTTTTGTGACTTTGAAATTTTACGTGCAAATCCATGTACGAATTCGTGTTCTTAAGCATTTCCTATCATATAATCAGCTATTTGAAAATCTTTTCTTTCTTTTCTTTTCTTTTTTTAATCTTTTTTTGGGAGAAAAGTTGCATCACATTTTGAAATCTATGCAGTCATGTTTTGCTCTAGCACTTTTGAGGACTTCTTTTGGAGATGCCAAAGAAAGCCCACAGCCTGCAAAAAAAGTTTGCCCGACTTACCTGCACTATTTTTGTTATAGAAAAAACTACTCAACTCCAATAAATCATATTAAACCACACACACTAATTTCCACCACACATTCGTCTCGTGATCCGCACATTTATCTCGTGATCCGTACAAATGATTAAAATTATAATTATACACATTATAATATGTGGTCCTGATGTTGACATTTGTGCTTTGTGATTTTTTTGGATGAGTATAGCAAAATTTATTTTTTATTTTTGATTCTTACCTATTCTGTCCACGAGCCGAGCCAGGCCAGACTTGGTGCGTTTTGCACAGATGAAATAGGATAGCTATTGCCAAGGCAAAGATAAACATATATGAGTAGAGTTGTACACATGATACCTACGGGTCCATGATCGGTCGTCCACGAGACTAGCTGCAGCCCCTCTTCATCTAAGACTCCAAAAGCCAGTTCACCCCTTTTTTTAATTATTGTTTTTATCACCCGGCCGGGGGAACACCAAACCCTGTTGCACAACTTATGTCAAAGAAAGCCCGCAGCCGAGAAGAATTTTTCGGCCCAAGCTCAGCCCACACAGTCCGAACGGAGCCGCAAATTTCAGCCCGCAAAAATAGTAGCAGCCGGATTGTCATGTACTGTTTTCTTTTTTTCTTCTTACGTATACTGCTCACGCTTTGAGCCAAACCGCATGCAAGGGATAGTGCAGGCCAGGCGTGGCACGGTTAGCACGGTTGACATCTTAAGGATTTTTATTGGTGTTTATGCATGATTTCTTTTTATTGTCCTTTGGATAGCATGCTGGAGACATAGTGTCCCGTAACTTCAACCTCTTTTTTTTATGAGGGTTTCATATGTATTTGCCGTTACAGTCATGTCCGCATAAGACGTCCACTGGCTCCAGGAGGACACTCTCACCTCAACAGTATTCCATCGCACGCAACGGTGCGTGCAACCCCTATTTGTTTTAGTTTTCGATTATGTAGCAGGTAATTAAGCAGCTTAGCAAGTTATGCAAAATTCAACAGACTTTTACTGAGAAACCATGTAGAAAACTCTTTTTTGTTGAAATTCACCTCAAAAAGAAAATGAAAAATGAAAAAAAAATACTGCAAATTGTAATAAAGATTTTAGAATTTAAACAACTTCTGTATGACTGTTAAAGGAGTAAGTTTATTGGATTTTCCCTGATCCAGGGGCGCACGGATTTGTACGGCATCTTTGTAGCACGACAACCTATGCAGGGGCTGATATGTAATTGTCCCAAAAATAAAATGGTTAATTACATATCAACCCTCCTATTTTGGGGGTTCAAATCAATCTCTGAAAACGCGTTTTCATTAGCTGATTTTATCGGCCACAAATAGAGAGGGCTGATCTGTAAAAACCCCAAAATAAAAGGCATCTGTTTATAAGAAATTGATTGTAAATGCTTGTAGACTTTAACAAAACCTGGTAGATGAGTAGAGCTGCAGAAGTTAGGAGTAAAGTCTTTCTCAAAAATCACATCATAAGTATTTAAGCGGCGAATCAACCACCAGACCAAACACAAAAAGCTAACTACAATTGCCAACAATATTCCACAAAATAACAAGGTGTTTTGTCTAAAATATATAAAATCATCTATTTAAAGTATATTTTGGAAAAACTATCAACATAAAAATTTTAGGTATCATCAAAATCTATAATTTTTATATTAAAATATTTTCTAAAATATGTTCCCAAATTTATTTTTTTTATTTTGATTATTACGGATAGTGAATTTGATAAATTTTCAGATACCATTGTCAGTGGCACCAGCCTCACTCTAATTTATATTGCTGAGTTAGCACATAATGGAGTTTCTATTTCCCTTATTGCCTGGTGATACTTTTTTTTTTATTGAGGCAAAAATTGCCTGGCTATACTAAAAGGAGTTGTTTTATGGTGGGCAATATTGAAGCTATTTGTCTTATGGTAGTGCACCCTATGAATCCACCTATGGTCAAAATATTTAAAAAACAGTATCTTATACAAGGGATATCTCCAAGATATTTTTGTATTTTTTAGTTATAGATAATTTATTCGGTAGCTTTATAAGGTGCACGAGCAGTGCTAAAACTGCAGAAAATTTTATTCACAGTCATTAACTTTTTTTTTCTAGCTCTCTCTCTGTCATGCAAACTGAAATGCATGTCAGTAGATTAAATCAACATTATTTTCGAGAATATAGGCATTATATATATATATATATATATATATCTGTGTAGGCATAGACTTTTGCTTGGCACCAGAATTATAACAAAAGAAGAGACACAAGATATGGAAGACTTAGGTTGAGCCTAATGTTTAGGCGAAAGCCTGTTTTTTATCCTGTAATGGGCTTGAAGTCCTCGAAGTTCCTATGGTAACCCTCAAGTTTTAATCCTGCCGTCAAATTTTACCGTTAACTGTTGACATGGTGATGAATTGCAATGATAACAACAAAAGGAAAAGTTAAGTATAAATGGTATACCCTCGGAAAAAAGACACAAATACATGATGACAGCAGGATGAAAGAGCATACGGATTGTGGAGGTGGGATCCGGATCCTGCTATACTTTAGCAAGCAAAGTTTTTTTTTTAGATTAACGTGTGAATTTTTTTTCGATGACCATTTCATCTTGTACGATCGTCATAATAAATGAATATACATATGGCACTGGTCGATATTCTATTTATTGATGAGTTATAATTTTTTGATTTGAGCAGGTCTGAATATCTGTATTATTCTCCACGAATATAAAGAGAATAAATTATCCACACTCTTACGGATGACTAATTTAATTTGAGTCTAAAAGTTCTAACCATCGGACCTAATTATTCTGGCTGCCAAAGTTTGTACTTTACATATCTTTAGATATCCAAACTTGTGCTTTAGTATTTTGTTTTCTAACATATCTATTGTTTATGTTGACGTGTCAGTAAGAAAAAAGAACAAGTTCGCTCATCTTTTAATCTACTCTCTGTACTTTCAAGCAGGAAAATGAGGGATCTCTCATGATGAATGCAGTTGAAAAAATTAGAGATGTAACAGACGGTGTTAATCCAAAAGCTCGTATAATTTCATATTTTTCCAAAAATCGAATGATGATTCACAGAGGACCACTCGTGGATGTCAATCTCTTAGTAGGTGTAAAAAAAATGATGTTATGTTAGGCTCTTCTAGATATAAACTTTAAATCTAACTCTAACATGACGTAGTACCGTCTATACCACATCATACATATAATTGACTAATATGCGTGATAGATCTCGATCTATCAATAAGTATTCAAAAGCAAAACTTAACCAAGGAAAGCTAACAAATAATGCCACAACATCACTACTTTTACGTAAAAACCCTCCAAATTTGTGGTAAAATTTTGAGCTTTTTTGTCTGGACTGCTGTCTGAAACAATGTACTCTTACCCCCCCACTATGATCTTGACTCTACATAAGAGTTTGAAGGCAGAGTTGGATATGAATCCATAAATGAAATAAACGATAATTTTATATGGAAACTCTCGAGAAATTCCAAATAAAATTACGGATTATTACGCAAATAGTGAAAGAATAATCACTAAGGGGCTGTTTACTTTGGAGAAAGTGGAGCAAGTGAGGCAAGTGAGTGGGAGGAAAGTGAGAGAAAAGTGGAAGAATGAAAAGTGGGAGGAAAGTGGTAGAAAAGTACGTTTGACTTTTATTGTTTACTTGGAATTGGAAAGTGAGAAGATCGCCTGCTTGATCTTATATTTATTGAAAAATGTGAATAAAATAATTTAAATATATTATAAATAATAATTTTATATTACTAATATATTAATGCTATATATTATATTAATATTATTAATATATAATTAAAATATAAATATTTTATTTATAAAATTATAATACTTATTTTTATATTAATATAATAATATTATTATATAACGTAGATATATAATAAGTATTAATATATAATATATAATCATATCATTAATATAATATTAAAAGGTCCATTAATAATATATATATTATATATTAATAATTTATTTATTTTATGCGATTATTATTATTATTATTAGTAATATAATATTATTTATAAAACATATATTAAGATATTGGTAAACAATAGTAATTAATATTAAACATAAAATATCATTAAACCTAGGTTGCTAAATAATATGTATAATAATATAACGGTTATAATATGTTAATATAACAAAATGATATAAGATATTGAATAATATTATAAATATTAAATGAATATATGATTATTAAAATATGTAATTATTATTAAATAAAATAATGTTTGTATAATAATATATATTATTTATGTATATATTAATTAAATATAATAAATATGTTTCATATATTAATAGTTTACTAAGTATTAATAATAAATTTTTAAATACTAATAATTTAAATAGTATATTTTTATTATTAATATTTTATAATATCATATATATATATATATTATATAATAATATAATATATATATATATAATATATATATATATATATATTGACTTTCCCCACTTCTCTCCAATTTAGAGAGAAGTGGGGAAGGTAACAATTCTATATAAAAGAATAGTAAATGGAAAGTGAGGAAAGTCACTTGTCCCATTTTCTTTTTTAAGTAAACAAGAGAAGTGAAGAAAGTGAGGAAAGTGAGGAAAGTGACTTAACCACTTTCTCCACTTTCCTCACTTTCTTCCAATGTAAACAGACCCAGAGTATCAAAAGAACAAATTACAATGATTTCTAAGTTGACTTGAGAATCGAGCTTCTTAGAGTTTCGATATCTCTTCTAAGCCATTTTCTCTATGGTGAAGCATGAGGACTGAAGCTTCGCGGAGCTTTAATTTTTTCTCTCGTACTCTACTAAACATTTCACAGTTTTTTGTTTGCTCTCAATCCTTTCTATTTATAAAAGATATTTCAATTAATAAAAAAATATATATATTTTTAAATCTAATGTAATCATAAATCTAATAAAAATTCAAATCGGATCAGTATAGCTAAATTCATGCTATATCAGTACTTATGTTATATGTTGGATTACAATGAACAGGTAAGAGAAAGAGCAGCTACATTTCTGAATATTTGCACACTTCTAGAATTGCAGGCTATTATAAATAGCATATTTCATTGTGTTTTTAAAATTTTTTATTTTTAAAACTGGTTGTGTAATTATTGCACTTCAAGTAATTATTATAGAGGCCCCATAAATCATTGGAAGTTACTTTCGTGCACACAGCACGCTTGGTTGAGTTCATAAAGGAAGTTTGGGAGATAGCCGTGACAAGATTCTGAAGTTGTTCAACTCTTCTTTGCGGCGTATTGTAGACGTCATAATCCGGTTGGCAGACTTGGATGCTTGCACAACTGAACCAAATCAACAATTTTTGGATGATTTTTTTTTCTTTTTTGTTTGTTTGATTTTATGTAATTTCCGTCGATCAATAAATGTTCGAAAGTAAAAATTAGTTAAATAAAAACGGTATAGATAGAAGTTTAACAATGTTGGATCTACGCTTGTGTGATTCGAGTCAGAAATATCTAGATTATGAAGTAAAAGTCTCAACCATCTGCCCTAACCGCTATGGCGAGCGGGCAAAGTTTGTACTTTAGAGGTCTCTAGATATCCAAACTTGTGCTTTAGCATTTTGTTTTCTAACATATTTATTGTTTACGTTGACGTGTCAGTAAGAAAAAGGAACAAGTTCGCTCATCTTTTAATCTACTCTCTGTACTTTCAAGCAGGAAAATGAGAGATCTCTCATGATGGATGCAGTTGAAAATATTAGAGATGTAACAGACGGTGTTAATCTAAAAGCTCGTATAATTTCATATTTTTCCAAAAATCAAATGATGATTCACAGAGGACCACTCGTGGATGTCAATCTCTTAGTAGGTGTAAAAAAATGATGTAATGTTAGGCTCTTCTAGATATATACTTTAAATCTAACTCTAAAGTGACGTAGTACTGTCTATACTCCAATAGTGAAACTTTGTACGTGATTTCATAATACAAAAACGCTCAACACATCCGACATATATGATATTTACCATAAATTAGAAAAAGTATTATATATATATATATATTATGTTTACTTCATCGATCTGTCTCTTCTGCATCCATGGTAGTTGGGGAAGAGGGTCCCCATGCAGCTAAGCTAGTTGTACCAGGATTCTCATACATGAGACGAAACAAGGACACTCGCAAATTGCAGTTCTATCTTTTCAGAATGCTTAGAATTGATGCCCGGGAAGAGACGTATCCACTAAAACGGCCGACACATGAATAATAAACTGCGTACATCTTATTTTTCTTAGATCCCATAAGAGCGGAAAAGAGGTCACGTCGACTTCACTGTATACACCTTTCACTCTTAAGTATCTTCGCTGCATCTTTTGGTGATTGCTTACTATATTCAGTACACTTCTATAAGAAGTCCACGAGGTCACGGGTTTGAATCCTTAAAAATAAGTGTGAATTTGATTTCTAGGTGTCAATGTCCTTAATCTTTTACAATAAATATATCTCTAACTTGGGATGCTTTTCTCGAGAAAGTTTACTAGATAGACCTTAAATGCTCTTTACGGATGGCTCAATTAGTGAGACGGATGGTTTATAAACTATCGTTCACGGTTCAAATCATGCCCGCTGTGATGCGCATAATTTTTTTCGACTTTCCAAAACATATTCTGATGGATGTGACTGACGTGTGTATGTTCTTAATAGTATGTCGAAGGATAACGCACATATGAAGTCTTAGATTATAACCATGGTCCAACCGTCCAAGAGTTGTAATTAGATAACTACATTCAGTAAAATAATCTGATATATATTGAAAGAGAGGGGTCGCTTTGTTACCTAAAAAAAACTAGATAGACCTTCTTGTAAAAGGTAAAACCTCATCCATAGTAGTTATTCCATCTCTTATAACAATAAAGAGCACTAAATAACAAAATCGGCCACTTGTAATTGACGCAAGATTGTAATCTTCTGTATTTTCCGTTTTTTGTAGCTTTTATTTGCAAACTCTTGCTCGCCCAAGAATATTCATAAACAACTAGTTTTATACCCGTGCGATGCACGGTTATAAGTCATATATATAATCATATAAATATAAATAATGATGTTGAAAAATTTAACTATTTTTTTTATTTTTAATTTCATATATATATTTTATTTTATTAAAATATTATATTTTCGTAATATGTTATTAGAGTAAGAAGAAATCTCAAATACCATATATAAAATTATTCGAAGATTGACGTAAAATAGTTTATGTATAGGATTAAAAAAAATTGACATGATAAAATTTATTTTTAAAAAATTAATATTGCATAATATTATAATTATATTAATTAATTATTTTTATACTAATTTTAGATTATTTTTATAAATTATTATTTTAATTAAATATTTATTTGTAATATTAAACCTTTCATATTCTTAAAATAAGTTACATGACCTTATAAATTCCTATCAATTAATACAAATGCCACATGGCTTGTTTAGAATAAGAGTAAATGCCACATGGCATAACAAAAATTATTCAAAATGCCACATGGCATAACGACTTTGATCTCCCAATTTTATATATATGTATATAGAATAGAAATCGTCCAGCTCAGATGAGGATGAATACGTTCGAGAAGAAGACGTGGGAAAGACGACTACTTTTCAACAGGCTGACTTGAGAGGCCATAATCCCATGCCACGAGAAGGCCATTAAAAAAAGAATATAAAGTCTGCCAGAATGGCCATTTCCTGGCGTTAAAAAAAAAAAAAAAAAAAAAAAAAAAAAAAAAAAGCCAAATAGGTCATATTTAGAGAAAGTGGGGTTACTACACATGAAATCTTGGGGAGGTGCAGACTCAGGAGGGTGAAGTTTCTGATAGAATGGTCGCGGCAAGAGGAATCACATTCAGACATTTGGATAAAACAAGACGAGAACTCAGAAGATTGGGGATGACATCTCAAAGAAAAAGGACAGAGAGAGACGCCGATAGAAAATAGGCATTAATATGACAAAGGAGATGAACACTAACAAAAATATCTTCACAGATAATAATCGTCTGAAATCTAGCAAAATGAAACAAGTGATTTTGATTTACATGAATAACCTAAAATATGTGAGGTTCGTGTAAGAGTGATGAAGGAGTAAGTTAAAGATGACAGTCTAACATCAGATTTGTTGCCACAATAAGAAAGTAAGGTCCCAAAATGTAAAAAAAGAGAACTTGACTACCTAACATGACATTTTCAACTAACATAATGATACAGAAGGGACAATAATGGCTGGAGCTGGTATCAATCAACTTGAAAAGCTGGTGATTTCTAGGACTTAAATGACTCATTCTTCTTCCCGTCCATGTCATATCCAAGTGGGTTCACGTCATTATCATATAGAGTATAAGCAGCTTCACAGAAAAAAAAAAGACAGGAAAAATAAAACTGAATAATAGAATTAGTACGTAACAAATCTATTTTAAAAAGCTATAGACAAGAAAATTGCTGTGTCTCCCAACAATATCATTGTCACATTTAAATTAGCATCAAATCTTCAAAAGAATAGATGGATTATGAATGCAAAATCAACATGAATGAGGCATCTGGAATAATTATTTGAAGTTGCTCTTTACATGTGTCACTATTTATCAATTCAATCGTAAAGAAGATTCTGCTATTTATTTATCAATGTATTCTAAAGGGTAGCAAGGACAAAACTACAAAATCTAAACAGAAAGGAAAAATTCCGTTTCCCTCGTTCATGCTTCAAAAGAAAACAGTATTTCATAGGCGAAAATTGTTAGTTTAGGTGCTTCTTCCATAGAGCATTCACATATTTCATGTAAATTTGTCGAAAAAAGTCAAGAGGAGCATTGTAAGAATAGTAGGACATAACATATTAATTCCCAAATGTATAAGAATAATTCACAATTTTTTTACTTAGTAAGCATCATTTTATTTTTTTATGAATATCATTAAATTTTACCCATAATCGTCTCACTTATGTACTATCATTTTAGCAGATAAATAAATTAATACATTGGAGCAAATAAAGTAACGGAAAGCACCACTCCGTGGTACATTAATCAAGTAAGAAAACATTAGTGCATCCAAAATCACCACCAATAGACAAACAAATTAACTTAAAAAATAACTTTTAGATTGTAGGCCCCTACTGCAAGAGACCTAGGTGATTTTGTTGTTTTTTATTACTTTTGGTGGTTTTTGTTGAAAGCACCAGCATTGCTCATCAAGTAATTGCAGCCTTTTGATTTAGGCAGATTGGAAGGCCTGCATCATAAATTTACCACATCCTTGTAGATAGTGCTTGCCGAACTCGAACATACAAACCCTACTTATAAGACATAAGTTTCACCATCCTTCCTACATACTGGACAAATGAGCATTATCTTATATAGCAGCAATATTTTCACAGGTCCCACAAAACCTATGTGATAAGTTTTCACTAAACTTACAGAATTTGAATTCTTAACTTTTAGATAAGAGTAGATTAAGTTAGGTGGACCAAGAGACCAATGGATATCACGGTTAGAGCCCTTCCAAAAACTTTGGTCTTTGTCTAACAGGACTGACAAAATTCACCACATAAATCATGAGCACCAAAATTCCAAAACTATGGCTTGGAAGTGTTCCTGATCTTGGGAAGGCACAAGCTCAGGAGGGTTCAGCTTTCAGACTGCGACTGTCTCAGCAAAAAAACCCATGATACATATAAGCAGCCATGCAACTCATCATGGCTGATGTGTCAACAAACTAATGGTGCAGAAAGAAGTAAGATGCTATCAAGGGCAAAAATTCGAAAAACAAAACAGTACTTATCATAAACCATGCCGGCCATGCAATTTATCAGGACTCTTGTTGTCGACCAACTAATGGTACATAAAGAAGAAAGGTCAAAAATTTTCAAACTACTCCTGATAGATGGCTATGTTATGATGCATCTAGCAAAATGCTACCACATCGCCATGATGTGTGATATTAGCAAAAAATAGTTGCTAAATTGAATTACTGGAAAATAAGTTCATAAAATGTCTATCTCGGATTGCCTTGTCAATGACTCGATACCACATATAATACAAATTTTCTGTATAATAACCGTAACTGACAGCAAAAGGAAAGCTACATGATTTCGTGTTTCTATGAAAAACACGTTGAATTCTCTGCACACATTCTGAAGACAAAAACAACAAGTAGATGGTAAATATATACATCGTCACTACATCTTGCAGAAAAAAGATGCTTACAGAGGCTATCTTTTAGAAGGCAGTAATCCAAGGCTTTCTGAGAGCCTGAGACACAAGAATAACGAGTAGATCATCAAGAGTCCTGATCCCAAGACTTTATCAAGCTTCATCTTTCTCCTTGGCAGTATAACAAGAGCCCATAGCAATCCCGCACAGAGAAATCCCAGCGTCTCATACACTGCAGAATTTGTTGGAACCATTACTGCGTTAGGGTACGCATACCAAGTGGACAGCAAAAGCGACAATCCCAACCCAACAAGCGTATTGAATATTGGCCCTGCATAGCTGCCTGAAATTGCAATTTGTGCACCAATTTGCCCGCTGTTCACTGCCATAGCCGTATTGGCCACTAAATCACTTATCGAGTTACCCCATGCTAGGACTGTGAGTCCTAAGATTGAAGGGCTTATCCCAAATATGAGTCCAAGCGAAACAAGCAAAGACACAAGCTCTCTAGCTGTAACATAAGCCCATACCACACTCATCAAGAATCCACCAGCAAGCCACGGGAATAAACATTTTTTCGGTGGACTAGAACTTGTCGTCGTCTCTGCTGCAAGGATACCGAAGCCAATGCCAAATAATGATGCAACCATATAGATGATTATACTCTCTTCTGATGTCAGATCTCCTCTTTGAGAATTCCACAGTGTTGCTAACAAAATCGGTGCCAGAATAACCGAAGCAACTGCAAAAGGTTTAGACCATCTCTCTTCTGACACATCCGGGATTGTCAATCTTCTTGGTACATACAAAGGCGCTTCCACGATGAAGACAATCCAATTCAAAGAGTGCATGAAAAAACCCGACTTTTGACCTTCGGTGCTTCGATTATCTTCTGTATCTTGCTTTATACTAGGTAAAACTATTTCATTAACCAAAAGTGGCACCTCCAAGTCTTTGTTGTTCTTATCACCGCACATAAAAGGTGCTGAGACGATAAACACATAGACGAAGTAGAGCGATACGAAGCATATCGAACCCCATAAATTGATGCTCCCTGATATGAAGATCAGGAGGAGGACCATGAGCACGGAAAGATAGAAGCAAACATCACGGATGAAGCTAGACCGATCAATTCGAACAGAGCGGCCACTAACGCATATGCTTATCATTCCCACAACTATGCTAGACACGAAAAATGCTCCTCCGAGAATACTACTTACACCAACTTCGCGAGTCCCAGTGCCCATGAAAGCAACAATACTTGCAAATACATCTGCTGCACCGTTACCAAGAGATAACAGTGTCACACCAGCAATGGCGGGCGAAAGCTTCAGTACTCTTGATAATTCCTCTAGTGACGAACAGAAGTATCGTGAAGCAGTGGTGCCCAACAAATAGAACATAATGAGAAGCCATATAATTAGTAAGAAATAGCCCAAAAAGGGTTTATCTCCACATGTGCAATAGAAGATGTAGAGATAGTTTATGAATCCTTGCGGAATACAAGGGTCATTGGCAATAAGATAGTTGCACTTTGATTTGAAGTCCACAAGCTTCTCAAAATCCTCGCAAAGTTCCGCTCCCACCATTAATTTAGGATGATGAGAGCTTGTAAGATGAATTGTGTTTACAGAAGAACCTTTTGAGTGAAAACAGATGATTATAAAGGAGACACACAACAAGGTAACAAAAACAGCGAAAATTCCAGGGAACCTACTGTAATTATCATTTAGAAGAGCCATTCAACAAAATCCAGCAAGAAAACAATGGAGGAAATTCTGAATTAGTCGAAAAAATAAAACTCACACAAAAACAATGATTTTGGTGACAGAAATTGGTTTTAAAGGCATGTGTTATCCGAATTTTCAAGCAATTACTTGATTAGTGATCACTCAAAAGTAATTACAGGAAAAGAAAGTGAGGAAATTTAGTGAGTATAAAAGATCACACAGGAAATGAGTTTGGAAAACAGATTGGATTGGGATAGAACTGACCTTGCAAGAAATATACAAAAAACACAGTTTGTGGGATTTGAAACTCTCTGATCTTTGATTTGGAAATATTCCAAGAATGAAGTTTGGGTGGCAATTGGAGAGAATTTATGGAAGATCGGCTGAGGTGTGTTCTACAAGTGGCAAAACTCTAGAAGAGACAATCTTATACAAAAAGGCGAAGAACAAGATAAAAACTATAAAGAAATCAAATTTTGTAGAAGTAAGTTCGTGTTCAGAGGAATCAGAGCAATTGGGAAATTTATTGAGGCGGATGTTGGGAGGTGTAGGTCAGTAGGTGGTGGAGGGCCCCATGATTTCCACTAAGATTTGACTTTGTTTAATTGGATGATGGTTAAATATGAAGAATTTCGTTTAATTAAACCAGCTATTAGTTTGGGAACTTTGCATGATTGGGCCCCGGGAATTGTTTTGCGTAAATCTGGCACTTGCTTTTTGGATTTCGATTTTCTCACATGCTATGCTTATGTTGCATGGAAATTTGAAAGATTGACCTTTTAGCTTAAATGAGTATATTAAAAATTATAACTTTATCCCTCTTCTTAGCTGAAGTTTATATTGTTTCAATTAAATATTATAATGCTTGCGTTGAACTTTGATTTTAGTTGACCTTTAGAGTTATTTTAGTTGAACTTGGTATTTTTTCCTTAAACAATTAGATAGATACTAGGAGAAAAAGGAAGAAAGAATACTTTGGATCTGCTAATATGAATTTTAGTCTTTTCCTATCCTATCCATTTCCTGCACGATCCATTGCGTTCACTGAATGTGTTGTCTAGAGCACTGTTAAATACATATGTGATGCTTATTTTGATTGATGATTTGCTCTTAAAGTATGATTATTATTACTATAATATATTAATAATATGGGATAAACCTCGAGGTCTATCGATATGATTCATATAATGATGGCGGGTATTAAAAGACAACTAGACGACCAATAGCACGGCGACACTTGACAGCTGGCTCACACTCCTCCTCATCAACAGCGTCGTGTATGTCGACATAGAAGGACAGGCGCCTGCGTACTCCCGTATTTCATAAACCGCACCCTTGATGGAATATTTTCTTACCAACCATTCCAACCAACCAGCAACAAATACATGGAGAAAGAATCGGCCGATGTGGAGTTCAAAGATTAGATGATGACCCTCCGACCCCCTATACATAACATTGTAGTCAATACGTACAATTAGGGAGGGAAGGGTTGGAGGACGCTATAAGTACAACATCAGACCATGCAAAAAAGAATCAAGCAGCAAACCAGCAAGCATTCCACCAATCACAATAGTTATCTATGTGAGAAAAGAGAGATATTCCTTGTAACATTTGATTTGATCGGTTCAAATAAGTCAGTATTCTTCCTCATGATCTTCTCCACCAGTCTTTATAATAATTATCAACTGGGTTTTTATTTATTTTCATGATGCAGGTTATGTGGACGATTGAATCTCGCAAAATCATTGACTCATTTTTTTTTCATTATTTACGATAACTATTATTAACTATGCTATCGCAAATTTTGAGATAAACTGAGGCTCATCACCTAAGAAAACTATGAGGGTCAAGCTATTCAAAATAAAGAAATTAAAACTGACTGCTTCATTATCTGCCTTTTTGCAATTCAAGCCCCTTCAGAAAGTGATTTCCTCAAATAAAAGCCTTTATCAAAGTGATTAATAAGGATCACTATTTGGGTCCCACGAATTTAAATGTAAGAAAAAGGCGGCCCCTTGACGCGGTATCAAAAAAGATTGGGATCATTTTTTACACGTATACACATTACGCGGTACTTTAAATAAGTCTTTATTAAATAAAAAATAGCACTTAAATAAGTCCTTATTAAAAGAATTAATTAAAAAAAATGCAAGAAAACAACAGTATTGGGGCCTACAATCATAAACAGACCATAATAACTTGCTGCACAGCAATCTTGCACAGATTATAGGTCGCAAATGGTTTAACAAATGTTCATTAATAAAAAATAATTTACATATATTTGTCACTTTATGTTAAATGTCGGCATATATAAGGTGAGAAATCACATCCCGTTCTTGTAGGATTGATACACCTCAGCTCATATATGTAGTGACGTAGCTGCATGCATTTACAACTCGGACTTATTAAAAAAATACTAGAGCATTAATTGCATCATCCAAAAAATCTCTCAATTATATATAAATTTCAATTTTTTTTTTTTTATATTCTTACGGTACTATACCAAGCATCAAGAATATAAACCATCCATATTATATCACATTAATCTGAAATAATTTTTTTATGGTTTGATACAACCAAATTCTCGTGAATTCTATTAGCTTATTGCAACTAGGAATATATTGGTCCGATGGTATTATTCTCAACTTAAGATACCGACCTGGTTAGATGGCCAACACCCTGCCTTAACGTGTAAGAAACATCATCAATTATCATCCCCTGTGGATCTGAAAACTTATGGCTCAAGTAATTAGATCCATCCACATGCCGCTTTAAAGTTGGGATAATTGCATATTAACCCGTGAAGGTTAACTCTTGCATTTCACTTCCCGAAAATGCATTTTTTTACGCTGACGTGGCGTGCTCGTGCGCTGCCATGTCGCGCATTTTTATATTTTTGGAGACTAAAATATACGACTGTTGATTTTAGGGAGGCTGATATGCAATTATTCTTTTAAAGTTTGGGTATAAATTTGTTTAAATCAATCACTATTCAAAAATTATAAAGTGTTCTTAATGGGCTAGCATAATATTACTAATAGAAAATTGTAGTTTTATTAGTATATAAATGGTGGGAGTGAAATATCATAATGAAGTATATATTATTATTATTAGCAAGTGTAACGTAGTGTTGTAATATAAAGTACAATAATATTATGAAATTGAAATTTCTATCATTGTAAAGTAAAGTTAGTGTTATGAAAAAAAGAACATGTAGTGTTGTCTATTAAGGGGTTGATTTGAAAGAGATTGCAGATGATGAACTTAATTGAATAAATTTTAAATCTCCCTTTCTCTTATGAGGATTGTTGGCCATGGGCCTTCGTTATTCTAGTTGGCTGAAATTTGGGATATGTCAGCTCTTATATTATTCAATTTTAAATCTCCCTTTCTCTTATGTGGATTGTTAGCCATGGGCCTTCATTATTCTAGTTGGGCTTGACTGGCTGAAATTCGGGATATATTAGCTCTTATATTGTTCTAAAACAGCCTTCAGCTGTAGAAAGAGCCTCTTCAGTGGGTCCTGTAAAAGCCGAAATACATATTAGTCCATAGAAATCTGCAAATCTGTTTTTGGTCTTTCTATTAACCATAGAAAGCTGCAAATTTTATTTTATTTATTTTTTTAGGACTATGATTTCTCTTCCAATTCTATATGCTGTACCCTCCATTAGATCTTCATCTCATAATGATCCTATGTGACTTGGAAAAATTACTGTTCAGCCCATTTTTCGTTCTTGCTATTTAGCCCCTCGAAACGCCACGTGGCGGCACATGTGCACCTCCGCGTCGGCGGAAAAATTAGTTTATGGGGGCTGATTCAAAACACCTTTAAAATAGGAGGGCTGAACTGTAGATTTTTTATGTGTGGGATTTATACTGTTATGTGTAGTACAATTAAATCAGTGATAATCCCAAATTAGCTTAATAATTGCATGTTTTATTCGCTCTAATATATTCATTTTTATGATATAGAGATAAATCATGTCGGCTAAATCGATCCAGTCCATAAATATGACACATCATCAATCTCAGATGCATGACTAGGATGCATCAAGCAACCTATCAAACCACTCGATCTCTCATTACACAGAAATATGACATGTCCCGATGTCACGAATATATAATTTTCTAAATATTTTTAGAGTAATTTGTTAAGTAAGATACGCTATTTAGTAGAAAATGATAAATAAAAGTTTGCAACGTACTAATAATATTACATTTAATAGCATGTTCCAATAATTTTGATAGTTTATTTTATGAGCCGCCTTCTTTCATATCCCTTTTATTTTTTGCTTTCTAAAAATTATACCCAATATATATTTTGATATGCAATATGCATGCACTTTATCAACATATTATGTGAAATAGTAAAATTCATATGAATGTATAGTATTATAGTTTATATCTAGATCGTTATGATATCCAAACAATAAACTAAGTTTTTAAAAAATAATTTTATATTACTTTAGAAGTGTAGCTATAATTAATTAATTCAACTTTGCATTATTTTATTTTTCTTATAACTTTTCATTTTAAAATTAAATTGCCATAAATATTATATTTGTTTACTTAACATTAACCAACGTTGCATTTATATATAAAAGTCTCTATTCTGGCTTGGTCTATATAAATGGCACGTCTTTATTCCGATAAATATAAATAGCATGATATGTGCCTAAAGTCTTATATGTTTATTTTGTGAAATTTTTTATTTTATATTTAAAAATAATAAATAAATGTATAATATGTTCGGCACTGTATGATTGCACAGTCAACATATTATTATATTATGTGTCATTCATTATGCAAGTTTTTTACATAAAAAAATATATAATAATGTTGATTTTTTTTACATGATATTGTTGCAAAAAAATATAATTTAAAATAACTTATACGTTTCCAAATTAACTATTAACTCTATCATATTTGAATTATAATACAAAAATATAAAAAAGAAAATAAAAATAAGTGCAAAGTTGATCAACCATGGATCTGACCTTAGGTGTGCGGATCCGTGCAACAGGCCTTTCATAATTCCGATTTCATCCGTCTGGTCGTTTACTACCTCTGTGGTTGGTTCCAGCAGCGGCGTTTTCACGACACCCCCTCGCCGCATGCTCTCTCCCTCTCCCCTTAGCTTTCTTCATCCGTCGATCGTGCCGCCCCTCCGGCTTTCGATCACGCCGTGGAGCAAGGTATTTATCCCCTCCTTTTGCGGCGCCGCGGTGGTCATCTGACACATCTCGATTTATTAATTTCATATTACTTTTAAACACAAAATTTAGCGCGCGTGCGCGTGTCTGGTATTTGGAGTTCGTGGTTTTTTTACCGGGAGGGCCCGGGCGCGCGCGGGGGGGGGGGGTTGGGGTTGGCGGTTGTTCAATTTATCCCACTGGCTGTATATAAAGTGGATCCATCCATGGGTTCCTCTATAGCAAGCTCAGATTTTGGAGGTAGTTATGCATCAAAGAAATGCTTTTATAACGAGTGGTTGAGAGCTTGAGGTGACTTCATGATCAAATGCTTGTTCTTCATATCATAGATGTAATAGGATTTTTATATAGTGCTCGATGGTGGCCCTTTACGTGTTGATATATTATGAGATTAGATAGGTTTCAAATTGTTCTTTTTAAGGACTGTGTAATGTTGGAATTACAAGATACACTGGGAAGTTCAGATATTGATTGACACTTGAAAATACTTTTTTGTTTTGTTTTTGTTTATTTAATGTTTTTTGTTCTAATTTGGTATGACATTTTGGATTATGTGTAATGACCCACATGCCATCGGGATTCATGTAATTAATTATGAGCTTATAAGATACACTCAACACATTCTTCTTACTCAGATTCTCTTTCAATGCACCGGGTCGCAAGTGCTGGTAACACATCTGGTTCATCCCGACCACGGAGGGAGAAACGCTTAACTTATGTGTTGAGTGATAATGACGGTAGCAAGGTGAGCTATCTGCTTTAAAAAGTGATGAACTATTAAAAGCTGGATTCACCTTTTGATAATTGTGCATGTATTGTGAAGAGGAAGTTTTGTATGGACTCGGAAAATGTGTTGTATCTTTTTGCTCTTTTATTTGCAGCACTGCTCAGGCATTAATTGCCTTGCTGTTTTGAAATCATCCTCTCCTGAGTGCTCGGATTATCTTTTCACTGGAAGCCGAGATGGAACGTTAAAGAGATGGAGTTTGGCTGATAGTGAGTCCAGTTGCTCTGCAACATTTGAGTCACACGTTGACTGGGTATATCTAATATCCTTCTAATAGTCTATTTATTCCCCTCGTCAATACCCATTACTGTTAAACGTATTCAGCGCGGCCCTTCATGTTGGATTACATGATGTCCTGGTATGAATAGTGAAATATATATGATTCTACTTTTTAATTTAATAAAAATCTCAAGAGATCATGTCGCATGATGTGAAATATTTTGGTTATTTCAGGTTTTCCCAACTTGGAATTTATCAACAGTGAACTTATCTATTTGACCTGGAGAGGGCTATAATGATTTCTGATGCTTATTTTAGGCTTCAAAAGTCTGTCTTCAGTTGTCTTTGGATGTGTTTGCATGTTTACATATATCTCTTCTAAGTGGTAGCAGTTCCTATATATCTTACATTTCGTAAAAAACTTCTTTAGACATTAGAATTGATTTGGTTACTTTTCTTAAGATGTTTTTCCCTTCTCATACAGGTCAATGATGCAGTCCTTGTTGGGAACACTCTCGTTTCATGTTCTTCAGACACCACACTGAAGGCATGGTTTTTTTTTTTTTTTTTTTCTTTGTTTCTTCTTCTTTTTCCCCAACATTCTGTTGGCTGTTTTATCCCCTGTATATGTGGTATTGATTGAATAATGTATGCTCATTTGTTTCAGACTTGGGACTGCTTATCTAATGGCACTTGCACGAGGACACTTCGACAACATTCTGATTACGTTATTTGTCTTGCGTCAGCTGAAAAGAATGTAATCCTCTTCTTAAACTTCACTACCAATTAGGACTGCAGCTTCTTTGGCAAATGTTATTTGTTGCATTTTCTGGTTCAATTCGTCCACCTTATTTGACAAGAAAGAAGATGAGTTTGTTTCGTTTCTCATGTTTGTTCCTGATTTTTTAGTAGTGTATTCTTTTATAGAGTAATATTATTGCCTCTGGCGGACTTGGTGGGGAAGTTTTCACATGGGACATTGAAGCCGCACTACAACCAGTTGCCAGGTCTCATGATGGTGGGGGAGATGATAATGGAACCATAAGCTCTGGGAATACGATGTTGCCTATCACAAATTTGCGGTCAAGCAATTCAAGTAATGTCATATCTGGGCAAAATGGTCAATCACATATCTACAGTCCAGTTGTTGCTAAAGGACACAAAGAGTCTGTTTATGCATTAGCGATGAATGATTCTGGAACAATACTTGTTTCTGGTGGAACTGAAAAGGTACGTTCAATGTCTCCATAGGTAATATTCCTTTGAGCAATGCTAGGGACATCTCAAAACACATCTAAAGAAAGCTCTAAAAGGTCTAGATATACATTCCTAAATATGTTCAAACATACTACCAACGTTTTAAACATGTGGTGGAGATGATCCCAACATCATTCTAGAGTTTTCAATGGAGGTGTTTCTAGATTTATAGAATGTCTGTATTCATTTGTCATTCAGCTCCATATAACCAAATCTTATGAGTAAGCTCTATTTTATTTTTCTCATTTCCAATGTTAAATGAATCTGCATTGGGAGGCTACTGAAACAGGTTGTTCGTGTATGGGATCCAAGAACTGGTTCAAAAACTATGAAGCTAAGAGGACACACTGACAATATCAGGGCTTTGCTTGTTGATTCCACTGGCAGGTCATATATTCTTATTTTCAAATCTACATGTTAATAATGCCTTTCTGTTTAACATCTCTAAGAAGTACGTTTAGGTTGTGATTTTCAAGATGTATGGAATTCAGTTGCAGTTTAAATTTAAAGAATCCAGGAAGTGAAAGGAATATTCAGTGTTCTATTTTTATACGAAAATTAGGCCATAACAATTATTGCATTTCCTTATGTACGAGTATTGTTGCATACGTTAGTTATCTGCATGCTTCTTTAAATTTCTTTCCCTTATCTGTGAGACTATAATTAAGTCTGAATTCCATTTTATGATGGTCAATATGATGTTTAAATTTTGGACCTTCTTTGTTGATTATTGATAGCAATTCTTATGCAGTCTAACTATTTTGTGCTGAAATGATGAGGTTGTAGGTCTTTATTGCTGGCTTTTGTTCTTCAAAAGCTGTCACTGTAATTTAATAGAGAAATGCTATTCTTTAGGGTCAAAATGACCCTGAAGAACAATGCCATATCAACCCAAGCATTCAATAACATACTTTGAGCATAATTATTCACACTTCCCGATGTTTTGGGAAGGATCAGTTTTTATTTCTCAAAGCAGTCACATGGAAAGTGGTCCTTGGCAAGACATTAATAATAAAAAGTAACAAAAGTGGGATGATGTGGCATTATTCTCATTAACCCTGATTTCTTCGGGGGTAGTTTCACCATAAAGAATATCATTTCTCAATTTAGTATTCAGCTAAATATAGGCACAAAACAGAGATTGCATGATGCTTTTAGTTGAAGTCATCATTATGCTTATTGTTATTAAGAACATTAATGTGGAGGGTTAAACTGCGTGCATTACATTCATAAAGGTACATTTACTTTTTGTTATTTGCTATTTATTTGTGCTTCCTCTTTGTTGAAATAGTATTATTTCATAATTGTAGCCTCCATCAGTTCATTGTTCTCAATGGTGTCCATATGAAATTCTATTCCTTTTAACCTACTGATATATGTAAATGTCTGATGCCTTTCTCTCTCTCTCTCTATATATATTATCTTCTTGACCTACTTATGTTTGTCACAGATTGTGCCTCATTTGTTAGCTACTTATTTGTACTATTGCTATACAGGTTTTGCTTGTCAGGATCTTCTGATTCTATGATAAGGTAGAAAGGATTCCTCTTAATAGTGATTTATGAAGCTCAGGCAATCTTTTTAGGCGCTTTTTTTGTGTGTGTGTGTGTGTGTGTGTGTTGGGGGGAGGGGGGGGGGGGTGCTGCTGTGAAGTACATTTTGTGTGCTATTAGAAATTTACAATACTATCAAAATCCTGCATTGTAATACTAGTTGCTACGTCTCCAATATACTAAATAATAAACGTAAGCTTCACATAGGCTATGGGATCTCGGGCAGCAGCGTTGTGTACATTCTTATGCTGTTCATACAGACTCTGTTTGGGCGCTTGCTAGCACTCCATCCTTTAGTCATGTTTACAGTGGCGGAAGAGACCTCTCTGTAAGTGGTTGCTTTTCAAGTGTTTAAAGATTGACTATTTGACTTTTTACCCATATTGATTGACTGTGGATGTTGCCTCAGTTATACCTTACGGATTTGTCAACAAGAGAGAGTGTTTTGCTTTGCACAGAAGAACAAACAATATTGAAGATGGCATTTCAAAATGATGGTATGTGGGTGGCAACTACAGATTCTTCCGTACGTAAGTGGCCTGCTGAAGAACGTAATCCTCAGAAGGTCTTTCAAAGAGGTGGATCATTCATAGCTGGAAACTTGTCCTTTAACAGAGCAAGAGCTTCCTTGGAAGGATCCGCTCCTGTAAGTTCGATTATATTGTTATCTGTGCTACAGCTTTCTAGCTTCTGAATTTGGCAAAATTCTTGAGGGCATATTGTATAATTTTTATAGTTATACCTGAGCCTAACATGGAATAGCAATAGCAAGTGCTAGTATCATGGAAGAAAAAATGCTAAAGAAGTCACAATGTCTCCCATTCAAAACTTATATCGTATCCTAAGACCCATGAAGTGCACTGATCCCCACCGAAGGGTGGCTTAGGTATATATATAATTACTCAAGTTATACCATGAGCTTTGGAGAATGTCTCCTAGATATGTCCTTACTGTCGTAGTTGTCGTGAATGCATGTTCAATGAAAGTACACGCTGGTTCAATAGTATTCTTACTTGATAATATATCTAGCATATTAATAACATTTAAGTATATTCTTTATGATTGGCAAATGCTTACTCATGGTCATTTTAGTTGGTTTTGCCAAAGCATTTATCTTAATTTGGAGATTCTTATTGCCTCAACATTGTCAGAGTTTTAAAACTATATTGCTTTTACAATTAATGTGTAATCATGCATGTCTTATATCAATATTGTATCGACTCTC
The DNA here is from genome assembly GCA_002076135.1 of Xerophyta viscosa. Taxonomy (NCBI): domain Eukaryota; kingdom Viridiplantae; phylum Streptophyta; class Magnoliopsida; order Pandanales; family Velloziaceae; genus Xerophyta; species Xerophyta viscosa. The sequence goes on from MJHO01000011.1 coordinate 1,968,368, forward strand.
ATTCAATCTGTTGAAAACCCTTTTGCCTTTTATCAGGCTCCTGCTTACAAAGAACCATTGGCAATAATTCCTGGAATTCCAGGAATAGTACAACATGACGTTCTGAACAACAAAAGATATGTCCTCACCAAGGTAATCGTGTCCTTATGAATATATGTGTGTTGTTTTGGTCTGCAACTTGCGCAATATTTTACGAGATGTTTCTTGGTACTTGTGCATTTCTTACTTAGGACACGGCTGGCTCTGTCAAGCTATGGGAAATTAACAAAGGGGTTGTGATTGAGGATTATGGCAAGGTATTACTCCTAATTTGTTTAAATGAAAAACGTTCTTATATATATGTTATGGACTGAATTGGAAGAGTCCAGTCATTGTATTGAGTCCTAGTTGAGTTTATTTTAGTTTAGAGATTATGTGTTAGTGAAGATTGTTATTTAGTAGGAGTTGTAGTAGTAAATAAATATACTTTGTAGGAGTTTAGTTAAGGTAAGCATTTATATTTAGTAAGAGTCTTTTTTTATCTTAGCCTCTATATGGAAAAAAATGTAGTTTATTATTTGATTATGTTTGGTAGGAGTAGAGTAATTTTAGAGTCATGGCCAGGCCACCGTGTCCATCTCACTACATCCGAGCTGCCACGTTAGATGACCTAGTCGGTTCGTAATAGATAATTTAATTTTATAAGTAGGATAACTATAGCCCTCCACCAGACCATGGTGACTATCTCGCTACGTCGGGCAGCTGACGGGAGCCGACCTAGTTGATTCATAACAAATTGATATCGAAACAATTAATCCGCATCCTAGCGACCGTTGCACTGTGCTTATGTTTCTTCGTCATCATCATTACCGCCATCTCCGATTTTTATCCTTGGCTTCGCCGCTAAAGTTGTTCCACAATCACCATGTTACGAATCCTTTTTGACCCGGTACATAACACACCACCATGTTTTTTTCCTCTTGTCCTTGACTGTCATTAAAGCCGTAATCACCGCTGTCATGACTTCCGACTATGTCCTTGGCTCAACTGCTAAAATCGTCACAACCATCATCACCATCTCGGCTGTTGTTCTTGGCTGCGCCACTAAAGCCGTCATTACCCTCATCACCATTTTCGACTCTTTTCTTGGCTTTGCCACTAAAGTCGTCACCACACCTTCGCCTTTCTCCTTTGGTTTGCTAATGAAGTCGTTATCATACTTCCTTTGGTTGCCTATCTCGCTGCGTCTGGGCCGACGATGGGGCCAATCTAGTCGGTTTAGAATAAAATACTGAAATGTGAAACTTATATAATGGTTGATTGGAGAATTAAATTTTGTGGCTTCTCATACATCCTCTGAAATCAAGTTCTAGATCTGGAGTTGTGAAATTGGGCGATTTATTGTCCTGCATAATGTAAGTTTATGAGCATGGCTTTGTTATTCTTCTCTAAAAGAATGGTTTTTTTTTATTTTTTTTATTTTATCACTTGCAGGTCTCTTTTGAAGAGAAAAAACAAGAGCTTTATGAAATGGTATACTGTATTGATCTCGAAGTATTTATATATCAGACAAATTTCATCACAATTTATTTTAATACCCTTTTGTTTGTGTCTCAGGTGAAAGTTCCTTCATGGTTTACTATGGACACTAGGCTTGGTTGCTTGTCTATCCATTTGGAGTCACCACAGTGTTTTGGTGCGGAGATGTATGCTGTGGATCTGAATATTCCAGGAGCACCTGAAGATCATAAGGTATAATTGTACCATCTTTTTGTATGATAGCAAGAAGCCTTGAATAATTAGACATCCAACTATGGGGAACATAGTTGGATTCTCTCATATTTCATCGAGCACTTATCTTTTCAAATTGCAAGTCCTCACCGAATTTAGTACACTTCTTGCCAAATCCTTGTGGGAACATTTTCTTTTTTGTGGTTTTTGTATGGAATATGAAGTTTTGTGAATTATATTGCTGTGCTCGTGTATTACTCCTCGTCCAAAGCAGAAATGGATACTGATTTTGTTATGCTTTTTTGTGCATGTTTTATCAGATAAATCTCGGGCAAGAGACTCTTCGTGGACTTTTTGCACATTGGTTGAGTAAAAGAAAGCAAAAGACTGGGTCACATTCTTCTGCCAATGGTGACCTTCCAATAGGCAAAGATAGTTCTTTGAAAAGCTCTCATTCTAAAATGGATGTTGATGATAGAATTGACAGTCACAATTCAATGGTGTATCCTGCATTTGAATTCCCAACTACCTCCCCTCCATCGATAATTACAGAGGGTTCTCAGGGTGGACCATGGAGAAAGAAAATCATTGACTTGGACGGTACAGAGGATGACAAGGATATACCCTATTGGTGTTTGGATTGTCTAGTAAATGGGCGACTACCTCCAAGAGAAAATAACAAGTAACCTTCTGTCCCAAAATCTTATCTTTTCAAGATGCTTGTGTTGCAATTGTCCCAGTGAAAATATTTTAGCTTAATTCTCTCTTTTTTTTTAACCTAAATAGGTGTAGCTTTTATTTGCACCCATGTGAAGGTTCTACAGTGCAAATTGTTACACAAGGGAAACTGAGTGCACCACGGATATTACGCATACACAAGGTGCGTAGGTGCTTATTGCAAGTATATAAATCGTTGGTTTATGGACCATGGTAACGTTATTTCTGGAGTGAAAAGTAAAGAAAATTGTCTATCAACTGAGGATCTTATTTCATAATATCAAACCTGATTATATGATATAGCCTATGAAAGGCTTGTGATCTATTTACTTTCTTCCCAGAATTTTTTTTGGATGAAGCACTTCATTTTCAAAGGTCTACAATATTTATGACCTTAAGCAAAGTAATTGAGGCGATTTGCGTAAATGCTTCCACTACCTCAGATATGCAATCTGGTATAAGGGTATTTTGTTATTGCAGGTGATTAACTATGTTATGGAGAAGATGGTTGATAAACCGCTCGATAATGGTGACGCTGCTGGTGGGCAAGCGCAACTTCTTCCTGTTGGAGAAGACTCGTTCCACTTGGGATTAAAACGTTTGCAAAAGCAAAAGCAAAAGCCCTCCATAGAGATCTTATGCAATAACCAGGTCAGTGCACAGAAAAAACAATAATAAAAGGAAAAAACATCTGTTGTCTGTGTTGAGATCTTGTTCTAACCGATTTGTATTATGGTTGTACTTGGCACAAATCTGTGTGAGCTTGCTTAATAATGTTTGTGTCGCTATGAAACGCCTAGTAGAGGGAATACACCTTTGTCTATTACTTGATGAACTATTATGTGTATAGCCAACCAGTATTGAAGAGACCACATTGTAGGAAGTTAGGAGCACTTTCACTTTACGAATGTGGAAAAAAAAAAGACAAATTGGTACCGAATGATATTGCCTGTAGAGATTCATGGTACCCATAACCAGCAAATGTTCATGCGAAAATTGCCCAATCGATGAAAAAAAGAACCAATCTTGTTCCCTAACTTGCATATAGGTTATGCCGCTATGGTTCTGGCAAGCACACATTTGTGTGAACATTGGTGTTCCAGTAAAGTTATGCTGCATCAAAATCTGATGGATAAAGAAGGTGGTTTTTTCTATGTTTAAGTGACTATTATAGATAGATAGCATTTTCACCATTGTGAATGTAAAAAAAAAAGGCAAAAGATGGCATTGAGCACCGAGCATATTGCATATATGGCAAGTTGGTTCCTATAAACAGTGAATTTTCTGACTGAAAAATCCCAAAAGAGAATCATTTTTATTACCTAACTTACATGTAGATATGGTTCTGTCCAGCACAAATTTATATTAAGGCAGTAGTTCTGTTAGTAATGCTGCATGGAATCTCATGGATGCACATGGCAGTTATGCTAAAAAACACATTATAGGAAAGTAGACACTTTCATTGAGGGTAAAGACAATGAAAAAAAAGTTAGTTATGTTGCATAGATACAATCTTGGTACCCTTAAAACAGTAAATATTCTGAATATGAACATATTTTGAAAAGGAAAAAAAATCAATCTTGTTCCATATAACTTACATATAGTTGTACCTCCGGCAAGCACAAAGTCGAATGAAGGCAGTAGTTTCAGTTATGTAATGCTGCATGAAGTCTTATGATGCAGATGGTTTTTCTATGTTGAAGAAACCACATTTTAGGATGTTAGAGACCACCAAATTTTGTGTAGAAATTTTGTGAATGAGCTACTCATAAACACTAATAATTTTGAATATCAATAATTTACCAAGAATAAAAGGAGCCAATCTTATTCATAGCTGATGTATAGAATGTTTGGTCCCAAAGAGCTGTAAATGCCTATATGACTGTGCCTATGATGTTACATTTTTGCACTAAACTGGTTCATGTAGATTTATGAACTATGCTTTTTTTCTTTTTTTTAAATTTCCGGGTTATACACCTAATGTATCTCACCACTGAGGATTCAATGTGTTATTTCCCAAGCATTTTATTTTGACTTTACCAGCCATATCCAAGCAGATACTACACTCCGTCATATGCAAACAGAACAGTGTGTACTGATTTTATGCTATACAGGTCCTGTCACCAGAAATGAGTTTGGCCACTGTCAAGTTCTATATATGGAAGAAACCTGAAGATTTGGTGCTAAATTACAGACTGGCACAAAATTAGTTATGATTTTAACTTTTATAGTCCTGGTTTCTGGATAACAAGCCTTTCTACATGATTAGTAGAGAAATTTGTAGGTGCAATAAATGGCAAGCATGACAGTGCAATGCTTCATCTTGTTGTACAGTACACTTCTTATGTTTCCTTATCCCGAGAGTGCAGCAGATTTGTATGTACGTTATCAAAAAAGTTGAAGCAAGCGAGGCACTCTGAGATTGTACGATGGGTTTTTTTTTCCCCCGAAGATAAACAAATAGAGAAAGAAGTTGCTTAGTTCCTGGTAGAAGGTCATTATCCTTTCCAACCTTTTGATGATGCTTCTGCAGGAGATTGGAGATGGTTCTGAAATTATTGAATGTATTATAAGTGATATGTCTAAATGAATGCAGATTTAGCTGTAAATTTCAAATTATCAATCTGAGCTTCGTTAAGCTAAATGTTTGATCTGTTAACTTCAATTTAACTTCATTATATCTTGTTGCTATGATATCACTGATTATCCATACCAATTTCCGTAAAAAGAAGAAAAAGTTGATCTCGGTTGGTGAAATGTTAATGTCAATCTTGTGCTTGTGATATTACTGCAGGAGGTGAATGATGGTATTATCTGTAATCTTGTGGAAGGCTATATTTTTATCAACTTGATAAGCGTCCCTGTACCAGCATAGCAAATCCAATAATAGATCTCTTACTTCACCTCTATAAATGTTAGGAACAGCATTAACCCTCCTATTTAGAATTGATTTGCAGTTTTGTGAAATTTTAGCGCCAGTCATGTGCTCTTGATTATTACTGCAGGAAGGCTGTATTTTTATCAAATTAACAAGTGTATCTCCATTGTTGGAATAAAGCCAATAATAGATAATTCTAACTTCACCTCTAAACATTATAATTTAAAATTATAACGGGACTCAACTACCCAAGATTTTAACTATGGTAATGGTTAGGATGGAAGATTTTAACTCTCTCTCTCTCTCTCTCTCTCTCTCTCTCTCTCTCTCTCTCTGTGGTTAGTTGTGCCATCAAGGGCCATGCATTGGCCTTGTATCAGCATTCAACAGTCGAAACACAAGAACTAAAAATTATTGTAGGAAGAAAAGGATATCATTCAGCTATGTTAACTTACAGTGTAACACATTATTTTGCTGTAGATGATATCTCCTTGATTATATAGAGCAGAGTAGCATCAATTGAGTGTTCCCCAAAGAGCATCATTCTTATTATTTTATTTAGCACCATTCAAAGGGTGTATAATGAGTCATATTATGAAAGTATGCGATATGATGACAGGACAAGACTTCAACATTTTCCTTTTTCTTTCTTTTTATCTGATTGCAGGAATTTTCCATATATAGGAACAGAAATTGGATGTGAATAGAAGTATATTTTTCATATAAACTTGTATATGAAAAATATACAAGTGTATCGGGATGACTTCCAGCTGGAGTTCTACCCTTTTCTTTGTTAGAATCCCTTTCTTTTATGCAGTAACAACATTGCTAATGTGGAAAAAGTTCATGATCATTGCTATCAATATTCTTACATGAATTTTAGTAACACCTTAAACTTCTTAGGAGGCTATGCTGCGAATTCCTCCAACTTTCTCGGAAAACTCAGTTAAGTTCATTTGCACATATATATTCACTTTGGAGCAGTACATATATAGTTCACTTTAGAGCAACGTATATATAGTTCAACAACTCAATCCATCATAATTTTGGGAAGAAATTAGGGACAATTCAGGAGCTCGAGACTGCCGCTTTAGTAAAATAACAAACATTAGTTATTTGGATTTGTTTGAGCAGATCAGCATGGACAGTTCTATCAAGGACCTTTGCAGAATACTGCATAGTCGGGTGGGAAAGCTTTCCAAGAACTCTCTCTACTTCACAAACTTCAGCTTGTCGCCCGAATTCTACTTCCAAACTCGAATATGCAACTCCGGCGACCAACTCGGACAAACTGTTGTCAACCACGACATCCACTTTGTTGCATGGGACAACCCTCTGAAGCAACACCCCATATTATTATTATTATTATTATACTATATACTAAAACAACCCCGGGTTGCTACAGTGTTTACTGTTCAGTGAACAGCAAACACTGTTTACATATTGATTTTTTTTTTTTTTTTTTTTTTTTAAGAATGTTTTTTTTGAAAAAAAATCCATTATAAAAATTATATATTTAAATGATATTTATTGAAAATTTTGTAAATTTTTTTATAAAAATAGATAAGTTAACAATAAGTTTGAACAATTTTAAAGCTGCTTTTGGAAACTGTTAGATGTTTTTGAAATCCAATAGACAAGAAAATAATTTAAAATTTTCAATATTAAAAGTGTGGTGGAGGGTTTTATGAGATCTACAAATTTATGCTAATTTTAAGGAAAAAATATTTTAAATATATTTGTGGGCTTCTTAAATGTACGGGGTATTTTATAGTTTTATAGTTAGGTGTCTACTAGGTGAAAGTTTGTCTTATGAGAGGAAGAGATACATAACACATTTCATTATTTCTTTTTTGGTTCTTTCTTCACTAAAATTTATATACTTTATGCAACCATAAGTGGGTTAAGGTTAGTTTATATGATTTTAAAATAAGGTATTATATAACTATACAATGAGGTTGGTATTTGAAACATTTGGGGTGGGTCTCTTTTATGTATGTTTGTGACAACAGTCTCTTCTAATTAGGATCAGAGTTTTTGTTTAGTCGCACGAGTCGTTTTCTAAAGGAGTAGACATTATTATAACGATACACTATAATTCTAATTTTCATGGGTAAAAAAAAGATAGAGAAAAAAATTCAATTTTGTAGGTTTAAGTTTTATTTTTTCAAATTTTCTGGAACTTTAGTTATTCATTTCTTTCGGGGATAAAAATTCAAAATAATATAATAATTTATATCAACTCATAAATACCAAAAAAAATCATCATGGAACTGGGCGACAACAGGCTGCGCCAAGTTTGTAAGTAGAGAGAGTTTCTTGGGAAAGCTTTTCCCACCCGACTATGCATAGTATCTGCAAAGGTCCCATTGATAGAACTGTCCATGCTGATCTGCTATCAAACAAATCCAAATTAACTAATGTTGTTATTTTACTAAAGCGGCAGTCTCGAGTCCTGAATTGTCCCTAATTTTCTTCCCCAAAAATTAGATGGATTGAGTTGTTGAACTATAACATACGTTGCTCTAAAGTGAACTATTATGTACTTGCGTCCAAAAAAGTGAATATTATATGGCAAGAGCAACATTGAACTTTAATGAGTTTCCGCGGAGAAACGAAAGTTGGGCGTTATTTTAGGATTTAAATTGCAAAAGCCCGCCATTCAACAGCACTACCACGCACAAGAATGATCAAACATCACAACGCAGTTCCAGTTTTTCATGAGAAAATTCAACCAAGCCCTAAGAAGTATTAATGCCCTGTGCATCGGATAAGGTAGAATTAGAGTTGGTACCTGTTTTTATAACAATACCTGGCATCGGATCGATTAGAATTTGGATAGCCAGGTCCCAGTTTGTTCTAGATCCTGAGATAGAACTTTTTCACGAGAATGGTGGATTTGGATGCTAATTAGGCAAGCCTGATTGGAGACTCTACTGCAAGTGGAAAGAAAGGGTGTCTAACAAAGAAAAGGGTCTGCAAGTGTAGGTTTGTAGCATGTGGAAAGATCTTACCGAACAAATACTTGGCCGCCCTATAATAAAATAATTGAAAAGGGGCCACTGCAGAATGAGTTCGACAAAGATCCTTATAATAACTAATTCGTTGGTTCTTGTAAATGGGATAGTAGGTAAGGGTATACTAGTTTTTAGTACGCTTCCATAGTCTGTCAGAAGGTACATCACCTTGTCAATCCAAACTTTTTTTCATAAAATTGTATATAAGGTGTTTCCCAACACCAATTAATTACATAATTGATTTCTATAATGAATGAATTATTAAATTTACAGCGACCCCTAACTCTATTCAACATTCCAATTTCTGCTAATCAATCACTTTATATTTTCCACGGGTCCTTATAGTATGGATCAGGAAAATACTACCAGCCCCTCCATCGCATAAAAATCCATTGTTAACAATTTAAAAGAAGAAAAAAGAAGAAAAAATTGTTGTCAATTATCAGTACTCTGATTTTTACCAACTGTCCACCATATCTTTGCCAAATTCTTTGTTCCAAACTTAATTTATGATTTTCTTTTTCTCATTATCACCACTGTTTAGTTCGAATTTTGCCGGCTACTCAAATAATCTACAATGAAAACAACCTCGAATATGGACTTAATTACATTAGGAATGTTATTTTGACTTCAAATGCTCACTATATTGCTCCCGAGCCTTTCTACCACTTTATGGCGTGTTCCAGATACACATACAATGGGTCACAATTATCTATACTTGATGTATTTGCGGTCTTAACTCTGCTCTATATAATACGGAGGCAAGAAGATATCATCTACAAATAAGCCGCACTCATAATTTAATTGTATGTACCTCTGTAATATTTTTATACGTTAAGCATTATGATTCAAACTCAAATTGAAACTTATTTAGATACACTCTTTATTAATTGGACTTCCTGACAAATTAATTGTTAGAGTGGATCTTGTGTGGAAGTAATATGTTGTTAAAATTATGATATACGCAGTCTGAGTCTATTTTGAATTAATATTTTGAATGCTGATACGAAGGCCATATTAGCTGAATAATATTATTTAGGCGACCTATTTGAATGGTACATCATACTAACCACCAGTTAATATATTTTATGAGAGAAATATTCAGGAAGAGAAGAGAGAGATATGGCTGAAAGAAAAAAGAAATTGAGATAGATTAGAGCAACGACCACACACACACCACGACAACAGATAGATATAAATAGAGAGATATATTAGAGAGTAAGAGATGTTAATATATTCTTCCTAATTCCTAAAATACTTACTTACATTACCATTAAGTTAAATAATAATTGTCTTGGGTAGTTTAGTAAGTATCTATACGTTATAATTTTAATATAATAATAATAATAGTTAGAGGTGATAAAGTTGATATGAATAATATGTATCTTAGTAATTATTTAGGTATTACTTATATGGGTATTCCTTCAACTACAGAGAAATGGTGCTGATCAAGTTAATAAGTACAATCGCTTTTATTTTTAAATTACTGGCATTTACAAAATAGGCAATACAGCCTTCCTGCATATATATCAAAGCACCCTTTAATCAAGATTCAAGAATCTCGAACAGCTTGGCAAGTGCTTATAAAAGGTGGTATTACACAAAAATCCTCAGACAAATCAATCTATTATTTGCAATTTTATGAAATAGACATGACAAGCTGCTGTTAAGTGTACTTTGTTGTATTATCCTAAAAGACATTATTTATAGAGAGAACATTTGTACATTAAATGAAAACAGAGTTAGACAATATAAAGTCAATGTTATTGTTAGAATATATTTTTGCATATTATGTCTTGTTTGGTACAGGGATGGAACGTTCTTAATCAAGTTTTATAGGCTAGAAATATTTCTTACAGATCAGTAAGTGCACTATCACAACGTAATTTTTAACAATGATATTATAATATTTACCGATTCAGAATTGTCAACCTACAGTGTGAGAAACTGTACAGTTATATATTAATGCTATCTAGCCAAAGATTGGTCACCAATATCTTAATTCTAATTAAAAATCGTTTCACCCAATCAGGCTAATGTCGGATCAACTATTATTTTCTCTTATATTTCTTCGAAATTGGTATGGATATATCATATCGAATTTGCCTTCTTTTCATAGCAACCAAGATATAATGAAGTTAAATTGAAGTAAACAGATCAAGAGAAATCAGTCTTCAGTCACATCTCCTAACGAAGAACATCAAGAGTTTGATTATAAGCTCCATGAAAATTATATACGCTAGCTTGACCATATCTGTGGCGTCTAGGAAATAGCGACTTCAGATGAGCTCTGAATTACGATCCCCTAGACCATCAAATCCTAAAGTAATACCTTATTATCACTTTCAGAACCTCTCTTCCTCTATTTCTACTATGGCATGAACTTCTTTTTCAAACCCTTGCCGGGATCCGTGATCCACGAAGGGTTCGGACAGTGTCATCATACCATGGACCGTGCATCTCCTGCTCGGGACACTCAAATGCAATTGCGCTTGCATCCTTGCTCTCAACACTCCATTGTCTCTGTCACTGCTCTTTCCGGCGGTCTTGTGAGCGTCATACACACGTATAATTAAACAACGCAGACCGCACTGCTCCCTTCTCCTCCAGACTCCTCTTCCCATGCGTAGCGCTCCGAGCTCTACCTGCGATTGTATAATCGATCATCACTTTATCACCGATCTGCATACTCGAGCTATTTTAGCTGCATGTTATAGTCGGCCAAATCTTTGTTTGAGAATATGTTATTTACACTCACAAAATACATGGCTAGCACCCATAACGGTCTCGGAGGAATATAGGAGCGACAACATAAGAAACGTAAGTAGCATGGTACAATGACGGACAGCTCCGAGCATCTCACCTCTCGTCCACCTCTGTTCGATGATTTAACATGATTGCCGATTACTCATATTGTACGACTATTCGTAACTATCACTTCATATCTTACATCTTCGCTACTATATCAATGTACGTAGAAAAGTGGACCTCAAAAGTTGTTATCCAGAATACCACACAAAAAACCTCAAAAAATCTTCAACAGTAGGAAAATATACAATGCTCACATTGAATATGATTATGTATCGGTATGGGCCCTCAGATAAAAGGTGAACGCTTTATATGATACCCGTAAAATGCGATACTATCAGGTTTACGTTGCCAATTATATAGAGAGCGTTGACAACTGTTTCCGGCGAAGACTCATTATGCTTGGTGACAGACTCATGAACTTGCTATTTATAGCATTATATAACTCTCGTTATGTAACAGCTAACCTAGCTCCTGTATGTAGTGGCATTTGTATGATTCGTGATCTATGTGCTCTATTCGCGTGCTCTCGATATTTTATGTATAGATGCGTGTGTACAATAGTCAGATTAATTATCACATAGCTTGGGAGGCATCTAAAATTGACAAAATTTCGCTTTACAGTCGTCCTCACTATTGCGTAGTTATGCAGATACATGTAATCGTTATCATAGAACATTTATTAAGCCGCGTAATATTTATAAAGAACAAGAAAATATGATAGTAGATCTCATCGAGCTTATAAATATCTCATATCTTCATTTGATACTCTTTGTTGTTGTAGCGGTGTCTCTTAATAGACCCATGTTGCTACTATCCTCACTTATGAACATCGAGGATCAGAGCTTTTTATTGATCTTCTTACAAGTTTCGACTAGGTGGTTTGTAGAATGCTATTCTAGCCAATTATAAGACCTGCCTTAGTTGGCTATTAATTTGTACTTTGAACTATTCATTTCCTTTCAGCATGCTAATTATTTAGTTAATGACTTATGTTTAGGCTCTGAAGCTAAGTGATGAGCTCAATGTAAATGAAATTGAGTGTGTTCGGCTACTTGTCTCTACAAATAAGGAGGTAATTTTATTCTTTTCGAATATCTTAAGCTATATCAAGCCCTTAAGCTACTGTATTTGTCATTCTATTTGGCAGTGGATGTTATCTGGTCGAACACCGTTAGAGATATTCCGCCTAGCAGCTGGTTTGTGGTACATGGAGAGAAGGGACGTTATAACTTCGCTATATGCTCTCTTGAGGGTAAGAAATGGGTTTATTCTTTAGGATATTTCGTTTTCCTTCTTTGTTTGAAATTGTATGTGCTAAAACAGTTGGATTAGTTTCTCTATACTAAGTTTTTTATTCGACTTTCTACTACATACAAGAAATTGCTATTACTGCTTCTTGGTTATTCATGCAGGCTGCTGTGCTTGACCCAGGTTTAGATGCTGATCTTGTTTCTGATATTCAGAAATATCTTGAAGATCTTTTTAGCTCTGGACTAAGGCAACGGTTGATCACTCTTATAAAGGTTTGTTTCCTTGATATGTTTAAAAGGACCTTGCAAATATGACATATCATCGCTACATCATTTTTTCTGGTTGCAGATCTACTGTTTTGGTAACTTGTGCTCACATTGTTTAGCGTGCCCTTTTTTTTTTTCAAAGAATGTGGTGTACTGATATTTTGGTTTTCTTAGGAACTTAATCGCGAAGAACCAGCTGGTTGGGGTGGTCCAAATTGTGAACATTTTGTTCTTGATTTTCGAGGTTCTTTGGTGAAACGGCGAGATGTTGTCTTACGAGAAAGATTGTCCCTTGGGCATTGCCTTGCCCTATCTGTCCTTATAACAAGGATGAGTAAGCTAAATTTATACCTTATCCAGGAAATTTTCTTTGTAACTGGATGCTCATATACATGTATATGTGTGTGTGTGTGTGTGTGTGTGTGTGTATCTCCTTTCTAGAAGAGGTGACAAACTAGATTTGCTCGTTTTGAGGGGAGCCGGATTAATCTCATGTCGGGCATGTTCTCGAAGATCTGGCATTTATGGAAGATCAGAACTGTTAAAAAGTATATAAGGAGGTCAAAACTACAAAATTCGAATAATTCTGTCATGTCTATGGAGAATATAGGGTGCAGTTAAAATGAGCAGCTCTAAATAACTTAGTTTAAAAAATACATTACTAAAATATCCAATTTAGATGGATTTTGATCCATAAAAAATATGTAACTGAGTGTCAAGATTTTGGATTTTCAAAATTCAATGCATCATATCGTATTATTCTGAATCACGTTATCTACAACGTCCATTAACCTAACTTTGAAGTTTGAACTGATTGATGTAGTAGATTACTTTAACATTTTCGATATTGTTTTGAATATATAAATATATATATATATATATTATATATATATATATATATATTTGCAGTAAGAGCATTTGTTTGCATTTTTTTATAATTCTTCTCTATAAATACAAGTACATAGCTAGCATTATGTGCTATGAAACACTCACAATTTGTTTTAGCATGCTATGCATTCAAATCAAGGAAATCATTTGCTCAAATTAGCTGTCTATACATCTCTTTCTAGGGGTCATTTGCTATATATACCTCATACCGTTCTTACCGACGTGTCAAGGGGTATCAGTTTTACATTTGCAAACTAGCTTTAATGTTGTTCTCTCATCTTGCTCTCTGTTGGCGCTATAACAACTCTTTTCATCAATTCATTCCTAATATGTACCTAGTTGCCTATCCACATATCCATCATAGTATTCTCCTCCTTACTTTCACATTTTATGCTCATGTTGGTGTTCCACATCCCAACATTTGATCTATACAACGTCATTTGACGTGTTATCTCGTAAATTGTTTCAAGTTTTAAGCATGGCTTTACGTGCCGGTCAACACTGCCTGTACTGAATAATTCTTGCAGTTATCGGCACCGTTGTGTTAAAAACTCTTATAGTTAAATTTAAAACAATCTTGATTTTTTTATTTGTAGTTTTGAAGAATAGAATAAATGTATGTCGGTATGGTCGGCAAAGCATGGTCAGCCACACTCTCGGCACGTGCCATAATCTGAATTTACCAAAACTTTGTTGTCACGGCACGAAGAAGAATTGTGTTGAAGGCTTGAAGTTGGTTGAAAATCGACACTGGGTTAGGCCTATGGACAGATAGGATTATACCGTGGAAATTGTTGGAAAATGTGGTAGAAATAGCAATAATGATTGTTCTTTTGTAAAATAAGAAATTGACACAGTGATAGGAATTCTATATCTTTCGGAAATTGCCGAAACCAATCATTATCATCCAATAGCTGAGCATTATATGCTGATTTTGCAAACCATGGTTTAGATGGTATCTTACGGTATTTTGTGTGATATTTTTCTTCTTTTCTTTTCGGCTATTGTTCTTTATATAGAACTTAAGACATACTACTTCGATTCATCGTTTCTCGAAGACTGAAGATTCGCACTCCCGTTATTGTTATTACCTATTAAACAAACATTTTGTGTATACTATCCTAGCTTTACTCCTACGCAAGCCTTTTCGAGTTACAAGGCTTAATTTTGGAGCTGAGCTTGAGATGGATTTTAAGCTCGAGTCAAAGCACAAGTTCGGCTGGAGCTTGTAAATTTTTTTTGAGGAGCCAAGCCAATCTTGGGTTGGCTCGATCTTGGCTTGGCTCATTTGCTATATTAGCTTTAACTTTAATGTTCCGAGCTACCCTCTTTAATTATTCCATTCATAAACAAAATATGCTTACCATAGTTTTACGTGCGGGTAGGCATAGCCTGTGCTGAGCAGTGTGTTTCTGTTACGGTTGTTATCGGTACTGCACGAACTGATATGGCACGGGCCGAAAAATCTTATATATGAATGTTTTAGATTAATTTTAGTTTATTTATTTATTCATTTTGTGAAAAATAACAAATGAATGCATATCAGCACATTCGGCAAAGTTGGCACGTGCCGGGATTGACTTTGCCAGGATCGAAGTTTATCAAGCTCGGCTTGGTAGAACTAGGCATTGTTGAATTCCAAATCTTATTAAAGCTTTAAGCTGATAGTTGAAATACGGAGTCCTATATGCTAGCATGACTCCTCATGCATAAGTCCCTATGTCTTTTTCCCCCTTATGCGTGAAAATACACATGCATTCTTTCTTCATGCAGGTCCCACAGATGCCAAAGATATTTTTACATCTCTTAAAGACAATGCAGCTGAACTAAGTGAAAGTGATTGTACTCTGCAGCTTCAGGTTGGTTGCTTTGTCATTTACAAAATGTTGAGGCCAAGTTGTGTTTTGGTCTAGGAAGCACTGACATGGATACATCAATTTTCGAAAAAGCAGGACACGGATACGGTTCAGATACGACAATAAAAAATATCTTCTATCAAGTATTTGAATATATAAAAATACACTAACATTTAATAACAAAGTCAATGCATAATATAATATTTCACATACTTGAGATAAATGTAAACATTAAGAGGTCTAATCTAATTAATTAAAAATATATAAAAAAAATATTTGAGTACATCACTATATTACATTACTTACCGCTTTGTACTGCTATTGTTATATAATTTTTCACTTCTCTCTCAATTTTTTTCAACAAGTAAAAAAACACAAATAAATACGGACACGTTCGGACACTCATGTTTGGCATGTCCGACACGTGTGTCGGAATTTTTTTTTTTTGGACACATTTCGGGCGTGTCCGCGGAGTGTCGATGTCGGACACTGCACGGGGCCGAATTTTGGCGTGTCCGTGCTTCCTAGGTTTTGGTTGCTTTTCTCAATTCATGGAATTGTGATGCGGAAACGTTTATTATACTCTTTGTTTGGCACTCTAGTGTTTGTTAATTCTACTACATTATTCATCTTTAACATTATTTGCCAAATCTAACGAACAGCCCATAATACTTACATGTAGATAGCCTTCAGCCTCATGTTCTCTCTTGTAATAGCATTCATCTCTGATGGCTTGAGTACAGTTCCTGATAAGGCCTCAGTTCTATCAAATGATGCTGGCTTCAGAAATGAGTTTCATGAACTAGTAAGCTTAACAAAGAGCAATTACTGAGTACAAGTCTGTTCCTTGTTTATTTGCTCAGTTTCTTAGAGGAATTGACATGCAATTTCCCTTCTGGTGTGACTTAGGTGATGCATGCTGGAAATAACCCAAATGTCGAGGGCTTTGTTGATTGTGTTAGATTTGCATGGTCTGTGCATCTGACATTAAGTCAAGATCGAAGTGTAATGGGGGAAAGCCTATCTTCATCTAGAGTTTTGACAAGCATTTACTCATCTCTTGAACTTGTCTGTAAAAACAATGTTTTCCACTTTCTGCTAGCCAGTGTGATCCGAACTGCAGCATACCAGGTACTATTACTATTGGCTTGGAATTTTTATATGATTGTTTCCTAGAGAAAAAATAATATTTTTCTCTGCTATCATTCTTCTTAATTGTTTGACTTATTAGTTGACCTCTTGCTCCATAGTCTGCACTTTGCCAACTTTTCGGATTAATATTTTTCCCTCCGTTTTATTAAAATTTGTTATTTGTCTTTTCTGATAGTTGCCACTGAATTGTGTGCGGCCAATCCGCTTTTGTATAAATTAGTGATAGCAGGTGAACGATATTTTTTGCTGCCCATTTAGATTCCGATCTGCATTGTTCTCATTTTATGTCAGTCGATCATGATTCTTAGTGACATTCTTTAAAAGCAGTGACAGTGACTGGCGTGTCATGTTACTCATGTATGGAATCTATTTCATAGATAGCAAGTGACAAGAATCAATATAGGAGAGTGGTCCTGACTAAATTATTTGTTCATACTACTCTGTTTCAGTCGTTGGTGCTTGGAGATCCGTTGTTTCCTTTTCAAATTGACTGGTTCTATTGACACCTAGTGCTGTGGATATGACCACTTATCGTGTATCCTATAGAATATAATCAACTCTTCATTTTCTTTTAAACGCTCCACCAAAATGAGGGACTCATTAAGTATGAAGTAGTGTATATTTAATTGATCGGCAAGAGGAGGCTTTAAATCATAGTTGGAAAGTGGTAATCTGGAAAAGTTCTGTCACTTATATGCTTCTTAAGGTAAAGTGTAAGTTAGAAAGGTTGCTGGCTCATGTCATTTTCAATAAGATAATATCTGAAATTCGCATTGCCTAGTTATGAAACAGTTCTTTTGGTATGGGCACTTCTTGAGTTTGAGTAAGTACATACTATTGAGTACACATTGTTTTATACCCACTGAAATCTAGGGTTCTAAATTTAATTGGAGTTAACATTTCTAGTTCTTTCTGACCACTGTTTGGCAATGAGGGTAATTATTGTTGCATTACCTGTTGTTTCATCCACTGCTTGCCTCTCAGTTGTTGTATGTTATCCGAAATCTTGGTGCTTTGACTCTTGATGGTGTTCTCTCATTATTAGAGCTCTTCTGTTCGTGCTGGTGCTTATTACTTGCCTAACATTTTGCGTTTGAACAGAACGATGATGAGGATATGCTGTACATTTACAATGCATACATGCACAAGTTGTTGATGTGCTTCGTTACTCACCCACTTTTGAGAGAGAAGGTGACCTTGAGACTTCTGTTATCGTCAAATTAGTAACTGCAATTTTTTTGTATTATGATTTGCTGTTTGTTACTCTTCAAAACAATCTGCATTTTGAGAGTAGAGTAGATGGTTACACTACTAAGCATACTTTTGTAGTTAAGATTAGAAAGGTTATGAAAGGACGAATTTGCTTGAGTTGATCCCTCTCACAAGTATTTTATCACTGCTTCAATTATTCGTAAATATAGTTGCATGCTGCAGTCAAATTATTCATTGCATCTACTGTAGGATAAAAAATATGAATGTTAGGTACATCTCTAAGTGAAATACTATTTAGTATGTTTATGGAACTTGTTATCTGTCATTATTGTTGGTATAAACACACTCAATACCTATTGCATGGTATCTTGAGCCCTGTGGAATATCATGTGTTCGTAGTTAGAGTTTCTTGTAGTTATGAAATGCATAACAGTCCTAATTAGATTAGCACTATGGGGTGTCAAGTGTCAACTGCTTACACAATGAATCCATATCCATTTGATTTTGGATAGAGTTTTCTAATAAATAATAACATTCATGATGAGTAGCAGAAATTGGAACAAGGAAATTGAAATGGTTGGATTCCTATTTTGAATTTTGGCTTTAAGTAATAGGAGCATTTTTTCCTGAACCAGAGAAAATGAACTGAAGCTGAATTGTTTCTAGAGTCTTAGACTGCAATGCCTGGTTTACTACGATGGGTCAGGTTTGATGTTGATTTTAAGGAAATGGCATTTTGGGTATGCTTGTGACGTGGGAATGCCTGTGACATGCTATTAGTAATTCTCTTGAGTAACTTTTAGTTTTTGCTAAATAGTGTAAAATGTTGATGTAAAAAACACTAACAACTTTAAGATATATATATAAAAGTAAAAGTTTTATACAACTTAAATGTTGTTAAAGTTTGATAGATATATATCTTAAAGTTGTTAAAGTTTTTTACATCAACATTTTACACTTTATTTAGCAAAAACTAAATGCTACTCAAGAGATTTATTGATAGCATGTCACAGGCATTCCCACGTCACAAGCATTCCCACGTCATCAGCATTTCAATATATATAGATACACACACACACGGGATGTATGTATGTAATTATGAGTTAGGTTTGTCTTTTTTTTAAGGGGGCATTGGGATTGACTTGACCTTGATATGATGACTTAATCTGCTTGTTTGTTTATTGAACTTCATTAATTTACTTAGTCCAACGCCTTAAAACTAGGTCAAAGAATTGAAGGAGAAGGCTATGAGTGCTTTGAGTCCATATAGATTAGCTGGAGCAGATCGCAGAGACGACGATGCATCAAATCAAAACCAGAATGGTCTGACAAAGGTCCAGCCTTTTGTGTCACTTTTAGAATTAGTTGCAGAAATCTATCAGGTAAGCTCTCTCTCTCTCTCTCTGATGCTTGTGAGTCTTGTGAAATGCTTTTATCATATAAAGTTGCTCTCGGGATTGTGAATGTTTGTCCATATATATATATATATATATATGCACACACACACACATACATACTTCAGGAAGAATTGCTGCATGTTTGAATATTTCCTTTCAAGGAAAACAAGAGTGTCCTGACTCAACGGGTGCTCATGTATCTTGACATTCAGATACACCTTGATATTGGTAAAGGTGAAACAATGCTGGTGCATCAGGAACTACAAAGCAGTTATCAGATTTTGCCAATCCTAAAGTATAAGCCGAGGCGAAAATATGTTAATTTCCTGATTTCCTGTAATACGGAAGTTTAATATTGAATGCTGAAGAAATACCAAAAATGGTACTACCATAACCTGAGTAGGGAGAAGGTCTTGTTTTAGTTAATGTTGATGCTTGTGCATATGATGTGTTGGTCTCTTGCTATGTTTGTGTTTCTTCTAATTCTTTGTCTACCTAATTTTCAATTTCTGACATATTATTCTCAATAACTTTTGCAGAAAGAGCCAGAGTTACTTCATGGGAATGAAGATTTATGGTCATTTGTAAACTTTGCTGGAGAAGATCATACAAACTTTGAAACCTTAGTGGCTTTTTTACGGATGCTTGCTACTTTGGTATACAAGATTTATGGTATTTTGTTTGCGTTTTGTTTGATACCTAAGTTGTGCTTACTCTTTGGTTTGTTTGGCCTCTAGGCGTCTACGGAGGATGGTGCTGCTAGGGTTTTTGAGTTACTTCAGGCTAAAACATTTCGGTCGATTGGGTGGAGCATTTTGTTTGACTGCTTGTCTATATTTGAAGAGAAGTTCAAACAGTGTCTCCAAACTTCTGGAACCATGTTGCCAGATTTTCAAGAGGGTGATGCCCAGGCACTTGTAGCATATTGTAATGTTCTTCAGAAAGTAAGATGACAGTTGTTTCCTTGTGAAGCATGCACACTGTAACTTTTAATTGCATTTTAGTTCTCTTTGATTATTTCATTATGCTCTGTGTTTCAGCACCTGAAGTCGACGTTTATTGAATCTCTCAGTTATTTTCAATGTGGAAGGTTTAGACATAAAGAAAAGGTTCTCATGAGAAGCTGTAAAGTAAATCACAGTGATTGAAGATGAAGTTTCAGTCTTCATTTCAAAGTCAAAGCCTAAGACCTGATATTATCTTGAATTTAAAGGGTAGTCATTGGTGAACTGGCATATACAAACTAGTATTACTGGACTGCAAACAATCGTTGCTATATGCGATAGTAAGTGAACAATACAACATTAATGGGTTAGTATTAGTGAAATAGATCATATGAGAGTTACAACTTTGGCTTGCGTAAAACCTGACTTAGAACGAGGACTTAGCAGCGAAACAGTGGACATTGTATTAGTCTGATAGATGCACGATGTTAACAGTTATAGGTATTTATAATACATTAGATATTTATAAGCTTTATTGCTCTTGAAAATTTTTCAGTATGTTTATCAACATGTTGATCCAAATATCCTATAGGTTGTGGAAAATGGAAATCCTGCTGAAAGGAAGAAATGGTTTCCAGACATCGAGCCATTGTTTAAGCTCCTGGGTTATGAAAATGTGCCACCATATTTGAAGGTCGGAAGATATCTAATGTATTATAGTTGACTTCTCCTGCATTTAGAGATCTCAATTAAAAGTTGGTTACAGGGTGCCTTGCGCGACACTATTGCTTCCTTCATCCGGGTTTCTCCAAGCTTAAAAGATACAATTTGGACGTACTTAGAGCAGTATGATCTTCCAGTATTAGCTGGTCCTCCTGTTGCAGGTGCTGGACAGCAGATACCTTCACAGGTATGGTTCTTGCTGAGGCTGTCCTTTCACATTTTGTTTACACAATAATATATAGGAGGAAAATGAGATTTAGGAATGGGCAGAACCTTACTAAGCTTTACTAACCCAATTTGCTATTATACATTGATCAGCTTTGCCAAGTGGCGGTACCTTGGCCTCCATGTCGAAAGACCTAGGCATTGCATATTCTGGTTGAATTGTGACATTGGCCGTCGGTAGAACAAGTCTTTTTCTTTATTATTTTTATCTTGTTTGGGAAGCGGCGATATATTGGGTCATGTGGTGTTGTTTTTTTTTTTTTTTCATTTGATGAAATGTGGTAATGTCACGATAGTCGAAGATGTTGATCCATGAATCCAGATATGCAACATTTGCATTTGGGAAGGATAGGTTGCCTACTCTATGTAAATATACATTTTGTAGTGATCTTTTCCTCTTACAGGAAGTGTCCTTGACCTCAAATTTAGGAATGGCTTTTCGGTGTTTATATTAGTTGTATCATTTGCCAGGTTTATGACATGCGCTATGAGCTGAATGAAATCGAAGCAAGGATGGAGAAGTACCCTTCTACCATTTCATTTCTTAAACTAGTAAATCTTCTTATTGCGGAAGAAAGAGATGTCAGTGATAAAGGACGTAGGTACAATATCTTGACTATTTGAGGATCATATAATAAATTTAACTAAATTAATTTATAACTTATACTTTTTGTTTTGTTATGACCTTTACTAGGTATTTTGGAATCTTCCGTTTTGTATATGATCATGCTTTTGGCCCATTTCCTCAAAGAGCATATTCAGATTCTTGTGAGAAGTGGCAGCTGGCTCTTGCCTGCCTTAAACACTTCCACCTGTGAGTACAAGTGCAAATAATTTGTTTAACTAGGATGCAATAACTGGTGTGCCTTTGAGTTCTTGTTTTCCAAGTTAGCAGGATAGACCTGCTGTGCTTTTTATTTTGGTATCAGCATAGCATATTTTGAAGGAAAACATTTCTCCTATTAATGTTTGCTAAGTTAATGAAGTTATGTAGGGAATTAACTGTTTATCACGGTTCTAGACTTCTAGTGTTTTCTTCCTTCCGCTTTTGGAAATTCTGAGTTCATTTGTGGTCTATAAGCAGGATACTAAGCATGTACGACATCAAAGATGATGAGTATATTCATAGTGCTTTGGAGCTGCCCCAAAAGTCAAGTCTGGCGCAATCGTCTTTAATTGAAATGCAGCTGCCTATTCTTGAACTTTTAAAGGCATGTGTTTCTTGTGCTTTTCTTGAAGCCTTAAGCATAATTAATTGGGAATTAATAACTATCTCTTTTTTCATTTGCATGTAGTGGTTTAAATCATGTTTTTGTGTTGCTACAGGATTTCATGAGTGGAAAGATAGTTTTTAGGAATATCATGAGTATTCTTTTGATGGGTGTCAATACCATTAGCAGCGAGCGGTATAACCAAGTATATGGTGAACTTTTAGAGAAAGTGGTGCATATTTCTTTGGAGATTTTACTTCTTGCTTTTGAAAAGGATTTATTCCTGGCTGAATATTGGCGCCCTTTATACCAGGTTGTTATCTAGCAATTATTTCTTTTAGCTAGTTTGTTTGGATGGTCTATTTTGTTTTCTCATTATTTTTTTTGCATGTGCAGCCTCTGGATACCATTTTAGCTAAGGATCATAACCAGATTGTTGCTTTGCTTGAGTATGTACGATATGAATATCTTCCTCGGGTCCAGTACTGCGCCATAAAATTGATGAGCGTATTGAGGTACGCTTGTTGTACCACTAGAGCTTTTTAAAAAAAAATCATGTAATGCATGAACTCTTAAGAAAATAGTTGAGTCATTGATATATGTTTTATACATATATGTATCCCTGCAAAATGCTAGTTTTTTCATACATGCAATTAAAGTGTATGTTTTGTTACTGTTTTGAAATATGATTTTCTTGTTGGTTAATGTTTTCTTCTGTGATAAAAACACCAAATATATCTAACATGTAAAGCAAAATGCTAGTTGAGTCATTAATTACGTTTTCAACATGAATGAATTTACTTTTATTTATTAGCTCCAGCTAGTAACACACTTAACACCACCGCAGGCTCATAGCGAGTAACACACTTAACACCACCGCAGGCTCATATGAGCCCTGTGGTTCCACAATGAGCTTCCTGAGGAAGAGAGAGGACGTATAAGGACAAAAATAAAAATGGTCTTCAAAGAAGTATGTGATTGGAACACACTCTCTCTCTCTCTCTCTATATTATATATATATATATATATATATTTATATAGAGTAAACTCCTAGCAAACATGGACTTCCAATGTCAAAGCGCACCAAGGCGCAAGGCGGGTTTAGAGCCTAGGCGCATGGCATAGAAAGGGTGCAAGTTGAAGATTCATAAATATACATATCATTTCTAGAACTACGCAAGTAAAATTCATAGAGTTTATTCTAATTTTAAACTTCATAATCATATTATGCAACAAGCATTGATTTTAATTTCCATAAAGGCATAAACACACCGGCAAACATAAGTAGTATCAGGAAGGACAACAAATATAAAGCAGGGAGAACATCATCAGCAATTGCAAAAACAACAACAGGTTCAAAAAAGGTAGAAAAAACACCCGCAGCAGCGGCATAGAAAAAGAAAGAAGAATTCACCTCCAACCGCCAAAATAAAACATAACAAAAGAACGGGGATAATAGATCACGAGTGTAACGATCAGCAATAAAAGAAACAGAAAAATTAAATTGAGAAGAGAAGAAGGAAGAAGTACAAATAGTAGTGAGAAGGGAGAGGAAAGATACTAGGCAAGACCCTATTTCCTCTTCTACTTGATCCCCTTTTTTCTTTTCTTTAACTTATTCCTATCTCCAGCATGACTGCTTCTATTCCTCTCTTCGTGACCCTTCTGAGGCTAAGCTCCTCCTTTTCTTTTCTTTTTCCTTTTTATTTTATTTGGGAGCCTCTCCTGGACTGGTTCAACTCCCTGTTGCGTGCCTTAAGCAGGCTGTCCAGCATGGATCTAGGGAGGGTGCATCCAAGCGCGAGCCAGGTGCGCTTTCAAGTTTCAACAACTTTGACTTGGACTACTTACTAGCTGTAGCTCTACCATCCTACTGCTGTCTCTAACTATTGTAGTTGTACTGAATTGTAATGGGCCTAATGGCACTGCTGCTTTAGCTAAGCAGCTTTGACTGACTTCAGTTGGAGAACTAACGTGGATTAAGATTTAACTCGAAGAGGACAGACTAATTTTACGGTCTAACTTAGACTGGACTAACCTAGATTGCCAGCCCATTGTCTTCTCCAGACTAACTCTTATATTCCTCTACTAGCTTGACAAATATCATGTTCCCTAGTTTGAGTATGTCATATTTGCTTCAGTGACAAGTGGTGAACTGCATTGAGGTTCATCATTGTCCAAGTTCTCATTTTCATGTTCAATGAGTGACAATTGTAAGGTGTAGTACATTTCCTAAACCGAGAAGATTGAGCATTTGTTGCGGCTATCCTTTATTTGGCCATCTATTACAATTGCAGCTATGGGTGCTGTTGAAGAAATGCGAGGTTGATCAAGTGTGCTTTCGTTGTTTAATTGCAGTGATAATGAGCAAGAGTAGCTCTCTTGCATGTTTATTTCCTTGAATGGAAGAGTGCATCCCAAGTTGTCTAGCTGATGAAGAATCTTTCGTCCATATAATTACTGTTCCTTTTCAGATTTCTTTTCAAGGGCACCCTGAGCACAAAGTAGTTTCTTTTAGGAAATGTGCTTCACCTTTTTAATTGCGATTTGACCAAGCGTAATATACATTTCATGTCTTCTTTCACATCTGTTTGATTCCATGGTCTTCTTGTATAGAAGTTTCTGATTTTTATAATGCTGTTACCAGTTCTCGGATAGTTGGCCTTGCGCAAATGTTGCTTGTATCAAATGCATCAAAATCTCTTATTGAGGATTATGCAGCTTGTTTAGAGTTGCGTTTTGATGATTGCCACCTCATTGAGACCACAGGAGAGGACATTGGGGTTCTCATATTACAGGTTGTTTGCGTGTTTACTTTTTATGGAATTTTTTAATACTAAGAATAGCATCTAATATTCGCATCTTCCATTTTTTCAGCTGCTTATTGATAATGTTAATCGCCCAGCCCCAAATGTTACGCATATGCTTCTTAAGTTTGATGTTGATGGTCCTGTAAACCGAACCTTATTGCAGCCAAAATTTCATTACAGGTTAGTGTATTCTTGTTATTGATTTATACACTACTTTAAAAACAAAGTTATACTAAAATTTTCTGTTCAGTTGCCTGAAGGTTATTTTGGATAACTTGGAAAAGCTTCCAAAGCCAGATACAAATGCACTGCTGTTTGAATTCAGTTTTCAGGTGAATTTATCTTGGGCTTGATGATCGACATATATATGTAATTAGCTGCATGTGCTAAACTGTATATTCCTTCTACAGCTTCTTTATGAGTTGTGTCTTGATCCGGTGACTTCTGTTCCTTTAATGGATCTCTTAAGTACAAAGAAGTACCAGTTTTTCTCTAAGGTCGGTCCATTTAGCTTTAGACTAATTTTCTTTTATTGCTTCGAGTATCTCTCCACCTTGGAGCAATCATCTCTGATCCTTTTTCTTGCGGGGTTACTTCAGCACTTGGATTCCATTGCCGTTGCTCCCCTGCCTAAAAGGATCAACAATCCAACTCTCCGTATTAGCAGCCTCCACCAGGTATCTCTGACAAGTCAAGCTAACAGATTTCTCAGTCATTTATTCCTAATGCTACTTAAGCATGAGCATTAAAATCTATGTTTTCAAAAGCAGGTTGAACCGGACGGTTCAATAGTTTCAATCGAAACGATGATCCAAGCAGTTTAACTATTTTATAACTAGTTTGAACCCGCTAGTTCGGTGGATGAAACTGCAGACTGGTGGTTCAACAAGTTTGAAATGTTTCCTATTTTGAATGAAACATTGGTTAAAACATTTTGAACTTCCTTCTGTTAGCGTAGATAGGAGGACAAGTTGATCTATCTTCTTTTTATATATCCTTAGAAAGAGGTTTGCAGTGCCAAGCTGACCCGACTTTCGGTACATACTGACCACGTCGATTATTTGCTATGTTTCAAAATTAAAAGTAAAAAATTAAATTAATTTAGTTATTATAAGTCAGAATGTGCTGTGCTGATAACCACTGTAAGAGAGATGTGCCACATGGCACAAACCTTGCTGACCGGCACATAAAAACTATGCTTGAGAATTGGTAGGTTACTATGATAATAATTAAACATTTCTGCAGTATATCCCCTCAGTGCACTAGAGTTTCACTGCATGATACTGTAGATAATCGGAGTTTGGTTCTTTTAGCAATGTTGCGTACTTGGAGTCTACCAACTTCATTGTCAGTATTATAGTTCATCTGCAACTGCCTTGAAGTGTCTAGAAACCCATGGTAATGTTTGAATTGGTACTTCCGACAATAACCCATGTATGCACATGTTATCTTGTACCATATTTAGCAACCTATGCAGTTTTCAAGTGCAGGGAATGGAATTCATATCTACACAAACTTGTGTTGTGTGCCAAATAGTTTGTCCTAGCTTATGCCAGGTCCTGCAGTGCCAAACCAGCATTTTTGAGCTTTCTTTTTGTATGTTTTAAAGTGACATTTATGCGCTCCGTTAATGTCGCAATAGCTTTTCTACAGGATTTGTAATCGAATTGTGCCTTGTGACTTTGCTTGTTTCGAAATTCTCATAACCTTTTAGGTGGTTTCTTATTGGCTGCTTTTAAATGTCTAGTTACAGTCTAGTTACTTTGCTTGTATTAAAGTTGAAGATCTGAATAAGTTTGTGTATATTACAATTGCCCATTCAAACTCAATCATATCCACCAAAGAGGCCTTGCATATAGGTTTTTGTATGCTATGCTTGTGCTAAATCACGAAGGTAAGCTATGAGGTTTGGTCTTCTTTAGCTTATTCCCTGTTATTGGGCCTTCAGCTACATGTAATGGTAACTGTTGTTACCATAATACAACTTAATATCATGAAGTTGGGTGAATTCTACAGAGTGTCCACTTGAGTTTTGCTGTCAACTTCTTCAAAGGTGATGAAATTTGCTTGTACCTGTATTAGTTAAGTGGATATTTCAGCTTCTTGTCCCTGATGTATCCTTTGGTCTTAATGTAGGCTATTCATATGCTAGTATTTCTGTCGTTGTGTTTAGATTTCTTTTTGTCATCTTTGACAGAGGGCATGGCTATTGAAGCTTATGGCTTTGGAGTTGCATTTAGGTGATATAGCAGCTTCCACTCACCAGGAAACTCGGCAAGCAATTATTTCTAAGTTGTTTGACCAGAGTAGTGTTGACTTTTTTGGAGCTTCAAATTTATCACAGTCCATGGCAGTGGAGGCTACTGGTGCTGGAAATAGGACCATTCATAAGAGTAAGGTACTGTTAAAATAGCTGTAATTTCCTTGGCGCAACAGCATTCATTTGTCATATGATGGCATTTGTTTTGACATTTTTAGAGTATCATTGTCATGGTTTAGGTGCCGACTGACAGTGGCGCGTGCCAGTGCCATTTCTGTGGTGGTGGTTATTGGCTCCAGCACTGTTTGCACAAGTAAAAAACGGCTGTGGCGACCCACGGCCAATGAAACCTTTACTATTGTTTGTTATTTATGTAACTTTTAATCAAAAGTTCACCTAAGCAATATTGTAGTCACACACGCACAGTCCTGTATTGAGTGGGAAAGAAGCTGCCACAAGATCTACAAAGGAAGTATTGTAGCCGTGTAGGCCTGGTGAAGGTGATAATAATTTAGTTAGCCTGCTGCCCGCTTGCTGTAGTCCCTCTTCTAATCCCCAATTCCCACTCATCATTTGGCCCCTTCCCTTTCTGGTCAAAATTCACCCTCGCTTGACATTTGTCATTGATGGTTCTGGTTATGCAATTCCACAAGCTAGTTTGCAAAAGATTTGTAGTATTCCTATTGCTTAAGAGCTTTATGGGAGTTTCCAGACCAAATCAAGAGTTGAGTATTGGAAACTCCATATACTTCTATAGTATATATTTATGTTTATTTGCAATACCAGTTCCAGGCTTGCTTTAAGGACTGGGTTTGTTCCTTATTGCAGGTATTAGAATTACTAGAAGTTGTCCAGTATAGGGTGCCGGATGTGGCTTTCAAAGATACTCATTTCCTTGCTAATGGTAGATATGAGGCCCAGGTGAGCTTATTCCTTAAACCAGATTCTTGGAGTTTGATATTTACCTGCAACAGATACATGATGATTATATTTATACTGAAATTTCAACTTTCCTAAGGTGGCGGATATACTGACAAATACTGCAACTTCTGATGCGGGCGGCATATATTATTTTTCTGAACGTGGTGATCGACTGATTGACCTGGATGCGTTTCATGAGAAACTTTCACAGGTTTTACTGCTATCCTAATTTGGGTCATGAAGCATGATGCAGTTGCCTTTACGTGCATATCTTAACTAATTGCAGAGAGAATCTGTTCTGATTAAACACTTATCTTTAATTCTTTGTAACTCATGGTTCTGCTAGGTTTCTAAAACTATTTCTCCACAAGAAGCTGAAAGTAGTGAAGTAAGAGAATCTATCCAGCAGATACTAAGATGGGCGTGGAGACGCAATAAGAATTTTGAAGAACAGGCAGCCCAACTTCATCTGCTGACAGGCTGGTCTCAGATTACTCAGGTTTTATTCTCGCTTCTTTTAGGAAAAGCATCACTATTTTAGCACAATAGATATTTAGATACCTAGTATACATTTGTTATGAATGTTGTTTTTTCATTTTATTTTATTTTTCATAGGTTTCCATGTCTAGAAGAATGTCATTGCTTGAGGAGCGTTCGCAGATCCTGTTTGAGTAAGTACTAGAATGCTTGGTATAAAACCTGTTGTTACTAGCAGTCCTAAATGTTCTCTTAATGCTGATGCAGGTTACTTGATGCTTCATTAACAACCTCAGCTTCGCAAGATTGCTCTTTGAAGATGGCTCTAATTATTAGCAATGTGTGATTATTTACTTATCGCTCTAGTTTCAGCATTCATTTGTATGGTTGTTAATTGTCTGGTGGTGTTCATCTCTCTTTATAGGTTGCGCTAACTTGCATGGCTAAATTGCGTGATGAAAGATTCCTGTGTCCTGGTGGTGTAGACTCTAACAATGTGACATGCCTTGATATCATATCGGTCAAGCAACTATCAAATGGAGCATGCCAATCAATTCTCTTTAAGCTTATGATGGCCATCCTCAGATCTGAATCGTCAGAAATATTGAGAAAAAGGTAGATATGAATGCATAAACAGAAGTTTTAAGTGCGTTGCTTATACTAGACTAGTAGAGTAGCTGATCTATTGTATATACTGTAGGCAGTATGCGTTGCTACTTAGTTACTTCCAGTATTGTCAGAGTTTTCTTGATCCAGATGTTCCTACATCAATCTTGCACTTTTTGCTACACGAAGAGCAGGAGGGAGATGATGAGATCAACCTTCATAAGGTATTTACAATTTCAAATACCATGTTAACGGTTGTATTATAGGAACTTGCAATCAATTTTCCTATTTTTTATATATAGGTCGACAGAGAGCAGGATGAGCTTGCACGGGCCAACTTTTTAATTCTCAAGAAAGAGGCTCACGCGTTAGTTGATGTGGTATGGCTTCGTGTCCCATTCCACACCGATTTTGTTTTTTTGGTTATTGGGTCCAGTTCCAGATGTTTGTTTACTTGATCCATCATTTCATCCAATCTGCTGTAAGGAATCTCTGAGGCATGGGTAGTGCCATTTGTGGTGCTTGTATCTGTAGTCGTCAGAGATTGCTATTTTCACAAATTTTGTAGGGCATGTTAAATAGCTTGAGCGCAAACAAAATAGTGTTTCCTGAAAGTGCTGCATAGCATGGAGATGTTTTTCTGCCTTTTTTGGCAACTTGTTGTGCCTCATAAATTGCAAAGTCGCTGTTTCTGAAATCAATCCTTCTCAAGCAGTAACTGAACGAGGATCTAAACATCTTACAGATGACTACAATTTTTTTAACAAGTAGAGTTTCTCACGATAATCTCAAAAAAAAAAAAACATCTTACATATGACTCTTTAGAACCAGGAGAGGCTTCGTCCTTCTTGATGATATCGAGTAATTGGTGATTTGATAGACTGCATGAATAGACGTAACCTTTGTTTCTTGTAATCTCAATGCGTGGATTCATATTCACATTGATTGACATTGTCTCTGTTGTTACTATTCTTTCAAGATGTTGTTTGGTGATGTTGTCCTTCTGGGTACCTCTTTGGATCAACTCTTTAAAGTATTTCCTGGTTTCCAGATTTCAAGGGATGCTACTAAAGGAAGTGAGGCCGGACAAGCAATGGCATTTTATGTTTTGGACGCGCTTGTTAATATCGACCGGGAGAAGTACTTCTTAAACCAGCTTCAAAGTAGAGGAATTCTGGGATCATGCTTAACAGACATTGCTAATTTGTCTTTTAAGGTTCGTGTTGTCGAATGATTTTTTTTTTTTTTTTTTTCTGTTTGGGGTCATCTCTTTCTTCCCTTTGTAGCTTTTGCAACTAAGTTTTTTGGTTACCTTGGACATAAATGTTTGATTAGTTGGCAATTTGTTATCTTATACTTTTTGCATAATTTCGTTCCACTTTTGTATCTTCACCACTACCATTTGTATAAAATTAGTATTTCAAAGTCCAAAGCTTGGCAACTTCTGTTCGACGTTGTAGATTTTTACTTAAAAATGTTTACAATACAGTTACTGGATTAGCCTTGTACGTACTTAAAGTATGTATTCTGACAGCATAGGTTATTTGACTTCTTAGATGCTCATGATTTCTGTTGCTAGAAAGTTCCACTAGGTATCGGCATTTTAAGCATCAAAGGAGTCTTAAGAATTTACCATGAAGCTAATGTACCTTTCTATTAAAAAAACTCATCATGAATGTCCCACTAGGTCGCATCAAGTGATTATATGTTTCCCGAATCTGTTGTATACGTTGCATGGTATCAATATCACTTATTGCGTAGATTTTACATTGCTTAAAATAATTATATGTTGTAGTTATGTCTTGTAGGATGGCTGGCACTCAATTGAGTCATTGCAAAGATTATGTATCATTGAGGCTCAGCTTTCACTGCTTCTTAGAGTCAGCTACAAGTACCAAAAGCATGGTGCTCAAATTCTACTATCTATGGGCACTCTGGAGCATCTTGCATCATGCAGGCTTCTTGCTATGCGACCCAAGGTAAGACTTTTTAGTGTTACCTTTATTCTGCTTATGTTATTTTTGTGACGTTGCACACTTTTACAGAGTTTACCAAGACGAATTGGATCCCTGATGGGTCGAGATCAAGTTGGCGATAGCAATAAGCAACAGTCATTAATAGCTCCACTTCTCAGATTGGTGTGTAGCATGACCTTTTTGGTGGAGTCGTCAGACTACTTAGAGGTCCCTTTCTAGTATACTCTTAGGATTGAAATTTTAATGTATTATATTAATTACCTCTGCCTTTCCTACATCACTTCTTTCATGTGGACAAAGAACTTGCTATATTTCATGTAATAGACTGACTGAAGATTGTTCTAGAATTTTGATGCGGTTATCTCCTACTAATAGGATTCTGGCTAAAAAATCTTATCAGTTGGTCTTGCATATTATGAATTTTACATGCAAAATTCAAATCATTAGATGCTATATTGGGTGTAAGAACATATTGTAAATCAAGTTTGAAGCACTTTCATCATTTATGATGTAAACATTTTAAATGTACAAAATAAAGTCGATGGTAGAACAATGTACTTGGTTTTGAAAAATATATCATTATAAGCATTCTGATCACTGAAATTTGATATTTTCATATAAAGTTATATTTAGATTAGATCTAATGGTTTATATTTTTCACTTCTCTTCTTCTAACATGTAGTTTTTGACTCTCATATATTAGGCGCCTAGCCCTAGCCATGCTACAGTATTCTTGTTCAATCCATAAACTGGTCTAAAACGCTGGATATTATCCTCAATAACTAATACCAAGTCTTCGTGGGAAAGGTCAATTGTTGAGTTATTCTCCCTTGGTGTTCTTCACTGCAACGATTCTTCCACGTTCAAGCATAACTATCTCGTGATCATATGATGAACAGTTTATGGTACATTCGCTGGAAGGCTAAGATAATGCTACCCTCATTTAGTTGATCACATTGTCGAATTTTGGTATTGTAAATGGACAGTCGGCATTGTTCATCTTAGTATAGGATCCCATAACTATCCACATAAAAAGTTATAACATTTAAATTTAATTGGATCATGTAATCCATGTCTTAAAATTATGATTTGTAACTCAAATTACATAATATGAAAGCCAAAATGTTGATATTGATCACATGAATGTCGATCGATCTGCAATGTATTTATGATGACTATATATTCTACACGTTCATTTTTCTTTATTTTCTAGACCATCCGATGTACGTTCAAGAATCAAAATACTCTTTAACATATAATTTTAGGGTTTAAGATTAAGGTGAACGGTGCAGATTGTCCCTTTAGAATGCCGGAATTCGAAAATAGGATGATCTAAATAAGTCATCCCTAAATAAGACTTGCCTTATAATAGCCTCTCTCTTGCTTATATACGTTCGTGTACATGTATACACACAGTAGTTAATATGCGCTTGGTCTCCTTACTAGGTAAGGTGCACAACATAAAATGAAGCTTTGTTCCAGTAGTTGACCTTTTATATAATCCTTTTATGTTATAACCAGAAATTGTTTAAGTGCATTCACCAACCAGAAGTTTACAAGGGCAATGGTTCCTTGCGTTTGCCTCGGAGAGTCATGCATGGTGCACATGACCCAACGAAGGAAAATGAAGTTAACATGCTGAGTGAGGCATAATTGATAATTTCCAGTTAAGCAAATCAGAATAAATAGAAGAGCTACTGTTTGAAATAGGATATACATTGTACAACGACAAATTAGGAGTTTGTTTTGTGTGTAATTAGTAAAGATTCAAATGAACAGCTGACTTGTCATAGTAAGAATATGTATATGTATATATATACTCATATGTGTGTATGTATGTGTATACTTGGACACGGCCTTTTATGCTGTTGATTTTTCATATATATGCTGACTGTTATAGTATTCTTCAGGTGAAAAATAAAATTATACGAGAAATTGTTAATTTTGTCAAAGGACACCAGTCTCTTTTTGATCAGATTATGAGGGAGGACTTTTCAGGAGAACACAATGCATCCCTGGAACAACTAAATCTTGTGGTGTCTATCCTCTCTAAGGTGTACATTGTTGCCCTTTGATGCTTTGTTTACCTCTATGGTTGGTTGTCCATATTAAAGCTGATCAAGTTTTTTGTGAATTTTTTAGGTTTGGCCCTATGAAGAAACTGACGACTATGGCTTCCTTCAAGAGCTATTTAGCTTGATGCAGTACTTCTTCAATTATGATTTTGGTTCATCCCAATTAATGGAGTTCATAGAGGTGTATTTCTTTTTCTCTATGAATTGAGAATGGGTACATAAGTTTTAGTATTACTTTGACCTTTTGTTGCTAATATTAACAAGCAGGACCAAAGAAAGGGGGAGTTGAACTTTTTTAGGATATGCTTTAGTTTGAGCTCTTACCTCTTTCTTCTTGTGACAAAGAGGAGTCTTAGACTACAGGTATGGAAGGCTAATCGTTTTATTGAATTATATCATGGTTAAGCATGACAACTGGTGCTACTTCTTACATCGATTAGCAAACAAAAGCCTCTGTTATTTCTTGGTCGGGAGGTTAAAGTGACATAATGAGCTATTTTTTGTTTAAAGCCAAATTCATGCAAAACTGCTTAACATTAGCTTTGTTAACGTTTATCCAGCACATACTGGTTAACAGTAACCCATGCACTGTTTATTTGAGTATGTGTTTTCATGTGTTCTGCTTCTAATGTGGGACGTTCTTGTCAGTGTTATATTGCATGGATTTTTGTAACATGTTTTAGTTTGGTGTATGTATTCTCTATCAATTAACAAGTTTATGGTGTAAAAGTCGTCATAAGCAGAGGTTTTTTTGTTTTTAGAAAAAACAAAAATCTGGTGCAATAATTAATAGTGAAGTTTCAGCTGAATTGTACGCGAGGAATTTTTTTTTTTAATGTATAATTGCATTTCATGGATAGTTTTTGCTTGTGAAGGAAAGTGATAAATACTATCATATAGAAGATGCATTTCCAAGTTATACCTTTCATAACGTAGAATCTACTATATTGTAGTAAAGAAAAAGGAAAATTCCAGTTCTTCTGTAACGTAGAATCTACTATCTGTACGCTTTTGTTTCCTTTAAAAACACCTGAAAAAGCTTGGTGGAAGGTAAAGGCAGTACTATTGGTTATGTATCATCACTGTAGGATGTACAAAATTGTGTTTTATTTGCAAGGATATGTTCTGTATGGCGACCTTTATATTTGTTTGTTTTGTTAACACTTACCTTATCCTGCATATGAGCATGTTTATTAGGAGCTTGCTGATATTTTGATTTCTGATCCGACAGGTCTCAGATACTCTCCATAGCACTCAGCAGCCCACACTGCTTTGGCTTGTGTCACTTCTTCGCTCGATAGTGGTTGCTCTTGAGAGAGCTGGTGAAGAGAAGTTTTTATTGCTTAATAAAGTAAGCTGTTAATCTTTTCCTTGGTTGTACTGTCATGGGTGGCTGGTGTAGCTCATAACAATCGATATTGTGTTGTTGACATGCTTGGCTATTTGTTTGTGTTATTTCACTTTTTGTAGATCCAGAATATCAATGAACTCTCAAGGCAGGAGGTTGATGAAATTATTAATGTTTGTAAAAGACAAGATTGTATCTCATCTTCAGACAATATCAGGAAAAGGTAAGCTGTTCTTACACCCCCCCCACCCCACCCCCCCTCTCCTGAAAAAAAAAAAAACAAAAAAAAGGAGTTTATTGCTTTTACCTGTTTGTCCCATTATCATGTTGATCTTTTTAGCGACTTCATCTCATATATATATATATATATATATATATATATATAATGTTTCCATACATATTATATTTATATGTATATGGAAATTCTTATCTCCTCTTCAGAGATAGGCTAGTCTCACATCGGGTCATTTTGACGTTTCAACACAAATAAAAGATTTGAACCGTTAGAAGTGATCTATGAGTCCAAAAGTACTAAAAAAGAAAAATCATAAGATTTCATCAAGTATTACTTGTGCATTGAATAGTTCAAAGTTGGATTAAGTGATGATATAGATAGTGCAATTTCAGAGTAATATAATATACACTTAAATTTTGAAAATTCAAAGTCCTGATATAATATCTGCATATCTTTTTTATCCTTATGGATAAACAATTATTCAATTTGAATATTTGTGGAACATATTTTGTTTTAATAATCTATTCCACCTCATAGATCACATGTAACGGTTCCGCTCTTTCATTTAAGTCTACGATCATTGAAAATGATCCGATATGTGATTTGCCTCTCCTTGTATGAGGAGATTAACACACACACACACACACACACACAAACACACACACGCATATATTTAGTGTCCTATTTGGGTGTTTATATATGCTCTAGTGCTATTATTATGATACAGGAGGGTTGTTGCTATGGTTGAAATGTGCCACATGGCTGGAAACAGGGATCAACTTGTCTGTCTGTTGCTTAAGCTCACGGAACGTGTGCTCAATATCATCCTCATACATTTCCAGGAAAAGTAAGATGATGGATATTTTAGCCATAAATATAACTCTTTATAGCTGAAGTACTTGCTTTTACCTCTGTGTTCTTTGTTGCAGCAAAATTGATTCAAGAGACCTTTCTGTATTAAGTGGGGAGCTGCTTCCAACCTTGGAAAGACTCGAGCATCAAAGAGAGGTGGGGGTCAAATTTTCTTATGTATTCTGTGAACCTATATTGTGGTTCAAGCTGATTCTAAATTAGACCAGATTTTACATTACTAGAACCACTTCAAACTATGTTTTAATTAAAATTCTGCTGGAATAGCTAATCTGAATGTAAAACTAATAGTATTACATGTTTTTACCTTTTCGAATGCTTTACTCATTGGAAGATGATATAGTGGTGCACAAGCATATTTATACATATCACATGATCCTTACCATGAATATTGACTTTTGTTTTTCTCGATCTAAAAGGAAATTTGGTGTTAAGAGCACTGGCGTAAGAAGATCTATTTAGCTACCCCGCTTAGGGGAGAAAGACCTTGTTGTGTTTCTTAGAAATTTTATTTTAATTATAATATCTGGTTGTCTCAACAGGATAAAGTCGGCCACAATCTCAAGTTATTGTATAGATCTGTGGCTATGGTCAAGGAATTCACTATCAGACACGTGGCTTCGTAACGAATGAGGTCTGACATTGGCTGTAAACGCTCCTTCAAATGTTGTAACTTTTGTTCTCTGTTTATCTATTAAGTTATGTGAACCGATTCCGCTTCAGCTTTGCTGTGGGTGATGAATTATTGTGAATATCATGTAAACAAAGCATTCATAAAAATATGTGCAGTAAATTTTCTAAGTTTCTCCTATTTATGCAATAATTGGTGTAATTCTTTAGTACTATTAGTAATTTGCCAACTTGTGCTAGAATTAACAAAATATTGGGTTATGTCGAAAAAGCCCTGATTTGCAAAATTTTGTCAATTACATTCCTCATTTCTTAAAACACTTATAAAATCAATCCAAACTATTTTATGTAAGTATTTTGTGAAAATAAATTTGAATACAGAAAATTCGATTTCGGTGTGCTAAAATTTTTGTATTGAACATTTCTCAACAAATGTAGTTAGATTTTTTGAGGTTCTAAAGTTTTATAGTAGTAAAGATTTTGGAGCTGTAAAATATCAACTTAGAGATATTTGCTTCGAAAAAAAATTGATTAAAAATTTGTTGTGCAAATTAATTTTTTTTTTTTTTTATTTTAGTCAAATAATTTTGTAGAGTATATGTATACATTTGTTTTATTTAGTAATTATCAGAGAAATTTTGTAAATATGGTACGAGTGGTTATTTGACATAATTTAAAAAAAAAAAATTTCATATGGACTGGGAAGTTTGGCGCATTTGTATTTTGGTGTCATGTATCTGTGGCTTGTTTGGGGAGCTCAAGTATGACTTGGACTATCTGCTGCTTGTCATGTTGAAGCTGAACGTGATGATTCTTTTTCTTTTTATTTTTATTTTTTGATAAATTTCGGGAGTTCTAGCATCCAGCTTACTTTGATGTCTATAAATTTGGTTTGTTTGCTATGTCTCTTGTTCTTTTTTGCTAGATTATTTGCACTCTTCCGCTAAGCAATCTCACCAAGGTTCGTATCGTGTATTACTAGTGATTATTATAAAGCAATAAAATTTCCACTAGGAACTGAGATTGAAATAGACAAAAGTTGTGAACAACAATTAGGCCAAGGCCTCTTTCAAGTACTACATTTATTCCTCTTATCTTATATATTATTATTATTCTAAACTAAATTGATCTATTCTAGCATATCCTTCACATTACAGCTGCTCCAGCAGTTCGAGCTGCCGGAAGAGCCTTGACGGCGGTGGGCTGATTGCGGCCGTGTCGTCGGCTGGCGAGGTAGTAGTAGCAGTCATTGTAGCCGAACCAGAGGGCGTTAGGCAACGGCGAGCCGTAGTAGAATGTGACGTATCGGTAGTAGTATGGATCGTATATCTGCACCCACGACGGCGTCCATCCGTCGTACCCTTCACGACGCAAGTACACGTAGCAAATGCCGTAGCCGCACGGTCCTCTGATACCGAACGTGTCCGTCGAGCACTGCTCGAACGCCCCGCTCGCCGGATTGTCCAACCTCGGCGCGTACACCTGTCGAAATTAAAGAAACAAAAAAAAAAAACTTTAATCTTATAGTAGAACAGCAAGTGGAGATTCGAGTGTGGATCGATAAGATGAATACCTGGTTGCCGTAGGCATCGCCGAAAGCGATGCTGATGATGTCGCGGGTGTAGCGAGGGGAGTAGCAGCTCGTCTTTATCTGAACCGTGTAGCTGCACGAATACCGCGGCCACCACCCCTGCACCTTCTTCGCCGGCTTCTGATCACCAGTAATTTCTTCTCCGGCTACAGTGCCGGCGATTATGATCACGAGAAAGAAGATGGACCTCGCTGATGCCGGCACCATACTTTTGCTGCTCGATCTGTAACTGAGGACGTAGTGGGGAAACAAAGACGCAGTAAAAGTAGGGATCTGGAAGTCAGAGTCAAGTGAAGAAGGGGAGACATGTGCTCACGCGTGTCGTCTCCAGAAGGCTTTGCCAGTTGGTTGTGTGGTTGGTGTGATTCACATTGCGGATAGAAAAAGCCCAAAAAGTAATATTCGCGGTAGTAATCATTAAAAGATTCATCAATTTATATAATTTATTTAAAGATAAATTTAAATTATTTAAAAAATTCTAATAAATTATAAATTTTTTATCAAATCTATAATTCATATAAAAATTTATTTTAAAATCATTTATCAGTAAATATTTTGAGTTTAAAATATAACGGATATCAAATAAATTTCTAAATTATTTTTAAAATTTATTTCAAATTGATTTTAAATTAATTAATTTTAAGAGTTTTAAAATATCTATTTAAAAATATTATTGAACAGAATTTTTAATATGAGAATTGTAAACTTTATTAAAATTTATAATTTTTATGTTATAATTTTTATTTTTTAAAATTATATATATTCGAAATTTTTTTAGTAAATTAGTTCAAGTACAATCATTATTCAAAAAATAAACGCCCGTTTGGGATAGGGTGCAGAGAGATGAAATAAAAAAGGAACTGTATACTTTTCCACACATCATTCTCAAGATGAGAAAGAAGAATAGGACTTGTGTACTTTAAGCTTACGAAAAAGAACGAACAGAATAGGGCAAATTTTAATGAGGGTGTTTGTGGTTTGACACACTTGGACTACTGATACTGGATCATAATTATGCACATTCCAAACTTTTATGACAATTAGAACAATACTAAATTCATCCATCACCAACACCCGTCCAGACAAAGGCCATGAACCACACGCTGAATGAATCACACTACCGGTCATCTGAGATTCTTAGGAGGTCAAGCTCAGTGTGATTTGTAGCAGTTGACATTAACAATCCTGTTTATGGCTCTTGAAAAGCCTTAATTCCCGAGCTGATATATAAAATTATCAGATGAAAGGTGTTCTGAAGGCATTACATAAATCAACCCTTGGAAGTTCATATTTATGAATTATGATAACGTTACATCACTGAGTTCTTATGCAGATATCCATGCATGGATTCCAATAAGTCAGAAGGGAGAGGTAAAGGAAAAAATGAAAAGGAAAAGGAAATGGTTCTTTATTCGATCCCTTCGTGCCAATCAGGAGCGTATTAATTGGAGTATTTCTCCCGAGTACATGAAAGATTTCTCCGTCTCTTCCAGGCAATGGTCCTTTTCTTCCCTAGACCAATCCTGATTACACCAAGGCAATGGAAAAAGTCAGAAAACTGAGAAATAGTTTGTAACAGAAGAAAAAAACAGATCGGCATTGCAAAGAGTACAAGATCATGAAAAATGATGAAGAAAAATAAACAATAACTTCACAATGTACTTAAGAGTAATGATATTCATAAAGGTTTTTTTAGTCCTAATTTCCAACAAAGATGACATGGCAGCAAACGACAGGGCAATGGCTAGATGGTGGCTGTCATGTACAATCAACGGCTGGCTATTACATTGACCATAATTAAATCATGACTACAAATTGTGTTGATAAGTTCAGCTTTTTCTTACTTAAAATGAATAAGTCATGATTTACGGTGACTTACGTTGGCAACTTGGTTGAGCTTGTCTCTAACATTTTGCAACAGTTGCGAAAGATCACCATCCCACTTGTAGAATTCAAGCTCTTTCTTGTTCAATATCTTTTCTGCCACCTACAATGATAAAGAAGTGATATATATACTATATATAATATATATATATATATATAATATGAGATGGAAAAAGAGGCTGTTTTGAACAAATCAACAATCTTGACACACAAAAAGAGTAAATATATACATGATATAGTTATAGAAGGTTATAATCTCGGATTCTTAACAAAGCACGAGACGAATGCCAAACTACTCTGAATGCCAAGTAAATCTAACGGGTTTAAAGTGATCGGAATCATATAGAAACAAGCTGATGATGCTTTCTAACCCTTTATTGAAACCTTTAAAAAAGGAGTGGAAATGGGGGTTCAGGTCATCTGAAACATGTAGCATAGATGATTCAACCTCCCATTAGAGGTTTCTATCAGATTTAAAACAGTGGCCCTTAGCATTGCTTAAGGCTTTTGTTATGTGGCAAAAACAATATGGACACAAATCATGAATTATTCACCTTTTTACCAATCATACGACCCCCAGCTGAATGAGCAAAATATATGTTGTAGAAGTGACAAATAAAAGCTTGGGGATCATTTTCAGACAGCTCGACCAAGTATTCAGCATAGGATTTCCCAGGAGAAGATGGTTCAGGAATGGCATAGCCTTGCTCCTTAAACCATTCCAAATCTCTTGCTAGGCTCTCTGATCGCTCCAGGCCAGTAGTCCTGAACTCAGCATCTGCAAAACGACAAGATGGAACAAGCCAATCAATCAAAGCTCTATATGTCACTTGTCAAAAGATCCATAAGTAAGTATATACACTCAAAGGCACACTATCATTACAGTTACAATCGTAATACAACTTAGTAGAGTTCAAGTTGAATTCTATTTGACTTGCATGGAACTACGAGAGGACATGAATATCCCATAAGAGTGGCAGTTTACATGTCATGATCAGGGGCCTACAATGCATGAACAACTCAATCTAGCTATAAAACATTCTAAGAATTTAGATATTCATGCCCTATAAGAACAGCAATGTACAGAGCCATAATCCATGCATGAACATTGAAATCTAATCTCAAATCAATACAACTACAATTCTATGAAGGTGCTGGAGAAGCATAAAGGAGGAATATGCTAAACATCATGACCAGTCGCTAATACGCCAGGATTTGAGTTCGAAATCTGATTCCACAAACTTTTCTTTTCGTCTCTCTGGAGACATCCAATAAAAGTGGACCTACATAATCAAGTATTTGATTACTTGATCAATGTAAAGAATATAGTGAAAAAAGCTTATGTATATTTGAAAACTGTTACCCCGGAATACTCCAACATCACTAAGCAATAGAACATCATTCTGAAAGGTCAATCACAGAATGATGACCACAGTGTCAGGGTGAAAACTTTGAGATAGCTTGCAAACTTGTTGGCCTCTAAATAGCGGATAGTATGAATGGTTAACGTCTGAATAGCGGATATTATGCTAGTTATATGGTTCAAACAGGCACATCATTGCTAAATGACTCTTGGATGATTGGCGAGAGAGATTCTTCACGTAGACATGGTAAAAATTATATGAACAGCGCCACATTCCTAGCTATTAGTACTATTTTTCTACCACTACAGAAACTATATCAACTATTCCTCTTAAGTTTCTTAAAGTTTATTCCCCTTCATTTTGAAAACCAGTTGCATGATCAAAAATATGCAAAACAGACGCTCTGCTGTAAAACTAAATTATGAAAAGGAAATTTCACTCTTACATGCGGACTTAACAGATTTCCGGACGATATCTTCTAGTGTATCATAAACAAACTTGCTGTCAACCAAGAACTTCAAGTATCCTTCAACACTCGGCTCCCACTTAGACAGTGGCGGTCCTTCCGGCTCCTTCTTCCCTTCCTAACATCGTAATTTTCTTTAACAAATTAATTCATTTCACCGACATATATAAAACGCATTCATGATTAGGACAAAAAAAGATTTCCTTCGTAAAATATGGAGTAATCTAACAAATCCGCAATAATATTTCATTAAACACCTTGGGGGCTTGATCTCGAGTATGGAGTCTCATCGCCACAGCTCTCATCTCCTCCACGAATCCATTTTCCTTCTTCTCCTTCATCGCCGCAGCCACAGCAAACGTCACCACCGCTGCCGGTCTCGGACTTAGCGGGGGGAACCACCGTAGGGCCGGAAACGAGAAAGTTTTAGCTCCGCCGGCGATGCCCGTGTGGCAGCGGTACGGTTTGGAGATGCTGTTGGGAGTGAATACAATTGCGACAGATGAAGAAGAAGCGGCCATTGTAAGTGAATGCATCGATCGGTTGCTTGCAGGGATGAATATCGAAATCGAAAAAGAATTAGCAAAGTTCTTGCTTGCTTCTTGCGTAGGGTTCTCTCTCTCTCTCTCTCTCTCTCTCTCTCTGAGTCTCTCTTTCTCTCTTCTTGCTTGCTCCTTGCGTTCAAGCAAAGTTCAAAGCTCTCGCTAATCGCGCTCTCCTTCCCCGAACGAATATGTCCAAATATTATTTTTTAATTTAGCAGTATTTATAATTTCGAAGAATTAATTGACCATTCAAACACTTTTTAATATGAGCTCTTATAACTACTCCTAATATTCAAAGACTGATTATGTTCTTAATATTTATGCAAATTTATAAATTTTAGCGATGAGTGAAAAATATACGAAACCATTTTTTATATTTTACTAGAAAATCCTATATTTGAAAATAGTTGTAGATGATGGTTAAGAATTTTCTCGTTAATTGAAAGAAGGGCTAATACCATATCAGCCCTCTATGGTTTACAAAAGCCCAAATTAGCCCTCCATTTTAAAAATCGGACGTTTCAGTCCTCCAAATACTGTTTGGACTTTTTTCGGACGAAAATATTCCTATACCCGTTTGGGCTTTGATGTCAAAAACACCTATCTAGAAATATTGTTTGAAAAAATTTTTAACATCAAAGTTATAGATCTTGATGAGATTTACAACTTTCATGTTGAAATTTTTTCCAAAAAATACTTCCGAACAGGTAATTTCGGGGTCCAAACTGTTAACGTTCGACCCGTAATCCGCTGAACAGTTCGGACGCCGAAAAAATCTATTTAAAAGTATTTTTTGGAAATATTTTTAACATAAAAATTGTAGATCTCGTTGAGATCTATAATTTTCATATTAAATTTTTTTTCAGAAAATACTTTTAAATATATGTTTCAGGCATTCGAACAGTCATAGATATTTTCGTCCGAAAAAAATTCAAACAGTAAATGGAAGGCTGAAATGACCGTTTTTTGAAATGGAGGGCTAATTTGGAATGGAAACTTAAAATGGGGGGCTGATATGTCATTATCCTTTAAAAGAATTCACAAGTCAAATTTTTGCCGATTATTTTGTTGGAACTCATTCATGATTAAGAATTCACAAGTTCGAATTTTATTTTTTGTAAAATTTTGACTTTACAAGCATATACCAATAGACATAACTGCGAAAGGTTTAAACATAAAAAATATTGTATGATTTTTTATCAGATACATAATCATTATTAGAATACATATTAAATATAAATATCTAAGATGAAATCGGTATGAATACCATACGATGGTATGAACATGATTATGTAAATTAAAAAACAAAAAATTTATGTTGGAACTTAAGCGTATGTATAGCTGGTGAAACGTGTCAAACAGCGGCCGGTTTACGAGGTAGTGTGTGGATTCCTCGGTGAATATATCGGAGTATACGGTACTTCAATTTCA
This sequence comes from Xerophyta viscosa, assembly GCA_002076135.1. Taxonomy (NCBI): domain Eukaryota; kingdom Viridiplantae; phylum Streptophyta; class Magnoliopsida; order Pandanales; family Velloziaceae; genus Xerophyta; species Xerophyta viscosa. The sequence goes on from MJHO01000011.1 coordinate 2,012,115, forward strand.
GAATTTATATTTGTTTCCAGAAAAGTAAGTATATTACTAAATATATACAGGTTGGTGCATTTTGAAACTTGAGAAGCCGTGCAGTGACAGTTCGACACGCCTCTGCTTTCGTGATATAAACGTAGAAAAATATAATATTAAATTCTTAAAAAATTTAAGAATGGTTACCAAGAGTCATATAAAATTTAAATTAGATTATTATACATGCTACCTAATTTTTATTGAGAAATGCTATTTTTCAGGGTCATTTTGACTCTGAAGAAATCAGGGTTGATGTGGCGTTGTCCACATCAGTCCAAACATTTAAAAAAATAGTTGAAAAGTGTGCCACATCAGCCCAAATATTTAATAAAATAGTTGGAAAGTGATTATTTTCACTTCTCAATGTTTTAAGAATACTCATTTTACACTTATCGAAAAAGTTACATTAAATGTGATTCTTTTCAAAATATTGAATATCAAAAAATAATAAATAATGGGCTGACGTGGACAACGCCACATCAGCCCTGATTTTTTCAGTGTCAAAATGACCCTAAAGAATAGCATTTCTCATTTTTATTTTTTTTGTAAATCAATGATAAAACTATCAAAGGGGGTTGGCAAGACATGTGATGTGCTTATCCATCCATTATATTATATATAGGACTCTTGATCACATAAACGTACATTCAACCATATATATATATATATATAGATTATTTTTCTGATTTTTTTTTAAAATTATAAATTTAGATGAGATTTATAATTTTTATGTTCAAATTTTTTTTAAAAATTTTAAAATTAGTGTTTTGGCTCTCCAAAATCTTTAACAATTTTAAAAACTATTTAAACAGATTTTTGAAGTTCCAATATCTATTTTAAAGTAATTTTAAAAATTTTTGAACATTAAAATCGTCAAGTCAATCAAATTTATAACTTTTATATTAATTTTTTTTTTAAATAATAGTCATATACATGTGTTCGATACGAGCGTGTGCGATCAATACTCTTATATATGGTGCCTCAATTTAAAGTCTTATATGGTAGATTTCAGAATAGATTTCCATATGTTACAGCATCTAAAATACAGAAATACAAGGTGAGATGAAACTCAAAAGGAAAACTTTGGACCATGTAACATTGTAATGGTAAGGACTTCATTTTCGATCTTATCTAAGTTCCAAAATATATAGATCCATGAACATAAAATGCATATTAGGAACGTGAAACTAAAAATTCATGATAAATCGGCGGACATGTTCAACTGCCTTAATTGAACCGTGAACATATCTTTCTAATCTCTCCTTGTGTCCCTGTCTTCACATCAATGCTGCTCATCTTGATCATAGACTTCTGAAACTCATACTCGAATCGCAACCCGAGCAAGCCTCTTATGTTTCCCGCATATTTCTTAACGATACTCCGGGTCACTGCGTCCCCCCAAAGCCTCTGATCCGACTCCAAGACCGCATTACCGTCTCGGACGTTCTTAAAGAAGCTCACATCGAAAGAAGTCATACTGTCCTTATCTAGGGCGACCCTTTTCGAACCATCCCCGTTACTGGGGCACATAGTCTGCAACTGACTCAGGTAAGTCAGGCTAATGGACGGGTCGGGACTACCTGTCGTAGTGAAGTTGTATAGTCGGTATCGCAAGAACAGGCAATCCGTTTGACCGATAGTGTGCGCACCTAAAATCAAAGTAAAATATAAGTGTAAAAAATAAACCAAAATTCAATGTGACATAGCTATGTATTAAAACCATGGTTTTCGGTGCCGGTCGGCACGGCCCATGTCGGACGGCACGTGCCTGTTTCGGTAGTTGTCGGCATGGCATGAACCGGCGCAGCCATTCGACCTCCTGCAGACGCGACACGGGCAACTTGTTCAAACAACCAAATCTTATATTTGCACTTTTAAATTATTTTTTTATTTTTATTTTATTTTTTAAAAAATAATAAATAAATATAGGCACGGCATCATCGGCACGTGCCAGGATCTGAGTTTACTGAAACTCGGCTTGGTTTGGCACAGAAAACTTTGATTAAACAAAAAATGATGTAGGAGATTGTCACAAACCAACTAATGTGACAAGATCTTGATCAGTCAAGCCTTTGTCTGCAAACTTCTGCCTCTGGATAGCGACCGAATCAAGAGGCGATGGCAATTTTGCGGTGCTCGATGCCAGCGAAACTCTACCGTCTCTTCGACCGAGTGGCACGAGCCAACTCGGTCCGCCCGCCTAAAATAGCATCCTTATGAGCAACAATTTTTCCTTCAAATTTTTTTTTTTTTTTTCATATCAGCTTAAGTTTTTAGAAGAGTTTAGTTGTCATATAGTATTAGTTATTGTAGATAGTTACCAGATCAGTCGCATCTCGAGCAGCCAGTGCTAAGATATCAGCACAGGAGACAACGCCGGGGCAAGCAGCCTCCAACTGTGATTTTGCATCGTCTATGACTTCGAATCCTCTTAGCCCTTGGTTCGGCGGTGCACTTCTCTCAGCAGTAGCCCCAGATATCAAAACCGAGCCATCGCAACCCTACGTAGAGTTGAACAACATATCGGTTAGAAAATAGTCCTACATTCTATGATAGATACTAAGTTTAACATGGTTTACATAAACAAAAATGCTGGAGCTGCCATATTGAACTGGATTGGATGCCATATTGAACTATATGATACTCAAAGTAAACTTGATTGGTTTGTGGAGGAGAAATGATATTCTTTAGAATTATTTTAACATTGAAGAATCAGCGAGTATATAACATTATCCATATCATCCTCTTTTTATCATTAAATATTTTAGAAACGACTATTTTTTGTGATTACCTTTCCAAAGCATTTGATTAAATGCTCGGACTGATGCGGACACTGTCACGTATTCTACAGGTTAAAATGATCCTAAATAATATCATTTATCATTGGGGAGAACTTTAAGAGGTCTAGCACTACTCGTGGATAAATCATGACCCTTCATCTATCACCTATTGGTTTTCGAATGTGAGCATACCAAGAAATATTAAAGGGAAAAACACTTGCTGGATGCTAAAATGGTTATTAATTAGTTGAACCTGAACAAAGCAGTCATGGAAGTGAAGTCTGAGCAGCCCAGGTGCAATTGTGGAGTCTCTGTTGTAGTAATTCTCAACAGTTTGTCTCACAATATCCTCAGCTTTTGGGCAGCTTGAGGAGTAGAAACCTGTTTGCAAATCCCCCTGACCTTTGACAGGACCAAAAATGAAAATCACAGATAAAATCGCTAGAAAAATCGGCAAAATGAAGGCCATCGGAACACAGGAGTAAGATCCGAGAGTACTTCTATATAACGTTGCAGATTGAGTGTTTGTTTAAATAGGTGATCATTAATGGTGCTTTTAGTGGATCAACAGCAAGTGTGGTTTTGAAAAAAAGTGTATAAATTTTATCACCTTTATTCCATGTCTCATTTAGATGTAAACTTTACACATCTTTTCTTCCTTACACACTACTTTTTTATTAGCATCGAACACAAGTGATTCCGAAAGGTATTTATAAGGAGCTGGAAGCCATAATATGATGTGATATTTCTATAAAATAAACGACTCTTTAAATAATTAAAGCCGATGTATACTAGACTCATACGGATATCCTTGTTCCCTTAAATGATTATTTAATAATGCATGATTTTTTTTTTAATACAAAAAAAAATTGCCCATAACCAACGTGCGACCGTCGTAACATATAATTCATCGAATGGTGTTCATTCCGATTCTACCATCAGATATTCGTATCCGATCGCAGGCTCTACCTACGATCATATATCGGACTAGAAGATTGTGTATTCCTATAGTTTTGGATCTTTTGCAAACAAACCCACTAGCTTATCCGGTTATCCCTATGGACTTAAAATTCTAATATGAACCAACGATCGGATGCTCGGAGTATATGTTCATTATTATAAAAAGCTACTCGGTTGTCCGGGACCAGCAAACAAAAGTTTCTTTTTCTTGGCTGCTTTTTTATTTAAATATACGTAATAACACTTGATGTTTACATGGTGTGTTAGATGATGTACTTGTTTCTCTTTTTGGTAAGATGTGTAAAAAAGAATATATTTTCGTTCACTTTTCCCAATTAACTTTTGAACTTTATTAGTTGGAGTTGTCTCACAATCCAATAACTAGGCTATAATATATTTGCTTATGTATAATCACCAGATAAAGTGCATCAATCAAATGGATAAGATTTGGATTAAAATGGTGGGAAAATGTCAAAAGGACAAAATGAAAGCAGTTCACATGAACATTGTGGTTGCAAAGCAAAGTGAAATGATGCATGCAACAAGGGAGTCTTTTAATATTTTTTCTATTATTTTGCAAAAGATATATAAAGTAAAATTTCTATCTCCAAAAAAAGACCACTCAAACAACAGATACCGCATAGTTTGAAGGTTAACACTCATGCATGCTGATGCAATACTAAATATTATTTTTTTCTTAATGTACAAAAATGTTAATATATATATATATATATATATATATATATATTTCTCACAGAGAGAATTGCTATTTTTTTTTTACGAAAGTAAACAATTTAGTCTTATATCAGTATTTTTTATGGTCCTATTTGCAAATGGAAATTGCGATCTAGTAGAAGCAATCTACCACTCTAACAGCATTCAAAATTTTAAATCATCGGTTATCTGATGTTTAATTTTGCATGTAACATTTCAAGACAAGTTTAAAGAATGCATAGAAAAAATATTTCTGCGTGCATGATAAACACCGAATTTTAAAAATAACAAAATTTGATGTAAATATTACTTTGACCGTACAAATTAAAATGCAATAGCTAGTACGAAGGAGACATCCAAATTATTCTACCCTTAGATTAGTTGTATCTTGAGATCAAAATCATTTGATAGCATATAATCATTCTAGTTGAGACGAGGACCTTCTTTCCCTTTTTCGTTCGCCTTCTCTCCAAGACAGAAGTAAGAATTTATGGATTACTAATTTCACGCTAAATCCCAAACTGAATGTTACAGAATTCAGAAACTGATGAAAAGATTAACCTGCATATTCATTTAGACAATTTGGACAAAAACTTATTTATTCACAAATGATCATGTCTTCGGTTAAGGTGTAGGGCTATGTCCTACACAATCTCTTTTAAGAATCCAATTGTGATAAGAACTTGATGGAGGACTCGAATCATCCAAAAAAAGCATAGGTGATGTATGTGGCCTAGTTGAAGATTGGCAAGCTGATTTTGTTCCCTCCAAACCCGAGCAAGTCAGCACCCGAGTCTTGACTCTCATCGGAAGCCGATTCTTGACCTTCTTAGCATGGCAAATTTTAGAGGACACAGAATTTTCAGATGATCCGCCTTCTTGCCCCGTCAAGCGCTGCACAAGAGCCATGAACTCATTAGCTTCTGTGTGAATTACCTTGGGGGAGATCATGTAGATAATAACTGGCTTCTTCACAGGCTTTTTTATCTTGTAGTACTGATTTTGCATCGTCAGGGGTGTAGGACGGGACCCATTTAATTCAGAACTTTGGGAAGACATGGCATCAAGATGACAAGTTTATGCTAACACAAACTAGAACCTTCCTTACCAACTAGTTATATGAATGTATGTTGCGCATATATAGACATATACCCATATATATTTGACCAATATATATATATATATATATATATATATATATAGCATGATTTTTTTTAATTATAAAAGTCAACTATGATAAGAACTAGGCAAGGGTTCTCATTACGACTAACTTTTACACCCAAATTGTTGATGGATTCAAAGCACCTCATAACGGCATGCAATGTTAAGGTGGCTGGGTACAAAAGAACAAGGATAGGAATGCCTATTAAAAAACAGTTTGCTTACATAGGCCTTCTTAAGAGATTGAAGCTACCACTTAAAAATTATCAAGTTGTAATTTAAAGAAAATATAAGAAATAGTCAGATTACCGGGTAGTTATCTTGAAGTCAAAGACCACATGTAGAGATGACTGGGTCCCATAAACGGTTGTCAGCAGTTGGTCTGTTTAGATTAGGTGGAAATCAAACAAGAGAAACCAATAACAAAAATAATACAATTTACATAGTCAATGTCTGCCACCTCTACCTCCTATTCCAAATATTTTAGCTGTCATCAAGGCAGCTATGCTTGGTATGAGTTTGCAAAAATTGTTTTAAGTAGCATTAAAAAAAAAGAAGTTTAGGCACTAAAATTGCGGTATCTTTAACTAGAAATCTTCCAGCATGACATTTTTGAAACAACAGTAATAGCAAATACCTTTCTTCCTCGAGTTGTCGAAATAAGTAATGAAATTCCGGGTGAAGAAAGCCAGTAAGACTAAAACCTGAGCATTGCCAAGAACTTCATGGCCAGATAATTGATTTCTCGGTGCCTTTTTTGACATAAAGCAAGTAGCTGGGTAATAAGGCGTTGCAGGCTCCGTGGAGGGTAAAACAGATCTATGGAGCTGTCAATACCGAAAAGCTCCACCTCTTAGTTGGTAGAACATAGGTAGATATCACCCATAAATTTATCTGTTATGATGATACATAAAAGTGGCCAGTTGCCACCATAGCTTCCCATGACAATCTTTCAGACAAAAACCTTTGTAGTAACATGATTAATAAAACATTAAAACTGCGGTTTGAAGAGATTATGTAATATCTTTTTGAATTTTTGCTAGTAAAACAGATGTGGAACTCCAACTTATTATATAGAAGCAATATAAATCAAGTGGCTGTTGTGCAGGTTGGACAATGGCTTTAACAATGTAACATTAGTGTATTCGATATTTCATTTTCAGTTCCAAAAAGAGCATGAAGTCAAACAATATAGATTTACCCGAACCACATGAATATCTAAGCACTCAAGCTTGGCTTTAGCCCTCTCATCAAACATTAATAGGTTTTGATCATACTCAATGGCTAAATCCTACATTCTAAGTCCATTTACCTAAATCATTCCTTCCAATTTCATTTTTTCCATCATATTTTCTTTCTCTTATTTTCATTCTTTTCTGTTTCTTTTCCTCCCGATTATTCCCTCCATTCCAAAACAGAGCGTAAATAGCCACTCTCGTCACTGCAAGATAGCCACTCCGGTCAAGTCAAGATAGCCACTTCGCTAGACCGGAGGTCAGCATGCGAACCATCTAGTTAGCATACAGCCTAAACTTTTTGCATTGCTGTATGTATATGACTCTTAACAGGCGTAAACATGTCCAGAACGCAAAAATTTCATTTAGAGAATATATCCAAATCAGTTCAAAAGCCACTTAAACGTCTCATATTCGATTCATAGTTGATGTTTAGGTTATAATAGACATGAGTTTTCTTCTCAAAAAAATATAATAGACATGAGTTGTATGCATAATCTATATAACATCTATTTCATTCTATGAACTGTAATCCTAAAAACACCAGATATTTCCCAAAAAAAATAAAAATATGAACTAGATATCTATATGTTCAGTATATTTTGATTTTTGGCAGAAAATTGTATAAAATATTTCGAGAGAATGACACAATAATAAATTAAATATAGAAGATTTTCTAAAAAGAATCTTTAAATTATAAAGTTTATACAAAAAACAAAATGCGACGACCTATGTAAACGCCTTCGCAAAGATGGACCTCGAGGAATGGTACTGTGTCTGTTCTTAATTTAATTCATTGATTATCACGACCACAATAAGAACGACCACATATGAAGCACCACTAATCCATGATGCTATATCAATTTGCAATAAATTATAAACGCAAATGTAATCCATAATCCATTAAAATTAACTATGAAAAAAATCACCATACCTTGTTCTTTATCAATATACTTAAAATGATTATTATATCAAACCAATATCATCAATATACTATTATATTATTAACCAACTATACCGTGTTCTTTATCAATACTTTATTCACCAGGTCAAAAAAAAATCACAATTATATTGAACCATATAATATTAGAACGAATCATTTCGCACAGTCGTAAAAACCTACAAGCCAAAAGAAGATATAAGTAAAAAGGTGGTGTAAGTTTGACATTAGGGATCATTACATTCATTCAACGAGTATAACATCTTTCACATGTTAGAACTCTCTAATTGAGATGTTTACATGTAACAATGACAAGAAAATGAGCAACTATAGGACATTTCTAGGGACCACATTATAGCCTATTGTGAACTCCCAGATTTCCTCCCAGAACCAGTTGGGCTTCACTTTCATGAAGAATTTCTGGAGGCATTTTGCGATATCGTAGATGCCACCTCTACATAGGTCATTTAGCCACTTGCTCAACTACTGGAACTTTGTTCCACCTCTCCTCCAAACTGTTGTTGTGTAAAGGAGGTAAAGATAAAACATTGACTGTTGAACTCCCGCTTCTGATCTCTTTTAACGACCGTAATGCAGCAATGGTGCTTTTCATATACAGACTTTCAATGAACTCTATCTCCTCTAGTTCTGGAACTTCGCCTTTAAGAAGGGAAGAAGAATTAGGTTTTGATGGCTTTCGATCCCCGTGTTCATCACCATCTTCGCCTGAAGAGGTTGATGTTTCGATTTTTGGGAAGAGGCTGTCTAACATGGCTTCACACTCTTTCACGAGCTTGTAGAGCAAATCTGTGGTAAAAAAGGGCTGCTGTAGAACCTTCTGGATGAATGGAAGACGGATCAAGGCTCCAGTTCTCTTGTCATATTTCTTAAGTATTTTCACTAATCCTGTTGCAATTTGGACAATCAAAACATCAGGCATAGTTGTATTTTGCAGTTTAACCCTTAAAGCTTTTACTAAAACATCAAGAAGAACAAAGCTTTTACTCACTCTATTTGACCCAAGTTTCTAGTATATTTTACTAAAACAAACCAAGTTTCAAAGAGTTATGACTGATCAAAATACTGCACGAAATGAACTTCTAAAGGTTTTTTGCCAAAAGGGCAAAATATTATCTTTAGCGGATTAGAAAGGATGACTGCTTAACCAAGTTTTGTGAATTGTGACAAATGGTCATTAGAAGACAAAAAGTAAGATAAGCTGGAGATCATATTTAATGCAACTCCTAGTTATCCACAGAAACACACGGTAGCAAGGGTATATAGCTACGAGCATTTGCATATGAACACATGCAAGTCTGAGCACACAAACGGTGAGAGTTGGACGCAAAATTACAGCTCACACGCAGTGCTGTTCCACCCGTGATTCCACGCAAAACAAATAGCAAATACGGCAACAGGATGTAGATTGCTCTTGTTTTACGAGAGTGCGGCAAATTATCTAAACATTGTGTATATATTTGATTATTCACACACACAACCCGTGAAGGTTATAAGCTCTTGCGTGCTATAGTACAACTGCTCGTAGCGTAATCGCACTATTATACATCCAAACATGATTAAGGAAGCTATCAGAATACCGAGTAGATTTGCACTAGTTTTCTTCAACTTTAGATAACACAAACACCATCGTATATGCTCCAATAAATACAGGTTCAAATATAATTATTGGCATTTGTTTAGTAGATTGTCAGGTACAGCCGATTGGCATACTGTCGCGACTTTTAGGTGACAGCCTTTGAAATAGTCAACACGTTAGACTAGTATTGTGTGACTAACCTGACTGGCCTCCAAGTATAATGGTATAGAGAACCAGCGGGTTTCGACGCGGCGTCGGAAGAGGCGCAGAAGTCAAATGAGAGATAGGCTCTGTCACAGTCAGGGAGAACGTGGCTGCAAAAGCTTTACGATGCTAATCTCCTAATGTGGCAGGTCATTAAGATGCTCGAGTGAAAATAACAGGCAGGTGTTGTAGCAGGTTCTATAGAGCAGCCTTATGATCCAAATCTCTTAATTTATCAGTTCATGACTAATCTCAAATACTCGGACAGACAGACATGAGAATAAATTATTAGTTAGAAAATTCACACCTTTTGGTGTGAAGCTATGGAGAATTAAAATTGAAATGCTTCGGCAGTGGAATTAGAATGTCAATAGATAGCACCCATATTATGTTTGGTTTAAACACATTGTCAACACGAATTGGGATTAAGGAACCAAATTATAACCAAATCTAATTCCCAAATGATTTGGAATGATTCCGGGATTATCTCCAACCAAAAACGATTCAATCGGAATTGGCGGTTGTTACTCTCATTCCCGATGGCCAAAATGCAAACACAACAGATAATAACCAAAAGGGTGACAAGCACTGCACTAAATCATACTATTGATGAATCTGATCAAAATTTTGTCTATAAAATTCTAACACAAGAGATAATTAACCAAATAAATTTCAACAAGCACTTCGCAATACCGTATCGATCAACTGATTGCTTACCGGTGTAATTAAGCGCGCTGTAGTTCTCAAGGAGGACCATTTCGCCATGAAAATCAACAATCTCCTTCCGCACCTTCACCAGCTCCTTTTTGTTGGACTCGTTTCCAACTATTTCAGCAACCCTGTCCTGCAACTCCTGCAACACAAACAGATAATCAACGGTTAGATGCGATCAGCCAATCAAATATCACCGTCTCGAGGCAGATCATACTACCTTGAGTCTGATGATGTACTCCTCTTCCTTCTCGACGAAGAAACCGTTGAACTTCTCCAATTCAGCTTCTAGAAGCTGGAGAAAATCCTCCTCCTCCTTGCTTATCACCGCCATCACCTGGCCGGCGCCGTCAGAAACCCTAGCTCTCTTCGCCGGCTTCTCGCCGCCGGCGCCGGCACCGATGAGTTTGAGCCTCTTCTTGAGATCCTTAAGGAGAGAAACTTGTCCCTCCATTCCGGCAATGTCTCCTCGATCTGGTTGCTGAGACTCTTCCCGAATTTCATCGCCGGCGATGGGAAGGAATAAAGGGAACAATAGAGGGATTATAATTCGAAATATATAAGAAAAAACGGCGAATAAGATAGATTAAGAATGGGGAATATGCGAGGGTTAAGAACAGAATATTCGGAATAAGGAGGATATCTCTGGTTTTATACCTCTCTCCATATCGTCGCTTTCTGCTTAATTTTTGTTTATTAAGCAAAATGGATGTGTGTCGAGAGAGTTCTTTTTCTTTTAACAATATATTCCTGAGGGGTTGATATGTATGTCCCAAATAAACAACTCATATTTGACAAAGAATCAGCTATTCATCCCAAACAGGGGATACATTTTTCTACATCTTGATTGGGTTGGCTATATATAGGCAACAACTGCAACAAGTTACAACATGCACAAAATTCAACAATACATTTATGCACACTAGCAGTTATCCCTAACGATTAACTAAAATGTATTTTTTATGAATTTAATAATCAAATACACGACAGAAGATGTACTGACTAATCAATTTAATATAATCATAATCTTTGATAATTTTATTTAGTATAAATATTTTAATTTTTGTAATATTTTTAATATATAATAAAAACTTATATTTTTATTTTTGGTTATAAAAGAAATTAGTTATTTAAATTTAAATGTTACTTTTATAAGATATAATAAATTCAGCAGCTTAATAAAATCAATCATAAAACTATACAATATTAATAATAATAATATACAAAATATTGAATAATTGTTATATCGACAACTAATAATAAATTAAAAAATACGTATATAATATTCAATAAATCTAACGGCTTATTTTGACGTAACTAGTTATAGTACTGTCTATCAAATTTTTATATTAAAAATTGTTAGCATAAATAATTTTACACAGATTGAGTCAACTTAAATAAATATTATCAATTAATTCAATAAAAAATTGTATATTTTTAAACTAATTTAAATCAAAATCCTGCATTGTGGCGGCTCGATTGGTTAATATGTTTGTCCCATCTGCCACAAAAAATTGTGCCACTATCTTGAAGTATATTTCAACTTACGTCAGCAGTCAAAATTTCAGAATATAGAATTGGGTTAGTTGTCCTATGTTCCAAAGTCACAAAAATTACTAATTTGAATAAATAAAGTAATAAATCAAGTAAATGTGCAGTCGTATTCAACCAAGATTTTTGGGAGATCGATTAGTAGATCTTACTTGGGAAGTTTGAAGTTTTAAGAAGAAGCCCCAAAGATTCCCAAGAATAAGAATATTCCAAGAAAGATGCATTAGCATATCCGAAGAATGATTCTTCCTCATTCATTAAGCCATCTTGGTCAATTCATACGCTGCATTCTTCTTTTGTGCACTGTGCTTGGACATGTCAATTTGTGGGTCTACCTTCTTACGTGCATGATATTATTTTTTTTAAAAGAGACTTCCATATCAGCCCTCTTGATGTTTGAAATGACGCATAAGTTCTTTATTTATATCCATTAATTTTGATATCCTAAAATACTTATTTAAAATTATTTTTAGAAAAATTTTCTATATAAAAATTACAGATTTTGATAAGATCTAAACTTTTATATTAATTTTTTTTTTTTTAAATATTTCTAAATAAATGTTTCGAGGCTCGAAAGTTTAGTTGATTAATAATTGATTTTAAATTCACTAAAATATTGAAGCTCTAAAATATCTATTTGAAAGTATTTTTTAAAAAATTATTAAACATTAAAGTTGTAGATCTTATCAAAATTTATAATTTTTATGTTAATTTTATTTTTATAAAATATTTATAAAATGATTAAAATGACTTCGATATGAATATTAAGAGAAGAATTTTTTAAAAGTTTAAACAGTAATTAGAATCTAGAAATTAATTTGGAAGTGTATAAAAAATCTAGAGGCTGATATGGGATTTGTCTTTTTTTAACCTTTAAAATAAATCCACATCGCCCGATAAAAGGTAAAAATTAATCATTACAAATATCAATAATAATCCAAGAGGTCTAGTATTTATGTCGCATCGTAGGTCGCTTACCAGCTAAACTTGATATCAATTTGACACATAAATAGCTATTGTATACTCCACTTCAAAACTAACTACTTGTGATTAATAGTTTATACATTTAAATTTTATTTTTGGGGAAGATTTGACTTTAATTGGATTAATTAATTTTCTATAATCTGAGCTTTAAACGACCATACCGAATGCAAAATATGTTATATTAACTGAGATATTTTAACATACTTTTGTAAAATATAACATGTACAAATTATACAGTGTAATATTCTTTGTTATAAAAAATATGATCCAAATATTCAAATTACTTAAATCCATTCAAATAAATGTATCCTTAGATACAAAAACTTTTATATATATATATGTATATATATATATAAAAAAAAATTATGAATAACTTTCTATTTATTTGAAAGTTTTTAACCCACTCATTTTTAGACTAAATAATAATCGAAAATTTACGATTATTAATTTTAGTCCTTTCATATATTAAATTGGCATTAATACGATTATTAATAGTTCATTATAACTCCTATTACCTACTTTTAATTTGATTGCCGCTAAACTTCGATGAACAAGGTATCGAAAAATCTCAAAATAACTATTTTTGGAGACAGATTAAAATTTATTTATGGTGAATTATTTTGTATTTCTTTGCACCATTTCAATGACAGATTAAAATTATATGAAAAGCATTAAAATTAAAATTTAGCAAACGCCCGCCGCAGCGAAGGCCCTAGACGATGGCGGTGTCTAACGAAGGCAACACGATGGACGGTGGCAAGGAATTTTGCAAACCCATTAGTTAGCGGTGCCGAGGCAGCACGACGAATAGTGAAGATCGAAGTCGAAGGTAAGCGACTGCAAAAGGTTAGGAATTCGACTCCGCCGACATTAAGTATTTATTGGGAGGTGATTTATCGAAATTATTCTATTCCATGAACGAGATAGCAAGGATCTTAATAATGAATAATTTTTACGGAATTATCAAGTTTGCTTCTTTTCTTGCGCACAGGATCTTAATGACTAATTTTTCCATTGTGCAACATAAACTGCTTAGGAAGTGTTTGTTGGTCTCCAAGAGCCTTATAAAGTGTGATGAGCAACGCAATGCGCACCATCTCTATATCACTGTACCAACTGTGTGAAGGACGGGTGCGTGAGCGCTAGTCGAGGTTTTACATATCATATAAAGTTTTTAAAGAATAGCTATTGATTACGGAAATGTGGGCTAAAGCTCAGGACTCATAATATAATTGTTTACATCTTGTTGTGTTGGATTGTAATATTTTAGAGCTCCAAAACTTAATAATAAACAAAATGGACATGAAGAATGGAAATAAGAGTGGAGCAAACGAAGAAGTATTATTGATCAGGTTATTATCGACAATCACATTACTTCTATTCTGTACCCTAAAAGATTGATTCCTTCTAATTTTTATTTGTAGTGATATGCACAAATTCACAATAGCAAAAAGAAAGTAATGATTGTATTATAACTCAAAATTCTGCAAGAAATTTCAGAAAGCTAACTACTAAGTACCCAATATTCTGTGAGAGATTTCATGAAGCTAGTTTATAACATCTCTCACTGTAACATACACAGAACTCAGTCGAGCTGTTTTGTCCAATCGAAAGCAAAGTTGTCAAAGACGCAAGGCGCACCAAGGCGCAAGGGTGGTCCCGGAGCCTAGGCGCAAGGCGCGGCGCGGGGCCTTATTAACGCAAGGCGCGCTGTTTCCTTAGAGATAAATATCTCAATAAGAAATACAAATTTAAACCAAAGTTGTCATAGTAAAGATCAGAACAAGTCTATTAGCAAAGATCTTATATACATCAAAATACACAGATAAATTTCTTACATCATTCTTAAGAACTCTTAGCTTTAACATAAATGTATAACTGCTAATTACCTCTAAATTTTACGGAAGTTAGCTTATTGATGGATTCTGGACAAGTCATATTGAAAAAGCACATAGTCACATCACATTAACATGTTGACTCAAAGTGTGAAAAATGATGAATAGCTAGCTTGTTTGGAGATTTTTACATGATGAACATGTTCATTATGAAAAACTAGCTCGTCTCCAGTCTCATTGTTTCGAGATTTTTCTATTTAGCCCACTTGAGTGAGCAAGGAGCCTCTCATATGGACTGAACCGTTAAAGTTCTAATGGTTTAATTGGGCTCACATAGTTTATAAATGGGGCATGTTCACTAGGCGCAGCAAGGCGCGCCTAGGCGCAAGGCGCGCCTAGGCGCAAGGCGCGCCTAGGCGCAAGGCGCACCTAGGCGCGCCTAGGCGTGATAAGGCTGCGCCTAGTGAACGGGGGCCTTGCCTTGTTCTTGGCGGGCGCAGATTCGTGTAGTGAGCCTAGGCGCACGGCAAGGCGCGCCTTTAACAACACTGATCGAAAGGCTCCCAATCCCTCGCAAAAATAGCAACATCTTGCATCTGTTTTTCCATCGATACTTGCTTCCGTCTATGGTACATATCCTCCTTTGGCGGAGGTAGAAGCGCTCTGATAACGTTCAATCCAAACCCGCTTTTGAAGTTGCTATCATCATCGATCACATGCACAAATCCTCTGTCTAGACCAAATTCCACGTGAAAATAGGAGAAGTTTTCTGGGATAACATGCCTTAGGTTCCCACTTGTCGGGATAAGCTTCTTCATCTCGTGTTGGCCCCACTCATCCTCAGCCTCATCGATTGCCTATAACCAATACATGTAATTGTTTGAGGAAATTGATGTTCACGCTTGCAAAATGTTTTTTAAGAAATATATGATTTATAGTCTCTAAGAGAACGGACTCTTACGAAACCTCAAAGCAGAAATACAGAAACCAAAACATAAAATCATATTTGAATTATGACATTCTTTTGCAATAAATGTGTACCAGAAGATGAACTACCTGAGGAAATCTGTGATTTCTATATGTTGTTTACAAAAGATGCAACTGATAGTCTTTACTAGAACTGAGTCTCAAAGCGGAAATATAGAAACTAAAAGATGATATTATATTTTGAATTAGCTCCAACATGCCTTTCTTTGCCAATAATGATATCTAATCAAACAAGCACTTAAGATTTGAAAGACCATAGGAAGCAGTCAGAGTATATCAACAAGTACTTTCAAACTCAATCTACTGAATCTAAGTAAGATAAACCATTTTCATTTCATGTAGCATGTATTTTGGACAATCATGTCAAAGCACATAAAGCCAAAATCGAAGATGATGGAAGGCATTTTATAGATACCGCCTATAGCATATAGAAAAGGAAAGACATGAAATATCGTCTGTAATCGAATGGATAAAAACACTGCCACAGTTAACAATAAGAGACCATCCAAATCCAGAGACAATGTTCATATGCTATGCATTGGAGCTGATTGCATAAGCATTAGCAAGAAAAAGCAAGTAAGCTAATGCTGTGCATCGAAACCATCGGTGAACTTAGTACAGCAAAAAATATTTTGTATTCAGAAAATTGTCGGCTGTATAGCATATTTAAACGGTGCAGAAGATCCACAATAAGACAAACACCGGAGATCCATGACAAAACAATTGTAAGGTGGATAGAGGCATCTCAAAGACATATGGAGTAATTCGAATGGTCATCACTTCTTCCTACATAAGCATGACAATTAACAGTTGGATCAAGTATTCTGTTATACCAACAATTGAAACTCGCATACAACAATATTTTCAAGAAGCATGAGCTTCTTGCAGATATTGTACAATGTCTCAACATAAACAACGAGTCCAATTTCACTCGTCTCAGTAATTTGATTATACTACACGCTTTTGCATAATTAAGTTGATTATACTAGACACCTACATTTTCCAGGAAATCTGTTATCCAAGATGCTATTTCCACGTGTGACGTGTGCATACTTTTATTTGTAAGTTGTAACATTAATTTAATTACACTAGACGCCAACATTATCAAGTACATACTTACGCAAGCCTGCTGCTATTCTCATGTGTGCATATTGCCTACATAAGTGTGCTAACAACCATGGTTTTAAGTTCTAGTTGGCACGGTCTATTACTAGCATTGGAACAGTAGCACGGTAACGGTAGGCACAGGTGGCATGGCAAAAGAACTAGTTGACAACCATGCCGACTGGCATGGGCTGTAAACCTGATTAAATTTTTATTTGTTTTTAATTTTCATTATTACTTAAAACATAATAAACAGGTCAAGCCTAGCGATCAAAAGTTCGTAGTTTCAAGGTGTAGAAACCACCTCCTATAAAGCAGAGTATGGGGGCATAATTAAGTGAGAAATCGTCCACCTCCTTCCTCGGAGATAGCGCGTAGACGCGCAGGAGTCCTAGGGTACCGGATAGCCCTTTAAAAAATAGGCATGTGCCGGATCCAAGTTTATAGAAACTCGGCTCCGCACCAAAGAAACCAATATTTAATGGCAGATATATCTCCATGTGAATACAATATACAACTTCAGAAGAACATGCAAGTGGTTAGTAAACAAGATACAAGATGTATAACCAGGAGTAAATTAAAACATAAACACACATAGTAAAGTAGCAGAAAATCAAGAGGCAACTGAACTTCTTACGAACCTTTGAAACGTCCAAATTAGACCCACATAATGAGAGCAAACTAACCTTTTTAAAGTATAATGGTGCTTGCTTAGCAATCTCAAAGGGGACAGGAACACATTCTATTATGCAATGGCGCCTTTGTTGAGATAAGCCTATAACAGTCTCCAGAAACAGCACATCCTTCCCTTGCTTAGAAAACATCATTATGAGGCATTTCTTGAAGTTGCGTATTTCCTCCCAAACATTATTGTCAACGGTTCTTAAGGAAGGCTCATGCTGCATGAGAAAAATGTGTGTTAGATGGAGATAAATGACGTGCTCAAAGACACGAAAAATGGAAGACAACATCGCTATTTCAAGTATGCGAGATCCAAAAAGAACATCCATACAAAATGAGGGCGTAAAAAGATATGCACGAGACATACGGAAGAGCAATTGTAATACTAAAATGATAGGTACCTCTAAATATAACTACAATGTCACTTCTAAAAGTGAAGTAAACAACATTCACACCACACATTTAAAACAATAGGTATGGCCATGATTTTTACTTATGTGTAGATGATCTCCACATCACTTTTAAAGGTGAAGCTCTTAGATGTGCCTGGCATTGGTTAACAGCCAAAGACTGAAGAATTCGAGAGCGGTATGAATTAAATCTCACCTGCAATGTCAAAATGCAGCAATGGCCTTGAACAACTGGTTGCCACTGTGGTAGCATCAAGTATGTAAAATTAGCAATAGCAAGGACAAGATGTTTTGGCCTTGATGGATTATCAAAACAAAACTGGCAGCGTTCTTGTTGAGTCATGAATCGTCGTGGTACCTTCCTTTGCTCTTCCGATTTCCCTTCCTTTTTCCGATTACGCTTTCTGCTTGGAGCATCATCACCAAAATCATATTCATCATCGGCCCTGCCGTACAAGCTGTTGTGTTTGTTCTGCATGATTTTTCGAGCTAGATGCAACTGTGGATCCACCATATAGCCGTGGGGTCAAGTGCCCCCGCTCAGATACTGTGAAATTAAGACACCAAGGCGGTGATAAATACCTCGCTCGGCGGCGGGTTGAGAAGCCGGAGGCAGAGCAATCAAGGGGGGACCTGGGGGTGGAAATTCAATCGGCTGGAAGAAGATGGTCTGGACTGAGGGTCGCTGAAACGGCGCGAATATTGATTTATACAGAGGATTGAGGCTTTGAACCTAATTGGGCTCTTGTAATTTTTGGCCCTTATAAAAATTTTTGTCATAAAATATTAAATATTAAAAAAATTAAATACTGTCATGTATTTTCTAAAATATTTAAAATTTATCTTAGAAAATATGATGGTTAAATTTTATGTAACGTTTGTGTGCTATTATCTGTAACATAAGTTTAGATATTTTATATAAAAAAAATTGCAAAACGTGAAACTAAGGCGCCAAAGTCTTGGAATATAACTCGCTCGGCGGCGGGATCGGAAACCGGAGGCAAAGCAATCACGGGAGGAGGCAAGTTCAGTCGGCGAGTCTGGACAAAGGGTCGCCGAATAAACGGCCGAGCAGATTGATTTATACAGGGGAATGCGGCTTCAACGCTAATTGGGCTCTGATATTTAATTTGTGGCCCACTGTAGTAGAATGTCTACAATTTGCTTCTCGTTTAAATATTGGCATACGAATTCTATGATCTTTAAAAACAATAAATACTTACTGTATTTAATATATATATATAATCATCTTATAAAAATATACTCAAATTTATGTAACATTTGAGTTATAAATTTTGTAGGAAAAGTTTAGGTATGTTATGTAGCATTTTATATAACAAATAGAAGACATAATGAATAACCCCCTATTTCTTCTAAAAGTTGTCTTTCAACCCATCCTTTTTTAGATGCAACAATAACCATTTAAAATTACTAATTTTTTTTAGCCCTTTCACATATTTAATTAACATTAATATTCTTATTAATAGTTTCTATAACTCTTATTATCTACTTTTAATTTGCAGCCGTCCAATTGTGATGAGCAAGTATCCAAAAATTTTAAGGTTGTATTTGGATCATATATAAAAAGGTGGTAAGTTATACTCAAGTAACAGCTACCATTTGTTACCCGCGTCTGTTTAGTTGGTAATACTTAGTAGACGGTAATATTGTATCTTCATATAGGGTAAAAAACGTACTAACCTAAATAGGTGGGTACAATTTTTACCCAAGTAATTTCCTCCCATTGGCTCATGCATTTCCTCTGCCTCTTTTTATTCATCTCCTTGACCCGCGGGCTGCCATTGTTCCCTTATCTTTACCGCCGGCCCATATTTCCCTCCATCTTCTTCAATAGATCTTTTCCTCGATCTTCCTCCGCCAGATCTTGACCAGTTGCCGATCTTCCTCGGCAGATCTTCTCAACCTTGTCAATGATAGATCTGACCATCTTCCGTCAGATCATTTTAGCCTTGTCCCCATTACATGAGTAAATGTTATCTTTAATCTAAATAGCGGTATCTATTATCTATATAACAATTACTAGTAATCTAAATAAGGATAGCTATTACCAATTTGTTATTCTGGTGAAATCTTTGTTAGGATAATTTTTATCTAAAAAGAACTGTTTCAGAAGAGGAAAAAAAAAAAGCACTTTGATGGTAATTTCAAATAGCAGCTGTGCAAAGACTCCCTCATTAATCTCCAACCACGCAGAAATATATGGCTGGACAGAGCCTCTCACTTTCATGCTTCACTGTGTTTTTTTCGATCCAGATAGACCATACCATGGCCATAAAGAAAAAAAAAGAACATGGTTTGCACAATTAGGAGATAAGATTGTCAGCTGTTTTAGTAGTCCTTTCGCCGTAGTCAACTGTTGAAGCTGTAATTGCAAGCCAAATAATCTAGCAAAGCTGCACCAAACTTGATTAGAACAAGAACAATACATAAACAAAAGAGAAACAGATTCCTCATGCTTCCCCTTAAAACGCAACGAGAAACAATAGAAAAACCTTTTCTTCTGAGAATGTCGTCTGTTGGCAGAAGATGAAATAAGATACGCCAGATCAAGAAAGATTGCTTAGGATTATTAGAGAGTTCCAGATTCAGCTAAATGAACTGCTAATAGTCTGGACCTGACGTGCAACTCTCCAAGCCGACTTAAAGGTAAACACACACCTGATGAACTTGGTTGCCAAACCATGATATCTTGTCTAGTGATGTCAATGTTTACAGTAGTTATAATGTCTGAAACAGTGTCTGCTGGGAGCACCATCCGTAGCTTAGCCTCCTCCCATTTCCCATTCGTCCAAAAATGATTCACATACTCCCAGGAGGGAAGGAGGAATAGAACAAGGAAGCCGAGAGTTAAGAAACATCGTTCCAAAAATCAACCAGGTCCTACGACGTAACGGATAAATGGGACTGTTATATCCCTAGCTTGCTTTGAGCAATCTCCTCCAGACAGAAGAGCTAAGCTAGTATTTGTACCATAATTTTGTGATATTAAGAACGATAGTGTTATGAATTTAAAATTTGCGTCAGGTGAAGTTAGCGTTGTGGAATACTAACCCGTATTGTTGTTAATTGAGTGATTGATTTGAGAGAAATGATAGACAACAGATTGATTGAACAAATCCCTATAAATTTTAAACAAATTGATTACAGACATGTAACTTTACTTTAGAAACATCTTTCTTTGGTTAATCTTTTCAGTTGGATCACTATATTCTATCTTTCATGAATACAATGATATCCATATTTCTTGGTGACTTCTCATTGAAAGTCTACCACAAGATTTTAACCAACTCTTTTTTTTAACGGGCAACTTTTTTGTTTTCTTCCATTTTGAGAAACAAGAAAAGATCAGACAGTGAGAATTAGAATTTTCTGAATTTGTTGATCTGGAGAACAAAATGGGCCATCAGAATTTACTAAATTTAGAGCAGCATAACAAGAATACAGAAGAGTGTAACCGGTTATTAATTCCCATACAGAAAAACAAGTATTTTCTACAACTTGATTCTTATAAATTCGGTTTTACATGAAAATGTCCTATAATATATAGTACCTATACAGCCAATTGATAATTATTTTTTTTCTGGATAGATCACATTAAATGTATGTGGATCTAAAAGAAACCCACCCTTGTATCTATATAGACAGCTCCTTAATTTCCCTTTATATGTGACAGATATATGTTTTCAAGCCTTCACAGCTGAGAGGGACAGCCTAATCTAATATTCAACTTAGATGAGATAATAGTCTTACAATCACCAGCCCTCAAACTACATCCACAATAATTGATCACTTTTGAGATAATAGAGGTTCATGGTCTTGAATCTATCCCATGGAAGTGCATACACTCATTCCATTAAGCCCCGTAATAATTGCTCCATCTAATTAAGATATAGGGATGGCGTGCACTTATTTGGAATGTTCATCCAATGGCTGAGACGCTGATATTATTCTCTCATGAATCTCATCAGTAGGAGATTAACAATTACATATATATGGTATGATACACATATATATATATATATATATATTTTAATTTAGTATGCCCCAGTATATATATTATAGCTCCATATATAGATTATATATATATGTGTGTACATATACATACATACATACATATGTATGTGTGTATATATTCGTACAAGCAGACGTAGTTCCTCCAACTGTTCGCTCTGTAAATATAGTAGTACATTAAAAGCTCGCTGCTCTACCATTTTAGGTGCTGTAAACTGTTCTGAATTCACTGTTATTAGACTTAATTGTTTTTCGTCATAATTTCTTGTACGTGGTCTTGCAAAGTGTCCATCTGTTCCTGTATATACCTCTAGTTAAACTCTGACAGGCACATGGAATCCCAACTGTTTGCTTCTGTAATTCTAGTACACGATGGCTCACTATATAATTTTAGGTGAAATTCTGGAAATGTCCTTGCATAATTTATAGTACTTATTGATAATTTTCTTTTCTTTTTTCGACTGTTTAGATTATCTCCATATAAGTCATTAAGAAACCCAGCCTTGTATCTATCTAGACAGCTCCTTAATCTTAATTTTAATGCAGGTAATGATTTATTCTTTAAAAAAAAAAATCCCTTTCATATCTGACAGACATATGTTTTCAAGCATCCAAAGCTGAGAGGGACACCAAACATATTATTCAACATAGAGGAGATCATAGAATCTTACAATGACCAACACTCAGACTACCTCAACAACTTCTCTGAAATGTTGCTAATTGAAAAAGCTCGTCTGATCATCCATGATAGCATGAGGGGAGGAGGAAGAAGAAGTTGGGCAGTTTCTGTTGAGCAACTCCTCTATCATCTGCAAGGCGATCCTCTCCTCATCTTCCATATCTGCTGATGCACCACCTTCCACATCTGAGGTAGCCATTGCCTGTGTCTCTTCTTGCACTTGCGGGCCAGCCTTGCCGAGCTCAACTGTCATGACCCAGTTTGAATCAGCCGTCGCCCCAGCACGCTTCTGCCACACGCCGATGTGGGAGTTCTCAATGTCGAGGCGGAGGCAAGTGAGGGAAGCAGATGGCGCCTTACAGCAACGTCTGAGCTTCGCACTGAGCGTCTCCGACAACAAGTTGGAGGACGATGATCCCGGGCTGATAGGGCTGACTGTGGTCTGTGCATCACCTGCAGCATTCTTCTGTACAGGGAAGTTGGTCTTTGCATTGCGGCCACACATTAGCACCGCTGCCTCATCGTAAGCCCTCGCTGCCTCCTCAGCGGTCCCAAACGTCCCCAGCCACACCCTCTTTTTCCTATCAAGACACATACGGAACAGAAAGAGGAGCATCATTATATTAAGAGTGTGTATTGGGTGGTGAAGAAAAGCTTACAGGAGAGGGTGGCGAATTTCTGAGACCCAGGAACCCCAGTGGCGCTGCCTGACACCTCTGAACTTTTTTGATTGCACCATTATATGAAGGAAAAGCGATGCTGCTGCTACTGCCACGCATTACAATGGGAAAGACAGAGGGTGCGTGGTTGCAGGCACCAAGTACGCAATGGCAGAGAGATCAGAGATGGATAAAAAGGAGTGGAAGTGAGTGCAACAGCTGCATTGCAGGGGGGGAGTTGTCGGTAAAATGTGGCCCATGCACCTGCAACCATGGTGTAACCACCGTAGTACGATAGTAATAAAAACAATTACGAATGCACCAGTTGGGAGATTTAATAACTGGAGCCATCCTTGCTGGGCTCCGCCAAATGCTACTATTGGACCTATAAAATTCTAGTTAATAATACATAAATACCACTAATTAGATGTCCCTTATATAATAAAAATCACAACATTGAATGTCATATCATATGTATATATATCAGAATACACAAAATATATATAATTTAAATTACAACCTGACAATAACAGTGTTAAAAAGTAAAGTCTTGCTGCTGGCTTTGAGATTCTTTACTGTGCAAGTTATTGTTGGAATCAGACTGTAAATGCAACAGTATACGACACTTCAATAGGTGAAGTACATATTTGTGGTTGAACCAAGGAATGTGGTGTCTGATTGGTTGTCTACGTAGGCGCATGATAATTGGGTTTGTTATTCACCCATCTTCAATGATGTGGAACTTTTTTACAAAAATAATATTTTAACATTTTTTTTATCCGTTTACTACCATTCCAAAATGGGAGGCCTCTCTAACCCGAAGGTGGATGAATGAGGACTTATTTTTTCAAATAATCACACTAAAAATTTGGTTGCCGGTCATCATAAGTGCGTCACAACGATATAAAGTCATGAATTTAAACGAAGATCAGGTCTACCATGAAAGAAAATAGAGAGGAAGTGGCCGGTTTCACTAGCGACATCCTCAATTAGTTTAAAAATAAAAATATTTTATTTCTAAAATAAAATCTAAATAGTTCCTGATTTGATATTACTGATGTTGCATCAATGGTAAGTTAAGATATGGTACCTTTGATTTATTATAACCTTTTAGTTTCAAATTTTTAAAAAATATCAAGAAAACATGTTGAACGGTATACCAGTGTGACGCCTATTTGCATGCTGCCACGTTGGATCTGATTGGCAGTTACATTGGAGACCGAAATTTAGATCCATAACTATTTAAAATCTGATTTTATAAAAATAAATATTATTTTATTATTTAAAAATATAAAATTGCACTTGGTGCGTGAAATATTGCTGTAGTTTGGCATGAACTTTGTTTCAAGTTCCCGCATTAGCTTAGAATAATGCAGATGCTGTATTACTCTCATATACTTTTCTTGTAGCCGTGTCTAGAAGTAGGTCAGGGCTCTAAAAGAGTCTGTAAATTTACGTATATTTTTCAGCTTTGGGTTGGTAGTTTGTCATGATATATGCGAGATGGAGATCAAATGAAGGTGGATATTGATTCGTTGGGTTAGCATGTAAATCTTACCTCCTCTCGAAAAGCATCCACATAATTGCGTATATCTTGTCATCTCCAAACCCCACACTGTCAAAACTTATCACTTTTGTTGTTATTACTGCCACTGCCGATGGTTGTTGGATAGCGCTTACGTGCATAGCTTAATCTTTTCTTTTTTGCAAAAAAAAAAAAAAATAAATAAATAAATAAAAATGGGAGCTACCTTCATTTTAAAAAAAAGGTTTTGCATTAGCCTCAACTGATGTTACAGAAGAGACGCATCAAGTTAGCGGGAGATACAACATAGACATAAAAGTACATTAATAAGTAAGTGTTATATAAAAGAGGGGAGCTAAGAGGGAGATCATACATCAAGTAAGTATACATCATAGATGAAAGCAACATGAGAGCCTATCTGCCTCGAGTAGAATGGATCTTAAAGCGAAAAGGCAATGCCCGTGATAGCTCAATCCTAGTTATCTTAAGTGTATATACGTCCGTATTTCGGGTCAATGAGACAATGTTGGACAATTTTGAAGAAATAAGAATTGCATATGAGCATGCTTTAGCTTTTTTTTTTTTTCTTTTTTTTTTTTCAATCTTTTTTTAAGAATAAGGCTTTGCAATTACTTCGAATATTTGCCATTCAGGGTTTAAAACATTATATTACAGATCCTCAATTTTATTACCCGGTTCCTGAACTAGATAAGAGATCGAACTAACGAGGATATTTATAATTTGTTTGAACATCCTCGTTTTAAAATGTTTAAAATATGTATTGTTGTCATCCTGAGCCGTATTAGGAGGTCGGAAGGATACAACTCTTGCATTGCGTTGTAGTACAGTAGGTCATACTCGTCACTGGCCTTTTTAACCTACGGTTGGCTTCCTTCTAAAAGTTAGTTAGAATGCATTTATTGGTAAGGTGCGGAGAATATGACTAATCATTAGTTCTCGATAGTAGTAGCGAGACCTACACTTATAAACCGTCCTTCAAGTGACATGATTCACATGTATATCTGTTTGATCACGGTTGAAATAACTTGCGGTGTTTTACATTTGCTTAAATTTCGCATTATACTTTCTTGAAGTGAAGCATGAAGGTCAAAGTGTTTCATGTAGTGGTAGAGCTCCCATATGTTAAGCGAAAGTTCACCGTGAATTATTTCATTAAGTGAATGCTATGCTGCTCAGAAGTGAATTATGTGATGTTAAAAGTGAACTTGATCAACCGATACTGATAATTAGGCTGCAATTATAAACATACCAAATATGAAGATTCGATATCAAATCTAAACATTTCAAATCACTCCAACAGACCAAAAATGCTACAAGGGACATTAGAAACACGTTCACACCTTCAAATCATAATTTGGAAACATTTTACAACAAATTTACCAATTAGCAAATGTTTAACCGAAAAAGGGTAAAATCAACCACCAAATAGTTCAAATTTTTAGGGATGAACTTTGGGAGTTTAGCAATGTTACTCTTTCTAGCTAGCTAGAGAACCAGGGACCTATTAAAGAGGCCTTGTAATGAATGCAAAGGGGACCAATGACTCTGCACATGTACCCCTTTACTCTGGTAAGCACACTATTGGCTCATGATAGCTGGTGCACACTGCTTTTTTTCTCTGTCCTTTATTTTGGATCTGGTCTGCTGAAATTTCTAACAAGATATCTTACAAACCTCACAGATTGTACATCGAAACATGTACGACTGTTTCTCGGTGAGATATGCAAGATGAAATTTTATTTTTGATCATATATCATTCTTATTCTACCTGAGTTGTTGGCAAGGAAGAACTTAACATTATATATTATGCTATTCTCAGCTCTGATAATAGCCTTGGTAAGCTAACATCTCAGCCGTTGATCTACTTGATCTAACAGCAGATATTTAATTTAACACTTAACGGCGTCGTTAAATATTTAACGGCGTGAACCGTTATTCTGTTAAGTATAAAGAGAGAGAGAGAGAGAGAGAGAGGGATGCTATTTCAGCTCGACCTGAAAATAAGATACGTAAAGTGAGTCGTGAACCGTTGAACCAAACATCTTCATCGTGATCAATGTTCCAGATCGTATTTTGTAAGATATGATTTAAACCGTTGATCAAGATTTGATCTGAATCATTAATTACGATCAAAATATTCGATTCAATGGTCCACGACTCATCTTGTGGATTTTATTATTAGATCGAGCTGAGAATAGACTCTGTGTATGTGTCTATATATATATATATATATATATACATATATATATGCATTATAATATATATATATATATAATATAATATTTATATATATATATATATGATAATATATAATATATATATATATATATATACATATATATATGTAGTTCATGTGGCTTTTTCCAAATAACACCACCAGCATTGGCATTCTTTCTATACCTGATCAAGTGTCTGTTCATTTATAGAACAAATCGAAGGTGGGGAGAGTTTCTCCCCCCACTAAGTTATTTTATTTTTTCAATCTTAAGAACTCGTCTTGGTAGGCTAGTAATAGCATTCGGAAATTATAAATATATGTTTGGTTCGTAGAGATCGAATGCTGATGAACACCTATAACTTTTAAACTTGCACTGTCGTAAAAAAGGACATATATATTATATGATATCCTTTTTGGAACAAAACAACTAAATTGATAAAAGTAGAAAATTATACACCACATTGAGACTTCTTTTTTTTTTCCCTTTTCTGATTAGTTTATTGTTTTGAGAACCAAGATTTTTGTCTTTTTTCCTCTTTTTCGAAAAAAAAGGACCCAATGTCCTTAAATCTTTATTAGTATTACTGAGCCAATACCAAAATTAATAATACGAGGATCTTGGGATTTTTTTAATTATTTATTTTTCTTTTATGAAATTGGGCACCTAAAGGTTTATCTTTCGCGTGATTTTTAATATGCTTTTTTATCCTTAGAATTTTTTTTTCTTGGAAAATCAAATCTATGTACTCTTTGTCATGTGAAGTATTTTGATCATCATCTTGGCGTTGTGATTCTTTTACTAATCTATTAGTTTTTAAAAAAAAAAATTAAATTCAAATACATTTTAGGATATCTAAAACACCAACTTCTGCTTGCTGGCGTTGATTTTGTGATTTATTTTCTCCACGGAATTACGGATAATCTATATTTTTTCGAAAAGTTATTATTAAATCTCTTTTTTTAGACACAATAATATTTTTTTTAATTTTAAACTTACTAATTTTATATTCCTTTTATCTATTAAATTGACGCTATTAACCTTTATTAATTATTTTTTCTAACTACAAATGAGTAACAATAACCTACTAAATTAACACAACAAAGAAAATTAATAAAGCGAACAATAATGCATGTCAAATCCTGAATACTAACGACCCCTGGTGATCCAACGTACTATGATCATCTAACTCTATCTAAAAGAATTAATACAAATAAAAAATTAACAAGCAACAACGAACAAATGATGAATGAGAATAAGGAAAAAAAAATCAAAAGAAATGAGATTACGTATACATAAAGTAAAAGATGTGGTGGTGGTGGTGAACGGTTGTCTGGCAGCGATAAGATCTCGGTGCATAAAAAAATTTAAAAATTATATATTTTTGTCAGAAATAATCTTATGGTAGTTATTATTATTCCAAAAATTAGAAAATATCAAAATAAGAGGTGAGTATTGAGATTTTTGGAGTGGCTAAAACATAACATTTTACAAATGAAGGGACTTATCCTTGATTTCCTCTTCTTTCTCTATTTGTGGAGATGAACAAAAGGCCCAGCCCACCTTAGAGATTCAGCTAACTTAGGCCATGAGAACGGGCCCATTACGAGCTTTAAATTTTTTTATTACTAAAGGTTCAGAAACAGTCCAACCGGGAGAACTAGGAATCTGACCCGGGAAAAAAAAAGGTTAAACTGGGCTCGCGTTGGATATTGAAGTCTTAATTGAAGCCCAATTAGATTCATATTAAGGGGCCCAACGTGGCTTCTGGTAGCAACTATTCTGTCTGGTCTGTCTCTGATGCAATTTATCCAATCCTATCTGATAACGTCTGAAACTTTTTTCTTTTAAAAAAAAAAAAAAAAAGATTATTATGATGGAATCGTAGCACAAACATACATCTCTAAAGGAATCTTAAATTCGTAAAAAATCTTCATATTCAGTTCCGACTAGTGCTGAGAATTACCTGAACCTATCCGAAAAACGGAACCGAACCGACCCGAACAAAGCCAAATGTTCGGGTTTGGTTTGGATCGAGTTCAGTTCAGATCAACATTTAATAGTTCAGGTCCATATAATTCAGTTTGGATTCGGTGGTCAAATTTCGGGTTTGTTCGGATTAGACCAGAATTATCCTCGCGAGTCACGTTTAGTTAGTTTTCGTTTATTTTTATATGATAATTCTTTTTTTTAAACAAAATATTAATGTTACAACTATTCGGATCAACCCGAACTAACCCGAATCCGAATTAATATTGAATAAAAATAATTTGTGCTATTATTCGGGTCAACCCGAACTAATCCGAACTGATCCGAATTTTAATCCGTTCGAATCGGTTCGGATCTGATATATTCAGTTCGGGTCGATTTTAAAAATTTTTGGGTCGGATCGGTTCGATGGGA
This sequence comes from Xerophyta viscosa, assembly GCA_002076135.1. NCBI lineage: Eukaryota > Viridiplantae > Streptophyta > Magnoliopsida > Pandanales > Velloziaceae > Xerophyta > Xerophyta viscosa. The sequence goes on from MJHO01000011.1 coordinate 2,041,525, forward strand.
TTGATCTGAATGTTCAGTCCTAGTTCCGACTAATGTTCTTAAATTTGAGTACAAATCTTCATAAACGTTCACTGTCATGGAGTATTGAATCATAAACTCTTGCCGGGATTTCATCTCACACGACCGTAAATTCGGATGATTTGGCTCAAGTACCCCCGACTTTTGAAATCCCATTATGCTCCCACTCCCACGACGTGATTACTATTTTTTTTCCTTTTGAGAAAAGTGAATACTATTATTCAATTTTGGCATTACATACCTTTAATAGTAGGTCTCATGTGACCATGTCTTCTTGTCCATGAATTTAATAATATTTTTTTAAAATAAACAAATATATTAGCTAATGATGAAGCCAGTGCCCTACCAAGGTATTAAAATATATTATTTGTCTTAATATTCTGTGTGATTCTCATTTTATCATAAATTGGCTCTGTTAAATAGCAAATATTAAGACTATATTAGTCTATTACTCAAACTAGTAATAGACATGATTAAGGAGCCTTAGGAACAATGTATGTATATGCGATGCATTTCAATTATTTGAATAGTACGTGCAAGAATATGGGTTTTGACGAGTAGTACGTCATAGTCTAGAGGAATCGTGCGTGCATGAATATGGATTTCAAGGCGATTGTAGAAATATGATGCGATATATTTAGTTACAGGATGTTTACAAATAGAATTCAAGACTTACATCCTACACAACCTATATTTTGTAACAAAACATTTATGTCGTTATGGCTAGATAATGTTTTATCCTTATTCTAATGACATGTCGGAGCTCCGGCAACTGGCCGGCTGGACTTCAAAAAGCCGTTAAGGAATAAACTTTAATCTAATTCGACTCAATCCAATTGATCCAAGTATAGTTTAAATATGAAATACCTGAATCCAAACCTGAATGTTTAGATTAGGTTTGGTTATTGAATCGGGTCAAAAATTGCCACCTATAATCTGCATCTCTATATTTTTTAGGGTGTAAAAATTTTTGGGCAATTTGATGGATGGAAAGGGGTTTGGGCCAGCTAAAAAAGAGGATGTAGAATAGCTCATTAACTCCCAACAGGATGTTATGCACCAAAATTTATAAACTTAATCATGAAAGATTTCATTTATTATTATATAATATTCACCTTCTACCATATCAGCTCCCCTCTCGGATCTCCACGTCGCTTCATTCTAGTGTCCAACTTGATTATTTTCCTCTGACAAGATCCCGATCTGTATCTTTCTCATTACATTTTCTAAGTCGATGTTCATCTGCTCTCTCGCCGACTGAATCCTGCGCCGATCCACTGGTTTTTTCTGTTTCTTTGTTTGATCGTCTGCGTCCAAGCAAAGGTACGTAATCATTCAAAATCGGCGATCCGAACGAATGTACTTGTGCTTTCATCGTTCGAAATGGAAAATCTAGTTTCAATCTGATGTTTTTGTTTATAAATATTTGATCTTTGCAGGTGTTTTTTGGAAATGGCGCAGATTTTGCTCCATGGAACGATGCACGTGACTATCTTCGAGGCTGAGTCGCTCAGCAATCCCGGTCGAGCTTCTGGTAGCGCTCCTAAGTTCATCCGCAAGGTTTTTCTCCTCCAAAGATTTCTTATTTTGCTTATTTTCTTTTTATTTTCAGCTATTGTTCCCCTTGATGTGCATGATCTGCTCAAATTCTTATATTGTATATTACAAGAGTCACCTCTATCGTGCCAATCAAGAACAGATTTTCTCACCTGAGTTTATTATGTTATGCAAAAGGAGAACGTATTGACGGAGATCTGCTTTAGCTTAGACCTCTAGTTTGCCTGCAGTCAATTGTCTAATTTTTGAGAAAATTTAAGTTTATGTTATTTTTCAAGAAATGCATATATTGTGAAAGTTTTGTAGTCAAATATATGAGACAGAGAAAAATTAGAGTAAAAGTAGTTATCCAAATGTTGCTGTTAGTTTGTCAGATATTTACTGTGAATCAATATACTTTTTTTTTGTGAAGTATTAAGCATTTTTGGGGTTGTTTTTATATCCAATTCTGTATTCCTTTATATGTTGTCACAAGTACACACAATGTTGATAGGTTTCTGTTCATATTTGTCAATGCCCGATTTCTCAAATTTTGAAGTTCACTTTCAAGTTCATATATAGCATATATCGCATCTATTTCCTTCCCAATATAATAGTGGGGGTCCTATTAATGGTTTAGCATTATGTCGTTATAGTGATAAGTTATCTTATACATTGAAATTTATTTGAAATGGCGATTAATTTGGTTAAGAGTAAGCAAGTAGTATATGCCACCAATTTTCTCTATGCTGAGTTTTTTTTTTTTTTTTTTTGGTTCCATGTTGTTTTTTCGGTTTTAGTTCACTTTGAAATGCTTATGCCCTTTCTGTGTTTGTTCACGTTTGTAATTCCATATTTCTGTGCAGTTTGTTGAGGGGATTGAGGACTCTGTGGGGCTTGGTGAGGGGGCATCAAAAGTTTATGCAACTATTGATCTTGAGAAGGCCAGAGTGGGCCGAACTAGACTGATTGGCAATGAACCTGTCAGCCCACGCTGGTATGAATCTTTTCATATCTATTGTGGCCACATGGCTTCCAATGTCATCTTCACTGTGAAGGCTGACAACAAAATTGGTGCATCACTGATTGGAAGAGCTTATTTGCCCGTCTCAGAGATTCTAGATGGTGAGGAAGTGGACCGTTGGCTGGATATCTGTGATAATGATCGTAATCCTTTGGATGCTGGGTCTAAAATCCATGTGAAAGTTCAATTTTTTGATATCTCAAAGGATCGCAATTGGGCAAGGGGTATACGAAGTGCAAAGTTTCCTGGCGTTCCTTATACCTTTTTTACACAAAGACAAGGCTGCAAAGTAACACTTTACCAAGATGCTCATGTCCCTGACAACTTTATCCCGAAGATTTCCTTAGCAGATGGAAAATATTATGAACCTCACCGTTGCTGGGAGGATATATTCGATGCAATTACTAACGCTCAGCATCTTATTTATATCACTGGGTGGTCGGTCTATACAGAGATTATTTTGATCAGGGATTCCAGGAGGCAAAAGCCCGGTGGAGATGTGACCCTTGGAGAACTGCTTAAAAAGAAGGCTAGCGAAGGTGTTCGTGTTTGTATGCTCGTCTGGGACGATAGGACCTCTGTGAGTGTGCTGAAAAAGGACGGTCTGATGGCCACGCATGATGAAGAAACAGCAAATTACTTCCAGGACACAGATGTCAACTGTGTTTTGTGCCCCCGAAATCCTGATGATGGTGGAAGCATCGTTCAAGATCTTCAAATCTCAACTATGTTTACTCATCATCAGAAGATTGTTGTTGTGGACCACGAGATGCCTACCAACAGTTCGCAGCAACGAAGAATTGTGAGTTTCATTGGAGGTATTGACCTTTGTGATGGGAGATATGATACGCAGTTCCATTCTCTGTTCAGGACATTGGATACTGTTCATCATGCTGATTTCCATCAGCCAAACTTTGCTGACGGCTCGATTACGAAAGGTGGACCAAGAGAGCCGTGGCACGATATCCATTGTCGTCTAGAAGGTCCTGTTGCTTGGGATGTCTTGTACAATTTTGAGCAGAGATGGAGAAAGCAAGGTGGTAAGGATGTTCTCGTACAACTCAGGGATTTAGCTGACGTCATTATACCTCCATCTCCTGTAATGTTCCCTGAAGACACAGAAATATGGAACGTTCAGCTTTTTAGATCAATTGATGGCGGCGCAGCCTTCGGCTTTCCAGATACACCTGAAGATGCTGCCAGGGCTGGGCTTGTTAGTGGAAAAGATAATATTATCGACCGTAGTATTCAAGATGCCTACATCAATGCCATTAGGAGAGCAAAGCATTTCATCTATATTGAGAACCAATACTTCCTGGGGAGTTCCTTCGCTTGGAAAGCAGATAACATCAAGCCTGAGGATATTGGGGCACTGCATCTCATCCCCAAGGAGCTTTCTTTGAAGATCGTAAGTAAAATTGAGGCTGGTGAACGTTTCACCGTATACGTTGTCGTCCCAATGTGGCCAGAGGGTATTCCTGAAAGTGGATCTGTTCAGGCGATTTTGGACTGGCAGAGGAGGACTATGGAGATGATGTACACGGACATCGTGCAGGCACTTGAAGCAAAAGGCATCGAGGCAAACCCAAAGGATTATCTTACTTTCTTCTGCCTTGGGAACAGAGAGGTGAAGAAGAGTGGAGAATACGAACCCCAAGAGCAACCAGAGCCAGACACAGATTATTTCAGGGCACAGCAGGGCAGACGCTTCATGATCTACGTGCATACAAAGATGATGATAGGTAATGAATTAATAATTGTTTTCTTAATCGATCTACTTATGAAATTATGATTTGTCATAAGATAGTTTCCCATCTTTGGTCAGTCAACTTCACGTCAGTTTCAATAGGACGTCTAAGAAATGGTGTGTCACTCATTGCATGAAATTTGGCATGCAAACGTGTCTATTCTATCTCTTTAAAAAAAAGAAAACAAGGTCTCTCCTGCACACTTCTCTCTGAATTCTTGACCAATAGAAGGCAAGTAAATTGTTATGTCATTTACTTGTAAACGAGTGGTAGGAGACCCACTTACTGGTTAGAAGAACTTTCTTTTCTTCACTGATTGAATGTCTTTGGTGCAGTGGACGATGAATACATCATAATTGGTTCAGCTAATATCAACCAGCGGTCAATGGACGGAGCAAGGGACTCTGAGATCGCGATGGGAGCATACCAGCCATATCATCTAGCAACAAGGGAGCCTGCCAGGGGACAAATACACGGATTCCGTATGGCTCTATGGTACGAACACCTCGGTATGTTAGACGATGCCTTCCTGCAGCCTGAGAGTGTAGAATGTGTTCAGAAGGTAAATAGGATTGCAGAAAAGTATTGGGATCTTTACTCTAGTGATAATCTGGACAGAGACCTCCCAGGTCACCTTCTTAGCTACCCAATAGCAGTTGCTAGTGACGGGACCGTGACCGAGTTGCCAGGAATGGAGCATTTCCCTGACACCACTGCTCGTGTCCTTGGAGCCAAGAACGATTATCTTCCCCCTATCCTCACAACTTAGACGTCATCATCGAGCGTCTGTAGTTTCCTTTTACAAGTTGGATTTTGGAATAAAAATGGTGTTTTATGTATTTGCTGATATGAGTGATGCTTGGTGCACTCCAGACTCGTTAAGTTTGGTTTTAACTGGTAGATTGCTAGATACCGTGCTTTGCTCATTCTATGATTTTCTATCAATTTCGGAATAACATAGGCTGTTTTCTGGGGATCAGGTGAACTTTTCTGTTAATGTGGACTATTTTGATTGTAAAACAGAGCTTGTATTTGGAAGTTATAATGAAACTTTGAATAAATAGTGTTCGAGTCTCTTTTAGCTTTTTGGAGAGCTGTAAAGTATTTATCTATAAATCTATTTTTTAAAAAGAATGATTGAACATATTCCAACCTTGTCTAGAATGCAGAATGTGCAGGTCGGGTGCGTTCCATGCAGCGCTGAGCACCGGGGTGGCCCGCATGGGTGCAAAAGCAGCACTGTTACTGCTGCACACGTGCGTGTCGTGATGTGCACAGTGGGTGGAAATTTGAGAAAGTAAAAATAAACAATGCTGGCCGCGCAGTCTGCGAGCTACCCATGGTCCGTATGGCCGGCGCCAGGGACCACGGTTGGCTACGGTTCACAGATTTTTTCTGCATCTCTAATCTTGCCCGTTCTACATGTGACTGGCCCCCATGCAGGCCACGGTTGCCCTAGGGCCACCGATGTTTTCTGCATCTCTAGTCTTGTCCCATTTGCTTGTAACTTGCTGGGTTATTTTTGCCATAACTCCTGTTATTTTCCATCATATTTGGAATGCTTTAGGATTTGTTACATGAATCAGGTAAAGTTTTCTGTCAATTGAAAGATAATTCTGATTTTTACAAAGTTGGAGTAGTTGTTACTGTGTAGCAACATTACAAAGCATACAAAAGAAATTGAATAAATGATTATGAACTCATTTACAAAACTTTTTTATAAATACTCATTAGAGGAAATGGGTTGAATATTACGAAAGTTGCACGAGAAAGTGTAGCAGATTTTGAAAACTTGTTTCGGTATCCCATATGATCATATTTTGGGATACACCACATATATATGTTATATTATTGCACTTTCCTCATCGTTATATTTTATAAAATAAAGACTATTAATTATTTAAGACAGCGCATTTTTTTCTATTAAAAAAAAAAAGAAAGTGCATCAGAGTTTATACTTTCGAGGTGCCACGGCACCTTTCTGGACTTGATTACTATTTTTTATGATATTGCATAAAACTTGCTAATAACAAACTGGACTTTTTTTGAGGTAAAAAACTGGAAATTTGTTAAAATCTGGTGTGTCTGGGATGTTCGCAGGCTTGCTTATATCATCAAAATAGTTGAATATTATATTCCTTTTAAGTACAGACTAGTAAATAAAGAAGACTTCTGTACTGATTTATGTACAGTAACAATACTTTTTTGAGCTGCTTAGTCTCAGAAGATTAAAGAAAGTGAGGGAGCAATCGAGGCTGTTTATGTATCTTCATGAAGCTCTGGAGAACATGTCCTGTTTATGTATGTATCTTCATGAACTCTGAGGAACATGCCATCCACCAACTGCCAGGTGTTGTAAGGAAAGAAGCATTATAAGCAGTACTACATTTGTTTTAATTGAAAGGATAAGGCATGGGCATTTTGCAAGTACGAAACAATAGTAACCAAAAGGGATTCTTACATACCATCCCTCAAAATTTAAATCTTATATTTCAGTTCTTAAAAATATATTTTTATGCCGACGTAGCGACGTGCAAATATCGTCATATCACACATTTCCGTATTTTTATGAGTTAAAACACACGACTGTTGATAAAAAAAAGAGCTGATATGCAATTTGGGAAAAAAAAGGGCTATGTACATATCGGCCCCGAGGGGCTAATCTATAAACAAAATATGTTGCGGTGCTATGTGGCGGAAAAAAGTAAAAGCAAATTGCAATTCAGCCTCCTACATTCACAGTCGCTCGAGTCAACGCATAAAGGTGCGAAAAGATATTTCGGATGGCTGAATCGTAAATTATAAATATAGGGAGGTTGAACAATAATTATCCCTAAAAGTAATTTGTATAGGAGCAAAAATGGAGGACTGATATATAAGGGAGACTTCTATATCAGCTCTTATTAGATTTGAAGTTGAATAAATCTCTCACCCTACCTGCTAATTTTATATATCCTAAAATATTATTTAAAAAATTATTTAAAGAATATTCAACATAAACTTTATAATTTTTATGTTAATTTTAAAATCCATTAAGACTTTAAATTCTTCAAATATCTATTTGTAAGCATTTTTAAAAAAAAATATTAACATAAATTATATATCTCATCAGAATTTATAACTTTTATACTAATTTTTTTTGCAAAAATAATTATATAATAATTAAAATAATTCGACAAGAATATCAAAAAAATATTTAAAAAAAAAATTTAAACAGTAACTAAATAATTTATAAATTAATTTGGATGAGTAAGAAAAATTTAAATATTGATATGATATTTGCCTGATATATAATTATCAGAACAAACTAAGTAGAAATAAAATATAAGACCATCATCACATGTTTCTCTAATCTGGAGCAATCCAGCTTTATATTTATTTTTGTTTCCTTCTGTTGTTACTTTAATTTATGAATTCCTTCCTTCCTTTTGTTGGTCGACACCTGTTCTTCATAGATTTTTTGGAAATAGAAAGGGTGGAGCCACACACCAATATACTATGTCAATTTGCAAATTGATACCCAAAATATTGCGCTATCAGACAACCAAAGCAATTAAGAAAATTTCATAAAATTTTGATCAACGGTTAAATTAATATTATTAGTATTTTCTGATGTATAATTAGTAATGGGAGATGATTATTTTGGATATCACCAAAGTAAAATGTTCCTAATTATTAACAAAAATAATTTTACAAATTATACCTATTTGTTGCACTAATTACTGTTTATACTTTTGTTAATTAGGATACCAACAAAGTCTTTTTTCTTAAAAAATTTTGTGGACATATTATTACATACTTTAATTATTGTACATTTTTTTTGAGAAATCAGTAATAACAAGAAGAAATCGCGAGGTCCAATTTATTTTTATTTTTTTTTGTAATTAAGAACTTATATTAGCATCAAACAATGTTTACATCACCAGCCTTAAAGACTGAATACAGGACCCCAAACTACAAAACATATTGAAAAAAATATGAACTCTAAATCACATCTTCTCATTCCAAAACATTATAAAAGTCAATATCCATTGAGATCTTCATTGAAGTCCATATTCATTGAGCACAAATCCATCCAGATCAGTTCTTCTAAAATCTGCTACAGTCTCAGCGTATAGAATACAGCAGAGTCCAGGTGAATACAGAGTTAATCCAGCACAGCAGATTTTCACATGTATCATTCCAAACACAGATAATACTATTTCAGTCAACCAGTAGGATCTCAGTCATTCCAGCACAGCATAAAACCTCAGTTGACATTACTATCAAGTCCAATTTATTATATTTGGTAATATGTGAATCTATTAAATTTGACTTAAAAGTTCATCTTTTTACTTCTATTTCACTAGCTTTTGGATTGAGTTATTTATGTCGGCTTAGGATTTCGCAAACAATATACATGTTTTTTTCCAATCCTCATGGGCTATTGGAGTTCAAATTTGTCCTCTAAAAAATCATTTTGAATAATCTGATGATGAGAGCATGCATTGTGTAAAAGGAAAAGGAGAGCAGAATATACCTAGATATGCCACCTTATTCTAGTTCTAGGATTCATAAATTGACACCCTTTTTAATATAATCTTCAACTCATTAAATATATCATTAATGACATTGTCAGATACCCCCAATAAATATAAAAAACTACATGAATGACCTCAGACCATAAAGTTATCAACTCTACTTATTATTTTATTATTTCAAGTTTAGACATCATAAATAGAAGAAAGTCTAGAATTGATGGTAAGTTTTTCTGGCTATAAAATAAATTTTTTACATTCAACGTTCATAAGAAATATTTGTAAAGATGTATAAATTTTATTTTCTCTTGTTTTGGAGGATGATATGAACAATTAAACATTTATTTAAATTTAAAGACTAAATTTTTTAATTAAATTTATTTATTATAATAGTTGTATAAGAATGATGATGACATATTTTTTTAAGATAATTAAAAAAAAACACCATAAAACGCTTTTAAATAGACAAATATGATTGTGAAGTGGCATCGCCAAAAGCAACCAACTGTTTTCAGACAATTGTTCCTGTCTTCAATTTAAACAAATCCAAAGAAAACTCTTCTTCTACCTCCACCCTCATAAACCACTTTTTATTATGAGGTAGACTCCTACACACACACACAGAGAGAGAGAGAGAGAGAGAGAGAGAGAGAGAGAGCATAGTCTATAAAATGTCTTCCCTGATGAGTTCACACGGCGGCGTGGCTTTCGCCACCGCCATGGCCGCCGGCACTGTCATCCTCTTCGCTCTCTGCCATAGGCCTCCGTCCTTCACCTCCTCTCCAGGTATACAAACTTAAATTTTTTTCCCTCTTTACTAGTTTGCACCTTTTTCTGATATTCTTGGTCAAAACTTTTAGATACCGATATGTATGCGGTTCGTGTAGCTGCAGGTGGTGATAAAAGAGTCACAGGGAAGAAGGAGAAGAAGAAGACGAAAAAGAGGGTGCGTTTTGCAGAGAACATCATAGTGGAGTTTGAAGCGGCGGCGATAAAGGAGGAGATTGCGGTTGTGGCGGCACCGCCGCCGGCAATGCCTGCGAATAGAATGGCTTTGTATAAAGGAATTTTGCAGAGTAGGATACAGAGGATTGCCTCATGCTCTTACTGACCCAACAACAACCTTAAGAAGAGGATGGTGATAGGAAGAAGAAGACCAAATCACCATTTTTTTTCTTTTTCTTTGTTTTCCTCTCTAGTTTGCTCCATTCACTCTTCAATGTCTGTAATTGGTCCTTGTGATTACGTCTCTGTTTCAATCTTCTTGTAAATACCAACGTTAAGAAAAATAGGGGGAGAAAAGGTTAACAAAAGGCCACATAATGAGGCGAGGTTCTCCCCGTACGCGTGTTTCTGTAATCTGATTTTACCATATAATATGTGATCTAGGTTGAATTCTAACCAACACAATTTCTCTCATTTGATTTTAACATGATAATAGAGTAAGCAGAATTTTCAGGTTCTTCCACCACGTTCGTCCGCATTCGATCAGGCTGTCTTAACATTATGGCATAAATTTTACTGCTTAAAATTTAATTTTCAGGCGGGTCTCTTAAAGTTTTGCTAATTACTTAACATTTTCGTCATGGTTGCCAATTTTCTAACGATCTCGACATCAAATCTTTCACTACTACTCCTTGATCTGTAACAATCAGGTCCTTTTTATCACTGTATCAAGCGGAAACTGCAGACAAACATTATTCTCGTTGGGCGGCGGCGCATCTCTGTCGAGGGTGACACTGTTGCTGTCTCAATCTCCTCTTGGTGCTCTTCTCCCCATCATTGCCAGGTGTCATCTTCCAATCTCTCAAATCTGACTGCACTCATGCTGTCGTAGTCGTCGTCTCCATCGGCAGCTACCGCCATCGTCGTTGCGGTGGCCGAAGTATTTGACGACACTTTTGTGGTCCACGCGATCACTATTCTTGATTATTCTTATCTCCAAGACTCCATTCCCTCGCGCCTATCTTTCGGGGGTACTTGTTGCTGCCTTTCTTTCTTGCTGTTCTCTCACTTGTTTTATGCCCACCACATGTTGGATGTAATGGGGCATCCAAGATCATCTTTTGTTCGATGCAAAGTATATCCCCTTTACGGCTTTACAAGGATTTGATGTTCGATTCTCGATCCAAAGACCTATCAATTAACGTCTTCTAACAGGCAGCAGTGACAGTGCCAAACAATCATCTCTTCGAGGTATATATATGGCGATGCTTGGTCTATCATTTACCTATCTACTGTCACATTGTAAATATTATCCGCTAAATAGGAAGTCATACTTGTATTTTAAGATGCTTTATAGACTATGTTAAGGGTAAATATTGGGGCATAAAGAGCTTCTATATCGATATTGAAAAGTTATAAACAATAGTTTTATTAAGCACTCTCATACTCCTTATTCTTACTCTAGCACTCACTCTCTTGATCACATACTAAGAATTCTCTACTAGTTTACACTTTTACGCTCTTTAGTTTTTCTCCACCACACAAAGCTCTAACAAATGAATCATAGCTGTTGATTAAAATTCTCATCAATAGCTAGTATTTATCATCTAGATCATTCCATAAGAATGTCTACCTTCACGTTTATCTAAAATAATTATAGAATATTAGAGCTTCTTTATTTAATTAAGCTCTATTCTTAAGGATGGACTTAACAGAGTTGTTGAATTTGGGCTTGGGCTTGATTAAACTTTAACGGTGGATTGTATGCTATGATGATGGGCATCCTATATGGAGAATCCAAGCGGCCCCTAAACCGTAAATACACGTGACTTGGTATTCAGACCACCCAACTTGTCCCGGTTATGTACAGTATTCCTCTCAAGCAGCGGCCCTCCAAGCTTCTACGCTGGATCCAGTTTTGTTTCTCTTGACATGTCACATGCTGCGGTAACGGAGAGGAATGAGGAACCGCGATTTCAATCCTCCAATCAGAGTTCTTCTTCTGGTCGAGCTTACGGGACGAAGGAAGGTATTGTTTGTGAGCCGCATGCTTATGGAGAGCTGGTATAGGCGAGGCAGGCATTGGAGGTGATCTTCGTGCCTTGGTAGATGTAGAAGGAACTGAACTAGAATTTTTCGAACTCCTAAGCAAACGAGCGTGACTGCTACTGTTTCTATTACAGAATAGCTAGAATTGGAGTGGAAATTTGGCAGAGTTGATCTGGGACCATCCTCGGTGGCATCAGGAATCTCCTTCCACGCCTCCAGCATCCGGTTCATTGGCTCACGCACTGTCTTCACCTTATCAAAGGTCCGGGACTCGAAAGATGTGATGCAAGAAGATTTTAATTCGCCCAAGGGACTCTTTCTGCGACGGAGAGAATGCTTCAGTCGTGTCCTTGCGCTCCGAGCAAGGAAAAGTTTTATAATACTCCGGACATAAATTTCGAAACTTACACCATATCTATGACAGTACCACTGGTATTAGTATCAATTTAAAAAATAAATAATAATAATATTAGTAGATTATTATTGAGTTAATTAAACGAAATAAAAATAATAATTTTTTTCAGAAGAATGTGGGATAATCTATAATTTTCTGAAAATATATTTTGTCTTAAAAAGAAACAGATTTAAGCGAACTTCAAAAAGTTCCCTGAATCAAAAATATGATGAACAATGACAAAACAAAAGGGTTAAATGAATCAAACCACAAAAAGTTATGTCTAGAGTTAATTCTTTACGGTTGATCGTTCAGTATTTTAACGAAGTTCTTTTTTTTTTTTTAAATTTGAGTTTCATTTCTATTTTCTCTTTTATATATATATATATATATATATATATATATATATATAACTACTATAAAAAATTTATATCCAGTATAAATTTATTTAGTAGATTCTTATAAAAGATAAATTTTTGGATGGTGCTCATTTTAATTCCATAATTAGACTTTTACAAATAAATTCATGTATTTAAATATTATAATATTATATCTGATTGAAGATTTAACATTTTTCACCTTATTTAGATAGATTTACTGATACAAATTCTACGGAGGCTGTGGTTCGAAGCAGCAACAGGACGCTCGCGTACAAATCGGCGTACTCGGTGCTCCTAACTTCTTGTCAACTTCTACGCAGGTAATATGTCTGATGGTTAATATGCTGCCATTTTAAGGTCCGTCCAAGCCCAATAGAGCTGAGAGCCACACATGACATGATGACACGCGGCGTCTACACATTTCTGATTTTTCTACTTTCCGCTGTCTGATAAAAGTTTCTAATTTCCAAACCCAAAACCTTCAAGTCTTTGGTTTTGATTTTGAATTTGGTGAAGATAAGAAGATGATATCGATTAATTACAACACCATGCTAAGCCATAGCTTCTGTCCTTGTGATTTTACTCCGTTGAGCGTCGCCGTCTCTCCATCGCCGACGTTCGTTGCTTCTCTCCGGCGATCAGATCGCCCCCGTCGCCACCTCATCTGCTCCTTCACCGCTTACCGTCTGCGAAATCACCTCTTCTTTGGCCGCCCAAACGCCACCGCTGCCGGTCCACCGCAGCCTCCGCATGGAGATGATGGTTCAAACCACGAGGCTTCTGGTAAGCTGTGTCCCTTACACTCATTCTGAATTTTAAAAGGGAGACTGTTTGTTTTAAAGATATGAAGTAACATCTCAATTCTGGGAAATAACTGTTTTCTTATAAGTTTTATTTATGTTCCCTCTCTGAATCAATTTGAGATTTTGAGTATAATGAGGGTTATCTGATAATATGATAGTACTACAATTTTAGTGATTATTGCTGGTCAATAAGACCGATATTTTCTTTTGTCGAGTTGACGAAGTATCACATTCAGCCACTGGTTCAAATGATATATTTTTTGCTTGCGTTTTAACTTTCTCATCATCATTTTCACCATTGCAAAAGCATGCTCTACTTAGAAGTGAGAACACAACTAGCATGTTGAATACAAACTAGGCAGATGGACATGATATAAAAGAAGGTTAGCTTTGATGTTTGACAAAATCTACTTATTCCAGGTGAAATAAGTAAATAACAATCACTTGCAAAGACAAATAGCTAAAGGTGTTCTTGTGTATGAGAAGATACCTTACTGTTTGTCTATTAGTTGATGTCTGGACAGAATCTACGCATTCTAGTAGAAATAAGTCAACAACTAATCACTTGCAAAGACAAATAGCTAAAGGTGCTCTGGTGTATGAGAAGATGCCTTACTCATAACTCTATAGTGATAATTTATTTTAGAGATGCCAAAATAATATCTTCCACGAAGCTAAGGACAAGGCCACTATGAAGATACAATCTAAGATAGGTGCTATGGTGGACATTAACACAGACCCGGATCACGATGGCGCAAAACGAGCCCAAGTCTGAGTCTCAAACAGACTTGTTGCTCAGAAAGATATCTAGGCTGATGACGAGCCCAATAGTCCTGATGAGACAGTTTGGCAAAGTGAACTACAGCACGAAAGATGTCTGCAACTATTTACCAACAGCTCCCTTGGGTGGGCTTTTCTTTTATCTTTATCTTCTTTTTTTGTGTTGTGTGTGTGTGGGGGGGGGGCGGGGGGGGGGTGGTTGGGTGTGTTTGAGGAGGGGCAAACATGGACTTTTATTCACGGCGCAAAGGTGAATGTCCGTTAGCTGCTTCTATACCAAACAATATAGTAAAATATTATGTGATTGTCCGTTCACGTAGACATGCCAGGTAAGTTCTTATATCTTCCTATTACTTTTACCTACATTCCGTCCACTGTTAATCAGTGAGTCTCATCATTGACATTAACCCGTTATCAATTGAATAACCAAGTAACCACGACACTTAGTCGACAGAACCCCTAGGTATTTACTCCTTGAATATATGAGCTCATAGTCTGTGGAGGGCATGTTATAATCTCACGATACAGACTACCGGTTGGAGTTCGACCCTGAGGAACTCTTTTCCGGGAATCTAGGAATTATTGTATTTTTTGACATTTTTTTCGTCCACAGGAGTTTTCCATTTGGGTAATTGAAACCCAAATGCCCCCCTTGTGGAGGAGCATTTGAACCATCAGTTGGTGGGTGCTTGTGTCATTGACCTTAATAGGTAGAAGAGAGAGGAGGTTTTCACTGTGGAAGTAGAAGCCCGTTATGGCTCCGAACCACGTTAATTCCCACGTCTTCATCCTGTCTGCCTTCTCTGTTCACCCTTTTCTCCCCTTCCTCTGTGGGAGGATCCCGCATGCCTGATAACCATTAGGGGACGGGGTGGTGCTCGTACCACCCATCATGGGTGTTGGAGGCAATATGTTGTTTACTGTAAAGAGCATCAGTCAACGTTTATCTATGGGAATATTGGGTTCAGGTGGTTTTAATTTGTCAAAGATTGTGGGTGAATAGTTTGATTGCTAGCATGCCAAATAGTTTGTCACGTGAATGGGGGCATACCAAGCATTTTGGATGTGATCAGCTGCTGGGGAAGTTATTGGGTTGATTTGGAAAATCATCTTGCCATATCTCTTTTAAAATCAGTTCATGCAGAGTGGAAAGACTCTCAGCTAGTGAAGCAGTCTTATTTTTTGTTTTAATTTGCACTATTTCTTTCAAAAAAAACTATATAAGATACGTATTTGTCAATGCATTCTACAGCTACGTTCAACAGAATTCTTTCCATATGTTGCAGTATCATCCAATGATTGGCTTCTTGTTTTTAAACAAGGAATGCCTAAAAGAGATGTTGCGGATCTAACTTTTTTTTTGTTTTTAGAATTGATTGTAAAGTAAAGAAAAATGAACTAGCTAATTCTCTTGTCTGTGCTTGGTTGTCGATGTTTGGCGACTTGATGCAGGTTTGCAGTCTAGCCTATCGGGATTGAAGGATCGGCTACGGGTGTTCTTGGCAGTTCTGTTCTGGATGTCGCTGTTCTTTTGGGCAAGCGCTTGGGATGGGAGGGACGGTGGTAGGAAGAAGAAAGGATTCAGATTTAAGAAATAACAAAATGGAGATAATGATTCTGTACAACATGGACATTATCTTTATCATTTTTTTTTCATATATTTAAGCACAAGCACAAATACAGAACCACATGCGATGACCAACAAATCTTTCTGGGTCATTCTCGTCCGTCCATAGATGTTTTTACTGGTATCTTGCGCTATCGGTCTATTATAACCATTTTTAGCATGATTTATTAGCCTCCATTATATTGTGCAGAGCTCCGTTATTGTTTGGATGGATGATTTTACCCATAACTATGTTCTAAAGGGCATACATATTAAGAGATGTTTAGGTGTATTTACATGGTATTTGTATATTATAAACAATTATTCACACCTTTAATACCTATCGACACCTTGGAAACTGTTTTAAATATTTTCTGAATCAGAATGCTTATTTGTTTTAAATATTTACAGTTGTTGATTGGAAATTATGAAGGAGTCCAAATACTGGTCCTTTCGTGCTAAAATGATTATAAGTAGGTCCTTTTTTCACAAAATCGCTTTCACTCAAAATCGCGAGATGGATTGATTCCAACAGCATCTTTGCCGTTAACGATCAGCTCAAATATCATTCGTTCAGAGAATCCACGTGAAGCCGGGTGCAACTTGAGCTTCTTCCCTGGCGCCAAGCAACCGTTGATTCTCGTCCGTCCGCTAGATATTATTGTTGAATTAGAGGGGAGTCGGAATTAGTAAACTAAAAGTACTAAATTAATATCTAATTGAGAAAGAAATTATGCTGGGTTTCTAGTAACTTTAACCTGGCCGTTTTCTGCCTGAATTTCATTGTTCATTTGACAGTTTGTTTGAATCGTTACAAGATCACTAAATATTAGATATATTTTCATTACGTTCTTGTATATAGATTTGACTAGTCACTCACTGTAATATCAAATTTTATTTTTAAAAAATCTTTACCATCATATTAGTAAACTATTAAGTTGATATATTCTTCCTTATTTTTTTGTTTTTCTTGCACTTTGTGAGATCGACGATCAAAACGACCCTTCATGACTCAACAGTCTTTGTGGGATCTGCAAATGATTGTAAATTTGTAAAATTCTATCAACTAATTGAAAGAGTAATACTATATGTATCCAAAAAATTAAATAATAAAATATATATATATATATATATATATATAAAATAAAATATATGGTGAATATGAAATATGTATCTATTTATTGTGTGATATGTCGGAAAAAAAAGTTCGAATTTTCAAATTTGATATAAGATACTACTAGTACTAGTCTAAGATGCGACAAGGAGCCGCAACCGCAAACACCACTCAATCAAATTCCAACACGAGATTTTTCACGTGGGTTCGTGGGCTCCTTCATTTCCCCTCCCTTGGCAGCGGACGGCTGAGATTCCATCTTCACAAGACTATAAATATACACACACACATTCCGTAATAATTTAATCAATAATAAGCAATTTGATACTTGCTGGACCTGCACCAGCACCAGCACCATCACCATGCTTCTCCGCAGCGCCTCATCTCCTCTGCTCACCTCCACCACCGCCTCCTCCTCGTCTCCCTCCGGCGACCTGTTGCCGGCGCCTCTCCGAGCAACCAACACTTACAGACAAAATAGCAACAGCAGTAGTAACAATAAAATCATCATCAGCAAAGCTGCACGAGAAACTACAGCCAGTAGTAACAAGCTAAGCAGGACTCTCTCCGATGGAAACCTCTCCCGCCGTCGGAGAATCTTCTCTGTTATTGCCATGGCTCAGCAGCAGAGCAAGACTTTTCAATTGACGCAAGAATTCCACCAGCTGGAGGAGGAGAGCTGCTGCGCCATCGCCGAGGAGGTGATCACAGCCGCCGCCCTGGTCATGGGAGACGGGTGCGCGGGCGGAGGAGGGATCAAAATCTCCAAGGGCCGTGGCAGCGGCGACTCCGACTCCTCGGATCCCCATAGAAACTCCGAGATCTGCTACCAGAGGATGATCGAAGCCGACCCTGCCAACTCGCTGATCCTGGGAAACTACGCCAGATTCTTGAAGGACGTGCGAGGAGACGTGGACAGAGCCAAGGAGATATGCGAGCGGGCGATCGTGGCTGCGAACACGTCGGATGACGCCGGCTTGCTCTGCTTCTACGCGGAGATGATTTGGGAGAGTACTAAGGATGTCCGGCGAGCTGAAACCTACTTCGATCGAGCAGTTACGGCTGCTCCACACGACTGGTAATTAATCTAGTAGAAAACAGTTCAGCTAACTATGATTCCACGAATTTTTCTAATTATGGACTAAAAATAAAGTTAAGTTTAACTGAAATAAATACAAATTTAATCGCAACAATACTAAAATTTAACTGAAGTTAAATTCAAGCAACGAAAATTTTAATCGAAGTGATGTCAAATTTATCAAGGAATACTATCAAATTAAAATAGACATAATTTATTGAGAAATATTTAATTTTGTTCAAAAATTATTCATAACATACATACACACAATTCATTATTTAGCAAATAAAAAGGAGAAAACTCCAGGCATGAATGATTAGTAACGATGATCCTCTGCTTGCTGCAGCTATGTGATGGCCTCGTACGCTCATTTCTTGTGGGAATCAGAGGAGCAAGATCAAGAGGAAGCAGATGATGAAGATGAAGATGAGCGCGGGTTATTTGAAAATTTGGAGAGTAGAAGCCAATATTTGGCTGCTATAGCTGCTGCTTCATGAATTAATTAATTAATTTGCCGGCGACCTGAGATGATTTTATTGTGTTTGTTGCGTTAATTAAATTTATTATCACATTTTGTTTAGGAAAATGTGGAATGATTTTAAATTTTATTGGGCAGAGACAGAGCAGATGCGGTGGCTCCTCTTTTTTCATTGGTTGCTTTCACTTGAATATAATAAATATGGTAAATACCATTTCAGCCCTCCTTTTTAAGGGTCGGCCAATTATCATTGGAAACGCGTTTTCAGGGGCTGATTTTATACCATTTTTAGGGACTGAAAATGCATTTTCAGGACTGAATTGGTCAAAATGAAAAAAATGGATGCTGAAATGGTATTATCCCATATAAATATTATAATAAGAATAATTTTGTTGACAGATTCCCAGCTGCTGCTGTTGTTCCACTCATTCGTACACTAAGAAAGAAAGAAGGTCATTTCACGTGATGTAATCACCGGTCAATAATGAGCACTCCAAAATGTCTGGTAGCGTTTAGATATTTAACTTAAAAATGAGATTTTTTTTAAAAAAAAAAAATTAAATGATAGCATAATTTTTATATTATTTTGATAATTTTTATATCATATGATAGCATAATATGATAAAAAATTCCGGTAGGTCATTTTTCACATAATTTTTATATTATTTTACGGTTACAAAAACTTTCGAACTTTAAGATAGTCATTCATTCGTAATTTTTTTTTTAAAAACAATACAAATTTGTAGACACCAAATGTATTTTGTATATTCAAATTTTTAAAAGATATTTGCATACATATACATTTTGGACTTATTTTGTAAGGTTCTTAAGAAAAGTATTTGAAAAACTTATAAAATAGGAACCCTTTTGGAGAAAATTTCAGCTAAATAGTCTTGAGCAAAGAATCAGCCAAACTGCCCGTCAGTTTTAGTTCCTCCCTCCCAACAATAGCGTCGCATCATTCAGTTTTGGATCTCAAAGCACAACCAAAATAGCCACCCCATTGTTCTGTCTCAGCTCCCACGGTGACACAACTGAAGAAGCGATCCCAACATATACTATTGGAACCTCCGGCGCAAGGAAAGGGTCGAGATTAGCATTCACTTTTCTGATTTGGCCACTCCTCGAGCAGCCATTCAAGCTCCAAGTCACCAACAATGCTGATACTACAGTTCCAATATTATTTAACTTTGGTTCCGATAAGCCGACAAATTTTAGTTAAAGTTGCTAGCAAGGATGCTGCTTGTTGCTGAATCCGATCAATTGTATTGTTTTAGAAAGTTAATGTGTTCTTCATCATTTTGGAAAGTGTAATTGTTTGATACCAGTTTTTACTTTTTCGCCTAAGATATATAAATTTTGTAATGGTTTAACCTTGTTTCAAATTTGGTGTTGTTTTTCAATATCCTTTTTTCTTATAATTAGTGTGTAGACAAAGCATGCATTAATTTATCATAGTTGTGGATCTTTATTCCATCTAAAAGTGGCCAAGTAGCTTCTGATCACTACCAAAACTCACTGTAACAGGACAAATATACTACTTAGCACTTCTGAAATTAGCGCTTTCCACACTTCCCAAACTGTGCTTCCCATACTACATATTTCGGTAAAATGAAAAGACTAGAGTTGCTTTCTTTTTCTTTTTCTTCTCTTATGAGATAATAAGGAAGAAAAATTTTTATACACTAACTCTTGATATTATTAGAGACATTGTTTTCTAACCACGATTCATCAGTCCGTATTAAAACGAAATCACGGTCTAGAAATAAAATTCCGACATGGCATATGTTCCGATCCAAAAATACAACACTACCTTGCCAGCAACCATATTAACAACTATAACTGACAATTAGTTGATATTGTCTATTTTTCATTTCAAAGCTGCTCGTGGGTTTTGAACCTGTAATATGCGCTTTTTGAGACACATGCCACACCACTCGAGCTTTTACTTAGAACCTGTTGTATCAACTAGGGAAGGATAGCTGGTAACATATCTTCACCTGATAACATAGCGACTCTTCTAAGATCAGCAAATAAAAAGAACGTCAGAATCTATGGTGTGGATGATGGTGTTCTGAAGGAATCCAAAGGGACTGGACTAGAGCTGGTTATGGGCATAGGGAAATTACTATCTGAAACATTACCAAACTCCGAATACTATTGATTCTTCACATTTATCTTGATATGTCTGATGTTTATGTTTCCATAATTATTAATTACCTGTTTGTAGTTACGGTACAACTTTTTGGCAACCAAAAAGGTTAGCCCACGGCTTGGATTCCAAAGAGCAACCACTGATATCAAGAATAGAAGATTTGTTGAATCTCTTGTAAGCATTTTCATAGATGACTATCATTGTACTTTATTTTCCTACAGATAGTGCTGTAATTTTTTCTTTTCTTTTTTTTAAATACAGTAATGAACATACACCATTCCGATTGTAGATTATTTGAAATGTGTTTCACTGTTTCGTCTCCCAGTCAGTCTATGGATCATTTAGATGGGCGAAAGTGGTTGTAAGTACAATTTTTGTAATGTAGTGAATAAAAACTTGTAGACGAATGGACAAGTGAGCAACAAATGCTCAGTGTCTTACTTTGAAAGAACACACTGTGGAGCAAATAATCTTTTTTATAAGATTTTTTTGTGGCATGTTCTATCATTCACTACATGTCAAATAAAAATCTTAATTTTTACTGGTATGCAAGCCTTCTAAATTGTAAGTGTATAGTGACATTTGAACAGAAGATAAAGATATTCACTTATAATTGAACTCTCATGTTACATCCTGATTTTTGTAAAGTAATACTCTACCAGCAATTGTCTCCGTATAAAGCAGTTCCTAAATTTGTTCATGTACAACAAGGTTTGGTTTTGTTTCCTTTTTTCTGTCCTTTTTTTTCAAGGAGAAATTACTCTGTTGCCTGAGTTAGAAGATAAATTAACCGCTTTATATATATAATTATATACTATAGTTGAGTCATTAGATTAACATCGCTGACACAGTTTTATTACAGGATATTCAGTTAATAACAAATGGACAAACACTTTGCTGGTTTCACCTCCCATATAGCAACTTCGCATGTGGTTTTGTTTGCGATGATCAAAGCGCAAGAATTTGTAATTAAGTACAGTGAGAGTTAACGAGACTCAAGTAATTGGTTATCTTCATCATGCAATGCAATACATTGCAAGACAGCACCATATTACTGAGACGATAGGCGTGCCATCAGGGATGAGGATTCATCAATCAGCGGCACTGGTGGTGGTCGTAGTGTCTGGGACTGCGACGGCAAGGGCTAGGCTGCGGCGGTGGGCCTGCGAGGGTAGCTTGACGTTGGTGGCGAGTCCGATGGCTCGGAGGAAGTAGACGACGTACCAGGTGGCGTCGATCTCCCACCACTCGAGGCCGTGCCTTGCCGAGTACTCGAATGCATGGTGGTTGTTGTGCCATCCCTCCCCGAACGCCAGCGCCGCCACCCACCAGTTGTTCCTCGACAGGTCAGGAGTCGCCCACCTCCGCCTCCCCCAGACGTGGCACGCCGAGTTCACCAGCCACGTTATGTGGTACACCCACACTATCCTCACCCCCATCCCCCACACCACGTAGGGCACCCCGCCGGCCCACAGCAGCACCGCCGCCAGCGCCAAAGGATGCAGGATATAACTTTTCTCGATGAACCTATAGAATCCCTGCTTCTCCAGATCGGCGACATTGTCTCTGCCTCCTCCGCCGCCGACCTTGCGGGCGATGGCGGAGGTGTCGAAGAGCCACGCCACGTGGCTGTACCAGAAGCCCTCGGTGGGGGAGTGTGGGTCCCTCTCTGAGTCGCAGAACTGGTGGTGGTACCTGTGCGTGCTGACCCAGTCGGTGGGGCTCCCCTGCAGCGCGTGCACGCCGCAGTACGCGAACGTGTACTCGAGCCATTTCGGGAGTCTGAAGCTCTTGTGCGAGAGATTGCGATGGAACGACAGGGTTATCCCCAGCAATCCCGTGATGACGTACAGCGCCAGCGCCGTCCACAGCGCCCCCCACGTGAAGTTGAAGGGGGCCAGTAGGCAGAGCAGGTGCATAAATATCACCACCCCCGCCGTCCCCACATCCAGCGAGTTCCACCTCCGCCGCCGCTTCTCGTCCATGGTATTCATCCTGCTCTTAACTACCACCACATCTGACCACAGTATCCTCCTCCCTGTGCTCTCGCCATCGGCACCGCTGTTGGCTGCTGCTGCTGCTACGATTACTCTCCTCGTCCTTTGGCAGCTCCATGCTAGCAAGGAGAAGCACGAAGCAGGCTTCGGTAGTGCACACAGCCGGGGTTGCTGCCTCCGAGCAGCGCCGCCGACGAAGATGCTGGGATTCGTGAGGGTGGCGGCCATGTTTATCTGCTTCCACTAGTTGTTCTTAACTCTACAATATATATGTGTGCAAGTGCAATTGGCCGCTGCCGCCGGAAATTGGATCGATCAACGTCGCTCTCTCATTGGATCATACGAAGAGAGTGGCTGGATTTGGGATAAGGGAAATCCAAATCCAGACAACCCGCCACACATTTTTTCTCGTTTTTCGCATTCAAGGTAGTCGATTGATAGACTCAAATTTGTTAAATTTTTTCCTTCTACAATTAGTTATTTCTTGACTAAGATTAGTTGCATAGATGGAGACAAAGGCGGTACACCAAAAAAAAAAAATCTTCCCAAGGGTCACCACAAATTAGAATTAGCATCGCATCTTCTTGTCTCGACAGGTAATTGCAACGGACACGGCAGCAGTATCGTCGTCTGCGGGTCTCCTTCTGCATCGCAATGTCCTCCTTTGGCTGCTCACCCTTCCCTCTCACGACCAATCTGTGGTAGCTCCTCTGCTAACCTCGCAAGTATGCCTCTACTTTTGAGAATATCTGATGAATCCTAACCATAACTAGTTCATTCTGTCTAACAGTTAAACCATCGAAAGAACTTGACACTCCCGTTGGAACAGAGTAGGGCCTTCCACAAATACACCGACGTACACGTGCGAAGCGCATAGCTACGTGAGTGTGCAACGCGCATAGCTACGTCAGCACATTTTTTTCATATTTTTTTATTTTCAAAAACTGAAATAAGCAAATGTGAAAAATAAGAAGCTCAACCATAATTACCCCAACATTATATTAGTATATGCACCATTAGGCTTCAAGCCTTCACCTTGCCCAAGATGCCAAGAATCCAAGGTAGGAGTTTCACCTCAAAGTATAGGCTAAAGTTAGAACTTTGCATACGTCGGCGCGTTTTTCCGTTTCCAAAACTGAAACGAGGAAATGCGGGAAACGGGAAGCTAAAACATAATTATCCCAACATTATATTAGTATAGTCACCGTTAGGCTTCAAGCCTTCGCTTTGCCCAAGACGCGAAGAATATAAGGCAGGAGTTTCACCTCAAAGTATTGGTTAAAGTTCGAATTTCTAACACACTTTCTCTAAAAATATAAAAAATATATATTTTATCTTGTAGAAGATTATGTGAATTTTTAGATCTGTCAAGATAAAAAATCTGAAGCTTCTTAATTAATAAAACATAAACCGGTATTATCGGTGATTCATACTAAAAAAAAAATTTTAATCATACTTTTTTAACCATATCTTTTAACCATAGTAATAGAGTAAAAATTTGAATGTAAGTAGCTTCCGACGCGCTATTAAGTACATACACATATATGTCATAAATTTTAGAATATTGCAGCTGATGAGGTTCGAACTCATGAGTGATGGTTCATAAGCGACCTATCCCACCAGTAATATTATATAGTATATAATAGAAATAATTTGGATAATATTTTGTTAAATACCCGACCATAGAGACTTGTTTTCTTATTTTATAGATAACAATAAGATAATTCGAATCACAGGCTATAACCTCAGATAAATATGTTCCAAATTGAACAAATCTTTAGCTATTATACATGAGCATTCAATAAAGGGCAAATTGCCCATCACCCTCTGCATTGCAAATCAGCCTAGATAATTAGAGTATAATAATTTGATAAATTGCATTTTTTACATGAGCTAGATATTTGATTTTTTGTTGAAGTACAAGAATCAACTTACGATCGTGCAAATCAATAAACAATATTAGATGAACCACTAGTGGACCCAAATACATCGTAAGAAATTAATTTGTTAAGTAATATTTTTATGCAGGCTGAAGACAGATATTTTATTTCTAAATATATAATTAAATCATGATATAAAGCAAATGAGTCTGAAAAATAGATAAATGTTAGTGCTTATATACGAGAATTATGTAGTAGGTGCACTAATTTGTTAAGTAATTTTTCTTTTATGCACGTTGAGAATTCACTTGCTCGCTTAAGAAAAGGATAAAATTGATAGGTGGTATTGACAAATGACCGAAAATTTTGACAAATATTAAGAGGATGACGGAGTCATAAATTTTACATTTTTCTTAATATTTTAAAATAGAAATGAGTATTTTTATTATTTTGTAATCTTCTTTATTATTTCAAAATAGCTTATTGGTCTCTAAAGATATCCATAGGACCTGATTCCATAAAATTTATTAATATTAAAAAAGCCTTGAAAAATACACCCAACCAATTGCTATCAGCCAATCAGAGCCAATTTCTTCGGCCAATTCCAGACGGCACTCCAAATTCCTTTCCTATCCAATCTACTCTTAATATTATCGAATACGACCTATATCTTTTTTTTTTGTTATAAAAGAAGTCCTATATAATATATTACTAAAAATAATTTCTACAACTTTATTTTGTATTGCCTAAAGCACTTAGAACGAACGGTTAGAACTTTCATCATAAAAAGTAGGAGTTTTGGTTTAAATGTTATAGGTATCATCCGTAGAGATATATAAGATTATGTTTCTGTATTTTATGGATAATAAAATAGATTTTTATATATGTTCAGGCTAAAGATTGAAAATTTTCGTTTGGTGAAATATAAATCCAGTTCCGTAAGTTTATTTATTACAGACAAAAATTTTTTATATTAATATAAAAAGAATAACTTTAGCCGATATTATAAAAAAAAATGACTCTTAAAATATATTATTAATCTATTAAATACATTGTCATTTATCAAAAAAGACAAATTTTCATAACTGCTAATATACGCGGACCGATATTTATATTACCGACTTTTAGTGACCTATGAAAGAGGGGTTCTGGAATAGACATCCTATATAAAAGAAAAACTCCTAACTAAATTAGATACTTATGTCTTAAAAGAATGTTCAGTACCATTTTTGTATATTTTTTATTTAGTTTTTAAATAAAAATGTATTGCTCTATTCATATTTTGATTTAAGTTACTTTTGTCTAAAATAAAAATTCGTTTTTTGCACGGACCATTTTTGTATATCTAATCATGTAAGAAATGATTTGCCTGTTTATAGATATAATATAACTTCTCTATTAGTTTGTTTTAGTTATTATTATTTTAAATAAAATTTCGTATTTGGTACGGAATAGATTTTGTCTGATTAATATTAAAACATTTAATCGTCTCTCCAAAGTCATCAATTAGAGCGCGTTCCCCACACGCTCTCCGTTTCCCCCTCTCTCTCTCTCTCTCTCTGCAATTAAACTGCGAAATCGTAAGAAACCAGTCGTTTGTTTCGAGATTCTATTTCTTACTCCATCTGGGATTTTGCGGTTCCAGAGGAAAATGGGCTCAGGCGAAATGGCGACCTGCTCGCCCTCGACCCAAGAGGAGCCAACTCCGATGTCAGGTAATCTCGTCATATGTTGAGATGTTTATCAGCTGTTTAGGAAGGATTTAATCTGTATTATTTCGTCGATCTGTTTAAGATGGTACGTATTTATAGTAACTTCATCTGAATAATGTTAGTAAATAACACGTAGCAGAAATTGAAAGAATTTAGGCGGTGTTAAGTTTGGGTGATATGTAGATCTGGTTTGAACGGGCCTTTACAGAGTTTTTAGTGTGTGGCAAAAAGAACTAGACAGAAGATTTTCTCAGAAGTAAAACTAACGTTGCACCAAAAGCAAGCACTTCTCCAACTATATTTTAAATTGTTGCTCTTGATGGGATGCTCTTTGAGTTTCTTGAATGTGTATGTACATATACTTTCTGATTTAGTGTCGAAATCTTTTATTTTTCTATAGTTGTTTGTGAGGGAGAAATTGTGGCTCCGATGTTTAAGAACCTCAAGGATGTCTTTTTTTGTTTCGAAGAGATGATGTATGGGATGTACTTTTTGACTAATCTGCTATGCAAATATGACCGTTAAACATTTCCTCAAACATGCTTGAGCCATCACTCCTAGATTATACATCCTATGTTAATGGAACTGTATTGTTTTCACTTTGACTTCTTATTATGATTAGTGTAAAAGCTTCAGGATTCACTGTAAGACAGTTATCTTCTGAGAGAGTGAGAAAATATCAGTCATATTATATTATTTATTGCTTCTTTTTTGCAGTTCTTCGCGAGAAACATCGATTGGATCTTGAAAATTTAAATCTAATGACACAACCCTTGAAGACAATGCAACTTTTCATACTTGCAACTGCACAACAGCTAAGACAATCACTGACATTTCTGACGAAGGGTGGCTGGTTTATGCTCGTCATTATCTTGGCAGTTGTTGTTGGCTTTTTGTTCTTCAATGTTAACGAAAACCATGAAAAGGTATTACTTATATCTAATCTTTGCAAAAATATTGGGAAGATATGATGTTTTCATATATCATTGCAGCACCTTCAGGAGTTTGTAAGGTACTCTAGGTATATTCTGTGGTGGGTGGCCCTTGGTGTTGCATCTTCAATTGGACTAGGTAAGTTTTTCTGCTCGAGATTGCCATTTTGATCAGATGGATTTCCTAATTCCCAGTTTGTTTTCTCGTTCCCATTCATTTAAGTAGTTTGAAATCATACATAGAAGGATAATAATTCATTGAACTTATTAGTTGCATCACTGTGCATATTAATTCAAGCATCATATTTGAGTTTTGTTTTAAGCTCTGCCTTTTTTGCTTAAGACTTGCAGCAAATTACTATATTAGTCATATGTATAAGTATATGCATTTGTTTCACTCGGAGCATTAGCTCCTCGTGGATTTCAATATGTATTGTCTCTACTGCATACTGTATTGTTTCTTATTTGCTCAGTGGTAATGTGTTTACCGTGCTAAATCTAGTCAGCTTATGTTATTTTCTTATTGGCAGTCAAGAACCCTCAACATTCTGTATATTATTCCTACCGTGTGTGATCTTACTAGTAGTTAATTTCACAGCAAAATGGAGGAAGTTTTGGATCACCAAAACCTTTAATGCCAGTTGATGTAGAACTAAATGAATTAAAGGAGAAGATATTTAGCTAAGAGGGAACAAGATGATAACCAACTAGCACTTTCATTCCAATTGAGCATTCAGCGTAGCTGTAGTTTATTAGATTAGCTGCTTCTCTGTATAGGCGTATTCTCAAAATCTTCTAAAGATAAACTTCTTCCAAACAAATTTCCTTTGATACTTCCGATTCTACAAATAAAAAGTTAACAGCTCCTAACCATAATTACGTTAATAGTATATTTGGACGTCTTTCATTAGCAAGAGCATTGTTTAAGTGTTATGAAGTGTCTCATGTAAGACTTACCACTAGGTTTTTTACATACTCCCTATCTGCAATTAATCCAGTGAGAAATGAGTTGCTTCCTAGTCACAAGATGCTGTAGTCTTCTTAAGTTTCTCAACATACTGTTTCGCACTTTCAGCGGATTCTGTTATTGTGGATATTGTTAACTAATGGTGCTTCCTACAGGTTCTGGTCTGCACACATTTGTGCTCTATCTGGGACCTCACATTGCCCTTTTTACTATTAAAGCTATGAAGTGTGGGCGAGCTGATCTGAAATCAGCTCCTCATGATACGATACAATTAAAAAGTGGGCCTTCATGGCTTGAAAAGGATTGTTCTGCTTTTGGACCACCAATGTACTCATCACATCCTGGTTCACTAGTCAGGGTTCCACTCAGCAGTATATTGCCTCAAGTTCAGCTCGAGGCCATTCTATGGGGAATAGGAACTGCTATGGGTGAACTTCCACCATATTTTATTGCAAGAGCAGGTAATAGTGATTCTATAGCATGTTACAAAATAATAATATGGATTGTAGATGAATAGGTGAATTCCTTGAATATGATCTTGTCTTAATATCTTTGTGGAAAGTTTAATGTGTCAATGATTTTTCTTGTTATCAACATGTTTCTTAATGATCTATATAATTTTTTTTTGCTTCATGTTTATATGAAATTTGACCACATGTCCTTGTGGGGTGTCCCCGGTGGACCAGTGCTTGCTCAAGTAGGCACTTTAGGAGAAACAAAAAACAAAAAAAACTCAACAGGATGCGCTGGTCCCGCTCAGAACCCGTATGGGTAAGCGCTTTAGGAATTTTCCAGGCTGAACACATTCCGTGTCCGTACCCATGTCGGACAATGTCTACGCGGGTGCTGCTGTGTGGTTTTTGGCGAGTCGGAGTAACTTAAAACATGAAATGCCCTTTAATCAACGGTTTATGGTAAATGTCTAACTTTGCAGGCTTGGAGGTACATATGATGAGGTTTTCATGGAGAAACCTAATCAATTTAACTTGCCGAAGATTCATCTGTACTTTAGATGTTTTGCGGTGTTATTATTGTGTCATTTTATAAAGACCTCACAATGATGTATTATGGTGTTGATGTCCTTGTTAACTTAAAAGCGTCACTTGGCATGATTCAATGCTTTGTAAGTAAGCTAATGGCTACCTTTATTTCTTACTAATTCTATGATATATCTCAGCACGCTTATCAGGAAGCAAGTATGAGGACATTGAAGAATTAAATGCTGCTTCATCTGAAGGTGGGTTACCATCAGCTTTCTTAAAGAAAAGCAAAGCCTGGCTTCTTTCACATTCGCAGCAGTTAAACTTCTTCACTATACTGGTGCTTGCTTCGGTTAGTAGACAAACATCTTCTTTTATATTGATTTCTCTAGTTTGTATGAATAGAAGTCATATTACCTTTTAAGATTCTGTCCTGCTTTGTTGAGAAATTTTGGTTTGTAGGTGCCAAATCCTCTATTTGATCTTGCGGGCATTATGTGTGGACAATTTGGAATTCCTTTCTGGAAGTTCTTTCTGGCAACTTTGTTTGGGAAAGCAATTATTAAAACGCATATACAGGTAGATCCCTACCTGATTTATTTTTTAATTAATTTACTCACAAATGATGCATGTGTTTCAGAGTTCCTTGTTATGTCATCTCTACAATTAACCAAAAAAATTGCTCTCTGATGCCGCTTAAAGTTAGTTATTTGATGAAGATAAATGAACAATGCCACCCCGAAAGATTCTACTTTGAGCACTGTGTCTGTTGTAGATTGGCAATAAAGTTGTAGTAGTTTCGCTTCAAGATCTTTTTTATGACATTGCAGACAGCATTTGTCATTTTGGTTTGCAACAATCAATTACTAGAGTGGATTGAAAACGAGTTGATCAGGATTCTTGATTATGTCCCTGGATTGTCTTCTACATTGCCCAATTTTGTTGCTAAATTGCATGTGCTTAAAGAGAAGTATCTCTCCACTTCGGTTGCAGCACCATCTTTTTCGGAAAAGAAGGTTAGCACTTCTCTCAATGATATTTCATTAACTCTTAAACTGCTACTTACTCACAAGGTCACATGTTGTCTTTCTTTCGTACCGACCAGAGCCAAATAATTGTTTTTTGGTCAAATTTTTTTATAGAACTTTGTTAAAGTATTGTTTTTTACAAAAGCTATATTGAAATATCGTAGGAACTGTTTTGTTTAGAACTTCAAGTGCGGAACTGGGGTAGAGCTGAGGTGCCACCACCTGCCGCGATGGGTATATTGTATTAGAGAAATGACATTTTCAAATTTAGTGGTGTGATGATTAAATGCTTGTTTTGTCACCAAAAAAATACCTAAGTTCAATTCCCATAGTTTCTAACTTTATCTGATTTTTTTTCCTTTGTTTGCGTTAAATTCTACAAGTGGATTTAATTCAACTTTCAAATCATGAAGAGACAATACATATTTGGCAAATTTTGTCTTCGTTATTTTTTTTTATTCAAGATTGCTTTTTTTCCCTCATTTGCCAAGTTGGAATTATATTTTTGTGAAATTCTAGTTACTATTGGTATTTAAGTTGGTAAACTTGATTTAATACAAGAAAAATATTTTGTTAGATGTGGAGATAATTTTTTTTAGGGCAATAACTAATTCTCAATGCATCATGATTTATGAGTTAAGCTAGTATTTAATTCAATTAATATATTTTTAAAATTTATTGAATAAGTTTTTTTAACTTTAACCTTTTTCTTTTCAATATTTACAAGGGGAAAAAGTTAACAATCAAAGAAAAATTATGTGCAACACTAATAACTTATGTATGATACTATAGGTTAATAAAAACGTAAGTGTGCGTCCTCGTTGGCCCCTCCTAACAACTTTTCTGGTTCCGCCCCTGTTAAGTCTCTAAATTTTTATTACTATTGCAAATATTGCTATGCCAATTTGCCTCAGGATCGCCTTTTTATAGTTTTTATTCGCTGGCGCTATGTGTTGATAGCTTGATGATTTCTATTTGTTTCCTGCTCCCCAGGCGAAGCAGTGGAACCTCTCATTATCCATGATATGGAATACCGTGGTGTGGCTTATGCTGCTGAATTTTTTTGTGAAGATAGTGACAGCTACTGCACATACATATCTCAAGAAACAGCAAGAACTCGAATATAGTAAAGAGCCCAATGGCGAAATGGATGTTCATACTGATAAAAGCCTCTAATTGGTAGCTACGTTAGAAGCCGATTAACTGCAACTGCCCTAAAGTCAATTTATTTTAGCTGGTATAGGGTTCAGAAGCTGTATATGATACTGTTTGAGATGCATACGATTGCAAAATGAAGTGTATATATGATTGTTTAACAATATAAGCACATTCTTTCCATATTTTGTGGTTTCATAATATGGATCGGTAACGAGAATTTTGGTAGAATGCATGTTGTCTTTTTTTTTCCCCAGTGAATTGCTTGGTAGAACGATATCTTCGACAAATATTGTTGCTTCATAGGAGAACGATATACACTTATAATTCCATGGTTAAAGGTAAAAGGTTGCGAGAATCGTCCAAAACTTTGAAGGAAAATGGTCTGTGCAGGATGCTGTCTAGCAAGGCTTGAATGCAAGTGTAGTATATCTTTTATTTTCTGTTACATTATTTGGTAGAATCACATAATTTCCATTTAGAAATGCAACTTTTAATTTTGTAAAATGATATCATTTTTCCTAAGATCATTATTAGTTCCAAGGTATGCAATGTAATTATCAGTCCTTGAGAAGAAGACTATTGTTTAACATATTCATCTCAAATCTAAATCCCCCAACCAAACCTTCTAGCAACTACAAAACCGACGGGCTTAGGTTGGTTTCGTTGTATTGTTTGAATTTTTTTTTCGTGCTTCTAAAAAGTATCGAAGGTTCTTGGCTAAACAAGAAAAGAAAAAGACCCGAGTATTCGGAACCCATAAAACCTGATAGTTGTATCCCCGAAAAGGATTTTGGAGATATTGGGGTTGCTTCATTAGAGTTATGTTTCTTTTACCTGATTATTTTATACAAGATAAGATAGTACCTAAGCCCGGATAGTGATTTTCTCTTGGACTTAGCTCTCCTTTTAGATAATTTGTCATAGCTAAAGTTTTGATGCTTTCTTCTGGGAATTCTCTCTTTTAATAGTCCTAACACTTACTTTATTTCTTGGACTTTGAATACCTGATCCAACCCTGCATTAACACTGTCAATATTGCGCTTAATGTGCTCAGCCTGGAATAGGGTACTGCTGGTTTGTAAATTTATTTGCAGATCAAGAAGTTCAGAAAAATGGATAATGTGTGGCTGCGGTGAGGTTTTCTAAAGGATATCTTCATTTATAGCATATTAGATGCGAGAGGACTTATGCACTCGTTAATTCTGGTTATGTTAATCCGGCTTTCTGGCTTGGTTGCAATGGTTCTGATTTACTTGCCCTAATGGCTTCTGGTGGCCTGCCTTTATTGTTTCAAACTAGTAGCAGCAATGCCATGCATGGGTGGCTATGGGTTTCAATTGATTTATTCTCTTGGCGATTGCTT
Organism: Xerophyta viscosa; assembly: GCA_002076135.1. Taxonomy (NCBI): domain Eukaryota; kingdom Viridiplantae; phylum Streptophyta; class Magnoliopsida; order Pandanales; family Velloziaceae; genus Xerophyta; species Xerophyta viscosa. The sequence goes on from MJHO01000011.1 coordinate 2,074,167, forward strand.
AGAATGACTTGATGTCTCTCCTATGCTGCTTCTGATGACTTAATTGAGATGAACTTCATACAAGTAGCTCCATGTTAGAGTCTTATGACTGTTTGCGGTATTGAGCGGTATTCACAGAGTTGTGATTCTATCTATAAGATGCTAATGGTGAAAGCTATGGTGTATCAGAATATGACTGGATTAAATTCTGGTTGATGAAGTTTGCTAATTGGAATTAGACACACATTACAACAGGTGCAAACACCTTTATTTAGCTTATGGGTTGAAGTATAAAGAGAACTGAATTCTAGGAATAACCACTGAAGAGGTTCTACATATCATATTTTCGTTGTCAACCGGTTACTGATATTTTACCTTTTGAGTTGATGTCCTAATTTGTCTGTTAGGTTGAATTTTCTTTCACTTTTATACTCTTGGTTCTGTATACAGCATTGAGAATCCGGTGTCGGACTCAATGAGTTGTAAATACTTAGTTTTGAGCTAATATAAACTTCTTACTTACCAAAAAAAAAAAAAAAAACCGACGGGCTAAGTCTTTATGTAGATTAATAAACCCAAGAAAGTAATACTTTTCCTTATTCCTTTTTTATCTCCTAAAGCTTATCACAAATGTTTTCCATGAAAATAAGTATACTAGTTGAACTCTTTATTTTGGTGTAAAAGTATTTATTTATATAATTAAGCCAAAAACATACGTACAAGTATCCCTCTTTTATCCCCCAAACAATCCTTATTTTTGTACTGTACTTTCAAATTTTATTTTTGTTAACAATTACTAAATCAAGTCAAAATATATGCATAGAAGTATTTTTAAATTTAAAAAAAAAAAGAATTGAGTGTGCTTTACAACTTCTAATTTTTTAAAAAATAATATCTAATTATGTGTTTTATAGCTTCGAAGTATTATTGGTTTTAAATTTTTTGAATAATTAAAATATCTATTTAGAAATTTTTTTGAAGAAAAATATATTAACTGAATACAAGTTATAAAGCACATCAAATTTTTTGTTTTTTAATGGTCATGTTTTTTTTCTCAAAAAATTCAGATCCTCGGACAAATTCCATGATGGCAGCACGCGGATCACCGCGATGATGAAAGGCTAATCACTAAGATGAAGAGAGCCGGGACATCTCAGTTGAACTAGATCTCCTCCGGCAGAGGACAAATGACAAAAAAAAAAATGAAAGGTCCAAAGTCCTCAAGGAAATCGACACCGGATAAGACAAGGCCCACGAGCATTAAAAACATCAGCAGTTCCATCATCAACTTGCATACTTCTCTTCACGGATTCAACGTATCTTCTTTCTTCTTCTTCCTCTCCGTCATGATCCTGTTTGCGTAGAGATAGAGCACTGCAACTTCTCTCTTTGCTTCTCAAATCTAGCTCAATATAGAGAGGAGTTCGGATCTCGAGAGGGTAGAATATAGGAGGTTATTTTTATAGGATCAGAAAAACCGCATCCAAGAACACGGCACATAAGCACACAAGTTCACACAGTACGAACCATGCACGCCCAAGCAAGTACAAAGACGATGCGCACAATAAGTAGCTTTAAAAGAACATCTGGCAAGCAATAGACTTAAAATTGAATGCATGTAGGCATCCCCTGCTACAAGAGAACATCTCAAACTAGTAGAAGTAAAACCGGACCGGACCCACAGAAGAAATCAGATGCAGCAGGGGAGTCAACTTTGTGTATTTAGAGGGAAAAAAAAAAGGGGAGATGCCAAGCACATTTTTCTTAATAATTAGCTTTTATATTTTTATAATTTAAAGGATTATTTGCATACCTAGTATCTTGGAGCACGTCATATTTCTTTATACATATTAGAATTTAAATTCGACAATCCGTAGACTTCTATGATTGAGTTAAAAGTTGCTGAGGGAAGAGCAAACTTACATCATCTTAATATTAGTACGTGTATGTAGATTTGATTGTTGAAATTCTCCCGAGTAAAATGTCTCTCTATACATAAGGGGACTTATATATCGGCCCTCCTTCGATCTGTTATAAATAGCTCCGCATTTATGAGCTATTATTTTTTACGTTCCAAAATAATTACTTAGAATTATTTTTTTTAAAAAAAATTATATATAAAATTATAAATCACATCAAAAATAAATTTATTTTTAAAATTTTTCCAACAAAAATATTTTAAATAAGTATTTAACGCTCTAAAATTTTACAGATTAGTGGATTTAATTTTTAAATTTACCAAGACTTCAATGTCTTAAAATATTATATTAAAAGTATTTTTAAAAAAAAGATTATATATATATATATATATATATATATATATATTAATATTATAGATTACATTAAAAATTTTTATATTATATATATAAATTTTTCAAAATACTAAATAATAGTTAAAATTATTTTTAGCATAAATTTTAAGATAAATGTTAAAAGATAAATATTTTTAAATCAGGTATTGATATTATATATATATATATACACACTTTTATTTAGGAGATTTTTTAAAGAATCCACTGGAACATGAAAGGAAATATCTCGTCCATGATGATATATATATATATATATACACACACACACGTTTATTTATGAGGATTTTTAAAGAATCCACTGGAACATGAAGGAAATATCTCGTCCAGGATGAGATGGGAGGTCCCAGAGTCTAGTGGGACAAATTCCACACCGGTGATGTGGTATCCACGTCCACGTGAGAAATATAGATAAGTGAAATATCTTTGTTTAACAATGTAGGGCGAGCGGAGATATCTCCGCGAGACTGCGTTGCCAGCGGTATGACCGCGGGATGCGTCCAGAAGCATGTGGACCAGCTTCAATTCCGTTAGATAGATGAGACATGGCGCTCATTTTTTATATTGGAAAACATAAATAATTCGTCGAAATCCAACTTTTTCAAAAATATCTCTCTCGAATTGGTCCCCTTTTTTAAAGGTAGTAATGTTGCAATCTGCGAGTGAAGCTGTAGAATATGTAAGCTAGCCATAGACGGCAGCTAATGTGTTCCATTCAGTAGCGGAGACTTCAAATGCCTACGCTAGCTAGAGTCTAATCCTACGTTTCCCATTTATCGGAATACCAATTTATCAAATCTATATTTTCTGCTAGTGTATACATTCGAAGTTATTTTAAATGCTACGACTGAAATTGAGGCTCCCCGAAAATTAATTTTTATTTTTAAAATTGTACAAATCAGTTATTCATCTTAATTATTTTATAAATTAAATCCTCTCAAAATTTATATTATGAGCATGTGTTTAATAGAAAAAAATTAAGTATAAAAAATAAATATTAATGTAATCTACAACTTTATTATTTAAAAGTTGACTAAATAATTATTTTAAAACTTCAAATTTAACAAATTAAAGGATAACCCACTCGTTAAAAATTTAAAGCTTTAAAATAATTAAAAGTAATTTTTGAAAAATTAAAATTAAAATTTTTTTTGATGTGATATTCAACTTTAAATATTTAAAAGTTGTTCGAAAATTATTTTTAAATAAATATTCTAGAATTAGAAAATAAACAGTTTAAATAAATATTAAAAAAAATTGTAAATTTAAAATAATGTTTGGCTGATATGAAAGTCCACCTTATTTTTTTTTCTCTCCCAGATGTAGGCCGGTCATTTATGGCAAGTCTAATATCACCAAAAACAATAATAAACAAATAAAAATAAAAAATTAACTTTTCAAATTTGATCAACCCTTTTTTGGTCACTTTCCTTCTCCAAAAGATATAAAGAAAAACAAAACTGCAATGTTGATCTTGTAAACAGTGAAGTTTACACCTAAACAAGCTACTCATTAATAACCGGAACACATGTAGGCAACTAGGCATGACAAGCAACGAGATGGCACTAGAAGAATATAAAGCAGTGGCATATATATATATGGATATATTATTTGGGTCTCTCCCAATGCTAGGCAGGTGCCGAAACAGTTAAAACCGCAGGTCAAAAGGGTCTCTATGTAAAGGAAAAGATAACCTTAACAGCTAAAGATATATGATAAAAGACTGAGCAAGCGTACAACTTCAAAAAGGAAGCCAAATCCTTCTAGCTTTCTTCACTACTTGCTGAAAGTGGGCAAATGGGGAAGCCAAGCCGCCTCCGCTTGCGACAGCTGCTGATTATTGCTTTCTTGGACCACATCTGTGGATGTTGTATTCTCACTGGTCAATTTTGGATCCGGATTCTGGATATAAATACAAGATGACTAGATGAGCCACTCAAACCAAACAGCAGACAGAGACCAATTCAAACCAAAAGCCGAAGGACCCCACCCAAACAACAAAAAAAAGATTAATAACCTTTCCTTCGTCCAATCTGGAAACAGAACCCAAAATCAATTCAAAGGATAAATTTGAGAGAAAAAAGGGAATTCTACAGTTACATACATCCTGGAAAACAACTTTTCTAAGACTCCTCATCAAACTATCTATCACCACACCCTGAAAGGAATGGAAGGAGACAGACCATTATCATCCAACAACCATCCACCGATGGAAATAACCCAAATCACCCAAGTCACTTTCAGGGCATATATATCCAGCACTCTTCTAATTAAAATGTCCGCATATCTCATCGTTCTTCTCCTTTAATTGTTGACAGCATCGCGCTGACAACATCCAAACACAGGTACGCTGTTTGACCAGCTGGTAAGCAGGTAGGTTGTCGCCATTCTAGATCATCAGCGTTGCCATTGACGCAGCATCTTACTTCTCCCAATAAATGCATGCGAGAAGTGTCACCGCTTCTCAGGCTGCCATGGGGCATACAAAGTGTCATTACCTGGGCAAGAGATTAGTTTTCTTTAATGAATGAGACACCTTCATCACCAGTGCTCCGTTACTGATGTAAGGCCACTATTCAAACCGCAAACCTTGAATGTTCTTCATCAAAACCATGAATAGTAGGATGAGCTAACTAATTACCTGCTGCAGGCTTCTGATCAGGTGGCTTCACCGTGACAGACTGCATTGAATTAATATACGGGAAGCCAGCAGCAGCTGTTATCAGAGGGTAGGGGCCACCTGAAGCTGTTTGTCCTGGGTGCTGCAAAAGCCCAGGTGCTGGCAACCCTTTCATTGTTTTTGCTGGATCATAGCTACTCGGATTTAAATTATTATGCTGCGAATGCAGCTCAGGCTGATGTCTCTGGTAATAGGCCATAGCTGTAGCATTGGCCTGGGATGTCTGAGACGGCATGTATGCACCTGAAAAGAAGAGCTGCGGTTGCTGGGGGAATGGTTGCTTCTGCTGTGTCCGAGATTGGTGCTGCTTAGCGCTTGAGCTTGAGGCAAGGCCAGACGTGGTATGAGGTTGGCCTAGAACGGACGGCATGTTCCGGTTGCTTATAGATGACTGTTTCAAGCTAGTGTTTGAAGGAGAGTTCTTGTCAGATGCTTGCGGAAGCGTGATGCTTGTTTGAGCAGGAGTAGCAGACTTCACATTAGAAGAAGCCTGTGGGCTGCCAACATTAGCACCTTTGGATGCAGCGTTCGCTAGAGATCCAACGACCACGGATGTGGCAGACGACAACGAAGGAAGGGTACACTGTCCCCCCATAGATCCCACTGCCATCTTCAATGTATTGCCACCGAATGATATTTGATGGCTGGGAGCTGGTTGATGTGGCAGAGAGACTCGAGTTGGCTGTTGAGGAATTTGGGTTTTACTAGATGAGGAAACAGTGGAAGGGTTTGGTAGAGGTGCGGCAGCTGATCTAGAAGAGCTCTTCCACTGTGGAGACTGGGATGGGCTGCCGCCACCTTGGACTATAGCTTGTGGAAATCCCGAAAGAGTATGGGGAAATTTTGTCACAGAAGAGCTTGTGGGCATTCTATCCGAGGATTTCGGACGGGTGGTCAGCTGGTGCTGGAGCTGTAGCTGCTGCTGTTGCTGCTTCTGGAGCTGGATTATCTGCTGCTGCTGCTGCAGCTGCAGGCCAGGAGAATTTAAGATTGTGTTTGAAGTGGAAGTGGTTGGAACACCATTTAGATTGTGGTTTGGGACTCGACCTCCGCTAGAGGCAGACTGAATCAGATTCATAGTGCGAGAACTATCCATCTTGCTGTTGCTAATAATAGCCGACATGGTGGCCTCACTGTCTGGCCTTGAGAAAGTGAGAGAATGCTGCAGTCCACTCACTGGACTGCCTTTGGCTGCAGCCATATTCTTCCTCTCATCTTCAGCAGCGATACTAGCATTCATTGACTCACTAATAGACTTCCCATCTTCGCGATGGTCACTTTTCTTCTGCTGTGCTGTCTGAGTAGCAGCTGCAGCAGTCACAGAAATCTGAAAACTATGGCGTGAAGCTTCAGGAAGACTCTGGAAGAGAGGGTGACTCTGAGATAAAGTTGAGAAGTCCAAACCAGGTGGACCAGCTCCGGGGACAGATGCATATGACATGGCGTATGCTTGAGGCCCGTGCTGCTTTTCACTTTGATTAGCACCGGTACCACCCAAGGTGGAAGCGGCTGCTGCTGGAGAAATCACAGCAAACTTTTGAGGATGGATGGGCATGGCAAAATTATGGCCATACATGCTCTTCGGAGTTTGTGAAACCCGACCATCATTTGTTGACGAACTATCCCGATTCATTTCAACCGTGTTGTGATGTTGCTTAGATGAGGGCAAACTGTGGGAGGTCCCACCGGTAGCAGAGGACCCGCCACTTCCTGGAACTCGCTGCGAATTCTGTTGCAGCTTTTGCGATGAAGAAGAACCACTGGAAGTGCTAGTATTTTGATGCCCCTGCTGGGCATGAGGATGTTGCTGCTGTCCAGCTGGCTGCTGCTGAAGCTGTGAAGCATGGATCATCTGAGGGGAATAGAAAGAGCCATTGAAGAACGGCATGGCAAGAGCAGGAGAAGCTCCTCTATATGGATTGACATTTGCAGGTATAGGGAATGGATAACTACTGTTCTGTAATATAGCCAGGTACTGAGCTTCATCAGGATGCAAGCTGGTGAAGTTGAAAGTTACAGCAGCTGCTGAACCTCCAGAAACAGTATTTGTTGCACCAACATTAGCAGTAGAAGAAGCAGCGTTGGAAGACCCAACAGCAGTTTTGGGCACTGTTGGATGCGTAGAAGCTGCTGCAGCTCCTGCTGGGTGCTGGTTCAGAGGGAAGATGAGTGCAGGCCCATGCTGTAGACAACCAATTTCAAATTAGGAGATTGTCATCAAAGAAGATGAAAATCTGGTGGTAAAAACACTACCCCACAAGGGGGAATACCAGGCTTAAACTTCCCGCAGGGAATTCCTGTGGACCAAAAGAAGGGAAAAGCAGCACTACACATTTGGGGTGGTGGACAGACTTACTAGCATTGTGTTAGCTGATGCTGGCTGAGGAATCTGTTGGAGCAGAATCTGCTGCCTCTGCGCATCTGCAACTGAATTGCTAGCAGCAGAACTTCTGTCGCCACCAGCAGGAGCTATATATCCACTAACAACTGAATTTCCACCCTTCTCAGGAACAGAGCTGAGGTTCCTCCCTAGCAGATTCCCTTGAAGTGGATTACTGACTGCAGATCCAGGAGGAACGTTGAGATTATACGGTTTACCCCCGCAGAGTTGCATGGCCCCAGCGGCAGAAGGCCAGAAAGCGTTGATCTTTGCGAGTTGCTGGTAGTAATGTATGCTCTTCGCAATGTAGCAGTGAGTCGCGCAGCGCTTTAGACGCTGCGGCGGCACAAGTGATTTAGACGATGCTGAGCTTCCATCCACTGGAACAACTGGTGGGCCCATATACCTGATTAATGCAGAAAATTAGACTTCAAGACACGACAACCAGGTACAACACCAAAATAGTTAAGCACAAAACTTACCCAAATGGAGAAAGATTTCCTGGCCAACCGGAGACGGGCAATGGGAAAGGCATCGACACTGCCGGAGATACTACCAAAAAAAATAGTAGTAGTAAATAACAGAGTAAAAAGCACATCAGAGACAAGAAAAATACAGAATCAGGTAGTTAATGAAAAAACTGTGGGGAAGAGCAGCTTACAAGGCTTTTCAGATTTAGATTCGGCCTTGGTAGAAACTTTTGATTGCTGCTGCTTCTGGTTTTGATCTTTGCAGCTGCTGAATCTCTCTTTGCTTGGCTTCTCCAGATCAAGTTGTAGGTCAAGTCTTTTGTTTTTCTGCTTCTTAAAATCGAAATCTTCGGCCATCTCCTCCAATTTCTTCCGGTCTTCAGATAACATTTCTTCGCAGTTTAGCTTTGGATCCAATTTCTCTTCTTCTTCTCCTGATTCTCCTATCTTATGAGCCTAGTACCAATAGTACTAGAATTCAGGGGAAGAAAATAGGAAGCAATGAAAAAGGCAACTGGGTACAACTCTTACCAACTCAGTTTGTGGCTCCGAAGATTTGTTTTGGTTATCCGCGCAGTTTCCCCTATCAGGGGAGGATTTACCTGGTGGAGGTTCCTGTCAAAACATAAAATTTCCTTCATGATTGTCAACATCCACAAGCTGAAATATACACAATCATCAGAACTGTCAAAGAAAAATGCACACCATGAGATCTATCATTAACTTCGCTGAGGGCTTCTCTGCAGGCGGTTCACTGTAAATCAAACATAGCAGAAAATTAGTAGAAAGTAGCAAAAAACAATCCAACACACCGATGTTTACAAAACATAACCTTTTCAATTTATCAACTGATTCGTCGACCCTCACATCCAGATCAGGCATAGCAACCTCAGAGCTCTTGGTGTGATCACCTCCGCCCAAATCTGGCTTCTGATCATTCTCGAGCTTCACTGCCGAGTCACTCTGCGCATCAGCCCTGGCAGTGGTGGTGTACGAGCTTCCCAGGTCGGACGCACATTTATCCGCTAATTTATCTACTTTTGGGGATGAGGCCTCGGACTTCACTGTCTGCTCAGTAGGCTCCACCTTTTGAGCAGTCGAGCTTGGCAAAGCCGCTGTGCTCTCCTCGTCATACTTGATCGCACGCGGTCTCTTCCTCTTCGGAGCTGAACAGAACAAGGGAAAACAAACCGACAATCAGAACTCAAATTGCTCAAATTAGGATTATACTTCAATCTGTAATCCACCTGATGTTCCCTGGTTCGAGAAAGCATTATTAGAAGGATGTGAGATCGGAGAGGAAGCTCTGGATTTCACTTCGTTGTTGATCGATCCATTGGCGTCTTTCGAATCTAGCATGTGGTTTTCTTGATTTGGTGGATTGCATTCAAATTGCCTCGCCATCTTGAACAACACCTCGGCGACATCTATCTCTATCTTGTCCTGAGACTGCGGCTTCGATGCCGCCTTCGGCAACCGCTGCTGAATCGCTCCATCACCGCTCGGTTTCTGCAAAAATATTCGACAATTCATCAGAAAGTCAAAATCAATAAAAATAAAATAAAATCTAATAGAGAATTAGCACACACGAGCTTCTTTTTTACAGAAGGACTAGAAGAAGACGGTGATTTGTGGGGGACAGATGTGGAGCACGGTCTCGCCGGAGATATCGACTGCTGACAGATCTGCTCAACGCCGCCGCCGCCAGATAATAGACAGGATTCCTGCGATCTCTTCCCAGATGCTGCGCATCAAAAACACCAGTCGATAAAACAAAAATATGCCAAAAATACTGAAGTTGAACTCGCTTGCTGGCTCTATTGATCATCTCTACCTGAGCGAGCTTTGCGGGGAACCTGAACGCCGATCATCTCATCGGCGACCTTCCAGACAGGCGGCGGCCGCAAAGGCCTCGCCGGTGGGAGACTTCTCCGCACATGCGAGTTTTGCTGCGAGAAAGTCGAGGAAGCCGGAGGGCTCATCATTATCATCGACGGAGCGGAGGTGCGATGAGACACCGACTGATCCTCCTCCTCCTCTTCTTCATCGTCAACGCTCTCGTCGGAGCTGTCGTCGCCGTCCTCCCTTCCGCCGCCACCACCACCGTGCATCAACCTATCTCCTCTCCTTCGTTTGCTTCTGCTGGATCTGTCCCGTTCACGATCCCTCTTGCTTGTTCTATCTCGCAACCTTGACGTTTCCGGTACCTCCCCCGCTCCATTCTCTTCTGCCATACAAATCAACCAAAAATCATAAGGAAAAAAATTTCATATAAACAATAGTCGAAGAGAAATGATAGTGAAAATCTAGAATCGGGATGAACCAGGAGAGTCGCGATTGCGCTGCCGCCTCCTTGACAAACCGCCGCCGTTCACCGCCGCCATAGTCCCTCTCCTTGCTTCTCGATTTCTCTCCATTTCCTCGCTGTATAATTCATCAGATCTAATCCAATCCCCGGTTTACCTCATCACCCAAGCAATTTCCTACTTCAAATCCGACCTCCGAACTGGTTTCCTCCTGATTCCACGGATAATTTCCTTGAATTCTCAAGAAAAACGAAGAACAAAAGTTCGGAATGGACTTCCAGAAGGCCTTCCCTTGTTTGGCTTCTTTAGCTTCTTTCTTTCCACCCCGCCATCTTTGTTTCTTTTATCCACCGCCTCCACTCCTTTCGGCTTTTTCCCCACTACATATGCGTTAGCGGACGGCGAAGATTCACCAAATCCACGCAAGCAACATATCTAGTGCGTCCGATCGTTCCCATATCCTACGGCTCTCCATCGCTTTTGCCAGCGTGGCGAAGTCCAGCCGTCTGGTGCGGCTCGCTAGGGCGTGAAGTCTGATCTGACCCACTAAACTATAGTAAGTAGTATTTAATAGTATAATAAATTACTAATATTCTTGACCAAAAAAAAAATTTACTAAATATTTTAATGTTATATGTGACATATTTTACTTTTACATTATAACCGGAAGTAGCCGGTTCAAAAATGGTTATTGGCGGGTGAGGCTCCATCATTTCGCCCCTACTGAAATATTCGTGAATGTTTTGATATATACTTAAGTATTTGGAATGTTTGTGCAATTTGTGGCCTTCTACGGCCCCGCAATTGTGACTTCTGAGGTCATCAACGGTGGCTATCGGCAGTCGTTCCAAGAGTTCCGAATTCTATGCCGTTAGATGTTTACTTACGTGGCAATAGCGCATGTCCGTTACCACACTTATTCTAGCAGAAAGAGCATTTTGTTCGCCCGATGAACACTATCAACGGCGGATACGGATTCTTTGGGTCACCAAAGTGAGTAGCAAGTCTCCACTACGGTGAATGGGTTGGCCAGTTTGCGTATTCCGTCACGGCGCTGTCATATATCAGGGAAGATTACTTGTTGGCCCCACCACCCAATCAAGTGAGACTTGTTCCCACCCATACTTACACCATTTCATTTATTTTCTATTTTTTTAATAGTAAGTGACGGAGACGACGGTGAAAAGTGCATTATATTTTGAATGTGTTAGAGAAATATTTTTTTTTTATTAGAAATGTGAAAAGATAAAAAAAAAATTATAGATTTTATGTAAAAGAATTCCCATTTTATTAAACGGTAAACTATGAATAAAATATAGCTCTATTTGTTAAATTTTTTTATATTGTAAAACACTTTCATATAATAATATTTGTTAGTAAACTGTATTACTAATAAATTGGTACACTATTAATTACCAATAATTCGATTTTATTAAATTTATTAAATATTTATGAAATTTAAAATTATTTATTTATAATATATCAACAATTATCAGTAGCTAACAAACACAGAAAGCGAAAAGTAATTAATTTAGTTATTAAAAAGTTAGCATTTATTTTAGCAATGCAAGTAAATAAGAAAGATTCGCTTGAAACCACCACCGCCATCGTCCGCGGGAGGGTTGCATGTGGGATAAGTCCAGCTAGCACGTGCGAGTTTCAGAAGCGTCTCGTGGCAGCTTCTAGGGTTTGGTTTAGGGGATGGGATAAGATTGGACGCGATTAGGAGCTACCGGTCCAAAATCAGTCCACGCCTACCCGCTCCCACCGCCGTTCGCGCCCACCTAATAAACAATTATCCCCCATCGGCCATCGCCCATCGGGCTGGATACATTTACCATCCTGCCCCCACCATAAATTTGCTGCTCCGGACGAAGTACTCATGGGCCCCACGTGCCGACGGGGCCCCACAATAACGGTCCCCACCTTGTGCGGTTTGTCGCATGCGACGTCCCTCCCGTTTTACCCGCTACAGAAAGGGGCTTCTCCACGCCACGTGAGAATACACGTCAGCATCTCCTACGTGGCAAATCCGATAAACCAGCGTGGGGCCCGCGCGAAACTATCATAGAAATCCAAAACCCTATTCAGCCCATCCCATCCAAAAAGAATAATCCTTTTCTATTTTAAATCTAAAAACGTTTAAATATTATATCCAATATTTTATTAGATCAATGGAAGGAAATCGGGCGCGGCTCCCCTGATGCTGAGGCATCAGGGTGTAGGAAATCGGACGGCCGAGATCGGCCGATCCGTAATAATACGGATCTCGAGATTTCGTATAAAACTTTCGTCGACTTATTTGACCTATGTTTAAGCATTTTTGAAAAAAATCTTTGAACTACAAAGTTATAGATTTTGATGAGATCTACAACTTTGTAGTTGAAATTTTTTCGAAAACACGCCAAAATACATATCGAAATGATAATTAAAACTTTTGATTATCATTTCGGTATGTATTCTGGCATTTTTTCGAAAAAGTTTCAACTACAAAGTTGTAGATCTCATCAAAATCTATAACTTTGTAGTTCAAATTTTTTTTCAAAAATACTTAAAAATAGGTCAAATAAGTCGACGAAAATTTTATACGAAATTTCGAGATCCGTATTTTTACGGATCAGCCGATCTCGGCCGTCCGTTTCCTACACCCTGATTCGGCCGAATCAGGGGAGCCGTGTCCGACAAGTAGTAATCCCCAGTGACCTTTTCAATTCTTTAATAGCCTAATAATATTTTAATTCAGCGGCGTGACTTATGGCAAATTATTTTATTATGATGTGCAATATTTCAAATATTTAATAATTAATAATTAAAATTAGAATAGACTCTCTTTTTTTTCTATTCAACGAAAGGAAAATTGTCTTCATGCAGCCCCACAGTATGGAATTTCAGAGGCCGATTAATTATCTGGAGTTCCCTACCTGAATTTTCATTAAGATATGTATATGCAAATCGATTTTGTCAAAAAATGCATATAATAAATTGAAATTTGTTTAGATATTAAATCTAAATTATCCTATAAAATTCATAAACACGTTAACAAAAATAAATATATATAGTATCTAAATATATAACTATATTATATTGTTTACTGTCATATTATCATATACTACTAATAGATTATTTTTAAATAATAAAAAATAATAATAATTTTTTTAAAATATATATATAAATTTGGACATACAGTTGGACACTCCTATCCGACGTATTTGAATTTATTATTATTATTTTTAAAATATTTATTATTATTATTTTTTAAATATTTTTCTAATATATTCGATATATCTATATCAAATATTATATAAACATTGTGTTTATAAAAATCTCACTGTGTTTCCAATATGTCTATATCAAATATTATATAAACACTGTACCGGATGAACTTTCTGACACGTCTGCTTCCTAGAATAAATAGTGAAAGATCCGTGCTCTTATTACTACCAGATGCTCAGGTATCCAAAACAAATCATCAAAAATCTCTCCAATAATTATAAAAAAATATCAAACACCTAGAGGCTAGAGACGGACTCTTTCAGTAGAGTCCATATACTTTTTAAGTAACTTTTAAAAAATAAAATTTCTTTTTAACCCCCCTCTATTTTAAGGAAAATTATGCACCACATCGGCACGTTTTTTCGCTTTTCTATTTTCAAGAATTGAAACGAGCAAACAAAAATACACGGAGGCTAAAACGTACAACCCTCTATTTTAAGAATGGAGTCACCGATCAGTATTCATCCAGTTAGTAAGTAAAGATGAATGCTGAAAATAGTCTTTTTCTTTCGAGATATATAATAGAAACTAAAGCAGCGGTTATAGACCCAAAAAAAGTATTTTTAGGTGTATTTATCTTTCTATACCCCTATCATTTGAAAATTATATTTTTAAATTCATAATTCAAAATAATATTTCACTTGATCGGACAAAATGATAAAACTGTATTTGTCCTTTTCCGTAAAAGACGATAGCAATTTCATCATTTTATAGAATAAATGAGACATAATAATATCATTTTGAATTAAAATTTATATTTTTATAATTTTAAAAAATGTTTGAAGTATACAAATGCCTATAAATTTTAACGTCTACTCAAAAAGAATATTAGAGATGAAATATTTTTTTAAAAAGGATAACATTTTCAACTTCACCCTAATAGATGAATATTTTACAGATATATATGACACCAGTCTATATTTATCAATTGAGGAATTTCCTTTTCTATAGTAATATATATATATATATATAATTTGGTGATGAAAATCGTTATGCCACATGACATTATGAATTATTTTTTATGTGCCATGTGGCATTTACTTTTTTTTCTAAAAAATTCATGTGGTATTTATATTAATTGATATAATGTATAAGATCATGTAATTTATTTGAAAAATATAAAAAGTTTAATGTTACAAATAAATATTTAATTAATATATTATAAAAATAATATAAATACAAACATAAAAGTTAGTGTAGAAATAATTATATTATATATTATATAATATTAATTTTTTAAATAAATTTATCATGTACAACAAATTTAACCATATACATTTACTATTTAATCAATCCATAAATAATTTTGTGTATGATATTTAATATTTTTTTATTACTCTAATAATATATTACAAATAAAGTATAGTATCTTATTAATAATAAAATTTGTATGAAACTAAAGCATAAAAAGAAAAAAATTAAAATTTGTTAATATATTATTTATATGACTTATAACCGTGCATCGCATGGGTATAAAACAGCATTATTGACTTTTCGTAGTTAAGATATATCGTCTTAGTTTCAGCATATAGTAGTGGAATGCCCGTGCCATTTAGTAATTCCTAAAAACATTCTATTCCCAAGATTTAATTATTTAGTCAATACAATAAATAGATAAAAAATGGCATTATGCACGTTATTTAAATATATAACGAAGTTACTGTGGTTGAAATCGAAAATTATATTTCGTAAAACATGTTATGCAACTCTTAATTATTAGTAATATGTTTGGATTAATCTGGCCACATAAAATCTAAAAATTTTGAACGAATTGTGAAAGTTTGACCAGTTAAAAGGAGGAGATCTATCTTAGGGAAATTATATTTTAATTATTTTAATTTTTTATTGTCGTGTCCGAGCCGTACCCGTGTTCTATTTTTTTTAAAAATTATCGTGTCGCCATGTCGTGCCGTGTTGTGTCCCCGTATCCGTATCCGTGTCCGTGCTACCTAGGAAATTATGCTAGAAAATCTATCATTTATCTCACCGAACTTCTCTTGTTTGAGAAGCGTGTGTTAGGTAACATAATATGATCTGATTTAAGAGCTAGTAAATGAATGAGATCAATGGTGCGGAAATTGTACTAATTTTGTTGGAATGACTATTTTTGAGATTAACGTTGAAAAATTATATTTGTAGTCAGTTCATTTTATACGTCACAATATATAAATTCATCGATAGTAACGGTTCATATTCCACCAACTGATGTATCGATTCTTTTAGCCTGGACTAGGAGTGAAAATGAACCGAGCTATTCACAAGTAGCTCCGCCTCGAACTCATTTATATTTGGTACGAGGTCGAATTATGCCGAACTCCAGCCGAGTTCATGTACGAATTTAAGCTTGGGTAGCTAAATGAGCTGAGTCTGATCATCTTGGTATTCGGCTCGTTGGGCCAAGCCTAAATGAGCTTTTTTTTAATTTAATTTTTATTTAATAATAAATTTATTTAAACGAGTTCGAGCTTAAATCGAGCTTAGTCTAATTCATGCAATCGAACCGAATTTTATGCCAGTTTGGCTCGGTTCGACTCAAGGTCGGCTCCGTTGATACAATTGATCGGACCTCGAATTAAGTTCGAGCTTAACATCTGAAGTTCGTCGAGTTCGAGCTAAACCAATTGAGTCGAGCTTAAGCCTAATAGTACTCGACTCATTTTCAACCCTCATTTGGACAAATTCGAATGTCCGTTTTACACTCCTTTGGTTACATAAAGTAAGTCTCTTATAATTTCATAGGCAATGCCCGTGGGATTCAAATCCGAGCCTCTGCTTTATGAGGCAGAACCCACAACCGTTCGTCCTAAATGTTGTGGACAATTTTTTTAAGATGATTGAATAGCAAATGCTAGTAAGATGTGTGTTATATACAATTTACTGTCCATTTTCTAGTCTCTCAAATTTGGAATGGGATGCGACCACGTAGGATCCATTTGTGGTTTCAATCTGAGCCATTCATCAACCCAATAAATTTTTTTTTTTCAAAAATATTAAATATTATATCAAAATAATGATTAAATTTCTTTATCATTATTTTGACATATGTTTGATATTTTTTAAAAAAATTTTAACACAAAATTGTAAATCACATCGAAATTTATAACCTTGCAGTTTAATATTTTTCATAAAAGTATTTATAAATAAATCAAATAAGTTGATAAAAAATTAATTAAAAATCTCATTATATATAGTAATCCGATGGACGGCCCAGATTAAAATGACAGATTACCACAGGGGATCCGGTCTCCTTAAATTTGAGCCTCATCCAGCTTGTCTGTATAGAACGTTGGTTGCACCCGTTGGTTATAATTTGAGATCCAGAGACCTTCGTACCCCAAAAAAAAAAAATGAAAAAATGAAAAAAAAAAAAGAAGATAGTAAATACTAAATTTATAGAGATATGGCTCACTTTTACCTATAAAATTTAGTATGATTAATGGCATCTAACAAAAGTGTATTATACTCTTATCTTAAACATTTAAAAATCAATATATCGAAACCTAAAGATTTGGATGGACCGTGAATTTGTTTAGGCGAGATAAAAGTTGAATGCGCCATTATATTATTATTTCGAAGCTAAGATTCTGAACTAATTAACAAGTGTCTTTGCTTGATTAAATAATAAGATAATGGTGATTAACAATTGAATTAATCATCTTTAATATATATATATATATATATATGTATTTGTTTATTTATTTATTTATGGAGAGTAGAGCCCAGTTTGGACAAAGGGAGTGGTTTCTTTAGACCAACAATTTATTATTTTTTAGTTGCTTAATGAGGCCATGATGGGATTTGAATAAGAAGATAAAGAATAGGTGGCGGGACACTCTTGTCCTTACATTATTAATTAAATAATATTATAACCAAAAATCAAATTTTTGGATTAAGTATTGGGTCTATGAGCCTAAAGGGCCTAGGAGTCTAAGAATCTAAATAATCATGTGCAAGTAAAACAACGTAGAGTGTAAGACCACGTTTTAAGTAGTTGTGTTTAAAATAAAAACTAAATATAGTCAAAAGAATTTTGGAAAATTTGCTAACTAACCCCAACGTTTTTTCTATTTGTACAATTTAACCTCCAAAAATAAAAAAATACACTGACGTGTTGGCACGCATTGCGCACCACACCAATATATTTTTTTTTATTTTTAAAGACTGATCGCGTAATTTCATCTTAATAATTTTATTTATTTATTGTAAGCAAGGGATATTTAGTCACCTATTTCTTTATTAGCATGGACGGTGCATACGAGCAGTGTCCTGTCGTAGTAAGCTACAAATTTCTTGAGGAGGTGATACAAGTACGAATAAATCAAATGGTAAAGAGAAATCCCTTGCTTTAAAAAGATGGACTAATTTATTTGCTTTCCGGTATATGTGAGGTAAGTGTATCTTCCACCGGCGATTGAGAAAGTCTTTACAGACTCTTACCAAATTGCTATGGCAGCCTTCCGGTAGACCTTGTGAGTTTAGGATACGAATCATCAAGAGCGAATCAACTTCACGACTTTCCTTGCGGTATCCATTATTCCACGAAAATTAGAGTCCGTGTAGGCAACCTTATAACTCCGCTTTTAGAGCAAAGCATACTCCAAGGTTTGCTGCTCTTTCTATTTTTCTAAAAAAATGGAGCCACAAGACTAAAAGTTCATAATTCTTGATTACTCGTAACTCGACAATCAATATTCAGAATATTTCAAATTTTAGAAGACCGTCAAGGAAACAAAATGCCAAGGCTCTATATCGCTTCCCTAAAAAAAATAGTGCATCTAAATACATGAAGCATTTGGAGCACTTTGTGCACACCCTATGATACATACACAATCTACTTGGCTGCGAAATAACTTGCTAAATGACCCACTTATTTGTATATTCAGTCATATACAAATATTTTTTTTTGAATTTACCGTGAAAATTTCAGTTCATAACAAATCTAATATGTACAATAATAGTAACAGATAATTCACGAACAACATCGATAAATGTTCCATACTATATTGCTCTTACTGAGTGCTTCGAGAGAGGATAATCCCTCAAACAGCTCTCTTTCTAAAGAACGTGGTCCTCATTCCGAGAACTCCAACTTTATGTCAAGCGAAATTAAAAGTTGCAAAGCACATTTAAGTTTAAAATTAAGTGGATCCAACTTTATGTCAAGCGGAAAGATATTTTAGAATCCACGTAGGTCCGTAGCGCCCCGCCGAGTGTTTTTGAATAGGAGGCGTACTTGATGTTCTTCCAAATGTCTATCTTATCAAGTACCATAAATTTCAAATTTTGCTTAATCTATGTTACAGAATGGAAGACGGAGGCGGTGGTGTCGACGGCGCCCTCTCCCTTCTCCTGCGGCGGTGCTGCCGGATATCGACAGCTGCATGAGATTCGGGACCCCGGTAGGTGGTGGTTGATGCGGAGGAGTGGGTTCCATGTGAGAGAAGGGATGGAGAGAGAGTGGTGGGGGGTAGTTTTTCTTTTGGTAATAATGCAGGAATGAGAAAGATGACATTTTGGATATGAATGAAGACGATGATTACGGACCGAGTCTTGCGAGGACGAAGGAAGAGCCACGGGAGAGGAATAGGATGTGGTGAAATGAAGTGGGCCAAAACAGGACAGTGGGTCCGTGGAGGTTTAATTGCATTCATTGCGGTGGCTTTTTTTTATCTTTTATATTGTTATGATGCTTCGTAACTATAAAGTGGTTCCTGGATAATGGTGAAGTGTGGCCACCACCAATATGGATTCACATTCAGTGGTGTACCTCGATAATTTGATAATTCATGGAAGTTTAGATGTTTGTAAGAATTGAGCCCCAAATATAAGAACACAAAAGTATGAAGATTTTTAACGTGCGAAGCTCTCGACAAAATAGAGATAAAAATTATGTGCGTAAAGAATTCACTAATGAGAAAAATGTAGAAACACAGCTCCTTGTTGATTCTTTATCTAACTCTCACTTCAAGCTCTTGAACTCAAGGATGAGCTTTCTCCCTAGGTTGTTAAATGATGGATCCTTTTGCATTGGAGACTAGGGCAGATATTTATAGGAATTTGTTGAAGGCTATGGAATTATAGAGGTAAAGGTCCTAGAGGAGATCATGCTAGTGTGTGGGCGCACGAGATGTCCCACGATCCTGCAAGTTTTGCAGAGATCATGGCTGACTGATTCTTGGCTTGCACGGCTAACCACCTCGGTTTTGAAAAGGTTGGTTCGGTTTGGCACTTTGCCCACTCGTTCTCTAGGCAAGTTGGATATTGTGTCATTGTCCTTCGGTGGAACATTGATTCGAACGTGCTAGCCTCGGACCATTTTGTCTAGCGTTAGTATGTTCTTCGGGGCTGCCTTGTGGCTGCTTGACTTCAAAATTCCAGATGACATTGTTGCGGCCTGAGCGTGCTAGTATATAGCATTTAGTCCATTCCGTGATTAACCGCATAGTCACCTCTCACCAAGCCCCTTTATCTCGTTCACTCTTTGGTTAAAGAGTTTTGTTGAAGTGTGGTAGGTATTATCGTATACTATATCAACATCCACTAAATAGCACGGAATTTGGCTGCTATGCTTAGCGGTGAAAACAAGCCGAATTCGAGTTGAGTACCACTACGCTCAAGTTTGGCTCGATTGGTTTCGATCTCGACGAGCTTCAGATGCTGAGCTCGAACTCGACTTGACTCGAAAATTCTCAAGCTCGAATTCGATTGAAGTTCGACTCGATTGTATCAACTGAACCGAGTTTAAGTCGATTCGAACCGAGCTCGGCTCGATTGCATGAATTAGACTAAACTCGAGTCGAATTCGAACTCGCTTAAGTAATTTTGTTGTAAAAAATACTTGATAAAATAGAAAAACTCGTTTAAGCTGGCGAGCCTAACGAACTGAATAACACAATGCTCAAGTTCGGCTCGTTTAATTACTCGAACTTGAATTCAAGCTCGAACTCGACTCGAACTTGATAATACTCAAGCTCGAGCCGAACTTTAACGGATTCGAGTCCGAACTACTCGTGAGCAACTCAGCTCGTTTTCAGCCCTAGCTATGCTGCTAGCTGAGCAAAATCAACTCAAACCCTACTCAGTAAAATAAAAGAATAACGGAAAAAAGACGATAATCAATAATCAATCCTTTTTCTAATGCTCTTCCAAAAAAAAATTTTAATAATTACTAAATCAAATCAATACATATGTGTATTAAAATTTAAATAAAAAATTTAATGTGACCTATAACTTTTGTATTGAATATGACAAAAGGAACTTCTTTGTCAACGTAGGGGTTTGTTTGAAGGAAGAAAACAAAAAAACTTGGATACTTGCTTTGCAGTCCCTCACTGTTTCTTCCCACCACTTCGTGAGTCTGGTTTTAGTTTGAGCTCCCTCATGCCAGTATAGCTTTAGACAAAGCAAAACTTTATTTTCTTGACAAAACCATACATAACATGCAGCTAGCAAACATCCGAACAAGACATGAACATCAAGAGGCCCATGTTGCGCCACAAATTACAAGTTTAAAGTTAGATTATTATCTGCTAAGCAAGCTAAATTAACAATAGAATACCAACACATCATGGGGCCAAACATCCAAAAACAAAATGCTAAACCAAACCTAATTTAAGCTTGTGCCCCAAGTTCAAGCATCAACGTATGGCTGATGTCATTGGATCCGGGACCAATAAACTGAATTGGACCTGCTCAGAAAATTCAGTTAATTAGTACTAGTCCATCAGAACAGGGGTAAAAAATTATTTTAAAACAATAAGGAGTGTTGTCATACCAGGGCTAATGTATCTGTTTTTCACGGCCCACTCACCACGCATAGATGCAAACTTCCGGAATGGAGCACCTAAAATTTCAATAAAAAATATTAAGATGTTTCAAGCAAGTCAAAAAAAATGCAAGGTTTCATGACTGTTATGTTTTTCAAAACAAGTGTGAGCACAAAATGCATGCCTACCTTCAAGTTCCACCATAGCCTTCTTAATCACAGGCTTGAATTTACCTGAAAGCCGAGAAAGATAATCTATTAAGAAAATGTATGTGCATTTCACTAGATCAAACAATTCAAACCTATATAGATTCCTGATCATTGTTTGCATGCGTCTAAAAGTCTAAAAACATTAAAAAAACATTAATGTCCTGTACAAGTAACATATAAGGTTGCATAGTTAGATGCCTTTTGATATTCAAAATAGTACTGCAGGTGGATATAAGTTATATCTTGAGCTAACTATGATGGTGCCGGTTAAGATGTGACCTAAGACTTGCTTCAGATAAGAGAGTCCACTTGTAAGTACTCATGTCATCAATAACTAGCAAAAGCGAATCTTCTGTCATTGGCTATAAAGAATGCAGAAACAAGCACTTAAAAATGCTAGCAATGCGTATTGAAGACACTAAAACTTTCAAAAAGATAGAAACATACCATGTCTCCTTTCCACATCCATTAGGGCTGTCAAAGCAGTTCCTCCAACAGTCCACTCATCAACAGAGGCCCCAAGATTACCAACCTATATGAGCAATTTTCAAAACATATCAGAAGAAAATGAAAATCAACAAAATGCGCATCTTTCAGACAGAGTAAATCCTCCCACATGAACATTCATTTTCCTCTAAGGGATAATTAAAATCAGCCCCTGCTTTTCAAACCTTGTCCAAATCAACTGCCAACAAAAAAAAGGTGATCGAATCAACCCCTGGTCAGAAACGCCCAAGTGTTCCAGGTGGCTAGTATAGGGATATAAAAGTGGCATGTCGTAGTGTTGCCAGCATTTTATCGTAGTGTTTGGGCTCGTCGAGTGTTCCGGACGAGCTATGTTAGTGTTTTGATATAAATTAATTGTGTTATTGCGAAGTGAAGTGAACGTTGTGGGGTCTAATCCACTTGTCAGTTGAGGGGTTGATTTGAGAGAGAGGGTACACAAGGGGCAGTTTGAAAAACCACTTCCTCTAATAGTCGAAATAGAAACTCCTTATAATTAGTAAAGTATATCCACTTGTTCCCTCTTGAACAGATTTTTAGGTTGTGTTTTTAACAATGATAAAGATCAAATGAAGCATAATTCGGAGATAAAGAGCATCACATCAACAGATAAGGAAAGAAAAGAAGCATGAAGGTAAGGAAAGAACCCACACTCACTACCCCATCAACAGTGACAGATATGAAGGTAAGGAAGAACCCTCCCTCCCGCCCGCCTTCCCTCCCTCCCTCTGACTATCTATCCATCTATATAAACACCCACAATTTTCATGAAGATGCTTTAGACCTTCGCTTACGAATTGCCTTAAGGCCCTTAACAACAAAATGAACCAAGATTTTGTATGAACTCTACATAACATATTTATAACTTAAAATCAAGTATCTTCAGACATACTCCGGGATTTCTAATACAATGTTATGAAATATGAATGCAAGCATGAATAACAGATTTAGATCTCAAAAGTAACTGATAAGAATCCAAGAAGCAGTCAACATGCTTATTACTAGCATAATGTATTAATTTATTAAAAAAAGAAAAAAAAAGAAAAAAAAAGAAAGAAAAAAAGACATACAGATGAAATGAGGCCAGTCCTTCCTGAATGAAGAAGGGCACCTGCAGCATAACCTAACGCATAGCAATATGTAGCATCAAAGTTTGTAGGCAAACCACATCTGCCTTCATATCTGCAAATATTCAGCATAGTTACAGTTGGCAGACCAAGTCCTCTTCAGTTTCATGATCCCAAAATTTCTTATCACTCACAAAACCAAATTCAGCTGATTCGCTGGGACAAAAAACAGAAGCGAAACATGCAGTGAGAGCAAGATTAATAAAGGAAATAATTGAAGACGTACCCGAAAAAGTGGGACTGTCCTCTAAATTGTCCGGTATATTGTCCCACAAGCTTTCTCTTTTCCAGCTCAGTTTCAACCATAGAAATAAGCATCTTTTCAGTTTCTATTTTAGCAACCTAGAAACAAATTTAGCAGCCAGCGTCAACAAATAAGATAACCTAAATTCAAAACCCATCAGCATTCAGCAGTAAATTAACATGATGGAACATGTTATCGTACCTGAACATTGCCATGGGGATCTCTTTCCAAAAGAAGCTGTTCCTGAATTGACTGCGGTAAAAATTCGAACAAAGCACAAGATTGCTCGCGAAGTTTTTTCTTCCATTGTCCCTCCTCATCAACAACATCATGAGCTAAGATTTCATTTAGTTCAGCAATTAGTTGTTGGACCTGTAGTAACATGCCATAATGAAAGCTTCTTTAAAGCAACTATAAAAGAATGAAATGGCTGCTCCGGAAGTTAGCATGAAAAGTTAACACCAAAGCTTGGCTAAAATGCTAAATTAAACATTCGGTCTTTGTGCATTAACGTGGCTAAAATGCTAAAATAAACATTAAGTTCCATGCTTTCACTCGCATACGTTATATGCCATCAAATTTTCGATATTCCGATAAATGGTCAAAATGCATTAAAAGCTTTTAAAAATTGGTTTATAGTAAGTTCTTATATCTTAGATCACATCCAATGGTTGGAATTTACATTTAAATTCTGCAACATGCAAAATTAACTCTAAAATTCTAACCACAATTCTGAAGATTAAACCTAATATTGGGTGGGTGTAGTTTGGCCCAATTTGCTAATCTTGTGGCTTAAAGGCCCACATAAACTAGCCTAAAAAGAAGCATTCTCAATACCTCTGGAATAAAATCAATCAAGCCTTCTGGTATAAGAATAACACCATAGTTGTAGCCAAGATCAGCACGCTTGCAGATATTGTCTGTGATGTAATTTGTGACATTTTTTAGTGTTTGTTTCTTAGCAGCAACCTGCAATCGCCAACTTATAATGAATCAACAAAAAAAAGTACTCAACCAACATAGTTGCATAAATCACGCATGTTGACATATGAAAGTTGTAACAAGTTATGTGCAGAAAAGACTTATAAAATTAAGAAAGATAATTATAATGGATTAACCCAAATTGCAGCAGTCATGGACCAGGTTGAGTCTTCAAATCATGGAGAGACAGATCAGCAATTGTTTATTCAAATTAATATCTCACTACTAATTTCAATAACTCATTGTGGTAAATACGAAACTAATGTTTCATTTTTAAAAATGTAAGGATGGGGGCATGTAATAATAAAAAGACTGATAAGGATAGAAATGTTTAGGGAAAGTGGAAGGTACAATAACAAGGTCAGGAACTTATTTTCCAGAAAGGATAGTTGGAGAAGTAGATTATAAGCATAGTTTTTTGAATGTAGCATCCAGTAAGACACATTAGATAAAGCCAATAGTTTGTTTCTTCAAGCCTAGGAAATAAAAAGTATTGTTCTCAAGTGTCTAACATTCTCTTAAGATATCAGTTTGATACTAGGTTTAGTAAAGAATAAGGTAAGCCACCGCTACTTATCCATATATGAATATGATACAAATACACACCTATGTCTATGTAACAATCTTGATTCTGATATTAAGACTGATAGCTCAGACCAAACCTGCAACAGTTCACCAATATAATGACCAATTGTAAGGATCCCATACACTGGTTCCTTTTTCCTTGACCACTAGCATGTTACCGTAACTGCAATTGCCGCAACTATGGCAGCTGCGACCCATCAAACCCAATGCCATACAACAGTTCAACACTCTAGACCTTGGTCATTGTAGTGGTTATTGGGTAGCGACAGTTAATCCTACCATAGGAACATGGACTGAAAAAGTCCAATACAAAACCGCTTATGGAGGTATAGTTTTCAAATGTGTCAGATCCTAAAAAAATGTCTCAAAAATGATATTAGCTACAAAATAAATAGTGAACTTAAGATTTTCATACCATCAAAATTTTGTGTTAATATATTTGACGAAATGCATACGCTTCTACTCGCATCCTATCTCTTGCAGCTAACGTCATATAGGTCCATCTTTTTTACTTGATAACATTCTTAAGAGTTGCTTGATCTGAATGAAGACATGAATTTAAACAGAGTGCAATGGCGTGCAAGGATCCAGCATCCCACCTAGTTGTTTTTGTGGTATTCTCATGAGTGATGATGCCCTTAAGGCTCGAGTCAGTTATCACAACAAGCTGTGTCATGATGGTTTAGTCAGTTGTGCCTGCTAATTAAGGTTGGACGGCTATATAACAGGCTAGGAAAAGAGAAACTACATTTGTCCCAATGAATGACATGGCGGGACTGGTATGAAAGACAGGACTTAAGAACTTATAAGCATAGTAGTAAAATTCTGTATGCATATGGGTAATGATCCCAATGAATCACCATAAGATGGACACAACACAACAAAGAACAATGTTTATGAATATTTTGAGCCATTTGTGCATCACTAGAAAAGGCACGGTAAGGAAACTTACTGCTAGCATTTCAACGTTTGCACTATCGATATTATTATTTAACAAAATACCCGTAATATATACAGAATATCCCACCATTACTCAGGCTATAGAGGAATTATGAATTTCAACTGAGTTTGTTCATTAGAAGAATCCTAATTTTCTATCTGACTTTCAACTGAAGAAGAAATCCTGCCTTTTGCGGGAAGCTGAACATAGAATATAAAGAAACATTTTAAAAGTACCTCTTCCCCAATGATGGTAATGTTGGGATGTGTTTGCAAAGCGCATTCCAGCGTGATGTGAGAAGCAGCACGTCCCATAAGCCTTACAACTAAACGAAAGATTTTTGGAATGGTCATTCACAGTGCAATAGGAAAAACGTGAAAAACCAAAAGCCTGTGTGTAACACTTCAACAGTTCAAAATCATGACATTGCAATACTAAAATTAAAAATAAGCAATATCTCCACTTCTAATCAAGTTGCCAACCCAAAGGAGAAAGAAAAGCCATTAAAAACTGAACCCACAAAATAAATTGTTAACCTAAGGGTGCAATTATTTATTGAGTTCCAGCTTTGCATTCTTTCTAGATTACCTGATCAATATTACTTATACAAAGTCGATAGACGAAAAAAAAGGTCAGTTTTAAATGAAAAGAAGAAACAATTACACAACAAAATTGCAAGGGATGAATGTCAACAAGCCATCAGCTACATAGATCAGGGTTAGGAATTAATATTAACTTAAATCAATTTAAAAGCCCAATTGAATGAGGAAAGTGATAATCTAGACTTGGATACGCCACAATTAATTAAAATAGGCTAGATCATGCATGGAATCATCAGGAAACAGCCATTCAGAAAGTACAAGCTGGTGTGCGAATTGGCCAGATTAGGCATGGCATTTAGGCTTCTTCAGTAACAAGCCAATGTGCAAACCATGTAAGGACATTGCCAAAAGAAATTCCATAATCATGACACTGACCATTGTGAGCAACGTGATAATGGATGGCCATGAACAATGCTTGTAAAAAATAGCTATTAGATAATTTGTCCTATGAAAACTGCATCACCATAAATCATGAACAGCTCTAATTGCCAATATGAAATCTTTACACAACTTTTCCATAATTATCGAGTTTGGCCAGCTTACAATGATAGTATTTCCCAGTTGAACGCGCATCAGTCATTACGTTTCCAATCATTTCAGAATAAATCTGCAAGCCAACAAAGCCAGCAACTGTAAGTGTTGTTGTATTTCAATGGAACTCTACTCAGTTTTTTCCCTGAAGCAGGAAATGAACAGAAGTGTATTCGAATGAGTTTCGACCACTTGAAATCAAAAAGTGAGGTTGTTATCAAATATAATAGTTTGTATGTCATCGAAACATTATAAACCAGGAAACGGCCAAACTAAGCAATGCTGACATAAATTATACCATACTATTTTTAAAATGCCTAAATATTTACATAAATATAAGTGTTATTCAGGAAAGAATCTAGATAGTACGGAACGAGCGCTGGAATAGGATGAAATGATGGTACAAGCATATGGTCCTCTTTTCTAAGATATAAAAAGTTCCTAGATCACCCATTGTTCCAGAGTTGCACGAAGCGGGATCGGGGAAACGAGCGTCTTAAAAATAGCCTTGGAAGCAGGAGTGAATATACATATATGCAAAATAGGATATTTTGTCAGTTTTATACTTACAGGATTTGATTGAGCCAACACAAATTATAGGTCTTATAGGATTTGATTGAGCCAACACAAATTATAGGTCTTACTTTGTTAATGATATAGAGAACTCTTTTGCAATATATAGATCAATATGCTCTTTTAAAAAGGTCACGCACGCGTGACCTAGGTCATTCGTGCACGTGATTGTAGGTCACGTGCATGCGTGATTAATTAGACCATGGGCGCTTGAAGCTCATGTGCCCGTCAACATCATCTCATCCTCCTCGCTCAGCCTAGACGACAATTGTAAAAATAAAAAATAAAGAAAAGAATGGAAGAACAAGAGAGCCACTGCCAACGAGCGTTGGATCATAAGCCACCCCCACCGTTGTCGGTCGTTGGAAAAGACACCTCACCGCCATCACCACCTACGCTCTCTCTCTCTCTCTCTCTCTCTCTCTCTCTCTCTCTCTCTCTCTCTCTCTCTCTCTCTCTCTCTCTCTCTCTCGCATCATCTAAGCTCTCTTCGCATTCCATTTCTTCTCGACTCGCGCTCCAATCACATTACCAACTTCGATGCGCATAATAGAGGCTCTCTCTCTCCGCCATCTAAGCTCTCTTCGCATTCCACTTCTTCTTGACTCGCGCTTCAATCGCATAACCAACTTGGAAGCGTATAATAGCGGTTCCAAGGAAAGTTCATGGATGCCTCCAATGCTTCCTGCAACTAGTTTCAGACAAAATAATCTCCAATGATAGCTGTTACAGGAAAAATTCCGTCCCGAAGAGCTTCATGTAGTTATGCATCAACGAGCAAAATCTCCACTACACAAATTACAACATTGGATAATAAAGAGAAATCTATGTGGGTTTCTGCGTCCAAGTTAATTTTGAACCCTTGGTAACCAATTATGCTCATTGCCAAAAATAAAAATATAAGACATATGGAGGACTCGCAAAAACCAATGATATTAAAGCATATGGCATTTAACCAAAATTTTCTAAAACCTAATTAGCTGCCTGTAAAGCAGTGCCTGCACAATTTAACAAGAATATTACAGGACAAACTAGCACACGGGACAAAACCGAAGTTACATCAAACATGTGTTTCACAAATTCTAGGGCATCCCTAGATAATAGTATTCTTGCAGTTTTGTCTAGTAAAAATTATTGAAAACATCAACATAGATGCTAGAAAATGTTAGAAGGCTATTTCCAAGAGTTGTGCCTTAGAAGGCCAAGATGATTTGAAGAGCTAACCTTGCAAGCTGTGTCAAATCCAAAGCTTGTTGGAACTTCCTTGCATTTCAGATCACCATCAATAGTCTTTGGACAGCCAATAACACGGGTCTTCATATTCTTTTGCCTGGATTATGTTAAGATACCAAAAAACACCTTGACAATTAACTTTGAGAGTGTTGATGAAAGAATAATAGATCGGCATCTTCAGACGTATTAGAGCTAGTTATTTACATTTATGATAGCTCTTACCGGAAATTTTCAGCAAGAAGACATGCATTGGTATTTGAGTCGTCCCCACCAATAACAACAAGTCCATCCAAATTAAGCTTCAAGGCTGTTTCTTCAGCTTGCTTGAACTATGTCGTTAAAGGGTATATTAAGCATACCAACTTCAATCGTAAGATGAAGTCTTACACTAAGCAGATATAAACCAACAAAATAACATGAGAAAGTGCACGTCAAGTACCTGTTCTGGAGTTTCAATCTTGTCCCTTCCACTGCAGATCATATCAAAACCACCCTATTCCACGGACAACAAGAAATTTGCTCAAAACCATGCCGACATTAAGATTTTCATACTGTTTATGACAGCATAATTATGATGAGTAGAAGAATGTTTGAAAAAAGGACTCACATATGAAATCACAATGCACTAAAAAAGAAATGTATTTAGAAAGGTGCAGATAAATGTTCATCTAGTTGTATTTTGTAAGATGATTAAAAAGCAGCTGTTCCTACTCCTAGATATGCTTTGATGACAAATCATAAATTAAGTGATAAAAAAAATCCACAAAAGTGAGCAAGGCTGAAACCTATTTGTTGCATGACTAATGCCATTCTAAGGACCATTTGCCTTGATCATCAAGCCTGACCTGGCAATCCACCCTTGAACAATGGATCAGATAATAGCATTTTTATTAGGGTTCACCTGATTTCTGTAAGGATAGATGAATTCGTGTGTCAGCTCCACATATCTACACTTCATTATGCCGGCAGGACCCCCCTTGAATCCGAGCAATGTGCTACCCTTTGCCCTCTCTTGCAGATAGTCTGGTACTCGAAACAACATGAGTTGGTCTCAAACACAATTGAATATAAACTGAGCTGTGGTCTAGCGCAAGACAATCTGAGCAACATAAAACAAAAATCTCACCGAAGATCCCAGAGATGACATTGTGACCGCCGGGGGCCTGGCCACCAGAGAGCACGACACCAATTCTGAGGCTCTCGGACATCTCCGAGGGAGGAGTCGCAGTAGGCACCAGCATTGCCGACGGCTGTCCAAAAAGCTTTGGGAACAGCTTTGCGATCTCATCTGCAGATCAGACCAAAATCGATCCGATAAAAACTCCGTATAGCAACAGCCTGTTAGGGAAAGGGTAAAACCAGGTACCTGGATTGCCAGCGGCAGAGCTGACGGGGCCATCGAGGATCTTGAAAGAAGCCTTGAGGACAGATGGGAGGGGAAGAGGGTGGTTGAGCCTGCTACTCTGGACCTCGCTGTACACCGCCGCTAGACGCCCCGGCGAGGAGCCGTTGGCGCTGCCATTCACCGCCGCCGCTGCGCTCATCTCAGATCAGTGATCTTACCGCTAGAGAAGTGAGTGAAGAATTGGATTTGTCTGGATGTCCGTATATATATATATATATATATATATATATATATTTTAAAAAAAAAATTTACTACTTACGGCTCTAAATATGGGATACTACCATATCTGCCCCTCAACTGTTGAAAATATCCAAAATCAGCCCTCCATTTCAAATTTAGGTCGGATCAGCCTCTGATTACTGTTCGGAGTTTTTTTTGGACGAAATTGCTCCTATACCCGTTAACACTTCAGACACCGATATCATTCATTTAGAAGCGATCTTAGAAAAAACTTTGAACATGAAAGTTGTAGATTTCGGAAAGAACTATAACTTTCATGTTGAAAATTTTTCAAAAAGATACTTTTGAGGTCGGAAGCATAACGGATCGACCCGAAATTACTACAAATAGTTCGGATATCGAAAATTCCTACCTAGAAGCATTTGTTGAAAAAATTTTGAACATGAAAGTTGTAGATCTCGGCGAGATCTACAACTTTCATGTTCAAAATTTTTCCAACAAATGTTTCTAAGTAGGTGATCTCGATGTCGGCAACAAAAGGATAGTTTTGTCCAAAAAAAATGGTAAATAGTGAATGGGGGGCTGATTTGGGCTGTTTTGGAGAGGAGGGGCTGATATGATATGAGAATTAAAAAGGGGGGCTGATTTGGTATTTTCCCTCTAAATATTGTGTCTTATTCTAGCGACGTTTGTCAATAAACAGAATACTAAACATGTACCGATAACATGGGAAAGTTGTCATTTATAATGCCAACAATAAATATCATTATTTTTATAATAACCACAATGGTCAATGGATATGCTATTTAGAATAGCAACATTAATGTCGAGTTAATGTGTGTGAGTTGAAAATGAAAGTAGACGAATGGTATGACCTTGCGGTTAATGTAGAGGCAAAACTTTCATCCAATAATTTTAGGTTCAAAATCTCTTATCACCATTCTTTTTTATTTGCTTATCAACACTTATTGAATTTTTTTTTTTCTTGTGACCACTTTATTTTTCAAATTACAAATAAATTTTAAAAGAAAATTAAAAATCTTGGGCAATACTCCAAATTCAAGTTCAAATTTTAAATTTAAATATCTATGCAGGCAAGAAAAAATAAAATTTGTTTGGAGGGAATGCACAAAGATTAAAAAAATACTTCAATAATTGTGGACCTGTTTCGTGATATTAATAAATAATATATAATTAAATATTTTCAAATAAAATACAAAAGTATCGTAAAATATTTTCCCAAAATTTATCATGACCAAGTCTTGAATTTAACTAATCAAATTTTGTGCATGGTGTAACAGAACCAGCAGTATCATAGGAGTGACACTTATTATTCTTTACTTTATTAATTAGTTCTTACCTCGTGCTAAGCACCGATATCTTAATTGATCTATTGAATATGAATATGATCTATCTACTCAGACACTTATTTCTCACTTTTTTTATATTTTATTATTTATATGATTTTACTTTTTTTAAGACTAAAAATTGGAGAAAATAATTACCATTAATATTTAATATTATATTTTTAATAAGATTGAATATTAATATATTATCTAATTATTTGTAGCTTTTTAATTCCTTTAGCAAATAATGAATTTTATTTTGTAAATTTATTAATAATAAAAAATACTGATGAATTTATTAATTCAGAATTTTATGCTTTTTTAATATAAATATATTATTGTGTTTTAATATAATAAAAATAACTAAAATAAAATATATTTTATTAACTATTAGTGATGAGTAATGTAACAGAAGAATAATAAATATAAATACATTAACTAAAGAATGACCATAATCTTTTAAGTTATGTACTACAATCTAATAAATATTCTAAGTTGCATCCATCCCACTTTATTGCTAAGTAAACAACAATAATGTTATATTTTTTGTATTCCGTCTTTATAATCTAATAAATGAAAAAATAAATATTTTTCAATGTATTCTGTTTTACTTCATATTTTTAAATAAACAATAAAAAAAAAATTCATCAATTTACTTTCAAAATAAATAAATAAAAACTGAAATCCAACCTTCTTATTACTTTTCAGTATTTTTTCCTATATTATTTTTTTTCACTTCTTTTTTTCTTTTCTAGTTTTCAGCCAAAATAAACAGTTCCTTAAGTACAAAAACATACCCATCGTTTTTGTACTAATTTTGTTGAAGTGGACGGTTAATCCGATTCCATTGCACCAATCAGAGTAATTTCAATGGTATTTTTATAACATAGAACATCTCTTGTGAAATTAATATTTCGACTTGATTTCAAACTATCCTCCTGTGAAAATGCGTGAAATTAATTTTGCGCCTAGTCGCACGCACACATCGCTGTAGATGACGAAAATGTTGCTGGACGGTTTTGCAGAGTGAAATGGACGCAGATCTTGTCCTAGAGGGACGCAGATCACCTGCTGTAGTATTCCTGTTTGAAATGTTTACCGGCTTATATTTTTTAAAAAAACATTTTAACATAAAAAAGTATAGATTTTAGTATTATCTATAACTTTTAAGTTAAATTTTTCTTCAAAAAATATTTTTAAAGTGGCATTTTAGGACTCTAAAAATAACGAGTTTTGAAACAGTTTTAAAACTCATTCGGAATCAATTGTACCCGTTAACTTTGAAGCTTTAAAATATTATTTTTGAAAAAAAATTGTATATAACACTAAAATCTATTTGAAAAATCTAATTTGATATGCATTTCGGGCAAATTAAGAAGCAGCGAACGGGTGCAGCAAAGAGGGTGAAGGTGATTTGCGTCCAATCTGGAGGGCAGTCAGTGCTTGAGTGGGGCATAGACTTGGAAGGAGCACTCTCCGGATAACTTTTCTAGTAGCTGCAAAGGAAGAACATATTCTGCCTGTCATCCCAAGCAGCACGGACTTGGAAGGTTGCTGCACCTGCAACCGAAGTTCCAGTATGTCAAAGAAACTCCTCCATGCAGTTGAGGTTCTTTGAACCCTTTCAAGTGCGGATCAAGATCCGATGCACCCGAATTTTATACATCGTTCCGTACACCGTCACATAAAATAATATATATATATATATATATATATTGAAAAAAAAAGTTAATATTAAAATTATATATTTCGATAAGATCTATAACTTTTATAATTAATAATTTTTTAAAAAAATACTTCTAAATAGGAATTCTATGTTATGATGTTCTAAAATTTTAAAGAATTAACGAACTTGAAAAATTATTTTTAAACCCGTTAAATTTAGAGTCTCATAATACCTATGTAGAAGTATTTTTTAAAATTATTAAATATAAAAATTATATACCTCATCAAAATCTATAATTTTTATGTTGAACTTTTTTAAATAATTATATGTAGATATTATTTTAAATATCGATACATAAAACGGTGCATAGAATCCGTGTGAGGAAGTTCTCATCAAGTGCAGATGAGGTTCATTGTCCAATACTACAATTTTTATATTTATTGACATTTTATTATTTTATCAGTATATTGTTTTATATTAGTATAATTTTTATAAGTATTTTATTGTATTGAGAGTGAACTATATACTACACAATAATTAATGATTTACTAGTATTATTTTACTATATTCGAATTTATTAGATATTCCATTTTAGTTTAACTATATTTTATCGTTTTAATATACTTTTAATTGTTTTAACGTACATTTTGTAACTTTGTATTTTATTTTACTACAATTATTATAGTACTACAATTAATACTAATAATAATAACAATGGTAATTATATTATAAGTTATAATAGTTAGTATTAAAAATACAAGCTATTTTTTTAATTTTGAATTTGGATGACTAAACAACATATATTAAAATTCTATTCGAATTCTAAGCTTAAAAAAAAATACTTCAGCTTAAGTCATATTTATTTTTGTATGATTATTATTGAAAATCATGACCATTATATATCCATTTTGTACAATTATTATAAGAAATATAATTACCGATGGCACTCATTTATATATTACCAACGAAAAACTACCTATTTTGATTCTATAAAAAGTATTCAATTCCCACTTAGATAATGAACCAAAAAGAACCGGTCCGAACCAATAGGTATATTAGTTTATACATTCATGTTTTGTATATTACTAAATTAGTAATAGATGGGGCCGAAAGCGACACATGTTTTGTATTTTACTATCCGGGAGGTTATCCAGGTGGAAATACATGAACATATAGTTAGCTTTGGTGCATCTCCTTCTAATCTTAAAAGAAAGG
Organism: Xerophyta viscosa; assembly: GCA_002076135.1. Taxonomy (NCBI): domain Eukaryota; kingdom Viridiplantae; phylum Streptophyta; class Magnoliopsida; order Pandanales; family Velloziaceae; genus Xerophyta; species Xerophyta viscosa. The sequence continues at coordinate 2,108,671 of MJHO01000011.1, forward strand.
GCATTTGCATTTTTATATATATCATAATTCAAAATTTTATTTTTATATTTTTAATTCAAAATAATATTTTTATACCTCTATTAATTTTATAAAATGATAAAAATATTATTTTTATTTTTCTTTAAAGATTAGAATAGTTAACATGACGATAATAATTTTATTATTTAATAGGTTCAAAAGGATTAAAAAACGTTTAAATTAAAATATATATTTTTATAATTTTAATTATCGAAGCTTATAAAGTTAAAAATAATCCTCATTCCATAAGTTTCTTCAAGTACAAAGCACAAATCAGGGCCCAACCGTGGCCTTAATTTGGCCTTCAAGTACACAGCACAAATCATATTCACGTGAGGTTTGGGCCTGCCAGGCCCTAATGTTCACGATTGTTTTGATCCAAAAGGTAGGTCATACATACCCTGAACAGAGTAGTACATGGTCCGATTCCAATAGAGCCACTTCCCTGCGTATTTGGGGAGGGATTGTTTGTACTTAGACTATATACTAGTGAGCAGTGGCAGATCTAAAAAATTTATACATAAATACATAATATAAGAAAAAAGAAGTCAATTATATATAATGGTCACAACTTTAACAAAACAAAGTCGATTATACATAACAAACGGTCATAACTAATAGTAAAAATAAACTCGATTATAATACAATTGACCTCGTCGAATTTTCATATCTTAAAATCGATCTATGATAGCATTATTGATTATACTCTCAAATACATCATATATTATATAAGTTAGTAAGTAATCATTTAAAAACTGATTAGACATTCGGTTCTGCAAATTATTTTTTATGTACTTCATACAAAATTTATTTTAATATACGTGAAAACTATTGAATATATTTAAACTTGATATTCATGTCACATAAACTTGAAAATGAACTGGATTTTAAGTCGGACGGATATTCAATTATGTAGTTTTCCGAGCAGCACTAGAGAACTAGTTTAAACTCTAAAGAAATCTCTAATGTGAAATTCAATGAAGGTTAGGTTTAAGTTACCACAGTACACTGCATGAAGGAATCATGAGGAGCTTGCTTTAAGAGTTTTTCAGAGTTCTAATCATGTCTACCATTAACATCAACAAAGTGAACTTTATTTTCGATCGTGTATCTTGACTTTATCTATCATAATACTACCAAATATTCCTTAACTTTTAAGTTTTCCAAAGTTTACATCCAGCTGTGTATTCCTTTATCCATTTTTGAGGATGAAAATAGGACTGATGACATGATCTTTTCTTTGTCATGGAGTCAATACTAGTTGATTGCAAGGATATCGTGTGGTTGTTTAGCGGCAGCAGGTAGCTTATAATTTAACTTAATTTATACAGCTCATATATTATTTTAGTTGATTTTTTCAATATCTAACTGATATGTGTAATCTAACTAATTATTCTAAGAGTGTGGTAAATAAAATTTTTAAATATAACTGATAGATATAAAATAATGTAAATAATATCTTACCGATATATCTTACTTTTCTATTTAATTTTTATATTATTCAACTAATTTTAGCATTGAAATTGTATATAATCTAACCATTCATATATATATGGTCTAGCTCTTTGAATGTTCTAAAAGCTAGTCCTAAATAAAAGCTAATTATGGTTGGCCAAAAATAACATTCACAGTAGATGTAGGTTTATGGCGAAACCTATGTAATATCGGTGCGTCACTCGCCGGACATTTGGGCTTGTCAGATTGCAACTCTGGGCCATTGAGATAAAGTGAGCCAATAGTGTTGTGCACAAATTTTTGAGTAACGCTGATGACATCAAATACAATATCAAAAAAAAAAAAAAAAAGATTATTCAGATTGATATTGTATAGGTTGGGATGTTAGTTTTGATTTTCGGTGTCGGACGGTAGGGATAGGGCGGTAGAAACTTTTACGAGTTGTGTAGAAACTTTTGGAGGAGTACTTGCAGATCCATCTGAGGAAACATATGCCTATGATAGTATATTAAAAACAGAGCAACAAGGCTATATTATATAGTCGAGGAAGAAGCTAATTTAGGTTCATGGACAAACGATACATTCCAAGGGTAATGACCAAGATTTGAGATGACTTCATAATCAGATCATCAATCAGCCATAGCTGTTGGCTTTTTATGTATCATCAGAGCAGCTCCAACTAGGCACTATATATATATATATATATATATATATATATTATTATATTATATATATATATTATATATAGAAGAGAGAGAGAGAGAGAGAGAGAGAGAGAGAGAGAGAGAGAGAGAGATTATAACATTTTGTTCAGTAAGACGAAACCAATAAATGCACATGTTAGGAGATGCGAAATATTAACTCTATAAAATGGAAGAAGTAATAGGTTAAAAAAGAGTTGCAGAAAAAACCATCTGGGAGGACTTTGCTTATTTAGAATTTGTTGAAAACTTAGCGATTGGTCGAACTGAATGGTGGTATAAAATTCGTATTAAAGAAAATTGTTATTTAGATAAGTTAGGGTCAAATTTGGTCCGTTTGTTATTGTTTTTTGTGTCCTTTTTTTTTTCTTTTTTACTTGTTCTTTTATTTCATTCGCTGGTTCTATCCTCTTTTATTTTCTACTTCTTCTATTTATCATTTATTGCTTATTTTGGACGTGTTTGATTACAAAGTCATGCTTTGTGGACTTATATGATTATGTGCTTGTATGCTCGTATGTCGGAACGGTCTCCTCCTAATCACAATCATTAGAGGTGATCTAAGAGATAAAAAAAACATTTAGATACCAAAAATCTAATAATTCGAAATCTTTTCTTAATGATGAATGGATGATTTAGATACCTCCTAAGCAAAGCAAGCCTACCAACCAATAAATTCATGTAGCTTTCCCTCCTACAAATTTGAATATTTATATATGTATAATGTATTAGGCAATGATTCAAACAATCACATGGACTTTGTGATCACTGATCAGCCCATCCTCCAATCACGTTGTTTTCAAAATTTGAAATGCTTAGTGCATGGTGCCATGCAAAAGATATATATATTATGTTATACTGCACTAAAACCCGTGAGAAAAAGTAAACCTTTGGTAATGACCAATACCAACTATATATAATATATATATAATAATAAACAACTCCATCCAAAGTCCACCTTCTGCAGCTCTGCTGGACCTGACACCACTTCAGAATTAGTATAAAATCTTTGAAAAATTACACTAAAACATGAACTCTGACTTTTGAGTTTGAATCATCTAATATAAGAGGGCTTTTGAGAAAAAAAGATTATTCAATATTCAGGAATTGGTACAACAAATCTGTCAAAGTCTCTTAAGCATAGTACAAACTCTGATTGTTTTCTTAAAAAACACAATATCAGTACACTGAATTTTGTTAATATTTTAACCATGAAATGACCGAACCAAATTTTAATTGGATATTACGGGTAAATTATCTATTTGGTACTCCGATTTGTACTCCGATTCTGTACTATATTAATTTTTTCGTACCCCATTTTGCAAATGCACCTCAGCGCATACCTCCAGCGAGAATCCGTGACGGCGCCGTTAATATGGATGACGTGGCAAAACGGATTTTTTATCCGTTAACATTTAGGCCCCAAAAACACCAATTTAAAAACATATTTAGGAGAAACTTTGAATATTAAAAATTGTGAATTTTGATGAAGATCTAGCAACTTTTATATTTAAAGTGTTTTTAAAAAAAATGCTTCTAAATGTGTTATTTTGAGGCTCGCCAATTGTTAACGATTTTAAAATTGACTTATTAACCGGTACACTTTGAAGACGCAAAACCACTTATTTACAAGTATGTTTTTAGAAAAAAACTCTTAAACATAAAGAAGTTATAATCTTATCACACTCTACAATTTTTATATTCAAAATTTTTCAAAAATTATTTTCTAACTAATTTTTGGGGTATGAAATGAATAAGTAAAAATTTAACTCGATAAAATTTGGAGCCTTATAACACCTACTTAGAAATACTTTTTTGAATAAAATTTTGAATTATAACAAATTATAGAGTTGTAATAAGAGCTACAACTTTTATGTTTAAAAGTTTCCAGAAAATTAACTAGTTAAATAGGTATTTGAGTCTTCAAAGTCTGTACCGGGTTAATAAGTCGCATTTTTGAAATCTTTAACAATTGGGAGCCCTCTAAATACACATTTAGAAGCATTTTTTATAAAAAAACTTTAATATAAAAAGTTGTAGATCTCATCAAAATCTACAACTTTTATGTTTCAAAATTTCTCCAATTATGCTTCTAAATTGTATTTTTGGGGGGCCTAATGTTAACGGTGAAAACCAGTTTGCCACGTCATCCATATAACGGTGCCGTCATGGATCTCGCTGGAGTATGCGCTAGGTGCGTTTGTAAAATGGGTACGAAAGGTTAATATAGCATACAAGTTGATCGGTCCAAATAGGTAATTACATATCTGTTCCAACAATTTTTACTTTTATATTTCAATCTTCGAAAATATATTTTTAATACTAATATGACGCGCTCGCGTGCCGGTCACGTTCATAGATTTTCTGCGTTGCTGGACATAGCAAAAAAAATTCACCAAAAAAATTTACTAATTTATTAAATTTTAAGTTTTTTAAAAATACTATTTTAAATTTTTTTTTTCTACATAGACGTCAAAGATTAAAATTTATAATTTTTATATTAAAAATATTTTTTAAATAAATATTTTGATGTTCAAAATTTAACTGATTTTGAAACGATTTTAAAACTATTTCAAATTTTAAAAAACTTTGGAACTCTAAAACATTGATTTAGAAAAAAAATGTAACATCAAAATTATAAATTTTATCAAATTCTATAATTTTTTATATTAAAATTTTCACCAAAATAATATCAAATTTTTTTTTATTTTATCAAAATCTAGTATATAAATTGATGAAATTTTTGATGAATTAGTTTGGGGGACAAATATTTTCTTTTTTTATTATGTTCTGTTGGAAAAACGTCTTCATTAGTCCTGAAATCAATTGATGTTGATGAAGCCACGCCGGTGGTTCTACAGTTACAAAAAAGGACTCTTTTAATTGTGTTTTTCTGAAATATATTTCTGTTTATAACTACACTCATATGCATTTGAAGTACTTTTTTAAAAAAATATATATACTTTCACGATATAGATTAGATTTGGAAAAGTGATATCCCATTAAAAGTAAATATAATTACAGATTGCAGATTAAATACTGGATAATTCATTATTTGCACTATCGGTCTACGTATCCCACCCTTAGTGCTAGTGAATTAGATATAGCACATCTATGATTTTCCAGCGATCTTCTAAAGCCATTAACATATATAGATAAGAAATTGAATTTGACAATTACATAAAAAAGTAACCGAATTTTTAGATATTTTAAAATATTTCAAACTTAAAAAAAAAACATATTTGTTAAGTATATTATAGTTAAGGAAAGGGAAATGCAAAGTCTAATATTAAAATCAATAAGTTTTTGGAAGGGGATATAATGGAGAAAATTAAAAAAAAAAAAAAAAGAGAAAAAATAATAATAATGATCTTTAAGCGCAACTCTCCAGACAAGAGAAAGAGGGGAGAGGAGGAATCTGTGCTGTCCCAAATCCCTACAAAAGAACCAAAACACCCACTACAAGTTTGCATGGGATTTTGTTCGTATATTTTAAGGAGCATTTGAAAATATATTTTTTATAATCAGATATTAAAAAAAAATATTTCTAATTATATTTGGTGAATTTATATATTTGAATAATATGAAATAATGAAAGTGCTCTCTTACAGTTATTTTTCTGAAAAGAAATAAGACATTGTCATCATTCTATTTAGATTTAGAAATATTAAAATGCTACTTCCAATTATAAAATATAAAATTATAATTTAAACTAATTCTGCACTGATACGATGCAGTTGTAAATTATATATATATATATATATATATATATATAATATTATATATATACACACACACACGTATATATATATATTTTAATTTCATGCAAATTTTATTTTATTAAAATATTATATCTTTTAATATATTATTTGAGTATAAAAAATATCAAATACTATATATAAAATTATTTAAAAATTAACGTTGAATGATATATATATATATGATTAAAAAATTGTGTACATAGTTAAATTTTTTTTAAAAAAAAACTAATTTTATATAATATATAATATAATTATTTTTCTACTAATTTTTATGTCTGCTTTCATATTACTTTTAATAATTATTTTATAACTAATCTTATTTTAATTACATATTTATTTGTAATATTGTACCTTTTCAAATTCTTCAAATAAATTATAATTTTATAAATTCTTATCAATTAATATAAATGTTACATAAATTCTTTATAATAAAAATAAATGACATATAACATGTCAAAAATCATTTAAAATATCACGTGAAATAAACTATGTCCATCACCCATTTATATATATATATATATATATTATAAAAATAAATGCCATTTTCTTTACTCTTGGGAGCATAACCAAACTTGGAAATACTATATCTGCAAGTGCTTTTTCACTTTTCATGATTACTTTTCTTCTTCTGTATGTGGGAGTGTGAGACAACCTTCCGCTTTTACCGTCTCCAACTACTTTTTAAAAGTTTTTTAATATATATGTGAAAAACTAAAAAAACTAGAACATCCCATTATTCTATTAAAAATTTTACACATACATTAAACAAAAAATTTAAAAATTATCTTAAAATTGTATGGACTCTAGTACAAATATGTTTTCTAAGTGTTTAATCTTTTCTTTTTATGATTATTGGTGAATATTTTTAATAATCTTTTAGAATGTATAAGCATTACTTGTGAAAAATAGAATAAAAGAAACAACGATTTGTTGATTATAAAATTATATTATTATTCTTACATTTATAGATTAGATAATTTATTGATTAAGAAAATTATAAAATGCAAAATTACCAATAAATCAAGCACTATATTTTTTTTTTTTGTTCTTTAACAGTGGGGCAAAATCCTAAATTTCTTATCGATTTGTAAAGAACATACATATATGGATCCCAGATTATAATCACTAAAATTTCATTCCTCATCACATTCCCTCCTTTTTCCAAACAGTAGAAAAAGTTAATTTATCCCCCTCTTATTTTCTATTATTTTCTCACATTCCAAACAACGACTAATAAATATCTTGTTCAGCACTTCATCTTAACTCGGCGAGTAAAATGTTATTAGTGCACAAAGCATTACTGATCCAATACAATCAAAAGTGATTATCGGGGGCCTGATAGGGCAACGTATCCAAACATTATTATCACAACCAGCCTCACTCTGCAAAAAAAAAAAGAAGAAAGAAGTAACTCGGGTTTCTAATTAATTTCAAACCACTCCATGACAATCGAAAAGTCTGAACAATAATTTATATTTGCACAATTAATTGGTCTTTTTGAAGTTGTCGTTCACGGGGTCTGACGACGTGTAACGTGGACGAAAGATAGAACCGATCCGGAGAAGCGTTTCATGACGAGAGCTTTTGGTTTGAAAAGGAATGTTATGCGTGTTTTTGCACTAAAATATCACATGGAAACAAATTAGCTTCGCTTGCACCTACTCAGCATCACCCAACCTCCTTTATGCTGCGTTAACGGTGGCGATGAGACGATTACACCATCTTCAGTGCGCGGCAGCGTGGTTGCGCGTGCGAGGTCGCGTACTCGAGACCTCATTTTGTCATTTATGGTGCAATTTTTTTTTACCGTGACGGTGGAGAGCGTAGATAGCTAGTGGACCTCCGTATGCGACTATGATAAGGCACTACTTATGTTATGGATCAGAAACTGCCTTTGCGGTAGAGCTGAGATCGGAATCTTCAGATGCTTTATCCTTCACGTGATACTAATTTTTTTAGGAATCGAATAACCTGATCTACGTGTGGTAGGAAAATCGTGACAGGTTAAGTATATATTTTATAGACCCTGACGGTTGATAAAATTTCGTTTAGATATCTCAAAAAAAAATTACATATTCTTTCGGACGATATCGACGGAATGGAGGAGGACAAAACACATTAAATAAATGGCCGAAGGTCATGATGTAAATGAAATTAATGTACATAAATACTATTTAAAACTAGTAAATGAAATAAATGTACATAAATATATATACTTAAAAAACACCAATGTAAAGTAATTCTTAAGGAACAATTTTACTTTATACTCTTCTTTGCATTGTTGAGCACTTCTATATCTCCCTTCCTTAGATGCTCAGCTGAACCGCAGAAACTTTTTCTTCTTCTTCTTTTTTTTTTTTTTTTTTGTATTTGTGATTGTCTTTTGCTATCTTTTTTTTTTTTTTAACTATCATCCAAACATTATTAAGAAATGACACATCACCAGATCCAAGAAGGGTTTTGTAATGGAAAATGCTTGTCCTTCTAAATAATTTATCAAAAAATTCACTAGCGCGTATTACTAAAAAAAGTAAAAATAATTTTAAGAGTATTTTTTAAAAAACTTTAATATAAAAAAAAATTGATAAAATATATAATTTTTACGTGAATTTTTTTTTTTAAAAATAAATCTAAATATTAACGAATTTTCAAAAGTTATAAAATCTGCTTCAAAATCATTAAATTTAGAGTTCTAAAATATATATATATATATATATATATATAAATATTTTGTGAAATATTTTTAGTACAAGAATGGTATATTCCATTAAATTTATAATTTTTATATTAGAATTTGTTTTTAAAAGATACTTTCAACCATGGAATTGTAAAAACTCCATGGTTGTAAATCTTTAAAACTCCAACAAATCTAGCTACACCATCGCTTGTAAATCTCTATAACCTGTGTTAGCCAGTAATTTCCAATGGAAGTAGCTACAAAAGGACAAAAATTCTCAACTTGATGTCTTCAATTTCTATCCCCGTGCTCTAAAAAAATGTTTATCAATATTTTTTATAAATAATTTTAATATAAAAATTATAGATTTGGATAAAATCTATAATTTTTATGTGATATATATATATATATATATATATATATATAATATTTTTAAATAGGTGTTAATAAAATTTTAACGTTTTAACGAATTTTTAAAACTATTTTTAAATCCGTTAAAATTTTAGAACTTCCAAATATTTATTTAAAAAATTTTTTAAAAAAAATTTAATATAAAAATTATAAATTTTGTTAAAATTTATAATATTTATATTAAGTTTTTTAAAAAAATATATATATATAAATATTTATTTGGAGTGTGAAATAGAGAATGATGATACAGGGTGGGACAGGAGACTTCTGTCTGCTTAAAAATGGTCATCAAGATTCGAGAGTGATGCAGTGTCGATCGGAGCCCGTCATGTTCATGACGGAGACGAACCCCCACGGAGCATAAGCCAGTTGTTGGGCAAATAGATAATTGGAAAAAATTGTATATTAATTTCTGATTTTAAAAATATTTATAAATCAACCTTTAAATTTAGAATTCTTACAACTCAGTCAATATCTAAAAAATCGTATGAATAATATTTTTACTAATATACAAATATTTTTTAAAAAATATATATATATAGTAAATTTCGACGTGATTTACAAATTTTTTTGTATTCAACAATTTTTTAAAAATATTTTAAGATTAAAAGTATTAGCAGGTATAAAAATAAATTAGATGACCCGCTAAAATTTTTTAGCTTAAAAAATCAAGATGTATATATAAAAAAATTTTCAAAATAAAAATAATTTTTAAAGATAGTAATTTTAAATAAAAAATAAAAAAAATTTATATTTTGTATTTAAATTTTTTTAAAATATATTTTAGATAATATTTCAAATATAAAAATAATATATTAAAAGAATAGGTTATCTATAATATGAGTATGGAGACAGGAGCTTAAATGTAAGGGCCCCACAAAATAGATCCAGACATGATCTCATCTCTCGAGCTTATCTCAGACAGCAAGCAAAGTCCGTACACTTCTGATGCCAACGACTCAAACATGCTAAGTTAAATTACTCATATCTAGTTTAGTAAGGGAAATATCTTACTCATATAGGTCAATTATGAACAGTAATTATCCATTTGTTATTAATAATTACATATCAACTTTATTCTCAATTAAGCTCCTGTATTCTAATAGTTATTAGGTCAAATTAAAGTACACAGTTATTAATACTCCTTTTTCAAGAAAAAAGTTAAAAATAAAATAATTAAATTTAATATACTTTATAATTTTTATATTATTTATTCTAAATAATCTAAATGTGTGTTTTAAGACTTTAAATTTTTTAGTGTTTATAAAAATTTAGGAGTATCAAAATGTCTTAATTTTTTTTTTTAAAATCGAAATACCAAAAAAAATTATTAAGCACACCAATTTATTTTCACTTTTTTAAATTTTTTAAAAAAACTAATTATAGATGTGCATTTTAAAGTTATTTTATAGGCCTTTTTTTTACAGTTTCGCAATCTTAGAATATTTTAAGCAAAAAACAATCATAAATGCTCTAGATAAATAGGAGAACCTTCACGGATGGTCGTAGTTTTACTTCGTCTCAGATGAGATTTGTCATGCGAAAGTGCTTGAGTTTCGATGCATATAATGTCGCTTTACGCCAAGTCATACCGTGTTAGCATCTCCATCTCTTCTTATGAAAAATCAGCAGCATCAAAGGGCATAAAGAGATGTTTATGTCTAACAAGCAAGAAGTAACCAATTATTATGATCACCTTAGCATTACTCAATAATTCTTTCGATGTGTAGCTATCCTTATAAGAGAAATAAGCAGCCTACTACTATTGCACACCGAAAGCGAAAACTCGGGTACAAAGCCGAGGAATGTGGATGAGCTAACACTGACACTAAAATGATCGACATCTAAAGGATGGTGGCTATCGCCACCACAAGCAAATTATCTAGGTTCAAATATGGGAAGTGAAATTTTTATGGACCAACAAATGTGATTAGAGTAACTTCTTGTGAGCAGTTCGACTCATTTTCTCCTCTGATACAAATATAAAAGTTTAAGGGCTTATACGTAATTTTAATTGGTTGAACAAACAAACAGTCAGAAAAGAATTTTTCGGATCTGAATTTTATGAATATGCCATGAATGGATTTTGTTCTATAATAATCATCATTTATATCAAAGAGGATTTTTTATACTGTTCATAAATTGGTTGAACAAACAAACAGCTAGAAAAAGATTTTTCATATCTAAATCTTATGATTATGCCATATATGGATTTTGTTCTATAATAATAATCATTTATATCACTATCAAAGATAAAGAAGTTGATAGTGATTTGTTATAGCTACAATATCGAATTCTTCGAAGAGTTACCTTTGTTGTTTTAAGAGATAACACGGCGAAGCTGATCTTTGATATCTTATGCATTTACTTTTTCTAATAGCACCCAATACAATGTAGTAATTAAACTTAGCTATATACCTCCAAAAAATTACACATGCTGACGTGGCACAATCAAGACTACACATCACGATGTGTATATCTGTAATTTTAATATTTTTAGGAATCATGAAAAAATTGTACGGATTACGAGACGTGTGTGGTGGACATTAATTATGTATAATTTGTTGGCCAAATTTTATCCGTACTATCCGAAAATAGTAGAAATTAGCATAATTGTAACCAGAAAATTTTTCTTTCCAAAATTAGTACATGTCGTTATTTGATTAACGGCACGTCTGACGTGGCACCGTTTTCTCTTCATTTTGGTTGTGGAAAATAATTTTTTTTTTAAAAGATATTTTGACCTCTCGGAGGGGGATTGCGCGACGACTGTAGAAAGTAGATCTCCGTCTTAGAGGGTCTCAGCATCAACGAGTTCACACCACCGGAGTGGTTCACGGCGTCGCCGCCGTGTGATCGCCGGGAGAACACGTCGAAGCGCAAGCTCGTCGACTTCCTCACAGTAACTCGAAGCCTACCATCTTCCCCAATTATGCATTGGTCTGGGGTGAAGATTTTCCACCATTTCATTGAGCCATAGGCCATCATTGCCACGTACAGTGACACCACCATCATAATGTGGTGCCACGTCAGACGCGCCGTTAACTTATTAACGGCAGATACTAATATTAGAACGAAAAATTTTCTTGTAATAATTATACTAATTGCTACTATTTTCGGGTAGTACGGATGAAATCTGGCCTAATTTATTGGAAATGAGTAAGTTTTTTTCTTAGATTTATCATCCTCAATAAAGCTTTTGTTATCAATATGGAAGTATTTCAAAAAGCATCTAACTTATAAGTTCAATTGTACTTGTGTTGTCATTAATATGCATCGAAGCATGTTTCCAAAAATAAAAAAAAGAGAAAAAGCGCCTTTCCACTTTAACATCCCTATATCAATTTATCAACCATCAATGTTGCTATTGCCAACCTATTTAACTTTTTCTTAACGATTTTGAATTCCCTGGCAACTTACTGCAATTATTGAGGTTTGAAAAATAAGGATTCCGCAGACGTAATTGAAATAAAAAATAAATATTAGCACTAATTTTCATGATAAGACTTAGAAAGCGTATGCATCTACTATTTGTAGTGTTACTACGATGATAACATTAGTGATCGAGGATATGGATTCTTTCCATTACTCTTTTTTAAGTTTTTTTTCATAATTTAATTAAAACTGATATTTAGTCATATTTTTTGAAAAAAAAAATTAATATAAAAATTATAAATTTTGATGAGATCTACAACTTTTATTTTCAAAATAATGTCTCTAAATTTATATTTTAGGACTCTAATATCTTAACCGATATAAACAGATTTAATAAATTATTTTTAAAACTGTTATTATATTGGAGCCTCAAAATATATATTAAAAATATTTATTGAAATTTTTTTGAAAATAAAAATAATAGATCTCATCAAAATTTATAACTTTTATCTTAATTTTTGTTTTCAAAAAATATATTTATAATTATTTTTAATTAAATAATGAAAAGAATTTGAGAGAATAGTAACGGAGAAGATCCATGCCCAGTGATCGACTAAGCACGGCAGAATTTGGAGCCATCTATCCCTTAGTAATTAGCGGTAATCCTGGGAAAATCCAACATTGCTCGACGTTGCTCTCCGGAACGAACATCCGGGCTGGCGAGGCTGTGTCTGCGGGCAAAGATTGCATTCATGAGTCATTATTATTTAACTTAATTTATTTTTGTTTGATGCTCCGTCAATATTCCAGCTGATCTTCCACGGAAAATTTTAGTATGTTCCCTGCTTAAATTTTATTATGGGAGATTTGTACACAATTAAAAAAAATTTATATTTACATATATATATTTTCTTAAAAAAAATAAAAACTACTAAATTGATCAGAATAATAAAATATATAATTTTATAATTCAACTTCTTTCAAATAAATATTTTAAAATATTTTAAACTAATTATTAAAAATAGTAGTTTATTTATATATATACTTTTTCTATTTATTTAGAGGTTTGCTAATTATCAGGGGTCTCTAATGGTCCTGATGCAAAACTTTTTCAAAAAAATAAATATCTAAACATGAATTTTGATAAATTAGGTACAAGTAATGAAACTTATAGCTGAATCATTATAAAATTTCTCTCACATTACCATTCTGACCCGCCATTGACGATACTAAACCATGATTTTTATCTAACTTTTGTTTCCATCTTACAATTAAAATAATTTCTCGGTAGACCGATAATTTAACCATTTATACATAAACCACATTTTATCATAAAAATATCGTCGAGCCAATATTAATCACAAGTTACAATAAGGATATATCGTTCCTAATTTATTTTGATCATTTGTTATTTCATTTACTATTACAATTAGCATAATTATTATTACTAGTTTTGCATCCGTCCAATTCATAGATACAATCATAAATGCAAATAGTTATAGCTATATTTTAGATTTTTATATTTTTAATTATAGATAAATTAATAGTATATTATTAAAAATATTATATTTTAATATTATGATAGTAAGAATAAATATTATATAATATATATAAATATTATTTAAGACGTATTATAAAATAGTGGTGATATTAATCACACACACATATATATATATATATATATATATATATATATATATATATATATATATATATGAGAAGTCATCTACTGCCTTATGTATGATTTTATATATCCAATAAATAAACCGAATCGCATTTAACTATTGTAGCATGAGTTCCATTTATTCACGTATTATTACAAGTTGCATTTTGGTCCATATAAAGATCTCCACCTATCAAAACAGTGGTCCACGGGATATTCTGACGTACCGAAAGCGAAGGTGCGAGAGAGAAAGAATGTCGGAGGTCTGCTGTTATAGCACAGTAAAACAATTCAATCTCCGCCGTTCAATTCCACCCGTTCCGATCATCTACTTCAAATGAAGAAACCGGCTAAATTTCGAGGAAAAGAAGCCTAAAGCGACAGTGCAGGCCCACCCATACTGGACCCGAATAAACGGACCGTTTAGATTACATCAAAAGAAGTGTGACAGATACCACTTATTCCTTCATTTTACGGCGTTATATACCAAGTAACGGACGTTAACCAACATACAGACATACAGGTGCCAGCACCATTACGCCACCTAACGGCTTCCTTCTTATAAGTTATATCCCACAGGATAAATACCAGCTCCACCTCTCTCTCTCTCTCTCTCTCTCTCTCTCTCTCTCTTCTATCTGTGTTTCTCTCTCAAATTTGTTTTGATATTTAGCTCTGTACTTCTAAGTGTAATGCAAGAGTAGAGGAAGGTGTTGCGGAAGAGCTAAGCTACAGATTTGAGTGGAGATGGGAATGGAGAAAATGGAGAAGAAGGAGAAGAAAGACGGGGAGAAAATAGAAGCAGTGCTGGAGATCTTGAGAAAACAAGCTCCTCTAAGTGTCAAACAGGTTGGCATTTTGTCTTTCTTTTGAACATTTATTTGACTTGTTTCTGATGGTGCCGAATGTTGTTTTGTGGTGCAGGAAAAGTACTGTAACGATGGTTGTGTGGAGAGGTTTCTTAAAGCTAAAGGAGACAACGTTAAGAAGGCAGCTAAGCATTTGAGATCCGTGCTTTCATGGAGAGACACCGTTGGTATAGGTATCCAACTCCTCCTTCTCCTCCTTCGCTTTTATTTTCTTCATTTTTCTTTTTGGTATTTTGGAATCTGGGTTTCTCTGAGCTTGCTTTCCTTTACAAGTGTTGTTCTTTGAGTATTTTCTGTCGGAAGCTTTGCTGCTATGGAAGCATGAACACAGTACCTATTTGACTGTTTTCTCTTCAAAACAAGTAAAATATAGTACTATATAAACTGAAACTACACAAGTTATTTACAGTGAAGTAGCTAAAACTGAAACATGAGTTGTTTGTTCATTCAAAAATCTCCATAGGATCGGCTATGTACTAACAGTCAATGTACCCTGCGAAACATGACAGAGCATTTAATAGCAGACGAGTTCTCTGCGGAACTCGCTGAAGGTATTGCGTACGTGGCTGGCCATGACGACGAGTCCCGGCCTGTTCTGGTACTTTCTTCTCCTCATATGTCCTTCATTATTAACATATTTTTGTTTTCCTGCATCATATTTCTCTAGCTTTTTAATTTGAACGTTTGTCTTTCTTTTCTGAAGCTCTTCCGCATCAAACAAGACTATCTCAAGACGCATTCTCAGAAATCGTAAGAAATTTCCTTGTTTTATACAGCTTTTGTATTTTTTAATTTTTTATTTGATGCTTATTGTCTTTTGGGTAGGTATGTACGTTTGTTAGTGTTCACTCTGGAAGTGGCGATCTCATCCATGTCGAGATTCGTGGACCAGTTCGTGCTCCTCTTCGATGCCAGTAAGCCAAGACCAAGCTTTCTCCACAAGATCTCGTCTCTATATTTTCTTACTATTTTTATTTTCAAAAAGAAAAAGAAAAAGGCGGTGCGAGTGTTTCAAGTACGATTTCAATTCAAATTCTCGAATATAAAAGAGAGAATGAATGAATGTCTATGTTCAGGTCTATTTATTAATACTAGGTCTAGACTGTAGGTATCACTTTTTCTAAAGCTCCAGACACCAATTGAAAAACACTTAGAAATGTAAGCCCGAGGTTTCCGGCGCTTTTTAATGGTAGTGTTTACATTGTCTAACTCGGTCTTAGCGTTTTCCATGTGACTCGTCAACGGCCCACTCCAACTTGGTGCTGTCTGAAGTTCTGTTCATTCCCCTAACTGCTGTGTTAAAAGCAGTGTTCTCAAAATGGGAGCACTGTTCTTGTTCATAAATCTGCTCAATCGAACCGACATGGTCCAATTAGTCACCACAGTTGGTTGGATGCCGAAAGAAAATTATAACTTAAATTTTCATAATGATAATTAGGAGTTTGAATTTTAGTAATATTTAGTTGGGAATAATTTTACCTTAATATGTATTATATGAGGTCAATATATATTATAGAAATTAAATTCGACGGTCAAAATTAAAAGATAAAAAAAAAATTCTGTTCAACCGAAACTTGATGATCCTATTGAATTCAATATTTCGATTCGGTGGATTAACAACGAACTATGGTTCGACTGTTATTTGGTTTTTAACTGATCACATCTCCAAAAACTTGGAGCCAATTAAATATAAAAAGTCCACTTTGAAGATTTGAAAGTTCACCATGATGCTTGGGACAAATTCTGGGAGTTCTAGCATTTTTTGTTGTATAAACCGCCAAATATTTGAAAGATAAATTAGGTTACGAAATCTACAGTTATATATTGAATGGAGTGCTTTATTTCTGAAGTCAAAACAACGGTGATGGTTTTGTTGCAGGCTTTTTCAGGTCTGCTTCAGTGCTTCTGAACGTGTTCATGGCTACTTTGAAAATCATCTCCGACTATTATCCAGGCCGCCTGTACAAATCCTTCTGCATCGACGCCCCTTCTCTCTTCCCTATCCTCTGGAAGGTAATAAACTCATGTTGAGATTAACGAGGAAAACCCGCTTGTACGTCGCCCATTTCGATGAAAATCGTTGGACAACTAAAACTTTCGGTGGCTTCTTAGAACTTAAGTTGAAATTTGAATTATTACTGTAGGGAGCACGGCCATTCGTGGAATCATGGGGACTGACAGGGCTAGTGTCATCCTTGGACTACGAGGATTCACTCGAAGACCTACGAACTTGCTCGCTTAGATTCGACCACCACCATCCCTCGGCGACGGCGGCGAAATCGACCGTCGGATCAACGTCATCGCGCTTCTCGTTCACCGTATCGCACATGGACGCGCTCAAGCCGTGGTATCTCAACACAGTAGCGGATAGTACTCCGTCAGTAACAGCATCTAGTCCGTCGCTCGTCGGCTTTCTTCCGCTCAGCGCCCGCTCGTTCTCCTTCGCGTCGCCTGCAGGCCGCTCCACCCCGCGCGGCCGCAGCAGCAACAGCAACAATGTTCCGGAAACTCCGTTAGTGCAGCGGCAGCCGCGCACTCCACGGCCGTCGTTCCTGCAGTCGCCGTCCATGTTGTTCGCGTTCAGAAAAGATGGGGGAAAAGAATCGAAATCGGAGAAGGGGAAGGAGGCGTTCTTGCCGTTCTTACGGTTCTATCGGAGGCAGTACTGCGAGATGGTATACCGGGCGAAGATGCGGCCGCCGCTCGGCGGGCTGGTCTCCATTGTTTCACAGCAGGTGAAACAACAGAAGCAGCAGCAGCAGCGCCGCCATGTACTGTGCCACCAGTACCAGAGATTTTAATAACTAAATTTTACTATTAGTGGCATCATACATACTAAAATGAAATTAGCTAGTAGAGATTATCGATGATGAAGATGTTTAAATTATGAATGTATTATAATAACTTGTTGGAGGAGCACCAATAAATTTCTGCACTAATTCTTATAGCCCTCTGTAATCGCAATATAGCAGGGCATATGTCATTTTGGCGCCATGGAATCCTTTTATGGAAACAAAAGCTACACTATCCCTATTCTGAAGTAGTGCAAGTATAGCTAAGAATTCTACTAAACCATCTTAAACTAAACCCAAATATGCATTAGCCATTTAAAAAATGTCTATATTTATTCTCTCTTTGTTAGTCAAATAACTGTACTCTGGAAACTGTAATATAATATTTTAAATATTTAGTTTTGTTATATTACTTTGTATTTTGGATCACAATTGTATATTATCATTTCTTAGTAATTTTAGGAATGAAACCAAAATATAATACCATTTGCTTAAGATCACCTGGAACATGTGAGACTGGTATAGATCTGCCTAATAAGTGAAAATGCTTGGTTCAATATCTACCTTCTCATTAAATCTGAAAAGTTTAGCTTCTCTGTGACCATAGTTCATTTGGAGGATGATGACTTTTCATTTGATAAAATATGTGCATGTGCTATTTGTGAATTTATAACCTCTATACTTCCATTGAATGAGTTCTTATACAGCTGGATTTCTTATATTAACCACCAAATGTTGTTTGACTAAGAGGAATTGAAGAATAAATAATAAATCAGTCTATGCTTTATATTTTAAGAATCAACCTTTTTTAATTCTTAATATCCGTTTACCAACTCTTGCTAGCGAAAGTAAATGTTGGTGTGTAAGGATGAATTATTTAGAAAAAAATGTTAAATATGGGTCAATTTGTCGAAGCCTCCAAATTTAAACCACATAAAATTAACACTTTATAAATATTTTGTGAAAATTTTATAAATAATTTTAAAAGAAAAAGTTACGTCTTCACCGTACAAAAGCGACGTCAAAAAGATACACAGGGCCCATCAGATAGACCAGAGCCCGTGAGTGGCATTGCTAAGGTTAATTATAGTCTTCAAGCTATACAGGATAGCGAGAGGCTAATGCTATGGCTTAGGATGCGTTTAAAGGTCTCGTGTTGCACAGCAATTTTTCCCCCAGCGACAAGTTTGTCGTGACTAATGTGTAGCCAAATAAGGTCCACGAGAAAGCCTTTCATGTCCAGGTTAGAAGAACTGGGGGCATGGCCACACATGATGCCCCAGTGTCATCTTCCTCTGATGACAGACAGCACCTGCACAACCACCATGCACATACCTCTAATTCCTACCTACCTATTCAAATAACGAATCACCTCATTCTCTTCCAGGGGATCATTGCTGAGGTCCATGATTGTGCTCAAAATGTGTCCAAATTAGTGGCTCAAGTTTTGGACATACCATACCATACCATACCGAGGACCCCTTAAATATATTTCATCCCCAAGTGTACAAGGAAATGTTACACTCCTCCATTCCTGGGACATTGTTTCAACGTCACCCGCCACCAGCTGTCGATGCTATTCTCCATGGCACGCGTACACTCTCCTCGATACTATCCTGACAATTCACTACGGACAAATACCATATGATCTGTTGTCGATGCTATTCATGCCGGAGCCATTTTGATCATTATACAAATATTTTTTAAAAAAATATTAAATATAAAAATTATAAATTTTAATAAGATCTATAATTTTAATATTTAATATTTTTTTAAAAAATATTTTTAAATAGGTGTTTTGAGGTTTTAAAATTTTAATGGATTTAAAATCAATCAATCGACCCACTAAATTTTGGAGACTGAAAACACCTATTAAAAAATATTTTTTAAAACATAAAATTTTTAATATAAAAACTATAGATCTAACAAAATTGATAACTTTTATGTTATATGTTTCTCAAAATAATATTTTTAAATAAATATTTTTGATTGTCAAAATTAAAAATTAAAAAATAAAATTTATTCGACAATTTTAAATATAGGAAGGGCTGATATGCATTAACTATTCTTTGTACAATCTAACACTGTATACTCCAGCTGGCCGAAGGCACACATACTGCGCACTGCAACACGCCGTGGGTGCAACAAACATGCCTATTTTGGCTTCTGCTGGGCGGGACGAATCTGTATTCATTAGTCAACATTGCACCTCGTAGAATTTCAAGTTTTGAGATTATCGGAGAATATGATGCCCCTATTTGGCCGGCCAGTTCATACATGCGTATATAAGTCTTCTCACGAATTCCACCATCTAAATAGAAACACGAACAAAGACATGGGTTACGATACGACATAGATACAAGATGCGAGACATAATAATTTTCAAACAAGTAAGATATGTGTATATGGCAACAAAAAATACAAACTATTAAAAAATAACTCATTCCGAGGGTTTGAACATATGAAAATACATTAAGACTCAATATTAAAGTTCATATATAAAATAATATTTTATATTTTTTAAAACAAATTTAAACTTTAATAGTCTAATTATCAATAAAAAAATAAAATATTATTTGAGTAATTATATTATATTGCTTACCGTTATATAGTATTAAAAAAGAATATAAAATTTTATTTTTTTAAAAAAAATTTATGGACATGCATGGTCAGACACTCATGTCCAAACGTATCCCGAGTTTTTAAAAAAAAAAATTTTTTTTGTCACTTTCTCTGACGTGTGCAATATGCTCAAACGTAGTTCACATTAATATCGGATATCTGACACTAGATACATTTGAACGAAGCAGAATTTGTGCAAAGCACATACTTCTTAGGCCTAAATGTGAATACAGATGACTGAATAAAACTTCGTTTTATAGTACGAAATTCAGTGCCAAATAAGATCTTCCATGCTCCATTTAGTAATTACATTTTTTATGCTCCACTTATAAGTATATACAACCATATTAATATCAGTAACTTAAACACAAGAGAAAAGATTGCGTAATATCTTATATTTTAATATATTATTTAATAGTTAAAAGTAGTTAAATTATATATGATAATTACTATAAATATTGTGTAGTTTAGCTTTCGTTAGAAGTTATAATTTCTCTATATTATTTTACATGATTTTAAAATCAGATTCTTACTTATTTGTGGATTTATATTTTTAGATTTTTTGTTTAAAAAAAATAATATATTTTTCATTCACTAAAACGAAATATGATACATAATATAGTAGTATAATTAACAGAATTTTTAAAAAATTTTAATTATAAATTTTCTAATTATAAAATTTAAGAAGAATTTGTAATCAAATACCATATGTCTTTTGTGAGTGCAATGTCCATTAGTAATTGTAAGAAACAATACAAAAATTTATTAATTTCTTATATGTTAATATAATAATCTAAATAGTTAAATAAATATAAATTATTTATAATAGTTATTATAAATATTATGTAACTTATATTATGTAAAAATATTATAAAATTATATTTTTACTATATTTTTCTATAATTTATAGAATAAATTTCTATTTTTGTAAATTTGTCTTTTTAAATTCTTTAAAACTTATATTTTATTATTCTTTTTTAAAAATAATTTTATTAAGCACATATTTAAAATTTATTTTTTATTATTTTTGATGCCCATAAATATTACGGACAATTGTACATAGTTTTTCTATATTATTTCAATTCAAGTCATTTCAAAAATGGCTTCTTTATATTTTTATTTTGATATCTTTTAATAAATTTAAAATATTTTATAATAAATTTTATATTTTCGATATCTTACTATCACGATATTGCTGTGTAAACTTTGACACCTTGGTATGACTTTTGGCATCTTAGCGTAAACTTTTGACACCTCCATATTTAAAAATAATATTATAACTCATTCTTAATAATATATGATATTTTCTTAATAATTTTAACATTCTTTTTAAATAATTTAAGAATAAATTTTAAATTTAAAAATAAAACCTTTTATATTATCAAATAGTGTGCAAAAAGATAATCAAAAGTTATACAATTTTTTATTATTTTTTTGGTACAATGTTTGATAATTTTATAAAAAAATTTTAACTACAAAATTATATATTTTGATGTGGTGTATAACTTTATAGTTGAACATTTTTCGTAAAAATGTCAAATAATATGTTAAAAAGATAATCTAAAACTTTGATTATCTCTTTGGCACAACGTTTAGCATTTTTTGGAAAAACTTTCAACTACAAAATTGTAGATTACATCAAGATCTACAACTTTGTAGTTGAAAGTTTTTCCAAAATATACTTAAAAATAGGTCAAATAAGCGAACAAAAATTTTATATAATTTTTGAAACCCGTGCTTAAGCGCGATGGACGGCGGAGATCGCGCCCGTTTCCTGCTTCCTACTTCGGATGAAGTTAGAGCAGCCGCGTCCCACAGGTCTCACTAGTGGTCATGATTCACAATCATTAGAGTTAAATATTAGTCAGACTTCAGAACTCCATTCCATAATGGTCAGACTCAACTCAATCAGGCAGAGAACAATTATTTGAAAACAGTAGGCTCATTCAATTTACAAAAATGCTTGTACCCACTGCATTAACAAACAATTTTAAAATTAAGAACAATTTTGTCCTGCTAATTAATTTGGGATTTCTGCGTATCGGTCACTATCTTTTTTTGGTCCAAATTAATGTCTAAAATATATTTTTAGAGGCTAATTTGAACGAAAATCAGCCAAAACGCATTCTCAGGCTGATTTGGACGAAGCGCAAAATTGAGAGATTGATATGTAGAAATCTCATTAAATTTGGCTAAAATATTTTTATTAATTTAATTTAATATTATTATATTTTTAAATTTATAAAATGATAAAATTATCCTCCTACATTTCTTTTAAATTCTACACTATTTTTTTTTCTCTTTATTTCTTCCATTTATTCTGCGAATCTATTTTTCTCTCATTGCTCTCTCATCTCTCCATCGTTCTCTTCTTCTTCGACCATTTTTGACGAAGCTCTCCTCCGACGACCGCTGCAGCCACGAGCTTCTCAGAATTTGCCAAAAGTTTATTTTTTTTATTTATACATTTTGATTGGTCAAAGTGATTTTTATGAGAGACTAGCATTACTTATCTTTTTATTGGCGTTTTTATAAACTAGAACTATGTATGATGCATTTTATCTTTTTTATATAGTTTGATAACTCAAACTTTTTAATAAAAATCCGGCAATTCATCAAATTGATGATATTTATTGTTTTTTTTAAAAAAATTGAAATGTAATGGCTGATGTGAACTTGATCCCTGACTATTCTTTATATGTTGGTTTAAATGATTGGTTTTTGAATGGTCTATAACTATACACTTAAATCAAATAAATATTATTTAATATTATAATATCATAATCGGCGGATTAAAATGACATCAAATAAAATTGAAGGGAATACGAACACATGCGAACACCTAGAACATTTACAAATGCATATGAACACCGACGAATACGTAGGAATAATTCCTACTAACACTTGCAAAAACATAAAAAAACTTATCAATTCCAACTTTCGAAAGTGTTCGTATAGGGTGTTCGTGGGTATTCTATATGGTGTTCGTAGGTATTTAGCAGTGTTCATGGATATTCGTAGATGTTCATAATATTCGCGTGTATTCGTGGGTATTCGTAATTGTTTGTATGAGGTGTTCGTAAGTGTTTGCATGTGTTCGTGGATATTCGTATATATTAGCGTGCTTTCATTTTTTTTCAAAATAAAAAATTATAAGATATTTTTGTCATTTCACATGATAAAATGGGGAAAATACTTTAAATCCAAGTAGAGGGTGTAAAAACACCATCCAATTAATGGAGGCGTAAAAACACAAACTGTTCATTTATAAAAAATTAATAATTTATTTAATTAAAACAAATTTTAAAAATATTCTGAAAAAGTTTTTTTTTATAGAAATGATATATTTTATAATTTTGTATTATTATTTTTAAAAATATTTTTAAAGAAATATTTTGATGGTTCAAATTTTAATAAATTAGAAGCAGTTTTATTTAAAAATAAATTTAAAATAGGTAGAAATCTGTTAAAAATGAAAATCTCAAAAATATCTTTTAGAAGTTTTTTTTTTATTTTTATAAACACTTTCAATATTAAAGTTAAAGATCTTATTAAAATTTAGACCTTTTATTTTGGAAGATTCTTCAAAACACACTTCCAAAATTTTTATTTTATATTTTAATAAAAGAAATAGCAAATTTGATAAATTTATTACTGCCATCATTGTTGGCACTAGTATTACTCTTCAATTTAAGAAATAATTGCATATAAATATATTCCTATTTCTTAACTATCTTTCCAATAAAATATTCTTTTAATAATTATTAAATTAGTCTAAAATATCTATATATAATAATAATCTGAAAATATTAAATATGAAGAAATACTACAGAAGCAATTTTACGGATTTCAAAGTTTGTCTTGTCCAAATACTTATATATTTCGAGCTAATTTTGTAAGTTTCTTTTATGAAAAAAAGGCATACTTATTAGAAAGAATTTAGTAAAATAAAGTTTTTGTTTTCCAGAGAAAACCCCTTAATTTAATAAAGGTTAACACCTTGACTGGATATTTTGGCGAACAATTTGAATAGTTTTGAATTGGCTCATGTTTGCCAAGGCAACACATCTCAGCCAATTGGGAGGCCATATATTTGGATCAGTATAACATTGATGTTGTATGAGATGATATTCTTCCAGAGGAACTCAATAACCTTTATTTGTAGTGATGATTCTCAATTAAAATTATCTTATAATAGAAATTTTTGAGGATGGAAAATCATTTGTGCTTAAAGATCTCTAATCCATTTCTATTTTATATATATATATATATATATATATATATATATATTAATAGTCAAATAGTGCAGTGCCAAAAGCGACGGAAGCATGCATGGTTGCGTAATTGGAAAACTAAAGATGGATGCCGTTGTCCCCACGAACAGACTTCAGCATCCGAGATTAAACAACCCTTGCGTTCCATGCATGGAATCTAATGATTATCAAGGCTAACTATTTATCTCAAAGAAAAAGAAAAAAAATAAAAAAAAAAAAAAAATCAAGGCTAATAGACAAGTATCACAGTAAACCCTACCCCAGCATCTGGAAAAAGCGATTTGTTGCCATGTCTATCTTCGATTCCAACAGAAGCTCATCGTCCCAAAACCAGCTTTCGCTCCATACGAAGACAAGCTGATAATATATTGCTAGCTAATTACAAGCAGAAAAGAACAGAGAGCTCTCGACTCCATGACGAAGATCACAGCTCATAGAACACTGTTCAAACGCGGACGAAGTCTGGAGTGATAGCTGGAGAAAACTAAAACACTTACTCTTCAGCAATCTAAACCAATTAGGTGGAATAACACTGAACATCGTGCACAGGGATCTCCACTGCACTTCCCAAAAAAGAATTTGCTTAGAAAAAAAAATTGCAAAAAAAGATGGCTGCAATTTTTTTTAAAAAAATTTGTGTAAAAAATCCAACCTCGTATATATGTAGCGGCGTACAGACTTATAGTGGTTATAAATTCGTAGAATGACATTGTTCCATATTTTGCCAGATAAAGAATACTAGTTATTTAGTATGGACAGATTCGTAAACTCATTATATCCTATAGATTTACACCTTTTGAACATGCCTATAGGATGTGAATTACGCAACCCTCACTTGATGAGACAGGGACCTTTCATTTGTCCTAAGCACCTTGGGTTTGAGTCACAACATTAATAGTACGGAAAATGCACGCACTGCGTTTATCATATTATTTTGTATACCGTATATATTTATAAACTTTTTTTTAAAAAAAAAAAAAATTAATATAAAAATTTTAGATTTTGATAAGATGTACAACTTTCATGTAGTAAATCTTTTCAAAAATATATTTCTAAATAGATATTATAGAACTCCAAAATTTTGTGAATTTAAAAATATTTTTTTTAATGTTAAGATATTTTAGCCAAAAACACATATTTAGAAATATTATGTAGAAAAACTTTATAAATAAAAGTTGTATATCTCATCAAAATTTATAACTTTTATATTAAAAATTTTTCAAAAAAAAAAAATTTGTAGGTGCACTCAGTGCACGGATGACGTAGTGCACCGGATGCATCTAATAATTATTCGTAGACTACTATATGATATATACGCAAGTCTAATGAACTTCTGAAACATAATTCATTACAACTTCGGCAACTTATTAGGCATCTTTTTTAAAAAAAAAAAAAAACATTAAACTTAGAAATTGGTAGAGCACAATTATTACACCATAATATTATCGTTTATTATATATTTTTTTTCAAAACGTCGAAAAATGACATTTTTACAAGATATACAGCCATGCCTCCTATATGACTTATAGCATTTGCTCTATGCAAAACGTCTTAATGCCCTTCCGAGAAACAAATCTTGTGCCCCCGCTGGGCAGTTCCCCGGACTAGCGCCCGCTGAGCGCCATGTATTTTGGGATTCAAAACAACCAAGCGCCTTATCCATGCCCTATAGAGTTATATACTCCAGTACAATAAATGAGTTACCTATGGTTATTATTATTGTTTTTTAAAAGTCTGCAAAATATTAAGTTAGGGTTGAAACTTGAAAACTAAATTAAAGATTTCATCGTTTCAGTCATCTCATGACCTGAGTCCTCAACTACTTATAAACATTGCGAATAACAATGAGGACACGAAGAAGAAAACACGCAGAGTTTTTTAATATTTAAACCCAGAATTGGATGGCAGACTGCAAATAAATTATAACTCAGAATTAGACTGCAGATAAACATAACAAACAGATATGGACTGTAGATAAATTTAAACCCAGAATCGGAAGTCAGATGAATATAACAAACAGATATGAATTTCTGTATACTGTATCTCCTAAATAAAAATTACAACTCAGAAGGTGCTGATCGGTGCCAGTAGTTAATTATTTTATAGTTCCTAGAACAAAGGGAAGAGAAGAAAAGATAGGAGTACGTGCAAGACTGTTTTGATGCCTTTGTCTCCAGATCAATATAAAAATAAAAAGAAGGAAAAACCATCGCCATGAAGTAAAAAACACAGCTCGAAAATCGTAGTTTAAGAATTCGTAGACGTGGGAAAAGAAAACTGTGAAGTTTTTGGTTGGGTCAGCTCTTTCTGAGAGTCGCTTACTGCTCCAGGTACTTGCAGAAGTCCATCGTTCTTGGGCTTAGAATAACTTCCCGGCACCGCAGTTCTCTCTTCCTTTAACTTATCTGTTGTCTTACGTTCTCCCCGTCTTATTTTATTCGTTGAGTTTATATTAGATAATTGTTGGAGGAATCAAACTACAGTGATGATGGGTAAATTTAATTTTAGTTTATTGTTGATTCATATCTTACTCAGATCTGCAAGGATGGGGAGAGATTAATTTAGCAGCTAAAAATCTACTTGATAAAATAGAATAATAAATAAAAAGATTTCTTCCTCCATGATCTGCCTTTTTTCAAAGAAAATTTGTGGCATCCTCAAAAAAGAAAGAAAAAAATAAGAAAATTTGTCAGGTGCGCAAACGCACTCACATTTCGATTCCAATGGCCCATTGGCCGGTAAGTGGACTAGGGCGTAGTTGAGTTAGAAATGGGCCGGCCTAACCAGAAGGCATCGTAGCACGTCGTTCTCGAATCTCAAAAAATAAAAAATAAAGTCATCAAAAAATTTGAATTATTATTTAATATTTATAGTACAAACTTGAAAAGTTACTCGATCTAAGCTATTTTTTCCTAATTGATTAATTTCGAAACCGTAAAAGTCATAGATAGGAGTCAAAATAATTAATAAATAAATTATTAATAAGAAATATGACTGGCAAATGAGAACTCAAGGCGTTTGATAAAAAAAATAAAGGGGGAATAACAGGTTTATTATACTAAAATTATCAAACACTCGTTTCGACTATTTCCACCCAGCTAATTCTAAAAAAATTATTTTTATGAAAAAACTATTTCGACTATCAAATACTGTCTTATATGAAAAACTATTTCGATGAGGGGGTTAGAATAAGTTATTTTTCTTAGCTGATTCCTCCAAGGTTAAGCGATTGACCAGTAAAATAGAAAATTAATGCTATTTTCGTCTTAGAAAATAATTAATTCTTGTGCTTTTAAAAATAGCTAAAATCCTATCCAAGCTTGCCCTTAAACACAAAAATTAGCTGGCAATATCCGTTTGGATAAGATTTCTTTATTTTCCAAAACACAAGAATTAGATATTTCTTAAGATGGAAATGGCACTACTTTCTTATAGAAATAGTTCTTGAAAGAATTAGTTAAGAAAAAATCTTATTCCAACCCCTTATGGAACTAAGTTTTTTATATAAGACAAAAGATATAGCCAAAAAAAAAAAAAATTCTTTTGGAATTAGCTGGATGAAAATAACCAAATCAAATATTTGATAACTTTCTAGTAGAATAAACCCCTTATTCTCCCGTAATTTCCTATCCAAACATGTTAACATTTTGTGAAATAGCCCTTGGGCCCTTAAAGGTCTACTCATATTCCCGTTCATACACTTGTATTAGATAGTGTTGTAAGGTATCAGTATATAAAATTGAGCGAGATTAAAAGCAAAAATAATTGATCGTCAAACATCTAGCATGCCATATAACATTTTGTGGCTTTCGTCTATATTTTAGCTATTGGAATGAGAATTTTTATTACCCATTTCAAATGATGACATTTTTGGAGATAATTTACAAAAAATATTTCCTTTTCATTAGAAATAGAATGTAATAATTATAATTTATTTAATTCCTTAGTATTGCTTGGTAATGAAATATAGCAATTCCGATTTCTCAAGTGAACCAAATAAATTATCAAGAAATTGAATAATTCCTTTTTCGCTTTCGTTGCAATCGGCTACAATACCCAGCACAACTAAAATGATCATTTTATTTAGTCATACTTGGATATTTTAAGCATGTTTTAAAACCTTTTTTTTTTTTTTTAAAAAAAAGGGCAACTACCCTCATCTTGGATCCTGTTCTACCCTGAAGATGACTATTCTGAGCTCGATATTTAGGTGAACTCTTTCTTCGAACATGAGAGGACATACATGTGTGTTACCGTTAGCGCTCGTCCAAATAGGATCTTAAACTGACAGGATGGAGATCCAAAGCCAAATGGAGAGAATTTCTGAGCGCTCGTTCATCCGCTATGACGCCTCGCCATCCCATTAAAGTTTTAATATGTAATAAATTGTCCAGAATATTTTAATTCTTACAGGTTTAATATGATCTCTTTTCCTTGGGCTTTAATTGAACTTCAGAACGAGTTCAATCAAATTCCTATATGTTTTGCATTACTGCCCTATAAAATTTCTGTTAAACACCCACACCACATGATTGTTCATGATTCCTTCAAATTTCAAACAGTGCTCGAGTTTGATATAAAAAAGAACTTCCAAGTTGTCAATAATCTCATAGCAAATTTTAGAAAGTCTAGAGAAAAGAAACAGAGAAGATATGAAAAGGAGTAGCAGCATTCAATTTGTAACTGCTATTGCATACGGAAATGGCAAAACCTTTTTTATTTGGACTTCCTATACATCCTTCAAATATTAATGAGGGTTAAATGACATCCATATTTCTTGTTTTAAGCGATCATCAATCGAATTCAGAAATTCAGAAATTTCTTGAGGAATCAACTTATTATTTCGTTACACATTCTTCTAACTCAAGTCAATTAACCAACTAAAATCAGGAGATATACTTGCCAAAGGCAAAGATCAGTCTAACTATCAACAGGTGTTGACTCAACTAGGTTTATTACGCACTCCACCTACAGAAGGATTCTGAAGATCGTGAAATGGTGAAGGAACATAACAATGGAGCTACTACCATTATATAAATAACATTCTTATATGTAACGAAGGAGTTAAGCACATTTTCTTTTGTAAGGGGGTAACAGATAACTCGATTAGTTGTATATACAAGAAAAAGTATCAACAAGAAAAAGATTAGTTAGGAGCCAGCATCCCTAACCGTCATAGTCGCCACTCCCTTCATGTTCAACAATATCGACCAACTTAGTATCAACAAGAAAAAGTATCATTTTGAAGGAGAAGAAAATGGAATTAGCAGTTCAACTAACTAATCATCCTTAAAATGGTCAGTTTTTGGTTCAATCAACTCAGAGTTGACCATTTTTTTTCATGGCTGCTTGTGCACATTCTACTTGGCCTAATCCTCTCTTAATCTAGACCATATTATATACTTATTGCAAATTTGGGGTAATCAAAAGAAGCGGGCATAAGTTGCTTAAGGAGCAGCCTCCTTGCATGTATCATCCCCCTTCTTTCCGATCAGTTAATTGAATTAATAATCTAAAATACATCACTTTGGTGGGGTTACTGTTTTGATCGTCTTCACTTTGTTACTATTGGGCCAAACTTGATTGCAAGAAGACCAATTAGATAATCAAAGGAATTGTAAAACTATGACAAGCAAAGTGTTATATGGTACTAAACCTTGGTAGAGAAGAAAATATACATTGCGTGGAATTCAAGAGAGATGCAAACATTATGTTAGTTATAGTTCAACTATTACAAACTTGCAAGGTTTTTCATGCCATGCCAAACCTAGTTTCGGTAATTCCAAATTCGAGACCTGCCAAGCGTGTTTATCATTTGGTGCCGACTGTGCCTATAACTAAAATATAAATTTTATATTAAATTTAAAACAAAAACTGCAACAAAAAAATTAAAAAAAGAAAGAAACATACCTGATCACATGCCAGGCGAGCGACCTCACGTGTCATGCACGCGCATGTGGTGCATGACATTGTTCATCTTCCTCCTTGTAGAGGAAGATGAAAGTCCCCTTTTGTAAAAAGAACAAACCGACGACGAGATAGAGAAGACGGCTGGCCGAGAGAGCAGGAGGTGAAGAAGCACGCCCTGTTGAGAGAAGAAACGGCCAGCACGTGCCATGCGGCACTGGCATGCCGCCCACTACCTAAAACCATGCAAACTTGAAGACGATTGCTAAACACATACTAAGTTTGCAAAGAAATATCCTAATATGTTTGGGATAGCATATGCCTCACGTTAGACTATCACCAAGAAATTTGGTACCAAATAGAAAACTTCCAAACATGGATCCACTTTTCTCCCCAGGATGGTTCCACTTAGCGATCCTCTCATAAGCATCAACGTCAAAGATTTTCTTCCTTCGGATTTAACCATATGAAGAGGTCTAGCTACATTAAACGTTTAAATTTATCACCTCAGACACAACAGCAGACAGAAAATAGACTAAATGTGAATCAGCAGGACTCTTGGTACATCTATTTAGAAAGAAATACCTTAAGCATAGCTATAAGAATTTTGAAATATGAAGAATTTAAGTTTCCATTCCGGTGTGTTTTAATATCCAGGGTCACATGGATAATCCTTGTTAAGTATGCATAATTGTTTCAGGGACCTGGCTGGGATCAGTAATGCAGAAAGCATCTCGTAGGAAAAAGATTGCATATCATACTTTAGAAATGGCATAATTATCGATATTCTTAAACTGTGCCATATATATATATATATTTTCTATATATAAAGCACCATTTAGTAGAAACAACTAATGAAATAGGACCACATGAATAAATACAGGGTTTGGTAGAGCATCAGTTTAACCTGTAGAGTAGGAATAAGGTTACATGTTGTGCCAACATGATCATTTCTCAACTAGAATTGAAAGGGATGTCCTAATTAGATATAGAGCTCAAAGGACATTTAAGAAAAAACAAAATTACCTTATATCATATCTAAATTATCAAAAATATCTAAGAAGCTGGAGACCGCAAGAGATGTGTTTCTTACTAATTGAAAAGATGCATTAATGAATCTGACCATTTCGATCCTTCAAATTAAAAACCTCAAACGGCTCAATGTCCTGTATAAGAGTAATCTATTTAATAAAATCATAAAAAAAGCTCATTGATATTGGAAAGAGAGGTGTAGGATGCTAACCTGGTACTGTGCTTTCTCAGCAAACCTTGATCAGTAAGGAAACACAGCAAAGAATCAAGTTGTTAAAAAAGACAAACGTCACACCAAGCAAAACATCAATTTGACATATAATATGCAACAAGTCAATGCATTCAACTTTTTCAGCAAAATGGTTCTCGACTTGAGTGTCCTTGTAACTAGCTGCAAACCTGAATGCTACAGACATCCAGACTGAATAAAGTTTCGGTGAGAGGTTCATGAGAAATACATTACTAGCCTAAAGAAGCTTCATATACTAGCTACGACAAAACCATACAAAATTAAGAAGTGTGGCTCCTTTTGGAAGAACCATTACGATTCTATTAACTTTTTCCATTGGTATATTTTTTAAAAAAATCATTATTTAGAAAGCTCTGACAATTTAAATTACTGATGGGCAGATTTTGGTAGAACTCAAAAAGTGTACTAACACTCAAGCAATAGCGGCTACATACATCACTCATTATTCCAAGCATACAAGATCAATGAGAAACCAAGGTCTTGGAACTGGCTTTCCTTGACAATCTGTGAGCATGGCCATGGAAACAATTTATCGTCTGAGACACACGTCTGAAACATGAATGTGGCATTCCCAAGTGGTGCACCAAACAGCAGGTTATGTACGTCCCATAGTACCTCCACAGGGAGTCCATCAACCAAGATGGTCTGGTTGCCCCTGAATTTCCAAGCTAACCTCTTCACCTGCATCACCCGCTTCCTATCAATGCGGATCTCAAGGTAGGGATCTTTGAGCCCGACCGCCTGGCAGTCTATCACAACATCATGGATTTGGCCATTGTCACAAAACTGGGCCTTCGTGCAGTACACATTCTTTCCATACACATTCTCTCTCTTAGCCAAAAACACAGAGTTTGCAGGAGGAGGGCTTGCAGAGCTCTTCTTGTAAGCTTCTTTAGTTAAATCACCGAGTAAAAGGACCATCACTGAATCGAAAGCTACACCCAAATAGAAGCTTTCCAACGGCTCAGGAGTAGAACCAAACTTAGCTGCAGAGAAATCCCAAAAGATGCCAATTTTGCTATTATCAACATCCAAGCTTTTTGATCCTTTTCTTTTAGAGAACAACCATGGCTTGATTTCAACCTTGCAAAGAGATACATTGGATGAATTGTCTATACTGACGCTGAGGCCATGGCCCATGAGGGCTTTAAACCATGCAATGGCTATGAAGCATGGCTGGCCACGACGGTGAACTTTGTAGAGACATGTCACCGGGTTTTGTGAATTCCTGCTGCTTGTGGAGGTGTCGGCCACTTGAACTCCATTCTCTCCAAAACAAGAGGGGAAGTCCCTCATTCTGATGAATCTGATTTTCTTTGAGAAAGAAAATTTTACTTTCTTTTTTTTTTCAATTTAACTAGATGAAAGGGAATATAAAAATGGAGCAAATTCAGGAGCTTAATTGAGAGCTGACCATTAAAACGAGAAGGGAATTCCCTTATGCTGATGAATCTGATTCATCCTTTCTTTGCTTTCAATTGAACAAGAGTGGAACACCAAAAGACAACAAATTCAAGAGCTTTATCAAATTAACTGCTCCAAAATGGCTTTTTCTTCCTTAAAAGCTGGAAAGACGATGCTTTTGGCATATATAAAGTGAGAACTAAATCCTCGACTGCTTAAAATTCTGTCGTCAGCAGGAAACAATTAACTTCTCCCAAATGATCATGAGAATCGAAGAGCAAAAAGATCTCCTATTGGGTTTATTTGAGCCATCTCTTTGCACAAAAGAGATCCAGAATAACATTTACAGGATAAAAAGAACTCTGTTGCTCATAAACAATCAAACTAACAAAAAGCCATCAACATGGGCTAAGAGAAAACTTCCCCAATACCTCATTCAATAAGACTTCTGCTCCAAGATCTGATCTTTGAATGGCAAATAGCAAAGCTAGATTGGGAAGAAGAAGAACAAGAAGAGAGAGTGCTCCAGAATCCAATTACAAACCTGGGAGTTGCTTTCCTGTCCAAATAGAGAATGGGTTAGGACAAGGAATCCAAACAGCCCCAGATACAAGGTTAGAGATAGTGGGGGCACTCAGAATTCAAAATAACAACAGTAATACTAATAATCAAGGAAAAACAAATTTGTAAAGAGGAACGGAATGAGCAACTCAAGGTGCAACAAGACAGCCTGCACAAAAAACAGTTGATTATATTAAACATTTAAATTCAGTAAATATTGGCTAAAAGAAAAAGAAACTTTTATTTTTATCCAAATATAGGATAAAAATTGAATAGCAAACACATACCAAACCCAAAAAAAATATGCAATTGTAGGGTTAAACTGAGAAAGAAGAGTAGTTTTCATCTAAAAAAAAAAGAAAGAAGAGTAGCTCAGAGAGATTGTACTGCAGAAAAAAGGGAAATTTTCCTTTTTTTTAATAATTAACGAGAGGACATTATCTTATTGCCAAGGTCTATGTCATTACATTCGCAAACAACTAATTCTTCAGATAGCTCTCTATCACCCAAAATAGTTTTCACTGACACAAACTTAATTAACATCAAATTTTTACAGTTTCGTTTGAAGAATTATAAACATTCAATAATTAAAAATCTCTCTCTCTCTCTCTCTCTCTCTCTCTCCTTAAGGCTGCTTTTCCTAGGGTATTCTCTACTTGTCCCTTTAGCTCCTAAAAAGTGTCTTTCCTTTAACTGACAAGGCCACATGCCAGGATTCTTGTCGAGCTTTTCACTCCACTCCAGAAGCTATTATTCTCTCCTACTGGAGATGAACTACTACTTTTAGCTTTACCTTTTTCTTTTCGAAAATGTTACTCATTGTGTTTGTTTTCATCATAATTTGCATTAGAAACCATTAATTATTTCATTTAGAAGCTACCAGTGGGTATGATTTGTCCGTTTGAATACTTACTATGATGAGTGACAGGAACGATGCCTCGCTCTGATGAATAAAATACTTCTCTTAGCTGTGACAGGAACAATGCCTATAATTTTGAGCTATTACGCTTGGAAGAAAATATAATATGAGTTTTCAAGTTAAGAATGCTTACATAGTTATTAATTTTCCAATTTAAATAACATCAACTTGGGGTATTTATATTTTTATACTTTCAATAATTCAAAATTATAAAAATATGCTCTTCTAATTCAAAATAGTGCTTTATATCATATAACCTTATAAATTGATAATTGTCATTGTCAAGTTAAGTGTTCTCAAATTTTTAATAAAGAAGATAAGGATAATTTCGTTATTTCATAGATTTAATAAAGTATAAAAATTCTATTTTGAATTAGGAGAGATAACAACACAATTTCGTATTATGTGGACATAAAAATATAAATACCCCCATCAACTTCAATTCTAATTTCAGACTCAATTGCAACATCATGTAACATTACTTACCAACTGGTT
Organism: Xerophyta viscosa; assembly: GCA_002076135.1. Lineage (NCBI taxonomy): Eukaryota > Viridiplantae > Streptophyta > Magnoliopsida > Pandanales > Velloziaceae > Xerophyta > Xerophyta viscosa. The sequence goes on from MJHO01000011.1 coordinate 2,143,857, forward strand.
CGGTGGGAGAGAGAGTACATTCGAACTCAAGTAGCCATTTAGAGTGCTGGGCAACATAAGCAGCCACGTTATGATGTAGATCAGTAACTAATATAAATATAACATAGAAAAGGCAATCATAAATTTAATAGATTAATATTCAAAAAATAAGCCTGAGTATTGAGATACTTCGAATATCTTAAAAAACTGTTGACAGTTAATCTTGAAATGGTCCTGCCGTGACTTGGCAATTAATAGGGTGAACATATGAGATGAAACGTCGTGGTCTGGAGTGGTACCCCCACATGAGTTGTAATGGATTCTAAGTAGCACTGCAGCAATAACTCAAACACCCCCAAAGCACTCCAACTCACCCCTCTCTTATTAAATTAGATGAAAACAAAGTTATACCTGTTTCAAAATAGATGGAGACAAAATTTCTCTGTTCTACACTATATATTTGATTTCTTTGGATATTGTGGAACTGTATACCATGTTCACACACATGTGAGGTTATTTTCTCAAAGAACAATCAAGAAATAAGAATAGGGTTAAATCATAGTGGAAATTGCATATCAACCCTGTATTTCAAAACTGTTTATAATCAGCAACTGTATTCAAATATTTACAAATCAGCTCATATCTAACAATTCGTATCAGTAATATCTTAACTATTATATAAGTATTTATTGGAGAAAATTTGAATATAAAAAAAAATATAAATTTCGAAATGATATACAATTTTCTTATTAAAGTGTTTTTAAAAAATATTTCTAAGTAAGTGTCAAGAGATTTCAAAATCTTAGTAGATAAGACTTCAAAATCTAAGTGTTCAATAATCTGCTAAGATTTTGAAGTCTCAAGACATTTTTTTAAAGTATTTTTGGCAAAACTTTGAATACAAAAGCAAAAAATGATGTAGTTATAAATTTTGCATTCAAGAGGTTTCAAAAAATACTTCTAAATATGTGTTTTGGAGCATGAACAATAACAGATTGTAAATAAGAAGTTTATATGTAGCACGAATATCTAGACAAGAGCGTAAGTCTCCCTAAATCCTATGTAAATTTTGCCAACTCAACTTACTAAATTTCAAAACTGCTATACAAGATCTTTAATTTTGGTAAGACCAACTTTTCATTTTTTTAATCTGAATCTAACAATTTGCAACTTATTTCAGGTGCAAACGATTTTTTAAACACATATGATTTAGGTAAAATTCACCATGGAGTAATAGTTTTTAAACACCACATACTGATAGTTTTAACGGCCGGAACATTTGCTTGCGAGAGAAGAAGTTTTGTGTGAATCTCTTAGATCACTTTTGGGTGCAAAATTATGCAGAACTTTCCAAACTGTCATGCATAAAATTGATTAAAAGCTAGTCTAACTGTGAAGCAAGATAAAAACACCACCAGAGTTGTGCTAGGTGGCTCACAAAGTTAGGCTGCAGAAACTAGAAATCTCCAAAAAAAAAAAAAAAAAAAAAGGCAATTGCTTGGTACAGGCATAAGGAAGGTAATATTTGGACAAGTATATCCAGATAATTCACAAGAACCAAACTTACTAGATGCAATTTGATGAACTTAGAGGGAAGCCCATCAAGGATGAACACGACTATTACAGCTGGTTTATACTTGTTCAATTTGTAACATATGTGACCATCAATTTGTAGGTATACACAATACGGACTTATCAACCACCACCAAATACAGATATCATCGACCAGAAAATACATGTATTTATGATCTATTGGCTCAAAATCGACCAACTTGGTATAAAAAAGTAGAAAACTAACATATACTTATCCAACCAAACAGAAAATACTCTCACAAAGTCAAAACAATCAGTGAGTCTTACGCCAAAGATGTTTAGCATACAAATCAATTGCACAGTAACTATGCATGTAGCCTCACGACAACAGCTACATACCAATTTTTGCCAGGCAATAGATTATGCCTAATAACAGAGATTCGGCATGTAATAAGAGAAGATTACGCATGTGCAGTTGATAATCGAAGTAACAAGCTACATACAAGCTGAAAAAAATTGGAAAAGTTCTTCCACTACACAGCCTGTTTTAATAAAGATTTCACATACCTGGACTGAGAGTTAGGCGGCTATGCCAAGAGAATACCTTGAGCAAGACAAGTGAATGCTGTAGTTTTAAACTCACTACTGCATTGTTTTAGGATTGGTTGCCAAGTCCAACTTAGCTTCATAAATTGTCGAAAGTACTTGTGCACACCAACCAAGGCCATCATCTGCTCTTGGCATCCTCATTCTATAAAAGGAGCAACGGTATATTCTCTCTTAGCCACACCAGCTTAAACCTTAAGCATATTGGAAGCATCAATGCCTATACAGACGCTAATCTCGTCTGTGCCCTTGGGCGCTGGTGGAATTCTTGTAATCTTGAAATACCACAGAAGATGGTTCTCTTCAACTTGCTTTCTTTCACCTTCATAAACATCTATGAGAGCCTCCGTCTGGTCTTCGTGTGCAGTAATAAGTAGCATGTCTTTCCAGAATTGCTGCATTTTATTATCTTTACAAAATAATCATCCTCGGCACGCATTCCAAGGCTCATAAGAGTTGCTTGCATGGTTTTCGGTGCCTGTCAGTATAGCCCGTGCCGGGCGGCATGTGCCTATTCCGGCAGTTGTCGGCACGGCACGGACCGGCACGACACGTGTCAAAAAATCTATTATTTGAATTTTTAATTAATTTTTAATTTTTTAAAAATAATAAATAAATATATATTGGCACGTGCCGGGATCTTCGTTTACCAAAACTTGGCTCGGCTTGACACAAAAAAACCTTGGTTGCTTGTATAGCTAAGAAGTCCAAGCTCCCTGAAGGGTCGCTGATTCCAGATGCTATTGCCTCTTCAAGTGCAGCGACGCATACTGCAGATTCTAGAGGGTCCATGTCCTTGTAAAACTCCTCCCTTTTGCACAGCCCAAGCACAAGCTTTCTTAGGAATGTGCAAACACCCTCCCACAAGTATGACATCAGTGATATCATCAGCGGGTATTTTTGTATCTGCCATACACTGTGTTACAATTTTTTCACACTTCTCAAGGATGGAGGCATTCACCTCTTTAAACACGGACCTGCTTAGGGTTCTAGACATCTAAGTTCCCTCGCCCAGACCAACATTTAGAGGAACTCTTGTGAACAGAGCTTGTGAATGGCATCCTGGGTAGCAATTCGCAGCAAGCCTATTGCCGTGATCTTTCAACAGTTTGATTAGAACAAATACTGTCGTAGTCGTGCAGGCATTACATTGTGAAGCATATCTTCTCCACCAAGAGCAACAGTGATTTCATCTGTGAAACTCCCCCATCTATTGCGGTAATGGGTACATGACAACATCCAGCACCCATATTGAAGATAGCTGCATTCTTTTGATTTCTAATACCCAAATTTTCATGCATAGCTTGCTGATGCTGCTGTGTATGGACAGAGCAAAAGCTGTCGGCCCAGGCATGAGGCGAAGGACATGCTGCCTAGCCATGGCAGAGGCCTGTTCGATTCTCTGTCAAAAATGGCTGAAAGATACCTCTATAGTTAGCACAGCATTAGTTACGGGATGTCTTAGCTGTAACTCAGCCACTTCTTCAAACTCAACTAAAAACATTGCAAGCACAAGGAATTGTATATCTCCATACATTTTCACCAAAAGCAATCAATGTCCTCACACCCGTATCCAATGTTTGTACGAGGAAGAAGGCTTTACTGGCATGGACCACTGGGTCTTATCCATCCTTCCAACTAGCCTTGTCATATCAAAGACAGCACTTCCAGAGAAAATTCCCTTATCATCATAGGTAAGTTCCTCACTCAATTTCCTGATGGTACCTAGTCCTTAAACATCACATATGAGCGCAGCATCTTTTGGTTTCGGGTGTTCCATAGTAATTCTAGATGCGACCCATTCCATATTGCCATTCTACATTGGGAAATCCCAATTTTAATGCCAATTGCTGTTTCTGGGAACCTAGAATGAGGCCTTTCCTCACCAGTTTTCTCACTGTTGGATCCAACTATGTACAATTCTTCAGCCATCCTGCAAATCAAACAGTAAAATAAGTCACCTCTATTACCCATGTCTAGTTCCAGCAACAAAATTCCTCAACTAGAAGGTCTTGTTCCATCCTTTTAAGGCTCATCAGCATAAATATCTGTTTTCCAAAGGATAGATGTCCTTGTCAATTTCTTTGTTTGTAATAGTGGCTCAATTGTGATAGCATGAATGGAACAGTGTTACTCATGACACAACATTCCAACTTGTGCACATAGCCACTATAAATAGCTCAACCCAGTCTTTGGAAAGCTGGCTATGTTTTAGCAGTTAAAAAATTTCTATCAAGTACATATAGTACAGTACTCGTAAAAAATTTCTACCTAGTACATTGTACATACAGTACAATACTTGCACGATTGTTTTTTATTTATTTACTTTCCCACTTTCTTCAACCCTGGTCCTTCATAGGTAGGTAGTAAGGTTACATCCAAAATAGTTTCCCAACTGTATCAATTAGAATTAGTACTCTTAAAAGGAAAAAGTCTGCAGCTAGCACACCGCTCAAACAGTAACTAGCTATCCAGGCAGTTGGGTCCATTAAGAAAAGCCGATTAAATTCATGCTACAAGACGTGCTTCCATAGAACCACTGTTTCAAAACCTATCAATCCCATGAGAACTCCCACCCTTGGAAATCAATAAATTAGAATCCCAGTACTATGCCTAAGTTGGAACAAATTAGAAACATTGACTATTTGCCCATTATAAAAGCATATACTGAAGCACTATATTTGTAAAATAAGTTTGTTAGTAAAATACTACTTGAAACTTAAGCTTGCAGTCAAACTTAGAGCTCAACTATAATGTTTAGATTAATAAATAAGAAAGAAAGATCACGCACAGATTGGGAGATATCTTAAGCATTAGCAAATTTCAAGCAGAATCATCATCCAGGTTCTCTTCTCTACATAATAATTTAAAAACATATAAAGAACAAACAATGTATGGCAAGGTGGTCATGCAGTCAAAGCAGATGGGAGAGTGAAGCTGGAGGAAGCAAGAGCGGAAGTAGAAGCGGACAAGGTTCCGAGGAGAGTTCGTGGGGTTACTAGAACATTCCTGTACGTGCAAACAAATAAACTTTCCATACTGAATTAATATCAAACCAAAAGCATCTCAAGTGCAGCAGTAGAACAAAAAAACCTTAATTGGGTAGACTGGGTTCTGAGTGCTGCATAGCGGCTAAAGGTTGCTTTTTTAGCCAAAAGAACTTGAAGCTACCTTCTAATGGCATCATCATAGCTAAGCATTTTCTCTCAAAGTGCAGAAGAACAGCATAAAGGGAGAACATGCTCCTAGTCCAATAAGCACTACAACTAATAGCATCTCATAAACAATATTACAACAATGGACTTAAATGGCAACTAAGATAATATGCATAATGATGATAACAATAGTCCCAAATATTTATATGCATACTGATGATAGCATGGTCACCAACGAGTATAAGTTGAGAGACTTTATGGCTTACAAGCTCCAATGATAGCCTGTTCATTCAAATGAAAGGACAAAACAGTGGGAATGCCAACCCAAAAATATCTAGTTGGGAGACAAGACTCAAGTTAGCCCATCAATATGAGACTAAACATCATCATTTGTCAGCATCAAACGGAGTGAAGCAGTTATCATAATGATATTTCAACTTATAAGTACCAGTCACACTCTGACACTAAGCGGATACCGTCCATGATAAAGCAAAGGACACATCAAGGGTGACAGAATCAGTTTACCACACAATCTGACCAAAATTCTGACTATTCTTTCTATGAACAATTTGCACTATCTTCTAACTGGTAATATTTTGTCAAATGTGCAATATATTTAGACCATTCTTTCATATCAAGGTGCATATTTTCTACAACTAAGATCAGTTCTTTTCTAAAACACCAAGCACTAGTCACCTCAAGGTTATAAACTACCACCTCCTTCAAAACTCGTAAGTATATGGTATCGTTGCAAATCAACACGAATGTTGATGTTAGGTACATCAACCAATAGATTAACAACCAGTGCTCAAAGAATATTTAAGAATTATTAGGTTAAGAAGCCCGTAGATGACCAATCTACTTATATGCTACATACTCTCCTAATTTTCAAAGCTATTTCTAGACAAAAAACTGGAAATTCCCTTTAATGTGAAACTATACATTATCAAATGCACAGCATATATTACTTCTCTATCAAAATGCAGCTCTTTTAACAACCAAAATGGTGATAATCTCCATCTTATACGCAAATTGTGATGCCATTAATTAGACATACACCGTAGAGCATGGAAATTTGCAGACAAAAAAAAAAGAGATTTATACACAGTATACTGTAGGTTAATTTCTCCTTAAACAAAAACAATAATTGCAATTAGACATCAAACACAAAAAGCTACTAAACAATCATCCAAATCACCCAAGTTGGTTACCTTGTAAAAATCAAGAATGTCATTGACATTTTAAATCAACAAACACACTGCCAGTCTAACTAATGTTCAGTTGCATTCTGAAATAAAAATTTCCAAGTTACAAGCCAATATACAAGGGAAAAAAAGGTACTACACCTCGACTAAAGCACCAGCTTGTCTTAGAACCGATGGCCACAGAGAGAGAGAGAGAGAGAGAGAGAGAGAGACGAGTAGGAGCACGACGCAGAGTGAACCTAAGGGGCATAATGTAGTTAATTTGTTAAATAATTAAGTTAATGATAGGGCCGCCATCAAAATAAGAACAAGAAGGAGAAAAAGTCAAAGCTCGATGAGATCAAAAAAGAGTAAGAAGAAGAAGGAGATTAATCAGCTAGCCATCGTCTTGTCAGATGTAAGTTTTGAGAAATCTCTGGTTTCATTTTGGAAGACAAGTTGGCGGTAGGGATGGAATACATGAATAGAATTTGAGCTAAACGAATCAATAAATGTAATAAATATCCGGTCCAGCCAACCGTACTGAATGTTAGAAGACAACCCAAACCATGATCAAAGAGTTTGAATTGCCTCGGTGTTTAACGCAACCAAACCAACCAACATCAGTTGGATAGAGTATTAGATGCCGAAAGGCTCTGATCTTATATAAAAATAGATTGAATATTTGAATTTCAATAAATGCTAACTAAAAAGAACTATCATTCATAACGATTACAGACGTCAAAAAAAAAGGCAACTAAATTAACCAAAGAGTATTTATATTTGTCCTATATCGCTAGTAACTGATATATGAGATTAAGTATTTATTAGATTGAAGCTTTTTTATATAAGTCAAATAAAGCCAATTCTTGTATAGTACACTAGCATTGTAATGAATGAAATAGTGCCATTGCTATTTTACTCATTTCTTCTACCGTGCTGGTATATATGCACCCTTTTTTATCGAACTAAACGACTTTATACTATATTGATCGATTCAGAAATCGAGCTGAATAATTCGTGATCAAAGACAGAAGCGGTTATGAAGTAGTACGAACAAACACATAAAAGATGCAATATTTTTTTAACGTGGAAATCCTCGATGGAGATCGAAGTAAAACTACGGATCGTACGCGACCACCGGTAAAATGGCTCCACTAAAAATATAAAAGAAACAATAATTTCGTCCTTGGCTCGATGACCGAGCTACGCAGAGCGTCGATATCTTCTCTAGAGCCCTTAAGGTTATAAAAAAGTGTGGCCTCCTGAACTCAATCTCAAGCCCATCTTTTATAGATGAGATGTGTAGTTATAAATCCTAAATACTTGGTCAAAGCATCTTTATTGTGCTAAGTTTCGACTTCTAACTCGCCCTTGACTTGTTCTTCCTTATTGAGTTGACTGATTCATGCATCTCGGTTCAACTTAATAACTGTGTGAGCTTCATACTTCGGCATCATGCCTCAATTTTGCACCTCGGGTCGGCCTCAGCTCAGCACCTCGAGTCGAAATTAGCTCAGCATCTCGGGTCGGCTTCAGCTCAACCAAATCAGCCTTACACGTGGCAGTCGAATTCCATGCTCCATCACATATGACAATATCCATATTAGCAGAACTATCCGTAATATTTAAAGATAATGTGTACCAAATTTATAGATCAATTATATCAGTGAGTAACGAGAGCGAAACAATATTATTTATATTAATATGGTATTGACAAATACAAATCATGGTTGATCCAAATAATATAAATCAAATTCTTAAAATAAATATAACTTTTAATATTTTTTAAAATGACATATAATTGTAAAAATAATCTAATATGACATTTATTATTAGAACAGTAACATAAAGAAAATTAAAAAAAGTGAGACTACTCAGCAGCAAAGCCTTGACAGTCTGTTCAGTCTGTTCAGCCAAATCATATTCGGTATACCTCTTCGCTCTTTCCAAAGAGACGACAAAACACATAAAAAATGTAAAAGAAAACCAGCAGAAAGTGAGACGGGAAAAGGAGCCTTTTGATCGAACAAAATCCACCAAATTCAGCCCTAATTTCTTCCCTCTTTCTCATCATTAACATCATCACCATTTCTAGATGTCTAGGGTTCTCTATCTCTCTATTTTCGTATCAATTTTACTTCGATTTGCCGCAGCTTCTTCAATTTGCCCTCGGCAAGAGTTCATCTTCTTAGACGATGATCTAAACCAGAAGTGCCCCGCTTGGATCGAGCCGTCTCCCCCGATCGAGGTATCTTTCTTTCTTTCTAATGATCTGTTCTTTTGTGCTTAGGTTGGATGATACGTCAATATTTAACATGTTTGATTTCAACAAATATTAAGTTTTCCTTACGAGATAACAAAGCGAAACCCAATTGAGGCAACCAGGATTCTGTATTTTGCCTTGGGGGTTGAACGATCGTTAAGTTGGAGCTCTATCTAGGTTCTAAGATTTGGAGACAGTGCTAACAGATACTTTCTGTCGTATTACTCGGGATACGTTTTCTACGGTAATTACATGTGAAAATATGTCTATTGGTAAGCTTCTGCAGGATTGTGTCTGGTACACTTCAAGGAAATATTGGAAACTCCTTGTTAATGCAATTCTTACATAGTACGTAAGTACATAGTTTTTCAAGTATATGTTTAAAAGTCAGTTATACTGGTAATGCTTGTTTTTTTTAATGTACTTTATTTGTATTGCCATTCAATTATTCTTAACTACCTGCCCCTTCATGGCAGTATAATTTTGAAAGCGCCGAGGTATATTTCTTTTCAAGGGAAATATAATCTCATTATATAGCAGTATGATTTTGAGAAAATTCAGTATGTTGCAGGTGAAGCATAGTTTCAAAATAGAAGGAGCATAATTTATGACAAGTGAAGTATAATTGCATTATAGGAAAGTATAATTTTTAAAATTTGGGAGTATAGCTTTGCTTTCCAAAAGCAGAGACCTTAATTACCCCAAAAAAAAAGCACTTTAGGTTAAGAGTTCCAGGTAACGCATAGTAATTTTCTGTTTAATATTTCTTCTCCTCCGTTGGTTGGCATAACATTGTTTATATATATATATATATATATATATATATATATATATATACTTAATTACCCAAAAAAAAGCACTTTAGGTTAAGAGTTCCAGGTAACGCATAGTACTTTTCTGTTTAATATTTCTTCTCCTCCGTTGGTTGGCATAACATTGTTATATATATATAGGTTTATTATTTTCACATTCACATTTAATGTTCTTGATTGTGTCTAACAGTGTTCCTTACGATGTTAATGCCCAGACATAGTTTTCATGTCACTTCTGCCTCTTACTTGTGTCTGCCTGTGGTAGGAAACTAGCTTACTTCTTGGTGATGTTAGCATAAGAGAATATGATCCAATATTTTTTCTGCTTTCCATTTAACTCTAGGGTGCAACAGCAGCACACATATATTTAGATGCATGGTTATTTGATAACCTGTAGTGTTGCCTCGTAAAAGTAGATTGGTACCAGTTAGGTTTGGTAGATGAAGTAACTGAGCTTTTTATATGTTGTTTTGGAAGTTCTTCTGGTTTTGTAACTGTGGTTTTCAGCTTTAACTGTTGTTTATGCTTTATATGAGTGAAGAAGTAAAAGCTTTACAGAGATTTCAGATAGTGTTTTTTCATGTGTTTTCTTATAAATGTTTTGATTTTACTTATATCTGTATTTGAAATGCCTCGTAAAAGTAGATTGGTACCAGTTAGGTTTGGTAGATGAAGTAACTGAGCTTTTTATATGTGGTTTTGGAAGTTCTTCTGGTTTTTTAACTGCGGTTTTCAGCTTTAACTGTTGTTTTTGCTTTATACGAGTGAAGAAGTAAAAGCTTTACAGAGATTTCAGATAGTGTTTTTTCATGTGTTTTCTTTTAAATGTTTTGATTTTACTTATAAAATTCTTTATTTATTTAAATACATAATCATTTCTTAAAATCTATTCATATAAACTGTATCTCTCCCTTCTCTGCAGTCGTTCCAGTGCATCTAAATCTGCAATTACTATGAGCTGATTACCTTTCCTGGATTGGGCTTTCCTTTGGATCTTGTTATGCCTTATAACAAATAGTTAGATACATTATCAAAACTTTATCTTTGTAATTGTCTCCGATTCAGATATATTGGAGTTATTGAATATAAAGTTTTGCTTCTAAAAACAAGATGCTTTTTTGAGATGTTGCAGGGTCCAAGCCAATGCCTGAACATGTTAAATTTTTCTTGAGCTTATTGTTGTTATTAATTGAAACTTCTGAACTAGAGTACCAAATATCATATAGGAGAACATGATTGTATCTTGGAAGATCATATAATGTTCACAAAGTCTGAGAAAGTGATTGCTAAGGTCCAATGAGTTATTGACAATAGTGCAACACAATCTGAGATTTACTGAATCTAATTAATTTTTTTTTTATAAATTGAATTGAACTTCATATGCAAAAGATAGTTTGCTAAAAAACCCCTCCATATAAAATATAGATATAAATAACAATGCAGATTGTGACTTTGGTATTTGAATTCAAGACCTATCCACCAACCACGATACTGTAATTGTTAGTTTTTGTCTACGATCTCAAACTATTTGTTTGGCAATATTATTTGTTTGAATACTATGTGTTACCAAAGTTTTTATTGCCCTAAGTCGAGTTTCGATAGACACAGATCTTGGCATGTGCTGACCATGCCAAGGGTGCCTGCTGATATACGTTGATTTGTTATTATGCAAAAGTCAAAGTATAAAATTTAAATTTAAATTAATATTTTATATAAAGCTTCTTGATATGCACCGTGCTAGTTCGTGCCGAAATAGAGATGTGCTGCTCAACATAGGCCTTGTTGACTGGCACGTAAAGCTACATGTGTTGCCATGTTAAACATAAAGACAAATCTTGAGTGGAAATTAATTTAGTACATAATTGAGCTGCTCATACTTAATATAGGAGGTTCATGTTATTGTCTGTCTGTTCAAAAGGGTATTGTTTTGGAGATGGAGAGCTCGCAGGCTGAGGAAAAAAAAGCTATTTTTCACTAAGTGGCATTGAATGCATGGTCCTTGTATGCCACTGCACTCAATCATTGAACCATACATTCCTTGATAAGAGTATCACTGTGTTATTAATTTCTCATTACAACATGATTGTCAGAGCTTCTGTCAAGCCTGTGGTTTATATGGTCTTGGGAATTAAGCGTCTTCGTATTTGTTTTCTGTAGCTAGTAGAACTATGGTCTGTCAGTAGTTGTCTAGGTGTATGACACAAAACTGTTAATGGACATAATAAAATGAGGTGAATTTAGTCAATAATGCATCACACTTCTTGCAGCTTAACACATCGGTTGAATGAGAACTTGGAAACCTTTATGTCATTATAGTATAGTGACCAATAAAGTGGGTATGGAGGCGGCTTCTGTTAATGGAGGGCCAAATACAAAAAAGTGCACTCCAAGTCACTGCTACTGCTACTTCCAAATTTACACCTGATAAATATCAAGAGAATATAAAAACCAGAAACATTTCGTCGGGTAGTTGTCTAGTTACCTTTTTCGTATTTTATCAATGCAGAACGTGTTTTTAGAGCACTAAATCGAAAAGATTTTTTTTTGGCAATCTTTAGGGTTTTTGTCCATGAATAATGATTGCAAATTGATTTGGGCTTTGTTTATGTATGAGTACATATCTTGACTAATTGGCCAGCTCTCTATCATATTCCTTACTAATGAATTTTAAATGATTGCCTTCATATAAATGAAGGGAGTTGTTGAATTTGTAAAACATTACTATTATTTACAGTCGAAAGTAGGTTCCTTCTACTAACATAAAGCATGCTAAACTGTTGAAGCCTTGTGAATACTTGAACTGTAAAACTCATAAAAAATGCCCCCACTCATATCAGCAAAATCAGTTTCTTTGCTGCTTTTGTCTTGGGAGTTAAATCAATTAAAGCAGCATTTATTTTCTCTTGTTTGCTCACCTTTAACATGTCATCATCAGAGAACATATACGGCATGTTATTAATATACATACCCACTCCACACTCTCTCTCTTTCTCTCATGACTATGCTAGCATTTTTCTTACATATGGGCTTTTCTTGTTTGCTGGGTCTGAGGTAATAAGTAAATTGTCATCTATACTTTCTCGGAAGTTGCCGAAACCAGTCATTATTTCAATAAAAGTGAAGGATCTCAACGTTACAAAATTTGGTGAGATCAAATGTGATTCGTTATAAAGGGTAACAAAATGCTTGTCCTGTACTGAATCTCTTCCATCTCAGTCGACTGCTAGAAGACAATGTTCTTTTGCATTAAATTTAGCAGATAATATTCAAATTGTGTTGCCATGATATTTTGCTTTATACTATTCTTGGAAACCAAAGAAAGACGTAATCATGTTGTTTATTTTGTCCAAGGCAAGTGGAGAGGTTCTAGACCTTCTGTTGGACAATGATCGAGGAAGAACATATTATGCAGTTCTTTTCTTTGCATCATGGTGTCCATTCTCGCGTACTGTTCGCCCAACTTTTGATGCTCTTAGTTCCATGTTTCCTCAAATAAATCATCTAGTAGTTGAAGAATCCACTGCCTTGCCAAGGTGTGTAATTGTTTGATTGTTGATGTCAATTTCCTTCTAGTTCTGTTCAGGAAGAATGATTACTTACAATGTCATCTTTCAACACCTGGTCTATTTTTTGCAGCATCTTCTCTAGATATGGTATTCGTAGTTTTCCATCTCTGTTGCTAGTGAAAGGAAGAATGAGAGTGCTATATTATGGTCCAAAAGACCTCAGTTCTCTTGCGGAGTTCTACAAAGAAATTACAGGTGACTAGAGTTTGTTACTTATAAAGTTATAATCACGCTATAATTTGCAGCTCGAACCGGCAGAAAAAAAAAAGTTATGCATGCCTTCCTATGAGATACTTTCAACAATTCCATCTCCTATGATACTTATTGGCCTTTAATGATTACCGCATTGTTTATGAATTTTATTTGTTAGATCCATCCTAACTAAATATACTTATCTTATAGGCCTAGAACCAGTTGCTTACTTTGCCGTGGATCAACCTGGTAATGGAGCTTTTAGAGCTAACTCACCATGGAGTGGATCCCTTGGAGAGATCATATCAAGTGAACCTTACTTGGTCTTTGGATTATGTTTCCTATGTTTAAGGGCACTAATTTGGTATATCCCGAAGATTTTTTACAATCTCAAAGCTTTCTGGGCTAGCTACTTCTGGAGTTATATGAAGTTTGACATTGTTGGTGAATCAAGCCAACTCTTGGAGCATGCATTGCATGTGATTGACATCAAGAAATTATGGAGCAAATTTAAACTCTGCAACAAGGCCAGGAACTTGAGAAAGGGAGCAAAGAATGCTGGAGTTTGGGCTTCTTCCTTGGCTTCAGTTTCACTCGGCGAATCATCTTCAAGAACATCTGCAGAGTCCTCATAGTTTTTGGAGGTTTGGCACAATTCTGATCCCCCCCAAAAAAAAAAAGAAAAAAGAAAAAAAAAGATTATGACTATTGCTTATTTATTCCATGATATCGTCCGTGTCGTTTGAATATGCACAACAGTTTAACATCTATTAATTTAGAATTTTGAGGAATAGTATGTATATTAATTTGTAATATTGGCTGTAAAACACACAATGTTAACGTATGTGCGGTTCCTTTTCTTATGTCCTATTTTGTTAATTGTGCTGTAGCTGCTGCATTTTGCTGTGCTTTGCTTAGATTAATTACTCAAGGCTCATTAAATTGGGTTTTTGTTTTATATTTTCATATTAAATTTTAGAAAGCGTGAGGGTGTTAGGGCTCCAACTGGCGCCTAACATGCAGGCTTCTACCTAGACTTTTTAAAATTAACCAAGGAACCATGGAAGTTAAGGTTGTTCAGCCTGTTCAGGATTGGTCAGAACTTCTGTCTGTGCCCCTCTTAAGATCACCGTGTTATACTTAACTAACGCCTATACCGAGAGACGTAAGTATTTTCTTTGGGGTTTTGTCCAAACAATTTCTGCTTTGCACACTTTTGTCAATTAAGTTTCTATTTTTTTAAACAACTTATAAGATTATTTCAAAATATGTTTGTCAAAGTATCTTTTGAAAAAAAAAATTAATACGAAAAAAAAAATTGTGTGCTTTACGACTTTTGTATTTAAATTTTATAAATACTTCTAAAATAGATTTTTTTTTTTGAGGCTTCAAAGATTTTGTAACTAGTAAATAAAGTCGTAAAATACTTATTTAATTTTATTTTTTTTTTTAAAGCTCCACTATAAAAATTTTGTAGCATCGTCAAAATCTATTTTTTCTAATATATATATATATATATATATATATATATATATATATATATGGATGTCTTCTGACTTTATTTAATAATTATCATAGAAAAGCAGGAGTTTAAAGAGAGGTGCTTATTTGACATTATTCCTTCCTGTTCTCCATTTTCATATTTACTGATGCACTTAAATTGCCCTTAAGCTCTTCATTTATGAGGGCTTTTTCGGGTAAATTACTTTATGGTGTCTTGCCGAAGCTTTTTTCGGGTAAATTACTTTCTTGCCGAAGCTTTTTTCGGGTAAATTACTTTATGGTGTCTAGCCGAAGCTTTGGCTTATGTTACAGTAACTTCACATGCTGCTACACCGCCTCTATTTGGCTGTAATAGTGAAAAACTGATGAATTTTTTTTAAGGTAAAAAGTAGGCAAATGCAGGTGTCGGAATATTTGAAATTTAGCGGCCTTTGAATTTTTACAAGAGTTATGCTTGAGATCATGGCGCGCACGGAACCCGTGAAAAATGTGTTTTCTATGATTAAAAAAATGCGTTTCCGTGGATTTCATGTATAGATCTGTGCACGGATCCGTGATCTCAAGTATTTTTCTTTTTAAAAAGTTGTTATATCTATTAAAATTTGACTAATATTTTTCTGAAATGTAAAATAATAAATGTGAAAGATGGTTACCAAATATAACTACTCATTAGACATGATTTTTTTTTATAATAATATTATCAGCTTTATATCATATTATGAAAACTTAGTACGTCTCCACTAACAACATCAGATAAATAAAGGTCGGTCTTTCTGTCAACGAAAATCTGTATCGAAAAATAAGCTGAGTAGCAATATTATCTGTGCTTCTAACAAATCTAAAATAACAGATATTAAAAGATCTGAATAGATTGAAAATGTTATTTTTCAGATGCCTTAACTCTGCAAAAGTAGTATCTCCTCCATTTATAAAGTTGACATCCAATGGGGAGTCTAATTCCACCTTTATCCTCTGTAGACCATATTTGTGGGCAAGTTTCAGACCTTCTGATTCCAGCACATAGGTTCTCTTAGTAAATCCGGTCAACCATCTTCCATCGTGGCACCGTATCACCATCCCCAGACTTGCCTTGTTCCTCTCCATGTTCAAAGCAGCATCTACATTAATTCTTATAGTTTGCATCTGCCTTTCATTTGCTTCAGTTGTTGCAGGCTCTTCTTAATAGACATTTGTAAGTTTGAAAGTCGAAACTCTTTTTTTACTGATGTAGCTCTGAAAAAATGCTTTTAGGATCTTGACCACCCTTCTTATTAAGAACTGCCATCTACATGCAGGGGTTGAGTACTATTCCAACCCGAAAATCAAACCGTATCGATTTAAATAGCTCAATTTCCAATTTAGTTTGGTTCTGGTTGGGTCGGGCCCAAATTAGAGCAATATAGTAAAGAAGTTTCGTTTAGGTTGTGAGTTATATATCTGATTTGGATCTGTTAAAAGTCCCGATATCTAATAAAAAGTTAACTGTACAAGGATGGATTCTTTTCTTCTTTTTTTTCTTTAAAAAAAAAGACAATCTTCTAATTTCATTATACATTTGAGAAAAAATGTTCGATTTTCATACACAAGTTTAAATATAGGTGTATTTAGTTATTAACCAAATTAAAGTTACTAAATGAATCATTGTAAAGGATCAACGCACAGTGCTGTCGCCGGTTGCGGGCATTTTGATGATTTCTTGTAGTCATCAGATTTTCGTCAGATTTTCGTCAGTGACATTTTGATGATTTCTTTAAAGTCTTTCACTTTCCTATTACATATGTTGGAGATTATTGCATTCATAATATGCGATAGATGGATGAGATTTGGGAATGCGACTCATTGTATAACTATAAAATGTCTTAATCCATCACATAGATGGACTTGGTTCATCTTATTTTCGTCACTTATTTGTTGCTTTTATTTCTTTAGATTTGAGGTGGGTTTCTTTTCCCATTAGCATGGGTGGTAAATCGGCTTTTATGCAATGTCTATTATTGAACATTCAAGCCATGTATAGTGTAGGAAAACATTACCAAAGCATTTATCCCATAAAAGCTTATATATATATATATATATATATATATATAGAAAATACATGAAAGCGTTTAGCAGCAACAGTAGATCTTCGATTTTATACGATACAATGGATTCTAGATCTTTTATTAAGCAAACATAGACCTTAAGTAGCTGGAACTATGACTGCCGACTACTCCAACTCATAATAATATGCGTGCATACTGGCTATATGCGTTCAGCTAATGCTGCAAGGAAAAGGAAAGGGTAAGGACAGTAAACGCACTAAAAAAATAAAACATCGTGTATGTTCAAATAGATATAATCCTATTGTATCAATTAAAAAATTTAATACCTGATTAAAACAAATTTCGAACTTCTTCTGTGTGATAAATTGAGTAGATCAGGTCTTAAAAATTTTGCAATGGTTACCAAATGTTTACGCGGCATGTTGGTTGAAGCTAACAGGAGTAACCATGAAACTGAACAACCAACACAACCACAACCACCATTTCTAATCATGAGCATAAAACTCCATAGTCATGGTTCAAAATTTTGGGCTATTTTAGGTCAAGAGTTTTGGATTATCTAGCATATTTGATAAAGGTATATATTTCTACTTACGTCGAACAATCAGTGCTAGGAGAGATACTGTAAGGGAGGGATAGCCCGCAAGTAGATGCGAGTGAGCTAGCGGCACTAGGCTTCGGTTTAATGCTCTGTGCCGCAGCTTTCAAGCAGCCACAGGCAGCCCGTCTATCTGCGGTTGTTGATGCAGCGGAGGCCAGTGAAGATACTCCACTGCAGCATGCCGACGAGGGCGAGGCCACAGTCCCTCTGAGGTATCCGGTGCACGGGGCCAAGTCCTGCATGACGACGTTGCAAGATATCGCCCCCTCGGAGGTGGAGGAGAAGAGGAGCATAAGAACAAGTGTGAGAACAAGTAGCATAGTCCTCATGGTTTTCTTCTAGCTCAGTATGTATTAGCTTATTAGATTAGTGTGTAAGGACTTAGAAGCGAGGTAGCCTATTTATAGACAAAGGAGGCATGAACTAGTTGGATGAGGTCTAAGGTTCGTATCCTGCCAGCCGATAAGAGTTTATGGTTTGTATATTGTAAAACAAGTATCTAACCAGTCTACTAAATTAGATTCGTATTTTCTACACTCTTGTCGGACTCATATCATGTCGCTTAAATTCTCTAGAATTCCCTAATGCGAGCCCTCTCTAGATTATGTTTTCACAAGGATTACAAGTAAGCGAAAATTGGCCTTCACGTAACCCTTAATTTATTCAGTAAATATATGCTTCCAAAATGACTAGTTCAACTAGGTGGTCCTTCGATGGGGCTTGGTTACCTGCTGCTTGTACTTATTTAATTTTTTTATTTTTTAGAATTAGTTTGAAAGATTATGTCGGTAACTTTTTTCTTTTAACACGACCATCGTAACAGATAAATTTATAGATGGCATTCTTTTATATCCACCAACTGAAAAGTTCTAACCTTTTTGCCTACGTAGATCTAAAGGTTCATATTATTTTGTATGTAATACAGAGAGGATAAATTCTCTTATTTTCGCAGATAATGTTTGCGGGATTGGTTTTTCATTTTATAAGGTAGAAGTCTCAACAATTCAGAGACTTGGACTGAATGTACTTCTACGATAAAATCATATTACGGAGGAACACTTGTTGCGTACTTATTAGGTGATATTGGGAAAATCTTTTGATGAATATGGTCTATGCATGTTGACCAGAAAACATATAAGATAATGAAACATGATGATGGGAGGACTTGGACCCGCCAACAGCGAGCGTTAAACTATGGGTTTGGCAAGTGAAGCAAGAAAAGTAGGTTTGAAAATGGTGGCACCCGTCCCATTCATGTTCAAAATCCTCATTTTCCTTTTAGGAGGTTTGGTGCTTCATGTGAAATATCTCAAGCTGCAAGAAATATACGATGCGGATTAGAATCTGTGACTACTGATGGTGGAGTTCGAAAATTTAATACCTCAAATTTCAGAGCATGGTCTAGCGCTGGTCACAATAGAAATTTTATGGGGGAGGGGGTTAGGTAGCCTTTACTATCTCATAAATCCGAAAAGAAAATTCCAAATAGGGGAGGACATATCTTAACCTCCAATTATGCTGATGATACTGGTGCTCTATTAATTTGGATACATAGATTTTATCCTCTATTTAAATGATATCCTAACCTCCAATTATACTGATGATACTGGTGTTTTATTTATTTGGAATATATAGATTATTCTCTATCTAAATGCCTATACAATGGAATTAGAACAAGAGCCACTTGAATTTTATCATTTCTCCAATATGGTTAGTTTCTGATAAATTGGTTGTTGTTTGCCTCAATACCTAAAAAAGAAAAACATATAAGCAGCGAAGTGCATTTTGCAATATAGGGTCTCCCAGAAAGAGTATTGGCAGACCTTTGAAATTACCTTTGCCCCTTCTGTTTGAAATAAATACATAGCACAGACATTCTATAGTTTATTCATAATCATGCAAACCTAGTGGATCTACCTCAGAAATCCATAGTACTCACTTAAACATAC
Source organism: Xerophyta viscosa (assembly GCA_002076135.1). Lineage (NCBI taxonomy): Eukaryota > Viridiplantae > Streptophyta > Magnoliopsida > Pandanales > Velloziaceae > Xerophyta > Xerophyta viscosa. The sequence continues at coordinate 2,163,245 of MJHO01000011.1, forward strand.
TTTTAAATCGGCATCCAAGTGTTTAGTTCGAAGGAGGAGAAGCGTTGGATCTAGCTTTAAGCGTCTTGCTAAACTCCACAAGTTTTTGGGTGTCGGGTAACACTCCCTTCACGGCCTCATCGGCAGCAAACCAGTCAGCCCAGCTGGCCAAGTGAGGGGTCTTGGTTTCATCTAAGAACTTGATCCCGGCTGTCACCTCTGTTGCCCTTAGCCAACCTACGTAGCACCCCAGGGCGATATCGACATAGCCTACAGTGTCTCCATTGAAGAAGGCTTTGCCTTTGCTACATTTTATGAAAGCCTCTTCCAAAAGCTTAAGCCCTTCAAACGCTTGGTTCACTGCCTCTGCTTTGGCTTCCTCCGTTTGCGCCTTATTGATATTGGACAACCACGGAAACCACTAAAAGCACAATAAATGTTAGTTCGAACGACTTGTTTTTTATTTTATTTTTTTTTGAAAAAAAAAAGAGACCAAGGTCTTGTATCATGTTATATGACTATACTATGAGACATTAACAAGCAGCTCTAAAAAACTGAAAGATTCACCTCTACCACCTATATGCTCACCCTTGTGCTGCATCTAACTGTTATTATATTTGTAAGTTTGAAGGGACTGGTTATCTTGAAATCAGGACTGCTATTCTCAACCAACTATTCTATTTGCAGATGATGAATAAATTTTAAAACAAAAAAAAAAAAAAATTCTATTTGCAGTGCATTTGGCTCTACACAAGAGGACAAGTACGCCGAAATATGCAAACTCCGTCGTGCATGATACTGTTAACAAGGAAAGATTTTTATGAAACCTTAACGAATCACGTACGGAATGTCACAATTTTTAAACCAACTCAAAATAGTCGAACCAGTATCCGGAGACTTTTGTATTGTATGTTAACACGAAGCGGTTCAGATTAATTTGGTTTACAACCATATGATAACTCATTTGATTACCATGTCTATATAAGATAGATTGTGGATTATCCCACCTATTCAGAGTCAGACTAGATTTTAGACGATCTCATCTTGAATATGACATCAGAATAAGCTATTAAAATCGACCATATTATAGGTTAAGAAACAAGATAAAATTATTTTTAATTAATTAACTAGATATGTATAATGAATTCCAGGGATGCTGATCACTCACGTTGTCATCAATGTAAGCTGCCCAGAAGCGAGCAATAGCACGGTCATAGGGATCTGCAGGAAGGATTTGCGGTCGGGATACGGTCCATGCCTCATCGATGTACTGAACAATATTGAGCGACTCGCATACAGGCTTATCGTTATGGATAAGCACGGGGATCTTCTTGCAGATAGGGTTCGACTTGAGCAGCAACTCGCTTTTCGGGTTCATCGTCTCCTCCACGAACTCATACTTCACCCCCTTGATGTTCAGCGCGATCCTTGGCCGCATCACGAATGGGCTCGGCCATATGCCTAGCACCTTAACATTTTCTCCGAGCGACGCCATCGATACTTGACTCCCATCCTCGTTTGGATGGTTTGGAGATATTTAAGGTGATAATGGAGTTTAATGATGCCAGCATTATTTTATTTTTTTGTTGTTTTGACATTGACGAGGATGCCGGCCTACAACAAGGTTAGTTTTGTCGATCTATAGAATGAACATATTGCAGGCGGGCATCCTCGTTAATGTCATTCTACAGATATTTTGACATTAAAAAAAAAAAAGCTTTATGATGTGGTGTAAGTTTCAAAACATGATATTTAATTATCATAATATATGTCAAAAATAATTATCAAAATATGTTAGTGTAAAATTAATTTATTTATCTATAATTTCTTATCGATTTATCTGACATGATATTTAATTTTTTTGAAAATAATTACACTATAAAAATATAATTTATTTTTCTGAACAACTTTGTAGTTGAAATTTTTTTTAAAAATATTTATAAATACAAATTTTAATAGATGTGGTGTAAGTTTCGAAACTTATACCCGGAGCATTATTTTTTTTATTATTTTTTTTTTTTGAGATGACGAGGCGAAACCTACCCAGGCCATGTTGCATCTCATATAGAGCGTGACCCGTTTTCTACTTATCGGCATCGAACCCCTTTGGCCCGGCCGAGAAGCAGGTAGTAAAACCCCGGCGTGGCGGCCGCCTCCGGACCACGCAGTGGAGTAGCCCAATTAGGCCCACCACCTTCGCACACAGCCTGAAAACACGGCTGCGTACTTATCCCCCACAACGAAGGCGTCCGCAGGATTCGAACCCGGGACGTGATGGTTGTAGCCACCACGCCCCACCGGTCCTCCTGCGGGCGGAGGGCTATACCCGGAGCATTATAAAATTTGATATAATGTACATGGGTGAGCCCACGTCAATTATCCATGATTTTTTTTTTATCTGAGATTAACATTAAAAAAAATCGCTCGTCGGTCTAGTTTTATGGGACCACCCCAACAGATAAATTTACAAATAACATCCACATATATTCTATTAGTTCGGAGTCGGACTTTTATACTGAACAAATTTCAAAATAGTTAATTATTAATAAGTTAAGAGACAGTAATTTAGAGGCATGCAATATTGTTTTTTATTCTAGTACATTTTTTAAGATTATCGTGAGAAAACTATATCCGTAACCTGTCCGTTTTTATACAACTGTCATAACAGATAAATTTATAGATAATATCGATCTATATTTTACCAATCAAAGAGTTACAACATTTCGATCTGAACAGACCCGAAGGTCCGTATTGTTGTTACCCTCCAAGGAGTACATATGGGATAAATTTTTCACTCTTGCGGGTGGCGCTTACGGGATTCGAACCTGCGACCTCCACTTCATGAGGTGGAAGCCCAACTAACCGTCCTAGGCGCTTTTTAATCTAATATGTAAACGTATTCCTTGTATATATCGTATCTTTTAAAACTTAATTGATTATTACGTATTACTTACTACTCAATATTGCTTGAAACACTGCTATAAGCCTTCTCATTGATTCATCCTTACACTGTAACGAGATCCTTGAATTACATGCATTGCCGCCTGAGCGGAGGAGAACTGGAGTGATAACCTATGTGGATGCTGGATCCCTTACAACCTCTTGGTGCATAAACCTACAATCTCTTGGGGCACGAAAAAACTATCAGTCGAGTACCAAATTCGATCATTATTAACAGTTACCATGTAAATTTTCTTCTACTAGTTCTCATTTACGTTGTACACTTCACTTACAATAAACAAAATGATAGACCTAGCTCTTGATCGAACGGAATGATGGTGTAGAATTAAAATTAGTGATATCGTAGTTTAGACCTAGCTCTTTACGTTTCTCTTTAATTTTCTTTCAATTCCTATATCATATTCTATTATTTAGTTTATTTTATGCACGATATTATACCAATATGGTTATGCTTATGCTGTATATGTTCAGTTATTTCTATTTTTTATTATGTGTACATGCGTGATTGCCTGTTCGTATACTTGCTTTATCAGATCGAGGGTCTTACAAAAATAGCTTTTTTAAAATATGACTGCATACATCTATCTTTTTCAAATCTCGATACGATAGAACTTGACTGGTTTATTGTTGTTGTACTTTCAGTTACAATAAAAAAGTCTGTTTTTATTCCTAAAATTGCTAACAAGCCGCCACGATCCTTTGACTTACCACAATCTTTCAAGGAAGTTCAGGACTTCTGCCCAAGCATTGAAACTTAAAATTTATGGGGCTCATCCTACTATATTTCAATATTCAAAAACAAACTTTTACATGCAAATATTGCTTTCCTTCTTTCAATTAATTGATATAATAATATTTTTCTCTCTTCTAAAACCAATAATGTTTTGCTAAAGAAAAGGAAAAATTCCCCTAACATTATTAACTTATCATACAACTCACTAGAGACTAGTAGCATAAGCATAATATTACCAGACAATCAACTATGATGAATATGATTAGGCACTATAGATATAGAATCCACATTCGTGACGAAGATGGTAATTCCTACCAACTGCGCCACATTCGTGATAAACACAATGCTCTTTTTTCCATGGAAATTCTCCTTTAACAAATTGAATCCAGATATTTCTCCTGGTAGAAAGATGCCTTAACCATCGAGTCTATAAAAACAGGCAAAGCACGATACTCTATTATGGTTCATAGGGTGTGTTTGTTATAGCTAGCAGCTATGGATTTATGATGTACTTGGTTAAACTTGTGTGGCCAGTGGCACGATTTAACCGGTTCTTTTAGCTTGTAGCTGGTAGATAACTCATTAGCTAAAAAATGTGTTTGATGAATAGACTGGTTCTAATAGCTGGTAATACAAATTGATATAGAAGTACACATTTCATGAATAGATAGATATCAATAAAACTAAAAAAATATTAGTTAAATAATAAATATTTGAGAAGACAAAGTTTCTCCTAGAAAAAAAGGGCAACGTTTATTATGGAAAAATAAATAGATGTATGTGGTTCTAAATTTTCTATTCGCAGATCATATTAGCCAATCATTTGAGAAGTTGATAACATGGACTTCCCGACCACAAACCACTTTGTTAGTGTATTATAAACTACATGTTCCACAGAACCCATGAGCTATTATATATATATATATATATATATATATATATATATTATATATATATATATATATATATATATATATATATATAGAGAGAGAGAGAGAGAGAGAGAGAGAGAGAGAGAGAGAGAGAGAGAGAGAGAGAGAGAGAGAGAGAGAGATGGACAGATTAAAGATAACGATTCAGCACTAGCGTGCAATAGAAGTTGGATATATATATATATATATAGAGAGAGAGAGAGAGAGAGAGAGAGAGAGAGAGAGAGATGGACAGATTAAAGCATCAACACTAAGCGTGCAATAGAAGTTGGTATACCGTATACTTTCGTAATTTGGAACCTACCATCCATCAGCTTCATCTAGCACGCTTGCTCTCTTAGCTTGCCTCAAACCAGGCTACAGTGTAGCTACGCTTGAACTAGCCACGACTTATACAATGATTTATTTGACAAACACAATTTATAACTTGAAAAAGTTTATCAAGTAACCCACCACGAGCTAATGAACAAATCTTTTAAGTTCATACTACTATCCAGTCCGGCACGATAATAATTTAGTTAAAAGTACTTAATAATCTATTCCATTTTTGTTTGTCTAAAAGAGGGCTCGATGATTAAGAGGCTTTGATTGGACTCAGACCGAGAACTTCTTCGCTCAGCAAGTAGTGGTGTTTAGCCTTTCTATGGGCTTGAGGGCCCAACAACACCCAGCCTACTACAGTAAGACCCCAAAATGTTAGAGGGTATGCAGCATACATTAGTCATCAAATTGAAATTCAAGGTTCATAAATTTTCCAAACCACAATTAGAATTCTTCAATAAAATATAAAATATCAAGAAAAAGAAGTATTTACGATGTGAAGTTAGGCATACAGTCAAGGGTTATTATATAGCTATATTTGAGAACAAATTTACCACAAAATTTCCATTTTCTTAGAATACAACTTCATATGAAATCATGTAGATCTCCACTTCCTGTCACTGGGTATTCTAGTCAACTCCCTCCTTGTTTATGCTTTCTTATTAAAATGACAGATAAGTCCGCGAGCAAAGTCGAGCTAGTGATTCGATTCATATATTGTTTCAACTAGATAAGGAAGGGCGAATTTTGCGAAAGTTTGTTCAAATCACTACAAGTCCCATAAAGAAATACACAAAATTTTGGCCTCCTACTATAATTTAATTTACTAAAAGAAACTTACCATCACTTGTACTTCATATTCTTTTCTTCTTTGATTTTTCTTCAGAAGATTGCTCCATCCCTAATGAAGACACGCCAGAAGATGCTCCCACGTCATCGTGTTTGCGATGCCTGGACCTTTTATGGTGGTACTCGCTATCTTGGCCAGTGACATGCGTTAATGTAGCACTTGAAATACCATCGGTGCCCTTTGAGGTACCATGCTTCAAATCAGACCCTGATCGACGAGACAGCCCCTTTCTCCAAGAACCTGAACATATATCAAGTGCATGATTCTTAGCTTTAATAACATTGTACTCTATGCATTCATCCCTATAAATAAAACATTTAAGTCTAAGTATTTCAAATAATTGTAGCACTTCAGTGATCACACTCAACCAACTTGCATTTCTGAAGGCAATCTGAAGTCAACTGTCTAGAAATGAAGTTTTCACGAAGAACCATGTGTTTGAAAGCAAAGCAAGCACTCCGGTAGGCTCAGGCATAGTATTAAATAGTGAAGAACTAATATGTAGCATGCATCAATTTGTTACCTCCAGACTTCTGACTGCTAAGGCTACCGAATGTAGGCTTTACGTATTCATCAGCCTCAGGATAACGAACTAATGAAACTCGGCGTGAAACTTTCCCCACTGAAACAGCATAGATAAATAGAATAACAGAAATTTAGCTCAGACATGCCATACTATTAAAGAGATGAACCAAAAAAAAAAAAAGAACACCCGACAAAAGAAAAGGATTCAATGCCATCATATTTGACTTTCAACTAGGCTAATATAAATTTTATTTGTTTGAGTTTATACAAGTAGAACACGTTCATTATCTGCAAAGCTACATTCGCTTCATCACCTACAAAGCTTACCAACTTATTACCCAGTCTACCTACATACTATATCTGAATTAAGTATTACAAAATGGGAATCCCCAAATTACAAACCGAGTCTCACATCTTCAACCCTTGACGTTAAAATGCCATCTTCGTTGTACAAGACACTAATATGTCCATGATCCAAGAGACAAGGTAAGACAGCTACCAATTGCTCATGTATCATTCAACTTACATTGGATTAAGGTAATGCACCACCCTTTCTTACATAAAGTGACAACAGATAAGAATACGAAGAAAAGGACAAAAGAAATAGCAAGAAAATGTCATCTTAGATGTCAGTCTTTGAGAGCTTAAAACAATGCTAAGAAACAAATAAAAATAACAATAAGATTTATGTCACAATCCTGGGAAGTAAGATATGATAATCAATAAGTATATAATTGATTCAACAAGATAGGTAGGTAGTCAAGTAACTCAACTACAATGTCCCTAAAATAACAAAACTTGGAACATGAATTAAGGATGGTCTTGTTGCCTCACATTTTCATCAAGTATAAGATAATGTTTACTTTACTCACTTCAGTCTAAATATCAATTACAACAATGTTTACCTTACTCACTTCAGTCTGAATATCAATTACAACACATAAAGTAGGCTCTAGGTTCTTACCAACTTTTGTCCCCGACGCAGAAGGCAGAAAGACTGTGGCATCTGGTTTCTGAGATGCAAAGCTGACAACATCGTAGGACTTCCCTGAAGTAAAAAATACCAGCGTATCACAAGGCCTATTGCAGTTAAAGGAAAAAGCACTAAGCCACACACCTCACTAAACCCGTTACAATTGCATCTGAGGTTTTTGTCTGGATCACAAAATTGATACAATTTCATACAATAGGGGAAATCTTAAAGCTCCCCTAGGACATAAAAGCAAGTCTCGCATTGAATCCTTAAAAAAAAAAGATAAAACAAAATAAAGAAACTTAATATTAGGGTGGGGTATTTTCCGTAAATTTCAAGGAAGGATCATTTCCGACTACGGTTTCCTTGGACGACCTTCATATTTGTTGGTACAACAGACCGTCAATTAAATGTTCAGAACGAAATATCACTCATATGCCGCCACAATCGCAGATCCAATGTATACACACCGTCAAATGATGATGCATTAAATTAAGTGATCAAACACAATTACCACTTTACGAAGGCCATCAAATCGCAGAACCAATGAACACAAACCACCAGTTGATTACAGCTCTAAATTAAGCATTGCACAAAACCACTTTCACATACCAAAACCATAAAAACAACATATACACAGAATCAAACAAGCACAGGACAGAAGCTTCAAAAACCCAAAAATGAAACCTAACACGCAAATGGACCAAATGAAAAAATAATAACTTGCCAGAAGGGGTCTCAAAACTCCCTAACTTCCCATCGTGGTGGAGCTTCAGTGGTATTTCCACACCCTGCAAATCCAAAGGCTTCAGCTGCACCAAACATCAAACAATCAGAAAAGAAAAACCTTTTTTCTGAGATAAAGAGAAGAACTCCACCCCCTACCCCCGACCATTTGGACGGTTCGGGCACCTGTAAATCCCAACCTAGGGTAGCCCCCTACCAGACAGTGGATTACAGGTACGGATACGCCTGTAGTTCACCGCATGCTACCACCGAGTGAATTCATAAATTTCCCCGCAAATTGCAGTACGCAGGATCAAATACAGCAATAATAGAAAACAAAAAACAAAGAAAATAGACAACCAGATTCAAAGGCCACTGAATAAGCCAGAGCTCGTTGGTATCCGTCAATTCGATGTCAGCAAGAGGATCTCGACGGTCCTCCTCGAAGCCCTTGCCGGGCTTGTACCTGGCATCCATGGGCGGATCCACTATATAGCCAGTGGGGTCAATTGCACCCACTCAAATACTGTGAAACTACGGCGCCAAAGGCGGCGATAAAAACCTCGCTCGGCAGCGGGATTTGGGCCGGAGTCAGGCAATCACGGGAGGAGAAAAGTTCAGTCGGCTGAAGTCTGGAGACAGTCGCAGAAACGCGAGAGGAGATTGATTTATACAGAGGGTTGGGTTTTTAAAGTTGGGCTCTGAATATTTGTTGGCCCACTGGGGTTAGATTTCCCAAATCTTTTTTTTTTTTCATATTTAGAACAAATTTATTTATATATTGTTGAAATAATTTTATAAATTTTTAAAATCAGGAATTTCACAATAATTTGCGAAGCGGCGTTTTTTTTCGACAGAACCTCCAGGTAGTTATTATCCGTCTGCTTAGGCACCTTACTACTTACCCGTCTGCTTCTGCACCCATATATAGGTCAAATTCCCAGTACACTCTTTTCTCCGTCCTCTGCTGCCTTCTGCTGTTATCCTCTACAATAGCTCCTTTTATTTGCACTTAGAAAATCCAGCTCGCGAGCTCTTTGTTTCTCTCTTATTTGCAAGATCGGGGGAGGGATCGAAGATTTAGGAAAATTGATATGGACACATTCGCCACCGACGCCGCCGTCGCCGGAGAGAAGAAAGAGGCAGAGACCAAGCATTCTCTTCCCGCTACTGCAACCGCCTTCGGTGAATCCGAGGACGAATCGGAGGAGAGGGAGCGCTACGCTCGCGAGCTCAAGGCTGGCCTTCATCCCCTCAAGGTATCTCCATCTATCGTCTGCTTATCTATAATCAATATCCACCACATATCGCCCACATCCCGAGACACATCAGAACATGTTTTGGTTATAACCATTGTTGATTGTCCTAATTTGTTTGGCCCTGCTGATGTTTTGATTAAAACAATAATTTGATTGGAACTTATTCTCAGGTTTGTTTTAGGATTCAATCTGATAGAAACTTTTGAATGGTGTTATTGTTTTATTTAAGAATGGTGCTATTTTTTTATTTAAGGCAAAATTATGTAATATGTGCCTGAATTCGTAAAATGTTCCTCAACTGTAAGAAGTGCCATCAATGCAACAGACGCCAAAAATTGGTCGCCATATTCTTTCAAAGGGGCATCTACGTTTGCCATTAAATTGTATTATGGCTTTGGATTGAGTAAGCTAATTTGACATTATATGTCGGTGTTTTTGTTGATATCTACTCTTGCCATTAGCATCTTTTAAAATAGATGTGTGTCCGACCCATTAATCCCTTTTTGTTGTTGGATATGTGCCCGACCCATTAATCCCTTTTTGTTGTTGGGCTTCCTTGCAAATGAATAAAAAAAAGTGATGAAAAAGATCAATAAAAACACGGACACATTGATGCCATATCAACTTAATATGGTGTCGCATAAGCAATTTAATTGTGAAGTAAGTAGCCATTTAAAAAAGGCATCATAGACCTATTTTTCAAAGTTCATGGACATCGCATGCATTTGTTAAAAGACCAAATTTTTGAAGTGCGGGCATCATATGCATTTCTGAAAGTTGAGGGACACTGGAGCACATTCTGGCAAAGCTAAGGGACCAGTTGCATACTGTCTGCATGTTTTTTTAACATTACATCTAATTGACAATTGTGGGCACTTTTTATTTGGGAAAGAGCACCTAACGGTTCTATTCTGACTCAAAGTTGACTTTATTTTTTCTTCGGTGGATACAGAGCTTTTGCTGTTTATGTCTCCTTTTGAACTTTTTAGTCGCTTTATGTGTATGAAGAATACAATTATGTAATATTTTTGTTTTTGAAGAATGTTGATAATAATGTAGTCGATGTGTTTATTTATTAAGTTCCACTTTTTTGTTTTCAGCATAAATTTGTGTTTTGGTATACCCGTCGGATGCTTGGAGCGAGGACACTGACTTCTTATGAGGACAACATCAAAAAGATTTTAGAATTCAGTACCGTACATAACTTACTTGCATAGTATAGTTTTTCTTTTTTTTTTTTGGTGGGAGGAATGCAATTATAGGTCTTTCTTACTAGTTGTTTTGGAATTCCGTTACTGTTTTTCAGGAGAATCAGCCCATTTGACTTTGATGTTTATGTCTGCAGGTTGAAGGTTTTTGGGTTTGTTATTGCCATCTTGCTCGACCATCAACTTTGCCTAGTCCAACTGACTTGCATCTTTTTAAGGATGGAATTCGGCCCCTTTGGGAGGTATAGCTTTACTGATGTAACTATGCTTTAATATGTTTACCTCTATTTTATTCAATTTTGCTAAAGTTTTTGCCACCTACTAGGAGTTTATTATTGGATATCCATTGCATTATGCTGACCTTGTCAGGATTCAGCAAACTGCAATGGTGGAAAATGGATAACACGCTTAAAAAAGGCTGTTTCAGGTCGCTTTTGGGAAGATTTGGTAAGCCTGTCACCATATTTCGTTATGTGTTTGCTTATGGTTTACCATCGTTCCTTAGAGTCCTTTTGGTTTAGCCATCTATTATCCGGCCCTGCATCCTACCTAACAGTCTCCTAATAGTAGATTGAATTGAAGAGGGCATCTGTAACCTTGACTTTGAGGTAATAGGTAGCTTTATTGTTGACTAGAAACGAACTTGGATGCATCACATCAATTATATATTTTTAAGCATGATTTGTTATATCTGGCCAAGTTTTAGGCATTAGAAGTATGTGATGTATATGGTGTGTTCCTCAAGCAAACAGTGAATCTACTGCCACTTTTAGCCTTCTTGCTTCCTACGAGCAGGCCGACTGGTGGCGCATGAAGGCATAAATCAGTGGCGCATACAGGAATATCTAACAGAGATGTCAGATAAATTAGAAATAGCATAAGCAAACTGTTAATTTATTGTGTTTCAAATTAAGGTTCAGGATTTCTTGTATCTAATTATGAAAAAAGAAGATAAGAGATTATTATCAATGAATTATAGAGGGCAGATGATAAATAGACGCACAAATTTAATTGTTTGAAGAAAATCCAAAAAAAAAAAAAAAATTAAGGGAGCTTGAACCCATAACCTTAAGTTGTTACGTAAAACATTAACCACTAAACCAACACGGCAACACCATTAAGATAATCATTGAGTCACATTACTTGTTTAACCACATCGTCTTTTTAAAGTTTTTCTCAGACATACATATACTACAAGGGGTTTGGCGCCCCTGCTGCACAATAGCCTTTGGCAGTTAGCCGGATGCGCCCCTGAACATAATGGCACATGCCCTAGGTTTGAGGACTCGTGGTCCCATTTTGAGGTATTTCCTGGCAAGTCATTTCTAGTTGATCCAGAATACCGATGGGGTTGGCGTTGCTGTGGAGGTTTACTAGGATCTTTAGGACGCGGGTTCTCTGTATAATGAAAAACTTTTGAGCTTCTTATTCTGGTTGTGTACTTTTAGTTATGGCATTAGTTTTTCTTTTTTTGAGATATTGAGGCGAAATCTATCAACCGTTGGGGTCCACAGGGCACGAACTTGACATCCCACGGTTCCCGAGCCACACATAGATCAAGTCCATCAAATCCGTTGAGTCTTTGGTATCACGCAATTGGTAAAATACTAGATGGTCCTGGCCCCAACTCCACCGAGGAGGCAGGTCCTATCCCAAGACATCTGTGGCGGCTTGTCAACTTCGCAGACGAGGGGCTACTAGCCTCCTGCGCTCCTCACCATCGCAGCAAAAAAACCACGCTACAAGTGGTAGCTATGGCATTAGCATTCTCCGTATACCGAGTACTGCTAACCGTGGTGATAACGTTGACAGATTATGGCGTTAGTTGGCAATCAGCTTGACTATGGGGACAACATTTGCGGAGCTGTTCTTAGCATTCGCTTTAACGAGGATATTTTAAGTGTCTGGAACCGAGATGCCTCAGACCATCAGGTACAATAAAGTCATGTAATTCTCCATTTTAATAAGTTGAAATGAATTCATTCAAATGCATAACGTATATTTTAATTGACTAGGCTGTTATGGCTCTAGGGACTCAATTAAACGACATCTAAAGCTTCCTCATAGTTACTTAATAGAATATAAACCACATGATGCTTCCCTTCGAGATAATTCATCATACAGGAACACGGTGCTAAGGGAATAGAGAACAGATCTCCGAAATTCAGGTCTACTACTAATATGTTGTAAGCATACGTAGAAGTTCGTATCCTTGCTGACTTTGCCGTATGCGGTTTTCAATCTACCAAAAGTGGCGACCATCTGTGTAGTTTGATGTTGACTAGTGGGCTTCGATGGTAGATTATATGTAGCTGTTGAATTATCTGTTGTTCAATGCTGTTATCTACTCCTTGTTTGGAAAAACTTTCGACCTTGTTAGGCTGTCCCGTCTCTTTACGCAATTGCAAATTTCTGAGCACCCTTCGTGAATGCTTCATACGGACATTCTTTAAGCAGAGGTGTAATATGGATGGTAGGCCTTATAACATAGTGCAAACATATTTTCAGATCAAGTAGTTATATATATTTATATAAAGATTAAGTAGAACATAACTGTGATTTGCAAGTAGTTCTATTTACAAAAATAAATAAATTGAGTATAATATTTGTTAGCAAATTAATAATATAGATAGAAAAAAAAACATTTTACTTTTATGCAAGGTTTTAAATGTCACGCCGAATTTCGATAAATTTCAAACTCAGAGACGTGCTAACCATACCGATAATAAAATAATATTATTTTATTTTAATATATATTTTATTACAAAAATAAAACATACAATATAAAATAATAAAATACGATAATAGTTTAATCTTCTCCGTCTTCCCCTTTTCCTCTTCTTAAAAATGTGCCGGGTGGCACGTTGCGAATGGAACCATGCCGTCCAAAACGGAGTTCCATGCCGACCGTTCCCTCCGTGTTGACTATTCCGGTCGGCACAGGAGGAACGGGCGGCACGGGGCGACGGTCGGCACAGCGGAAAATGGCCATGCGGGTGCCTATCGGAACCTTGCTTTTATGTCACTTTCTCCTATACACATAATAAAACCGCAAAACCCAATCATATCAATTTATGAGGTTATAAAGCTCTTTGTCCTTTTGGATAAATGGTTAATAATGAATCATTTTTTTTTTCAAAAAAAAAGGAAAGATAAGACATTCTGAAAGTAAAAAGTTGCACCTTTTATTACAAAAAATGTTTTATAATGCCAAATCAGGTTATTGAGGTGATGCGTAGTGCCACTTGACACGCTTTACGGATCTATTTATATATTAAACATAGATATTTGTACTTGCATATAACTCGGACTATCATATCATTTAGCACCAATAGTCGCACTAAGTATTTAACTCAACTATTTTTTATTTATCTACAACTGATGAAGGTTTAACGCATACTAGTGTTACAAGCCAATGCTATGCTGGAAACACAACCACGTCACACATTTTGAAATACACCAACGGAACTATATCACAAAAAATTTAACCAGGAAACATTTCATCCTAAAGGAAAACCTTTGTGAGAGCTCAGATTAACAAATTGTTGCAAAATGCAATGCTCGGAAGAAAAAAAAAACTTTATTACTGCTTTTAATAAAGCAGGTCTGCATGAATTTGCTTTTCCTTGATCCTAGTTTCCGAAAAAAATAAAATGTCCAAAAGGTGGCTTTACCAGTCAGGACTGAACTTCCTTGTAAAAATTGACATCCCGTAAATATCCCCAGAAACCACCTGAATTTCTGAAGGCTGTTGTATACAAAACCAGCATCAACAAGAATAAAATACTATAAATTTGTTTGGACACAGATCAACTGTAGGTGGCTTCAAATGCCTAATAGCCTAACTTCTTCTCAAACTTCTGGATCTGATTCAAGAATATCCATGTCATCTGCAGGAAAAAAGTTCAAATTAGAAGCAGAATATATATATATATATATTATATATAGCAAGAGAGGTAGAGAAGTTCAAATTTACCATGACATGTGGTGCAATTCTGACACAATAGACTGGAAATCCCGTATAAAATTTGAATGGGCCTCCACTCTTTAGGGTATTCAAAGCACAATCAAGAGATCCAGTGTATGGGTACTTGCCAGTGGCATCTGGCTGCATCTTTTGTATTTGTGTCTTCACATAGTCAAAAGGTAAGCTGCATGCAGATGCAAAGAAGCCCGAGACAGCACTAGCCCCTAAAAATAGCCAAATCATGAGTAAGTGCTTGGTGCTTACAGGGCAATCGTTTAGCATGTTCGATATTAAGGCACAAGTTGTTTACATAGAATACACATGCAGCCGAACAACTCATGTAATTAATGCACTACCAAGTCTAGAGGATTGAAAACCACTTCGAGTACGCATGTTGAATGAAGTACAACAAAATAACAAAGCTTTTTCATCAACTACATGGACTTTGTATGCCAATGCTCAATTTAGAAAGTCTTTAACTCCAGTCGAACGAACGAGGTCATTCCCCACTGTTTCTGCCTCTCCACATACATGTTGAAACCACCTCTTTCGCTATGTATTGGCACTACACCAGCTTGCTCCCTAATTACTTCATTTCCAATCTAATACTCAATCGTATGTCCACACATCTACCTAATATTCTCATTTCTGCCACATACAAATTCTGCACATGGCGAAATGTCATAGCTAACATAATGATCCATAAAGTGTTACGTCCTTGTGACTGTCCAATAGAACTTTTCCTTAAATTTTACTTGTATCTATGGTCACATATAACTCCGGATACGTCTCTACATTTTTGCAGTCCCACTTGTATCTATGGTCACAACGTAAACAAAGCACAATGCTTAGATGGGTTTGAAATAACAAGCATGACACCAGAAGAATATGTTGTGGGCATGACAGTCAAAACGAAAGGGTTTGATTATATCCTCCGACCGGGAAAAACTAAAGCTCCACAGCAAAGGCCACAACTGAAGCATGAGACAAGTAAGGAAAAACACTAAGCTGAGTACACAATAAACTAAAGCCGGGAACCGTTAAACTGTAGTCATCCTGCACAATATAATGTCCATTAAGATCAACGGCTTGCAAAAGACTACATACATACGTTGGAACTTAAGGCATACAACAAAGTATAGTGATTGCAATAGAACTTACCCACTACAGAACTAACTTCTCCAACGCCAAGTGTATCCCTGAAAAGCTCCATACTTTGATCGTATGAGGCAAGCATACCCATATTTAATGCCATAGCTCTTACAACTGTTGGGCCTGCACCTTTCCATAATGAAAGAACTCCTTCATCAGCAATTATACGATACAGTGCATGAAAGGCATTTTTATAGTTCCGACGCTGTGCTGCCGGTAAAGTTGCATCTGCTTGCATACGGATGAGGGCCAAATCAGCAGGACTGCCAACACTAGCTCCTATTGCTCCAGCTGTCAGTCCAATCATAGCTTTCTGAAAGAGAGGTAGTGGCTTGCCATCATTAGCCTCAACTGCTTTATTGGTTAAGACCCTAAAATCACGACAACTATCATTAGCTAATATTTACATAACTATGGCAGCATATAAATCGTACTGCATTACATGAATATGAACTAACTTTCAGCACAATCCAATCAAATTACTTTCTAACTATCCAACAAACCTCCAGTCTGAGTTTACTTTCAAGTAATTTCGATATGCCTAAGCTGGAAAAAGTCACAACATCAAGAGCAGTGATTTACTTTAGCTGCTTTCAGTAATAAGCATGCATGCACAGGAGTTAATCTTCCGTGGTTTGAGTAGGTTGATTACCATGACAAGGCAGCTGCATCCTAGTAATTTATCCATGGATGACTCAATCACCCAACCGATCTCAAAGCCATGAGTCATGAGCAGTGTTTCCATGTCCACCACTTTGTGCAGTTGTGAGTGGTTCCACCACTCATAAAGAAAGAGCCTTCTGAAACATGGATCCTTATGCTGGTCATTGAGCTAATGAATGGAGAAACCAAGAGGAGAGTTAGGAAAATGTGACTGCCAAATGAACGAATGGCCTGTCAGGTCCACAATTTTAATAACAACCCATTCCGAATGATGCCAGTTCTAGATAGCTTAGCAATCATTCTCATTCAATCATGGACGCATTTCAATAGTCATTGGACATTTTTCTTCCCCATTCCTCATCAAAGGTACCAGCTAATATTCCTGTTGTTAAAAAGAAACATGATGACGCTATCATCTATTCCCCATTCCCCGTAGGATAACTGTAGAAAGCCATCGGACCGCCGGTGTCTGGGCACTAAGAAGGACCGACCTACATGGTTCATAACAGATTTCTAATGGAGAAGTGGACTGCAGATGAGCGATAAAAGGCATCACATACTATTGGCAAAAACAGTACAAATAATTAAGTTGTTCTTGATCAGGCGGTTCTACGAGGTGTTTAATTTCAGCCGGAGCACATAATGCTACCCGAAGTTCACAGGGTGCAGCCTATGCCAGCAGCTATGCCCGGTCAGTGTGACCATGCAACACTTGCACCTATATCGGTTGGTGAAGGATGGGCGCAAGTTCTATATTCAAAGTGCAAAAGTGGAACAGTCCCTCGACATCACTGCAACACAAGTCCTACGCCTTGCCATTGGTCCAGTGCCCTATACATTCTCGGCATATCTCTATTGCATCACAAACCCCAAAATCATCCAAATTCCCGCCAAAACTTTCCCTTACAAAGCTGTACAGTCCATTTGCATTGGATGTCCAATCCGGCAAGCAGTCTAGTCCAGTACATACATTTAAGTTCACAGCATCAATAGTCCAGGGTCTGCTCACATAATCCTGAATGTGATGCAAACCAGTTCAGAGCATCCAATGCAACCCAAGGTTGCCGAGTAATGTTTGAAATCCAATCATCTGCAAATGCAGTCATCACCAACATTGTCTACGTCAAAAGCCAAGTGGAGCAAACCAAGACCAGGTCGATCTCATTAGATGGTCAACATTAGCGAGTAGCTTTCTAGCATTTTTGTTCTCTTGTAATAAATACATTGTATACCAAGAAATTAGTCCTAATGAGCCATTAGATTTACGAGGTGTCATTTTATGAGAAAAAACAGAGGTTGAACCACTATGACACTTGTAATAAGCCTAAGAATTTAAAGCTTCTATATATCTCTTGATGAGTGAAGGAATTAAAGCTTCTATATGTCTCTTGATGAGTGATGGAGGACTAACTTCCTCCACATCATCTCCTACTTTCATACTATCCAACCGATGTCTCCACCTCTTCACCATGCACGAGCCACCTCAAGTTCCTCTAATGGCCGAACCCTCTATCTAGCTCCATTCTTACCATTTAGCATCAGACCTTTCTGTTTAACTTCAATTATCTCCACCAGGCCTCTAAACATCCTCCTAACAATGCAGACCTTCAGTAAGCCAAATCTCACAGTGGCCGAGCTAGTAAGTCCCAGGTCAATTCGAGAGAAAGGCTATAAAAATAAGTCCAGTCATTGCAATATTTAATATACATCAAAGTAAATGGACAAAACTTGCATATCGCATGCATAGCATCCACAGATCAGTAAAAATCTAATGTACACTGCATCAAAGAGTAGA
Organism: Xerophyta viscosa; assembly: GCA_002076135.1. Lineage (NCBI taxonomy): Eukaryota > Viridiplantae > Streptophyta > Magnoliopsida > Pandanales > Velloziaceae > Xerophyta > Xerophyta viscosa. The sequence continues at coordinate 2,181,289 of MJHO01000011.1, forward strand.
TTTTATTCTCACCTAAAAGATCCCAGACGTGCTGTAGTATATGTAGCTTGCCGTAGTAAACCAGCTGATAATCCCTGAGGAAGAGCAATCTAATAGCTCAGAGAAGTAAAAGGGCTTTTCCATAAATAAACCAACTGTGGCTATAAGTTTAACAGTTCAAGAACAAGAGAAGTTATCTCCTAATATATTTATTTAGAGATAATTGTTAAGGTAGATTACAGGTGCACAGATCAACGAATTTGTCTCATAAATATCTTTATGAATGGAGAGTTAATAACGTAACAGATAATAAGCTTTAATAACCACACATATTAATGGGGTTGGAAAAGGCTTTGTTATTGTTGTAGTTGTTGTGTATGCTTTAATAACCACACCTACACATGTAAAGACATGTCAGTACAGTACTATACAAAAAAAAAAAACTACAAATTACAAACCGTACATCCCTGAGCAGCTTAGATGGGGTAAAGAAAAGAAATTCCTTATACAAGAAAAGAATAAAGCAATGCATATCAAGCTCACCCTGCAAAAAAAAGAACAAGGCAGGAGCCTGATTCTTTTTTAAAAAAAAAAAACTTTTGACAATAGCCATAATTACAAGGGCAGTAGAAGTTGTATACACATTGGACGACTGTCAACACACCCGTGAGGAAACAATGTCATTAGAATCGCGATTTAAAGAATCATTTTCAGTAAACAGACACAAAATCTTATGGGCAGATTGGGATGGTAACAGCTAAATATATTAATTTCCAAATTCAGTACAAAGTCATAATGATCTACATTTAAACAATACTTATAATAATTGTGTTATGCTGAATTACTACACAAACTAAAACAAACTAGAAAACATAAACAAAGTTGAACTTCCAGCAACAAAAGACATAAAAGTACATTGTGTTGCACGATTTATACAATCAATCCCAAGCTATATCTTCGTATTAACCTAGGAAACCCTCTAGTATGCTAAAGCAAACATTGAATCATCCAAATCTGATCCATATCAGCTAACTTGCATAGGATCCTCCTTATTATATGTACGTAAGAAAGTGGGTCGAGCATGCATAGGATCCTCCTTCAATTACTCGAGTCAAGTTGGAACCAGAGACACAGTGGAGGATAAATTTCTGTCTAAAATAAGCTCAATAATTATACAAATGCTTAGCTTCCAACAATATATAATAGCCTAGTATCCATCTCATCTTAAAACCTTTCGACATGAACTAGCTGTTAAAGTGATAAGCTGAATGATATACACACATCACACAGAAGCACTAAAAATAGACTCTAAAGTACAAAGATAAAACAACACCATCCCCACTAGGTGATGTTACCTATATGGATCCTTGTATGCCATAGTGCTCTATTTCGTCCAAAGTATTCCCTCAAGTGAAGTGTTAACAAGATCATTACTCTTGAGTTTCTAACCAACTCTTCTTGGGCATTAACCTACCCCTCAGCTTAGGAGTTTTATACAATCTGAATAAAACAGTGTTGGAACCATTCAAATCTGACCTTGTAAAAGGCGCCCATACCCTCATTAGCAAGCATACTCTTGGTGACATGTAAAGCTGATCCTTGTCCCAGTTGAATCCTAACCTGCAAAAGAAACAATCTAACTTCAGATCTCCACTTCCCCACTGCAGATCTCTATTCAGAATATACCTTGATCATATCGATGGGCTGGATGACGCAAGTAGCGAGCATGCCGGAGGCGCCGCCATTAACGAAGGGCTTGACGGTGTTCCAGACGCCGCTGACGGCAACAGTCTTCGGCTTCGCGTCCGCCGTCGTCGCCGCCGCCGCCATCTTCGATGTCACAGTAGAAAGAAGCGGAGAAGACGAGGCAAAGGGGGGCGAGAATTTCGACTGGCCAACAAGTCCCTCGTTTCTCTGTAACAAATAATTTTGGGTCATCAATAAAGAAAGCTTGCCAGATCCATAGCGGAGTCGAACGTGATTGGTTTGTTGGAGTCGAACCTCGTTCAGCAACAACTACCACCCGGCCTGTTCGGGTTTTGAAGGGTATTGAATCTATTGATAAATAAAATGGGTGTTATTCGAACCGTACCGATTTAGATCTGGATCAGCCAATTTTGTTAAGGGTTTTCTCGGGCATCTGCGTTTCAATGTGTTGACAAATCAGCTCTTTACCTAAATTAGCTCCTACTTATTGCTGAAGTGATGATAAACTCGTTTAGCAAAAATATAAACTAATTTAGCCTTCTAAAATACAAAGACTGATTTATTCAAATTTCAAAAACAGAAGGCTAATTGATAGGTACTATTTTTCTTATTCCGTAGTTGGGACGAATATTTCAGAATCAGACTGAAGATCAAATCCGATGGGCCTCGGGTACCCTTGTTTTGGTTGAACAGATTGAACAAAAACTCGACCATGCATACACAAAGAAAGGAAAGCATTTTGCACATTCAAAAATTTATGCTACCGAGTACAAACACTGCTACTAGGGTATATATATAGTCCAAAAATTATTCCATAGCTCGATATCACTAAGCTTTGACCAGAAAAACACTTTTTGCTAAAATAAAAGAGGAAGATAACTTTTTGAACTATTTCCAGAAAACGAGGGCTTCCCCCAGCAGAAGTAATACTTTATATTACTTTTCAAAGCAAATCATCACCAACGTATAATAATACCTTTAGTTGTAGGTGTACACAATCAAGTTCATATTACAGAAGCGCATCCATATAACTACAGGTTGGCATATCAGGAAATTTAGAATTTACATGAGCAAGACATGGAAATATTGACTTCCAACAGGTTCATATCCAAAACTTTGAAAATAAAATCAATTTAGCATCTCAAAACTGCTTTACTCACACTACCAAAACTTTTACATCATTTTTATCGTCCTCCACTTCCAATCTAGACCAATACACCAAAACCTTAGATGAAGTTACATTTCTACACCTTGGAATGTGGGAGAGACGATTAAACAATTGCAATTCTTGACGACTATCGCATACATCCTCATCATGACAACAACCAATCTCACACCCTGGAGCACCCACAATTGAGCATAGCACCTTAGCAGAAGAGATCAGGACAATGCAAAGAATGGCAATAAACTGAGCACATGCAGGATAAAATGGCTTCAAGCAGTCATTGGAAAACTGGGCAATATAAAAACTTTGACAAAAAAAAAAGAAAAAAAAAATTTTTGCTATGAGGACAAAGCAGATTGCAAGGCAATCTGCTGCTGGGGTTGCAAAGCAGACCAGGTTGAAGCAAGAACATTAGGCGGTAGAGTCTGCTGAAGGTGCCTCAAAAGGTTAATCATTCGGGTGACTGTTTGTTCTGTGGCCAGATCCTTTCCTGCACATATAACCTAAGCAAAATACAAATTGTAAAATTGAGCAAGAATAAAAATCACTAGCTACAGTATAGATAACACTAGCACAGTTAGAATCGTGAACAAAATGTATGTCTACTATATTAATATATATATACACTAATAGAAGCTTGAACTTATTTTTGGTAGAAATTTTAACAAGAAACAAACAAACTCCATAATGCAAGAATAATAGCATTGATATCACTGTAGATCTTGAGGGGTGAAATCTTTTTCAGTCTAGTATGACCTTTTCAAGTTTACAAGGATGGTACTAGGGTTTAGAAAACTGTCTCAGCGATCATGATGATCTTGGGAAACTTTATAAACCTTTACCAAATGCTACACAGCGTTAAAATCCCGCCTAACCGGTGTCACAGGCAGAGTCTTTGGGCCAAGCAAAAGCTAAAAATGCCCAAAGACACTACCCAATCTGGCCCAAACCAAGGAGCATCAATATGGAACAAGAACCTAGCGGAATTCTATAGAATTCCATAGCATTCCCTTGAGCAATTCATCATGTAAATATCTTGCTAGAATAGTATGGAATACTCTAGAGATGGCTAAGTGTATAGTTAGGAGCCTTGGGACTCTCCTATAAATACCCATGAGGACCCCCATATGTATCATCAAGTGATCAAGCAAAGTAAAGCACTCTGTGTTCCACCAAAGACTCTTATTCTTGCCTTCTCACTTCCACCCTCTTAGTCATCACTTGGTGTTCTCTAGAGAGGCAGAGCTTAGTAACTAGCATCATTGCCTAAGAAGAGTTGCTAAGTGCCGCACAACGTCTAGCGAAAAATCTAACCTTGTGATACCGGGGTCTGGAGAGATACCATGTATGCAGCCATTTTCTGAAAGAGGCTGTTTCCATAGTACCCTCAACCTGAACAGTAAAACCCCAAGCACACAAAAACACGAGTCCACATTGCAAGATTTCAAACAACACGCCCAAAAAACAAACAAAAAGGAGACGCGCATAGCAAGTAGGTATAAATAAAAAGGACCTCTAAGAACGAGAAGTAAAAAGGGCACCATAAGAAAACAAGAGTAAAACAAAACTTTATGTGTCCTTTAGACACAAAGTTAGTACACGCTTTGCCACCACTCAGCTCAATTAAGAGCCACCTCCTCATGAAAGTCTAAGTAAGATACTATATGTTCTTCCTAACCTTGACCACATGGTTCACAATATCCTTAAAATATTGATGTCAACCTTTCTTAAAACAAACTTGGTAATTATCACAAGATAGTAGTGAATATCCAAGTATCTCAATAAGTTGCACCGCTAACAAGTAAGAAGAGAAAAGCTAAAGGTTGTATAAGAATAGCTATGTCAAACTGATTGCAACACTGCGGAGAGAGGCATAATGAGATTTAAGGAAAATAAATCACCTCTGCAAACACAGAAACAATTTTGGGGAGATACTGGTTGTTAGGGCCCAAAAGATCGGCATCTGACCTGTTTATATAAAGATACATTGTTACTATATAGCACAACACACAAATGAACAAATACAGAGGCAATTGGAGAAGCAGCGATTAGGGGGGACGGCAAAATGAAAAATACTAGTATGCCCGGATTACCTTTCGACCATTGAACAAAGCTGATCATGTACAACTTTGGCCTCAATCAGATCACTCTTTATAGGCAAGCAACTCAGCCAAGCAGGAACTATCTGAAACACATATATAGGAATCAATGAGTCCCCAACATTCATCTAGTCCTCTTGCAACACTTCAAAAAAAGGGCAATACAAAAAACTGGAAGGACATGGAATAATTCCAAATGTTTGCATTATCTGAACAAACAAAGAAGATCTTCATTGCGTAAGAAAAATTACAAAAAAAAATAGCTTACCAAATCTTCATAGTACAGTTCTTAGTTATATAGGGATATGTTGCTTACGCTAAATCGTTTACACTAAGGGCTTAGACCTTGATACTGATGGACCTTTTAGTAATATAACAGCTCCACAGCAATAAGATGATGGCGTTTTGTCTTCTACATGCTTCCCATACACATTAATAATTACAAATGATAGATGCCACTAGGTACTAGGTAATAAGTGCCAAGTATATGGCGTAACATGCTATAGACGGACCATTGAGTTTCCCCGCAGACACAGCTCACAAAAGAATAACGAAAACAAGGAAATACACATGTCCAAGCACAAAGGCATAGGCTTAGATACTATCAATCCAATGTTTTAGCCAAACAATTGCACCCTAACATGCGTCTTAAAAAACTATACATTCTAAGGTGCACCAAGATACCTGAGGTGCATCTATACTTCCCCGATGGAAGTGGCATATCTTTCCCAAAGCTGAAACAGCATTGTCATATGCCAAAACATTATCTGAATGTAGAGCATTTGGATGTCTAATAACATTGTTCAATTTGGAAAGAGCCTCTGCAGAATACCAAGATTGGAAGTTAAAAAAGTCTCGAGCCACCATAGCAACAACAAAGAAACAAAAATTAAAAAACTTAAGATAAAAGAAATGGATGTTCTACCTCCAACAAGAGGGCGAAAGACAGCCCCACCAAATTCAGCACAAACTCCAACACCATAAACAGCAGCCTGCACCGAAAGATTCGAATATTATATAATATTCAGATAAAATATCCATGTGAACATCCATAGAAAGCGAACCTGTCTAACATCTGCATTTTCATCATTGCATGCTTCCAAAAGAAAAGGAAGGTAAGTGTCATAGTACCTGTAACATGAAAATCAAAGATAGTATGAGACACCAAAGAACAGCAGGCTACTAAGTCGTTTATGGAATAAGACTAACTTAAGAGCCGCTTCTCGGCACTGTTCTGCAATATCATCAAAGATGCAAATTGCTATTCGTCTCTCTTCGGCTGTTTTGTCTCTACCCTAAAAGAATTAAAGGTTAAGGAAAGTTAAGATATAATTCGCATAAAAGAGCTAGCAAAATAGCTAAGTCAGAGGAAAGAGCGTATAAGCAAAAGCTACAATGGCATCCAAGCACCTTTTTTCAAGCAACAGAAAACACAATAGAATAATAACCTTCTTGCTTACCAGCATAGGTGTTATGTAAATGGAAAGTTCATCAAAGAATGGAAGAAAAGCAGCCTTAAAGATTTTAATTAGAGTACCCAAGCAATCTCCAACCTGCAAATATAGAAAAAATCGAAATTCTTTCAATATTAACGATTACCTTAACCAGAAGACTTGATCAAGCATATGAAATACATACAAAAACTCCTATAATTACATACTTGATCAAAAACTTCCTCTTCTTGTTCATCTTCTTCTTTGAGCAACTCCCCTTCTTCTGCATCAAAGTCTTCAGCTTGGGTCCTTTCTGCTCGCTCTCGTTTCCTAGAGGTGCTAGCTGTAATTACATGCTTGATTTCATCAACAATTTGTCTGACTTGTCCTTCACTAAGAAGTGACCCTGAAAGCTGCCAAAATTGAAATACAAACTTTTAGGTTATTGAATTCAAACTGGAAGAGCTCCATTACTAGTTACTCACTTTCCTAATTATACATCTTTTCATGCGCGTATCATTGCCAAAAGGACTAGGACAAAGGAAGCCTTATAGACAAGACAAGGAAGCACTAGGACAAAGGAAGCCGCAAAGACAAGGTTTACAACAACACAATGTGAAATAAAAGAGGCACAAGCCTAAAGACAAGGCCCACCTTTTCAAAAAGAAAAAAAACAAAGAAAAAAGATATTTCAAAATGTAAACATCATTGATAGAACATCACAAATGGCATATATTTAAACTTAAGGTCATAATCGACAAAATGGTTTTGTTTTAATTTAATGGATTAAATGGACACGAGAATTAGACCTACAGCAGGTGCAAGTAGGCACAAGACGTACAGCATGTGCACCATGTGCAGGGCGATAGTGAATGATGCCAGGCGCTAGGCATGAGGCCGCATACCTGAAGACCTCCTTGAACAATTTTGGCCACACAGTTTTTTAAGAAAGACAATTTTAAATATATCATATGCAAGAAGCATATATTTAAACTATAAGTCATACTCAAATAAGTTTTTCTTTAGAATTTAATGTATTTAATTTGAATGGACAACATAAGCATTAGACCTAGGGTGAGTGCCCCAACGTCACGCCTAGAGCTACGCGGATGTACATAGGTGCACCTATTACAGGCGGGCACGGCTTTGATAACTTTGACAAAAGAGAAGTAGAATTACTTTAAGTAGGCAATAGTGATACAAACAACAAACCATTTGCATAATTCAACACAGCTACAATCAATTATGACTAATCGGGGCTAATTAACAAACCTGCATGCACTCGTTCAAAGAATCCAGCATACTAGCGCATATTTCTGTCTCAGGTTCCTTCACAAATTCATTAATAAAAGTTATCAGCTCTGATTACCATAAACAATATTAACAACAACTCTCCACGCCTTTTACATTAAAACAATAGATAACCTTGTGAAGCGCTTCAACCAATGCAGGTATTATATAGTCAGATAGCTGCTTCACATACGATTCATCACGACCATTAGCCTGCCCCATCTCCACTGCCAACTTAGCAGAATTAAGAAGCTCAGGCATAGCTGGAAAAGAAAGGGGTTCCTCGTTAAAAAAGCTAGAACTTTAAGGACCAAAGGAAGTATTTGCATCAGATATTGTAGAACATAAACCATACCCGAAACAGCAGCTTTTCGGACTTCCTCGTGGAAATAGAACTTAAGCAGTGGAACCAGGATAGGAGCAACCTGCATGCCATTTCTCAATTTTCTTAATAAAATCCACCTTTCCGTAAAGCATAACAATGATTATCCATCTCTTACCTGATCAATCCATGGGAAGAAACCCTGCTTGAGCTCATCAGCATAGCAACAAAGCATATTACATGCCGTAGCTTTTTCTTCCAAAACACTAGTCCTAATCCCGATTCTTTTATCTCCAAGAGTTATTGTTTCAATGCTGAACCCATAACAAAATAAATTTCCAATTCAAAAATTATTAATACTAGATTGCTTTGACTGCAGAAATTTAATATGAAAGTTGAATAATATTTCATATGTGGGTGAATTGAAACCAATTCAAGCCACTTCGAGCTTTACTAATCCTGTAGAACATTTATTTGCAAAATGTTCTGTGGAGATAGAAGCAAAAATGATATATTGCGCCACTAGACATTCATGCGTTTCGTTATCAGTTTGGAGATCAGAAGCAACCGCAGAAAGAAAGATCACCAGACGGCTCATTCCAATGTCAATAGTTAACAGACTTGTTATTTACTTAGTGAAATTTGCCCAAAAGAAAAACAACAAGCGTAAAAGGAAAGAATATAGCAAACAAAAACAAAGACTTGTTAATCTTATTAAGTTAGATCTAAAAAACAACATGACTTTAGCAAACTCATCAGCAAAATACAAATACAGGACAAAAGAAATATCCATATAGTGTAAGTATCTCTACAAACCTAGTATCTCGTAAAACAGTATTAGTTTAGATTATTCAAGATACAAGTATTCCCATTCAATTGCAAATACAAAACAAAAAGGACTATACCCATAAATACAGTGTAAATCTCCGCAGACCTAGGAATGGCTCGGAAGAAAGCAATTTAGTTTTAGATTATTAACATTGTCAGAAGATGTAACGAGCATGCATCAAGATACAAGTCTTCCAATTCAAACCAACTGAACAAAAAAGCTCTCAATACCAATTACACGCTAATTTAAGAATTCATACACATTTGCTAAATACTCCAAGCAACTAAAACACATGGTTTCATTAATTCAACACAACAGTGAGGACTCCTTGGTCAATATGTCTAGTAAAATTGGAAATGGTCTTCTAAACAGCACAACAGAATACATAATTATAGGAGTCGTATTAAAATTACTAGCCAAGCTAATTGGACAAAAATAAATCTATTTAAGATAAAGTAAACATCATCCTGCACTATATATTCTCGGAAATTTACAGATGAAACATATATGAATTTGATGAGCGAAAGAGCAAAAGGGGGAGGGCTGAACATGGCGCTATCGTCTTCTATTTGTTTTTGTCAATAATGGTTACTGGGGAATCTTAGAAAGTAACACGGGAAGAAGAAAACACAGAACAAAAACTTTCCAAGGATGTTCACTTAACAAGAGAGGTTAAAACATATCTACCAACATTTGGCTGATACTATCAAGAAAATAATGGTAATGACTTCATTACAAAACTTCTTCACTCTTTAGCTCAAGTAATCACTACCAATCAAGCTACTAAGAATGTACAAGCTGACCTTTCATCATCAGACTCAAACTCATAATTTGAATCTGCAGAGGTGATGGTTACATCTGGCTTAAGTTGAGCTGATTGAAGCAGTGGGGGCATGACTACATTCATGTATGGTAGAAAATCCTGGCCTAAACACTTGCACAATCTTGCCCAAGCCTACGGAAAAATGAAAACTCAAAAGAGAATCCAAGTGTCTTTTTGCAAGAAAGTAAAAGATTTGATAACTCGGGCATACTTGTAGCATGTAGCTCGTTATCGGGTCATCAGTCACCAACTCTGATCCTTGTAATGACATCAGCACTTCCATTACCTAAATTAGACCAGACTATCAGGGGATAGGATCTCCGCAGCTAGTCACAAATAACGCCTACTCAACAAATTTATGCGAGAGGGGCCAATATATATATATATATATATATATATATATATAAAAGCAAAGAATACCCAAACTAAGGTGATCAGACTATCAAGAATTTCAAGAGGCCTGCATTGCCTGATATCAAGGCACGCCAGCTCTTACCTGCTTTGCATCATCCTTAAACTTGTCCTTTCCCACAGCCATTCCCACCAAACTAATACACTCCATAGCTTTAGCACGCAGCATCCTTCTGGATTTATCAGTTGCATTGATTAAAATCGACTTGAGATAAGGCATGACTGCGTCATAATACTTCTGGAAGTGTTCCTGCAGTAGTTTACAGTGTCACAGTAACTCAACTCTAGAAAATACACTTTAAAATAAGCAACAAAAGTTCCACCATGTACCTGAGATGAATCTGCAACCGAGGCTAAGGCAGTCAGAGCTCCCTCCTGTACCATCTGCTTTCCGTTCTGCAGAAAACCGTTGCCACTTATTAAAATGTTTCTTAAACATCTATTATCAACATGAAATAAATATAATGGCAAATACACGGAGAAAAGTATACGGGGAAAAAAGTACCTGGAGAAGTACAAGCAATTTGCTAACAATTCCATCCAAGTACGGCGTCAAAATTTCAGGAGTGCAGTTTTCACTAAAATTTAGGACAGCTGAAGCAGCATGCGCCTGTAGAGCAATAAAGAATGCCAATGAAACGGATGCATCATGTAACTACAAACTAAATCGACATATAAAGAAGGAAGAAAATAACAGATGCAAAAGTTGGCATTTTCAAAATGTGATTCAACATTGCCATTGCAACTAAATAGATATTCAAAGGCCCTTCTGCATTAGTAATTTCTGCAAGTTGGCATGTTCATAAAACAGTAGATATTAAGCGATGCATCCTAAATGTTACCAAATCCTCTACAAATCTCATTATTAATTGCTCATATGAGAGGCCCCGCTTGCTTATTCAGACTCCGTCACATCACAGCCTTCGAATGACTTTACCTACTCTGACATTCTAATTGGGAAGTACTGGTGAACATTATCTACTTTCTATATCGAAATAGAATCAGCAGAATATTTCTGAATCCAAACCAGAGAAAAAAAATCTTGACTAACGTCAAATGGAAGTTACAAAAACATATTGTTTCATATATCTGCGGATCCAGAACTGATTCGATAATCCAGTCTGAATTGATTATCTTTGACTCAATAACTTACACATCCACTAATGTACCTAACGGCCAATGTCAGCGTACGCATTAGCAGACATAATATCAGACTAGATCTACACTTGGGCTTGACGTATACTTAAAAACTATGCAAGATTTCCATTCTGCATGTTCCTTGAACTAGATGTACTTTCGGAGTAAATGGAACAAATTCAATTTAGAACCTAACACCCTACAATGGAGCATATCGAGTAAATAAGGAACAAAGATTTGTAAAGGCATGAAGGGTACTGAAATATAATAACTGCACAGACATTGTGGCTGTCAGCCATCAGTTCACCTACTTACAGTAACCCCCTTGCATAAATCAGATTCCCCAACCAATGACTAAAGTAAATCGTATAGGATACTTTAACTTACCACAATATTTTTTTCACAAGTTGAAAAGAACAAAGAGACTATCCAACACAAAAATTAAAGAAAACAATATAGTATTAAACATTGGGAAAACTTTCAAGGGCTGCACCCTTTAAGCTTCCATTTAAGCCATTTTAACTGCCTAATTAGTTTTGGTATGTTTACAAGAATTAATTTTATAGCAGTATAAATGAAGCTCGAATTTTTTATAAGTAAGCCGAACCATCCCTAACTTTATGACTGCTCTCTCATTGCTGCTAAACACAACAAAGAGATTGCTCTATTTTTGAAGTGTTAAAGAAAACCATTTCTAATGAAGTGAAAACTATATACATGGCATTTATCACTTTTTGGTAGCAAAATATATAATTACAAGCAATCTCTAGACCATCTTCCAAAATGGCACCATTTTGTTCCAACGAATCTTAAAAGTATAATCATCCCATGGGCATCTTACAACCCACTATATAACTGCTAACAATTCTAGGCACATCTTCTGGAGCTGCCTTCATTAAGCACAAATAATACTTATTCATTAGCATTAATCACCAGAGTATTGTCATTCCAATTATATTTTTCTTATACCAGCCTTGTCTAGAAAAACAATATTGGCAAAACCAAGTTTGTTCCCATCTCATTATCAACAACAACAAACGCAGTGATATGTCCCGCCTAGGTTGGGTCTAAGAATGGTAAGACATACGCAGCCATGTCTTGGAGGAGGCTATTTTAGTAGGACCCACAGCCCATAAACAAAGCCCAAGGCACACGGACATACAAACACAAAAATTTACAGAGCAAGAAATCAGTCAAGCACGTATAAAACAAGCACGGTATAAGCACACAACAATTATGGGAAAAAAAACTACAGTGTCGCTAACACACAGATAAGACCGAGACTCTCACCTATCTAAACCACAGTGCCACCAATACGAACTTTAAGCCGCCACTCAGTTCGATTATTCCTATCTCATTATCATGCATATTGTAATGTTTATATTATAAAAGGCCCAATAACTATTCCGTAAGACCGTACTACCTTCATAGCACCTTAGTACTGTAGGATTTCTCTTCAGAACATCCTTAACTCTTGTAGAAATAAAAACTATAAAAGGGATATCACCACCTAAACATTCTATTATGATAACCATCCTTTCAAGCCAGGCTATCACATGACCCATCTTAGCGTTCATATGAACGACTTTAGATCTTAAAAATACATTTCTCTGCTAGCAGTGTTTCATCTATGTTGCTAATTTCAAAAGGCAAGGGTCAGCAAGGCCATCTGATATTTCAATAGCACATTTAGAATATGTATTTAATTTATGTTTCTCAAGCACATTTTCGCACGTATGTTTCATTCCCCATGTGATACAAGTGTTGGTACTTTTGATCTCGACAACCAAACTGCAAATAGGCTCAGCATACAAGTAGGCTGGTTTCATGAAAGAATATGTGAACTTTAAAAGATAAAACTTAGTATATCAAATAAAGTGCAGCGCATGGTGTTGTATGTGAACTTACTTAACAAGAATCAACTTAGAATTCGACCACAAAAGAAGGGGAAAAAAAAACTAAGAACAAGTACCACGTGTGGTGTTAGTTGTTACTTTTCAATGTTCGAACGACTTAATAGACAAAAAGAAGGAGACAATTCCTCAACTATATATAACAAGTATCTCTGTGACATACCTACTTATTTTCCATAGCCAGATAATTATACACATCTTAGCATATTGCAAAGAGTTAAAGTAGATTAAGCTTCGACTAAATAAATTGACATGCCTGTACGCGGGGATTCTGAAAATCATCCATAGCCGATGCCAATGCCGGTAGCACTTGTTGGTGATACTGCATTTGGAGATCTGGACCCAAATCCGTAGAGAGCTGCCCAATAGCATTGATAGCAGCCCAGCGAACACGCGGGTGGGGATCTTTGAATGAGTTCAGCACCATCGATACAACTTGTTCCAAATTCTTGATCATTACCTACAACATGAAACACAAACAATGCAACCTAAGAGGATGACATTCTAACCATGTTAGATTGCTAATAACAATGCTGATCGTATTCTTAAGCACCTTTGAACATCCTTCAGCTATTTGAGCAAGGGTGATAAGCGCTGCGTGGTGCTTCTGCCACTCGGGCGCGGCCAAGTACTGCGGCAAAAGCTCAGACGCAACAGGCACAATGGTGTTACCACCGAGTGCAATTGCAAGACGGTCAAGACACTCTTGTCCAACATTATAATTACTCGTCTCACCAGCATCCTCATCTTCTGTCTCAGCTCCGTGCCATGCAGGTTCATCCTCAATATCCAACAGCATCTTCATAAGCACAGCAAAAAGTCGCGCGATAAACTGTGGAAGCCGTCGCATCATTCCAGGAGCCCGTTCCCGCGCCTCTGCAAGCGTGATGACAAACTCCACCGCCAGATGACGGGTTCCCTCCTCAAGATTATCTGCCTCCGCGATCTGAAGCATTGTGCTGACGACATCTGGAAGCTGCCTCCGTAAAAACCTGGGTTCACTCCCAGCTAGCTCGATGAGCAATTCCAATGCTTCCTGGGCAGTTGCTTCCTGGCCAGAGATGATAGCCTCCGTAAGCGTACGCATCATTGCGGGAAGAAGGTCCTGAAATCTGTCTCGATCTGCAGCAGACGGTAAACTCTGAACTAGATTAATTGCAGCACCGAGGGCGGCCACACGAACATCAGGCGAAGATGGGTGTGAAAGTGCGGATAAAAGGACAGAGTGTAAAGTGGCAAGGTGAGGAAGCAAAGCGTCACCAATGTACTGCGCCAACTGAGCAAATATCAATAAAGAAGATTCCTGCAATCGAGGTCGGTCAGGGGCGGTAACAGCTTGGAACATGAAGGGCAACAGTTCAGGCCAGGCGTTTTCGGGGAGTAACGAGGCGGCAAGTTCTGCGACGGTGTCGCATAGCTTCTTGGCTATTGTTTTGGCCTCCTCGCGCTGGACGGCAGAGAGGAGTAGAGATTTCAAGGATGACTGCGTCTGCACGGAGATTCGCCTCCATATGAATGAGGGTGGAGGGGAATCGGAGGAGGAGGAGGAAAGAGATTTGCGGAGAAGGATGGCGGACATGGCGCGGATCTCGAGGTGTGACGATGAGTGGAGGAGATGGGCGAGCTTGAGGGCGAGCGCGTCAGGGTGGTGGTCGCGGCAGAGGTTGAAGAGTGACTCGGCCTGCGAACGCTGGTCGTTCTCTGACGACATCAGGTGCATGATTAGGGATTCGAACGGCGCGGGATCGGCGCCGAGCAGCGCCGCCATCTGCTGCTGCTGTTGCTGGTCCATCGTACCGCCGCCGCGATCAGTCTAATTGAGTGTAATTAGGGTTGCGGTTGCGGTGGCGGCGAAGGGGGTGGTGACGGAGTCGATAGATAGAGAGGAGTCGTCGAAGAAAGTCTCGAACTTATATATTATTAGGGTTGCGAGGAGGAAGAGAGTGATATGTGGGGGGAGTGAAGAGGGTTTGGGTCGGGACCACACTACGCTGGCATTAGCTGTTTATCAAATTTGCATGATCGGCCTCTTATAATTGGTACTTTATATGATTATACTTAAGTTATTTGAAGAATTTTAAAATTTAAGCCATTTTTTGTTATCTCATCTCCGTAGGTCATTCTGATGGGGTCCATATGTACTAGGCCGGTCGAGCCGAATCACAATCGATGATCTTGGTCTGAATTTAGACTATTATCGATCTTTAATCCATAAATATAAAATTAAATTGTTCAAATTTACATATATTGTTTAATTCGTACTAGGCACGGAACTATCAATCGTAAAAATTATAATTTAAATGATGAGATCAAAATTATTTAAAGTTTGATAACTTTGAGAAAAAAAATTGATCCTAAACATTGCAACAAATTGCATCATAATAGCTAATTTTTTGAAAATGCTTGTAAATAAAATAAAATATGTATAAACATACATATTGTATATGCCATGTGCCTTGAGCGCAATGGCATCTCCTCCTTCCCCCCTGAGGCGGCCTGAGTTCGACTCCTGGAGGAATCCCCAGAGGACAGGGGGTAAGGAGGGGATAAGAAAAAAGATATCATATTATTGATTTAAAAAAATTTCACACAATTGATATGCTAAAAGAAATTGTCTTAGAAGATATAAGAAAAAAAAATTCACTTATAGCTATGAAAATTGAAAAACTCTAAGCTTGAAAATTTTGGTAGAACTTGTAGAGTTGGGAGCAGTTTCAGAGAGTTGATTTAGATCCGTCTATCGCTCGTTTTTCTTTTTTTTTTTTTTTCTTGCAAATAACAGATATTTCCATTACACAAGTTACTTTTATTTTCTTTCTTCTCTTCCTATCTGAGTTCGCTCTATGCTTTTCATTTAGCCGTGTTGGTTTTATATTCATACATAAATGGCAAGTTATAATTAGATTGACATTTTTTACCAACAAAGCAATAATCTACAATTTAAAAGGCATTCCTTATAATTGCTATGCCTAGGATACGTATCCATATCTCGACATGTATTTGCTTCTCATTTTCTAATTTTAAAATTTTCATTATTCAAGCAATGTGTACTGCATGGAAAGAAAAAGTAATAAATCCAAACGACAAATGATATCCAAGAGTAAACATTTGATGATTTAATTGAGATCACACCATTACGGCCTTCATAATCCAAAAAGATTATTCAATGCCTAAGAGATATGATATCATCATAGCCATAAAAAAATACCGTATTTTAGAATCAACAAGCCATCAGCGGATCGCCGATTAAAACATTTTCACTATATCCAGAGTCCTTGCTCACGCGATCACCGTTGCCGCCATAGAATAAAATCATCTATCGGGCAACACTTGTCGACTTATTTGATCTATTTTTAGATATTATGGAGACTCTAACGAACTGACGAGTGTGGTTTTACTAAGGGTTTAAATTGCTTAATTAGATTGGCTTAATTAACTCTCTAATAGTTACAAGTCTTTTGAGATTATCTCATTTATTTGGACCTTCCAAGGTCTTTCGAAATTCCATGATTATTATTTTGTGCCCATTGCAAATAATCGAGTTTGCATATGGCATATAATCACAAATCACATTTACTTTACATATATTATAGATATATATATATATATATATATAATTAGGTGATCGAAACTGTTGCACCATATAGCATTTTGAATAATTTTTTATATAATATATGGCATTTACTCTTAGTGTAAAAAAATTATGTGGCATTTATATTGATTTATAAGAATTTATAAAATAATATAACTTAGTTGAAATTTTTGAAAAGTCTAATATTAAAAATAATTATTTAAGCAAATTAATATTTTATGAAAATAATCTAAGTATGGATATAACTATTAATACAAACATAATTATATTATATATATTATTATTTTCTTAAATAAAATTGTAATAATATAAACCTTTTAATTATAAATATATATATATATATATATATATATATATATATTGTAAAACTTGATATCACCTACATTACATGCTACTACTCAAATAAATTTTGTATATGCTATGTGATATTTCTTCTTGTTCTACTAATTTATATCGAACTAAGTGTAATATTTAAATAAAAATAGATAATAATTATATAAAATAAATATATTTATATTATTAGTTTCATATATAAATATATAAAATTGGATAATTAAAACCGTTGCTCCACGTAGAATTTTAAATTGTTTTGATAAGTCACATGGCATTCTTTTTTATTCTAATAAGCCACGTGACATTTACATTATTGGATAGGAATATATATAGTCATTTAACTTATTTAAATAATATATAAATTCTAATATTAAAAATAAGTATATACTAAAAATAACAATTTATAACAACGATATAAATACATACATAAATATTAATATAAAAATAAAATGTTAATTTTATTAAATAAAATTTTATCCGTATATAAATAAATAAATAAATATATATATATATATATAACATATATTTTACGTCACTTCTTAAATAATTTTATATATGTCGTATGACATTTTTACAGTAATAATAAATAATAAATAAAATATAATATTCTAATAATAATTATTTATTTATATACAATTAAAATATAAAAAATAAAATTTTAATATTATTATTTATATATAATTAGTATTCGTACATCATATAAATATAAAATTAGTATATATATATATATATATATATATATATCGTATTACAAAACTAGTAAGTTTCATTTAATAGGAGAAAAAGAGAGCGAACTTTTGTATCTCGAGCATTCTGAAGTCACAGACATGAGCAAGCTCAGCTCGGCTGTCTTGGGCTTTTAAGAGACAAATGAACACTAATTGGCCCAAAAGTTTAATATCTCAGTGACCACTAACTGGCCCAAAAAGTTTGAGATCTCAGTGCTCTTTCCTAATCATCCGCAGGCCGTGCCAGGCCTATTAAACCAATTTTTCAATAAAACTCCAGCAAAGAATAAATAAAGACAACCTAAAATAGTAAATTAAAAAAAAAAAAAAGAAATATTCAACACTACTGCACACAATGATAGTAAAGACTAAACTGTAAAGCTTTTCTTTTTTTTCGGTAATTCAAACTCTTTGGCCAAATTTCAGTTCAAAAGCGGAACTCAATCACTTCAATGTCGAAACAATTTCGAATTTCAAATGACTTTATGCGCTCAGTTTGAATTGTTTTTCGGTTTTTTTTTCTCTTACCTTGGTGCTGGTTCACCTACATAGATGGAAGGCAGGCACAAATGTGAGATCGTCACTTGGGTACCATGTATATTTATTTATCTAGAGAAAGGCAGTTATATGCATTGGAGATGTAATACCTCCAAATTTTGGTTACACATTTATGCATTTGTGCGCAGTCATGCTCCCTCGTGTTAATAAATACATTAGCATAGCACATAAAACTTTAATGGTGGCTGGAGAACCATATATAAATTGAAGATTCCGATGGGATCCTTATGGAGTCCTGCCTGAGCCAATCCGTTCTCATATTGAAACTATGGAGAATCAATATGTGCGAACTAATATTATTGTATGTACTAGCCTTAATTAGGTTCAATATAGTCCTTTTATCAAATAAATATGACTTCCTTTTGATAATTGTAAAATTTAGGCAAATCAGTAGTCCGATCAATAATTCAATAAAGCCGAAGTATGGTCTAGAACAGAATTATATTTGAAATTAACCCTAAAGTTGAGTCCAATATGATCCAAAATAATATTTAAACACATGAATAATTTTTTTCCTAGTTTAGTTAAATGTTTGTATTTGTGAATAATTTAGAAAATAAACTAAACAAAATAGTACTTAAAAGAGGGTGAGACCAAAAAAAAAAGAAGGAGAGAAACAAGCAAGAAACATCAACATTAAAAGAGAGCATGAATGTTTTCATCAGGAAAAAAAAGAGCATGAAAGGTCTCAATCAAAGACAGCTGGTTCTTTTATTTTTTTTTTTTTCTATGATAGGCACATAAGTGTGTTTCCCCACACCTCCGAATATTCCACAAGTCACAGTAGTTGCTTGTAAACTTGACACTCAACCTAACCGGTCATGACTTCAATTAATTAAGAGATAATTGCATATCAGCTTCCAAAATTTATGTCTTACACTTTATCCCCGAAAAAGTATTTTCCGTGCTAAAGTAGCACTCGAAAGCCGCGACCTCGTGCATTTTTTTATTTTCCGAAGGTTGAAATGCATAACTATTACTTTAAGAGTGGCTGATATACAATTATCCTATTAATTAACAGAAGAGATAAATACTAAAAAATTTATAATTTATTACTCGTAAATATTCCACATTTTCGTTCTTATATTATATATATATATATAGATGTCCACAAATTAAAAAACACCAAGACAAACACGTCTACATAAGAACCTTTAAGAAGGCCAAGGTGCCCTACCAATTTCTGCTTACCATTTTTTTTTTCCGAACTCGAACGTAACTAACTCTTTCGAGAGTAGTTGGCTATGTTCTTGGGTCAAACCAAATTAAATGCGTTGTATATCTATCTTTCGTCATTAATCCAGTTATCCTTCACCTTGGGACCGGTTGGTCCTTCCTCACCGAACACCTCCTCCGGCAAAGCATCGACCAAACTCTTCAATCCTGTCTTGAGCAGTGGAACTGCATTCTCTACTGCAGCCAGCTCATCACTGATCTTATAGCTAATCTTCGGACCCCATTCCCTCATATAATTCAACCACGGCGGTTCCACCACCGCCGATCCCAAATACTCCGCCGCCACGATCTCGTACTCCGTCCCGGTGTCCATCCTATACTTACTTTTACTCGTGTCATTCCTTATACCTGTTGAAATACAAAACAAATTACACCACCCTTTGAATGCTAACAAACATACATTAAAGATAAGAGGCTGTCTATTTTGCATTTTTTCCCCACCAAATTAGCTTCTTTATGAATGAGTCTATATTTTTGCGATATGTCTGCGCGTGAGTAAAACATGTGCTGATTCAAACATTAAAGTTTGGGACTTGGGAGGCTAATTTGTAAGGAAAATGTAAAATAGGAACTGATTTATCATTTACTCTTAAACATACCTATGCCCAGTTGTTGGTTCCCCTGCAACACAAGGCCAGGTTTCGAATACGAGGCGTGGCTATGCAGAGCCGCATAGGTTACTACTTTGTTGTTACTGCCCTCAAACTCCAGCAACGATGCGTCGATCCAGCTCCCCGCACTGTGCTCGGAGAAGTAGACCCGCCAAAGCTCTCCGGTGAAGTTACTGATTCTCAACGTGACATGTTCCCAATCGCCGACGTGCTCCCCGATCTTCCCTAGAGGAAGTACTTTGATAAGCGGCAATGTTGCCCTCGATGGCCCGTTGAAGGGAAAGAAAACCCAAATTGCTATGTCGGTGAACGTTGCCCCTAGCATTGGTTTCACATGGAGATAGCATTTCGAGCTCTTTAGATCCCCATGTTTAACTCTATCTCTTTCTTTCGCATCCGCCGGAAGATCCAGCCAGTAATTCCCATCGTTGGTGCCACCTCCCGGAAGGTTTGAACCTTCTGGTTCGACCAGTGATGGCTCGCCGCCGTCTTTCTTGTACAAAAGAGCCCCGTTGTTAAAGAACCATTCGACTGAGCAAGGGAAATACTCTTCATCTTCGTGGAGATACATCCAGGGAGAGTATACATCCATTAATGCTCCGATCTGGTTCACAGCAGGCATGGCTGAGAAACTGGTAAAATCCTTGTTTTTCAAACAAGCGAGTTGGGGGGATGCAGCTTCGCCGAGCATGGCTATGAAAGTTCCAACACGAACACCGGCGGATTGGATTCCCCGTACTGTGGGTTCTAGAGAATACACGCTAAGTCCAGTACTACTGCTATCTTTATCAGTATTGCCATTCCAAATTAACTCATCGTTACCACAAGTATCCGTAAAATCTAAACGAACACATCGGAAATCTTCTACGGATGGTTTCTCCGGCGAGGTCGTTATGAGCATTCCCACCGGTGCGTAGCCTTCCGGAGCTACGGGTAGCCACAGATATCCATAACCATCTTGGTCTCCACTACTTAGTGTTTCACTGCTCCATACGAGGCTGAAATCTATAGGTTTTGCCAAGGTTCCTCCATCGTTGATGTCTTTACCAACAAGAACCCAACCGAAGAGCGGACTGTTGTTTGGTTGCGCATAAGATCCTAGCGTGAAGTATCCGGCGGGGACGGGGGAAGGGTTAAAGAAGGTGGCCCCAAGGCCGCCGTCTCCGCCTTTGGTGACCGCCCAGACCTTCGTGAATGTAGATACTTGGCGAACTTCTAATCCTCCGAGATCGATGCTCCCCTTAGCGAAATTACTGGCACCTGAATCGAAAAGCTTAAGCATTTAGTTAAAATCTAAAACTAATTGATAAATATGTTTGTCAGAACACCGGAAAACAAAAAAGAGAGATACCTGGTAGCCAAGCGGGGACTGGAGGTGGCAGCATGAAGATTGACTCAATGGGAAGAGAAGCAGCTTGATCGTTAGACGTAGCGCCGGAGACGCAGTTTCCCATCACTTCGAGAACGGCTGATGGACTACCGTTTCATATGGGTTAGCGGGTAGGTGTTACGGATCACTGGCTGATATAAAATTCTAATATGAGATATTTATATATATTTTTTAATAAAGATAAAATTAATTATTGATTAAGATTAGAGTTTAAAATTTATAAAAGTAGTTTACTATATTCTGGTTAATCCAAAACAAAATTGCTGTTTCTATTTTTTTTCTAAATTAATACATATTGAAATATCTTTTTTTTTCAGAATACAATTGATTTTTAAGATCACTTCGAAATTTAGGTCTTTTCAAATAAAGTTTTTAGACCGCATATTTTCCAGAATTACTTTTATCTTTGCACCAGAAACTTGATTCATAAATTTCACATCCAAGTTGTACACCTCCACAACCTTCACATAATCCTGGTTTCTGTTGACCACTTAAAAATAATGCATGGAAAGGTATCTGATCGGAATATGCTTTATGTATAGCGATCATACAAGCAATTGTAGCGTATGGTTCAGAAGCTGCTATCCAAAATATTCAACACCTACCAAATCCATCAGATCACTTATGCGCATTCAAATTACCTACATTGGCATTTCGAGAATTTTCCTTGTAAAGGAAATTCATTTTTTTCTATTTTTAAAGATTTGCAAAAAAAAAAAAAAAGAAAAAAAAAGAAAAAAAAAGAAAAGAAAAAAAAAGAAAGGAAAAGAAAACGCTCTATCAACCTATATGTATGTAATTTCCTTAGTTATTCAAGATTTTTGTCAAGCATATCCAGACTAAATCAAGTTACTGTACAGTCCCAAACAACTTGCATATTTACAAACTAGTCTCTGGATGCTGTTCCAATTCACATCGTCTGCGGATTCTTTTTGAGGGCTCTATATCTCCGTCTAAAGTTAAAGCTTTGTTCATATAAAATCCTCATTTAAATCTTCCATAATGACACTTAAAAGTGCTCACAAGAGAGGATGCATATTGTGTACATCCACTAATATAATATTCGTAACTATATAACTAATAATATAGGGAGTCAAACTTTATTACTGTAACATTCCGCCACCCCTTATGCCTAATTTCATGCTCTAGATCTGATTCAAGGAAAAGCAAAACGTGCCAAAGCTGTTTGCCTGTTTGGGGACTATAATTTGCCACGCAATGTTTTAGCCATAGTTTTCTTAGCACACATCTTATTCCTCTACAGACTTATCCTCTAAAAAAGATGAATGTTAGCTTACGTGTTAGTCTGGCGCTGCACTTTTCGGATGCTTTAGTTTTGAACTTTATTCTCAGATAAATCTTTCTCGATGAAGGTCGCAGAATAATTCCCAATCTTGTTACTTGTGATAATGAGAACATACATCTAAACATTTATATTGTGTTTTTTTGGAAGAAGACGATTATAAACTCGATATATGGATGAAGTCCTCTGTCGCACGTATACATTTCCGTCAGCACTTATCCAAATATGACTTCAAACAGACGGAACGAAAATTCAAAACCGGATGAAAATGATTCATGGGCCCTCACCTATCAGCTGTGATACCCCGCCACCCGAGACATTTATAGTGTAAGCTACATGAATCTTGTATATCTTTTGTAACTCCATGATATAACACCGTGAAAACTCTCTGAGCAAGTCCACTGGTTTAAAAAGTTGCGTGTAGAACTGATATTCTAACACAAAGTTGAAGAACCATTTAGACAGTACACCCCTTCCCCCTTGATCCACAGCTAACTTGCCAAACTACCTAGTTATAAAACATCAACTTTTATTTCGAGATTCTAAATACACATACGATATATTCGTGAATTCTTAAGACTTGTAAAATATTTGGCAACATTCTGCGTGGGGTAAAATCCCTCGTAGAATTTTTCTAAAAAAATTCTATGTATCCCGTAACAAGAGCTTCCGTTCATGGAAGGCATGTACTCAAATTCCAGAGCGTCAGTCGGAACTAGGCGTGAAAATTTTTCGCGAGTTTGAAGTCCCTACAGGGACATACACTCGTATTATGGATTCCACCGCGATAATCTCAAAAAAAAAAAAAAAAAAAAAAAAAAAAAAAAAAAAACATTCTATAAGAATATATTTCTTGATAATATTTGTACCATGACTGTCGGTGTGATGTCATATGCAGTGCTTCATGGACTAGAGTAATTAAGTTAATGCGCATGTACTAACTCAAACGTAAAAAACACAAAAAACGTGTCCCATTACAACATGTGCAAGTGCTCGATGATTGAGAGAGGTACAATAGATATAATTCCAATAAAATGTTAGAGAGAGAGAGAGAGAGAGTTGTAATATGTTAATGAACTTCTTCAACGTGATTCATGCAATTTGTGTGACTAATTTTGTATAAAATGGCCACAATATATTCCTCAAAAGAAAGGACACAATAATGTTCAACATTTAACAAAGATAAAAAGGGAAAAACTGCTAACCTTGTATTATCTAAATAACGTATTTTCAGGTAACTGAGAACCATTGTACAAAATTATGGCAATTCAGTAGCTCAGCTGAATTGAAGGAGCGAAAATCATGAGAAAAACATCTTAAAAACGATGCCAAAACATCATAACACCCAAAAAATGCCAAAACATTATGCTTGAATTTGAGAAAGGATTAGGGTAACAGGTAAAAAGAACGCAGAATGACATGTTTAGGACTCCAAAATTTCCAGCTGCTTAAAGACATAAATAAACTTGCAACCGTCGTTGAGGGATTACAGTTGTGATGCTTCCATCAAACAATTCCTTTTTAAAATGTCAGCCAAGTCAACAATTTACAGCTTCATTGCCTTTAATACTTGTTATCTATAGTTTCTACCAAAAAGGATTTAAATTAGCAGTGCAGCTTCCTAGAGCTCAGTAATAACTAAGAATATTAAACTCTCTTTTTTTTTCCATTTTATTTTCCATCTATGCCTCAAAGTTAGCACTACTATAGAACTAGTTGCCTATAATCTTATTTCTTGATACAATTATGTTACGTTACGGTGTCACGGGACCAAGATATTTGTCCCGTGACAATGAAGCATCAATGCCACGAAGGCACAAAAGGCGCGTGTAAGGCGACACGTGGGGCGGCTATGATGAGCGGGCATCTAGGGCCAGGCTAAACGCCTAGGCTGCGTCTAGACCGTGCATCAAGCAGAACGTCTGGGCACCGTCTGGGCCGTGGGACAAAGATAAGTCACCCTTGAAAATTCTCTAGAATTCTCTTAAACTTACAGTCTTAAGTTGCTTGGCCAAGAAATAGAAATTCTCTAGAGTGTAATCCAAGCCATACACTTTGCTCATTTTTAGGCCATCTATTGGGGACCGTAGGTATTTATAAAAAGGGGGCCCCTCCTTCATTGTAACCATCCAAAGATTCGATCTAAGTCTTGAGCAAAGCATTCAATAGTTCTCACAAATACTCTTGTGTTCTATACCTCTCAATTCTCTTAACCTAGCGCATACGCCATTCTTAGAAGGCTGAGCTTAGCGACTTAAGGCATCGCCTAGGGGAAAGTTGCTAAGTTGCCGCACAAGGTCAAGGGCGATAACTCTAACCTTGTGACAATGGTTAAGTTACATTTAAAAAGTTCAGAAACTAACAGTTCAACTGATGTATCTCCAGGTTAGCGGCATCCAGCAGACCTATCATATGTTCCACTGTGAAAATGTTCCTCACCTTTTTAGCCCACAACTCTCTCTTCCGATTTTTGTTGGGAGAGTGCTAGTTGGTATTCCTACTATCCTCATAGTGAGGTTCTGCAGCAAGGCTCTAGCTAAGTGGCATCTTCCCGTCACGTGGAATACTCTTGGGATCCCTAAAAGTTCATCCTGCTATATTCCAGCACTGCAAGTGTTTGAGGAGAAAAAGATAAGTCCGAAGTTAAGCAAATGGGTTATATGCAAAGAATGATTTCTTTCCTGCCTTCCAATTCCTACGATGTTGATACCGGTATAAGCTTTCTCCAATATGCTGGTATTGCATGGTCGGTCGTTGACTTTGTCCCTTCACTTTTTACTTACTTGAGGCTGTAGCTGGTTTAGAGACTTTGTAAATAGAATACAGCAAATTGCAGTGTTATTTGCTCCCACTTTCCTACTGTTGGCACATTATCGATATAAATAAAAGTTTACAAAGAGCAGCATAACCTTTTCAGTTTTCACATATACAGAGTTACAACATTACCAAGGCATCCACGTAAAAGCCATTGAAAGAGGGTCCCTTCATTGAATGCTTGGAAACGTTACAAGAGAGGAGCCTTAGTGCTTCTTCGGGAATTTTGTACGAGGGATATAACGGAGCATAGTCCTTTTTTTCATCCTTCTAGGTTAATCCAGTAGCAAACATGTTATATGAATAATGAATAATCGATGCTTTTGTTGTAGAGTTCCGATATCTCAATTTTCCTTGAAGCTTCTTCTTCGTAAAGGTTTAAACGCTGCCAATAGGACCGCTAATTTGCAAGTTAGAAACCCTGCACCTCCCAAAAATATATCTGTTGGCATCAACGATATAGAAGAACCAGCTACGCCATACTTCATAGCAGCAATGAATGTGCCCAAAATCAAAGTCACACTCAACAATGGCCACTTTAAGCTTCCTGCTGAGATATTACTCTCTAATTCACCCACAGAAGGAAGTGACGTCGGAGGTGATAGTCCATCAACTGATTTTTGTAATAGAAGTAGATAAATAAAACCGCAGATTCCACCAACTAAGAAGTCATAGCTTGCTCTTTCACTGAAATAATAGGTGAGAATTGAACCAGCGGAAATCAGAATCATGTCGTAGAGGAGTAATGACAACTTCAGATCCGCGTACTCCCTCATACTTTCCTCATTGGATATTTTCTCAAACATCGGCGAAGTGGATCGAAAAGATTTCATTAAGTCCAAAAAATTATTCCCTGATAGTTCAGTAACTTGAAGAGGCCTAAGCTCAACCATTGATACTCCTTTCTCTCCCAATAGTATGTTTTCTGCTTCAAATTCATATTGATAGCCAAGAATGCCGCTGACATCCATCTCTCCGGTAGATTTAACCAAGGGATGTGCACCAGAAATAGCTTTCAGCGACAAGCCATATAACGTCCAGGAGCCTAACCTTAAAGGTGAAAAGACAAACATCAAAGAAATCAAATTGTTAAAAGCTCATTACTGAATTCTCCATATTTGATAAAACAAACAGGACTTAGAATCTTAAATGATAGTACCTGATTCAAGGCCTATCCATAGGGCTGTAATATGTTCTAGTTTGGGTCCCTTGAAAGCAACAGCATCAACTGAACCCCTCTGAAAAGGCATTAACTCACTTGAAGGCATTTCTTTGCCTTGCCCCATTTGATCAGATGAAGTCGGAGATATTCTCTGTAAAATCGAATCACCTTTTGCGTCTATCAGGCAGACCAATAGTGCAGCATTTAGATCGCTCATAGACGACCCAAAATCCTTGCTTGTCTCTAGTTCTAACACATAAAGCGAGGTATATTCATCAAAATCAACAGAAGAAATTCTTTCCTCAGGAATGTGACCATGGTAGATAATTGGGTTGCTTGTCGGCAAAAGACGTGAAGGCTTTGCAAAATCCTGAAAATCTGATTAGCATATTTCAGACAACCAGAACAACAGTTTGTTAGAAGCGTTAAATCTACATGAGAAAAAAATGAAATAACCTATGACGAACCAAATACATATGTATTGTCTAGATTCAGTAATCTATCCTAGGAAAAAATTACAATATTAAATGTTAGCTTAGTTCTAGATTTATGACTTTTTATTTGTTGGAGTCTTGGTCATGGATCTATATATACCCTCTAGCTTTTAACTTTTAGTATCGGTGAATCAAGATATGATTTCTCATCTTCTTTTTATATGCCAGGAGTAATATAGCGCCAACACCAGCCACGCATGTCCCTGACACGTTGACATCAGATCACTAACGGAAATGATCTGCTTCATTTCTTATCTCTTGGACTAATCTCTTACATGTATGGTCATTTGCATAGTATGATAATGCCATTTTGCCAAATCACATCCCTTGTCCCATGAAATGACATTGGTAACCTTGTGCTTTCTTACCTGGTTTTCTCCACACTTAGCACTAAGCATCTATGAGTCCAACATTAAGGATTGAAGTGTACTTGGTGTCCCAATAAGCAGCAAACAAATGCATTGTACACCAACTTAATCAAACATACCCAGCACCAACAAAAAGGTTTGTCAGACTGTAGAAACACCACACGATAAATACTGATCTTTTTCAGATCAGAAGAACACTGATATCTGACTACGCTACAATTGCAAACGTATCTGGACTCCATACGTAAATATCTATGCACAATATACAAATAGTACGTAGTAATCATAATACAAAGTATGATTCCTCAAAAAGGAAAAGGTTAACCAAGTATTGATAAATGTACACCAGTATCTAGTCCAGCTATCTGAGTACCATGTAGCAACAAGTAACATTTCGTGCCATACCATTAACAAAACAAAACTGAAAAACACTTATAATGTCATACCTTGAAAAGCAGATTTCTTTGACAGTGAAATAACGCAAGGATGTTTCTTTTGCATGCTCAACCTCCTCCCGTAAGGCCCAACTCTAAAAGACTCTTTGAAGAAATAAGAAGGTCTTTTAGATCGAACCAGGCAGTTAAAATGAGATAAAAGACTGATATGATTCCCAAAAAGCGTCTCCATTTCTGAAATTTTACGATAAACAGTCACTGAGAGAGAATACCATCTCAGGTCCAACTCTAAAAGGAAGTACATAAAGGAAGAAGTTATGGAAGTTCACCAAGACTTCGATGAGCAAAATTAGGGAAAAGTATAGTTTATGTCCTTTAACTTTTAAAATTTCACCATTCTAGTACTCCACCTTTTATTGGGTCAATTTAGTCCTCCAACGTTTTAAAAATGCGATATGTTGGTTCTTCCATTCATTTTTGGACTTTTACCATGACTTATGCTGATGCGGTGGACATCGTGCTGAAGTGTGTACCGTGCCATTTTGCGGTGGACTTACTTGAAAATAACTCATAGTTTAAGGGCAACTCAATAACTTTGTCCATCCACGATAAAGTGATCCAAGTGAGCAACATTTACCAATTTGCCTTTAAAATGCATTATTTTTTAATAAATCTACCGTAAAATGACATTCTGGCACATCTTTGCCCCACGTTAACCACATGAGCATAAAACTAACCATAAAAGACGAAAAGGAAAGGAAGGACTAACAAGTCATATTTTCAAGGAGACAGAGTAGCAAATTGACTCACATAAAAATTAGAGGACCAGATTGGTAAAACTTAAAACATTAGGAACAAAACTATTCTTCTCCAGCAAAATTAACAATAACTCAATAGAAAAGCAACCAAAATAATTGCTAATGACTATTATTTCTGAAGATTTATTTCATTAGGTTGGGGTTGATGATAGCAATTCCGCATATTTCTGACGATTATCAAATCAAACCTTGAGTTATTATTACAAACCATTCGGTTTTATCATTTTTTAAACTTGACACATAATACCATGTTACAAACCATTATTATTGCAACCCCTACATCCGTTTATGGATTAGTATTAAGAAAACAAACAATTGTCAAAATGCACCTATGACTTGATTCCACGGGTTTACAAACTCAAGAGGAGAGAGCCGTGGGATAGCAATACCACGCCAAACACGTGCAACCAAGGGACCAGTTGTTAGTCATGAAGAAGGTGAAGTGACTGAATGTCCAATTGGGGATGTTAAGGTGGTGGAGATGACCAAGATTAGACATGGCGCTATTCAAGGGCATGAGGTAGAACAGAGATGGAATGAGCGATTAGTTAGTGGCGGCGGCATCTTTGAAGAAGAAGCATGTGCAGTGTTAAAGGGTCGTTGTATGTCAACTTTGAAAACTCAACAGTGGCATTAGTTATTGAAACAATGATTAGTAGTGCCTTATTTGGTCTCTTTAAGCATCATTTCCTCTAGCAACATATTTATAAAGAAAAATAACAAAGTCAATATTAATCATTGACGTTGATGCCAATCTCCTAGGAGCATGTGGAGATCCATGGAGCACACATAAGTTCAATTGGCGAGCATGTAAAGAATCCATAGTTAACTGAAGACAATGTATATACCAATTTCACAAATCTGAAAACGTCAAATCTAGAATCATATCATCAACTCTCTTTCAAACTCAATGTGAAGCGACACAAGTTACTTACATGGTAGTTGCGTCTAACTTAAAGTATTTCCAAGGCGATATAAATATCAAGAATCAATAAGTGTAACCTATTTTGAGAACTCTTCTAGTCCAAGTAATATTTGAGTATCATTAAATTCATCCAGAGAGTTCAGCTGAGAGACTCCCACCTCCATTCTTACTTGACTCCCAAATTTAAGCCATCAATCCTGCTACTTCTACACTTGCAAAAGTCTGCTCACCAAATCTCCGTTCCTACTTGACTTCCAAATTTGAGCCATCACTCCCTGCAAATTCCAACTTGCAAATGCTTGGCACTGAATAACCTTCTCCTGATCCAAGTGGATCTTGGAGTTACTTTACAGAGTCGAAGGAAGGAAGAGCTAATCCCGATGCTCTTGATAACCACAATGCCTAGGTGCCATTATTCTTGTGTCTACACTGATACGAATACCATGCACGGTTAATTTGCTTGCACACCTTGAACGCACCGCCCGCCCCCATGTACAATAATACAACTTAACCTACGCATGCTTGCACCGGGTGAATACAACCCATGCATCCGTGATATCCAATGGTTCCAGCCCATCCACTAGTCTTCCAGCTACCTTGCTCGTGCGTACCAGCAATGCCTTTGCCAGCGCCCAAGTGTTCGTAGTGGTTAGCCATGGGTCCGTGGAACATTCGAGGCCCTTCCACCAAATTCAAGAAGCCACAAGACTAAGCCACCTTGGCTCCTAGTAAACCTGGTAAAGCTCACTTATTTGTTCAGCTAGCTAATCACCCAATTATAACTAGCTAGGGGCATTTGAAGTAACAGTTCCTAGCCACTTTGCATGGCACATACTTGCTCTTATTACCTAAGGATAATTGTCCATTAGCAAAATAAAAGATTAGGAGGTCATGTCATGTGTCTCATTCACATGTGACTAGATGGCTTAATCACAAAGCATGCCACTAGCACATGTGTTATATGTACACTTGTTTGATTACTGGAATCCAATCCTCTTCTTTCCGAAAACTTCTCCATTCTCTTGCTAAGCTTTAGCCGTCGGCTATTGCCCTCTTTGCAAGCTATTGATTGCCGCACCACCATCAACACCCCTACATCTCACTCAATCCGACCACACATCTAACTCCTTTCATACCCATCTAAAAGGTACCAAGCCGAGAACCTTCATGCAAGCTAGACCGAGCTTTGAAAGTCTAGTTGCCTCCAATGTGGTTCTAGATCATCTCTATTTAGAATGATTGCTACCTTGGGCCCCTCCTGACCATGTAGTCCTTAACCCAATATCTATACATTTGAATTTACCATGAAGGAGATAAATTACAACATGATTTCTAGGAAGAGAGAGAGAGAGAGAGAGAGAGAGAGTAAAAGTAGCTCCAAGAGAGCATTGGAAGTGTTGAAAATAGAACAGTGCAAGCAATTACAAAAGGGGTGTGTGTGTGTGTGTGTGTGTGTGTGTGAGAGAGAGAGAGAGAGAGAGAGAGAGGAAAAGTAGCTCCAAGAGATGATTGGAAGTGTTGAAAATAGAACAGTGCAAGTAATCATAAAAGGTAAGTTAGATAAATAGTTAGCGTATCTAGCAACAAAAGTTCACCCTAGTACTCTGTTAACTGTAACTACACATATATAAAAAACAAGGTTGTAGTATATCCTAAGAAATGCAACAATGATTCAAATCCACGGAATGGCAGTAATATATAATTTATTACGTACGTATAGATTTAGATAAGAGAACTTCGTTTGCATCATCATCACCGCAGGAGTTCAGCAGTTACTGCAAGAACAAGAACCGAACACTACTTTATGTCCATTCTCGACGCATCCTATTGTTCAAATCGCCATAACTGATCAATCAAAAAAGAATGAAATATGTAAAGAAGTTTGACACTGAGATTTTGGACTGTCTTAAGCTTTTTCTTTGTCTGCAGGAATTTCCCTCCAACGGATTGAACCCAGGTACTCTCCTGCGGGGTGCTTTCAACCACCAGCTCCAGTGCTGGTGTTGTTTTAAGATCTTAATCTATGGTTTTAACAAGAAAATTACTCCACTTAACAAGAAGAATAGATCATCAGCAAAAGGAATTCTGCAACCCAGAAAATTTTAGTTATTACACCTAAATTAAAAATAAATTAGACAAACAAAAATTACCAGAATATAGAATCCAACACAAACTGTGGAAGAACAGATAAGTCGAGGTGGGATTTGAAAGCTATCGTTGCTGTTGTTATAGAGATTGAATTGAAGCTTGGAAGGGAAAGGAGAGACTTTGCGTGAAGAAACAAGAAACAGTGCATCAAATTACCCAGCAGGCCGCTCAAGTGGACCACGTGTCCAAGAAGCCCCACCACCAAACGGATTTTATTTGGAGATTTTACAACGTTAAACACTGATCCAAATTTTTTCGTAATATCTGTCTTATTTTAATAAATAACATATATTCTATTTTTAAATAGTAAAAATACAAAATACAAAAAAAAAAGTTAAATAAGAAATATGGTAAATAGATGTTTACAAATTCTGATTAAGAATTTGAATAAAAAAAAAAAACTTGCCTTTGTCTATAATCTCATATAAATTCTGTACCAATTTATGTCTTATTTTTCGTCTCATTATTTAAAGAACATTTGTCATATTCTCAATTAATAAAGATAGAAACTTAATATTGAAATATATGAAAGAATGCTTAGAATACACATTTTGTTTAACAAAACAATGAGACACAAAAAGGATAAAGAATGGGAACCAGTTAAGTAACATGTAATGTCATACTGCTACGAATGTTTGATGACTATGTTAATAATTGGTTTGGTAATTTATTAAAAATACAAGTTAAATAAAATTTTATAATTGCTTAAAAAAATTCAGACTTTAAGTGAATAAACAAAATGGTAAAAGCACGAAAATTATATTGCAGAAACTCTTGATTTTTACTGAATTATTGTTTTTTTTTTTTAGGATGCTACAAAAATTGACTTGGATTTAAGTTTACATACGAGCCAAGCCAAAGTTCCCCTCGTATCTCAATAATAATATGGTGCGATCGTAATATGTGTGTATTACATAAAAAATATTATTATTATTTACTTAATAAATATTTTTTAATTTATAATAAAAAATATTTTTAATATTTTATACTATATATTGTATATTATATTTTTCTAAAAAGAGTGAAAATAAATTTTGAAAAATCTAATATACGAATAAAAAATATTTAATCTGAAATCATATAAAAAATATTAAGAAAAAAAAAGGATGATTTATAACTTTCAATGAAAAATAAACCACATAATATTTATAATAATCACTTTATATATAATTTAAACTTACTTAAATAATTATATTATATAATATAAGAAACCATCAAATTTTTTCTTAATCTTTAGCATTATTATAGATAATACTATTATTATTATTGGAGAATAATATGGTGAGAAGAGAAGTGAGATCATAGGTTCTCAATTAATACACATTGCAGCCATATTTTGTTCAACTACCAAAAGTTTACCAACAAATAAAGTCTCTCCGCATATTTATTTACATTATCGTATAACTTAAATAGGTCATAGAATAAGGTTTACATGTACAGGAAGTTCTAGAACTAGAAGTACAGTACAAGACTTGATAACAGGGATACTATTGAGGCAAGCACTAAGGCTTTCATAGATACAAGAGAACAGGAGAGACTGTCAAAGGTAATGGGAGGACTAGCGGGAAATGTGGTGTTACCGCCGAACCCTAGAGGCGACGGCGGGCCAAGGATGGAATTAAATGGAGGCGGCGGGCCAGGAATGCTGCTATTGGATGGCGGTGGCGGACCTGAATTTGTTTGAGTACTGGAAAAAAATCAAATGAAAAACTTTTAGAGATTATAAAAAATATGAAAACTATTTAAAACATTGAAGAAGAGAATTTCAGGAGATTAAATGGTTTCGTCAACTCGCCTGCTACTGCTAACAAAGATGCATGAGCCATGGCCTGCAACCAAACAGACAGCAATGAATCTACTGATAAGCAACTGAAGTCAATGGCAAATATTTTTCAGTATATAATATACGAAACAAATACGGTTTGACGTGCCACATACGGTGATAACTCGTACTGAGACCGCTGAATTATTGCAAAGAAGTTAAACTAGACCCACGGGGTTGCAGTAGGTAAACTACCCGTGGTATGAACCATTCAAAATTTACGAGGCTAATTCCAACTAATGACCAAACCGTAAGGACCGTTTAAGTTCTGTGCATTAGTGTTTCGTATTAAGAAATGAAAATAGTTTTTGTCAGAAGACACCCTATAATGAATGAACACATTGTGACATTTTTTCTTGCGCCCTATTGTGATGTGCATGTCAGGGAAAAAAAGGGATCATAATTGAACAGGGGCTGCTTCTCCTAAAAGTGAAAGTTACAAATACTTTGATCTTCTCACGATACTCATAAGTTCGTAATTCTACAATAAATTTGTTACAATTTGTTGGGGACATATGATCAGGTGATTGAAAATCTTACTGTAAAAAGAGATGATGGTGGAGACTTACTCGGATCGGCATTTGTTGTTGTGGCGGTGTTACTGAAATTGCAGGTTGCGCCGGTTGCCCTGTTTTTCTGATAATAGTCGTTATAAGCCCAAGAAGCCGTCAAAGACAGATTATTAGCGACATAACAAGGCTGGCCGGGTTGTATAGGCGCACAGTTTGCTCCTCCAGTGCCGCAAGCCCAATTCAACCCAATTTGTAGTGCTTGTGAATCCACATTGGAATTTGCAACACAGAATGTTCCTGTTGTTTGCAATAACTTTCTTAGAGTATCCATACTTCCTAGTCCAGCATGTAATCCTGTAAAGTAAGCGATTATCGATGATTATCTCGAGATTAATCTCGGATGTCAAATATTGAAAGCTTTTTAAAATAGAAATGCTTTACCCCATTTTAAAAGAGAAAAGGGAAAAAAAAAGAATCATCCTAAAGTAGAAAACATATTTGTTTACCTTAAAAGAGGAACTATAAAGCAGAAAAGATTAAATAATAAAAAAATAATTACCTGAAGCAAAGATCATAAATATAACGGGCCAGATGCATCTATGCCCAGATGACATAGCGAAGGACTTCATGGACAAACCCACAATTATACGGTACGAGAGTTTAGACTCCACAACTGTCAGGTTGACGAACAGCGTTAAAACAATATTTAAATAGTTTAAACTTGCAAATAAATTGACTGAAATATTGTCATAAAAAAATAGCGTAAAGAAGGTATTAATACAAAAATATGCTCTAGAAAGGAATTCTAGGGAGGACTGGTAAACCAAAAAAGGAACTACGGAACTGCTATCAATAATGCAGATTTAAGCCTATTACTGCCAAATATGAAGTACCTGGGTACAACATCATGGACTATTCTACATAGATGGTCCCAGAACTCTGCATGGTTGTCAAACGATTGTAAATGTGAATACCTTCTTGAAGATTTTTAGCTTTGACAATTTTATTCGGGACAATAAACACGGTCAGCATTC
Source organism: Xerophyta viscosa (assembly GCA_002076135.1). Lineage (NCBI taxonomy): Eukaryota > Viridiplantae > Streptophyta > Magnoliopsida > Pandanales > Velloziaceae > Xerophyta > Xerophyta viscosa. The sequence goes on from MJHO01000011.1 coordinate 2,216,640, forward strand.
ACAAGATAAGTCCATGTAAATTCAGCATTTTGATTTGATTCATCGAAATGGGTCTCTGTCATAACCAATAGTCAAGGTTACCATTCCACGAATGATGTGTTCAGCTACAAATGTCAATTTCAGTAACTTTGGTGTTCAATCCTCAATCCATACAACAACAACAACAACAACCAGTAATAAATCCCGTCCGAGGTCTGAGAAGGATAAGATGTACGCAGCCATGTCACAGAGGAGGCTATTTTCGTAGGAACCTCGGCCATATCTTAAGAAGCAACATATTGAGGCCATATCAATCCTCAATATATACCAAGTAACAAGTGGAGTCCATATCTTGCCGATAAAAAACAAACAAATAAAACATAATATATCAACTTAAAAGATCTTATTACAATCGAATGACACTCAAATTCTTCTTCCAATCATTTCTATCACATTGCTTTTCCAAATCTGAATTTACTCAAAGAGCACAAAAATCGTACAAATAGTGGAATTAATTGGCTTTATTGCCAAATTTTACCATAGAAAGAAAAGTTTCAGCTAAAATTTTCGGTCAGTAAAACATGATTGAAAGAATCTTCTATGAGAAAACCGGAAGTAAGAAACGGGGAAGCATCTTGAAATTAGTGAATCACAAAGCTGAGATTGGATATATCCATTATATTAAAAAAAAATGAGTGTGCTAAATTAGCTGATGCAAATGAAAATAGTATATGGTCCTGCATCCAGCTCACATTTATACCAACTAACTTAACTGACAAATATATCAGCCATTCTAAGTTGCTCTTCCTAAAGAACAGTAAGGACTACTGCAATGAGTCCTACATCAATTAATCTGTCGACGGTTGTTATATCGCAATTTCATGCCTATGATAACACAAACATACGTTTAAACATCTTAAAATGCCAAAAGTCCTAAAACAGGGATCAAAGGAATTAATTGATTGAAGAAAATAAGAGATGAGTACCAGATTCACAGCGAATAAATCAGAGTGCCAATGTATTTCGGGAGAGACCTTATGAACTCTGCAATTATATGTAACTTTGAAGTTTTAGTAGGTGTAAAAAATTCAGGCTCTATATAATCTGCATAATAGTTGACAAAATATGGCCAACATAGTTGTTCAATCAGCATAGCTTCCCATAATATGAAATATATACAGACGACAGACATCTAAAATTCATAAGTTAAAAGCAGTTCGAAGGCACAGAGTCTGCAAATAGCTCACAAGCAACAATATCCTTGAATGCGCAGCAGCTGAAAATGTACAAACCCGAAGAGAAAAATAAAAAAAAAGACATCTCAAATAGAAAATTATTTCACCTACATTCCCAAACTATTATATATATATATATATATATATAATATCAGAAACGATCTGCTCAAAAGCATTAGAAATTTAGAACTACGCATTAGACTTCCCCAAAAAAAGGAATTTTCTTACTCCCTACTATACGTAATTACTTTCAATTCAAAAAATTGGAAAGAACAACATTTAAAAAATAAAAGAAAAATCCAGACCAAGAAATTTTTTTATTGAGAAACATCTGAAGTTGGAAAATCCACTCCCACCATAGTGCTTCAATCAGAACAGAATGAAGAAGCAGTACAGAGAGAAATAAAACAATCAATATAAAAAATATTTGAATTCTACTAAAAGAGACGATATTTTATTACAAAATTGCAAAGAACAGAACATCAAATTAAGAAAAAAAAATGTTAGATAAAACTAAGACTCACCTGAATCAGTGTTTGCCGTCTGTTGCTCTGAAAGATGTTCACAAAGAGAGAAGTAGGACTTGAAGATTTGGAGAGAGAGACTTGGGTTGGTTGGGTAGTTTAGTGACACGTTGAGGGCTGCCTTGGCAGCGGATTTTGACGTCAACTGAAGAAGATGTTGTCAGTTGCTGTTTGTTTTCCTCACTTTCTCAAATTCCTTTTGTTCGGCTCGTAAAAGAGAGAAAAAACCAGCCACGGCACTTTGTTTTGGTCTTTTTTTTCAGCCCGGTCAGGGTAAACATATGCCAAGCCCCTATAGTTTGGGCTTACCGTTTTAGCCTCTCCTTAGCGAATGTGTATCACAATTTTCATGATCGTATTAGTATTTTAAAAAAAAAATTTAACATAAAACTTATATATTTCATTAAGATATACAATTTTTATATTAAATATTTTTTTTAAAAAATATTTGTAAGTAAGTGATTTGAGATTTCAAAAAATCAACAGATTAACCGGTAAATTACCAAAACACTTATTTAGAAATATTTTTTTAAAAATAAAAAAATTAAATATCTCATCAAAATTTATAATTTTTACGTTAAATTTTTTTTTAAAAAATATTAATATAATAGTAAAAAATAGAATACACGTTTTTCAAAAAATGGGCTAAAAGGTATATGACATTTTTCAAGAGCCGAAGTATATGGCATTTTTCCGGAGCGGAATGTGTAGAGGTTTGAAAAGCAGGGCCTTTGATTATTTCCCCTTTTTCGTTCTGATTGAAATAACGAAAAATTGAAATATTTCCTATATTAAATTTTACTATCATTTTAATCTACAACTACTAATAAAATAGAAAATTACACTCTATTTTTATATTAAATTTTAATATCACTTTAATGCACACCTACAAATAAAATTCACTATAATATCTCACATTAACTATTTTTTACACTACAATCCCTCAAATAATTATTTAAAAGTATTTTTAAATTCTGACTCAGATATGAGTCATATTACTTGTCAATATCTCTGAATGAGTTTGGCTTTTTTTTTAAAAAAAAAATTTTGTTTTTTACTACCTCTTATTTAGATGTCCAAATTAACCTTCCCGTATAATTGGTGTACCACGTAAATAAATATTTTATAATATATATGTTAGTTAACTCATAATAGCACAAACTCCTTTTTATTTTTATAAATATATGTTCAATTACTATTATTTCAGTGTACCAATTTCATCTTTTGCAGGTCGAAATATGAGACAACTTGGTAAAGGCGCTGCATCCTGCATCTGTACTTCGTTAATATGATATTTATCAAACTTCCATTTAATCAACACATCATCCACTTTTGGACAACTTTCGAGACAAACACTTTTATCCATTTGACTTTAAAGTTTATTTTTTTTTGGCTAGATTATTAGAAAGATAAAATCTTTACTCCCCCGTAAATCTTACCAGATTTTTTCATACTCACAAACTACCAAACCAATTTCACAACTAATCCCACTACCACCCCCATGTATCACACCACACACCAATTTTATCACTAAAATATTGTTACCTCAGCCTTGGGAAGATTTATTGAAAAAATTTGTTAACGAGCATAGGTTGTTCAGAAAGATAAAATTTCGGTCTAGAGGCTTTCTCGTCTATTAGATTACATGTACCATTATATTACGGCTATATTAATTGCCCTAAAATGTTATGTATCTCTAAATTTAATATCTAGTTGATCTCTGAAATGATATAAAATGTGGTTCTTACCAGGAGTTGGAATATATAATGTGAAATATTCACCCTATTTGGTTAGATGTGTTTTCTTAAGTTGCCATCACATATAGTATTAATGATGGGTAATTGCATATATTGAAACGACTCCCGACCAAACTTTGACCTTTTTTTTAGTATATATACGGTATTCATTTAAAAGGATTATGTATCAGTTATGAACGAACACAAGCGTTCAAATAAACTCAAAAATATAAAGACACCAAAGAAATAAAATACAAAAAACCGTAAAAAAATACAAAATATATCCGACAATATCCAAAAAATGAAGAACATCCAAACAAATCCATAGAACCACAAATACAATGAAGAATATCCAAAAAAAAAAGGAAGAAGAAGAAGAATGAACCCAAAAAGGGCCGCGGTACCACGAGCACACAGCCTGCGCTGCGGTGAACACCCAAAGAAAAAACCCAACAAAGAACACCGAAGAGCTCCGGGGATGAACAGCTCCGCCGCCTCGAGCAGCTCCGTCTTCCCTCAGCAGCCCCGTCGTTGTCGGTAAGAAGGATTGGAAACGGCCCCGTCGCTGTTGGTCAGCCCCTTCTCCCCTCCAACATCTCCGTCGCTATTGGTCAGCCCTCCAGCAGCCCCGCCAGCAAACTTTGACTTAACTATGTGTAGTTTTGCAAGGACACATGTTTTGTTCCCACTAATTAAGCAAAAAATTGGACACCACTAAAAAAAGAATTTCTGATTAACTTTTAGACTGGATTAAACAAATCGAATTGTAATTAAACTTCTTTATGCAATAAAATTGTGAGTTAAGTTGGGAGGAAATATTCAGTAAATTGAATAAACTACCTAATAAACCACAAAAGTTTTGATGTATATCTCTATATTTCATTTTTTTTTTCCTGAAGCAAATATTCAGTAAATTAGATTATCAAGCATTCACGTGGTCTTTCTAAGTTAAGAAGCAAGCTTCGGCAGAGCTTTCTCAAGATAACCTAAACTTGCTAATAATCTACCTTCAACCAAACTCAGGCTTGGCTAATCTCGAGCCGAGCCTTAATGAGCAGCTAGGTTCAATTAGACCCTTGTATGTAATACAACCAGTCCAACTAATCTGGAGACGAGCCTTAATGAGGAGCTAGGTTCAATTAGACCATTGTATGTAATACAACCAGTTAGACTCTTGTATGTAATACAACTAGTCCAACTAATCTCGAGCCGAGCCTTAATGAGCAGCTAGGTTCAATTAGACCCTTGTATGTAATACAACCAGTCCAACTGAAATCAGGAATTTGGTTCAACCAATCCGAACTGGACAGCACCTTCCGGTCCGATTTTGAAAATATCGATACAACTTGCTTATACTAAGGCGTGTGTACTGTCTTAAAGCTGTATAACCGAGCAAGTCAAATAACTCTTGTCAACCAGACATATATATATATATATATATATATATATATATATATAATAATATATATATATATATATATATGGAGCTGTTCATACCAACTCTACTACCTAAACTAAAAGCATGCAATCGGTCACCATTAACAAAGTCCACGCAAAAAGCCAATGCTCGAACCTTGCATGCAACTACGTGCCTGTTGTAGTAAAAAAGAGACCAAAAAAGGTTAAATAAAAAAAAGATCGTTGTCGATCAAAGATGCGATTTTCAATGAAGACTCTTGTTAATCATGAATTAAATATAGACTTTAATCATTGTCCAAAGTAATATTATAGAAATTATTTACTGCTCAGTGACGGACCCAGAAATTTTATGCAGGAATGTCGAAATACAAAGTAAATACGTAGTCAAATTAATATTTGCTCTCCAACAAGTTTTATCTTTACCAAAAGCAAACCTTGAAACTACTCAGTACCAAATTCATATACCCAATTCGCATTCAACATTGCAGGTTGTGGGATTCTGTGTAAGTGTAATTTATCATATGGAATAAGAACATTATCAACCAAAATTGATATCTAATTCGTGGATGTGCAAAACAATAATAAAGTCCTGGACGACTAACCTGCGAGAAGGGGGAGGCTAGTAGCGGTGTCGATGCGGGACAGTGACTGCACAGGAGGGGAGTACAGTAGTGGCGGCGCGGGATGGATGGGCAAACGGTGGGAGTTTACGACGGGGAAGCGGCGAGACGGCTAAGCAGGGGAGTGGCAGGATGGCCGAGCAGGGGAGAGGCGCGGGATAGCTGGCCAGCGGTGGCGCCGGCGTAAGAGATGCCGATTGAGTGGAGACCAAAGCTCCGATTAGAATCAGTGCTATATATGGGTGCGGCGCTCACGAGGAGAATGAGAGGGGAAGGTTAATCGGCGGCTAAGCCTTTGAGGCTTCAAAAAGAAGGAAAAATAAAATAAAACAAAAATAAGAAACAACACAACACAAGGCTCGAACCTGCATCGTGTGGCCCTCAACCCCAAACACTCTACCACTGCGCCATTTTCCAAAATCATTGTTTTGTGTTTTATCTCATATTCAATTTATATCTTCACTATATATATACAATCACCCAAAAGCAGGGGTGTCGCTTGACACCCCTGCCTAAGCATTGGGTCCGTCCCTGTTACTGCCTCTATGCATGTTTAGCACTAGTTAATATATATAGCTACATATATCAAATTGCTAGATGGTCAAGTAGAGTTTTTAAGAGTGTTATTATAGAGCCACTGGGCCCATGTCATTGGCGCTAATATTCTTAAATTATTATTTTGTTTTCAGTTTATCTTATTAGATAATTGATCAATTCAGAAATCGACCGAAACAGTTAATTTCATGGGCTTGTCTGTCTACGCGTTCTCCTGATACGTGGTAGTCCAAATCCGAACTCTATCAATCATCAGAAAAATTTTGAAGGCCGGGATTTTAATCCATTGGTATACACAACCTACCAAATTTTGAGCAGTATTCATTATGTGTGCTCCGCCATTTGATTCAGCTCTTAATGATATCATGAGTGACGTTTAGAACTTTTGCAAAACTGTAGGTGCTTATGGGCTAAGTTTGAGCCACACTTTCGGTTCAATAAAAAATTTGAAAAAAAATATATATAATCGTCACGAGATAATGCATGGAAGATAAAATAAACATATAAAAGAAAAACAGCTGTTGATGAAGAGGCTTCTGACAATAATTAAACTAAGTATATAGATCAGATTAGGGCAAGTTTGCGAGATACTGTGTTACTGTAATATTTTTTTTTTTCTTTTTTCTTTAATTTTTTTTTTACGACTAGTACGATACTCCTCAAAAAATACTGTACAATATTAAGAACAATGTCCGTTTATCAAAACAAAAAAGATTGACTAGTACGATACTCCTCAGAAAAATACAACGCAATATTGAGAACAATGTCTGTTTATCAAAATAAAAAAAAAAGATCGACTAGTACCATACTCCTTAGAAAATACAGTGTCTCGTTTTAATTCCCGCACTTTGTAATTGCAAAAATGAAAATATTTTTCAATAATCTGTATTTTATTGTTAGGGGGCTTTCTAGACTGGGCTGTGTCTTTGTTCAAATCATAAAATGACCGAGTATCGAATTTTGCATCGTTTTATATATATAAAAAAATAGTTTAGTTTAGAAATCGACTTGCATTGACGTCCCTTCACTATATAAATAAGAATTGTATTACGAATTAAAATATTGAACGAGGTTTGATTAATATTCAATATCACCGTATTCTATATTCTGGTTATGCAGCTGTAAGGTTCGGAAATCGAAAGCAGGTATAATGCCGCGTCGAACTCTGCAGCATTTGTTTAAAGGGGAATTTTATATCAGGCCCTCAACTTTTTAAATTTTTAGAATAAATCTATCGTTTTATCTGTTAATTTTAAAATTTTAAAATATTTAATTAAAAATATTTTTTAAAAAAATATTTAACAAAAATTTTAATGAAATATTTAACTTTCATAACCAATATTTTTTCAAAATATTTATAAATAAGTATTTTGAGGTTTCAAAATTCAGTAGGTTAATGGATTAAGTTTAAAACCCAATAAGATTTTGAAGTCTCAAAATAGCTATTTAAAAGTATTTTTTTTTTAAATATTAAATATAAAAATTATAGATCTAATCAAAATCTACAATTTTTATTTTAAATATTTTTTTAAAAAAATACGTATATAATGATCAAAATGGTTTCGACAAGAGTATCGAAAAAGAGATATTTTTTGAAAGTTTAAACAGTAACCGAAAAATCTAAAAATTGCTTTAAATGAGTAGAAAAAATACATGAACTGATATAATATTTGCCTCTTTTGGAAAATATAACACCCTCGCACGCTGTACAATAGGAATAAAACTAATTAGGATGACTGTAAATGATGAATTGATGTGGAAGTAGCGATATTCAGGACGCCCTTCAACACTTGGGTTAGAGATTGCAGCAGCAGGTGCGACGATCCAATGTTTGCCAACGATTTTTTCTTTTTCTTTTATATATATATATATATTAATCATCTTGGAAACTGCATGCTATATGCCCATGATTTCCTTTTTGATCCACATTTACATTTGTTTTATTCTTTAGACTTATTCCGTGGGTGGTACTAAGTTTGGGTTCATGGCGAATTATACTCCGCACCGTTTGCATAGCAAGTGCTCAACATATATATATCGACAAGGAAATACATCGACGCACTAGCTTAGTAATTGTTACTATATCAGATTCAGTCCATACATATACAAGTATTCATTAATTCATTAAGAGCGATGGTGTATAAATAGTCGTTATAATAAAAGTATTGGTCAAGCTACTTAATAATTTTGAAGAGTAGTTCTCGTAGTCGTCATTACTGTCGACGAGATCACAAGATCGCCAGAAGATCATCGATATAAGTGAGAACAAAAAAAAAAGTTTACATCAAGCTTCCGCAAATGTTTGATTGGAAATATTTCAATATCACTATATATGATATAATCAGTATTCAGTAATGCATGTCTAGAATTCTTGAGATGCATTGTTGGTATCTAAAAAGTTGCTTACTAAGAAAAACAAATAAATGCATAAATAAAGAGAAGAAGAAGAAGAAGAAGAAAAAGGTACAGAAAATGTTCGGCCAAACAAGTGAAGAAAAGTTCACACGAGGAGGACGCTACAATACCACGACGAGTACGGACCGACAAGGTCTGCTCAGACAGCAAAAAGCAAATGCTTCTCATTTCTCACATCTCAGTGATTCTGATGCATCTTTTCTCTAATAAGGATATATTGATCTCTCATACTGTACAGATTCTAACTGGTCCTGCCACAGCTAAGCCCTTTTATATATGGTCGGCTAAAAAGCTATCAGAATACGCACTTAAAAAAAAAGAATTAAAAAAAAAAAAAAGAAAACATCAATAAGGTAGGTTGAACTTTCTAGAGCTGACTCTTTGGTTGTGATGGGAATGTCAACTTTAGTTGACTTTTGGTTGTTAATAGCATTAAATATATGAGCAAGAGACAGATCTGAGCAGCCCTCTTAAACCTTTCTTCCTCATGAAAAGCATAAATCTTAGTTGAGATAGTATTAATACATTTATACATGCCGATCACATTGATGCACATTTATTATTATCTTTTCAAAATGAAATAAGAAATAAATTTATTTTAAAGAATTTAGTTAATTTTTTGGCATGTGGACACGCCGATCCTTACATTTGCTTTATATATGTCACAGAAATTGCCGCCAAACCCTAGCGCTCAAGTGTGAATTTGCACTTCATTGAGTCGAAATCTGTAACATCATATTTAATTGGGCAAATGATCATAGATTTGGTAAGAGAGTTAGCTGGGTGTGAGAGAAATTTGAGATACTTATAAAGCATCGGCTTTAGAAGACGATTAATAGGATTCGCCACTTTTTATGGACCTCGGTTAGTGGGAAAGGTCAAGAATTAGTGGTGCTGCTAGGGTTCTGACGAACGGGACGTTACAAAATTGCCTCTTGCCGGTATATTTCAATGCTTTCAGGTTACTAGCACAACCACTTTGCCTAACTACGAGCCATGAGATTATAATAGTTGACGCGATTAAAGATTTTTGGATACTCTTAACATATTTGTAGTTGAGGTGGCAAGTTCATAATATTTAACTGCTACTGTATAGTGGATGAATCCAGAACATCGAATCCAGAACATCAGATCCAGAAGTAGGTTTACAATCCAGCAACTTGATCTTGTTTAATAAATTGGTGGTCAAAAACCTCCTGTCATCGGCCAGACTAGCACTGGAGAAAAAAAAAAAAAAGAAAACAAATCTAGCATCAAAGGTCAAAAAGGTCATCTTAAATAGTGTTTGATTAAGAAATGACCATATGAAATGAGAATTAGTTCAATTGATGGTGTTTGGTTTGTATTGTAACCATAAAAATTGAAAATAATTTCTATTCCATTGAAAATGTGATTCCGGTAGTTATATATATTTTGTTTTCCGAATACCCCTATATATGTATCGATTCTCATTTTTATTCTTTATTGAACCAACCATAACAAAGATATCATCCATTCACATTTCAATTTCGGTGCTTTTCAATTTCGATTCTAGTGCTTTATAGTCACCAAGATAAGCGTGGTAGGAATAAGTGTGATGCATATAATAAATATGACTAGTGTGATAGTATAAGTCATAAAGGAGTGTGACTTTGAGGAAGGTGAGAAATAGTGATGAAGTGGTGAGTGGTTTTCTCTCAACGTTTAATTTAATTTAATTTAATTTTTTAAGACTATATATATTATAGAGTCAAATTGAGTACTGAGAATTGAACTCAACGTTTTATCTCTTTTCTGAAAGGTGTACTAATCAATCGGCATAGTCATTTAAGCTTACGATACGTACTGACAGTGAACTGTTACATTCGAACCAATACATAAATTTTTGCGTGAAATCCTACCTGCAACAACTATCATGTGATGATTTTATCGCAACACCATGATCAGTTCAATTCAATGACTGCTCGAACCCAACTTTATGGACATCTTTTTGCCACCATCAATAAATAATAGTTCCTCCTATCTTTTCTGCTATTTGATCTCCTCCCTTCCTTCATCTCTTAACACCCATCCTCACTTATATATATATATATATATATGTATCATAAAAATTACCAAATTTTATCTGTACATCAAAGTGCAGAGGAAAAAAAGAGTAGGTTAACTGGGAGAGTTTGATAGTCAACAGGTTAGAGTGATATGCGAAGGTGTATCCACGCCAGAAAACAGGTCAAAAAAGCGTGTTTTTTCTCCCTTTGACATGGCTAAAATTACGAAAACCTCCGTACAGTCTGCACCAATCCTACTGGTTTCGATTTGTTCCGTCTATTTAAGCGCATAACAATGTCTGGTTTTAGACAGCTCTGCTTCCTTCACCACCTCATTTCTTCCTCCTTCCTCGCGACATCTCCCGTTGCTCTTTCACCTCTTTCTCTAGAGGCCAAGGTTCGATCTCCTCCTCCTCGTTGTTCTTCTTTTTCATATGTTTTTATCATGTCTGGCGGAGAAATTTGGAGAAGAAAGCAAATTGTTTTGTTTGTTATATATGTATTCTTAAGATTTTGATTGAACTTCCCTTCGGATGTGAAGTTTATAAGTGATGGAGGGAATGATCTTTCACGGGTAGGTGGTATGGTTTTTTTAGAGTTCCTTGTTGCTTTTGTTTTTAAAGTGCTGTGCATTTAGCCTCAAACAAATTGATTGTATCGACGGGAAAATATTAGAATGTGGCTTTTAATCTTGGGAAGAAGAAACTTTGAAATAATTTTTTTTAAAAAGTATTTTAATTTACTATGTGTGTGATGAAGGATGGTATAAGTACTTCTTTGTTTTGCTGCTTGTGCTCTTCAGCTGTGCATTCATCCTGAAAACGTATTGGTAATAGATACGAATGTAGCTACTAAACGTCGAGAAGAAGAGATTTTTGAGAAGAAAATAGTCTGTTTTTTTATTTTCTTGGCCTTGTAATTGGAGTTTTTTGAGGATTAAATACACATCTTTAGCTTTATTATCCGAGGATTTGGACAGGATATTATTTGGAATTCTGGATTTGTAGAAATAAAATGCCGTAGGGTTGAATTCTCGTGTTTATGAAGAAACCAAAAAAAAAAAAAAATTAGATATTCAATATTTTATGGAATGCCTTCCTAGTTTCACAAGATTAATTTGAACTCCGAGTGGTCAGTCCATCGCCCTGTTAGGCCCTTGGGATTTATCTGGACGCCTGTGTTTGACTACCCACGAGTTCCCTGGGTGTGTGCCTCATGTGCCCCTGGGCTCTGGACCCTTCATGTTCAGGCTGTTCTTTTTTAAAAATTTCTGAGCTTGTTCATGATTTAGACTGTTGAGAGCTTGTTCATGATTTAGACTGTTGAGGTTCATAAAATTCTTAAGCAAATTCTAAGATTTCTATTAATATTTTTGACCCTATTGAAATGGTCTTCTCCTAGACATCCTGACTCAACACTTACTCCCCTTTAATACTTCAAACAAAATCCTAACACTTTTGTTTCTGAAAATTTAAAACTTCTAAGAGAAGATTTCTAATATTATTTTAGCATTTTTCAGGTTTTTAGAGTTCTTTTGTTCCAAAAGGAGTATGCTACTAGCTTATCTTAATGATTGTGTTGTACGTTGATTTTGAACAATTCAAACCGGAACTGGAGATTTTTCTAATTATCATTTTTGAACCTTCTCCCATTAGTATCCTTACTCGTTCATGAGACAATATAGCTTATATTCGTTGCAGGAGCACGGAGACAACAGGATTTATCTTCTACGCCTGGATCTATCGTGTTCTTATAAGAAACATTATTGGGCAAGTATTTTAAGAAAGCTTCACCAATGATTATGGGCATTCCATTATCATGTCCTGGAGCCGATGCTTTGGATGAGGGCCTGGAAGCCCTCTTAACGAGATCTCTGAGCTTTGGAGGTAATGCTAAATCCGCCCTCCGATCATTCAGTTTCAACGGCCGCGATTCAGAGCCAACTATCTTCAAAGCGTTTGGCTCAGGGAAGCTATTTCTTAGAGGTTCTTTGAGTTTTAAGGGCAAAGAAATGGACCCTTTCCGCATGGATGCAAAAATATCCATAAATAAATCTCAGGCACCAAAGAAATCAAGATTTTGCCAATCACAGGAAACGGTCGCAGTTAATACCAGCAGCCCGAAGCATGAAGCTGCTGCGCTCAAGCTGCAGAAAGTTTACAAAGGGTTCAGAACGCGAAGGCAGCTTGCTGATTGTGCTGTGCTTGTTGAACAACGCTGGTAAAATTCTTACATCTCTGAACCCAGGGAAAAGAAAATTTGTGTTCGTATCTTAATTACAAATTTGAACGGTAATCTTAGGTGGAAATTGTTGGACTTTGCATTGCTGAAACGGAGTTCTGTGTCATTCTTCGACATTGAGAAACCAGAATCCGCTGTGTCGCGGTGGTCAAGAGCAAGGACAAGGGCTGCAAAGGTATGTTAATTTTTTCTTTGTTTCACTAATAGATGTCATAAAGCGCGCATATTTCACTCTCTGAATTAGCGGGTAATTTCTTTGGGCTTTCAGGTTGGAAAAGGTTTGTTGAAGGATGTTAAGGCTCAAAAGCTTGCTTTGCAACACTGGCTCGAGGCGGTATGTAGCATCAATGAGTTTTTCCATGAATATTAGTTATAGCGTTGCAAAATTTTATTCGAAAGAAGCAGTTCACTTCTGAACAGCACATAGTTTAATTTATACATGTTCGGGAGGTGCTCCAGGTTTGTTGTACAGTGATTAATTTGCATATCCTACTTGTAATCTCATTGTAATTCATTATTCAGATCGATCCTCGCCACCGTTATGGTCACAATCTCCATTTCTATTACGATTGTTGGCTAAACTGTGAGAGCAAGCAACCCTTCTTCTACTGGTACATTGAGCAACCCTTCATTTTACGAATTTCTTGTACGATTGAGTTTGTAAATAAACACACTCAAATATAATTGCTTTTGAGATTTCAGGTTGGATGTAGGAGACGGAAAGGAGGTAAACATCGAAGATAAATGCCCTCGATCAAAGCTTCAACTGCAATGCATCAAATATCTTGGTCCGGTCTGTATTTATCTCATTTGACTTTTTGTTTCAATAGGATATCTAGTTTGGTTACAACCTGAATACTATTTCTATCCTTGTAGAAAGAAAGAGAATCCCATGAAGTCATAGTTGAAGATGGAAAGTTCTACTACCGAAAGGATCAGAGACTGCTTGACACTACTGAGAGTCCCAAAGGCACGAAATGGATTTTCGTTCTGAGTACATCAAGAAATCTCTATGTTGGTCAGGTAAATTCTGCATCCGTTTTTTTCCCAAAGAGCCAAGAAAGATATAGAAATTTTTAAGCGAGCTCCCTAGGTTGGCAATACACCGACAAAATCTCCACTATTGTATTGGATCCCAGGACAAATTATGTAAGTTTCCGAAATAGATAGAAGGTGAAATTAACTTGGTGTACCATGTCCCGATACCGTTAGCTCATGTAACAAGAGCTCATAGATAAAATATGGAAACAGGATTACAGATTTACCATTTCAATGTTATGCATAGTTGGCTGATGATAGTATCTGCGTTGAATGCAGAAGAAAAAGGGCTTTTTCCAGCATTCGAGTTTTCTGGCAGGAGGAGCTACTTCTGCTGCTGGGAGATTAGTTGTCGACAACGGAATTTTGAAGGTACATAAACGGAAATGACAAAAGAAAAAAGTATAGTCACGCCAATCACATTCTTGCCTTAAGTGAATTTTGGGTATTTATTTGCAGGCTGTGTGGCCACATAGTGGGCATTATAGGCCTACGCAAGCCAACTTTCAGGACTTCATGAGCTTTCTCAAGGAAAACGATGTTGATCTCACCGATGTTCAGGTCAATGTTAAAATTACTTAAATTTCTTGTATTAATGTTTTCATAAACAATTTGAAGAGTGCCTTTCAACAATTTTTTTCAAAGTGTAACTTTAACTTTACAAAACTCCAATTTAAACCCTTTCTCCGTAGTATTTCTCTTGAAATTAAGGGCATGATAATAGTTATATAGATAAGTTTCACTATGCAAAGTGACTTTTAAAATAACTATGTAACTATGATTTCTTATTGGTTATATATGTTTCTAATTTACAGGAAAGTCCGACAGATGATGATGAAGAGACATATATCAAACTTAGGAGCAGTGGCGCTCCTGAAAACATTCCATCAGATCCAAAAATAAGCAAGATAAACACCCATGATAATCGTGTATCTGAAGTCGGAACATCTGACACTTCATCTGAAGTTGTTATAACTCACACTAAAATTGCCAAGTTCCGAAAATCGTTTTTAGCGAGGAAAACAGTGGCAATTATCATTCCTCCTATTAAACCAGTCGATTTGGAAAGAGATGATAATATGGACAATTTGCAGAACCAGGAAGAAGAAAGTGATGAAGAATTGATCTTTAAGACACCGCGATCCAACTTTGGAACGAATGGTACAAATTCAATGAAGTATAGTAGTTCATCGGAATCCTTAAGTAAAGAAGGGGAGGAAGATTCCTCTGATTCTGAAGAACCCTACAAGTTCAAGAAAAATCTATTTGTTGAGGAGCCTGATGAAGTGGAAGAACGGACGGTAGCACAAGAACTCATCCTACGAAGAATGAAGTCTAAGAAAGGACTGAAGTCACTTCAGCTAGGAAAGCAATTATCTTGTAAGTGGACTACAGGAGCTGGACCCCGTATCGGTTTTGTAAGGGACTACCCTTCGGAACTCCAATTCCGAGCTTTAGAACAAATGAATTTATCTCCAAAAGGCTCCAGGCCTCCGAGATTATACGCGTCTCCAAAAACAATTGAAGCTTGTTTGTCCAAGGAGGAAATTAGATATCAGCAACAAGAGAGATCAAACAGTCGCAGATAGAAGAGACTGAACGTTCTTACCATTAACCATACATTTTTCTGCATATATAACGTGACCATTTGTTCGTTCATTCTTTTTTGGTCAGTTCCTAGAAGAACAAGGATCTCGACATTGTAATGAATTTTTTTTAAACATTGGATTATCTTTTATCAACGGAAAGTAACATCGTTTTGTCTCCATCGTAACCAGTTCATTATTCCAAACAGCCGCAGATAGGTTGAGTATTCTCCGCATAACTGATTTGTATTTTTTTTTTAAAATATGCATATAAGATCAGCATTAATTTGTTTCCTGTTTTAAACTTTTGAGTTCGCTATCACCGAAAAAAGGAAAAGAAAAAAAGAAAAAAAACCTTGAGTTTGTAGAATAATTAATATACGTCGCCAAATTATAATCATCGGCAATCATATTCGTTAACGTTGTATGCTGTTCAATCAAGGAAAGTACCTTGATTTTTGCCAAAGCCGCAGCTGATTGTTAAAATCTGAGAGTATTTTTAGAATGTTTTTCTCTTCTTTTAATAGTTTTCTAGATTTTTAGCGATCGTCAAAACCATGTAATCACGCAATAGTATGTCAAGAAAGGTAATATTTGAGCCTTTTCCTGTCGTCCTTAAAATATCTGAAGTTCATGTTGTTCCAGTTCTTCATATTGTTGCTCAAGTGGCTTGAATGTTTCCTCCGAAAATTTATGAATTTTCATCTAACGTAATAAGAAGTTACTAGCGTATTAAATTGTCTTCTTAAATTCTGCATGAATTTATTACATACAACTCGAAGTGAACTAGATATATCTTTGGAGAACATTTGGGGAAAAAACTGGGAGCCGTAGCATTATTAATCTATATATACAAGAATTGGTTGACCAAAGTTGTCACGCTATGTAGTATCTAAAATAATTTTTGATATATCATGTAATATTTATTTTTATTCTTGAAAAATCACTTAGCATTTGTATTAATTGAAGAATACTTAATATAAAAGGTCTAAGTAAAAGTTATTTGACATTTCTTAAATTATTTGACACTTCTTAAATTATTCTTGAAAAATTACTTGACACTTCTTAAATAATTGTCTTCTTAAATTATTTGACACATAGAAGAATACTTACTATTTATAAAATAATATAAATTATTTGAAGAATATAAAATATCTAATTAAAAAATAAATACTTAATCAAAATAATATTTATAAAATTAATATAAATAGATATATAAATATTAATACATAATTATATTACATATTATGTGAAAATAATTATATATATAATAAAAATATCACTTCTATTATGATACTACTTAAATAATTTTTGTGTATGATATGTGATAATTTTTTTTTTACTTAAATCAAATTTGGCAAATAAAGTATATGAAAAAAAATTGAAAATGTAACAAAATTATATTTTAAACATCATTATTTATAAATGAGACTAATATCCGTACATCGTATAGATATAAAATTAGTTTAAACTTAAAAGCCGATAATAGGTTTTGCTCTTCTGTCTACAAGACACTAAGATGTCCTCTATCAAGAAAAGGGAGGACAATTATGTTCTTCTGCTAACCTTTTTGCTATTAGAACTCAAAGCATCTATTTATTATAAATACAATGGCAAATTTTTACAAATGTAAGAACAGAGTTGAAATCCAAATCCAGTGGGCCAAAAATAAATGTCAGAGCCCAAGTAGCTTTGAAGCCGCAATCCTGCGTATAAATCAATCTGCCCTCTCCTTTCAGCGACCCTCTCTCCCGACTATAGACGACCGAACTTTCCTACTCTCGTGATTGCTCTGCCTCCGGCTTCCGATCCCGCCGCCGAGCGAGGTATTTATCACCGTCTTTGGCGGCGCCTTAGTTTCACAGTTTTTGAGTGGGGGCAATTGACCCCACTGGCTATATAGTGGATCCGCCCATGGCCGAGAAACCCTTCAAGCTCTTCTCAAGTAAGCCCAAGCCTCCACTACCACCACCGCCGCCGCCATTATCTTCATCTTCCCTACCCCTTCCCGCTTCCACCTCGGCCTCCGATCCCTGCGTCGACATTTCCGACTTCTCGAACCTCGGCCTGTCCGACTGGGCAGTCGAGACCTGCGCTGCGCTAGGTATGCGCCGCCCCACCCCCGTCCAGATTCGCTGCATCCCCCAAATCCTCGCCGGCCGTGACGTCCTCGGTATCGCGCAGACTGGGAGCGGAAAGACCGCTGCTTTCGCGTTACCTATTCTCCACTCGCTTGCCGCCGATCCTTATGGCGTCCTCGCCCTTATCTTGACTCCCACTAGGGAGTTGGCTGTGCAGATTGCCGAGCAGTTCAGAGCCCTTGGTTCATCTCTGAACATTAGGTGTTTGCTTGTTGTTGGTGGGATGGATTCGAGTTCGCAGGCGAGGAACCTGTTGCAGAGGCCCCATATTGTTGTTGCGACTCCTGGAAGGGTCAAGAATCTGCTTGAGGGTGATCCTGACATCCCAGCAGTTTTTTCTAAGACGAAGGTGTGAGAAGTTTTGCTTGAGTGCTTGCTATGATAGACGAAGTTAACCCCAGTTTGACATAATTTACTTAAATTAGCATTTTTACTCTCTATCTCTTTACTTTATATAGTGTAGGTCTACTACGTTCATTGCAATGTGGAAATGGAATCTTACTTTTTTTTTAGATGCATAATAGTATCTTTCATTATTATTTCAATTCTAAAATACTTAACATTATAATTCTGTAAAAATATATAATTGCCCCTCAATATTGATCGAAGGTGCTCCAAAAAATTTATCATTAAAAGTGTTCTCACAACTTTGATCATATTATTCCGACATTCTTTCAAAAGATTTTCAGATACCATATTTTAAAATTCTTGCACCTATGAGAACTGGAATATTTCAAACTTGAACATACGTGCTTACCATGCCCTAAAAGGATGAGGATTCCCCTGAACTACCCCAGATCTGTCCTATCACGTAACGACACGTATTTCTATAATACCTGTACTTCTTTTTAAGCCATGTTCTGTAAAAAGATTGGTATAGAAAAAATTATTTATAAAAATAGAAATATTTGAAAAAGAATATTATAGAAATATGTGTCGTTTTGGTGATAGATATGGGGTAGAAATAGGGCAGTAATTCTCGTTTCCCATTTGTGTGGCTTACTATTTCATAGAATTCCGTTATTTTCAGGAAACTCGGACTGCGGATAGAAGTTGAGATTCTGAAAAGATGCCCAAGCTGGGAAAAGCAGTTTCCAGGCAGGCCATGAAATGCAGTGCAGCCTTTTGAATTCTCCATTAATACAAATGATACATCAGTTTCATGCTCCGCCTGTAAAATGTGTGCAAAGGAGCACTTCCTTTACATCTTAGGGACCATTCAGACTTGTTAACATTATGTAGTTAATTCCTTCAGATAATAGGCGAAGACCCACGGGCTTGATCTATAGGAGAGTTAGCTTGATGCTAACTTAGATTCCAGTTTGACGGTAATTCGGTTCTTTGGCGCAATTCAGTGCTAAAACTGAACTTCAGCCACTTCGGGGTTAGCTTCTGGGCTACCTTTGTGGTAGACGTCATTTGTTTTGTTTCATTTAGGTTTTGTGAAGAATTGCTTAGTTAGTATAGTGAAGTACCTTATAATCACCATTCATGATGAAATGTTTCATTAAAAAAAAACTAAAAAAAAGAGTTTCAGTCAGTAAGGTCAGATTTTTTCTGTAATTTGTTTTTGTTTAATTTATCTTGAAATTTTTATCCATTTCTATAATCTGAATTTCACAATTTGGAGTTTATGTGTTCTCAAAGTTTTGATTTGACTGCCTTTTTGAGCATCATATAGATTTGTTTGTAATTTTTTCCCCTCTACGGACATGAATTTATTGATTAGTTTAGTGGAGGCTCTTATGTTCACAATTGCAGTAACATATTCTCTAAAATGGATCTGGGGCCTTAGTCCTGTTGATCACCCTAGTTGTTATTTTATTTTGTAGTATTCTTATGATCTAAGGTATCTTGTGCCAAAATGAGAATTTTTCTTACAATTCTTATTCCTTTCTAAATTGGAGCTTGTCAACTAGGATTTTATCTAGTACTTCTCCAATTTTGGTATGACATCAGTTAATTTATATCTGTTATTTTTTTATTCTTTTAATTTTCTTCTGATTTTGATTTGATAACTTCTTATGTATTTTTATTAATTTTCTGTAGTGCCATTTTTTATTGGTTAGTAAAGGCTCTTACACTGATAAGGACTAGGTCACTGGGGTCTTAGTTCTCCTTCTAACACTACATGACTATATTAGTATCTTATTATATTGTTGTGAATCTTAGGTTATCTCGTACCTTTAGATGTCTGATGCTGCACCACATTATAGACAAAAGAAAGATTTGTTATTAATGTCTAATGAAGTAGAAAAATTCATTGTGTATTGCTTTGTGGTAGTACCAACGTTAACACTCTCATGCACCTTCGTGTTCTCAAAGTTTCCAGCAGCAAGTCTCTGTGTTAAACCATGCTGGAATTGTGGGGAAAGTGTTTGATACTTATTATGATCTTTGATTTTAACAAGGGAGTCATGGAATTTACCCATCTTGTTCCTTGTACTGTGCTAACTTCTTTATTTGAAACTCCTCATGTTTGTTTGGGTTGGATGTCGCAATAATGTGATCCCTTGCTCTGTCAGTTTCTAGTTCTGGATGAAGCAGACCGAGTTTTTGATGTTAGCTTTGAGGAGGAACTACGGGTTATATTCAAATGTTTGCCC
This sequence comes from Xerophyta viscosa, assembly GCA_002076135.1. Classification (NCBI taxonomy): domain Eukaryota; kingdom Viridiplantae; phylum Streptophyta; class Magnoliopsida; order Pandanales; family Velloziaceae; genus Xerophyta; species Xerophyta viscosa. The sequence goes on from MJHO01000011.1 coordinate 2,236,762, forward strand.
AAGAAAAGGCAGACCCTTTTGTTTTCTGCTACCATGACAAGTGAATTACAAGCCTTACATGACAGCTCTCAGAACAAACCTTACTTTTTTGGTGCGTATGAAGGTCTAAGGACAGTTGATACACTTAGGCAACATTATCTCTTCTTCCCAGAAACTGTGAAGGATGTATATCTTGTACACATTTTGTTGAAGATGGAGGATGAGGGCATTCGTTCAGCCATAGTATTTGTCTCTACATGCAGGTATATTTTGGAGGAGTAATTTTCTTATTGTAGTTTGCTTACTTTTTCTCATCTCGGTCGAGTCATTACTCTGTCACATTGCTCATGTGAATAGTATTTGCAAGCTGTGAAAATCTGACATAGTTAAAGCTGTCCATAAATAATTTTATTGCATCGACATTAATGGTTATCTTGACATGTTTGCCTATCACTTCAACTGAAGTTGTGGTTGAATTCGGGAACAAAAGTTGAAGTCCTTAGCTCTGTTATAGTTCGCCTGTAAGCAATATTTATTCTTTCAAAAGTTCTTTACTGTTATCTTCATCTACTTTCTTGAATTTTCATTACACCGTATGCCTATGTTCTTTTTGCAAATATGTACTACATGAGTACCGCTGGTCACATGCTTTATATGATATATTTTCTTAGTAAACTTGTTTGGGCTAGTTTCTTTGAGCAACACGCATTTAACATGTTTCTTTTGCTGAAACAGGACTTGTCATTTTCTAAGGTTATTGCTTGAAGAGCTTGGTGTGCCTGCAGTAGCTTTACACTCTCTCAACTCCCAATCTCTCAGACTCTCTGCGTTGAGTCGGTTTAAATCCGGTCAAGTTTCTATTTTACTTGCCACTGATGTAGCCAGTCGTGGTTTAGATATTCCCTCAGTCGATCTGGTTCTTAACTATGATATCCCAAGGTCAAGTATTACCCATTCATGCACTCTCCCATTTCCAGCATCTATCAGATGATGTATATGTGGGTTTTTTAATATGTAACAGATATCCACAAGACTACGTCCATCGCGTGGGTAGGACAGCTAGAGCTGGAAGAGGAGGGTTGTCCTTAGTTTTTGTCACACAGGTTTGGATTCTTCTGGAATTAACATTTTATTTTCTTTAAGAAAGATGGGTTTTCATTTCATTGGTGAACACCAAGGTCTAAGATACTGCTATACTAATAATAGAATGATAGCAACTCTCTGCGGAGAGAACAGTCATCAAAACAATGAGTACATTTTTTATGTATATCTTATTGAATGCATCTCAAATTTTTATTATGTTATGCAAAAAGTCAAGGATCCATGTACTGTTAGCTCTTTGCTGATAGCATAATAGTTGTGAATGTTTAGAATGAAGGAAATATTATTGTTTTTGAATCTTTTAATTGAGAATTCAGTTTGCAGTGGAGTAGCATGTAGGAATTAAATGTCTGAACCAAAACATAAGAAGTTGTGTACTTGCTTTTGGTTTGTATGGTGTGCTATTTTTCTGAGGAAACCTACTAGCATTTTCTTGTATATGCATTTTAAACAAACACTTTGTATCACTTGCAGAACGATGTGAAACTGTTCCAGAAGATAGAAGAACAAATTGACAAAAAGTTGGACGAGTTTAAATGTGAAGAGAAAGAGGTCCTTGAGAAAATGTCTGCGGTAAGATTTATATGGTAGTTCCTTAAGTTTTTAAAATGTAGTTCATGGCATTGAGTGCCCCTTTAAGGTAGGCAACAGTTGTTGCCACCATAAGTAACAATCAGGTTGTCGTTTGTGAAGAATGACTTATGAACATAAGGAATTGGGACGGCTTTTGGTCAACTTCTCTGATTGATACGGTACAAGGACTTTGACTAACGGTGCATTCTAACCAATATTCACTTCCTAAGTAGCTAGTAAATGGTGATCAAATCATCTAAGTGCCTAAAATTAAACATCAAGACAGAGAAGACCACCATAATTCTCATTCTAACTGTTAAATTACTGTTTCCATTCATCTTGTATTCTCTTAATTACCTTATGTTGTGTGTTCATGTTTGGTTTTCAAAGATGCTTTACTGTCTCCTTGCTATGAATATGGCTAAGCTTAACAAATGTTCATCTGTGGTCTCTTTATGACTTGTTTAAAGATTTTGTTGTTTGGTACTCATTTTCTTTCCTAAAAGGAGCTTTTGAGCGCATATTGAGAGACAAATGTTAGAGAACTTGCTAGCTATGCATATCATGTAATCTAGGTGCTTTTATGTATTTAGGGATTGTCATATTACTAAGAATGACTTTGTAGGAAACTAAAATTATTCTTATCAAATTAATTGGTTGGGATTTGAAAAGCAAAAAACGAAATTGAGTGTGGATGTTATCTAAGAATGACATTTCCAGGAAACTAGAATTATTCTTATCAGATCATTGATTGGGATTTGCTAAGCGAAAAACAAAACGAAGTTGAGTGTGGATGTTATCTGAGTAATTATTATTCAATAAGCTCACCTGAGATTGTCTTCTACGTATTGATTCAAGGATATTATCTGAGTAATTATTATTCAATAAGCTCTCCTGAGATTGTCTTCTACATATTGATTCATATCCAAGGGCAGATGCTTGAAATTTCTTTCATTCATATCAAGAAATATTTATCCTTTTACTGGTTGGAGGATATTCTGAAGGTTCGTAACTTTTTTTTATCCGAGTGTGTTTCTTACTTATAGTGTCCCACATCTTTCCATTGGACTCAATACACGGTAGTATATAATAACGTTGTTAATGATATCTTGTTACAACTAGAGGACACTATGAAACTCTTACATGTCAGCCGTGCCTTTTAATTTAGAATAAGCAACATAAGTTGTGAATTTCATGATAGTATCCTTTGCATCTTTCCGTTGGAATCCTTACACGGTACTATATAATAACGTATAATGATTCAAATGATCGTTTATTTTGCAGGTATATAAAGCTCGCCGAGTTGCTCGTATGAAGATGATAGATGATGGTTTTGAAGAGAAAGTGGAAGCCAGAAAAGCTCAGAAGCAGAGAACGTTGGAACAGAAAGGTGTGCTAAAGCGCAAGCGTCAAAACACATAGGGGCTTAAGATAAGTTTGAAGTTCTTGTAGTAGTTTCTGCTCGATCAAATTTTGTAAATTGATAGAACGTAATTTTGTGTTATAGTTTCTTTCCAGCCTTCGATATAGTTCCTATTCCCAGGCTGTAAATTATTGCTCATTTTCGGTTTTCGTCGGAACAATGCAGAATGTCTAGCAATGATATATCTTATGATGGGTTTTATGTTCGAACATGTATATTCCATCAGGAGCATGGATATTGTTTTTTTGTAGTTGCATCAAAAGCACTCAAAAGTCAATTGATGAGACTTTAATCTAAGGCAGGTTTTGGTTTAGATTACAGTTGTTGTTGGGGATTGATTAAGAATTACAGCCGATACCAGGGGCATAATGTTGCTTTGCCCATTTGGACCGCCGACGTCTTCTAGAATTTGATGTGCATCTGGATTTTAGTGATATCGAATGTTAGCATAAGTTTTACTTGTGCTTTTTCTTAATATAATATTTATTATTTAAAAAAAAAATTATTTATCTATAGTAAGTTAATATATATGTAGGATTAATGTTATTTATTAGTATTAGATCAAATGCCACGTCTTAAATATATTGTCCTTTAAATGGTATGGATAAATATTGGTCTCTCCTTTTTTTCGTCTTATAACAGCTAATTCTATCCATACCACGTGTCAAACTAAGCACCGAGAGGCGACGAGTTTCATTATCTCACCAACCCACCAAATCCTGCCTCCCACCATCACCATTACCTTTCATGATTAACAGCAGTCGGCACCGATATATTCTTTAGTCCGTCATTTCTCATTCCGAACCGTTCCGATAATTAACTAGGAAATTTTGATATTCAATTCAATTCTGGCAAAAGCAGACACTTATTCTTCGAGGACAACTTACATATCAGCTTTTTCTGTCTAAATAAATAAGCTCCTGATAAAAGAGGATTTACAAATTAGCTTCTAATATAGAGGGACTGATATGTATTTTTTCCATTCTTTAACTAAAGTGTTTCCATGAGATTGAGGGACAAGTTTCACCTATATATAAATTTGAGGCCCATGATTTATGAAAATCTTTTGGTACTTTTTGAGATGGTTAAGATATTTTTGTCTTGTGATAAGCTAGCACGCGCTCATCATTCCTATAATAGAACGAGGACCGGGACCATTAAAAAAATTTATGTTCACATGATTGATCGGACTAGATTGAAATACTATATGTATAATCATGGAACAAAAGTACTGTTACACCCTTAAATTTCTCTGGGCAACAATTACACCAAAAATTTACCAATCTATTTGAGTCTGCAGTAGTAAGGGGTCAATATTCATCGAATAAATAACATTTATTTTTAGATTAACAACGGGGATTCTTATACATTCCTGGTGAAGATATCTCATCTATTTAACTTCTTTGACTAACTCTAACATATATCCACTATGTCATGTGATTTTTCACGTGTCTATATATAAGTTCATCCTAATATCTGGTTGGAAAAGACTTAATTTTACGCATGTTGTTCTGTTGAAAGATAAGACAGAAACTAACATATGGTTGGAAAATATTTTTGGTTAGCATGTATTATTTTTATCGAGAGATAAAATAAAAATTGAACTCGGCGGTCAATACTTTTAAAAAAAAACATACAAGATCACTTAATTTTAGCCAATGAACACTTAGCAGTCAAGACGAAGAACTTATATTTTAGAGGGTAAAGTAGTCTTTCAAGTTAAGTAGTCCAAAGAGCATTATTTGAGTCCAGCTATGCTCAATATCATCGTAAGGGCTCAAATTCGCTAACACCCTTTAAAAAAAATACTTACCTCAATTATGCTAAATGTGATTGTAAGAGCTCGATCTCGCAAACCATCTTTCTATAAATACTTAATTAAACCTCTTCTACCGTAAACACACTAATATTTTTCCCTAGCATTCGTTGATCTGGTTGTAGCAGTTTCAGTGATCAGTCATGGCAACTTCTGCGGCGGCAGTGGCGGTGGCGATGGCGGCGATGATGTCTTTTACGTGGACGGTGAGCGGCGACGCGGGGGCGGATGCGACACAGTGCTCCGACCAGCTGGTGGGGATGGCGACGTGTTTACCGTATGCGCAGGGGACGGCGAAGTCGCCGACGCCGGACTGCTGCGGTGGGCTGAAGAGTGTGCTGGCGAAGAGTCCCAAGTGTCTGTGTATCCTCATAAAGGATCGCAATGACCCGCAGCTCGGGCTCGACCTCAACCTCACGCGCGCGCTCTCGCTCCCTTCTGTCTGTCACACCCCCGCCAACATCTCACGATGCCCTGGTAAACAACCTCTCTCTCTCTCTCTCTCTCTCTCTCTCTCTCTCTCTCTCTCTCCATTTTTTATTCCCACGGCTCATGAGCACTGCTTGTTAATCCCTTCTGAATAATGCTATAAAATACCTATTAAACTGAGTTTGTTGAAATACATTGTAGGAAACTAAGAGTAAAATTTGTGGGAAAAATGAAATTATTCATGAATTTATTTATAATTTTAAAACAATACTTTTGTCAATTCAGAACTTATTAATGATTTCGATAATTTGTTCAGCTAACTTTATTCTTTCCGAATATTCAATTATTCACATTTTAAGAACTGAGTGCCTCCCTCCCCCACCGCTTGGGCGACTGATACGAGTGCGACGCATATGTGGCTTGTCAGTTAGTGCCTTTTGCCTTTTGGGTAACTACATGCAGTTGGTAGAGTTTCATCTTAACGTTTTCCAAACAAAATTAACTAATTTTTGGGATAATTCTTTCGCAAATAGAATTCAAACATAGATTTTTGGCGTTAGTATTATTTTATATTATCATAAAACCATACTAACAGATAAGCTCATAGCAACATCAATAATGTTATGCTAACGACAGTCCTTTGGTTTGAATAGGTCTAAATGTTCGTATCTCTTTTTACCAATTTATGGGATATAAAGAGTATAAATCTTCTACTCTTCTTACAGGAGGTGCGGGCGAAATTCTGATCAGATGTAGGTTAATAAGACCGAAACCCCGACCGTCCTAGGCTCCATGGACTTTTTTGGCACTAATATGGATAAAACCAACTCAAGAAATAAAAAGTAGAGATATGCTTTATATGAGTTATCATGCATATGGCTTGTAAATTAATTATTCTGAATCATTTGTTGATGCCAGAGTTGCTAAACCTGCCGCCAAATTCGAAGGACGCTCAGATCTTCCAACAATTTGGCGCGAACTCGACTGCAGCAGCGCATGGGAATACTACTACTTCCACCCGTAAGTCACTTACTATGGAATTCTATTAATAAATGAAGAACTTCTGATTTGGGATTGTTGAACTACTAAGTTAATTACTTTTTTCTTTAAAAAAAAAAATCAAAATTTTTAGGCGAGCTCTGCATGCCATTTTATACCACTCGTCAAGTATGGACTCACATCCGAGGGCCTTCGGGTCATCATCTTGGTGCTCAATTAGATCCCAAGGCCCTTTGGATGATGTGGTATGGGTGAAACTTGGTCCATGTGAATGCTGCAGGATGTAAAAAGTAAAATTAAAAAAAAAAATCAATTTGCATAATTTACTTAAATTAGCATTTTTACTCTCTATCTCTTTACTTTATATAGTGTAGGTCTACTACGTTCATTGCAATGTGGAAATGGAATCTTACTTTTTTTTTAGATGCATAATAGTATCTTTCATTATTATTTCAATTCTAAAATACTTAACATTATAATTTTGTGAAAATATATAATTGCCCCTCAATATTGATCGAAGGTGCTCCAAAAAATTTATCATTAAAAGTGTTCTCACAACTTTGATCGTATTATTCCGACATCTTTCAAAAGATTTTCAGATACCATATTTTTAAAATTCTTGGCACCATGAGAACTGGGAATATTTCAACTTTGAACATACGTGCTTACCATGCCCTAAAAGGATGAGGATTCCCCTAAACTACCCCAAATCTGTCCTATCACGTAACGACACGTATTTCTATAATACTTGTTGTACTTTCTTTTTAAGCATGTGTTTGTAAAAAGATTGGTATAGAAAAAAATATTATAAAAATAGAAATATTTGGAAAAAGAATATTATAGAAATATGTGTCGTTTGTGTGATAGATATGGGGTAGAAATATAGGGCAGTAAATTCTCGTTTCCCATTTGTGTGCTTACTATTTTCATAGATTCCATTATTTTCAGAAACTCGACTACGGATAGAAAGTGAGATTCTGGAAAAGATAGCTCCAGCTGGAAAAGTCAGTTCCAGCAGCATGAAATGCAGTGCAGCCTTTTGAATTCTCCATTAATACAAATGATACATCATTTTCATGCTCCGCCTGTAAAATGTGTGCAAAGGAGCACTTCCTTTACATCTTAGGGACCATTCAGACTTGTTAACATTATGTAGTTAATTCCTTCAGATAATAGGCGAAGACCCACGGGCTTGATCTATAGGAGAGTTAGCTTGATGCTAACTTAGATTTAGTCCCATATCGCAAGATGATGGGAAGATTGAATAGTTTAAATGTTGATGGCCTTAAGTTACCTTGAATTGAATACATACCTTTTCACAGGGCTTAGCCAGTGTGGCGGCCAGAGTTTAAAGTGGGCTACTAGGGGTTTACGTTTGCGGGTGGGATGGTGTTCGACTGCCGCAGTTAGCAATTCTAAGAAAAAAAATTTAGATTTTTCTTTCTACAAAGTAGTCTCCTAATAAACTTCACTAAAACCACATCGCAACACAATTCTAAACAGAAATTTCCTTCCTTTTTCTTAGATAGATCCGAGGTAGCTTGACACCACCTTAGTTCTTAATTCATAGAGTGATTGAACATGCAAAAATAAATGTTCATAATGTCCAGATCATTATGAACATACAACAAGCAAATATACAGAAAAGGTAAACAAAACCAAAAAGACATAGTGGAGTGGTTGAAATGAATTTTTTTTTTGAATTTAAATTTTTTTTTTTTTTGGTGATTGCAGCTGCAGGAAACTCATCGCAAGCAGCACCCACTAGTTCACATGCAAACAATGGATATGGAAAGAGTGATTGTTTAAGAGGAATGAAGATGGTTGGTGGTCTATTCCTATTGCTCCTCCTGGGCCCCTAGTTCTTCACTAAATGTTCATGTAGCTCCTCTGGTCTCTCCTCCATGTCCACCGCCCATCTCCTAACATCCATCCCGAGATGCTGAATCATACCCATCCGTTGATCCCTAGGCTTAAAAAGGAGTAGATCCAAGGAGTGTTGTTTGAAATCTTCTTAATAATTAAGGGCTGGGATCAGAAGAGCTCTATAGCTAGGATTTCATATTGTCCTTTTCAGTTCTTGTGGCACATGGTTGAACTTTGTCTCTTTTGTTTTCGATATTGACTTGCAAACAACAGTAAATTTTAACTTGCTTTTTCTTTTCTCGCTGTTTAGTTTGTTGTAATGCATAGTTTGGGGAATCTCACCTTGATTTTGTGCGCTTTGTTCAGTAATTATTTTGATTATTTATCTTTTAATATTCTCCATAATTCAAAATTTTAAAATATACCTCTTTATTTCAAAATAATCTTTTTATAATCCTCATTAACCGTATAAATGACAAAATTATCCTTATTAAAATAACTATTCTCTTTTTAAAAAAAATATATTATAAAGATAAATTCGTAATTTCACATAATCAAGAGATGCATAAACATATTATTTTAAGTTAGAAGGTATATTTTTGACAATTTCGAATTATAGAGGGTACATTTTGATAAATACCGGTAGTTGGGCATTTTGTTTCTATTTGAAAGAATATCTCGCAGAATATCTCAAACTTTTCTCCCATGAGCTGCACTAAGTTCTGCTCAAAGGTCAAGTGCAATATTCTTCGTGAAGTTGAACTCTGTCGGAGCTTCAGTGACCCACATTATTTTGAACTGTTGAAGCAGCTTCATAAAACAGATTCTTTTCAAGAGTTCTGAGCCGGGCAACCAGCTTTCACAATATAATCCTTTCATACGTAGATTAAAAAACAAAAAACAGAAAATGTTGCAGAAACAAATACTGAATCCAAAACGCAAACATCAGAATGTTGCCTAGCCGCTCAATCCCAAAAATCACGAGAAGCAAAGAGACTACAAGTTTATCCAACGTTTGGCATGGGCGTGTTAGGACGGATTCTTGTATGGAAGAAACATATTGGATACATTCTGAACTAGAATTAGTATTGGATTACAGAAGAACCATTTCAAGGCCACTAGCATTGTACATTAGAAACATACAACAAAGGGAGTAATCAATCAAAGCAACTCCCGAATAATCATCTCCACGTCGAACCATAACTCGATTTCCAAGAGGGTCTCTTTGCAAATTACGTGACTCATTATCACCGCCTCTTATGCGCAGCCAGGAAATGCTTGTGTACTAAAATGTAGGGGTCTTCAAAATCTAAAATATCAGCTTTTAACCCATATGAAATATGTGGCTTCCGATACCAATGATTGGAAAAGGAGAGAACCGTACACGTCAGTACAGTACCTAGAAATTATCTTTATCTTCATCTTTCATCGTGCTAGTGGGCCCATCGTCAAAGCCAGTACCTGGAGCAAGTTCATTCAAATCTAGAAATCGTCTTTTGGGGAAATCTTCGTCATCCGGGCTAGGACAACTTGATTTCTCTTTTGATGCTTGCAGTTCTTTCTGCTCAATCTCAGGGATTTCATGATCTGTTTTCTGATCTTTCACTTTGTTAAGGTCTTTGTCATCCTGAGAATCTTTACTGTCTGTAGACAGTTCCAATTCATCGGCTGCGTCAGAAACCCTATCAGAGGCATCAGATTTCTCCGGCATTTCAGACTCTGCTCCTTCTGAGTCTGAGAGCTCGTATTGTCTATAGTTAATACGTTGGCGAGTGGACCTCTTACTCCGTCTAAGGCCGGATTGTATCTCGCCTACAGATCTCAACTTTGTACCTCTCCTACTTCGATTTCGTGTCTTTCTGTATCGATTGTCCTCATCTGAATCTTCACTCACACTCAAATCATCCTCATCATCTTCTTCCTCATCTTCTGCATTTTCCTCCCAGCGATATTCATCATCCCCCTCAGAGCCGCTGGACGCTTTCTTTTGCTTACGACTCCTGAGATATTCCTCGTCATACACTACTTCTCCTACTATATCATCATCACTGTCAAAGACCACCTCATTATCTGAAATGCCTTGAACATAATCCGTTTCTGGATACCTTTGAGGCCTCTTACGTTGTCTACTGCTGATTAAAAGCAACTAATTAGTGAATTCTGCAATGAATGAGAAATAACAAAGTCTACGCATAAATTATTAGCAAGATTATGCTAGTAGACATTGAACTTTCTGAAATGTGCTTTCATGTGGCTTTGATGTCCTGAACTTCCAGAATCAAGTCATCAACTCCCTTTAGCATAAGTCGTTGGTTGCGGCCATTAATTCTGTTGATGCGGCATAGGTAATTGCCACTTCAGATTTCAGCAAAGCTAACGGCCAAAATTGATAGGCTTCTGGCAATGGGCAACTGACAAGTTTTCGAAATTACGGGACATCGAGTATTGTGAAATGTTTAGTGACATTGAAGCACCTTTCATTAAAGTTCAAGGACTAATGATATGCGATAGCCTAATTATTTGGAAGGCATATATGAATACTTAAATACCTGCGATCAAGAGCTTCGTCCTGTTGGTCTCCGCCAGTATCATCGTCTTCATTTGATAGTGGGGATTCTGCACCATAAGATACTTGTCTAGGAACTTGTGAAGGACCATTCCATCTGCCGTTTGAAGGTGCATCTGCTCCACTACCTTCTCTTTTACTAACATCCTCTGGAGATGTTTGCCCTTTCCTTTAGAACATAAGCAAAACGTCACCAATTAGTATCACAGTTAATTTTCCTTTCTGGGAAAACAGGTTCCTAGTAACCAGCTTACTTGGTAATTTTTATAGCCTCGTTAATGGATCGATCGTAGTCATCTGTAAGATTACTCGAAATATTAGAACTTTGACAAGTAGAAGCTGTTTTGATTAAAGTAAATCGAAAACAATTAAGACCGGCAAAAATGCTTGTAAGTAAAGATCCATCCTGAAATTACAGCAAGTCAATCTTTTTAGCAACTCTGTTCCACTTTGTTTCGATAAGTTACAAGTAGAAGTTAACCTTTTGTATTCACATTATTTGACCATTATTTTTTAAAAAGCATAAAACATGTAACAATATTTCCTCCATTGACTAAGTGCTAAAGTAAACTGGCAATAAATAGATGCATCTAGTCTAATACAGGCTACTCTATGACATGCCAGCCCTATAAGAGCTGGATAGTATGCGCAAACAAAGGCTTAGAATCGTGCGTGCTACATATATCCATTCAAATGGAGACCACATGAAACTAAAATGCAACCACTATCAAATTTAATTCTTTCTAACGATTACGTGTGCTTTTCTGTCACGTTTACATGAACAAGATAGCCTCCGGATAAAAAGATAAGACACCAAAACTTCTGTAAACACACGAACCACTTTAATTTAAGATTAAGATTTTTAAAAATGAATTAGTCATGTTCAGTTCTCAATTCTAAAACATCTCATTTGCTAAACCTTAGTAAGAACTTTCTGCCGATCCCATTATCTAACTTCAACACATCAAGCTAATTATATCGGTACTAAGAAGAATGTGCAAACTACCAGGCTTCCATTATACCTCAAATATCATACTAACCAAAGTGATTTTTTGTAAGTTAACTCTTGTTCAACCTATTAATGAAGGAACCAAAAGTGTTTTACAATTATGTCATTCATCCCTTTCCTATAGAGTCATTTTTTTGTTATATGACTGGCTGATTTAGTAGACATATCTATCTCCATCATACTTCAAGAGTAAAATGATGTGATCATGTCAAGGGGAGTATACCATAATTACACTTGTACTAAAGAAAATTCTCCAGCCCACCTAGCATCAACTTTGCTTGGTGATGTTTTGCAATGGATAAAAGATTTGTAAAACTAAGAGAAGGAAACAGCAAACAGTGAAATTATAGCAAATTTTCTAACACAAACAATACACTTAGGGATTGTTTACTTGGACTAGAAAGTAGGAGTAAAAAGAAAATGGAAGAGATGCTAAAAATGAAAAATGTTGCGAAAGAAATTAAAAATTCTACTTTTGGTTGTGAAGTAGGATGAAAGTAAAATAGTGGAAGAGTTTTCTTCTTTACTTGGAAATGAAAGTAAAGTAAAAGTGCGGTAGTAAGATTTGCCTTGTTTATTTGAATTATAAAGGTGGAATGGAAATGTAATAATATTATTTTATATTTATTTTTTTGTTTACTTAGACATATAGTGAAATGAAAGTAGTTTAGAAGATTCATATGCATTATAATACATAATACAAAAAACAATATTCATTTTATAAATATATTCATAGTTATTATGCTTTTGTTATATTATTTATTACAAATCATTAATAAAATATTATTTATATTTATTTAATAACTTTTTTTAAATAAAAATTATCTAATAATAATATATTATAAAATATTATAAAACTCATAATTATTAAAATTATTTATTATTTTTAGTTTGCTAATAAATTTATAAAACAAAATTCATAATAGTTGCTATCGTAATTATAAAGCTACAAATTTATTAGTAATACTATATTAATGTCCAATCTTATTAAAGATTATACTTATTAATAATCATCATTAATTACTAATGACAGTTATTTATTAATAATCATCATTAATTACTAATGATAGTCACTTTTCTCCCACTTCTTAGTCTTTTGAGAGGAAGTGGAGAATGTGACAATTATATAAAGAATGGAAAGCGAGAAAGTCACTTTTCCACTTTCCTTTTAAAAGTAAACATGTAAACCGATTTTTTCATTTTTTTAGTTTTCTCACTTTCGCATTTTTCTCCAAGTAAACCAATCCTAAGAGAACCGCAAAACTTATTAAAGAAGAATATTAGGAGAACAATTGTTTTAAAGAAGATGCAAAACTTATTTATCTAATTAGATCCGTGCCATATTTGCATCTTGCAAGTGACAATTTTTTTTATGTTTGGAAAAATATCTTATTTCTTAGATCCAAAAGAAGAGGATAGCTAGTTAGGACAATTTTCAATGAACTCCCAAATCAACAGGATGAAATTTCTAAAAAAAAAGAAGTTTACCATATTTGGTTAACAATCTTGGTAAAGAAGACAACTTCTGTTTTAAAAAAAAAAACTTACGTCTCAAAATAAACTTCATCTGCTATTGCTACTGTTTAGAGCAACCATAAAAACATGTCAAAAAACAAAGAGGAAATTCACAACAACGAAGTAATGTTGTGAAAAGAAATCCTAAAAGAATACAGAAGATATGATGTCAGTCACTCAACCGAAGAGAAATTTTAGAAGGTAACAATTCAAAAGAAAACGATAAATGCTAGAGGCAAAAAAGTTAGAAATCTTATATTGATCAAAATATCAGATAAACAAGAATTCTTCTTGAAGTGTTAAGTGAAACAGAATAAAAACAATCTACTTCTCATGATGACCAAGTCCCTACAGTGAATCCACAAAAAAAAAAAAAAAAAACCCATTACAATTAAGTATTTCTTCTTCGCTTTTCTTATCGTATTTTTACTGGAAAGCGAGTATGGTTATTATTTATAAATTATTTTTAGTGTCAGAGATTGCATTTTGCAATTGAGAGAATTCTCCTATTTCTTTCTTTGTTTGATTATATACTCTCTGTAATCCATAAAGGGGTTTTCTTTTACCCATTTATGACTATGTCAGTAGACCTGTAAACCCTAAATTAACCAGATGTCACAACACACTATCAAGGTTTTCAATGCATAGCAGCCATGAGAGGTCATGCGCTGTATAACGTGACCCACGGTCTTCGTCGGGGGAAAATAAATTTTTTAAAAAAAAAATGAGAGAGAAAGAGTGACAATGTCACACGGCAGCGATGGCGAGGACGGCCATGACGGAAGTGGCTGCGGCTACGAAGGTACTTCAATGATTCGACGGCCGGCCATGCTGACAGTGTCGGGTCGACAATAGCCATCACCAGCACGTGTTGGGCGGCATAAACCATGATTGTATATTCCTTAGCTTAATAGGTTCTCTGGCATTTAAATCTGTTAATAAACATTGCTTCGTATTCTATATCTTTCCAATTATATATTTTCTCTATAATGATATTATGGCAGGCTTTGCATTTGCAATTTCTATTATTTCAAGACCCATATCTTTTTTAGTAGATTCTTTGTGATTTGAACATTCGTGGATGTCATCCATTAAATAGACAAATCTTCAGCATTTTTTATAATGTTTAGATTTCGTGTTTTGATGATTCATCATTTTAGATTTTATCTACCAAAAAAATATTATTATGTTTAGATTTCGTGTTTTGATGTTTAATCATTTAGATATTCTCCCAAAAACACATAGTCTTACCAAATGTATAAGTTACAGGTTTTCTATCACGAAGCGACCGTCCTGAAGAAAGTCCATCTGCAGTCACAAAACTGTCAAGAAGAAGAGCCTGCCTGTGTTGCTTTTTCAACAGTCTTTCCTTCCTCTGCAATATTTTGGCGAAGTAACTGAATATGGTGCAAAACAAAACTACTAGTAACTTATACAGGACCATTTATATAATTCCAAGAAAGGCACCTTATGATCTTTTTCAACCTCCGGCAAAATGTCAATCTTTAGCCTCTTTCCGAGTGCAGCTTCAGTTCTATTTTTACTAGCAAGAAGCTTATCCTGAGACGTGAAACAACAACAAACAGAGTGATTAGAAGACCAGCAGCAACTACACAAGACAGAATCAATGCAAGAAACCACACAAGAAAGAATCAATGCATTATCACCTACAAGAATCAATGCATTATCACCTAGTTGTGGTTAACTGAACTTAAACTGCAGGAAACATTTTGCTTAAACTGCTGGAAACATTTTGGGAGAAAAAAGATTTGCACCAAAACTAGTAATCACTTGTTATATCATGAAAGGCTAAAATTATCTTACAATTAAACCTGAACATCTTCTACGTGAAACATCCGTGATGACGGTCTTTAGGGCAGAAAACATCAACCTTAGCAACAATAAGCCGCAGGAGTTGCCTCCAAGCGATGCTCAGGATGATATTTTCGTAGCCAACTAAAATTTTCGTAGGCACTATAGACAGGCAGACAGAAATATAAAAGAAAAGGTCCGACTGTTGGTGGGAATATGGAGACCGAAGAAGCACTTCATTTGAAACATTAAATAGCAACATAGGTGATTTTAAAATGATCATCAAATGCTAATCAACAAAAATTTGTGTGTACCATTGTCATTCAAGGAATTGTTATTTTATTGTCAATGCAAGGCATTATCCTTAAACAGCAGTGTGTATCCTCGATGACACACCACTTAGAGTTTGGTAGCAACAACCGATGTCTATGCCAGACTCTCTGGTGCTACCTTGCATCATGAACTACTAAGAAAGTGTGTTGAAACCATTACGGTTCTTGAAATAGTATCCCTAGACATGTAAGCACTGAGTATTGAGCTGAATCACTTTTTATTGTATGCACCTATCAAACAAACTTTTCAGCAACAAGCAGAACTCTCATCTACAATTTACAAACCCATCACAAGTCATACCCCAGTAAGAGGCGATGCTTACTCCAGTAGTTTAAATCAACAACTATTCCACAGTTCCACCGCTACCAATGCAGAATTCAGCCAGCCACTGAAATTCTTCAGCAGCATCCATGAGGCTGTAACTCTAGAGTGCAAATTCTGCTAGCTCAATCCCATGTCTCAATCAATATGCAAATCTAAACGCAACAAACATCCACCCAACAGCTTCACGATTATCCTACAACTTGCAAGCATGGCACCAACACATCCACCATAGCATTCTTACTTTTCCCTCACCACTTCTTACTTTTCCATGTTGATATTTAAAGCCCAGACTTCCATAGAGCATCGTGGGCAATTTAGCGATCTGACAGAACTTCTCCTTAAATTTCACCGGTATCTTGTGGTCACATAAATCTCCATACAGCTCTCCATTTGCCATCGACTGGTATCTTATGTGGGTGATATCCTATCTATGTGTCCATTAGTATTGACATAAAACCCCCGATATTTAAAACAGTCACTACTTTATATCTCTTCATCTGTCACAGCATTACTAGCGTTAGTATTCCAATACTAAACTTACATTCCAATTACTCCCTCTTAGATCTACTCAAATGGAAGCCCTTTGATTCCAACTCTCCATACTTCAAGTATAGCATTTATTATTGCTCTAGGTTCAACTATAAGAAAATATCATAGGCAAAGAGCATACACAAGGGTATACTATTCTAAATCTGTCTTGTAGGTTCAGCCATCACGAAAGCAAGGAGGTAGGACTCAATGTTCAATTTTTATTGCAATCGTATCATAGTTGAAGAGGAAGTTTGAATTAGCAAAAATATAAAATCATAAAAAACCACCTAGTATCAAAATGTTAATGAAGCAGGAAGAAAGTGCAACTTTCCCATGTCTACGCAACTGTATCACGGCAGAAGTGATACTCCCCTAAAACCAAATAAAATAAAAAATAACATAGTAACAGGCTTATTACTTGTGGTAAAACAAAGCTCATGTAACCACATAATTGCCAAACAAGTTGACAATAACATGTGAATAAGTTTGAGACTCTAAAAGGAACCCTCTTGATAGCATCATATATGTTAGAAGAACAAACCATAAGCTATACATTCCGTTGACTATTCTTTCTTCATAATTTTCTTTATGCCTTACACTATAGTTTATATATCGTGCGAATTAGTATGTTATTTACATTTTTAGCTGAAAAACTTTAAAATCCTTTGCAACTGTAGTTTATATACTGTTCATTCATCAATTATTTGATGAATGACTATTCACTCATCAATCATTTGCAACTGTAGTACTATGACTACTATAAAAGCAAACATGAAATTACATCACCTTATGCTTCTAGTGCAAGCTGCTTTTACTGGAAGGATAGTTTTCAGAAGACGTGTACCCCAGTATATGTTAAAATAATTACTTCAACACATTTATTAGAAAATACGAGTAGATGAACTTACTGAAATTTCTTGAAATTCATCTAGGTTGGTAGCAACTGTTTCCCATTGGTAGGATACTGGAGGAGGAGAATGAATTGCAGCCTTTCCTTTTACCTTCTTGACCTCAAACTGTCGGATTTCACGATATAAACGATGACCAATATCAGGATCATCTTCATACCTACAAAATATACTTGCACATTATATTAATATGCATATACATTTATACAGAAGTAGATGAACTTTCTCTAACAAGCATTTGTTAAAAATCAACTCATTAATTTGTGGATTTACCAGTATGAAACTCCATGTGAGTTGCCTCCAATTCTTTCTCTACGGAATACCGACAGTGAGGCACCTCGTTTTATGGAACCCTCGATATAATTTCGAATATCTTCTTGCTGCATAGAATAGTGTGTTGGTCACATCTAAGGCTTTATAGCATTAACAGCTAAAATGACTATCAAGTATCAACAAACCTAATAATAAGCATCATGCAATGCACCAATGACATGTTAATTAAGCTTAATGAAGTCTTGCATGTTCAGCGTACAGGATAAGCTACCAAGCTTCATAAAAACAAGGATCATATAACCAATGCCCATTATAACCTACTTCTTCAGACATTTTTAAACTACCATCATATCTGCTTAATTCAATACAGCATTAGAGTTCATTTGGGCAGACCTGCAACTTATCCACCTGTTTAGATTTAATGTAGGAAATCCTTGGGTGATGCAGACATTGAGTGTTGCAAAACGCATTAATATACATCATATACAATAGACATTATATTTAGAAAAAAAGAAAAAAAACCAGGCAGAGATCAATAATAGAATGGGAAAGCACAGTCAGCATATACCTAAAAAAACATTAGGAAAAGTGAGAATGACCAAAGATCAGGTAGGTAAACTGGTAGTAGTAAAAATTACTCTGCCAAAATGTACTTACACTATATACCTTTAAAGGGGCAAAGCCAACAGATTCTACAACTTCATAGTTCAACTTTTCAAAAAATATAAAAAAAGGTGTAATTTTTCAAAAAATTCCTTTGAAGTTGTTTGTATAATTTTTTATTGAATATGTATTTTGTCGTGCTCTACAACTCTGTAGTTCAATTCAAATGTTCTTTAAAAATATTCAAAAAATGTCTAATTGTCAGTTGAAGTAATTAGTTCAAAGCAACATTACATTTGCTTATGTCCTATCCTCCTACTTTTATTTTAATTAAATGGGTAACTACAAAAGATGTATTTAATTTCGTTTAACAACTTTGTAACTGAAGTATGAACAGCTAGTTCGACTCCCGTCGGCGGAGCAACTAGCTTTACACCAGTGCAATGCACGAGCTTAATCATACACTTTATATAATTGGTGAAGTTAAAATACAAAATCATTTTAACGTGCTATAACTTCTATGAACTCTTACATTATATATTTTAGAATTGTATCCAAAACCTTTTAGAAATTTGGATTGAGCTCCATTAACTAACATTTTTGCAGCCAAGCGCACCCACAATGCTTGTTATGCTATTATATTAACCAACATATTTCTCCTCCTATAATTTTGTCTTTCAACCTAGAGATCTCAAGTTATTGATCAAGTTATTCCAGATCTTCAGAGCCCTCCTATATTTTCGTTTTGCCTTCGCTACTCCACTCACATCAACGCCGTCTTCCACACTATCTTCTCTTGACAGTGCACTTGTTCCTCATCAAAGACTTCTAACCTTAAAATTCACAAATTTTTATTACGTGAAAGGTTCTTTGACTTACATTTTTCAAACTTTAGATCGGTATTTACAAGGGAGTATTTTATGATTAGTATTTACTGTTTTGAAGATATGATCGCGCCTTTGGATTGCCTTGTATTGTTTTAGCAGGTATATTTTGATTTTAGTGATTTTAGCTTAACTATAAAAGGAAGACATTGAATTGCTGTTCATAGAGAGCTAATCAAAAGGCACTAAGTCATTATTTCATTATCACTATTACTCGCAATTTCAACGTTTTGGGAGAGGGACCTTTCAATGTTTTTTTTAGCATTAAATTCTAGTAGTTTGTGTTCTGATGTTGCGTTACTCATGTGATATTTTCACGAGAAGCATTTGGTTGCTTGATGAGGCTGGAAAGTTTAGGTATGGTATGGAGGGATCTGTTTGACTTTTTTATCAGCCGAACTTGAGATGAAAATGTGTATGCTGGTTGACGTTGCAATGAGTTTGCAATAGTGTTGATCATATCCTGCTAACGTTTACACCTGCTTATCCTATTTTAAACATAAAAGTGTAAAGTAAACATGCTTTTACTTAATGCCTAAAACAGTAATATGCTGCTCATTCTGCTTTGTTTGCCTAAAGAAAAATTAACTTAAAGAAGGTGAGATGGGCTTATCCTTCCTTGTACGTGAAATGCAACTATTTCAAGAAACAAGGAGAGACATAGCTCAGGTCATTGCAGCATTGTCTACCATCAAAGCAGGATAATAGAAAAATATAACTTTGTACAAGTAAATATATCACATCTTTACCTATACTAAAGTTGAGTTTTCAAGCTCATCAATGGAGCCACGTCCCCTCTTCACACTCTCTCCAATTTTACAATATCAATATTTTACAAAATCAATCCCTTAATTCACATATTCAAAATGACATCCAATATATCCACATATCAAAACTCCTCCACCTTTGCTCTTTTCCAACTTCGTAACATGATTAAAAAGTTAGAATTTTTTTGCAAGCTTAACTTATGTTATTGATCATTTTAAAACAAACTTTTTTTTCTGTATAAACTTTGATTTTATTATTAAAAAAAAAAGACGAAATCTAACTAAAATAATTCACATAATCCAGTCTCATGTGAAACTATTTTACAAAGTTCCAGCTCAATTGCAACTAGGTTTAAACACATTCTTAGATGATGATTTATCATAGTATAACAAATTTTTGACTATTATAAATAAAATATTTTTGCTCATTTGGTAAAAATGTTGATTTAAACAACCAAATCAGATTAGGATTTCTATAAAGATTGTAGTTAAGACAAATCTGCGGCAAAACACATGTTTTCTAAATAGAATCCACATTATATTTTCCAACCTTTATTTCATTCTTAGCATAATTTTCCCAATAAATAACACGAATCCATTTGTATTGGTACATGAAATTTAATATTAAAACATCGTACATAAAAATAGAGTAGACTAGAGATCATTACAACACATACTATAAAACATGCTATACAATGAATATAGTAAAAAGGAAAAACCTACTCACCCCCAACAAACTACCCAACAAATCACACACAACTAATCTCCACCACACACGCGCCTCGTGATCCGCACAACTCCCTCGTGATTCGCACAAAATATCAAAATTATAGATATACCCATCGTGATGTGTGGTCTTGATTGTGCCACGTCAGCATGTGTGGTTTCTTGTGTGATTTTTTGGGGATACATAGCAAAGCCCTAGTAAAAATATAACAGATAATTATTCATGCTTACAAATAGGTTTTGGTAAAGGAAAACAAAATTGTATAATTTGAGAGTTTTATTCCTTAAATTTGTAAATGATTTTTTTGAATAATAGCTTTATTTAGTTCCTCTCCGGAAAATTCAAGGTATTGCTGAACTATAAGTCGTGCA
The DNA here is from genome assembly GCA_002076135.1 of Xerophyta viscosa. Classification (NCBI taxonomy): domain Eukaryota; kingdom Viridiplantae; phylum Streptophyta; class Magnoliopsida; order Pandanales; family Velloziaceae; genus Xerophyta; species Xerophyta viscosa. Next base: position 2,257,571 of record MJHO01000011.1, read on the forward strand.
TGTAGAAGCTAACTTTATTTCTCATCCTAATGAACTAAATTTGACATGCTCATGGTATTTAATAATTTATATATGCAGATGGACAATTGACCATATCAAACAATTTATACTATATACTAAGACGCAACACTAGTTTTTACTGTTCACTCAACAGTGCCCGCGATTTTAAAAAAAAACCCAAAGGTTGTTAAAAATTTGATTTTACACCGGCCAAAACTCATTTATAAGCGTCTTTTCGAAAAACTTTCAACATAAAAGTCGTAGATCTTGATGAGGGCTACAACTTCTATATTTTAAGTTTTTCGAGAAGACGCTTCTAAACAGGCGTTTCTGAGGTCCGAAGTTTAGCGGGTTAAAATAAAAATTTTAAAACTTTTTGGGTTTAAACGCAAAATTGGCTCAATTGCCACCGTGCGCACTGTACGGTCTTTTTTTAATAATTTTTAAATTCGTTAAGATTTCGGACCTCCAAAGCGCTCATTTAGAAGAATTTTCTCGAAATGTTTTCAACATAAAATTTAAAGATCTCATCAAAATCTACGATTTTTATGTTGAATTTTTTTTCAAAAAATATCTCTAGATATATATTTTATACGTCTAATTGTACCGAAAATACGATATTATTTTGTTTGAATCCGTTAGGTATTCAGAAAGTCTGAAAACTCTCATTTAGAACTATTTTTTTAATAAATTTTCAACATAAAAGTTGTAAATCTCATCATAATCTATAATTTTCATATTGAAAATTTTTCCAAAAATTATCTCTTAAATATATATATATATATATATATATATATTATATATATATATATATATATAATATAATAATAATACGTTTTTGCTTACCGAGATACAATTTTATTTTTGTTTTAAATATGTTAAGATTTCGGACCACCAAAATACTTATTTAGAAATATTTTTTCAAAAAATTTTCAACATAAAAATTATAGATCTCATCAGAATCTACGATTTTTATGTTGAAAGTTTTTTTCAAAAATTATTTTAAATATATATTTTTATACGTCTGTTTATACCGAAATAAAATTTTATTTTATTTTTTTCATACAAATTTGGACATATAGAACATTCATTTATAAATATTTTCTTAAAAAACTTTTAATATTAAAATTTTAAAAATATTGGAATCAACGACTTTTATTTTGAAAGTTTTCCTAAAAAATATCTCTAGATATGTTTTAAATGAATATTCAAAAATATTTTTAAATAAATTTTTGAATTTTATAAAAAAGTTTTAACAATAGAATTTCAACATAAAAAATTGTATCTCACTATAATGTTCAATTTTATCGTTAAAAATTTTCTTTTACAAATATAAATATATGTATTATACGTTTAAATATATACTTAATGTCATTTTACACATAATGACTTATATTTAACAGCAACCGTGTGAGTAGACAACGTGACCGCGGCAACGCGCGCGAAAAAAAAGCTTGTATATACTAAAACTATATGCTTTTATAATTTTTTAAAAAAATCGAGAAAATACTTTATAAAAATGCTTTTATAATTAATTTTATATGTAATATTTTTGTTCATATATTTTAATCAAATAGTAGATTGTTTACTATTTGTCATTTTTTTAACTTGAAGCAAAGCGCAGGCTTTCAACTAGTATGCACATTATACTAGATAACTTTGCATGTATTTTTAGCAATAGTCACAGCAGCACATACCTATGCTGCTTGTTATAGGCAAACATAATAAAAATGTATTATTATTTTCTTTAGATGGTGTCAATAACCTCAATAGAAACTATAAAGTAAGGTTCAAACTTCAAAGTATGGTTGCACCATTTAAATTTTAATAAAATAAAACTAAATTAAAAAATCAAAACTAAATATCTCCAACATCAATACGAAACTAACAAAAAGCTGCAAGCTAACAATCCTTTTAATAGGCAAGAGGAAGGGCTTGAGGAACTATAGGATGCAGAGAGAATGTTTGGTCAGTCCAAACACATGAAAAATCAGAACCAAATAAAAAAGACGATGCAACATGAAGAAGAAGCTTACTAACAGAAGCACTATTACAAGAAACACGCACTTTGGATCTTATTTATTCATATTTATGCTCAAATTCACACTCTGCAAATAGACTACTCTCTAATAGTAAATTTCAGGCCATCAAAGAAGGTGTTGGCTCAACATACCTCAACACGAATATCACAAAGTGCTTTTAAAATTAGTACACGGACCCCAGGATCAAGTGCCCTATATGTTTCGGCCTCCGCCCTAGACAATAAATTCCATAAGACACAATGACATTCTAAGGTTCATGGAAGCAAAAAGAAAAAACACTCACCCATGTGAAGCTACAATTGGCAATTCACCATCAGCAACCTGCATTCAAGCTAATCTTAGTTAAATCTCTGCAAAAGAATGTAGTCTATTAAAATGTTTTAAATCAACAAAGGACAATCAAGAGGTGCATTACCCAGTGCCACCAATCCCTCAACTTTCTGCATAATACTGTAACCCAGGTGGCACGACCAAGTGCCATTCGAGTAACGGGCGGGATAGCCTACAAAATTCCATGAAGATTTTAATGAACTGCAAACAAATAGTGATAGTCTCCATTAAGTTCTATTTGTTTGCAAAGTCAATCAAACATCCATAGATGACATTGATTGATGGAACTTGCCAACTTCTAAAGACATTACTAGACTAATAGTTATGTCAGCTAGGAGTAAACAATAGGACTATAGCAAAAACTCACTGCGAAAGCATGTTGGATTCATAGATCCTTGCAAGCAAATGTCAAACGAAATTACAGACTAAAAATTTGATCCAACAAGAATTATATAATACAAAGAAACATCAATAACCTTATTGAGACATCTTAAAGAACCCAATTCAAAAAAATGCATAAGATTATCACATCAATAAGGAAGTTCATACAAACTTGAATATCATGAAATCCTAGATAAGAACTATCCATCAATAAAAGTAAACTACTTTTTACATCTTTAATTAAACATAAACTGAAACAGTGCCATGACATGAGGTTTGGCTAGCTGCAACCAGAACTATGAAATGACAACAAATCCAAGAACCATGCCATTCCTATCAAGACCCCTCAACCCTAGTACTATATTGTTAAAATGTCAAACTCACTCCAATGTTTTAATATTAACAGCACCTTGACTAAATAGTAAATACAGAGACAAAAGGATTCACTAATGCATAGAAATTACACGCAGCAAAAGGATGGCCTCTATGTGTGTGGAGACCACTGAGATAGTATTTAAGGGCACATCAAACTTTAAGAAAGCTTCTCCAAGTAAAGAGGCTATTAGGATTGCAATCTCAGCAGCAAAGGGCAATCAGAAGCACAGAAACATTCAAAAAATTAACCATGACTATTATGGAATTCACTACCACCTCAAACTAAAAAAAGCCTATCGATTTTGTTTACAGTGAGAACTTTGGATTGTTAAAAAAAATCTAATTAGTCTTTATGATTACCTATTTTGGCATGTAAAAGTTAGTCCATGTTCATGAACAATCACTTTTATAGCAGAATGCTTTGAATCATCAAAATAGATGTGAGCTTAACAAGGTTTTTCTAGCGTTGAGCCAGCCAAGTTTCAGTAAACTTAGATCCTAGGATATGTCAATGGTGCTGTACCGACCATGATGGTCAAGCCATACCAGCCGTGACATTGCACATTTAGTTTTTCAAAAGTAAATAAAAAAATATTCAAAAAAATAATAAGTGAAACTAAGATTGTTTGGCACGTGTATGTGAACCACGGGCATGCTGACCCGGCACGTAAAATCATGGGTCTTAAGTATGTTATTATTTCTGGAATCCACAAACTTAGCATCATATGATTGAGACAACCTTTTAGTGCCAACCTCTAGGAATTTAAGTTGTGATATTATATAATAAAGAAGCGCACATTTTGAAGTGCCTCCTCAAGAAATCTTCTTTGGCTAAAGCAAATGGAAAATAGAGCAATGCACTTGTATGAATGCAAGAGGTATTGATGTAACAATATTTCAAATGACAATTGGAATAGTGGATTCTACATGACTACATTTTAACATTATTGCATAGTTACGTAGTTATGTATCAATGCTTTCGAAGGCACAATATAAAGGTTCTACATGACAGATAAACATTCTCCGTTTTGTGATAACAGGAAGTAGTACCATTAATAAGGAATGACGTCCCATCGACTACAAACGTCAAGCAGAGTGCTACTGGTACTAGCATTGAAAGCTCAACAGGAATGTCATTTCTCTAACAAATACTTCGAAAAATAAGGAGAGATATCCATATCTAATGTTTAAGATAAAAACTAAACTACACCAGTTATGCTGCAACAGCATGAGCTAGCAAACACGCTTAATGCTAGACTGTAGCAAATAAGGTTCCCAAGCAACCATTCAGTTTCAATATATATAATAAATAAAATAAAAATAAAAACTCAAGAAGTCGAGCATATAAACATGAATATGATGCATAAGCCTAGGACAGCTTTCTACGAACCAACATACTAACTCAACAGACCACCATGTCTAGCACAAACTCGAGGTTCATAACGGGCATAACTCAAAAGCCAGCAATCAGCAAATAACAGAATATAGACTCCGATTCTAACCAGGTTCTCAAACAACTACACAGAGGGTAATCACAGATCGAAATCAAACAACTCAGTTTCTCACCACGTTCACAAACTTCACAGAGGGCATCACAGAACCAACTCCTTAAATTGAAACATAATGATAAATTAGTTGCATCAAACAAGTTAACATCTTTCTCTTAGAAACAACTAAATCACTCAAAGTTTGGAAAAAACCATTGTCGTGTTGACCTCTGTTTACACAACTTTCTCATCAGGCACGAACAACTTTCTCAAGTTACCATCTTCTTAGCAAGGTCACAAACAGCTTCACAGGCAGGACAGAATCTAATGAACAACTTACACAATAAACTCCTAAACTGAATCATAAGGATAAAAAATTAGAGGCAATTAAATGTTACCATCTTTATCTCAAAGTCCAAATGACACGATACTTGCACAAAGCTACCACTTGCTTCCTAAAATATAGCTTTCAAGTTACAGACCATCATAGTTTTTAAAGAAAAATGACAACTCAAAATCCTCCATTTTGTTCCAAGACTCCCAACTTTCCATCTCAAACGACATTTAACTAGAAAGAAACAAAGGAAATTAGAACCTTTAGCAGCGGTATATGGATGTCATCAAGGGTGCTGTTGGGAGTAATCAACGCTGTCTCTAGCTCTTCTGCCGAGAACTCAGCCGTGATGTTCAACAGCGGTCTGAAAACCTGCCCCAGTTTCAAACATAATTAGATTACTAATTCCTAATATTATCAAGAAAGTAGGCTAACTGTTTGTGCCCTCTCCAAGAGTCACTCCATTCCTAACACCCACTTAATCTTACCAATCCACAGGAACCAAAGAGTGACCTTAGGAGCACCCTGTAGCGACCTATACTATAAGTAGAACATTGATTCCCAGTATAATTCTTAACAAAGTAATACAAGTGTGTGTATCCCTCCAAGAATCACCCATTGGGCCACTCCGCCATCTCCCACCATTATACTCCAACGAGTGACCCAGGAGCGAGTCGACCACGCACACTATTCCCGAGTAAATTATTGCAAGATCAGAAACCTAGTAAAAAGAGAAGAGGGCAGCAACGGAGGGGGGCTCACGTGGAGGAAATTAATGAGAGAAGCGAGTTGCCACATGGACCGTAGGGCCCACCGAGGCTGCTGAGCTGGCGGCGGCGACGGTGGGAGCAGCGGCGTCACGATCCGCGAGCATTCGTCGCGTTCGCGCGCGCGGGACTGCCGCTGCTGCTGCTCATCGGCTGCAGCTGCTACGGCAGCGGCGTTTGCGGCGGAGGAGAGAGAGTCACGGTTGCGGCGGCGGGAAGTGCAGGCACGCGGCAGCCGCTCTTGCCTCGCCGATGGCCGCCACTGATCCTCCGATGAGGATCCCGACGCCGCCGGAGCGCGGTCGGACATGATGCCGAATTACAAGGCCGACGAGATCCTCAAATAGTCCGAGATCAGCCAGCCGAGTTTTCTGTGCCGAGGAAAAACCATGGCGTATTGGAATTGGCAGCACATCAACGAAAGGGAGAGGAGCAGGAGAGGAGAGAGATTTGGGAGGGGAAAGCTTAAGGGTATTTTAGTAAACACATAGCAAAATGCTCTTAAGCATTTTATAGCACCGCTATTCCCTTCCACTTCTTTTTTTTTTTCCTTTTTTTTTCCCCTTCCAAAGGTAGGATTTGCTCCTTATTTAAAAAAAAAAAAACTACTAATTCCCAACAAACTACTCAATAAATTAGACACAATCAATCTCCACCACACATATGCATCGTGATCCACACAACTCTCTCGTGATTCGTATAAAATATCAAAATTACAGATATACCCATCGAGATGTATGGTCTTGATTGTGCCACGTCAGCATGTGTGGTTTCTTGTGTGATTTTTTGGAGGTGCATAGCAAAGTAATGTTACTAGCATCGAAACTGACAGAATAATAACAAGTTTATGTAGGAGATAACACACAGTAAAAGTTATGTTGGGCAATACGAATCTGCATACGGAACGTTTAAAGAATATATTTTTCGTGATTGAAAAACATATTTTATAGTCATGAAAGACATGTTTTTTATGCGTTCTGTGCACGGATCCGTACTGTCAAATATTTTTCATATAATAATGCACACCTAAAAATAACTTAAGAGTTTGAGCAACTAGATCGTCTGCTGTTTAGTTTCTCAATACATTTACACATCTTTCACGTCAGCTGCGAATACGCTGATATTCAATTGCGAATATACATAGTAAGAGTATTGTTATTCTTCACGTACATCAGAATGTGTGACACTGAGGAATAATTTTTCAGAATGTGAGGAATAATTTTTCTCAATGCTTAAACACGTTGGCTAGTACTGTGCCGACAATTTTATTTTTCTCGAAACCATTTAAATAGTTATTTGTTACACCCCTATGTATTGTTACTATTGAAAAACCTATGCGTTGCCGCCGTCAATAATTTATAATTTATATTAATAACTTAATTTATTCGACATTTTTTTAAGCTAACGTATTTAATAGGCAAATAGAACATTAAAAAAGATGCTAGCTCTAAAAATATACGATTTATATAAAGATGATAGAATTTGATCATGTATAATAAATAAATACACGATAGATAAATTAAGTAAAAAAAATACAAATTAATTTATATAAAGTATTTTTATAGAAATTTGACTTTTTATTATTTATCAAACAAGCTTTTTGGTTGGTATTTTTATTAACGAATTTTTTGTAGGACACTGAAATATTTTTTTGCTACAGCTAGATGTTGAAAATTTATTTATTATTTCTTCATTTTTAATTATGTTAATTTTTCCAAAAAAAAAAAAAAAAATTCCAACAAGTACTACCACTTATGAGGATGTATTTTAAGCACTGCCTCCTTAGTACTGGCATGGCTCACACATTTTTCGAATCATGTATGATTGAATTTTCTAGGTCATGTATTGTGTAGAAGAGTGCCCCACGCCCGCGGATCAGTCGGCCGGGACGCTCGCCTCAGGAAACGCGCCCCAGTTTGAACCCCGCGGGTGGCTGCGATGCAGATGTGTCCATGGCCGCGAGTTTACAGCGGTCGCGGAAAGCTGGTGGCTGGATAATTTTCAGTACTTCATGTCTGGTCCGGAGGAGGACGTCAGGCCGGGGTTTTACTCTCTTACGCGCACCTAGATCCAAAATGATTCTATATGTGTGCGTAGAAAACTGTAGTCCGCAAGTTAGCGGAGATCCAGAAAAAAATTTCGCCTCGTTATCTCAAAAAAAAAAAAAAAAAGTATTGTGTAGAGGAGGGTATCCGGTAAGACGAAATGGTAAATAAATTGTACTTTTGAAACAAATAAAGTGAAAAAACGCATTAGTGGATTAAAATTGGCTGTCTTTATTCTTTTTTAATATATCTACCATAAATTCGATCTATACATACAATATGGTGCAACCACGTATAATATCCATTTGATATTTTCTTTTTGTAAAAGTACCATTTGTGAGAATGTGTATTGTATTGTATTATTTTTTTTACAAATACAATAAATATATTATTTTTATATTTAAAATTTTTAAGAGTATCTCAAAAAATAAATAATTGTATATTACATCACTTCCTTGAAGGGGTAGAGATCGAGTTACTTCACAATATAGGATGGGTCGTGCTTCCTAATATATTTTTTTAAAAGAAAATGGTTAAAATGGTGTTACGATGAAAATAATTTTTACCGATAATCTTATAAAAAATTGTAGTTTTATTTGCCGCATCTCAAAATATTTTAAAAGAGTTTTCAAAATATTAAAAGATATAAATTTTGTATTATAATTTGTTTATAATAATATATGTAAAGTGATGTTAGGTTGAAAGTGGTGTGCTAAATATATTAAAAAATAGGTTTTGAGGGGAGAAAGAAATTGTCGTTGGAGGAAGCCACATCGTCCGGGACCAAAAATTTAATCAAAATTTAAAAAATTACTGAGTTTATACATATAATATATTAATTTAAATTTTATTGTCCTGAACTAGTAATCGTTAATATAATATATTATATATATGAAGAATTAACATTACTAATTTTATGAAGAATTAACTTTTATGCAGTTACAATTTTAGTAAGCAAAATTTTAGTAAAACATACTTTAAGAGCTCAAAGCCTTAAGCAGTAAAAATATTTATTTTGAATTATTTTTTCATATCACTATTATAATTTAATTAAAATATAGTAAAAAAAAACATTCCAAGTTGATCAGGCAAAAATCATTATTTCGCAACTACCACCCATCTTACCATCATTCTTGTTTACTCATTATTTTATGAATTTTGCTATATTCATCTAAAAAATCACATAATAAATTACATAACATACGTGACAATATTAGAACTATATATCACAATAAATATAGTTGTAGTTTTGATAATTTGTATGAATCACGAGATAAATATACAGATCATAAAATAAATATATAGTAAAAATTAATTATATATAATTTAATGTGTAATATATTGAATATTTCTATATTTTTTTTTTTATATGCAGTTACGATCATTAACTGTAAATATTAGACGTTCATGGGATTCTCATTATTATATCATTGTAAGGATGTATTGTATGGATTTTTGTACAGATTTTAGTGTACGTTGACCACTGGGATTGTTAGAATTTTGTACTATAACTTTTCCGCTTTAACTCAGCTTAAGCTAATGACAAAGTCTTTTATCTATAATGAAGTAGACGTATTTTACTTTAAAAAATAAAAAAATTGTTTTGGTGATTGATTACGTATATATTTTTACAAGGAGTATAAACTGTAGCACTATTTGATAAGCACATGAATTTATATAAAATTTGTACATAGACATCTTATTACACAAAATAATATTACAACAGCAAAATTAACAGCAAAAAATTAGTGCCAAAACCGAAAAGTTAAGGGATGTATTTTAAATATTCTGCATATAAAGTGACTTAGCCCACCCCTAAGCTTACAACTAGCCGGACTGTGGCTACAAATGAGTTAAGTTGCTTGTGAGTCGCTCTAAGGTTTTAAATTTCGTGTCATACTGAGTTTTGATAAATTCTGAACTCGAGACGAGCCGACCGGTCGTGCCGATAAAAAATATATTTTTTATTTTTTTAAAAAATATTTTATTATATTTTAAAAATAAATAAATAAATGGTGCGGGCGCGCGACCGGCAGCTCACATGCTGCCGATGTATGGCGACCGTATCGTCTTCCTTCTCGCGAAAGCAAGGAGGAAGACTAAAAAAACATCGTCGAGAGAGAGAGAGAGAGAGAGAGAGAGAGAGAGAAGGAAGGGAAACGGTGCCGGCCGGCTCGGCACCGTCCCCGTGCCAGAGTCCGGCGGCTCCGGCACAAGACGGGCGGCACCGAGCGTACCGCCCGACTTTTAAAACTATGAGTGGCTCGATATAGGCTTGTCTCAAGCTCGGTTTATTTACGACTTACGGGTCAAGCTTGAGCTTTATTTGAAGCTCAATATCTAACAACCTTCAGCTTGTTTAAATTCTTAACATCTCAAGCTTGATTTTGCTTACTAGATACATTTCAGACCTAAAATTTGGGATAAATTTGTTGTAACGAATTGAATTGTATACACTAATTATTATTTTGGTACTGAAAATTTACATGGAGTCTTAGATAGCTGTCTTTTTGTATTACCAGCTCTCAGGCCTATACTTGCAAAAACAAGACAACTGTTCAGATAAGTGTTATTATTATTCTTTTTATTTTTTATGAATTATCTATTAAAAGAGTCAACAAAGTATAGCCATGAACCAACGCGCAAAGCTTCGCTTGCGCTCGTTAGCATTTCCAGCAAGCCGAAGCCAACCTTGATAGCTGATCCGTTTAGCACATTTACACTCCTAGCTACATCTGTGAGCTCTACCCTCTCCCATCTTGCTCCATATTAGAGATGTTAAAAGGGTCCGCAGTCTGGCTCAACCGTGTGGACTAGTCTGAGAGAAAAAGCCCGCTATAGCCGTGCGGGCCGGCTTGGCCTGCACGGCCAGAGATTGTTTGCGTGCACATGGTCATGGGGCGGGGCCGGCCGGCCCGCGATCTACGCTCGCAGGCGGCTCGCCATCAGCCGTCCGGGCTGGCTCGAGCCTGCATGGCTGACATATGACATCTCTACTTCAGATTGTGTATTTTGTAATCCAAGCTCATATTCTTGTGCAAAGAGTGTAATCCAAGCTCATATTTTTGTAATCCAAGCTAATGTTGGGGATGAATTATCCAGCTACTAAAGTGTTGTTATGCCGCCCTAATATTTGAATAGAAAAAAGGGAAAGTCAAAATAAATAAAAGGTGGGAACATTTACGGTTTACAATTTTATTTTATTTTATTTTTTTGTTTTTTTGCTGCAGAATAAATTTATAGTTGATAGCAACTTGTCTAGTCTGTCACGTGGTTGATAATAAAGATTCGACATCTACGAAAAGGTCAATGTCTTGAATCACAAATCACGCATAAATATTGGATCAGGCCAAGGTCCTATACCACAAAAGAAGCCTGATCTCGGATAAGACCCAGATAAAGGACGGGTGAGGACCGAAAGAAAGAATTGATCAAGGATAATCCAACATGTGCATTGATCAGGCATTGCCAATCCACATTGATTGATCAAAAATTCCGGATCCACGAGCTCGTTGACATTTGGGATTACAATCCTGTATGATCCGTTATTTTATGTTAGTCTTAATCGGAAATTTTCACGTAATTTTTTTTTGTGTGTTTGTATGAGTTAGAGGCTAGAGCTGACAATGAGTTTACAAGACAAATAATGAGGGGCAAATCAAAATCCAGAAAATCCAATTCAACAAGTTCAAAACTATGAGCAATTCCAGTTTTCAACTTTGAAGTGCCATCTCGCTTGACGACACCAACCACTCCGACATGCGACGACGCACACGCATCCTTCACTGCTACGTTCCACTAGCCCTCGCCTCTCCTCTCTACTCCCTGCTCCCGATATTCTCTTTCTCTACCAGCTCTCACCGCCGCCTCCGTCGTCGGTCCTCCGACGATGGTACCGGCGACGAGAACTCTGCCGGCGGCGTCGGCCGTTTCCAGCTATACAAGAACCGCGGCCAGCACCTTCTCACTAATCCTCGCGTTCTCGACTCCATTGTTCGCCACGCTGGAGTTCGGCCCACCGACACTGTCCTCGAGATCGGGCCTGGCACCGGTAATCTCACCGTTAGATTGCTCCAGGCCGCAGCGAATGTCGTCGCCGTCGAGATCGATCGGCGGATGGTCGACGCGCTTACCATCCGCGTGCAACAGCTTGGCCTAACGGATCGGCTCACCGTGAGTACGCAACTCATGCATATCAAATGTTTGTCAGATTGTTTATTTCAGAAACAGTAGTATGGGTCACTCCGCCAGACATTCATGGTACAAATCGTAGTGATGGGTGTGACTCACCCCCTCGAAATAGGTGAGAATTAAAGTGAGAAACACAGGTTCCTGTAAAAAGCTACGTTGGCAAAATGAAGATTTAGAAGATACATATAACGGCCTCAATTTTCTAAGATTACCGTAGAGAATAGTTTATAAACAAGTTATATTCTTTTTTTGGGATTGGTATCCCAACACTAACTAAAATGTGCCTCGTCATCCAATAGTTTGTGCTCTGCTATGATGGCGGTCTTGTGCAACCTGATGAAATTGGTTTTATGAGGTGGTAATGTAGCAGCATATGTATTTGATGCGCTAGGGCATGTAGCTCCCTGGTGAAGGTGAGTGCATAGGCGGCTGTGCTATTAAACGTTGTCGTGGTCCTCTGTACACTAACTGACCTAGTCCTCAACCAGTTTATCATTGAAAATCATGAATTCCAAACTTGCTGTTTCAAAACAAATAAATTCGTAGCAAAACATGTAGTTCATCATCGGGAAATACACCCATTGACACTACATGGTTACCATCAAACTTTGGATCCTTAGCGAGCCTTCTATTATCTTCTCTTTCAGATACGTGAGCCATAGGTCAACCTAGGGAAAGCAACCCTTGAGCGACTTTATTACGTATTTGGAGGTCTTATTACTTTTTTTTCCCCTAGAGGTGTCAGCTGGCCTCTTAATGCTAGAGTGGGTGCATCAGTGCATGTCTCACTTGGTACGGGATGGATGGAACTTGATGTTTATTGACTATCATGCAGGTCATACTCTTGGATTTATGTATCAGCATCAATATTGTGTCAATTTGGTTCATTCAACTTGTAGTATTTCGGTGCGTATCAATCGATCAAAATCTTCCAATTCCATCCAATTCATGAATATAATCTATTCCATACAAGCCAATTACTCTAATCCTACACTAACAACTTCCTTGTTAATTTATCCTGCTCCTCCTTCACATCATAAATCAATCAATTGTTCATTCACTCTAACGGTGGCTTCTTTTCTGCAAATAGTGTGTAACAATGTGCGTTTATCCTCAAATCTAGGAGAAGGAGGTGTGGACGACCGTTTGGCAGAGCTTTGCTCCTTTCCGACCACATTCACATATGAAAAATCTGAACGATACAAGCCTCTTCTCCAATCTTGTTGCGAGCTTGGGGGTTGACCAGAGCTGCACTCCTCTTCGTCCAACAAGAATCTAGCACCACCCACCCAACCGTCCAAACCATCACCTAAAATCTAGCCACCACCACTTCCTCATTTAGTTTGCCGTTGTCTTTCCTTTTGCCCCACATCCTGGTTTTGTTCCAATCCCACCTCTTCGATCTCGTCTTATCGCTAGCATAAATATCTAAGGAGTTGAAGTTGAGTTCTGTCTTTGATAAAGTTGGTGCTTAACAAATAACCCGTTAATTTAGACAAAAAGACCATGTCAAAATTCGATTGGAAAATAATCTTAAGTTCTTAACTCATCGGATATGTTGGTATTTCATGAAGGTCGTTGGATTGGTAAGTTCATCGCAACCCTTAATTGGAGGGATTTGAGGGTTTAGTAATGGAGAGATTTGTTCCCGCAGTGTTTATGTAGAATTGACTCTCTTTAGAGTCCATAGTTCTATCCCGACTTTCTTGTGGTTGCGATTGGGTATTCCCTCTCTAGTCGCTATCTTATGTTTGAGAATCTTAAGGATAAAGAAATTGTGTGTGAATACTCTCAAATGGAATTTGGCATACACCTTGTTGCCCTCCATTAAAATGTTAACATAGAAGAAGGTTATTCTCTCATGCACCTTCTCAGCTGGCTTCTAAATCTTGATCAGGTTAGTCACTTTCACATGTCAACAGGTTTACTTTTCTTACAAAGTTATAGAGATGTTTAATTTGGGCTAATGTTTTAATTTTGTCCAATCACAAAGCTGTAATCGGACCGTATTCGAATGGCTGCGACCTTGGTTGCAGCTATGTGTTATTATGCATGCAACTGAGGTCGCAGGTATTATTACACTCTGCTTTATATTTTCAAGATTAGATAACAAAGGTTGATTTTGAGAAATTTTCACCTATTTATCTATCCATGTGGAGCTTCACTTATTGATATATTTTCAAAATACATATTTGTCTGTGTGGTAGAGGAATTGGTATTTGTAGTTGAATTTATTATTTTTTCGATTACTTGGTTAACAAAATGCGTGCATAGTATTTGGTTTATGTGATTTTTTTTTTCTTTTTTCTAGTGCCTTAAAATAAAATATGAGTTGTTCTAATTTGGGTTCTTTTGGGGATATCAAATGATACATCCCATCTATCCTAGGTGTTCCAACAAGGAGCTGGAATAAAAATTATAAATAAACATGAATTGATGATGTTTCTATCCCCATTCCCAACAGCATTTATCCATGTCTTTGTAAAGAATGGGGATCATAGGGAATGAAATGCTCATTCCATGTGATTATCCCAAAAATAAAAGTCTAAATTTCATATGGAGTAGGTCTACCACCCCACTTCTGACCGTCTTAACCTAAGAAGAAGCATTTGTTATATGAGATTCAATAAGTTTTCATTTGTTAAAAATTTGGCCATTTATGTGGCTGGAAACTTGAAATTGCTCTTTCATTTCACATTTGGCAGTGCTTGTTGTCTTGCATACTCAACAGTCGGTGCTAAAACCATTCTGTGTTTTTCTTTCAAGGTGATAACAGAGAATGCGCTGAAGGCTGATTTCGAAAATTTTAATGTTTGTGTGGCAAATATCCCTTACGGGATATCCTCTCCTCTGATTGCTAAGCTTCTATTTGGGCCAAGCAGGACGTCTTTGCGGAGTGCAACACTGCTGCTTCAAAAGGAATTTGCTCAACGACTTTTGGCCTTGCCAGGTGACTCAGAGTTCAATCGGCTTGCTGCCAATGTCGGATTAGTTGCCACTGTCGAGTTCCTTATGAATGTCAGCAAGAGAGATTTTGTTCCATGCCCAAAAGTCGACTCTTCACTTGTCAAGATACAGCCTCGGTCTGAGATCCCTGCAGTTGATTTTGATGAATGGTTGGCTTTCACTAGGACATGCTTTAGTAAGAAGAACAAAACTCTTGGTGCCATCTTCAAGCAGAAAAAGAACACTAGTGAACTATTTAGAAGATTCAAATTGAAGTGCCAAGAAAGAAAAATTACTTCTGGTTTAGCAGAAGATTTAGATGACATTTGTGCTGATAAAGAGGGTCAGGGTGGTGACGATAGTGCTGGAGATAGAGGGGATACATCAGAACTGAGACTGTTTAAAGAGAAGATTGTTGGGTTACTGAAGGTTGAAGGATATGAGGAGAAGAGGCCTTCGAAGCTATCTAATGTAGAACTGTTACATTTGCTTCAGCTTTTTAATCAAGAGGGTATACTATTTCGTTCTAAATGTGCAGAGGATGACCTATGCATTGGGAGTTTGGCTTACATATGAGATAAGATTGCTAGCCTGAAGAAAAACTCGAACATAATGCTAAGACACAGTAATGACAATTGGAAGAGCAATGTGGAAACTGATCAAGCTTCTATGCATGCCAGCAAGTGATAACTCTTCGTCTGCTCTAAGTTTTACTTCTAAATTGTTAGAAAGGCAGCCACCAGTTACTGGTTTTGCTAATAGATTTTAATATTCCCAAGAACATCAATTGCGTCAAAATAGGGCACATCCATGTTAAGACTTAAGACCCCATAAACACTGATGGTTTAGGTTATGATCTATGCCAGAAACTCTGATGATACAGATCTATATGTATGCTTGAAAACTTTCTTCTGTAAAGGGTATATGTAGTAAGGATCAATTACCTAGTGTTCAATTGAAGGGGCTGGTCCTTGACTCTTGGTTAAGATTTTGCAAGTAGGTTTACGAGATTTTGGTAAGCAGTTGCTAGAATTATTATTTGTCTAATTCTAGTAGATGTGACATTAGATTCCTTAAGAAGTTGAGAAACTTAAATTTAGCTTGCTGCTCAATATGTTACATCAATGATTCCTTAAATGTAATGCTACTTTTTTTTGGCTCAGTAGATTAGCATGTGTTTCAAGTTCTTAAATAACTCTATTTTGTTGCTTTAAGTGAAATATTATTTCGATAATTGTCAGTTGTTTAAGCTCTTGACTAGTTCTTCCCTATCCGAGTTTGGACCAAACTAAAGCTATGTTGGGGCTATCACGAACCAGTCACTGATTTGCAAAATCAGTGTTGAATATGACGAGCTTAATTTCCAAACCAAAACTGCTACTTGAAATAGTGAATTTGATCGACACTCCTCTTTTACTTCTTACTCAAAGAAAGATTGCTGACGGTTTTAGTAATTGGAGGCTTGAAAAGTCACCAGTGGTATTATCTCATTGAAATATGTATTGTAAAAGTTTTCTGCTGAATGTGACTAAGATTTTCCGCTTCTCCATTCTTCAGAAAATTGCAGCAAAGATGCAGTGAACTGACATTTCAACTTAAAGATTCACGCCACACTATAGTGGCTGCAAGTTTCTGTCTAGAAACTCGTCATTCATCTTTATTCTCTCCTTATACAGTTATCCAATTGGCTATAGATCTTTTTGTTTTTTCTTTTTAGGTTGCAAAGGAACCTCTGACTTGGATAGCAAGAATTCAAAACATGAAAGTTTCATAATTTCTTCTGGCTGGAGAAGGACAAACAAGGACATAATCCATCTGTTGCTAGCTAGTAGAAGTGTCGTGCATTTACCAAGTTTCAACTGGTATCAAATTTTTCCCTAGAAAAAGGGTAAGAAGAAAAATCAATTCATTTTTGACTGCTGTATCTCTTTTCACACTTTGATAATTGAGTTCAATTTTCCCTCGTTATATAATCTTTACTTGCTATGTTTGTTTTAATTTTTCCATTGGAACCACATACTACACACACACACAAATACATATATATATATATATATATGTATATATATAGGTCAAACATCTCTATTCACACTGCTGGGAACGACAGAAGCGGAGTTTTATATATAGAGATAGACAGAGAGAGATGCATACATATATGTTTTTGCATAAACTACTGCTGGAGGACATCTATAAGTTCTTGCCATTTGGTTACTTAGAATAACCTTTAAATTCATAGTTCTAGGTAAACATATCTTAGAATTCAGTATTTCACTAAGGAATGAACTGACTACAAGAATTTGCATCATTTGCTTTAGTCGGGGATATTAAGTTAATGAAAAAAGGAGATGTTGCAAGCACACAGAGTCAGCTATACCTGATGATATCATACGGTATCAGCATGAATGTTAATATCATATATACTTGAATATAAAAAAATAATAGTAATAATAAATAAAGTGAAGATATAGGGTATAATCGCAAGAGGGGCAACAATCTCTAAGATAACTGGTCAATTTTTGTTACATCAAGTTTATGGTCGCCTGAAAGGATGGAAGTACAGTTCGTCGATGAGGGATAGGCCATCATATAATTCTCAATTCCTTCCTCCTTAAGCCATGTTAAAATATCTGAATTCATGTAAGCTGGGGAAATCGCAGGAAGTACCACATCCCTATCCAAGAACTGAACCACCTGCCTCATGCTTGGCCGAGCTGAATCCAAAGGATGGCAACAAAGCAGCCCTAGATTTAAGACCAAGTTCATCTCGTCAGCATCAAAGTTACCGTCTAATCTATTATCACTTGCTTCAAGAATTGCATCGTTTTGCCACTTTGCCAACACCCAGTCAATCAAACACGGTTCATCTTCAACCGCTAACGGCTCACCTGGCCTCCTTCCACATGCCACTTCAAGAAGGAAAACCCCAAACGAAAACACATCAGTGCCTGTCGTTGCTTTACCTCTCCTAGCAAGCTCTGGTGCTAGATACCCCATAGTACCAACCACATGGGTAGTATGTGGATCCTTCCCATGATCATACAACCTAGCCAAGCCAAAGTCTCCAAGCCTCGCGTTGAACTCACTATCCAACAAGATATTACTTGCTTTGATGTCTCTATGGATCACAACCTTCTCCCAATCTTCGTGCAAATACACTAAGCACGACGCAATGCCTTTGATAATCTGAAACCTCTGTGCCCAATTTAGTCCGGGATTGACATCTTTACTATGCAGATACTTGTCCAGACTGCCATTTGGCATGTACTCGTAGACCAGCAGGAGCTCTCCTTTGCGCCTGCAATAACCTAGCAGCTTGACAAGGTTACGGTGTCTAAGCTGACCAATGCTGACAACCTCTGCCACAAATTCTTTTATGCCCTGTCTTGATTCATGAGAAAGTCTTTTGACTGCAACTTCAATCTTGGGTTTTGGCAGTATACCTCTGTATACACTGCCGAAGCCTCCGGTCCCGAGAAGTCGTTTATCCTTGAAGCCATCAGTTGCAACGTAGAGATCCTTGTACTTGAACCTATGAGGACCATATTCCTTTTCCCAGTCCTCAACCAATTCGGTAAACTTGTTCTTCCATATATAAATATATCCAGTGATCAATGCAGTCAAGAATATGATTATTGATACAGATATGGGCAACAAGAGAAGCAGAACCTGCGAGGATTTGTCCCTGACAGATATTTGAGGAATTTGAGGAAGACTCGAGAGGTTTAGAGGAGGAGCTTCCCCATTTCTATTAA
Organism: Xerophyta viscosa; assembly: GCA_002076135.1. Lineage (NCBI taxonomy): Eukaryota > Viridiplantae > Streptophyta > Magnoliopsida > Pandanales > Velloziaceae > Xerophyta > Xerophyta viscosa. Next base: position 2,276,221 of record MJHO01000011.1, read on the forward strand.
AGCTCCAACCAAGAACATAATGACGTGTCAGAACGTTGCCCTCAGATGCAGTGAAGCCTATATACATAGGATCTAAGATAACTTTGGAAAGATCAATGGCTGATGATAGGAGAGGGATTTTGGGCTTGGTTATATTCACTGGTGCTAAGGTCACATTAAGGTGCATATTTGAGGCATCATAATCTACCCACACCTGCATGGCATCTCCACTGATTAGGCTGAGGTTCTTGAATACCCCATCTCTAGCATAATAACCAGCTGTGTGGGCATCGATCGAAATCAAACCATTGACATCTATGCCTAGATGGTTGTCATCGATGTCATTGAACTCAGGGTTTTGGATAGTGTCCATCTCTACTGCAACGATGTGGTTTGATACCTTTCCATTATTTGTGTCATTGAAGAGGCCAAGGTAGCTGCTAATTTCTCCAGGAGGATGTTGCGTGGGAGAGATTGCAAGGGTCAGGCCAAAACTACTTGTGTCTCGGTAGTCTGAGACGATTGCAAAGACAAAGGTGGTGGAGAACGAGAAGACATCGGTGTTTAGAGATGTCACTGGCTTGAATTGGAAGGGTAGGGGATAGAAGGCCTGGCCTTTTGTCTGCTGTGTGGCATTAGTAAGCATTAGCAGGCCGTCTGGTGTTACGTTAGCGATGCCGGTGAGACTCAGGTTGGCATGTGTGAAGCCATTGAAGGTGAATCCATCTCCATCTGTTACTGAAGGATTTAGGAGGAGAGCCAACAGAAGCATCTCTGCAAACATGGAGGTGTATGGCATTGCCTCAAACTTCATCGGTGTTTATTTGGCTAGGTCAACAGATTTATCGTGACTTGCTTCTTTCTTTGCCAGGTACTTCGTTCCTGTCCCTATTAGCTCTGTTTCAATGTTGTTTTCGCTGGTCCATATAGTTGCTTCTTTTTGCCCTTGTATAAAGAAAAATAGATCCATGATAAGGAAAGAAATCAATATGGGACCCGCACTGTTTAGAAATTTGCAAATAAACTCCTCATTTAAACCCGTTATTTTGTACGTCTAAAAACACATATTTAGAAGTATTTTTTGAAAAAACTTTAAATACAATAATTGTAGATCACATCAAAATATATTTTTCATGTATTGAAACTTTTTCTTAACAAAAAACTTACTCAATGTTTTGAGACTCCAAAGTTTTCATATTCAAAATGTCTTAAAAAAAATACTTATATAATAGTTAAAATCTCCTGACATGAATATCGAGAGAGGAGCTGATTAGAGGATCAAAATCACGGGCTGATATGTGATTTTCCCAAACAATATTGTATACCTTTGTTTTAACTCGTGCTTTTTCATTTGATATACTTTTTGATAGCTATATGTACTTTAAAATAAGCGACTTGTTTGGATTAACTATACAATTGGTTGCTGAAACATGATATTCTTTGACAATTGTGCATGTGGTGACGTTTTTGTTTGACAATCGTGCATGTGGTGAACTAATATCTCTGTTTGTTAATCTAGATTTGTCTTGAGCTGATGACTGCAACTTCGAAATTCAAGATCTGCTATGAGGCTGAAGTATGTTGCAAACGACATTGACAGGTTCGAGAAAACTATAAAAAAGTTAATTAAGTTTGGCTTTAGTTTTCATGTTCATACTTCTTTGTTCGAGTTATTATGCGAACAAAGTTGAACATCTGTGGACGGGCTAGTCCCTTAATTCTAAAATTACAAGTAAAGAAAGAAGACTAGAATCTTTGAACAAGTCAAATGGGGGGGCGTACAATAATTTTTTTTTACTTTTATGTACCCTTCTTTTTCCCTAAATAAGTCTCTTTTTAAAAATTTACAAAATAAGTCCAAAACGTATACACATATATAATTATTTTTAATAAATAAATCTTGGTGTTATTTATTATTATTTTTTTTCCAATTTTTTTTTTCTAAATATGTGTTATACTCCCAATTTTTTAACCAGTTAAGATTTTGGTGTCTTAAAAAATCTATTTAGAGTTTTTTTTTTTGGGAGAAATTTAAAATACAAAAATTATAGGGCTTACTGGAATCTAGTTTTCTTATTCAAATTTGTTATTAAAAAAACTTAGTCGGACATATTTTGGGCTAATTTTAAAAATTATTACAAGAACACATAAATTTATTGAAAAGTAAAGTACAAAAGCACGACCTAATGTATAACGTGTTTTAACATACTTTGGAGGCAGGTAACTTTTATAGCACTTACTTTCGCTATAAGAGCCATATTTAGTTATTTTTCTACGGTGGTTCTATTTCAAAGTGAAAGTTGATGTCTCTACTGCTAACCTTACACTTCAACTCTTTTTCATCTTTTGGGTCTATCTACAGATGGCTATCTATTTGCTTCTCAATCTCCTGAAATCAAAGAAGGTAAAAGAAAACTATTTTTATGAAATGATAGCTGTAACATTGGAGCAACCTTAGTATATTACATACTTAACAAGGACTATAGTTTGAGGCCAGAGACCTAAACTTAGCCGTTAGCTTGGTTTCTGAGAAATTAGACAGTTCTCCTGATAGTTGGCATCTTAAAAGAATATCATTTATGCATGCTTGTACGAGAATGGATCCACGCTATATTGATGCACATATAAGCAACCTACAAACCTGCCCTAAAACCAATTTCTAATCTTCTTGTGCTCCGACAGAGGAAAATTGGGAGATCGGACCTCCTCTGGCTAAAAAACAGTTGGGTCCAACAAGAAGAAGAGGATTGAGTCACAATAAAAAAAAATTATCGACGCACAAATGTAGTAGGTATGAGAGATCGGGTCATAACAGGCGTAAATGCAATGAACAAGTTTGAGGGTCATTTAGCTTTGTTTTTGTCAAGTGATTGTTTTCTATTTCTTAATTATTGCTCCATGATCGCCTATTTTTAGGAAATTTACTGCAAGAGTTAATCATCATACTGAAAGGGTCTAGCGGAGAGTTTATCATCGCAGCCATCAGAGATCCATCAATTTTTACAGACACCGGTACGGCTTATATTATAGACACAGAATCAGCGAGCTCAAGGCGATCAAATTTTCTCGGGTCTAGCGGAGAGCTGAATCTTCCCTGCCGTAGTATCACCTTTCCTGTTCATCTTCGTATTACAGATTTTTTTTTTTTTTTACCTGAGCAACCAGGAGAGCAGCAAATGACGAATGTTTTCGTGTAGAATCGTAGTACATAAGGGGAGCATAACTAGCTGAATCTTTTAATACCTTTAGGCATGAGGTATCCTTCTTTTGAGAAAAAACGCATGGGTGCTCCTGTTGGATGGATTCATACCGGAAAATACCAACACAGGTATAAAAACATGATACGGACATGAGATACAGTAATTTAAAAAAGTATGAGATACGGTAATTTTAAAAAATATAGGACACGGATACGGTTCGCAAGTTACAATAAAAATTTACCTAATTAAAAAAATAGTTTATATTAAAATTTTAAAATATAATAATTAATAATAAATTTACATTAAATAATATTTATTTGTATAGCAAGAATTTAATTAGATCAACAAAAATAAAAATACAAATTATACTTAAACACCTACTATATGATATTATTTACTGTTATTATTATATAATATTTTACTCATCTAAAAAATTATGTTTTTTTAAAAAATACAAAATAACATAAATACCGATACAGATGTTGGACATTTCCGAGTGATGTGTCTCACATGTGTGGAATTTTTTTTAATTTTTCGAACATATTTTTGGCCGAGATAAAATTTTGATGTGTCAGTGTGTTCTAGAATTTATTTAACTGTCTTACTAAACCATATGTGACGGCTGATGAGTAAACTTATCAAGTAGTCACTGCTGATTTCAGCTGTTGTTCATATTGTACTTTATGAAGTTACGCAGTTGAAATCTTTTTACTAAAGCATAGCATCATTATAAACTTTTCAGAGAACCTTGCTACAACAACAACCTAAGATATTTCCGTAAACACTTGACAACATCTTGTCCCAGTAAAGCAACGTTACAGGCCACAAAACGGAAAACGTTATTAAGTTATTATGCATTGCATGCATTGTATAGTTGTGAAATTCCTTTCTTTTACTCATTGCCGTTAACAACGAGATGAAGAATTACCTCCTATTGCGGTCCTCCTTCCTCAGTTATGAACTCTTCCAAATCTTTGTAAAGCCACTCTAGAGACATGAACTCAAGCGCATGGAATCCACTTGAAGCTACGGAATACTCGAGTTGGACCATACTTAACGTGTTATTTTTGGCATTTTCATATAATTACAAACTAAAAAATAGTACATTTGCTATATTTAATTTGAAGTTCTTTTTAGTAAGTTTAAAAGTTTAAGTTCATGACGAAATATTTAACTGAAAATTCAACTTTTCATTCAATAACATGATGTCATTGGAGGCATAAAGGAACAACGCAAATATAAACATCTATTTATTTCCATCTAGATGATAGTTGAAAATGGGATTCTTTGGAACACATTCAAAAGGACATATTTCAGTCGATAACAATCAAATTGATAAAACACAAACTCTAGGGAAGAACAGGGATAATAACCCTATTAATGTGTACCACTACCAAGTAAAAGGTGACGGTCAATCCAGTGCACGAGACGCTCTCGAGGTCACGCTCATATATGCGCCCATATTTGCTAAGGACATTTTTCTTCTAATTTTGCCATAATTTGAACACACATTATTGCACTATAAGGAGTGGAATCTTACTAGTACGCCCCACAAAAACAAAAAAAAAGAAAAAAAAGAGAAAAACCGTAATAACCTATAGATTTAGTTTCATAACGCTCCTTGCCTTTTATTACTTCAAAGCAGTATTAACGAGAATCACAATCAAGCGACCCAACTTCAGATTTCCACCCGGCCACCAAGGTTCAACACGGTGACATGCCACATTTCCATTTCTGGGCAAATTAAGTCACATTTACAGGTGGGTGATGATCACGGGCGATGGCCATGGTGCAGAAGCTGTGGAGGAGGCTATTAGAACTATTCTTTCTGGATGAGCCCAATTTGACCAGGATTGGATACAAGTTCTAATGGGGGTCAACATCATAACTCCAGTTTAAGTTCACTACAAACTTTTGAATTCGGTGAATTTCATTATACAGGCCACTAAAGCTCCCAAAAATGTTTCGCTAAAAGCATTGCAATACTGTTATATATGTTCGCGTCATCTAGACTTGTATCCCAAACACCTTGTCCGTGCACTTCCTATAAGAAGCGATGTGTTACATGAAACTCAAGAATACAAATACCGTAATGGCGTGACATATGTACAACAACATCGTCTCAGCGATGACTTACTTGAAAGTTGAACTTTTGAGAAATTATTTTAATCCCTACCAAGATTTCTCTTGTAGGCTCCAAGGCCGAATTCCGCCTATATGGCCTTAGCTTTTCTTAAAAACAAAATAAATAAACTGGAGCATTGCTTTACACCTGTCTACAAAGGCTTCAGTTGATACAAAGCTTCTATGATGAACTTTACTACAGGTCCTGAATTCATTCACGAAAAAACACTAGAACTCCCAAAAAATTTCCCAAAATTTCTCCTAAAGTTTCTAGGTCAAACTATGCCAAACAAAATGCGAAATATATGCGGGTTCAAAAGTGAAATATGTGACGTCGGATTGCCTGAGCAAGAAATTGTGAAAATTTTTGAGAGCTCTAGCATCAGAACAATGGTTTACTGCTCAGTGCTCACAAGTGGCAACCAAACCGGTTAGACCACAGATTTCCAGCTTTTCCAATTGAACCCTAATGGCCACCGGATGACCGGCTGGTTTCAATCTAATTTACCTTGCTCAGAAGTCAGAACAGTATTGTTAGCTCCCAGTTCCATATATAACTGCAACTCCAGCCATGATTGAAGTGAACAATCTCAGAAACTCTGAATATTCATGGCAGAGGAATAGAGCTCCCCTGTTACCGCCCTATTTAGTGCCATCAACGCACAAGTAGAGTGCGGATACATGGAGTTCAACCATCCCCTCAGAGTAAAAGTTTCATATGGGTGATAGAAGGACACGAAGTAGAGCGATATTGAGGGTGCTCTCTAGCGCTTCCCTAAAACTTAATTTGCTGCTACCATTGACTAGAGTGCTGATATAATAACATGAACTTAGGCCCGCAGTTCCATTTTATAGATCGAAAACTAAGCTTCGTACCCGACTCATAAGTCTCATATCAATTTCGGTGCATAAACATATCCATTCAATGGAAATATCAGCCTATAGCAAGACTTTTCCTTTTAAGAAATGTTACCAATGTATATACCAACTAGCTTACAAGAGATATTATTGTAAATGCACTGACCTCAGATTAGCACCTTTGTTACAGCAGCAGCTATAACATGTACACCATTCCGGCAGAGCTATGATCACGATGACGAAGGCGACGGCGGGAAAGCATCCTTGACGGCGGATGCAGCAGTAAGGTAATTCAGTGTGTTCTTAAGCGTGTCTCGCTCTCTCCTCAGCCTCACTCCGGTGTCTTCTAGCTCTAGCAGAGCCTGCTGCTCTCTCGGCGCTCCTTCGAACGTGCTCCCGACAAAGAATGAGAATGGTGTCGGAAACATTCCTCGACGGAGATCCATCTCCTCCGACTTCTCCTTCTCAGTCTCTGATTTCTTCCCGTTTAGTCGATTGGATAGTCTTATCACATCTTTCATGTAAGATTCAACCTCAGAAGCTAGGGTTTCTAGATCATCCTGCTGCGCCGGCAGCGGTGGGGGCCGGTCTTCTAGCCAGCTAACCCTAGCGACCAAGTAGGGTTTTCCTCTCACGATCTGCGAGACGCGAAATCGCTCCTGGCCCTTGCAGATTAAGAAGAAGCGGTCGTCGGCGAGGCGCTCGTGTTTCACGACCTCGGCGACGCAGCCCACGTCCGCCGCTGCGGTGGCGGAGTCGGAGAAGACGACGCCGAAGCGGAGGTCTGTTTGGAGAAGCGTGTGCATCATGATTCTATACCGGAACTCGAAGATCTGGAGCGGAAGGATCGCGCCGGGGAAGAGGACCAGCGGGAGCGGGAACAGCGGTAGCTCAACCGCATCCTCAGCCAGAGAAGGAGAAGGAGAAGAGTCGGAGGAGAAGGAGCAATTCTGCGGCAGCGGCGCGGTTTTGCGATTGCTCCGCCGGTTCCGGTGGAGCGCCACCCCCGGAGAATAGATTGATTTGTGCGATGCAGGCGGCGGAGAGGTGGGTAGTCTGCGGTGTATGGTGATCGGAGAGGGGATGGCTCGTGGGAGTACTTGGGGAATGACGGCCATGGTGGTCTCTGTTGGAGATCTTACATTTAATTTTGGCAGATTTATTGTGAATTACTTTGATCTTGTGGTTTGATTTTGATTCTGGTACTACGTGTTTGAGCAGTGGAAGAGAGAAGAGTGAAGGCGGCGTGTGCGAAGAGTGGCTGATTTTGCAGAAGCCTGGACGTTAAGGTGCCACGTGGATGAAGCTTATCCCAATGCCCTATGTGGATCAAAATCCCATAATTCACTTCTCTTTGGGTCCGAGTATTTTAACGGGATATGCGGGCGGTCTCGCAGTTTAGGAGGACGTAGGAAGCCTGTTCATTTTGAATTCTGTTACCCCTTCTATTAGTATCAATAAATTTTTTTTTGCCGGTGATTGTTTATGTAATAAATTATTATTAGATATAATATTAAAAAATACAAAAAAAATAAAGTTAATTGGTACTTTAATATTATTATGTGGTATAAATTTATGATTAAATATTTTGTATATTATACGAATTTAAAACTAGTTGCTTCTTTTTTTTTTTTTTTTCTCAACTCAGACTCCTTTTGCAAATCCTTTTCTGTTACCTAGTGACTTAACAACCATCCTCCAATGTCTCCATATACCCCTCGTTGAAGTCTGCTCGCATTAACTTGGCTTCGTCGTCATTACATGTTGCCAATTCTTGTGTGGCCTCTACCCAAGTAGCATGAATATTGTTCCACTTTGGAGAAGTAGATCTCCTATGCTCCATAGACAATAAGCTCCATTCTCACGGCCGTGCGTTGCGTTGAATTGGTTGTGAGCTCGTCGACGTTGTACGCCATCCCTCATTGGCATCATCTGTGACCTATTATCTTCCTCGAGTAACTCCTACTGCTTCAGTCATGGCAAGGCATAAGTTGCATCCCGATGTCTTGAAGAACGAGTGTTCTTCCATCACCGTCAATGGTGTTGGTAATTAAACTCAGAGTTTCTTCTTCCATCACCGTCAATGGTGTTGGTAATTAAACTAAGAGTTTCTTCTTCTTTCATCATGCCGGCCACAACTACTCCAATCAGGTGTAAGGATCTTGACACTTTGGTAACTTTTAGTCTAGAATAAATTTTGAGCTCAAGGAATGGCTAAGAAACAAAAATCAAGATGAACGGTTTAAACACAAAATCTAAGATGTAAATATTTGGTTGAGTTGTTGATGAAGTTGGCCGTAGCGAACTCCATGAGACTTTCAAGAGAGGAAAGCCTCATACGATCTTTCGAATCTGCTGTGGCTACTTATACGTGGAAGAAGTGCCTCTTAGGCTAGAATTGTCATTTAAAAATAGAACATTAATCTTAACATGTGGTACCAAATTTCGGTGGGGATCTAACATGTTGGGTGGAGATTGTTGGGCTGGATGTCTAGTTAGTAGGCTGAGGCCTAGTCACACGGCGGTAGGGAATCCGGCCTGAATGGAGGACTGAAAGGAGGGGCTAGACACTATAGAGAACCCAACATTCTCTTCCAGGCTAGGCGGCCGCGTACTTGAATGAATGTCCAACATCGATTGGCTGTAGCTGAAAAGGGACATGTGAAGTTAGAAAAAGTGCATTTTAGATAGAATGTTAGAGGCAATGGGGTATCGCACTGGATGGACCGGGGTTGGGGGGGAGGGGGAGGGGACACAGGAACCATCCTTATCTACGTTCGACTTTCCGTGTCGTCAGTTGCAAACATATTGTATTGGCGAGTACGCGTACGTGCACCTCTTTATGTACGATAGGGCATTCCCAAATATCCTCCAAGGGGAGCCAAGTGAGTGCCTTATGCGGGCAGAGTTATGCTACTTTGGTGGCTAATTACCTAATCATGACGACCGTATCTCAACTTCTGCATTAAAAATTTTGGACCTTAGTAGCAACCCGATCTCTTGGTGCTACAAAAAGCATCCAAACTCTTGGTTGTTCATCCACCGAAGCCAAATACTGCGCCTTTGCACTTGCTGCTACCGAGCTTACGTAGTTGTTAACTTTGCTATCAGAACTTGGTGTTGAACTATCTAATAAGATCCCAACAATTTATTGCAACAATCTTGTTACAACATGTGCTTGGCGAATCTTATCTATCACTCTCCAATGAAGCATATTGCGTTCAACTATCACTTCTTTCATGAAAAAGTACCAGTGTGGCTCCCTGTATATCTCTTTTTTAGGCTATTATTATTGAAAAACTCTGCAACCCACATGTCACAAATAATCAGCTTGCGGGCGCCTTGATAAAACATTTACCAAGACTTTTCAGCACCTTGAGATCCAAGATTGGTCTCTGATGGATCCACCATCTTACAAGCGCATATCAGGAGAGAAACCTAGTTAGAAGATCCACCGCCAGAAATCAAGGAAACAATGGCCACCGAGAGATATGTTTCCATAATAATAGTTATTTAACTTTATTTTATTGTATATTAAGAGATTTCTTTGTATCTCCTCTCAACAATCACTAAAGTTGAGCCATTTATTCACCAAGTTCTCTTTCTAGTTTTCTCTCCAAAGAAGATCAATACAAATTTCGTTGTAGATGACTTTGGAGAGCTTAAAGAACCGCCAAAGCTTCTTTGATTTTTTGATTAGTTTAGTGATTTCCTCATTGTTCTGTGCATTCGTTGCCTTTTTTTAAAAAAAAAAGAAAAATTAATTCAAGTTGGGAAAAGTATATTTTCTTTTATAAGTTACGTTTTGGTGGAACGGAACATGTATAGTTTTAATACTAAACCAAAGACTTAGTTGAGTACAAGCTAGAAAGTCATTACGCGATTCTTCCCCCAGAAACAAGAATCACCATCCGAGATCGACATCTTGATTACAAGTTTGTTTCACGTTTCTTCCTCACTAAATCATACTCTGATAGACCTCGTAGAGCACTTATAGTCTAAGTGAAAATTTAGCAATGATCACAATGTAGCAACTAGCAAATATTATTATTACGACTAGCACGAACTCCAACAAAGTAGCAAATATTAGTTGCAGACTTACAATCTGCATGAAGGGAAATCAATACATCATATGATAACATACAAAACGTGCTAATATATTAGCGATCCTTTCCACGCAGCATTGCCTATAATTAAGTATTATGTAAAACTGTTGAACTCCTCCAACTTATTTGCCACCGTTTTCATTTCAGGTCTGTTCTCTCCACTCTCCTGGAGGCATTTTTGTGCAAGGTCCCAAAGATCTTGAAGTCTGCCTTCTTTTCCCTTAGAGTCGTCCAACACTCTCTTCTGCAAGTTATTCCTGTTAAAGGGCTCACGGACCGAGCTCATCGACTCAGGCTTCTTTCCGGTGAGGAGTTCGACAAGTACAACTCCAAAACTGTAGACGTCGCTCTTTTCAGTGAACTTGTCAGTCTTCTTGACCTCCGGGTCCAAGTAAAATTTCATCTCATTTTGCTCGGATTTCTTGTCAGCCAATCCCGTAAAGCCGAAATGCGAAAGTTTAACTACGGCACCGCTGCCTTCAGATACTAACAGTATGTTTTCCGTGTTCAAATCTTTGTGAAGTATTGGTTCGGAGGTGGCTTCTGTATGCAAGTACGCTAATGCCCGAGCAACATCGTGAGCGATTTTCAAGCACTCTTTCAAAGACAACGAGCCTTTGAGGGTGTGGATTTTGTAGTAGAGGCTTTCTACTTTAGTAGACAAGTGCTCGTAAACTATCCAGGGATTTTGAGTTTCAAGACAGCAGCCCAACAGTTTGACCACATTCCTATGCTTGATGACGAAAAGTGGAACCAGTTCATTGATGAACTGCTCGTCACTGTAGTTCGCCAACTTCTTGTACACCGTTGTGGTGACTTTTGTGGTGACTTTCTTTCGATCTTTCAGCTCCACTTCAAGACTTTGGCGGCGCGTGTTGGGGCTTGTTCTCACCAATCTCTCCTTTGAGGTATGCGTGAAATTATCCAATTTAAATTTCATTGTAGAACGGTAGCCGTGGCGCACCTTCGGGTTTCGCTTCTCCAGCAACGAACCTCCATTTTCTTGGTAGTTCTTCTTCTTCTGCAAGCGTGCTTTGTTCCATTGGCAGATAAAGATCGAGCATATGCTTGTGAATAAGAGGAAGCTACCAGAGATTGATGAACCTAGAATTGCTGTTGAAATCATGGAGGAATAGTGTTATTTAGAGTGATACCAAAAACAAATAATTATTCAAAGCCCCTAAACTTTGACATGCCATCACACACTTAAAATTTCGGATGGCAACCTCATGTCTTGTAATACCAAAAACGTGGACTATAAATAAGAGAATTTATGAATCTCCAATGTCTTGTGATGAGAGCTCCTCGTGCTGCATGTTATAAGTATACCAACCACATCCAACATAATATTTACCTGCAAGAAAAGTATTTGGATGGCAACCTATTCCATTTTTCAGACCATCTCCCTTCTTTCCCTTTGGACAAGTGCACTGGTAACTTCCTGGTGTGTTTATACAATGTATGCATGGATTGGTTCGCGCCGCACATTCATCAATGTCTGTGAAATATATCAAAAGCATATTTAACAATCCCAATGGCAACTTATAAATTTAAATCCAGTAGATTCAAAATTTGAGAATCTGTGAAATTCGGATCCCTTAACTTTGAAACTAAGCATATAAGTGGGAGCGCAGATCCCATAGCGTCTATGTGTATGGCGTTACCATACGTATGACCCAATAAAATAAATATTTGGAGTTACATTTTAAAAAAAAAAAAAATTAATAGAAAATTTATGAATTTTGATGAGATTTATAAATTTATTTTCAAAAATATTTCTAAATATTTTTTTATAGACTCTAAAATTTTAACGGGTTTGAAATAATTTTAGAATTTACTTCAAATCCATTAAGACTTTATAGCTCCAACATACCTTTATATGTATTTTTTTTTTTTGGAAAGTTTAATTTTAAAATTGTAGATCTCATCAAAATCCACCAATTAAATCTGAAAATTTTTCAAAAAAATAAGCCCAGATACTATTGTCATGGGTCGTGTGTTGTCGTGCGTAGGGTAATACCATATACACATGAGATCAAAATACACATGGGAGCAATTCTTTTTGAACATAGAATACTGAATCTAAGCCTGGTGTGTCCAACTAAAGAAGCACATACCCTTGCAACCGTCTTTAAGATAAGGATTTCCTTGGTAGCCTTGGCTGCAGTTGCACCAGTATCCTGGACCGTTGACAGAGTTGACGCACGTAGAGTTATTCGCAACACAAGCGTAATTGTTGGACATCTTAGCCTGCTCGCATGTCTTTTTCTCGACCACGAAGTCTAGTATCACCGGCATCGTCTTCTTCGGCGATATGTAACTCAAATCGCTTACACTGAAGTTGAAATAACCAGCTTCCGCAATAAAAATGTAGCTGCACTTGTTGAAGGTTATGCAATTTTCGTGTTTATTGTAGGTGTTTCCGAATGCCTCGAGCGCACGAAGGCCCCTAGGGATCGTTATCTGGCAGCAGCCAACTCCGTTACACGTGCCGTTTTTCACAAACTGGGGGCTATTGCAATACGTTGCACATCCAGTCCAACTATCCATTTGCGAATTCTGGAACACGTACGGACAATAAAATTTTATAACTGATGTTAGTTAGATATGCTCAAACATATAGCAGGTGTATGCATGCGATTATTTAGAAAATTTTGAATTACAAAATTCTAAAGTTAAATAAAATTCATAGCTTTATAGATGGAAGTGTTTCAATAAATGTCAGAAATTATGTCTTACGAATCATTAAATGGCAGCTTAGCATCTTTCTTTTTTTTTTTTTTTACGCAGAATATTCGTTTCTTTTTTTTTCTTTTTTTTCTTTTTTTTGATATTTTTACAAAATAATTAGTTGAACTATAAAATTGTTATGTTATTGCGCTCGCCAATTTTATAGTTCATGTTTTTTTTTTCCAGGCTATCTCTAAATATGACGTTAATGAGTGAGATACAAGTATATACTTGTATCTCACTGTGTTTTTCTTCGTTTGACGAACCAGCGTATTTTTTAAAAAGTGTTAACGAGGGAGTTGATGCTAGGTAGTCTGGGCATGCTTCTTTAAAGCCTACATGAGTGGGGTAGTGTTGAAAAGATTGTATACTATGTAAAATTTAAAACTTAACGCACCAACATAAGAGTTCAAGACGCTATTTTTCTTTTGATTCCGAAAGATAAGTCCAGGCAACTAAAAGCACGTCCTAATTATAAAGTTAAAGGACAAGTAGCTATTGTGAGGGGCTTTTAACTATATAAAAGTGACATACCTTGAGCCAGGCGATCGTGTCGCATCCAACGCCTATAAACATGTTGCGTTCCGCTGAGAATATGTACGAGCTCGAGAGATTGATGTCTGATCCATTATATGTCCTGTTCCCTTTTTGGTCATAGCAATCCCAAGCTATCTTCACACCTACACGGAGTGTACCTTCATTGAGCATGATATCAAGAAGAGGGAGGGTATCATTGATGAACGGGACAGCGTCTTTGCAAGTTACTTCGAAGCTGCTATCAAAGGAGCAAGCTTCCCCGATCCCGAATGGATACGGGATGTCCGCATTACCGCACCTCGAAGGACAATTAGCCAAGGTGATGTTACCGGGTGCTGGCGTTGCGAAAGACGCGAGGCATAGCAAGTAACAGAGGACTAGAAAAACTTCCATTTGCTTCTCTCTATCCTGATTAACTTCACTTCCTTTCTTCGTGCATGTAACGTTAATTTGGAGGTGATCAGATACTTATAGCCGAATTTAAGCTTCAATTAATCCACCAACTTTGTGAACTATAATTATATAATACAAAACTCTTGACCGACTAGCTAGCGTTGATTATTTGAATATGATGTAAATTATGACAACTTGGTCTAAGTCATTCATTAGTGGAGAAAATACAAAACATAATTTGTATTTATTGACATAATTAAACAACCATGCATGTTGAAATGACTACGGATTTTTCGGATCTATATGTATGACTTTAAGGTTTTAAAACTTCGTAATTCTTTCTTAAAGAAAGACTTTAGAACTATTTATTTACGTAAATTCCAATATCGAGGTGGCATCGTGGATTAGCTCTGTGCCGTGTCCATTAATAATCGATAACTTAGTAATAATCCACTACTAGCTCCGTACCGTGTTTATTCATTGTCTTGAGATCCGTGTTCATTAATAATCGTGGATTAGCACATGGTTCAATTAATTAGCCCATGCCATTATATTTAAACAAATATAATCAATGTTGCTGTCTGTTGCTGATTCTGCATAAAATTTATTCACTCTAGGCAGTGGAGAGCTCTTCAAACTTTGTATGTCAGGAGCATTTGTGTGATCTAGATGGATATCCAAGCGATAGAATGCGATTCAGGCATCATTCATGAAGTAATATGTGCGAACGCAAGAGTTAACTGTGAGCTGGTAAGAAACTAGCTCCACTGGTGGCGGTTTTGGGTTACAATTGCCATCCCATCATCTCCCGAATAGGCCAACCTGATTCTTCCCGATTTGAACTTGCACTCTGATCGGCCAACCAGAATCTAACGAAACCAAATTAGGGTTCAGCGACCTGACCGAACTAATTCGATAACTCATAAAACTCATAAGAGTAATAAAAATTTCACCAACCCGACTTAACTAATCCTAGTAAGTCCTCACTAAGCTGGAGATGTTGTTGTTCTGGAGCCAGAAGGAAAGAATGGAAGAAGTTCTTGTGCCGATGGTTGTAGTTTTCATTTACTTCATTAACGTGGAGGTAGATCTAGCCACTGAAAGCTAGCAATGCTTTATATCAAAGCTTCTTATAAATGACATTTTTAGGGATAATTACATGTAGGTCCTTAATTTTGTACAGTTCTACCAAATTATTTCTTTTAGTTCTATAATTATTAACTTAAACCAAAATACATACGTATCGATATTTTATAAAAAATTTTGAATACAAAAAATAGATTCTAATATAGTCTACAATTTTTGTATTGATTTTTTTTAAAAAATAAATGCTGCTAAACATAAGCGTTTTAAGACCCCTAAGTCTTTATTATTACAAAACTTTTGAACCTTAAAATATTTATATAGAAATATTTTTAAAAATTAAAAATTAAATATAAAATTATAAACAATATCAAAATTTATTTTTCTAATATCAAAATACTTTAAAAAAAATACTAGCATACCTACATGTTGAAGTGGTTTTGTATTTTTTAAAAACACACGGGCTAATTTGACAAAATTTTGCAAGTGACTTTTTTCGATAAAACCCCATCTTTTTATAAGAAATCCTTGTTTTTTCTATAATACTAAATTAACCCAAACCGCATATTGTAAGTATGTTCTGAAAAAATTTTGGATACAAAAACAAAATGCATAATATGCTCTATAATTTTCTTTAAAAATGATTCTTAATATAGGTGTTTTAAGGTTTCAAAATCTTTATTAGTTATAAGCAAGTTATGAGGTGAAAGTCCATCTAAAAAATGGAAGTCTTAACATCCATTTATAAGGTAAAAGTATCATAATCCATTCTAGCCGTCCTGTGTGACTTAGTTATGACAACTCCAATAGAAAACCTCAGCCACTATAGCCATTAATTAGTTTGATATATATAGTGAGAGCAAACTGAACTACAATTCTGTCGTTCCAAATCCTTACAAATAACAGCTAGCATTCGACCAAAAAAAAATAAAAAAAGAAGATAACAACTGGCAATTCATTTCAAAGCTTCGTCCAGTGGTAGACCTTTTAGATTGCCATGTGATGACTAGGTCTCATTTCTTTTTTGGTAGAAAAAGACTTAGATTTTTTTTTAATTTTTTTTTAGATAACCGTGTTTGATTTCGTTATACGAGCTCATATTTTTATAGAAACCTCAAACTCGCAAAAAATTTCTACGTTCTGTTCCGACCAACGGTTTCGGATTTGAGTACATGTCTTGTATGAACGGAAGTTTCTGTCACGGAATATATGAAATTTTTCTTCGAAAACTCTGTGGAGATTTTATTCCCGCGGCCTCAAATCTAAATGGTGACACTTTTTGAGGCATTTTTATCTATTCGAGCTAGCGGCGATCGGCCGATTACAACAATATTAAATGACTAAGGCCCCTACTTGTAAGAGAGGATTGCGTACTTACAGACTAACGTCCGTCAAAGCCCTATTGCGAGGGTAGCTGCCTAAGGAATATTTCATCGATCCCTTAAATACAAGACACATGGAGATTTGTATAAAAAATCAGCAAGACGCATGGAGATTTGTATAAAAAATCAGCAAGACGCATGGAGATTTGTATAAAAAATCAGCAAGTCGCATGGAGATTTGAGGTGAATTGCGAGATTCTAAGTTAGATCAATTGTGTTAATTAAGATTCTCTGACTATGTTTGAACTGATCCGTGGGGACACCAAAGCGGAGAGTAAGCTATCAGTCGATCGTCGATCAGGGCGGTTGGTGGAGAGTCTTGCTGCATGGTTTATCCTCTTGGCAGATCGGTCGGATGGATTCGCTATAGTAGGTACCCTCGTTAGAGTAGGCATATTCGAATTAGAGGACCACAAATGTATGCAAATATCTAAAAAGTAAAAAAATAATACGGGTTTTTGCAAATGACTGGCGACCTTTATTTAGTGCACCTAATAGTTTCCCAGAAAATTTGAGCATGGTTTATGGCCGTACAGTGAATGTTATTCAACTTTTTTCCACCTTATATGCTTGAACAAGAGGTGGTCATTTCCAACTTGTATTAAGGTTAAATAACGTAGGTATAATCACTTAACTACATGATCATTCTCGTATGTAATAGAGAATACATTGATTTGTGTGTTTTTTTTTTAAATTAGGAAATTACGAATGGAGCTATTGCAAATCTGTACATCAGTACATGTTAAATAAATCACTAAGTACGCCATACAAATCATTGGCTTGTTAGAAAACTTGTTAATGTTCCGAATGAACTAAAGTTAGTGCAGCAATGTTTTGGATGCTTACATTTGGCTTCTAATAGTGTTTAGTGATAACATCCTAGCTGATCTAACTTAGCTTTCTCGGCGGCGAAAAGGTTACCTTTAAGGCTTGTGAAAAGGTACTCACAGCCCCTCCCACAAAAGTGCTTACTTTTTAAAAAGTAAGAACACATAAGAATACCTCCGAAATTATTGAAGTATTTCTACGAAGGTTATGAGGTAATTGAATTATACCGGAGTGCAAAATATCAGCATCGAGAATGAGAATTGTGTTGCATTGATGTATTCGAGATGGTAAAATGAGATGTTTTTCCTACAATTAAACAAACAAATTGTTTTAGCCTTTCGCGGTCGACTTTGGGCATGATCAAGTTATGACAATTACAATAAAAAAACCGACTATTATGTAGCCATTAATTAGTTTGATACGTAGTTAGAACAAGCTGATCTACAATTATGCAGTTGCTAATCCTTATGATAACATCTAGCATTCAAATTATATCAAAGCTTCGTCCAGTGGTAGACTTTTAAGCTTGCTACGAAGAGTTGACATAAGTAGCTCTGATTTTGCGGTTAAGAAAGGACTCGGATAATTAGATTTGCTAATTATCTGACTTTGGGCATGATCAAGTTATGACATTGATAAAATCCAGCTATCATGCAGCAGTTTATTAGATTTTTTAACGTATAGTGAGAAGAAACTACCTTAACAATTGGCAGCTGTGCGCTAATCTTTTCTAAGATAACAGCTAGCAATCTATTTTATCGAAAGCATTTTTTTTGTCTCGACCATCGAGTTCGATTTATATCTTACATCTCGACCTTTACTTAGTAGTAAACGGTAGAACCTTTCTTTTAGATGTTGCTGTAATTCGAACTCCGGATCTTTTCTTCATATGGAATAAACATTTTATCTTATCCAATCCGCTAACCAATATTAAAAGCATCTTCTAAGTGACAGACTTTCTAAGTATTGCCACGTGAAGTTCACATAACTAGGTCTGATTTATTCGGTAGAAAATGACTTGGATAATTACCCAATATTAAATGACTTGATTATTTTGATCATAATAAGGTTAGATTATTGACTCTGGGCATGATCAAGCCATGATAGTAATAATAAAAAAACCCACACATCCTGTAGACATTAATTGGCAAATTTTCGCGCTAATAAGTTTATTTGTAGAATTTGCAGTAAAAAAACATACTTAGAATTAATTTTTTGAAAAATTTTTTAACATAAAAGTTATAAATTTTGATAAGATCTAAAACTTTAATATTTAAAATTTTTCAAATAAAAAAAAAACTTATAAACAGATATTTTGGGACTATAAAAATTAACGAGTTTGAAGTGAATTTTACAACTATTTTAATATCCGTTAAGGTCCCAAAATATTTATTTAAAATATTTTTAATTTTTTTTTTAAATGAAAATTGTAGATCTCATCAAAATTTATAACTTTTATTTTAAATTTTTTTCTAAAATAATTTTTTTTTTTTTAACTACACAATACGCATCTTATAACTTCGACATTAATCAGTTTGATACTTAGTAGGAACAAACTGCTATTAATTCCGTAGCTGCTAGTCTTTGAGACCAAATTTCATTAAAACAATGATTTATGGCATTAAAATTGGTTAAGCTCAGCCATATTGACCCTGTGATACCATTTTGCAAAATTATTTTAACATTTTCAAAATTCAATATAGCATATATATTATATTTAGCCGCGATTCACGAATAATATTATTGGTCATCTAAGGTCGCCTACATCAATATATTGGCCATTTAAGGTTGCCATTTCTAATGTAATCTATTTTAGAATTCATATTTGTATTATCCGGCATAAGATTATATTTTATATATTTCAAATATTTTTTTTTGTCAAATTATTATATTTTAAATTATCTAATATAACTTAAAAATTGGAGGTTCTTGAATCTCATTAGTAAATGACAGGCAGAGTGGTCACAACTGCTTATTTAAGCAGCATTATCTCCCTCCCTTTGGAGCAAACTAGCTTTCCTCTCTCTCTCTCTCTCTCTCTCTCTCTCTCTCTCTGGGTGATGGAGGTCATACTCGGGAAATTGGGGGAAGTTGCAAGGACGCAGCTCAAAGAAGCATACGGCTACGATGCTGCGCTCAACGAACACTTCGAAGAAATTGAACTGAACCTTCCTCACATCAAATACAAAGTAGCGACCGCTGAGACGCACAACAAGGGCGACCCAAATCACCGGAAATTGCTCGGCCAGATCAAAGACAAGACAGACGAAGCCGAGAGCGTCTTGGACATGATCAGTTACATGGCTTTTAAGAAGCAGCTAAGACAACAGAACGCAGCCGGCGAGGCCAGCAAGGTACATGCTTGTTTATTTACTTCACACAACTTCGGCAAGCGCTTCATGGGATTAGATAGTACCAAACATAAGCTAGCTCAAGTCGTTTCTAAACTATCAAAGGCCAAGGAAATTTCCAATGATTTGCCCGGTGATGAAAATAAAACACTAGACCAACCAAATGATCGACAAATATTACTTCCGCACTTAAAACCATGTTTAATGTTCTGCACCATGTTTCCAAAGGGTTGCAAATTGGACCGAAATGAATTAGTTGATCTATGGATAGCGCAAGGTTATGTCGAACCGAATCATGATGGCGATCAAACGATAGATCAAACAGGACACAAATACTTCGATGAATTCGTAGAATTAGAACTTCTCCATAAAACAGAAGACGGTTACTATGTCATGAAGGGCTCTTGTTATGATGAATTAATGTCTGAAAAAGTTATCAGAGATGAATGGTTCGCTTTTGATGCCAAGAATCCAAGATTAATTTCTTCATCAACTCGCCACCTATGTATAACCTATGACGGCGTAAAAGACCTAAGCGCAATCGTAAATAGAGCACCAACAACAAACAAGTTGCGCACTCTAAAATTCAACTGCAGGTTTAGATCTAGATGTAAGCTAAATCGTAATGCCCTGCTTAAGTTGAAATGCCTACGTGCGCTAGATTTACATGGAGTAGAACTAACAGGAACTGTAAAATCATTTTATCTACCTACCTCCTTAAGATTCTTGCATGTTAGTGGAAAATTGCCCAAGTCGATGTGTCAGCTCTACCTTTTAGAAACCTTGATCATAACCGACAGCAATGTTGAAGCCTTGCCATGTTTGGGAAATCTTCCTAGTCTTAGGAAGTTGAAACTTGTTAATATGCACGCATTGGAGATTATTGACTCCAAATTCTATGGAAATGGAGGATTTCCAGCATTAGAAGATCTAGAATTTGACAGTTTGAGTAGTTTGTCAAAGTGGGAAGGAAGGGAAGAAAAGATGTATGACGTTTCATTGTTCAGTCATCTTCGGCGACTGGTAGTCAAGAAATGTGACGAGCTGATGCAGCTTCAATCATCAGATTCTTCTAGCCTAACTGATATTTCTATCAACTGGGAGGATGGTGATGATCCAAATCCTAGACTATGCTGTAGTAAAGTCCAATTAGTAAGGATCTCGGAAGAAACGGATCGCTTAAAAATGCGAAGCTCAGTTGTACCTATGCAAAACAATTTAGCCGGCTTTGCAGTAGCTATGGTGAAGTTAGAAATCAACTGCAACGGGAAGTTAGCCTTATTAAGTCCAGGAATCGCCTATTTGATCTGTCTAGAAGAACTGAAGATATGTAATCTGAATGAGAATGAGGTGAATGGAGATGAGGAGAGCAACAACAAGAAATCAACTGACCAAGAAAATGATGGAGATACTCTTTTACCATCCTCACTCGAACATCTGGAACTCTTTAATTGTATTTTTAACAAAACTAAACTTCCAGAATTACTGAAAGGTCTCACTCGGCTTCAAAGGTGCGTAATCAGAAACTGCAGGAACCTTGGTCCTTGCGAAGGGCTATCTCATCTTCGCTGCCTGGAAGAGTTGGAAATAGTAGAACCTTATCCTGAAATAACACTCCAAGAAGATTTGCCTAGATCAATCTTAGCAGTTACAATCGGCGGATGGGCTTTCAATTCGACGATGGAATCCTGGTTGAGGCACCTGCAAAAGCTTCATTATCTTGATCGCTTGAAGATAACAATGTGTTCATGGCTGACATCCCTGAATTCCGCGCAAGTAACTGGCTTGAAAGCGCTCAAAGAGCTGGCAATTGAGAATTGCAATGGTCTGACAGACTTGCAGGGGATTTCTACATTTCCTTCTCTCGAGAAGCTGGAAGTGAAAGGCTGCCCCAATTTGAATCAAGTCTCTGAATGGGATAAAATTCCTATATCCCAAATTGTTGAGTTGTTTGATGGTGTTTCCATGGTATGCTCTCCCCACATCACTACTCTCTTGGATATTTGATAGCTTATATTAAGATCTATCTATTATGTCGACGATGAAGTGAACTTGACTTTTCTCATTGCGTAATATGCAGGAAGGGTCACCACAATCATACGGAGATATCGTGGAATACATATCAGATTGAATCATAGCCTGCTTTCAGCAACGTGTATTTTCTTCATTAGCTAAGTGTGATCACTATTGTTGCATGCTTTAGATGAACAATCAAACTTTGTTATTTCTCAAAAAAAAAAAAAAAATGTTGTTCTGCTGTAACGTTTAGAAATCCTTACTCTTTCGTGTAACATTACCGCATCATGTATGTAATGCAGTGCTCGATTTGCTTTTGTTAATTGTTTTGTCTTTTTTTTTTTTTAATCATTTGTTCCCATGTTAGAGGTGAAGTTTTTCTTCTGGCGCCGAAGAGTAGTGGCGGATCCAGAATTTCATTACAGTGGTGTCAAAATATAAAGTATTAATCGACTTTAGCTATTAAAAAAACACTACGATATTAAAAATCACATTCTAATCAAATTTCATTAGTTAGTACTTTCTAAATTCTCAACATTAAAAATCTCACAATTGTAATTTTTTAAAAGTTTGAGATAAATACTTGATTGATTTCGAAAATCAAGAGAGACGAGAGAGGGCGGAGTATTAGATTTCGAGCGCGATGGGAGTTAGGGTTAGGTTAACTAGTTAAGAAAAGAGCAAAAAAAAAAACAAAGAAAAAAGAAAAACGAGCCGAAGCCCTCTAGGAGTCGAACTCGCGTCGCGACCATGCGGGTCACCAAGTCATGCCGCTCACCAAGTCATGCCGCTCGGCTGCGCGGCCCAATGTGTAGTGTAGTAGTTTTACTTGATATAGTATATATCTACATATATATATAATATATTATATATACATATATACATATATTTATATACTCAGAATTCTGCCGCCGGAGCAGTGGTGTCGCTTGACACCACTGCTAACACAGTGGATCCGCCACTGCCGAAGAGATGTGTGCATGCAAGCCTATTAACCAGGAATTTTGAGGCACTAATAATATGTAAATTATATAGTAACATATGATTTGTAGTCCAAGTTAAATATATATATATATATTATATATATATATATATATATAATTATATATTATATTATATATATATATATATAATATATATATATATATATATATATATATATATAAATATTTGTTATAGATGAAATATTTTTCTATTTATTCAAAAAATCCAATAAATGTGTCAAAGTTGCCAGGTTGTTGAATATCATCGGAGCCTATTTCAAAATTCAGTCAGTTTTACAAATAAACAGACGGATTTTAATACGATAATTAAAGAAAAAGGGCCCAGTTTTAAAATCTTGTTTATAAACCCTAGTCTATCTTCTTGATTTTTTTTAAAAGAATATTATTATTTTAATAAAAAAATTATTAAAATAATAATTTTGTAAACTTATTTGCCAAATTAAGATCACGCGTGCCAGATCAGCGCCATGTATCAAAGTGTTTTTTTTTTTCAAAGGACGCTTTTCGTAAGTATGCTTTTTCAAATTTCTGGAGAAAAAACATGGGAAAATTACTGTTCAGCCCCCCCGTTTTTCGTTTTTGACTGTTCAGCCCCCGGAAACGCGTTTTCCCGCCGACGTGGCGGCGCGCGCGTGCCGCCACGTGGCGTTTCGGGGGACTGAATTGCGCGACCCCAAAATTAGGGGGGCTGAACAGTAATTTTTCTAAAAAACATTTTATGAAAAGATGCTCTTTCTTATGACATGTTACATCGGCTAAATCTTCTAAGTCAAGGACGAGTTTTTTTTTTTTTCTTTTTGCAAAGACGCTTTTCGGTGTTATGTTGGCTAATTTTTTTTTTTCAAAAAATCCCTCATTTAAACCCTTTATTTTGTACGTCACAAAACACATACTTAGAAGTATTTCTGAAAAAATTTTGAATACAAAAATTATAAATCATATCAAAATATATTTTTCATGTATTCAAAGTTTTTTCAAATACATCTAAATTTTGAAGCTCCAAAATTTTATATTCAAAGTTTCCTCAAAAGAATTGGAGGGTGATGGTATTTTCGGGAATAGACTCAGGACGTCGTAAAGATGAATGGAAACAATCACAAAGCACACATAGATTTATTTACGTGGTTCGACGAAAATACCTTCGTCTACGGAAGGTGAGAACGCTCTTTGCTCACTAGGTCTGTGGTGAGATCGCCAAATACAAGATACCTTAGGCTCTATGGATGGATTCTTTATATACATACATGAATCTGCAGCCCATAATCCTAAATCTATTCGGCTCTCATTTAGCAACTGAATATCTATAATAAGGATAGTTAAACCAACAATTAAGTTGCCTATAACGACTCTTTGCTCGGTCAGATCGTGAACCCATTATAAGCCATCAGTTTGAAAGACCTTTGCAAAAGTGTTTCAAATTGTTCATGACCGTTTTTAACTGTGGTGTTCTTAATAGTAGTATAATTCAGTTGCATGCAAATGCTGTTATGCACCTATGATCAGCACAAAAATGTTTACAACATGTCGATATGACCCTACTTTCGAGGCATACACAAGCAGTGCTGATCAGCACAAAAATGTTTACAACATGTCGATATGACCCTACTTTCGAGGCATACACAAGCAGTGCGGCAAACCAAAATGCACAGGATAGTTCAAAACACTTTTTGTAGGTAATGAAATGAAACTTTGATAGTGTATATATATCAATATGATAGTGTATATATATCAATATGCAATGAAACGAAACTTTCATAGTGTATATATATATATATATATATATATATATATCAAATATTTTACTGGACACTATTTTTCAATTGAAACCTCCTGATCGCATTGGATCTAGAACTGATTAGAAAGTAAAATTCTGACTTGGAGAAACCTAATTGCTATCTTTGTTTATAATGTATACTTTTTATGGAAATCTAATTGCTATATTTGTTTAAATTGTAGGGTCATCCGAGTGCAAAAGGGCTACTTTTCCTCTGTTTGACACGTTAGAAGTGTTATTTGTGAAAGATAGAGCTTCAGGAATAGGAGCAGTCCATACAGGAGAACGAGCAGAAGAAGAAGTCGATGGTCCAGTTAATATGGAGAGTGCACCGCTCGATGAATTTGACATTAGGCATGATGAGGATAACACTTGTAGACGCAAGGTGGGAGTAAAATTCAGGAAATGATTCAAAAGGCAAGAAAAAAAAGGCCAACAGCCAAAGCAGCAGAAGCCGTACAAGCCGTGGCCTAGTTGAATCCGTTGATAAAATAATTAAGAGTAGTACTGAGCAACTTAGTTTGTTGGTTGGTGCTTTTAAAGAATCCGCCGAAGTTGATAGAAACAAACTTCACGCAGATTTATCCAAATTACCTGGACTGACTAAGGGAAATATGCTCAAAGCAATGAGAAAGATGAGCGCCACTGATGTTGCCAACTTCAACGTGCTGGATGATGACGATGAGAGGTTGGAGTTTGTGATGATGATACTGGGTGA
Source organism: Xerophyta viscosa (assembly GCA_002076135.1). Lineage (NCBI taxonomy): Eukaryota > Viridiplantae > Streptophyta > Magnoliopsida > Pandanales > Velloziaceae > Xerophyta > Xerophyta viscosa. The sequence goes on from MJHO01000011.1 coordinate 2,301,304, forward strand.
CTGTTGAATATTGAGTTGTTTTCTTATGGTTTGTAATATGTGATTGTGGATTGTCGTTGTTTCATTAGCTAATTTTTGGACTGTTTGATTAGCTAAATGTTGAATTGTAGTATGTGTCATAACCCTGTACTGTTATCGTCAATGTTGTTGATTTATGGATTATAATTTATGTTGTTGAGATAGTATGTTTTATTAGCTGTTTGGTGATTGCTACTACCTTTGATAAATATACAATATCTTTTCTGATTCCACGGATAACTACTACCCTTGTTTGTTTCTCAGGTAAACATTACCCATGTAACAGTTATATGAATAACAATTACCCTCATACCAAACAAGAGTAGCAGTTTTCTAGAGTACTATTTACTAGTAAACCAAACAGGGGTAGTAGTTACCGCCCTATTACCCGGGTAAAGGCTTTACCCATGTAAAGCTCTACTCCAACACTGTAGTTTGGACCAGCCTTATGTTTGAAATTTTTATGTTCATATACATTACAAATGACATTATTCTTACTACTTACTCCTTTAAAACATTCGGAAGGTGTACTATTTTTAATTGCTGAATTTCAGCTTCTAATGTAGAAAAATCTCCCAGAATACAAGAGCATCGTAGTTAGGAACCTCGAAATTCAAGTCCGAAACCCGAAACCCAATACCATTGTACTATTTACTTACCAAACCCGTTACCGTTAATCGAAACCCGAAACCGAAACCCGCTTCACCTGAAATGCTCTAGTTCAGACGTCAGGGTCGAGCTCCACCCCTCCGTCCCCCCAACACCGCCTACACGACGCCTCACCGCCGCCACTGGGGATCGACGCAGCCGTTGTAGGGGCATTTTCAATTGAATTCTGTAATGGTGGGGATCGCAGTAGTTCTTGATGTTCTGCGTTCTAACGGCGGCGCTCAGTCGCTCAGCGTGCAGTCCTCCGGCCTCTTATCCGCCGCCATCGCCGCCTCCGCCGCGGCGGCCTCCGTAGCTACCGGCGCCAACCACTTCCCCTTCCGTCTCTTCGGGTTTCCTCCTCGTCTCTGTTTCTTTTTTCTTTTATTAATAAATAATCTAGTCACTCCTAGCGTCACTCTTCTATATTTCAACCGCTCGGGATGGATGCTGGGAAACGGAGGGTGAAAAAGAGATGGAGGAGTGACCCTTGGAGAGGGAAACCATTCTTAGTAGAGTATTTATACCATGAAAAGTTTTCCGATCTAGGGGAATTTCCATAGACCGATCAAATATCTCAACATTGAGATATTTTTGAAAAAAAAATGATACACTGTATATTTGTAGGTTTTATAGTGTTTAACAATTTTATCCTTTTTTTAGAAATTATCAAAAATACTTCTAATGAGCTGCTGAAGAAGTTCAAAATGAAATTGTGTTTTGAACCGTAATTTTGGCTGCTTACTAGACATATTATCTGCCATTTTTAAAATAGTTTCTAACTGTTAAAGTTATAGAATACAATTAAATCTACATTTTTGTAGGTCATCATTTTTCAAAAGTATTTCAAACTTGAGATATTTGGCCGATGTGCTGAAAATTCCCTTGAAAAGTGTATAAAATATCCTTATAAGCTATAACCTGTACTTCATGAAATCCTAAAGTCTTACGGTATGTACAAGTGATGCTTACCTTTTTGTGTTACAGTGATGGTGGAATTCCAACTGCGTATTGTGATGCTGGAGCTGTATCAAGTCCGGAGTACATCCCAAATATACATACATCTAACAAAAATTTTGAGCATGTAACCCTGAATTATAGAATGAAGGAGTATCCTGTCGAGCCGAAGCCTTTATTTTCAGCTTTTGCACCTAAGAATCTTGCGCTGACATCTATTAGGTCCCTTTTGTTGTTCTATTTGCCCCTTTTGGAGCCTCAGCCGCCTTCTGAAGAGGATGAGGATTTCCTACAAGATGCACCAGAAGAGAAACACGTGGATTTGGTTACTCCATTCAAAAAATCACTAAAGCAAATTGCTCGTGAGGTGACTGTTTATTCACTTGAAGCCAGTTTCAAAGTTCAAATTTTAATTTTTAACAGTTATGCAAATGGACTTCTCTTATTGCAAGAGATGGCGTATTGCAATAAGATATTATCTTAGTATAACCAATTTGTTTATCAACTCTTTTGTATTTATTGACCATATTATCAGATCAAATTTGACACCACCCCTCTAAGAGTCGCAACATGTTACATGTTATCTTCAAACACTGAATCAGTTATCGATAAGAACACATATCTAGCGACATCACTTTTAATACGCCATAAGATATTATCTTAGTGTAACCAATTTGTTTTTTTAACTCTTTTGTATTTATTGACCATATTATCAGATCAAAATTTGAGAACACCTCTCTAAGAGACACAAAATGTTACATGTTATCTTCAAACACTGGATCAGTTATCGATAAGAACACATATCTAGCGACTTCACTTTTCATTGTAGTTAACTTTGTATGTGAGCTTATGCGTAGTGTAATATAGCAGAGTAATCACTTGCGCCCTGATTTGGCAGGCACATGCTTATTCCTGATCCTTTAAAAAAAAAAGAAATTTAATATATCTGTAAACATGTCTTGCTATCAGCGTCTGTATGTCAACACTAGTTCCTTAGGAATGTTACATACAATCGTTACTGGTGATTTAATTACTTTCTCAATTACAGTACTATGTTAGATTAAGTCTATTTTGTGTCATGATACTGCAAGATATAAGATTTGTTAGAGGACACTTTAAGAGTGTATACGATCTTTTCTTATATTTTTAAATCTTTTCGATGCTCACTGTAACTGATCAGAAAGTTGTAGCATTAGTCTTATAGTGCTCTCTGCTGAGTGGGGATACTAGGGAACTTATCATAGTGGACAATTGTCATATGATTGTAGGTCAATAATACCAGTATGTTTCTGGGTAACAAAAACAAACAATTCTAACGTTAGGGAAGACATGGACACATCAACATAACTACATCTTTTTTTTTTTCCTGCATTCAATCTTATTTGTAATTAAGTTGTGGATTAGTGTTTTGAGAGTTGAAAGTGAAGAGTTATCTAATGGAAAAGATAGGTTTTCCAAATTGAATAGAGGAAAAGGGTCGTTTTATATGCATTTAATATTTTAGGTAAATATTGGCAAGATAAGCAAAAATCTGACATGGTATGCCCACGATGCTTGTTGATAGTTTCAGTGACTCTGCATACAAGGAGTTTGAGATTGCGTGTAATTTTAACCTAAAGAATAGTTTCAGTGCTAGCTAAAGTGGTAAATGATGAAAATATATGCCATTTAACTGTCTCTTAACTATAGCTTGATGCCTTTGAGGACATATGTCGTAGTTGTTATTTAACTGCCTCTTTACTACATTTAAATATATCATTCAACATATGAGCTTTGTTTCCATTTGGTATGTTAAATTATTATTGTTCCTCCCCCGCGCCCCCCCTCTCCGAAAAAAACAAAAAACACCCCCAATCAATTTTCGCCCTAGATCTACATCCTTCAGCTTTTGTACCGATCCTGTGGGGATGAGTTGTGCTGACGCCCATCATGTATTTCTGGAGGAGTGAAAGTAGGAGGGAAAAGAGGAGTTGAGCATACTAGCTCTTAATGTTCATGTCGAAAATAGCACTAGGGTTTTTAGCAAGCATTTGGAGTCTTGGAGGAGAAAGTTTGATAGGCAGTTTTGCTCTCTGTGGATGGTTTTGGTTAATTTTGGGTTTTGTTTAAATGCTTATGTTATGAAATTCCATGAGGTTTTATGATGAATTCTTGTGGTTTGACTTTGATGCTATCCCTTCTTAAAGTGCTTTGTCTATGTAGCTTTCTTCATATGAATTCTGTGGTACAATATTAAAATTTTCCTCTGATGAGTGCTGCCGCTGTTTCTTCTTCATAGCTTTTTATCTACTTTGATCTTAAACTGGCTTTTGTTGACTTATGAATAGTTGAGTTAGCTAACCTGTGGTATATGCTCCCGAGGGTTCCAAAAGTCCTAGGACCATCGTTTCCAAAAGTATTAGGACCATCATTGGATTATATTTAATTTTTTGCGCTTCCATTTCTTCTATGATTAATTATCTCATGTTTAAATTTTCTTTTTGAATTTCTAAAAGATTCTATTTAGAATATTCTTCTTATGTTCTCACATAATTCCTTGATTCAGACAACTGTGGTCACAGTTCGACGTGTATTGGAAAGACTTGCTATTCACTATGTTTCACAAAGGATAGCATGGAAGCTACTCAAAGGTATATAGTGCATATTCCTTGTCAAGGTTTTTCAATATGAAGCCGAGATGAGTTTTGGGAACTCAGATTCTTGCACGTGATGTGCCGATGTGCATTATGGTTATTTTCAAAACTATAAATAAAAATCTAAAAAGTAATTAAAATTTTATATATAAGATTTTTTGGTACATGCCATGCGTATATGTTTTGTGTCGATAACTGCCGAAAGAGGCACGTGACTATCGGCATAGGCTGTCCCAACCAGCACTTCAAACCTTGTCCCTTCTATATTAGAATAATAAAGAACACGAGACTGCCTTCTCAGTATGGTTTACTATATTTTTTGCCCCTACAATGCATATGTTGTTTAAAAACCAAATTGGGAGTTCTTGGTAATTACGAATTAACATATGCTACTTATGTGTCAGAATTCGGCATATTCTTAGGTATAAATAATTTTGTTGATACAAGTATCGCTGTCTTGGCCAGTTTGGGTAGTGTCGTCAGTGCAACAGACTTGGGGACTGCTATTCCCTGGTATAACATTGACCCAATCCAAGCATTATTGTCATAATGCTGATTTTTTTATACATACTCGGTAAGCTTTCAAAAAATACCATAGTTTTGCGTGCCGGCACGCTCGGTACCGAACTACCCATGCTGAGCTATGTTGACATTTTATGTGGCAGTGAACTATATACTATATGTTTTTGCTATGTAATTACGACTTTTACATTTAATGTTTTATTAATCTTTTTTATTATTGCTTAAATAATTTTAATATTTTAAAAATAAAAAATTGTATGGATCGGCACGGTCAGCACATCTCAAATTTTGGATTTTCCGAAATTTAGCTCGGCAAGGCACGGAAAATCTTGGAAAATACATTAAATCAAATAAACAACAACAAAAACAATAGTAGCCTAGTGAAAGCCGACCATGCAACTCAATTAAGAAATTCAACAGTTGATGATATATCAAACTAAATAAGAAGCTAGTATTTAATAACTTCATGATGAAGTTCTTGATGTTGAGACTAGAAACTGACTGAATTTAAAGTATGTAAAGGTCAAATAAAATTCTTATGTTGTGGCCCCAATGAATGTCTACTATTTGAAGTAGAAGTTGCTTGCACCAAGTATTATGATGATATGTTTCTGAAGTAAATTAAAAATGATAAAATGTTTAAAGTCTTTCAATACATATATCTAATAGCTGGTTTTGTGATTGATGAGCAAGTAGACAAAGTCATTTAACCAAATTTGTTTCTATACAACGTTTGAACCTTCAAAGAAAAATATATTAAGTACCAAGATGGAAGGAGAATGAGCGGTGATGGGGTTGGACCATTTATTAGTGGGGTCTAGGTCAAGTTAGAATCCTATTGGGAAAGAGCTATAATTTCGTTTGAGTAGTAGAAATGAGTCCTTATTTAGTTAGCATATTATTTGATAAAAATTTACATTTAGTAAGAGTTTTATATTGTAAAGTCTAGAGAAATTGCCTCTATAAATATGTGATGTACTTTTTTTTATTTAAATTATGAAAGAAGAACATTTTAATATAGTTACTTAGTTGTTTAGGGAAATTATAAGACAACTGTTGTTACCTTTACTGCATTCGGGTCGTCAACAAGAGTTGACCTAGTCGGTTAATAACAAATTGGCATGAGCATTTGGTCCACACTCTCGCCACTGTTGCACTGTGCTACTTATCTTCACTTATCTCCACCATTACCATTGTCATTATCTCCAACTTTGGACTTGGCACCGCCACCAAAGTTGTTAGCACGACCTTCGTCACATCCACAAAAAACTTAAAATAAAGGCTTCATATTGGAATTCTTCATCATCATCACCACGACCAAATCGGTGCCTTCACTATCATATGCTTGTGGCCGCCATCGCAGAATGTCCTACGCTAGTACTACCTCCACAGTCTTATCACTAGCCATTATCATCACTGCCGTGTTGGTATTCTTTCACGCTGTCATACGCTATGCTGGCACCACCATAGTGCTACAGCTTCACCATCAACAAGACCTCGATAGCTTTATTATCAACTGCCACCATCACTATAGTGTAGGTACTATTCTCCACTGTCATACTCTATAATTTTGCCATCACAGATCTACTTCCCGCCAAGTCACTGCATATGCCTTAGCCACCATCTCATCACCATCCGCCGCAAACCACTGCTTTATTATCATATCACCATATCACGATCAACACAACTTATAACTCAAAGAACTGAGGACATATTCGTAGGACATATTCATGAACATGATCAGGCAACAAGAAGCTGAAAAAAATAATTCACAGTTTCAAGATCTTCTTTCTCTTCGGAAAGATAACTCAGCAGTATTGTATTGGATACAATTTACAAGTACAGAGCTGATTTGGCGTTGAGTGTAAACAACAAATTATCAACATACTTGTTGACGTTCTCAATTGGGAAAATCAATAAGATTTGAGAAGAATAAAAAATTATTGCAATTCACTTTTTCTATGTGCTGATTGGCTTTATTCTTAAATAGTGCTGAAATTGTACTTCAAGGAAGTTGAGGGTAATCAGACTAATGCGCCCCATAAGTCTAAATCGAGTCAGCTCCTAGTAGGAAAAAGGTACAATTACTATGAGTTATAATAGGAAGGATTAATAAGCATATTATTAGGTAAGAGCTTATATTAATTTTGTTATGGTAGGGGTCTAGAGGAGTCGCCTCTATAAATATGTAATGTATTTTTTTAGTTGGATTATAGAAGAATAATAGTTTAATTAGTTTGGTTCTTTAGGGTAAGTATAGAGCCACCGGCCACTAGTGTTACTTTTGTCGCATCCTGGCCTCCAATGGAGCGGACGTAGTTGGTCCATGGACTCCATAACATACTAGTACAAAATCTCTAACTACAATGAAGTAGTACTTATATCGAGTTTTAGTGATTTGACTTGAGTTCGGGATCTTTGTTTAAAGCTTTAATTAAGCATATTCGACACTGTAAGCTTCATTTTTCAAGTATTTTACTAACATGATGTGATAGGCAATGCTTGATTTTTATGCCTGATTCGTTTGCTCTATTGCTGAAGATCCAGGCTCAATGTTCTTTCTCTTTCTTTCTTTCTTTCCCTCCTTTTTTGGCTTCTTTGGCCTCAGGGCTCCAGTATGTGTCCATATGTCCTTTTTTTCAGATCATCTCGTATCAAGGGCTAGTAGGTTCTTTCTTTATTTGATTTACACTGCTTTTCTTGTACTTATTATACCATTGTGCGAGTCTGATTTCGGTATGTTATAATTATTATGTAGACTAACACTATTGAAACCACCGTAGCTCTGTCCACCAGATGAGTCGTTACAGTTAGGATCCTGCTTGGTTAAGCTCATGTAGCTTTAACATATTCTGTGCTGTCAAAAGATGATTCGATGAAATGTCCTTCCTTTGACTTGATGCTACCGCTGATTCCTTCATGGATATCACTTGGGTACCCTAAAGTCTGACATCTCTGTCACAAATGAAGTATAAATTTTTACTGTTAGATTGTTGTGTCTTGTTTTTCTATCTGAAGAGGGAGAAAGGATATTAATGTTGACATATAACTGGATAAATAAACCTTTGTGGCTGCCTTATTGAATGATCCTTTTTTGAAATCTCTCTTTATACTTGGCTTTACTTTTATCATTCAAGATGTTCCCAAATCATCCAAGAGGAAGGCAGATAGGGGCATGCCAACTGAACTTTTTGTATACAGTGTTAGCCGAACAACCTTTAAAGGTTAGCTTTTCAGCTGAACTGAATTTCACTTTTAGTTCGTGGTTTTCATACTAAATATATTATCAACTTTCCCTCTGACAGGACATATTCTCGGGGTAGCTGCTTCATGGATTGTTCAGATTGGAATAGAGATATATAGGTGCCTTTTCCGTAAACCTAGTGACGAAGATGATGGTGATGTTCCTCTGCAAGAAAAACTTATGTTGCTTGGAAAAAAGATTTATAGCACAACTATCAAATGTGGTGCTTCATTGGTCTTTGCATCAATTGGAGCAGGGATATGTGCTCTTGCCCATCCATCAATTGGACAATGGATTGGTATATGTTTCATTTACTTTCTTCCCCTTCATTTCACATTAGTTGTATGTGTATTTGGTTTAGCTCATTATACTATCTAAGCTCAGCTGTTCAGATATCAAGTATGGCTATAAAAATAATTTTAAATAGTAAGCAATAGGTCATGCTTGCTTTTGTCTGTGACGGCTATTGATTTTGTTGATGCACTTAACAACCAAGCATATCATCTTCTTTTGACTTGTATCTTTTAAATTTTTTGCACATATACTCCACATTGGCATTAATGATTATTAAAGTGTGGGTTCTCTTGGGCTAAAGCCTGTTCATAATTTGTTGCATATCATCTGTTTAGGATTGGCTGTCGAGCTTATATAGCTTGGACCTCTCCTCTCCTTGTCACGTGATTTTGAGATAGATGCCCATTTTATCATGGTATCAAAGCTAGGTTTTCCAACGCCTCTATTATTACCGTAATTCAGATATTGCCTTTCGTGCCTGTGCCATAGTTCATATTTCATGCTTGCGTGTTTTTGCCAAGTTCGCGTGATAGCAGGTGTTGAAGTATGGGTTCTCATGGTTAAAGCCATTTAGATTTGTCCTGATCACCTATGTGGGGGGGCTTTATAGCTGACATAGCCTGGGCCTCTTCTATCTTTGTCACGTGATTTTGAGTTGGATACCCATTCTATCAAGGATAAAATGGTTTGTGCTGTCGAGAGGCGTAATTTTTTTTAATTAGTACCAGTACAGCAAAGTAAATTCCTGTTTTATATCTTTATTTTTTTCTTTTTAAATGACTCTTGAAGTGCACTAAGTACACAGGCATCAAGTCTATGCACTACAACAGGTCTTGTTCAGAGAAAGCAGTGACAGAAGAATCCAGTTTTGGATTGTTATGGAATGGCAAAAGATGATGTTTTGCCATAAAAGCATCAAGTCATAGCATATTGGGTAATAAACTTCCATTTGTATTGAAAGCAAAGATCCAGATATAATGAAGAAACAACATTCTCCAGGAAACTTCTAAAAAGCATTTAAAAACAAACATAATTACAGATTGAATGTCAAGTATTCCTATCCAAAAAAGGATAAATGGACTCATCAAGTCCTCCAATAATTTCTTCCAACTATTGTTACAGTTTTGCCAAGTCCTTCCACATGTAATCTGTTACATTACTTATTTGTATGTGCATATAGGGTGGTGATGTTTTATTTTAAGTTTTAAGGTTTAGCAAGAATTCGCAAAAGTAGCATTGATTTTGGTAACTGTACGGCAATCTTAATGTGGAATGTCTGTGCGATAGGTAAGTTGCCCAGCAAACTGAAAGGTAGGTACTATCGTATCGCTATAAGACCGGCTATGTTGTATTGCTATGAATGCCGGTCGGTAAATCGTCATCATACATAGCGATGGAGGTAGCAGCAATGAGAATGCTGCACTGATGCGGACTCGCTTAAAGATAGAATACGAAATGAAGTAATCAGACGAAAACTTCGTATCGCCGCTATTGAAGATAAGATGAGGGAAAGAAGGTTGCAATTGTTTGAAACATGTCAAGCAGAGACGAACAACTGCGACAGTTAAAAGATACAAAAGCTTGACAAGTGAGTGGAGAAAAAAAAAAGTATTGGCCTAAAAAGAGTTGGAGAGAAACAACATGACCTTACTTTTCTAGGAGTTGACGAAGACTTAGTTTTCGAACGAGCGAAGTGGCAGCATATGATATGTGTTAGTGACATCGAAGTTTAGATAACATCGCGCCTTTATTTTATCTACTATTTGTATTGCCGTTATTTTGCTTCTTATTTTTATTTTTATTTATTTTTCATTCATGCCTACCTTTATAGGCTTTTAGTTTTATTTTTTGTTTATATTAGGGGTGTGTGGTTTGTACTTGAGGTGGGTATGTTTGGTGAAATTTTCTTGTTCTGTAAAATTATGTGTTTGCTTGCATGTATGTCTTGGATTTGCATTTTTTAGATCCAGGATCCCACGAAAACAGTTCCCTTTGGGCATGGCTGCGTACATCTATCCTCCCTGACCCTGTCCTGACGGGACTCTTAATTGGGATGTTGTTGTTGTTGTTTGTGTCTGGCTAAGAATGTGTTAGTTTTTTCCATCTCACAAGAAACGTACACTTCTTGTATTTTTTGGGAAATCTTCCTCTAACACTCCTTATATCCTGTGCAGTCCTTATAACCATTATATTTTCTAATTTCTAAGTGATGATAATGGTTATGACAATTATTTATACTCGTGTGACTGCCCAAGGTTTGCTTAGTAGTTTTGCAAGTGGATATTGTTTTGTCATTAATTGATGAGCAATGCTAGGGACCTCTAAATTGGACTTAAAAATCTCTTAATTTAGGCGAGAACCATCTCCAACGTATATTTCAAACGGTAGGTCCGTTGCCTTACACTTGACATGTGGTGGAGATGAAGATTGCTACCTGACTTTAGAGATTATGAGTAGCTGGATATATAGTTAAAGATACAAAGTTTTCTTTTTATATGTTCTGTTCATTTGCACAAATTTTGTGGAAAAAGAGTGATAACATCAATAGTTAACAGGTTGTGCACTTGGAGATTTTGCTGGCCCTGTTGTTGCCGTAATTGTTTTGGAGAAACTTCATTTGGAACTCTGAGGTTAGAGATTAGCTTCTTTTTACCAGCTAATGCAATTTTTTCGCCATCTCTAATTCGATTTCATGTAGGTATGAATCAAGAGCAGCGCGTCGATTGACACCAGAGACACAGAGGCGGCAGTGCACTGTAATTGCTGCAATCAAATAAAGTAGATCCTTCCTTTAAACCAAAAATTAACACCTGCTTCAAGATTTTACCGCCTTAGTCATTACATTTCTGCAATTATAAACTGTGATGTGTTTGCTAAGCTCCTCAAAATGAGAAGTAAAGAGGCCACTTTTCTGTATTCTGATTACTTCATGTGTACTGTCGTCCTCTTGTTGGGTGCAATAGAAGTATTTCTGTAATAATGGATTTTTTAATTTCAAATTTTGCTAGAAATTGTACGGCTGACCTGGTCGTTACTGATAGCAAGTTCTCTCGAGTGGTATCTATATTTTTGTTTTTTCATGGGTTGCTTGGGCATATAATTTGTATTATGAGTTTTGAGGAAAATCTTGATTGTTTGTTTTAATATAACTACTGTAACTTTTTATGGTAATGGTGAAGTCTCTTCAAAATCTCCAAAGTTGCATGGAGTATTCATGTTTTCGTTTGTTGTAGTCATCACTAACAAATAAGAAGCACTATATGGAATGTCTCTGTATGTGTAGACATTCTTTACTTTCTACAGAGCATCCGGTTGATTACTGTTTAGACAAAGCTCTAAAAAAGCACGCTGATCTGGCATAATTGCATAGTTCTGTGTACCGAAATAAATAAATAAATAAATAAATATATATATATATATATATATATATATATAAAATATATATCACAATTTTAATTTTATTATTCAAACTTTATATTAAAAAAAAAGTTTAGAATAAAGATTTAGTACATTCGTGCGGACCATATGAAAATAATTCAAAATGATTATGTAATTCTGCATTCATTCTCACGGAACTTCTTTTAGATATCATTTGGAGTGGCAATTCGGACTAGTTCCGACGATTCCTATCCCAATGGATCTCACGTGTGTTAACTTTTTTTTAATAAAAAATAAAAAGTTAGCAAGGCGAAAACTCGCCTACCTTATAATTTACAATACATGATATATACAGTTATTATATATTACGATTCTCGAGTCTATATAAACAATTAATATAGACCAGACAAATACTAACAAAAGATCATATGCCACTACATCTCACAAATTTTTGTTTGGTTAGTTTTCCACAGAGTATTCTAACCTTCGAGTGAGACTAATTTCTCCATTCAGAAAATAAAATAATTTTGATAATCTCATTCCAAACAAATATTTACTATTAGACATATTTCAAATTTCCTGATTTTTTATAGAGATTCTATTAACTATAGAATTTATAAAAACTAAGTTAACTGAGCAACACTTATATATCTCACAATTAATTAAACATAAACAAAATACCCTTGCATGTGTTGCTTTATTCTCAAAAAAAAAAGAAAAAAAAAACTTGCGTGTTTGCTGAGATCGAATCCCTAGGAATAAAAACCAACAGGGAGATCCTCTGTGATAACGTGATACGTGATATGGACCGTTCATCCGGTTTAATACGTATCATAAGATTTTTTATTAAATTTTTGTCGACTTATTTAACCTAATTTTAAGTATTTTTATGAAAAATTTTGAACAAAAAATTGTTGATTTTAATGTGATATATAATTTTATAGTTCACAGTTTCCTTCGGAATAAAGGATCAAACAATGTTTCAAAATGATAATCATTCATTTTAACATATTATTTGATATTTTTTATTAAAAAAAATTTGACTATAAAATTGTATATCACATTAAAATTTATTATTTTATAATTTAAAATTTTTTTATAAAAATATTTAAAAATATATTAATAAGTTAATAAACTTTAAAAAAAAAAAATTTCGTGAAGACGCCTGATGAACGCCGAAACCCTAAAAAAACTATAGGGGATCCGATCTCTGTGTTGCTTGAAGTTTGGGTCCTCAGCTTCTCTTCCTTAATGGAGGCCTAATTGGACAGTAACCGCCCAAGGTACCGAGTTTACCGCTCGGGTTATTGATATCTTCCCTCCCTCATACCAGCAGTCGCGCTTTGCAACACCCTCTCTCTCTCTCTCTCTCTCCTCCATCCGTTAATCGCGCTGCCTCCGGCTTCGCAAGGTATTTCCCTGCCTTTTTGTATCGTCGCAGTGATAATTTCATTTTCAATCGAGAGTGGGGTCAATTGACTCCAGTGGCTATGTAGTGGATCCGCCCATGACTGCAAGTTGGTGGAGTTTGTGTTTTGATTTTTTTTTAATCATGATTTAAGTATGAATTTTTGGTCCATGTGAACCTTTGAGTTCTGAAAATTGTTCTTTTTTTTTTTTTTAAGGTAGATGAAGTTTCACTGAATGTTAGGCTAGTTAGCGAAAATACTTGTTCAGTTCAAACATGATTTGAACTATGATTTCTGTTGTTTTTAGAAATTGATTCTGCAAGTAGATAGAATTAGTATCTGTGTACAAAATCAGATAATCTCGTTGGTAATACAAACAATCTACAGTCATTAAAGACTAGTGTCACTTTACAATGAACTTACCCAACTTTTAAGAAAAATGCTATGGCTGTGATGGTTGATAGCCGTGTATGAGAAATTTAGGGTTTTGAAAAAACAAAGACAAATGATGGGATAAATTAAACAACTCAATGACAAGAATTACAAGAACATGATGTCATAATTTTAGAAGTGACAGAGTAATAGTTGAGAGCTTGATATATGTGAATACTTTTTAGGAGTTAAAAGATTAAATAGTGTCATATAGTCAGAACCATAGATCATTCATGAATGCTTAATACACACAAATTAACCCAGAAGCTAATTGAAAATTTCTTTTTTTTAGTTCAATTTTTGTTGGTAAATAGTTCTCTCTAAAAGCTAAATAGCGAACAAATTTGGTTTAACTTATTGCTGTTCTTGCTGGGTAGCTCAACTGATAGGATGGGTAGTTCATGATCTATCACTCATGAGTTTGAGTCTTGCTAGCTACATGCTTGATAGAAGTGCTTTTGAGTTTTCAAGAAAATTTCTGAAGATTGTGACAGATTTGGTATGTCACAGAAAAGATTTTGCCCCATTACCTGAAAAATGACTTATTGGGAAAACCTTTTTGTTATTTGATGCTGGCATTAAATTTAGACCAATTGGTTCTCTCTTGTCTCTACTGCTCCTGCCTTTTAGCTTTTTTTTTTATGGATCTGATCCCTGCTCGCTCATAACAACTGTTTCTACAATTCTTTTAGCTGTTCATCACATTACAGCCATCCCGAGTCCTACAAATCTTTGGAGGATCGTCTGGAGAAGCAACGCTTGTTCGCTAGCTTCGTCTTAAATCCCAACATGCTCACCGGAGTCAAGTTTGTTCCTCGGGACCAGCTCATCTCAGTGAGATTTCCTTCCTTCTACTGTTATCACTTCAATTGTAAATCTGTTAACTTAACAATCTCTGTTTCAATGAATTTTGCAGAGAAACGTGAACTCAGATTGCGATAGTGAAGATGGTGATGATCAGAGGAGATCCAAAAAATCGAAGAAGGATAAGAAATCGAGAAAATCAAAGAAGGATAGAAGAAGAAAGCGTGATTATGATGACTCGGATGATTACTCCGAAGACGATGATGATGACTTTGAGAACAAAAAGAGAAAGAGGAGGGATAAAGGAAAGAGTTTGGCTACTGCAGATTCTTCTGGTATTATTAGCTATCTTACTCAAGTTGTTTAATTGTGTAGATAATGTTTCTCCGGGTTGATGAAATTGTTTTAATCCTTGGTACTGTAAGGTGGGCTCTGGTGGATTTTGTGTTTTGATTCTTTTAATCATGAGTTAAAGTATGAATTTTTGCGCCCTACGAACGTCTGAATTCTGAAAGTCCTTTTCTTTATTGAGGTAGATGAAGTTTCACTGAATGTTAAGCTAGTTAACGAAAATAATTGTTTTGTTAACATGATTTGTAATACAAGTTTATGTTGTTTTTAAGGAATTGATTCGGTGAGTGGATTTTGTGTTTTGTGCATGCCTTTTCCTTTATTTTTTTGATGAATGGAAACCTGATATATTTGCTTTGTGTTGAAGCTTTGAATTTGGAATATCTTGGTGGCTACTGCTATAGATGAAGTTGCTTCTTGTATGTCCAACTTTACTGAAATTTTTGGTGGTTTAAGGAATTTTGGTCTTGTTCCAATCAGAGATTTAAATTCTTAATGACAATTTTTGCAATTTGGATTTTCTGCTTTAAATTTTCATTCACAAGATGGAATATGATTATTTCTTTAAATATTTTATCAAGTTCTAAATTCCAACTAGAAATGAGATTGTTTTTTGCATGTCTAGTTTCACTGAATAGTGGGTTAGTTAAGGAACTTGGATGTTGTTTCAATTAGGATTTTTCTTGGTTAATTTTTGCATGTTGGATATTGTGTTAACTTTTAGTGAGTTGAAATATGATTATTTTTTCTGTAGTTTTAAATTTTGAACATGTGTATTTTTCGCTGTAGATGAAGCTGGTGAAGTTGTTCAGCAGAAGGATAATGAAGTGACAAGAAAGCAGGTGGGGTTGGAGTGGATGCTTAGTACCGGAAAGAAGAATGAGAGTGAATGCATAAAGATTGAGAATGAAGAGAAGGAGTCTCAACAAGAAGAAGAGGTAAAGTTATCTGGGTTAAATAATAGTCTGATGATATTGTGTAGTATACTTTGTGGTATTAAAAATTTCAACTACTTTTCTAGAATGACAGTTCCTGTCTGATATGTTCTCATCCGACTATTTGCATTCCACTGACTGTAGATAAGAAAGGTGGAATTAAACCAATGCTTTTACTTTCGAGTGGGTATATGCAAATCGTATAGTGAGCATTCAATAGTCAGAGATTTTCAATACTTCTCTTATGTTTTAAAATGGCTTAAGTTTGTAATAATATGGAAGTCAAGTCAAAATGCTCTTCTTTTACAGCCCAAACCTGAATTGCATCTTCCGATATGTGGAAGAAAGCTATCCATGTCATTTCTTGAATTACTTCATGCTAGATTTCCCTTTTCTTGGGTCATGTTTTTGGTATATACTAGAGATTATAGTCCCTCGGAAGGAACACATCAAGTGAATTTTTGGGTAACAAAATGTCAAACCTTTGTTCTTACAACTCATCATGGTCTTTTAGCTTATTTAGTTGAGATGGGTAAAAGTTTTCTGTGTAATGAAGATTATCAACCTTGACTATTGATGGCTAAGATAGAAACATTATCAGAAAGCAATTTGTGGAGTAAGTTGGCTGGGCTTTGGTTTGTCAGTTTTTGTTCTAGATCTTCTTTGTTCTCATGTGATTATATATATCATTCTTCTGGCTATATGACAATAGTGGATTAAAGTAAAAAAGCCGTCTACGTATTTGATTCTCAGAGATCACGTGATGATCTTATTCAACTGAATTATCATTTTTAACATGTTTTGGTTGTTTCTTTTTTCTTTAAAAAAAAAATATTTCTAGATTCAATATTATCTTACTTTTAAGATGTTTAGTTTGCAGATAATCTAATTTGGTGTATTAATTTGCTATCCTTTGTTGCTAAATCTCTGTTATTTCTTTGAAAGGTAATCACGGTTAATCCACGGGAGTTGAACCCTTATCTCAAAGATAATGGCAGTGGTTACCCCAGTGAGGATGTGGGAACTAGTGCTCATCAACATTTAACTACTTCAGTTATTGGTGATGGTGGTGCAAGCTGGCGACTAAAAGCGTTGAAGCGTGCCAAAGAGCAAGCTGCTCGTGAAGGACGAAAACTTAATGAGGTATATCGCTTAGCATCTTATTTATTTAGAAAAAAGTTGGCTACCATTAAAATTAATTTGATACAATATATGCTTTGCATAGGTTGTTGAAGAACGTTGGGGTTCTTTGGGTCAGTTGGCTGCATCCGTGACAGCAGGTGGAGTTGCACCTGTGCATGCTCATTTAGTTGCAAGTAGAGATAGAAAGAGGGGGCATATAGATGAACCAGAAAATGTTTCGGATATGCATAGAGCTCGTAGAGAAACACGCCGTGATTATCTGCAGGATGTTTCAATTAGGCATTCTCATATGAAAAAGCCCAAGAATGACTCATTAACATGGAGAAAGAATAGATCTCAGGTCTCTCACAATATATCTTCAGAGGATGCCTCACTTTTATCTTCAACAATATCTGATTTGAACACTTTTGCTAATGATGGAAGCTTTATGGATGAGATTGCTCGTCAACAAAGTAAATTTGAACATTCAGAAACAGATCTTCCTTTAAAAAAAGAAGTTTTGACTGGCACTTCTAAAGGTTCTGATCAGTTATGTTCAATTGATTCACAAGCATTGAGTGCAAATCAGTTAGCTGCTAAGATTATGCAACTCAGAATGAAGGGAAAGCATGAGGAGGCGGACAGCCTTTCGGTAAGACTTAATTTACTAGCACTTAGTTTCTGTTTAGAGGAAATTTTTCAAAGTTGCATGTGTTGTATTTTGCGCAATTACTTCTGGTAGACCTTAAAAATGCAACTTTAGTAGTTAGGAATAGAAATGATCACTTTGGCATGTGCTTGCAGTTCTAGAAGGATGCGTCATAATCCCCAGATAATACTTGCTTTTGAATGGTTCATTTCTTAGTGCTTCAGAATTAGCAAGCAACAATTATGTTTAGTACTTGTCTTTAAGGATCATAGAGCAGGGACTTTACAAAGTTTTGATACTTGTATGACTCTGTAAAAAGGCTTGCTGATTAGGCTCTCGCATGATGACTTAAATGTCTGTAAAAAGATATCAATCTTGTTTCTGCTACGTAACTTCAGCTTGCTAGAGGTAAAAGCATTATGCTTCTAAGAAGGTTTTTAAGAAATGGATGGCAAATAGCCTTTACTTTGCTCATTTTCTATAGAATAGTTAAGATTCGAGAGTCAAATTTAAACATTCACTGTTTCATGCATTTCCTAATTCATTTGTTGTCCTAGATACTTGATGTGGGTTTGTACTGCATAGTGCACTTTCCTTGTTATTTTTGCTGTGTATCTGTGTATAGCCTAATAATAATTGCACTGGTATGATTTTGAGAATAGTGGGTCTTAAGCTGATTATTTATAGGAGACAGAAAGCCTAGAACTTGACTTAACTGGCCACTTAGATGCTTTTATTTGTCAGTTTTTTATGTGAGATTGTAAGGGAATATGATACAGCTACATGTTTCACTTGGGAGATAGGCACCTAAGATATGAGTAAGAATACGAGACAAAATTATCCATATAGAATGCGGCAGAGAAGATAGCACTGATATAGAAGTCTAGACTCTAAAGTAGCAAGAAGTGTACACTCTCCCTTCCCCAGCCCCTTCCCTCCCTCCCTATCTCTCCCCATGTGTGTATTTCACACAGCGCCACATGCACTCACACTTGATTTGTTACCAGTGACTACTAGCTGACACAGTGCTTAGTTTTTAAATGGTTGCTAGAGAATGCTATGTATTTCAACTTAACATTGTTTCTTCTTGTTTCCAGAAAGAGTTGGAGGCTAGAGCTGAAAAGCATGATGCTGGATCGAAGATAGTAAGAGAGGACACTCATGGGAGTGCACCCCGGTAGATATAAATTAGAATATCTTGTATAACTTATTAGAGTTGTCTGTTGTTTTTGGATTGTTGGTTTCATTTTGTTTCACCGCATGGGCCAAATTAAGCTGAGTTTAAGTTTCTTTTCCCCAAAAAAACTTTAGCTTTACATGGTAATTTTAGCATCTTATGCATTTGTTTTACCTTGCTAGAGACCAGAAACTATGTTTTATCTTTCCATGATACAAGGCAGGGCTTTTTTAGATACGTAGCTTAATACTCATTTAGATCTGCATTTATGTAGTTATATAGATTTATCATAATAATACCAAATCGGAATTAGAAATTAGAGAAAAAGAGAGATAAATAAATAAAAGAATAGAGGTCAAGGGCGATCTGAAAAATGTGATTGATGATACAAATCAGGCGCTTGCCTTGGGGCCAAATCCTTCCAGGATTGCCTTAGGAACCAAGGTAAATGCATAGGTAGTTATTAAGCGATACGATTCATGTGCAAGTTTGATCAAGTTTAGATGTAAGATGGCCAAGAATAGATGTAATTTTGATCAAGTTTAAACTTTAAATGAACTTGTTTCATTCATGTAATTGTGCATATATTATTTCATGATGCCTTACTATATACAGAGCCATTTATTCTGTTCATTAGGTCATTGTGGGTTGCACAAAAATTGACATTGCAACTTGGATCTGATCTTTTGGTATTTTAGTTATATGCAGAAGGAGGCATCAAGTGAACGAAAAAGAAGGGAGGATGATGCTGACTTGCATTTGGCTCGAAAAATCATGCAGAACAAACAGTACAGCTTGTCTGGGAGGGCAGATGATGAATATGATTTTGGTAATGATGCTCCAAGCAGAAAGCATAATCGGAAAAAGGAAGGGAAGTCGGAAGAGCAAAGAAATGTACCACGACGATTCATGACTCAAAAAGAACGCTGCCAGTTTTGTTTTGATAATCCATCGAGGCCGAAACATCTCGTCCTCGCTATTGCTAATTTTACATACTTGATGCTACCACAGTGGCAATCAGTTGTACAAGGCCATTGCTGCATTTTGACAATGCAGGTGAGATTAAATTCATACTAGTCTCTAATTCTTCAGTCTTTGATGGTTAACAAGTGTCAGGCACATCTAAGTAGAAAACTTCACCTTTGAAAGTGAGGTGGATGTCATCTACTCCCCAAGTCAAAATCATGGCCAGACCCATGGTTTAAATATGTGGTGATGTTTTTTACTTCAATTTTAGAGGTGAAGTTGTAGTTATATTTAGAGGTTCCTACTTCCTATTATAATTGCTCTTCTGTATCTCTTGTGCAATATCTTTTTTGCCCTCGTTTTGTATGGATTTCTTTTCTGGATCTCACGTATTTGAAATAGCGATGTGGTCTTCTGTTTGTCTTTGAGTACGTCATTTATCTTCATCTAAAACACATTTTTCTCATGTAGCATGAGCCTTCTGTAAGAGCTGTTGACAAAAATGTTTGGGAGGAAATACGCAACTTCAAGAAATGCCTCATAATGATGTTTTCTAAGCAAGAGAAGGATGTGGTATTTCTGGAGACTGTTATAGGCTTATCTCAACAAAGGCGCCATTGTATAATTGAATGTATTCCTGTTCCCTTTGAGATTGCTAAGCAAGCACCATTATACTTTAAAAAGGTTAGTTTGCTGTCATTATGTGGTTCTAATTTGGAATTTTAAAGTTCGTAAGAAGTTCAGTTGCCTCTTGATTTGCTGCTCCTTTCTTTTACGTTTTAATTTACTCCTATTTATACATCTTGTTTACTTATGACTTGCACGTTCTTCTGAAATTGTATATTGTATCAACTAGAGATATATCTGCCATTAGATATTGGTTGTACAAAATGTGCAGTATCCTAAAGCATTTAGTACAAAAGTGTGTAGTATAATCAAATTACTGAGACGAGTGAGTGGATGCTCATTGTTTATGCTGAGACTGTTGAATATCTATAAGAAGCTCGTGCTTCTTGAAAATATTGTTGTATGCGAGTTTCAATTGTTGATTGATCTAACAGAATATATACTTGATCGAAACGTTAGTATGCTTATGTAGGAACCGAGATGACCGTTTTAATACTCCTTATGTCAATTTTATGAGATGCCTCTATCCACTTTATAATTGTTTTGTCATGGATCTCCTATATCTGCCTTACTGTTGTTGATCATCTGCACCATTGAAGCATGCTATACAGCCATTTATTTGCTAAATACAAAATACTTTTTGCTGTACTACAGTTATCCAATGGTTTCAATGCTTCAAATTACTTGCTTATTTTTGTTGTCTATGTTTTTGCAATTAGCTACCAGTGCATAGCTTATGAAGGTTATATCTGGATTTAGTTGGTCTCTTATTGTTAACTATGGCAGTATTTTTTTCAACAGATTATGGACGATATTTTCATGTCTTTCCTTTTCTATATGCTATAGGTGGTATCTGTAAAAAACCCTCTATCATCTAGAATTTTGGCTTTGCATGTTTTGACGTGATTATCTGAAATAGATGCTACATGAAAACAAAGTGGTACTTAGGTTCAGTAGATTGAGTTTGAGTGCTTGTTGATATACTGAGAGAGAACTTTATATGGACTTTGAATACTTTTTCATGTGTGATCCCTTTTAAGAACGTAAGCGCTTGTTTGATTAGATATCATTATTGGCAAAGAAAGGCATGTTGGAGCTAATACAAAATATAATATCATCTTTTTTGTTTCTTTATTTCTGCTTTAAGTTTTTTGGTGACACTCAGATCTATTATCTACATCTTTTTTAAACAACACATAGAAATCCAAGTTTCCTCAGGTTGTTCATCTTCTGGAACACAGTTATTGCAAAGAAATGTTATACCGAATTCTAATATGATATTATCTGTTAGTTTCTGTATTTCTGCTTTAAGGTTCAGTTCTCTTAAAGACTATAAATTATATTCTTTAAAACATTTTGCAAATGGGAATACCAATTTCCTCTAACAATTACATGTATTTGTTACAGGCTATCGATGAGGCTGAGGATGAGTGGGGCCAACATGAGATGAAGAAGCTTATCCCGACAAGTGGGAACCTACGGCATGTTATCCCAGAAAACTTCTCTTATTTCCACGTGGAATTTGGTCTAGACAGAGGATTTGTGCATGTGATCGATGACGATAGCAACTTCAAAAGCGAGTTTGGATTGAACGTTATCAGGGGGCTTATGCGTCTGCCGGAGGAGGATATGTACCGTAGACGGAAGCAAGTGTCGATGGAAAAACAGATGCAGGATGTTGCTAGTTTTGCAAGGGATTGGGAGCCTTTCGATTGGACAAAACAGCTTGATTGAGTTCTGTGTTATGTTTACCGCTCCCAGAAACCTCCCAAACTTACCAGGTCACTCTTGAGCATCACAAATTTAAATTGTGTTTAGCATAAAGTTCAACCGATGCGGGATAGCAGCACAATATTTAGGCAACTCTGGTAGTTCAGCGCCAGATTGAGCACCTTTGAATTGGACAAGAAAGCTCAGACATAGTTTTGAGTAATGATGGAGCTCGCTTCCATATTTCTCTAAAACTTTGATTTCGTTCATTTTTTAACATCAAACAGCATATTTTTGAGCAACATAAAAATTCAACGTGCAGTACCAGGGGAAGATTTGGGCGCTCAACAGTAATGCCGACTTTTGTATATCTGTATGTATGAGTTTTAACAGTGTGAGATGTTGTAAGCTAGCTTTATTAACTCTCTCACATTATTTTGGGTATTTCAATAGTTCAAGATGTTAGCAAATAAGTTAGCTTTCTGAAATTTTCCCTGAATTTTGAGTAAAGTTACACGTTCCAAAATCTCAAGTGGACTGGAACGTGTCAGCTACCACTTACCCATAATAGTCATTACATTCTTTTTATTATTGAATATTTGTGCATATCAGTACCAATAATAAAATTTTTAAAAAAAGAAGAAGTAATCAATGTTTCGGGGTATAAAGTACTTCGTACACTTAGGATTCTTTCCGCTGTTACGAAGTTTTCTTTAATCATTGATCCAACAACTGCTAGGCCAATTTAATATGGTTATCCTAGACATGCGGTATGGTTTTGGTATATACATGTAGTCCAAAAAAAAAAAAAAAGAAAGGAAGAAGAAGAAAGAAGAAGAAAAAATTTTTTTAAAAAAAAAAAAGAAGAAAGAAAGGAAGGCTCCTGGTTCCAACCAACTACATAGTTGCATTCAACCGGAAACTAGGGTGCTAAAATCTCTATCCAGGCTTGGTTAAATTTGGGGATTGTTTTTACTTTTTACAGATCATTCAATTGATTACGGTTCAGAGGATGCTCTCTCAATTTGTGCTGAGCATGTTCACTCATATGTACGTGTGTACTGTAATAAACACCGATTCTGGTTTTTCTTAAACAATTTTCAATATCAAATTGTAAATTTGATGTAATATGTAGTTTTGGTATTCAAAAAATAATTGAAATATCTGTTTGAAGCTCTAAAATATTTCTTGGGTTTAAAATAATTTTTTAACCGGCTGTAAGTTTTGAGTCCATAAATGCCTAGTGCAGAGTTTTTTGTGGTAAAACTTTGAACACAAAAACTATTTAAATTTCAAAAATTTTCAAATACAGATTCAGAATAAATGTTTGGTTCATATGTACACAGCATTTACGCTAAGTGCGAGCAATTGCACCAGATCAAAACAGCTCTCAAACTGGTTCCACAGTTTGCACTCATCCTCGTCCAACTGTTTTTAAATATCATTTGGAGTGGAAATTTGGACTAGTTCAAACAAATCCTTTTCCCATACAGATCTTACCTATCCGTATTTAAAAAAAAAAAAAAAAAAAAAAATTGAGAGGAGCTAACTAGACGAAACCCCACTTACCTTATCATCCGACTCTAATAAGATATAAACAATTATACTAGGAATCCTGAGACGTAGCCCCACATTTCCTTCACTTATAGCTATTCATTTTGGACAAGTACTCACCCAACCCTCATTGGGACAGTTGGGATGGTGATAAAGAGATAGTGCATATAGCATCACTCATCACACTTTCTATGGCTCATGGAGACCAACAAACATGTCCAAAGCAGTTTCCGTCGCAAAAGGGAATAATTATTTATTAAGATCCTTCCCTACACAATAAAAGAAACAAACTTGAAAATCACATAAAAAAAGTAATGTCTTTCCATTTCAACATATTCTTTTCTAAATATAAGAAGCATCTGCAGAAACATCGTTGTGAAGATCATACGTCTCCATGAGGCTAAAGTCCTCCATAAAACTAATTAACATAGAAGATAATAACTCGGGAAACTACAGCAATGGGAAATCGGAGACTGCTGGGATTAGGCAAAGTAAACCGGCCAGTTAAAGTAGTATGATTCCCGCAACGGCTTGGTCATGTACTCATTCCACTGGCAAAAGAAACAAAAGGCAATTTTCATTGCAGACAATTTACAAGTGAAATTTTTTTATTTTCTATTCAAACAGTTAACAATGATGTTGCCCCACAGATGACGGGATCTTCAAAACTCACCTTGAACTTATACGGCTGTTTCTTTTCCACAGCTTTCTTCCAGTGGTGGTGTTCGAACATCATAGCTTTGTCATGCCAACTGCAGAGAATTGTTTCAAAATAGGAAAAAAGAGTGAGCAATGGACCTTTCTGAGAAGAAAAAGAGACGAGGTTTCTTGTAATATGTGGTTTTTTAAGTATTCAGGAGCTACTGAAAATGTTCATGTGTCAAATGCAGATTTAATCCACTAACTGATCAACAGAGTACAATTTATCCATATGTCGCAAAAAGAGAGATTTTCGTCTTAGAACTGGACACCCAAGTGCAATTTAGCCCACAAGATGCAAAATGAGCAATTTGTGTCTCTCAAGTGCAAACCAAAAGTGTACATGCAGCCTCCTGCCAAGGAACTAACTACACTGTTATTAACTTGATCCACATGCCAGCCATGGATCATATTTTTATTTATATCCATGATGATGACGTAAATTTTCCAACTAGGTAGGCACATTTTCATTTTGATGTCCACTTGAACGACTAAAATAAGTCTTTCTGCATCACAAGGGCTACACTGCACTTTGGTGACTAACAAAGGACCAAATACACAATTAACTAAATGCTCATTTGACAAGTAAAAGGGATGTATGACTTGATGCAAGAAGAAACATAACAATGAAGAAATTGTTATTTGCCATGTTGGATACATCCTCCGCTCCAACTAGTTTGAAAAGGGAAGAACAAATATTATTATAACGACAAAGTAGAGAACCAGTTCCTTGCAAAGAAAATGTTGCTTATCAAAGTGACTTTCGCACTTAGTTGTACAGGGTTCCAATCATTGGCTGTGCCCGACCTAGTCATTTCAAATGCATGGATGCCATATCAATCCCAATCCAAGTCAAGACAAAAATGACCATGATGAATAGCATTACTCTTGTACAAAAGCAAAGAATAAAAGCCTGACAGTTCTGCATGGAAATGAGGCATTCCAAGCTTGACAAACAAGCATGGAACCACTAGGTAAATCTGATTGCAGTACGAAATCATAATGTATATAGTTCCAAATTATCTCTAGGCATAAATTAAGCAGATAAAGGTTAATTCCGTAAAGAAAAGAAAAGATGTGATGGCCCCACACCATCATGTTATATTTAGAAGAAGAGAATAATAATATTGCTCACCAGAGAATAAATAGGCTTAGATTAAACTAACATCAAGATTCCAAGGATATTTCAAAGTGTTGCATGCTCATTTTCTCTCTTCATCAACAATTTGTGGGTGTAACTTGTAAAAGTATCAGATCCAACAAAACAAATTGCACTATGAGCAGTTAAGCAAAAGATCCCTAGAAATACCAATTGAATAACAGCCTTAAATCTGCTTCTCCCACCACCTAAACTACTTCCATACTTAACTAAATTGTTATCCTTGCCAACAAACTCTTAAGTTATCTGGATGTTGAATAACCAACTATTTATTTCATTTTGAGGTAAAAATCTCGGAATTCGTTTAGTCATAATATCTCTTCTGGACAAATGTCAAAAGCGTATTTGCTTCTTTCTATATCTAGTCTATTTACAAAAAAATGTAACTATAACTAAGATACCGGCAAATTATCTACATAATGTGCTCCACAACCCTGAGCTTTGTGACACCTATGTCCATGAACTTTCAAAATCATGATATAATGCGCTTTGGCAAAAGGGTAAGCTTTGGCTGTTTTGCATGGTTTATTTCCAAAAAATGTGGCAATCGCTCAAAATCTGCTAAGCTAGTACTAAAACCAACATCTACAAAAGGGCATAAAGGACTAGATGTTGAAATTCAGGGGCATCGAATACATAGCTGATCTTTAAGAGGCATGTAAGCACATTTCACAAATGTTCAAAGACTAACAGGATTTTCCCTGTAATTAAATATAATCTTACTTTATCTCAACAATACCATATGTTTTACCACACTAACCATAAACTTTAACAATGAACTTCGTTTTCAACCGATAATATATCCAAATCCCTTGTATTCGCTAATCTTTCCTAGTTACACAACCCAAAGGTAGACATATGTAGGGGGTGCGGTAGTCATTGGCTCCCCTTTCAGACCATGCTGGTGGGTTGAAAATGGGCCCTTATGGTTCCCTTTATTGCTATGCAGTTGGGCAACTCTTCATTATAATAGCCAAAGAATGTCAAGCGAGTATACAGTCCTTCTTTTTAGGAGTCTACGATAGAATGCCTAATGTATGTTTCAGTTGTGTTTCATGAGCAAATCCTTCTTGTAAAGGATCCTATGCAATTGCATTTTTAGTCTCTTAAACAATAATTCCTGTCAACCCCTTCACAAATAAGAATGACACTCCGGCCAAACTAGATCATATTCCTGAACGCAACGGTAGAGAAGTAGCCACCAGATGAAACATTCTATCAAGGATTAAACACAAACCCTCTGTGCATCTTCAAGAACCATGTGTGAGGGTGATAGTGTGTGGAAACTGGAAGTTCATTTTCAAAGAAGAAAAGTGTCAAGTCATTCCTACTGCCGGGGAAGACGATTACCGTAAGCTTTCCATACTTCGCTTGCATCGGTTAAGATTACAAAAGAGCTGCCTGCCATTTCCAACATTTAAACACCCCATCCTAACAACATGAATGTCATTTCTTTTCACTAGGCGGTGCGCCTAGAGATGCTAATTTAGCCTGCAGCCCACGGCCCGTACCGCAGTCCGGCTCGCCGGGCCGTAGGCTAGGCCGACCGTGCGGGCTGCAGGACGGCCCGCCTTACCAGCCCGCGTATAATATGCTATCTATTTTTTAAAAAAAATTGCGGCTGGCTCAGCTCTACCGGGTGAGCCAAGGCCTGCCCCACCGTAGTAGCCATGCGGGCCAGCTCGGGCCCGCACAGTTTGCAACACTAGGTGCGCCTACTCGGACAGCTACACCCCATGGTACATATTGACTTCTCTCTTTTGGATGCCTTCATCTGCTTAATCTGCTATTCTACTGCTTTCTCATTTGTAATATTTTCTACATAAACTTTATATCTTCCAATGCACAGTTAAAGTTTTCATCCAAAATCAAGATATTTTGAAACAAAATTCTACTGACAAATGGAGCTCATTGACACGAACCATGCAGACCATAATAAGCCCATCAATCCAAAAAAGTAAAATGAAAAGAGACTTGAACCTATTTTGTTTCTTTTGCTACATTATCATTCCACTTCCATCATCTTTCACTTAATTTACAAAAAACGAGAAAGCCAAACAAACAAAAATTTACTGATGAAACGAGAAAACTACAGGAAACCCAACCTAGAAGTACTACTATGTACCTCCTACCAACAAACATCGGAATAAGTTCAATAGGTTATAGCTAAACATATTATTCATGATATTTTCGCCTAACAAAATATTGGTATTAATTTTTTAAGGGGATACCACAAGGACCCAATATAGGCATGGAAATAGATTTCCCCTAGGGAAGCTCAGGTGGGCGGGTCATCCGCCTACACCACTTGGTAAGCCCTACATGCACCCGCTACTTCGCAAGGGTCATGAGCACAGGCATGAATGTAGGCACTGCCTGGAGGCGAAGGGGGGATTGAGCCTAGGACCCTTGCATTATACATTTCAGCGGGTAGACCCACCTTTCCGTGGTCGGACTTGCTTACTACAATATGTACTTTTGACCAAGACATAAATTATTACACATATTCCTTTTTAAGTACACTTAGAGCTCCCCAAAACTTGATCCTAAAATTCATTTCGAAAGCAAATGATCCATAGATCAACACTGAGCTACACATAGTTCGATGGCAACAACTATCAATTTTCTACAGAGTTTTGGGAAGACTTCTTGGTTAATTTGAAATCTCTAAAAGTAAATTGAACAACTATTAGCATCCTACACGTTCCTTAACCCTAAAAAAAAATCAATTTTAAGGAGAAAAAGGCTGTTAAAATATCAGAAACTAAAATTACTCACTGATAGAAGTTATCAAAATAAAAAACTAGAAAATCATCAAAAACAATGCATCAAAGGCCAAGAAATGTACTTGTACTGGTTGGAGAGATGCCACATGTAAGGATCGAACCAGGTCAGAACGGAGAATGCAGCGGAACCGATCCAGATATTCACGAATCGCTCGGGATCGGTGTGGGGAACGCCCGGATCGCCTCTGTAAGGATTCCCAAAGTACTTCTCCATTTCCAATTTGCTCTCTCTCTCTCTCTCTCTCTCTCTCTCTCTCTCTCTGCAGCTTCAAAGTACAAACCTTGAGTTAGCTTATCCTTTCGGAGCTTTCCTATGCTTGGAAATTGTCAAATTCGGAATTTTGCAACTTTAGCAGGGGTATAATTGTCTAGCTTGCAATACCTACGAATATTTCTAAGTACTTATAAATAACTTGAATATTTGTTAGTATTCGTAAATATTCATATTCGCGTGTTCATATTTTTTGAGAATAAAAAAATTAATAATTTTTAAGTTATTTTATATAATAAAAATACATATTTTTACTAAAATCAATTAGGAAGTAGGTATAAATATCAAATATAATTAACGAAGTATAAAAATAAAATACTTTTTTTTCCCTAAGGAGATGATGAAGCCGAACTCCATCATTACACTGTAGTTGGTGATGGACATAATTCCACTATATTTCCTTGTTTTGAGAGTCCAGTAATTTTTCACATATCAAACTTACAACACTACTACGACATTTGAATTCTGACTCTTTTCGCGCATGATAACCCTCTCTGCCGTTTTCTAGTTTAAACTTGGCCGGAGAAGAGGAAAAATTTTGACTAAAACTCTTCGTTTTAGAAAGAAAAGAGGGGGAGGGGGGTTCATTTGCATGTTGGTAGGACAAGGCTCTCTTGAGACCAAAATTAACCCCTGCTTTTACTAATATCAGCAAATGATTTTAAAAATAGAGCTGATTAATCAAAATTATAAATATTTTGTATTTAGAATAGTTTTAGAAAGATGACTGATTATTCTTCTCAAAAAAAAAGATGACTGATTAATGAAAACTCCAAAATATTTTATTTTTATTTTTTATTTTTAATTGTGTCTCTGATGATGTGGAAAGTTTCATTGTGAGAAGATAGAAATTTGAATAGCACAAAGTTCACGTGTTGGAGATGGATAACAGTGCTTATAAAATCACTTGTTAACACAAGTCCATCAATATATTTAGACAAGTCATTTTGGAAAAAGTATCAAAATAGCCGTAAATTTTTAGAAATTTGACTACAAGATCATACACTTAAAAGCTAACGTTTGGGAGAATTTACCATTTGACGTTCAATATCCGATCGAGATGTAGCATAGAAATCAAACTCGACGATCAAACACCAAAAGAAAAAGCTAACGGTTGGGGATACTTAAAAAGCTAATCTCGTCGTCTATGAATTTCACCTTTCGGTAATTCGATACCATATAACAACACCTCAGGCAAATGAATGCATAAACGTTACCGTTGCTCGATCGTTTGCCAATAATATTTATGCTATGTTTACATGCTTCTTTTTCCTTTTTCCGGTAAAAAGGGCTTAAAGCTTTTAGTAACCAGATAACTCCAATTTAAGTGGCCCAGTTATGAAGCCTTCCAAACCTGTCAACCGGGTCCTAGAATCTGCCCCCTATCCTTCAAATTACTGTTCTATAATTATATGAAAGAGCAACATATTAGACACAAGTGGTGAAATATTTATGGTAGAAATCGGTGAATTGTGAGAGCAGGTAAGTAGTAAACTTCTCAAGTGTTACAAATGGAGAGATGTAGAGATGAAGTAACGTAGAGAAATCCAAATCTAGCCCGCTATTGAGTCCACTTTGTAGACATGTAAAGATGGTAAACCCGGAAACGAACTTGTTATTCAATTTATGCAGTAAATAATTCGGGATTAGAAGATAAATATTTTTCAGAGAAGAGATCAACCCAGAAACGATTCTCTCGGGCACATAAATTATCCAAGAAATATACAAATATCATAATGGGTCATGTTATTAAGCAAAGTTACAAAAATAAGATACAGTTTCACAACGATCTGAACAAGTACAGATGCAACCAGATTACAACATTTATACTCCCATTACGAGCCACATTCATCCCAGCAACAAATTCTCTCTCTAATGCGATAAATTATCCAACAACAATCCTCATATATATCGTAATGGGATCATTTACTTGATCCAAGAAAATTTGCAAATATAAATACTTCTTTTTTAAGATTCAACAGCGATATCAGCATTGCTCCCCTGTTCTTTTGTTACCTTAGGATTCCTGGGCTTAGGGCTGCTGCTGTCCTTGCCAATCTTGGGAGCTCCTTTATCCTCGTGACCTGAGACTCTAATTTTAACAGCAGATGGAGATTTCGTAACATCTTTGCAGCTCCCCAAGCTGTGGCGATTCAGCCTGCTGCAAACTCCGTTGTTCTTTTGGGATGCCTCAGATGGCTTGTCACCACAACTCTTTCTTCGCCCAAGCTTTGGTGATTTTGCACGAGTTGGTGGTGGCTTAGGAATAAATACGAAAGGGTAGTTTAGTTTCTGAGTGGACTAGTAGTGGCATTTTTTCTAAAATGTAATAAATTAACATACATAGAAAAGGGACACTGGATCTGCAGTTTCAAATGAAGTATATATTTAATATACAACTTCTCAAAAGTTTCCCCCTTGCTCTAAGAGTCCTTTGTTGACGACGCATAATTTGCAAAAGCAGTGGAAGTATATTCTTTTAAACAGAGAAAGCATACACACATCCGGAGAGGGAGAATCTCACTCAAGCGCCACCATACACAACTCCCAGAATCATAATAAAGAGAGTGATAAGAAGGGTGCTACGTAACACTGCTCATATTAAAAAAGAGTCGGTCTACTATGCTCAGAGTGAATAAACAGTGGGGATAGTTTTTTTTTTGTTTTATTTTATTTGTTTTTGTTTTTTTTTTTCCTCTCCTTTCAAAAATGCTATAGCCCAAGACCCATCCCACTAAGCCTTGGTATTGGTGCAAAAGATCACATCTCTTGGATGTCATCTCTGGGCTGTAAATTTTGGCTTATGTAGCATTGTTGTTTTTTTTTTAACCCTCATTCTAAGAAGGTTTTTCAGACAAAGCTTGGACGAACTACATCTACGAAATACTCAAGATACTATATCTTTGTGCATATACAGGACACATCTGAGAGAAGGAATATTACAAAGAGGAGCACTGCTAGAAAGATGATGACCTTTGATCATCACCGCAGTTATGACAGCAGGGGCCATGTACGGTGGTAATGGGTGAGATTTAGCTTCTTGGGATAGGTATTAAGGAGATCAACGGATGAGAACTAAAAGGGTGATATTGAATGAGAGATGTGAATTAAGAAAGGAAGTCATTAAGGATTGTCTTAACGTATGACAAAACTTTCAGATAAAACAATTCTGCTTCATGAACAAAGTTTCGTTGGGCAGAGAATAATGGGCTACTATGTCTGTTGAAATACAGGAATGCATCCGAGAGATGTACTAATTTCACTCTTTCGGAACTTAGATTCTAAATAGTTAAGCTTGAATAAAAAGTAGGCATACATCTTCTTGTTACTATCAGTAGGTGACCCTCCTCTACTTCGTTTTTATAATAAAATGATAATTTTGTAACTTATGCTATTTTTGTTTGATTTAGCTGAGATATGGATAGAGGATTATCCCCATCTGATGTCCTTTAGTCAGAGTTTTATGTGCATGATCGGATTAAAAGTTTAGGGATTATTATGTTAGAGGGGTCAACATTAAAGGATCAATCGTGATATTAATCCAACTTATAAATTGAGCATTGAACTATTTTTCTGTTTGCATTTTATCCAGTTTCTTCCCATTATCTCTAGAAGCCTGTCTCTATTTCATTTACTGAAGTTCTTGGGCCTTGCAAACTCCATCTTTAATTGCATAAATCTATCCTACCAGCTAAAAGGATGATATTTAAGGAAGAAAAATTCACTTTTATAGTTTTTTTTTATTTTACTCTTACTATAATATTAAGCCTGCATGGGTCATGCCTGTGCTGTGAATTCTCGGAGTGATTTCTATTTTTTGTCATGTGTACTTGTGTGATTGCTTGCCCCTGTGCTTGCTTTTTCAGGTTGAGGATCCTACAGAAACAGCCTTGTTCGGGACAAGGGCTGCGTACATCTACGCTCTTCTAGACCCCCTGCAGCGGGACTTGACTGGGTGGTTGTCGTTGTTATTGCTATACGTAAGTGGAAGTAACAAGCAGTCAATTATCTTATTCCAAAGAAAATCAGAAAAATAGCTTTAATCATATACCTTCTTGAGTTCGACCTTGGGAGGAGGTCCTTCTTGATAGAAGCTTGGAACAGGATTAGCTTTAAAGACCAAGCTCTTCCTTAGTTGCTTAAGAGCAGCCTCAGCTTCTTCCTACAAGGGTAAACATGTAAACAGTGGCCAGCATGGATCATGGAATGACGAAAGGCTTTCAAGCCCAAAGGCAATTTCTCGAAGCTAATTGTCATGTTCAAGGCCAAAAGGGGCAAAAAAGAAAAAGAACTTCTTTTTCTTTCTAAAGAGATATTATGGTGGGAAATATCCACCACAGTGCCCTTCATTACCACAAGGAGAGCTAGAAATCAACCTCCATTTTCTAACTTAGGCTGAGTGCGACTTCATTCCCCAAAGAAAAGCACAACAACAACAACCCACTAAAAAGTCCCACACAAGCTGGGTATGTAAAGGGTATGATGTACACAGCCATGCTAGAATGAGGCTGTTTCTTTAAGATCGTCGGTTTAAACAGGAAAACAAGCACACATGCATACAAGCACATGCACATGCACACGTCACACTGTGTATTTTTAAAGAACACACATGGCCAAAGCAAGCTAGATAGTGAAGCGCATAGCACATAGACTAAAGAACCAAACAAATAA
Organism: Xerophyta viscosa; assembly: GCA_002076135.1. Taxonomy (NCBI): domain Eukaryota; kingdom Viridiplantae; phylum Streptophyta; class Magnoliopsida; order Pandanales; family Velloziaceae; genus Xerophyta; species Xerophyta viscosa. The sequence goes on from MJHO01000011.1 coordinate 2,334,320, forward strand.
ACAAATAGATTTTTAAATAAATAAAAATAGAAGCATAAACTTTGGACAAAAAGAAAAAGGTCGATATGGTCCTTAAAGATTTCTATGAGAACCATATTAAAGTGTTTCAGTTTGTCCTGACTAATGCTGCATATTTCTGCAAAACATTTTCAATGAACAAGAATCACGGCTAGCTCAGGAAAGCATTGCCTTATTATTGGGTTTGGTGAGTGCTGCCGCATCTGCTATATCTTCAGGAGAGATCATAGCTAGGAGTTAAGAGAACTCATTCTATTCCTTCTCTTATTAGCTAGTGAACCTTTTCAGTCTCCTTATCACTTTTGTACAATCCTACCAAACTAATGTTGTATTTTTAAAGCATTCATCTCTATCACACGAGTGGGTGCCGACTCAAGAGAGGAGACCGAAAACGATCACTAGATAATAAGAGAACGAGACAAAAAAAGGATCACTAAATAATCAACAAGTGGCCTTATTGGATCTGGTGAGTGCTGCATGTGCTGCATATTGGGAGATGATTGGTAGAAGACTAGAAGTATACGTATTGGCGGCCAAAAGTAAATCTTCTAATCCTCAAAAAGAAAAAAATTTCCTTTTTATGAAAATTTTCAATTAAATCTTATAACTAGGAAGACCTTGCTAAGAACCCAACTAGCAATGACTAATAGTGTACACACACATTTCTCAAAATATGACAATACACTTACAAGGTCCAGAAAACAAACTTAGAAGGCAAGTAACAATATCTTTTCTAGATTTTTCAGTGTGGGGCTCCAACTATTTCACCCATACACAGGCACGTAGACCTAATCATCTGACCACTAGCTAATGCGTTTTGTCCAGAAATGTAACAATATCTCCAAGACATTATTAACAATACGTCCAGAAAATACCTTTAGTCTAGCTTCATTTTGAAGTCTCTCTGCCTCTAGAGCTTGGTGTTTCTCCTCTAACTTGGAGTAGAACTACGAGAAGAAAGAAAGGGATAAATTTCGATTAGAAATATTCAAAACTCAAGTTGTGGGGATATGTGTAAAAGGTAAAAGATCTTACTTCCCTCCGCTTCTCGATACGGTCATTGCATCTAAAAGTAGGAGCAATTGGAACTGTTGTCTTGACCTTCAGCTTAACAGATGCAGCACTTCTGCAAAGTATCAAAATCGTCAATCTAAATTTTAAAGCAGGCACAAAAGCACAAAGGCAGTATGCACATACGAGGAAGCAATGGAGCAAGCATCGTCTTCGTTCTGGTGTTTAGCATTATCATATTGCACAGATTTCCTACTAGAATGAGGTGATTTTGTCTGCACTACACAAAGTACCCAATAGAACCAAAAGATACTCAGATTGTCAATTAGATGTTATAGCAAAAAGAGATGTAACTGAAAACTATTATCGGAACAATTTCAACACAAAGTTCCTGAAATCACCTAAGGATTACAAACAAAAATTACAATTCCCTAGTAAAAAATACGAAGACATCAATCATTTTATTTCACCGACCAAATGGAATTTTCACAGAAGTAGATTCATCACCTCAACAAGAGAGCTTCCCCTCTTTGAGATAAAAGATATCAAGAGACTGACTAATTAATACACGGTTTTCCACTAAAAGTATATGAAATACACAGTATAGAATGCACAAAGTTGTAGAAACATTAGGCCGACACAGATTAACCTCGGAACTGTAGAGCAATCTGCTATTAGGCCCCTAAACTATTTAACATAGGCCATGGAAGGGAAGCGACTTCTTCATCCTGCTTCATCCTTGGTAAATAGGCGTTTAGCAGAGATTTGCAGTTATTATAGGAATGCTTAAATATCTGAACTGGACCAAACCTTACCCGTCCGGTCCGCATTAAGATCATTACTGATCTTCCGCCCAATCAGAACTAGGTAAACTCAAGGACCTGACCTAAGAACTGTATATTGTATACTTTTCTTTTATTTTATTATTAAAGTTAAATTTTAACTAATATCGTAAGCATTATGAATTACCATTAGCAGTATTTTTATATTTTAATTTTAAGTTAATTCTTAAACATAATTAATTATTTTCATTTTTATTTGGTCTAAACCGACCCGGCATAGGCCATAATTTTATATGTCCGGCCAGGCCCGGCTCGAATTTGGTTATGGACTGACGAACAACCCCACTTGTTGACATGGAACTCGTTTAGATCTTCTTTAGCATCAGTCGATTCTGATTTGTTGATTAATCTTGGTGAGCTTTTAATATTTGGCTCCATATCAGAATCAACATTCGCCAATACAATTGAAACCTGATCTAGATTCTGTTACCAATCATATTTAACATGTGGAAAGTTTGCGTATGATTCTCTAGCCAGGCAACATACTGTCAAAAGTGATATTGATACACCACGTTGTTACGTTACGGTAATAAGAAGAGGGTAAAATGCACAATTACCGCAGCCATAATTGGTAAGTTCTGTTGATCATCATGCCCATCATTCGATCTACTCCCTTCACTGGTAGCCTGAGCTATAGGCTGATTTCCACCTAAGGCACGCTTCTCGGTTGCAAGAGAAAATGGTTGAGGTACAGTAAAGTTAGTCCGTGTGGTTCCTGCATTAGCAGATTTTCCTGAAGATTCCATTGGAGATCTTGATAGATCAGCTGGCTCTTGCACCTCACAAGTCATCTTCCCTTCTTTAGCATGCAGATCACTCATTTGAAAACACAGTAACCAACTAACATGATTCTCATTGAAGGCATAAATAGCTCAAACTGCTGTCTGCGGCCTTATACTTCCAGCACCTACACAGGTCATGGACTCATAAGTACAATTAGGCCCGAAATTTTCTGAGCTACATTTTAAATAAGGTTTTTATGAGGCCACCATGAATATTACATTCCAAATAAGATTGCCAAGACAACAAATTTAACTAGGCAGGCAAAGAAGAAGAATGCCTACCTTCTATGAATGGAATATTACTGCGTGGATCATATCCTATTACATCCATGTCCCTTAAACATTTACCAAGGATAATTAGTTAGTTAAAACTTTTTCTTTTGTGAGAAAAACTCTACTATGCATGGTTAACGTTAAACTAATGCAGTGGTTAAACCTAACAAGATTGTTTTACGCTATGGTAAACCAACTATTACCCATCATTCCAGTGACAGTTACATCAAATTATAACCTTCTTCAACATATCATAAATTTTCTTTTGTGTTAAAGGAGAAATGAAACCCTAAAAGCCATTTCTGGACTAAGAATTCCCTATATATATATATATATATATATATATATATATATATATATATATTGTTCCTGAAACTGTTTACTTGTACAAATTCTTGGTCCCTTCTTACCAGTTATGTTGGTTCCCTAAACACCATAAATCTATGTAAGATCCACCACTCAAAGACAAACAAAATCTAATAACACATAAAATCATGTCTCATGACGAAAAGCATTTCAATTTCTTGCATATAAAATGATCAATGCAACTTCCATAAGAAGGAATCAATGAAACTTTCGAGCAGTAAGCACTGTATTGGATTCTTCACATTATCTACGTAGTATGGATATAGGTACATAAATACACGGAAAATATCTTAAGAGAACGGGAGAGACACCAACGCGGGGAGAACACAAAAGCAAGCAATAGAATGGCTTTTTCACATTAAAAAGTGTATATAAAAACGCATCAAATATCAAAACTAGACTGCAAACTTTATTTATGTCCTCATTATAAGAATGTAGTAGATTACAAATAAACATAACAAATCTCAAAAAAAAAAAAAAGTGATGACCCACTATCACTTCTGTTGCCTGTATGAAATTATAAATAATTCAATCGAATCTCTTAGATAGCTCAAAAGTGTTTGTAACTTTGTGCCAGTGTTGGAGGCATGAACATAAAGCTGTTGAAGTGATCCTTGATGGACATGGTGCTACATATATACTACACGCGACAAAGTGCACAGAGACGTGTGCATCCAACAGAGAGCACCATATAAGAAGTGTTTGTGCTTCAACAGAATACACATTTACATTGTCCCCATTGAATTTTCAAAAACCTTTCATGGATGACAAGTATAATGAAATACATAACTCCAATATGACATATTTCCAGTTCTTTTTCAGCTAACCCAAAAAGATCAACTAATACCAAAATCTATTTAACTACTATCTCCAAAAAAGTACATGTAGATCAACCAAAATACATACTACAACAACCCAGCAAGAAGTCCAGCACAAGCACATTCTTACAAGGTAAGATACGCGCAACTATGCCCCAAAAGAGGCCATTTCTGTAACCAAAATACAAACTGAAACAGTGTAAAGCTAGAGCTCTCAATATTGATCAAGTTGAATGGCATGAATAATTGTCAAATCAACAGAAGTTCTATCTAATGCAAAATTTTGGGACACACTTTAGGAGCTCTGACACATTCTTCAAGCTAATCAATCCGAAAAAACTCCTAAAATAAATCCCAGAAAAAACTTGGAACTCACCAAAATCGTTGACGCTCTGGAACAATGCGCGTGCTCCACTTCCGGAGACGAAGATTCAAACCCAACGCAAACCCGGAAAGGGGAAAGGTGAGAGGAGAAGCGGTAATCGCGGGCAGAGGAGAATACCGGTGGAGGTGACGGGATCTGAACCACCGAGAGCTGCGCGGAGCCAATCAATTCAATTCTCAGATGCAAAATCGCCAGACTTTTTGTTTCTACATGGGACAGGGAGACCCATACTGGAATGAGGAATCTATAAATATTCTATTTTAGACCATTTTATTGTTTTGAATATATTAGAATAATTGTCTGAGATCCAATTTAAGGTAGAATTTTCCATTAAATTTTTTTTTTTTTTTTTAAAGAACTGTTTTGTTGGAAAAAAAATAATTAAAATTGTTTTAATTTCGGAACGAAATTAGTCTTATTCATATGAGAGTAAAAATATTTGTGGAAAAATCATTTAAAAAAAAAAAGAAGAAATTTACTAAGATTGAGGTTCTATTTAGTCCCTTCCGGTCCACAGATGATCCATGGACTAGAGTTTGGACCAAAACTGATATTTGATCCCTTTTTATTATCCATCAAATTACATTCGGAATTAATGATCTACTAGATAACATTAATAAAAAACACATATTAGGGTCTGTATTAAAGCTAAAAAGCACCAATTACAGTATAAACACTGTTGAATTTAGAAGAAAAATATACGCAACTAAATTAAGTAACACGCACTAATCATAGAAATGAAGAAAAGTACAGAATAGACGCGAAAAAACATATTGCTTATCCAAATAAGTAAATAAAATAAGTGCGATTTATAGTATTCATCTAACTTCAAAATATATAACACATAGCAAAAAAAAGAATCCAACTTAAAAGAAAATGAAAAAGTATATTATTTATCCAAAATATATAGATGGATGCTCATGGATCTATAAAAACTCCATAGGGTACACTAAACTCCTTGCAAGGCCCATATTGCGTATGCATACAATTTCTTTGCAACAGCCGGACTATGATGTGTATCCGCCTATCTGGCATCTTTGGGGTGCCTTACCCACTTCTTGAGCCGGTTCTCAAGCCGGGTCTAAATCCATTATAGTTGAGCCGGTTTGTTTGTGAGCCAATCTTTTTGAACCGGTGGTCTATGAACCGATTACTCTTGATCCAGTTCACTAGCTCCGGAGTCCGAACTTTGGAATTAAAAGAAAATTTATAAAAGTAATTTAATATTGAACATAGTCTTGACTCTTGATGTTGAGCCGGCTACGAAAAACTATACCATGAATAATTTGCTTATCAGCTCCAAAAGTTTCACTCTTATATTTCAGCCACCGAAAATACATTTTTGCGCTGACATGACGCATTTGTCCGTCGTCACGTCGCACATTGTCGTATTTTCGAAGGCTAAAACGGACGACTGTTGATTCTAGAGCTGATAAGCAATTATCCAAACATTTTCGCGCTGAATCACCGGTGACCGTTTCTCGCTAGCGCTGTCAATGTTACCAAATAAATGACAATTGCATGGTTTCGAAACTAATTACAAATTAATTTAAAATTTAAAATTTCTTATAAATTAGCTGATGCTTCGAATTTGTATTAGAAATATTTTTGTTATTATATAAAGATTTCTAATAAATATTAATATAAAATAAAAATTTTTAATATCTTCTATAAGTTTTATATTAATTTTTTTTTAAAATATATTGTTTTTATCTTAGCCGTCAATTTTAATTTCTATTTTATAAAATATTTTCCTTTTATATATCAATCAAACAGTGAACAATAAATGATAGATCTTTCCATTTATGTGTTGTTGAAATTTAAACCATCAACCTATTCTTTACGAAAAATAAGTCGTGGTCTCATTATAACCTCCAACTATGTTAATTAACTTTGCGAACAATGGTCTTTTAAAAATACTTTCAAATAGATATTTCGAGACTTAAAGTCTTAATGAATTAAATTAATTTGTTAATCTGTTAAGATTTTGGAATCTCAAAATGTCTTAGAAATATTTTTTGAATAAAAAATATTTTGATAAAATCTATAATTTTTATATTCCAAAAAAAAAAAAAAAAAAAAATTCAAACTTAATATTTTGGGACGTAAAAAATATAACGATTTTTATACAATAAATTTATCTGTCACACATATTTGAGGGAGGGATTGAGATGCAAGTCTCCCAAAAAAAATGAGAGATAAATTAAGGTAAGCGAAGTGGTGGCCGAGCTAGTGAAGGAAGAAGCAGTGGGAGGAAGCGGCCAGAAGAGACAGGATTCAATATTTATTAAAAAAAAAAATGTCATACGCAACTCTCCCTTAATAAAAAATATAAGTATTTTAAAATAACCTGTAATAATAGTTTTTAGTTGTTGATAAAGGCGCTGAAGACAAGCTCATGCTTAACAAATGGATGAATAACTAAGTCCAGAATATTGTTTTTGTTCCTGAATGCCCCTGGGCCTACATTTCTGTATGTTGAGAGGGGAGATTCATTCTTGCTCTTTCCAAGTGTGTTAGGTGGCATTGAAGTCGTTGGTTAACAGTTGGTCGTCAATCTTGATTTGCAAAAAGTAAATTCTTAGACCCAACACAGTCGATGGCTTAGCGTGTTTTTCGTGCCTTCACAAAATTCTTTGGTTGAGGGCGACCTCGATCGATGTAATGAATATTCGAAGGCTGAGGTTAGTTAAGACAATAATCAAGCAATTACATTAACACAAAGTGGTTTTTATATTAAAAATCATCGATCTGGATTGAAATAAAACTACGGACGTTTATGTAACTAGCGATAGACTAAAGTGGATAAAATTATAATCTCCATCACTTTATTCTATGGACCGATGTCAATGAGCCTCGGTCTTGGTTATAGAAAATATCTATAAGACGCTAAGTTCTCTCTAAGTATTTGTCCAAGTCTCAAATGATAGTTCTCACTGCCGTTGTTCTATCTATCTATTTATAAACTTCGTTTGTGGCCTGTTGGCAAAACAGTCATGGAAAAGTGGAACGAGCGGAGATCAACAGTCAATCCTACTATAGGTTTGCCATGTGACACCCCGCGTTCTCGCGCAATTGGCTTGGCAACACGTGTCGTCCCAAGATCGTGCGGCGGCTATGGTTGCTGAGTGGCTCTCCACAAGTCCTTATTTGGTGTACCGGATAGTTCCGAGCCTCTATCCGAACTGTGGTGGACCTATTGTCTCTGAGAAATATTCGTTCTCTTATTGACACGTCGTAGTGTTTATTTGTGCTATAACATCTTCTAATATTCTTTAGGATTATTTGGGAGATTTTTTGAATTAATTATATATTAGCTTCTATTTTCAGGTATAGTGTAAATCAATCCATAAAAATGAAATTAATATGCAACTCTCTTTTTTTTGGGATCTTCTAGTGTTTTCAAATTGTTACAAACAATTAAGCAGAGGGAGTTGGGACGGCAAAGTTCTATCGGACTTTAAAACTATTTCCAAATCTTCCAAATATCCCCAAGATATTTAATGAACAATATGCGATATTGTTGGACTCTTTAAAGTATTTTAGAATATCCGCCAAATAGTTTGACATTAACTTTAGCTTGAACAATAAAGCGTGTATTTGAACAATTGAGATGATTAAATGAGTCATCATTATTAAGAGCCTGATTTCAAATGACAAAGGTCAAGTTCAAAAATGTAAAGCTATGTGACTTTGACGGCTTGAGACTTCTACGGCTGCCCGACGGGAGGGTCAAAGTAAAACGATTTACCAACGTTGATATTTACGAATTACCTCACATTTTGTCAAAAATTAAACGCCGGAATGGGCCAGGCTGACCGCTGTCAATATTGAATTTTTTTTTATTTTTTTTATTTTTTTGGTCAGAATATTGAATTTTTTGGTTGATGCAGAATGGCCTGCTGATAACTCGATTGGATCTCCAATTTCGTTGCCTGATTGATCAGAACTTATCAATTGACTCGATTGATTTATAAAAGAATTTGCGCTTATTAAAATACTAATTATCAAATCGAGAAATAGCGGTTCATCAAAGTTTCAAAACATGTCAGCTCAATTTTATTGGTACTAAATACATTTTCTGGAGCCCTGTTTAGCATACAGAACACTATAATTTAACCTGAAACGTATAATAACTGAAACAATTTTTTTAACCACAGATTTTTATAGGATGTCTATACTATCAATATTACAACTTATGGCATTATAGAACTGTAATAATTTTCTTCAGGTAGCAGACTGATATTTCAAATTTAAACCAAGACGAGAGACTAAAGCAGAAGTTTTACCGGCATAAATAATATTAATTAAGTCACAGTAAAATGAAACCCTGATAGCCATGGCTGACCTTACCGGATCAATTTCGGTTGGTTTGAATCAAGGTTTTAAATGCCATTTCGTGCCGAGTTTCGGTAAATTCTGAACTCGAGACGTGCCGAAGCGTGCCGAGACGTGCCGACTGTGCCGATCCGTACTACTTTTCATTTTTAAAATATTTGTAAATTATAAAAATATAGTATTTAAAAATAATTAATAACTTTAGAAAATATATAGTTTTATAAATTTAAGAAGATGCTACTGTGAAAATAATTGAAATACTAAATACCGATGTCCAAAATCACGTATCAACCCGAATATAATTATTTTAATAACCAAAATATCCAACATTACAAGCTCCTTCATTTTAAAAATATCTTAAAATGTACCGGCATCTATTCTTTAAATTTACACAATCAGATTTATAAATATGCTACAATATTATAAACTGATTTTCTTTCATCTTCTTATGTTCTACTAATTACGCTGGAAAAAATTTAACAAGTAATAATTCATTTAATTTTATTAGATTAAATCAAACAAAAATAGAATAGAATTGAGCCAATTGCAAATAGATAATAATTAAAAAAAAAAGAATTTAAAAAAAAACTAAACATAAAAATTTAAAAAAAATAAAAGAATTATTTTTTTTAAAAAAACAGAGAAATTAAAATAAAAATATCTTAAAGGACGCGACCCTTTTCTCTAAACGGGTCGCAAGTGCGACCCGTTTAGAGAATAGGGACTGTTCATCTTCCCCAGCGGGGAAGATGAACAGTACCCTCTCGAAAATCAAAAAAAAAAAAAAAAAAAAAGAAAGGCCGGCACGGCCGAAATGAGGGCCGTGCCGGATCCTGGATCCGGCACGTGCCGGGCGGCACGCAGGATCCGGCACGTGCCGGGCGGCACCGAGCGTGCCGCCCGGCATTTAAAATCTTGGTTTGAATGACCCCATCAATGATCTGTCATATATTCTAAAAAAAACAACCAATTTGGTTCAAAGATTTGATTTTACTGTTGGTCGGTGCCGTCGGCATTTAAAACCTTGGTTTGAATTGACCCCATCAATGATCCTGTATATTCTAAAAAAAACAACCAATTTGGTTCAAAGATTTGATTTTACTGTTGGCATATATATATATATATATATATATATAACTGAATATCACCACCATTCACACTGCTCTTTAAAAAATTTTATATGTGACATGTAGCATTTTTTCTTACTTTAATAATATATGAGAATAAAGTATAATATTTTAATAAACATAATTATCAATTTATATTTATAATATAAAAAAAATCTAAGAAATTAAGTTTTTCAGCATTAATAATATATATATACGCTAATATCTATACGTCGCACATGTGCAAAACTAGTAAATAAAAGGCTCTTTTTAAGTTAATTACAAATTTTTTACAAAAACGTTAAAATTTCTCCTATTTCATTTAATTTTTGTGGTGTTGTTTTAGTTACACTTAACTTGAGTTTACTTTAACTTAAATATTTGAATTGAATGTACGTAGCTTTAAATATTGCTCCTATATATATATATATATATATATATGTATGTATAAACTCTATTAAGTTAGTATCTATGTAGCACGGACACTCCAAAAATATCGACGTGTCCGTGTCCGTGCACGTGTCAGACACGACACGTATCGGACACGCCACGTGGCGTGTCCGAAAAAAAATTAAAAAAGAAAAGTCTGACACGCGTGTCAGACACTTCTTTCGGCATGTCCGACACGCGTGTCAGTATTCATATCATTTTTTTAAAAAAATTATTTTTTGTTTAATTTTTTTTTTTATAGAAGAGTTAAATATTATTTATAATAGTGGTAAATAATATGATGTAGTTATGCATTCAGATATTATATTTTTAAGTTTTAGTTGATATAATTAGACTCTTAGTGTTTAGATTTATTTCAAGGATGCGAAATTATATTATTTATAGACTTATATTGATGTCATTATATTCACTAATATTTAAATATTTCATATAAATTATATTTTAATTATTTAAATTTTTTATTGCCGTGTCCGAACCGAACCTGTGTCCTTTTTTTTTAAAATTACCGTGTCGCCGTGTCGTGCCGTATCTCCGTGCCCGTGTCCGTGCTACCTAGGTTAGTATGCATTGACTTCGGCTTCCTTGTGAATATGCTTCCACCTGCATACTGAATAGAAAGTTGAAAGCACTTAATCACTTATATATATATATATATATATATACACACACACACTGTATGCATATTGACTTCGGCTTCCTTCTGAATATGCTTCCACTTGCATACTGAACAGAAAGTGGAAGCATGTTATCACTTATATTCAGATCTTGACCCAAAAAAAAAAAAAAAAAAACAAATCCTTCTATTTAGTATATACGCAAAAATTATTCACATGGAAGACAAAGTCAATGCATAGTAACCAACTTAAAATAATTAATACCACTCCAAAATTATTTATGTATATATACATAACAAACACCACCAATATATCTCCCCAGCAACAAACGATCATAATCTCCACTCAAGATGGACATCATCTCATACTACTCCATCGCAGTCACAGTGTTCATCTTTTCTCTCTTATTCCTCGTTCATAACAAACACAAATACGCTACAACTCTTATCCCTGGACCTCCAAAGCTACCCATCATCGGAAACTTGCACCAGCTCTCCGGAACCTTGATTCACCGGGCCTTCCGGGATCTTTCCCACGTCTACGGTCCTATCATGCACTTGCAGCTCGGTGAGGTCTCCACCGTTGTCGTCTCATCCGCTGAAGCCGCCATGGAAGTCATGAAGACGCATGACGTAAATTTTGCTACGAGACCCCGCATAGTTGCTGCCGATATCATGATTTACGGCTCCGCCGATCTTCTGTTTGCTCCCTACGGCCCATACTGGCGCCAACTTCGCAAGATCTTCGTGATGAAGCTACTGAGCGCCAAGCAAGTTCAATCTTTCTACTCGGTCCGCAACGATGAAGTGTCCAAGATCATCAACTCTATCAACTTAAAGAGTTCTTTATCGATGCCAGTAAATCTGACCGAGCTTCTTCATGGATTAACGAATGACATAACAGCAAGGACAGCTTTTGGGAGCAAGTGTGACGACAAGGAGACCTACTTGTCGGCCATGGCGGAGGCTTTGAAGTTCGGGCTAGGGTTTAGCGCCGCCGATTTGTTCCCTTCGTCGTCGCTGGTGCGACGGCTGAGTAGAATCGACGTGAAGCTTGGGAAGTGTTTTGAGAAAGTAGACTCAGTTCTCGAAAGCATCATACATGAGCATAAGCGAAGTAAGACAGATGGTGATGAGAATTTGCTCGATGTCTTGTTGAGGGCTCAAGAGGAAGAAAGTACTGAGTTTCCCCTCACAATTACCATCATCAAAGCTATTATCTTTGTAAGTTTTCATTAAAATAAAATTTCTACGCCTAACTAATATCATGTTCATATGAATTATTTTAAACTATATATGTAATAGTTTCATATGCATACGATTTTCAATCTTCATATATACGTCCAATTCCACACAAAGAAAAAAAAGAGAAAAAAAAAAGTCACACAAAGTCCGGCATGTCTTTGAGTTGATTTGGGCATAAACATGATATCTTTTCTTTGATATTCAGGATGTATTTCAAGCAGGAACCGGTTCTGCAGCATCGACGCTAAATTGGGCCATGTCAGAGCTGGTAAAGAATCCACAAGTAATGCGTAAAGCACAAGAAGAGGTGAGGGCCGCCATTGATAGAGCAAAAGAAGAACCTGGATTATCAATCTCCCCAAATTTGAACTATCTCAATATGGTTGTGAAAGAAACTTTACGTCTACACCCCCCAGCACCGCTACTGGTCCCTAGGGTTTGTACTCAAGCTTGCAAAGTCCAAGGGTACGAGATATCAGAGAAAACAAGGGTGCTTATCAATGCATGGGCGATCGGTAGGAGCCCCAAGTACTGGACAGACCCCGAAGTTTTTATCCCGGAGAGGTTCGAAGCGAACGACGTGGACTTCAAAGGGGCGCATTTCCAGTTCATACCCTTCGGGGCCGGGCGGAGGATGTGCCCGGGCATATCTTTTAGTCTCGCGACAATTGAGACCGCTCTCTCGAAGCTGCTCTACCACTTTGACTGGAGCCTCCCCACCGGAGAGTTACCGGAGACGATGGACATGACCGAGACCAAAGGGCTCGCAGCTCGTCGGAAGAACAGCTTGATCTTATATCCTACACCTTATGTTCCCATTGCCTAGCCCTGTGCAACTTCATAAAAGCGCGCTAGAGCTTCCACTTGTCCCGAACTTATCCTAATAATCCTTTATTAATTCAATTACGTGTTGCTTAGAAGTGAAATATTTAGGTGAATATTTTGGGAGTTCTTGTATTGCTCATTCAACTACATTTAACGCAGCCTAGTGATTAAAAAAGAGGTTTTGTCAAAAAAACAAAAAATAAATGCAAACCGTTTATATTTACTAGCTTTATACACATACGATGTATAGATCTTACTTGTCCTGACCAAAAAAAAAATCAACAGTTTGAATAAAACTATTGAGTAAGCTTTTCAACATACATATTTTTTATTTGTCTGAAATATTTGTTTAGTTCGTCTCAATAGTTTATTAACTCAGTCAAATTATGTACATCAGCTAAAATACTACCATATAAACTAGCAATATTACACTAGCTGTATAGACATTTTGAACTAGCCTTAACTTTTTTTTAAAAAATAAAAGTTGACAAAATAAGAATTAATTTATTTAAGTTTTGAAAAATATGATTTTCTTTGACATTATGTCAAAAAACAAAACGTTGTAGCAGTCTTTTTCAAGTTTTCCTTTTCGTTAATATTTCAGAAAAATCCTCTTTATTATTCACTCTAAATATTTTAATGTCTCTTTTCACTGCTATCGTCACCCGGCCATTCCGCGCCTCCATCTCCGTCAAAGATGCCATACGTCGTCAATTGACACCGCCCATGCAATCCAGTAGAAACAAAATGCAAGCGCGACAGATAAAACGACACACAGAACATGTAATATCTACTAGCGCCTGAGCATTTCATCAAGTGGCCATAAGCTAACGTTGATTGAGAGGATAAAGCTAAACCATATTTTCCATATAACTAGTTTTCGCACCAGTATGATATCCATATATAAGTTATATATTATTACATAAAAATAATTATACTGAAAAAAGTTAATTTCTTATAATTTTATATTACAATTTATATAAACTAATAGTTATATAATTTCAAAAAGTTATTTGAAATGCCCAAGTTAGTGCTTTATCTTGGGTTAAAATACCATCATACCCTATATATATATAATATAATATATATAATATATATATTATATATATATATATATATAAGCGGGGTGTGTGTGAATTTGACGTGATGTAATTGTTACACCCAAGATAGTCCTTTGCATCTTGGGTTAAAAGTGACCATCATACTCTATATATATGTATGTATTGTATTTATTTATTGTTCATTAAAATCTATACTATATATACTTTCGTACAGCCAAAGTATTTGAAAATGTAATTAGTATTGGTCAAATGAATAACAAAATAAAAATCATCAACATTTGTAATTAAATTTAACAAAATTTGAAACTAAAAATTAAGATTTTGTTTTTATTTATAACTTTAAATTGTAGGTAAAATTGCATATTAGTCCCCGTTTTTCTAATTTGTACAAATCAAATTCTAAAAATGCCGATGTAGCCGCACGTATTTGAGAGACTAATTTGTCCGAACTTTTGAGGCTGATCCAATTTTCCTAAATTGTATCTCTTTGCCACGTACCAGACCACTTGAGGGCCCCATCTCATCCTGCTCCGGAATAGACCCTGTTTTCTATCTCGATCTGCTTAGCAACGGTTGGTATGACCACAAAGCGGGCTTTCGCGCTTAATTTGGAATTTCGATCATTAAATGAGCTTCTAGATGTATTTGCTTGCCGCATTTTTTGACTCAGATTTTTAGCTTGAACATTTGGAATTATGGTTTTGGAAGTGAACGTCATAACTAGACCTATGGAAATACCGTATATTTCTAGGGTAGGTGGGACCTGATATTTCATCATTCATAATATTAAAATCAGTCCGTTCCACACCAGGCGAGAACGTAGCGAGGTTCAGGTGCGGTTGACCCGAGGAAAACCCGTGTCCCCACTGGCCACATTGTCCAATCGTGTGACCGGAGTAATTTAATTTGATGAGAACGTAGCGAGGTTCAGGTGCTGTTGACCCGAGCAAAATTGCGTCCTCACTGGCCACATGGTCCAATCGTGTGACCGGAATAATTTAATTTGAAAGATTGCTACACGCCTCCAAGACTGGAGTAATTTAACTTGGCACCTCTCCTTATTTACTCTTTTATTTTTATGTCCAAACTGAACTTAGTACGTCTAAGGGACTAAAAGTGAAGCATAATTAAGTTGCTGAAAGTTTATAGACCGTTGCACCTTTTTTTTTAGATTATCGTAATAGAATCTGTAATAAAAGCACTTTACTATAGGAACCCGTAATTATCTTTTGTGTTTTGAGATTATCACAAAACCTTCACGTCCTATCTCGATCAATATTATAGAATCTGAATACAGATTTTTTCATGAACAAAAGCTCTTACCACATAATAAAGAATATTTTTTTTCGAAAAATTATGCGAAAAATTTTATCCCATATGATCTGGAGTAAATGATTGAAACTTTTTGCTAATAAATTACTTGTAGTGAAACTAATTATACAACTTAATTAACACATATGCTTTAAGTCATAACTTATGACAATTAAATATTTTTATGTTCAACCACAAGTAGACATGCTATCTTTAATGGCGCTTTTGCGTATCAGCCTCCCGTTTCCGTTCTTCGCACAAATCAACCCTAAAAAAGTAGACATGCTATCTTTAATGGGGAGAACAATTTATGCTAACCATTAAAATACTATTCCACCTATATTATTCAACTCCATGCTCTAATAACCAATTAAACAATTTCTTTTCCCTTTTTTTTTGGTAAAATTACCAACTCTCCATTCATCTTTTTAAACGACGACCATAAAATCAACTCCATTCTCCTTCAGTCTCCTTGAATTTTGTTCTCCAACATATCAATTTTTCGGTTCACTCTCACAGAATTACCACCTGTTACTGGCAATAACTAGTTTCAACAAAGCTGACGTGTTCGCAGCACTACTCTGTCAGGGTGTCGTCTGTACAGAGATACAGACAATGTAGAGGAAGTATTCATGAACCTCCACAGTTGGTTTTTCACGCACTAACGTCCGCCTTACCTTCCTTTTTACCATTTGGGGTTGCATCCTTCTGCTCCGCCTTCTTCTGAGCCCTTATTAATGCACGCCTTGCTCGAGGTCGCATCTGACGGACTTTACGTGGGGGCATCTCATATTGCTCTAAAGGCCGGTCGCCAAATGGATGCTCGCTCCCAGCAAAAATTCTCAGCTTACGGTCACGATCCTGTAGAAAATCAGAAAGATGCATCAGTTATACGAGAAATGCTCTGTACCTTAAATATATCTCAAAGGAAATATTTAATGCCATGTTGGAGTCATCAACACCACAGGTTTATGGTCCCCATGGTACGCTTAAACATGTGGTGTGGATGACTGCCATGTCATTTAGAGACGTCTATTAACATCACTACATAGATGACAGTAACCAAAACACAGAACACAGGTAGTTCAGAATTTAAGAGTGTTGTATGACCGACCTAATATGAGAAACATGAGATAAGATAGACTAGCTATATAATAAAGATGCTAACTTCTTGTTTGAAATCTAGGATGTTAAATGACCTGCCAAAACTTAAATATGGAATTAGACGAAGAGCTACATAGTACATAAAAGAAGGTGGAATGCTGGAGAACCCGTTAAATCACAGTTACCTATTATATCTTTAGTTTACAACTAATTATTCGAATATAATCCAAGGTCAGTATGCAACAGTGTTATTAAAGGCGAAAGGCGCTCTAAGGCGCCAATGTCTCAAAACGCCCGAGGCGCCAAGGCGCTCACGAGGCGCTCGCCTAGGCAACATGAGGCGCTAGAAATAGGATAAGAGAAAAATAATGAAACTAATATAACATCATACCTTAAATTCTTCAAGGGTTTCAACAAATAAGATGCATGTAAAATAGTTTCATAATATAAATGTAAAATAACATAGAACTTACAAAATAAAACAAAATATAAACATTCCAAAAACTTGTGCATATTAAACATTTCAACAAGTTTCAAAATATAAAGTTACTCAACCTACTAACATTCAATGTCCAAAAAGAGAACTAAGCAAAATATAACAAAATACGGAATTATCTAATCATATTTTTCATCAAAAGTATCTTCTGCATCATCTAAACATTCATCTTCACCATAATTGGATAGATAACCTTCAATCCCTTCTTTAGAGTATTCCGAGTTAGTATCTTCTTCAATCTCTTCATCCCTTAAGTTCGAAGACTTTGCTTTTCCTTTACTTTTTTGAGATTGTACCTGGGCATGACTCCTTGTTGCTCTCCTTAAACCTGTTCCACTTGTCTTTACCACATCTCCCCAAGTCAAATTGTCATTCTCAAAAACCAATTCATCTTCTGAATTGGATGTATTGGCATCCATCTCTCCAACTATCCATTCATTGCTATCATCAATATAATATAATTAAATAGGACCAATAACATCTCGTAAATCATATCGAGCCTTAAGTGCTTGATTATACTTGACATAGACCAAATCGTGTAACTTGATAACTCAAGCATTTATATTTTCTTTCATTTGTTTTTACTTTTTTACCCTTCATTTAAGTTTTTCCCTTAAAAGAGAAGGGTAAAAATGACACATTGTTCTTAACTCACTATTTTCTTACATATAAGCAAGGCGCTCGTCCGGACGCCTAGGCGAGCGCCTTAGTAGCGCCTTACTAATACCGCCTCGCCTTGACCTTCTTAAGGCGCCCGGGCCTCGCCTTAGCGCCTAGGGCCTTTTAATAACACTTACTAAAGGCAAGAGAAGGAATACTGTGATACCAAATGCGACGAACTATTAAGTTATATGGGGATGGATGGAAATATTACTTGATTTGGTCACTAACACACTTTATACAGACTACCAAATACATCCCCTTAAACTACTGTTCTATCAAACTAATGTTCCAAGTTTTTAAAATCTCATGTTAAATTTTATACAGTAAGTATAGAGGGCTTAAAACAAGGAAACACATGTATAATAACATACTCTTGTACTGCTGCAATGTGCCGCACAGACTTAGGAGCATTGAATTTAAATGATGAGGTAACATTCAAACTTGACTTTTGTGTGTAGGATGTTTTAATACAAGCATAGCCGATGGATTGTCAACTCGCTTTACTGATGATGTACTAGATTTCCGCAAGTGTTTAAGTAGACATGACCAAAGAGAGCGTGATGGATGTATCACTGGCTGTTACAGTATGGAAGATTCAAGGATTGTTTTTCCAAGTTTGCCTACATGCTATGTTGCTCTAGCACTAAGAGAATGAAATAGGAAGGGGACGGCCGACATGCTCGTAAAAGTTGTTTTGTGTGTGAAAGATGTGAGCATTCTTCGGCTGCTCATGTTCTACGTCTCAAAAATGTTCTGCCTATGCCAATTCCTTCTTGCTAAAGCATATGGTTTTGATTCATACTGCACTGCACTAATGCAGCAGTTTTATGTCTGAACTCTCCTGACCAACTTCCATAGCTTCGAGTTTATATGCTTGCTTGCTTATTCTGACAAAAGAATCTTTAATCTGCCTTTAGTCAAATGGTAAAACATCAAATGTACATCATAGCTTAACTACTAAATTAACATATACTTATTAAAACTTATTACGTTGAACCAAGGTTTTAAGTGCCGTTTCGTGCCGGGTTTCGGTAAATTAAAATTCGAGACGTACCGACCGTGCCGATAGTAAAACAATATTTTTTATATTTTATTATATTTTAAAAAAAATTCTTTTTTTAAAGAATTTAAAATTTTAAAGATATTAAAACAATAAAATGGGTCACCCGCGCGGCGCGTGACCAGCAGTTGCTGGTCGCGCCCCTGCGCTTTTTTTTTTAAAAAAGGTCGCCCACACGCGGGGTGACCATCGTCGTCTTCCTCCTCGCGAATGTGAGGACGAAGCCCCTAAAAAAATGAGAGAAAGAGAGAGAGAGAGAGAGAGAGAGAGAGAGAGAGAGAGAGAGAGAGAGGGGACGGTGCCGGAGTTCGGCGGCTACGGCACTTAGCGTGCTGCCGACCTTTTAAAACCTTGCTTTGAACTTTTGGTTTGACAAAATAATAGTACTACATTTGTCCAGGTTGGGACCTCAACAAATCCAAACAGAATTAAATTCGGCCAGCTCTATTGGATACGGGTGAACGGTCAACCCTATATTTGCTAGCTCAGCCATTTCCCCTCTAGTAGTCACAGTTTTTAAAAAAAATGAAGAACTCAACAGAAGTTGAAGCTTTTGGTATACTATTGTTCCAAAGATAACTCCATTCTAACGCTAGATAAAATTAGGTATTACAGGATAGAGACAAGATAACCAAAACAGAAAACTATCACAAACATAAATGCACTAGCCCGATGATAGTGAGATGGAAAAGTAGAAACAGAAAAACATTGTGAGGCTTCGAAAAAAGGGTAGCCCTAGATGTTGGGAAAAGAAGAACAGAAGGGCTAGCTTGATTGAGGAATCGTGAGAGAACCGGAAAAATTGAGGAAAGGGTGAGAACCTCTGCAGCGAGATCCGAAAGAAGATCCACACTTCTCTTGATGTTTAAAATAGAAAGTAGAGTGGAGAGATCTGGGTGGTGATTGTATAATCTGGGATAGAGCATTGAGCAGTGCTAGAAAACCTCATTGCCAACTGCAATAATCTCCTCCTTCCGATTGGGATTGAACCCGATCCTTACGACTTCATACCTTACGACTTCATAAGTCCCAACCCAAACCAAAAACAGTTTTACAAATTCTCAAACCAAGAGAAACCCAAAGAAAACCAAACTTTAGGCTATTTCGGGTTGGACTAGTCCTAGTTTTCAGGTTATTTCGGCAAGGCACAGCCTACTACTGAGCATGTGGTATTTAAAAAGAAAAAACATTAGTATCCATAGTAGAGCTTTTCATTTTCTTAAAAGGAATATATCTAATGCCCACCCAAACCATGAGAGAAGATGCGTGCGATTTGTACAATGCATAATCTATGTAGCCCACTGAGGAAAAACAAAAGAGAAATGTCTAGCAAGTTGGCTAGCTGCTATGCAGTTCAACTATTGAATTTGAAACACTGCAAAAATGTACGTTTTTCAGTAAAGAAAGTCAGCGTAGGTCAATGAGGAGAGTGAGCTGTCACTGAAAAATAGTAAACAAAGTACATTCAAAGACTCTTTGATTAGAAAGAGATCATCAACATTCACAAGGAATACAAACAAGCTGCGTGTTAGCCAATTGCTTCTGTTTCTCTTAAGCATATGCAAAGAGAGTAATTTTGCTTGTTAACAAGCTTATCAACTTAAAAGCTTAACATATCAATCTTCCAACATGAGAAAAGATACATGATATATATTGCAGTATGTTTATACGAATAACAAGTTTGGCAATTTCACATGATGAACACTAGGAACTATTACAACCCAGTATATTCCTTCTAAGCAAGGTTAATAAAAGGCTCCCATTGTGCAAAGCAAGCCTTTTCTTCATTGTCCCTTCTGTTCTATAATGAACCTAATCAACTTAAAACCGTATCTTATAAAGAACCTAATCAAAGGCATCTAATTTCAATTAGTATTATTGGTCGTTTTACTAAAGAATACTGATGACGCCAAAAAAGGGACAAACTTATAGAAAACGTAAATCACAATAGGAGGACAAAGACATGAAAGCTATACATTAAGAAAACTATGAAAGACAACTCACATCACGCAATTTATTCCGTGGGAGCATGCGTATGACAGCCTTTCTTATAACTTCTGTTGGATCCTTTGCTAGCTGGTCTTTCAAGCTTCTTTCCTTGAGGTTGCCAACGTACCTATTGCAGAAAACATCAAGTTTGAAATGGGTTTACCAAACACCTAATGAAATTGATATAAATAAAATAAAGCAGAGAGAATGCTCGATAGCTGATGTGGAAAAGAAAAAAAAAAAGGCTACCCTGTGTGCCAGCGGTAGAACTTGTCCGTCAATTTCCTCCCGGTTACGCAAACATCCTTTGCATTAAGCACAACGCACATGTCACCATCATCACGGTTCGGTGTGTATGTGGGTTTATCTTTGCCTTGAACCACTGTGGCTATTTGGGATGCTAACCTACCAAGTACCTGGAAACACAGACCACATCCCCTTAAAAAAATAATATAATAAAAATACAAGTCAATTTTTAACCATCTAGAAGAATGTATTTGGGACAAAGTATTCAGCTGATATAAAGACAGACAAGTATCAACCTGGCCTTTTGCATCGAAAACCTTCCACCTCAGACCATCAAGATTGATTCTCCTCAAGCCAGCTAGAGCTTTCTTTGCAACAAATGACCCCATGACTACTTCAAAATCACAATAAGTGCTCAGTGAGCAGTGGTTTTGAAAAAAAAAAAAAAAAACTAAATTTAAAAAAAAAAACAGATTAAGGGGCTATAAGGAAAACTCAATTGGTTTCAGCTTTTTGAAAATCAAACATAGACATAAGGCTATAACCATATTCAAACTAACCATGGCCTCCGATGCAGCTCCAAAATAAAAACAAAACAATAAAAATGATTTCCAACAAACATCTAATATTGCACTAACTAAAGCATTCGTCAAGAATCTGAAGCTTCGAAAAAAAAATATCAAATGAAGCTATAAGGATACTACCACTCACTGCAAACACACATCAACATTTTTGTCATGAACTTGATTCAAATAGAAATTCAGACTAGCCCTAACTGGGTTGAGATCACAAGAATCTCATTGTGTTCTTCTATTATCCCTGATCATTGTGATGTAATTTTTCATGCAAGTCAACATTTTCAAAATCCGACTTAAGAATCTCAAAAAAGGTAAAACTTATACGATATTAAAAAACATATATATAAGTAATACTCATCGGCGGATCCGCTATACAGCCAGTGCGGTCAATTGCCCCCACTCAAAAACTGCGAAATAAGGCGCCAAAGACCGTGATAAATACCTCGCTTGGCGGCGGGACCGGAAGCCGGAGGCAGAGCAATTACGGGAGAAGGGTCAATTGCCCCCACTCAGATAGTGAAACTAAGGCGCCAAAGGTGGTGATAAATACCTCGCTCGGCGGCGGATTGGAAGCTGGTGACAGAGCAATCACGGGAGGAGGGAAGTTACAGTCGGCTGGAAAAAGATGGTCTGCAGAGAGGGTCGCTGAAACGGCCGAGGAAATTTGCGGCTTCACAGCTAATTGGGCTCCGATTGATTTTTTGGGCCGCGCACTGTTCTTACATCTCTGCTCCACTCGCATACTTGAACAAGAATAACCTACTAAATGATGCTAATAAATTACCGAGGTCAGCTCGACTGGTTGGAAGGTATATCAAGAAATAATCATCGTTAAATTTGAGACCATACATGGTAAAAATTTTCTATCACGTGGTATGAGCTTTCGTTCATAAAAAATCTATAGTCAGATCTCAGAACATCGGTCATGACTAGACGTGAGGATTTTTCGTGAGCTTGAAGATACTTAGCGGCGTGCGCTCATATTACGAATTTTACAATGATAATATCAAAAAAAATCCTAACTAATGTTTATAAATATTAACGATTGTATAATTACTTTAATTAAAAAACGAAGCTAAATTTCAACATCATGTAAATTTGAAATGAAAATTATAACTAAAAATTGTACATCCAGGTATAAAATACTAGTCACATTAGAAAGCATAATCTAGCATTCATTAGAGCAGATTAGGTCATCTCCATCTTAAAAGGGTGGGTGCACGATAGGAGTTAATTGCGAAACAATAGACGGAGATGAGATAAATAGGTGGAGAGGATGTAAATTAAGGATTTGGGAGAT
Organism: Xerophyta viscosa; assembly: GCA_002076135.1. Taxonomy (NCBI): domain Eukaryota; kingdom Viridiplantae; phylum Streptophyta; class Magnoliopsida; order Pandanales; family Velloziaceae; genus Xerophyta; species Xerophyta viscosa. The sequence continues at coordinate 2,357,200 of MJHO01000011.1, forward strand.
TAATAGAGGGTAAGAATGAGGATGCCTTTTAGAATTTTTCTTAAATAGATAAATGAGGAGTGGCTTAAATAGAGATGCAAAAAAATCCATAGCACGCAGTCCGAATGGTGGCTCGGACCATGGCGCTGGTCGTACAGGCCATGAGCTTCAAACAAGGCAATCTGCTGAAATTAACATGTCGGCCCCGTACAAGCTGAGTCAGCCAGCGCGACAAATATTTTTATTTTATTTTTTCAGATATCCGCATGCACCTCATGCCCGCGGTTGTGCGCGTGTCAAGCCCGTGTGACCTGCTACTAGCTTTTAAATTTTTTAATAAAAAGTGCTAATACAAGCAGAGCCGGCCCGCACAAGGGCTGGCTTGGTGGGCCATCAGGCTAAACTGAGTCGGTTCCGTCTATGCAACTGGCTGCACTGGTCCACACTTCCTGCATTTTTAGGTTTAAAATCTTTTTACTTAAAAAGAAAAAAGAAATAAGATGGATGACCCTTTGACATTTTTGAAAGAGTGAAACTGCAAATAGACTTGGTCATCTAAAAGACAAAATTAGGCTGAACCTTTTTCTAAGAGAGATTTATTACAAGGCAAGATTTTTATTTTTTGACCCTTGAGCTTTGTGTCAATGACTCTTTATAATCCTAAAAGTCTAATATTTCCCTAATAATATTCAAATTCAAAGTTGATTTTTACAAACTCCATTAATGTCATTAAATATCATGACATTAAAAAGTATCAACTTTTTTTAAAAGAATAAAGAGGCATAATATTTACTAAAAATATATTGTTATTCATCATGGCTATAAAAATTTCTGATGTAATCAAAATCATATATAATATATCTGAATATGTGTGATATATATACTGATACACTACGAGTAGCTGTGATTGGATGAGGAAGATGGTTAAGAATGATCTGTAGATACTCAAATGGCATTTTGAAGATGCTTCTCTCCAATCTTTCATCACCAAAGATTCTGTTCCACTGCTTCTAATTGTTGATTCTTCAATTTTACTGTAATATCTCTTGCTAGAATTGATTTAAATAGTTTTAATTTATTATATGAACTGTTAGTTGAGCTCTATACGTGATCAGAAGCTCGGCTGGACCGAGCTTGCCACTGTTATTTTCATTATATACTTATCGCCATAAGTTCAACGAGAGTATCGACAAGTTTGATGTGAATGAATAGAAATCTAGAATAAATTGTAGACTTAAAGTATTATTTTGATATAAATCAAAGGCTAAAAGATCATGACAAACTAATAGTATTAATTTGGAATTTTTTTTAAAAAACAAATTCATACTTTATAAAATTTGAACAAATTAACACCGAAATAAAAATTACTAAGTTAGCTTTCCAAAACACTTATTTTATTCTTTCGAAATACTTGATTTGCTCGCCCCAACACTTTGTATGCTCGCACAGAACTCATAATTTTATTCACCTCGAATACTTCAATAAAAATACTATGATACAAACTGACGGCACCTAGCCTTCTAGAATACTAAACTAATCATTTAAATTATTTTGATGTATCCGGTCAGAAATGTTTTGGAAGATAATTTAAAGAACAGTGGCTAATTGTTGTAAATTTTAAAAGGTAGGATTTTTTTTTTTTTTTATTGACGTTGTTCCTATTAATTTTGCCATAAGCATCCGTATTATCAAGCAGTAAAAAACAAAAAGTTTCACAGCCACCACCTTCTAGGAAAGAACCCTAAAAACAGTAAGAAAAAGTCATGTTTTTTGCAAGGAAAAAAGTCTTTAATTCGATAGACATTTAAACGTGTGGAATGAGAAGAACATTGTTATTTAATATTAGTATTATATAACACATTTTGCACATGAGGAAATTGGAAGTTTCTGAGATGATTGGATCGTAGCTTCTCCTCGACTTCGGTCAACGCTTTCCCTACTGCTCTCTCCACCTCACTTGCTTCAACCTTCATATGAAAAATATAATATGTATATAAAAATTCCTAGCGTTCGTGTAGAAAAGTTGACCAAGATTTTAAAACGAGTTGACAAAATAAATATACTCATAAAAGCACGGTTTGCATTTAACATGTGACTTATTATTGAGCCAGTATATAACTTGCTGATCCGGTGCAGTATATATAGTGCTGATTTAGTATACCCGACTGTATCATAATGAGGTACTGTACCAAACCTTTATAAAAACATTTTTTTTAACAAAAAATTTCTAAATAAAAATTTTAGATTTCGATGATATAAATAAATTTAGTATTGAAAGATTTTTCAAAAATACTTCTAAAATAAAAATTTTTGGATTCTAAAATTCTATTGGATTTAAAAGTTTTTGTTTTAAAATTTGCTAATATTTTGGAGTACTAAAATATTTAGTTAGAAATTTTTTTTTTGAAAAATTTTGAATAGTAAAATTATAGATTTTATCAAGATTTATAATTTCGTGTTGACGTTTTTTTTTTCAAAAAATGCACCATTACAAATATTTGATTCAGTCGACTGTACCGGATCAATATCACAATGTGTATGAGAATATTTAGAACAGGAAAAGTAATTAAAAAAATGGATAATTGCACTGCACTCCCTACATTAAGTTTCAACATCACTTCAATCTACACCTATTAATAAAATTCACTGTAATCACTCCCATTAACTATTTTTTTCACTGCAGTCACTCATTTCAATTATTTTTTGCGTTACTTTCAATCCCTAAAATAAATATTTAGAAATATTTTTTAAAAAAAAATTTAACATAAAAGTTGTAGATTTTAATGAGATCTACAATTTTTATGTTGAAAGCTTTTACAAAAAAATACTTTTAAATAGGTGTTTTGAGTCTTCAAAGTTCAGATCGCGTTTTAAAATGTTTTAATTTTTAAGATTTTTTACTATTTTTGACACCTCAAAATAATTAACTAAAGATATTTTTTGGAGAAACTTTCAACATGAAAGTTATAAATCTTATCAAAATCTAGAACTTTCATGTTGAAAGTATTTTTAAAAAATATTTCTAAATAATTATTTTGAAGTGTTAAAAATAGCTGGATCTAACTGCAATTGAAACTTAGGCTTGGACCCAAATGCAACAAAACTTAACGTTTTGGACCCAACTGCAACTCTCCCTTAAAAAAACATAAACTTTTCTTACCTTTGTGTCGATGGTGATAAGTGCTGATAACAGGCAATCGTCGGAGTAGCTAGACTGGACAGAATTCGCCTTTACATTCATATTTTTCAAGCACTGAAGGGCCGCGATCATAGAGTCGATAGCGGACGCGGGTTCCTTGACCTGCAATTTGATTTTGGTACCAATTTGAACATTGTTGGCAACTATTTCTGCCTTCAATTCCTCGTTCCGCTTTATGAGCTCCTCTTTCGCTTGTTTTAACTCTTTTAAGTATACCGCCGCTGATCGAACTATGGAATTTTTGTCGGTCTACATTGCATAAAATAAAAATGTTAGCAAAGTGGAACATTCTAAGAGTATATCTCAGCACATTTGATCTTGAAATATTGTCACATTGTTGAAGAAATTAGTCTTTGGGGATGAATGAAATTGACAAAAACAAATCATAATAATGATATTGGGGAAAAGAAAAAAAGTTAGATACGGAAATTATGTATTAATTAATGCTTTTTTACTCCAATAATTTAATCATGAAAAAAAGCTAAAAATATAGTTATTTAAGAAATCAATGATGAACTTGAACATCAGGAGAGTGGACAATAAAAATCTAATAAAGAAGAAGAAGAAGAAGCACACCAAAAAAAAAAGAAAAAAGAAAAAAGATAATTGGAGAAAATGTAGAGCTAGAAAAATTCTACTTACCTTTGATCTAGAAGATAAGACAGCGTACAGATCAGCATAGCTCTGGCTGAGCTTCTCCCTCCTTTGCCTTTCTCTCATCATATGTCGAAAACCCCGGCTTCCCTCCTCTGCCGTCATCATCATCTTCACTCCCTCTGAATCATTTCCCCGCTGATCCCCATCATTATGATTATCATTATTGCTTCTCTCATAATTATTAATCCTCCTCAACATCCCAATCACTCTCTTATTAATATTATTACTAGTTAAACTATTCGCATAATTACAATTCTTCTGTAGTCCAGAGTACTTCACAAAAGCACTACGTTTTTGCTCCGGCAGCGGCGGCGATGGTACCAACGGTTGGATGTGGAAGTCGAGATTTTCCGACGCTGGAAATGAGGCCCAGTAGAACTCCTCATCCGAGTAAGGTGAAGAGCAGGGGAAGAAAAGATGATCATCCATGGCCAGCAGCTCCAGCTTAGCTTCTCTCTCTCTCTCTCTCTCTCTCTCTCTCTATAGAAATTTGAATTATGATTAGTTATTGGCAGTTGATGAGATGGCTCATATATATAGAGAGGGGGGAGGAAGATGAGGAATACCGCACGTGGTCAAAGAAGAGGTCTATGAAGATGAAGAGAAAGATGCATTTTAGCACGTGATTTATTGATTTGCGACACGTGAGATACATGACGGTGACTGTTCAGGTCGGTGAACTAGTCAGCCAATTGATTGTTTTGTCTTGGTCTTCGGTTCTACGTTAACTGCGCTTCACCTCGGTTGAACAGAACAAATAACGAGTGGATTAATAAGGCTCAAGGCCCAGAGTATAAACCCTCTTGTATACAAATATGTCATCTTCATATATTGTGTGGAAGCTGCCGGGGATGCGATCATAACCATCCATTGAGATTTGGGAGAAATGAACCAGAGAGCATAGCCAATTACTGTATTGAACCAGATACGAACCAGATAGTGATGCAATCATTACCATTCATATATTGATAACAATTTATTAAATAGCTTATAGATAATAGACTATAGAGCAATCTAAATAAGAATTATACTTGTATTTATTAAAATATATTATCATTTAGCTTATAAATACTAGTTAGCTTAGCACTCGCTCTACGCTTTCTTCCTTCCACCCCCCTCTCGCCGGTGTAAAAGACTGTCATATGTATTTTAGGAGAAAATTGTTATACGTATTTAACTTTAATAGATTTAGTATATAGCAAAAATTCAAACTATTTCTAAAAAAATATATTCTTATATTATTGATAATTTTAATGAAATTATATACGTGAGTAAGATGCCATCGTATCATTTTTTATAATTTTATATCTACAAGACATATGAAAAAAAAAAAAGAAAAAAAAAAAAGACAGACTTACCAAATACTCTTAAAAGAACTAGCAAGATTTACAATATTAGAAAAAATCAGCTAAATAAATATACAAGCCGCACATACTAATAAAATACAAACTACCAATTGCTTTCAAACACAAATCCATATCAACTGTTGCTCTCCTATCTAATTTGGCAACCATATAAACTAATATTAGAGGAAATGGCATCATATTGGACGAGTTACTGCACAAATAAACCGTTTTAAGTTCCATAACTAGCAAAATTATACAGTCTACTCATCTTTCCATTCATTCGCCTATCCGTTGAACTTGCTAATGCTGCCGTTGCTTTTTCAGTTAAACTCACTGCTGCACTGGTTGAACTTGCCACAGTAAATTCAATGAGTTTAACAATAAAATTAATCAAAACAGCGACAAGTTCAATAATAGCAACAAAAGTTCAGTAGTGTGTGAATAGCTAGGATAAAGCTTTCTAGCTATTGCCTTTAATTTCATATACACTGCAGGAAAAAAAAAAACCGCATACCATGCGAAAGAAGTCTTCACCATAAAGTTAGTTGCTTGATGATCATTATTTGCTGTGGAACAGAAACACCTTTTCCTTTACAGAAAAATATAGCCGGAAGTCAACCCAGGGAATGATACTTTAACTTCATTGCGTATGAAATGAAGCCAGTCTGGCTTCCTCCCCGCATTCTTCTTTAACACGTTGGATGTAGATACAGCAACCTCCGGCTGATAATCTGGAAGGACCAAACAGGACCAATCACATCGTAAGCCACTTTGTATTCCGGATGCGGCGCTGCTTCTGGAGCAAAGCAAATTATTCCCTGGAACCTTCCAGTATCCAACGTTGTTCTCAAAATTGTCAATTGGAGCTTTAGATCAACATAACAGTCTAGAAAGAACAAAATAAGCTTAAGCGCATTGACCTTTGCAAAAGGAAATAATATAAACTTTGTTTCTTTTAGAGAAATATTAAATTAATCCATTACCTGAAGTCAAAAAAATATAATGAAATTCTGACTTCTCCATCGGTTACATGTATGGTTTAGTTGGATCAACTGTAGTTTATAGAAGTAGAACCATCCTTTTTTTCATCTTCGTCTCCTTTCCCATCATCACTCGCAAAACTACTTTCTTCATCTGCAGCAAAAATGTTCACACGTTCATCCTCATCATTTTCCAAACCAACGACACCATCAAAAGTCTCAAGGTAAGCCTCCTCGCTTTCATCCTATATCAAAGACAGAAAGAAGCAATTACAAGGCATTCTGAAACAAGTCTTTGCTATGATCCTATCATTTGCTCTTGAAGGGGAAGAACAAGGATGCATCCACATGAAATTAGCTGTAGACATCTTTTGTGCTTGCTAATCCACATTCCCACTAGTATTTTCTTTTGGGGAGAAACACACATTCCTGCTAGTCAAGGAGGAAGATTACTGATTAGAGGTAAACTAACCTCAGTATCTTCATCTTCTGTCAAATACGCAGAATCCAATCTAGCATACAAATTATCATCCCCTTGGTCTTTCACGTTTTCCATTTGTTCCTTAAGATAAGCAAAAAGAAAGTGATATTATGTGAGACCTTATATTGATGATACGAATCTACCTTTCATGTAGTGAAATATAAGGTAATCATAGATGGATGACATACCAGTTCAGACTTCAACTGTTCCACCTTCTTGTGTAAATTTGAGATGTGCTGATTAAGAGCCTAATCATATATATGCATGGAAGAACATTAAATGATATTTCAAGGCATGGTGCTTCATTTCAGAAATGCAATTTAGTTTAAACGATATTTCAAGACATGGTGTTCTATTCTAGAAGTGCATTGGGTATCAACATGCTTCTGTCATAGCTTGCAAGTGTTTAAATTCAAACCAAAAAACTATATATGTTCTTGCAACAGACCTCACGCCTCTGAAGCTCAATAGATCGTGCTAAAGCTTTTCTTTTCGTCAATAAGTTTTTGGGCCTCAAAGTAGATGGTCGTTGATAATCCTTCCCGCGGAACACGATAATGGCATACCCTTTTGAGATCTTGTCAACAGAGACCAACACTCCACCACTTTCAGCTTCAAGTGACAAAGCCACATTCTTAACTTCTGCAAAGTTCTTAGCTTTCATGATGATCTTAACTAATTCCCTATACTTCCAATGCAAGTGCATGTTTTCCACTGTGCCATCAAAAACTCCCCTCCTTCCTAATAACATAAACGATCAATTAAGATACATACCACTGAAAAGAAGTGGTTAATTAAGTATCCGGATTTGCATATCCATAAAATAAATTTGGAGAATCAAACACCAATACCATATGATGAGAGGCACACATAATTACAAGAAAGTTCATTACCTCGACAATCCCAAGCTGTACAGAGTCGTGAGTTTCATCAAATTTCAAATCATATGTCACTTTTAACGGTAAGCCCATGTAGTCCAAGATTTAGTCGGACTTGTTTTAGACCAATGCATACATACCCAATGGCAAGTGATTTGGGAATTGGGGCTGATGCCTCATTGAGCCTAAGTTTCGTATGAGACTAAATGGTCCGAGCAACTGATATGTTGGTTATGGATGTTGTAACAAAACAGTAATTTATCGAATCTCAGGTAATGAACTTTACAAATACACATGCAGAGTGAGATCAGAAGCAGAATAAGTAGACTAATAACTTACCCAGGAGTAGAAAAGCCTTCATCTTTAACCCAAGCTTGCGAAGCATGAATCTCTCTTCATCAGTGATGCTTTCTGGTTCTGTGCGTTCAGCAGGCTTCAATGATTCTTCAACTTTGGCCAAAGCTTTTCCAGCTTTCCCTAGCTTGCGCTCAGCCTGATAGCACAATAAAACTTAAGTATAAATTATACATGTTTAATATGGTAATCGAACGGAAATCGTATAGAAGAGCAGTTTAATTTCTTCAGAGTAGTATTTACCTAACAAATGCAGATCATCAAAAGAAATCTAGAAACAGTTGACGGTGGAAAATTCTAATTGTTAATATGGTAAGATTAGATACTGAGAAAGAGCTTACTATAAAGAGCTTCCTTTCAATCTTCCGTACAAGAACTGCATGCCTCTCCAGTTCTGCAGCTCTCATCATTTTACCTTCATGCTCCACATCCAGTTTTTTAGCCCATCGAGCATCAGCTTCTAGAGTCTCTCCAAGTGTACCAGCAATACCAGACTCTTCAACTGTCTTTATATTTGAAACAACCGCAGACGACGCTCTTAGTCGTGCCTGTTCTTCTTCATCTTGTAAGGCCTTTGTTAGCCGTTCCCTCTCAAGCAATGCCTCCGCCACTTCTGCGGACAAGAAATCCTTCCCTCTGTAGAATACAAGGTAGTCCTTGTTTCTGGAAAGAAGGGTGCCCCCAGTCAATCTCTGCGTCAAAAAAAGTCAGTAAGAACATGCACACAATGACCTCAAACGTGTGTAAGGAAGAAATGTGACTATGTATTTGGTATGAATCCACTAGATCGGCTACCGGCGGTGGCCTGCACGCAACAAGATAGACACTAGCGGCCAGGTGGCGGCTTTATGATTATCCTACTCTTAAGAATAAATTAATACACTGAAAATTAGTTCCTCTCATGTACCATTTGAGTCCTAAAAGCAATCAGCATGAATACCAGTACAGACTTGATAAACAAAACAATCTTAGCTAAGCAAGCAGTTGAATTTCAAATAAGAAAGGAAGCCTGATAAATTAAGAATGAGCTTTACAGTTGAAAGATGATGACTTCAAAATAACATGAAATACTAACAAGATTGCTGAAGTGCAAGTAATAGAGAGATAAGGGCACAAGGACAGAAATTCATAGAATAACATTGTTCCATTCTCGTAGACTACTAGAAGTGCCCATTTTCAAGGTTCAGATTGTTGCTCAAAAGAAAGGAAAGCTCATAGAATTCACGAGGACAAAACTTACCAAGTAACCATAAATTCATAGAACAACATTGTTCCTTTCTCATTTATTGTACATAACCATTTAAAACTTAAGCTTACCTTGATGTCTTCAGCCATTCTTTCACTGCTAGTAACTTGTACTCCACGCTTTAACGCAATCTTTACAATTGAACTTCGCTCCCACAGCTTAAGCATTGCTGCAGCCAAACCTTCATGTCGTCTGCTTCTCCCTAGAGATAATATTATCAGGCCTAATGCATTAAAGAAGCATATTTTACGAATTGGCTGGACAAAATTGATACTCACCAAGGGCAAAATGAGGAGGCAATACCCTTGCAAGCCTCCTCAATGCTGTACCTTCTTTCAGTCCAAGAGATGATCTCACTCCATAAGGAAGAACTCTAAATGGAGGTTCATAACTAGGAACAGTAACTGGAAGCAAATCAGCATCAACAGGTAAAGGATCACATCCTGGCCAATCTTCATAGCGGGGACCAAGCCCATCTAACAGTTTATCCACCTCTTGTTCATATTTCGGTTCTGGAGATGAATTAACACCCTTCTTCTCAGCTGTAGCTGCTGGAGCATTTTCAATAGTTTCAATAGGATTTGCAGGACTATATGTTGCTTTGCTGAAAGAGTTGACATCGTTACTTCGATACTGTTTTGCTACTGGCTGGGAAACCTCATAGGTTACACCCCTATATATAGAAATTGAAGTCCCCGACCTCCATATCACCAACCCTCCCGTTTTCCTCTGATTATTACCATAGACAAAATAATAATAACAATAATTAATTAATTGGAAATGAAATGACAACAATAACAATTTAAAAATACAATAAGCATAATTAGAAATGCTAATTAGAAAATATAATGTCAGTTCTGAAGCGATTTAATATGCATACAAACGCATTGTAGATGAAATGTCACTAATAACATGCGGCTAGTAAACAATCTAAGTTTATCAATGCTATTTTAAATCCAGGACACCTGCTCTAAAGTTCTTATCAACTATTTTAATAAGATCTTCCACCATCAGATTTGTTCTTTGCTATTGCAAGGATATGGTGCTTGGGCAGCACTTCAGTTTTTGGAGTATGCATATGTGGGAATAAGCATAAGAAAGTTTCTAGTGTGTATTGATATTATTCATGCTATTTCCTTTACGTCTATTTCTGTGGAATTCCCAACAGTGATTGTCGGAGTTCTGTACAAAGTATCTTCAATAAAAACAATCAATATCTACAATAGGCATTCAACAGATACCCTGGACGCCTGCAATCTACAATAAACACTACCTCAGTTGATAATCTGAATAAATAAATCCTCAACTACTATTGTGGTTAAGGTGCTATACAAGTTAGCATTCACTGAAACCATACCGACATACATGTATAAGACAGACTCTACCTAACAGTTTCTCTGCCTCTATTGGGTACATCAACACGCATCCAACATGTATGTAGGCTAAAAAGGAGCTAACCACTTTTGGTCCTTCAAGATTTAGACATAAATAGAGCCGCCAATAAATTTGACCCAAGGAAATAACGAATGTGGCAGCGCACATGTTGACAAAGTTATAAGAGCACTATGTCCACTAGACAAGGACCAATAGAGTTCTAACTCAGTTTACATGCATAATTATTTCCGAAACACAATAATTTCGTGAACCCAACCAATAGCATTCTCAATATCAAATAGTAGTTAAACTTAATTATTTTTTATCCTTTTACTTTACTAGACATGAGCTATTCGTAGAATTACAAGCTCATGATGACCACAAACATGAGGGAACAAAATGCATTTTTTTAATATGTACTACCTCCAAAATCTCATGCATTCTCTTCATGTTGAGTGCAGGCGGGCCCTCACACTTGATCCTCACCACCTCCTCCATCCGCCAATTTTCATGTATCAAATCTACGACTTCTTTCGTGACCCCTGCACCAGCTATCTTCACCTTCGACTTAATACGCATCGCCATTCGCCTCAACCGTCTCAACTCCCCCTCTGGCAGGGTCAGCTCTGCCACCGCCGTCTTACTTCTCTTCTTCTTCTTACTGTCATCACCACCTTCGTTGACCGGCTTCTCCCATGGAAACCTCACCGGCTCGTCGTCCAACGAAGCCGAAACTCCTCCACGAGGATTGGGAAACGCGGCGCCGTCCTCCGCATAGAATATATCTTCCACGGAGCCCCGACTGGGAAGTAAAGTTTGCGAATCTCGAGGCGGGTCAACGGTATCGATGTACCCGAATTTCTTGAGCCGGTCGACGATCTTCCGCATGGTGGAGTTGCCAGAGGACCGGCTGGTGCCGAAATCCAATTCGTCGTCGTCGTCGTCGGAGGGATTGAGTCGGTAATCGACGGTTTCTGGAGGGCGTTTGGGGAAGGCGAGGAGAGGGGAAAAACGGCGGCGACGGCCGAGGAGGTGGTTGGAGTCCCAGCGGCGGAGCCAGTGGGAGTGTGATAAGGTAGCGTTGAGCTGACGTGTCCGCGGAGGTGAGGAGGAGAGGAGGCGGCGAAGGAGTTGTCGCCGGAGGAGAGAGTTGGCGGAGGTGAAGGGACATATAGTAGTAGTAGTAGTAGCAGCAGCCATGGCGGAGGAGAAGAAAGAATGGAACGCGATATGAAGAATGGATTTAATTATACGGGAAAAAAAAATTTATAATAAAAAGAAAAAAGAGAAATATCTAACCACAGTAGCCGTCCCTAACGCCGTCTTGTTTTTGGTCAAGACTAACGACGTCTGTACCGCTAATTAAATAACGGTTAAACCGTTCTCTAAAAAGTTCATCAATAGGTCTCCAACATTTGCTAGGAATTTAAGATAAAGAAATGCTATTCTTAGATAGAGAAATTTACTAGGAATTTTAGATAGAAAAATACTATTCTTATAATTATTTTGATCTCTTTTCTATTCCCATCTTCGACGGAAAGTTATCTTAAATACCTCTTAAGATTCTTACATAAGTTTAAAAACGTGGTATTCTTTATTGAAGTATGTGCTATTTGAATTGAATTTTGATTGATTTTGTTATGAAATTTTTTATAGGGGTTTTTGCGTATCAGGCCTTCATTTTCGTCTTTCGCGTATTTCGGTCCCTGAAAAAGCGTTTTCAGGAGCATATTTGTTTTTTTTTTCAAATCAGTTTCCTAAAAACACGCTTCCAAAGGGTGATTTGCGAACTCTCAAAAATAGGGGGGCTGATACGTAATTATCCTTTTTTTATAAGTTAGTACGACACTTTCTGTCCTATTGCCTTGCAACTAAATTTTGATGCCTTTTTAAATGGTGTTTCAGGGTAAAAGAGAAGAGTCATGCTGTCATGGAAAGTAGGTAGTTTGCCAATAGTGAATCCTTGGAATCGGGAGTTGCACCCTCCACCGGTGACTTCGACTGAAGATGGGTTTGAGAAAGATGAGTGGAGTCTGACCACCAGCTAGTCATTCCTCTGGGGAGCAACTGACCTTCTACAATCACACGATAGCTTTAGACAAAAGATGGCACGTACTGGGCCTCGGTCACGATTCAAACATAGGAAGAATGGAGATCGAGAGAGCAGCAGTCATCCATTACGATCGCAACATGTAGCCATGCATGGTTTGAAATTTGGTATTCCAAAGTACAGAAGTTATTGGACCAAATTTCTTAATTACGAACACACCTATTTACAACAATGCAGCATTCACGAATAACATGCATGAATAAAGGTGATCTCATTCTTTTTTATTCTTTTCTCCTTTTTTCTTTGGCAGCATAGATAGATATTAATCTTTCAAAAACAAAATTTGAACCTTTTCTTTTATTTTTTATTTTTTTTGCCACTGCACACTTTCATTCTCTAGATTTTCTCTTTTTACATGCTGCTAATAAGAGTAGTCATATTATGTCCCTTGTGAACCATTGTGATGTAAAATAATGAGGAGGTTCTTTGATTATATGACATGTTCTGTTTTTTAATTAAGAAAATTAATTAATTAATTAAATTTAAATATATTTTCAAATGTTTATCAAAATAAATTCGGATCTCAATTTAGTTGACGGTTCTACTCCAGCGTGTCACATGCAAGACGCACTGAAAAGGTAGCCAAAGCTCACCAAAATAATTGGCGACCATTCGATGGCGCTATTTCGACTGTAGACTTAGAATCTTCTCTAAAAATGGGATAGAGCAAAGTCGCCGCTAAGAAAGGCAACCGTGCTCCTCCCAGCTCGAGCCACATGCTGTTCGTCTTCTCTATTACAACTTCGCCTTTTTTCTTTCTTTTTTTTTTCTTGTGCTTTAAACATATAAATGACAACTTAGCCATGTTTAACAAATACTCTTGATTTCTACGACCAGAGAGTTGAAAACTGACAAATATTCTTGGCTGATTCCACCCAAGCACAGATGGTAAGTTATTTAGTTATGTTAAGATCCACTAGCATTATTCGTATTGTAATGTCCGTTATCTTAAAAACTCCAAAAACGTATATTTCTTATTTGGGTAAAGAATGCATATATTTATTTGTAGGGCCGTTTGATTTTTGTTTTTTGGCTAAAGAAAAGATTTTCGTTTACGTCCAACATGATACTTACGCAGACATCATCGCTTTCAAACTCGAAAAATTCTATGCACATGTACTATATAATTTTACGATGTGAAAAATTCTATGCACATGCTATGGTATTGAACACAATGAGTATTTATTATTAACTTCATTCTTATTATTCATAGAATTTATTATTAACAAATTTGGTTGCAAATTTGTTTATATATTTCTACATAATTTTTAAGTGGAGGACAACTAAATTAATCTTCACAGTTGACAAACTGGTATGTGACAATGAGGTGGCCTCGAGCATTGCCTTGTCCATTGGTATCAAGCTGCTGAAAAACTCCTTGATCTAAATCTAACCCTCCATTTGAGCACTGATCTATTATCCTCACCGTTGTTTGGTCCCCTGTTGCAGTGTTTGTCACCTGCATAAACATTAAACTTCTCAATTTCATGGGATGTATTCAAACTAGTATTTGATATTTTGATGGGAAGGCGAACACACCTGCAAGCACAGACCACAAGAGTCTGGGCCATTCGGGCCGACGGGGCCACAAAACGCTGTCCACCCGTACCTCTGGCGCCAAGACAGTGGCTTGCTTGCATCCCAGGTTGCGCAGAATGCGCTCACAGCATTGAGATCCCAATTGTGTTGCGTAGGATTGTAGATATTATATGTTGCCAACACGTTGGACGCAGACTGTGCGGCCGAGGCTGCCACCAAGGAAGCCAAAAGTGCAATACACAAACCAACTCTTTCCATTATAATCACTTCCAGGTTGAAGGCAAGTTTTTTATTGGATTTTTGAGAAGTTTGCTACTTCTATTTAGTATTTATAGAGATAGAAGAGGAACAAGAAGACAAGAAGGATTTCTTATGGTTGTGAATGGTAATGGACAAGAAGGATTTCTTATGCCGGACCCTTGATGGCGCCATTCTTTTATGGGAGAGTTACGCATCAGCCTGCATCGATCTACGTATTATAAATAAACTCTTCATTTAAGACTTGTTATTTTTACATTTTAAAATACTTATTCAAATTTTTTTTTAGAACAATTTTGAATACAAAAATTATAAATTACATCAAACTTTATTTTTTTTTTTATATTCAAAATTTTTCTTAACAATACTTCTTTTTTTTGTCATTACCGCCGCGTTCAATTGCTCTCGTATATCTTGATCAGAAACGTACACGTTAAGATATAAGTCCATTTCGACCGGATATAACTATTAAGTTTATGAGCGTAGTTTTTTTTTTTTTTTTTTTTGAAAGTTAAAAAAACATTGAGGCTAAATGATACTTTGTTTTTTTGTTTTTGTTTTTGTTTTTGTTTTTTGTTTTTTTTTTTTTTTGTGAAAAAAAACAGAGACTGTTTTGACATTATCCCATCTAACAACGTAATCTAACATAATTTAACGTCTTAGCATACTGTCTTTTTCTCCAAAATTGTTTAAGTTTATTACAGCTGTAGCTGGGATTAGACTTTCGATAGAGCCAGGTCATTATTTATTTATTTATTTTATGGAAGAACGAGTTTTGATAATTTCGATTAGATGATCTATGTTCGTAACGAATCTTAATCTGTGATTTTCTTTATTTTTGGCTTTTCTTGTTTGATCAAAAGGTATTCAAACAAACGCTAAACAACAAATATAAGAATCATGGGAATTAGCAAATATCATAATCAACAATATTCTACTATGTTAAAGTTTTTTCAATGAATATTTGTTTTGAGAATATGATTAGCAAACCTCAATTTATATCTACTTGTAATTAATGTTTTTGCTCCTTTTTTTTGGGCTTTGCTAATAAACTCCAAGTAATGTATGCTATTCGCCATCACATCCTTAATTTCATATATTCATACCATTTGGAGTTTGAATAATACAATGTCTTATCAACAATACAATGTCTTACAAACAAGTTAACCCCAAATATGAGCGAATTCGAAAATAAACTCAAATTTCACAACTTCAATCCAATCCGATTAGCTTTTTCGGTTGAACTAACCCGAATAAGCAACTAAAACTTAATTAAAAAAAAGGGCTATGACTCGACTCCACCGACCTCACCTGATCAACTGAACCCGCATACTTAGACACGTTTGACAATGGCTGAGGGACTGGACTTATTATACTAATTAAATTACATAAATTCAAGTCCAGCAGAATCTGATTTTTCCGAGTTATTGAAGTTCACTTATCTAATTGGAAATTTTCAGATCAATTGAAGTAAATTTCATCACTTTCCACCCTCCTGTAGCCTATTTTTCATTTTTTTTTTTAATCAGAAATTGGCTACATTTTCATATAAATGGAAATTGGCTATGTATTCAAATAATTGTTTTCTGTCTTTACATTGTTTTTTTTTTTTTTTTTGAGATTATCGTAGTAAAACCCGTAATACGAGCACAAACCTCCGTAAGGACCTCAAACTCCCAACCGGTCAAGCTAGCAGCGTAGGCCTTTTTTTCTGTAAGATTTCAAGAATGATGCGTACATCGAATAAAGCTTTTCAAGCTCCTTCCTTTCTCCATAATTAAACTATGAATCTCGTCCATCGATCTCCCAACAACCCATCCAAAGGTGAACCTTACTCATCCATAATGTACACATCACTCCTCTCAACAATGATCTATAGGAAAATAGGCTGAACAATTCATAACTTGAAATCGCCCATTAGGGGAAAAAAAAGAAAAAAAAAAAATATATATATATATATATATATATATAACACTACCTTATAGTATATCCACTGTAGCTTCCTGTAGAAATTTGTAAAAGGTAAGAAATGATTTACCGGACGATCGGTTGCTCCCCTTGGAACTCAGATATTACTATAAGTGAATCAGTCATTTCAAAAGAATGTGGGTCTGATTTGCGGGGAGGATTTATGACCTGCCATGAAAGACCAACAGATCAAAGCCTACAAGGATGAGACCATGATGAACCACACTCCTTAACTCAAAAAAGCACCAAAAAGCATCCCCTACTCACCCCCAATAAACCACACACTAAACCACATACAATTAACCTCCACCACACATTCGTCTCGTAATCTGCACACTTATCTCGTGATCCGCACAAATTATTAAAATTACAACTATATCCATTGTGATATGTGGTCCTGATGTTGCCACGTATGCTATGTGGTTTATTGTATAGTTTTTTGGATGAGCATAGCAAAAACCCAACTATCTAATGGATGCGAAATTTTTCACACATCCCAAGGTATCTTGGGATGCATTTTTGGGCTATTTTGGTTCAATTGCATTTTTCAAAAGATAATTGAAATGAAGACGTACAATTTCTCCGCCTTTTACAAAGCCTATAGCAACCTCCCGCCGCAAAGTTGCTCTTTCCGTGAGTTCCTTGAACGATGGGTTTTCACCTTCTTTCAAATAGTGGCCAATATTCTGTAAAAAGATCAAGGCATATGTAATGATATCTAATACTATGCTCCCGAGATTTCTCCCAAAAAACAGTCAAGTTCACTCTGAACATCACATTATTCACTTTCTCAGCAACATATGGTTCAACTCAGCATAAATTATTGGAACAACTTGGGAGCTCTACAATTTTATCCTAAACTTTGAACACAAAATGGTAGCTGTAATAAAAGAAAAGGAAGGAGGCGAATTACCTTTATGTATATTTCATCTCCACCAGAATTAAGGATACCTTTCCACACCTCGTTTAGCTCACGGCTTTCTGCCACTGCTTTTTGGAGTTGTATTGAAATATTCAAGACAAATAAACAAAAGAAAAGTTCAATGGTCGGGTGGTTGGTTTTCAAACCTTGGGCTGTCACAAGGCTCATTACTTCCTCACCACCAATAAATGTAAGAGAAGGTCTTATCCTTGTTAACTGTGTTTTAAAGAATTAAGGAATGATTCATAAAGATGGTATGTGTGTGTAGGAAAAGTTGATAGATAAAAGACGACTTACTTGTTTTCCCAGTTTGGAGTTAACTATCTCCGCAACAAGGTTTTCTACCTGCATATAACATATGAAAAATAAAAATATTCAATTAAACAGAAATATCTTACCGCAAATTAGGATCTAAAAAATGCAATTCAGTATGACCTTCACAAGAACAGGAACATCCAAAGCCACTATTCATATTTCCAATAACATGTGCTCTTGTGTAATCACTCTAAAAGAAATTCTTTTCATCCATCCATATTAAGACTAAGGAATCCTTGAGTAGGCTGCAATTACCATAATAACAAATTTTTGCAAGAGCTGCGAAGATTAATGACACCAACAACTCTCTTTATTGTTAACAACAACAATGAAATAGTAGAATTGTTTGGAAGTCGCATTAAGCAGAGAGTTTTGATAATTACCAACAAACTTGGTTGAAATCCTAAAACTAAGATCACCAATTGCACCTTTTAAGCCCGTGAATCTTACTCAACTTTTAGGTTTCTCTGCCTAATTAAATGAGTAACAAAATAATTTAAAAAAAAAAAAAAGAGTAACAAAATAAGTCTTTCAACATGACAAGATTACAGCCAACAAGGTTCTCTTCTTAGTAAAAAGTAACAAATGAGTAATTCATACTCAGTGATTCTTAGCCAACCCCTACTTCCCAGTCCTATGCTTCAAGTTGCATCTTTTCGTGCAACACATCCATGTCTATTGGTAACTCGAGGGATCTTTGTTCATAAGCAAGTGAAACGATGACCAGATACTCCGTGATACTAAAAGAACATCTGCCCCAAGTACATCAATGTTCATGGTACTTGCATTCATTCATGGATGAGGCTTTTATAATAGCAGTATTAGATATTGTATTTGTTGCGGACGGTAAGCTATAAAGTAACAAAAGGAATACTTACCTTTTACAAAATAGCATGAACGTAAGCTACAGTGACGGACCCAGAAATTATAAACAGAGGTGTCAAAATATAAAATAATATACGTAAAATTTATACGCTAAGAATTTTTCACCACTGAAATAACCGATAAAATATTTAATTAAATACTACTCAATTAATAAATATAAATCACTATTGATCAACATTGCTAACAAAACAAACAATCAATTTAATATCAAATTAAAATTGAAAGTAAAATTATTAGCTAGGATTTAAAAAAAACGAAAAATCATACTGACGTTCGAATGGCGGTAGCAACGACGCCGACGGTCGAATGGCGGACGGAAACACGGCGCCGGTGCGGGAGGTGGATTTGAGAGGAGATGATTAGGGTTAAATTCGTCGTTTGCGGCACGCGGGGAATTGGTCGAACGAATCGAAATGAGGGCTAACATAAAGCTTTAAGGCTTAAAAAAAAAAAAAAAAAAAAAAAGACGCATCGTGCAGGTTCGAACGCGCGTCACGCAGTCCACCTCCCTACTTCCCAACCGCTACGCCACTTACACCATATGAAATATTAACTTGTTTTTATATTTATATAATAAATACATATATATATATATATATATATATATATATACTGGAAAATCCGAAAAGCAGGGGTGTCGCTTGACACCCCTGCTATATATATGGGTCCGTCCCTGGTAAGCTATATATCGATCAAGAGGTAGTTCAATCTACACTGACCTTGATACCATGTTTGTTACAAATATTCTCAGCAAGTAGAAGGGTATATGCTGAATGTTTGTCTGCTCTGGATGGATCTGTGGAAAGTTTTCAGAAGTTTATTGGAGAAATCACTGAAACAGATAGATATGAAGATTGAAGTACCTCCAACAAGCCACTCTTTATCAGATATCACTATAATAGATAAGGGGCCATCTTTTGCACCCTTGATGGACTTTTTGATGTTGAGAATAGCTTCCTTCATTACTTCAAAATTCATAGGATTCCCCACCTAAATTACATTAGGAGGCCTGAATTATATTAGAATACGATTGACGAGAGAGAGAGAGAGAGAGAGAGAGAGAGAGAGAGAGAGAGAGAGAGAGACCCTATGACAAACTTTGATGTTTTTCAACTGGCTCTGAACCACCGGATTGTATATGCTGTTTCTTTCTTTGGTAGAAACATCTGAAAGTATTTCCTGCATGATCCAATAATAAATTTTTAGGTACAATATATTGTATCAAAATCTACGTCAAAATCTTAAATCAGCGATAGCAGTAAATACAAACTTCACTTTCATACTAGTGGCAGCCAATTAGCATTCAATATCCTTCTTTTACTTTTTGGGGTGTTCAAACACCAAACCAGACTGAAAACTTGACCAAATCAATCAATTGGTCCGGTCCAGTCCGCATCGAAACCTAATTCAGTCCAGGCCCCGGTTTCATTCACCAAAGGTCCCAATCACCAAGGTGGGAGCACAAAGGCCCCAACCTAAAAAGAGATGATGAAGTTATATATGGACTTTGGACTCTGGAGATGCATAAATGAAGGTCTACGAATATGTAAGTTTTTTATTCTTAGGGATGGCAATATACAACACGACCCGATAATCCAACCCAAAACTGACTAGAAAAAGTATGGTTCGAGTTTGAGGTTTTCAGGTCAAGTTCGGTTTGACAAAATATGACCGAGAAGTTATTATTTGGTTCAGGCCATTTTTAGGTCAACCTGAAATTGACCCAAATAGCCCGTGAGCAGCAACCCTAAGCAAAACAAACTCGAACCCAAGGTTTTGCCGAGTCGAGTATCGGTAAATCCGAAACTCGGCACGTGCCGACAATGCCAATCCGTACAATTTATTATATTTAAATAATAATAAAAAATATTAATGAAATAAAAATGCTAAAATAAAATATAAAAAATCAATTACATATAAAAAATAGATAATACGAATTTATTTCGTGCTGAATTTCGGTAAATTTTAAATTTACGACGCGTTGAACTTGCGATAATAAAAAAAAAAATTTAATGTTTTTTTTAAATATTATTATATTTTTTAAAAAAATATATAAATAAACAACACGCGCAAGCGCGTTTTAAAAAAAAGACAAATTACAAAGAGAGGGAGGGAGGGAGAGAGAAAGAGAGAGAGAGAGAGAGAGACAGAGAGAGACAGAGACGAGTGCCAGTGCCGAGCTCCGGCACGTGCCGGGCGGCACGCGCGGTGCCGCCCGGCATGGTAAACCTTGCTCGAACCATCATATATCATGCAAGATCCACGTCTAGATGTAGATGGAAAAATAAAATAGAAAATCACGATTCACCAAAATACAAGTTTACACTTCCACAAAATACTATTCCAGTATCAAGTTGACATTAGTATTGGATATACTACGTACCAACATACTACCGGGCCCGAGATAGTTGTCATACTCCCGAATCATGTCACTGACACTTGGTCGCCATCCAACCATAAGAATGTGTTCTGTAGGTCCATGATGACAATCGGAAGCCTGTAGATGTTAACAACCTTAAGAAGTTTAATAAGAAAATGTGAGAGGAAATTTTAAAGAACTAGTAAAACAGAACTAGTGATTGAAGTCATGCCTTGGAAGGAGATCTTGAAGGACGTTTCGCAGTATTCCTTAGGCGTTCTTTACTTAGTTCAAGTGCTGATTTTGCAGGTGTTCCATTTTCTTGAAGGACTCGATTTTTAGATGAAATTTTATCAGTTGCATCTGGAAGCAACACTTGTGGTTTCCTTTTGCCATAAACAGGCGCTATAAGCAACACCTACAACAGTTGATCAGCGAACAGTTAATCAGTTATGAAATACTGTAATTGCAGTAAAATTTAAAAGGCTAAATAAAGTCCTATTTATTTGACTTTAATAGGACATGCAGCTGAATCCTAGAAGATGGTGGATGCGTGGATGGACTAGATATGTGACATCTGAATCTTCTACGGCCCGAATATAAGTCGTGGGACTTTCTTATTTTAGGTGCCTGATGAACTAGGTATGGTGAAATGATAATCTGAAATGGTGTTTGGAGTTTAGACTGAACATAAGTCCTGCAACTTCCAAACCCAAATTAAGATAATTCTCCTTGTAACCTTTAATCCCAAATGAGCAGAAAATGAAACGATACCATCCAAACCCATTCTTCCTCCACCTGCTTTACCTATTTTAGAATGTGTTTTTTTTGGCTAGCAATAGCGTGTACCCATCCTTATCACCACAATTATTACTATTCTTACAATTTGCTTGGCAGTGTTTGCAAAAGGCACTAGCCTAAACTGTGGAACTAGAAAATAGACAATCATTTCTAATGCATGACAAAGTTGGACTTTAGATACATCCAGTTCAATTAAGAGGGAAGAAACAGAAGTTTTAACCTGTGCCATATGAGTTGAATCGCTAGTAAAACAAATTTGACAAGTAATATCTATCACATTAGGAAATATGCATACTTTGTCTGTTTGCATAATCACATCATCATCACTTGGGTGGAAATTGACTTTCCCAGATCTAAAGAGACCACAGACCACAGCCTAAAAAAAAAGATAATAAAGAAAGTCAGAAGTCAAAGCATTTAATGTCTTATCCATTTCTGAAAGAAACATAGCGTTCGGATCATAGTTTTCACCTCTTCAATAGCACGTCTTACATGCCTATATTTCAATCCTTCTAATTCAGGAAAAGAGCAGAGACTGAAGACGTTTTCTGGAAGCCATGGGGAGAAATAAATTAGTAACATCGAGGAATAGCTAATACTTGATAGGATGGAAATTAATAGATCAAATGTATAATTAGTTTCCTTTAGTTATAATTGATGATTCCACACACACGTGGAGATACCGATAAAATAAATGAACATCAGATATAACCTTTGGGAATTCATCAACATATTCATTATCCAACTGACTACTCAGATTAATAGGCAAGAAATTCAAGGAAATGGGAACTTGGAAACCTTTACCACAGTCCATGATATACTTTATACACAACAAAGATGACCTATTGGCATTCAGGTAATGCAACATATATTTTCCCATCTGAATGAAGAAATCAAAGTATATATCCCAGAGTCATTCAGAAAGCTAGAAATCATTATTCACAGGAAGACCACAAATGAATAAGGAAGCTCGTCATTGACATAAACCTTCAGTCCAAATTTTGAACAAATAACTCTTGCGCTTGTTAAAAGTTCACATCACAAGCAATGAGGAAAGCTGAAAATGCCCTGTCATATGTCTTTAACCATTCACATGGATTGTGAGCAGTTGGATGCGCCTTGGGTTGAGTTGATATCCGAAGAATCACAAAGCTGCGTGTATCTAGTGTGGCTTGTGAACTATGGATGGACTAATGATACAATCCTTGTCGCTGTAGCATTTTTCCCACAACCATAATTATTAATTTAGAAACACAAGGATTCCTTATGCCACAAGCTGTCAGAAAAAAAATATAGCATTGCATTGCTCATCATCAACTCCATTTTTTTCAGAAAAAATATATGCATTGCATACATAATTGATAATTGCATTAAGCAGCGGGCTGTACTTTGATAGTTAAGCAAATGCCTGTAGATCTTCAAGAGTCCCTTTTTCCTGGAACATTGAACAAATAACTTTGACGCAACCATCTCTACTGGCTGGACATTCAAGCCTGAGATTGACGTCAGAAGTTCACAAGTACTAGAATTGGGAGCCTGCATATAAGGAACAACAAAGTACAAAGGAAAGAAACAAGAACTATGAATGTATACACAAATGGACGCACTAAAGAAACAAATGTGTCACTACAATGAACATAGTAGGGGAAGAAGTAAAACGAGTAATATTGCCAAATACTCTATTATCTATCCAGAATTACTCTTCAACACAAGGCATTGTTAACTCTTCTAGAGTTCTAGCTTCTGGCACAATCACCCCAAAAGGAGACAACATACACGGTTTAACAACTCCCTCACAGTTCCCATCTCCAACAAGTTGGCATACCAAATAGCGGATGGCTTTAAGTCATAAGGCCTGTACATCCTAATTATTAAATTCAAAGTTTTTTGTAGTAAATAGAAAAAAAACCCTTTTACTCCATGATAACATTATGTATGCAAACCTAGCTAGAACTACTGCTTTGTTGCACCGCAGACTTTACTGAGAAATGCTCCAATCAGGTACTTTTTCCAGCATTCGCATCTTAAAGACCTCCTAACACACCCTACTTAATGCAATCAAGGCACATCACAAACACTTTTATGCGAGTTGTTACTCGCATGAGAGAACTTATTTGTCCTCTTCATCTCATATATGTAATCATTAATTATTTTTTATGAATCATTGTATATAACTAAGAAAGAACTGCAATAGCTTATTTGAGGATAGGCCTAGACTACGACTTGTCTGAAGAAAGAAAATAGAGAAATGGTGAAGCTTGTTTCAATAGGGAATTGCATTAGACTATAAAAGAGCGTGGAATTAACTAAAGTTCAGCTTCCTACTATAGCATCTCAACTGTCAAATAGGAAAAGCACCAAAGTCATTATAGTAGAGGAACGAATACACAATTCAGCAAAAGAAAGAACTTGTGTTTCTCACATAAAATGAAGCAAGCATTCCAAAGCGCAGGAATCCATATAGTATCTTTCTTTCCAGAAAACAAATCAATAAGTTTTCTCTGTCTTATACAAATTAATATTCCGCCATACCTCAACAATCGTTGGGACAGTCTCCATCCTTGGGAGTGGCTGTAAAGCTAGTAAAGAAAGAAACGCATCTGTATCAAATTCATACCTGATAATATTGTAACAACTAGTTAGCCATCACAAGAAAATCTTATGTAATCCTATTGTCTTAATCAGAGAACATTATATATTAAATTTCATCCATTACAAAAGTACAGAGACAGGCACCTCTTACACAAGGTCAAGTGAAGGTAAGAAGTGCACTCCTATCATTGCTAACGACATCAATCACTACAGAATTATACTCAACAATTAGCATGACATACAATGCATTTATATTTTTGTGCACAACTATTAAAACAAACAGCGATTGATGCTATGGTACAGGATTAACAGCACAATTTATTCTTGCAATACTTAGTGTTCAGATTTTAGAGAATCTATCATGGACACCATAGATATTAATTCCATCCACAACTATTTAGTGGTCTGCTTAGCTAGTAGTAAGACAATAATCATCCAGAGCCAAAACCACAACTAAAGGAATTGAAATATCCTTAAGGGTGCTGAAACATACTTGGTTCCCCTTCATTGATTCGCAATATAAAATGATACTACGAATGCTAGAGGCTAATGAATGAGTGAATGAAACAAAAGGAGTGAGGCATAACCTAAAAAGTGATTTATTACTTTTTATAGTTAATGAAGTTTGACCACTTTGTTATCCATCCTGATAGTCCACAAATAATATTCTCTTTGCATCATTTTTCTATCTCCTGATATTTGCACAACTAATTGGAAAATGAAATCACATAGGAAAATTCATGGATGCTCAACATTTTGGAGCTAAAGCAAAAAACTAGTTGAATGCAACCTTCATAAGCCTCTATAACATATTCAAATTGCATGCTAACCTGTCGATATTTGTAGGCAATATTATGACTGAACGTGCTTTATTTGCTGCTGCTCTTTCAAAAGATTTTGTTAAGCTAAGGCTGCAACTGATATTACAGAATTTGTCATAATAAAGATGCGATATTAATTCTTGATTAAATAGAGGATACTTCATGAATAGTAGAAAAAAGTAAAGGAAACATTACATAACAACAAAGTCTTCTTCATTCAGATTAAGCAAAATAAGGTCATTTTAAGAGCTTCTACACAACTCTTCTTGGTGTCCACTACTCCTTTTGATAGGGAATTCATACACTGAACTCCGTCTAACTGGAGCATCAAAGGGTCTACATTTTACATGCCCAAAATACCTCAAGCAATTTTTTTGACAACATTAGCACGGACGAGACGCATGGCATGGCAGTTCCAACCGTCTCTGTGCTCTTCACAAACTCAATTGTTATTATTCCTTCTCTTACTCAACTTACACACATGTACTCACTCACTTGCTCAAACAGAAGCTTTTGATTCCAATTTAGTCGGTGGTCTTGTTTCATCGATCAGGACAACATCATTGACAAAAAGCATATACAATGTGTTAGGAAATCCTATTTAAGTTGGATTTTCTTTGTTAGAAAACAATATTTTAACTTAGTAGGATAGTTACTTCAAGATTAGCGAGTTAGTATTACTTATATTTGTATCTAAAACCCTATATATACATACATACATACATAATGTATTTGCGTAATTCATGTATGTGTTAAGTTTTACGTGCCAGTTGGCATGGCTTATGCCAGCGGCACGTCTCTATTACAAAAGTTATCGGCATGGCAAGGGGAGAAAAACCTTATATAGGAATTATTAAACTAATTCTAAATTGTTTACCTTTACTTTTGAAAAATAACAAATAAATGCATCGGCATGGCTGGTACGACACGTGCTAGGATCTTAGTTTACCAAAACTCAGCAGGCCTTGGTATGTTATACACACATACATATATAATCAACATTTTTCGTGAGTAAAGTTCAAACTCAAGACGTATCGAGCATGCTGACAGAGCCGTGCCGATAATAACTTCTAATTTTTAAATTTTTATTTAAAAAAAAAAAATTAAAATTATTGGATAGGAATGACGCTGGTCGGGACTGATTATTTTTATTATATAAATATTAGGCACTATTGGTGGTCAGCAGTATCTAATGTCGAGATGTTTATATATGCAGCTCAACAACTCGATCTTTTTGCTGAGATGTTCATTTGTGCAGCTCAATAGCTTGATTTTACTAAAATCATCTGGATTTGGAAATGAAAACTGAATTAATTAATTAATTAATTAAAAACAAAACCCTAAGGTCGCGCTGCACATGACATCACGTAAAATAGTGATACACACACACACATATACATGCATATGGATGCAACAACAACAAAAAGAACATTATCCCAGTCATGAGTCCCACCGTGGCGGGATCTGGGGAGGATAATATACACGCAGCCATGCGCCATACGAGCTGTTTCAGTATAACCCTTGGCCTGAGTAAGCAAATATAAGACACAAGCATACAAGCACACAAGTTTCAAGAACAATAAATCAGACAAACATAGTACCTGTCCATGAATAAGATAATACAATTTCTTATTCCACATTCCAACATGGTATCAAAGTGCTAAGTTCCAAAATCACAGTCGCCATCTAATTAGGATTTTATTGTTCTCACTGGGCTCGTATGTTGCCATCACTTCGCCACAGCTGTGGGTAATATAACCAGCATTCTTTAAATCCATATCAACGTCGATCTTAGCTCCGAGACATCGATCATTGCATTTGCCGTCTGATATAATTTACAGCTACCATCGTAAGGATTTTTGCAGGTTTTTTGTCATTATGCACCAACTTGCCGCCGCAACCATCGCCATTGTACAACTTGCTTAGTAGTCACCATTCATGTCCTTCATCTTTAGATTGCCATAATTTTTTCTACATCGATGTTGCGCAACTTTTCTGCTTCTTATTTCTTGATCTTTTCCATGTTTCTTTTATCTTCTCTGCAATATGACATGTCTCTAGCTATCTGATAATCACGAAGCGTTACGCTACTCGTGATTTCTCTGTATGTCTTCCTATGCTTTTGAAAGATTATTTATCCATCTTTCTGACTAACTAGTAATCACCAAGCGGTATGCTAATTAGTGAAGAAACACACAAAGCAAAACGAATTCCCGAGAGAGATCTTCAATCATGGAAGTCTCAATAAGTTCGGAAATATTTTGAGAGAGGGAAAATCCTCCATTGGGTACATTTATTTTGGGTTGAGGCCAAAGCAGTTTGTATTGCTATTCAAGAACTTCATATGTAACAAATTTCATGGTTCATCTTTTGAAAAGAAATTTTAAATAACTTTTCTGATTTTCCACCATGGATGAGTTAAGCAGATTCTAGAAGAAGTAACAAAAAGCCTTGTATAAAGGTATGTAACAACAAAGAAATTAAGAAAAATTGAGGATCATGCCAAGAAGAAATACCTTTTCGTGAAGACATCTATATGATTCAAATCTTTGGCAATGCTGTCCCCCAGTTTATCCATTTGTTTCCTTGGGAGATCAGAAAGGAGAAGAATTCTTTGCTTCCTTCGTGTAAGAAAATATTGCAGGCAATGAATAGTTAAATGAAGTATTTAAACATTATAAAGTATGTTTTGACTTGTTCAAAATAATTACCTGGAAGTAGCAGTACCTAATCGGATAGCAGACTTGTGAAATTTATTCAGCTGTTTTAGTATAAACATTAGATGGCTGTTAACTCCACAAATAACAATATGATCACTCTCCATAACTTGTAGTTGCGCCCCTTCTCGAATCTTACGCATGTTGTTCTATCAGCATGGAATTATAAAGTACCATAAGCAATAAACTTTAAGGTTCAGTTTTCTTTACTGCAGTTAATGCAGAACTTACCCTAAACTGCTCGGTCATCGTGCTTAATAGACGGGAGTAAAATAGTAACCCCCAGATAGCGAGGATAAGACCAAGAATGCGTTCAATACGTGTCTTTTGCTATCATTGAATGAGAAATGGAATCAGTTCTAAGTTACTTCGGATAATTTCAAGTGTACATATAACTAGGATAAGACCGGTATCCTTTTAGTTCCAATTATCAAGTGAATTTCTACATCTGACAGTAAGTTAATGCTTAAAGAGGAAAGAACAAACCCTTAGGTGAGTAGAAGATGAACAAAGGCATGCCCAAGCCTCCCACAAGCAATCCTCTAGTGATTGTTTCTTGTTCCTAAATTATACACAGTCAAGAGAAATACGCATATAAGAAAGAGGAAAGAAAAGCAATCCCTTAAGCAAAGAGGTTATACATAATAATCTTGCATTAGTATCAACAAGATGTCATTCTCTGGAACAATGATACAATCAGGCTACCAGCAGCTAACGTCATCCCAAACAGATATGCAAATACTAATTTGACATCTAGTAACAACATACAGGTAGCAAGCATTTAATGGGTAGCACAAGAAGCCTTTAAAGTTGTGCATGCATTGGAAATTGGAAAGCATAAGGCCAAAACATATTTACAATAAGTTCAAAACCTTCTGGTAAGGGAGGTTGGCATGGTGCAAAACATAGAGGTATTTCTTAAAACTTAACCCATTAGTACAATTACAGTCCAACCATCCGCTAGTTTGGTAAGTGACAAAAATCTCCATTCTGCAATATAATAATATCATCTTTTAATCTCATCACTAACAAGTATAGGATTTCATTTCTCCTGTTCTTGTCAACTTATCAACCAATGCAAATGCAGTTCTGACATTACTTCAGTTTGTCTAGCTCAAGACTATCTAGCTGGAAAAATATTAAACCCCCAAAAAAAAAAGAAAGAAAGAAGGAAAGAAAAGAAGAAGATAATGAATACAATTGCAGTTCTATAAAGACGTTAAGAGAGATAATTACCTAAACCTGTAAAATAGAAAACCCCCGAGCACAACAAATGAAAAGCACGCCAGAAGTAATGCAACAAATATCCTGCACAGGGACATGATGAGCTTGCATCAACAAAGAACTCCTAAAACTGATTCTTTAGGCCCAACATCATCCGAAAGCAGTCAGCAGCCCATCGACTAGCTATCAATTTGGTTCTCACCACCTCATTAAAAAGAGATTCATTTATTCATAAAGAATAATATACTTTAACAAGCTACTTGGAAGGCAATTCTCACAGATGCGCAATTGGACCATGAATGCTTTGGAAACATCATAGTTTACATGCCTGTCGGCACGATCTACACCGCGGCACGCTCTATTATAGCAATTATCGGCACGGCACGAACTGGAATGCCACGTGCCGAAAAACCTTATATATGAAATTTTAAATTAATTTACTTTTAAAAAATAACAAATAAATGCATATCGTCATTGTCAGCACGGCACTATCGACACGGTTGGCAGGTGCCGAGATCTAAATTTACCGGAAAAATCATAGGTTACAATATGTTATACTAAGATTGTATAACATATCATTAAAACATTTGTACACTAAGAACTAATTCAGATATGTGAGAAACTGAAACTCACATGTAAAATCATGTAAAAAGACATATCATTAAAACATTTGTAGTAATTGTATACTAAAATTATAAAAGTATAGGTTGTACACTAAGAACTAATTTATCACCTTAAGATAGGTATAGACAAGAAGTTCTGGGCATATCACATTAAAGTTTCACTTATGTAAAGATGAAAAGAAACATGAAGAAATGCAGCTAATAGATACTTTTATGGTTAAACATGTAGTAGCAGTCACATACGTGCCAATATTTCGTTCAAGTTGCAAGTTGAACAAATAATAGAAACGGGCTATGCTCCATCTTATATCTTCAAAGGAAGGAAATGATACATCCAAGTGAAGAGGCATAGGTTTGCCAGTGGACTTGGACAGGCAAGCAAAAGGCAAGCGAGGACCACCACAATGCTGGAGCATAAACGGTTGCAGAGTCTTCATAAAGATAGCTAGTAAATTAAATCCTATCAAGTTGGTTGCAAGAGAGAACTGCATGAATCCAAATAGAATCAACAATCAATATCCTTGCAATAGCATAGGAAGAAAATAATCAAGCGAAGTCAGAAACCATTGTACACCCAGCTATTTTTACATGATTAGCCAAAGTGCCGGAAGTTATTATTGTTCAGTACATTCTCTTGCAAAACTAAAATTAAAGCTGCAATTCAGAATCTAAAGCAATTAAACTAGAAGTACAAGGATCTTTAGAAGCAAATGTACTTGATTAAGCCACGAGCCTCAGCTGGGTCTCAGGACCCATGGCAGTGCAGTCGGTATAGTTGGTACAAATAGTAATTGATAATAGACAGAGATTTACGCGATTAAGCTATCCTACGGGCGTGCATAAGAACTCTATTAACGGCAGTTACAGAGGTTGGTGGGAAGAGTTATCAGACAAAAGATAGTGGATTCCTCGGACTAACTAGAGGAATGTTACAAAGTGAATGCTTCTCTCTTTCCTCACAAAGTTATCTCTATCTCTTGCGGAATGGTTGGTGGTTATTGTATAAGAGCCTTGAGCTGCCTCTTCTCCTTTCTACATGGCATGAATTGTATTTATAGTGCCCTCCAACACTTCCCCTATTAATGGCATATATTAACTACGACATAATGGTAAAAAGGAGAGTCGGACGGCCGGTGTCCAATTGCTTAGCGCCATGTCAACCTCTCTGTTTGGTGGTAGGATCCTCCTACCTAGGATTCATTTGCCACACGTCTATCTCTGATTGGCCAAGGTGGGTGGCGAGGTAACTCCTTGCAGTGCGGTTACCCATTGACGGGAGTGCGTGGGTGTCTATCCCTCACATGGATAGATGTGGTGCCTATTAGTTGACAAGATGGTGCGTGGGCCCGCTACTTGGTGTCACCTTGCCACTCGTAGTCTTGTTGACCTTTAAGACCTGCTATCATTAGGTAGGTCTCTTTGACACGGGAGGATGGGCTGGGGGTCAGCTAAGCTCCCTTTTACGTGGTTTCTAATAGACCTTGTTTTAGGCCTCAAGGCACATCCCACATCAGTACTCAAATTCGAAGTTAAACATATTAAAATATGTTGCAAGAACTAATACATTAAAAGGGAAATATGATGCTTTCTAAACAGAACCAATATGCAATGTAAAAAAAAATCAAAAGTGCACTCCTTTAAAAATTCTAAAAGAAAGGACAAATATCAGCCACAAATATGTACCTTATAAGAAAGATGTGAACTACAAATTGAGCTAATTTTCAATAAGCTAAGATCTAAGTCACCCAAATTGTGTTTCTTCAAGGTAGCACGGTTCTTCATGCAAGTGATCCTACAACTTCCTGAAAGAAAGCAAATATCACAAATTCAGATCATGCAAAATTTCTTACATACTACACATGGTGTCTTTGTTGATTTCCAATTCTAGACTTGAAATACCGGTGATGGAACAAATTGAAAACTGAAATCTTCTTGATGGTTAAGCATAAAGTACAGAATATGGTTTTACATAAATTTTCGATCACAAAATTACATCTCAAATACTTTTATTATTATGCTTTTATGGTTTGCTACACGAGCGTATAACCACTTCATTATCACATCACAAACTAGTTAAAAGGGACATTTACGCATGCATTATGTAGATTAATATCAGCAGGTACTTTAAAGTATTCCAACAACCATGATTTAGTCTTTCTGAGTCCACTTGGTTCACAAATTTCTTTACATAAATGATGGTTCTTCTCTAAACGCACAAGACTGAAAATTACTCACCCTTTGGGACACTTTGTATCAGTACTGTGGAGTATGGAACTATTCTAGATTATAAAAGCCTCTATTTGCATTGCAAAAATCTAGGAGGAAGTTGGAATAGACCACTGGTTCCAAACTTATATTCTCCAAACATACAAACAACCAATCCAGATTATCTTTTCACTTATTTTCTTATGTGGCAAAGTAATAAGTTGGAAACTTAGCCTGTTGCCCAGAATAAAATTTTAACTATTCCAACTATTGGTTGAAAAAAAAAAAAAAAAAAAAAAATCCCACTTTTCACTATTCCAACCTATCCGGAATATCTTAATAAAAATAGTACATCTCCAAGCAAGCAAACTTTACACTGACAACTCTGAATCAAGGCTTTAAGTGCCAAGCCGAGCCACGGTTTGGTAAACTTAGATCTCGGCACGTACCAATAGTGCTATTCTATCCGTGCTGATATAAATTTACTAGTTAAATTTCAAAGAAAAAGTAAAGATTATAGATTTAATTTAATAATTCATACATAAGATTTTTCCGCACATGCCATGCCGATAGCTGTCGCAACTGAAACATACCGCCTAGCATAGGCCCTGCTGATCGGCACATAAAATAATGATCCGAAGAGGTTATTCCTATATGTGTGAATTAAAGTTTATCTATATTTCATTGTAATTGGATAACTTTTCCATTCCGAAAGGATCCTAGTATTGCTGAGAGAAACATAACCATATCATCCTCTCTTCCTCTTTCCAAAGTCAAACTCAAACATACTTCACTCATGCTTAATTAGACTTTTTTCTCTTCTAAACAACTAAGGAAAATAAGGATTCACATAGTGCTAAAACTTCCACTCTATTTTCTTTTTTTATTTCTTTACTTTTACTTACTTTGTACCAACGTTTCAACTTTCAAGTGTCGTTTCGTGCCGAATTTCGGTATGAATTCTAAACATGAGACGTGCCGACCGTACCGATGATAAAATATCATTTTTTTATTTTATTACATATTTTTTATATTTTTATTATTTTTAAAAAAAAAGAAATATATGAAATAATAAAATAAAAATGGCTTATTCTTCTCCTCCTCCCCCTCTTCTTCCTCCTCCTTCTTCTAATCCCCTTTTTTTGTTTTCAAAAAAAAAAAAGTGTGCCGAGCGGCACGGCACGAAATGGAACCGTGCCACCCGAAACGGAGCTCCATGCCGACCGCGTTCCATGCCGTGCCGCCCGAAACGGAGCCCCGTGCCGACCGGAATGGTCGGCACCAAGCGGCACAGCCGGAAAATGACTGTTCTAGTGCCGGAGCCTTTCAGATCCGGCATGTTCCGAGCGGCAAGCAGTGTGCCGTCCTGAATTCAAAACCTTGCTTTGTACATATGCAGATACTCATCATCCTACAAACATGATATCTTCATTTGTAAACTAAGATGATGATTTTACAATGTCTGCTAAAACATTGGCAGAACTATCTTGTGCTCATGCTTTCAGTATCTCCATTTGCACAATTTTCTTTTACAAAGAATATACGCTAATATTGTGTATCACCTTCTTCCTGACATTTTAAATCAACAAATAAGACTATCATTTTGAGTTCATAATATCTACTACTCAACTTCTATTTCGTCATTGATTAGGGATGAATCAGTGTCATTTCGAGATAGGTAATCACATGCAAATTTCTCAGATGCCACAGAGGACCACGTGCTCGTGCATGACACTGGTTTCGTCTGAATATGACGAAAATATACAAGTTATTATATATAAGTTGGATAGCAGATGTTACATGTTAAAAATTGAGAGCCCTATGTGATCCATTTAAAAGTATGATTGTGTTATAAGGTCCAAAATACAGGGACATACGATGCTCTTAACCCCTAAAAAGATAATAATATTACGTAAGAAAAATAACGTCCACAAACCTGGGTATATCCTCCAAGGCCAACAACAATGGAGTGCCATAGGTCTCTGCCAATGATTAAAACAGCAACTTCTCCTAAAAGTCTCAAGATAAGTTTAAGATGTAAGCATTTAGAACCAATGAGATAATATTTAAGAAAAAAAATGCAAACATCAGCTACTGGTCCTTGAAGTTTGCGCCAGATGCCTAGTCCACAGTGTATTTGATATCCTTGAACGTCAACAACCGTGAATTCAAATATCTTTCTACCAACATTGACCAAAATGGTTTCAATTCAAGGATATCAAAAAACCGGTCCATACACCAGCTGTCAGCGAGGCCCTTACCTTAAAAGGCCATTTAACTTCAGTGCTACTAAATGTTGAGCATAGCAATCAAAGCACTCCTAATACTCAGTTTAAAAGAAGAAAAGGGAGGAGAACACCAGCTGCCGCTTGAGGATGATTAAGATGTCTTAGTTGGCAACGGCTGGTGGGCATCTTTAGTGCTTTTCATCATTACCTACTGACTACTAGTTCTTTTGGTCATTTCATATAACTTTTAGTTAAGACTAACAGAATTTTGAATGGAGTGTTTTATGTACAAGGTCTATATCTAGGGTCTTATGTGATTTATTCACATAACAAAAGCTTCATGTGTTGTAGGGGCCAACAATTAAGAGCCTCTCCTGATATTAAACCTTTTATTTTTCAACCACCCACGGTTGAACAGCAAGGCACTTAGCCCCAAACGAAGTGTTGTTGTTTCGTGCATGAGTGCCTGTTTTGGGTATTTCCAACTTATTATTTCACAGCCAAGAAGTTAGTCCTTTCAAATGAAAAGTATTAGTCATTGCCCAGAATTTGACTAGCATCTTGCTAGAAATAACAAGTCTTAAAACCCAAGTAATATAGTAACAATAACAACAAAGAGAATGCTTCCCAAGGTGGGAAAGTGACTTCTCCAGTTCTCCTATGAGCAAGGTCACAGTGAGAATGGTAGAGGATACGCACGGAATGGAGAAATTAGAAATTAATTAATATTTAAATGCAAGAATGCCACATTGATATGCTTAGACGACAAAATATAAAAATTCATGGGCATCTACAAATGCGTGAGAATGCATATATGAATACATAAGACATTCTTCTAATGTATGAGCATTTAACGATAAGCACACTTCAGGAAATTATTTC
This sequence comes from Xerophyta viscosa, assembly GCA_002076135.1. Lineage (NCBI taxonomy): Eukaryota > Viridiplantae > Streptophyta > Magnoliopsida > Pandanales > Velloziaceae > Xerophyta > Xerophyta viscosa. The sequence continues at coordinate 2,392,143 of MJHO01000011.1, forward strand.
AGCTACCACAAAGTATATGAAACATTAAGTTAGAAAACCAAATTCCAATAGGCCCAGGAATTATGTGCACTAAGAAACCAATTAGTAGCAAAATTATGAATTATGAATTATGAGATTTGAAAAAGTTCTTCTATAAGTTATTTCATACAAGCAAGAAATTGCAAGGAATAAAATCACAAAAAAAATCAAAAGAAAATAAAATCCTCATAATTTAATAGAAGCAAGAGATCGCCCAATCGCGGAGAAACAGCAAGGAAAATTGGAGAAAAACATATATCAGAAATCACTGAGAAAAATCAAAAGAAAATAGACCTGTGCTGATGTTTTGGCGTTGGAATGGAGCGAGGGGAGTTCCATGAAATCGTTAGCATTTGAGAGCTCGTCGTTTTTCTGTTTGCTCTCTCTATCAATGTACAAGAATTTTGCTTTGAAAGAGCAGTTGATTTAAGAGGAGAGCGGATCGTTTTACGCCATAGACGATTACGTCTGTGGGGCGAATCGCAACCGTCCGATTGACGTTCATATATTAAAAAAATATAAAATTTTTATCTGTGGTTTTGCTCTCATTTAAGAGATAGAAGCAGTTAGTCCAAAACATTAAAATTTGTGAAAAATTTTTATATCAGTCCTCTATTTTAACATGTCATTTTAAATTAGTTTATAAAAATAAAAAAATACATGATATAACAACGCACACTGCCACGTCATATTTTTTCATATTTTCATATACTTATTTAGAGTAAATGAGGAAACGAAGGGCTGAATGGGAGTTCCCCAATGTTTATTGTATTTGGTTCCGATTTAAATTTTAATTGCAATTAGATCCAGTTATTTTCAACATCCAAAATAATTATTTAGAATAAATTTTTGAAAAAACTTTCAATTAACATTGTAAATTTTGACGGAATTTACAACTTTTATATTAAAATTTTTTCAAAAAATTTATTCTTAATTAAGTATTTTGAGGTGTCAAAAATAATAAAAAATTTAAAAATCAATATAATTTTAAAATGTGATATAAACTTTGAAATATCAAAAATACCTACTTAACAGTAAACCAAGTAATCAAATCAAATAAAAAAGATGCTGATCAGACTCATATCGTACTATCTGATTAATAATTCTATGAAGATCACATCACGAATTTTAATAACATTCAAGTCCATAACTCCTTATAAATAGATGAAATGTAATACGGTAGAGGGCATAAATTCTTTGCCTACTTCACTTGAGTTCTCTCTTCTCCCAACCCTCCTGTAAATAAAATCTTTGTAAACAACTTTGGTTTTCAACTTGGATTTTAATAAAAGATACTTTATTCAACAAAACATATGGAACAAAGCAACTGAAGCTACTCATATGGATAAAATGTGCAAATAAATGATGAATAATTGATTGATGCACAAGGTTGTTAATATATTCTGGCTTCATGTACATGAGAGTGGGGCCAACTGATGGAACATAGTTCTTGCACCTAGGATCACAAAATGAAGATATGCTGGTCAATTGGCAGTGGCTAATCAGATACACTTGAAGTATAGAGACACTGAGGAGGATAAACTCAAGTGTTGATATGTAGGAGAAGATCATAAATGCAGCCTTGGAGCTTGTGTCGTCCCAGCAGCTTATTCAATTACAGCTTGTATCAACTTGTGCCAGCAATACTTCTAGAACAGTAGCGTAGACTCAGAAGAATATCTAATTATGGGGTACACATCTTTTTGAAACAGAAACATGTCTTTTTTATACTAAGTAGCTTTATTATTTTAGGAAATAGTATTAAATTAAAGAAATAAGTGGCAATTCACCGAACGCTAAAGAGATAAGTGAATTTTAATATAGAAATCAACCAATCAAACTCAAATTTCAATAGTGATTGGTTGAATACAACTAGAATTACTACTATAAAAAGAAATTACGAAGAAACTAGATAAAAATAAAAAAATAATAATAATTTCAACCGCAGCTATGAACTGTTATATATATATATATAAGACTACAGCCAAAACTACTTTTGTGCCCCATAACGTGAGTGACTCGCACGTGAAGATTGAATTCGCCCAATGGCTAGCATCGAATATAAGAATTCGCCGGCCACTTCTATCTGACGCCTGAAATCGTTTTTATCTAACAGCCGACATTTAAAACAGATTGACTGCGTCGTTGAGATTGAGATTAGTAGCAACAGCAGCAGCAAACAAGAAAATTCATGATAATAGACCTCCCCCGTCTTATCACTGTAGTTCCTTGGCCATGTGAGGATCATGACAAAATCACACGCAATTTATTAAAATATATACCAAACATATTCTTATATACTATATATAGTTCTGATTACATAAAAGGTACTAATAGTCCTAAAGAATATCAATCCAGAAAAAAAAAATGTAGAGTAACACTAAAAATACATCAAATTTAACTAGATCAATACTAGAAAATTTGAACTAAGGAAAACTGGAGTGATTAGAGGGGGGACGGTTACAATTTTCGCATTTCTATTCTAATGCTTCTTTTGAAAATAATACATAAAATTTGACTTTTACAGTTACAAAATTTACAAGCAAAATCTTGCATAAATCACGTAGTTTGATCTTCTCAAACCCAGCTTTGTCAGCTCTAAACGCTATTCTATCATCGATGAAACTCATTCCTTTCATCTGTTTCTGATTCCCCCAGCTCAGATTCTAAGATCTGCTTCTGTAGATTCACTTGATGGATGCCTGGAAATGAGCCTGAACTTTGCTAAAAAAGTGGTTCTCCAGTCTGGAACAAGAAAATAATGGTTCTCTTTAGATTTAATTAACATATGGAAATATTTTGTGCTCCCAAAATCACATCTCTCCTAAAACTTGTACTGCTTGCTGTCTTTAATGAATTAAACTCTGTGCTGCTCAACACGTGAGATGTGTGGCGTTTGATTTTAATAGAAGTTTTGGGAGCTCTAAGCTTAATCATCTGCATCAAAATTTCCTATTTATCCAAAATTTCTCCTACAATTTATCGCTTTCTCAAAGACTTAGTACTGCTGTCTTGCATGAATTGAACTGTGTACTCAAACCCATCTATGTGATATGCGATCTCTAGAGAAGTTTTGGGAGCTCTATAATTAATCATCCACACAAGACCAAGTAATTTCCTAATTGGTTCTCCCAAAATATGTACTGTTGTCTTTCATGAATTAAACTTTGTACTGCTCAAAAGGGAACTATGTGATATTTGATTTTGGAAATGTTTTAGCGGCTCTGACATTAATCATCCGTATAAGAACAACGTCTCAAAACAACAAAATGATATAGCTCCAAAAAAATATTACCAAATTTTTTCACGGAATTTGTACTATTGTCTTTCATAACCGAACTTTATGCTGCTCTAGGTGAACTATGACGTTTGACTTCATATAAGTTTTGGGAGCTCTGATATTAGACATCCACAAAAGACAAATGCAATTAAATATAAAAAGGTGGAGCTCCAAGACTTATCCAAAAGTGCAACTATGTGATCTGTAGTTTTGGGAGCTCTAATATCAATTATCAACATAACCACTGCAATTAAAAGAATTGCTAGAGCTCCCATAAGTCCAAAATTTCTTATACTATCTGCATCATGTGAACTTTGTGATGCTCAAAAGTGAACCATGTGATGTTTAAAAGTTCATTTAAGGAGAAAAATTTTGGGAATTTAGCATTACTTGCAATATAGTTAGGATCTGGATGAGTTTAGCAATTTACCTATTTGCACATTTATAGTAGATGGTCTCTGGAGAGTTATATGTGCGTGCGTTTTCAAACATCCTCTTAACGTCAGCAACGAACATCTCAAAAGTAATGTAATACTGTTCAGACTCTAATCTCTTTGACATGGTCTTCAGATCTGCGAGGTGCAAAGTTTCACAAAAAGTAGCAAATCAGATAGACTAATTCATGGTAAGGTACAAATCTCCAGTGACAGTTTCTTGCTTTTTTATTTCCAACAGAAAGCCAACCAACCCTTGTTAGAGTAGGCCATTTCAACAACGTTCAGTTTCCATCTCTCCATGTGTTAAAGTTCCAGAACCAATTTTATACAATTTGTTCGAGTAGTTATATTAAACATATTAAAATGCACTAAATATGCTTTGTAAATTCTTGGTCATAAATAACCATACATACACCATCATGCATGGTAATCTTAACGACTTTTAACTCTTAAGTTTAAAGCAAACTCCAACATATACATATCCACCATAATCGGCTCGAAAGTTTCTGGAAAGTATCGAAATTTTCACAGGTATAATATAAAACACTTAACAATAAATCTTATATGTTTTTAAGACCAGACTAACAAATATCTTATATTTATGATTGGCTTACCAATAGGATCTTTAATGATATCATAGTAATCTGGAACATCTCGCGCATCTACAGGTTCCCGGAAGGGCCATGCATCAGGATGCTCATGCATCGCCTGCAGAAATAAACATGTAAGCAATATCTTAATTACTAGGACACAAAAAGAAATGAGAACGCCTTGTCACGAGCTTCGTATGCATAGGATTTTATAATCAGAAAACAAATTTGTTGACAGTAGTAATGTTGGCATGGAGAATATCTTTTAATCTTAGATACCATAGCATTGATGTTATTTGAAGGATAAGTCTTACCACATGAACCAATAATTTACCTTAAGAAGCTGTCGCATTAAGTTGTTTAATTGCTGGCGGTAGGCAGCACCGTCAATCGCACTTGTTGTCTTGAAAAACCGTGAGTGCCCATATTGATCAGGGGTCCAGCCAGCCTCTCCTATTCCCAAAACATATTCTACACTATGAAGGAACAAACAAAGAAGAGAAAAAAGAACAAAAAAAAAATCTATTTCTGCAATTTCATTATTCTAAAATTGAGTAAAAATATCATCTTACTTGTACTAGGTATATGTCATACAGCAGCAGAAGTTTAGCACAAACAATACTAATTTCAATTCTAATGCTTCGAAGATTGCATAGTGAAGATGATTTGTCCAGTTCACCTATACAAATATAAGTTTCTCTTTCTTTTGGTTATTCCAATTCCCTGCATCCTGGATAATTTACATAATCTGCATATACCTTTTGAAAATAAAGAGGCAAAACAATACCATATGCCGAGGGTAAAACTGCTTTTGTTTAGGTCATGCTTTCTGAACGAAGCCAAGGCCATGGGTTCTTATTTCTCCATTATCAGTGCATATGTATGTGAGAGTGGGTGGGGGAGGAGAAGTAAAAGGGTTTGCATTCATATACTGGCAATCGTGAAAATTTTAGATAAGTACAACAGGAGGACATGGATAACCTAAATACCTAATCGTCATCTCCTTTTTACTTATAAAGGAAGCTATCCAGACAAGTGTTAAAACGGCGTGCTCAGAGACAATTAGAGAAAGAAGTTTAGCATAACAATAGAGTTGCTAGCATTAGTTTTTATGTTCAAAAGCAAAGTACTTACTCAAGCCAGGAATATCCTCAACTTTGATTAATTTCCGTGGAATGCCAGCATCTTTCTGAAAGAAAGAAAGTTATGATAAGAATAATTAACCCCAGGTAATGATGTAAAGAAATATCCCATTACCTTCTGAAAATCTATTCCTGGGTATACTATGTGGCAGTTGGAGAGTTCCCTAATCTTCTCATCGATAGCCTGTTATTCCAGAAAAGTAAGAATTTGCATCACCCAAACTTTCCAGAATGAAGCTACACATAAACCAGAGGTCCAAATCCATGATAGTTTCATAAATTATTAAAACCTAACAAAACCATGTTAGCATAGCAAGCATTACATCTCAAATGGAAAATATTAAATCTGGTGCTGTTGCTGATTTTATATCATTTCTATGCTGTAGTTGTTGCAGAGTAACATCTGGTGTTGGATTATATTTACAAGCAAGCAACTTAGAGAAGTCTTAGATTGGGAGCAGCTAGAAAGCGTGTAGATAAAAAAATTTAAAAAAAAATTTCTAGAAGACTTATATTTTGCTTATTCAATCCATCCAAAGTTACAAAGCAGTATGATACAAAATCTACGTGAACAACCCTTGAATGTGCAGCTCTTGAGTGAGTTTCATTGTGTCGTACATGTTTCATTCCGTGGTCTAGCTAACTATTTTTTGCATGCGTGGTTCATGACTGTTCTTGGCAATACTTGATTTCATGTTTGTGCTTATATGCTCGCGTGTCTTGGACTTGGCTTCTCTATGCTGAGGGTCCTTAAGAAACAGTCTTCGCGGGACATATGGCTGTGTACATCTTACCCTCCCCAAACTCTGCATGGCGGGGACTTTTTACTGGGTGTTGTGTTGTTGTTGATGTTGCAAATGACATAGAAGAATAACTACAATAGTTGCATATTATTAGAACCTGCATTTACCATATGTGAAGCTTAGTTCCAATATGTAGCACAGACACACCGAGAATGTCGACGTGTCCGTGTCCGTGCACGTGTCAGATACAACACTCCTCGGACACGTCCGGACACGTATCTGACACGCCACGTAACATGTCCCCAAAAAAAAATAAAAAATAAAAATCGGGCACGCGTGTCGGACACTTCTATTCTGCATGTCCACATGCGTGTCGGCATTTATGTCATTTTTTTAAAAGATTTTTTTCTTGTTTATTTTTTAGAATAGTTAAATACTATATGTAATTATGATAAGTAATATAATATGGTTACACACTCAATTATTATATTTTTCTTAGTTTTAGTTGATATAATTAAAATTCTTACTGTTTGAATTTATTTCAAATACGTGAAATATTATATTAGGGATTGACTTATTATTGAATGTTATAATATTCTCTGATATTTAAATACTTCATATAAATTATTTTTTAAATTGCCGTGTCCAACCCATACCCATGTCATACTTTTTTTTTAAAAATTGTCGTATTCTCGTGTTGTCGTGTCGTATCCCTATGTCCGTGCTAAATTGTTCCATTAATTAAGACAATAAAATATCGTTATCCTCGAGCTCAATTTTGCAAGTAGGGCCCCCCGTTATATATCTTAGTTATAAAAACTATCTCTACCTTTACCACATGCTGCATAATACAATTCAACAATATTTAAAAAAAAAAAAAAACCAATATCCTTGATTCAGAAAAACAATGGAAAATTGTAGATTTGTTCTTTCTAGGAGACTTCCCATAATTTTTTTTTTTCAAATTATCGTGGTGAAACCCATTATGCGAGTCAACGCGCCCCTGTAAGGACCTCAAACTCACGGGAAACCCCCACGCCCAGCCCCAACTGACGTTCTGGGATTCGAGTACATGCCTTCCATGAACGGGGGCTCCTCCCACCGGGTATAGATGATTTTCCTCAAAAATCTTGCAGGGGATTTCACCCCACGCGGACTTCCCATAAGGCTACATATGAGTACGTGTGCTACAACCTATCTACAGTTATATAAACTAACAAGCCAGCACCTGATGAATAGGAGCTTGGACATAAAACCAAGAGTACTAAAAAGATCTACTCTAGTTGGACAGTAAATCCTTCTAGTAATCTCCTAAAAATACCTGCATTTGTACAGGCAATGCTTTAGGGGGGTGAGGGGCGTGTGGAACGAACACTGTTACCTGCCTTTGCCGCCTTATCATGGTAGCCAGATCAGTATATGGAAGCTTTGGATTGATCTTGCATTCCATAAGTATGCCTCCGTCATAGTCCTTGATGTACCTAAATCATTAAACATATGTATAATAGTAAAGACAAAATAAAAATAAATTCTAGTAAATTGAAGATAGAGAAATCCAGAAAATGTAATATCTATAAAACTACCAGGATGTCTATCCAAAGCTAATGTCTTACCCTTGCCATCTTTCTTTGTCTAGGGTGATCTCCTTTGTGAAACCCTATGATTATGGAGTTTCATTAGCATGAAGGATGAGCATCATCTGATAGTTAACTGAGCACATTCTTATAAGTTGAAGTAGCACATCAGAAAGCTAATTTATAATAATAATAATAAGCTGAGCAACCGACAGATGTATTATAAGCGAAACCTGACAAAAGCTTGTATGTCATATAAGTGGAATGGATAGTTACCTAAGAACAATTACATTGAGACGGTCAACAAAACATGAGAACGCCTAAAAGTAACAGGTACAAAGCCATCATAATTGTATCAAACAACTTATTAGTCTCAGAATATGAAGGGCAAATCCAAGCAAAGCTGGCGGGTCTAAGGTTTGGCTAGGGTATGGGAAAGGAGTGGTTAACTGTGAAAATTGTCCAGTAAAATATTTATTACTCGAGAACTATTAGGAACAGATGAAACAATTTTACAATAACCTATGTAACAAGGGTCGTAGCTTCAGCAATAATTAGAAGAGGCCAATATTTAGTAGTACAAGACAAATTACCTTGACCGACGCACTAGAAGATGGAAAGATGCAGACAAGAAAATAGATATGCATTTGATCTTTGTAATGAGTATGCTAGGATGCCGAGATATGTATTTGGTATGATTTTTGAGAAACGGAGCACAGAGGATTTACAATCAAGGTATTTTAGGACATGTATGATGGAGCAAACTACAAGGATCCAAAGCGTTAAGAGGGATGACAGACAGCCTCCTGTTGCGATGGGACTGCACCAAGCCAAAATTAAGTCCTTAATTTTGAAATTTCGAGATGAATATAGATGATATAGATTCATGATTACAAAACCTAGTGTCTACGTGAGGATATAGTACCAGAGGATGAAAGTAGAGCAAGCTAAATGCTAAACTTGAATTATGGGGAGAGACCTTGAAGTCGAAAACTTCTAAGAAAATATGAGATGTAAACATGGAATATAAATTTAGTATGGAAGCATTGATAACAATAATGATGGTATAAATCTTGTAAGTATGGAGGTTAGGATAGTAAATCATTTAGATTCTTGGTTTATATATGCAAAATAATTGACCAAAAAGAGATACATATTATACACGAGATGGATGGAAAAAACTCATTTTATGTGGCCGTAAAATCTATAGAAACTTATATAGAATGGCGATAAGGCAGGCAATGCTTTGTGGATTAGACTATAGGGCAATGCAACACCAACATGTACAAAAATCATAAATGGCTGAAAAAAGAATGCTATGAGAGATATGCCAACATGATTAAGGACCAAATATGAAATGAAGTGATTCTGGAGAAATTTCATTTAACACCTAGAGAAAGGTGAGATAAAATAGCTTGACTTGGTTTGGCAAGTGAAATGGAGACCCATTAATGTGCCAGTTAGGAGTACTGGAAATGTCCCTATCAAGAGTGATTGAAGAAGATGCAAGAAGAGTTGTCAGGAACTCTAAAAAATATCTCATTTTGCTTAGTTTGAATGAAGCTAAAAAGAGCAATGACACATAGTTCCATGTCGCAGAGCCCACCTAGTGGGAATGTTAAGGGTAAAAAAACATCAGATAATCTAAAAAATAATGAAACAAACACATGTTGCATGAACAAAATCGCCAACAGTACATCGAATAGGGTGGGAGAATGAGAGAGACCTGTTTTATAAAGTAGCCAACAGCATTATTGTCGGCATATGTTAGAAAATGGGTCAGACCATCAACGTCACGAGCATGTTGTTTCAAATGATTCATCAACCTCGTACCATAGCCTTTGACTTGCTCATCTGCTGTGATTGCACAAAAAGCTATCTCTCCAAATTTCTGACTGCAAGGAAAACCTATATAAGGAAATGTGTGATAAAATTATGAAACTATGTCGATAAATATTTGCTAAAAGTATTTGGATTGATATAAGCATGAAGGATTGGGAAGTGAACTGCCAGTTTATTCCTAGATGACAAGACCATAATAATGCCAGCCCATTTCCCCAAAGAGGTGAATGCAGATTTCAAAAAGCAACATACTTTCAAAATTTAACGCTATTAATGAAAATTGGAAGGAGCAGTTGCTTGGGACTTAGCATCTAGAAGATCTAATAAGATAGTTAATGATAGAAATCTCCTAAAAACCCCTCCTAAAGAAATGCGAATTTTTGAAGGCAAAATAAACTAGCTGGTTCTTATGATCTAGGAGAACTTCATTATCTTTGGAAAAAGTACCAATGAAAATCACAACAATCGGGCAAGAATGCCCTCAGAGAGCTAGCCAAATGACTTCCTTTCAAAAGGAACATTACAGTTGTCATGGATTCAAAATACTTAGTTCATAGATGTTAGAGTCGTGATCTTAGTTCCAACGAAGAAAAGGAAATGAGCAGTCTAGGATACTGCTAAATAATTTTTTGTTTATTTAAAAAAAAAAAAAAAACGTCTTCTGCATTCCAGCACATTGGCACAATGCTTAAGAAAAACATAGCAGTTACCAGCATTAAGTAGACACCTTACTGAAGATAGGGTACATTTGCATAGGGTACATGATGAACAATGGTGCATTCTTCGTGGCGCAGTTTGAGATGTCCTAGAAATATTTCTGATGATGAATAGTAATAAAAACACATAACTAAGGCCAAGGTGGACATAAAATAAGGATTTCCTACTGAAGACTTCTCCATAGACTTCGCTTAGCTCCTATTTAGCTCTATTTTTAAATCCGACAAGAAGAAAAAATGTAGTAAGCTTTGGCACGTAGCCAGTGATTTGTTGGTTGTATTGATTGTTTGTGTTTGCTGAGGAACATCTTCTACCACTATTTGTTGGAGTAAGAGATGTAGGTGCTAGTTAAACATGAGAGAACTATTTTACTTTCTACAGTGATCTCACTAAGATCACAGTGATGCGTTGATGGTTTACTAAATCATGCTAAATTGTTCATTTCCACCTTCTCTTCTTCTACATGTCTCGTCCACATACTTCCACAACAGCATTTGTCAAAAACCTTAAAAATAATAATGACCTAATAGCAACATAGTGAATTACATGATAATAAAAAAGAGATTGCCTATGAAAAATCAAAAACATAAATTTGAGAAACTAGCATTTATACCTTTTGTATGGACGGTATGTTATACCACCAACAACATGATTATTTCTTATGACCATCATAGACTTGTGGGTCCTGCACATGTCAGAAATTATTCAGTTTGAGGAAGATGCTAAAGATTCAACCATCATGTCAGACGGAGAAGGAAAATGCATTTTCTTAATATAGAAGTAACGTATTTGAGCATGGGAAAGGGAGAAAGCCACTTAATACCAGCACAAGATGCCTAGTAGAAGTAATCACATGTTCTCTGTTCTGACCTAATAAGTACTGGAAAGCTAGTTTGCATAAGGGAAGGCTGCGAAAAGCATAAAAATTGTTTACAAAATCCATGCAAAGTTCTCGAAGCACTAGGTGTAACATGCGTGACTGTGACAGATCTATGGTAGAACCCTCCATTTCGTTTCACCATATTAGTGGCTACATGTACAATTTATCTTATCATGGAGGCTTCTTAGCCCTCTTAATTTGGAATTTACTTAAAGTTACTCCATGAACACTAGTCAAACATTTAATTGCGAGTAACTTTAAGTTGCTAATCCTAGTAGCAATCCAAATCTTCATCTATAACAACAAGATCAAATTTAAACCAACACAAGTTTTAAGGAAGTCTACCCCCTTCCAGCAAATAAACCAAACCTTAAAGTCATCTAAAGCTAAATAATCATTTTATGAACAAGAAAAAAGCAAAAATATAATACATATAAATAGTTGAGAGTATGTCACAATCAGTTACTGGTACCCAAAAAAAAAATAAGAACCATTTGTACTAATGCAGAAATGCTAAACATGTTCAAGCAATAGAGTCAATATTATGAAACAAAGGACAGAATGTCTACCTGTCCATAACAAGTCGTACGATATACTCTTTGGGCATGTTTGGAAGTTGCCTAGCAAAAATATTCTTCAATCCTATTAGCCTGACAAGCAAGGGAAAGCTTATATATTCAAATGGCAAGTTTAAACGCATCATGGAAAATATCATCCCAACTTAGACATTATGATAACAAAAGATTAAACACTACGAAATGGTTACTAAAGACAAAATATAATTACCAAATCATATGTTCATCTACGCCATCATTATAATAACACAGGAATTTGAGTTTTCCAGAATCTTCCTGCGAGAACAGAAGCATACAATTTATACAGAATGCTAGAACCGGATTGAAAAAGGATCAATAAAAATTTCAAAAAATAGCAATCATGGCAAGTGTAGACATTCTAAAACCGCTATGTTTAAAAATCACCTTTCCTAATGTGGTACCTTGAAGTCATCCAAACTAATGGTAGAATTAACTGAGCTAGCTTTCTGAAACAAATAAGTTGTTGGAGGAAAACATCCATATAAGCTTCTAGCTAAAGGTAGAACTAACTGTGTTACATCAAGTTTTATCCACAACTAGTCAAAAGATGGCTCACCTCTCTCCTAAGTCCTACGACACCTCCAAATGGACTTTGCATGAGTAAATTTTCTAATTAACTACCTGTACCGCAAAAAAATCAACAATCACCCCTCTTTCTCTCACTATTACTTCAGTAATAGTAGATCAACTATGCTAGTTCAACTTCGAAGTTTTAACTGGTTTTGAGACCAAAAGTCAAAAATTAACTCTCTATCTGTTCCCCAATGACCTTTATTAACCATATAAGTAACCAAGCTAATCAACATTCTGATTAACTGCTTATACAGTAATAACATCAACATTCTCGAATTGTTCCGTCAAATGACAACTACTAACCTCATAATTGTTCCTTCAAATGACAACAATTAACCTCATCATTAACAAAAAATACTAGAGTTCCCAAATGGCTGCATGAGTTGAATATGAGTGTACTATACAGTAATTAGATATTCAAAATGAACTCAATTGATCTATGTCAAAATTCTGGGACAACGTTTTGGGTGATAAACATTACTCAGTTAACAGAGCTATCAAACTTTTTTCTAAATGACTACTAACTCGAGATCCAGAACAGAACAACCAACAATTATATTAATAGCTCCTGCATAACAACCTCGGCTCCAAAAATAAAGAACCCTCCCTTCCTCCCTCCCTCTCCAGTGAACTCCGCAACAATATAATCAACTGAGCAAAATCAAACGTGATGAAGAAGTACTAATTCGAGAAATAAATAAAACAACAACAACAAAGAAACAATTAACATAAAACAATAGAAATACTAGTAACAACAATGGTAACATATAATGACCTCTCTCTTGAGACCTTCCTCGCGAGCGCTGTAAGCTCCGCTCGTCTGAATATTCTCGGTGAATAAAATCCCCTTGGCAGCGTCTTCTTTCACGATCCCCGGTATCAAACCCGCCGCCGCCGTAGGCTCCGGTTTGACCTCCACCGCCGTAGTCTCTGACTTCACCAACGGCGCCGCCTCCGCCTTTGGCTGCGGTGGCTTCGGCGGCTTGGAACTGTTGTCGAGGCGTGCGGCGGTGAATGTTCGCATGGAATCGGAGTCTTCGTCGGTTGGATCTGCAGTGGCGTCATCGTCGTCGTCATCCTCGGTTGGTTCGACGTCGTCGTCATCGTCTTCGTCGGCGGAGGGTTCGACGGAGGTCCATTTCCGCTTGCTGCTAGACTTGTTGTTATTGATGCTGGTGGATGCGGAATGGGAAGGAGACGGAGTCTGGGAGGTGGCGGCGGAGCGAGAGCGCGCCGCCGCTGCTGCTGACGCAGCGGCGGAGTGGCCATCCATTTTGCTCGTCGTTGGCGGAGCTGTTTCGAAGGATCGGGAAGTGTGTACAAGCGTAATACTTCGCGAGATCAGACAGTGCAATGCATTTTTCTCCGGATCAGTGTTTGTCTGGTGGGCGATAATTTAGATCCGGTAGTTCGACCGCTCGTGTTGCGTTACCCTCATACTCAAAAAATGTACCTATAAAAAAGTTTTGCAAAATATATACTGTTTAACAATAACTTAGAAAACAAAATTAATATTTTTTTTTATAATTTTGGGACATATATATATTATGTCATAATAAAAATTATAATTTGATATCTTCTAGTTCAAAATAGCGGTATTATATCTCAGATTAATTTTATTTGGAAACGAAGCGACACTATAGTCCCTCACGTAGGATGTGATTAATTTTGTTCACATGTTCAAAGTTTGGGCTTACAGTACACCCTTCAACTGGAGAAGTTTTTTAATGCTCCGAACAAGTTTTATAATGCTCCGAATGTAAGTTTCGAAACTTACACCACATCTATTAAAACTTATATTTAGATATATTTTTTGAAAAAAAATTTAACTATAAGGTTGTTCAGAAAAATAAAATATATAATTTTGTTATTCAAATTATTTTCATAAAATATCATATATTATGTAAAAAATAATTATCAAAATTTGATAGTATAAAATAAGTTTATTTGTCTATAATTTCTTATCGATTTATTTGACATGGTATTTAATTATTTTTTAAAAAAATTTATACTATAAAAATATAATTTATTTTTCTGAATAACTTTATAGTTGAATTTTTTTTCAAAAAATATATCTAAATACAAGTTTTAATAAGTATGGTGTAAGTTTCGAAACTTACATCCGGAACATTATAAAATTTTCCCTTCAACTGTGCAAAAAACCTGAAAAATCCCCTCACAAAAGAAATCCAAAAGTACCACATATCTTCGTCTTCTTTCTGATTCTACTTTTCATTTTCCTTTTTTGTTTTTGTTCTAAGAAATTCATCGCTATATGTTGTCCATTTTTGCGAAGAAAATTTAACCCAAACATTTTTGCTTATCGGAGGGTAGCCTCTATGTGCTAGTGTTTTCCTTCGTTATATAAGCTCGCTTCTAATCTCTTGACCTGAACGTTTATTTTACTCGTCGACGAATATGCCATTGTATTTGAAATGTAATAAGTCTAAAACTCCAGTTGAGACCCAGTTGTCGCTCATGACAAGATTAAATGGAAGCAACAAAATAATGCATACCCAAGAAAGGGTGCATAAATAAAAGAACACTTTAAAAAAAAAAAATTAAAATAAATAAACGTACATAAATACAGGTAAAATGGACTAGATTTTGGGGTTGAAGGCCAAGCCAATATAAAGAAAGATCCAATTTGGCCTGTTAGCATTGTCTCTTCACAAAATATAGTCACATCAGTGTTGAACATTGTTCTTGGTTGCACAAGGCCGTATGTTAAGATATTTGGAAATTTTCTGCTTCCATATCCTCTAAGGGGCTGTTTGGTTTGATGTAGTTATAAAAATACAGTAGTTAGAAGTGCTGGGAGTTGTAATTTTCTGTTTTCGTAATACAGTAGGTGCTGTTGCGAATTTAGGCGATCAGTTTTTTCCTCAAATACCTTTACTGCAGTAGTAATTCAGTATAATGTTTTGCCGTTCTGATCGTCATAGTTCAGTCATAATCAGTTGATAAAAATCATGAGTTATTTAGTTTGATTTACCAGTTCAGTCATGGCAGTTAAGAAAATCTGGTGTTTAGCGATAATCATGGGATGCAGTCTCCGCGCACGCGATATAATAACCGATGGTAAAACTACCTCCTACACGTGTTTTTTTTTTTTTGGTAGTAATAAAATATTATAGGAATTAGTTTACTATGTAATTTGTTATAAAATTGTATAAATTAAGCCAATAATCTACGATAAGTAAGTGAAAAATTGCCAAATCCTAGTTAAGCCTTCAATGTTTTTTCATTTATCCTAATTTATTAATGCGGATGACTGTTGGTTCTCCTATTAATAACTACAGAACATATAATCGTTTTGTGCGTGGAAAAAATAATTTTTTTTATAATGTTATTTACAATTGTATTAAACATATAGAATATATTACAACTATTATAATTATAAAAAAATATTAAATATATGAAAAATAATCAAATATAACTTGAACATGTACTTGGCTTTACATGTATTGAGAAAAAAAATATACCATTCTTACAAATGTATTTACAAATATATTCGTAAATTAATAATATACAAAATTTTAATAATATACAAAAGATTACAAATATATCATTTTACAAATTTACCACAATATTTCACATGACGACGGATAATGCTATGTGCGAGCCTGTGCCTCCGCTTCATCCGGTAATCCGAGCAGCCGGTATATTAAAAAATGTTGCCAACTTTTGCTCTCAGTTGTCCAAACCAGTACAGAAACAGCCATCGAAGTACTTAGTGTGTCATTTGCATATGGTTTAACCTTGTAGTACCTTACGGCATGCGCCCAAGCATTTGAGAACGGCAACCGAAGCCTAATCTATCTTATGAGACAGCACCGATCCTCTATGTTCGGAATCGCCATGTCCGATAAAACCTAAGACGGTCATCGAATTTCCTGTCAGAGTACTGGCGTTATATAATCCGAAGGCCACCTAAAAATATAATCCAACTAAAACCACTGTTACAATACTAGTTTTTCCGTGCAAAGTTCTCAACTAACTGAAAACTGGTATAATACAGACTTTAATGCATTTTGTTTGGTTTGCTTGGTTCAACTGCACAGCCACTACAAACAAACAACTCTCGGGCATATACACCCCAAACAAACACCAACTATAAAGCACAAAATTTCTGAACATGGAAAGCAATCTGGGACTCACAAAGCACCAAACGTAAAATGAGCAACCAACACAAACTACCTCAAGATCTACAATCTCAAAGTCAGCCCAAGGCTACACAAAACACCTGCCAAGAATTTACGTATCACCAGCTCAACAACGGTTAAAAATCACATATCAGTGCAGTCCAGTTGGGAACATGTCTAGCTTTCACAACGGTCGCGTCCTTAAATCTGCAGCATCCTCCGAAACCCTGCACATTCAGCCGATACTCCAGAACTGCAGCCTATCACAATAAATAACTGTACCCATAACTACTATAAGTGCATCAAACCCAACAGTTCTGGGACTGCACAAGCATGTATTTCCATAACAAAAACCTTGCAAACAGCAATTATAGAATTTCACAACTGCAGTTCTGGTACAAATACTTTCAGTCCAAATGTAGCCCCAAACAGTCCCAAATGCTTCATAACATAGCTTTGCTCATAATAACAACACACATATAAGCACCAGTACCAGAACTGTAGCCCTTGCTACTGCACAGAAAATATACCAGAACTTAGCTTTACTCATAATAACAACACACATATAAGCACCAGAACCAGAACTGCAGCCCTTATCAGTGCAGTCCCATAACAGCAAATCAGCCTGTAGTGTTAAGTCCAAAGCAAACCAGCAGCCCATAACACATATAAGCACAACATACACAGAACAATCTGATTACAGTCCCATAATAGCACAGCAGTATGCAGTATTACATACCCAAGCAAACCAGCAAATGCACAGATGTAACATATCCCACAGTCCACACCATCCCAAACCACACAAACAAAAAAATCAGAACATTAGTAAGGCAACTTTACGCATTGAATAAGTACTTTCTCAAGCTGTAGTTTGGACTTCATCATAGAGCATTTTATTATTCATAACCCTGCATACATTAACAATGTCAAGAAATCATAAGTCATAAGGTGAACAACTACATATACACATATACAGATCATACACATATATAGATCTGAAAAGCGTTAATGTATACAAATAGGAATTTGAGAAAATTTATAGTATTAGATGTGTACCTTAGTATTCAGGCGCAAGATCGGTGAGAGAGACAGCACGAGAGGGATCAACGGGGCAGTCACAGAAAGCCTCCAAGAAATAGATGTGGAATGACAGAGAGGGACTCGAATCGAGAGAAGGAGGTGATCGGACCCACCGCCGACAACGCTCGCAAAGGACCACAACCGCAAGGATTCGAGAATACGGACTAGGGTTTGCAATCGTGCAACGCGCTCGCGTATTTGCAACCACCGACGATGGCGATCCTAGGAAATCTAGGATCGGAGGGTAAAACCCCTTTTGAAACGATCGATCACTGGAAAATCGCTCAAAAGGGGGACGAGAGAGATGCGATCGCAGACAGCGAAGGACGACAATCGCGAACAGCCTCCTCAAATCTTGCAGTTTCAACTGCGGCAAAGAGTTCAAAATCCAATCTCAAATCGCTAGCTCGCGCAGGAAATCCAACTGCGGCCTTTGAGATCGCAGTTTCAACTGCCGCAAATCGCAATCGAACTGCAGCATTTCTATGGCGGGCCCCACGAACCGTTGTGAACCAAACGCTGGAATTTTCACTACCGTTTTCGAACTGCTGCAGTGAAGCTCCAAGTGCAGCGATCCAAACAGCCCCTAAGTATAAAGCCAAGTTTAAGGTGCCGTCTCTTACAGTATTTTGGTAAATTCCAAACCGAATGTGCCGATAGTACCATATCGAATTATATTTAGTTTTTATTTTTAAAAATAAAAATTTTAAAATTAATTTAGAAATTCAAATATAAAATTTCATAGCAACTGGAACTTGCATTATTGTCGATTAGCTGTACGGCCTGCATCTCTGGACACCTTAAAACGTTTGATGGTAATGATAAGTATGAGTCTAGCACAAGAGGTACATAGCTAACTTGATGTTTAATTGGTTATACTTTGTACTGATAATTAATTAGTTAACCATATAGTTCATTAGCATGAATTTAGGACCAGGTCAGGCCCATGGATTTCAGCAGCCCGGATATGATTCGGGCCCATACATTTCAACAGTGGTTGGGTCTAGATGCTAGACTTGACCCAAGTCGCTGCTGCTAGAGCTAAATGCCCACGTTGGGTCGGTTTCATTTTTTGAATAATATCAAAAAGTTGTACTTTGCAAAAATTTCAGATAAAATATATATTTAAAAATATTTTTGAAAAACATTTAAATATAAATGTCGTAGAGTGCATAAAATTTTATTATTTTGTATTCAATTTTTTTCTATATATACATATGTACATATGGAATGATTTTTTTTAAGTTCAAAAGATTATTTTTTTTATCAATATTTTGTAAAGCAGGTTTTCGGACAAAAGTTCCGAAAAGCCTTTAGATTTTTTTGGATTCGACAAAATTGTGAACACCCTAAATAAAATTAGGATCGCCCAAATCTACAGGCTTCTGACTAGTAGCCTAGTAGGTAGGAAATACCTATCTCATCCACATAAATATTTCTTATAATATTTTAAGCTTATTCAAACAGTCAAAACTATATGAGTGAGATCACCCCCATGACTATGATTATTTTAAACGTAATCCAACACTCGAAATTTCTTACATCATATATATATATAAGGACTTTTAATATATCAACCCCCTATTTTGGATTCGCATAAATTCAGTTCCTGAAAAATTGTGAACTACATAGTTGTAAATTTTGATATGTTCTACAATTTTGTTGTTTAAATTTTTTTTAAAAATGTCAAAAATACGTCAAAATAATAATCAAAAATTTTAATCACGTAACACATGGGATCGTCTGTGCTCTGTGCTTCTTAGCACAGACGATCCCATCTCTCGCCGCGTATTTGCTATCAATATCACCATAAACACATTGACGTAATCGCATATCCGGAATCAAAAAGTCATATTTCCCTCCTATTGCGCTACTTTTATTTGGGGAAACTAGTTTAGCGAACTATTTATACCAACAGGAAATGAAGCAACCATCTTTGCGCGACATACATGAGAGTTAGAAAGCACGGATATGAGTACAAAGACACAGATACTGACACGAGATATGTTAATTTTTAAAAAAAATAGGATAATATGTACTCATCGGATAGTATAATAAATAGTATAAATAATAAAAAGTAACTTATATTAAATATTTAAGGATATGAAAATCCAATAGCATTTAATAATAAAATGTCAGATCATTGAGCTGAATTTAAATAATAAGAGTCTAATTATATCAATAAAAAAATATATCATTATATTGTATAACTTAACTCTATATACTACTACTATTGTATAATATTTAACTTTTTCAAAACAAATTTCTTTAAAAAGAAAAAATAAAAATAAATACGAACATGCATGTTGAACACTCATGCTCGAAGTGTTGATACATGTATTCGAATTTTTTTTTGTATTTTATTATTTTTTTTGGATATTTTTATAACGCATTTGATACGTATTCG
This sequence comes from Xerophyta viscosa, assembly GCA_002076135.1. Classification (NCBI taxonomy): domain Eukaryota; kingdom Viridiplantae; phylum Streptophyta; class Magnoliopsida; order Pandanales; family Velloziaceae; genus Xerophyta; species Xerophyta viscosa. The sequence continues at coordinate 2,412,167 of MJHO01000011.1, forward strand.
GACGTGTCCAAAGAGTGTCAGGATCAGATATTATATATGATAGAATTTTAATATGTCTATTCTTCTAGCATGAGAGGTGAGTAAGCATATTTAGATGTAAAGGCAGAAAAATCTTACAACCTTATCCAGCCAAATGTTTGAACATCTCTAAACATTTAAATTTGGGTTTAGCAATGAAAAATAAAACCTTCTTTTGCCGTAAAATTGTCCGATTGTGCAAAAGGTCATAATAAGGGGCATGATCAAGACAAAAGTAATCCTAATGCTTCCCAAGTGCAAAATGCTATTCACTTTTAATTCTTAGCTGATGTTTTTACCCGCCTTCTGTCTTCCCTAACCTTTTAAACCTCTTGAACATTATCACATGAAAGTTTAAGCACAAATTTGATTTGATTACACCAGAACTTCGAGAAACCTACGCCGCCATTAATGGGGAAGTCGAGCTCAATCCAGATAATCACCATGGCGCTCTCCGTTAGCGGCCCGAAATCTCTTTCCTATGTTCACAGCGACCTCCGGTGGCTTATCCGCGACCACCTCCTCTCCTTCCTCGACGAGTTCCCCACCTTCTCCGTATCCGCCGCCGACTTTGTCACCGATACAGGTACAACCGTGCGCCTCCTCAACCTCTGTGGCCACCTCCCTCTCCGTCGCAGCCTTCCGCCGCCGCACATCACCATCTGGCTCCACCACCACTACCCCCTCCACCGTCCCATCGTCTCCGTTGACGGACGCGGAGGATCGCCGACGATCATCCAAAACCATCCCTTCGTGGATTCCTCCTCCGGCGCCGTCGTCAGTCCGTATCTCGAGGCATGGAAATACCCACGATCCAATCTAGTAGATCTAGTAAGGAATCTCTCCAAGGCCCTCAGCTTGTGCCCGCCTTGAAAACCTCTTCTGTAACCTTCAAGATAGTACAGTTAGATTTACTTCGGAACTGACATGTAAGATAATTAGCTTCTAAGAGATATTATATACGCGGAGAAGATATCAGATATACTGCGAGCAGATAGGATCATCTGCACGAAACTCGAGATCATGATTTTCGAAGTTAAAATTTATTGTGCATGTAAGAGACTCGCATACAATGGATCTATTAAATTAAATAAAGCGGAGTCTTCGCAGAACGGAGAGAATGATGCATCGACTGTGTTGAGAATAATCTTACCAAGCATCGATGTAATGGGAATCGCAGAAAACTAGTGTTCGGTAAGAACTCGTGCGGTGGCTTCGGACTGAATGACTCTCAGAAGCTAATGACAGAGACTCATTTGCTAACTAAGGCATCGCAAGTAGAGATCCTCACTTACTTTAAAAAGTTCATTTACAACATTTATTACGAAATTCAGACAAGGAGTTATCGTGTAAGTGCTAATGTTGGAGGTTTTGTGGGTTTGTGGAACGATACTGATAATCCTTCTTTTCGTTTCGAGTTCTTCTGGTCATAGCATGTATATTAGCGGGTGATCTTTGATGATCAGGTCGTCGAAGATGTCTTGAGAAAATGCCATGGAAGCCATAGTGAATTGGTGTGAATTGGAGATTTATTTGAAGGTTGATCAGCCCTTGTCAAAGTGGGTTGCGGTAAATTGGAGAAGCGGTAAAACAATTCTACTAAGACAATGCTTATCGCCAATAAACTGGCTGTTTTGGTATCAACTTAATTTGAATGAATATTTTTTTCTCGATTGACTGATGTCTATATGGATACTAATTACAAGATTTGAGAAATATTTCTAAGTTTTTCGTCACAATTATAGTGTGGAAGGCATATTTTTCCATAATAGTGGTTTTTGTCCTCTTTTTCTTAAGAATAGTCATTTATCCTATTGTGTGATTGATTATTTAGTAACAGATCCCTGAGAACCGCTAAAGATAATTGAAGATGGAGGATTCTCAGATCACTACCATGTCTTTGGGGTAAAACTTTGAAATGTGAGGATGAGTTTGGTGTCGAATTTTCTTTAGGCACTGAAGCCTCTAATCTATGAGAGTCTAAATAGGATCTATGTATTTTTCTTTCTGATGCTTAAATGTAAATTTCTATACTAGGGAGATTTCTTGATAATTCAGATACAATATGAACTGTCGTGCTACATAAATTTATGCGTGTGATATGTATAAGACTATCAAACGTTCTTACAGACAGTATTTTTCTTTTTTCTTTGCTAATTTGCATTTGAAATTGAAAATAACTTATCATAATGTTTATCTTTATTAGTTTAACGGAAAATTGTCCTATTTTTTACCCAAAAAAAGCATTGGCAATTGGTCTATGCCCCTTCTTCATGATTTTAACACCTTCGATAGGTATTCGATCATGCTACTGCCCAATATCTCTACATACGGAGCCATAATCTAATGACTAATTCATAAGCACGAGTTTAACGGTCATATAGCCATTTTATTAGTTTTTTGTCTTAATGTTATGTGACATGTATATTGTGTTGTCTCGAATATTCACTCAATGATCCTCCATTAGTGTATCAAAGAAAAGATTAGACTTTTATTTTCACAAGAGAAAGAGTTTTATATATTATACTATTTAGAAAACATAACTTAATTTTGTAGTGTGTTTTATATGCAAACTAATTCTGATCGACAGCTGATTGTACATATTGCACAAATTGTAGAGTAGATCGTGCTCATTGGGTCACCCCTTCAGTCATATCTCTAAGAATTGCGTTCTGTTCGTCGTGTTAGCATAACTGGATAGACTGGAGGTGGAGAGAAGTGTAATAACAATAAATTATATGATTTAAGAGTACAGAGTCTTATTCAAAATTTGGCTGCAAGTGTTATCGTGTTTGGTTAGCGGATATAAATAAGCGTAGAGCATTTATATCTTAGATGAATCAATAGTTCGTAGTGTGCGAACCACAAAAAACCATAGTTGCTGCTACTGTGTCTAGTTGACCCTGGTAAAGGTTTAAAAATACAGCCGTATACTAACATATTCTACTTTTAAACGTTATGATTAATCCAATAAAGATTTGATAAGCATCATTCAAAGAGAGACGTGCTTAGGTATCATTTGCTATTATATTAGGATTTCTGTACTTTTCTAGAATAATAGAGAAATTTGAAAGAAAAAACAATTGTTAAAATTACGCTATTATAAAATCTTAAAAGTCTGTGTTGACGCATAAAATGCTTAAAAAGTCCGTTGAGATTTTTATAAAGAAAATTTGATTTTCAGAACAATTGGCAATTGTATGATAGTATACTGTATTGGTAGATTATCTTATATATAAATTTGTATTCGATCAACGCTAAGAGATAAGTTGTATTCGTAAATTTAAAATTGTAGACTATTAGAAACATTCAGAATGACATCCTGGTTTTGATCAGCTGACCTGATAGCTCTAGTTCTGGATTCATGCTAATACTCAAGTTAACAAGTACTGTAGAATAATTAATACTGATCCTGTGTTGATCTGAGAGAGAAGACTCTGCTGATCCCTCCTTAAAAAAATCAAGTGCAAATCCAGATGCTTTCTCGTACAAAACGAGAAGCAGCTCAACACCGTAGCACATTCGTCTTATTAAAGAAACGAACAATATCTTTGTGGTAGGACACTATTTCATGTAGAGTCTTCTCCTAACTCATGGTGCCTCCTTGAAGATCGGATCTGTCAGCTGCACCACTTTCTGATGTCAAGAAGTAAAGTCTGTATGCTGACCTGCTAGTTCCCCTTAGATGATGACTACATCATTGATATCATTGCTGAGCGTAACAGCATTAGAACTTTGGACCTCCAAGCAACTCTTTTCTTTGTCAATGGCATACTTTCCAAATGATAATATCCATGCTACCAGAGTCAACTTCAAGAATAACGCGATCAAAGATGGTACATGGCCTTTTAAGCATACGTCAATACCATATCCGTATTTCATCATATATTTTAGTGTTATCCTAGTTTGTATCGATTCATTATAGCGTGTTATATGTTAATTTTTATATATTGAATTTTTTGTGAGACCATGAGTTTTGGTTATTTTTGGGATCTTTAATATATTTCATACGTGAACACTTTCTCTTATTTTGTGTGTATAAGTTTCATAATAACATGCTCTACTATATGTGCGTCTCCTAGATTGCATTTCACAACTGGAGAGTATCCTACGTGATATAAATCTCAATCTTGTATGATCCGAACATAATTTCCGTGACTTGCCGGTAAACTTTTTTAGGACTGTTAGTTCATGACTCTTATTGGTTGTTGTGATCCATGGATTAATGTCATTGGTCCTTGTATTCTATCTTTTTACGTGTATTGGTGCTCTACGTGCTTGCCTGAGTTCCATTCTTGCGTGGTGTGCCAATTCATCTAGCTTGACTCCGGATTATTATTTATCTAAGATAAGATAAAAAATACTAATACAAGTTATCTCATTTATCTTCTTTTTCCGCCGGAGAGACAGATTACACTCCAGAGGCGTCTTCTCCTGATAATTTACATTTCTAGTATGCTCGATATTCCTTTATTTTTGTATCGAGTTCATACAAAGTATGCATCACTTTTATGAGCCTGGCCCCATAGGTGCCGGTTATTCCTAGCATCGCGAGGGTTTGTAGGGTAATTTTAGCATGCTGTGCTTCTCAGTAGTCGCCGCATGTCGAGCTGATTAATTCTACATCACAAATAAAAATGCACCGATGAAGATACTATAACCGGTCCTTATGGTATTGACCATATATTTGTAAGTCATTCTTGTAAAAACCGGTTGAATATCTATAATAAGTTGTTAGATTATTAATAATGAGTGAAATATTTTTTGGTGTTCATTATCTTGTTTATGATGTTTTGGATAAGAAAATTATATTATGATTTTAATCTTCACAACATTTCTAATTCTACACCCTATCTTAGATAATACTACTGGTCTGTGTTGGAGTTTGTCAGAAATATTCTCTAGAGAATATTTACAATAATTGAGGAAGGTTAATTTGCTGTAGGAGTAATATATTTTTATTACTTCTGACGTCTCTGATCCGTAGATCTAGACGTTTGGTTGAACGATTTTTTCTTTGGTCGTGTCAGATAATTTTTTGTGATTTTTACACCACTGTTTCCGTTTGTGTGGTGCTTGTGCGCACTGGTGACTCGGCTCCCACATTATGTTCTATATTCTGTATTCTTCTTCTGTTTACAGAGATGCGGTTGATATCAACAAGTGAAAAAAAGTCTCATACTTAACCTTCTATTATAGATCTCATGTAAACATCAGTAATAATATTCTGATGAAAATGAACATGAAAATAATGGTAGATGTATATTAAATATAACTGCGTCGTATTCAAAATATCAAGGCATTACCTAACGAGTGTGCATAATTCTAGCGTCCCCATCGTTCTAAGTGTTAACAAACCTGCGTGGTCTATAATTCATCGGATGGTTTCGCCGAAGCTCAAGTGAGCATCCGTTGATAGTGCTGCTGCTCGTACTGGAAATGCCTTTCACTTGTTCGAGATGCTCGCCTGCTTCTGGACACCTCCCACTGTGTCCGGTCGGTGATCCATGTGATCTCCCGTTGAATACTGCTACCGCGGAGTATTCTCGTTCCGTATCATCAAAAATTAGGGCTCCGACCTAGCGCCCTCTGCAATAAGCCAGGCTCTATAGCCTCGCCTGATGTCCTGCTCGTAATGCATCGCGAGAGAGTAAGGATCAACCGGCGGCCGACCGGCAAGGAGTCTCTAGCTGGAAGAAGGAATAGCTGCGCCCTAGTAGTCGAGATCACGTGCGACGTCGTTTCGGCGAAGTACCGCAGCCACCACGTCGAGAGCAGTGTGACATAGCGGAGACTGTTGGATGCTGTTCTCTGGCTGGCTCGAATTGTTGCAGTTTCGTGAGTCGATTTAAAGGTTTCTAGGTACTAGATCCTCCCGTAGAGTGTTCGCCTACCACATGATAGTATCACGACGAGTTTCAGATCATGTACTCGAACCTGATGTAAACCAGGTCCTCGGAGAATCAGCGATCATGATTCTCTTTTCCTATCTTTTTCCTTACGTTATGGATGGAGATCGTTCTGCTCCTCCATTCTTGTGTCTTTCCTAATCGAGTCCTAACAAGTATTGATATCGATTCCATTTATTGCAATATTCTAAAGTATATTAATTTCATGCTTCACTGAATTAATCTATGTTCATCATATGTAGCTATCTCCACTGTAATATACTCATCGCTTCCTTACTATAAATAATTTATTGCCAAATAATATTCGAACATATCACTCACTTGATGCGTGATACCTCATATTCTGAGTTTCCTGAGGAAAGATCTGTGGGAATGCTTAAATCTTTTTTGTTCCGTGCCGTAATATGAATAACCTGGGTATATACAACTGTATATATTAGTTGACTTAGTGTTATTGTAAGTGTGTATAGTGTGAATCTTATATCTTTATTTCTTTAATCGATTGTAGTATTTAGCATAATTTTGTGGCAGAGAATAGTTGTAACAATGATGACATGTTATCAACTAAGTTCAGACTTTCAAATATCAGAAACCCGTGTGTTACGACTCCCAGAAGTTTTTTCCCAGATTTTACCACTGCACGATTATATTAGTCACGCACCTCTCACTTCATGTCATGTCCATTGAGTAACGTATATGTTTCTATTGGCGATTGCATGGTGTCCTGAGAGTTTGTTAAATTGATCCATATTTAGGGTGGGTATAGGATTATTATTTTAAACTGAACACTGCCTAGTCTGAGCCACGGTGATAAAAGTATTGTCCCGTACGCTGGTCGATATGAATGTTCTTGTATGCGACTATACCATAGGATTCAGTCAGGTTTAAACATTTGGGGCAATGATTCGGCAGGCCTGCTGCCTGAGATTGACGATTCCAGCCCCTCTTCTATTTCAGGAGTCCGCGGGGGCTCAAAAAACGAGACGACCTAACACTTCGGTTTCGGTCAATTTTTCTAGCATAAACAATTTCACATGGATAAGAGTGAGGTTATATACGAGAGTAGTACAATTCAGTGTAATAGTTTTAGCCATGATATGAAATATTCGTATAGATAAAATAGTGTATTGAGGGGTCGAGTGTTTAAACTTGTGTATTGAGTGATTTATAATGTAATTTTCTATTCGTCAAAATCGTTATTAAGTTATTTATTCTTACTTAAGAGAGGCTTCAAAACACCTATTTAGAAGTATTTTTTAGAAAAACTTCCAACATGAAAATTGTAGATCTCGTCAAAATCTACAACTTTTATGTTAAAAATTTTTCAAAAAAATACTAATATAATGGTCAAAATGAAAATGTACATTTTGGACATACGATTATGTGATAAGTACAGCTTGGGGCTAATTACAGTGATGAAATTCATGAAGAGTTCTATAATCTTGATAGAAGTTGTAAAATTGCGAGGACTGGAGAGACATTAACCCGTAAAAGTTACCTTTAAAGTGGAGTTGGCGCCTGGAGGCGGTGATGGGAGGTGAGGTATTATCTTCGATGAGGAAAGAGGAATCAAGGACGGATATGGGGCTCGGCTGCTGGTCAAACGCGGTAACCTGTTCCGCCGACGTGAAAGCCGCGATACTGCTCAGCAATTTATCGCATCTCTCCAGAATACTCCGCCCTCCTTTGTACTCAAGCTTTGATCTCTGTCACGGCAACCACGAATACATTACTCTCACTTAAATCTCAATTAGAATAACTTTCTTTATATGGAACGAACTTAGTTTTATTATATTTTGTTTACCTCGAAATCGAGATGAGAGGAGCAACTGCTGAAGCTACTCTCTGAAACGGAAGACGCGTCATCGTCAACGCGGGAGATCTTAGCCGTCGATCGAAGATTTCGCGGTGATCTAACGGTGGTGTGATCGGGTGGGTTTGATCGCGGTTGGCTTGCGCGCGGCGATTGTGCGTTGTTGTTCATTCTACGCTGCTGGTGTTGGGATTTGCTCGGCGGCTCAGCGCTAACTCGCCTCCTCATCGCCGGCGAGCCTGTCGCCGGACTTACAGATCTCCTACGATCATTCGACGAGCTCACCGGAAGCGACGGCGGCGGAGTAGAAGGTCGTGATCTGACGGCGGCGACTGCATTGGTGATGGTCTACGTGGCGGCTTAACGGCAGGCTTCATCACGACAATCGGAGGATTTGGAGATCGTTGGTGGTTGTCAAATATGTAGTTACAACGGCCATTGCTAACCGTAGGATGGTGACCGTGTGGGCGAGTACGGATGAGTCCTTTCAACTGGACAGCTTCAAGAATCTGCTTCAGTGTTTCAAGATCCCTCACTGCCGCCGCCGGTGCGGTCGCCGGCTCGTCGATGCCACATAACCGGAGACGCCGCTCGATCTCGCTGAAGCCATTGTTGCGCTTAGGCTCAGGGTAGAAGTCTTCGAAGTAACTCCGACGTTGAACCGGCGGACCCGCAACCTCCGCCGGAGAAGAACTTTGCCGAATCTGAGTAACCGTCAGCGGACCGAGCACCGGCGTCGGCGATGGCTCGGTGAATGCACCGTGATCACCAAATCGAGAATGATCTCGTACAACGCGAGATTCAGATGCAGATCGGCGGAGCAGCGAGCCCTTCGCCGTTTCTAAGCCGCCAGAGTCCGGAAGAGCATCTAGACCCATTAGCCTAGCTACGACGCTGGGGGAACGCCGCTCGTTGTTGTCCTCTGCCGGTACGGTGGCGCTACGAGAGCCCGGCGGCGGCTCCGCGGTGCGAATATCACGCGGTCTAATCTTGCCTTTCCCGTCAACAATTGCTCGGCTGTCGAGGGAGAGCCGAGGAGCTTCCTTGAGCTTCCACGCGGACCGTTTCCCTTCTTTGAAGTCGAAAACCGGAAGAGGGAGCGTTGGCCGCATAGGAGGTACCGCCCCCGCCAGCGACGACGGACATTGCTCAGGCGATGATCTGGCAAATGATGCCGCGGACGTGTCAGATCTCTCCGACGGCGATCTCGATACCGCAGCCTGATCAAAACAGTTCAGAGATCAAATCAAATAACAGGAGAGAGAAATTATAGAAGCAGCAGAGAGAACACATACCGGTGAAGATGGCGGCCGTTTCGCGGCGTAGATGCTTTTTCCAGCGTGGATCTGGTGGCGGTCGAAAAACTGAAGAAATCCAGCCATACATCCCATCTGCCGTTCCAGCTCCTTCTCATCCATCACCGTCTTGGCCGCGGCTGCGGCGGCGGCGGCGGCGGCGATCCGTCCCATTTTCTCTCCGGCGATCTCTCTTCACAACAAACTGTCGCTCTCTCTCTCTAGAATGAGGCTCTACTGGATTTTGCTTTGCATTCCAACGCTCTAGCCATCGGCTGATCCTTCCGCTTCAAAGCTTTAATAGGGACGGTGCAACTATGCAATTCCTAATTTAGCCTTGCTCCTCATTTTATTTATTTTATAAAAGCCTTAGATATATTCATTTTATATCTAACGAGTTCTTCAGCTTAACAGTACTGTTTCAGTGTTTTGAGATAGCATGCGCGGGAGTGCCGAGTGCGAATACTTTTTTTACACTTTATCACGCGAAAACAAACCAAAGCTCAAAAGCTAATTACGATCATTACCCCCGCAAATTACATCATCGCTAAAATAGCGTAGTACTAAATACAAATCTATATAAAAAATTAATACTTAACAGGTGCTAAATAGCGAACTATTAATAAAATATATAATTTTTATTTAAAATATAAAAATAGACTAACAACTAAATAAAAAAAAATATACTTTTTCACTATAACTAGTAATTAAATACTTTAATCTACATAATATATTGACAATAACTTATAAATTACTAATAATTATAATTAATTTCTTAATTTTAAAATTATATTTATCTAATATTGCTAGATAGATAAGACTGTCTTTGTCGTAAACAAAATAATTTGAGCATTTGAAAAAGATAAAATAGTAAATAATTAAGAATTGACTATTTAATATATAACGAATAATAGAAGTTCTATTGGGTACTACATCTATGTTATATCCATTCGTGATATGTACTTCTTTTTTTTGGCACGTATTACTATAAATTTCTTGGATAATAGAAGCATATGAAAGTTAAAATGGCATCTACCAAAAAAATACTGATTGACAATAGCAACTAATATGTTATAAATTGGTCGATGAAGGGCTTATCATTAGAACTTATCACAACCTAAAGTAAAAGTATTAGCTTTTTTTTATAAAAAAAAAAAAAAGGAAAGAGGATACTAAGCATCAGATAAGGGTGATACACAAAAAAAAAGAAAGAAGAACTGATCTTAAAAAAAAATATGGACAACAAATACTTATAAGAATTTGAATGAATTAATATAAAAAATAATGGGTAAAGATGAACGGTTTGATCTTAGAGTTCCGGAATGAAGGGAGATAATCTATAGTATATTAATCAATCAATAATAATTATTAATTGATTGATTAGAATAATAAATGACAAATTGCTATGTACTTTCTGTATTGACTTTATTTTTTCATGTTAAATATATTAAATCGAATGCCACATGTTAAATATATTTTTATAGCTTTTAACTAAAGCCACCTTCTAATCAAAATACTAAAAAATAAGTTGTTCAGATTCCCTTTAGAGCAATATAAGTTGAATTGGATCTAAGCTAAAATCAGATATAAAAAGGAGCTGTATTTGAGACGCGCACTACTAAGCTAAAATTTAACTTACTTAGTTTAGTCTGAGCTCGAATTCGAACGAACTCGAACTCGATTCAATAAGTTTGAAAAATTATACTTCAACACCTAAAAGGTATATAATGGAGGGTTTGTCTAACACGCACCCGAGTGAGTAAATAGAGAGTTTGTCTTCTCCGTGAAACAGCAAGAACACGCAAGCTCTCCATGCCACCATTAATGGCGGAACGGACCCATACCTTTTTCTGGTCAGCTTACCAGGCACTTACCAGGCTCTTACGTCAATTACAATCGCTCCGTGAGTCGCTACTTGTATAAATGATCGTAGGATATAGAACAGGAGCGACTGGAGGAGTGACTACGAAAATCTTCCCGGATCTGCAGATTCTGCACGAATATCTTTCGAAGATTTCTCGGTTCAAATCTCATATATTAATATTTGGGCACTGTTTTTTTATTATCATAAAATTCTATTATAATTAATTAAATTTATATATTTATTATAAAGATAATTATATATCAATCTTCTAATATCCAACAAGTTGTATACACGATACTAAAATTCAGCTCATTTAATTACTCGAATTTAAATTCATTCAAAACTGACTCAAGCTTGATAAAATTTGAACTTAAATCGAGCTTAAATAAATTCGAATTTGAATTATTTATAATCAGCTCAGTATCACCTGTTAAAATTATTTGAATTATTTTAATCGTGCAGTGATCAGGTGGGGTTAAGAAAACGCTGATTTTGGGTTGTTTGAAAAAGTATGATTACAAAGTTTTGTTTTTCTGAGTCTATATATAATTTTATAGTTAAATTTATTTTTTTTTCAAAATGCTTAGGCATTTCAAAAGGCTTCTAAATATAGTAGTTCTGAGACATTTTTGACATATCTTAAATAGTTTCTATAATAACTGTAACCTATAAAATTATACAATATAATAAAATTGATATTTTTTACATTCAATTTTTTTGAAAAGATAACCTGAAATAAATGTTTTTTTAAAGTAACGAAATAAAACCATTTTAATACTATATACTAAATTATTTTAGTAGACAACGTTTTCTACCAAATTGTTCAGTCTAATACTAAATCTGGCATTTAGTTAGAAAGTAAAATTACTCCATGAAAATGCATGTCGGTGCAATCATGAATATAGATAGTCTCCTTAGAGGCCAAGCATAGAAGCACATGTTATTTTTATGATGATCCACTGGCAACTGCTTTGTCTGCAGAGTTTGCATTCGCAGAAACCCTAATCAGCCATGAATGAGCTCTCAGAGAGAGAGAGAGAGAGAGAGAGAGAGAGGCTGTATTGGCAAAAGCTATAACAATTATTGAAGAGAGGGAAAAAGTAATTTGTAAATGTAAGATTTTGGCGCCAACATTAGTAATGCTGGGCCACGGCGGCGGAGCTGATGAGATTGAGAAAACTTTGCCGCCGGGTGGCGACCGGCACGCGATGGTTATAATTTTTGAAATGGAGTTTCCACATGACATTATTCGATCTTAGTATCTAGATATTTATTAAAATAGTTAAACCTCCTAAGCTGAATTTATACATATCAGACAAATTCACGGATAACACTAATTATATTTTACCGATTTAAATATTTCAGTATGTATATGGGCCAATGCTTGATGCTTTTTTATAGAATAGATGAAGAGGAAAGCAACAAACCATTAGAACGGCGATATTCGACACTAAGATCTTCATTTCGATACCAATTGTAACAATTTTTCGGAGACACATATTAATTCCATGGAAATTCCACTTTTATTTTATCTTTTTTGGTTCCAACAAATGAGTTTACGCGGATTCAAACTCCCGACCATACAGAGGTGTTATAAACGCTTAATCCAACACTATTCACCAAAATTACAATTTTAAAGATAAATTATATGACAAATAATGAAAGTTTAGGGTACTTTACAGTGCATGCATGCATGTCTTTCTGAGAACCCACCTCTCATTGTCTTGAGACCCCATTCATTGTCTTGCCACAGAAAAGTTAGGGCTCTTTCATGTGCTTTATTGCTTAGTTAATTGGCGGCAAAGCCAAACAACTTATGCCAATAACAGATAACAAGTACTTTCAATTTTTTTTTTTTTTTGATTTTATCATTGAAAAATACTACGCACACCAAATACGTCACTAAAAAATCTTCCCGTTCCATACACTTCACAAAATTTTTTGGACCCCAACCCTACGATCTAATATCAAATATCAAAACTAACCACCCAGATTGTACGATATCAGCTAAGGTGCTTTTTAGTAGTGTATTTAATTCCACCAATTATACACTATCATTTCTCAGCACTTTTAAATTCGTATTTTTATAAGTCCTCAATTGCGAGGCCTAACATCTGGGATGCAAGATATGGGGTGTGATAACACTAGAGCTGCTCGACCTTTCGCCAAACTGTACACATACAAAAATCTTATTGATCGAGCGGGTGAGCGCGAACAACGCCCCCCCGCCGATCTAGGAAAGGGCTATTATGCTTTCCGAAAGACTAAAAACCTCCAGGGTTAAGACCAAAGTCCGAGCGGCATAGCTAATCATACGGACAAACACGATTTTAACGTGAAAATCATCGGTTAAAACCGAGGTAAAACCACGGGTCGTAACGTTGCGCCGACTGGGAGAAAGAAGGATTCAGCAAGCGTGAACCCAAGGAATACAGCGGCGACGCATCTTGTCCACGAGGCCTTAACCAAAATAGCTCGGGAACCATTTTCTGCTCAGTCTCTCTTGCTCCACAACTTAAAAGCCAACCCCTCTTGAACATTGGGTGCGAGGCGGGGATGCTTATTTTTATATGAACCCTTCAACCCGAGCGTTCAGGACCCGAGAAAAACTCCGCGCATCGCTGAGGAGTCCGAGTTCGCGTGTCTAACAGTCTTTCCGGATACAGACGATCCGGAAGCTAACAAATAGCTCGGTATCTCTCAGTCTCTCTTGAATACAATAAAAGCCAACCCCTTTGACATTGGTGGGGGATGTTATTTATACCCTTCAACCGAGCGGTTAGGAGAGGAAAACTCGGATCGTGGGGATCCGAGTTACGCGGTCAACATCTTTCCGGATCGCGCCACGTGTTGTCCTCTCGGCCACGAACGACCGAGTCTTCCGCTGCCCACGTCCAGCATTTTTTGATCAAACATACTGCGGGACGTCAGTGCAGTAATTTGCCACCGACGTCGACCCTTCGCCAACCAAACTACTTTCTATATCACTTATAATCTACAAACACCTTGTCATGATTCTTGGTGCCAAAACCGAATTTCAGTAAATTAACATTTCGAGCTGTGTCGTTCATGCCATATTGAATTTGCAGCTATAAATATATTTTTTATTTTAAGAATAAATCACAACATTTAATATAAAAAGTTGAATAGTTAAAAATAAGGTGATTGTCGAGCCAATTTGTACCGGGGCCAATAAAAATAAAAAGGGAAAATTGCGTTTCAGCCCCCCCGTTTCCCATTTTGGACTTTTCAGCCCCCCGAAACGCGTTTCTCCGCCGACGTGGCAGCGCGGTTGAAACAGGGCAAGTTGAGCGTGCCGCCGACGTGAAGTTTTCGGGGGCGCTGAAGTGCGCTCTGCCGATTGACCCCAAACTTAGGAGGCTTGAAACGAGTACTTTTCCTAAATGAAGAGAAACGCTTATTTATGCCCTCCGCGGCAATATGAGACCAGCATGTAAAACCATGAGCTAAACTACATCAAGCAAGATAATGTTGGTGGGACAATTTTATCTTTCAATCTATTAACTAATCAATTTTGGTTGCTTCCTAGCAACAGTATCTCCATAATACAATATCAATAATTATTTATTAGTATATATATGCTGCAATTTTTATATCCTACTACATATTCCACGCTGGACTTTATAGATAGTCAGTCTATATATACCTTGATTAGGTATATATAGTCTATATATAGTATATAAAAATATATTTGTATATAACCCTTATCAATTTCACGTAATATGTGGATAATGTATGTGTAAGAGATTTTTAGACTATCCACATCTTACATAATATGTTGTTTGATAGAATTTAACGCTGTCTATAAATATTATACGCAATTGTTTAGAAAAAGTGTTGGCATTCTAAATATTGGGAGAGAGAAAGACAGAACTTAATAGCATAGCGAAATTTCTGAATATTGGGAGAGAAAATGTTGGCATTCGGTCTATATAATGAAGTGAAGAAAATTTGTACTCTTTTTAACTTAGTAAATTTTCTATTACTGTTTACACAATTGTCCCTAGTTTTACCTATGTTGGAAGGAAAATTTTAAGGTAAAATTTTTTAAATTGTGTGATTGCTTGAGTTATATTCTTAGTCTTCATCTGTCTTCAAATATTTATTATTAGAAAAAATTTTACTCGATCAGATAACAAACAATAGTTTTTCACGGATAAAAAATTTCGACATGCAGTTTAATAGATCCAAGGATACGTGTCGACCGTCCCAAGCATCCTCAACTCTGTCCTTGTCCAACATGACCGATTATATTTCATAGATTCCATGAATGCAGCATGCAAACTTCCAGTCGCCAGTCAGGAAGGACGGACCTGGTTTTCGCCCCCATGTTTCTTCCACACGCGGACTCCTCTTTTCTCTCGAGCAAAAATTAAATAAACAGATACCGAGCTTGGTCGGTGCACTTATTAGTATACAATTATTAAATAATTGATAATAGAATTGGCCAACTTTCACGTCGCATATTATCCAAACTATTATGACCGTTGCCAAAGCATAGGGAATGATTATGTATATATATTATACAAGAATTTCAGGGATTGACTGCGAAAACCCATACAAAATCGCAGCTTTCAGAGATTTCAATAAAATGAAATGGAATCCAATAACTTCAAGTACAGAAACTCAGCACCGACAAAAATGAATAACGGTTAGGAAGAAAAAAGCACAAAACCACAAATTCGCTCACATATACCAGGCGGGTTTTGCTGTGCTCATTCAAAAATCACACAATAAACTACATAATAATTATAGTTATAATTTTAATAATTTATGTGGATCACAAAATAAATGTGTAGATTATAAAACGAATATGTGGTGGAGATTAGTTATGTATAGTGTAGTTTAACGTGTGTTTTATTAGAGATGAGTAGTTTTTTTCATCCCAGGCAATGGTACTTGATTGCTTAGTAATTTATTTATATGTTTTTGAAGATGAACTATCATTACAAAGGATAAAGATTACACCTTTCAGTCTCGTATTTATCCTGGTATAGTTAACCTGCTTTATCTATTGTTAAAAAGAACATTAGCTAAGTGCCTAGAGTATATCACCATTGATTCTTTGTTTTTTGAAATAATGTAAATAAAAAAAACCTGATTCACAAATTTGTACAGGTCAACCCATATAATTTCAATTTCAAAAGAATCCATAATCAGATACATCTAGGTGCTTCAGACGAACAAATACAATATTGAATCAAGCAAACACAATGCTATCAGTTTGTATATCGATGTTCTGGACGAATAAACAAAAAGTTCCAAACGAACAAATAAAATAGTGGATAAGCAAATGAAATATTGGATTGAACAAATACGATATTAAATCAAACAAACAAAAAGTTAGATATAATAGTTGATTTGAGTTTTGAAAAGGAATTTTTCATACTAAAAAACTAAATCACCCACCTACTCATTAACTTGGTGGAAATAAAATTGTTTAATATGTAAGCGCATGAATCGCAGGAAGCGACTGAATTATAGTTTTTGTGTGTTGTGTGTGTGGGGCCGACGGGGAGGGGGGGTTAGGATGACGTTACGCGCTGCATTTTCTATGTGCTCGAACTCTCTAGTACGAGACGACATAATTGACAGTCTGGCCTTGGTCCCTATTGTGACACCATGGGATGAGCCAACGGTCCTGGTCTAGAGGTACAAAATATTGGTTAAATTGGGATTCAAAGTCTTCAACTTCAGTCGGATCAATCAGCCCTTTCTCATAAAAGAAGATTAGAAACGGTAATAGCCTAATAAAACACCCAAAAGGCGTTTCTCCATGCTTTGGGATCAGTAAACTATAATTTACCGATCTCGAGATGCAAAAAAAAAAAAACAAATCGGACTATTTTGAGATTAAATACTCAGTCCAATAGCATTACTCAAAGAAAGATATGTACAGCACATGGTTTAGACAGACTTGGGCTTGAAAATGAAAGACACAGATTTGGCAGACTCAGCAACAAATTCTGTCTCATTCCGATCCACCATTAAAAAATGCTTATAAGTCGGGCTATATAACCATATAACCAGCAGTGCTTCATTACTAATGATGAATTGATGACTAAACACACCCACTTATTACATATAAAACGCCACTTGCATAAGTTCAATAGGCTAGCACAGCTACGCGATGGTAAAGATTATTCTCACCACAGCACATGTATATTCAAAAAAAAAAATAAAAAAAAAGATCACCAGTTAACAGCACAGTGATAAAAATTATCCTAACCAACAACAGTGAAATATCCCCTCCCTTCCTGAGCTTGAAACAATCTCACGAGTTAGCAAGAGTCAGAAGTGGCCTTATGCCCTGGTTCACTTTCTTTTCTGCTTTTTGGAATAAGTTCAATGTAGCATGTAACCAACATAATCTACTTAACATGATATAGGCAGAAAAAAAAAACACCATGTGGTATCCCTAATCCACCATCTGTTACCAACTAGAACATACATCAGCAGACTTCTCAAAGAGTTGTAGCACACAATTCTAATTAATCAAAGCCTCAAATTTTAATTCGTTTTCTTAAACTGCCTTTTAATATTTTCTTAAGCACCCGAAGATGTGCCATATGTTTCCAATCGTCTCCGCACCTCATCCTTACAATCATTATCCACGAGCTTTTTCTAAATAAGAATTAATGTGATGTAGGCTACAGAAACGTTAAATCTAAATGCATTTGAGTTATAACAGAACACTAACAGAGATCTAAAGAAAACACAAGAAAAACACCTAAAGTTCTACCGTACATAACAGCGAAAGCATAAAGCATCCACGATAGAGATAATTAACACCTTCACATGACTAACCAGTAAGATAGGCAAGTTTCGGTCTACTCTTTGGAGGACTTGTTGATGAGAGATTTGTGGATGTGGGGAATCACACCGCCCCCAGCAATGGTACCCTTGATGAGGGTGTCGAGTTCCTCATCACCACGAATTGCAAGCTGCAAGTGGCGAGGAGTGATACGCTTGACCTTGAGATCCTTGCTGGCATTTCCGGCGAGCTCAAGTACTTCGGCAGTAAGGTACTCCAGAATTGCAGCTGAGTACACAGCAGCAGTAGCACCCACACGCCCATTTGCAGAAACGCGGGACTTTAGCTGCCTATGGATCCTCCCCACCGGGAACTGTTCAACACATAGAAAAGGAAATTTCTTAGTTACAAACAGAGAACCCAAAATCTTTAGTATCATCTTTTTACATGTATCTAACCATTATTTAAGATATCCACTAAAAGCCCACTTTCTCTAATAGAAGCTACCCACCTGGATCTCATCATGGACACAAATAAATTGCAAAAAGCAGTATGACAATGTGTTTCAAACAATCATCATAGAAATATTATAAGCAGCAAGTTAGTTTCAAAGGTTAAAAAGTAAAAAACATGGAAGTGTAAATGATTAAAAGGAAATATGCTCCATACACATCTTCAATGGTCCTTTAGTTTACACTTTTTTACACATCCGCCAATTTTTACCACAAAACAAATTTCACATTTCCAAGGATTTGGTGACTTCTTGTTATTTCCCACGAAGACGGGTCATAAGCAACAATAAATCTTTAGAGGTGACAACAAGCTGGGAGAGGGCATAAATACATAGCACATTCATCCAACCCTAAAAAATGGGGATGGATTTTGCTTAGCCCCAAGTAAGGCACTAAAGCTAGATTTGCTAGCACAAAATAGCTTGTTCATATGAAGAAATAAAAACTTTGGTTTCTACTAGATGTCTAACCATAAAAGACACCAAGGAGAACTCCACATTCCCACAAATGAAGCATGGATCCTGTGAGGAACACAGGAAAAATTCGCTTTCGTATTTGTTTGCAGGAAACAAATCTCGAATGGTAAATCCCACTCACCTGATGTCACTATCAATTAAATTTGAAAATTTGGGTCCTAATCCATTATGCTGCATATTTTTGTTACCATGTTAACAAATGGTAGCTACAACATTATTTGGTAGAAGGGAAAATCACTAATTCCAAGTCACAAAATTCCACCCCCCAATGGAGAAAATTTATAATACTCCGGGTGTAAGTTTCGAAACTTACGCCACACCGATTAAAACTTATATTTAGAGATATTTTTTGAAAAAAATTTCAACTATAAAGTTGTTCAAAAAAATAAATTACATTTTTATAGTATAAATTATTTTTTAAAAGAAATTAAATACCATGTCAAATAAATTGATAAAAAACTATAGACAAATAAATTGATTTTACACTACCATATTTTGATAATTATTTTTAACATATATTATGATATTTTATGAAAATAAATTGAACAACAAAATTATGTATTTTATTTTTCTGAAAATCTTTATAATTGAAATTTTTTTCAAAAAAAATATATCTAAATATAACTTTTAATAGGTGTGTAAGTTTCGAAACTTACACCCAGAGCACTATAAAATTTCTCCCCCCAATGGGTAAAAGCTCGCAATTGAAGACCTAATATCAAATGGTAAGTTAGTGAATCCACTTAAAATCATACCCACATCCAACACATGGAAAGCAAAAGTCCCAATACAGCCGACCATGACTAGAGTAGTTCAAACTCTGCAAGCAATGATTAAGATAGAGAGTTCAACTTCAATTAGCAATGATTAAAACATAGCATTCAACTAGAATAGCAATGATTAAGACAAAGCGTTCAACTTCAAATAGCAATGATTAAGACATAGCGTTTAACTCGACAAGCCGAGCTTGCTCACGAGCAGCTCGTATTCGAATTCGTTTAAGTTCGGCTCGAGCTCAAATATTGCCGAACTCAAGTAAGGATTCAAGCTCGAGTAATTAAACGAGCGAGCTTGAGCAACGATGTTACTCAGCTCATTATGTTCGCGAGCCTAAACGAGCTTTTCTATTTTATTCAAATATCTTTTATAACGAAATTATGTAAACAAGTTCGAGTTCGAGCTCAACTCAAACTTGGTCTAATTCATGCAATCGAACCGAACTTGAGTCGAGCTCGACTCGATACGACTCAAGCTCGGCTCAGTTGAGACAATCAAACCGAACTCGAGCCGAGCTCGAGCTTGAGATTTTTTGAGTCGAGTCAAGTTCGAGCTCAACCTCTGAAGCTCGTCGAGTTCCAGCTCGAGTTTGAGCTCCAACTAAACCAATTGAGCCGAGCTTGAGCTTAGTAGTACTTGACTAAAACTCGGCTTGTAGTCACACCTAAACAGAAGTGATTAAGTTAAAGCATTCAACTTTAGATATCAATGATCAAGACAGAGCCTTCAAATTCGAATAGCAAGACACTAATATACTTTCAAATCCAAAACCATCTCAGGAACACTAATGTAGCAAATCAATAAGAAGGTTCACAAGAAAAAATGACTATGAGCACAGTAATATACAAATGCTGCATCACTGCACAATATGTTCAAATCCAAACCTATAGCGCTAAGAAGCGGACCAATCAAGCAAGTTATCTCAACAGATGATACTTTAACCTAGCTTAGAACGCATATGACTGGCTAGAACAAGAAGTAACCAACAGTTAAAATGATTTAGAAGATGGACTTGCCAACTCTTCCAACCATTAGATCATCAACTGAAGAACACAGATTGCTGTACCCAAATAATAGAATGCCCCAGACACATCTATCGAAATCCTACTCTGAGAGGTAGTCCAGATAAGAACAGGAAAAAAAACACAAAGCAAGTAAATAAGAGAATCCAAGAGGATTGAAAAGAAAGATTGGTAACTCAAATCAGCCACATCAATGTAAGTGCAGAAAAGCATATCAGAATAATAGATGAGTACCCGTGAAATCGCAAGAGAAATACATAACAGACATACTAGATGATAGGAAACAAAACAGAAAATATGAAAAATAATAGCAGCACATGAAAAATAGAAGAGTTTCAGATACCTGTAGGCCGGCACGAGAGGATCGGGAAACCGGGAGCTTCTTCTTGTCCTTGTCTTTGTTTGCCGCTGTCGTCTTCCCTGCCAGAAGACCTTTCCCACCTTTTCCAGCCATTTCAAATAACCAACGGACTTCACTTAAACTAGATTTGCACTAAATCAAATAGGTAATTGAGTAAATAACCACAGAATATACATAGCCAAAAATAAACATAAATTTTTGTAAGTAAGGGTAGAAGAAAAATGATTCCAGTACAATACTAATTACTACATAATTTGTACTCAGAGATCAGCAAAGATAAAAAAAAAATTGTTACCAAAAAAAAAAAACACTAGAGATTAAAAAAAAACTCTGATGAGGATTAGTCAAACAGATATCTAGCAACAGCAAGTGCAGAATAAAATATACACACACTAAACATGGAATAAATAGCTCATGACCCAACCAAGCACAGAATCTTGAAAATACAGCAGAAATCCTCTAGAAATAAGCCTGAGCAGAAGGAAAAAGGAAATCAAGCAAACAACGAAATAAGTTTTACTTGTCGTGCTATGAAACAGAATAATCACAAATGCTTTTTTGAAAAGAAAAATTACCAACAGAAACTAGATATTGTAGTCCAGCAGGGAAATAGAGTGATAACCAACGAAAAACAATGGACACAAAAGTACACGTGAAACGTGTGCTAGAATCAGAAATCTACAGTAAAAATGGAAAATAAGCAATTATCAACTAATCAACGCGGAAGTGAACTGTCTGCATAATATAACAGAGAATCTCTTCAAAATCAAAATTGACAGACCAAAGCACGAGAACCTAATAAAACCGAAAATATCACACGATTACGTCTTAGAAAGCATAATCACCAAAACAAACTAGAAAAAAAAAAGACACAGGGAAGTGAGATCCAGCGAGAACCTACGAGATCAAAAATCGACAAACGTATG
Organism: Xerophyta viscosa; assembly: GCA_002076135.1. NCBI lineage: Eukaryota > Viridiplantae > Streptophyta > Magnoliopsida > Pandanales > Velloziaceae > Xerophyta > Xerophyta viscosa. The sequence goes on from MJHO01000011.1 coordinate 2,433,915, forward strand.
CATGAGAAATACACTCTAAGAACGGAAATCCAAGCATTAAAACACGATAGCCAGAGATGAATATCTAGACCCAGATTCTTACATACTTCGAGTGTTTTGGGTGCAAAGTCACCAAGACAAACTAGAAATACAATATCACAGTAGAAATCGAGCGAGAACATACGAAATAAAAAAAATCGAATAACTAAAGCACGAGAAACACACGCTAGATCGAAAATCCAAGCATTATACCATGAAATCACAGATGAATCTCGAGATCAAGAGATATTTACCTGCTAAAGTTGGAGGTATTTGGGGACGATGACGAGAGCGGGGCGGCAAAAAGCACATGACAATTTTAGGTTCGGGTAAAAGCGAATAAATGGGGGACCTTGCTAGAGGGCAGCACTTTAGGGGGAGAGTTGGAAATTTCGAAATTTTGGTGTTATTACCCCGCTACCCTTCATAATGTGTTTAACCACGTTATAAATTAGCTAAACTACCGAGAAAAAGGATAATTAGTATGGGTACTTTAGGAAGTTCGTTTACTTTAAGGAAGGAAGAGAAAATTGACGGTAGTACCCTTGAAGGTTGGCAGTATCTTCGGTTTGAAGGAATCGGAAAATTGCGATTTGCGACGGATATGCCATCCAACGGCTAATTTACACCTAGTATTTTAAAATATTATTATTTTTTAAATTTTACATTCGGGGAGTTATGTAGGAGACGATATTAGTATTTTTATTCATAAAATCGTCTGAAACTTAACGGTGTACTAATATGGTAAATAACACGAAAAAAAATTTGTGTAGAGAAAGAGGGAGGAGATCTACGATGATAAGGATCCCGAGGCAAGGAGGAGGAGATCGAAGAGAGTGATCCATTGCAGAAGCATTTTATCAAACAATTGTGAGTATGTTCAAGGGATAAAATTAGTGTGCCATCACATCGTTTGAATTGACTCATAAAACAGCGTCTCTATAACATGAGAACTGTTGTGCATATACTGTTGTTAGGAGAGATTTTTAGATATAATAATTATACCATATTATTTTGTGTAATGGTCTAAAATATATTGTTGTGCATATATTTTAAATTATTAAATAATTATATAGAATATAAGGTTGTTTTAGTATTACTAATATACGGTTTTTGTTTTCTGTTTTTTTTTTGGCATTTTGGGTAAACACATCCCTTAGAATTTGGGGGTTTGAACAACCAGACCCTTGGTTTAGTTTCAATGTTTTCATCTTCATCAGACCGGCATTTCAACATTCCCCGCACCATTTCGTCCAAGGAGCAGATTGTTCGCAAATTCAGAATTATTGAAGATGCGATAGAAGGTGAAATTCTGCTTATCTCTAGCCACTTTGATTATTCCCGAAAAATGTCGAAGCAATGCGCTCAATTAGATAATCGAGAATATTGGAAGTTACAGTATGCATTCACCTGCGCTTTTTTTCTTTTTTTTTTTTTTCATTACGTATACATCTTGCTTAAGAAAACATCACTAGCGTGGATCATTCCCCCAGTCGCTCCTAGGATATCTCTTTGATTTGGTGTGGGAACGGTGGGGATGAGTGAGATGTATCTTTTCGTTGGTAGGAGATGGATCATGGAAGTGGAGATGGAGGACAGCTGAGCTCAGGAATGACCCTTCGAGGTCACACACGTTTATTCTTTCTTTTTTTTTTTTTTTTTTTTTTTTTTTTTTTTTTTTTTTTGGGATCCATTGGAATTTCGAATCGAGTCCAGGTACTCTCCTTTGTGGGAGAGTGTTTTAATAACTAACGCTAACTGCTAGTGTAACATTTATCGTTAGCATGATATCTAAGTTATACTCTAGAAGTAGTTATTTGCCCCAGTTACTTTGAAAGTAAAATTAACGTCCTTGGAAGAAAATACATGTGTGTTATCCCAATTACCAAACAATTATTTATGTTTTTTTTTTCTTTCTTTTTGGGTGTGCTAAGAAAATTGATGAACTTTTCTAATAATCTGTACATGAGCCACTTTTACAATAGGGAAAAACTGTTCGGCCAGAATACTTTAGCCCGTAAACAGCTTGACGATCCCGAGGCGCACGAACATGCGTTCTGGTTGTTTTTCAGGCTATTCTATCGGGCCGAATAGCATTACCCTTTACAATAACCATATAAAGATTCTTATATACTGTACTATTCATCTATAGTAATGTGCATATATTGTTTCTCTCTATATGTGATTATGTGCATGAGGACTTTATGGTCCTCTAAATGATTCATGCTTGTTTTAGCCATATAAAGATTCTTTTATAAAGTAGTATTGTCTATTATGATTGTTTATATGTTATTTGATTGAGCTATAATGATTATGTTCACGAGCTTACTAGTGAAACCTATACTAAACTAGCCAGCTTCTTGAGGAGCGGCTGTAAAACTCACTAACGTTTGTAATAGCAAGTTGATCAAAGACTGAAATAGCCCTTATAGGGCGGAGCTCTAGGTTTTCACAAACAATCACTCCATTTGAAGGTCAAGTAAGTGGCTTTGAAGGTTTAAGCCCAGTAATCCCGAACTCTTCTAAAACCATTATATCCAACGAAACTTACCTGTGAAGAGGCAAAACATTGTGGACTATTTGCCCCCTCCAGCAATTCTCCGTTGATGTTCTTTGACGCTATTATATATATATATATATATATAAATTATATATTATATATATATATATATATATATATATATATATATAAAATACTAATGCGCAAAAATGGGGTTTGGTGGTGTCTTGTATCCTTATATTTATTATCTAATTAATATTATGATATAAATTTATATCATGTTTCGAATTAATCCAAATTTTTCTCTATTATTCCCCACTTATGATATTATTAGGATATTTAATAAACTCGTATTTTTTCTCCCTCAACCATTAGCAGCGCTTCCCCTCTCTCTTCATTCATTCTCTCTCTTTCCCTCTTGCTAACTTCATCCATTCTCTCTCTCTCTCTCTCTCTCTCTCTCTCTCTTCCTCTCTCTCCATCCGTTAATTGTTGTCTCCGGCTTCGGAATGTACTATCTCTGCTCTTTGCGCGCCGCGGTTGATAAGTTAATCTCCAGTTTATTATTTCAAATTCTTCTTCAAAAGTAATTGAGTGGGCTCGATTCACCCAAGTGGCCATATAGTAGATCCGACCATTTTCATGTTATATCGATTTCTTGTTTCTTTTAAAATATATTGTTTATAATTTTTGTATTTAATTAGTTTTATATTGTTATGTTTACACACGTATCTCGGGTGCGTCATTGCTAGTATTAGTAGATATGTACACACACACACACACACACATATATATATATATATATATATGTGTGTGTGTGTGTGTGTGTGTGTGTGTGTGTGTGTGTGTTGGGGGGGGGGGGGACGTTAGTTCCTCACTCTAAGCCAACTAGGCGTGCTAGCCAATTCCCCCTGTTTCTCCTCTTAATTCCCAAAAGAACATAGCCGTAAAGCAATGAAAAATAACGTATAGCTTAGCTCCTAGAACCATGCTATGCTATAACGTAAAATGTGCTACCATATGATTTGTTGGTTTGAATTTTGATAGTTCAAATATATTAATTGAGAAATGCCAGCAAATCATGAAAATTAAACATTTCATGTTTTGCACAATTCATATGCCCATGCTAATCACAGTTGAATGTTTTACTGATTAAGATGCATATTAGCCATACAATTTGACAAGGTGCAGAGATCTGAAAGACTGAAGCTGCAAACTGTAACTTGTGAGACCCTCTAGTGATAACTGATCAATTAGTTGTGGCTACTGTATGACTGTTTAGATCATCTGGAAGCTATTACATGTCTGACTAATCTAATGGAGATATATCAATTTATAATTTGTGATATAGTATAACTTGGTCTTTTCTCCGTTCCGCAAAATAGCGCTAAGTTATTGTGATTAGCTCTTTTCTGGTGATGAGGCCAGGACAGTTAATACCTTGCGACTTTGCAATTGATGGTTGTTGCATACCTAATAGACTAAAGAACTTCTCCAGTTATTCGAAAATATGTATATTGTTTAAGAGATTTCGATTAAAACAGGCAAAAATAGAGATTGCAATCTTGTTCAGAATTCTGATATATCAAAGAGGCTTCTCTAGTTACTTGTATGCTTATCTGCCTTCATGTTTTTCTTTGTCGCCTTGTTAATGATCAATTAATGGAAGTCATTTTAGATTTTACATGATAGTTTACCTATTTGGATCGAGATTGGCCATGAATGGTCTGTAAAACACAAGCGATATGGGATTGAATCATACTTCTGCACTGGTTGAGAGCTTGAGTATGCTGCATATAAGTTACTCCTTTTTGCAAATTTGCTCTGCATTTTTAGTTAATCTTTTTTCGATCCTAGCGTTGACGGAGACAAGATAGATGTATATTGTTAGTTCATTGTTTTCTTAGCTATGATTGCGACTTTTTATAATTTGTATAGCCACCTGCAAGTTCCTATATGTTGATTTTGCTTGTTTTTGCTTTATTTAGACTACAAAGAAGACAGAAGCAACCAATTTAGTCATGTAGCATTTATTTGAGCTTCTAACTTGTTGATTGGCTAGATGGACAAGCTTCATTTAAAGCTTGCTGGACTAGCTAGCTAATTTACCATTAGACCCTCTATTTCTTTATGAAATATTAGAAAATACTCATTTTTTAGCATTATACAATTATACCTTGATAGCATCATTCATTCAGTTTTATATTTATCTTTTAAAAAAAAATATTTATGTCCTTTCATGTCAGTTTACCTACCTGCTCACAGAAGTAGCTGAGATTACCAAATACTTTAATTCACCAGCTCATAAAGTATTTACTAGCTACCACTTACAGAACTAGCTTGATCAAGTTTTATTTTGTTAGATTCAGCTACAGCTTTAGTACATCCAAACACACCCTTAATAGCAGAGCAAATGGTGTTAACTAAAGGTGGCCTAATTTCCATGATTTAGTTAAGGAGCTCGATTGGTGGAACAGGGACCGGTGCCACCCGTAGGTTTACCTGTTACGACGGTCGCTTGAATGAGGGCCAGTTACGGGCAGGGTTTCTCCCACGCTAATCTCAAAAAAAAAAATGATTTAGTTAAGGAGGATACATAAAGATTGGAAAAATAGTTATTCATTAGGCCACCTTTAGTTAACACCATCTGCTCTGCTATTAAGGGTGTGTTTGGATGTACTAGAGCTGTAGCTGAATCTAACAAAATAAAACTTGATCAAGCTAGTTCTGTAAGTGGTAGCTAGTAAATACTTTATGAGCTGGTGAATTATGAGCTGATGTACTAGAGATGTACTAGAGCTAACAAAATAAAACTTGAACTCGGGACGTTCGCTTCGTGAGGCGAACGCCCGAGCCGCTTGCTGTGGGGGCGCGGGACACACTAGGAAATGCTTAAGCTTCTTCTTTTGAGTTTAATGAGGAGAAACCTGTGGTCGTGCCGGGGCCACTTTGTGGAAGTCCTTTAACTTGTTATAACAACATTAACTAATGGAACTTATCTTTGATGTGGCCAGGACCATCAAGTTGAATTTTTTGCTAAAGAGGCAGCTGGGTGTTCTGAATCCACTTATGGGTCTACGAGCAGTGTCTTTTCGGGTAACAGTAGGTCAACATATAGAAATGTTCTTGTAGATTACTCTTGTATCCGTAGCCAGACAAATATGCGTTTGCTAGTTACCTAGAACCCGAGTATCTTCTGATTCCCATCAGCTATTCTTTTCTTGCTTAATTTAACCGAGTGACGGTTGCAACGTCATCTACAGTTTAGCACTTGCTCGAAACATGTGCATTTAGACTGAACTTTAGCTTTTCTACCATCCACTAACTCTCTATGTGTAAATTGGAAAAAAAAAAGAACATGCATACAGATGAAATATATTGTCTTTGCAAGTTAAGATATCTGGCAAAACTGCAGGATCCACTAAATTTGTGCTCTATCAAGTCAATTTGCCAATTAGTTTTTGTGATGGTGACCTAATCTATGCATAGTTTTTTATTATAAAAATGAACTTTTGTTGATAATGTGCTTTCATAAAGAAACTTTTCCATCAGGAAGAATTGGCTTAATGTAAGTATTTCTGTACTGCTGTCAAATCTGAACTTGTAGCACTGTTTTCTTTCATCTGTGAGAATTGTGAAGTCTTTGCTGAGAGAGTAGTTGTTCTTTCAACAGCTAGAGCAGTCCACTCCATGATTTTGTTTTGCTATGCCTGTAAGGAAGGAAGAAAAACATCAGCATCATCTTTCCGAATCAACATGCCTTGTCTCTCTTTTTTTTTTTTTTTCTGAGGTTTGTTTATTACATAATGATTGGTAGCAAGGTTGCCTCAACGCTGGATCATCTGCAGGAGGGTGCTGGCCAAAGATCATCTCGCAGCTCATGTCTTCAAAATCTGGGATGCAAATTTAGCACTTAGTAGCTGAAATATCATAACCGAAATGGACGACAGTCAAATCATACGCAACTTTCCGTCTCAAGCAATATAGGAGTCTTTCGTGGTGTTTTCTGATTCCTGGGTCCATAAGGACCTCTACTGGTGGGCGATACCAGCTGTTGACAATCACCCACTTTGCAACTAGGTTGCATATAATAACTATATATCAAAACATATTTACAATATACAGAGATCGTTGAAGTGCTTATAATGAGTGAGGATTGACAATAAGAATTTATCGTAAATTCTTTTTTTATTAGGTGGTTCATCTCAATTAGAAAGCAAATAATGCAATCATTTTTTTTTTTCAGAGATGAAAGAATCCTTGTGCACCCTTGGAGATTCCTTCGCTAACGATGCATGAAGGATGGACAAAAGGTGAGTTTGAAATTTATTTTGAATATTAAATTTATATGTGCAGATATGTGCCCTAAGTGGCTGTGTTATGGGGCCCCTCTTTTGTCAACAATGCCATACAATTCAAAGTACTTAACATAATGCATATACTGTTCAAATGTTGCCCATATGAGTACCCTATAGAATCTCATAATGCATCTATTGCTTTTGCTTTTGGTGTATAACTTTGACAGACACTTGAACTTATGTCGTGGCTGCGATCTTTGGACCATTTTGGAGTTGGGATTCTTGGTGCTTTACGAACGAGTGGTTTGAGAAGTTCTACAGGAAGCAGCAGGCGTAGGCATTTTTTCCGGCAACATTATGAAATCAATTCTTATGACTAAGAGCAAAAATATTATAGCTCCCAAAGTATTTCTAGAATTTTTCTTCGAGCACAAATGAACTGAATGCTGCTTGATTGGTTTTGGATAATATTATTAATCAACTATTGAACATTAATTTTCAGCTTTTTTCTTAACAATTTTATGACTCCATTATCTTTTAGAAGATGTGTTTTTTATTATTTTGCTACTTTTACCAATATATTATGGGCAGGAGTTGAGTTCTTGAGCTGTATGCTTCACGACTTTGATTTATCTGGTTAAGATTTTTTTTTTCTACTTTCTTTCTTTATGTAAGCATTATTTATTAAGTCTTGCCGAATTATTAATCAATTAAATTTATTTTATTTTATTTGGTGATGCTATTAATTGTGAAGTGTTGTAAAATGGTACAAGAATCTTACTTGGAACCATGTTGACAGGCATGCCAAGAGAATCTTGGATGAATTTCTGGGATGGCAGCTTACACATGTTAGTACACATCCCCACACATTTAGTACTCTCCAAAAACCTAGGAGAATAAATCGGAATTAATTTAATTTGCATATTTACCACCCTAGGGCTTATTCTATAAATATGATATCTGGAAAAAAAAAAAAAAATAGTACGGATAGCTATGTATGTGTTGATAATGTGTAAGCATACCTGCATTTGGGGATATAAACCACATTTCTCTCTCTTGTCCCATGGATTTCTGATTCCCTGACCTTGATATACAGAAAAATTATCAGTATATTTTTGAAAATAATTTGAGAACTTCGGCTTGGGCGGGGCCTCCACTATTAGAGGCAGAAGCCTTTAACAGACGAATTGCTTATGCGCGCATTCGGGATATTTATCCTTAGTGAATTATAAGTTAAATGCTTGTTAAAATTAAAATTAATTTTCTCAATAATTGAATATCTTTGTTTTCCCCAAAATATTATACCTCACAAGGCCCTACTAGCCAAGAGAAAAACACAGTAGTAAAGAGTGCAAATAATTGTCTTGAGAACTTCGACGGTGGTGGCATTATTTTCCTCATCTGAAAAATAAAGAGCAAAAAAAAAAAAAAGAATTAGAGATTCGAATTCCCAAACTTCATTTTCATACCAATGACATTATAGGAATATTTCCACGCAAATTAAGTACACAAAAGAGTACGATACATGAATTTTTATATTATCGGATGATGCCGTAGTGTTAGTATGATTTGTAAGTTCCTCAATATCACCTATATATCCCGTCCCTCGCGTACTTTTCTAGTTGCAAAGAAATTGACCACTACTTTTATCAGAATATGTGCGATATATATTTCGATATTCTGTGTGGTTTTGATTGCATCAGATCATCATAATTTTATGAAAAATAGCTTTTTGAAGAAATTAATAGCAGATAATCCTAATTTCTTGCAACTTCGCGCGACTTGGTATGAATCAAAACAATAAGATCCAATAAATATCGGAAAATAGGTACTTGCCATTGCTAGAATATGGGAGGGAAATGCTTTGGCAAGTGATTCCAGTACCAACTCTTCTTGTTCATGTGGACTAAACCTCCTAGAAACAACACAAGCTGCCTCTACCAAGCTTTCATAACCTTTTTTTGTATTTCTCACACCTGCAAAACCCGCAAAAATGTATTATATTCAGCTAATATTTATAAACAAATTACCAAATTAATATTTGGTCTAAATAAACAGCTAATATTCAACTTCATCCCAAGTCTATATAGGGATCCTATCAACCTGATGTGTCTTGAATGCTCGTAGAGAGATGACGGATGGCGATGCGGTCGAACCAGTTATCGCGATACTCTACCATCACGGGCTTCGTCATCTTCTTGTGCTTTGTCATCGTTGAAAGCACAGTTAGGGAAGGTCTCCTCTTCATGCATACTGGTGTAAGTACAAGGCCTCCATGGTTGAGAAGATTGCTACTAATTTCCATGGAAAAAATTTTGGTAATGGCAAATTTAAAGCAAGCACTTAATATTATTGGAGTTCAGGGAGATTTATATATAAATATATAGCACTTGGTTAACTATATATGAGACAGATAGGAGTACTTTAAAAGATTTGGTGGGAAGTTTATATACGTGACAAGACAAGTTTAGACTTTGGAGAGAGAGAATATGTGAGTGGAAAAGAAAGGAATATGCTAAGCGGCTGTTGTTGGCCTGAAGGGTAATGGTTTCGCAGACGATGATTTTGAGAGAGAGAGAGAGAGAGAGAGAGAGAGAATATGTTCACATGAATTGCGACAGCCAACTAATATTTGTGGTGATGTGATGAGTGTGAACAAACTAACACTAACAAAAAGAAAGACCAATGGCGGAGAAAGAGAACTACCAAATGAAAGAAGAACCGAGAGAGAGAGAGCAATGAAAGTGTGGAGATGTGTATATATGTAGTATAAACAGGAGCAGGAAGGAGAGAGAGAGTTGGTGTAGAGCAATGAAAGTGTGGAGATGTATATATAGTATAAACCGAGAGAGAGAGAGAGAGAGAGAGAGGTTGGTGTGGAGCAGATGGAAGTGAAGTGTAGAGATAGGAGCAAGAGAAAGAGTGACGGAACAAACAAGAGAGGAGAAAAGAGCATTTCCGAAGAGCCGGCGGGAGGAATCAAACTGTCAAAAACAAGGACTACGACAAACAGGTGTACAATTAATTATTATAGTAATTAGCGCGTATACGCATAGAATTCTATTATATATTTTAAATATAATTTATTAATTACATAAATTGTAAAATGTCTCCACATTTATTTCTTTCTCAAAAAAGAAATTAAAATAAAAAAATATAGACACTAAATTTAAAAAAAATGCTTTTAAAGGCTATCGTTGAAAAATTTATCCATAACTAGTCTGTTTTGAGCAATATAGTAACAGATAAATTCACGATAGACGCTAACTTGTGTTCTACTGATCGAAACGTCCAAATTTTTTATTTTAGACATATTCGTAGGTTTGATTGAGGTATTCGAATATGAGATCTCAATTGTATGACATGTAAAATGTCATCGTCCGACTGACAAAAAATTATATGAGTTGGAAGGTTCTTCGGGTATCTTATTTTGATCGTCTCTTTTAATCCGTTAGATAGCTGGACTTGTAATAATTATAATAAACAAAATAATTTTACTAATTAATTATAATTTTAAGCGATAGAATTGCCACATGATGCTAATCAAAATTTATGTCTGGATTAGATATATTATATAGAAGATGAGTTTATTTGAAGAGGGCCCAATACTTATCGTCTTGGTGTAGGTCTTATGCTTATTGACGGCACAGTCCTATTTCGAGCCCAACTCCTTCTGTCCGTTGTCATTTTGCTAGGCTTGACGCATAGTTCAGGACGTACTTCAGTCCAGAGTTTTACTTTTTTACAGTAGTTTCGGTCTAATACGAACTAATGGATCGTAATTAGAAAATGGTGTTCTAGTAATATTGGAAGTTGATACATTAAAAATATTTTATTTCGTTATCTTAAATAAAAATATATATTCAGACTATAAGGACAGGAATAAATAAAAGGACCCAAAATTCAACAGCCAAAGTAGCAAAAAAAATCGCATCTTAAGGATCCGATCTATTTTCACCCATCCAAGGCAACTTTTGTTTACCGCTGAGGAAGAGAAGCTATGAATCATTCATGTATTTGTGGATAAATACAAACTCTTAGTAAACATAAATATAGATCACATTGATATTGAATGAAATTTTTTGAAATTCAATAAAATTCGTTGGACCTGGAAGAACCATGACCTTGATTTTTTTTTTTTCTTTTTTCTTTGGGTCAAAATGATCTTGAAATTTGAATATATACGCTTCGATCGTTAATGCAAAGGGAAATGACCTGTATGTGGATGATAATAAATTTTACTTGGAAAAAATCTCGTCCATAGAGCTGGCTCATTGGGTCCATAAAACAGTTCGAAAATAGTTTGAACGGTATTTTTTGTGCTTTGGGATGCGATTTACTAATCCCAAGACGCGAAGAAATATAAATCGGACTATTTTTTGAGTTAAATGTTCAAGCCCACTAGAATTATTCTTAAATATATGGATCTTTTATTTTTAAGCCTGTAAAACGCGAATAATTGCTCACAATTGCGATCAAGCATCTGCAGGCTTGCAAATCTTGCGGCCCAGAATGGTTTACTGGTCCATTGGTTCTGCGGAGATAAAATTCAGCATTTGGAGTTGAAGAAGCCAACATCATTGTCAATTTGTCATCCAATGGAAAGCATGCAAACCTACTATAAGCTCTGGTTTGCCGAGTACTAGTTCGACCGATTGGAAGGCGCTTCAGATAGCGTCACTATCCAGATTTGAGGCCGCGTGAAGTAAAATTCTCCGAAGAATTTTTTTCTGTATCTCGTGGCAGGAGCCCCCGCTCATGAAAGGTCTATACTCAAATTTCAGAGCGTCGGTTGCGACTGGACGTGTGGATTTTTCGTGAGGTTGAAGCCCCTATGGGGGTGTGCGATTGCATTACGGGTTCCATCATGATAATTTAAAAAAAAAAAAAGAAAACCTATAAGCTATGGCTTGGCAATTACATTCGGGGAGCAAAGGATCCGGGCCTCCTTTCCACTTTATGCGATAAGATCTAGAAAGTATTCTCAATGGTCAGCTTGATCCATACAGCAAGATTGATCATTCCATTGGCAATCAAAACATAATAAATACAAATAAGTATTGAAAAAAAAAAAGCTTTAGAAGCATAGATCTGAACGGTGCTGATGGTGTATTAAAATGTTGAAGCTCCAAATGGATTTCCTAATCCATCCTCCGACACGACCGATCTAATTTTTAGCTCTTGGATAGAGACAGAATCGAAAATATATACGGTACGGATATAAAATACGATAGTTCTTGAAAAATATTTATGCATACGGTTCGAACATATTAATAAAAAAATATAATAAAATTAGAATTATATTTAATAATAATAATATATAATATAATATTTATATACTTAAAATAAATTTAAATAGTAAAAATTAATGTTAGATCTTATATAAATATTATACGAAATAACTTTTAATATTTTCAGGCTCGAAGTTCTTAAACTCCGAATATGACGACACCTTCTTCCTCACGTGATCCTCTAACGGCCTCCCCTGCAAAACCAGCCAACATGTGCCGCATGTACTTCGTCCAGAACTCTCTTTTTCTCTCTCCGGATTTCTGTAACATTTCATACCTCACACTTCGGAGCGGACTCACACAGCAGCTCCAGAACTATCACACAGATGTCGTCGTCGCTTTCTCTGGCGACGGTCGCTCGTCTAGTTTTCTCCGGCGGTGGCGGCGGACAACAGGGAAAATGGAACTTCCGGCGACCGATCTCTCTAGCCGCCTCCTCCTCCTCCGGCGACTCTTACTTGGACATGTGGAACCGCGCTATCGATCGCGAGCGCAAGTCCCAGCAATTCCAGCACATCATCAGCACCACAGACGACAGCAATAATCAGATTGAAGGAGATAAGAATGAATGTGAGGCGTTGGATGACAAGACGGAGATGTTCAATCAGATGCTGGAGATCTCCAAAGAGGAGCGAGATCGCATCCAGCGGCAGCAGATCATCGACCGAGCCGCTGCTGCCATTGCCGCGGCTCGCGTCATCCTCGATAAATCTCTACCGCCGCTCTCGAAATCTACGGAGTCAAGTGATGTTGCCAGCGAAGAAGCTGACGATGAACAACGAGGTTAGTCTTTAAGTTGTTCAAATAGTATATCTGGCCTCTCAAAATATGTCCCGAAATTGCTCCCACAAAACTTATTCGAAAGTCATTTTTTGGGACAAAGTTTGGTTACAGCATGTCTACTTGCTGGAAGATTTATAGCTCATGTATTGCTTGTTACACTTTGAGTTTTAAGCTTCATTAAAATATGTGGAATTTAATAAGTATAGGAAAAGAGTATAGACAGTAGACATGCATTTCTTAATGAATATGAAAATGTTTAAAAAACTTGATTCTTTAATGAAGCTATAGAACAAGAAATGGTAGAGCCAAAATCTAGTCAATCTCTTGAACCATCTCGTTGCAAATTAACTTAAAATCATGTCCAAATTTCGCAGCTATGATCATTTCTTTCTTCTAAACATGTGGGTACATGCGGACTCAACCCATGCGCTGGTACGATGCCAAAATCATGACCTGTCGAGAATAAGCTACTTGTTGACCCATGTCTGTGAACCCGGCATGACATGCGTGCGTGTCAGACCTGACTTGCCTGTTTGCCAGGTCTAGCTTACAACGGATAATTTCTTTGCGATGCCATTATTAAAGACATCCAGATGGTATAAACTTCATATGAATCTAATAGTATGATTTTGTAGGTGATGAATAAGTTTAACCTCGACTATGTTTGGTTACTTTGCCCTTAATTGAAGTGATAGAATAAGAAGTTAATATAGGTATAATCATATTATCTTTTTTTTTTTTTGGGTGAGTTTTACGAGGGTAAACTATACATGTAACATGACCATTTTGTGTGATCGTCGTAGCATGTAAAATTCCTAGGTGGCGCTTAATCCGGTTATACCATATGACCTTTACACCCAACTCGCGTGGTTTAGCTACGTTCATGCATCGAGCTGGAAATTGTGCTACCAACACTTGGACCATCCGCGGATAGGCCCACTGGATTGAACCCTCGCCGGCTTCTTGATTAATAAATAATGAAAGTAAGATGCATTTATGTTTCTTGATTATCATGTTTATACAATCTTATATTTATATGTTTGTTAAATATAAGCATATAATCAAAACTTTTTTGCAATGTCCAAGCCGTATCAGTCCATGATTTTTTAGGATTGCGTATCAACAAGTCCTTATCAATTTGTGTTGTGTGGCTGTATTTGTGTCCATGCTTCATAGGGGTAAAGATAAAGTTTATGAATGCAAATGTTTGGATAATGTAGTTATAGCATTCAATATGAATTATGAAGAACAATGAGAAGTATCCAGGAATTTGTCGCTGGATCTGCAGTACTCCTAAATCACTTTGATTATTGGCAACAAATCCTTGTGACGCGTATCAGATTAACATACGTTTGTGTGATTTGTTCTATAAATAAGATATACAAATTACTAACTGTAAAATTCAAAGACTGGAGTCAAGATTCTCTTCTTTTCCTCCTCCTTTTTGGATTCACTTTGCATGTCCTCCAATTTTGAACTTTATCTTGAAACATGCGTAGTTCCTACGTAACCATCACCTTGCATGTTAATCAGATAAAGTTGTTCCAATAAGCTACTAGCATATGCTTTAGCATTGCAGGCTATGAAATCGAAGTTCCTGTCCGTTTACCATCAACCCCTGGAGGTCTTGGAAGTCCTGGTCCAGATTTTTGGTCATGGTCACCTCCTTCCAACATTGACATGTCATCAGGGGATGATATTGCGGTACAACCAGCACGAAAGCCAAGTCTTCATCAGGATCTCTCAAGATCCGTAATGGAGAAAGATGAGTCAATGGAATTTCTAACAATACCTTTTGAGAGTAGCTTAGCTGAGAGGAAGCACGCTGCTCGTCTCCCCCCTCTGCAATCCCTTTTAGAGGTTGACAAAGTCGGTGACACAATTCTCACTTCAGAAGTATCGACTGCAAAAAATGATAATTATGAGCTTGATGCAACGAATGCAGAAGAGGCTGCTGAAGCACTTAGTAGGACTGATGAGGGGCCCTTATATGGAGTGAATCCAGATGGTTCAAGGTGGTGGAGAGAGACAGGTATTGAAGAAAGGCCAGACGGTGTGATTTGCAAATGGACATTAGTTCGCGGAGTCAGCGCCGATAAAGCTGTTGAGTGGGAAGATAAATATTGGGAGGCTGCTGATCAGTTTGACTATAAAGAGCTAGGTTCGGAAAAATCTGGTAGGGATGCATTTGGGAATGTATGGCGTGAGTTTTGGAGGGAATCTATGTGGCAGGTAATCATTACTAACTTGATCTTTTAATGCATGGTATAGTTCATTTTTCCAGCAGGAAATAAGTTTTCCAAGTTTTACTATTGTTCCTTACTAGCAATTGCTTTATCTGTCTGAAGTTAGATCTCCTGATCATCACTTATCCTCGACCAAATAGCTAACTTCTCTAATTATATGTGGAAGTAGTAAAAACTCATTCCTAATGATGTTCAACTGAGTTTCAAGAGGAAATCCTCTCAGGTGCTGAATATGTTTTAATCTTACTTGTCCAGGACATAAGAAGTGGTTTAGCACACATTGAGAAGACCGCAGACAAGTGGGGAAAGAACAGCGATGGAGCAGAATGGCAGGAAAAATGGTGGGAACATTATAATGCTTCTGGACAAGCTGAAAAGTGGGCCCATAAATGGTGCAGCTTAGATCCTATGACTCCGTTGGAGGCTGGCCATGCTCATGTTTGGCATGAAAGGTAATTTTTACTTTGTCTTTTGTTGGTAATAAAGATTTTTACATGCTTGTTATTTACAAAAATTCTTAAAGAGTTTATTTCTTAAGCTTTCTGGTATCTCTAGTTAACTGTGCTTTTCAGCTGCTGGGTGCAAGCATTAATACTTAGCTGAATGGATCTTAAATTGCAATTTGAATGCTCTAGGGACCAAGAGGTTGGAACACATTGGCATGACTCCAAAAGATGGCTATATGCTGCTGGTTTTAAATTTTGTGGCTCATCCGTATTGGAACCAAACTTAGTCATAATTTGTTATAAAAGAATGACAACCACTTTCTACCCATAACTAGAACATAATGAAATATCTTAAGGAGACTTGCATTGCAGTCCAAGACAAGAGTTTGACCTGCACTGCAGTCTATTTGTAAAAAAAATTGCACTTAGACCCTTTTATAGAGGGTGTCAAAAGTTATTAAGAATGTGTTAAAACTTATCGGAAGGGTGTCAAGTGTTGTTTTTTAACATGAGGAGCCAAAAATTAACACGAAAAGTGTCAAAACTTACTAAAATGTGTCAAGGTGCAATGTGCCAGAGGTGTCAAAGACGCATTAAAAGGTGTTACAAATGCATTAAAAGGTGTTAAAGGACTAAAGTGCAGTGATTGTTTTGAGAGGACTTGAGTGATGTTGAAACAATATGGACGGTCTGCGGTGCAATTGTCCGATTTCTTAATAGGTTGTAATTGTCTGGATAACATGTTTAAGTGAATGGTTGAAGCTACTACATGAAGTGTGGTGTAAACGATACCCGCCTCACTTAGAGGGGTGTTTGTTTTTCTTTTTTGAAAACCAAAAAGAACAAATGGTTGAGAACTTTTATAGAACTACCTGAACATGACTATACATGCATATATACTTGCTATTTGCAGGTGGGGCGAGAAGTATGATGGGAAAGGCGGCAGCATCAAGTACACTGACAAATGGGCGGAGAGATCTGAAGGCGATGGTTGGTCAAAGTGGGGAGACAAGTGGGACGAAGACTTTGATCCAAATGGGTATGGTGTGAAGCAGGGTGAGACGTGGTGGGAAGGGAAGCATGGTGAACGGTGGAACCGCACTTGGGGTGAGCAGCATAATGGAACGGGTTGGATCCACAAGTATGGGAGGAGTAGCTCAGGGGAGCATTGGGATACTCATGTGCAGCAAGATACATGGTATGAGCCGTATCCACACTATGGATTTCGAAATTGCTTTGAGAACTCAGTTCAACTTAGGAGGGTTCGATGGCCAGCAACATAAGGTATGTTCATATAAGACAACTCTATAGGAACTCTTATTGGTGTATGAGTTATCCCTGTTAGTGTTGCTCAAAACTACTTAAAACGCTATGTACTTTTAAATATATCTCTAACTAGCTTATATTGTGAGATGGAATAATCTACAGCTCATCTTTAGAGACCAAAAGTTGGATTTATATTTAGATGTGCCTAGAGGATACCATTTTGAGTTTCACTGGAGGTGTATTTAGAGGTCCTTACGATTGCTTGTATGGTATTACTTATTCAGCTGATATTTTTCATTTGCGTGCTGGTATTGATTGGGAACATTTTATGCCCCTAGAATATCCTAGCTAAAATTAACTGAAAATCAGAAACTAAGATCTATGTGGCAGCAGCTTTTTTGTTTAGCTTTTGGCCTTGTATAGCTTCACATAGGGCTATAAACAAATGGTTCAATTTGTGTGAAGAATCTGTTCATATTTTTGAATGAGCATGCTCGATGACTAAACGAAATTTTACCCTAAATAGCCCAAAATGCATCCCAAGGTGTTGGGAGATGATATTGGTTAGCACATCCCAAGATGCCAATTATGAGCAGAAATTTTCGGTCATATAGCTTCTTTTTTTTAAAAAAAAATTTGCATAGCTACAACATAAAACCCGTTTAAAGCAGCACTAATCAAACACCAGAGCAAAAAATTAGGTTACACAAGCTTTACTAAACAGTGCTCGGGTGGGTTTTTTTTTGTTGTTGGTTGAATGTTTGCGAAGTGACTATATTTCCTATATTCCATTATGACTGATGAATTCTGTTATGGTTAATATTGGTAATGTACAATTGTGCAGAATTTACTATCTCGCAAGATGCTTGTTGCTGAAATGATCACCCATTTATGCAAATTGGGATGGAGTAATGCCTGTCATTTGCAATCTTGAATCTATTTGATTTTTTTATATCTCAGCCAATCTGGATGCACTATGTCGGCTTAAGGTTTGACCTTTAATAGTTTTAAAAGCATTTCTTTATCGTTGCAGTATGTCTTTCTTGCTGATTATGAAACCCTACATATCTAGAAATTTTCTTGTCAGCTGCACCTGCACTTCATGAACTTTTAATAATAGGTTTAAGGATTATTATGAATAATGGCTAAAGGACCTAAAAAGTTGGTCCAAATTAGGTCCCAAGTACCAATTTGGATGCCCCTGGGACTTGGGAAATGGGACGTGGATCCTCTCCGCTGCATATTCTGTCGATGCTCTCTATTGAATAGTCATATTTTATTTCCTCAATTTGATGGTTCAAATTAAAAGAGATCTTCTATTGCCGAAGCACTGCTCTTCATTGATTAAATGATGTTGTGACCTTGGATCACATTGTTATTTATTTTTTTCTTAAATGGTGTTATATAATATAGTTGTTCCGGCTACTGTTTCAAATATAACCCGACAAACTAGACAACTGGTGATGATGCTGGGTAAGTCGATGCTCAGCCATGATGGGTAGCAATGTGCAATACATGTCTTGAATCAGCCGGACAAGGTTAAATGCAACATAGGTTTTTATTGAAATTTGTTTTTTTGAGAATTTTTTAATTGAATTTTAAGTCATCCAGACTCATCCTAGGCAAAAAAAAAGGGAAGAAAAGGGGTATTTCTTCAGTCTTATGTGCCTACTTGCAAATAAATGTTGATATATAAGTGGACTTGCATTTAAGGAAAATGCAAAGTCCACCCTTACTACGCGTTTGCATTTGGACTTGGTAAAAAAGTCCTACCTTATTCCTAATGTTTGGAAACTAGAAAGATGATTTTATTTTTTTATTGGCATAATATTTTTTTAGCCCCTGAACTTTAAACAAATGTGCCTCTATAACCCTGAACTTTAAACAAATGTGCCTCTATAACCCTGAACTTTAAACAAATGTGCCTCTATAATCCTGAACTTTAACTGTTCTCGTGATAATCCTGAACTACGAAAAAATACCAACGATAATCTTGCCGTCAGTTTTTTCGTCCGTCACTGTTAATTCGCTGACGTGGCAGACTTTAAATTATTTTTTTTTATTAATTTTAATACTATAAAGGTATATTTTTTTCTTTACAAAGTTAAAAAAAAAATTTAAAATAAATATATATAAAGATATATTTGTCCATTCGCAGAGTAAAAAAAATTAAAAATTAATTAAAAAATAATTTAAAAATTGCCACTTCAACGAATTAACGGTGATGGATGAAAACACTGACGGCAAGGTTATTATGGACGTTTTTTAGTAATTCAGGGTTAGCGCGAATATAGTTTGAAGCTTAGAGTTATAGAGGGACATTTATTTAAAGTTAAGGGACTAAAAAAAGTATTTTACCTTTTTTATTTTTTAAGTCTTGACCGTCGAGTTTAATTTTATTCGATTTCTTGATAAAAAATAGTGTGCAATAAGACCAAATCTTTTCCAATCAGGTGCTGAAATTCGAAATTATGATCTATCTTTTATGAGAAATTATTTATTTGTTTAGTATTTAATCATACTAATTAATTGGATCAATGTTGGGCGGTAAAAAATCGCAACTTGGTTTGTTGGAAACGTGTAGCCTTATTAGGACCCTTTCGTCAACCCAAAGAGACCAAGTCACAAAGACTATGGACTCCGATGGAGAAATCTATCTTTCTGATTTCGTTGGCGTAGTACTCCGCTAGAGAAATCAATCTTTCTGAAATATTATATGCCCGAATTAACCCTAACCGTTCACCTGAGGGTCTTCTAGTAGAAATAGTTTGTGAGCAAAAGCAGAGCATTCGAGGTTGTTAATTTAACTACCGAGTGTTATTCATTTGGGTACTCTCTTCACTTTAACCCCTAATAAAAAAAATATATATGGAAGTGGGAAAATCTAAAATACTAAGTCGAGGGGATCACAAGACGAGTTATCGGCCGAACTTTTTTGTTCCTTGGACACTTACATACTATTATAAAAACAATTAATAAAAAATAGAGAATCGGCCGGGTCAACCGAGTGCAAAGAAACAAGGGAGAGTTATAGTAGGGAAGCTTCTTCACCGATTAACGAGTTATAAATACATTTTTGTTAAGGATTTAATAATTTTTATATCATAAAGTATTTTATTTAGAATTTTAACAAAAAAAAAATTAAATGTAATAGATCACATAAAAAAAAATTTACATACAAAATTTCTAAAAAAATATCTTTAAATATGTATTTTAAATTTTAGTTAGTTAGTTATTAGTTGTTTAAACTCATAAGAATTTAAAATATTTTGGAAGTTTTTTTAAAAAATATTTCTAATATTAAATTATATTGATTTTTTTTTAAATTAATTTTTTTTTAAAAATATTTAAATAATACTAAAAATGTTTCAGTATAAATTTTAAATAAATTTAATTTAATTTGTAAATATTTAAAATGACACACTGTTAAATTATAGCAAATTCAAAAAATTAAGGCTACGTTTGACTTGTTAAAAAGAATGCAGAAATGAATGAAAATGCAAGGAAAAAGTATATATTTCTATGTTGGAAAATAGAGAATGGAATGGAATGAATTTGAGAAGAAAAATTCTTTACAGGGTCCACAAAAAACTTTTCTCTTCAAAAGTGGAGGGAATTAGGAAGAAAATTTGGAAAATTGTTTTAAATAAACTTATAAATAAAGTGAGTCTTTGAAAATACAAAAATATTTTTGTCTTTTAACAATTACAATAATCTCATAATTAATTTTTGAACCATTTTTTTTTCTTTTTTTGTATTCAAACAAAATATTTTTCTTCCCCTTGTAATTTTTTCATTTTCTTTCTATTATTTATTTTATTCCCTAATTCAAATGTAGTGTAAGGAGTGATATGTAACTTTCAGGAGAAACAAGGCTTTAGAAATGGGACTTCGGGAGGATCAGATGTAGAGAAATGACCAGGGAAGAATTTAGTCAAAGGTCAAACGATTTCACCTCTCTCAATGCCAACATAACAGGAGGTCAACTTTAAAGCAACTAGTCCGTACGAGAGGACACGGTGCTGCACGTGTCGTCTGGGACGCGGGGGTGAAATAATCCACCCGGAAACATAAGATGTATCGATGATATATCAGTAATGCATCTACTAAAAAATAACGAGACTGTGAAATTGCCTGACGAGCATCTATAATATAGGTACTAAAAATAATCATAATAAAATTAAAAATTATTGAATATAAAATTAGAATTAGAATTAGAATTCGAAGCATATGTCGATTGTAATGTGTTGAAACGAATTCAACGGTAAAATTGAGTTGTGTGTTAAAAAAAAAAAAAATCTCGTCAAAATAGATAGTTACGGTAAGATTTTTTTTTCTCAGTAAATCTAAAGAAAAAATTGTAAACGAGTCAAATGCGCGTTTTTTTTTTTAATTTTTTTATTTGTTGGTAATTAAAATAATAATATTGAGATTCCAATTGAAATTAGAAACCGTGTTGCAGGTGGAAGAGTCGTTGGAAATTTCCAGCCCACCGACAGGACACCCCCACTTCGCACGTGAGAATGCTCCTCTCGCACGCGTGGTGTATTTGGCTCCTAATTTCTATTTAAATTGTAATCTGATTAAGGATTTGGCTGCGATTACAGCATATGCCAATTCCAATACGTTCTTCACAATTGTTAGGGTTTACATCAGCACATATTTCCCCAATTTTCTTTTTATAATAATAAATTAGCAATTCCGTCTATGTTTCGGCTTTTGAATCTATAGAATTTGAAAAGCCTTCTATGAATTGCTCGTGTGAACTCCAAGTCCGTTACTCACTATTTCTATTTTTCTTTTTTGTTCAAATATATGATAAAATTTTTCGCCGATATATATTAAATTATTTACTTAGTACCATTTTCAAATCAAATCTTTTAGCTCACATTAAATCTAGACCAATTATAAAGTAAAATTTCAGTCAGACATATGTCTCTGAACTAAATGTGAAGTACTTGAAGTTGTCCAATCATCACCTTTAACTATTTCGATTAAAAACTCGTCGAATAGTGTATCTCTCATTTCAAATTACACATAAATTCGAATCTACGAAATAATTCTTTCTGAGGACCGAGTCTGCGAAATAATTCTTTCTAGGACCGAGTCTTAATTTTGAAGTCAATAACATTTGTTATCTAACTTTTATATTTTTATTTAGACACAAATTGTTATTTTAGCAATGTAATTACGAGCAAATAACTCAAATGTCGCATGTTATCACTCGCTTATTATATATGATGATGTGGTCCATGCGGGAAGCTAATTGAAACTTTAAATCTAAAACTAAATAAATATAATCTTTTAGTACAAATTTGTATATAACTAATTTATATACATACATACATATTAACATAAAAATAGCTTGAATTTATATATTTGATATCACCACTGTTTTATTACGTGTTATCTCTAGTTATAACTAAATATAATTTTGAAGGTGTTAGAACTAAAAAGAATTGAACATTTTACTATCATCATTTATATAATATTTATTCTACTATTCGTGTATAATACAAATGCAAAATTAATATTTATTTCTATATTCACCTATCGCAAGTTACAAATTGCAAATATATTATGCATATAAACACTGCAATCAATTGAAGATTTCATCCAATTAAAGCAGTGTTTATTCGGGTCGACCATTTCCTACAACGTCGCAAAAAAAATCAACCATTTCGTACAACGTCGCAAAAAAAATCAATATCAATTGCTGAGACATAATTTACTTTAACAATTAAATAATAATTAATAGAAAATTAAGAGTTGAAATTCCAGTTATCCGTCTCGGTCACACGTGATTGTTCATTTGAATGAGAGCATTTTGACCACTGGTTTGTGATGGTGATATCCTGATCGTTCCTTTTGTGCGTAGGAATATTGTTACACCGTGTTGCATCGCTTTCCTTGTTTGAAGGGCTGTGGAAAACTTGCACAGCAAATTAGGTTTGGAATGTTTCAAAAACAAAAAAGTACCCTCTTGTCATTTGGTTAATTATTATTATTTTATTATATATATAATATTGCAGCGTCCGACCGTTCCATCCGAAATTTACTGATTGTATTATTTTCTATTTCGGGATCGGTAGATTACAGATTTATCGATCTCAAAATAGATAAAAGTATATTTGGACAGATTTTTGAATAAAACATTCAGACACTGTAGTGTTAATTAAAACAAATATATTGCACCACAGTAATTTGCCTATATTTTGTGTAAAAATAATGTCTCCTAATATAAATTAATTTTTAATTAAAGATTTATTGATCTTTTTGTGTGTTTTTTATTAATATGATCTTGAACTCTTGATTAGGTGGATGAATAATATATACTTTTCTAACTGGTGTGTGTATCATATTATTATTACAGAGAAGAAACGCACATATTTTGCGCCATTGAACATAAAATGTGACGTGGAATTAGTGAATGAAAATGAATTACCACCAAAACTTCCTAAGAAATTGTATGACAAACGAAACATAGAATATTTTAAACATAAATTAATATAACGAGTAAGGGGGTAATTTCTGGGAGCTTTGTTGTTAGTCTATCAACATAAAGATTTGGATTAGCAGGAAATTGATTTTCTTAGGAATAATATAAAATAATTCTTATTGTTAGTCAATTGTATTTATAAATAATTTTCAGAATATAGCTCAAATAAGGAAAAAAAAAAGGAATATAAATATAGTAATCCACATTTGACATTATAGTCAGTCATAAATTCTGAAGAAGTAAACAAAATCAAACTTAACATATTCAAAATTAAATTAAATTAAAGAACATTCCTTCTTTTACTAAAGAAACAATGTTCAACAATTTTTCTTTTCTTCTAGAGAAGAATAAGGAATAAAACTTTTAAAAAAA
This sequence comes from Xerophyta viscosa, assembly GCA_002076135.1. Classification (NCBI taxonomy): domain Eukaryota; kingdom Viridiplantae; phylum Streptophyta; class Magnoliopsida; order Pandanales; family Velloziaceae; genus Xerophyta; species Xerophyta viscosa. The sequence continues at coordinate 2,457,634 of MJHO01000011.1, forward strand.
AAAAATAAATAAATAATATAAAATTGTGGAAATTTTGACTAACACTTGATGTGCAACCTCTAACTTTCACTTAAAAAGCCACCAAGGGAGGATCCTTCCCATCTCCTTCCAATTTCACTCTTCCACACCAACTCTTATATTTTCCATTAAAAAAAAAAGGAAGTTAGTAAAACTCAAAAAATGGATCTTCTGAAAGATGAACAAATCTCTGAGTTCAAAGAAGCATTCTCTCTCTTCGACAAGAATGGAGATGGTCTGTTTATTCTCTGCTCTTCTCTTCGATGATCATCTTGGAAATTTGCATTATTAGCAGCCTCTTTTGCTCTGTTTTTGAGGATTTCATCATTTTTTTTGTTTATTATTTAAAAGTTCTGGCGTTTGTAAAGCTAATATTTTGATTTTCAATGCGCTTTTTCCTTTTGTTTCTAGAGTTTCTCAATTTTTTGGCTCTTTTTTGAGTGGATATCGATCAATATCTTTTTAGTTTTTTTTCGATAACTGGTTATACCAACTTTAATATTTCAAAAACTATACCAACTACTTTTTTTTTGAAGTTTCTTGAGTGGATAGACTATACAAATTTAATGATGATTACATGTTTCTCTTCTATTTTTATTTTAAAATTTCTTTTCCCTTCTATGTTTATTTTTATTTTTAAAGAAAAATCGGACTTACAACATGTCAACAACATGGCTATTAAAATATCTAATTCAATACTCAAAATGCACCAGAATACGCAGCTCCAAAGTAAGAGACACGAACCTAGGACGCTCGATAATTCCTTATTACCCTTAGCAGGCAGGATATTTATAAAGTTCTTTTTATTATATTTTAGAAAGGTTCTTTTTTTTTTTCTCTTGGCTAATAGTAGTAGTTTGTGAATTTTGCTGCTAATGGATGGTCAAAGTCAAAAAATGTAATCCCACTTGAAATGAATATTGAGGTCAAGCAGGAGACTTTCAGTTAGAGGCTTAAAAATGTCTAATTAATGTTATTATTCGGATTTGCGGATCTCGAGAGGAGCTCCCACTAATTTTACTAATTAAATCTATTATTTAAAAAGAAAGTTTTTTTTTCTATAAAAAATATATATTTTTTCTTTTATGGATTATATATTTCTAATTATTTGTTTTATTGCAGGATGCATCACAAGGGAAGAACTTGCCGCCGTCATTGGATCACTCGGCCAGACCCCTACAGAAGAGGAGCTGCAGGAGATGATCGACGAAGTTGACGTTGACCGTAACGGCACCATTGAGTTCGAGGAGTTCTTGACCCTCGTCGCCAAAAAATTCAAGGTAAAAAAAAAAAAAAAGAACTTTGAGATATAATTTCTATTGTGTTTAAGAGCAAGGTTTTAAATTCCGGACGGCACGTAGCATGCAGCCTGAAATGTCTCGTGCCGGCTGGCTCAAAATTTTTTTTTTTGAAAGTAGTTCATCTTCCTCCTGGAAAGAGTTGCAGAAAATTTTAAGAGGAGTTACGTATCAATTTTCTTGAATTTTGCTATGCTTAACCAAAAAATTATATAATAAACCACATAGCATACGTGACAATATCAGGACCACATATCAAAATAGGTATAGTTATAATTTTGATAATTTATACGAATCACGAGATAAATTTGTATATCACGAGACGAATGTATGTTAGAGATTAGTTATGTGTGATTTATTAGGGTGAGTAATTTTTTTTTTCTTAAAAAATATATAAATTATTTTCTGAAAATAAAAAAAAAATGCACTTACATGGCAGCGCACCTCTAAAAATAAGGAATTGGTACGAAATTGATAATAAATTTTTAAAATACAGGTTTGTTAATAGATTTTTTATTTAAAAGTCCTGTACTTTTTCTTTGTTCATGTTTTATAGGAAACTGATGCTGAGGAGGAGTTGAAGGAAGCTTTCAAAGTCTTTGACAAGGACCAAAATGGATTTATCTCTCCTGTTGAAGTAATTTCGAAAGTCTTCAGTATAGCTAAATAACTTTGATTTTTTCTAAGATATTCAAAATATAAAGGACATTTGCATATTTTATATCCCCAACAATTAGAATTGCAAAAACATGCCTTCCTAATTCGAAATGACATTTTGGTATCTTATTTATTTTGTGAAATGACAAAACTATCCTAATTAACTTTTCTTGTCTTTGAGAAAAAAATGATAAGTATGATTTCGTCATTTCACAGAATGCCACAAAATGGATTTTAGTTGCGCTAACTCTCTCTTTTTGTTTTTTTTTCTTTAAAGTTGAGGAATGTTATGATCAATCTCGGGGAGAAATTGAGCGACGAGGAGGTGAATCAAATGATAAGAGAAGCCGACATAGATGGCGACGGGCAAGTAAACTATGAGGAGTTCGTCCAGATGATGACGGCCGCCTTATGAGTTCGTCCAAATGATGACGGCCGCCTTATGAACATCGTCCACGAAGAATAAATTCCATGCATACATACATTTAAATTTTCTTTATTTCTTTCATTTTTTTTTTGGTTTTTTTTTTTTTAGAATGTGGATTGTTTTTCATGCATGTTAGGCTAATTTGACATAACTGCTTAAATATATCTGGTTTTTTGTATCCACAACTGTTTTTCATGCATGTTTTTATGCCTTCTTTATTTCTCTAGGAATATAGTTGGCAAACCTACTAAACATTTTGTAGCATCTTCATACAAATAAATTCGTAGATTACCCGCTATATTCCATCAATGATGGGCCTCAGCGTTTTGGTCTGAGCACGTACGAAGATTCATATCTTCTTTTACGAAGTACAGAAGAGACACATTCTTTATTGGGAGATTTACATATCAGCCTCTCCAATGTTTAAACTTTACGAATAAACTACTCGTTTTATCTATTAAATTTGACATCCAAAAATATTTATTTAGAATTATTTTTGAAAAACTGTTCAAAATGAAAATTATAGATTTTTATTAGGTCTACAAATTTTATGTTAATTTTTTTTTTCAAAAAATACTTTTAAATAGATATTCGGAGACTCCAAAATTCAGCGGGTAAAGCCACAAAATATCTATTTGAAAATACTTTTTGAAAAAATTTTAAACATTAAAATTGCAGATCTTATCAAAATATACAACTTATATTTTAAAATTTTTTCTAAAAAATACTAATACAATGGTTAAAATACCTCCGGCACAAATATCGAGAGATGCATTTTTTTACAAATTTAAACCGTAACTTGAAAATTTAGTAATTGATTGTATGAATAGTAAAAATTTAGGGGTTGATTTGTAGTTATCCCTTCTTTATCTTCTTACAGTGGCGAAAAATTCAATTCTTAAATCTTCACCTTTATGAAATTCAATAGGACCAGAGTGACTTAGGCCCAGTTCTATCTCCAGTTGACCGTCTGGTCGGTCTCTTATTCGGCTTTTTGCTCGCGTCAAGGATGGCAGCTTCATTGGAACTTATATATCACTATTGTGTGAAGACGGATTTACCGTCCCATATTTCGGTAATGAAACGTGTGTTAACTTTGTTTTTAGAAACATATTTGCATAGAGAACATTATAGAAAAACATTATGAAAATAAAAGTATTTGAAAAGAAAATATTCTGAATATGTGTCATCACAAAATTTATGAGACAGATTTGGATAGAAACATAGGAATAGTGAATCTGAATTCCTATTATGTTATCCGTCCCCATTGCAAAGAGAACAATACACAAACACACACACACACATATTATATATATGGCCCACCGGGTACACATTGGATTGACAGGTGCTCAGAAACTCTTCCAATCCAACTTTGACTTTCTGTATTGTCAGTTGTAAAAATATCAGCTAGCGGTTATACGCATGTGCATCTCCTCGCATATGACGGGACACACTTCAAATGTCCTCCTAAATGAGCCATACGTGGACCTTATACAAGCAAATATCTTAATTCCAGATGGGGACATGAAACCCTATAAATAAATAAATAAATACACAAACACACACACACACACACACACACACACATATATATATATATATATATATATATATTAATATAATATATATATATATATATATAGTATTCATGAAAAAAAAAAGATTTTAAAAAAACACACATGACACATCTAGTAGGACGGAAGAAATGTTGAATCGTGGGCTGGACCGAATTTCGGACGCCAATGGACCTGAGTAGGGCTCAGACTCGCTGATCCGCGGCCGAGTATAATGGTTCTTCAATTGTGCAACAGAAGAAAAAGAGTAAAACAAAGATGAATGGTGACAAACACGCTGAAATAGAAAAGGAATACACACACATTTATATTTTCGAGCAGCTAGCACGCAGTTTCGACGGAGGAACAGTTTACGAGAAAAAGATTGGGACAAATTTTGGGAGGTGGAGCAATTTTGTTTCTTCCCTGTATGACTAGAAAAGAACAAAAAATGTCGCAGAGGGATTGGAGACTGAGCTGATTGCTCACATGATTAGAATCTTTTGAAACTCTGATATCATCTCTCTCTCTCTCTCTCTCTCTCTCTCTCTCTCTCTCTCTCGTACAGTCCTGGAATAGTAACTACAAGAGCAGTCTTCTTTTCCGCCATTACATTCCATTGCACCCTTTATTTCCAGCAGTCATAGAACTACTGTAACTTCCAAATTTGATTTTTGTGAGTATCCAGAATCCCCTCTGTCTCCATCTGCAACTTCAAAGTTAGCAACATTTGGCGAAGACAAGAGAGATGGTACACTGTCAAAGGCCAAAGGCATTTTTGGCAACCAAATGGTCTGTTGGGGAAAGCCTTAAAAACTCTCACGATCTTCTGCGACCTCTGTCTCTGAAACTCATAAATTGGTCATTGTAAATTTATACGGTCAGGAGTCGGTGGCATCACCAACCCTAATCAACATACATATCAGCGACTGTATAGTAGATCGTTCGTTGGCATGTACCTTCAACGACCGACTATTTTCGGTCATTGAAAATTCGGGGAATAACGTGATTGCATTATATATATGCAGATCTTCGCGGAAGTTTTGGGTGCTCCATATTACTCTACAAAACTAACAATTTCTATTTTTGATTTTTTTTTAAAAGATTAAATTTTATGGGTCTGCCAAGTTATCATATTGCTGCATTTCTCCTGTTCCACTCTCATATCTATATTGAACATTTTCGCCCAAGCATTGGGCCTTGTCTAACCACTTCTTCCTATCCTAATACCTATTTCGAAAAAGGGGGCAAATCATCTACATTATTATCTTATATTGTACTATTGACCAAAAAAAAAGAAGGAAAAGAAAAGAAAAGAACTTATATGCTATGGCTAACTTAAATGTGATGTATAGCATATAAACATAGTAGTGACCACATTATATTGGTGGAAAAGATGGTTAAGAGAGAATAGAAAATAATGCTAAGGCAATTAAAAAACACAACGCATCAAATTGGATCACGTTTTGGGATACGTGTTGCGTTTTCGTTCATCTTATTTGGTACCTTAACATGGAACGGCCAATGGTGCGACTCAAGGAGCGTCACATGGTATATCTAAGAATGGAACCCAACGTTACGTCTGAGTAATGGGCTTAAGGGCCCACCTTAGACGTTACGTGGGCACTGTCTTTCGACGGCCGACCAGAATCTCAGTTGACCGTTCGCTATCTGTGAGCCTACCGTGCAAGCGGACGAGACCCCATCGTACGGGCCTTCTTAACATCACGGTTCGGCCTTGCGAGCTACCACGCACGTGAGGGTCCGAATTTTTGCGGGACCCATGCTGGCTGACACCTGGATTACATCATCAGATGTTGTCTTTTCTGACACATGTGACGCCGGGTTTGGCAAAATTTTTTTCTAAAATAGAAAATTGTTTTCTGACACATGTTTGGCAAATAAATTTTCTCAAACAAGAGTACGGTTTTATTTTAATTTAACCACTAAGTAATTGGATGGCATTTTCGTTTCTTTTTTACAAAAGTTTTTGGATAAAGACCAACTGCTATGGAGAGGCAACAATATGCCATTTGTTTTTTGGTCGGAACAATACTATGAGTATTGCTACAGTTCCTAAAATCTCACCAAGGAAGCAATCATATTCGCTTTGAGAAGCACAGTTCGACTCAATTACACCTGAAGTTTGGGTGATAATTTGTGAGCTCCAGTAATACATATTCCACATCGGATCGTGCACATCTCAAATCCAGAAAAAAGACATGCATGCAGCCACCCTGGTTCACCATATTCGGACATCAGGATCGGGCAATAATGGACCGACCCCTTGGGGAAGCCTCACGGAGGTTTCACCCCCTCACCATTTCAATCGAGTCAAGTCACAAATTCTGTTTATAAGGAAACTTATATGGCCAAATCATCTCCCCGTCGCTTCGGTCCATCGATCCATACCATGGAGCCCAAACAGTAGGAATGTTAGTACAAAAATCGTGCGATCTTCTTCATTAATCTTGAATCTAGCCACAAGATTTTAATTTTAGTTCCAAACTTACTCTTTTCAATATTTAAATTGGTGTGATGGAACAAGGTTCATGAATGAAAATCTTGACATGTTCATATTCAGCAATAATCATCCGTATCTCAATGCTATCTTACATGCATTTAACCTCAAGCGAATACTAAGCACACTCTTTTATACTTTCAAAGTGACAATTTTAAACCTTCTGTTTGTGTAAATTTCAATCCAGAGATAAGTGATATGCGTAATGGACGGTTGGGATTGTGGATGCAGCGACGGCGCAGGGAGTTTGGAGCAGGGGATCCGTGCCCTTGCGTTCCCTTTAAATTGGAATCCCAACCTTCCATTCGCTTGACATTCTTGCCACTTGATCAAACACTCTTACAAAACTATCTTCTTCTTCTCCTTCAGCATGGATAAAAGAACACCGGAAACTTCTATTGCCATCGACGGTCCCATCATCGTCGGCGGTGGTCCATCGGGACTTGCGGTTGCCGCCTCGCTTCGCCGGAGGGGGATTCCGGCGACGATTCTCGAGCGATCCGACGGGATCGCCGAGCTTTGGCGGCGACGCACTTACGACCGGCTCACTCTCCACCTTCCAAAATGGCTATGCCAGCTTCCACACCTCGATTTTCCTTCGCATTTTCCTACCTATCCTTCTCGGTCGCAGTTCTTGGATTATTTGAATTCGTACGTTAAAGAGTTTGATCTTCGGCCGGTGTTGAATTGCACCGTCACCGCCGCAAGATTCGACAGCGATGCCGAGGTCTGGCGCGTCACCGCCGTTCTCTGCCGCCGCTCGCCGCCGACACTGTCGTCTTGCTCCTCTACCAGCTGCTCAACATCTGAGGTATGCGTATATATGAAAATGTCATCGCTCAGTACTCCAGTAAGAGACATGCTAGAGAGAGCATGCTTTGCACACACAGCAGAGAGGAGTGTGCGGTCGGGATCGGTGGGACATCCTCTCGAGATGGCTGAATGCAGATAAGTGATGAGATTGATAGGGAGTGTGAGGTGATAAGCCTGCATTCATTAAATAATGACTACAAGGTTAATTAGGATTCTCAATCATTAAATCTCACATATCCATCAGAAACACTAAACCCGAGACTGTGAATAATGAAGCTATATTTTTTATTTGCGTAACAATAAGTGATCATATACGTAATATTGACGTTGCATGGATTTTGCATGCAACTGGACCATCTACTATTTTTCGAAATTTGGACTTTATTTAACTGGGATGTTGTCACATATAATTCTGACGTTTTCCTTTTTTTTTTTTTTCTTAAAGAAAAACTTATCAAAATGTGAGAAGTAGAAATATAAAAGATGGATATTTTCTTTGGCAGTACCTATTTCAACATACATGGGAGGGAGTTTATAGGAATCGTTTAATTATGACATACACACACAAAAAAAAAAAAGAAAAGAAAAGAAGATTTTTGCATGCAACAGATTTCAGGATTTCCAATTAGGGCAAGCATTAACTGTATTCTACATCGCTTAATTAATTATTTCTTTTCTGTGTATTTGGCTTTCACTTATTTTCCATGAAGTAATGCCAGCAATTTTTTTTTTTCTCTTTTTAAGAGAAAAGACATTCACTAGTGTTCTCAAAAAACACGACAGGAGTCTACAGAATCCACGGAGGAGACAGCCGATGGAGAGGTGGACGAGGAGGAGGAGATGGTGGTGGAGTACTTATCGAGGTGGCTGGTGGTGGCGACCGGGGAGAACGCGGAGCCGGTGATGCCGGAGTTGATCACTGCTGGAAAAGAAGATATATTTGGAGGCAGTATCGTTCATGTTGCAGAGTATAAGAGTGGTAGAGATTACAAAGGGAAGAGAGTTCTTGTTATTGGGTGTGGAAATTCAGGAATGGAGGTCTGCTTGGACTTGTGTGAGAATGGTGCAAATCCATTCTTGTCTGTGAGAAACACAGTAAGCTCTCATTTTATTCTCTCTCTTATAAAAATAATAATTTTTTGTTAAATTTATTTAATTTATGGTTGAGTTTATAAGAATATCCGTAACTTTCTAGATTCTTAGCGTGCACACAATATTATGACATTCTCTATCAGGGGCAACGTGTTCCCTATCTTCTCAGGCTTCATTTGCCTATATTTTCGTTATCTTTTTCAATTATTTTGTAATTTTTCGTACGGAACATTTATTATCATTTGTTTACCTTTTTTTTCTATAAATGACTTAAAATATATATATAGTAACAGATTGTTTAGATTCGAATTCTAACTCTTCCCCTATAACTTGTGGTTTATTTAGCTTTAAAATCTTTCATGCAAAATCTTGTATAGTATGTCTCCATTGGTCTGTACATTGTACTTAGGCACCTATCCATATGATCATATGCTTTATACAGATAAATCTTTCAAATTTCGATATACACTTGTTTTGAAATCATTATCGTCCGGATTCATTGTCAAAACCACGTACCTATGCAAACTATATTAATATATTAATCCTTCTAATCGAAAGAATTTGAAATTGTTGGTGTCCGGATTCATCGTCAAAACCTTTCGATTTAGATATAACTATTTCTTGTAGTGCTCCATGAGTGACTGATCATCACTTTTTAATAATTACTTTTTTTTTATTTTGTAGGTTCATGTTCTTCCAAAGGAGATGCTCGGAAAATCAACATTTGAATTGGGAACCATCTTGCTGAGATGGCTTCCAATCAGACTGGTTGACAAGGTTTTAGTAATGCTTGCCAATATTGTTCTTGGAGATACTAACAAGTATGGCCTCAAGAGACCTAAAATTGGACCCTTAGAGCTCAAATGTACTACTGGAAGGACACCTGTACTTGATGCAGGAGCACTCTCCATGATCAAGCAAGGCAAAATCAAGGTATCTTCTAGTCTGTAACTTTTAAATAACAAAATTTAAAAAAAAATTAAAAATGAAAAAGAGACTTCATAACATCTAAGTGAAGGATTATGGCAACACTCTATCTTGTAAACAATTTTGGCGTCGGTACGATCAGAATTCAAAACATTTCGGCTAAGAAACACATGCCATACCACTTTATTCAAGTGATTGGCAACCTATAAATAATAGTATTACTATTATAATAATAACAACGATAAAAATACTATCAATATAGAGTATTATATCGGTAGATCATGCGAGTTCCTTTGGCTGCCAAAAAAAAAAGAAAAAGAAGGTAGAAGAGAAAACTATGGTTAACCACTACAAAACCATCTATTTTTTTACATTTACCACATTCTTCTTACCTTTTACACCCGATACAATTTAAAAGTTTTACCCACAAGAAGTTTGACATTGGTTGCCCCTCAAAAAGTTTACAAGATGTTATGACTAATTAATATTCGTGTTTATTTCAAAAATTATGAAATTTTTCCAAATAATCTTCCCAATTTTCCAATTGGATTTTTTCACAAGATTTTTGAAGTGTCCTTTCTCTGCAACATTGCACTCATAACTAGGGTTTTCTCTCCTTGAACTGTATCTGTCATGCGATCCTATTTTCTGCTTCACCTGTCCTCTTCATCAAATAGTTCATGAGCAGCACTTATTTTACTTTCATGCCGAAATTTTGAGAGCTATATATAGCAATATATTCTCATTTTTCCTTTTTTTTTTTTTTTGGGAAATTGTAAGTTACAGGAGTTGTCAAAACTGCAGGTAGTACCTGAAGTGGAATCACTTACAGAAATTGGAGCTAAATTTGTTGATGCAAAAGAGATGGCCTTTGACTCTCTGGTCTTTGCAACTGGCTACAGAAGCAACGTTCCCTTCTGGCTCAAGGCAAATTAATCATCCTCCACTTTTCCTTTTTTTTTAATAAGCAAAAAAAAAAAAAAAAAAACTAAAAATGCAGTAAGTAGAGAGGTTTATTTTTTTTAAAAAAGGATTATGTGGTCTTAATTATGTTTTTGCAATTTTTGTGTATATATGTTTGTAGGACTGCAAGATGGATGGCAAGACAGCAATTGGTAAGACATGGAAAGATGAAAATGGGCTCTATACTGTCGGGTTCACCGGCCGAGGTCTCCTTGGTATTTCCACTGACTCTGTTAGGATCGCCGAGGACATCGCCGGAGAATATACACAGCATATTTTGAAAAATCCAAAATTGAGTAATAAGACAATGGATGGAAGAAAACAAGAGGGGGAACAGAGGTACAGGGTTGTACTGCTGTTTGAAAACTAGCATAAGCTTAAAGAGAGATGGGACACTACAAAATGCACGTTGTGGTGTACATATGTAAAAATTTTGCATGATCGGGCATGTGAGAAAGAGTTTTTGGCAAAATCATACTAAAATCTTTCTTTCGGCGAAGTCCTGCGGTTGTGTCAAGATAAAACGACGATTATATCAAAATAAGTGCTTAACAAATTTACAGGGGGAAAAAGACCAATCATTTCAAAGTGATTATCGTTGTCTGATTATGTAACGAAATACCCATGTCTACAAAATGGCATATTTTGTGGTTAACATCTGTGGAAAATGGCTTGCTATCATTTCAGCTTTGCTTCCGAACGATTTGTCTAAGACTGTTTTAATACCCGTTAATTTTTAAAATCTTAAAACATCTATTAGAAGTATTTTTTGAAAAAAAAAATAACATAAAAATTATATATCTCATTAAAATTTATAATTTTAATGTTAAATTTTTTTTAAAAAAATAATTCTAAATTTTTTTTTTTTTTTTGGCGCGCCCATGCACCAAAATGATGGTGCGTGGGCGCGCACACCAGAATTTGCCCACTAGATGAGTCTTTGGCTCCATGCTTTGTAGCTAACAATATCTTCAGCTATCGTATGTACAAGCATCTCAGTCCATCTCCACTAGACGGGAGCCTTTGGCTCCACACGTAGTAGACGAGTGGCGCTAAACCCCGGTTTGCCTCGCTTCCTTCTGGCGGGGACTAAACCCTGATTTCCTATAGGCAGAAAGTTGCCTCGACTGGGCCACCCAGATGATGCCGTGCATGCTCGGGGCACCCTGAAGAATAGTATTAATTGATTAAAGGAGGGGCTCTACTATGCAAAACATCCACACTCTGCATATCTCCTCCTTTTGTCTCCATGCAAGAAAGAGAGAGAGAGAGAGAGAGAGAGAGAGAGAGAGAGAGAGAGAGAGAGAGAAGTCTATTTGCAGTGGACTTTTGTTCTATTGAACTGTCTTGTCTGTCCCAATTTAGGGAAGAAGAAGAAGAAAGAAATGGACTTGTTTGTTTTTGCTCTCACTATATACCAATTGCTCTTTTGGAGCTATACACTGACAAATAATCCGTCTGTCTCAATTAGGATTGACCAGATGGTTATCGGTCCTTCCCTTCTAATTCTCACCTTTAAGGACCCTCTATGTTAATTTAGGTGGAATGTCAAAATGGTCTCCAAATTTTTTTTATAGCAATTAAGCCCCCTGAAGTTTCAAACTTAACAAATCAGCCACTGTTCAAATTGCACAGAGGGTCCTCCAATTATAAAAACAAACTATATATCCAAGTAGAATTGCACTCTCACCTTAAATTGTCATAGCCTTCATTCTGGGCACACTCCATTATTTAGGAATATATTCAAAGAAGAGAAGCATAGGACATATTTCTTAACGAGATGTATTACATACCTAGATTGTCATACCATGGGAACCAGACAAAGATCGCACCGCGGCAGGAAGCAAAGGGCTAGTCTCAGGCACATGATTTATCTTGTCAGTCTAAAGAATCCCAATACATGAGCATGCCGTGTGAAATATAGGTGTGGATCCATCTACGACCGTAGGTGTAAAGCACCACCCTGAATTTAATAGGTTGAAAGATAGGAAAAAAGACAGCCGCTTAGACGGAAGTTTCTAGTGGATACTAAAGAACCATAATCCCCATAACTTTCAAAAACTAGCTTCACTTCAATAGAAAACAGATAAGAGACTTTGTTGGTTTAACTTATCTGACACACAATAGCAGCTCACAATTTTTGCCATAAGTCATCAAAAGGAAGTTTAATATGAAGCATGAGAAGCTTCATCAAAAGAGCTTTTGCAAGCTATAAAAGCAGTACTTTTGCACACGAGCAATCTATACAGAGTTTGGATTGGATACGTACGCATAGTATGCAAAACATACCAAAGTTTAACCCAAACGTTCTCTCAAATCGGAGAGTTCAGTTTTTATGATCGGCATAGTCCATTTCCATGCAGCATATGATCAGCTAGATGAACACGATTTTTAACCAATACACATGCTATCCTGTTATGCATCCTAAGGCATCTTAGGATGCGTTTTTAAGTGTTTTGTGTCAAAAAAGGGGAACATCTAGCATTTTCGCCCGTATATAAATCACGTTCATGCAGAATTTGAGAAAGGAATCGTGGTATTCAACCAGCACCTTCCAACCGCCCGGGCACATGAAGCCGTCTGGCGGGTTCTCTCTGTTTTTTGCTAGAGCTCTCATCTACGTAAGTAGCATGTGATATTGTTAGCAATTCTGAATAAAAATTAAAAGTTGAATTGATGTTTATAACAATGAGATCGGATCCTCTGTTGTAAAAGTCAGAGGGGATCCTCTGTTGTAAAAGTCAGAGCCGTTTATCCAGTCCAGCACGTATCACAAAATTTTTTATTAAATTTTCGTCGACGACTTATTATCATTATTTAAGTATTTTTATTAAACATTTTGAAATATAAAATTATAAATTTTGATGTAACCTATAATTTGATGGAGAACGTCTGACACCAAAAATACTTAAAACAGGGCGGGTTTGATACGTAAGTGCCCCTACGTACTTCCACAATTGCAGCCAACATGCAATATTTTTCTTTTCTTAAGATTTACCAGAAAAAACTATAGCCGTCACCGGCTTATTTTGTACAATCGTCATAACAAGTAAACCCTTGAATAATGTTCTAGTTCCACCGTCGAACTGCGCACCTGATTCACATACACTATCAACGTTTATATATTAAACAAAAAATTATACACTCTTTTTAATGCTTAAACCTTTCGAAGACAAACCTACTGACCTGCATCCCGTGAAAATAAATGTAGCAGAATGCTAGATTCGAATGAGTAGTAGGCAAAGGGCAGTTGCAAGCAAGAATATGCTTAGAAGATCTCAAATCCTTGGGTTGAAAAAGACAAAAAAAAAGGAGTAAAAACAGACTTAAAACTAAGTAGTAACTAATTTCACTCCATAATTAAAAGAGAACCAAAACATAAATAGATATAGAAGTAATTATTCTGGACTCCTATCTAATAAAATTTGTTGCAAATGATTGAATAGTTACCTAGCAAGAACAAAATCCTTTACAAGATAAGAAAATTCTTTTTGTTATGTCTTGGGCTGAGACAAATTCATGACAAGCATGAGGTACACACGAAAAATTTCCAATATATGTGAAAAAAGGAGTTACATATATCCTTCACATCCAATTCTAAATGATTTTTTTTTTAAAAATAAAAAGTATTTATGGCCTCACAAAGAATGGCCTTAAAAACAGCCATGATAAACCAACCATTGTATACAAACCATACTTCGTTCTCCCCTCTTGTAACATATTCTGGTTTTACAACACTCCCGACACAAGAGCACTGCCCCGGTGTAACAGATTCGTTCTATACAATTTTACACGACAATAATCACACATATATACACCAACAAGATGTAAAGGACAACAACAATAATGCACTCCAAGTTAATCCTGCCTTTCGCATTAAAATTCTTCCCAGCATTCGTATCTACTTCCGTAGGCTCCTTAGCTTGGTTTAGGCGAGCTGTTAGCAGCGAACTTCAACCTTTAGTTTCCCAAAACTTCGCCAGCAACGGTAGACATCTCTAAACATATGCATAAGAAAACTATAAGTGAGGTGGTCAGTATAACCAGATAATTCAAATATGGGATGAGGATCACTCTTTACCTCAGTTTTAGCGTTTCTTAGATTTATAGTGAGAGGCATAAATTATTTCCTTTCCCTAAACCAATTTCTGAAGCATACATCAGGACAAGGTGTCTCTGACGCCCATCCATTCAAACTCATTTGTGCAGAAAGGCACCGAAAAAATCAAGCCTTCAACAACGAATTCCCATAACTCATTTCAAACTATCATCCTGGAGAGTCCAGGAGAACAAACGACCCCCTGAATCCCCAGAGAGCAATTGTTTCATGTCGCTTGTGAGATGAAGTGCTGTTACTGGATGCTTATGGGCCTTGAGCACTTTACGAAGTATGAGTTTGTACTCTGCTGGCTTTCCATGGAGCCCTAAGCTTCCCAAGCTCTCTGTGTGAAAAGAACGGGTCCTACCACTAACCTCTTCTGAGCTACAATGGACCATGTTCCAGACTTTCACTGCTCCACTTTGATGTCCGGTCACATACCAGTTTGTTTCTTGCCAATCTGAATATATTGCACTGGTTACAGATAAGATTGAATCAGAGGGGAGTTGGGATGTGTTGATAACAGCAAGGCAGTCTCCATTAATGCTCCACACAGCCAATACAATGCCAGAAGCTGTTAATATTTCACCAGTTAGGTCATTCACGTGTACTGCAGATACAGGTGCTGAAAATTCAGGGAGTTGTTTTACGAAGGCCAAGTTTGCTAAATCCCAGAGAATCACAGAGCAATCATCAGAGCCAGTAATAATCAATGAGTAAGGCTGGCTCACGTAAAGACAACTTATTCTAGCAGTATGGGCATAAAGAGACCTCTCGAGTCGTAAATTCCGCTGGGAGCGGACGCTATCTTTACCAAATCTCCATACTGCAACAACACCATCATCTGCTCCAGTGACCAGAATCTGACCGTCGTGGCTCACTCCTGAACACTGTATTTGATTACCTCCATGAAGATTTTCATGGGTGGATAAGAGTTTATCTTGGTCATATGTCATTATTCTTAGGCTGCGGTCTGGGAAACCCCAAGCAAAGTATTTGCTGTATGTCGATGGTTTTAGAAGGCTGTTTACGCGAGCAATATAGACCTTCTCATGGAAAGTTACTATCTGGGAAATCGCAGCTGATGTTTTACGGACTTCATGTGGTGCCAGATGAGCATAGTAATGGAGTGGGTGAGGAGGTAATTTACGGTCTACACGTCGCTTTACATGGGGCTTGAGGAACAATTGCTTTGGTGTTTGTCCAAAGTGATTAATTTGAGCTAAAATTGAGGCCTTCATGGCAGGATCAGTGACCGAGTCTATGTCCACATTCCCTTCATATGTGTAGTGATAGAAAACATTTACGGCTTCTTCTGCTGTCTGTAAAACGTATAAAACATTAATCAACTTAGTAGGATCCTGTCACGTACATACATAAAACCCAAATATTACTTAACAGGTTGTATTAGCAATTATCATTTAAAACAGGAAGGGAAAATTAACAAAAAAAACAACAACAAAAAGAAAAACAAAGACTGACAAAAGTAAGGTGGTGGATTGTGCCTATTATTTACCACATGGGTTTACCCTAATGACCTCATAGACTATTCTCTCTCATACAGAACTCTGTATGCCTAATGATTTCCTGCGAATGAAAAGCTAAATTGACGACCACAGACCAGAAAGAGAACGTGTTTTAAGTAGGTCCTCAATTACTTCAATTTTCAATCCTTTGAATTTTATAGCACTGACCAACCATGATCCATTCCATTTCTTTGTAAGGACATTAGATAATAATTACACATGCAACTGGCTGATGCCAAAAAACACAGAAAATCACAAGGAACATTGAGTGTGCGAACAGAACAGATTTTTTAAAAATTGGAGAATGTACTGAATTCTTACATCATTATTATTTTCTTGTATTCAGGCATATGTTTACAGGTAGTTAAATATGTTCATATACCATATATATATATATATATATATAAGAACGATTATGTGTTATTAGAGTGCAAGAATGCAAGAGCAAACCTTTCCCCTCTGTTTATATCCAAAGATTAGATCTATCCAGTGGTGCAAATTCTCAGACACATAATCTGATTCCAATGCTTCACGATGCTTCCTTATAAATTCTCTAGCACTGCCTTTAGCCCAAGGCGGCAAAATGACATCACCAACCTGCATGAGGTCTCAATATGTTACTTAAGAAATGTTTAATTACCTTAGGCTAAACCGTAAAGCGTATAACAGAAGAGTTGAGTTTGATTTACCTTTTCCCCAGATTGTTTCTCTCCCAGATCGAGATCAAACCGATTCTCCAAAAACTCTGGCATGTAGAAAAACTCAGGGATCAGTTCCTTTACATCAGATGTATTTCCCTTGCCTGCTGCACTTAACCATGTATCTCTTATACTGTTGAACAAGCGGTCGGCATGATCAAACTGTCCACCTTGCAATGTCTGATTTTCAGTACTGAAAGGAGGAAGTCGTAAAAGATAAAAAAGAACAATGCCAGCGCTTGAATAGTGAGAACCGTAATGAAACTTTGGAACATCAGGATCATCCCAGCTCTCGTACCTGATCACAACGTGAGCAAGAAAGCGAGTCAATCAAAACTGTCGTCATCGTTGAAGGAAAAAAAGATGAACTGAACAATCAAAAGCATGCAAGATACAGCAAAATTAATGATTTCAAAATATAAAGCCAACCGCTTCCTAAATTCCTCCTCTCCCTCTGCAGTCTGGCATCCCATTGGTTTGTCCAGTTTCCGGAAAGTTCGGGGATTTGTCAAATCCAATGTTTCACTATCATAGTCCCCAAGAACCCAAGGAAATACTGGATATTGGGTTAGGTCACTGTATCCACGTCCAGCAAGAGTGTTCAGATGCATGAGATACTGGAAATTACTTATTTCCCCATTCTGCCATCTTTTGGAGAAGGATTTTGCCATAATTTTGAACAGCCTACTACCTTCATTACTTTCTTGTTTTGAAGAACCTGAAATAGTAGTATCTAGCCTGCAAAAAAATTTCGTATTAATCTTCTGAACAGAATATTACAAATACAAAATCCTAAGATAAATTCACTTTGTGTTGCTATGAAGGATGCAAACCCTTTTCTTGAAACTACAAAAGCCATTATCAACATCAAAGACAAAGAAAGTAGAGTAGCATAGGCAGAAGTTATTTAGGAAATCAATGAAAACATCCAAATAGAAACAGACAAGCAAGTACCAAAATAACGAATTTAAAACTAAATTTTACATAAGGTTCTAACAATGCAACTTTAAAAGGAAAAACAATTACATACCATTTTAAGATCAGAGACTCAAATAAGACCTAAAGAAATATCACAAAGTTGATAGGTCTTAATCGGAACATGTCGTTAAATTCGGAATATGGTAAAGTAGCCATGGGCTGGGGAGTACACTGCTTATAGGGACAAATTGCGTATTGTTGTCAATATTTGGAAATTTATAATTCCTACATTTTACTGGATAGAATTTCGTTAAGTCATTAAGTCTATAAGAACTATGACATCCTAGAGCTAAAACGTCTAGACAAAGATATGAAGGTGATAGCTCTTAAATAATTTTTGAATAAAAATCTGTTGCGGTAATTTTTAAGAACTTCGGTATAAAAAAGGTTAAACTAGCAAAGGTAAAGAGTCAAGGTAAAGATGTAAAGATGATAGCTCTCTCAAGCAGGAGGAAGAGAAAAGAAAGCAGACAATCATTAATTAGACAATCAATTGCAAAAAACATGACAGGTTCACTGATGACCGAGTTTATCGGAGAAAATTTCACAAAAGCCAACACAATGAAATTAGATTTAACATTTAACTTAGCTTCAACACTTCTGTATTGCTTTTAATGCTCTATACCTCCCAACTACATCCAAAAGAATAGAGATGCAAACATGAACTGCAGCCCAGCCCGGCGACTGTGTCGTGTGGGCCAAACCAGGAATTTCAACCCGCGCCAGCCGCACCAGCCGAGCCGGCCCGCACGGCAATTTTTTTTATCCCGTGCGAGCTCTTTGGGCAGAGTCCCTTGGGAGCTCTGCACGGCAGAGCTCCCATCTCTAGCTTGGCGGGTCACCAGGCCCCAGCCGCTCGGTCCATGAAAGAAACCGTGCGCGCCAGCCCCCGGCCCGTTGCTGCCGATGGCCCGTATGCATGCAGGCCAGCCTGGGCCCACACTTTCTGCATCTTTACAAAAGAAGAAAATGCAATGGAGGATCCAGAATTTTCAAGCAAGTTGTCAAATTATCAATGCAAATACATAAACTAACTCGGAAACAAAAGAATTTATAAGAAAAGCGATTATCAAAACACATAAATTTTAACAATGAATTACATGGGTTTCAAACCCATCTAAAAAGGGTTGAAAAAAGGGGGCAAAAAAGAAAACAAAGTTAAAAAAAAACTATGGGTTTCGAACCCATGACAATTTGTGTTTCGAAAAACTATCAATCACTGCGCTAATATTTCTTTAATGATATAGACAGTCACAATAAAACTACTTAAGCATATTCTTATGTGTTTCCACAAAATAAAATCACTAGTTGTAATTTGGTATCCGGAGCACAGGTGCCAGTCGACACCTCACTCTGCCCCTGAAGAAATGCCATTCGTTGTTAAATAAAGCAATGAAACAGCATGGAAAAGTAAATAAGAAAGAGTTATTTAAAATGCAAAAGGATAAATTGCGTACATGCTGTTCCTTGGGAGATTTAAAGCAACCAGATTTTTGAACACCTCTTCTCTCTCCTTCTTGTGAAAAACCAGAAGATCATTGCATCCGTCCATGCTGAAAATCTCAATGGCAACAGGTCGTAATTGATAATCACGTTTCAGAAGTTCATGCACATTATCAAGTTTCCACATGTGCCATGGATGAGGGAGATTACCACTGCTGCAGACTTTCTCCTTCCCCCAAGCACCACCATTATAAGCCCATGCCCTACCACCAGCCAATGCTTTAACAGTATTATTCCATGAGGAAGGTGACTTTAACTGAAAGTCACTGCTTCCAGAAACATCCTTCTTGACACCCAAAGCTTGATCAATGACAGAAAGTTCATCTTCACTTTTCTTCTCACAGATGCACCCAGATTCATCAATGTAAAAGTTCTCAATGATATACAAAGACAGATCTCCTATAAGGAATACACCATCATGCTTGTCTAGGCCAACCACACGTTCACAGTTATATTTGAACCTTATCTTCTCAAAAGGCAAAAGGTAAGGCCTGACAAGATATTCACCATTATCAAACAGTTCCTTTTCTGTTTTATCGTCTGTAGATTTTGCCTCACCAGCATTAGCAGAAGATGACGGCCTTGGAGAACCTAGATCAGATCTTTGCTTAAAAGTATCTGTTATTTGAACAGAAAAGGTACTGGACTTGGCACCATAGTCCACAGCAGAGTGAAGACTTGGTTCATTTATGCTGCTATCCTGATCATCGTTCCACCCTAATTGTGCAGGTTCAGAGCCTCCAACTTTGGGCAGATCTATGTCTTTTGGAAATGACTCGTTATCGCCGCCATCAGGAAATCTTTCATCAGAATTATCTCCTAATAGGTTTAATAATAAATGCGAATAACATTTTGGAGTGCCGATTCCATTCTCAGGCTTTTCTTTAGGCAGACTTGGGTCTTCCATTTCAAGAGCTCTGGCAAGAGCATTCTGAATTACATTAACTTTCAATTTGCAACGTTCGAGTTTCTTACGCATCCGGAAAGGCCCTTCAATAGGGCAAAGCTGCCATTCTAGCTCTGACGGAGAATTTCGAACAGGGAAAACTCCTCTCTCATGTACAAGCTGTTGAATATGAGTTTGCCATTCATTCTCAGCATGAAGAACCCATCCATATTTATCTTGACGAAGGACTCTCAACTCAGTGGCCATTAGATCACGGACCGCCTCGAGGGCATATCTTCGCTCACTCATCTGTTCCCAGTGTTTTAGCTCTAATTTTGATGCATCTCGTGTTTTTCTTCCCATTTCTCTCTTGCGCCTAACCTCCATTCCATTTATTCTCACACCAGGAAACTTTGCTGAACCAGCAATATACTGGACCCACATAATACCTGCACACTGCTCCAAGACTTTATTGATAGTTTGCTCAGAACTCTGAAGCCATTCAAAGAACGAAGATTGGTTTCCCGTAAGTAATATATCAAAACCTCCATGAAGAATGTCCAAATTCTGTCCTTGGTTTGGTTTAGATACAAGCAAATCTTCTATTATTGGCCGACGATGCAACAGCAGATACTTTATGGCATCTACCGCTAGTTGTTGGACAGTCTCTCGTGCGTCGCGGAGAAGAGAGATAAGGTTTATACAAAGACAACAAACCAAATCGGTGTCATTATTGCTTGGACAAAGTATGAGACGTTTGTTAGCAACTACTAACTGTAGCAGCGTGCAAATGTCAACGCTGTTCTCAGTACATGTCTTTTTCTGCAAACCTTTCTCAGTCTCTGTCTGAAAACCCAAAGCTGAAAGAAGATCATCCTCTCCTATAGACTTCAAAAATGATGGGAGGAAACAGTACATTATCACACGGTTCGTATTTTTCAAAATAGCATGCACATATGCCTCTAGTTGCCTGCTCCCCCTTGTAATTGAGAGAAGCCCTTTTCCTGCAGGTGCTGCCTCTTCAATACGACCATCTTTGTTAGCAAGTTGTAACATGGATAATAAGAATTCCAAAGTTCTCAATACTCCTGTAGGAAAAGGAAAAGATCCCATATAGAGACGATCCACAATCATCCAGCAAAGAGAATCCAAATTCATTGACCAACGATTCTTGTCTAGTTTCTTTTCATTTTCCTCATCATCACGCAGGATGCGCCTCTCTAAAAAATTCATCAATCTGCTTAGGCACAAGCCTTGAAAAACCAATGCAGCATCAGAATCCACATGCATAGGTACCACCTCCAGAATACCCTCTATGAATTGTGTTGCTTTCAACTGTTCAGTTATAACATCAGCAAAAACTTCAGCAATTAAGTCCAAAACTGCAGTAGCTCCTGCAGAGCAAGGTCCCCCTCCATAACCCTGATCATCAATATCAAGTAACATCTTCGAGCTAATCTGGAAGAATGCATTTGTTGAAGATGGTTCTTGTGAGTTTGATCGTATATCAAAAGATATCTCACTTTCGTTGATAGACATTGAAGAACCCATTGACGGAGTGGCAGTTGATTGTATCTTATCTTTATTACTTGTTGCACTCCCAAACCATGATGTCAGTGCTATAACAGGGGATCCAACAGGGGTCACCGTCTTAGAAACTGATTTTTCTGAAAAGGAAGGAGAATCTGGAATAATCAATGACATGGAACTTAAAGAATCTGTTTTTTTATTAGCTTCTTCAGCTCCGTTGCCATCTTGGAATCCGCATTCACCACTATTATAAGTAACAGGGATATGAATGGCATTGGGATCCTTAAAGGTCTCAAGCGATTCGGCTTGTGCTTCTTGTTTGATGGACTTGCTTGAGTTTAAGGAGGCTAGGTTAGATTCTTTCACCTGACCATCTTCCAGCACATAATTCTGCAGACCACCAGTATCTTCAGAACTAGTGCTTTTCTGCTCTTGAGGAAAACTTTCTATAGTTATGGAAGTTTTGGCAGACATTTCTTGTTCCGCAGGCATGCTAGAAAACGTATTTTGCGAGCTCTTGTTATCATCCGTATCATTAACATTCTTCTCCTCAGGTGCTTCAGTTGTGAGATCCTTTGCCATCTTCAATGCCCAATCACCCCTGAATAATATATATACATAAGCTACACGAGAAGGCATGACATCAAATCTAACAAAGAGACAACCAAAACATCCATGGACCTATTATGCCTATAACAAGAATCCAAACATAAGAAATGCTAAAACCAACCATATCATGAGAGGCTAAATACAGACCTTACACATGAAAAATATAGATCCACGCAGCTCTCAAGAAATTCTTTTCGTCTGCAAACAGAAGAGAAAGGAGGACACATCTTTGCCAAATCTACCATGAAGCGCAAAATTGATGTAGCAGCAGCCGGGGCAGCTGCTTCACCACCCATTAGTCGTGCAGCATATGTCTTGTGCATTAAAGCTTCTCCTTGAAGATCTCCTGCTGAGTCTGCGGTTGCTTCTACAAGCTCCGCAACAATGCCACCATTAAGGTGTGAAAGATTGCCATTTTGTTGAGCAAGCATGGATAACAAACTTAATCTGTCAAATGTAGATTTTCCCATAGCTATCACAGACTCTAACAATTCAACAAACTTCAATTCCCCATAACTTCCATCACTTGGCATAAGGGCATGAAAATCCAGCATACGTACTTCTGGCACCCGTGGATACACAGGTTTACCAAATATTAAACAAAACAGAATGTAGTAGATTTCTGGAGAATCGTAGAAGCTTGGGAGCACATGTGCTAAACCTTGGTATCCTCCACTAGTACGAAATTTAAGTGTAAATGTTGGAGAAGAAGCAAGGCAAGCTCCAAGAAGAGTCATGATCCACCTCATACTAGTTGGGTGTACAGATTCATCAAGAAAATATGTGATTAGCTTAGACGATACAATCTTATGCCATTGCTCCAGCAATTCTTCAGACTTTATGGTCACCTGCAAATCTATAAGCATCTCCAAAAGCATGTTCCTCACAATAACATGTTTCCCCATTGTTTCTCTAGCAATTTGACGACGTCGAGAAACTTCTGGTGGATCAAAGGTCATAATCACAAACCTGACAACAAGTTCTAGTTCTGATGCTAAAAAGCCATCTTCCAAAATGACACCAAGCAGAACCACCAGTTTTTCCAGTACAGGTACTTCCACATCACCCCTCTGTAGAGTTACTAGCAAATGCTGCACAAGGTTAATCCGGCGCAGTATCGTCAAGTTATGGTTTCTATACCAATGCATGGATACCATTCTCTCTAGAAATCCAAGTAGGGAAATTTGAATTGAAACAGGCGCAGTGACCCACAATGTCCAGTCTAGAAGTACATGTTCTACCATATCTGGATTTGAGAGAACAATACAGTTTGAATTCTCTTCTGGTGGAACATTGTTTTCAAGCTCAGATATATGACTGAAAGTATCCTTTTGTGCAGAAAAATCATCCAAATCTTCATGGGATCCAATTGATGAAATTTCATCAGAAAACTTAGTTAATGAAAGATCCACAAGACTGGCTTCAGGAGAGATTCGAGCAGGCGATGGTATAACTTGACTTACTTGCACCTTTCTTGGTTCAGAGCAAGAGGCCTCACATGCAGCAATCTGGAAGAAGATATCAAGCGTTTGCATGTCAAACAATGACATACTCCGGTGTAGGAAGAGGGATAGCAAATGGTATCCTCTCAAAGATTGCATTTCTTTTACATTTTCAGGATTCTGGTGAAGGGAGCATGCAAGAAGGGCAAGAGCCATGTGCAACATATCTCTAGTTTCAGCAGCTTCAACTAGAGCTAGGACAACAGCCATTCCACCAACTGTGCGAATGCTATCACCAAGGACACACTGATTGCAGATGTTAATATCACCATAAAGACGACCATATCGAGGTATACCTATGATGGAGAAAAGAACATTAAGGAAAACAAAAAATCCTTCAAAACATGCAGGGAAAGAGCAAATGATATAAAAGTTACAAAGGCTCCTGATTTACATACCACCCATGGGGGAAGCAGCAGCTGACATTGGATCCACAAGATTCAGGATGGATAACGTCCCTGATGCCCTGTATGATTCTGAGGATGTTCCATCAAATGCAAATATAAGCTTCTTTCCAGAAAGCTGTAAGGCAAGATTTGCCAATCTTTCCATATCCCAAACAATGCCACTACCATCTGCCTTCTGATTTCCTTGTCTAACAGAAATATCAAGTTTCTGTGAATTGGAAGCTATAGGAGCTTCAGCATCCAAAGAATCTAAAATTGCCATACTGCCACCCCCGCAAGCTTGGTTTGGGACAAACCTCAAAAGATCTGTATCCTGAAAAAGCCCTCTATATCCTAGGCCCAAAATGTACATGAAGCAGATGCTACCTGACGTGAGAACCTCCTCGAAAAGATAACATGAGCGGAGTCTCCAGGACAGCTCACAAACTTTTGCACGAGACATTGTTGTGCCAAGGGTGACCTGTAGGGATTTGCCAACTGGGGATAGAGAGTACCCAAGCTTTCCTGTGTGCCTCAGCTTCCCATTGAGGTAAATATACGCTACACTGGCCTGGAAAAGTCCAGCTAATGCATTGGGCTTGCTATGAACAACGGCAAGATGATTCCATCTTCCTTCTTCAATGTCAATTCCAGGAAATGACAGCGAGCAAGAGCTGCTCGTTGCGAGTGTTAGGACACCATTATCTTGAAGATAAAGTTCAGCATAACATGTGTTGCTATCATCTACAGAACCGACGGAAAATATACGTAAAATATTTCGAGCAGCATTATTACTCTGAGCAGACACTATCCTAGATGTCTGCTCCATCTCTTTAGCCTGAGACTTGAAAAAATTATGAAACTGAAACCAACATACAAATGAGTAACCGGCAGCAGGAGGCCAAGTTCTCTCCCCTAAAGACACCTGAACAGAGGCATGCCCAATCTTGGTCATGTCCATCTCAAGAAAAGGGGCAAGAGAGACATTTTTTGACCTCACATCTTGTATTTCGACTATTTTTTCCATCATACCAACAAGAAGACTACCAGACTTTCTCATTTTGGTTTGCAGAACAAATCGCGCAAGTACTCGAAGCTCAGAGGAAGATAATCTGTTACAAGAGTCATTCATCTTATGTGAATTTCAATTAACAAAATATATGCAAGAATGTATACCCTTAGAAATAGTCATCATTAACCTGTAAGCTCCTAGAACCTCCACAATTCTCAAGGCGTGTGTGAGTAACTGAGAAGAACCAAGCAAATATGGGCTGATTGTCTCAAGTAGAAGTCCAACACAACCTATAAAAGAGGATGTATAAGAAAAACTAATAAACTTATTAGGAAAATGATAAAATGAAAGAATTGATTCATTTGCCTTACCTATAGAAGTCAAGCTTTCCTGATTGAAAGGGCCAGCAAGAGAAAGCTTTTCGATGAAGCTTAGTATGTCCAGCTGCACCTTCGGAGTGAATGATAACAAGGAACGAATAAGCACTGCAATTGCACTGGGATTATATACTCGTTCGTGGCTGAACTTCGATGTCTCAAATGAAGCAGCGGAGAAAAAGCTTGATGAACAGTCCTCATAGATTTCAGATTCAGATGCTGCAAAATTATCTGGTTGCAA
This sequence comes from Xerophyta viscosa, assembly GCA_002076135.1. Lineage (NCBI taxonomy): Eukaryota > Viridiplantae > Streptophyta > Magnoliopsida > Pandanales > Velloziaceae > Xerophyta > Xerophyta viscosa. The sequence continues at coordinate 2,483,250 of MJHO01000011.1, forward strand.
ACTAGAGGATGGTGGAAGAACAATTTCAAGTGCAAGCTCCAAAAACAACTGAATAACTTGCTTTTCATAATCCACACAGAGCAAAGCAGACTCGTAAAGAAGATCATGAAAGGTTAGATCTGACATGATTGTATGCAGTCTCAGCCTGTTGATAGCATTGTTAGCTACACAAGCTGTCACAGCTCGCAACAGAAAATTGAAAAGTTTCATGTGTGCCATTAAAGTTGAGTGTGCTTGTAAATCATCATCACTGCTCTGAAAGCTGTGCAAGGTTGTCAATAGAAGTGAAAACCCAGTAACTTCTCCAAACACACGTTGAGCAGAACTATTTGATCCAAATACACGCCATAATGTACCCAAAGTATCACATTTTGCATCATCATGAAGTTTATACTGAGATCCCAGAACATTGGTGACCATTCCGCTTTTAAGAATCTCGACCAGTGCCCCCAGTTCTTCTGGATGTGACTAAGAACATGAAAGTGAACTCATCAATGCAAAATTCTACAAAATGGCTCATTAAGAGAGAGAGAGAGAGAGAGAAGAGAGAGGGGGGGGGGAATGGGGGATTGTTTCAACTTACTAACCTGTAAAGCATCTTCAGCAATCAGACATGTTAATACTCGGAGAACCCCAGAACGATGGTTATCTGAAGCCACAAATGGAAGGATAATGCTCACCCCATTGGATGACCGGAAAGACTGCTGGTTGCTTTCAGCTTTCTTCAGTAAAGAGAGCAGGCAATCCCAAGCGATACTGATTGTAGCCTCATGGTCAAATAATGGAAACTTTCCGGAACCAGGACTCATAAGTTTGGGTGACGAAAGGATAGCATCTTTGTCCTCAATGTGTTTCTTAAAACTGCTAGCATTCAGCTTATTATCCAAAACACTTAAACTCTTGTTCTGCTGTTCAATACCAGAGAAAAACTTATGTTGTTTCAAATCATCCAAGAGAACCTCAAGAACTCCAACTTCTCTTAATACTCTTTTGTACTGCTGATCAAAGGCTACCAGCTTTACAAAGAAAGAGAGAATTGTATGCTTTAAACTAGATGAAATTGGTTGCTGTAATAAGCAGCAGAGTGAAAGCAGCTCTTGTTCAGGTATGCAGCTCACCACAGTCACAGCATATTCTAGTATTTTCAGAATTTTATCCTGTAAGGATTGTGGAAATTCAGACATGTTCAAAATAAATAAGGGAAGTGTCCGAAGTTGCTGGCACAACTTATAGTTATCAAGGTGACCCGAAAATATCTTAAAAATTCTGTTCAACACCTCTGCCTGCACTTCTAAGTTATCTGCCTTCAGAAAGATATCCTGCAACATCTGTATTGCTTCAAGGTCTTTAACCTTTGTATTTCCTTTCTCCAACATCTCATCAGCTATCTTATCAGCTGAAGGTGTGCGGCTTCTGTTGTGACCTGAACCTTTTAGATATGTAGATTTTGAGACCTTCACACTAACAGGCTCAGGGGGACCAGTTAGCGCCAGATTAACAAGAACGTCAAGTAACCTGGACAGTGATGGAGATAGTTGTGTTGGTGAGGTATGCATTCTACTTCGATCATGTGAATGAGGAACATCTTCTGCGGTGGATTCCAAATGAGCGGGCTGAACAACTTGATCCTTCTGTAATCTAGAGAGTGTCAAAGCAAATTGAACAAGAAATTGATAGCCATGGGCATTATGTATATCTTCCCTCAGCCGGACAGAACCAGCCTCTGCATGTAATGAGATATCAAATGAGACAGGCTTTATATAGATGGAATTCAAGAAGAAAAAATATGTTAAAACGCAATAGATACTTATTACTGAAATATTGTCACGTAACGAAATGGGCTGTTCAAAGAGAAGCTAAAAATCCAAAATTAAACAAATGGAACTTTCAATTACTTGATACTGATGATGATTACCTGGTCTATACGATAACTCCACGCATTCAAGTAGCAAATCAACAATGCGCATAGTGTAAGCAGAGTCACCATTCTCAGGATTAAAATCTTTCACAGCCATCAAAAGAACTTTTATCTGAACATTAGATCAGTACATCATCACTCAGTAACCAAGTATATAAAAGAGGAAAGCCAAAAAAAAAAATTTTAATTACAAAAAAGGTGCTCCTCATGCCTGCGAAAAGCACTTAATAATTTTAAAAACACCACTATCGAAAGCACTTTTATAGATATATAAATTCATTCACTAAGAAGTATCGTCAGAGGGAAGTGCTGCTTCTATCGCTTTTATTTAAAAAAAATTCTGAGCTTTACTGACAAATTACTAGGAGATAAAGATAATTTGACCAACATCCATTCCATATAAGACTATATACCAAATCAAATTTCGTATGCGCTACTACAGTTATAACATGATACGAATCATTTGGCTGTGACTCTGAATTTGAACGACACTGGAGATATTGAACAACCTGAAGTAGAGATGCTCTCCCAAAATAAACAAAACTTACAAACCTAGGAAAACGGGAAAAATGTTCAAGAAGAACAGCGATCGCCATAATCTCAGCGACTATGTTAACAGAAAAGTACAACATTCAGAAAGGATACAAATTAGAACAAAGAAATAGGCATTAGGAATGAAGCTAACCTTAACTATGCGTGCATGGTTAGCCATCCAACATGGTATGCATTATGAGGTGTAACTAGTATGTAACTACATGTTCGAAAGAGACACAGATTCGCTTGTTTTCATTGGAATTAGGTGTTCTCCACAACCAATATCACACTAAAACGACATCTTGAAGCATGGACACAAAAATCTGTAGACAAGACAATAGATAGAGAGACTCAACCACAATGGATGTCTTCATTCATATATGCATTACTACGTGTGTGTGTGTGTGTGTGTGTGTGTGTGTTTATATGTATTTATGTATCTAATGCATTGTCACTAAGATACTTTATCAAAAAAGATACATTGAATGTTAAAAATAAAGTAAAGAAAGGCATTACAACTTTATTATTTGTCACATTGTCTATGTTAACTCTATCTATAAAATAATTGAGCAGCCAACGGCCACCCCACTCCCCTAGACTCGCTTTAACAATCTGAACAAAGCATTTGAAACTTTACTCCAACTTTGATTTGTATAAGGTGTTTGAAAAGTCTTTGATGAGTGAATGAAAAGCGTCCGTGAAGAATCTCAAGCTGTATGTAGCAATCATGTGTTCATCATTTGTTAGAGGCATGTCCAAGGAATGCATGTACAATTTGCGAGTTACCACACAGAGACACAATATTTTCTAGAAATACATATAAGTTAAACCTTGTTGAAGCCCATATGTTTGTGAACAACCTCATACATCCTGGTTATTGAATTACTTAAATTAATTATCATGTAATCTGTCAATTCCCTCATAGTTAAGAATAAGATTGGCATGCAAGGATCCCAAGGATGAGTAAGCTACTTAACATCCTTCTTCAATCCTCCAATACTATAATTATGTTATTTCTAAATTTTGGTGTGCTACATGACATATTCAGAGAAAGGACCTCGTTGAGATCATTCAACTAAATTTCTAAAATAACCAAATATAAACTAGACTCTACAAGCATATAAAACAATTATAATTTTTATATGCTAACAAAGGTGCTCCACTTTTATATGCTATTGAAATGCTTTGAGTCCTTTACTTCTCTGTAACGAGTCTTACAAAAAATAGAGTAGTTCAGGGATATTTTTAGTAAAGGGCTAGCTAAATCTGATGTGCAAGTAGCATCTTTGGGCATACTTCTGAAACATATATGCACCCTATCATCACACACATGAAAATATCAGAACACAAATGAAGGTACTAGGGACGTGTTTTATGTTATCCACCCCATCTCATTTGAAAAAATTACTCAGTGTCACGCTACGCTCTGCCAAATAGTACCTCGGTAGAAAATACATCCTTCCCGAAACTAAGATGACTGCGTTACATCTATTATCTAGAAGTCCAACTCTATAGTTCACAAGTCCTATTATAGCCATCAAAAAATCAGAACAAGATTATGAAAATTGTCTGTTTGGAACTTCGGATCCTTGTTGCCCCTCCATGACCAGTGTATATGCAAAATTAGTCATTTAGGTGAAGAAATCTCCCAAAAGTTCATAAGCTAACCTATAGCAATCCCCCAACCCCCATTATTTTCCTTTGCCGTTTTCCTCATTAGATGAATCAAGCAAGAAATCAAGTCATATATGGGCTTAAGGAGGAAAGACAGATCATACCAGGTGATGTTTATGTATGTATTTGGCCGTGCTTCCATTGTCATTAACAAGAAGAAGACCAAGGATCTGTAAATCACAAAATGAACAGCATGTATTACTACATACCCAACTTATTTGGGGCACATAATGAAGAAAAACTGCCTATAATATGCATCCAGTAACCTGCATGGCATGTCTATGGAGTTGGATAGTGTGTAAAGGAACAAGCCCATCTTTGAACAGAGGAAGGACAGTCAATGAACCATTAGCAACCATCTGGAATAAAAGCTGAAGGGAATCATCCTCAACCAAGCTTAGTGCAGCTGAAGGATGGCTAGCTAGTGCCTTCATAATGTGCACTACGCTCCCCTCTATCTGCAGATAAGTAAAATATTAAAACTTGGAAGGCCTATATATTCTACAGCATCATTTGTAACAGAAAGGCAAAGATGATTTGTACAGTCAGTGCAGCAGTAAAAGTACAGAACCTTAAGAAGAACCTTTGTATTTAGGACATGGACAAACATCAATCGGTCTCACCAAAATATCATCCATTTCCACAGTACTATACTACTATCATAAAGAAAAACTTTATAAGTCAACAAAAGGGCAAACCATTGAAATGCAAAAAGAATTAACTCAACAGAATCCAATAGAAAAATTGGGACACAAGCAAGTTCCAAGTCCAGCCACTAGTACACTCCCAAAAGTCAAAGCCCATGAGCAGAAGCAGCAGATACTTATGTAAGGTACCCATCATAAAGAATACTTCTCAGAAAGTAGAGTACATGTTCTCTTCTGAGGAGGCGAGATATTAATTTCCAGCAATAGGATACTACTTTAAGGTGAACAACTTTATAAGTCAACAAAAGGGCAAATCATTGAAATGCAGAAAGAATAAACTCAGCATAATCCAATAGAAAAATTGGGACACAAGCAAGTTCCAAGTCCAGCCACTATTACACCCTCAAAGCCCATGAGCAGAAGCAGCAGACACTTATGTAAGTAAGGTACCCATCATACGGAATACTTCTCAGAAAGTCAAGTACATGTTCTCTTCTGAGGAGGCTAGATATTAATTTCTAGCAATAGGGTACTAGTTACAAGTTTGGCCAACCACTTGAACTATGCATGAGATCCACAAGGTTCAATGGCATCAAGATTTGAGGTTAGAATCACACTGCTGGTCAGCCTAACTTAGCATGATGAAATCTGGGCAGTTTTGGACTGAATTCAGCCGTTTATGATATACTGTTCAAGGTGGTCGATGAATCACTATGATATAGCCTCAATCAAAAACTACAAAATCAGAAAGCACCAAGGATGAAAGTTGACCAATTTACATTCATTAGTCCATGAGGCTTGGACTTGCATGCGGCTTACAGTGGGATCACAAGCGGCCCGTCAAAAGCGCTAATGCAGTGGACCGTTCTCTCAACTATTTGGGTAATCCAGATATTCAAGATGCATTTGAACTAACTCAAGACCTAGCTTTAGATAAAAGGGCATGGTCAAATTCCATCTCCATTGGCTTGTATTGACTTTTGTGCTAGTTACTATAGTAAATCTAGCAGTACTTGTTTGTAATAATTTGAAGCGGTCACCAGCTCTTCTAGAAGTACTGGTCTCTCAATGCATAGAGAGAGAATTAGGAGCAGAGAACTTGTCACAGAGTCATGGTTTTTGTCTTTCACAACTTGTTGTATTACTGTTTTGGAATTGTAAGAGCCAAACACTAGCTAGGACAGTCTCTTATGAATATTTGGTCATTACTACAAGTTCCTTTATCCTTTTTGACTAACCTCTTTAAGACTGAGCTCAAGCTCAAGAACCATGGCCATCAAGGGCAGTCACTATTAGATCTTGAAAAACACATCCTTCTCTCTTACCACTACCCACTTATAGAACTTACATAGTAGATCATTATTACAACATATTTCATCATTTCTACAATCTCTTTAAAATTGAGCTCAAGCTCAAGAACCATGGCCATCAATAGCAGTCACTCTTAGAGCATGAAAACGACATCCGTCTTCTCATCTCTTCTTTCCACATGCAAGTGATTATTGTTTGGTTGGCTTTACAGCCTCCCACTCATCTTGGATCAGTATATAGGAAAACTTTGCAGGAGCATCAATAACGACGAAACAAGAATGCACAGATAGCTTAGTTATACACTAAGACAGCAAAATTTCAAGGGTTTCTCCAAAAGTCTTTGGGCATTGTTTTTACTTAAAATAGAAAGGACTAAGAGCATTTGTAAAAAAGATCAACAGAATGGAGATATAAAATTACCTAATAAGTGCCTACATAATCATATACTAAGACAGGTGGTGTACTTAAGGAATCTATTACAGTACAGGACTTATTCAGGCTAATGCATAGCGTGCCAATCAACGAAAAATAATGGTTTTTAGAATGAAATGAAAGGTAAAGATCAATAAAAATAACACCTCAAGACGACGCGTCTGTACGACTCCCTCTAAAATGTTGCTGCTTGGATTAGAATCTTCTGGACTTGAAGTTGGTAGTTCATGGTTCGACGCAGTAGGATCCAGGAGTGCGTGAAGGATAAGCACAAGACAGCCTAGTATACCGGAATCTAGCAATGGTTGTTTATCAATTGGCTGCAGATAAATTAGAAATCTTATTTTAATCACTAGATGTGTTGCAGCTGTAACTTTGCAATTGCATCCCTTTGTATGTACAAAAAAAGTTCATACATCATTTCATTTCATTTACAAGAAAAACTAACATCAAACAAAGTTCTTCAATAATTGTTCATCTACGATGCTAATATCAAGAGACAAAGCAAAGAAGAGAACAAACAAAATAAGATTATACAGTTAACAAGCAGCGCAAGATAAGTAGAAGCATAGAGCATCAAGTCAATTAACAATAAGAATATTTAGTGCTAGGCTACTTTAGGGCATGCTAAATGCGGCTAGCTACTTTCATGTAATCATATCATTGTATATTAACCATCAACAAGTTTCAACAGACTACGATCAAACTAAGTATACACAGCTTCTTGTTGAAGTAGACGTCAACTTTACTAACTTACAACTAGGATGATCTGAACTTATTCTTGCTATCGTTTACTTTGACTTGTAGTACAAATCCATCTACGTTTCTAAAAGGAACTTAATTAAAGCAAAGCAATTAATCCTACATATCATCAAAACTCGAGAATTTAAATATCCACTTCCACAATACATGGTCAAAGGAATATTTGATATACTAAAATCTGAAATTCATTCAAGCTCATATACATACTCCTGATACGAGCACTTCCACTGCATGTAATAGATTTGAACCAGGTTTGGTGCCATCCTGCACATTAAGTTTTATGTAATAAATTATATTCATAATATGCAACTTAAGAAGCTTAGCCAAATTAAACTAGGAAAAACTAACCTTTCTTATTTCTGAGAAAAATGCTATAACTCTCCCAACATGCAAATGACGATCCTTTCTAGAAATCCTCAACTTCTCAACATCAGTGACGAAAGCTCTTCCAACAACAAAAGAAAAAATGTGCGCTTCAACTAACCTGCATTGCAAAATAATATATTAGCAAAAACTGCTTCGCACCAAATCATAGCATCAACACAAAGGAGTCAGCTTGCTACTTCAAACACGGATTTCTCTTTGCAGTAAGCTCTACCGAGATTCAGAAACAGTGAACTAGTCATTATATGCACACCACGGCCATACCAACATTAAGAAGTCAATATAGAAATGAACGGCAAAAGAACCATTACATGACATGAGAATACCTGGGTATTAAGTGAGCTACATTAGTTTGTGGTTTCGCTATTCTACAAAAAACATCTACAGCCATATTTAAAGCAGTTTCCTTCTCCTGCAAGTACAGTTATCAATAATTAGCATCCCAATAAATACAGAGAAAAATCCCCGTCTAAAAGCATCAATTAGTGATAGCTAGAAAACCTTTTCCGAGCTGGAAGAGCGAAATTCTTCCCAGAACTTCTTGAACTCCAGCTCCAAATCATATTTGTCTCTGCATTTAACCAAATAGCATATATGTCTGATATTTATACCAAGGCAAATGCTCAAAACAGAAACTACAAAACTTAATATTGACAAAATAAATAAATAGAATACACCAATTGATTAACCATATCATTTAAGATGACCAAAGGTATAAACCGCCATCTGAAGAAATTGATCGGTGTGCATGTCCATTAGAGTAGATGATCATACTCACAGAAACTTATCAGAAAGTGAAAAGATATAGAAAGCCAAAGGATCTCCTAACCAAGGAAACAAGATAATTAGGCTACTTGTTTAGTAACATGAAGCTGCTACAACTTGTACCTACCTTAGTTATCGTGTTTCTAGATTATCAGCTAACTTGGTATTTATTTTGATATAGAAGGGTCCAACATCAACCCTTCCATTCATTCTGGATATAACATACCAAGTACCATGTAACAATCTTATGGTAGTTGTTCTTGTAATCAGCCAGTTTTTAGCATAGAAGATCAGAAATCACACTTGGATAAAATAGGGATGATTGCTTTGAACTGTTTGAATTAATGGGCAAAAACTTCGAAAAAAAAAAAGTTAAGGGGTGTAAATGATTACTCCTATATTACCACGGTATTAATTACTAGGGTAAGACTTACCCATTCTCCTGGTCCAAACGTGCCTAAGAAGTCTTCATTTCTGCTATTTATAGATCCATGTACTGATGTATGCACAGTTATGCGAATGATTCACATATCGAACAACACATTAGTGATCAAATCTCCATAAACAATGAATAATTTTTATACCGTTAATTCTAGCTTTTGTATTGTGGAAATAAACTATTTAGAAAAGACAAACATACACTAATAAAGTAAAACTAGGACGATTTCTATTTGTCTCCATTATGGTTACCAAGATCTATACAATTATAACCAAGCTACGCTAATGAATCACATTTTGATGAACATAATAAACAAACTACAAAATATGAAAATAAAACAAAACTTTTGAACTTCATTTTACCTAGGTTGCGAGGTATGCGCCCCATTCCCATTAGGACCGAATGATAATTTATCTGTTGCAGTAGCATGTTTATCGTGACAAAATAATCTATCATGCGAAGATATCAAAGAATTCGAAGCCGCGTTTCGATCCTGCGAAGCGAAACCAACTTTCTCCTTTAAATCCTTAAACAATGAGGACCATTTCGTCCCCTTCTTCGACGACGGAAACATTCTCCGCCGCCACCCTCGATTCCCTCATTCAAAATCAAAGTACGCGCAGAATGGCGTGAATCTGATCGAGTTCGGAGCAGATCTGATCAAATCCAAACGCTCCTTATTCGAATTTCTGATCGACTACAAGCGATTCTCGATTGCCTGAATCTGGATTCGATGCGTTGGAGAAGAAAATGATAAGAAATAGCGAGGTCTTCGTGTTTTATGATTGTTCTTAATTTATTTATCTTGCACTCTAGCGGCCGGCGTTCGCCATTCTCGCCGTGACAAAGAAATAGAAAAACAAAGGCGTAGGCGTTGAGGGGAGAAACAAATAGCCAACAGCGCAGCCAACCATTTGAAAAACGCCACGTCGGATGAACATTTGGTAGTATTTCGCACATCAGGCGTTGTATAGTCACTTTTGCACCACTACGAATTCCACGCATCTCGACGACCCAAACTCGTAGGGCTCGAAGATGAAAAATTACCAATTTTAATTGACATTTGCAAGTTGCAACAACTTGTAAAAGTAGTACTAAAAATTAACTTCTTATTTGACTATCATATATACGATACATCATATTCACTCTATAACTACAAAAAATAACTGCTATAACACATTCATCCGCTAATTCATGCTACCCATTATAATATGTCACGATGGTGACCTATATAAATTTGATGGTTTATTACATTATGCCGAGAAAAGATAATGCCTTTAAGTCTAAATCTATTTTCAAAATAATTCTAAAAATATTACCAATCGTTTAGTTGTTTGAAATAATTACTAATGTGAGTTGTGAAATTAGCCCATTGATTCAGAATTTGCAACATATCAGGCTAACAACACTTGTTGTACATCTAAACTATCTCTCCATACATTTCCTATGTTCTATTCTGCGAACTACAATATTAAGTTTTATCATTTGAATCCCAAAATTGTCCAATACAATCATACTAAAAATGAAGAGAGAAAAAAGAGAAAAAAATTGCAGCGATATTCTATATGCGGTTTAAAATTTTAAAAGAGGTATTTTCGTAGTTTTCACTAAGAATGAAAGGCAAGATCAAAATATAGGGCGACTGTTTTGCAAATGATGGATTAAATAGCACTCTTTTCCAAATTGCTCTATCAAGATAGTTTACCGGTGCCAATTGTAATTATGGGTGGTCAATTCTGCAAAAGATCTGGTTTAATATAGTAGGATTCGCTAGATTGGATAAGGATTGGTTGAACTCTGTGTTGTCTGACCCTACCTGAGCGAGCAAAAGTAAACGGGTATTCAGCCACTACAAATCAGCCACATCAGCTTCAAAACAATATAATGTATTTGATTGGTTGTACTCTATGTTTTGTACGCGGACGATGGTACCTTATATAAGAAAGATCAGAAGACGCGCTTTGATCGTGAACACGTCGGATCCCTTAACATTTTGCCATGTGGACAGTAGGACTAAGCCCTGGGGCCGGTGATGGTCGACTGGGGCGAGTTGAAGGCTTGAAGCTCTTTTAGTCCTGACACGTCGACATCAAGTTAGATCAGGTTGCGACGTGCGGGCCTCACCTCAGGTCACCCATGAGCTCATGTTTGTGTTATTTTGGACAATTCTATTAATTGAGAATTATTAACAAATAAGATATTAGTTAGTCAAACCATGAGTTAATTTGCAAAATACCACATAAAATATCGAAAAATAAGAAGTAAATCTCATGTAGAAATATTTTTTTGAATGCTTCAAATATATATATTCTTCTTTACGTATCAAATATATTCAATTAAAACCAATATTAACTTGTTGAATGGGATTAAGTTTTATTTGTACTTACACAGCTGATATTCAATATTTGAAGTCGAGTTTAAAAATCAGCTATCCTTTTCGAAGCTATAACTTTAGCTTATAAAAATTGTTATTTTAGTATGACTATATTAAATGGCTATGTTTTTATTTTTCTAACTTTCTGTGCAAACATGCCGGTAAATGACGTATTTAGATAACCAACGCAACAAATAAACTCACCAATCTAATTCATATTTTACCAACTAAGAATTGCAATTAATTTTATTTAGGTAGGTCAGAAGATCCGTCCTACTGTAATTTTGTTTTAAGATATGTAAATCGTCAAGACCAAACATCCATGATTTTTCAGAGGATAAAATGTGTGGCATTCAAAAATATTGCAACATCATTTTGATTGATTTTTTTATTTATTTTGATTAGTTGGTTAATATTACCATGTGAGATATTCAAGGAAGTTATCACACATGGTGGAGGGGGTCAAAAGGGCAAGTTAGCTGACCAATAAAAAAATATTTTTTAAAAAAAATAGAAAAGTAAAACCATGCCTAACCTAATCTCACTTGTTAATATGGCAAGAAGCAAGATCCAAAATCTCTTTTGAGAATTTGTCTTCAACCATCCCAATAAAGCAAAACTTTATGGTTGTGTGTTATGCAATCTTGCTCATGTTTGAGCACCAAATCAAACATGGATTAGGAAAAAGTTCTTTGCAAATTAGGCCTCTAATCTTTCTTGATTTAATAGTTGAGATAATTATAATTGGTTTTTGCTATTTGTAAACCTTCAAGACCTTACAAACTATCCTTCAATTATATGTAGTCCTGACAGGTTGTTGTATTTTTTTTTTTAATTATTATTTTTAAGAAAATTGCAAGATGTCTTTATAATCGTAATTAGTTTGGGGTTAGACTAGGACATATCAGGTTGACAATTGTGAGCTAGTTCTCGTGGGGTCTTGGCTAGCTCTCACACCAATCATACGTAGAAATCAAGCAAATCCTACAAAATGAAGATAATATGGACATTTCAAAATTAGATCCAGTAAGCGTAGGTAGGAGAGTATCCGAAGACATCTACAATTTCGACTTAGTCAAAATTTGATGAATTATGCATAAATATCGACATAAATTGTGTTTACTACTTGCTACTAAACTTAGATATGAGTGCTCATTTGGTTAAATCTGACTATCAGAGTATATATTTGCAAAAAGAGATACATAATTGCGAAAGGCTGCCTTGTTTACGCAAAAAGCGGAAACACCAGTTCCACTTTGAAGGGATTGTGTTTTTAAAGTTGCTTACGTTTGCATACCAAACACCTTCAAAAACTTAAGGTTTTGTTCTTTTTAGTTTTATTAGATAGGTTTTGAAATCATTTACTTTAAGAATATGTCCATATGGGAGACTCAGGTCCCTCCCTATATCGATATTCAAAAATATTAAAAAAAAAAAAATGCAAACCTGATGGCGCGAAGCCAATCCCGACCATTTTCATTAGGCATAGGCGTGATTTTACCGCACTCGAGATGATGTATCCACTGGTTAGAGTCGAGGCACCGGGTGGAGAGTGTCACAGATCCAAAACAAGGTGCCATGATTTCAACGAATATGTGGCTATTCGAAACAGGATTTTGCACCATCTAAATGGGATGTAAGTTATATAAAACTTTGAATTAGAGTTTACATCGAATTTTTCTTACTTTTAATGTGTTGATAACTTAGCAATATGTCAATTAAAAAACAAAGTAAATAGTGGCAGGACATATGTGGAATTTCACATCTTCATCTAAAAGAAGTATTATACTATATACTAAAACAAACCCCCGTTTTACTATTCCTCCAATAGTTAATTTGCAAAAAAAAACCCCTGTTTTTTTAAATTGTAAATTTTAACCGGCCAAAACAAATATTTAGAAGCATCTTCTCAAAAAACTTTCAACATGAAAGTTGTAGAACTCGATGAGAACTACAACTTTTATGTTTAAAGTTTTTTAAGATGACGCTTCTAAGTAGGTGTTTTAAAGGTCCGAATATTAAAAGCTTAAATTCGTAATTTTTAACAAAAAGAGGGTTAGAATGTAAATAAGAATTAACGAAGACATAAAAAAGTATCTTTGCAAAAAAACACCCCCATTTATTTAGAATTGCCATTTTATACGGTCAAACAATTATTTAGAAATATCTTATCGAAAAACTTTTCAACTTGAAAGTTGTAGAGCCCGACAAAAGCATACAACTTTATATTTAAAGTTTTTAGATGACGTTTATAATAGGTGTTAAATGTCATGAAATTTGGATGCTTAACGTAATTTACAAAAAAAGAAGATACATACGCAAAAAATAAAAGTTTTCGTACGGCTTTATTTTTAACTTTTATTATTATTATTATTATTTTTTAATCCTTTAGATTCGGATATCCGAAACACTCATTAGAAGGCATATTTTTTAAAAAAATTTCATGTAAATTTGTAGACTATCAGAATCTTATAAGTTTCATGTTAAAAGTTTTTTTTCAAATATTATCTTTAGATACTATTTTATACATTTTCGATACCGAAATACGATTTTTATTTTATTTTTAATACGTTACACTCTGAAACTCCAGAAAACACTCTTTAGAAGTATATTCTCAAAAAATGTTCAACATTAAAATTACATTCTCATTAGAATCTACAAGTTTCATGTTAAATTTATTTTCAAATATCATCTGTAAATATATTATTTTATACGTTTCTGATATCCAAATACGATTGTTTTTTTACGGCGATTTTTATTTTTTTATTTTTATTTGTTAATTCCGTCAAAGATTTCGGATACCCAAAACACTCGTTATAGAATTATATTTTCAAAAAAATTTTAACATAACAGTTGTAGATCTCATTCATAATCTATAAGTTTTCATGTTTAAAAGTTTTTTTCAAAATATTATCTTTTGACACATATTTTATGATTTCTGATACCCGAAAATACGATTATGTTTTGTTGAATATTTTATGTAATCTGAAAAAACTCCGAAAAAACACTCGCCTGAAGTATATTTTTAATAAATTTTCAATATAAAGTTATAGAACTCATCAAGATCCTACAATTTTCATATTTAAAAGCTATATTTAATAGTATTAGATATATATTTATACGTTTCTGTTACCGAAATACGAAACTCATTTATAATAATATTTTTCAATAAATTTCAACATGACGAAAATAGTTAGATACTCATCAAAACTTACGCTTTTTTTTATATTAAAAGTTTTTTAAATTTTATATTTAGATATGTATTAGCGTTTTTATTACCGAATACGATTTTATTTTTGTTTTTAAATCGCTTAGGCATTCTGAAACTCATTAGACACTAATTTAGATATTTCTTTTCAAATGTTATAAACTTGGAAAATTGTGATTATGTTCAGAATTACGCTTAACATTGTTGAATATTTTTTAAATAATATTTTATAAATATGTGTTTTTATACGTTTATGCACACCGAATACGACCTTGATTTTGTTTTAAATCCGTTAAAAAATTCTATTTTACTTTTTTATGTATTTTATCTGTTACAGATATTACTTAAAATACACATTTAAAAAGATTTTTTCAAAAAATATTTTTTGCCATGAAAAATTCTAATAGATATCGTTCAGAGTCTAAAAGTTTCATGTTAAATTTTTTTTGAAAATACTTTTTTATGAATATAGAATACTTTTAATTGATATTCTGAATGTGAAATATTAATTTATTACCCTTATTCCAAACCACTTATTTATAAATTTTTTTTAGAAAAATGGTTAAAAATAAAAATTAGAAACAATTTATCAAAAGCAACGACTTCTATTAAAAATTATTCCTAAAAGTTATCGAATTATATATTTTGCAATCGATTTTCGCCCTATTCATAATATAATTTTATTTTGTTTTAAACTTTTATAATTATCGGATAACCACGATACTATTCAGAAGATTTTTCCTTCAAAAAATTTATTTTAAATAAAATCTTATTAAATTTTCAAGACGAAAATTATCTCTTTTTTCTTATACATTTTTAATTAACTCTCTACAACTTTTACTATAAAATTATAAAGATTTTTTATATTATTGGATGCATAATGATATATTTTTAAATACATCATGATTTATATTTTTTCGGACCGCGGCAACGCGCGGTTCAAAAAAAAAAGCTTGTATGAACTAAAGAGAAAAAAAACCTTCACATGAATATTTTGTTTTGAGATTAACGAGGGGAAATATAGTCTGTTGCAGGCCTACTAGTAAATGTAGTACAATACAGTCATAGACAGAAAAATTAAAAGTTTTTAGGGGCGACCTACCGGGGCTGAACCGAATCTCTTCCCTAAAACTGGATATGATATTCATGTTTAACTGTCGTATTTGAATCGACTTGTATACACTCGCAAAAGCACGATCCTCAAAAGACTTCATTCATGTTTAATAATATATCTCCAAAAGAAAAAAAAAAAAACTCTAATAATAATCATCGTTAAATAGATTAAAAGCGGCCACACATGCAGCGAGCGCACTAGACACGGTTGTATGCGACAGACTTGTTGAAGAGGCGACGGATGTAGAAGACCTGGAGCGAGCTCGCACAAGCCAAGGCAAGATACTCCGCTAGCGTGTAGAAGACCAGACGCCTTCTGGTGCTCTCGTTAGCTGCATCAAAAAGTGGAAAGTGTAAACGCGAAGTTCTACTATAGATTCTAGAACACGCAAATTTCGTAACAAAACTCGAGCATAACTTGGTTAGCTGCAAACATAAAAAGGGTAATGAGGAATTTTGTTATGCAAAAATGTTTTGAGCGCCCAAAATTTGTCCCGAAAACCAAGCATCAACAGAACTATCTGGCGCTCAAAAGTGAACCATGTGAGGTAAACTGAACTTGAGATTTTCAGTTGAAAATTTTGGGAGCTCTAGCATTATTTGTCTTGATGAGATGACAGAAGCAAAATGCTAGAGCTCCCAAAACAGTGTGGCCCGCAGGATTGGTAATAACAAAACGCCCAGGGTGGGGAGGCCATTATCGCATGGTTTTCGGTGCCGGGCGGCACGTGCCTATTCCGGCAGTTGTTGGCACGGACCGAACCGGGCACGGCGCGTGTGAAAAAATTCTATATTTGAATTTTTTAATTAATTTATTATTATTATTTTTTTTTAAAAAAAATAATAAATAAATATATATCAGCACGGTCGGCACGTGTCGGGATCTGAGTTTACCGAAACAAGGCTCGGCTCGGCACGGCACAGAAAACCTTGGGACTTTATCTATCAGGAGGGGTGTCTAATGTGTATGCACGCATGCCCACTAACTCGCGAAGCGTGTTTCCCTCATGCCTTTGTCATGATTCGAACCCGCATCAGAGCACTAGATGAGGTAAACTCTAAATAGTGCACCGCTGGGTTCGCCCCCTTTTTTGACATCTCTAGATTTTGCAAAAGAAAATGATAAATAACCATAATTGACTGTTCCACATTACAAAATTAAAGATAACGCAATTAATAAACAATTAATATTACTTTGAAGAACTTCAGAGAACCTGAAAGTGGTATGTGGCTATTTTCCCTGTTTATTTCCTTTAACAGTAGAAAAACAAATGGATATGATGCGGGGATATAGAACTGGCTTAGTTCAAGGGCACAGATATGAAACCAAGATCAGAAGAGAAGACGCAATTATCAATCCGTTTCATTTTCCATTTAAAATTTTTTTCTCTTGGTGGAGTTTCAATTTGAAGGAGGCCATTTGTGCTTTCAGATCTCCACTAATCAAGTACTACCCCTTGAGTTAGCTCATCTAGCTCAGGTGGGATCATATCAGCATGTCACTAGCACGATTGCAATAAAGCCGGGGGTAGGAGGGGCAAGGTGGAGAGGGTTGTATTGAAAAAAAAACCAAGAGCTCGCAACCTCCCAAAAAATCAATCTAGAGCTTAACCTCGTTCAGCTCAGAAGATGGTGAAAATTCAAACATAAAAGCAATAAATCTAGTATTGCTTACTGTGACGATGCCGAGCTTCTCGTGCTTTTAGGTACTTCTGCTCTGCTGTAACAGATTCCAATGCTTCCCTAAGCTCAGCAATCTTGACGTTTATAGGATCCAAGTGCTCTGCAAGATGAAGATACAAAATGAAATATCTAACTATAGTTTTCAAAAGAAATGATAAATCACCTACCGGCCAAAATCTAACTGCTAACATGAAAAAAATAAGAAATTTCGGCAATTGAAGAAACATGGTCGTTTTTTACCTCTCCACTATAAGATCCAAGTCAGCAAGAAAAGGACAACATTAAATGGTTCTACATAGGGGTGAGCATAATTCGGGTCAACCCGAATTTCCAAACCGATCCGACCAGAAAATATGTGAAATTTCGGGTTCGGGTTCGGGTCGGATCGAGTTGCTATTTTAAGTAATTCAGGTTAAGCATTTCGGGTTCGGGTTGGCTTCTAAAATTTCGGATCGGGTCGAGTTACATCCGAATTTCTTTTCCTCTATTTATTTTACTTATTTATTTATTTTTTTACACTACTACCCACCCTCGAATGAACCCCGCGAGCCAACCCTTGTCTATTTTATGTCTAATTATTTTTATTTTTTTGTATTAGTTAGTTTTTTATTTTTATTTTGTTTAATAGTACTTTCTTTAAAAAAAAATCTTAAAATCGGGTCAACCCGAACCCGACCAATCCGAAATTTTTTCGGTTCGGGTCAATTCGGGTTGAGCAATAATTTGGTTCGGATCGGGTTGGTAGTTTTTAGTTCGGGTTGGGTATTTTCGGTTCGGGTCGGGTTAATTCGGGTTGACCCGAATACTCATCCCTAGTTCTACGTTCATTCACTTCGTTACTCAAAAATAGCAAGGAAATGCATTTCGCAATGGTCGGATGGGAGACACTCAATATCGCTATTGGTTGCCAAATAAACATTGAATACAAATAAGGGCAAAACGATTGGATTGACAAAAACAACAGCATCATGATCAGCTATGAAGCTAAATATTATTCAATAACATTAGAAATTGCATTAAACTAACTTGGCAACAGACTTAACTAACCATCTTTAGCAAGGTCATGTTCGTTGGGAATATGGCCGACGTGTATGTAGAAAGATACGGTTTCTGGTGTTGAGTGTGGATTGTGGAAACAGAACTTGTACATTCCGGGTCTTGGAGCCTTAAAAGTGAACTTGTCACCAGAAGTTCCTTTCATAGTGTAGACAGTGTTGCCACCTGGCGAAGTCACCTGAAACGTAGTTGAAATCACATGTAAAATTTACAATGACGTATTTCCAATCAAATAATCAATTAGGCCTAGTTGATCGCAATGATATATATATATATATATATATATATAGCGAGGCTAAGACAGATGAAGGAGATAGTCTCTATCATATGATGCCAAATACAGCTAAACGAAGGTTCAAAATGGTGCTTACAGGAAAACTAGAAAGAATAAACTGTTCCAGATTGCGCAGGCATAGGGGAATATTATACTAAGGGAAAAGAAAAAGTAGAAGGAGTTTCTATTATTGATAATTGAAATTTCCAAATCCAAAGCAAATAGGTTGAGGAAAATTTCCGCTTATCCAACAAGGATTCCAAACTCATAGAAGAATAGATAAAACAAAAGAGAGAGGCATGTCAAAACAACTAAACGCAGATGCAAATTGCTGTACTAACATTTGCCATATCAATTTCGAGATACAAGAACAAAAATGTCAAAAATAAAAGGACAGAAACAACTGGAAGATGGGGATCAATGGCTAACAATGAAGGTGGTTGTAGGAAATAAGTTTGCCAAATTATCACAAATTTAAAGGAAGAGAAATTCACACTCTATTTCAACATTATGGGTAATAATTTAGGTAGATTGAAGCAAATAAGCTCAAAAGTCGGGAATAATTTAGGTAAGCAAATAGGCTCTAAATTGGAATAAGCTATTCCAACAAAAGTTATTCCACAAGCTACTTTTAGCCAAGGGGTTAACTTTTTATATTTATATTTCACCAGGAATATTCCATGTGACAAAGCTTGAGTCATCAAGATTTTCTTGAAACAAAAAATGGATTAAATATTATTCTTGTATCTTCAACCCAACTTTTTAATTAAGCAAACATGCCATAAAAATCCTAACAACGTGCAAAACCAACACGATGTCTTTTTAAATTAGTCGATACCCATAAAAGTGGGAGGGAGTTCGGAGAAAATCAACTGGTAGATGACAACTTAGTTCCCAAAAGATAAATGAAACTAATTAAAACCGAAAAAAGTTTGTCTCAATGACCAAAAACACAGAGAAGCCAAAAAACCCCAAATCTCGATCAAATAGCTATCATAATCAAAGAATAAAGAATGATGATGAGAGAGTTCCAAATGAAGTTCTTTGACATCTTAAGCTTTAGTAGTTTTACATAATAGTATAAAAGTAAGTTAGATTAAGACCTAAACTTATTTAAAAAACTACCTCAAGATTAAGTACATCACCAAAACAAGAAAGAATAATGTTCAACTCTATTTTTTTCATAAGTTCTTGGCCGGCGACAGTGCAAAAGAACAGAACTTTACTAACAAACTATCTCAAGATCAACAACTCCGATACAATAAGATAAATCACATCTTCACAATTTTCATAAATTCAAGGAAAAAGGAGAGTTTTGCTAGGATGTAGAAGATAACATAGTCAAGTATAGTGAACATTTAACAGCTGCATCGACAAAATAAAAGCTCAAAAAAGCTTAAAACTTCAATCATATACATCCAGTCTCTAGACCTAACCATCGACATGACACCCAAATTTCCACAACATTTTGAAGTCCCAATTTTTTAGCAAAGAACTCGACTTTTCATTAGCATATCCCAAAACCAACGTTGATGAATAAAGATAGAAAAACAAGAACTTCCAACCAAAATCATAAAGGGAAGGAATTTACTGACAATTGCGTCCAAAAATCAACCTTCGTCAATATCATAAGAGAGATCAGAAGTTTAGACCAAGTCTTCATAAAATCGAAGAATTTAAACATTTAACAGTGAATCATTAAGAAACGCTCACAAGAATTATGTCTAAAAATTATTAACACAAAAAACTCCACTCCTAGCTTCTAGGATCCCTAAGAATTACAAGCTCCAGGAAAATGCTTCGTAAAACTTAGAACAATAAGAGAAGAGACAACTGATAGTGACAATGAGCTTAGAGTGGTCCACTATCGGGAATCATGAAAGGAAAATGCTAAACATGGAAGAAAATCTTCAATAACACGTCGCCGGAGCTTAATCAAACCCTAAAAGTCTCAACTTGCGTCCAAAATCACATCAAAATTCTGAACTTTCAGTTCAACAGACTAAAAATCTCAACTTGCATTCAAATTCACATATAATTCTGAACTTCAAGTTCAATCAACACCTTTGATCTCCATTCCGAAAAGAAAAGACAACGCCCAGGCATTAATAAACCCTGAAACCCCAACTTCACTGCAAATTCTCCACCAAAATTCAAAATTTGAAAAATCAAAGCGAAATATAGAGACTAAACGAAGGATGGTACTAACAATGAGATCGAGGCCAGGATGATCTGAGCTCCAGAAGATGTCATGATCGACGACAACGAAGTTTCCTGAAACCGTATCGCCCTCATACATCACGTACTCGTAGACGCACTCGGTATCCGTCACCGTGACGGACAGTCCAGCTGCTGGATGCCCGGTCATCACCACCAGCATCGTCGCCATCATCACCGCCGCAGTCGCCGTCGCCGTCGTTGTCGACTTTCGCCGCCGCTCCATGGCAGCCGTCGAGATCCGCTGCCGAATTATTTGTTGTTGTCCTGGAGATTTATTAGATCTGCGTGATCTCAGGGAACGACGACGAGAAAGAAGATAGCAAGTCTCTACGGTGTAACGTACCGCTTTAACCCAAAACAAAAGTAAAAAAAAAAAAAGGGATTTTGTCCTAACAGCCCTCGTCATAATAAGGACTCAAATTCTTTATCCCGATTCTCTATCCTGCCTTTTATTCTAATTCCTTAAAATACATAATTATAAATTTTTTAAAAAAAAATTTAATATAAAAATTATTAATTTTTATATTAATTTTTTTTAAAAAAAAAATATTTCTAAATATATATTTTTAAACCTTAAAATGTTAACAGATTTTAAATTATTTTTAAAATCCGTTAAGATGTTAAGATTTTATAATCTAAAAAATATATGTTTATAAATATTTTTTTAAATTTTTTTAATATAATATAAATTTTGATGAAATCTATAACTTTGATGTTGATGTTAACTTCTCTTTAACTATTCAGAAATAATAATGTTAAAGTTCCCAAAATTTGTCCCACAATTTCCCTGAACCAATTATAGTTTATGTTGAAGATCACCATGTTCAGTTTTGAGCAGCACATAGTTTACTCATACACGACCTTTGGGAGAAACTTTTGGTACCATTATTTTGTACGCATCATTTGAAATTAAAACTGAAAGAAGCCAAGAATAACATGCAAGACAACAGGTAAAATCCCCAAGCGTTGGCAAAAAGAGAAACAAATCTGCAAAAACGTACTTGCAGTTTTCTAACCTGTTCACAATTTAAATATATATATATATATATATATATATATATAGAGAGAGAGAGAGAGAGAGAGAGAGAGAGAGAGAGATATGTTAGCTTATTAAGGCTATTTTCAGGTCGAGCTGAAAATAGCCTTTCTATATATATATATATATATATATATAAGGACATTATAATCTTTGTTTCTTCCGGCCGGAAGACAAAATATTATCAACGCGTCTTTCTTATATGTTCGGGAGACAATAACAAATATAGATATGAACTATTTCAGAGTTATTTGAGGTTGGACCTTTTTTTTAATTTTATTTATTTATTTTTTTTTTGTTTTATAACATACATCAAGACACTAAACTAAAAAATGAGTTACCCTAGATACAGAAATGATGAACCTCTAGAGGAAAAAATAGGATTTGTTTTGAGCTACTAATGCTAGGAACCTAGATTATTAGCTCCCTCATTCACATTTCCATCATCTGATATTCTATTCTCCTCTTCTTTGATATTTTCGTTTAGCAATTCCTCCCAAAAGTCATCAGTTAATTCCACACTTTCTTGATTCTTTTCTTCATGATCTTTGTTTTTGCCCAATCCCTGAATCTCCAACGCCAAAGTCTCCAATTCAGAGACTTCTCTATGCTCATATAGTAGTTCTTTTGGCTCTGCATAACTTGTAGTTCCTTGAGTTCCTTCTATTTGCCTTCTCCTTTTCTTACCAATAGCTTCTTCGATCTCCTGCCTCCTCTCTTTCCGGCCGACAAGTTGTTGCAAGAAATTAGGGTTCTGCATTGCTCTTGCCAAGAAGCTCAGCATTTGATGTTGCTTCTTCTCGATCCCTTGCAGTCGTAACTCCAATGCTTGGAGTTGAGCCCTTGAATTCTGCTGTTCTTGCCTTAATTTAACTATTTCAGCCATTAACATGTTCTTGTCTCGCTTTAAAATATCAATTTCTTCGTCCATTCCAAATCTTCCAAGTTCTATGTAGGGCCCTAGTGATGATTGCTGAGTGGTAGATAAATGAGCGGACGGTCTACGCCTCTTGATTGTTCTGAGGAGTTGCTTTTGGTACTTGAGAAATCCCTCATTCGCAAACTCCCATCGATCTGGGTCCACTTTTCTGAAGCCCTGCAGAAATTGCGTTGAAACGTGAGTAGCTGCATATAGAAAATTGTAGAAAGACAAAAAAAAAAAAAAAAAAAAAAAAAAACATTTGAAGGGGGAAAAACATATAATCAAGCAACAATGGCATTTGAAGATAAAAAATTCAAGCACATTTGATTTAGGAAGACATTTCCATTTTACTTATTGTGATAGGAACTTGCTTGACTCGAATAATCCATGACTGGATTTTTACCTTTTTTATTTGTAAAACCTTCATTCTTCTACATGCATCTTTCTTGTTTGCTCACCTCCTTCATCTCTTCCTTACTAAAAATCAAACCAACGTTTTTTTTTTCTAAACACCAAATCCAATTACATGTAAATTTGTATACAAACAATTTCTTGAGGAATTTGAGTACACCTACTAGAATAGAAACATTCCTGGTTGATGCTTCTTTCAATATTTCCTTCAGCAGTGCTACAACAAAGACAAATAGAAAAAGTTAATAGCATAAATTATCAGATTGCCATCCTCGAATACTACTTATTGTTTCACATTAACCATGTCGACGATGTCGTCTGCAAGACCGGTAAGTCCGTAACATTTGATTAAGGAAAGATTGTCCTGTCAGTGACAACAGAGCACAAAATGCACAAGTAAATTTGCAAGAAGGATTAAGATGGACTATTTTGTTCTAAAGAGAGAATATATATATATATATATATATATGAAACTCCATGTTTGTCTGAGTTGAATTCAAGTCTAGCCGAAGGAAAAGAGGCTCAAAATGGAAGTGACATGATAAATTTTGAAGTAGGAAGATTATGATGCGTATGAATACATAGGATGTTAGAACGTCGTTTAGATTAAACAATAAGGAGAATTCTTGCCAAACCACCCTGCCTTAATATTTCTTGAATGAAGATGACAGAGTGACGGTATGATCGAAATAGTAGTAAACCAAGGTGGAAATTATAGAAGGAATATCTGGAGTCCCCCGCCTTTGACATTCTTATTTGCTTTATGTGTGTGTATTAATCTCCCAGCGATTAACATGGCTAATCTCTTGATAGATCCCCAGGTTCTTAAAGGAGATCCTTCTTTTGCAGGCCACTTCTTGAGTAAATCTTGAACAATATATGCATCAAACTAAAACCCCACATATTGATCACCAACCCAGCAAGTTAAACATCCGCTAAAGAATGTTGTACTAAATTGATATTTTGTAAGTCCAACGTACATAAGTAAGGTAACTCATCCGGCGCAACTAATACTATGTCCTTACTCCGGCTTAATATCGATAATACACTAGTTTCATCTGACATAAGTGAAAATAATTCAATATTCAGTAGGAAAAACCTCCATATGCTTGAGGTGGCACAAATTAGCAATAAAGCGAAATAATTCAAAAAGAGTAATGCTAGAACTCCCTAACTTTTACCACGTTCACTCTCGACATGATAATTCACTCCAATTACTGTATATTAAAAAATTAACTCTAGCTATACAGGATGGAACTACTGCAGCGCTGCTAATCACCAGGTGAGGACCTTCCATCGACCTCCGCCGGTGACAGGAATTGCAATTGGAAAGAAGAGGAGAAAAAAGAGTTACTCTGACAAGACTAAATCATCAATGAAGAAGCTTAGATTGAACGAATTTCAGGAGAGGAGGTCGAAGAAAGATCAAAACCCTCAATTGAAAATGTATTAAAATATTCTGGGACTGGTAGCCAATGAGCGGATTAAAAGGAAAGCTGAAGCAAGCAAGAAGCTTAACTTTGTGATAACTCTAGTGAGTTGTAGCATATTTTACTAACAACCTACAAAGAACATGCCATAATGTTCCTTGAAATAGAGCAAATAAAGAAACTAAAATCTAATGAGCACTTACATATGTGTTGAGCTGCCTGACGAAGCTGGAGAAATTGCTATGCTTGAAGTACCTCGGCAGCAAAGCACCCGCGAAGGTGTGTGGGTCCCAAACAACAAAGCTGTTCCCAGCAGGGCCCCACGAGATCACGCAATCGGTGGACGGATCATCCACCACTTCGTATGTCTTTGTCAGAAATGGTGGCGGTCCAGTTTCATGCAAACCTTCGATTGGCCTTGGTGCAGTGGAACCCGGCGGGCTCTCTGACCATGATGAACTACTTGCTTCTGAGAATTCTTCCTTTACTGTGGGAATTGGAGGTAGATTTGTGGACCTGCATATTTGGAAACAGCACCCAAACATCAAATTCAGTGATTCAGGAAAGAAACTAGATTAAAATTTTCAACAGACTTTGGTGAAGAAGGGACATCTTTGATTTTTGAGTTTCAACATAAAGGGAATTGACCTAATTGCCTAATCAAGTTCAGAATTAAGTTGAATCTATATTGTCCAAATATTATTTAAAAAACAAACTTCAGTCTTAAAAAAGTTCTACTAGCCATTTTATCAAACATCTTAAAGTCATAACAATCCAGAAGATTGAAAACAAATTCTTCCGAAAATAGCTAGAACAAACACAAATTTGCATCATATTCCTATCATTTTAGTCTCAAATACTCCGAATCTACAACATAAACATACATCGCTAGAAATCCGAATAAAGGAGCATTGCAAACCAAACGCCGGCAAGGAAATAAGGCCAGCTCAGAGATCTTGAAGTGGCGGAGCATTACCAGCATGATCTTGTAACATTGGTTCAAAACAACTCCAAATGTTCAATACAAAACTAACTGAAAAACAAAAACAACCGCCAACATCGCCGCGAACGACGAACAACGTAGAATTCAAATCACATAGGAATAGAGACTCGAGAAAGAGAGAGAAACTTACATTTTTTATGTTAAAAAGTTGGCAGAAATTTTCTTTTGGCTAAGTTGAAGAGTAAAGAGCTCTGTTTTGAAGCCCCCCGAAACCGACCAACCAACTAACTCTCGGAAGGAAGAACCCAAGAACAGGTAACAGCCGGCGAAGTAACTAACCACAGCAGAAGGTTCTAGACGACCTCTTGTGTGGGTCCCTCTGGATACGATTAGGATGATATATATATGACCTCAGATTGTATCAGCGGCCGGTAAATTTAAGCGCGGAGTGATGGTAGTCCAATCTATTTTAGCCAATAGTACTTGGAATCATATTGTTGCTCAAAGGTCAGAGCTTTTTCTTGACGTTGAATTACAAGATAACGAATACAGTATTTTTTTTTTTTTTAATGCCAATGCATAGTGATGAACAGAGAAGCTTCTGGAACAATATGGGCTTGGCAAAGAATTGAGGCAGAAAAAAAAATTAAATTAAAAAAATAAAAATAAAAAAATAAAAAAGATGAGGAAATCGGACCTACCCTATCCAGATTGGATGCAACTTGTCCAAGTTGCATATAAATGAATTTAGCTGAGCCACAAATTTTCAATTGTTATCCAGAGTCGGCTGACGCCGACCCATCCGAATAAGTTAAATATGGCTTGCACCGACGTGCTTGGAATGGCATCCCCAGAAATTATAATTCGATAAATGCCGACTAGATTCGTTAGAGGAAAAGTATTGGGCCTTAATCTAGGCCTAATGGGCAGTTATAACTGCCCACGGCCTCGAAAGTGCTACTCTTATTAGGATTTTTTATCTCTCTCTCTATCTCTCTCTCTCTCTCTCTCCTCGTTCAGCTTCGTAAGATATGTATCCCTTTTGCGCCAATGTGGTGATAAATTCATCTCCAATTTTTAATTTCAACTTCTTCTTCAAAAGTAAAGGAATGTTCAAATTATTGCAGGTATATAATTCTAGCGTCTGAATAATTGATCAATTATTACTATTATTTCAAATTCTTCTTAAAAAGGAAACATAATTTTGAATTCATTATTTCAAATTCTTTCTCGTTCGTAATTCGGGTCAACCCGAACAGACCCGATCCGATCCCACCCTCCGTACTCTTTCAGAAATCTTTCGGCAGATACCGTAGCCTGTCAATATGCAAACAATGATATATAGAAGTATACAATGTAATGTTTGAGAGAATGAATGAGTTTTAGGCAATTCAGATAATGACAGCAGGCGGAGTAGAACAATTTGAAGCAATAGATAATGCAACGTTTGTAAAAAATGTCTCTCCGGTATCTTTTTTAATGTCTTGCGCCATGGTATAGATAATGACATTTTCGATGCAATACCTCGATATAGTAGGTTATCTGCACGGCGCGCATGATATAATTTGCCATGTATCCAGAGTAAAGCAACGATACTTTCCAGCAGGTAAGACAATCATGCTACCTTTTTTAAAAGCTATACGAATCCACCTGTCATTCTGGTCTCTCACATCAAAATAACCTTCACCATTGGCATTTGGGCTCGGCCTTTATATGTAATATATATATTATTAAGGTCCACTAAGAGGCCAATATATATTGGTATCTAAAAGTTTAGGTTAAACCACGTGACAATCTTAGAGTTAGAGATTATACTATGACTGTTCATATACTGGTTCGGACCGAAAAATCGCACGGACCTGTACATAGTCGTCCACGGTCCCAATATTAGCCTATGTTCGGGTTCAGTCCGGTCGAATCAAAAACCGGAAAACCGACGGACTGGACCGAAAACCGATTTAGGAGGCCCATTTAAGCAAGCCCAATGCAAAAATGATTGAAACCCAGCATAATTTCTAACCAAAACAGTTAAAACATAATCGGATGAAGCCAATTTAAATAAGCCCACTTAAACAAGCCCATTTATTAGCTCAAATATTGCCTAAATCGGTACAAACCGGTCCGCTCCCGCTGTTATACAGTCCGGTCCGGACCGGACTGCTTCTAATTCGGTCCGATCTGCCGTCCTTCAATTACTGGGTCTTCGGTCTTCGGTCCAGATTGGATGAACACCTCCAATTAGTAGTAGCGGGAACCCATTAATCTTACCAATCAAAGTATATATAAACTACATACTTTGTATTCAAAAGCTTATGGTTTGCTCATCATTCAAGATGCAAACACCTATGGTATGTGTGAAATTAAATTGAGATGGAGCATGCAGCAGCCAGCACTACGGTGGCAGCAGCAGCCGGTGGGGTCATCCGCAATGCGGCGGGACATTAGATTCGTACTTTCCACACACGTCTCGGTAACTGCTCTGCTTTCGAAGCTGAACTTTGACGGTGTATTGAAAACTTCAGGGGAAATTCGTTTTTAGCCCCCTTTTTAAACTTCTTCATTTTCGCCCCTTTATTTTCCGGTTTACTTTTTCAACACCTCTTTCGATTTCTGTGCATATTATATTTAATTAATGTATTAGTATTTTTTGAAAAAAAAATTAATATCAAAATTATAGATTTTGATGAGATTTACATAGGTATTTTGATGCTTCGAAGTGTTAACGAATTTTGGTCCCGATCCGTTAACATGTTAAAATTTTAAAGTCTCAAAATATCTAATTAAAAGTATTTTTTTAGAAAAATATTGAATATAAAAGTTGTAGATCTCATCTAAATCTATAATTTTTATATTGAATTTTTTTTTCAAAAAATATTTTAGGTGTTGTTGAAAATATCAAGAGAAGCATTAAAAGAAAAACTGGCAAAATATAGGGGCTGAAATGGAGTGTTTTTGCTCTCGTAAGGGCTGTACTAGAAGTTTCCCAAAACTTTACGACTTGCATGTTATAATCTAGGTTTTTCGGAAGGTACTGTTTGAAGCTAACTCCCTAGAATTGATACAGTATCTGAAGTCAAAGAACTTGCCAGATACTCGATACAGGAAGCTTGTCAGTGTATGTAGAGATCTACTCACTAAGAGTTGAGAGATAAAAAACAGTATATATATCGCGAAGCTAATCAGGTTACGCATTGCCAAACTTCTAGAGCTTTGATTTTATCCTTTGGATTTTATTTTTTAGACCAACCTACGGAGGAAGCTCAATGTCTACTGCGGTTTGATGTCAGCAGATTTTGAATTTTCTCGAATTATAAAGATTTAAATAACTGAGTTCCTCCTTTGAACCGGAAAAAAAAAAACAAAAAAACTTAGGACTTGATAAAGCCAAATTATTTCTACTTTTTAAATATTAGAAGTTGACAAAAAAAAAAATTCTTTTAGAGATAAAGAGCGAAATTTTTTCGATACATCAACGTCGTATTTTCTAAGAATATTATTTTTAAACCGCGATATAATCCGTATTAAATTGGAACTGCGGTCAGGAAGTAAAAATCTGATTTAATATACGTTTCCATCTAAACGTAGAGTACTAACATCCTGCTCAGATAAATGTCCAAAATCTTATCAAGATAGGATCCCCCACTCCCTCCCTCCTTTAAAAAAAAGGCCTACTTTTTGGGTCCATTTGGTAGTTGGACATGACTAATCACATGCTTATGGCTCCATGCTATTGTTAAACACATCTCCAACCTTATTGACTCCCTATAATTTCATTTATTTATAGCATATTATATTTGAAAATCCGCATTTATTTGTAACATATTACATTTGAAAATCAGCAAACCGCTCTCGTCTCTGTTTTACGTGTGCTTTGTTTCAGCAAACCGTTCTTCATTTAAAAAAAAAAAAAGAATTCATATTACTTTTAGGTCCAAAAAAAAGGAATTAATTTTACTTTTAGGTCCAAGGTGCTGAATTTACTCGTATGTATTCAAAAAAACAAAACAAAACAAAACAAATTATATAGATTACTGGATTTTGCGATGGATAAGAGATGATATTATTATAGGATATGGGAGAGCACCAATTTCTTTATGTAGCAAAGAAAAAAGGATGTCCCACATGAAAGACTGATAATATATATATATATATATATATATGTATCATTGGAGCTCAATGAATCAATGGGTGTATTCTTGACTGAATATATATTTTTTACTAAACCTACTAGCACTAGGCCTTCTAATTGGCACATGTAATGTTTTATTAGCCATTACACATTTACATGATATGATGTCTCTAATTGGGACAATAAAATTTCTACCTTGGCATTCGACCATATGCGATCGTCTGTGCGTGATGGGATGTCTCTAATCCGGGCCCTCGAACTCGCCGATTGATCTAATGCCAAAAATAGATAGAGAAACATCGCGGATATTAACCTAATGCATGCTTAAAATGTCAAAATATCACTGGTTATGCCATTTATTTCTAAAAATTTGTATATATCCAAATTTGATAAACAAATTTAAAATTTGGGTTTATCCATCATACATACAGCTCTCCAAGTCCTCGTTCTAGCCCTAGTCTAAGTCTAGGATTTCTCTTTCTCCCCCATCTTTTTCTTTATTGACTGATTGCACATGCGGTGTCTGCCTACTGCATGCATGAATTAATCATGATTTATTTATTTTTTAATTATCGTGAAAATAATTATGTATATAATTAAGTCCATTTATATATTATGTCAAAATAGATAAATTTGGAATGATACTAATCCATCTCTTATCAACCGACAATCCCATCCTAATCATTATAGATATTATAGGGTTCTAAAAGGAGTAATGCTATGTACATCCAAAAAACCACATAATAAGTTATATATGTTCATATGGTAATTCGATAACTATAAGTTATAAAAGGTATAGATATAATTTTAATAAATGGTGTGGTGTGAATATGAGAAGAATATGTGGTGGATATTGTGTAGTTTGTTGTAAATAATTATCATTTTCCTTCTAGAAGTATTCTAAACAGGGTGCTTTGGCACAATTGTGCACCAAACAATTATTTGCACATCATCACCCTTTAATTATGAAATAAATCCACACATTGAAACAACCTTACCTCATAATTGTGGGAGGATGAAGATATTGAATTACCAAATATTCTAGAATATAAAGGTTTTTAATATGATGACCATTGTAAGGGATAAGGAGCAAGGGTCCTATCATGTCAAAACAAAATATACCTACACCATAACGTTAAACTTACTTACTAAAGACTTGTAATGCAAGTTTCATTGTTATTGATACACAACATGAAAAAGACTTGCCCTCGAATTTGGACTTTGACTGTGCATGGCTCGCTTGAGATCGGATCCGGTGGTAAAAAAAAACTACAAGGATTCCATGTGATGTGATATGTAACGTGGCCGTTCATCCAGTCGAGCACGTATTATAATATATTTTTATTAATTTATTTAATTTATTTTTAAATAATTTTATAAAAAAAAAATTAAATAACATGTAGATATCTATAATTTTGTAATTTAAAATTTTTTTAAAAAATATCAAACAATATGTCAAAATAATGATCAAAATTTTGTATCATTATTTTGATATATTATTTAATATTATTTTATAAAATTTTAAATTATAAAATTATAAATTATATTCAAATATATAATTTTATAGTTTAAATTTATTTTTATAAAAATAGATTAAATAAATCGACGAAAGTTTAATTAAAAATTTTATAATACGTGTTGGAGCAATTAACAGCTCATATCCTGACCGCAGGTGATCTATGTGATTCTAACCGTAAGGGATCCGATCTCAGCTTGCTCCTGCAGATTTTGCAAGTATTTTCAACATTTACTTTTTTTTTTTTTTTTTCTGATTTTAGTTTTGCTTCTTTCCTTTTCTTGCTGTGGTAGTTGGGGTTAGTTATTTCGAGAATTGCTACCTTTTTTTGGCTCTTATCGCAAGCCTATTTTTACCGTACTTTTAATATTTCAAAAACATTTAAGTATTCTAATTTTTTTTATTACTTAGCCTTCTATTGTGCTAGAAATCAATATAAATAATAAGATTCGGTATGGGTAAAAAATATTTAGAAGACTTAAAAAAGGAGTATTCAGGATTACTTTCGTACGGTGCAAAAATTAAAGAATTCATGATACATCGAAATTATTTAACTCAATAATGTTTGGGCAAATTGCATAAAAGTCGATAATTTTGAAAGCATTTGTAAATTAGTTTCTATTTTTTAATCTATTAGAAATCAGCTTTGATTTTCAAATTTATATTAAAAATATTTGATTATTATATAATTTTTTTTAAAAAAAAAATAATCTAAAAAATACTTCTTTACGATTTAATAATTTTTATATTTAGAATTTTTTTAAATTATATAGTTTGAGATTTCAACGTTTTAGTAAATTTAAAACTTAAGTAAGTTGCTAAGACTTAAAATAAATAATTTAAATTGTCGAAAATAAATGACGATAAATGAGAATTTATTTGTAAATAGAGTTTCGAGCAAGGGCTTATCCGTAAGTTTTCCTTCAATTGATGGAATCGTGCAGGTGACACGTGCGGGGAGATGCACACGAGTGACAGCTACTGCATCCGCGAACCCATTAGGGCCCACACTTTCATGCCAAAACCTATAGGATAATAGGACACTTGGTCTTCTGGTCCAAATTGAATTATATGTCTATTTAACCAATTAAACCTGCACCTCTTCATTAAACTTATTATTTTAGTTATTTAAAAAAATTATATATATGATATTATTATATATTATGATGAGCGGAATTAGTTCAACTGATTGGAGGGTAGCATCATCATCTAGATATAGTTCGTGTGAGTTAAAATTTTTTATAGTACTTTTTGAAAGTATCTATTGGCATTAGCTCCTATTTGAATGGTTTATATTCGAATTTAAGAACATCGGATGGGACTAAACGTAAAAAAATTTTGCGAGTTTGATATTTCTATAGAAGCTCGTAGTTTGATTCCACCTAATATATCATTATGTATTACATTATTTTATTTGCAATTCAAGAATTTTAACGTATTTAACAAAATTTAGTCTCACATAATGGAACACGACATGTCATTATTTTTAAGTTATTTTTGTATAACTTTCCTCTTAATGCTTGTAAGTAACTAATTAAATAACCATTTTGCAACAATAATGTGCCGCTTAATGCTTGTAAGTAATAAAATACTACCGATTCTATTAAGTATTGTTTACTTCGATAACATAATTGGTTCCGAATATTTAACTAAAAAGAAGTCAAATTTGTGTTTCTTCACATTTCGGAATAAATTTACGATTTAGGGCAGGAAAAAAAAAAAAGCTATTCGGACTATTTTATTAAGCCAATAACAATTATGGTGTACTCATCAGTGGCATATTTGTAGTTGTAAGTAAAACAAGCATACGGTCCATAGTCCAACTACTGTGAAGGTCCATGACTCCATGTTCTCCCATGCAGCAGGCTCCTGGTCTCTTCCCCACTTAGGAGAGAGAGAGAGAGAGAGAGAGAGAGAGAGAGAGAGAGAGAGAGAGAGAGAGAGAGAGAGAGAGAGAGAGAGTCAAAAATCTCCCACTCCTCTCAAATGTCATATACTAACAGTGTTGGCTTCTCTCTCACCCAAAATCTCCTACTCCCCTCAAATCTCTGCAAGGTTTCAGAGCTCTTGATCTTCTTCTTGTTTCTCTGACTTGACCTCTCACCAGACGCTATCATTTTTTTTTCTTTAGCTTCAAACTATTTCTCTCCACTACCCTTTCTTCTTCTTCTTCTTCTTCTCCTCTCTCTGTTGATTATCAAGTTCTTATCTTGAACTATATTTACAAGACTGAGAGATCAAACAGGCTGTTTTGATTTGCACAGCCGCAAGCTCAGCCATGGCAGCCAAGCGCCACCGCATCTCCGCGGCCGCCGTTCTCCTCCTCTTCTTTGCCACCATGGCTCTAGGTATATTTAATCGTGTATATCTCCTTTCAGTTCTCTCTTTTTGCTTGTATTACACTGACAAAATCACTAACGATAAAATTTCTTTTGTTTTTCCTATTTTCCGAATAATCTTAGAAACATTCTGCTCCTATATCTCACTTCGTTCATTTTTCAGTCCATTTATCACATATACAATGGGTAATACATAAATCATTCTTCTTTCTTAGTGCTCTGCGGGCCTGCAATTTTATCTCTAAACTCATCTCTAAAATTTGCATTTTCTTAGCATTCTTTTTTCATGCTTTTTGTTGATGTCCCAATAATGAGACTATTAAAAGTTCAACGTGTGTATAGGGAGTGGAGTGATCATGGGTGTGGTCAAGAAAGCTCATCATGAAGATGAATGGAGGAGATCCACCAACATCATTGCACTCCGGCGGCGGCTCATCGGACCGGGATCGTTTCCGCCGACATGTCGTGCCCGCTGCGGCCGTTGTTTCCCCTGCCGAGCAGTCCACGTCGCGATTCATCCCGGCGAGCGTATGACACTTGAATATTACCCGGAAGCTTGGAGGTGCAAATGTGGCAATAAACTCTTCATGCCATGAATTAATGGATTTTAATTCAATTTTTTTAGGAACTCGTCGAACTCTAAAGAAATATCCAAAATAAGGTGTAAGCTTTCTCCACCATAGCTCAAATTGTTACGTGGAATGTCCATTGTAAAACATGTAGTAGTAGATACATTTGCCTCTTTCGAAGTTGTTAAAAGCGCACCTCGTCTTGTGCCTAGACTCGGCAAGTTTGCGTCCGCCTCGATTCAAGGCTACCGCCCGTTGAAAAGGCGCGCGCTTTGTGCGCCTTGGCTCCCCTAAATGTGCTTTTTAAATCCAAAGTTAGTCGCAATTCTTAAAAAAAAGGTCACAAAAATTCTCAACTGTGGATTCAAGACAACCTTACGTTGGCATATTGTTGGATGCTTTTGATTAATTTTTTTACACAATTTTTAATACTTATTTTAAAAAAAATTTAACTATAATATTTTAGATTTTAATGAGATTTATAAATTTATAGTTGAAAAGTTTTTATAAAAATGTCAAACAATATGTCTAAAAGATGATCTAAAATATTAATTATATTTTTGGCACATCGGTTTGTATTTTTGACAAACTTTCGACTATAAAATTATAAATTATATTAAAATCTATAATTTTATAGTTGACAGTTTTTAAAAAAATTATTTATAAATAGATCAAATAAACGAATAAAAACTTTATATTATTTTTAAAAATTTGTGTAGATAAAGATGAACAGCACGGTAACAGTTGAGCCGCGCCTCTGAAACGGAGGAGAGAGAGAGATTGTAGCAGTGATACATGATTTGATTCATCAATATCAATATACTGTTAGTATTGGGAATGGTGGCTGAAAAGAGTCTAACTCTCATTTGTATGAGTGCCCAATATTAATAAATTTTGGGACTTTCATGTCGGCTCTCAAATTTTTGAAAGTATTGGATAAATCTATCAGTTTATCATTAATTTGAGTATTTTAAAATATTTATTTAAAAATATTTTTTATAAAAATATTCAAGATAATAGTTATAAATTTTAATTATATTTATAATTTTATGGTTAATAATTTTTAAAAAATAATTTAAATAGATATTTTGAGGCTCTAAAATTTAACGGATTAAAGATTAATTTTAAAACTCATTAAAAAATTTCAACATTAAAATATCTACTTAAACATTTTGAAAAAAATATTAAAAATAAAAGCTGTAAATCTCATCAAAATTTATAACTTTTTATTCTGAATTGTTTTTTTTAAATACTTATGTAATGATAAAAATAATTTCGGTATGAATACTGATCAGAGAGAATTTTTTTGTAAGTTTAAATATTAATTAAAAAATTTAGAGGTTAATTTGTATGAATTAGTTGAATGTAGAGACTGATATGATATTTATTTATAATTTTTAGAAGTTTTCTGCAGAATGATTATATATTATTAATAAATATTTACTTTCCCAAGGGTGTTTGACTAGTGAAATTCAAATGAGATTAATTATTGCTCTCCTTGGGTTTTGTTTATTCAATTCCTTGATCTTGCATAATTTACTCAGAACAAAAATCATGCAACTAGTTTATTAATAACTACAATTAGCTTTGTAATAACCGGTTAAGATATAAAATAGAATCAAACCCAACAGTTAAAAAAAAGATTAATATATATATATATATATATATATATATATATAGAGAGAGAGAGAGAGAGAGAGGAAGAGAGAGAGAGGGGGCGCTATTTTCAATTTAACTTGAAAATAGCCCTCTATAAAGTAAATCGTGGACCGTTATATTGAACGAATATATATATATATATAAGCCGTTATATGAATATTTTGATCATGATTAAATTCCAGATCATAACTTGATTAAGGGTCCAAATCATATCTTGAAAGATACAATGTAGACCATTAGATTATGATCAAGACTGTTCGATCCAACGGTTCACGACTCACCTTACGAAGAACTATTGTCAAATCGAACTGAGAATATATATATATATATATATATATATATACACACACACACGCGTGCGTACACACACACATAAATTAGCGAACAACCTGCCATATGTATGCTAAGAATAACAATAACTAAAAAACTAAAAATTAAAAACAAAAACCATAATCACAAAAATTAAAATTTCAAAGCCACATAAATATTTTAGTTAAAAAACAGAATGTTTACGGATGAAGAAAGAGAGAAAAAAGAAGATAACGGGGAGAAAAAAATGATCATTTTTATAACTTCCTACATAATATAAACCGTATAAATATTACGATAATTATTATATAAAATTTAAACTTACTTTAATAGTTGATTCAGATATAAAACACCATCAAATCTACCTCTTGCATGTGTGTATATATATATATATATATATATATACCACACACACACAGACACACAGAGAGAGAGAGAGAGATGTGAGAGTAGAAGATTATACTCTAATAGTGACAAGTGTCCAATTTTTTATAAGGTAGTTCCATTTACACAGACTACGTAAAACTGCTGTACAAAACTAGTTGACTTAATGGTTAGCATTACTAACCCTCTACCAAGGCAAATGAAGATCTATGAAGACATGATTAACTTAGACCTTCGCATTTAAATTAATCTTCTGATAATTTTTTGTGAATGTTACAGATTGCGGTAAAAAGATATACACTTCTTACTCTTGTCAGCTCTGAATATCCTCATTAGCTGCGTGAGGATCCGTCGGAGGCTCTGGCAATACTTGAACGATCAAATCCACCAGCTCCTGAACTTCGTCTATACCCTGTTCTTCGTTTCTAACCAGGCGTTGATCGATGTACTCTATCACCTGATTCGCAAAAGGCGACGTTATGATGAGAAAATTTAAAGAAGTGTTTATCAAAGGAAATCGTCAGCAATTTTCATAATTCTGGAATGAATTTTTTTTATAAAAAAAAATTGCAGCTTGGAGCAGCTTATAAACTTGTCCGATTGTGTTCATACGAGGTCCTTTAAGTTCCATGTACATAACAAAAAGATTTGAACGCATAATTCCTTAATATACACAAATATTGATCTTATGTTAAAGCATATAACAAACAAAAAGATTATACTGAATTTCCATATCATTCCCAATATAAATTGGAGCTGCAGATCTACATGTACTTCTGAAATCTTTCCAGAGAACATTTTTTCAAAAAGATTATACTGAAACCAACATAAAGTATCACTCATCGTCTACAATAACCTCGGCAAAGCACAAAGTTATTCTCCATGTCTAATTTCATGCTATAACTTTTTGAGTCCCTAACCACCACCGTTGAAATTATCTTGCCAGATCAAGTTTGTTTGCAACATAATGTGTAGTGAATAAGTTTGTACATAAAGGTACCAACTATCTAACCATGGTAGAAGGCATATGCAGGCACAACGGTGATAAATCAAGTTGAAGTAACGAAATACCATGCATAATTTTTACTTCCATATGATACTATCACATCATATCGCCAACATAGTAGTTGTCAAACAAAGCATTACAGATGCAAAGTACGAACATATTTTTTGTAAATGAAAGCCCAATATTCAACGTACTTAAGTAGCCCAACACCAAAAGTATGTATTCATTGAAAAAGACATTACAATTGTCCTGCACAGTTTTTGCATACTGTTAGATAAACAGAATGTATATATGCACAATGCTATTGACCTTTTTTTTCCCTTTAAGGGGGGGGGGGGGGGGGGTTGGAGGAGAGACATTGATTTCCCCTTCTTCATTTTTTTTGTTTAACAAAAAAAAGAAAAATCACGGTGAGAAGGAGGCGGCTCACCATACTGCATTCATTAAGACGATGTAGAGGCAAACAAAAGTGTGGAGCAACAGAAACCGTTCAGTCAAAAGAACAACACTAAAAATGCTAACCTTACAGAAATATAAAGTAATAAATCCAATGTATTATGTATCTCAAGATGAAGGTTAAAATATATTGATAAATAGGAATGATTACAATACTCTACACTGCAAGGGAAAATTGAAATAAAGGAAATAGTACCGGATCTATCTCGGCTTGGCTGGATGGTCTCAAGTTGATTATATTCAACTTCTCAGCTTTAGCAAGCTTAAACTTTTCACATCTGCTCAGGAAGGCATTGATATGTTCTCTAGTTTGATTGCAAGCTGCACTCTGAACAAGATAATCATAGACCTGCAAGAACCAAAAATCCAACACAGCAAGCAACCATTCAGTAAACAAACACACATAGATTAGACATGTGTATGTACTATATATATATATATATATATATATATATATATATTGAAGCAAATATCTAATGTGATTTAACAATTTTAGACAGAGGTTGAGAGCACGGGTCACACAATGAACTTACATATATGCTGTGTCTAGAATTTTCCAAAATATAAGAGGATTACCTTGCACTCAGATTGAGAAACTGCACCAAGAGACCCTAAGGGATCACTTGTTATTCCTCGAGAACGCAAGAATTCCAGAACCTCAAAATTTGTAAGTGCACCTGCATTCGCCTCTAATCTATATATAAAAAGAAGAAATTTTTCTATGAACAATTTTCTCATCATCTAGAAACATAACCAGGAACTGATACAAATCCATATATAAACTTAAATCTACTATCCCTCATATACAAATTAATATTTTCTTTTTCCACAACCGAAATAATGAAACAACACGAATCATTATTGGTAGAGCAAAGTCTACTGAAATTAGAACAACAACACGTAATATTAGATAAATAATAGGATGATTTCCATTAGCAAGGGTGATAATTATCTATATAAACCAAACTTTAATTCAAGAATAAAAAATTAAACTCGTAAACTGTGTAATTACGCATCAAAATTGTTTTCCGTTGTTTACTATGAAAGAAGAAATATATGTGAATAATAGATAAATAAATATTTCAAAGCTACTTAAAGCTCTATTGCTAAGTAATTAGAAGTAGAACATGCGTCAGCAGAGCCACCATCCTGGGTAACAAAAACTACCCATAAACCATTTCTAATTTACAGATATTCTTTTTCCTTTCTTTAAAAAGAAAAAGTGCACCCAAAAAAATAAAAATTTATGAGATAAACAAATATTAAGAGAGCAACCTATACAAATTACTGAATAAAAAGAACTTACGTCTTCATCTCTCTTGTTAGCACACAAACATGGGCGGATCCACTATATAGCCACTAGGGTCAACTGAACCCGCTCAATTACTTTTGAAGAAGAATTTGAAAGAATAAATTGAGGATGAATCTATCACCGCCGACGGCGCATATGGCGGGGTAAATACCTTGCCGGAGACAGCGGGATTAACGGCGAGAGAGAGAGAGAGAGAGAGTGAGAGAGCGCGCGCGGCCGCTGGCTGTGAGGGAGAGAAAGATATCAATAACCCAAGAGCAGTAAACGTGGTGCCGTGGGCGCTTGCCGTCAAGAAATCCTCCGTTAAGGCCCAATAAGCAATGTTTCATTAACGCCTTATTATGGCCCAATAATACAGAATTTTCTCTGATATATATGAGTGCTTGAGCGCAGTGCAAAGATCTAATGATAAAAACAAAAAAATGCCATCAAAAAAATTTATATATTATAATGGTTGCAGGCCACATGTGGGTTATGAATACGATTATCTTTTATAAATCTCCAAAAAAATAAATATTATTGCATGATCTTGTACGGTTTCTTTTAAAAAGTAGATGAGTAATTATTTATATTATAACGTATATATATATATGACAAATGAGCCAATACTTGTTCTGTACATTTATATATATATAACGTACATGACAAAACTAGTGGAGTATTATTTGTAAGTCACCTATTATATCTGTTTAATTAACTTGCACAGACTCTATTTTCAATTTTTTTAAGAGATTTATATATTATTCTCTCAACCTTTTAAATTTTAACAAATACTTTTTTTTAAAGTTATTTCTAATATTCTAAAATATTTATTTATAAGTATGTTTTTTTAAAATTATAATTTCGGATTAGAGGTCCCTTCGGAGGCGTGCGTTCGCGTTTCAGATTTCACCACAATAATTTTCAAAAAAAATTATAATTTTTGAATAAAATTTATAATTTTATATTAATTTTTTTTTAAAAAAAAATATTTTAAAATATATATTTTAAAATTTTAAAATTTAGCAAGTTAATATATTCATTTTAAAAGTCACTAAAATTTTAAGGTATTAATTTATTTGAAAGTATTTTTTAAAAAATTATTAAATATTAATTTATTATAAATTTTATAAAATATGTTAAAAGTTTTTAATTTGTTAAAATGGTTCAGATATTAATAACAAGAGATTTTTTT
Organism: Xerophyta viscosa; assembly: GCA_002076135.1. Lineage (NCBI taxonomy): Eukaryota > Viridiplantae > Streptophyta > Magnoliopsida > Pandanales > Velloziaceae > Xerophyta > Xerophyta viscosa. Next base: position 2,523,639 of record MJHO01000011.1, read on the forward strand.
AATTTAAAATAATAATTAAATAATTTAGAAGTTAATATATATGAATAGATAAAATTTAGATGTTGATTCGTAATTATCTTTTTTTTTAATCACTAGGTGTTTCGGTATTACAGCGTAGACACTAGACACCTATTGGAGTAACGCGAACCACGATAAAAAGCTGTATTATCCACACGTGTGCAAAACACGTGTCATGCGCTCTAGTGTCTTCTTCCTTCCACTCTGGCGCACGATTGCACCCTCACTGGAACCTTCCTCTCCTCCATTAGTAACCGCTTTCCCCTTTTTGCTACAATTCATACACTAAATACGTATAGTTTAACAGTTGTAGTAATAATCTGATCGAAGATGTGGATGAGACCGCCGAACAAGGGTGACGTAGAGATGGGCAACGCCGGCGCCGACGGTGGCGGAGCGCGGCAGCTGTATCCCGCGATGGTGGAGCCGCCGCAGCTCCGGTGGGCTTTCATAAGGAAGATTTACGGCATACTCGCCACGCAGTTGCTGTTGACTGTCGCCGTCGCCGCCGTCATTGTGTCGGTGAAACCCATCTCCAGGTTCTTCGCCACCACTTCCGCCGGTTTCGGGCTCTACATCTTCCTTATCTTCTTACCTTTCATTGGTAATGCTCATAAGTTTGAAACATAACTTATTTTTGGGTTGAATTTGGGAGATTTACTGACCTATGATTATTTGATTACTATATTTCAAACAGTGCTGTGTCCTCTGTATTACTACCACCAGCGGTTTCCGGTGAATTACTTCCTACTCGCTTTGTTTACGGTGTCGATCAGCTTTGCCGTTGGATTAACTTGTGCCTACACTTCAGGTACGATGCCATGTCATCCATTGTCTTGCTCTTATGTAAAGCCAAATTACTTACTTGCAAGTAAAGGTGGTCGTTTTCTCATTTCATTTTCTGAATTTTACTTTCCGTTAACTATTTATTTATTATTAGAAGCGAAGAAGTCAAAAAAGATGGTATTCACTATTTTGGTTCGGTCTCTAATCAACATATGCAAGCACCTATTTGATATAATTGCACTTGTTATTATGTAAATTCTATTTTTGTATCTGTTAATGTAGGATACAGGACAAATTTTAGGAGAAACTCGGTGATGTAGGTGCTCGATTGTTTTTATGAGAAATACCACTTGAAAAAAATGATTCTGAAAACTTCAGGGCTAATATAGTATTGTTCGTGTCGGCCCACTTTTGCCATATCGGTCCACTTTTTATTATTTTTATTATTAAATATTTAAGGAATAACAACTTTCCATGTTATAACTTTGAAAAGTGAAAAGTGGTCATTCCTAAAGTATTGAAAGGTAAAATATACCATTTTTTCAAAGTTTCTTATCAAATTTTGGGCTGATGCGGATAATTCCACATCACTTGTATTCTTCAGGTTAAAATAATCCTGATAAATAGCATTTATAATTTTTTTAAGGTAAATTATGTAGCTTCCAAATCTCATGAAAGAGATGAAACAGATGCTGATATTGATTTTGCATTGTGTTACTTAGTATGACTTGATTATGTCAGATGGGTTTTGTGATGAACTTTGGAAATTTGGCATTCTGAGTAGTCCCGATTGATTGGTTTCATATTATGCAAATATCGTTTCTTAATTACCTTTGCTGAAGTAAGACTTCAGGGATATGAGAGTTCACAGTATAGAGCCACAGATGTTAATGTGTAGTTATCCGCGATGTTATGTTAGAACCACAGCTTACAGTTTAGAAAACTCCCTGGGTAATCACTTCGTTCAAAGTCTGGTTAATTTCCTGAGTTCGAAATGCACTTGTCGTTTTTTAGCTCGTTGACTTCCGGGGTATTCATTGAAGAATTATACTATTGATTAGGAATCCAGGCGTGTTTAAAAATGAAGCTGATTTGGCATCCATCCATTAGATATTGACTGGGTGCGAGCCGCCCGGCACAACCGTCAAGTGGCTGCCACGTCTTAGATTTGAATCGTCAGAATTGTCCTGATGAGTAGCATTTTCCTCTGGAAAAAACTACTCACCCCCAATAAACTACCCAACAAACCACACACAATCAATCTTCACCACACACGTGCTTTGCGATCCTCATAATTCTCTCATGATCCAAAAAAATATCAAAATTACATATATACCCATCGTGATGTGTGGTCCTGATTGTGCCACGTCAGCATGCGTGATTTCTTGTGTGGTTTCTTGTGGGTGCATAGCAAAGTCCTTTTCCTCAGCATCGAATCCTGTAGCTTAGGGAATTCTTGTTGCTCACAGGGAAGGTGATTTTGGAGGCTGCAATCCTCACAGCTGCTGTCGTGGTTTCTCTCACTCTCTACACATTCTGGGCAGCTAGAAGGGGCCATGACTTCAGCTTTCTGGGGCCTTTCCTCTTCTCTGCTATCATGGTTCTGTTGCTATTTGTTCTAATCCAGGTAAGTACTGCTCGAATTTTCCCCCCTTTTTTTAGCTTTACAGTAGGAGCATGCTTAATTCTTAATAATTGCACTTCAGTCATTTCCTGAACCTGTTTATGCACAAGTTTTTTCCGTTTGTTTAGAATTTCACTAGCATAAATAGTTGAAAATTTGTCTAGCTAAGGATGATAGTCTATCCTACCGAAGAATTTACCTTTTTGAGCTCAATTTACCTGCAGTACAAATTATTTTTAAACAATTAAACAGTTACCTGGTTTGAACAAGGCTAGATATAGTTCCATCACAATTTCATCTAAATACTCGAAATTTCACCTAAATTTTGGGTTAGATCACATAGTACAATTCGAGTAGAATTGTCCACATCACGCAGAATAGCAGCATGCGTTCTGCGACTAGCAATTTTCTGCAAATTATTGAAACATCAGTGTTTGAACATATAAATAGATCTCTTCTCATAATTGTGTTACCAGCTGTGAAAGCTTACATTTTGCATGATGAAAAATAAGCAGCTAGTTTTTCCTCTGGGACGGCTTGGTCATACAATCTATGGTGGAATAGCGGCACTCATCTTCGCCGGCTACATTGTCTACGACACCGACAATCTGATAAAGCGTTACTCTTACGACGAGTATGTTTGGGCTGCAGTTTCGCTCTACCTGGACATAATCAACCTATTCCTCGCTCTACTCACTCTCTTCAGGGCTACAGAATGAAAGTACAGATGCAAATTAAACCGAAACATTATTTTCATTCGCTTACATTTGTATATTCTCCATGTCCTGTTGGTCTCTGTGAACTAAAGGGTTTTGTTGGTCCTGAAGCTATTATGAATCGGTTCTTGCGACAATTTCGAAGATCGTAGCTTCTTTATTGACAGTGTAAAGCTTGAGTTTACAATTAAGATTTCTCATCCTTAGATGTGCAAGTCAGGTGCTTTGGTGGCTGTTCTAACTAGCACTTATTCAGTCAAATATACTATATTTATTGCAACATATTTTTGGAATCTGGTGTATAGCAGGTATCATTGACAAAAGTAATGTTTATTTAAAACATAATATTTACATATACATAAACAGCAGTCTGTAGGTAAGCACTTTCGTAAATGTTGAAAACATAATATTATAAATACAAATAATAGAAGTAATATTTAATGATAAAGGTCAAGCTTTTCTGTGTTTTAATTATGAGAATATCTAAAACATGCTTATGATAACATCGACGGTGTACTTCTAAACAGAAGATCAAATATTACATTTTAATGTATGTATTTCATTTCATTTAAAATGATTTTTTAACTTATAAATATAACATTTAATTGAATTAATACTAAATCAAAAAATTAGTAGAGAACACCATGACTAAAGATTTCTGTCACATCTCATAAACCATGTAGAAGTCACATTTAAAATGATAAACTTCCTAGGACTTTAAAATTGCAGAATATTGATGTAGACGTATTTTTAGACATAAATGTTGTAAATTTTATTAAAATTTATAACTTTCTGTTAAAATTATATATATATATATATATATATATATTATTTTAAATGTCGATGCACCAAGAGTTGCATAAAATTTAAGTGCAGATGATTTTCATCCAGTAAGAGCCGCTGGGTTGACGCTCCCGGCAGGCGTTCAAGTTATTGTGGTTTGTATATTATGGCGGTAATTTATCTCTGCGTTCATGTGTACATGGAGTTGTTCTTCGTGGGAACAGAGCAAGGGTGGGTATTACGATGTTGGTAGAGCATTATGAGTCTACTACGCATGCTAACGATGAAAAAAAAAGTATATGATATTGTAATCAGGTGAGACGTTGCTCTTAAGTGTCTAGTATTGCAAACATTTCAAATTTCAGTTATGTTATGTACCTTATGCATCCATATTTATTATTCCAAGGGCCTTAAAAAACTCTATTTTAGCTATCTAATTTATTAATTATTTTAGAAAACAATTCCTTCTTCTTCTCTCCTATTTTCACTCATCTCCAATCAATTCTGATTTTAACCATCTGATGGCCTTCACAACAATTCTCTCTCAAACTTTGGAGATCGTCGAGTCCAAGCCAGCCCCTTCGGTTTGGCTTTGGATTTGCCAACCCTTTACAATCATTCTCTCAAGATTATTGGATCATTTTGATCGAATTTGTTTTTAATTTGCATTTCCAATGGTTTTTCATGATCGGATTCAGTAAATCGAGTTTTGATTTGCTTCTTCTTTTGGTTGATTCGATTTTATTTTATTTTTTTTTTGTGATGAGCAAACATATATCTGACTACAGTATTGATTTTAATAATATTTTTTGCTTGAATTTCCTTGAGAGATACCCTACTATACTTATTTAATCCAAATTCTGTTGCGCTGTCAAATTATAACAAGCAATTTGATTATAATGGCTTCGAAAAATGTTGAGAGTGGCCAACATGCACCGGTGGTTAGGAGGACGGATTCGGCGTCGAAGTTGAATGGATTTGGGAGATGTAGTAATAGAGATTTGTTCCTTAGAGCTGATAAAATAGATTTTAAGGACTTCGAAATCACCCTTGAGAAGAAGCTCTCAAGGGCATGGACTAACAGTTGGGCTAAAAGGATCAAGGAGGAGTGGGAAATCGATCTCTCTAAATTGGATATAAAGAATATGGTTGCAAAAGGGACTTACGGCACCGTTTACCGCGGAATATATGATGGCCAAGATGTTGCAGGTAATATAAATGTATCTTTTTTTCTTTCATTTTTTTTCGAGAGGTCAGGGACTTTCTCTTTGAGGGGTTAATTCTACCCCGACCACATCCAACTCTCGGCCACCTAGCAGGAACATGGCTGACCAGGAGGATCAAGATACGGGGTGCCTTGTTTCTGAGCCAGAGCGCCTACTGGTCGACCCAACCACGCACCCTTTTTTTCGTTCATTTATTATGGAGCACTTTTAGAATTTGAATGGGATGCTATACTTGCTTTTCATCTGGTTACGTGATAGTCGGCCATTGTTAGTCTCCTTGGCTCCACCCTGATTATGACATCGCTCAAGTTGTGTCGGTTCGTATCAATTAAGCATTAATTTATATAATCATATCATTCAAGTTTATCATAATTTTGCTTAGACATCTATTGATTATTGGCTTTAAATGTTTTAGACTGAAACTTCTTTAAATTTGGTTAGATAACAATTACAATAATGTTAAAAGGAGATTGAAGATGAGGTATTTGACTAACCAAATAATGGGGTTGAAAATACATTATTGTGTTTCAGAAGCAGTACATTTCTTTCATTACTATGAGCACTTGGCATGAAGGCAAAAGGGTTGGTAACATTTAGTACAGATCTCTTATGCATGTTAGTAATAATGTTATATTCTCTAAAAGGCCAACTGTTTTTGCAAGTAGTAATGTATTTATTTCAATATAATGAAGCCGTTTATATTGGTTTTCCCAAAAAAAAAAAAAAAAAAAGAAGAAGAAGAAGAAGAGAAGCAGTTCTATATGGAAGTTAAATTAGTTCATGTAAAGCAGTTTGGTGTTCTAGTAGTATACAGCTTAGATCCGTTCAAAGCGGTTGCAGTTAATAACCCTTTTTTCCTTTTGGCAGTGAAGCTGTTGGATTGGGGACAAGATGGGTTTGTCACAGATTCTGAAACTGCTGCTCTTCGAGCTTCTTTTCAACAAGAGGTGGCTGTATGGCATAAACTTGACCATCCAAATGTTACAAAGGTTAGATTTTTATTCTTTCTTCTTTACCTCGTTGTTTTCTGCATGTAATGTGTTCGATATGTTACGCTGGACGTCCAACAATTGTCTAATGAGTTTAATATGTGAATAATAGGCGTTGTTACTTTGTTTTAGTTGACAATTATGTTGCTTCAGAATTGTTATTGCAATACTTTACTTTTTTTATTAAGTAAACAATTTTTACAGTTTGTTGGTGCATCAATGGGAACAGCAGACCTTAAAATCCCGCAAAAGAATCCAGCTACCAACAGTGAGACCTCTTTCCCCGCCCGTGCCTGCTGTGTTGTCGTGGAGTACGTTCCTGGAGGAACTCTGAAGAGATTTTTGATAAGACACAGGAGGCAGAAACTTCCCTACAAAGTTGTAGTCAAGATTGCATTGGACCTGTCCAGAGGGTTAGTTAAATCTTGAGCAAAGTCATAGATATGCACCTGTAATGATAAATGCTACAGCTCCAGAAGTGTGTCCCTAAATTTCCACCCAATGTTCATGAATAAAAATGGTAAAATCAACATTTGCTTTTTTTATTTCACTAAGAGCTAACCATGTCAATGTTTAAAATGAAATTTGATAGGTTTTCTGTTTTTGGATGATCTCTAGGCTTGCCTTTTGAATGAAATTTGATAGGTTTTCTGTCAATTTGATAGGTTTTTTTTTTCAAATGAAATTTGATAGCTCCCAATATATTTCCCACAGTGTTAACTTTATTGAGTTTGGGTAAGCTGAAGTTTTACATCTCTATCATTGACCTTTTTTTTCCATTTTAATATCTTGTAAGAATTTTTGCAGATTGAGTTATCTTCACTCCAAGAAGATTGTTCATCGTGATGTGAAGACAGAGAACATGCTCTTGGACAACCGTCAGAATTTGAAGATTGCTGATTTTGGTGTCGCCCGAGTTGAAGCTCAGAATCCAAAAGACATGACTGGTGAAACCGGAACCCTTGGATATATGGCTCCGGAGGTATGCTTTCCAGTTACATTTTAGTGCATCTGGTAGTAGCATTACTAACTTTTAGTAGGCATGAACGTAAACACTTCTAAAGCTCCCAAAGTTCCTCCCAAATATAGCGGCTGAAATGAACTATGTTCTGGTTAGAAGTGATTTATGTGATGTTCAGAGTGAACTTGACTTTGGGAGACATTGCTCTAGCATTACATAAGAATTTTGAGCACTACTATTGTCCTCTAATTTAAACTCCAAAAAAACTCTAATGTAAGATGGACTCATTTTCATCACATGTTTAAAAACCCTACAATATGCTTGAATGTTTGGCGGGAACAGTGTTGACCTTGCTTTGGGGATATTTTATAGTTCAAATTAGAGGTGCGCAGCATTTATCTTGCCTTTATTATACGTAATATTTAAAAAAATTTATATGACAAAAAGCTGAAGGAAGTTCTGTTTGCTATTGCATATAGGTGCTTGAAGGCAAGCCTTATAATCGAAAATGCGATGTTTATAGTTTTGGGATCTGCTTATGGGAAGTTTACTGTTGCGACATGCCATATCCCGATCTTAGCTTCGCCGATGTCTCATCTGCGGTTGTTTGCCAGGTAAAGTATTAGTATGGGATCAATTGGTGTGTAAATATCTTCACAATTTAGCATTGAGCAACACTGCATGACTCAAATATTTGCATCCCAAACACTCAAACCACATCTCATTTCTTTTTGCAGTAAGTGAGATAGGGTTCTTATATAATTTTCAATTTTTCATATGCAAAACCTACTATTAACGCACGGAAGAAAGTAAGCGAATCTCTATGTATTGTTGCATGGAAGGACGTATAACAACCATATTTCTACAAATTGATTTATAATGCAGAATTTACGGCCAGAAATCCCACGGTGCTGTCCAAGTGCTCTTGCAAGTATAATGAAGAGATGCTGGGACGCGAACCCTGATAAAAGACCTGAAATGAACGAAGTCGTGGGGCTCTTGGAGGCAATTGATACTAGCAGAGGTGGCGGAATGATTCCTGAAGATCAGGCTGTTGGATGCTTCTGCTTTACCCCTAGTCGCGGGCCATAATTTCTTTTTTTTTTTTAATTAAAAAAAGAAAAAGAATCTTATGAGTCCTCTGAACGTTTTAGTTTTGGCGCCACTTCCATGTTCTTTCCTTTGCTTCTTCAATTCTATTGGATTTTTAGTGTTTCAAGAATTCAATATATTGGAAATTCTTTCTGGCTCCTCAAAATATTTTTTGGATCGTATATATTATTATAGTGACACTAATAGATGAGATCGTGGTGTATGAAGAACTTATATTAGTAGTGTGATTTATAAATATTTGAATCTGAATGCTGAAAATAACAATAATAATCTTGAATCCATAATTATTGTAGAAAGTGAATTCAGTGGCAGCATGCTCAGTATTCACTGGATGATAGTAAGTTAAATAAATGCTCAGGTCAGATATAATTCCATGAATAGTATTACAACATCAAACCACAGTCAAAGACCCGTGATAGCATAGAAACCGACCCGTGACAGCACAGAAAGAGAAGCTTATGATTTAAGCTTCCTGGGAGGAAAAGAGAAATGACAAGTCACATGATATAACAGCATTCGCTTTTCATATATACATTTTTGCAATGAAGAATAAATATTTACATGGAAAAGGTTTCCAAAAACTAAGTAGCCTAATATGTTGGAAGAACACAATCAGCTTAATTTCAACTTTCAGAGAAGTCGGTAAAATCTGGAAAGATCAATGCAGTCAGTATCCAAAATCTACTCCCCAAACACCAACGAACTGTGCAAACTTATATATATGTACTGGTTTAAGAAGCACGGAACACGCTTGCGTCCAAGTTTGCATAAAAATAGTTTTGTTGGTCTATCTTCTCTTTCTTCTCTTGGGAAAAAGAAGCTTTCTTTAGGCTCGTACCCTTTATAAGATCTGCTTCATGCACTCAGTTTGAGATCATAGTAGTGCTTCAACATCGTATAGGCGACATCACATAATAAGCAGATACAAGTGCAACAGCTTCCAAAATCCTCATCCCGCTTAATAACCTTTTGCTGCTCAACAAGTGCACGGACAATGAAAGTGAACTTGACTTATACTGTTTTGAGATTCTGGGAGAAACGTTGAGTGGCCTAGCATTTCTGAAAGCTTATCGAGCTCAAGGTTTTCCGTATCGTGCCGAGCCGAGTTTCGAATTTTCCGAAACTCGAGACGTATTGACTGTTCGGATACGTATTATTGTTTATTTTTAAGATACTATTAATAAGTAATAATAAAAAAAATTAATGAAAGACTAGATTTAAAAGTCTTACATAACAAAACTATATAGTACATAGTTTACTGCCGTATAGAATATCGATGTGGCTTATATAATAATATATAAAACCCAAAGCCCAAAACAAAAAGTGCCGACCAGCACTACTCGGCACAGCTTGACCGTGCCGGTGCCGGATCCTCACGAATCCGGCACGGAAAACCTTGATCGAGCTTATTGGGTCTTGAAAGATTACCGTTGCCCATGAACAGCAGAAAGAAGCTCAGAAGATTTTGAATCCCTAGTTTCCACGATCATAAAAAAGTTCAATTCTTGAAACATGAGAAAACGCAGCAGACTAGTACCTCTAGCGGTTTGTCCATGTACTAGCCATAATATGCCGAGCCCACTTCTCTTCATATGTCAAAAGGCACCTGATAATTTCCACATATCGGCTCCAAGCGGTCAATACATAGTAATAGCAGCAGAGACCTTTTGACAAAAGTGCAGGGGGAGACGTCACCAAAAATCCTTACAAGAACACATCCCCTTGCGGAAGCGGTGGAACCGGTTATTATCTCTTACTATGATTTCCCGGTCATAGATATCTGAGACAAACTTCATGAATGAATGGCAATCCGAACAAATCCTCAAATTTTTGATGACGCGGATTGTCGTCCCACGAGCCGTACTGATAAGACCAAATGCCACAGAAATCTTTTCACTATGCCGATTCAAAAGGAACTCTTTCTCATCTTCATCTACATCAAGCAAAACACTATCCAAATCCGGCACATAACCACATGTATCAAGTTTATCACCAATCTCGTGGAGCATTTCAGTTATTCGAGCCGTTTGTGGATGAGATTCATCACTTGATATGAACTCATGAATAACTCCATCAATTTCAATTTTACTGCAACCTGGGAATTTACTAACTCCTTTTTCTTTTAGGCTCAACCTCACCTTGGAAACATCGTTCCATCGACCTACAGAAGCATAAATATTTGAAAGAAGAACATGAACGCCAGCTTTTTGGGGATTTAATCTCATTACTTTCTTGGCCGCATACTCTGCCATCTCGATATTATTATGAACACGGCTGGCGGCTAAAAGAGAACTCCATATAACATCATTTGGTTCCATAGGCATGTTTTTTATAAAATCAAGAGCTTCTTTTAGTTGTCCTGCTCGCCCTAGAATGTCAACCATGCAACCATAGTGGATAATTTTTGCTGGTATTCCATGCACATTGATCATCGATTCAAACAAATGGCAACCTTGCTCTACTAATCCACTGTGGCTGCACGCTGTAAGAATCTCAACAAATAGTCTTTCATCGGGATTGATGCCTTGCTTGATCATTTTCTCAAAAAGTATCAATGCTCGTTCTCCATTACCTTCCAAAGCCAAGGCTCCAATGGCTGCTGTCCAGGCGGAGACATCCTTGACTGTCATTTCTTCAAACAGTTGCATTGAAATTTTTGGATCTCCACACCGAGCTAACATATCGATTAATGCTGTATATAATTTAACATCGAGAATTATTCCCTTCTTTTTTATATATGTAATTATCCATTTTGCCAGATCAAGACCACCAAGATTTGCACAAGCAGAAGCAAGGCTTACCATAGTCACTCTATCGGGATTTATACCGGAACTTTGCATTAAACGGAACATTTCAATTGCTTCGTAGAAGAAATTCTCTTGAACTAAAGAATCGATCATAGTGTTCCATGTTATGAGATCCCTCTCCGGCATCAAATCGAAATTCCTCCAAGCAGATTCCAAATCACCGTTTCTAAAACACCCGGCAATAATAGTGTTCCACGATACAACCGTCTTATCTGTCATCATGTCAAAGACTCTGCATCCGGAATTTGAGTCACCACATTTCATATACATGTCCATGACAGAATTACTGACACTATCCCAAACATAAAGTCCATGCCTCAAGATATACCCGTGAAATTGCCTTCCAACTGCTAAATCACCAAGTTGTGAAGTTGCTGATATTGAGGCAACTAAGGTGACTCTATCCGGTCTCATTTTCGCCGCAAGCATTTGGTTGAGCATTCTAAGCGATTCAGTTGCCATTCCACACCGGGTGTAGTTGAATATCATTGTGTTCCAAAGAACGGTATTCCGCTCAGTACAGTCACCGAAAATTTGCTCTGCCTTTTTAACTGATCCACACTTCATATACATGTTGACCAATGAATTCACGAGCCCTGTAGTTAGTCCAATACTTTTCTCCAAAATATAATCATGAACCCTCTCGCCAAGCTCACGGTCCTGTAACTTTGCACAGGCAGAGACAACACAAGCCATTGTAACTGAGTTCGGTAGAATCTCACATGTATTCACCATTTTATCAAAAGCGTAGATTGCTGCCCTTGGATCATCTCCTCTAGCATATCCATCAATCAAACAAGTCCAAGACACAACATTTCTTTCAGACATTTCATCAAATACAGTTTGTGCAGCATCCATGTCTCCAAATTCCGAATAAAAATGAATTAACGAATTACATACATAAAGATCAAATTTAACTTCTCCACCTAATTTCACCACCAACCCATGCATCTGAATCCCTACATCAAAATTACCAGTCTTCGAGCAAGCAGTAAGAATAGGCGGGAAAGAGAACCGATCTAACGGCACGTCCCGGTTCATCATCTGTACAAAAATTTCAGCAGCATCATCTACACATCCAACTGAACATAAACCTCTGATTAGAGAATTGTAAATGAACTGATTTTGCTGCAAAACATCGTTTTGCAAGAGATTGAAGGCTTGTAAAACGTAGTTTAAGCTTTCAGAGCTCGGTGTTCGTGTTCGACAATATGCTGCAATGAGCTTGAGGAGTGAAGTAGAGCTCCGGAATTCGCCGGTGCGGATCAAGTGAGCGTGTATTTGTTTGAGATTTTGGAGACTAAATTGAGCGGAGTTGATGAAATTGGGATTGACTGAAGAAGGAGAAAATCTTGAATTGATGGATGGAGGAGCGGTAATGGCGGCACAGCTCATTGTGCTTGTACAGGATATGGATAATTGGAGGCTATTTTTGCTGGTTTTTCAATAGAATTTGTAAAATAAAGACGATGAACTCAACCCCTAAACCAACCGTACAATTTGGAAAAGAGACGCGAACCTACCCGTCAGGGTAGGGCATACAGGCTGCACAGCTATGCAGGTCAGTTCCAAAATTTTAGCCTGTCTGCTCTGTTCAGGCCGAACTGACCAGCACGACGAATGTTATTTTTTTTTAAAAAAAATTGCCGATCGCGTGCACGTCAACCACAATATCAATTGTTAATAGAATTGTATGAGTCAGACCGAACGGTCCGCAAGGATGCTGGCTCGGCGAGCCAACAAGCCGAGCCGAGCCAGTGCTCAGTTCATACAGCGGCGAATCCATGCCGAGTCCGCCCACACTTTCTACTTCTCTAAATTTGGAAAGAAAGTTGCATTCTTTAGAACTATGATGGTTCTATACGTTATATTTTATCATGTTCTATTGCATGCTTGCTAAAAAATTTCTAAAAGTATAATAAAAATGTGTTGACATAGGTTGTTGAACTCTTGTCGCTTTCGGATGTTTGGAAACACTACAAGTTTCTCATTCGTTCTATCTTATCCCGTGTAAAGTGCCCTCTTGAATCTCTGAATATTCGACGTTTCAAAGAAAAAGTACTTTCATGAACACACGGCATAGAAGGATTCATCATGCCTACTCAGAAAAGGTTTTATAGATTCATCATAAGCATATTGCATGATTCCACCACAGTCAGATCATTCAATAATCTCATAAAATTCCTTACATTCAACCTGTAATCTCATTCTCGAGGGCAGCAGAGTATTTATATATAAACAAGACTAAGTAATATATCGCAACGGTCTAGAACGAAGGTCTGATCACTGGAGAAAAAAGATTACTAAATAATTGATTTTACATTATTCAGATTACAATGATACAGAAGAAGAGTTTTGCAATTGCTTATGGGACACTAATCCATGGATGAGGGATTATTCATTAAACTAAATAACGATCGTTCGGTTCCAAGCATTTTGTTAGCAACTAGTTCTGCTACTGCAACTACAAGAATGCTTAGTGTACAACCTCTCATTAATAGCTACTGAAAACTGCCGCCCGAATAATTAAACAGTTGTTACGAACACCTGCTATGATAAACAACCAACATATTCTCCTGAATATCAATTCATCCATGAAATCAGGGAGAAATCTGAAACAATTTTGGAGCTCTAGCATTTTTGCATATCGTCATCTTTTTGTCTTCTTATCATTTCTGCCCCTTTTTCTGAACTCACGTTTTTCAACAGAATACTGTTTTTTGTTGAGCAAATTCCGCATGGCAACTTTTATCGCTTCAGCTGCAATGGCTAGTGCTTCTCCATCTTTGGCAATATCAAGAGGTCCTTGTAATTCTGAAAGTAGTTCCCCTCCACCTGGAACCTCATTATCATCTAAAACAACAGGTTCTTGGCCAGTTAATAGGTAATTATCAAAACCAGAAATAACTCTGAGACGAACAAATCGATGGGTAGTATCTGTATTTGGTAAATTAGATGCACCCATTACAGTCCATAATCGATCTCCTGACAGGCTTGTTCCTAGGCTTGTAGGAATGTAACTCTCTTCCATTGAAATAACCTGCATATAAAACATGAGCGAAGAAACTACATATAAAAAATTCCAACAATTTTTTTTTTTAAAAAAAATGCATGTAAATGAGTAATGCTATTCGGAAACATTCTAGCGCCAATATTCATCAAAAGTGACGCGGTAGCCATTGGGTAATGGCAAGTTGGGATATGGCGACAACCCACCAATGGATGGTTGGTTAATCCAGATACCAAGTAGCATTTTCCCACATAAATTGACAAGTCCTAGATTTTAAAACTAGCTTCGTGTGACAGAATATGTTTTTAATTATATCATATGCCACGATTATTATGGAGACTTATTGACTAGCTTATTTCTTACCTTGGCAATAGAAAGAGTTCCACTTGAAAATTTGCATTTTAGTAGCACTATTCCATGGAAGCTGTATTGTGAAAAAGGAATATTGTTAGAAGAAACAAGTATTGATGCAGGAATATAATAGGAATGATAGAGCCAGTTTAGCACACTACTTAGGACGTAAATAAAAGATAACGACAAAAAGGTGATTCACCTTTGAATAGACACCGCAATTGATGATCCATTAGGAGAACCACATATATCAGTAACCGCTGGTTTGTAATGACTGTCTTCCATGTGTGATCTTAATGATCCTACCTTCGTAGAAGCAAACAGAAAAAGATGAGACAAGAAGTAAAGAAATTTTCACTTGAAGATCTTACAAACGAAAACCATCAGTCGGACGCTCAAGAACTATCACATACTAATGTCTGTACATGACGATTCCCAGAGCCAAAAGGAGCTATTAGAGAGAAATTAGGAATGTAAAAACAATCATCACAAGGTTTTAGGTAAGGAAACTGAAGCTTCAGCCAAAATCAACATGCTTCTAGTTTAAAACAAAGTGTAAGTTCAAAATCTACCACAATTAAAATGACTAGAATATTAAAGTTACTTTAAGCGTTACATGGGATAGTAATGTTTAATAATTACAGATATCTTCCCAACTTCTTTTCTGAATATATCGATTCTGAAGTATATAATGCATGTGCAAGCAAGACAGATTCAATATCAATCAACACTTCCCCTGAAATGAGGATAACCAGAAGAGAACAAATTATTGGATATTTCTAATTTCTGCGCCAGTTCAAATCTGGGCAACTTATTTTCGAGAGATTATTAGACAAAAAAAAGTATCTAAATTGCCTTGGTGGCATATGGTTTGATGTTTTCTAATACATAAGGATGCATGTAAAGCACATGGAAAATTGTAACAGCCAATATATGTAATGATTAGTACAAAATATTCAATTTTTAAGATGGTATTTACAGAATATTTGGACAATTTCACCTAATGGTACCCAATCATGTTCGCTTTTAATCTCAGCGTTTGCTACATGAAGATGGCACAATTCAATCCTCAAAAGCTAAATTCTCTCCTAAAAAGGCATTTTGTTTCTGCCAAGTCAGGAAAAAGCACCTAGAGTTTGGCTTGGCTTAAGCAATTTGTCCTCTGGTTTTCTACATTAAAATCTTTACTTTTTTTTATCTAGAACTAAGCATCCCTAGGTTCGTCAGGAATATATGGATATTCTCTTAATCAGGCAATTAAAATTTTGCAATTATATCTGGTGTAATACCAGTATCTCCATCATATAACACCTTTAATGTAGAAATTATGATTTATGTTTGCAGATGGAAAGCCTTATAAAGCAATCCCTTTAGTTTACAAGGTAGATTACCAATTCCATGTCATACAGTCCTGGAAGAGTTTGGTAGTATTAGCACACATGAAAGTAGTATAGAAACGGGGAATGTAATACTACCTTATTACCAACTTCACATGTATCAAGAAGGCGCCCAGAGACAACATCCCACAGCCGAACCTACAAGAATCAGGAGCACATGGTGCAAGAGTTTGTAAACAAAACATCAGAGTATGAGTACCAGAAGCTGTACTTACTGTTGAGTCACCACTTCCAGATAATAGGAGACCATGATCATAATCCGCAGGGGTTAAAAAAGCTAAACATGATACAAAGCTGTAAAAAATAAAAAATTAGTATTTTGTTGTAATTAAGTAGCACACCAATTTACTAATACTGGATTTTCTTCAAATAACATATAATGCAATTAATAGCACATATCAGACAATTAATTACGAAACATTTAAATTTAGGAAACATTAAAATTTTATGCTTTTAGCAATTATTTAGAGAGATACTAGACAAGTTTATAACATATAAAGATTACTTAAGCTTCAATCAATTCAATAGTCCACCAACTGACATATCCCCTCCTAGTCTAAAGTTTATCCACATTCCATTTCAAATTAGGCAAGTAAAAAGACTTGGGTGCAATGCACAGACATATCACTTTAACCACATATGCATATCTCAAACTGAAACTCAACCAATAAGTGAACCACTTTTTTTCCACCATCTGCTCAAACTGATATAAAGAAGAGTGGGATATTCTTATTTTTGTTGCAATCAAAATGTCAAAATTAAAAATGCATGTTCGCCATCTGTCCAGGCCAACTTTAAACTTCCGTAACACCAGTAATTTATGAGCATTACATTTTATGACTGAAGTAAATGGCTTTATCAATCTAAACCAAAAATTCAAATAATCATGTAAGCATGGTGAGTCTCTTTACAACCATGCTTCCTAGTAGGCTAGTAAGTGTTAAACATGCAGCAAAAGAGGATCTTGATGCTCCAGAGTCCAGGCTACTTCAGTTATTTTGCATAATTCATCAAGTAAACGGATCAATGTGAATAGAATATGAACCGAAACTAAAAGCAGAAAAAGGCTGAATAAAAATACTCACTCTGTATGCCCAAGGCAAAAGCTCTGTATTTCATGTGCTCCTTTGAGAGGCTTTTCAGGGAATACAGTAACCTATATGCCAAATAAGCATATTATAATAGAATAATTGGAGTAAAAAACTCAAAAAACATTAAATGGGGTCAATTACCCGAATTTTGAAGTCTCGATCAGCACTGGCAATGAACCTCGAGTTTGGCAGAAATTCCTGCATGTTAACAGCAAACATTGACCAACCAGATTAATGCTACAACAGGAAAAAAAGAAAAACAAAAAAAAACCAAGATTCATTGCTTTAGGATTTCATCAAATTTCATAGAAAATAGAAAATCATACCTAAACTTAAGATTTAAACAAAAGAAAGAAAGAAAAAAGGGGAAAAAAGGAATGCATCTTGAAATCACCTAAGGTAGTGATCATAATTCAAACAGTCTATCCACTAGATAATTTGCTTTGTAAGCCGAGAGTATGGGAAATAATATAATTGAGGGGAAATAATATTGGTGCAAGTTCTTGAAGTGATGATGCACGACATTCGCAATTATATTTGGAATAATAAGATCACTGTTTACATAAATGCAGAGGTTAAAATTTCTACATGAATCAGAGGTTTACCAAGACTGTCAATTTTTCAGACACCGTATTGTTTGAAACTTAAAAGCAGATGGGTGCATGAGCTTCCCAAAAGGCTAAAATATATAATTGATCAATCACCAAAACCATGTAGTTCAAATTTCTAAGCCATTGAGAGACCTTAATTATCTTAAGGAAAATTACATCCCAGCCTCCCTTTTCAAAGTTTGTTGCTAATCAGCCCCCCTAAGTTTCAATCCCTCATTTCAACCCCCCTCCAAAAAATTTTTGCTCACATCAGCCCCCTTTTTTGAATTAAATGGACGAAAATGCCCCTCTAAGACATTATGATTTTGACGTCCCAAAATATCTATTTAGAAGTATTTTTAAAAAAAAAATTTAACATAAAAGTTATATTTTCATGAGATCTACAACTTTCATTTTGAAAACTTTTTCAAATACTTCTAAATAATTATTTCGAGGAGTCAAAGATAACAAAAAACTCGTTAAAATCAAACAATTTCAGATTTGACTTTTGAAGCCCCAAAACACCTATTTAGAAGTATTTTTTAGAAAAATGTTCAACATAAAAGTTGTAAATCTCTTCGAGATCTACATGAGTAGATGTTTTGGATTGTGAAATGGGAAATGCACAAAAGGACGTTTTTGTCCCAGAAAAATGACTTTTCATAATGGACGGCTGATCTGATGAGTGTGATAGATAGGGGAGGTGCAGTGAGGATATAGTTTGATGAGGAGGGCTGATTCGTAGTTGCCCCATTATCTTAACGCAAAGAAACAAATGGAAAAACTTGCAATTCAAAGATCATTGCGAGTTTGAGAAGGATAAACTATCCTTTTAAAGCATATAGAAGCGACTTGGAAAAAATTCCACTTTCAAGTAACATGTTAGCCACTATGTTTTAAACTATCGTGGGTACGCTTCAGGGCTAATCCTCTAACGAGCTACTTGCAAGGCTAACTCCAAGATTATTCAATACTTTTCATTGCTTTCTCCATGGCTCTAACTTTTGTCCTAAAGCAATAACAGGGTACACAATGAGATTAAATGTGTGTGTGTGTGTACTCCTTTACAACGGTTAGTTTTACTCAATGAGATTAAATGCAGCACTGCAACAGTTCTAAAGCTATGTTGGTTAGTTTGATTCAATTCTCATCAAATGACAAGACATAGCAAAGTGTTCTGTGTGTATAGCATCAGGTCCTAAGTTAAAGAAGTAATGAAAATATCAATCAATCACCTGATCGTCTCTGATATTTTGAGATATGAGATAGTTAATAGCAGTTAATAAATGAAATGCTAGTTCATTCAAGAAATAATGTAGGAGGCATAAAAGCTACAAGGACACAGATAGCAGCTCGTACCAGACTAGTTATTATGCTACAATAATGACCCAGAAGAGGAATGGCTTCCTTATCTGCTGGTGTTAGGCTCTTCCAGTTGTCATGTATAGGAATTATCCAAACAACTCCGAATTTATCTGCAAAAGCAACATACTGGCCATCTTGGCTAATGGCAACTGCGCTAATTCTCTTCTCAGAGCATCTGCACCAACAAAATGGCAGAATTTATACCCAACTTGAATTACCTATGACTTAAAGACATAGTAAAAGCACGGAAATTTCTAAATACATAAAAGCATAAGAAAGCTGAAAGTTAAAGACACAGTAAAAGCTTACCAGAAAGTTCTTATGTGTTCTAATTTCTAACTACTTTGCATGGACCATGACTCAAACCCTAATTTGTAAACTGAATAAAATTTCAACTGTTTCACTGTTTAACTTGACCCATCGATCAATAACAACATCCAAAGTCGAGTCCCACCACAGCAGGGTCTAGGGAGGGTAGATGTAAAACATCGTTTAAATAACCCATCGATCAATGATAATAGCCAAAATTCATAAGTTTAAACATTGTTTTCGATGTTGACACAAAGTAATGTGTCTTCATAGTATTATCAAGTAAATCAAGAACACAATGATCACACTAAGTATTATGAAGTAAATCAAGAACACGATGATCACATTAACTGTAAAATTAAAAATGACCTGGACAATTTCATTTATTTAAGGGTAATCACCCATGCAAGATTTTCAGTCTTTAACGTTAAAAGCCCGATATTTGGTCATAACTGGATAGAAAAGAAACAAAAATCAATAATAAATTTCTTTTATTAGAATAATATGTTTGGGCAAATGAGATAAACACTCACACTGTCTGCACACAGCACCAACTATCTGTCTTCCAGATCTTGACTAACTTATCATCACCAGCTGATGCAAAGAGTCTTCCACTTCCACCAAAACAAACTGCTCTTATAGCATCTGAATGAGATGGGCTGCCAGAATCATCTGATAAAGAAACAGGGCAGTTCCCTCTGTTCACCACAAAAACGTTCAAGTTTATTTTTTGGTTCTTTAGAGAAATGTAAATTCACATAAGTACTAGTGCTATAAGCTGTTGGATACAAAACTTTGTATAGATCAGTAACTTTTTCTTTATATTTTTATGTGATTCACCTATTCCAAGATGAAGCCAATAATGTCATAGGCGTGCCTCGCCTTGCACCTAAGCATTATGAGTAAACATGAATCTGCCTCAGGTCCAGGCAAGACCTTCTTATAAGGCGTAGCCTAGGCGCCCTGGCGCTGGCAGGCATACCTTAGGACAGAAATCCTCTACCCTGATTCTGTTCCCAATCTCTATTACCACACTCCAAATAAATACTTACATGTATTTTTTGAAAAAAAAAAAAAAAATCAACATATAAAGTTATAAATTTTGATAAGATCTACAATTTTTATGTTCTCAACTTTTCCAAAATATACTTTTAAGTAGGTGTTTGGGGGCTCCAAAATCTTAACATGTTAGTTTTAAAAACCCATTAACACGTCAGACTTTCGACCCCATAACTCCTATTTAAAAATACTTTTTGGAAAAATTTTCAACATGAAAATTGTAGATCTCATTAAATTTACAATTTTTATTATGAATTTAATATATATATATATATATATATATATATTTATTTATTTATTTATTTATTTAGAGTGTGAGGATAGAAATTAGGGACATAGAGTGGGAGCAGAGGATTTATGTCCCTTATTAAGGGGCCAAAGTTCCTTTTTTAGGCCGAAGTTCAGTTGTTTGGGGCTGAAGTTCAGTTCAAAAAACTATTTTGAACTGAACTTCAAGCACTTCAGGGCTAACTTTTGGGTCAATGTCGTGGCCAAAAACAATTCTCATCAGATTAAAATACCCAATTCAATTGGGGAATTTCAAATTTTCGTAAACAACCCAACTTTCATACTCAAATCAAAAGCACTATTACAGCCAACAACAATATAACATACATTTGTTCAAAACAAGACAAAATTCTAATCAAATCAGGAATCAAACCCAAAATCTGTACACTCCAAATCGATTCTACGACAATGTACTACAGATTTTCTCAAAAGAATAAATAAGATTGATTAAATTTCAAAATCTACACAATCTACACTGACTTTAAATCGAAGACGCGGAGCTCGGGACCGACGGCAACAACGACGAATTTCTCCTGCGGGTGAACGGAGATCAGAGCAGGAGCGATATCCGACGATGATTCCTTCGAAATCAACTCGGGCTCGGCTTCGATCGGTGCCGCTTCGTCTTCCTCCATCGCGACCTCACAGATTTTGTTCTTCCCCTAAACCCTAAGAGGGAAAAAGAAAACAAGAAAAAAAAAATTTAATAAAATTTTTTTAATTAAATAATTATTTTTAATATCAAATTTAGAAAATTTTATGAAAATAAAGCGGGATCGTCTATTTAACAGGCGATCTTTACCAGCATAGTGACCGCCTATCCATTGGCATGTCACGTATGCAAAAATCGTCTGTTAAAAGCGGCAACTTTAGAGTCGCCTCTTTCAGGCGACCAAAGGTTACTATCACTTAAAAAAAAAATTAAAGAAAAACAAAAATGGGAAGGTCGCATCTTTAGTTTTTTTAAAAGAGGTGACCTTCTTATTCTTTTTTTAAATTATTATTTTAATTATTTAACTCGTATAGTAATCTATTTAGTTTTTATTTTAATATTTTTAATCATTTTATATTAAGGTCAAATTCTTTTTTAGTTTTCTAAATTTTATCAAAATATACATCTATCATTCTGAACTTCATTTCGTGCCCACGATAATTCTATACTTTAAACAACATACGCGATAAACTTACCGTCAGCTTTTTCGTTTGTGACCGTTAATTTGCTGACGTGACAAATTTTTAATTTTTTTTTAATTTTTTTAACTTTGTAAAGACAAATAAGTCTTTTATAAAAATAAATATTTAAGAATATTTTTTCAGAATACCAACATGAAAATTATACATTTTGATGAGATCTACAATTTTTATGTTTAAATTTTTTTCGAAAATAATTTTAAATATATATTTTGGGACTCCAAATTTTTAACAATTTTTACCTACTATTTTTAAACAACTTTTTAGAAAATATTTTTTTGAAAATATTTAAATATAAAAATTGTAAATCTTATTGAAATCTATAACTTTTATGTTTGAAGTTTTTCAAAAAATAATCTTTAATTAAAGTTAAAAGATATATTTACTCTTAAAGATAAAAAAAAAAAATAATAATTAAAAATTATCATGTCAGCAATTAACTGCTGCAAACGGAAAAGCTAACGGCAAGGTTATCACGAACGTTATTTTAAAGTATAGAATTATCGTGGACACGAAATGAAGTTCAGGATTATAAATGCACATTTTGGTAAAGTTCAGGGAACTAAAAGAAATTTACCCTTATATTAAATAATAAATAAAATAAAGTATATTTTACTTTTGTCTACGACTTTTCAGTTCAAATTTTTTCATAAAAAAAGGATAAACGTGCCGAATAGTGTGTCGAAGTAATTAGAATTACGCCTCAAAAATAATAGTTTATCTTTTGTTCTCCTATTTTTATATTATTATTTACTTTTAAATAAAATAATTAGTAAATTACGATCCATTTTAATTTGCTCTATAACTTTACAGCTCAAACGTCTTTGAAAAAAGAGATAAGCGTGCTGAATAGTCTGCTGAAATAATTAAAATTGACGCCTCAAAAATAATGTTTATCTTTTGTCCTCCTATTTTTATGTTATTTTTTACTTTTAAATAAAATAATTAGTAAATAACTGTCCGTTTTAATTTGCTATAGAACTTTTCCGTTCAAACGTATTTGAAAAAATTATCGATAAATGTGCCGAATAGGTTGCCGAATTAATTAGAATGATGCATCAAAAAAATAGCTTTTTATCTTTTATCCTTCTATTTTTATGTTATTCTTTAATTTTAGATAAAATAATTAGTAAATTACGGTCTGCTTTATTGTTAAATAATTAATGTCGTTCGCGCATACAGATCCCTCGATCTCCATTACGTTAACTGTGCTATAACCTTTGAGAATATCTTAAGATATTTCAATATTTACTGTATATATATCAGAACACTTTCATACTTTACTGTATACGTTATAACATACTCCTGCTTCATTACACCTTCATCATACTATGGAACACTTTAGATCCAACAGTTCAAAAGCACGACGAACGCGTTCCCAAGTCTTTTGAAGCATTTACAGCAATTATGTAAGTATTTCAAAATATGTACAGTAATAATTAAGGGTAATGTTATTTGGTCCGACCAAATAGTCCGAAAAAAAGCGCGAATGCATATGCCTCAGGATCGGTAAAATCGTAGATTTATTAATTTCGAAGTACGTGAACATTCGTTCAAACTATTTCGGATTAAAGTATTCAGATCGAACATCCTTTTTCAATTATTAATATGTTTTGGAGGTTATGATAAAGTTGCATTGTGATACTGCTCTAAGTGTTTGGTGCAGTAAGGAGAAATTTAGATGGAATTATGTATTATGAAATGATATGGATGGTCATTTGCATCATATATTTTCTTGATTTTGTTCAGTAGGTAATTTTTATTTCTTATAGTAATATTTTATGACAACTAAATTTAAGTTTTAAAAAATTCTATTATAAATCATTTATAATTCAGTAATTGAGTATAAATTTTAAATCAAGAAGCATATGTTCATATTATCCAAAATGTAATGCTATAATGGAGCCCATATAGTTGAACGTTAAGCCACCCAAGGTGCTGTAGTGGAGCTCCCACTAACCAAGCAATAGTGCACTGCACACGCATTAGCTTAAACGGAGTGATGCAGCCATATCCGACGGCTTCGATTTTCCCACGTGATCCGACGGTGCCGATGTACCGGCGCACGTGCGATCGGTCCCTCCGTACAGTTAACGAATCCTGTCAGACGTATCAGACAGCTGTCCTCTTGTCTCCCGCGCATTCATCACGGCCGACGATCTCGATCTAACAACCCCACTTAAATAATCGGACCCGTTAATAATATCCACAACCCGTTATCTTGCCTTCTGTATAAATATGTACACCCTTTGAGGCTCAGGTAGAGAGAATCCCACAAAAAGTACTTCTTTTCAGGAAGCAAGTGATGATGATCACATGAAGCCAACAATATTTGTCTGCAAGTGAGTTTCGGTGTTGACTACGCGCACTTTTGTGCTAAGTTCGCATTGGAATGTTAATTCCGAAGCTATAGAGTGAGTTCACGAGAGAAAGCAGGGGGAGAAAATGCTAACAAAAAGCCTTCACCTTTGTTGCACAAAGTTCAAGCATCCCCGAATTTCTACTTCTTCTCGCGAGGAACTGCGTGATCTCTTGCATGACCCCTCCGCCAATAATTACAGAAGCTTCAATTCACTATTTGAACCCGCCACCACTGTTTCCACATCGGACTATTTTGAGACCGTTATTGCATCTAGTATGCTCACTGAGTCCCTCTCATTATCCGGATCTGATTGCGAGAACAAAAATTTCAAATCCAATAATCCCTTATTCAACCAAGTTGAGGAAGTTAAAGGTTTCGGATCTGAATCCGAACTCGATATGAAGGCAGTGTGGAATTCCGTTTCTACCCCCAGTTGTTTGGATGACTCCGAAACTCTTATTGGATCCTTCTCGTCATCCGGCTCTGAATCCGACATCGCTGCCGCCGTCGCACGGCGGCGTTTCTTCCTAGCTTCGCCGGGAAAAACCAACTCGATCGTCGATTCGGCGGCGGGGACGCCGGAGTCTGTGGCCTCCGTGTTGGTAGCGGCGGAGACGGCGGCGTCTGTGGCCTCCGAGTTGGTAGCGGTGGAGACGAGCTCGTCGGACCCGTACGCCGACTTCCGGCGGTCGATGGAAGAGACGACCGAGGCGCTAGGACTTTTCGATGGCGGCGCACACCGGCGTTGCGGATTGCAGGAGCTGCTGTTGTGCTACCTCGCACTCAACGGGAAGAATGTGCACGCGTACATCGTCGATGCTTTCGTTGATTTGCTCCATCGCTTTGATGAGGCAGCAGAGGCGTAGCTCCGGCGGGCGGTGCTAAATGTAAAAAGTTAGTCTTTTTACTGTGCATTTTTACCCGCATTTTTTTTGTGAGGGTATGTATGACTGCTGTTTCACACCGTATAAAACACCTGTGAAATGTTATGTAATATTGTCATGATACTGTAATATTTTGGCTGCCGTCTTATTTCGCGCTGTTTTGCTGGTCCCAAACTGTTCAAACACTAGATATATATTAGTGATGATCTTAATGGGTCATACGTCTGCACATGATCCAAATTATATTGTTCATCTTCCTCGCGGTAGTTAAACAATATAGTTTACAAAAGGAAAAAAAAAGAAGAGAGACGCCATGACGGCCTCTTGGCATCGGCTAGGTGTCAGATCCCGTGGATCCGGCACGTTTCGAATGGCACGTAAAATCTTGGATATTACATATCTAACAATTGAGTTTAGGGACGGTAGCGTAGTTGTTTTTATTTTTATTTATTTATTTATTTATAAGCTAATTAGACATAAGATATAGCATGTAATATGGTTCCCTTTTAGGAGCCTTGAAACAGATTGAGATGCTTGTGCTCGATCCAAACTTATTTCCATATTAGTGCTTATCTGCTTGTATGCCTGAATTTGAAACGTATGGTTTGAATTGAAAGCACCGGCATCAATTCTACCCTGCTACAAGCATCAATAATCATGTAAAAAGAATAAATCTTTATTACCAATTTCAGAATTTATGTATTAAATAAACCATTATTTATTACAGCACGATACAATTAAAAAAAAAAAAAAAGATTCCAGTTATGCAAAGATGCTCTCAGGCGGCCACACTTTCCTGCAACTCCCAGAACTGCTCTTAAAAGGTATCTCTTTCAAAGTAGGCAGATTCCTCTATTATCTTATTATAGTGAGCAAGGTTGGATGCTTAGAGTCTCCATATTAATTTAACCTGACACCCGGGAATCGTCACGGTGCGCGCTCGCATATGTAGTTGCCTCGAGCATATCTATCAATAATCAAATTATTATACTTGTCATTTTCGTTTCTGAAGAGCTGGAGATGGTGAACTAGTGAGGAAATGAAAGAGATAGGTTGAAGGGACTTAGGACATGTGTTTTGGTAGGGAAAAGAATACCCGATAGTTGTCAGAGATATTAAAAAAATCCGCAGATCGGCCACAACAAAGTCCGGCTTACTTGGAAATGGTGGGTGCATAACTTGTCATGCACTATATTAGCAGTCTAAATTGGCTGTTGTTTTTTTTAGCTTATAATACTAGCGGGCCAAGCTGTGGCCCCGGCTCGGCAAACCATGAGCCAAGCCACGTCACCGCAGCTCGGTTCATCTGGGCCCACCCATGCAACATGGGCTGCTCGGGTTGAACAATGAGGCTAACTAGCCCGTGCTGTTAGACATATTTACTTCTTTCGAAACTGTGAAACAAATTTTACTGTTAGATCAATGCAAATAAACATTTTCCTCACAAATGTCTCTCCCTTTCTCTTCCTCTCTCTCTTGCACATCTTCTTTGTTTCTCTCCCTCTTTTTAATATTAGCAGACCACCATTCACAGTGTTACGCGGCGCATATTGGTGAAGCGCACGCGTCACGTGACTCCGAATGCATCGCGCTCGAGGAATATGATTATGAATGCATGGCTAATGCTTACAGTTGCGTCATCGATCTACTGCATGCAGATACCGAACCGTTGCCGCTCAAGAACATGACCTGATCTTCAAAACTCAGAACAATGCTCAATTACCTCACAGTTTCCTACCAAGTCCAACCATATGCTGCCAAGATGTAACTTTGATTTATTGTTAAATTATTAGTCATAAAAAGCCTGTATTTTCATAGGTTGAACCAATATAAGAATCATATTCTTATAAAATTTTCAAGAATACTATCAACAAAACCTTATCGAACATACTCTTTTTATAATGTCATATGAATATATGGGACAAAATTTAAGTTGTAATATTTATACATGATGTAAAATAAAAGTGACTATATTAGTAGAGCATATACTTGTGTACTCTGAATTTTTAAGACTATCAACTAGGGCTGAGCATTCGGGTCAACCCGACCCGACCCGAGCCGAACCGAAATTCTTAAGGCCAATCGGAACCGAATACCTTCAGACCCGAGCTGACCCGAATTTTATTTCAACCCGAACCGACCCGAACCGACTAAAATTCGGGTCAGTTCGGGTTGGTTCGGGTTGACCCGAATAATATCACAAATTACTTTTATTCAACGCCAATTCAGATTCGGGTCGGTTCGGGTCGGTTCGGATCGACCCGAATAGTTATAATATGAATATTTTGTTTAAAAAGAAAGAATTAGATAATTAGAGAATAATTTGAACAATCTAATATAGAATACGAATGCGACTCAATCATGAAATAAATATCCGGGTCCATACCAGAACGACGAGAAGCCCCAGAAATGTTGACCACACTGTAATCCGATACTCATATAGTATTAATAGACCGCGAACTATTAAAATACAGACCACAAGAAGACCGTCGAACTGAACCCGATCTGAAATGAACCTGAAACTATTTGCGCTGTTGTCTACGGATCAAATATTAGTATCGGTTTCGATTGCGATTTGTTTCAGTCAGTATTCTAATGGAGCGAGGCTATACCGGAGTATAAGTGAGTAGAGAGTCGGATGTGTCTAATGCCTCCATACCGCTGTGTATATAGTGTGACATTCAGCACCAGGAGTATCGCCCAAGACGGGAATCTCTAGTCTCCAATCTATAACATAGACATAGGGTCCTTGGTACCGCACACTAGATTCAAGTGCACAATAGGGGATTGATCAATGGAATTGTTGTGAACATATACTTGCCAACTGCCTACGTACATGGAGAAGAATGATAATTTGTATGTCCTAACATCAATCGCCATTCATTTATGATTTTTAAAATTTCAGGGTGGGTTGGAAAATAGAGCGAAACATGCTACTGAAAAAAGAAACTCCATGTCATAAAAACTATCTCTGTCGAACAATATTTCGGACTCTTGTTTCGAACTGTTAGCTGGTTTTGTCCGCGTATTTAATGCAGACATGGAAACCGTTTGACTATTGTCCAGTCCGACAGATACAAACTTCTTATTCGCACCACCGTCGGAATTTAGGCTGAGCAAAAACCCTCCGCCACCGCAATCACGCTCCGCGGTGCCCCTCGTCGGCGATCTTCTCAGATCCACCGCCGCGTCGCTACTTCTCCCCAATGACGCCGAGCTTGAGGTTAATCCCTCTCAAATTTATCTGTTTATTTACTCCTTCGTACACTCGTACATTGCGTTCACGAGATTGTAGCAAACATTAGCTTGTAGAGGGTAATCTGACCGTATAATTCTGCTTTATTGTCCTTCACATTGTGAGAATTTTGGTTCTTTTTTGTTGATTTATTTTGAATTTGCAGGTATTAATCAAATTATCTGATCGACAATCTGTGACATTATGAGTTGTTTTTTTTCTTTTTTTTTTTTTTTGAGATTTTTGTAATCACTCTACGTTATACTCTTTCGGTCTCTTGTTTTGTTTTATGAGATTGTAGGTAAGATCAATCTCCCTAACAGAATCAATCGAATTGTTTGTTCTCTCTGTTTGATGAGCTTTCACATTAAGTTTTTTTTTTTTCTCCGTATTGTTTATAACAAACTTGGATCGTTTTTTGTTTAAATAGAGCTTTATAACAAAATTGGGTTTCTTTATTTTTTAAATTTTTAAGTGGCGAAAATTAAACAAATTATCTGTTGTGTTCTGCTTGATCAGGTTTCACATATTGATTTTTGTTTGTTCTTTTAACAAACTTGAATTTCTTTTTTTTTTTTTTTTTTTTTTTTGTATCCACTCTCACACTCTCCCTTGTCTAATGGGATTGCATCTCCTACTTTATATTCGCCGGCACACTTAAATAAACTAGTTGATCCCCACATGGGTCTCTTTCTTTGCTGCATTTTAATGTACTTGGTACTCGTTTTCCTAGAGTTATAGAAGTTTAAGGGACTGAGATCCCTTTTTCTGACCAAAAAAAAAAAAAACTAGCGGATGATGCACTTGCGATCGTGTGTGAAAAATATTTAGAAATAATATTAAATTTTATAATTAGTAAATTTATAACTTCATTAATTTATAATTGGAAAGCGTTTTAATTCTCTCAATTATACCGATATATGATATATAATATATCATATTTATTCTGAAGAGAATAATAAAATAGATCTTAAAGAAATTTAGGAACAATAATCCACAAATAAAAGGAATCTAATCTGAAAATCATGTAGAGGAAATAGAGGAGAGAAAAAGGTGGGCCTTTTTATAACTCTTATGGAAAATAAGCCATGCAATATTTATAATACATATATAATTTAAATTTACTTTAACTATAAATAATTATATTGGAATATAAGATATTACCAAATCCCCCTCTTGCGCTTTAGTATTATAGATAGATAATTATCTATGCCAAATCATATTTCACATATCAAATTAGGTTGATTTTGTGCTTGATTGTTTTTATTTATATATTTTTTTTTCATTTATTTATTTATAATTTTTGTAAACCACCCTTTCTTGCGTTCTAGCATTTACCAGATTGCAGGTACAATTAGCTTACATTTTACGTCACAATTAGGTCAAATTTAATCAACTTACATTATTGGCTCTGTTGATCAGCTTACATTATTAATATTTTGTCGACTTACGTAAACAGCTGGATCTCACACTTTCTCTTTTGTTTATAAGATTGTACCTCTGGTTAGCTTCTATGGCATAATTAGATCAAATTATAGAATTGTGTCTGTTTGACCAGCTTTCACATTAATGAATTTTGTTCATTTCGTAATAATTTAGAAAATTTTATTGGTCCCGATCTGCATTGCGTTTCATGAGATTGTAGCTCCGAGTAGCTTCGTAATCGCAATTAGATCAAATCAATGGTGGTACATAACCTGATGAACATAATTAATCGAATTATTTGATCTCTATGCTTGATAAACTTTCACATAACGTTTTTGTATCTTGTTGTTTTCTAACAAACTTGAAACTTTTGTTGTTTAAATAAAAATTAAACAAAGTTAGAATTTTTTTTTAATTATGAAGTAGAATTTGGATTCTTAAACAGAATTTGTTTTCTTAAAATGTTCTATCTTAGGCTTTCTGTTGTGTTATATAGTAGCTGCGGTTAGAGTTTTTGGCCCAAGTAGATCAAATTATGGAATTGCGTCTGTTTGACCAGCTTTCACATTATCGAGTTGTGTTGGTTTTGTAACAATTTCAAATTTTGTTGGTTCTGAAATCCGCTCTAGCTCGATTTACATGGCTTTTAATGAGATTGTAGCTCTGAGTAGCTCTGTATTTGTAAATAAATCAAATCAGTGGTGCTTCATGAACCATTTTGACCCAAAATAGCCCATAAATTGATCCCAATGCGTCTTTGGATGTGTGAAAAGATCACATCATTTAGATAATGTCTTACAATGCATTGGGGCTATTTGGGGTCAAGATTTTTAGTCATCTAGCATTATTTAAATCAAATTAAGTAATTGTCTCTGCTTATTCTGCTTTCACAATAGCTTTTTTTTTTAAAAGCAAACTTGAAATATGTGTTGATCTTGTAACCCACATTGTCAACACTTTGCTATGCATTACGAGATTAAAGCTCTCATTGCAGTAAATAAATAAATTTATTTTGCTTAATCAGTTTTGACATTGTTGAAAAGGTGTTTTGTGTGCTTATCTTATTTTTTGTTTATGATTTTCATAATTAACTCAATGTTCAACCCTACATTTTGTTTAATGAGATTATATCTAAGCATCTTTCTTGGCAGAATTAATTGGAATGATTTGATTGACTCTTTTTGGTTAGCCTATCATTACTTTTTTTTTTTTTTTGGATGTGGTAGTAAACTTATTTTCTGAAAGTTTTCCTCTTATTGATTTGTCAAATAAACAGAATGCATGCTCTTACAACGCGAACGGGCAGAGCACATTTTGAAATTTTAAACGATATCGGCTTGGTCAGCTCCATTGAAGATTTCAGTACCCAATTAGAATATTTAGGTTAATTTTTAAAACTATTTCTATAAGGAATAATGTCCATCTTCCCTACTGGAAAAAACGCTTTGTTATGGTTTGCTGCATATGGAGTAACGAACCCACTTAATGAGTTATGATGATAGTAAGATTTCATTTTATATGTTGAAAATGCTAGAGCTCCCAATAGTTGTCCCAAATACTTTGTTTGTTTGTTTGTTTTATATAGAAGAACAAACTTACTTATTAAGCTATGATGATAGTAAGGTTTCTTTTGTTGAAAATGCTAGAGCTCACAAAGGTTGAAGTAAAGTTTACCTCAAATTTCATACATCAATTGAATTATGGTGCTGACATAATGCTAGAGCTCCCAAAGGTTGTACCAAAGTTTACCTCAAATTGCATAAATCAATTGAATTATGTGCTGCGCAGAAGTGAACTGTGTGATGTTGTGAGAGATCGGATTTTGATAAATTTTTGGGAGCTCTAGCGTTACTCTCTAATTGTTTTTTTCTTTAAAGGCATTGGTGGTTCTTTACCAGGGTTTCTTATACGTAAACTGAGGCTCTTTTTTCAATCGAAAGCGAGCGACTATATAGTCATGGACGCATCTGTGAAGCAGGTAAAGTTGGAACTGTTAGCTTATGTTTTAAGTTGTATTTAGAGGTTAGTAGATGCATTAATATGTTGACTTCAAAAATGCAGGTTGCTCCTGCAGCTGATCATTTTTGTGATGGTTCTGTGGTTGCCAAAGCGAAAACAAGGAAGAGGAAGGATGAGGTAGTAATGGTAGGAGCCAGGAGGTTTTTGAGGTCAGACGCCGCAAAGCTGAGGCAAGAATCTGTGAATAGTAAATATGAAGTTCCTGAAGCAGCTGCTGATGTAGCATGTCAGGATTCTCATAGTTGCACTACCAGTGAACGAAATAGTGCTGAGCTAAATAAATGTGCAGAAGAGGTTGAAGTTCAGGACATGGGTGTCGTGTTTGGTGTTGAACACCATAAGGAAGATCAACATGCAAATAAGGATCCTGCAGAAGTTATAGCTGGAAAGAAGAGAAATATAGAAAGTTTTAGTTCAGTTCCCACTGATAAGAAATTGAAATTAGAATCTTCTTACTTTAGTGATGGTGTGGTTGCTAAATCTGGCGGAGAGAGAAAAGCTGGTAGGAAGAAAGTTATTAATGAATCTAGTAAACACGACGTTGATGAAAAAAATGCCTCAGATTCTGAATCGGTAATCCCTGCTGCTCGTCCAGGGGATGGCCTAGTAGACAAGTGGAAGAGATCTATTATGCAAAGGAAAAATTCATTGGACTATCCCGAAATTGAAACAGGCAAAGGTGGAAATTATTTCCAAGAAGAAGTTGCCGGCATTCTCCAAAACCAAAATAAGAAGGTGCTAGGAAGTGGTGGTACTTCGAGAATCTTACGTAGTAGTATTAGAAAATTGGGTGAACTTGGTAGCGCCCTTCCTGAAAGTGGAACAGTACCGCATTCACTCAAGGATGACATGTCCGCTGTTTTGACAGGAAAAGATCAGTTGAAACCCCGTAAGGCCAAAAGAAAGGGTGGTTCTCGTTCACCTGAGACAAAGTTGAAAACTGTGGATCATTCTGTTAGGAAGTATGAAGTTAAGGTGAAAGTAGGAAAAGCCTGCAGTTCGGAAGTTTCTCCTAAATCCAAGCAGAGTGCATGTAAAACAGAGAAACAGAAACTCAGAGATCAGATCAAGACTATTCTTCTAAACGCTGGTTGGAAGATCGATTTAAGGCCTAGAAAGGGCAAAAGCAGTTTTGATAGTGTCTATATTCCTCCTAAAGGTTGCGGTCTCTGGTCAATAACGAAAGCTTATGAAGTATTCCTGTCTCGATTGCAGCCTAGGCATGATTCCAATGCGGAACTTCTTCCTGAGAAGCAGTCTGTGACTTCGAAACGGCGTAAGAACAGTGCTAAAGGAATAGTTACCCAAAGTCCTCCAATGCCTCTGGAAGCTGTCAGTATGCTGAGGAGAAAGATATTTACCAAAAGGACTAGGAAGGAGCTTGAGGCAGCTAGAAAGAAGCTAAAAATCAATGGAATTCAAGGAGTTGCATCTAGAGTTAGAAGAGCCATCAAACGTTCTAAAGACATCAATGGAAGAAACATTGACAAGAAACTTGAGGTGAAAGACAGTACCAGTTCAAGCACAAAAGCTCGTTTTGGTCCTTCAGCAAAAAAGCTACTAGCAATGGCAGGACAAAGAAAGAAAAAAAATAAACGAAGCGGTTGTGCATTGCTGGTTCGCGGTATTAATGAAGAAGCAGAAACTTCTGATGATGATTATGTTCCATATGTTTGGAAGCGGACAATTCTATCATGGATGATAGATTCAGGAGTGGTTTGTGCAAATGGGAAGATCAAGTACATGAACAAGAGAAGGACGCGCACAATTCTAGAGGGACAAATCACTAGGGATGGCATACTTTGTAGTTGCTGCAATGAAGTGGTTACTGTATCCAACTTCGAGTGCCATGCTGGGAGCAAAGTGGGTCAGCCGTATGAGAACATATACGTTGAAGAGGCAAGGATGTCCCTTTTAAAATGCCAACTAAATGCCTGGGAAAAGCAGGAAGAGCCAGAAAGAAGAGGTTTCTACTCTATTGATGTTACTGGTGATGACCCAAATGATGACACTTGTGGGATATGCGGAGATGGTGGTGACCTGATATGCTGTGATTGCTGTCCTTCAACTTTCCATTTAAGTTGTTTGAAGATAGAGGTATGTATAAGCCCTCTTACCATGTTCTTGTTGGGCTAGTGGTACTGCATCATTGTTCAGTTAGTAGTACAAATGCTCAGCTTTTTTTTAAAAAAAAAAAAAAAAAAAAAAAAACCTGCGCATTTCATGAATTTACCATGTCATTGACAGCCAACTTCAGTTAGTTAGTGTCTTATCAGTGGCTTGTACCAACCATGTGTTGAGCTTTGTTATGTAATCAAAATTGAGGGATAAGATTGAGGGGTTTGAGCGGCATAGAGATCTAGACCAGTAGTCGAGTCAGTGTTTATGTTCGGTTTAGATTAGTAAGAGTTGTAATATGAAAGAATGTTATTTGGAGAATTTTTAGTTGGAGTATTTAGTAGGAGTCTTGACTCTTGATTAGATAAGAGTCTAGTGGAGAGTCTATTTAAATATATGATGTACTCGTCCCTTGCCGCCGTTGTACTGTGCTGCTTATCTGTGATCATCTACACCATCTAGGTTACTGACATCTCTGTTGATCGCTGTTGCCACTGCCACCTCCACCAAAAGATTCCTACATGTAATGGTCTAATATTAGAATGCTCCATCACCAACACCATTGTCGCAATTGTATCATTCACACCTCCTATATGCTCCGTTGCCACTTCTGAGCTATGGTTAACCGCCACAACAAAGGCCTATTCATCACCAGCAGCCACCGCTACGATGTTGACATCCTTACTCAACATCTTACGCTCCGTCACATCCTCAAAGAAGCTATGAACCACTCCACCAACACAAAACTACGGCCCACATCCGTTACCATAGAGTTAGAGTTAATCTCCATCACTGCATATGCCTTGGCCACAACCATCACCTCAGGTAACGTACCACATCGCATCAAGACGTATCTTCTCTGGTTGTGAAAATAATGTAAAAGATGTATAGTATGGTTCGAAAAACAGATGATATATGTGAGAAGATGGTCAAGCTACAAGAAGTTGAAAAGAATATTTCGCTCGCCTAGTACCTAACTACTTTTCAATGTGAGTGGCACCGTATTGGATAGCATTAATGCGAATTAAGCTGATATTTGTTTTGAGTCTGAATAAAAAATTGTGTATTTGTTGACGTATTTGATAACAATATCCATTGGGAATTAGAGAGAGCAAGCAATTATTGCAGTTCTCTTTGAGTTGCATCAAAAGCGGATACTTTGAGAAACTGTGGACGATCGAGTTGATGAGCCCATTGACATTATTGAACAAGATCCTTCCCCATTTAAGATTTTCAATTCTTGTTTCCAAAGGTCAAAACCACTGTAGGTTCATTTAGCTTATTCACTTTCGTGGTGTGGTTGACATCAATTCTCCAAGAGGTTTACTACTGCAGCCTTGAGCCAGGTTGCTTTTCAAATGGAATGTTAGGTACCAAGTTGGAGGAGTTTGAACCATGTATGGAGCCCGTCCAGTAGTCTGAGTCAGAGTTTAGTTTCGGGTTAGATTGATAAAAGTTGTAATATGAAACAATATCATTTGGAGAATATTTAGTTGGATTTCGGTAGGAGCTTTGATAAGCAATAATCTATAGGATAGCCTCTGTAAATATATTATATTCGTTCCTTTTCAGTATGATATGAACTAGTTTATTTTAGATAATTTAATTTTAGGAGTAGGGTAATAGTAGTCGTATCGGGCAACCGGTGTTACTCTCACTTATTTTTAGTAATATCGGGTTATGCGGATTGCATCATCATAAGTTATAAGTTTGTCCTTCGTACTGCAGCGTGCAAAATTATTCATCTAATGCTGAAGTTTCATACTGTGTTAAATGTGGATTGGCTCGATAGCTTCTTCGGTAAAATGTGCTAAATGTTAAAAGTAGCTGAACATGTTATACATGCATAAATTCGTAACAGCTATATCAAAAGCTGTAGAATTAATTTCAAAGCAATATTAAGATGATATATGTTGTTTTCATGTTGGTCATCACTTTAAGTTGCTCAAAGTTAACGCAAGGTCTCTAAAACATGATTATATCTAGTTATCTATCACCAGAACAAAGTTTACATTTCTAGGTGTGGTAGGCTACATATGTCCTTTTATGCCATGCACCGCATCATTTATTATATTAAAAGTGTTGGATTTCTGATTGTGAACCGGTTTTCTGCAGATGCTTCCTCCTGGTATTTGGCATTGTACATACTGTTCGTGCAGATTTTGTGGTTTAGCTTCAGAAACTACTCAAGAAAGTAACTCAAGTGTACTTCAGATTCAATCTTGCTTGCAGTGTGAAGAGAAATGTAATGCTTTCTTTTGTATTTTTTTTAATTTTGTTTTTGTTTTGTTTCTAAATGTTGTTTTCATAACAAATGAAACTGAGATACTTGTTTTGCAAATTTTTTAGTTCATCAGCAGTGTATCCCTGAGGCCGATGCAGATCCTAGTAACGGTGGTTTATCATGTATCTCATTCTGTGGGCAGACATGCAAAAAGGTAATGGGATTTGTTGTTTTGTTGTAAGTATGGTATCTTTAAACGTAAATTGCAGCTTACTTTTGTCGATTATGGCATTACTCGGGTGCCGATGACATCAAAAGTGCGCTATCCTTCTCAATTGTGCCTTGATACTGATGTTAATTAGTTGAGCTAGCTGCTTTAAATAATATGGATGCTCGATTGCTAGAAGAGCAATGTTATTCTTCAAGGTCATTTTAATCCTGAAAAAATCAGAGGTGAAATGAAATTATCCATATCAGTCCTAGTATTTAATCAAATGCTTTGGGAATGATCACTTCCCACTTTTCAATACTTTGGAAGGATTACTTCACATTTCTCAAAGTAATCAAATTGAAAGTGGTCATTTCAAAATATTTTATAATAAAAAGTGGGCTGAGGATAATGTCATTGTCCACATTAGCCCTGATTTCTTCTGATTTTGAAGAATAACATTTCTCTTACATAAGGAAATCTTTACTTTGTCGCTGAGCAATCTTTATTTCTTTTTTTTTTTTTCTAAATCTAGTTGAATTAGGGGGTGCCTTTTGCAGTTATAATGAGATGTAACTCTTGATTTATGCTCTTTCTGAGCAAAGATCCTGGATACCTTATGGCGCCTATGTGTTTATGTTTCCTTTTTCAGTACACAAGCATTATCTGTTGGAGGAAAATCTGAAGTTTGTACTTGCTGAATGCCACATTGTTTTGTGCATTGAAGAAACTAACAAATAAATTCTTATGCATGTTGGTCATCCTTTCACTGTTTTATTATCATGGAGACTTTCATGTCCACTGCCAGGATATTAATCCTTGATGTTTGTCCTAGCAATTGTTTTATTTCAATGCCCTTTTGCTAAATACTAGTGGCTCCACAATTCTGTTATCCGTATTGTAAATGGGCTTTGTTTCTTAATTTGAATCTGCAACTCCATTTATACAATGGTTTATCAGGTATTGCAGCAGTTTGCAGAA
Organism: Xerophyta viscosa; assembly: GCA_002076135.1. Taxonomy (NCBI): domain Eukaryota; kingdom Viridiplantae; phylum Streptophyta; class Magnoliopsida; order Pandanales; family Velloziaceae; genus Xerophyta; species Xerophyta viscosa. The sequence goes on from MJHO01000011.1 coordinate 2,560,769, forward strand.
CTTTTGTTTTGCTTCTGCCAGGGATTCCTTATGTTTTGATTGCGGGCTTACCTCGAGTTTGCTCTACTTGCAGACTTTTGAGTCCTTGCGAAGCCTCCTCGGCATCAAACATGATATGGATGATGGATTTTCGTGGAGTCTTGTTCAACGTGTTGATGAAGGTTCTTCAAATTTTCTTGGCGAGCTAGATAATAAGAGAGTTGAATGCAATTCTAAAGTTGCCGTGGCACTTGGTGTTATGGAGGAGTGCTTTCTGCCAATTGTTGACCAACGAAGCGGCATAAACCTGATTCATAATGTTCTCTACAATTGTGGGTAATGAAATTGCTTCTAGCTCTGTCAAATGGACATAAGATATTAGCAAGGTTTTCCGCGCCGTGCCGAGTCGAGTATCGGTAAATTCGAAATTGGGCACGTGCCGACCATGCCGATCCGTACAATTTATTATATTTAAAAATTTAAAATGATTTAAATAATTAAAGATATTAAAATAAAATATAAAAACTTTAATAATATATATTTAAAAAAAAAAAACCAAACGAAAGCCAGCACGTGGCTGGCTTTCGTCGCCCGCAAAGGGCGGCATTCCGGCGCCGCAAAAAAAAGGGAAAGAAAGCCAGCCACGTGGCTGGCTTTCACCGCCCACGAAGGGCGGTCCAAAACAAAAAAAAAAGAAGAAAACGGAAAGCCAGCTACGTGCTGACTGTTTACCGCCCGCGAAGGGCGGATGATTTGACCGCCCTTCACGGGCGGTTAAAAAAAAAATGAAGGTGCCGACCGTGCCCACCCGGCACGGAAAACCTTGGTATTAGGGTGGATCCAGGCATCGCCCACAATGGTGTGTGGGATTTATCCCTCCTGTACCATGTGGAGAGTAAAACGGGGCGGTGCCGCCCGGCACGGAAAACCTTGGATATTAGGGTGGATCCAGGCATCGCCCACAATGGTGTGTGGGATTTATCTCTTCTGTACCATGTGGAGAGTAAAACGGGTCTTCGGACATGTCCAGACCGAAAGGATGAGACTACTCGGTTAGTGGAACATGAGCCGGTGCCACTCGTGAGCTTATCTAATTATGACAGTCGCTCAAAATGGGTCAGTTACCTACGAAGTTTTTCCACGTTAATCTCAAAAAAAAGAATATCTAGGGCAAACTGGACCAGCGCGAAAAAGCCCCCCCCCCCCAGGCCACTGCCCCCCCCGCGCACCCCCACCCCCCCCCCCGCCCCCCCCCCGGCGTTGTTTTTACGGGGCTCGAGTGGCGTCTGTGCACCCATGCATGCCAGAGTGTATTTTCAACTGCTGCATAAAGGCCCACCTAGGTTTTGAACGCCCGGTGGGAGAACGCCAACCGGTGCGCCCCGAGGCAACAATGGACATAAGATATTGGGTAGCTTAATTATATATACTTGATTGGCAACAATGTTTTGTTAGTTCGATATTCTCAACTTTCTTTGTAATCATAATGATTGTGGTAGTATCAGAATGCTTCTTGTGTGCCAATTCTTTGCACTGATATATTCTTTGCTAATTTTCACGAATGACATTCAGAATATGCTTTACAGTTTATAAATAGACATCTTGCTTATTTCTTTTTAAAAAATCCATAATCTAATGTTCCTTTCTTGCTATTTGATGTCCCTTATCAGGTCGAACTTTAATCGGCTCAATTATACTGGCTTTTATACTTTCATTTTGGAACAAGGAGATGAAATAATTTCTGCTGCTTGTGTGAGGTATCTTCCCCATCCCTCTCTCTTGCTAATCTGGTTATCTACTAATGTTGCAAAGAAGTTGTTTGTATTGTTGCCTGAAGATATTTATGATACTCCCTTGTAAAAGATGAATACATGAAGTTCCATTGCAGTTTTTTCATTAATATATGGGCTATGGCAACATAATCAAAAGACTGTCTGCTTGTAAAGTTAAATTGGTAAAACTTTACGAATCTGGAGACATGTTTGGTGAACTTACATTTGGAGACATGGTTTTGGTAAAGTTAAATTGTTTCCATGCTGTCTAGAAGATGAGGGCGTAGCGACCCTTAGTACTGCTTGTTCTTTACGTTCATTCATTATTGGATGCTTAAGATGAATGGTCATGAGTTAAGGGCTATGGCAACGTATATCAAAAGACTTTCTGCTTGTACAGAGGTGAACTCGCCATTTGGAGACATGTTTGGGAAAGTTGCATTGTTTTCTTGCTGTCTTAGAGATGAGGGCATGCTGACCCTTACTATTGCATTCATTATTGGAATGCTTAAGCTGAAAGGTCATGATTTAAGGGATAATTCTATGAAATATTCATGTTTAGGCACATTTTTGTACTACTAATTGAACTTAGTGTCGATGAATCTCAGTTTTTGAATACATTCTAATTCTTCCATTCTAAATCTTGACATATGGAGCCAGAGGAAAATTCTTTATGAAGTTAAAAAGCTATTCCACATATTTTAAAATTTTGCTTATCCTGCTTTAAGGAGGAAAGTATAGCTGCTTCTACTTGAATCTTTTATGCCCATAATCATATTGTAGAGACCAGATTGTTATAGAAAGAATACACTTACCTGTGTGTTTCTATGTTACCACTTCTCATTAGAATATTTTGTTGTTTGGAATAGACGCAACTTTCTGTGTTATTTGCGGCGTTTTTATGCATTGAAACAGATAATTTTAGGGTTAATGCCACCATTGCCACCTAAGTTCTGCAAGGTTTTCCTCATGGATCCTAGGTTTAAAATCACACAAATTGGACCCTACCTTTCACCTCTTAGATACTGCTTATAGAAATTTTTTAGAATAAGATGGACATAAGTCGTTTAAAGGGTCATGAAGATTGTATAGAGGACCATGAAGGTCTTTAGTAAGATTGTGGAGGTGAGATCATCTCATTCTAACAAATTTTCTTTATGAGGGGTACCCTGTCCAAGTGCTGAAATTTAGGGTTTGTACAATTTATAATCAGTGTTTCAATGTGGTGAGCATCCAAAAACCTAGGGCAGTGGTGGGATTAATCCCAACTTTTTATTAACAAAGTTGCTGCATGTCTGCCTTCCTAAATGGAAGTTAGTACATGTTCGAGGTTTGATTTGATTTTAATAGGCAACCACCCATTGGAGAAGCTATAATTCACTTGGCCACAATTAAGGGTTGGTGGTTAGAATCTAGCTCCGCTTGTGGTAATGCTTGATCACCTATGTTGGAAGCCCTGCTTCAATATCTCTAAAAAAGTTTAGTAGATATAACAAGTTCCTTTTCATCATTATTGAAAAAGCCTAATCTCATGATTTGTACAAAAGCTTTTCCCTTGACATTGTTGTTCATCAATCTTTTTTTTTTCTCTACACTTAGTCATTAAAGTTAGGACAGATGACGTCTAGAAACTTGTTGCAAATATAGTGAGATTGATTTGTTAAATATGATCCAAAATTTTTTTTGGAAGGGTGCTTCGAATATAATTCTGTATTTATTCTGATATTTTATCAGAGTCAAACACGGATTCACTGCCCCCATATACCCCAACCCTGCCCCACAAAACTCATATGACACGTGTCTCCATAATATTCTATTTCCAACTTCTTCTGTTTCTATAATATTCTCTTTTCAAACATGAGCCTAAAAAGGAAGTTACTAAAGTTACTAAAATAGTAAGAAGTTATCATGGAAAGAGAAATATGGAGACACGTGTCATTATGGGATTTGTGGGGCAGGGTTGGATATGGATATAGGGGCAGCGAATCTGTGTTCATCAGCGTAAATTTGGTTGTGAAAAGTGCCATGATGAGACGTGGCAGTCTTTTTTAAGGAAATGTAAAATTATTTGTCTTATAGGGTAAGCATGTAAACAGCATGAGATACCATTTATGAAATTCTTGTATGTAAGCACATCTATGTAGGAAACTGAGAAAAATATTGGGTAATTGGGCATAATGCTGCTATATTGTAACTAGATGAACTGGAATATAATTCAGTATTGAATAAGCATAAGATATGGAAAGAAATATACTACCTTCCCTTAGTTGCTATTCGGCAAATAAGCTTCACAAAAAGCTGTATCACTAAACTATTTTGATAGCGTGTGTGTTGGAATCTAGGTAACGGTTTTGTAAACACCCAGGTTGCAAAACACGTTCTTCGCATGATGATTCAGAAACGCTCTTGCCGGCCAATTTTCAGTTGCCTCATTTATTTTTCACTCAGCATATAATGCCATTCTCATAAATATCAAATCTTGCCATGACTATCTCCTGGACTACGAGGACAGATTCTCCATTGAAAGATACAATTCCATCAATGAAGTTGGTCATCCCAATAAGTCGTTCTTGAACTATGTTTTTTCCCTTCCAAGATTAAGATGGCTGCTTATCAAATATGCTACTGTACCATGGATGCCTTTTGTTTCACCTCCATCTCTCAGAATGGTTCATTGGTTATAAGTTATAACTTTACCAATCTTTTAGGATTTATTAAAGTGTTTAACTAAATAATGCCTTTGTAAAGCCAAAGGCTATAGTAAAACAAATTGTTACATAACCATGACCAAAACTAGTTTTAGTAAAATATTTTTATTTCCATAATAAATAGTTGCAACCAAGCCTAGCCTTTTAATAGCTACTAACAAAGTGGTTATATGCATGCAATTGGCAACTCCAGCACCATGCTTCCTCTTGAGGCTCCATTTCAACACCTTACAGCACCATATGTCCATCTTGGGAGATAATTACAGACCGTTGAGCAAGATATGAATATTCTTAAGTCATTGCTAACATACTATTTGCATACATAAAGTATCTTTTTAAAAGAAAACTGATCTATTTGTTTAGAGTAAATCTGTAGTATAATCACTGATGTATAGAACAGTAAGTGCTCTAGAATATTCGTAATTATTTGCTTATATTTCGACATTCAAAACATGTTCTATATATTTTCTCAAGTTTAGCTTGACTTCATAAAAATTTAATGAAGAATCTTTTTTTATGAAAATTATAATTCGGAGAACCATAAACAATCACATGACCACCTAGATGGGCATGGAGTTTAAAAGATGATAATTTTAAACTAAATTCATAGACTTGGCTACAAGTTATAATTAAGTATAATGGTGCTCAATCATTTAAAGCTAGTATATATATCTTATATAGGAATGAGCATATGAATTATCAATAGCTAATAGAGAACTGGCAGCATGAATTTTTAAAATATAATATTATTTTAATAGTTATTTATTGAATAATATCAGGTTCAACTTATTTACCAAAATGATATCGAATCTGCCACATTAGCCAAAGATTGCCAGTTAAAGTATACCCTAGTAATTCAGTTTCGTGCATTTGCACTCGTACGGTATACCCTTAACTTCTTCAGTTTTAAGTGACGACCCAAAAATAAGATCGTCGCTTGAAGTGATGACCTTGTAAGAGATGAAAAAGAAATTCATCACATGGTCATTACTTCTAGCAATGACCATGTAAGGAAAAACAAAACACCCACAAAGGCAACCTCATCTCTCTTACAAATAATATTTAGTTATTTAATTATTTAAAAGTACTTTATTTTAAAACTCCGTATAGTTTTACAAAATTATTTAACTCCGTATAGTTTTACAATTTTTTTTAACTCCGTATAGTTTTTATTTGATTATTTAAAAGTACTTTATTTAGTTATTTAATTATTTAAAAGTACTTTATTTGTATTTACTGAGACAAATATAAAGAAAGTTATTGCACGTGAAACGGAGTTGTATGTGTTTTGGAATTTTGTATTTTAACTTTTGTAGTGAGTCAAAAATACAAAGCACATCTCAATGTCAAGTGCAATAACGTTTTTTGTGTTCGTCTCGTAATTTCGGTATTACTAGTTTGAAAGAAAATATAAAACAAATAATTTTAAATTATTATAATCAAATATTATGTGAAAAGGGAAGAGGTTGTTTTTTTTTTGTGTTTTCTTACATGACAATTGACGATTATGTGATTTTCTTTTTACTTTTTTTTTTTGTTTGTTTTATTGGATCGCTGTTTCAAGTGACTATGTTGTTTTTGCTCGCCATTTAGTGTGACGACCTCAACTGTATACTACATATGTGAAAATGCCACACTGGTCAAAGGTTGTCACTTTGACTAATGTAGCAGGTCCAATATTATTTCGGTAAATAAGTTCAATATGATAATATTTTCATGGATAATTACTAAAACAATATTAAAAAAAATTTTTTGCAGCCAATATTTTATGTGCAAATTATGTTCTTCAATTATTTATGGAGAGTTTGTGCGATTGGTAAGTTTCGAATAATATTAGACTAAGGGAACACAGAAGTGCTTGAGAACCTTCTATTGCTTTATGTGATTAACACTTTAATCATAGATGCAGAAAAAGGGGAATACATGGGTAGTGTGAGGTTTGCTTAATTGATAAGAAAGGGAAGGGTGGTAGTTGTAGGGTGGTCTTGTTATCTATGTGTTGGCTTATCATGATTAATTTGAATTCATTATTATCAATTTAAGGAGTCCGGTGAGGTTGACCGATGGAAGAGTGCTTTCTTGTGGGGTGGATAGGATGGGAAAATGTAGGTGAACAAAAGAGATACATTGAGATGCTGCTCAAGACTACAAACGAAGCAACCATGTCATGTGCCCTTTTCTTTTACAAATTAAACAGAGAAACTCATATGAGAAAATGTGCAACTAAAAATTTGATGTATTTGAATTAAGTACTTTTAAAGAAATTAAATTCTAAGCATGTTTGGTTTTAATGGTCATTGTTCATGTGACTGTGGATGCAGTAAGAACTAAAATATGTAATGCAACCAACTTGGAAGATAATTGGTTATTACTCTCAATCTCTGATGCAACTTGGAAAGGGCCTGCATGCCACCCAAGATCCATGCTGAAGTGAAAAAGCGAGTAATACTCTTTGTTGCAGGCCCAAATGGGAGAGGCAACAGCCTAGACTTTAATTGCGCTATAGGCCAAAGCTGATGTTTCAGCCGAATAAGAGCAGATTGATTTTAGTGTTCCTCAATATGAGTAGCAGTAGGTTGATTTCATGATTACATTAGGCTGTTTTATTTGGTAGTATTCGATTATTTGAAGAGTGCGATTTTGTTCCAGTCTCGATTAAGCAGGAAAATGGAGTATATAAACAACCATACTGTTTGTTTCAACTTTCATCAAACAATAAGACAGTCTCTCCAAGTTTTGGCTATCATAAGTGGGTGACTCCCTACTCGAGCCTGGGGTAGTAACGGTAGTTAGGACCATGTTGCCCTATTTATTGGTGCCAAGCTCCTTATGCTTGGGATTCAGTAGCAAGACCTAAGGTCCTATATAAAACCTTTCAAATACTAATGTCCGTATAGAAGCGCTGCATTGGTGCAAGTTCATTAAAAGCATTTTACAGAAGTTGCTCACTGTATGTTGCTTCTTTGCTGTTCTGAAATTATACAAGTATAAACTTTATTTTATCCATGTTTATTCAAAATTGTGAACCTTTCGTTTGTGATAGGATTCATGGGACTCGGATGGCTGAGATGCCTTTTATTGGAACAAGGAATATGTATAGGCGTCAAGGCATGTGTCGCTTGCTTCTGAATGGGATTGAAGAAGTATGTATTCGTATGTCTTATGAGATGTTCAAACTTTCAATACTCCTATTAGTTAGAAATATTTCGTATGCCCGTTTGGTCTGATTTGAATTGTTTCTTTTAAAATTTTTTAGTAAAATCCATTTTACAAAGGGAACTTATTCATTTAAGGCAGCGATCAATCTTTTAAAAGTGCCCTTCTGATTTCTCCAATATTTTCGTATTTTAATTACCACCACTCTTGGAAGTTTCATGAATTTCCTTCTGTTGGATGCAAGCTATCAGTAGAAGCCACCATGATTAAGTTAAATGCATGAGTTTGAGTTTTCTTTGAACTCGCTTGTCCTTGCATATTTTTCCATGATATCTCGTAGACTTCTGAATTTCTGAATCTTTGGCCTCTCATTTCAGGCTTTACGCTCTTTGCATATCCAAAAGCTAATCATACCGGCTATTTCAGAACTAATACATACATGGACCAATTATTTTGGCTTCAAACCACTTGATGCATCCGATAAAGAAGAATTGAAGTCTATGAATGTGTTGGTCTTCCCTGGAACTGGACTTTTGTTAAAGCCATTGCTCAAGAAGGACTCAGCTCCGCCATATGGAAGTGATATTGCAGGTAATTTATTGAAGTCGTAATTTTTTGCCAATGCTTCTTGATTTTCTGGATAATTTCTCTTTTTATGTAGCTGGCAGAGTTGAACTCAAAGAAAAATATGATCAAATGCCTGAAGTAGCAAGTTCTTCTGTGCATCATTCCTCTGATGAAGTTCCCGGTGGATCTGCAAAGCAGTCTTTAGATGCTGAGACTAGTGATGTAGAAGCAATCAGAAGCGACGGTATCATCTCCCAGACTTGTGATGAAGTTAATATTTCACTTCAGAAAAATGCAACTAACAACTGACTCAGAGCATGCTTCAGACAGATTTGGTATCCTATTTGTGTGTGAATTGAAATCCTCATATTCCAAGAGTCTCAATGTGGAAGCACATCAAGTTGACAGTTCAAATATCACAGAATCTGTAGCTAAAGTTGGTCCTGAATCTGATAGCGCCATGCACGAAGATCTTCAAAGTTCTGTCTCAAATAATCTCTAGATAGAAATAACCTCGGCATAAAGCATAGTGCAATTTCAGAGGAAATGTCCGAAATTGCCAGGATAAAATAATATAAGTTGCTCATGATGGAGAAAAAAAAAAACCTTGTCGATTATCAACAGTTCAAATATAAAAGAAATCGCAAACGGAAATAGTCTGATCTTGGAGGGAAGGAGAATTGATAGTTCTTGCCATGCAACAAAGCCATTTGCTTCTTTTTTAATTTTTTTCCTGTTCAAGGATCTATGTTGTAGCTGAATCCGAAAGCTGATCCCAGAGTTTGGAAGAATCTCCAAAGTTTTCATGAATGGGATTGAAGGTGCTTGTGATGCAAAATAACACCTTAGGAAATTCTACTGCAAAATGTGTAACAATAATAGTGTGTTTGGTTATAATCCTTAGCTACCAGGTCTCTTGTGTAAATAGAAGTTACCATAAGAGGGGTAAAGATAATCTTTCTTTTAAGAGATTCAAATTATGGAAGTCTGAACATTTTATTCCAAATTCGTTAATCAATAGATGTAATCATTTCTATGTAAAAAAGGGGTGTGTAACTATCTATCTTATCTTGAGATTTTTTTTTTTTTTTTTAAAAATTGACTGAATTTGGTTAAAGCTCGAATCTAGTCTTTCGGCACCCAGTGCTTCAACCGTGGGCTTCTGCAACCTTTTCAGTGATATTGAGATGCCAACCATGTAGAAGTAAAATTCGTGGCAGACATATTATGTAATGTACTATTTTTCTGTGATATTTTATCGGCAGAATTGTACGTATATTTTCTGTAAAAGTCAACCAAGTTTACTACTCTTTAAGCGCTCATAAATGAAAATGCCCGGCCCCAAATCATCTCCCAAAATTTGTGTTGCTAGCTATCCTACAGGAGTTGGAACTTTGTTATGGCTAAAAGGTGAACCGTGTAATGATAAAAGTTAACTCAATTGATTTTTTGGGAGAAAGTTATGGAGAATGATTGCAAATTCTACCGTTAATCATCAGAATCACATGAAAGAACCAAACGCCTACCATCAACGATAAATACGATCTAGAGGTCAGTTTGTAATTCAAATGTTGGATGTGGAAAGTTACAGATGATGAAATCATTCTCATGCAAGACCATAGCAAAATTTCATAAATTGGCTTCTGCCGTATTCAAGTTCTCTAAAATGCTTGATTTAACTTCCTCGGACAATGCAGCAAATGGTCCTGCTTTTGAGTAGAAGTCAGCCAGTGATCTGATTGCTTTCTCTATAGCGACGTATGATTCCTTGCACAACGATAATTTGGGTTGTTAGTATATATAGAAAGTAGTAGAGAGATACAGAAAAAGTACTAGAAATTGTAATTAGAGAGAAGCATTCAACTGAAATTGGTCATTGTTCAGCTATCTTTGATCAGAGTAGAGTGACGCTAGACTTCCCAAGAAAATTAACCCCAAAATTCTCCCAATATCAATAAATTCAAATTCTATAAATACGTACCTCACTTGCATGTGTGTAATTTGGGTGAAATTTCGGGACATCTTGCATTTCTCATTGACAAATGTCAAAAAAGATTTTGACTGAATATTTTCTCATTCGAAAAGGAAATACAAAAACACTTTACGGTAGAAAGGATAGCTAAAGAACTTGAGCAAAGGGTACAATCAAATAGGATTATATCTAGGCTCGCATACAATCAATCAACATCGAGCATCAAGTACTTAAAAGCTTTGCGACATATTGGTTCAACTGCAAGAGCTCTAATTTTAAAAATCTGTTCAGCGGTGTGATGAAAATTTACCTCATTTACGACTTCTTGCTGACCCTTCCAACCACTTAGATATTCTCTAATTGATTCCTTCGCAGCATCAGCAGTTCTCCTAAACTTGGAAACATCCTTGGGATCTTCCACAACCGATTCCTTGAGTGTTTTCACCACCTCTCTTGCGGCCTTCACGTAGCCCTTTGGTAGCACTTTGCCAGATTTTGTTTTCTCATTCGGACCAAATAGAGATTTAATTGCTCCGATAACTCCATTATCTTCTTCATCTGCCTTTTCTTTCACATTCTTCTCTTCTGCCCGAACCGGATTTGGTGCATTCGTTAAAGTTAAGAAGGAAACCAAAGAATGCGTGGTGCATAACAAAGTAAGCCTCCTGCTGCATAAGTTTTCCCTTGGGGCTATTCTAGAAGGACTCTTCAACGACAACGTAGCTGTTCTATTGCATATAAAAGGAATAATCAAACAAATTAAATGAGTAAATTGAAGGGTCTCCAGATATTGCGACCTGAGTAAAGTTCAACAAAGAAAATTGGATAGCGGGGTGCTGAAGCAACAAAATAAGATCTCTCATTGGTGGAAAAGTTGTTTCAGATGATGTTTAATGATCTTCAAAACAGCAAAGAAAACAAAAATACAAATTGCGATGCACCACGGAAATTCAATATTCCAGCTAAATTGTACCATTATTGAAGTGTTTTATCGATCACATATATGTAAAGAATTCAACACACTGGTTAACATTCTTGGGGAGTTGGTTTTTTTATATTTTCTTAGTCATATTGAATGACTTTTCTAATTTACGACATCACATAAAAACAATATTGCTGCTTGTAAGTTAGCACAAAATATAGAATTGGCTAGAAATTTGCTAGATTTGGCGTAGCTTGCTATTCACATAAATGATGTTCAAAAGAGGGAAAAAAATTGATGAAATAATGGACAAACAAGATTGTTAGTACATTAGTGCACCATGAAAATTAATAGAATTATCTGCATGGAAGATATTCTTCAGAAGAGTGAAAAATGAAACTAAAAGACATGAGAGCTTTTAGCTTTTACACCTAACTGGCTGCGGGTGGCCTCCAAAAAAAAAGGAAGAACCTGAAATTTATCGTAAGTTCAATTTTTTGATTGAATCCTTTTTTTTTGTTGGGGCCAAAAACATTAAGTAAACAATTGGTAGGTGCCAATAGTTCAATATACAAGCAAACTAAATGAAGAAAAAAAAATCAGTTCATCAAGAAACCAAAAAAAAGGGAGAAAATAAGCGAAATTATAATATTAAAAAGCCAAAAAATGCATTTTGCTCAGCGTATAGCACTACTTACATTGCTTTATATTTTTTGATTCTGACTGAATCCTTTGGGAGGAGCAGCAGCAGCAATTCCCCGATAGATATAAGCAAGAAACCATTCTTTTTATCGATTTTTCAGTACGCAAATCTTCTCGCAAAAACTGCAAGGAAAATTCCAAAAAAAAATCAGAAAAAAGGAAAATATTCGGGTTCATGGGTGGATCCACTAAATGACCAATAGTGTCAATTGATCCCTCTCACTCAAATAGTGATTGAAATCCGGAGGCAGCGGTGTGGGATCAACGGAAAGAGATTGGTGCGGGGCGAGAGAGAATGTGGAAACTACTTTGTTACTCCTCGGATCGAGGCCTAGAGGGCAGAATTTTGTCCGCTCGCTGATGGTGATGACGGAGATGGGATGACTGACTATGGTCGCCGGGTAGTGGTGAAGATAGAGATGACGACCAGCCGAGGATATATGCAGGAGTTAATATTTTTGGATAATTGGGGGTAAAATATTATTTTAAATTAAAAATATATTTATTAAAACAAATTAATTTTAAAATTATAAAAACTATGAGATGGGGTTTGTGTCTATGGCTTCGTCTTTAAATAAAAGCAATGCTATATCCAGCAACAAATTTACTATATTCCCTAAACTGCATGACTAACATAAAAAATAAAATTTTGAAAGTACTTTTTTTAAAAAAAAATTTAAATATATTTTTTTGGACTCTAATATTTCACAAATTTGTAATGTATTTTAAAATTACTTTTTAAATATATAAAATATTAAAGTTATAAAATATTTAGTTAAAATATTTAAAATTAAAATTATATTTTTTACTTTAATTTTAATATATTCAAAAGTTTTTTTATTGGCTATTATTTTGGTGAATTTGTGGTCGCTGGCTTTTTTTCATTAAATAAACACTAATTACAGCAAAAGCCCCAACATTTCCCTAATACACCTTTGAAATTGTTCTAATCACCTTCACGCCCGTCGTCAACCTTCCTCACTCGAACCCCTAATCCCCAAATCCATCTCCTAATTCGAGTGTGATTTAAGAAATTAGGGCATGGCGATTGCGAGATCGGGGGTTTACGTCGACGATTACCTCGAGTGTAAGAAAATTATGATAATTTGGACTTCAATTTCAGCATTTTTTTTTTTTTTTTGGTCATGCTGCCTTGGAATGAGGTACATGACAGGAAAGTTCTGATTTTTCCTAATTTTCTTGTTTGAAAGATTCAAGCACATTAGCCGCGGATCTTCAGCGGCTTCTCTCGACGATGCGCGAGCTCGATGAGAGAGCACTTGGTAATAATTTTATAACATTATGTGATATTTGCTAATTTTTGGTAGCAAAATTAGTAGTGTATGAAGTACATATTGACAAAACTCACCACATCTTATGTCATGTATTCCAATATACTGTTTAATAGTTAATATGTATATAAAGTGCAAATTGGTTTAGTTAATTCAAGTTACAACGACGTGACGTGGTTATTTGTCATTTTGCTTCCCAAATTGTAGGATTTTCTATTCAACCATTGTGTTCTGTTGGAGTGGAATTTGCATGCAAATATTGAACATGTCATGCTAAAGTTATTTTGAAGACTTTTTTAGATTATACATTGAGATGTTCAACTTTAGCAGGATGACTAGTGCACGTTATTTAGGAATTTTGGACTTAACTGGTTCTTAAGTCACAATGCATAATATTTCGCTTCCAACATTTCTTATTCCTTTATCAACTCTCATAGGAAAAGTAAGTACATTTGCATATTAAATGAAAGTTCTTCAAAATTTGTTACGCGAAAGTGAGGTAGATTCATGTGCAAATTATATTTTAAAAATAAAAAAAAGAAGAAGAAAAGACTAAGTGTCTATCGAGCATTCGATCTCCCCTCTCAGAACTTTTTTTTTGGATTCTTGTGCTTTAAAAAATAAAGTTAGCATTGAAGTGATTCAAGTTTTACTCTTCATGAATTTAGTTCCTTTTGTTTTTTTTTATGACAACTCATTGCTGTACTGAACAGGCATCATCAATCAGACTAGAGATCAAACGAAGCACTATTTGAGGCTCCATTCTTATAGCTCAAAGAAAGCTAATCAGGAAGATGAAGATTCATCTTTGGAGAAGATGAAGAAAGAGATTGAATCTAGCCAGGAAAATGCACTAAGCCTTTGCACCGAAAAGGTTTTACTCGCAAAACAAGCGTATGATCTTGTAAGCACCACAATATATTTGATGTTTTACATATATAGCAGGCTTAATCTCCTACTGGTAGGATCTTGGTAGAATTTTATCAGTTTGGTTTTGCATGATCCAGGTTTTAATTTTAAAATCCAAAGCGTTGGATGTATTAATTAAAGAATCATACGTGTAGGAGATTACTTATTCTCTCTCTCTCTCTCTCTCTCTCTCTCTCTCTCTCTATATATATATATATATATATATATAATATATATAGAGAGAGAGAGAGAGAGAGAGAGAGAGAGAGAGAGAGAGAGAGAGAGAGAGAGATGTAATGCGCTTTTGAGCGATGTAAGTGATATTATGGGCAATTTCAGAGCAGCTCTTTTCAAAGTTTTTTATATCAAGATAGACCCTTGAAAGACCTTTCAGTTTAGTCCTGTTGACACTGTGATAGAACAATTCGAACAGTATGAGAAATACAATACTATCAATTCAATAAAGGACGATCATAGGATTCTAACTCTCGCACCATTTATAGGGTTCCTTTTATATTTACAAAGCATATCTCAACTATAAAAGGTCATTGTTCCTTTTCCTAACAAAACTTGCTCACTATATTCATTACGATTTTGTTTTCATTTCTTTCTTTTTTTTGTCTTTTTTTTTCTTCATTTGACTAAAATATCACATCTGAATCAAGGATGAATGCAGGTAGAGAGTCATTTAAAGCGGCTTGACGAGGATATGAACAATTTTGTAGAAGATTTGAAACAAGGTATCAATTTTGTAGTCTGTCTGAGCATTAAAATTTGACTCTTCGTAATTTTCACACAGTCAAGAACCATTGTCCTTAGTGTATATACAATGTACAAATGATGTATAATTTTTCATTGACAGAGGGCAAAATATCACCTGACGAGCTAGCTATTCTTCCTCCATTACCTCTATTGACTAGGGAGGAGAAGCGAAGGGGAGGTTATATAACACCCCAGTCTAAGAGATTTAGGGAGAGGGATTGGGACAGGGAGAGGGATGCAGATATTGATCTGATGCCTCCTCCGGGAAGCCATAAAAAAGCAGCTCTTCCATTTTCAGTTGATATAGATCAACCAATAGATCCAAACGAACCAACATACTGCGTGTGCAATCAGGTAATTTTAAATTATTACTAAAGAAAACTGTAAATTGATGTTGGACCTATCGCTTGAAATTTGTGGTGGGAATAAAATTCTAGACTGTTTTAGAGTTTTCTTTAGAGGTGTAGTCAAATATATAAAGCATTTCTCATCCACAGATCCCTTATGCACGATGAAGCTTTTTTAATTGTTGCGTTTGTCCTCTAGCAAATGTGTGGAATATAAAATGCTAGTGCTCCCAAATTTTGCCCCTAAAATTTCATGCATGACTTGATCTATTTGCTGCACAAAAGCAAATTATGTGATGTTGAAAAGTGAACTTGTCTAGTTTTTGGATGAAACGATTGGGAGAAAATTGTCTAGCGTCACTCTTCCAATTTCTAACTGGATTGTCTTTTTTTGTGCATGTTCCAGGTGTCCTTTGGAGACATGATAGCCTGTGATAATGAGAATGTAAGTGTCTGTTCTTATTATTTCTCTAAAACATTAGTTATTACCATCTGAATGTTTCTCAAATAAGTGATCTCACATATAAGGATGAGACTGTCGTGATTGTATGCTGCTGCTAGTAGCTTTTCTAAAAGCATGATTCGTATCTTCCTGTCAGACCTCAAAAATCTACATTTTCCTTTTATTGCAAATAAGTTTATGTGATATACTCTTTTCCTAATAACTTGTCTTGATTTGTGATTCTTTATACTATTCCAGGCAATCATTTTTTTTGGTAAATGATGAATTTGTGATATTGGTGTTTTGATCATTACTACCTGAAGCCAGCTTTTAGCTATATCTTTCACTAACTAAATTGCAGACAATTTGATAAGTCATCTGTTTAAAGAAAAGACAAAAAATACAAAGGGAAAAAAACAAATCAAAAAAGGAAAACCAAAAGAAAAGGGAAAAAAAGAGAATAGTGTTTAGGAAATGATATCACATGGGTAATCTGTTTCTCTGCATACACCAAGTTCATTTGCTAATGTTTGTAAGAGCATCAAACTAATCATAAGATACCCTTAATTCAACAGAAGTTTTTTCTCTGCTGACAAATTAATAATTTTCAGTGTGAAGGAGGTGAATGGTTCCACTACGCTTGCGTCGGCCTCACTCCAGAAACAAGATTCAAGGGGAAGTGGTTTTGTCCAACTTGCATACTTAAACAGTAAAGTTTTATATGTAAATAAAAAATGCTAGACCTCCCAAGTTTTCTCTCAAAATGTCGCCAAAATTCATGCACAGATCGAACCATGCGCTTCTCAGAATTGAACTGTGCAATGTTCAATATGATTTTTTACCGATTTTAGGTGAAAATTTGGCATGAATTGTACGGCATTGCTTTGTCGCATTTCCTAAATGGATTGGAGAACCAAGATTACTGGAGCTGATTTAGTATCCTCATCTTTGTGTTCATCAAATGCAGGAGACCTTCGACTCGGTCATATTTACTGATAATTGTAACTGAAGCTTGTAAAATGCTTCTTTCTTGATTTCTCCCATAAATGGAAGAAAAAAATTGTTGCTTCTTTGTATATGAAATGCTTGGAATGTAAATTTGAGAGGTCCTGACTAAGGATATCCCATATCTTGCTTTTCACGTTATAAAAATCATTAACTTTGACAACTTCCACATATGCTTGTTAGTATAACTATATACTTTTTTTTTTTCCTTTTTCTAAAAATCTTGTACATGAGGACTTCTTTTGTGACTGCGTAATAGATAAATTCAAAGAGACATGCCCACTCTTTTGAAATGAAGTATAGACAGGGCCTTTGGCTGCCTTTTTAGATATATATGAGGGGGTGTATAGGATTGAGAGTATTGTAATAGTTCGAACTAGATTATAATATGTATAATTTTTGAACCGCATGTTCCACCGCTTCAGTTTTCATAGCTAGTGTGATTGAACTGAAAAATAAAAGTTGAGTTCTCCGAGTGATACATTCTAAGAAAATGATGCAACACAATTTTGTACGCCAACTAACACCACTTCGAATGTTTGTAGAATGATAACACCACAATGGCCATGGATCACGGTGTTTAACTTGAATGTATAAATTATAATGATCTATGGTTAGGCTATGTCCCCAAAAAAAAGTTTTGAGCCTTAAGAGCCTAAATGGAAGGTGGTATAGGTGAAGATAATCGTACATCACTAAGCTAAGGCAAGAAATTGTATTGATATAGTTAGTATGCCTTAGAATGGTATCTCTCAAGTGAATCTATCCTTTTCGGGATAGATGGATCCGGCCATATGGTGGTCGAGATTTTGGCGGTGCGAAGTCTAGAGCAGGTCGGGACGCGACATATAATGGCACTATAATCATGTCATAACTTATTTTAAATAATCTATAAAATTATGGAATTGTGGATCATTTTTCTACCTCCATTTTGATCAAATTTTTTTTTAACCAAATTGTAGTATCATTTAACTACATAAAAGAAACAAATCATTAACATTTTTTTGTTTTTTCTTTTAATATTTTATATATATTTGTATTTGAGACTAATATTCTATTATTTTTTAAAAAAAAAACGTATTCGGACAAGTTGGACGGACAATTTATAGATCTTTTGGAGAAGAATTTTGCTATGCATCCCCAAGAAACCACACAATAAACCACACATGCTTACGTGGCACAATCAAGACCACACATCACGATGGGTATATCTGTAATTTTGATATTTTGTGCGAATCACGAGAAAGTGGTGCAAATCACTAGACGCGTGTGTGGTGAAGATTGATTGTGTGTGGTTTGTTGGATAGCTTGTTGGGGGTGAGTAATTTTTTCCTTTGGAGAATCCAAACAAATTGGAACTCAAATTAAGTATTGATCTCCCTCACAGCTGTCAAATTGATACTTTTAGAAAAAGGACCCCACATAATTAATATATTGGAAAGAAAAAGGATATGGAGTGACGGCGGGGTAATTTTGTGCAAAAATTTCAAAATTTGAGGAACCCCTGAAAACTTTTCAGTCCCCAAGGAAAATTTCAAATTTTAAATGAAGCTCCTTTTCCCACCCAGCATCATCTAGACTTAGAATGAAGACCTTTAAATCTACCCAAATAATATAAAAAATGAAAATTTTAAGTACCCCTATAATTAGGCAGCTCTGTTCATCGACTTTACTCTGTTTTAGTTTCGATTCTTCAAATGCCGACAGCTCGAAAAGAATTTGAGCTAAGAAGCGAAGAAAGGTTTGATATCTTCTTACTTAGTTTTGTTCCTTGGTTTTTTTTTTTTTTTTTTTTTTTCTCGATTTTTCTTTGTTTAGTTTTCAAAGTAATTTGTAATTATCGGGCTGCACAGATTGAAAGTTTTCAAAATGAAATTCACGATTTTGGGAATATTTTGGGAGCTCTAGCATTGCTCATGTGGTATACAAGCAATCTTAGTTTGAAAACACTTGATTTCAAACTTCATAAAACTCCCTTTTTTACGTTTTTTTTTTTCAGTTGAAAAATAAGTATTCGTTTGAGCTTGCTAGATCTAGACCAGCTTAGTATTTTGTAGATCAGTTTGCAGCTCTTTTTCTTCTCCTTTTCTTAATTATTGTGCGATTATTTTCTCTTTTATGTAAATATAGTTCAGCCGAAAGCTAAAGCTGGTTTTTATTGTTTTTTCTAACCAAAAAAAGGAAAAAATTTATTGGTACTCTCCTCCTCTTCAAGGTGGTAAGAAGTCTACCCCTTTTTTTCATAATTTATACTTAATTACTAGTATAATTAGTTCGTTTAATACAGGATCTATACTAACATTCCTCTAAAAAATTATCCCATTTTATGAACTGAGTTCCATACATATAGGAACAAGAAGAATGTTTGGAAGAAATATTGGGAAATCTAGTTTTTTTTTTTTTATTGTTTTTTTTTTAAATAAATAAATAATTTTTTTTTAAAAAAGATTTTAATACAAACTCAAATTTCTGGTTTTCATGGTGCTCTGGATTATACACGTAATCCTGCACAACTTTCTCATGTTATTTTGATTCTTCAGGCAGATTTAATCCTAATATCTCCCTGGGAATCTCCCAGAAAATGTATGTTCTTTTCTAAGTAGCATGTACATCAGACCATAAGATCATTACAGTTCAGTTCATATATGAATCTTTGAAGCTGTGGGAGTTATTTTGTCTTTCTTTTCTTTATAAAGCTGCAAAATAGCTCCTTCTTGTCTTCATGGTATTCACTCAATGCTTCAAATGCAGGCATTTTATGGGCAGAAGTCTTAGCCCAGTGCTCCGTCGGGAACTGGAAAATCTCGACAAAGATTCTGAGAGTCGAAGATCTGCCATGAAAGCTCTAAAATCTTATGTCAAAGACTTGGATTCAAAGGCCCTCCCTCATTTTCTAGCTCAAGTTTCTGAGACCAAGGAGCCCGGTTCATCATTCGGTGAATTCACAATCTCTCTCTACGAAGTTCTTGCAAGAGTGCATGGTCGTAAAATCGTCCCTCAAATCAATAACATAATGTCGGCAGTAATTCGAAATTTGTCATTAAGTGTCAATTCTTTCCCATTACAACAGGCTTGCTCAAAAGTAGTATTAGCAATAGCTCGATATGGGATCGATCCTTCAATCTCTGATGTTGAGAAAATTAAAATAATTTTCTCACTTTGCAAGCCTCTAAGTGGTTTGTTGATAGGTTCATTGGAGAGTCTTACTTCGGGTGCAGCATTATGCTTGAAAGCTCTTGTGGAATGTGACAACTGGCGATTCGCTGATTTGGAGACTGTGAATGAACTGTGTTTGAAAATTACTAGTGCTATGGAAGAAAAACAAACCCAAACTAATTCTCATATGGGCCTAGTGATGGCCTTGGCAAAGAATAATACTTTAGTTATTGAAGCTTATTCGAGATCTCTTTTGAGGTCGGGTTTGGAGATTTTGAGTGTAGGAGCTTCAGGAAGCAATAACTCACAGAAGAGATTTTCTGCAATTCAGATGATTAATTCCTTGATGAAATGTGTGGATTCGAGGAGTTACTCTTCTGAAATTGATAAAATAATTGAAGTGATGGATAAAAGCTTCCAAGGGGATCAAATGCCTTTTGTTCGTGGAGCAGCATTCGAGGCTCTACAGACTGCCAAACTGATAAATATTCAAAAAAGTCCTATTTCTCGTTCGAATTCAAATTTGATTGATGACTGCATGATTAACTCTCCTGAATCACGAACAATTAATTCTTTTCTGGAATTTGGAAGTGCCAATGAATCACCTCTATCAGTTAATGTTGAAGCCCGTAGACGATCCACAAGGAGATTGTGGAGTGATGGATCTAGTAAAGTGGATGTATCATTGAAAGATGGCTTATTTGATGGTTTGAAAGATGATGCCAAGATAAGCGAAATGGCAGATGGGCCGGGTGCCTTCTCAGGATTCGTGCAGGCCAACGCAGCAGAATCTGTGATACAAGAAACTACTGTCTCAACTCCTAAGGTATTCTGAGTTTGTACTTTGAAGTCTGCTTTAATTAGCCTTTTTTTTTTAATGAGAAAAAAGTTGCAAAACATTGTTCATATTTTCCCTTCTTTACGCACAATGTAGGTCTGAATGTTTTTTTCTTTGGTTTCATTTGTCTAGCTTTTTACATACACGTAACTTTTAAAAAGATATACCTGATTCTGCATAACTTCATCTGCAAAGCGATCATGTGAACATTTATTTCTTTGTTTTTCAAGAAATCTGTGATGCAGTTAGCTTTTGATGAAGCGAAAATATATTCATCTCCAAGAAAGCTCGTTTGGTCCCTCCAGAAAGAAATAGAAATCAATGTCGACTCCAACTCCAACAAATCGACTGACATATGCCGGAAAATGTCAAAAGCTCCAAGCATTAACAGTCAATCGCGTGATCAGGAGTCTGCCATTGGTGGAAGTCAAACAAGCAGTAAAACATTGTTGAAGCAACTGATTGACGATGAAAATGAATCGGTATCCTCTACTGATGATATTCTTGAAGATACTACAATCAAGAATTCACGCGGTGCAGATAAGGAAACTCTTTCAAAGTCCAAAAGTTTTCTCAAATTTGTCGCGAGTGTTTTACTTGCAGTGCTCTTTATTTTTGCATCTGTCTATTTGTCATCTGTATCTGTTGATTTTGATGAGCAATTTGTTGGTCTAGTTCCAACTTGACAAGTTTGTCAATGATCTCTAAATTAGAACTTATGTAAGTGTGGCCAACTGCTCTGCATCGGCTCGATGTCTATTTGGTGCTTAAATTATGTATCACATTTGCAAAACTCTTGTCATCTATGAAGAGCTCATTTCCTACAAAGTTTTTTTTTTGCTTTTGTACTTCCCAATCCTATGAACTCAGAAACATTTGGTAAGATCTATATAATGATATGGTAAATTATTTGATTATATTCCTTGTAAGATAGGTAACATTTACATTGCTCAAAGATTAGGGTTTTGTAGGTACAGAGCACCTCTCCATACAGAGCCGGGGGTTGATTTTATTGGTGTAGTTGTAGCAGATGGTCCCAAACAAACATATGCATGTTTTCCATACCATTCATGTTCTGATCCAGGACTGAATATGTACAACTCCTCAAATCCACTCCTTCGAATAATAACCGAGTTTCGTCTTCCCTGTTCAATCATGTAGCAGAAATCAGTAACTTGTGGGTAAATATCACCATTTCCTTTTTTTAAGAAATAACACATGGAATCCTCATAACTAGTAATTTATGATATTTTTTTGTGTTATAAGGGTTGCTCCCCTTCATTTTGCTTCATTCTTTTGTCTTATTTTTTGAGTAGTTAACATAGTAATGTTTCACACTGTACAATGTCCAATAGTCATAGTTTGTTGATAAAGAAAATTTTCCTGCCACGCGCGCCAGAAGTTTACTCATCGAAATTCTGTTTTGGAATGAACTTCAATTTCTGAAAACTAAACCAACGTGAAAAAAAATTGAACTTGGGGATTAGCTTGTAGACTAACTTTAAATAGTATAGCAAGCTTTATTGATGATTTTTTATAGAAAAACGGATGTGAATTCATGGTTCTTTGTATTGAGACTAACAGGAACACGAAAGAAATCTCTAACATGGGGTGTTAATCATCTCCATTGCAAATTCAAGAGTATGGTGGGGCCACCATTCGATAGCAGGTGGTATCGATTAAATATTTCTGTAGAGTTCAAAAATTTGATATTCCTTTCATAGGTATACTTACCCGATCGATCACTGTGAATTCTCTTGGTGCATGGATGTAAACTCTACTCATCTTCTCCATCATCTGAGAATAATCACTATCTTCTTCTGTCCAAATTTTTATCTCTTCACCACTTTCGTCCACAATTTTCTTTTCAACCTTGTCTTCCTTGAAAAACAAACCAAGAAGTGCTTTATGTGCCCACGATTCACCAGAATTTGAAGATTTCGTCATATTCTCGTAAAAATTCGGAGGAATGATGCTAAAAGCAGTTGTAATTGGCATTTTACTGCAGTAATCTGAGCCCTGTAAGCCAACTGCATAAGTGGCTTCCGGAGTACTTACTGTAAGATGGCTAATAATCGAACCAGTTAATTCAAAAGACGAAGATCCGGAGTTTGTGACATTGATTTCAGAACCTAGGAACTCTTCCTGAAGTGTTACAGAGCATCTCACTTCAATCATGTTTTTCGGGCAGGTAGAAACAAGCTCAACCTACAATCCGCAACACATCAAACAATATTGAAAGTAATACTAAGTGTTATTTTATTTTATTTATTTTATTTTTTGACACACATATTGGTCAGAGAGTCAGAGACACACCTGAATGAACTTGTCAGAGCTTCCTCTAACATCACGAAGAATCCAAGTGCTCGGTGTCCACAACAGTTCATCGCCGTTTGCAAATTTGAAATCCGTCGAAATTCCGCCTCGAATTGTAACATTTGTATTGTTTAATCCTTCTGAAACATCTGTGTGCAAAATCTCCAAAGTCCCTCCATGCCACATTCTTGGCTTGTACGAAGTTATTAAACCATATGGGAGTACTATACTGGCAAAAGTACCAGTATCGAGACGCATCTTGACGACACAGATCTCACCGAGGTCTTCGAAACTGATACCATTGCTGCCGAATTCTCTGTCCAGGTAGTCGACATTGATTGGAACCGAGAAAGATGAAGAAGCAGGAGGAGATAACGACGACAGGCGAATTTTCTTAGAGCTGGTTAGAGAGAGAGAAGTTTTCTTAGGGATGCTGAGATTTGTAGGAATAGATTTGGGAAGGAAAGGAGTTGGATTTCTGCAGAAAGATGAGGTGCTGCTGGCCATTGCCCCTGCTAAGGTATACAGGCTTTTGAACCAAAGATGAGTTTTTATTCATGAAAACAAAGCTTAGCCTTATCTATATGTTCTTGGTAGATATTACAGCCTTGTGGGGTCAATTATCTTCAGAAACTGCTAAACAGCTCCTAAAATTGTCCCAAAATGATAGATGAATTTAAACTACCACTCAAAAGAAACTGTTACATTCAGAATGAACATAATTTTTTTAATTTTAATTTTAATTTTTTGTTTTTTTTTTTTGTGAACTATGTGATTTACAAAGTAAACATATTATTTTTTTTATTTTTGCAATTCTGGGAGAGTATTTTGGGGATGTAGTTTCATTTGTTTTTTCTCGTTAAATATTACTACCTGCACGAATCATCAGAACTTTTTTTTTGGGACTTACCAGGAAAATGTGGAGGAAAATTACCAGCTTATTCTTTTATTGCCACGTGGAAAATTGCCAAGTTTCCCTTTACGTCCAATTGAGGGATTAGCTTGCCCCTCATCGTTTTCTACTTATGTATACACCTGCGAAACTAGAAATTGATTTTTTAGTTACTCTTAACTATATCATTTCATATTTTGATGGCTACTTAAATAGCCAAAAACTTTGCCCAAAATTACAGTTAATACCCTAATCTGTTGAACATGAGCGAACAAGTTCAAGTTGCATGATAATGGATGGGCTTTATCATATGGCGTTGCCATAAAATAAAATTATATTGAATGACAAGACTGCCCTTGTGTGGAAATGGACATTTTTGTTTTGGAAGTTGCAAAAAAGTAATTTTGACAGGAGAAAAAAGAGAGGGAAGAAGAGGACAACAACATGATGAGCTTCTTAATCCTCTTCACTCTTCACAAGATATGAACTTTATGGTCTAAAATAATAACTCTGAAGAATATAAGACAGAAACAGAGCTTCAATCCTCCATTAATGGCTTCTCTTCTCTCCTTCAATGTCCCCAAGCCTACACTCATCTCTCCCTGCAAAGCTTCTTCTTCTCCTTCTTCTTCTTCAACTGTCACTCAATCACCACCACCTGAATCTCTAGAAGAGAAGTTTGGCCGGAAAGGCATCACTTTTACAGAATCCGGCGATGCTCCCGTTGTCGACCTGACGGTGCGAAATGGAAGTTCTCTCAGACTTAGAATCTCAGATGGACTGGTTACTTCTTACAAGCCTAAAGTTTACTGGAAAGATGATGGATATGAAGAAGTTCTTCACACTGTGTCAAATTCAAGTGGGAAGGACTCTCAGTTGGTGAAGGGGGGCATCGGGTTGGTGCTCAACGACTTGTCGAGATCGGGTCCTGATGGGTCTCCATGGCATGCCTCACAGTGGACTGTGAAAGACGCTGATTCCGACTCCATTGATGCTGTTCAGGTAATTCTCCTAAAAGCTTAAGCTCATAGAAAAGATACAGTAATGTACAAAATATGTGATACATTTGAGTATATATTGGGTTCAATCGTCGATCGATTCAGAACATAGTAGATATATGATTTGCTTATCCTGATTCTTTTCATTTTTATGTGTGGACATAGATAAGTAATTAAGTATCTTAGTTTTTCCATGTATTCTTTTGTCAATTGAAATTCAGCAACACTGGAGCACATTCCTTAAAAGTTAATGAACTAATGATTTTTTTGGGGGGTTTTGTAAAATAATCCTTACTTTGCAAAATTGAACAAATTAACACCGCAATTGAAAATTTGAAGTTAGTTTGCGAAACTCTTTTTTAGTTTGCCCGAAACTGTGGAGCATTTTTAAGCTCATAGAAATACTAAGATAGTTTGTTCAGAACACTTCAGTCCGAATACTAAAATATAAATGCCGACAACGCTACACTAACTGTCTGGAACACTTTTGAATTTGCAACTTGGGATTTTTCTGAAAAATTTGAAAAGACCTGGTAAGCGAAGACTTTGACATTTTTTTATCCCTTTTTGAGTTTTCTGTAAATAGGTTACTCTGATTATTCAGTAATGCATCAAAACCTGAAGGAATGTTGTGTTTAACATATAGGTTGAACTGAGCTGCAGCAATGGAGATGGATCACTCGACATAACGTACATCATAAGTCTTTATCAGCTGAGCATGGCGACAGCGGTGGTGGTGAAGAACAAGGGCAGAAAACCAGCTCAACTGAAAAGCGCGATCCTCAGCCATCTCAAGTTCAGATCTCGAGGTGGATGTGCGGTCCAGGGTCTGAGAGGATGTTCATACAGCTCTCATCCTCCCCTGAACTCTAGCTTTGCTATAATGTCTCCAGCTGATGCCATGAAAGCCGATTCTTCTTCTGGTTGGTTCTCTTTTGGTAGTGATGAAGTGCAGAAGAAAGGTTCATGGATAGTTGAAGATAATATGTATACTATTCTTAAAGGAAAACATAGTAGAGTCTATGCAGCACCTCCATTAGAAAGATTGAAGCGAATTTACAACACTCCACCTTCTAAGTTTGAAACTATTGATCAGGTATTATATTGTCATGACTTCTTTTTGTCAATACTGAAGATTTATCATCCATTGTGGATATGAATTATAGTTTTGCTAGAGATCCTTAATTTTTCCCAATATTTTACCGAAAGTTTCATCCATGCTAACGTACATTAGGCAAGAAATTATCTGTCTACTAAAAAAGTAGCTCACATTTTACCATACAAAACATCTCTCAAACAGTATTCATGAATCAATCAACTTCACTTGTAATGTATCGGGAGATATTCTGGGATCAGTTTTCGTCTTTGTTTTGGATATATTGGTTATGATTTTAATGGATGAATTTACAGGGAAGTGGACTTGGATTTAGAGTAATAAGAATGGGATATGAAGACATTTATTTGAGCAGTCCTGGTTCATCATGGCAGAAATATGGCAAAGAGTATTTCATCTGCACAGGACCTGCTTCTATGCTAGTCCCTGTGGATCTCAAGCCTGGGGAAGAATGGAGAGGGGCACAAGTTCTAGAGCATGATAATTTGTAATTTAAAACAACTCAAAAATCATCTTTGAAAATGAATGTAATATATTCCTTTACAGGTCCACATATAAACAGTTCTCTTTTTGTTCTGTTATTTGATGTAATTTTATTTAAGTCTGAATCATAATGAAAGATTATGATTTAATTGTCTGCTGCATAGAGTATTCACTTCAATTTCCAGCTAGCAAGCAACGTAAAACTTTTCTTTTTACTATATATATATGAACAAATTTGACATAACTTCTTAGTGGTTTGTTAGATAAGAATATTGCAGAAGAATTTTTCTTTGGAGATTATATGAAAATTTACCCGCAACATGCCCACATTATATGACTGTTGCACTGTGAATATTTTCATTGGTGCGCACTGGTGCAATATTCTACCAAATAAGAAATTTCAATCTTTAGGCCAAGACACGTCCGAAGGTTTGTCTTATCCTTCGTATAATACATGAAAATATAAACTTTTATATTATTGCAGGTGGAAGTTTACAATTCACTCTGGAGAGCTCGGTTTCATGAGATAGAAGCCATATTAACTATCACCAATACAGGATTTTATAAAAGTACCCAAGAAGTGTAAACAAAGGTGCAAATGCAACTACTGTTCTTCACAAGCACATTCTGCAATTAAAAGCTCTATTTTCAAATATATCTGCTATCTTTAAGAGCCATTTTACAACATCCATGCACAAGATAATTGAAAAACAAAGAATGAGGTGTGTTTATATCCAATTGAAAATGATAAAAATGCCTAGTCTAATCCACTTACTGAGCACTTACTAAACAACTAGTTGAGATGAATCTTTTTCTCCCAAAGGGTGCCCGGCATGGACTAGTTACTGTGTGCAGTTACTGCAGTGGTATTTCGGTGTACGGATTGACCTGTGGGTTTACGCCCTTCAATTAGCTTCATGCTGATTAAGATGGTTTATCTAATGAAGGCAACATCATTTTTCAAAAAAAAAGGAAAAAAAAAAGAAAAACTTTTCCTTATAAAGCTTTTTTGGACCAAAATTTATGCTGCTATCTGTTATGTACAGGCAGATCCAGGTGCAAAACCAGCAGAGAAGCTTGAGCTGTAGCCACACCAAGACACGCGTCACTTCATTATTTATCGGCGCTGCAAAGCGAGGGAGGATATTCAGATCTAATCTGTCCAGGTTGTGCGTTGCCAATTACCAAATGTTAGAACTCGAAGTAGTAACACTCTGCAAGTGTTTTAAATAGGCAAATTTTATGTTAAAATTGTGGAAAGTGTACTGAACATAGCTTTTTGGGTGGTTTTTTTGGTTGATTTTGTGGTGGCAGCCGGCCGATAGTAGCATGCCGGCGACAAAACGCAACAGGATACTTTGCGCTGATTGTGAAGGCAATGGTGAGATTTTTTTTCTTTCTTTTTTTTTTTTTTTTTTTTTTTTTTTTTTTTTGGTTTTTTGAATGAATCTAACTTGAAATCATCTTTTTATTGAGTTATTGCGGAAAACATATCCCAATGTTGTTAGAAACATTTGCACAATTCCTGTGTGCAGTTCTTTTTTTTTTTTGGTGAATCGCATTAAGAAGTCTTTTGTTTGAATGTTATAAACTCATTTTTTTTTCTCTCCATATATTACATAAGCTGAGATCATGTGACTAGATTTTAAACGAGATTGTATTAAATATATATATATAATTTATTTTAGTTGTGCAAAATCACAAATAGGTGCAAAAGCGTGCACACAATGCAACGGGAGTGGTGTAAATGCT
Source organism: Xerophyta viscosa (assembly GCA_002076135.1). Classification (NCBI taxonomy): domain Eukaryota; kingdom Viridiplantae; phylum Streptophyta; class Magnoliopsida; order Pandanales; family Velloziaceae; genus Xerophyta; species Xerophyta viscosa. The sequence continues at coordinate 2,588,853 of MJHO01000011.1, forward strand.
GTTGATTACTTCAACGGACAATTCAAAGCTGGTGCACAATGTTGGCTTTGCAGGTGAGCTTATCAGCCCTTTCATGAACAGAGTATGCAACAATTGGAAAATGATATTTTTCAGAATTATTTTTAACCTGAAAGAAGCTAAGACTGATATGATATTATATGTCAGGTATAGTTAATATCTATCCGGTATATACATTGGGTATAGTTAATATCTAAAAAAGATCATTTTTCATGTAATCTACCGAAAGTATCGGTGCTTGGGTGAGTGCATCCAAGCATTTTCCACAAAAAAGAAAAAAAAAAGCTCTTTTTTCATCCTTTTTCTTGCTGAATAAGATCAAAGCCGACAAATGAACCACCATGACTGCTACTTTGATCGAGCTCCGCACATGTTTTGATTATAAACGATGCTAATTCTTCTTGCAGCGGAAAGCGAGATATCTTGTGTGGCAATTGCAATGGTGCGGGATTCATCGGAGGTTTCATGAGCACTTTTGACGAGTAAATCACCAAAAAGAAGCACTTAATATTTCTTTTTTTTTTGTCCCCTCTTTTGCTTTTGTGGTCTTGGAAAAATCTGACGTTGGTACTTGCAGTGATTATAGCACATATTTCCTCATATTATGCTCATTATTTATTTACTCCCATTTGGATATGAAGATCAAATTTTAAAAGCAATAGTTACATATCAATCTCCATTTTTTTGGTTCGTGTAAATCAGTTTTGAAAATGAAAAAACACGCTGATGCAGCAACACGTGCGCTCTGCTACATCTATTTATTTTTTATTTTTAGGAATTGATTTACACTACTTTTTTTTTTGGCTTATTATTGAGAATTTGAGATTTGCAGGAAGAAGATGAGAAATAGTATCAAGCATGGTTTTAAAAACCGGAACCGGAGGTCTCGCCGGTATCAAGCATGGTTTTAAAAACCGGACCGGAGGTCGAACCGGCGAAACCTCCGGTTCCGGTTCAACCGGTTGAACCGACTGTAGAATACAACTATTATATACACCAACAAGCAGCAAAGTTTCTATTTGTAGCCATCATTAAATAAACCATCATTATAACCGAGGATGGTGATATATATAGCTCCAAAAGAAAATATATACATATATAAATTAAAATATTATAATATATATATATATATATATAATATATAATTTATTAAAATATTATACTATATTATTAATGTGATGAAAAAAAAAAATCAATACAATATCTACTTACGACTTTGATCACCTATTTGTTATATATTGTAATATAATTATATAATATATTAAGAATTTAATAAATGACCTTTAAATTCTTATAAATTAATTATAAATTATCTTTAATAATAAATAAAATATATAAATTATACTTAGTTTTATATTTATAATAATTATTAATAATACGTATGTTCGAATCAAATTTCATTAAATAGTGATAAATTACATATTATTATATTTATATAAACACATGTCAAATGGTAGATAATACAGATGCCAATTGGCATATTGTTGAGTTTATAAAAAATACTACAATGGTGCTCAACTACTTTGATATCCGTTTTTTTACGTATATATATATATTTATATTATATATATATATATATATATATATAGATTAGAATAAGCCGAAGGAGCGAACTGGAGGAGTAAGAATAAGGACTCATCTAATATGATTTTGAAAACTTTGAAAAAATTAGAATAAATTACAAAGAAACCCCAAAATCCGGTCCGAACCGGTTTTTTCCGGTTCGGCCGGTTCGACCGGTTCTAATCCGGTTTTTGCGTCTGCCGGTTTACAGCATCAAACCGGACCGGACCAGGTGCCGGTTCCCGGTTGAACCGGCCGGTCCGGTCCGGTTTTTAAAACCATGGTATCAAGTGCTGTATTAAGTCCTACAAAACAATCTCTATTAAAACAAAATTGTTGTTGTTCCTCAATAATCTCAAACTCAATGTTATTGCTGCTATTTGCAAGAAGTGAAATGCCAATGCTAAAGACATCTAAATTAGTTTCTCAAAAAAAAAAAAAGGCTAAAAAAGCTAAATGATATAAAAGTTATCGACATTCAACACACTTTCTAGTTTATTTTTATACCCATTCAGAAAAGAAAAGATTAAATTTGAGTTCCTAGAAATGTTATGTTCAGGATTCTGTCAATAAAATGAGATAAATCAATAAGAGTTATGCATTAATTGGTAAAATGAGATAAATTAATAAGAGTATTAAAAGAAACAAATTACAAATCAGTCACGCTTCAGATTGCTTTCCTAAATGCTTGCTTTTTTTATAATTGTTAAATAAAACCAATAAATAAGTATTAAACATAAAATAAATTGACTATGCTATTATTGTATTAAAAAAAATTTCAAAAAAATATATCTAAAAAATTGTTTAGACCCTAAAATTTTTACTTTTATAAAAATTTTCGAAGCCTCAAAATATATATTCTAAATGAGTCTTAAATTAATTTTACAAAAATAAAATTTTATTCAAAAAAGTTTAGCTACAACAAAACCCCTTTTAGTAAAGCTCGCTAGGTAGGTCCTTCGACTTTCTGCTTTGAAAAGGGACATGCCCTTCTTGACCTAAAGTAGAATAGACATTAAATAAATAACTATCTTATATAATATAATATATTATATATATATATATATATATATAAATACACTGCTATTCAGTAGTTAATCGATTACATTATTCAAACAAAAACGTTAACAACTATTATATTGTAATATTAGCCTACTAATTAAGAACACATTTTTCCAATTTTATATGTTCTCTACTATAAATTCCAAGCTAAATTCTCTTCCCTATCACATATATACATAGATAATTCACGCCTGAGCGAATCGACCGGTTGCAGCTGCCGGAAGAGCCTTGACGGCAGCAGGACGACGGAGTTTTCCGGCGAGGTAGTAGTAGCAGTCGTCATAACCGTACCACACGCCGTTAGGTAATGGCGTATTGTAGTAGAAGGTGACGTAAGTGTAGTAGTATGGATCGTATATCTCCACCCACGACGGCGTCCATCCGTCGTACCCTTCCCTGCGAAGGTACACGTAGCAAATACCGTAGCCGCAGGGTCCGCTGATCCCGTACGTGTCCGTCGAGCACTGCGAGAACGCTCCGCTTGCCGGATCGTCCAATCTCGGTGCATACACCTGATTTTAACACGATTTCAAAAAAATGATTTTTTTTGCTGATTGGGGATTACGCTCAATAGATCAAAACATACACAAAAAATGAGTTAGTTGATTGAGGATCGATCCAAGGAGTCAAACCTGGTTGCCATAGGCATCTCCGAAGGCGATGCTGATGATATCGCGGGTGTAGAGAGGGGAGTAGCAGCTCGTTTTTATCTGAACCGTGTAGCTGCAACTGGACCAAGGCCACCACCCCTCTACCTTCTTCTTCTCCACCACTGAAGCCGATGCTGGCTTTTCGCGATGATCACCAACTTTTTCTTCTCCGGCGACGAAGCCAACTATTACGAGAAGAAAGAGGACGCGGAAGATGGACCTCCCTTGTGCCCCCATTTTTTGCTGCTCGATCAGATTTTGGAACGATCGAAGCAGAGAAATAGAAGAAAGATGGGATCTTGATAGGTATCAAAGAAGAATTAAGACGATGTGCTGCACACGCGTGTCTCCTCCAGAAGCTTTTCTCTTATTAATACTCTGTCTGTTCTGTTTGGGTCCATTAGTCGAACAGTTGGGTGAGATTGACGGCTAGGATGGAAAGGCTTGGTGACCTCGTGGTAGGTATTAAGGAGAAAAAGCTGCAGCTTTGAAAGAGATCAAATCGGACATGGATTCGGGTAGCAACAAGACAGATGAAGGTAGAAGAGTTTGACTTGAATTTTAAATTTGGGCTCGTCGTGGTTCATGTTTGATGGCGTCCAGATCGATAGGCAAGAACAATGCTTACGTCGAATCTGTACCGTGCATCCATACCATGTCCCCGTCCCGAGACTGAGAATATACTTTTCACCACTGGTGAACCCGGGCTGCTCTGTAGCAGTGATCATTTTATGAACCCTCTGTAACGAATAAAAACAGATCCAGTTATATGTTGCAAATCAGAAAATTTCAGACTCTAGATATAAAACCATCACATACAACTATACAAGTGAAGTGGAAGGAATTTTCCAGGTTAACAGTGAGTATTCATTTTTTTTTTATAGAGCTGCATAACTGAGTTCTGATGCCGATGATCCACTGCATGGTATCTAATAAGTCGAGAATAAAAAACAAAAAACAAAAAAACAACAGGCAAAAAAAAAGGCAAAGGATTTGCTATATCCCCTCATGCCAACTCTTTCATTTCATCACGAGAGTATCAATCTGAGAATTTCTCCAGAGTATTTGAAAGATTTTTCGATCTCTTCTAAGCAATGGTCCTTTTCTTTTCTAGACCAGCTCTGATTAAACAAAAAGAAAAAAAGCATGTCAGTAACAGCTAAGAAAGAATTGAGAAACTAATGCTAAGTCAGAAATACAACTCATCAAGGCTTTCCTGGGCCTTATTTGGATCAAGGTAGTTGCAGCCAACCCTAGACCAAATTGGGAGCAAGCCAATGGTTGGCTGCCACGTCGTTCAAGACAATGTTTTAGGTTTCACAAATACAATTGTTTTCGATTTCTCAAGAAATACAAAATTTAACAATACTTGGGAAGGTACACTACTGTATCCATGGAGTTTTATTGGCCCTGATTTGCATGAAAACTAACATTACAACAGACTAATTGGACGTCGCTAGGTGGGAGCCACCATCAAATACCAAGTGATAGCAATCACACAATCCTGATACGAATCAGGACCAAAATGATCTTGATTAGTTGAATATTTTCTTTGCTTAAAATAAAAGGTATAAGATTGTGGCATCTTACGTTGGCAACTTGGTTGAGCTTGTCTCTTAACACTTTGCAAAAGTTGCGAAAGATCGCCATCCCACTTGTAGAACTCAAGCTCCTTCTTGTTCATTATCTTTTCCGCCACTATAATCAAACAAAAATGTGAACCACAAAATAAAAGATAAACAAAATAAGTTAAATTTGATAAGTCAAAAAGCCGATAATCTGGCTGATGCCAAAAACAACAGCTTACAGTTATACAATGCAGAAATCCAAGTACGAGATGGGTTTTAATTGCAGAAAGGTCAAATCTTTGAAGGTTAAGTAAATAATTCTAACGAGCTTCAAATTATATGAATACGATAGAAATGCACCGTACAAATGCTCCGCACCTCTATTGAACTCTAAAGAATATCTAAAAGTGAAGTCGACGTGATTTCAATTTGCATCATGTGTTAAAATGTTTGGAGGCTCCTATCATCTGAAACATGCCAAGGAGATGATACCACCTTACATTAGATTTTTCTTTAGCGCCATATAAGAGATTTACAAAAGTGTGAACTATTACCTTTTTACCAATCATACGTCCCCCAGTTAAATGAGCAAAATATATGTTGTAGAAGTGACAAAGAAAAGCTTGGGGATAATTTTCAGACAGCTCCACCAAGTATTCAGCATATGATTTTCCTGGAGAAGAAGGCTCAGGTATGGCGTAGCCTTGCTCCTTGAACCATTCCAAATCTCTTGTCACACTCTCTAATCGCTCAATACTTCTAAACAACGCATCTGCAACACAGACAAGATTACATTTAGAGGCACATCATAAATACAGTAGCAATCAGTAATAATAATGAAGTAACGGCTATCAGAATTTCTTAAGAAAATGTGATATGAATTCCCTGTAAAACCTGCAGTGAAAATGGTAAAAACCATTGCGTAATTCAGTTCTAAGGACCAAGACAATACTTCATTGAGTTTCAACATTATGACCAAGACTGCAAGCTCTAAGCTGATTTGCACAATCAAGTAACCGATCGCAAAATCAAAGTGCTGTGACATAATTCTGTGCATAGCAAGAGATTCCTTGTTCCCAAACACTGAAAAGCCCAACTTGTGAGAAAAAAGAGGCCGAAAAAGGCTTATCAAGAAATAATGACTTGAAAGATTCCATCAGCTTCAAAACTCGAAGAAGTTTCCTCACTGACAATAACTAGCTAACCTCTAAGCAAGGGCTGAATATGAATTGATTGACTTCCTAACTTATATTAGAGCATTGCTAATAGTATCACAAGAAACACAATGTATATGATAGAATTGATCAAAATCGCACAATATCCACAGAGTGTGGACAAGAACCAGAATCACATAAATATGAATATTTACATATTGGCTACAGAAAGAACGAATCTAGACCCGTCAACATGTTAAATGCAACTAAGAACTACCTATCTACATATATTACATTTCGTATTGGCGCGGCTGGCATCAATGTCTTAACATTGCTCTGTTTACATCAATGTATATAGTTAGATACAACATAGAAACGAATGCCTACATCATAGAATCGAACAACGCCAACAAACCATCATCAGCATGAACTTCGTTGTAACATAAAACATTGGCATTAGATATGTCGCAGGAATTATTCTAGTATATTGCGTGAAAATGTCTAGACATATGCTAAAGAAAAGCTGCAACGTAGGTGGCCGATTAAGAGACTCAAATTCTAGCTCTATATGCTGCTGCGTACACTACTAATGAAGCAATTTTCAACTTTTACTCTCTAAATCCTACTTACCACCGATACGTCTAGAGAACATATCCTGCGTCTAATCTCATAAAAGCAAAAAACTTTCTGCGATGTAACACATTTACATCTATAGATGTACGAGGTCCTACGCATGCATGCACGTCTTGAGATCTGAATTTACCGAAACTTGAAACGGCACAGCACGGTGAACTTTGGATATAACCACAATCCTAATATGAATATTTGGATACAAACGAAAGCTTTATTTCTCCTCAAAATCATAAACATCCATATAGCAAGTAAATTGAGAAATTCTAGAGCTTGCTAAATTCTCCCACATCATCACCAAATCAACCAAGCTTTCTTTGAGCATGACATAGTAAATTTTGGTTTAACTGAAAAAATAAACGTGCATTCGGCTAACCAACAACATTGTAAGTAACAATTGCCTACATGAAGTTATTTTAAAGTGCATTGTACCTTTTTGAGAAGATTGAGGCCAATAATAATATATGGGTTAATTGCGTATCAACCTCTCATTTTCCTGAACTTCGCCCTTGAAATAGAGAACCACACTGACATCGCAGCGCGCGTGTCGCCATATCAGCACATTTTTCTATTTCCAAAAGCTGACACGTAAAAGTTCAACGAGCGGCTCATATGCAACTCCCTCATAATATATCCTGGCTAAAAATCAAGGCAGCCACCGCTGATAATAAACACAAGTTTTCGGAGAAATCAAACCGTCCGGTTACACTCTCCGATCCTCGGGCAAACTCCACAAGGAATCGAACTAAAAATTCCAGAAGTTTCCCTCAGGTTGCTCTTCTTCACCCACCTATATCAAACCTTTCCTAGTTGGTTCTTGATCTCTTCAATTTTCCCATCGAGAATTAGCGAGCCAGTAACATCTCGGGTTTGATCCTCCGTGACACTGGCGACGCCGCGACGGCCTTACGAATTCTTCGCATATTGGTGGATCTCGTCGAAGGTGGCGTTGGGGCAATCGTCGAGGCAGAACTTGACGACATCTCGATAGACATTGGTGTAGCCAAGGTCTAGGGTACCATCGAAGTCCCAGACGCCGCCAGCTATCTCGGCGAGGGGCTCGAATTGGGATGCCATGTAGAGCTTTTTGCTGCGGAGTTTCATGGATACGACTTGCTTGATTATGGATTTGGATTCGAGCGCTTTGAGGATCTTGTCGATGGTTCGATGGAGGAGAGTGGGACTGGCGAGCTCATGCTTGATGTCGGGGGCGAAGATTCCCATGTCGGCGTGGTTCACGATGAGATTGTACACCTTCTGCTCCGACTCATTGACGCGTTGCAGAGCGGGGTTAGACGGAAATGATGACGCCGGCTGCGAAGAAGTCGGACGAGGGCGTTTCTACGGGAGGGCGCGCCGCCGCCGTTCTTCGTCGCCATCTCAACAAGTGGGAACAAATGCGGCAGACGTCGTAAACTCGCAACCTGCGAACAAACTGATGAATAGCAGTTCTCTTTCAAAATTCTAAAGGCACCGCAGGCGTTAAGTAGGCCTGATATGTATCCTTGCATTTGCTGTATAATAAGAGAAGCCCATTGATTTCCGCCTTATAAAAAAGATATCTCGCCACACAAAAAATAGCAGATTAAAGAAATTAAGATACAAGAAAATGTTATATTTTTAAAATTTTATTCTTAATACCATGTAACATCATAAGAATTCATAGGGCTGTCGGATATTCAACCCAGCTAAAGAATCTGCTTATAATATTAAGAAAAGGTTAAGCTTATTGTTATTACGGATGCTAACTACATTCATAGGTATCCCCTATGAATGTACTAGTTGCAATATAATTTTGTTATAAATATATATCGTAATTTTATAGGTATGCCTAACGTATTTCTATTACACTTAAAATATTATAAATAATACATCTAAACCTAATAAATTTATAACTAATTATAAATTTAATACTGAAATAATTTTAAATAATTATACTTATTAGTTGCAATATATTTTTGTTATTACCACTACATATAATTTCAAAATTATATAATAATATTTAATTATGTAAAATATTTTAGTAGTATTGTCGTATATTAATTATTTTTATGCTGTTATATTTTACGGAATTAATATAACATGGTATAAATAAAATATAATATTTAAAATAATAATTATTATTTATTATATAAATTAATCTATATATGTTCATATTTATTAATAAAAACATATTTCCATATGCATCTGTTACCAAATTCATATAAAATAATATTTTAAATATATTAATTGAAGTATGAATAAAATATAATTTAACTAAAGATTTTTACGAATTTTTTTAATTTAACCTAATAAATATATAAAAGAAATAATTATCTCCCAAAAATTATTATAAAGTAACATTATAAGTATCGGCATAAAATCTTAAGAAAAATTTCATTCAACTAAATGGATATATTTTGCTTATATAATCAGTATTAAATATGTGTTGATATGAATTTTGAAATTAGAGAACATTTAAAGTACACTTGATATCTAAATAGTTGGCAACATAAATAAAAATATACACATTTAAGTTGAGATGGATGATATAGTCACTGCTAGATACTAGCAAATAATGGTGCACCCATGATAGCTCACACCCTCACACCCAATTGACAACTGAGGAGAATTGAGATTGTTCCGGTCAGCTCTACGATGAGGATGTCATATCCTATGATGTGAATAGTATAACGACCCACGACTTGAACTAATACCTAAGGTAGTCTTTTTTTAGAGGCCAAAGCAGAGTGTGCATCATTAAAACTTGTAAGCTGTAATACCGTACACCTCGACGCACCCTTAGACCTGAGAGCTATGAAAAAGTGCATCCAAAAAACCTCACATCCAACTGGGAAGAGATTGTGATTATTCTGACATGCCCTATAACAAGTACGCCGCATCCTAGAGTGGAAATAGTGCAACATATAATTTGAACTAAGACCCAAAAAAGAGCATTTTTTAGGAGCGCAAGTAAAATGATAGTGTTAAACGATAATCCCACATCACAAATAAAGTAAAATATATTCACATATTTATTCTTTTTTTCCTTTTTCTTTCCTCAACTATCAAATTTCTTGGAGAAAAGATTTCCAATATGCTTCATTTTAGATAAAGGATGAGCTAAACAATAGTCACAGATAATATTTCGTTAAAGATAATAATACTGTTACATTCTTTACAGCCCAACTGCTACAATCTCCACCATGAAGAACAAAAGAGGGAAAAAAAAACGAATCTCATTCCATTAATTCTGTCATTTGCAGTTTCCATTGCAATGGATGACACCGTTGCTACGGGTATCTTTGCGTTTTAGACTAACCTTGTTTAGTCCCCATATATGAATAGTATGGTCGTCACTGGCTGATGCAACCATGTGAGGATTAGTTGGGTTCCAGCTGACGCAGTTAACAGCACCAGCATGCCCTGGTAGCGCTTGTATAAGATCACCGGTCGCACGATGCCATATATATACCTGGTAACAAGAACGAAAACCATCAGTCGTTCTAAAGCGGCAATACGAAGCACATTAAACATGAGTTCCAAAAAGAAAACAATCTGTTTATCATCTTAGCGTGAATAAGTCAGGAAGATCTTAGGTTGATTAGGATATAGCAAGAACAGAGATTTAAGCAACAAGAAACAAAACGAGCACATAAAGTTTGTTGCTACAACTCCCCCAAACCCATAAACCTTTAAAATTTGTCAGAAGAAACAAAACGAGCACATCTTCTCTTCACTACTGAATTAAATCTTGTGAAGGGCATGTAATAATGAGAGCAACTTACTGACACACACAAAAAAAATAGCTCTCAAATGCAAAATATGCATCAAAACAATGATATATCCATATGCATCTGTTATTCATCAAAATATGCATGTAATAATGAGGGACTACAGAGCACGGATGCTACCTGTGAATCTTCACTCCCACTAGCTATAAAAGACTGCTCAAAACCACCAAAACATGACCTTATCAGAAGCCGGGTACGCTTGTGACCTTTGTATTTGTTTACAAGTTTTGGTTCTCCATCTATACTCCACAAATGAATTTCCTGGTTTGAAAGATTTAGCAATATGAACCTGTCATCTCTTGACAAAGAGAATGAAGTAATGGTGTGGTTCTCCTCAATCACTTTCTCAAGCTTAGCTTCCCTATCAAGCAACAATATCTCTGACTCCCTATACATATATATGATCCGTCTTCCATCCTTCGTTATGGCTATATCTGAGTTTTTCATTATTCTCTGACCTTTCCACGAGTCTTGTTCTTTGCCATCCAAATCCCACAAACAAATGCCTCTGTCCGTTAGACCAGATAAAATATGTTTCCCATCTGATAGCCAGCAACAAGAAGTGACGCCATGCCCGATCTTTTCATAGTTATGCAGACATTCGCCAGTGCTGGCATCCCAACATCTGACAACTTCCTCCACACCACAGGTAAGAAGCTGCCGGTCATCAGGGCTCCAAGCAACCATTAGGATAGGTTTCTGATGGCCAATTAATCTATGCTTCAACAACAATCGTCCATCTTCACATATCTAAAATCAGATGAAAAGTTCATGTTTAGAACACCTTAACCTTAACATTCCTCCAAGATGACCAAGAACAAGAAGTCATATCTTTTCAGTGTCAAGCATAATGAATTAAAAGGACAAACATGTATATATATATATATATATATATATATATATATATATATATAGAGAGAGAAGAGAGAAGACGAGAGAGAGAGAGAGAGAAGAGAGAGGCTATTCTCAGCTCGACCTGAGAATAGCCTTAGTAAGCTAACATCTCAGCCGTTGATCTGCTTGATCTAACGGCTGAGATTTAAATTTAATACTTAACGGAATAACGATTCACGCCGTTAAGTATTTAACGACGCCATTAAGTGTTAAAATTAAATCTCAGCCGTTAGATCAAGCAGATCAACGGCTGAGATGTTAGCTTTACTAACGCTATTCTCAGGTCGAGCTGAGAATAGCCTCTCTCTCTCTCTCTCTCTCTCTCTCTCTCTCTCTCTCTCTCTCTCTCTCTCTCTCTCTCATATTATATATATATATATATATATATATATATATGAAAGTTAGGAGCAGGAGCATTACAAGCAATACGTATTTAGTCAGCTGCAAAACACATATCATTTTTGTCTACAGTGGATGTCGGACTGCAAGGCACAGTACTGGTACATTACAGTTGCACACAATCCAGCAAACAGGAGACAAGAAACTTAAAAACTCAATATACATAGCATCTAGATTTTTTTTTAAATTAATAGAAAAATATAAAGAAAAATAAAATAAAATGAAGCATCTTATAAGCTGAATGAAACTGAGGAGACAGGTGCATTCAGCAAGAAAACATATTGATAAATTGAGGAAAGCAATATAGTGTATGGAACAAATTCCTAAAGTATTATAAAGGACCTCACAGAATCAATACCATTGCCGTACACAATAATCTATATATATATATATATATATATAGAGAGAGAGAGAGAGAGAGAGAAGAGAGAGAGAAAACTCGGTATCAAAATAGCTGAGTGCCATGTGGCATCTCTTATAACTCACAATATGTCACATGGCATCTCTATTATCTCACAATTTAACATGTGGCACACTTAAACATAATAAATATGTAATTAATCACATCATTAATGAGACTTTTTATTCAATGCACATTTAATAGTTATTAATAATTTATTAAATATAAAAATAAGTATAATTTATTTTTACTTATATTAAATATAATTTATAATAATTTCGAAGAATTTGAAAGTCATTATCAAATTTTCAATAATCTATATCTAGTTATATACAATATATATAAAGGGGTGATCAAAGTCGTAATTTTCGGTATGTCATTTGGTATTATTTTTGCTCTAATAACATGTGATGAATATAATATAATATTTTAATAAAATAAATATTAATTTATATACAATTAATATGTTAAAAAAAACTTAATCTTTCGAATATTATATTTAAATATATAATAAAAAATTTATAAATATTTATAAATATAAAATTGGCTGGTCAAATAGTTGCACCATGTGGCATTTTATTGACTTTCGGTATGTCATTTGTATTTCTTTATTTAAAAAAAGTACATGGTATCTTCATTATCTATTAAGAGTTTAAAAATCACAATTAATTTGAAGAATATAAAAAGGCTAAATAAAGTTAAAAAATTAATAATAAATTTATTAAATAACAATTAGTTTATAAAAAATTATTTACACACATGCATAACTATTAATATAAAAGTGATAATATACAAATTATCCATATAATACGATTCATTTTAATAAAAATTATCCATATTGTAAAACAAATTATATATAACCGGATATCATAATCATTTCACGTTCTTCTCAAATATTTTATTATTTTATTAATAATTAGTAATAATTATCTTGTTCTAATAATATGTGATAAATAAAATATAAAATTTAATAAAATTAATTATTTAATTTAATAATAAAACATAAAAATATAAAAATATATTATTATTATTTTATATTAATGACTAACATCCGTGCATCGCACGGGTGCAAAACTAGTACTGACCAAGTGATGCAAACATAACTTCTAGATAATGCAATTCCCGTTCCACTAACAAAAGGATAAAGTCAGTGTAAAAGAAAATGCAAGTACATCAGTGAAACTTGTATCATGCCATCGTGATATGAAAAAATCTTTATAGCTACCAGATAATGGATCCATCCATTCGTTCATAGTTCACCAGTAGCAAAATTTAGCTCATAAAAAGCTTCATCTATAAGGAATGCATGCAGATTACAAGGTCATGGTTCAGTTTACAAATAACAGCACAGACTGTGTCTTATGACTGCATGTTTTGAGCCTCACAGAATCATCTCCAAGTTGTAAATTGGAATCGTCTTAAATCTCATTCTAGTTATGCTGATGCATCTTAGTCTTTAACTCTTCATTAAGCAATTAAACTTCCTTCAGCTACTAGAGATTATTATTTGCGAAATAGTGAGCCCATAGAAGAACAAAACAGAACAAGCAGATTGCATCTTAATTGTAGTTGCGATATACATAAATGGTGGAAATTTTACGGTCATTACATTGCTGCCAAAGATATCCAGCTGAAAATCAAACTCATGATTACCTCCCATATGATTGCCGTTTTGTCACTCGATGATGAAGCTAAATATCTTCCATTATTTGAGAACTGGCAAAACCATACTTCATCACTATGCCCTTGCAAAACCTGTTTCGCAATGACAAGTAAATAAAAGGGTCAATGAATCCAAGCCTATGAATCAATAAACATTGTCCTATTTAATCTAAACAAAAATTATGAATAAGCAGAAAAATCCATTTGGATGGGGAAAAATCAACTAAAAAAACACATTGCAGCAAGAAGCTTTTCATGTTTTAATTAGAAACAAGAAAACATACAATGATCAAACTTGAGGTCCTTGTTAAACACACAAGAAAACCAAAGTTTCAGGGTCGAAGTCCTATTTTGTTAGAAAGAGAAAGCTACCATTGAGTTTTTGTTTGATTCACCCTACTTCATATTACAAGAGGCCAAACAGCAAAATGACAACTTTCAATTAAGCATGTCTTTCGAGATTGTGGAAGATCTTAGTGAGGGCCCATAACAAGACAAATAAATTCTGACGATGTTTCTATTTCCCTCTTCGGAGTCAGCATCCGCAGATGGGTATACAATTTAATCCAAGATTTGACTAAACTATAATATACTATGGAACTACTGGCCTTTGCTCACTGCCAACAATCATCAGAATAATGATTATAAGCAGCAAATTTGACACCTAGGTTACCATAATTTGTCCCACTACTCTATGATAAATTTGTCATTTTTTGAATAGTCAATGATATGAATAGTCCATTGATGTATGCTGTTTGCCACAACATAGGTATTTGTAGAAAATTTGTATGAGGAAAACCATGGCCTGAATTCGCTTGATGTGAATGCATCGGACAGAAACCAGCACCAATGTGAAATGTTGCAAATGACTTCATCAACTTCCAATCAGGTAGAAGTATAACCTGTATGGTTCTTGAAGGTATCTGGTCTTTTCCGCATCGATGATCAGTATATAATGATAGTGGATCCAATGTATTGTGGAAATAACAAGCTTCCCTCTGAATATTCAAAGCCTGCTCAACCAAATGCTCTAACCTCCTTTCAGGTACCAATACTGCAGGAGGGAACAACTTCTGCAGCTCCTCCAGAAGCTTCAATCGTGAGTTAGGAGCTTCAATTCCAAGATTTTGGAACCCAATAAACATCCTATGAGAAGGAGAAATAAGGCAAATGGATAGCTCATGCACCCGTTTCTTGTTAATGCCAAGAGGAGTAATCTCACTTCTCAATGTCCTTAAGGCATCCATAAGTTCATCATTTTCAAGTAATTCCAGAAACTTCTGTTCCAAAATTAGAAAGGACACAGAATTCACAATGTTTTCATCCACAAGACCGATTTTATGCAATGTCGTTATACTTTCATCCCAGTTCCCATCAAGTATTTGCTTTTTGAAAAGGCTTACAGTAGGTGAATGCAAGGGTATTCCTGATTCTTCCTCCAGCACTGCTCCACTTCTTTCATAACCAAGCGAATAGAGTGCCTTTGTAATTATCCTAACAAATTCCACCCTCTTGATCACTCCTCTAGAACCAATGATGTCTTCTTTCCCTTGGGATGACAAAGGTCTAGCCATTGAGCCTCCCAAAGGACTGACAGGTTGCGAGAGAGATGTCTGCAAGAGACTTCTCAGGTCCAGTGAAGATGCTTTTACACGCTTCGAGGGTGGTGCCTCGTCATCATCTATACCTCCCATGAAATGCCAGAGTTATCCCATATATTGCTTCTGCAAGAACGAAAAGACTTGTATTTACAACTGGAACAAAAGAAGGGGCATTCGGCAGAAAACTCAAGATAAGATAGAAACGAAATTTCATCAATCACGCTCAACAAGAAATCAAGAATTATTACATTTAAGTGAATCATAATGACAGCGTCGCTATTCTTTATTTGAGTAAACAGAGCAAACCGACACTGTCAAATCATCCACATTCTTGGAGAATGAATGAATCATAATTGACTTTCAGCCATCCTTCAGTCACACCGTTGAGAAGCAATAAGTTAGTATACACATTATTCACTTTGCTTCCCTAGTAACTGTGTCCCCAAATTCACCAGTTATCAATCTCACATGCCAAAAAAGGATTCCTTACTTTTCTTTTTCTTTTTTCTTTTCCAAACAAACCAGGTACTTGTTGCATTAAAAGATCTATGGATGTGAGTAACAATTTCATAAATTAGAGAACAATTAAAGTTAGCATAAGAAGCTAATTAGGAAAAAGATGGTGCTTTAAGTGATAATAACTCATCAAATATGTTCATTAAAGGGAAGCTTTCGTATACAGAGCTTTATATGGAAAGACCAATTCCAACTATAGTCTGATGAACATAACAATCCAGATTAATTCATTTAACAAACAACGAAGTAGCAAATCCATGTTATATCAGACCGATCAAACATCAATCCAGCTTAGGGAGTTAGATTAATTGATTAGTATCTATCTTCTTACCTTCAACAAAAATTAGTAGCTCAATCGAACAACACTTTAGTATCTAATCAGCAAACAAGAAAAAGGAAAAGAAAAAACGAATTAAATCCCCCCAATCGAACCAGAGAATCTTATCAGGTCGCAATCATTCTGCCCCAAATCGGAAAAGGGGGGAGAAGATTGGAGATTTTGGCGCAGCAGATGTGCAGATGGAAGAGTGGAGAAATGGGAAAGAGGGGCAGATAGAATTGAAGAGAGAAACCGACTTATAAGTTAACATATGCGTGTGAGAGAGAGAGAGAGAGAGTACATGTCTGTATATTCTGGATCCGGTGTGTACACTGTTGTATACATCCAAAAAATAAAGATACATACATACATGACTCATTTAGAGTTGCATACTTGGGAGGTGGATCAGAAATCATACATATCCGATTCGAATTCGTACGGCTGTAACGCGTTTATTACGCGCTCGCATACACATCTAACAACACGTACTCTATATTAAGAAGAATAGACAAATTTACTAACTGTTACGACGATCGTCATAACCAGTCGGTCACGGCCAGAATTTAGATCACGATAATCTCAGTTGCATATTTGTGCCTCATCTATCCATATTATATAATAACTTACATGTATAAATTTTTTATAGTAGATAATGAATGTGGACTCAATTACATCCATCAAGTTTATTAATTACTTTATTTTTTTTTTAATTTGCAGAACATGAGATTCGGATTTGTGAATAGTGCTTTAATAAGTAGACTATGGACTTTAGTCTTCACCCAACCTATACGCTATTAAATATTGTTAACAATTAATGGTAATTTTGAAAAAGTATAATTATCATTAAGGGATGGATAATTCTGAGTCACCATAAGCTAGTTCAATATATATTTTTTTTTTATTTATAAATATATCATGTTTATGAGGGTAACTGGACATGTCGACATTCAATTTCGTACAGTATCATATACTGACACTTTGCGAACACGTATCGGACACGCCAGAGATATGTCTGAAAAATAAAAAAATAAAAAAAAAAATTAGACATGTATGTCAGACAAACCAGATATGAGTATCCGGAACTGCGTGTCCTTTTTTTCTCTTTTTTTAAAAATAAATAAAATATTATATAATAATAACAGTAAATAGCGGTAAGTAATATGAGCTATTTAAATATTTAAATATTTTTATATTTAAATATTTAATATGAGCTATTTGATTATTTATATTTTTTATTATTATGTCCGAATAGTTTTCATATACTACTTTTTTAAAAAATTATTATGTTTTATATCTTTGCCGCGGTATTATATTTTGTACTCGTGCCATTGTATATACTTCCTAGTTTGTAGAAAAGCCAACTATTGTTGTATAGCCGCATTCTTTGGATGTGGATGTTATTGGTATATGATTTTTTCAGGATGTGCAATGCTGTACATGGTGTGGATCACTCGTACAGTTTAAACTAAATCTTAACCCCACAAAATCATATAATAAAAATAATTAGATAATATATAATTTAAATTACAAACATCATAAAGCATGATCAAGTATTGTGAGTGACTAAAGTTTATTAGTAAAGCAGAGTACATTAAAAAAAAAAAAAAAGGATAAAAATGAGTTGAATCCGAATCGAGTATTATTAAGTTCAAATTCGGCTTGATTGGTTTAATTCGAGCTCGATGAGCTTCAAGACTAGCTCGAATTATACTAAATTTGAAAATTTTCAAGGTCGAATTCGGTTCGATTATATCAATTGAGCCCACATTGAGTCGAATGGAGCGGAGCTTGAATTCGATTATATGAATTAGGTCAAATTCGAGTCGAGCTCGAATACGAACTCACTTAAGTAATTTTATTATTCAAAATATTTAAATAAAAGTAGAAAATTTTGTTTAGGGTCGCGAGCCTAACGAGCTGAGTAATACGATACTTAGGTTTGGCTTTGTTAATTACTCGAGTTTGGATTCGTACTCGAATTCGATAAGATTCGAACTTGAGCCGAATTTAAACGAATTCAAGTCCGAGCTATTCGTGAGCAGGTTAGCTCGTTTTGCATATGAGATGCTATATATTTTTATGTCTTCTTTAGATTTTTTTTTTTTCCTTTTTTTTCTATAATTTTGCATTGCCTATATAATTATAATCAGAATGTGTGATGAGACGCACCCATGCCAGAGAATATAAAGAGAAACTCATATGTATAATATCAGATGCTATAATTAAAGTAAATATTGACATATAACACTTAATTAAAAGCTATAAAAATATCATGTGAAACACAATTGTCATTTTTTTCTACTTTATTTAGATCAATTGAACACCCGTTCGATGTGCAAACATTAATCATAATTTTATTAAAAAATGTTAAAATAAAAACCACACCTTTTAATATTGACAAAAAAGTAAATGCTAGATAATCTATGGCACGAGTTCAGGTTATTTGCTAGCTAGGTTACTTATTTTCTTTATTTTGTAGAATTATGTGTCTTTTACTTTAATTTTTTTTATCTTCCATTCTTTTTGTTAAAATACATTTGTCATAGGTTCCCCATCTTAATACCATGATATAAAGTTCTATGTATTATTACATAAAAATAAGATAATGTAGCATTATTACATATTCTTATATCTATTATTATTGATTTGAGATTTCATAACTTCGGTATTTTATGACTTAGGAAAATGTATAATTATGCTAGTATAACAAATTATACTCTCATGACTTTTAAAAAGTCTCAGTTAAATTTAAAAAAAAAAATATATATACTAGGTTAATGGCATTTTGTAATCAATTCGAGAGATCACTACAAATCAATCCCTATATTGTTTCTACTCATACAAATCAACACTTAGATTGAGCTCATGTTTGTTTATATGAATTGGAAGCTCTCAAATATATTCACGTACACATACAAAAAATATATAGTTAGTGACGGACGTAGGATTTTAGTTGAGAGAGAGCGAGTGATAAATATATATATTTTTATTAATATCCAATAATTCAATATTCCGTTTAATCTTATCATAATATTTTGTATTGTAAGATAAAAATTAGATAAGGTACCCACACGCTATTATATAATTTTCATGTGATTCGAATATCATTCAAAAATTTTGAAGATCAAATGTACTACATATAAGTACAAATTAGAAATGACACTCCAATTTCGGCTAAATATAAAATTATTTGTACCGATATTTTATATGGCCAATTAAAATATATTTATCTATATTTGATTCTAATCAATTACTAAATTATTGAAGAATAGTAATTAGAATCGAAACATACAAACATCAGGCGGAACAAAAGTAAGGACTGATATATTATTATTTAAAAAAAAATTGTCTATGAAGTCTTTAAAAGTTAAAATTAATTAAAATTTAAAAAAGAAAATCTAAAAAAAAAGAAGTAAAAGTAGTTGGAAGTGGGACTTGAACCTATAACTTAGTGGCTAGTAAATATTAATTTTAATTAATAAATAATAATAATGTTTATACGGCTTATTAGTGATGTCAATTTTAAGAATATTTTTTTTCTTTGCTCAGGAAAATTTCTAAATCAATCCTTGCAAATTTTAATCGTACCACATACAAAGTTGCAAATGTATGCACATGTTGCTCCTATGCGAGCATCCGGGAAAGGACGAGAGGGTGGACTGCTTGATAGCCCAAATGAGAAAAGGCCCAAGGATCCATATGATATAAGAGGAAAAAAAAAATATCGGACCGATAAAATAATTAAAAAATAATTGAACGATATTTTTTTGCGCACAAATTCTCTCCTCCTCAGGAGGCTCTTAGCTTACTTCAGTTTGATGTAAATGGTATAAAAATTTCAAGACTAATAAAGAGTTAAAGGGACATTATTCCTCCCTTTTACTCAAAGAAAAAAAAAGAAAAAAAAAGAAGATAAATTTATTGATTTGGAAGCGTGAAAAAATACAGAATTAAATTATTTTTTGGATTAAGTATACGATCCGATTAGCATTAACCAAGGGAAAAAGACAAAAAGGATACGGGGACAAGAGGGCATTCGCTCGCTCGCCCATTGTTTTCCTTCAAGTTCTACCTCTTCCTGCATCCCCGTAATTGATCAATTGATGGATTGGTACATCGTTCGATCGGCTGATTGATCGATTAGTCTTGTTCTCTGGGAAGTCGATCGATCGATCGATCGATCGATCCTTAGCCAGCGAATAAAGGGGAAGGCAAGTTTAAAAGGTTGTTGCTTCCTTATCTGCACGAATCAATCCCCTTGCTTCAGTCTTTGGCTTCTTCTTTCTATTATTCAGTGTTCCTCGATTATATTGTAATACTCAAAAGTAATCCATCGTGTTACTGTGTAGGAGGAGGATGGTGATGCCTGGAAACGTTTTGGAATAATTTAGTGATATTTTTGGTTTTGGATGTTGTTAGATGCTGAGAATCAGATTTGGGGTTGTTGGTGCTTGGGTTGGATAGCGTAGCTTCTCGCCTGCATGGGGTATGATGCATCTCTAAATTCTCCTTTAATTTTGGCCTTGATTGGAAACTGGTTTCTAATCTTGTATGTTTATACATGGATAAACCTGATTTGTAACAGAGCAGAGGCTGTCTTGGATGCTGTAGTAAGCCCGCTCCTATAATTGCCGTCGACAATCCCTCAAAGGGATTGAAAATACAAGGCCGCACCTTGAGAAAGCCAAGTATATCTGAAGATTTTTGGAGCACAAGCACTTATGAGATGGAGAAAGGTGGAGTTCAATCCCAAAAGAGCATGTCTTCCATCAGCACATCAGCTCAGAACCTTGATCCTCATGCTGGAGCAGCAAGCAGCAGCAATCCTCCAGAGTTTGTAAATCATGGTAATTGAAGAAGTTGTTCCCCTCCTTTTCTTTTTGTTTTGCCAATTAAAGAAATCTCGTGGTTGTTTTTTCGCTTTATTTTTCCATGGTGTTGTAATGTCAAAAGAAAAACATCTCTTAGATTTTTGACAAAATGCTCACAAAAAGGGCCATTAGCTTCTGCACCTGCTAACCAAATCAATTAGCAGGTGTTCTCTCTTGCTTTCTAGGCCATAAAAGGTAATAACCTTTCCAGTTCTCAAAGATCCAGTTCAGAGACTCCTTTGTACTTTTGCTTGCAGCTCATTAGGAATCTAAGCTTTGGCGGTTTCCTTAATTAGACACTTGGCTCGGTGTGATGTATCATCCAAATGGAAGAAATAATTAAAAAATTTAACACTTTCTGTACACAGCGGTTAAAAGAATTTTTTTTTAAAAAAAAAACCTTGATGGCGCCAAAGAAATTTGAGAGTAATGCATCTTACAAATGAAAGAATGGGACATATTTCTTTTTTTGTTGCATTATTTCTATCATGATGATCTGCTGTGCGAAGGTACAAAATGGTGCATTGGTTATGTTAGCCAATTTTAGTCATTTCTGTTTCTTCGCTTGATAAGCTTGACTTTGAAATCTACGAGACTTGTTGTCCACACCATTGTTATTATGGTTGTTGATGCATTATTACTAGATACCTGTTACAGTTAAAACTCATATTGCAGGACTGATTTTATGGACTCAGACCAGACAACAGTGGATTCAAAAAAGAAATCCTGAGACAAGGACCCAGGTTAAAGAACCAAAATTATGGTATGATGACATTCTGCACTTCTTCTATCATTGAGGAATCCCGACAATTGCTTCAAATTCTAGTTTCAAATAAAAGAAATGTTTCTTTTGCTCGAATTCTTCGAGCTTGAATGCTTCTTTGCAATTCAAGGATATGGGATGCATGCAGGCTGGTTATTTGGTTAAGGGTACTAGATATATGAAAACACTAGGCATATGGAGAGCTTTACTACCCTTAATTAAGGTATCGGCTGCAAACATTTGGTGGTTACATGCACCATGATACACCTCTTTGGATGAGTACTTGAAAGAGGTCACATACCAGGTGCTATACAGAATATATGGTCTATTTGCTGTTGCTGTTTGATAGAGACAGGCAACCCAGCAATAGCAGATGCCCAACAAGTTTCTTTTATGTTTTATTGCACAAAGTACATACTTTAGAGTATTGAGGTTTTTCAAAGTGGAATAGCTGTCAACAATAAAGCTTGGTGAATATCTACCCCTCTCCTATTGACTTTCAAGTATGCCAACGACTACTGTGTGTAATTACGGGGTCATAACTTGAATGTTTTTTTGTAACGTTCAAATTGCTTGTTCTTTTGAACATGATAGTTGGTTTATGTTTTGTAAGACCATAATTTGAAAAATTCAAATACCCTACTATGGGGTATAAATTTGAACTCGTTATTCTGCGTGATAGTTTTACATGCATGTACAGGAATGTGAGTGGAATGGCCTGGGGAATAGAATTTGATCTGTTTATAGTGATGGTGACGCATAATTGATGCCCATCTGATAAGAATAAGATAGATAATAGTCAGCTAAAGTTGGTAATATTTTGAGGAGTTGTGAGTGTAGGATTTAATATGGCAATAATTTTGAGTTTTGAATTTCTCGGCTTTTCATATACCCCTTGTAGTTTCAAGTTACCAAAAGTTATTGGGAGGTAGCCTTGGCTTTTTAACTATTTCAAATTTCTGTTAACGCAGTTGGAATGCGACTTATGACAGTTTGCTAGGAAGCAACAAACCGTTTCCACAGCGTATCCCTCTACCGGTAGAATCATCGTCTAACTAATCTCTTGGTGGTACTGCAAAGTTTATTTTCAAAACAATTGTAATCCAATAATACTTGCTATGTTTTTTTTCTTCGCAGGAAATGGTAGATTTTCTGGTTGATATCTGGGAGCAAGAAGGAATGTATGACTGAATGCACCGAGTCTCCTTCAAACACCAACAGTTTTCAATTTACAGTCTTGTATATTGTGTAAGGGTTCTTGTTCTCCAATGATGCACCCCTGAAATTCAGGCGTTGTTCCTCCATCTTCATGCTAAAGGATCCTGGTTAGATGATACATTTTAAATAGCTCTATTTTTCGTGCTACAAAAAGAAGCATTTGATAAATTCGGTCTGTGTTACATTGTTGGTGGTTTTGTTGATATCTGGTTATGATATGTAATTGAGAAAGGCTTCTGTTTGACAACCAGAAAATTGTGCTTTGCTCTCGTCTTTCTTTTTTTTTTTTTTTTGGTTAAATGTGACCACGAAAATCTCGGTAACCCGGACCAATTAGTGTGTCTAGTAGCTTCGGACTTGAGAAGCTCCAGGTTTGAGCTGGGACCTCTTGCTCAGAGGTGAGAGCTGCTGCTGCTGCTTTTGGTGGCAGTTACAATAACGATGGATATTCTGCATAAATCAAGCTTTGTTATTATAAAAAGTGAAACTTTGTAATGTTGGAAAATTACAATTAAAAAAGCTCTTATTAGTTATTATTTTTGTTACTACAGTTAACAATAATATTAAACTAATTAGTAATACTAGCATTTGGTGGAAGCTCTTGGAGACTTCTCTTCTGCTCTACAATATTCCTGCCACTGTTTCAACTTTTTTTTCCACTCTCTCTATAACAATGGCTAAAGCAGTGCTGAGTAGATCAAGAAATAAACAATGGCGTTGGCTCGTCTCTCCCTTAGAAGTGCTAAAACTATATCTCCTATACTCCGCCTCCGACCGCCGGCGCCGGCAGCTATGCGAGTGGCCGACTCTTCTTCTGCAGCTGCCCCAGAGGGAGGAGCGGGGGACGAGAAACAGCAGAAGGCTGTATCCGTATCTGAAGGCGGCTCCACAAACACTATTGCTCCTCGTGATCGCCGCCGCCGCCGGCGAGGGTGGCTGTGGAGGGAGCCGTGGGACCTCCTCCCCTTCCACTCAGGCACTCATCGTGGTCAGTCTGCTACCTAGTTAATAATTAACTGTTTAACAATGGGGTGACTGGGACGTTGTTAAATATTAGCGAATACGTGGATCATGTTTGTTTGACAGGAAAAAGAGGGAACGTGAGCAACGCGCTGATGCAGCTGAGCGACAACCTTAGCAGCGCGCTGGAGAGGCTAGCGGCGGCGCCGGCGAGGATGCTGGGGCGGCGGGTGAAGGAGGATGAGGATTGTTACAAGGTGAAACTGGACGTGCCGGGGTTGAGCAAGGACGACGTCAAGATCACCGTCGAGGATGGGTGCCTTGTCATCTCTGGCGAGCGTAGAGATGAAGAAGAGAGCTCCGACGAGGAGGACGGAGGATGGTACTCGTGGCAGAGGTATGGGTACTACAATGCGAGGTTATTGCTGCCTGAGGACGTCAAGGCAGAGGAGATCACCGCGGAGCTGAAGAACGGCGTGCTCTGCATCAACATTCCCAGGTCTCCCGACAAGAAGAACAAGGACGTCCGCCATGTCGAAATTCACTGAGGCGACGAGTTCTAAGGAACTATAATAACTATCTTATATATGTATAAATATATATATGTTGTGATCCTGTAGCAGTAATAATGATGAATAATATTGGCAAGCTTTTCCTCCTTGTGTGTAAGTTTGCTGAGTTGATATATCACGAGAATAAAATTCTACTAATTCATTGTAGAAGCAGCAAAGAAAGAAGATATAAATACAAATATTTTCTTTTGTTTAGTTATTTTAATTTTTAATGATGGAAGAGAATCGACACTTCAAATGGTCTTAGCTTGCAAATATAGAGAGCTAGTATGCAAGTATATCATCAGAACAATAAACTATCAATCGTGTATGTTCTAACTCTGACAAGGAGTATTATATACATGTAAAGCCCACTTAAAATATTAATAATTACACAACGCGAATTCTAACACATCGAAATTACGCACATATAAAACCGGGAACATATATTATCTACTCTACTATTTTTGCATGGGTGCTGCTGGACAAGCAAAGCAAAGTTATAGGCTTGTGGCAACCAGCTGCCAGAGACTTTATTCTTTTATTGGTTGCAGATGCACAAATCGCTTGCTTAGTTGATAATTTGCAACTCAAATAATGGATTAAGGCATCTCGACGAGCACATCAGAATGTTCTGGTTCTAAGAAGAGCAGATTTTGAAGATACTTCGGGTGGCTTCCAGATGATATTATCCAACTTTGCACATAACTTCTTGTAAAACTGTAAACCACCAAGTAACAAAACTAATAACTTTGTCTTTGCTGGTAGATTGTAAAATTTATCAATACTTGATTGGAATTTAAAAATGTAGAAGAAGCACTTAGAACCAAGAAATACACACGCTTATCCTTTCACGAAAGCAAGGTAATATTTCAAAAGAAACAGTAACCTTGTGATAGTCGAGAGTATCACCAGCTGCTTTCCGAACATCAACCATGAAAAGTGAATGTGCAACTTCAAAAACCTGAAAAATATTTACTTCATCAGAACACATTTTACCTAGGAAATAAAAAACAAACTTGAAGGTACCTCAAGAACAACGGCGAACTGACTCATTCCATTGGATGACACTCCTTCAAGTCTCATCTATATACGAACAAATGCGGCAGCAAAGAGAGCCGACTAAGTCATAAAGAGAAGATTATCAAATTACATAGATCAAGTGCCACCAACAAGCTCAAACTGATTCAAACTACAAAAGTATTGATGAAGTAGAAGTTTTGCATAACATCTACACATACAAAAATGAAGTAGTTCCTCTTAGATGATCCAGAGAGCGGAAGCTACCTCAAGTTATTCTACAAAGATCGTGTTAATAGATGCATAATTAAAACTTCAACTTGTCATACCACCATTCAATTTATTAGACAACTTTATTAAAGCTTATGCCAAAAATATAGTACACATATAATGCACACGTGATACAACAATATTAATTTGTTGTACAGCTTCATCTCCGTTATTACACTGACATGAGATGAGAAAGAATCTTGGTTGGATCATGTGCATAGATGACTAGGTTATATTTGAAAATGTAATTACACTTGGAGTTGGAGATGCTGTATCATACAGTTCAAAAAGCCCATGTTGTACTTACCAAAAGCTGGTTATCATCTGGTAGCGGTTTTCCTTAACTTGGATCTAGAGTAATTGGAGAAAATCTGTCCCTAAGAAATAAAGAAATTGTTCTAGAAAACCCATAAGCCTAAGGTTTGCTTCAACCCCTTCGACTAGCAATGCTTTGAGAAAAAGGGGAGAAGACAGAGGTCCTCCTTCCCGCAAAGATCTTTTTATGTATGTAGGAAAAGATACAAGTGAAGCCTTCTTATTCATCTAAATTATTCCGTACTACCTTGTAATTTCGAGAATGCACCTTCAAGCCCATGGACTCAGCTGCAGCTTCAAAAGTTGATATTATGGTCTTAGCAGGCAGACGGGAGATGAAACGGGTTTGTCTTTTCACAAAATCCTGTAGTTGAATGAAAGTTTGGACATTAGGAAAAAAAATGGTGATAATGGGCATGGGGTAACAATTGATGCTGTGAATTGGCAAAATATGATGATTAGTTACAGCAATAATGAAACTGGGAAACGTTAAATAGCATGCAAACATTTCACTCATAATAGATTATTCCTAAAGGACAAAAATGAAAGCTTTATAAAGAAATGAGCAAAACACAAAAGTTCACGGTTATGGCCTTATGGGGCATATACCTGCCGCCTATCAAATAACACTGAAAGATTTAGTCCTTGAGAGAGAGTAATCATCTCAAAAGCATTCATGACAACGGGACCTCCATCATGATCTTGCACCTGCTCTGATACATACTGATCCTGCAGAAGAGTCCACCAAAAATTAAGAATAGGGTTCGCACATAGCTTTGAGGTAGCATAAGTAGGCAATTCGCTAAACAGGTTTGCAACGTCGGCATGAGTTCTAGAAGCAACTGTTGGGAGGCATAGGTAATGTTATAGGTGAAATTTTAAATGAGCACTAACCTCGATGTCATTAAATACAGCATTAACGTCGTCCAAAGTCACTTCATCCTCTTGCCCATGTCTTACAGGAATATAATCTTTAGAGAACCAAGGATCATTTTTAATTTCTTCAATGCAAATACGCTACAAATAAATTAAAGTAAAAATAATAGAAGATTAGTCAACAAAGGAGATCAGAGAAGAATAACCACTCAAAAGCAATTACAGCAAAAATATTAACACTAGATCTATATCTCTTTAGTTAAGTCTTGAAATATACATGGCAAACACTTTTCTTTTTTTTATTTTGGGTGAAAGCTGGCAATAAACTCCAGGACTATGAAGCACATTTAATGTCTCAATAAGTAGCATTGTTGAATTTTAGTTAAGTTCCAAGGGCCACGAGCTCGCCGACATTAGGTTGTAGGTAAACAAAGGACTAACATGTTCATACAAACACACAACTTGTCAAAAGATTATCCTTCAGATAGCAAAAAAGGTAGCCCCATTTGGTTCATGCAATGTCATTCTTGGTAAATATATTCAGATAGCAAGAAAGTGGTTAAACAAAGAGTACTAGCCAACGATATGTAAGCAGAAAATACGTCACCAGCTAGCAATGCCCAATAAATGCCTTCAATCATGAACAGAAGATAAATATGGTAGGAACAAAGTTTAGAGAAGAACTAGGAATCTAGTATAAACAGTTTCATACTTACACTTGATGGATTTGGTTCAAGTATCCGATGTATCAATGACCTTGCACCATCAGAAAACCATCGTGGACAAGAAAACTCGGCAGACATAATCTGGTAAAGGTGGCCAATTTAATTCCAAGATAACAATAATTTTAGAAGGGATCGACCTGCCAATGTACTCCATGAAAAAAAATGTTACTCAAGTTTATGAAAAACATGTTCTATGTCTATTCTTGAATGCTCTATACAGTATTACAATTTCATTTACTTTTGAAATGATATCTAACTGAAGAGTGTGGATAAACCATGGCTAGCTGGGAATTTATCTATTCCAGATGGCTACATATAGGAAATAGACTCTACTAACCTAGGATACTTGAGGAACATACCTTTCTGTACAATGTCGCAAGATCAGCCTCATCAAATGGAAGATAACCAGCCATTAAGATATAAAGGATAACTCCGCAAGACCATATGTCTGCAGCTGAACCGTTATAACCTTTATCACTTATTACCTGTAAGAAAATTAACCCGGGAGACTAATACATGTTATCTGCTGCCTTAGGCCAGAGATCAAATTTGCAATCAAAATAAATTACCACCACCATTACATTACTGAGTCTGAAGATTTTCTTCAGAACGTTTATCTCGGAGAATTATGCTCCCCAAACACTTTTAAACAGAACCACAAATGTGAAATAGACACACTGATCAACAGGAGCAGTTGCAAACCTGTCTAGCACTAAGCGAGTTCTTGGACAACCATGAACCAGGCCATCAAGACAATAATTTGAGACTCAAGCTAAACAGAGCAGTACCGTGAAAGTTGGGCTTTGCAGCTCATAAATGATAGTCAATGAACCACTTTACTCACGAAAAAATTAAATGGATTATGTAGTTACTATCTATATAATTAAAAATTTATAGAGATTGAAGTTAAAATTGCGAAACTTAATACCTCAGGAGCAATATAATTTGGGGTCCCACAAGTTGTATGAAGAAGTTCAACTCCCTTAAACAAAAACATTGACAGAATAAGATGCAAAAGTTAACAGAAAATTAAGTCAACAGAAGGAAAGAGAACATGCCTTTGAAGTTAGTGCACTTAGCCCGAAATCTGAAACCTTTAAAGTCCCTCGACTATCAAGAAGAAGATTTTCAGGCTAAACATGGAAACAAGTGTTAGGAGAATTAGCAGCACCGAACAGCAATAAAGGAAAGATTTTCTTGTATGAACCTTTAAATCTCTATGATATACACCCTTGCTGTGGCAATAATCTATTGCATCAATCAGTTGTTGAAAGTACCGCCTAGATATTTTCTCACTAAGCTTTCCTTGGTGTACCTGCAAGCATATCAATGCAGTCAAACTTAGATCCATAACCACATAAATTGACAATCTCAAAAGCAGAAAAACAGATCATTCACTAGAAATTGAAAATTCCTGTTATATGAAACACAAAAAGGCATTTGACGCCATCTTTCAAAAAAAAAAAAAAAAAAAAAGAAAAAAGCAAAAAAACAGAAACAGGAAAAGAAGCCACTCAAAGTCCTCTAAATTCCCTTAGTCATATGTTCAACATTCTCTACTTCTGCTCCACTTTCTTTCCGTCGTTAGCTTCCAATGATTCCATAAATCAATATCAAGATCATGATATACCTAATACCTAGATGACCAGAATGAGATTCAAGGTGTTCTTGACTAGCCGGCTTTGTCACGTAGAGTCAATATCTTACAGACATTGAACCACTAGACCATGTTGAGACTACAACTTGAGCTAGCAACGGCAAGCAACAAAACTAGCTTGCATAACATAGTTTGATTTTAATAGTGGTATTAGCAAATATATTAAGGTTTAAGTGATTTACCTCTTAAATTTTTTGGATAAAAAGTTCATTAATTATTCATCAGCTGCTCTAACCAATCTGTGGTTAAAACATTTTACAAAGACTACAATTTGAAGTATCAACAAAACTAGCTTTCATAAAGTAGCAGCACAGTAACATTTGTAACATCAAAAATGTATTATCCATTAGGTGCATAGCCCAAGCTTTATATGCTACACACAAGAAAAACAGAGAAGACATAGACATACAATTTTGTCAAACAGCTCGCCGCCAGTTACAAGCTCAAGAATGATGTATATCTTCGTGTTGCTGGCCAGAACCTAATTATAACAACAGAAATATATTAGTCAAGTTCTCCCAAAAAAAAAAAAAAAAATTCCATTTATATATGATCCCCAATAATCAATGAATTAGTCATACCTCATGAAGCCTAACGATGTAAGGATGTCTGACAATCTTCATTACTGATATCTCTCTTTTAATCTGAGAGAACGCGTACATTTCCAATCCTTAGCTAAAACAACGCAAATCGAAAAAAAAAAGAAAAGAATAAAAAGAAAGAGGAACAAGAGGGTGACCTGGTTGACCATCTCGTGTTTGAGGATAGTTGACTTAGGAAGGATCTTCATGGCGACGGTCTCGCCGGTTTCGGAGTTGAAGGCGAACTTGACCTTCGCGAATGTTCCCTCACCGATCGTCCGACCAACCTCGTACTTCCCAACCTTCCTCATCCCCATGAATTCTAGATATTATATACTTCAAGATCCCCCAAAAACATTTTGAAAATATGAGATGTAGTGATTGCTCTGCAATGCCGCGAAAGCCGACGGAGTAAGACGAACTCTTACCGCGCAAATTAAAAAATCGTCTTTTTTTTTTTTTCTGTTAATAGCTAAGGCGTGAAGTATGACGTACTCGCGTGAAATTTGTGTCGCGATTTTGGCCTCAAATAGTCAAGTTTTAAAAACTGTGGCACTTCTTTTGTTATAGTTTAATTATAATCATCGGTAATCTCTTTTATTTTTTGGTCATTAACAGCCGTATTCAATTTTATCATATATTTCGATCAAAAATAAATAAACTATAATAATAAATTTAAGTTCACATTTGTTATAACTCGTACATTCGAACTATCATTCATCAGCGGCAGGATGTGATCACCTTCCAGCATCCAATCCTGCTAGTATCATCTATAATCTCTCTCTCTCTCTCTCTCTCTCTCTCTCTCTATCTATATATATATATATATATAATTAGTTGTGAGAAATTCGTATCAACTTTTTTTTTGAACTTTATATATCTGTTCTTGAAAACATAAAAACGCATTAACATGATGACGCACGTTTGGAGAGTTACGTATCAGTTTTTCATTTTTCCGAACTTTACGTACTAGTCCTTAGAAATGTGAAAATACGCTGACCTAGTGATGCACGGGTGCCGTCATATCAGAATATTTTTCTATTTTTAGAAACTGATATATAATCCCCTAAAAAAGAGGCTAATACGTAATTAATCCTTATTAGTTTGAATGATATGACACTTCCTTAATTTTTAGCTGTGTTATATCACATCCCTAAGAAATCTTAGGATTATATCAAAGTTTATACTATCATATGTCGAATTCCAGACTCAAGGCCATTTCAGAAATCCGTTAATTTGTAGATTTTTTTTTTCAAGACTTTGTAGGGGTACATTATACACACTCATACCCACTACTAACGAAAAATATTTTATCTTATTTTTGACAGGTTTTGAATCTATATCCATGCGCTAGATATGGATGGAAATAATTCCAACCAATGCACCACTTAGTTCGCCTAGTTCATCTCCTATATCCAGACCTGATTGACTTCTAAATCTTCGGCTGCCTATTCGTCTCGTCTTTAACATTATTTCTATTTTATAATATACAATATCACGTGCATAACAGAAATTAAAGACTAATAGTCGGCCAATCACTTTCCAACAGAGTTTCGATTCCATTTGTCGCAAACGAAATAAATACCGCATCTGAAGATAACCTTAATAAGCATTACTCGTCATCCTGTAGCCGTGCATGTGTTAATATAATCATTTAGAGATAAAAGTTTGGATAAATGATAATCAGCCTCCGAGTCACCAAAACCCTCTCAAATTAGCTCCAAGTCACCTTTTCTAAATAATTACTAAATCAAACTAAGATTTTAAAAATACTTTTAAACATATTTATACTAAATTTTTTCTAAAAAAATTATTTCAAAATGAATGTTAAACACTTACTGATTAAAAAATTTCTGTATTAAAATTTCATCAAACTTTTTTTTCTAAATCGATGTTAAGTGCTCACTGATTACATAAACTTGGAAACCTCAAATGTATATTAGAAATATTTTCAGATGAAGTTTGAATACAAATATCGTATAACACACCATAATTTATTTATTTTGGTATTTAAAAAACACTAAAAATACTATATACATAAGTTTACAGAAATTAGGTTTTGTTTGAAACAATTTTGCAAGTGAGAGATTTTTTCGGCAAAATCCCATTAATGTAGCCTGAGATATTTTAACGTACTGACAAAATATAAGCCCACTTCCTTGCCATGACACCCACTGACCTTAGTGTGGGCATCAAATATTCCACCTTGAGCTAAAACTCTTATCCACAAAATTTTTTTTTGAATCTGGCTCCTCTAGAAGTACAATTCCATTGCGAAAATATACCGTCACAACAGCACAACATATTTTATACGAAACAGACGGCAAAAAGAAGAGTCAAACCTATCTAAGATCCATCCTACACTGCTACAACCCGACCCTCCCCAGGGTATATATAACTCCTATAAGTGGCAGGGTAAATCATGTACTTCAGCAAGTCCTAGACCAGTATTTTGCTGATCGTATGAAACAAAAAGGATACATCAGTCGAATGATTAGCGCATGGTCCGGCTTAACAGAATGAGCATGCTATGCTCAATCACTATATGATTGACTCAAGTAGGATGGCCTAGCTTCACATCATTTTCTCAAAAAAGAAAAATCTTAGAACTTGTTGCTTGCATCGTCCTGCTGCTTAGTTGTTGCTACCACCATCCAACTAGATAATTCTACGGCTTATCGCTTCCACTGTGCAAAGATTACAGAGTTTTAAGATTCGAGGCTATAAAAACTGGAACCCTGATGTTCTTGCTTCTATAAATGCAAACTTCCACATATTTCTATGGAAAACTACATGATTCCAATGAATTAGTCAATAAGTCGCTAAATGATTCTGATTTTGTCGGACGGCTCTCTGCTATATCTGGACATTTATGTTGTGAAGGGGTAATAAGTTTCTTTTTTATTTGTGGCCTCCAGCTTCCATTGGTTGGACAACTTCAGCTTCAATTGGCTCCGTGCTAGTCTGATGACCATGATATTGCACTTGCGCACGTTCTGCTGTCCACTTCCCAGCAATCGCCATCCCCATCATCTCGTATATCTTTCCACTCAGTTCTGAAGGGTTTTCAGGCTGTAAACAATGATCATAACGGTTAAACCGTAGCCCACATAAAATAGCATCAACCCGGACATCTTAATCAAGGAACTACTACCGAGGGGTATTCACCAATGGTTTAAGGACTTTCAACAATACTCAAAAAGGCCTATCCTCATGAACTTACAGTGAAACCACTGGAAATGAGGGCAGTATCATAAAGAAGATCAATGGTCCTCATAGCCTCCGGATCGCCAGGGCAAGTTCTACATGCAACCTACAATTCAAAATAAATAATAAGAAATTAAACCACATGACTAACTATAACAAAATTCACATTTGCATTTTGCAAAGTACCTACTAATCAAAGATCTACAAGCACAAAACAAAAAGAAAGACGCATCTCTATGCAATTCATTAAAGAAAGGAGATGGAATGCTTCCGTTTTGATCCAAGTTTCTACCAAACAAAATTAACAGAATCAGCTAATGACAATCACATTTGAGGCTACAAAGGCTTACATTTAAGTCCTTGATGATAGGATGCTCTGGATTAATTTCAAACACTCTCCTGCTACGCATGAATTCCAAGCTAGACGTATCCCCAAGCGTTTGTGCCTTCATCAACCTACAAAGAAGGATAAGTCACGTACCTACAGTTACCATATTTTGAATAGAGATACGTAAAATGTCTATAACCCACCTCTCCATGTTTGCGGACCATCCAAACTTTCCAGATACTAGGACGCACGGAGAAGTGCTCAGACGGTTGGAAATTTGGACGCTAGCAACCTTATCTCCTAACCTCTTCTTGATCCAATCACAGGTACTACCAAACTCCTGCTTCAGTTCCTTATCTTTCTCCTCATTTTTATCACCTGTAACAGATCCCCTCCTTTAGTTATATGTTGTTGTAGTTTGAGACATTCCAGATAACATTATACAGCACTTAGCAGGTGAATGCTTAGGCAAAGCTTACCCAAATCCAAGTCCTCCTTGCTGATATCTACAAAGTTTTTCTCCTTGTAGGACTTCAAGTTTTGAATTGCAACCTCATCCATTGGATCAATCAGAAACAGAACCTACATTCGAACATTACCCAAAAAATAAAAATAAATTAGTGAATGAACGACCATGAAAACTATAGCGTTCATAAGGGCATTATTAGAATTTGCATAGCATAAGCATAAACATTCTACTCCAATCATCAAGATTATTTCGAGTCACCATACCTCAAAATCCTTCTGTACAAGTCTCTCAAGGAACGGTGTGTTCCTCGCACTAGTCAAGCTGTCCGCTGCAATGTAGTAAATATCTTTCTGCTCTGGCTTCATATTCTCAACATATTCGTCCAAACTAATGAGTTCTTCCTCACTTTGGGAAGAAAAGAAGCGAAGAAGTGGGGCAATACGCTTGTGGTTTGTATGATCTTCAATACATCCCAATTTCAGGTTCTTGCCAAAGTTCTCCCAGAACTTCTCATAATCCTGAAATGGGATATTCAACGAACATATGATCAGAAGATCAAACTAGAAAGTACAGAATGAGAAAAAGAGCTGTGCTAACAACAAAGAGGAAGTTGGAATTTGGATGTAATTACTTACATCCCTATTCTCACTGAGGGAAATGCCCAAAATCATATCAAAAGCTTTGCGGACTAGACGCTTCCTCATAATTCGTACCTGTCATTAAAAAATTTATGAGCTAGTTGAGACAAGAAATTAGAGAACTAGAGTAGATATTCCTAACAATTAAAGATATATACTCACAATACGACTCTCTTGAAGGATTTCACGTGAGACATTAAGCGGCAAGTCATTTGAATCAACAACACCTTTCACAAAACTAAGATACCTAGGGAACTGGTAGGGCAAAGCCAAAAAGTTTAGCTTTGTATAAAAAAAAATTGAAAAATAAGAACATACAGCCTCACCAATTCTCCATCAAAATCATCAGAGATAAACACACGTTTAACGTAAAGCCTTATATTCTTGGTCTTGAAGTTCATTATATCATCTTTCTTGACAGCAGGCACATAAAGAATGGATCTAAACTCCACTTCACCCTACGATACAAAGAACCAAATATATTAACAGGATAAACAAATTATATCAAATATTACAGGAGCACAATCACCCTACGATACAAAGAACAACATATATCAACAGGAGGAACAAATTATATCAAATATTACAGGAACACAATAGATTCAACAAGTTCAAAGCTATACAATAACATCCTTCACAGTACTTAACATGTCATCCTTGTATAACTTAAGCGGTGTAAATCACAACCTGAGTACTATAAGACAAGGCAGTAGTAGATTCTTGAATCCTTATGTTGCAAGAGTTATACAAAGCAGAAGAAACGTTGGAAGGAATATAAACTAGCGTTGACAGAGATTCAAGTTGTTTAACCAGCACTAGTTAAACTTTATATTGTGAACTTTTGAAGAGCTACACCTCAAAAGCTAGCTTGTAAGGAGGGATAACCCAAAACCATTATCTCCACATCAATATCACAAACTACTGAATCATTGATGCATATATACTTCACATCAAATCACATGCTATTGATGTAGGACTATCTTTTAGGCTCATATCTCTATCCCATACTATGGAGTAGTGGACCAATTCCATATAGAATCATAACATTCCCCACTCAGGCTAACTGTGTTTTAGTCCCTAGCCCCAGACGGATACTGCAGTACTGGCGTCACCACCCATACTTTTGTGAGCTAGACCTAGCCTCAGTGTCACAACCTGCGTATACAACTTAGCTGGGGGCCTTGGTGTTAGGTTTTGATACCATTTGTTATGAACTTTGGAAGAGTCATAACTCAAACACCAGCTTGTAAGGAGGAGAGCTCAAGGCCATATACACCCACATCGATATCCAATATATTTGATATGGGACTATTTAAGCTCACACCCATATCCCATACTATGGCTGTTGGCCAAGTTCTTGTATATGATCAAAACACTATCATACATCAGACAGTGCAGTAAACCAAACGTCTTCCTGTATGACAACACAGATATAGTCAACTTTCAGAGCACCTAGTTCTCGGAATAAAACATGGCAGTGTTTTCGATTTCCGAAGTGTCACTTAAGCTAAAAGAACCAGAAATATTACTGACTATAAAGCAAGAAAGCATAAGCTGTTATACGTAGTAAAATACACCACAGCAGCTGGGATAAATTGATTGTTCAGTCACTGCAAAAAATATTCACCATCAAATCAAGTTTTGAACATTGACAGGCAATGCGAAATATGATATTTGATTTTGCTTCAATAAAATCCCTATCAAAGAACAGAAGAAATATAAGAGATGCAGCAAGAGTTACCTCGGTAGTGAAATGTGAAGACGCCAGGGGATCCAAGTATTCATTGAAAGTCTTCTTGTAGAATTCATTATATTCCTCAGTAGTGACTTCTTTAGGATTGCGAAGCTGGAAGAGTGCATATTCTTCATTATCACATTACGAATTACTACTACTGTAGAGAACTGATTGAATGCACTGTATATGAAAGAACATGATTCAAATTCCTCACCCATATAGGCTGTGTCTCATTTGTGAGCTCCCAATCCCAGTACCTCTCAATTACTTTCTTCGTTTTCTTCTTCTTCTACAAGAAAGAATTATCAATGACAAGAAAATGGGCCAAAACGTTGCCTTATCTTCTTACTGATTATTAGGCAAGAAAATAAGTTGAAACTGAAAAGATCTTTTTAAATGTATGCTTCTTACCTCAGCATTGCTGTCCTGTTCCCCGTCCTTAGTTTCAGTCGGATCGTCATCAACTTCTACCTATACACAGACAAAAGTGGGGAACAGTAATATAACATTTCTTGTTTGGATGCATGCACCAGAGAGTAAATTTTAAAGCACTTTGAGGTGTTAAATGAACTGGAAAAAAAAAAACTAATGGCATAGTCGGACTCCCTACCTCCTTAGCAAAGCCTTTCTCCTGCCATGTATAAATCGGAAAAGATACAAACTGAGAATAGTTCTTCACAAGGTTTTGTATCTTCTCTGGGTGAGCAAATCCTTTGTCATCACGCTGAACCAACAAAAACAGGATATCACTAAAGACCTTCAAAAAGATCCACCCTTTATTTCGCTAACAAAAAAGACTAGAAAAAGGACCTTAAGATACAACGTCAGCCGAGTTCCTCGTGGAAGGAGCTTCTCAGGATCTGTTTCTTCCCGAATTGTATAAGAACTCGCATTGGCCTCTCCTTCCCAAATGTACTGCTTATCTGATTTCGGGCTTTTTGTTGAAACAACAACCTATCAGTCACCAATAATGCACCAACTAATATCATTACATGATAGGATGGAATCATTGGTCAGAACACTTAGGGTCATAGGATGGACATTGCAAGAAATTATAGACACCTTCTACCTTGTCTGAAACTAGGAATGCTGAATAGAAGCCAACACCAAACTGGCCTATTAAATTGCTATCAGCACCAGCATCCTTGCTATCCTGTAAACATGGTTCCAATTATCAAGACATTATCATAAGCTAAATATTTTCACCCAATTGTTTAAAATATACCTTTAAAGCCTTAAAAAACTTGGCCGTTCCACTCTGAGCAATAGTCCCAAGGCAATCGACAAGCTCTTGGCGCGTCATGCCAATCCCAGAGTCACTAGAAGAAAGTGAGGAATCAGAAAATTATATTTACGCTCATTTTGAAGAGGCACGGGTAAAAACAGTGTAAAAATGCATGCAAATAATGGAGAAAATCATGTATTACTTACGTAATTGTAATGATCCCATTGTCCTTGTCTGTCTGTATGCGGATGTCAAGATCAACAGCATCCTTGAGTAGATCAGGATCTGTGACACTTAGAAACCGGAGTTTGTCTAGAGCATCACTTGCATTGCTGAAATTGGTGTTTCACAATGAGATATACAGATATATACTTCCACAGAGTAAAGGAAGGTAGGATGCTAGTTCATCTGACGTTATGTGAATAAAGCACGGTGTTCTGTATGTTAGGAATGTATGATTCTTATCATTCTCTTTCCTAAGTAGATTAATTTGTTGGGAAAAGATGATTTATTTAGTGATATGTAAAATGTGCTATTTAGCTTGAAGTCCTGATCTTTTGACTTTGTGAATCATTTGATCAGCATAGAGCAGAACAAATTTTCATTCCATCGAATGGTGACATTAGCAATAACAAATATAAAGTTTGAAACTACCGACAGCGGCACACACCTAACAAGTTCACGGAGGAAGACTTCCTTGTTGCTGTACAAACTGTGGACGATGAGGTCCATTAGGCGACTCACCTACAGCACGTACAATGCAATTTACAACAATCTGTGTCATACAAATTCCGAAACGACATCTTACATTCATATGAAATTGTAGTCATTCATTCGTACCTCGGCCTGGTACTCGAATTTCTCGCACGGTGCATCAGAAAATGATGACCCGGCCGAGGCAGCAGATGTTGATTCGTAGCGTATGCTGCGGAGATATGGTCCATCATTCCTCAAATCTCGTGAAGCGAAGGCAGAGAACGACCTAATCCCCTGACCCCGAGCACGCGCCGCGGGTACACGACGCTCCGGTGCCTGTCAACGCAAGAGCAATAGAATCAGATAAACTTCCTACATATGGGTTAGATTGAATAAATGATTCGAGAGTTCTTACAGTCGAGGTATCGGGAGAAGCAGCAGCAGCGAAGGACGTGGGAGATCCAAGAAGGAATCGGCATCGGGCGGCGACGGAGCCGGACCTACGGGAAGCGCGCAGCATCATCTCGCTGTTCTGAGCACTTGGGAAAGAACAAATGCAAATGAAGAAAGTTTAGGGTTTTAGAAGGGTTTCTTTGTGGACAACGCGAAGTAGGAAGAGCGACAACTCGCACGGGTACTAAAAATGAAGGCGGTCGAAGCTTCCAGAGAATCACCCCGAACCCTGTTTCCAAAGAATAATAATTTTGACTAATGTTACACCCATAAAATATAAATATAAATAATTATATTAAAATTTTAGTATACATATTTATATTTTAGTAAGAACAAATAACACGTCACATATTTACAAATAATTTAAAATATGATGTGAAATAATATTAATATATATAATCAAAATTAAATATGGATAGATTTTAGTTTAAATTTTTTTGACATAATATATGTATAATTACTTTTATATTAATATTTATGTTTATATGTAGATACTGTTTTTATAAATTAATTTTTATATTGAGTAAGTTATCTTTTTTCTAAAAAAAATTATCTTAGATCTTTTATATTCTTAAATCAGTTAAATGACTTTTTTTTATTCTTATAAATTTATATAAATACTACATGACTTTTTAGAAAGAATAAATTATGTACGGTACATTCAAAGTTATTTAAGATGTCACACTACGTTACGATTTTGATCACTTATATATATATATATATATATATATATATATATATAATATTTTAAAATGGGTATTATAATTTTTATATTTTTTAAATTTTCAAAGACAAATATTTTGGGCCTCAATTATTAAAACAAACTATATTTTCTTGATAAATAAAAGTGCATTTGGATAAGTATTTCAAATAATTTGTATGTTACATTGTAGCATATAAGTTTTTCTAAAAACTTCTATAGGTTTTTATAAGTTTGAATTTTTTTTAAATACAAAAGACCTTTTAACGGCTTCTTAAAAGATCTACAAAATGTGAACTTCTCGAAGAAATTGTTAAACATTATTAAAAAAAAAGCTCTTAATTTTGTGCATGTTTAATTTGAAGAGTAAGCTGTTATGTCTTATGCCATTTTATCCTCACAAACTTTTGATATAAAATTTATATATAATGGACCTTATATTGGATAGTCTTTTTTTCATCTTATCTAGTGCTATGACCGATTGTATCGTCAATGTCCCAACGACTGTAAGATTTGCTGCGCCATTTTGTGGGACCTTACTTTTGAAACACTTTGCAAGATGTCATTGCTCTAACCAAAATAAGAACTTGGTGGTATATCGAATCTATATGTTATAATTTATTTATAAAAATATTATTACTCTCCCCTTGATTCAATTTATTTGGGTTAATCGCTAAGAGTTTGCTGAATATTATTTCGTAATTCTTGGATGATGTGGTTTGTCCTAATGAAAATAACCTTATCATAGGACATAATCGCGCATATTTTATTCTTTCTGAATTCTATTTCGGTGGGGCTATACTGTGTTGTTGTTGTTGCTGCTACTACTTGGAGGATATGATTTGTGCTCTAGACTGGAAAAACAGGCAAATATTAACAATCCAAAAAGAGGCAATTTCTTGTTAAAAAATATGAACTTTTAGTTTGGTTTGAGAAATAGTAT
Source organism: Xerophyta viscosa (assembly GCA_002076135.1). Classification (NCBI taxonomy): domain Eukaryota; kingdom Viridiplantae; phylum Streptophyta; class Magnoliopsida; order Pandanales; family Velloziaceae; genus Xerophyta; species Xerophyta viscosa. The sequence goes on from MJHO01000011.1 coordinate 2,629,263, forward strand.
GTTTGGTGCTCTGTCTAGCAACTTTATTCTTGCTAGGAATAAGCTGTGTATTTCTTGTCTTTGTCTTTAAAAAAAATTCAATCTTTAGATCTGTCACTGCTCTGATCAAAGATGCATGCTATTCCCATGTCATTCTACTATAACGTGTTCTTTTTTTTGCCATTTATTTCTTTTTTTTTCTACGTCTTGACTTCTGAATTCGATTTCTATCATATATTTTGACCGAAAATTATATACATTAAGATAAAATTCCTCCCAAATAGATATATCTGATATTTGAGCCCCTGATCTACTTTTCCATCACGATCAACCACAGTCTTCCTCCAGCATCCAATCGTACTAACCGACTATACCAATGCTGGTTGATTTTTCTACTACTTCCATAAATAAATCCACCGTCATTATAGTTTTACGTACTAATTTGTATGACCTGTTCCAGGCACCGAAAATCTTAAATCTTACACACACACACACACACACACACAATAATATATATATAATATATATATATATATATATATATATACATATATAATTATTTTTAAACTCCCATTGTTACTTTTAAAAATAATAAATACATTATCTGCACGCCATCAATATGGTTTACCGGGTTAGCTCAAAACCTTGCTCTGGACAAAAATATAAAAATAAATGGCAGCAGCTATCCTATCTCTTTGTTGACTCTCATTCGAAGTTCATGAATTTCACAGACCCCCTTTTGATGCTTCTGACATCAAAGGCTTTGAATCTTTGATAAATGGCAGCAAAAAGACTTCTTTGTCATGGCCTGGCTATTAAAGCAAGGATGAAAATTAAAAGGCACGATATCAGGGATGCAGAAAGTGTAGGCCAAGTGTGGCCGCACTATTTCCTACGAACCGTGGGTTGGCACAAATTGAGCACTGCACTGGCCGAGCTAGCTCAGCCTGTGCAGGACTGAACCCTGGCTCAGCTCGGTCCGGTGGGCCATTGAGTCAGCACACGTACATGCCAGTATTGTTATAAAATAAAATAGAAACTTGGATCTCTGCCCAGACGTAAGCTCCTAAGAGATATCCGAGCTCATTGGCGTATGGGGTCCTGCGTCCACTCCGCCATGCGGGCCACCTATTGGCTTTGCAACACTATACGAAATACGCTATAGTAATCAACATGCTATTGGTTCTAGGATTTGGTCATTCAAATGCTCTGTCCTCGAGCACTAGTAATTTTCGGTAGCTACATGAATGTGGTTTTAAAATTAATGAAAATTATCGGCATAGGCGTATAGTCAATAAATTTTATCTAAATGTCAAAATTACATGAAAATTGGTCTGAAGTTTTATATTATCAACTTCAGTCATGTAGTTTTTCAACTAAAGTTGCAGATCATGTAGTTTTGGTAATTCTACGTTATAGTCTATTCATCTATACTATATATAAATTTTCAATCCCACCTTCTACAGTTAAATGAATAGTAAAATTCACAAATTTTTTCAATTTAGCCCTCTGACTTTTTACAATTACAAAATACCCCTCCAATTTTATTTTTTTATATTTTAAATCCGTTAAGACTTTCGTATCCCAAAATATACATTTAGAAGCATCTTCTAAAAAGTTTTCAACATCAACATTATAGATATCATAAAAAATTACAACTTTTGTATTGAAATTATTCTCAAAAAATATACCTAAATATATGTTTGGTGCACTTGTACGTTTCGTAATACGATTTTTTAAATCCGTTAAGACTTTCGTATCCCAAAATATACATTTAGAAGCGTCTTCTAAAAAGCTTTCAACATCAACATTATATATATCATCAAAAACTACAATTTTTATGTTGAAATTATTTCCAAAAAATATACCTAAATATATGTTTGGTGCACTTATACGTTTCGTAATACGATTTTATTTTTAAATCTGTTAAGACTTTGGAACTTCTGCACTAATTTAGAAGTATTTTTTAAAAAAATCTTTCAACATAATTAAAATTTATAATTTTTATATTAAAAATTTTACCAAAAAGTACATATAGATATATGCTGGTACACTTTGTGTGTTACGAATATTATCGAGTTTATATTTTTGGTGCGTTTGTTTATGGTATCGTAAATACGATTTTCGTTTTATTTTTTTAAAATCTGTTCAAGACTTTTAGAAACACTTCTACACTAAATTTAAGACAGTATTTTTTAAAAAAATCTTTTATATAAAATTGTAGTCTCATCAAAATCTAAAATTTTTTATTTAAAAATTTTATCAAAAATATATATAGATAATATGCTTGGGTAACGCTCCCTTGTGTACGATATATAATATGGGTTTAAAAAGAAAAAATTTAAGGAATTGGGAGTGATATTGGGAAATTTTTAATATAAAGTAGTGTTGTGCAATTGTTCAAAAAGAAAAATTCAGTTTTTAACTGATTTAATAAAAAAAAATTTTCTATGCTTGTTTTCGAATTTTTTTTCGTAAATAGTGATTCTACGATCGCGCTCAATCATAGTGCCGGTGGTCCACTTCGCCGTCTTTTAATTTGCTGATATACGACATCGATTTGATAGTAAAAAAAGTATTCAATACATTCAGATTTTTCACCATCTATTCAAAATGTTCAATCAGATTTTTTTACCATCTACTCATGCACATTCCATAACTATAATTTATTATTTATTTTTTTTGGTAAATAAGCTACTTTTATAAGCGCAAAACTTGAAAGGTACATCAACCAGTCGTTGAGTCCGACAATCGGACCCAGCTACAACATGCGACAGACGTAACTAAATACATCATTACCAAATGATTGACATCTAACACCGGTTATAAAGCCAGAACCTAGACAATCAGGATTTGTCAGAGTTAAACTCTTTCTTCAGTAACGCCAATGCCATCCAATGAACAGAAAATCACACCTGTGTTAATCATAACAAAAAAGCAAGTAATCAATGTCCCACTTGAGCAAAAGTACTTTATACCAAATCATGACACCATTTCCTTCCTATAGAACAAAACATTTTGGTTCCCTTCGTGGATCAGAAAATATCAAAAATTCAGGTAAGCTAAGAGATCTGACAAAATTAAAAGAGCAATCCCTGACACTTTATAAGTAGCAATAAGGTTTCTCTATTTCTAAACATATGACATGTCATTAGCAACTCAACATAACAAGCATCTAAAGAGGCAAAGTTAAGAGTTTTCTTTATCCTGCTGTATGCCTCTGGCGGATATAAAACATAGAGCATTAGCATTGCCAGAAAGATTTTCCGGACCCACATAGAATCCAAAATCCTTTTTGGTAATACGACCACCAGATTTTATAGGCATCCAATACTCGGGTCTTTATAATTTATTATTTTATTTCTAAACATTATCATCAATTCTAAGTCGACGGGCAGTACTCACGCAACGTGCGTCAATCTTAACTAGTTTTCCTTAATTTTGGGACCACCCGAAATACCACCAAAATATCAGAAATATATAGTTTTGTGTTTGTAGGTGTTTCGGGTACAATTCCATTAAGAATAATCCGATCTTATTAACATATGGTACAATCCCATTTCTATTGTTGGAGGATTGGCCAAATTCAATTACATACCCTGTAGATGGATTCCAAACAACTACGCGTACGTGCACACGTGGGGGTGGCGGGTTGTTTCAAGTCCCTTAGAATGATTCGAACTAGTGCTCGTCTAGCAGGAAACTGTTTACAAATTCATTGGTGCTGTGCCTCCTCCACTTTGGCATTATTTTTATGTTCTTATTTTCTAATTTAATGTACTAAGATATATGTTGTTTTCTTAATACCGAGTGATATAACGTCAGAAATAAGGACCGACGTTAGGCGTGATCGGATGAAGGTCAGACGTCTGTGCTTTGTTAAGGTCGGTGTACATTTAGGTCGGTGCACCGATAAAACCTCACACGATCATCCTCAACATCTATACCGTTCACCTTGACTGATGGATTGAAGACATGTGGCCTATGGCTCAACAGAAAATCGGCGGGAAATTCAAATCAATGCCAGGCTGTCGCCAGCCTGGATAACAGCTTTCGCCCACTTGCTCGCAACTTGCGCAAGTGGGAGAAAACCGTTACGCGGTACAAATAGCGATCTACAGTACCGTAACGGAGGATCCACTTTTTCGAGAAGAGGGTAGAGAGAGAGTCATTGTAATAGAGAGACAGAGCGAAACCCACTGAGCTTCTTATAAAGCTCGGTGCAAAAATCCTGTATATCATATCTCTTTTTCTCTCTTAGTGAATTTTTTTTCGCTGGTCACGCACGACTCGTGGTTTTACCTCGGATTAGAGTTCGAGGGTTCCCACGTAAAATATCTGGTGTCATATCCCCCTAAACCTTCTCTTCGAGCCTACCTCTACTTTCGAACACAAAATTACCGATCGAGTACGAGCTCGATCACCGAGACATCTTGCTTAGCTACGAAGAATTGGGAGGAGGATGGTGGAAGCAACTCTCACGTCTCTTGTCCAAAAGTTGTGAAAAAATTGCAATTGTGCTTCATTGGAGCTTCCTTTTAGCTCATTGAGAAAAAGATGTACTACTTAAAACCAAACTATTTGATCCACATCGCTCTCATACGATCCTTTTCTGGTCATTCATTAGTTTAATTAATTAGCAAAAGGTTAGCATAATATATGCATGCTTAGGTAGTCGGTTTAAATTCTAGTCCAAATCAAATCAACCAACCAATGACAGTTAGACACGTCTAATTGGGCCTAATAATTGGTATGCAGGCCAGCCCATGTGTCTCTGTAGAAGAGTTTATTAGGCGGCGGAAGCTTCTGTGGCTGTGCCTTGTTGGCTGGCGGTAGACTGTATTGGTTGGCGGAGGACTCTTCAGTCGCCTGATTTCATCGGTTCCCATTTCCAAAAAATGATGGCAACGCGCCTCACCCGCCGCCGGCTCTGCTACTCTATCTTCTTCTTCCTCTTCTTCTTGTCGCAAGGTTCGTCGTTCGTCCTCTCTCTCTCTCTCTCTCTCTTCTTCTCTCTCCGATCTCTCTCTCTCTCTCTCTCTCTCTCTCTTTAAATACAATTTTCTCCGATGTATTTGGAATTTGTTTAGTTGCTCATAGAACAAATAATCAATCAGGATTGTTTATCTGTATTAGAAAATTGCATTTTCAACTCTGCGAGACAACTGGCCACGTGCAATTTAGTCCACGACCATGATCCAATGACGGAATTAGGATTTAGGACCCAAATCTCTCGGGGTTAACCAAAATCCTTGCGGTTGTCGCAATAGCATACTTTCATGGCTCGCTACTATAGATATTTTAAGATTAGCATAATAGTTTCCCAATTAAGGAAGTGCCAAAAAAAAAAAAAACCCTTACATCACAGACATTTACTCACTCAATTACTTGTTCTGGTAAGGACGATAAACTGATTTTTTGTGCTGATAAGGACGATCTGCTTATTACTTTTGAAGCTTTCAAGACTTCAAGCGGATGTTATAAGAAACTAAAAAGTATGATTTCAGGCTTAAGAGTACCTACTCTTTTTGTTAAATTTAGGGCTGATTTGGGATACTTCTAATTTAGTTTTATGGTGTTTAAACTTTGAACTAGCAACTAAGTAGCTCTTAGTTGCTTCTTTGTATATTTGAGTATCTATTTATTGATTCATTCAGTAGTGCATAATTTGAGTTAACCAAACTAGCTTATTTTCTAGAGTTACTTTTTATGCCAGTGGAAGGTAATGGGACCAATATCACGATTGCATTTGACAATTCCTTTACTCCACCTTTTATAATGGCAAGTTATTTTGCTTATGTGCTGGTCTTTTGACAGTTCATGCTTTCACCGGAACTTATGGAATCAACTACGGAAGGGTAGCTGATAACATACCTTCTCCCGATAAAGTAGTAACTCTTTTGAGAGCAGCAAAGATAAAGAACGTGAGAATCTATGATGTGAATCATGATGTTCTGAAGGCATTTAAAGGGTCTGGATTAGAGTTGGTTGTGGGCGTACCAAATGAGAATCTGAAAGATATGAGTATCGATGGAGACAAAGCTTTAGCTTGGCTCAAGGACAATGTGCAGCCATTTTTTCCTGATACCTATATTCGAGGAATTACTGTTGGAAATGAAATACTAGGAGGGAATGATCAGCAATCTGCAGAAGCTCTATTGGGTGCTATAAAAAATGTGTACAGGGGTCTGCAGAAACTTAAACTCTCTGAAGTTATTGAAGTTTATACGCCACATTCACAGGCTGTGTTTGCTAATTCATATCCCCCATCCTCATGTACTTTCAATGACAATGTCATACAATACATGAAGCCCATATTGGATTTCTTTTCAAAAACTGGTTCCCCTTTCTTTCTTAACATTTACCCATTTTTGGCATACACTTACGATTCGGATCATATTGACATTAATTATGCTCTAATGCAACCGAACCCTGGAATTTATGATCAAAAAACAAATCTGCACTATGACAACATGCTTGAGGCTCAGATTGATGCAGCATATGCTGCCCTGCATGCTGCGGGATATGACAATATGGAAGTACGAATCTCTGAGACAGGGTGGGCATCGGGTGGGGATCAGAGTGAAGAAGGAGCTACGCTTCAGAACGCGAGGACTTACAATTTCAATTTGCGTAAGAGACTTTTCCTTAAGAAAGGAACTCCATTAAGGCCGAAGAATGTGGTTGGAGGATACATTTTTGCACTATTCAATGAGGATCTGAAGCCTGGTGCAGGATCTGAGAGGCATTATGGACTTTTCAAAGCAGATGGCAGCATCTCTTATGATATTGGATATAGTGGCTTGAAACACTCTGGTGCATCTTCATCTCTATTCTCGCTAAAGGTATCTAGTCCTTATCCATCATCTGATGACGTTTATAGATTTACTTACGTTACTGCCTGTAGAAGTATTAAATGTTCGTATGCTTGTTGCTCTTTGACTAGTGTAAGAAGCATATCTTAAGTAAGTTATCATGAGGAGGCTTCCCAATGTCAAACGCCAATTACCCACCTGGCTTCCCAATGTCAAACGCCAATTACCCACCTCATAATGCTATTCCTTCTTCACAATTCTTGATATATGGCATGTTTGCAGTAATTACCTAGCCGTGCATAGTTGAAGTTATAATTCATCTAAAGAGCTAAAACGTTTGGATTGAGCTGACAACTGAAAACCTCGTGGAGTAGACTATTTTCAAGCTGAGAAGAATGAGATTAGAACTTTAATAGGAAAGAAATGATATGGAAGAAGGGTGAATGCAAAGTAACTAATGAATTACAAAAACTAGTAGTTGAGGGTGTAGAACATTAACGATATTCAAACCGATCCAAATATTAAAACCTGCAGGCCTGGGTTTACTGTTTTCCAGTGTTTATCTCCAGAATTAGCTGATCTTAAACAAACCCACACTTCTCTTTAAAATCCAGGAGAAAGTCGATTGTCAAATCTTTATAATATCCAAAAAACTGCTTGATCATTAGCTTGTCTTGGGGTAGAGCCTTTTTTTTTAATATATATTTGAAGACCCATGCGGGTGAAACCCAGCAGCGCATTGGTGAGTGCCCTCTTCTTTCATTGGACTGTTGCATGTTAATCTGAAACACCCTCTACGTGTTGGTGGGTATGGCCGTGTATGGACACCTACATTCAGCCCCTCATAGCTTGTGAAACATGGAACGTCCTTGCGCACTGGGTCCACCTTCATATGAAGACACACATTCATGTCTTTCGATAAGGCATAAAATTAGTTGTTTGTTTTGTAGGATTTTCTCTTTGTTTCCATTATATTTACATTGCTGAGACAGGGTTCATTATCTTACAGGATATTCAGACAAAGTCGCAAAAACTTTTAGTTTGCGTCTCGTGTATAGCAACTTGGATTTTGGTTTTGTTTTGGCATTGAGCTGGAGGGCCTCGCCTGTTTGTTGCCACTTTTTATTTGTAAAATATAAATCATGTGGAGTATGGGTTTGCTGAGGTGGTCCAATAGTTTTCGCTGTGAGCCTCATAAGTGGAGGCTGGAGGTCGAGTGCGAATGCTGGTGCCTTTATTATGTTGCTTCAGCAAGGTTCTAGCTATGATGTTCTCGGAGATACATTATCTTAGCAGGTCTGATGATATAATTATTGCAATCGCGTTCTGAGGATTTGGATATCGATCGAGCATCGACAATTTGCGATAGCTGCATGAAGTCAAGGGAAAATAAAAATTCATAGCCTCTTTGCAGTTTGTTCTTTCCTTGGTTGGAATTCTGAGCAAAGCTCGTTTCAAGCCGATGAAAATGTTATATATGGTGGTGGAAACCCAGACAAACATCTTAATAATATTATTTATTATTACACGATCTGCCTTGCATCATATTGTGGATTTTTTTTTTTATATTTTAACTACAGTAGTCTCGTTAGATAATAATTTTTCTGCCCCGTATAGTAAAGTTTTGTTTATAATCAATCTATTTTGCGTAATTGCACTGGTTGATATTTTATCAACCAATTATTTTAGTATTTTAATATTGACAGATACGTCCATGTCATCTTCATGACTGGCGCGTCATGATGTTGATTAGAAAAAAAAGGAAGAATTAGAGAGGCGGTCCAGGTGAGGCAGAAGGGCACTAAATTCTTTTTTTTGGTGGCGTTTATTCAGGTTATGAACGTACACGTCTGCTAATTCAGGAGCGTATTTTTTGCTGCCTCTGACAATATTTGAACTGCATGAGATAAATTTGAACCAGTGCGTTGGATACACACGTGTCATGATGTATAGTTAACATAAGGATAAAATCGGTCCACGAAACTTTGAGAACGTGTTTTTCGTGATTGAAAAATGCATTTCAGTCATGAGAATGCATTCTTACCGATTTCGTGTGCCAATTCGTGCGCGGATATGTGATCTCAAATATTTTCGATAACATAAATATGAACTGCCTACGACTATCATTTTTCAAATTTGCTTAGGTATTCTTAGCATTACACTAACAGGGTGTGGCTCGTGGGCTGAATTGCAGCCAGCACGGCTAAGCCGTATGGAACAGCTGAGTTTAATCTGTTGGTCCCATGTGGGCCGATTATGCGGGCCGAATCAGCTTGTGAGTCAGCCCGCATAACCAGTATTTTTAATTTTATCTTTGTTTTTCAAATTTCAGCATGCTGCAGTAGCTGGCAGCGATTTACTGCTAGCCAGCGTTAGCGCAACAAGCGCTCTGCTGACAGTGCGCAGCAGCAACTGCAAATCGCTTTTTTTTGTTTTTAATAAGGCATATTGTGTTTTTATGTCTTCTAATGAGACTTGGTGCTTTTTTGCTTTCATAATTAGATTTAGTATTTTTGTACCTTTTGATGGAGAAAACGAATGAATCTGTATGTTTATTAGAAGATAATGAGAAATCGAAGTTGTGATTTAATGATGGTGTCTCCGAGGAGGAGGACTAGGCTACGCCGTGGGCCTGCGGACGTAGCTTTCGTTGGTGGCGAGACCGGCCGCTTGGAGGAACAGATGACGTACGAGGTTGCGTCGAGCTCCCACCACACGAGGCCGTGCCTTGGCGAGTACTCGAATGGTGGTGGTTGTTTTCCCATCCCTCCCCGCTCGCCAGCTCCGCCATTCTCGACACAGGTCTCCCGTTGCCTACTTTCCCTGCGCCCATGTGGCACGCCGAGTTCACCAGCCACGTATTGCTAACAACCACCACATCGGACCCTGGTATCATCCTCCACACACTCTCGCCACTGCTTCAGCCGTGGATGCTATGTTGACAAGGGATGCCTCCATTATCCTCCACTCCGGCAGCTCCATGTTTGTGCTGGCAGCCAAGGTACGAAGAAGAAGGGTTGCTTCCTCCAAGCACCGCCGCTTTGACGATAGCATTGAGATAGGCGACGCAGTCATGTGTACGTTATCTGCTTCGCGGCTGCGTGCCTAGTTGGAGTTTAAATCCACTCACAGGTGAGTCCCTCTGTGTGTGTGTGTTAGAGAGAGAGAGAGAGAGAGAGAGAGAGAGAGAGAGAGAGAGAGAAGAGAGAGAGAAGAGAGAGAGAAGAGAGAGAGAGAGAAGAGAGAGAGATGAGAGAGAAGAGAGAGAGAGAGAGAGAGAGAGAGAGAGAGAGAGAGAGAGAGAGAGAGAGAGAGAGTATGGCTGGGATAAGAGAAACCCAAGTCCAGACAACAACCACACATTTTCTTTTTGTTCGGATGCACCGTTGGTAAATATCTCCTTACTCTGTCTCATTTCAAGGTAGCTGATCAATACGAGTCAAGAACTTGGGATTTTCTACTCCAGTTATTTATAATAAATTCTACTAATATTAGATAGATAGGTAGATGGAGACAGTGGCGGTACAAAAAAAAAAAAAAAAAATTCCATAATTCGAGTATTTATCATCAGTTGTATAGATTCCTCAGTGTACAGGTGTTTCGTGTGCGAAGGAACATGGCAGCAGTATCTCCATCTGCTACTGGTGTTCCGTCCCCAATTCAAATGTTATGTTCTCCCTTGGCTACTCCGACCTCTCTCCCCTCACCATCAATCTGGGGGTGCTCCTCCAATCTTGCTGGTATGGTTTACCCAACTTCATATGCCTTTGTTGTTCTTCTGTCATTTTTCAATTTTTTATTCTTATTTTTTCCCTTTCTTAAGGGACTTTAATTAGAGTGTGTCTGCAATTGCTTGGGTACAACATGATCGAGTTAGTCATCTACCAAAGTTTAGTGATCAGACTCATAAAAAAAGAAAGGGGTCTTCCTATCAGTACTTGGTAATGTCAAATTGATAGGCATACATCAGGCAGCTGCGTTTTTTCAGCATCTAATTGCTCGAGAGCTGGCAGAAAGGGAAAAAAGAATCTTTGTACCTTGCTACTTTAGTAATCATGAAAAGAATATCATTGGAACCCTATCCAGTTGAATATGGTTATATTAGCTATGAAAATAGACATATTGCTAATGATAATTGTACCTGAACCTGATGACTGAAATTGAAACCAAAGAAATAAGGTTTCTTTAGCTTATTACTAGAGGCAGGAGTGTACAGAGCAAGCCCATATGAACGTGAAAAATGATTTTGCATGTCTTATTTTAATTTTATTAGTTAATTTGTTCTTGTTTTGCTACAATTCTGGTATTGCCGTTTCTACAGATAAAAATGCCAACAAAGAACAAAATTTCATGCTTGAAATCGTTAATTGTGAGCATATGAGCTGGATTGAAACTACATCAACATCGTCAAGAATGTATAGATTGTTGATAGTTTTGAAGGGTCTGTTAAGAGTAGAAATTTGGTCATCTTTACTCGTCGCAAGATTCGACTAACATGTTTTGACTGAAAACAGTTCTTTTTATTTTTAAAAAGTAAAGTTTTTGTTTTTTTCTCATGAATAACAAGCTACGAAGTTCAGCAATCTTGATTGCTTTTCCTTTCGCTTGTATGATTGAATAATCTGAGATTTTTAGATGGCTAACAGAATTTCTCAAATGCAGCAAAGTATTTGCTTATATGCCATCGAGAGCAGCGGCTTGGCAGAATAATCCGAAATGCTAGCACACTTCAAACACCTTCTGTTGAGGATGTTAAAGAGTAAGTCTTCTTGATGCATACATTTCGTACTTGCAGTTGAGTTTAGGCCCTGCCTTGTAGACAGGGGCGAATCTAGTATGTATCCAGGGGCATCAAATGATACCCCTGCTTTTAGAAAAAAGCCTAGGTATATATATATTATATATGGTATAAATACTAATTGCTCTGCATATTTAAAGTTAGGACAAACTGGTGTAGTGGTAGTTGGGCGCGCGGAAATTCAAGTTGATGCGGGTTCGAAACCCCAACAGCAACTTTTTTTTTCTGCTTTTTTGCATTTAATGAAAAAGTTGGGCTTTAAGGACGCTTTAATCAATAGCAGATTATTGACGCTTTGATATACATCCCTTGCAAGTCTCAACCAGCGCCATTGCTGGATCCCCTCCCTCCCCATTCTCTCCCTCAGTCTCTCTCTCTCGATCTCGCACCCTCCTCATCTATTAATCGCATTGCCACCGTCTTCGCAGGTATATATTTATTTTTTTATTATTCATCAATTTAGAATTTAATTTGAGTAATTTCTAATAAAGTTTAAAAATTGTAGAATGTTGAGATATTATTCAAAAAAATGCAAAGAATCAATTCATTCCGACAGCTTAGCGAGTTTCAGTTCCTCCGCAATAAAAAATTAATCCGTAATAGAAATATGCGATTCTTCAAATAACAATCTAACTTTTAAATGATTGATTCTTCACTTATGTAGAGGATTACGTATTTGAGAATATAACAAATGATACTATTATATATCAATTTCAAAATATGAAAACTCGACGAGGTCAATTATAAAGTAATCGAGTTTATTTTTGTATTAGTTGTGTTTGTTTGTTATGTGTAATCGACTTTGTTTTGTTAAAGTTGTAATCATTAACATATAACCGACTTTTTTGTTCTTGTAATTGTATTTTGATATCCCTGCGTAAAATTTCTAGATCCGCCACTGCTTGTAGAAGTAGTCATTAGTACTGCTTCGGTGGTATGTTTTTTACTGGTTTTAACGATGCTCATCTTTGCTACACTTAACAATTTTTTTTGTCAATGGAAGGCCAGATTTAGCTATATGTTTACTGATTATCATTTAGCACTCATAATCAATGAGTACTAGAGAATAGGCTCAATTTCTTTTAGCAAGGTTGGTCTCTGGAGCCTTTGGAGTTTCTAAAGACTTGCTAAGGTGTCTACGGGCTTGAATGTTTATACTTATGAACATGGGAATTGGAGGCGCTATGAAGCATTATTAAGTAACCTAGCAATAGATAGCTGTAGGAAGAGTAGATTCGCTACTACAGCTCCTAACAATGAGGGAAAATGAGAAGGCATTGAGTAGGCTTGATGCAAAACAATGGAATTTGAACCTTGAACATTTGTCTTGACTGGAATAATTCTGGTTTCGCAACTATAAAATACACTTTAGTTCCAAAAATTAGGATTTCACTGCATGTAATCGAGCTCACTTTTTTACTAGTCACATTTATTTATTTGAGTACTTTCTTTGGATCAAAGCCTAATGTGCTGGGCACTTGTTACTTCTGTGGAAGCGATACATTGTCATTGGTTTCTATAACACCCATAGCTAGTCTATATCCCGCACATCCTCATGTTCTTGGGAAAGTGGGAAATGCATCAAATACTGTATTCTACAAAAGAACATATGTATATTATAAATTGGTAAATAAAAGGATATCGAATGACCATCATGGTTCATACTAATCATATCAATGGTAATGCAATCTTGTTTCTGCCAGTCATATGGTCTCATATCTTCCACGACCTATCAACTATTAATTGGTGGATGAAAGCTATAATGTAAACATTTAAATATGACATGTACCATAGTAATATTAGCTGTTTAATTTCTTGGTCCTTAATGACTGTTTTTCAGGTGTTCTCTTCCTACTTGGGCAGATTTTGATTTAGGAAGGGCGCCTGTGTTTTGGAAAACCACAAATGGTCTTCCTCCTACATCAGTATGTTTGGTTGCTGTCCAGCTTTTTTTTTTTTTTTGTTTTTTTTTTTAACTACCTCTTCCTTTCTTATCTACTTAAATCTAACCTAAACTTTGTTAGGGTGAGGATCTGAGGCTCTTCTACAATCCTGCGGCAAGCAAATTGGTCCCAAATGATGATTTCGGTGTCGCATTCAATGGTACAGTATACGGAGCTTTCATTTTCAGATGACATCATGAATTACATTCCTCCTTACACTTCTCAAATGACAGGTGGATTTAATCAGCCAATCATGTGCGGCGGTGAGCCGAGGGCTATGACTAAGAAGAACCGTGGGAAGGCTGATCCTCCAATTTTTTCTATAAAGATCCGGATTCCTCAACATGGTTTGTAGCTTATGATGTAATAGTAGATTTGAAGGATTAAGTGTATACTCTATTTTCCATAAAGTCATCTTCTTGTAAGTTATGCAGCTGTTAGCTTGATTTTCTCCTTCACGAATGGAGTTGACTGGGATGGTCCGTACAGACTGCGATTTGAAGTTGTAAAGAAGTGGAGGAACAAGCCGCTAAACTTCTTTAATGAGGTCAGTTCTCTCTCAAGAAATGGAAATGCACGTTTAGTTACATGTAAATTTTCAACCAAACAAAGGTTGTGCTTATGTTTAATTTTGATATTGCTTTTTTGATCTTTGCTTTTCCGTCACAATCATTAGACTACTTTTCATTTTACCATGATCGACTGATGCTGCCATATTTCATGCATTTTTTTGCTATTAACCTTGTATCTATATGTGCAACTATGATGCCTAGATCTTTCGGTGGACTTTAGAGTGTATAGAACATCTCGTGAAACTTCTTACTAGTTTTGTCAGAAATATTCATGTCTATAACTTGTCATATTGGAGATTCAGGAAGAAGTGGAATAGGAAGCGCATCTAGAACTGACATATAGCTACTGCACAAAAGAATTTGTTAGTGTTTCGGTATAGAAAATCACAGTAGTTGTGGTCCAGCGAAAACAATTTGATATCATCTTTTATAGAGGCTGCAAGAAAACACATACTGCATTGTATAAAATAAAACAAGTAAGGGCGAATTTGGTATTTTATCAGGTTTTTAGTTTTTATTTCCCAAATATATATATAGTATCACCAAGGTTTGTCTAACAACCAACTAGAGATCTTCCCACCTAGCAGAGTCGCCACATTTATCTTCGTGATTAAGAACGGCAGCTTAACTAACTTTCACATTGTTCACCTTCTTTATAGCTGATTGGCTTGCAAGTACACTAATTCGAATTTTTGGTTTGATGCATTCTAATTGTGTGAGGAATAGAATAAATTTAATATGAAAGAACATTTCGATCATGTAGGGTCTAGCAGAAGAATTGAGCAAAGATGGTGCTTGTGAAAGAGCAATATTCCCAGACTCTAATGTGGTCATTGCAAGCTGTGCAATCGGAACACTTTATGCCGAAGGGGTAAAACGCTAAGACTCCCATCTTTCCATCTTTCTTAGGGAGTAAAAAGCTGATGCTGATAGCCATGGTTTTGTTATGCAATCTTTAATTTAACAGGGGGATCGCTGCAGTTTGAACCTTGTTTCAGGATGCATGGATCCAAGTTCGCCGTTGTTCAACCCTCTAGCGAATGTGGATGATGGTTCTTGCCCAATTGAGTCCGACTCCGAGGCCGATTAGCCTTGGTGCACCACTAATCTTCCTAAGAAGAGATTAGTCATGCATTAGTTATAACCTCTAAAGAAATAACACAACACTCCTATAGATAAGACTGTTGGTACGGATGCTGTATATGCTTCTGTTCATAGAGGAGTGCTATTTGTAGGCTTGAATCAAGTGGGCATACCAGTGGACATTACTCTCTGGCGGACAAGTGGATATACGAATGGACATTACTATCTAACATGTCCGACAAGCATGTTCTAATTTTTTTTTTTAATTATTTTTGAACATTTTTTTGGTGTGTTCGACATGTGTTTGACCGTGTCTATGACGTATCCCTGTCGGACACTATACGTGACGAAATTTTGACGTATCCGTACTTTTTAGCCTGACAGATTTACTTCTCAGTCCTCCCTGTCCCAAACTGATTTTTGGCTTTTTTTTAGACAATAATACTAAAATTATAGATTTAATTTTATCTATAATTTTATTTTTTTTAAAAAATACATATAAATCAATAGATTAAATAGATCTCCCAAACCATTGTTTGAAAAATTATAATTTCAAGGCAGATTTGACTTATTAGTGGTAATTCAAAAAATAAAAATCTTAAAATACAGATTATATTAAAACCTACAGCTTGATATTTGTCACTTACCTCAAAAGTTCTGAAATTTCAAAGTTTAAACATTGAAGCCTGTTTGACCTACTATTTGGCAATTATTTAAAAACTTCTAACATTAAACTTGTTAGCCATATTAAAATATATACTTTTGTATGCAGAGAGACGACGATTCTTGGTCCCGTTCAGTTTGGACTCGTACAAACTTTGGCACCAATCTTCTCCGTCGTGACAAGGTCTGTTTGACCAGAATCAATTAGGTTGGGATCAAATCGAACCCAAATGCCAGACCTAGCTACACGCTAAAAAAGGAAAAACCACTACGGCCCCATTGGAGAATGATCACTCCAATAAGAGTTGCCTAACGGCTGGACACATTTAAAATGCCTAGCAACAGTCATCCACACAACTGCAACAAAAATGCCATTCTTTGAGCCCCATCGGTTGATGGTCCTGATAGAGAGTGTTGGATGTGAACATAATGAAAGAACCTCAGAAGAAGCCAATAGACACTAAGCAAAGACATCATCATCAGGCAGAATCAAAAAGAAAAAAATCTAAGAATATTATCTCAATGGAAAATGATGCTACCTTATATTGATGTTAATGGCAACATAAAAGGGGTGAGAGCAATGAAAGCATTGCATTTCAGACAGTGAGACTTATATTATTCTGTAAATCAAAAGACAAGTATTAAATTCCAAAATTTCAAAGCAAATTAAAATCAGATGGAATACCCAACTATTTGTCATGAAACAAAAACCAAAGATGAACAACTCCAGTCTTCATCAGAAAACTAAGAAAGCAATGGGCCAATGAAATTCTAGCTAGCACAGGGCATAAAAAACTCAAGCGTCTCCAGTCTTCATCAAAAAATTCAGCAAGCACAGGGTATCGACTGCCGACGACAATTACTAACAAAGGACTCTACATAAGGAAAACAAAAATCATTAAAAGAAACCCATCAGAATGCTTTAAAACAACGATCTAATAGACATTTGACCTTCCGCCCTTGTCTTTCCAATTTCATTATCAAGGGTAACATGAAGATCTAGTATTATTAACAAAGATAACCTACTTGATCATGTGATAAGAGTTTAAAACCTGATTAATCTACTACAATTATAGGTTGTGTTTGGTTGCACTTGAATCTTAATCTAGCTTGTGTAGCTTATAATTACCGTGTGAGAACCTACCTATTTGCAAGCTATATTTGAATTATAAATTATGAACAATCAATTTTAACAAATACAGCTTCTACAAGCTATTTAACCAACTACAATCCAACACAACCCACAGTCACGTCTCAAGTAACCTAATATCATCCCTACCTATGTCTTGTTCACTGAGATAATTGTAAATAGTAAGACATACATGTTATAGCATCATAATTAGTGAACCCTCATTGCATACTTAGATAACCAAGCAGCGAAACTCCATGCTATTTCCTCCTGTGATACCGAACTTACCCATTCCGAGGTATTTTGAAAAACACTTTATATAAATTAATTTTATTTTGTTTTACAAGTATAATTTAAAATTTTCTTTTGAAAATAAATCAAAATATGTCAAAATGGACTTCCAAAAGTCAAGTTCAAAAAGTTATGACTTTCGAAGATCCATTTACACATATCAAAGCACGTTTTGAAAAAACGTTGAACTACATAATTATAAAAAATAATAAAATCTAATTTTCTTGTATGCTAAATTTCTATCGAAAATACATCAAAATGGGTGTCTTCACTATCACAGCACAAAACTGCAAGAAATTTCATATCGATGAGCAAGTACCATAAAAATACATAACTCGAAATAAAAGTTACAATGCTTAGTCTCATCTATTATAATGAAGTAAAGTAGAAGTGAAAGCACATGTTTACTCCTATCTATTCTTCCTATCTTTTTTAAACGAGGTAAAATTATTGCCAATTTACTCGTCTAAAATTTACCCAAACCAGGAAAGAACATAACCGCATCCTTCCTTTCCTCTATCTACGTTTTCTATACTGAATCCAAACAGTTTATTAAGATAACCAAGCAGCAAAGCACTTTTTAGAACCCCTGCCTAACTTAAAAAAACAAAGAATCCATAACCTACAAAAACAACAGCGAATGCAAGAAATATAAGCAGTGACATTTCCCTTACGTAATATGGTGCCATTCAAGTACCAACTACAAACTACCCTAAAACGATCAGGTTAAAAAAGTTCAATTTAATTTTATAAATTCTTAGCAAAATTTCGCATACAAAGAGACGAGATATCTGTCCTTCCAGAGGCAATTCTTGAAACATAAAAATTAAAATGCAATAATAACCGCAGAATTGTTCTAATCATCATAACCTATTAATGTACCAGGTTTAAAATAGAGATAACTCGGGCATTGAACTAGCCATAATATTGTTCCTGAAAATCTAATCGACTTCCTGGAGGGACTGAGTACCGGTGGCGGCGGCTACCTCATCAGCGGTAAACTTGCCTTTGGCCTTATCCGCAGCCCTTCCTTTGGCCTTGCGTTCGAGTAGCGCCTTGCGATCCTTATCGAGCTTGAGCTTCGTGATCACGACCTTGGAAGGATGGATCCCGACGTTCACCGTGGCGCCGTTGACCTTCTCGCGGGTGATGCGCTCCACGTGGATGACCCACCGGCGGCGGTAGACTTGGACGACTTTGCCCTCGCGTCCCTTGTATGTCCCACGAACGACCTGAACTTCGTCGTCTTTTCTTACGGGCATCGACCGGACCGCGTATTTGTTGCGCAGATCGCCGGAGAGCGGAGCGCTCATCAGGATGCGGCGTACGCTCGACGGCGCCGTGAAATGGGCCTTCCGGCACTTGCGACGGGAGCTCGAAACCCTAGGATTGTACTTCATTTTTTCTTCTTCTAACTTACCTTAGCGGCGGCGGGAAGAAGATTAGGGTTGCAAGAGAGCACAGCGGAAGCTAGCAAGTAGGATTATATAGCGGCTGGAGAGATGTGTAGAGCGCGAGGGGGTTTTTAGCGTAATCGTTTATTGGGATAAGTGCCTTCCGTTAAAAAAACCAATTAGCTAGGGGTATTTGGGCTTAAACCACGTATCTAACACACCTTTTTAGTTTATGTCAAGATTAAAAATTGAGCAATGCTGGTGCAATAAAAAATTTTTGAAAAATGGTGCACAAATTTTTTTAAAAAAATTTAGCTTAAAAATCAACGGTGCACAAAAAATTTATGAGATTTATAATTCATTTGATTAAAAAATTAAAATTTAAAAAATGTTTTGACATGATTATAAATTTAATAAGATCTATGATTTTTATTTTAATTTTTTTTAATAAAAATGTTTCTAAAAATATTTTTAAAGTTTAAAGTTTTGTATCGAGGTTAAATACTGTTTTAAAATTTTATTTTATTCATTAAATTTTAAAATCTCAAAAGATATATTTATAATTGTTTTTTTTAAAATAATATAAAAATTATAAACCTCGCTAAATTATTCAAAAAAAAACTTCCAAATTTTTGTTTGTTTTCTAAATCATATCAGTTACTAAATTTTGATGGATTTGTGAGTGGTGTAGAAACTAGCATTTTTCATATCTTAAAAATTACAAATGCTCACAAACTAGACTACGTGGATGCGCTTTTCTGATGAAAAATCCAACGAATCTTAAAAAACGTCATAAACACCACTCTAATAAGTGGTTTAACAATTCTTAAATCCTTTCCACTTATTGTGCGAATAAAATTAGGATTAATTCTATATCAGTCTCTTATTTTTATGAACTATATAAATTAGTCTATAAAATAAAAAAAGGTCTGATATAGCAGTGTATGTGTAGAGCCACATCAGCATGTTTATATATTTTCAGAAATAATTTATATTATTTTTAAGAAACATGACTAAGGCACAACTCTTCCATAAAATTATAATGATAGCATTATTTTTCATGGCAGCATTTTCTCTGTATCTCCTTTGCACTTTATGTTTGTATTCTGAACCAGTTAGCATAATAGGGTAAACATATTGAGAAATGCTAATGTCCTTATGTGTTGACACAAACTAGTCTCATATTTTGTCTTTTTTGATTATGTGACTTTTGAATAAAAGATGAGAAATACTAAAAATTATTTAGATATAAAACTATTTATGTACCAAGATTTAGATTATTTAGCTATATTTTTCATGCTATCTAATGCAGCTAAAATTGACAGCCCACAACCAATTATTTTAAATGATTTAAATTAGATAATTTTGATCCATAATTTTAAAAATATATATATAAAAATTAACGATTTGAATTCAAAAGTTCAACATATACCATATTATTTTAGAATTATAATTTATATGCCGTTCATTAATGTAATCTTGAACTATGACAAAATATAATACTTGCTAAATTTTGGTATTGAATCTTTTTAGATTTATAGATTATTCTAACTGTTCGGATGCTATACATATATATTAAATATTAAAAATAATATGGCACGAAGCTAACTTGTACTAGAAAAAATAAATTTTTTTAATAGTTAATATGATTCATATATATATTCTTAGTATCTTGGTGTGCAAAGCTAATAGCATAAAAAGTTCGGATAATGCTATTCAATCCGGCCGAGTAGTCCGAATGTATGTTCATCCATCTCGCAATTGATAAAATTGTAGACTTTTGGAACTATTTTTGAATTAAAATATTTGGATAAAAATCGATAATTTTTTTTTTAATTTTTTTTTAATAAAAAGGGGCAGCATTTGAAGCTGCAAAATGAGCTTGTGTGAGAAAGCAACGGTCAAAAAGTCCAACCTGCAGACCCTGATTCCATGAGTAAATGCTTAAGCGGGCCCCGTTCACATAAAGCCACGCGGTCATGATCCAGCCAACGGAGCCAGGCCAGCCAGCTACAAGAGTGCATGAGTCACTCCATTCTCCCATGAAGTCCAGGTTGGATCGCGTACGATGTCTCCACTCGCCCGAATCAACACTTCCTTGATAAATGTGATGAAGATCGATCGATTTCCGGAAAAGAAACCGTGTACCCAAATCCATGGGCAAATTTTCCTACTCGTATGGATATGGTCCTTACGTCTAATTTGTAGTTTGTGTTAAATATATACCAGCAGAGGATTACTGGATTAGTCTCGCTAGCCAGATTTCCCTGTCTAATTTGTAGTTAAAAGTGATGTTGTGTTATAATGATAAAGGGCTTTGCTATGTATATTCAAAAAATCACATAAAAAATTACACATATTTATGTGGCATAATTAAGACTATGCATCACGATGTGTATATTTTTAATTTTGATATTTTTTACGGATCACGAGAGAATTGTGCTGATCACGAGGTGCGTGTATGGTAAAAATTAATTATGTGTTGTTTGTTGGGACAAATAGTTTTTTCCAATGATAAAACGTAAGCTAAATAGTATATTTTACTATTATAAGATTTTTTTTTTTGGAGATTATTATGGGTTCCACCACGATAATCTAAAAAAAAATATATCTTACAATTAAAATGTACATCTTAATCCACTTAAAAAGCATTATCCTATTTGTGATTGCACATAGACGTATAACAATACTAACCAATGTTTTTTTTTTTTGGGTTATTTTAGTTTTATTTTCTTTTTATAACAGATACAATCCAAATTTATTTTTATTATTATTACCTTTTTTTTTTTAACGAAGAAACGAACATATGAGCTAAGAGTAGCAACCATATCTTGCAGAGGATTAACGAGTGGATTAAGATCCGGCGACACAAACTAGTGGATGGCGTAGTAAATCTTATTAATCATTTAGGATAAATTTTGGAAATGATGACAACTACCAGCACAAATTCTTGCACTTGATTAGGATTAAGTAAATCCATTTAGCATCCTCTATATGTATGCGGTTGGGACAAGACTAGGGTTGTTTAACCGGTTCGAACCAGAGTCCGAACATCGGAGAAGAGTAGGACTGAAAACTAGACCGTATTTGAACTGCTCCAGACTGCGTAACAGACGGACCGAATTATTAGAGTTGAATGGAATGATAAAATTGAGATAGTTAAGCTCACGAAGCACCAGTTAAGCTTGCAAAGCAGTCGGCACATTCAACCAATAAAAGTATAAACTAGTGAAAATTTGAAGACGGAATACATAGACATATCAGGAAAAATCTACTTGCATGAATAATGCAATGCGTTTATTCAAATATACTCAATAGACTAGTTTTCTCAATAGCAATATTAAACAGTGGCCACTGCCAAGAGAGACTTATACTTATTCCAATCAAACCGACTAATTACTTACTATCGACAAATAATCTATACCAGACTCAACAATACACACAACCTAGATTAATTACCTTGATAACAACCATAACAGTACGTAGTAGTAATTAGAATGGAACAGAACCAATTCACCTCATCCCAACCAAAATTTAACGCAAAATTTAATCACAGTCATGGACTCACGGCAGTCATGAAGCTCTGGCTGCCTTCAAATCCGCGGAGGAAGGCTCTGGGAGTGTCGAAGCTGCCACCGTCGAGCTGACTGGCCGATACTGATGCGTCATTGCAGGCAACGAAGTAGTCTGAGTGTATAGAATCTGCGAAGAGCTGGCCGGATCAGCTATTTCGTAACCGTAATTGGTTACCGCCTGAGACGGATGGTGGTGCATGACTTGATATGCCATTGGGTGATGAGGGGGGTAAGCAGCTTGTGATGCACCCTGCTCAGCATGGCTCATGTTAATGAGTTGCGTGTCGGCTGTCCTGGAAACATTAACCTGTGGTAGAGCGGTGTTAGCCACCGCCGCAGCAGCAGGTTTAGTATCCGTCAGATTGTAAGCAGTATTTGGCTGCATAGGCATGTAATACATCGGAATCTGGGGCTGGGACTGAGGCATTGGATGGGCAGCAAAGGGGTAGTACTGCGGCATCGCTAACATCCGTCCAGCAGATGGGTGGTGGATGAAATGTGGATTTGCTTGGATAAATTGTTGTTTCTGCTGCTGTTGAAGGTGTTCTAGCTGCACAGATGGTGGCGCCGCAGCATGTGGTGGTTGAGCTAGTATGTAGCTTTGGTCTTTCACCTGTGTCTTCACATCCGCAACGATGGGATTTGCTGGAGCTGGATCTTGATAGTATACTGGTTGTCTGCAGAAGAGAACTTTAGGATTCTATGATGTAGGTAAAATTCGAGTTTGAGAATAGATTGAACCTGGGGATGGAATCGAAGATTGGAGCGTCTGTAGAGCTGAATTTAGTCTGAAAATGAGGTTGCTGCGACGTCGACGGTGCCTTGAGGGCTCCGCTGTGGTCGGGCTTTTCCTCATCGGAGGGGAAAACTCTGTTCTGGTTTTCTGTGGGTGAGATAGTAGGCGGCGATGTCAGGGTCTTGGGTAGTGGGATCAGAGGCGGATGCCTAGGCGGCTGTTGCTGGATTGTATAGCCTTCTTTAATATATCCATCTTCCATCCGCTGCTGTGGCGGCGGTGGCACGGCGGAAGAGAAGTTCATATGAGCAAAGTGATCCTCGAGGCGAGGATCCGGCGGCCGATCGTCAGGGCGAAGGTGAGTCGGCGGAAAATTAGACAGCGAAGGCACCGAATTCGCTGATCCGAACGATGATACGGTTTCCACGACAACCGGAGAATCTGGTACGGAGGCGAGGCGGCCGGAGGAGTCCGGTCGCGCGAGAGCGATCTGGTCGTACTCCACGGCGGCAGCGCCGGGCGAAACCATAGCCACGTTGTCGCCATCGCCGCGGCGGGAGTGTGCCGATGAATCCTCTACAAGTCCGAGAAGGGAATTAACGGAAGCGGAGTCACCTGAGAGCCCTCTCGGGTACCCTCCGCCTTCCATTGTGCCGTTGAGCGCGTTTACAAACCACGACTCCGACTTGGAATCATCCAACAAAGAGCTCATCGATGACGGCACTGATGCGGAAGAGTCGGGATTTCCTGGAAACAGAAACAAGCGGAGTCTCGAAGAAGACCGACCGTTTCCAGCCGGCGAGAGAAGCCGATCGTACTCCTCGATCATGTTATCGAGATCTTCATCGGTTGTGATGGAGATCAACGAATCGAGATCTTCGGAAGGAAGCTGGTATCTTAGGACGAAAGGTTGTCCGTTGAGGAGTGTCCGGGAGAGTTTCGCGTGGAGGTCGGAGAGCGACGAGTGTCTCTCGACGATCACTATGCGAGACTCACCGCCGAGATAGCAAAGAGATTTGTCAGTCGGGCGAGGGACTATGCGACCGCCGTAGCTGCACATAAGCCGGAGCTTCGACGCCCCCACGGCAGCAGCAGCGGCGGCGGAGGAAGGGAGAGAAGGGTCATCCCAGCTCTCGCTGCAGCGCGATCTCGGGGATGAGTCGACGGAGTCATGGTATCCCATCGCCGCCGCGGTGGTATCCATCGCCGCCGCCGGAGAAAGCGGAAGATGGTAAGTGAGAGAGAAGGGAAGAGACTAGAGAGAAATATCAGCAGCAGCAGCAGCTCTGAATTTCGGGGAGATGGATATTGATTGAAAGATACGGAAATATTATATTATTAATCTGGGGAGTCAGAAGTGCATAGCTGTGTCCTGAGACTGCACGCGACGCCAGCCGAGATGGGGGTGTGTGACGGGTTGAGTGCCTCCCTGTATGACTAGGATTTGATTGTTTAATATCCTTTTCCGATAATTACGATAAATGAGTATTTTCCTCAAGCTGCTATTTTAATCCTATTTTTGTTCTTCAAACTCAACAAAACACTAGCGTTTTAATTTTAAAATTACTTTAAGCATTTCATCTGCTACATTATCATATCTAAACTCTAGAAATATCTAGTTTAAGAAGTTATATAAAATAATATTACACTAACTATTTTATCTCTAGCTAATGTTATTTCAATTATCTATGTATCACTCCTATTATACCTTCGTCATCACTGTATCTGCACCACATTGTATATACTATATTAGTCTTTTCATGGCGCAAGGATGATATAATAGTATTTAGTATAACCGATGGTATGAAAACACTGGCGATGGTATGAAAGATCGGGGATGACAAATGGATTGGATAATAGCATCCTGATGCCACAAGGCGGCGACAGAGTGAAGATGATAAGCAATCAGATGGACTGGATAAGTGATGGATCAAGGTATTTCGGTTTTTTTTTTTGTTTGCTTAAATGAAGGCAAGTCCCCATGTGCATAAAGCTATCAAATAATGGACAAAAAGTGTTAGATTGTGCGAAGTAGCTAATATGGAATATTAAAATTTGAAAATTGATCTAGACAAAGTTTCCTAGACATGGCTAATATTGAACTGTTTTGAAATAGGAAGATCGCAAACTGACAGTATCACCAACTAGCAAAGTGTATTACTAAGAGTTTAGGGGTGTTTGGATTGAAGATTCCAACTGGACCCATCCATTTCGGCCTTTTCAAAAAATTGGGCCGTACATAGTCTTTGTTGTGATGTAATCTAAATGTGTCCGGGAACTGGAACAAAGGCTAGGTAACAGCATTTATTTTTAATTTATGACTATTTTCTTTTAATGTCGACTAGCTTGTAATTAGATTCTTCCATTACATAAATATACACAAGTGTTATTTACTGTATAAGTACA
The DNA here is from genome assembly GCA_002076135.1 of Xerophyta viscosa. NCBI lineage: Eukaryota > Viridiplantae > Streptophyta > Magnoliopsida > Pandanales > Velloziaceae > Xerophyta > Xerophyta viscosa. Next base: position 2,654,647 of record MJHO01000011.1, read on the forward strand.
TTTTAAATGCACTTATACAATAAATAACACTTGTGTTATTTAGGTATTGTACATTCACCTTCCATCGTATTATATTTATTTATATTAAAACCACAATTATAATTGTGATTTTAATATAAGTATATAAAAATAAAAATAGTGCATTTTATACATTTATTATATCCTATATTAGTACCACGATTGGTAGTATTATACCCACTAATCGTCGTATTAATATAAGTTAATAACAATATTATTTACTTATAGTAATAATATTATTTTATATTATTATCTTATAATAAATAGTAAGTAGTAAAACAATATAGATTTAATATGATTGTGATTTTAATATAAATAGATAAAGATATATAATACGATGGGAGGTGGATGCACAATACATAAATATACACAAGTATTTTAATATAAGTACATAAAGTTAATAGAAAAATAAAAATAGTTTAAAATTATATTCTTTGGTAAGATTCTTGGTAGGAAGTGAAATTCGATTCTTTGGTTAGCTCAGGCTACGAAGAACAAGACCACCAAATCTTTGAACTGACATGTGTCCTGCATCTTTTTTTCCATTATTTTTCTGTTTCCTTTTACCTTATCATCATTAATAAAAGGCTCGTGAGCAGTCTCTTCGGGGACATCAGATAAAATTAGAAAGATATAGAGTAGATTTAACATGCCCCCAGCTCAAAGCACAAATAAAAAAATGGTACAAATTTTAAGCAGAAAAAGAGAAATGAGATTGATACAAAAATGTTTATCATTGAGACTAAAGTTGCTTGCAAAGAATGGGAGTATATTGTCTGATGTAAATCTCAGAAGTAATTCAACCATAATTGCTTTTGAATGCTTATAACTGGCTTAGTTAAGTAAAGAAACATACAACTTCAATTCTGTTTACGATTGAAACAAATTATTTAGTAGTTAGCTTAGTAACATATAAAAGCACATATGGATCTCAATTAGCTTAGTAACATATAAAAGCACATATGGATCTCAATATAGCTGAAGCTTCCTGCAAGGAGACCAGCATCATGCCACCTTATCTCTGGGTTCCACAATGATCTGGAGCTAATTTGTTCCTTCTCAAATTTGACAACATGTCTCAAATAGATTCCCCTTGTATTCGAATTTTTTGAATACGTTATGCATGCTCCATACCACTAGACTGATTTGTTCTGACGAACTAGAATAGTCCAAGGAAGGGCCGACGACTCTAATGCCAACCACCAGTTCCCTCATTAGGCTGCCATTATCTGGAATAAAGATCCACGAGCGACTTAGCTTTCTCAGGAGCAAAGAATTTTGCCTGCAGAGAAGTATACATATGGTTAAAAAAAAAGTTCTCCCATTTTATTTGAGCTTAGAATAGAGTACCGTCCAAATGCATTCCTTGATGCATAATTCACTATCAACACATTATGTTGGGAAAGGAGGGAAATAGGCTGATTGAGGTGAGATAGTTTTAAATATAAAAGGAGCAAAACAATTAACATTCCATTATGACTACATCCACCTTAATGGAAGCTAGGGGTGTTCATATATCGGTCCGGACCGAAAAACCGGACCGGACCGGTTGGTTCGGTCCGGTCTGTTCCGGACCGGTTAAACTTCGGTCCGGTCCACGGTCCAAGGATTGGCTATTAATCGGTCCTCGGTCCTGTCCGGTTCAAGACCGGAAAAACCGAGGACCGGACGGAGAACCGATTTAAATAAGGCATAGGCCTAGTATTTACGTATTTGAATAATTTAAAAAAGATCCGGTTCTAACATTTGTGCATTTGACCAATTTAAATAAGCTCCACTTTAGGACCGGGACAATTTTTGGTCCGAAACCGTACCGACATACGCATTAAGACGACTAGTAGGACTTAAATCGGTCCAAACCGTTCCGGTCCGGTTCGGTCCGCTCTTTTGCGGTCCGGTCAAGACCGGATTGGTCCAATTCCGGTCCGGTCTGCGGTCCTTCTTTTCGTTTGGGTTCGGTCTTCGGTCCGGTCCGGTCCGGACCGGTTGAACACCCCTAATGGAAGCATCGATCAGATCCTACAAGTCTGCAACCTTTTTGTTTAGGTCATGCCTGGATCAGGTCCACATGGGTGAATAACTACTTGGAGGGCTCCTTGTTCATACTCCAAATTCAAATTGCAACCTTTGAAGCTATTGGCGCAATCTAGTAATCAGGTACTTAACAAGTGTACTGAGAGTTGCATATTCAATAGAGAATCATCTCTGGGTGAATAGTCTTACCAACAAAAGCATTCAGAAGTGCACATTGGATAAATTAGTGCATTGATTTGAAAGTGAACCAAGTATAAGAGTGTGCGCACCATTCTGGAAGTGTAAGTACTGCACATCTCATGAACGAATGTGTCGAGTACTGACAAGTGCAAGCTCAAAGACAAGTTCTTTGAGAAGAACAAATCTTGAGTGGTCAAAGAAGTAAAATTATCCGAGAACTGCACAAAATGTGCACTAATGTGTGACGTTTTCACTGAAGTATGAATAAATAACTAATTTTTGTATTACGAGCTGCACATCATTGCTGGAGATTTTACCAGCATATAGCTTCAGGAATATGCGACGTGAGAAGTGCAGATAAGCGCAGAGAATTACACATCTTCAATAAGGATTGTAATAACAACTGGGTAGTTATAGTAATAGTGCATTTACATGTACACTAAGAAGTACATGTGTTCTATAGAATGCACCTAAGAATTACAAATCAATAAATTTATTTAAAAGTGCTTAAGAAATGCATACAGGTTATTACAGCATACAAGAACTGTAGTTTGAAGTTAATACATAGAACAGTCAACTGCAAAAACCTGTGCTTAATTTAAGTTAAAAGTCAAATGAGAAATGCCAAAAAGGACCAAAGGTGTGTATCTTTGGGAAGAAGTGCACGTCTTCAAGAGTCTAGATCCCCAGACTACAACTGTGCAGTTGATCTATGGTAAACATTTAATTGATTGGTATGAGCAGAGAAGTGAAGGACAAAGAATGTCAAGAGAGAAACTGAACAAAGAAAACCGTGTCTCGGAGATGACTTAATTATTCACATCATCCCCCAAGTACACCCAAGTATTCCGGAGGTTAGCTTGGCTACGGCTTTAGGGACAAGCATTTCAGGGTAAACCAGTACTCCTCAACCAGGTCAAACCAGTATACCTCAACCCGCCCGAAATATGGGATTCTTGGGGTATGGTTTGGTGTGGTTGGATTTTTCTTTATTATTATTTTTTTCCTTCCTAACCCTTCGGATTAGAAAGATTAAAAACTTACCTTTATTTAAAAACATCATTCGCATGACTAGATCAAGGAAATGTATATATATACTATATAGCAGACATGAGATAAAATATAGAACTATTCTAACTGAGCACGCTAGAATGGTTATTCAATTATTGCCAAGTCTACCAAGGCTATTTGATCATTTTAGAAACAGCAGGTCAAGAAGACAAATTGTTGTCTCTATTACAATTTCAGAGATTTTTTTGGGACTTCAGAGTTCAGATAATATTGCATGTGGTCTGTTGAATAATTAAAATTTTAACACGTAATTCCAATATAATAGGTCATGCAATTATCTTAAACAGGAAAGCTTATGGTGAATATACTCAACAGCTTCCACATTAGATAAATTCATTTCCAGAATTTACAAATAAAGAGGAAAGCTTATGGTGAATACACTGAACAACTTCCACATAGAATAAATTTTTCCAGAATTAAAAATAACCCATACTCACTTGAATAAACATCCTCTCTGCATCTCCTCTATTACCATTTTCTTTCAAAATTATCCCCTGCAAAATTAATTTACAGAATTTTAGCAACTTAAAAATTGATGCTTTTCGTGTGAATAAAAACATGAACCTAACATATAAACAATGCATGAAATTTACGAGGACAAGGTATTAATTTCACTTCATTAAAACTATGCTAAAAACCATGCACTGATTTATGTTAGAGCAGTAATCTGACTTTATGCTCATAAGTTTTCCTTCAATTTTCTTTCTTTTTTTAAGGCCAACTTGATGCTTGCTACTATACAACACTAAGCACAAATGATGATGACGTGCTCCGAAGAAGGAGCCTTCACATTATCAGTAACTGAAATCCTCTTACTAGCTAAGACAGTTGGTTTTGAAGTTGTATTAGCAAATTAAGCAGCAAGAAGAGTTGGTTATTAAAAGTTCAGAGAATATTTATTTTAGTGCCTTTGCTTGTATCTTTAATAAATAGTACCCTTATTTTTATCTTTGGTTTTTCCTCCCCATATTTATATTTTTTTTATCTTATTCTATTTTTTTTTTTTTAATTTTTGCATCTATATATATTTTTTTCAAACTTTATTCTTACTATTATATTATGCGTGCGTGGGTCGTGCTTGTATTGTGTATGTGCGGTGTGATTTCTTGTCATGTGAATCCGTATGCTTGCTTGCCGGTGTGACTTGGATTTTACTTTTTCAGGCCAAGAGTCCTATAGAAAGAGTCTCTGTTGGGGCATGGCTGCATACATCTACCATCCCTAAACCCCGTGGCGGTAGAACTAGACTGGGATGTTGTAGAGAATTTTTATTCTGGCGGTTTTCACTTGTGAGTAAAAGATATGTAAACTGATCGAATATTATACTTTAATGTGGTTAAGCTCCATACTATCAGTTGTTACTTGAACGAAGTCTTTTTTTTTTTTTTTTTTTTGGGCCTCAAAAGCTTAGTTTCAGTAAGTATTTAATGATCCTATTATATTCATATAGTGAAAATGACAGTTTAACCAAAACAAGAAACCATTATCATGAACCTTTGCGAGGTAGCCCCTGAAGTCGGTTGGACAGCTGGAAATGAGCTGATCATATACAGCAACTGCATCACCGATATGTCCCCAATCAGAATAAGCCTTTCCAAGAAGCAAGTCAACCTGCTTATCATCACATGTACATGTCGGAATTAGTATTTCATGCTAAATCAAGATACATGGTAAGGAAAAACTGTTTTTCTCTTTGAAGACCATATGTTAAAATAATCTGGGTCTATTTATCTCATATGAGATAATGTGAAGAGATTATAATGCTGTAAATTACTGATTAAGTTGTTCAAGGATATGAAATTGCTATAGTGCTACTTGCAAACATGAGTGATCTTTCTAGACATATTAATACTTCACTTTTTGACATAGAATTAACACACCCAAAAAATCATGTCAATAGTGGTACGTAGCTATCTAACAGCATTTTTTAACCCAAGCAAGTAGCTTTCAAGATACTTTTAAGTAATATTGCTAGGTATTATACATTCTGTAGTTTCATTGCAAGATAGGCCTTGGAGGTTATGACTAAGCGATTCTTTTATGCAAGGATCGGAAAATAAAATAAAAGGAGCAAGCTTTCTATAACAAAGTAAAGCCAGAGAACCAAACTAGAATGGATACTACAACTGGCTAGAAAGGACATGATCTTGCCACTTTAATTCACTTATAGCTAATAGTCAAGGCATCACTCACTTGAATGGGGTCAACATTCAACGGTTGCTTGTTTACACCATCATTAGCATTGTCCCCAATCTTTGGACCACATTTATTTCCATCATTTAACTGTTCACGGGTGGACAAAAGCACTTGAACTGCCTACACAATCATATTTTGCTCATAAGTAATGGACGAAAGAAGTAATAATCAGTAAACATTGCAATGAAATTGGAGTACAGACGCATGTAGTAAATAGTGTTTGCACTATATGTGCTCGCAAAATGCTACGTAATCATTAGCAAAATAAGCCATTAATGCTTTAGTTAGACACCAAAGGTTCACACTAAATTGAATGAGAATCAAGACGCACCGGTGCAAAAGATTCTTTAGAGCCTATGTGCATGACAAAAAGAAGGCGCAAACCTGATGAAAACGGACCACTCTTTTTTAACAAAGACAAACGCATGCACACATAAAGAATGAAACGTGAAAATTATATGAAATCACTTTAAATGGTGATACAAATGTTCGCAATTTTAATCGATTCACCTGAATAAAAAAAGGGAAAAAAAGATAGGGTCGTGTAACCTTTAAGGACGAGCGAGTCACACGCGGCCTGAAAGGTTGCACAACATAAAACGTTTGCAATTATTAATCGATTCACCTAAATAAATAAAAAGCTTCAAAAGAAGAATAAAAAATAGAAAAAAGGGTCGTGCGCAACACGCACCCATAAGGTCATGCACGTGACCCTTCGAGCCGCACACTGTGCATGACGTTTAAGGTCATGCGAGTCAAGCGCGATCCAAAAGGTCGTGTGCGTGACCTTTCAGCTTGCGATGACTAATACGACCTTTCAGGTCATTCGCAGTCGCGTGTGACCCGATAAGTTATTGTTCATCTTCCTCCTCACGCGACGAGGAAGATGAAAATAGTTTTAAAAAAAACACTAGAGAAGGCCGGCATGGCTAGAAAATGGTTGTACAGGACCAAGAGTACCGCGCACCTAAAACCATGATGTGAACCACACAGCCAAAGATGGTACATTACCCTAAGCTGGATGTTTGGTTTAGATTCTATCAGGATCATCATGACCCCTGATAATGGCATTTTTCTAGGAGGAAGCAGAACGAAACAAGTACATCCAAACACGGGAAGATGCTCATGAGATGAAGAGATTCAAGCAGATGCTCGTAAGGAGTACATTCAACAAGCTAAAGTTGATATAACAGCCTCGGACCAAACATGACTAGCCACAGAATTACTGATAAGAAGTGTACAAGAAAAATTTGATGATGTTACTGCTTAACAACCCTATTCTATTGAGTATAATAATGACAAGATTGCTGGGTGCCCTAAGTGGAAAGGTAGTAATTAAGAACAGAAGAAAGAGAAATGCATCATCGGAGCCAAAAATTAATGCAATGTCCAAACTATGTAAGTACCATATAGAAGTTCTTATAGTCAATGCACACAGGTATTAGTTGAGTAATCGTCAACAAAACAAACATAAGAAAAACCACCCATTGAAATAACAAGAGCAATAACCCAGACATCAAAGTGTACGAAGTCAAGGTGCAATGACCAAGCCGCACTGGAAGGAAAAGGGGTCGCTCACTGAGTAGTAAGTTACACCTGTGATCTAGTAAATAGGAAGAGGTCATCACCCAAAACATCTTATCAGAAAGAAAACTGTATGCAAGACTCAAAAGACGTCCTAATGTGCGAAGCCAGGGTGCGGATGAAGACACTGTCTAGCAAAAACAGCAGGAAGCTGAGCAGCTGCAGCAGAGAAACAAAAAAAGAACATGAAGATATTCCATAGTGTGGATGGACAAGGGAAACCCATAGGGAATTTGATAGATAGAAGGCAAAGATACACACTTACCAAGAATAGAATCATCCAATGCAATACGGTAAATAGCTCCAGAATCATAAAATTTAAGAGGGACAAGACACCAGTTTGGCTGATATGCAAAGAGTGAAGGAATAATGTAACTGAATGATCAACTGTAGCTACTGAGTACCTTGATGAGCTGTAGAATGTATGGGTCGAATGAAGTACTAGAGAAGCCAGTTAAAGAACTGAATGAAGAATTTGAAATATCAGTAGGTGTAGTCGTCATAATAATCGAGTAGACGAATTTGACTGACCCGCTCAACCAAGAAGCACTGAAAAGTTGAATTATTGCTGAACTAGGCTGAAATAACTGGGATCAGGAGTGAAAGTAGGCTGAATCACATTAACTAAGCCAAATATGCACTAAACAAGGGAGAACCAGCTGTTGCAGGCTAAACAGGATGAGCCCAGCTGATGCTAACTGAAAAGGTGAACCGGATCTAAATCAGGCTGGAACCAGTTATGATGACTAGAAATACTCACAACTCCAATGCACTTTCTTAAGTCAAAACACAATTCAGTCATCATAATAAAAGTAAACTACATGATGACTAAAACTTCTCATACATTGGTTCCGAGTATTCACCTACATAAGACAGGATCTGCTACCATAGTTCCATTGAGCAGCTCAAATGATCAAATGCTAGAAACTATTCTATTAGCTCATTATGCAATGATTCACAGCTTTGCACAAGAAGTTAAAAAGACCCTTATGTTTAGTCAATGGGCATCAGCTTTCTTCCCCATCTTTTCATTGAGATTCCAAAGGTGAACCAATAGTAACATTCAGTAAAATCCAAGGGTCAAATTCAATCTAAAACACAATGATAGGTTTGGATGATTGTGTACCTTGTTATAAATAATTAAGATTCAAATTTATGCTTTCATTGGACATTGTCAACATGTTGAGATGAGCAGGAAGTTAATAAAAACAAATGTAAATAGTAGCTCAAGGAAAAACCTCATCAGGTTTCTTAGTAGCCAATAGCGCGTTTGTAAACCCACGAAGAACTTCAAAGTCAACTTTATTAGAGTTCTGAAAAGAGAACGCATGTGTTTATTTTTATTTGTAAGAATCATTCCCTCACAAAAGTGCCCTAATTATATAAGTGTAAGAAGAAGCTGTAATACTAAACTGATAAAGCAATTCTGTAAGCTGAAGCACTTCCTTCATAGTCCTTAAGCTCATACTTTAGTTCACCCAATAACTGAAAGCTTTTGACATTGTTGGGGGCCACCTGAGCTACAGAAATAAAAAATTACAGCAAGCATTTCTTATGCATCCGTTAAAAAGAATGAATCTCAAGAGTTAAGATAATGGCATAGAAAAGTAGTTGTACAACAAGACACTGATTTTGTGCAGACCTTGGTTAATTTCTCAATCAAAGATTGTGACCGTTCATATTCTCCTAGTTCTAGTAAAGTTGTTGCAGCTCCCTGCAAGAGCAATTCAGTGAGGAAACTAGAAGAAATATTGTTACATGTATTCATTAGGTTAATCCTAAATATTGCAGCAAATAAAAGTGTCAACAATCGTAACTAGATCCTTTGAACACAGGATATAGTAGAACATCGAAGAGCCAGAATGAATCACTTTGTATGTAACAATCAAAATACGTACAAGGAACTAGAACATTATTCAAGTCCAAACATATTATATGAAGCGAAGTTACCCTAAGAAGAAGAAGATTAGTGGCTTATATATGGTATGTTCCCCTATTAGTTAACAAATACAAGGCTTTAAATCTTGCATTTCACATAACTTTTGACCGTTAGAGATTCAAGCAACTTTCACTTACGCATTTCCTTTATTCTACTTATACTGAAAAATTAAATTTGGAGCAATTACTTAAACTAGCAATGATAATGATGATTAGGTTATTTAAAATTCCTTACTAAATTACAGCAAAACAAAGAACTATAGGACGCTTTTGTTGATATTTGCAGATGATCCACAAATTCAAATGTTGCGTTCATAGTTTTATGTATGGCTATTTCGTAGAGCACAGATCCCCTCTGCTATTGCTTGTAGGACTTGTTCTTGCATAAAAAATGTAAAACTAAAACATCCTGATGTTTGCATCAAGGACCGTAATTTTGGAGGAACGAAAGCTCTAAATACTCTTAGTTGTCAAATATACAAAAACGTTCATAGTCCCTAAAACGAAGTTCCTGAAACATGTAAACTTTTCTCTGGTTGGCCATAAAAAATACTATTCTCAACACCAAATATCTAGGAGAGAATAGATGCTCATGATTCATGTCTATTATTATGTGAAGATACGAGGGGATTTTTTCCATCAATGCTGTTGTATTTGCCCTCTCGAATTTTAAAAAGCTTCCGACTTGAGGAAAAGGATAGTCAGCTATGGTGATTGTTAGAATATACAGAGCAGGCTATAAAGTATAAACTAAAATGTGCACCTACGCGATATGACATGTTAAATGAAGGTGGTTAAGAAATTAAATCTAAAGGAAACTAATATGGTTGCTCACTTGAAGAGCTGTCGGATCTTCAGGAGATGAACTTAGTGTTGTCTCGAACTGTTGAAACATTTCCTGGAAAAATAGGACAAGTTTAAAATGCAGATAAGTCTGTCAAGTCAAGCATTCTTTGTTATTAGGCTTACAGAGGTGCCTTGCATTGATTTTGTTCCATAGGAGATTGTAACAGATTCTGAGGTTCTTGTTAGTTGGTTAGATTCTAAGTCTCTAAACTGGGAAGTTTTTTTTTTTATGAGGTTTCGGCAGCTCAAACTCTTATCTCAAAATTGGGTGCTACAGTCCGGTAAGTGTTTAGAGAAGCTAACAGGTAGCGGATCATCTTGTAACTGAGCTCCTTTTATTCCTTTGGTTCTTCAGATCTGTTAAGTAGCTCTTGTAAAGGCCTCATTAAGCTTGATAGGCTTTCTTTACCTTTTATTCGGATTTTAAGCTCTTTACTTATTTATTTATTCTTTTTTTGAAATAAATTGCGGAAGGATTTGCTTTTACCTTCTACCCGGAGTTTTGGATTTGTTTGTAAGGTTAAAAAAAAGTCTGTCAAGTAAAGCTATACAAGTCTATCAAGTCTAGCTTTTACTTTTTAGCCAATTTTCAAGCATTAATTTTTTCTAAAAACGTCCATCTTGAACTTTCTACCTTCAAAATATACAGTTTTTCCATCCTACTTTGAAAACATGATAGGTCGTCAATGCTGTTAATGTGGCCCACTATTACATTAGTTATAAATGGAAAATGGGCAACTTCCCATTCATCTTTTTCCTCCTGCCTTACATAGTACTCGCATGTATACGGACTGTCAATTCATTTTGCCATTTAACTGAAAATTTTATTTTTGCTTGAAGAATAAAATTGTATATCTCATTGACATTTTCTGCCTCTCTTATAGATGAGAGAGATCAGGAAAAGCAAGTACAATAGTATGAATTCTAACTAAAATGACAATCCTATAATACGATAGGAGATCTAGGAACTAATATTGTGAATCCCCCTCACAAGCTAAAGCATATATCTCTGTACACAATCTACAAAACAACTAGTACGAAGAGGCTTAGTGAATATATCAACAGTTTGATCCCGAGAGCAAGTGCATAAAGTACAAATTCTCTTGCTCATTACAGCTTCACGCACAAAATAAAAGTCTAATTCAATGTGCTTTGTCCTCTCATGGAAGGCGGATTCTTTGCAATGAATTGGTTGCTTGATTGTCACAATGATCCTACAAAAACAGCTTCCTTCAGGGTATGGCAGCATACATCTACCCTCCCCAGACCCCGCCTGTGCGGGACTTATTACTTGGTTGTTGTTGTTGTTGATTGTTACAATGCAAACACATAGGCTTCTTTCTGGTTTAGAACAAAAAAAATACAAGGTTCTTTTTTGTTTAGAACATAGGTTAAATTGTCATCAGATAGTAAGAAAGTTTTCAATATCGGCATGTCTTTCTTTCTTCGTTTTAAACATTCTATTCCTTACGTGAAGTTAAGCGAACTTAATAATGAAGAGAACATGTATGTAGAAGCAAGACTTATAGGTACTAACTACTTTGGCTCAGAAAACATAAAGGTAACTATATCATGCTTGTACTTCAATATAAGGATTTCAGTAGTGCGTAGCACGACCCATGCTACACCGCGTTCCAATACAGTAGGTTGCCAGTATGGACAGGCAAAGCCAAAAATCGGTAGTGCTGTTTCGCACTATCGGCACGCGAGATAGTAGGCTTGTGTCTGGCGCGAGAATGGCATGGCCAAAAACTTTCTCTTTAACTTGCTTTATGTTTATGAAAGATAAAAGTAAATGTGTATTCGCATGGTGGGTATGTGCCGGTATCCGAGTTTAGAGGCTGTTTACTTTGAATGGAAAGTAGCAAACTGAAAAGAAAGTAGAAAAAAGGTAGTAAAGTAGAAAGTGAAAGGAAAATGGTAAAAAACTAGTAAGGTGAAAAGTAAATAAGGAAACTGACTTTCCAACTTTTCTATATAAAGTAAATTAGTTAATTTCTCACTTTCTCACTTCTCTATTTAAAATAAACTATGAAACTGACTTTCCAACTTTCTACTTTTCACTTTCCTTTTAGAGTAAACAAGAAAACTAACTTTCCAACTTTCTCACTTTCCTCTCTAAGTAAACATGCTCTTACCGAAACTCGAGACTCGACAAAGAAAGCCAAAGCCGCCTCTGCTCGACACCAAATTCTTGCTTTATTAAAGTTCTAACTAATAGAAAGGCACAACATAGTGAAAAGTTTCTCATATATTGAAGGAAACCACCAAACTCAACGATTTCAGTAAAACACCTAGTAAAAGTAAGCTGCATGGTAAATAAACATATTAAGGACGAACAACAACAAATTGGAACATTAGCCCGCTAAGATATGCAAAACAAAGGTGGAAGTTATAAGGCAAGTAAAGAGCCTACGCATCTAGAACAAAGATCATACTTGTTAAATTAAACAAGTATCAACTGCTAAAAGCTGCTTAGCTTCCACTTATATATATATACACTATATATATCATATATATATATATTATATATATATATATATATTTATAATATATATATATATATAATATATATATATATAGAGGTTTTGCTATGCTCACCCAAGAAATCACACAATAAACCACATAGCATACGTGGCAACTTCAGGACCACATATCATAATAAATATAGTTGTAATTTTGATAATTTGTGCGGATCACGGAGACGAATGTGGTGGAGATTAGTTGTGTGTGGTTTATTGGGGTTGAGTAGTTTTTTCCTCTCTCTCTCTCTCTCTCTCTCTCTCTCTTCTATATATATATATATATATATATATATATATAGAGAGAGAGAGAGAGAGAGAGAATAACTCATCAGTATGTACCTGAAGTTTTGATTTCTCTTCTTCTGTCAATTGCCTCTCGGCAACTTTAGCTCCTTGATTTGTGTCAATACTGCCTCACACACAATAAGAAACATAAGTTAACTATGGAGAAAAAAATCAGAGATACGAAAAAAATATCAAAATGCTGTAAACATCAACTACAATCCTAATGGAAAGTAAGGGAGAAAACAAGAATCTGGTTCCCCAAATACCCACAGAGCCACTCATAATGGTGACTCCATGGAGAAGATTATGGATTTCAGCCAGCAGATAACTGTTCTCATTCACTTCTGCATGCTAATTGTAAATGTGCATTCTAACCATTCAGTACCTCCCTACCTTGTATATGTGTACTATAGCAATTAGAGCACGCATGTATGAAACATCATAACTGTCCGGCCATATATACATTATATTTCCACTTTGGAAGATGAGGGATCGACATTTGTTGTGGTTCTCATGTAGCAGTGGTATTCAAATGGCTGAGCCATCAAGTGGTATCAAAACGGAGGATGCTCTCCCTTATGGCTCCAACACTGACAATGCACGAGTTGCTGCCACTAAATAACCAACACAGGCACAACAGTTATCTTGCTCAACAGTGGCGGAGCCAGGATTGCAAGCCAGGGGGGGCGATAAATATTAACGGTAAAAATTTTTGTTTAGATATTATATAAAAAATTATTCATTATAAAAAATAAATTCAAATACACAACTTCACAACAACCAGGATAACAATAATAAAAATATGGATGACAATAAAGTTACTAAAATAGGATAGCATAATAAAAGATAGTTGGCAACAAAATTATAAAATTATAATAATAAAATATAGCAGCAAATTATAATGATTGAAAATTACAGTTTACAATAATTGAAATATAGGAATTAGAGTAGTCAGGTAGAAGATGATTTTTGGAAAGTCTTGATTGTGCAGAAGTTTGGAAAGAAATTTACTTTTTGGGTTGATTTTTTAAGAATGTAGGGGTGGTATAAATAGAGGCTGGATCTTCTGTCCCTATTAGCTGTCTCACTTTCTATTCCGACATCTTAAAAAATACTTATATGTATTTTTTAAAAATAGTTTCAACATTAAAGTTATAGATTTTAATGAGATCTACAAATTTTATATTGAAAGTCTTTTCAAAATATGTTTCTAGATAGGTGTTCTGAGGCTTCAAAGTCTTAACGGGTTTAAAAATTATTTTAAAATCCGTTTTTAAACCCGTTAAGATTTTGGAACTCCAAAACACCTATCTAAAATCATATTTTGAAAAAATATTGAATATAAAAGTTGTAACGCTAATAAAAATTTATAACTTTTATGTTAAATTTTTTTTCGAAATATATATATAATATGTAATATTTGGCCGGTAAGTTGGGGGGGGCGATCCGCCCCTGTTGCTCAATAAGAGGAATTCACATCTCATGGCATCGAGCATCCAATGATTCCAATATATAGTGCAGTCTATACCCATCCAGCTCACCCAAGGATTTTAGTTCAAACCCGATCTGAGTTTCGGTAGGCTCGAATCCTGGCACGTGCCGACCGTGTAATGACGATTCCAACATGCATTTATTCGTCATTTTCCAAAAGTAAAAATAAAAAAAATTCAAAACTAATTTAACACTATATATATATATATATATTAAAAGAACTTTCACCACTCGTCGTGCCGGTAAGTTCCAGTAGACATATGCCGCTTGGCACAGACATTACCGGCAAGTAAACTATGGTCTCATCTATACTTCTCTACCGTGTCCATTTCTCCTACACGCAGTGAAGGTCTGGGACACTGCCACCATCTTATTTTACACACTTCCACACCAACACACTGCCAGCCCCTACAATACTTACAATCTACCCTACAATTGCCTGTGCACCACTACATGAATCAGCTGACATAGCTTCTCCCACATACGTCCCCACTACCCTCTTATTACCACCTTCCTCATAACCCCAACTACTCTTAGCAAATCTTCTTCCAACAACTCTAACCCACTATATGTAAACGACTAGCCGTATCATGGTCCCCCCATACCTATTCTAGCTTGACCTTATTGAAAATTCCTATTTCATCTCCTATTGCAGCTCTATCAACCCTTTTTACTCTACCCCATTGTGGCCAACTGTTGTCTATATAATGCAGTCCTTCTTTCTCTAGGTTAGCATGGACTTAAAAAGCTTCTTTTACGTACTCATGAATGCCTATGATTAGTGGATATTTGTAAATAACATTATGGAGATATCTATTAATTTCATGCTGAAGATGAAATGTGCTTATGACAAGCATCCAAATCATCACAAGAATGGAACATTGCATATGTTTTAGTTAATTTACTTTGTTCATGACAAACTAAATTAAACGAACAAACAACCACTAACATTGTTCATTAGTTTAAAATAAGGGAAAGTTGTATGTACATATTTTCTAGATAGTCATTAAAGACTGTCAATACTCAGCAAATGGATAGTTAATTCATTTTATAATAAAATATTACCTTCCCGAGGGAATAAAATCACCCAATGCAAAAACTAGACCAAAAACCACAACAGCAACACCTACTCCAACCTAGTTCAGAAATGTAATGCCAAAATAAGATTATTTCTATGCAAAAACTAATAGAAAATAGCTCTATTTAAGTAGTTACTAGCCTCTCACCTTAGTACCTAGTCCAATTGTGCTTTTATCAGATTCGATAGGTGCCTCATAATCTATTGGTTGATTAAACTTCTCTTCCTCAGCTATTTTCTTCACACGTGCAGACCTGAATATAAATCAAAAGTAACGACCATTTAAATAGCATGGTATTCTTTTCCTCAAATTGTCGACTCTAATGGTCAATTGGCATGCCTACTTGGATGGGTATTATTATGCTTATGTCATGAAATAGCATTATATTCTTTGCAAAACCACAATAAAGCAAAACAAAGTTAGCGTATGTGACCGATCAACCATAGAAGTAATGTTATGGTACTAGTCAACCTCCACATCCATTCTTCTTAATCCAAAATCACAAATATCGTAGACAGAAACATTACATACTAGACCGTAATGTGATATTGTACACCACTCGGTATAATAGCAGGGTCTGCGAAGGTTAAGATGTACGCAACCATACCACGGAGGATGATGTTTATATAGATAAAGTAATGTTGTGAAATAAGAAAAAAAAAATACAATACTCAATATTTATAAATCAAGATACTTTGGCTCCCGTTCATACACTTCGTACCAGTTGAAAGTCAAAACTTTGAGAAAGTTAAAACAATGCACTTCTTGCAAGTTCCTTAAACTTTGTCTTACATGGATTGGATATGACTTGGTGAAGGTGTTCTATTCTTATAACTTTCTTTTCCTAATACTTAAAACCAATAGTAAAACCAGTTACTAGTTAGCAATACACAAGGAGCATTGAAAAAGAAGAAGATCCACTAAAAACTCAATACATTTCACCTTCGGATCGCATCCAACTTTTCATTGAACTGACGGTCTGAAACAACATTACTTGATTTTCTTTCCCCCGAATCTAATGCTGGTGATACTGCACAGAAAAAAGTATTGCAGCTATTGCGCAAATCAAAGCATGAAATCAACCACTTAAGTAATTACGGTTACATGATTAGAAGATTTGACTAAATCTCCAGGAAAAGAGCATTCTGCACTAAAAGAACATTAGATTAACCAAAGAAAAAGTGTCTTTCAAGACGTAGAGAAAGTTTTCATTACAGTGCAAACCCATAGTTGGAAGGTACAGATAGTAATGCAAGAACAGACAATATGAAAAAACATCACTTGACTTTCTGCCGGTAAAATATAGTTTAAATGATGCTGCATATAAGGAGAACTTACAATATTTGGATCAAGCATGACATCTAATTACCCGCTGTAAGTATTATATTTTCAGTAAGACTTGACTACGACAAAGGTCAAAATTGTCCTTTCAAGTAACCAAAGACTTTGACTTTCCAAAAATATAAAATGCAAGACCACATAGTTTTCTTATGTTGCAACGCAAGTATGCAAAGTTAAAAACAAATGCACAAGGGTTATTCATCTTTCATGTGGCAAGTAGGATTCCGTTTTGAACTGGGATCACCTACCCCAAAAGTCGAGCTTAACATGATCTTGTGATGATGAAATTAAGGGTGAGAGACATGGATAGGCTGAGAGTAACAACGAAACTTGGATGAGCTTGTTGCAAACTTGACAGAACTTCTCTTTAATCTTGCACTTTTGAGACTAAGATAGGAGACATAGAGGTGTTTCATGATGGATGATACAAGATGATATCTCAACATCACTCCAAGGAAAGAGGGTTGAGAGATCTAGAGTTTCCAGAGCTCTTCCATCTGTCCATGGCACGCCTACCGAGCCAGCAAGGTGTAGCTTTTAGAGGAGAGGTGGTGTCAAGCACCCAAGGTGCGACTCTTGTGAGACATGGTTGTGTCCAAGTTGCATGCATGGATTTAACTTCCCCTGATTTAGCATGCTTAATCTCGGTCCTTGGATTGAGCCAGTTAGCTCAATTTTGAGCTGCTGTAAAGCTTGGCTTATATCCATGCAATCTCTCACATAGTAATCCATGTGATGTTTAGAGTTTTGCCATATTGCTTTGCATGGGAATTTCATGCACATGGCTTAAAGCTCCTCATCTAGTTTGAGATTTGCATGTTGAGCTAGTAATTGCTCGCCAAACTTGCCGGATGTCGTTAAAGCTCCAAGTGGATTGCATGTACACTTGATCTTCGGTGTTGTGCCACCTCAGGTGGCCAATTAATTGCATAAAATTTCTCATGCATGTGTGACCAAGCTGCTGCTGATGTCGTCGTTGCCGCCAAAGGAGAGAAAGAGGACGAATGAGTGGAGGCAAGCAAGCATGGGTTGTGGACCTATGGTGAGGCGACTATCCCATCACAAGCCGGCGCTGTCAATAGATCTTTCCCATCCTCATCAGAAGGTGAAATCTGGCGTGGCAGCTTAAGGAGGAATCCATGGAGGCGGCACGGTGGCACTAGAAGAAGGAGGGTACTTTTGACTTTCTACATCTTTGGGAAAAGCTCCAGGACTTGCATAGGGAGTTCTAGAATGACTCTTCTAAAATATCTACTATTGGTTCATATACTTGAATACATTAATGTTTAAAGTTATCTTCCATTCTCCATATTTCAAAAGTTTTATTTAAAAATGGGATTACATACTCATACTAAACAACATAAGAGAGTGCAAGATCAGACAATATAGTACTAATAGACTTGATACAAACATAATAGACAAATGAACAGTAACATATTCTTTAGGTATAAACTCAGAATTATGACTCTTAAGTGAGGGCAAAATACGTGATTTACAATCATAGCATGAAGTTCAAACAACACCCGGACTAATCTAAAAATAATAATAATAATAAGGAAAATACCATTCATCAGGGGCCCCTGACGGCCCTGATGCTATCGGGGCCGTCAGCGGCCCCATCGGGATGTGTATACACACATCCCGATGGGGCCGCGGACGGCCCCGATAGCATCACCTGATGAACAGCAGCCCTCTAATAATAATAATAATAAGATCATATACACATAGGTCTGAAAGAAAATTATAGAGAAACTAACTGGTGCCATAAAACTAGACAAATTTGAATAGTAACATCAAGATCTAAGAAGTTACCTTGACTTCTCAAGTTTTCTTGTTTATTGTAAAGGTTGCTGCATTTTAAATAAGAATGTTATCAAGAAGTACAATAAGGTACAACTGCAAGGGAAAAAAAGACCAATAAAAAAGAAGTATCACTAAAATGCAATGACATAAAAGAAGAAGGAAAAAAAAAAGTCTGACTAGCATAAAACCTCTAGGCCGAGTGATACATAAGGCATTAATCTGAAACACTTTAAGGTTATTTTGTCATTGAAGTTAGGACGGTACAGGAGCATAATTGTTAAAAGATCACTTTTTCTTGCCACAATTTACTATGTGAAGCCATTTTAGCTTGTTTAGAGATGTGCACTTTCAAAAGACATGAGTTATGTCAAATCTGGAGCCCTAGGGTTCCATAGCAACTTCAGGTGCACATAACACAACTCAATCGAGTGTCCATTTCCCCCATGCGTCCCTACAGGCAACCTCGACCAGGGCCCTGTTGCCATTGTTGTTCATCTTGCCGACTGAACCCATCTATTGCACATCGAACTCTGGAAACAACGTTGCCATGAACTCCCTTCAACATCTTTTCCTTGCTACACAAAATAATATATATATATATATATATATATATTAGTTTGAGAGAGAGAGAGAGAGAATGAGTCATAAGAAGATTGTAAAAGATGATAAGCTAGTAGAGTTGTATGGGATAGTCGAAGTAATTTAATATAAAGTGATAGTGCTACTAGAGGTTTTGAAACTTGAAATTATATATTTTCTTCAGTAAGATGATGTTAAGATTGTATGAATCTCTAATAGTGTGTAGTGAAGGTAAAGTGATGTTTCGCTAGTGTCTATTTGTCAGTAAGTGAGGATATATATACAAGTTAATTGCTTTTATAGCTATCTGAAGAACTGCTAATTAAAAAAGTAGAATAGTTAACGACTTCCAGTTACCAATATGATAGTTAACGACTTACAGTTACCAATATGACATTGTGTTATACTACTGTATGTTTATCCAACAGAATGAATACTTCCTTGTCTAATTGTACCAACAAGCAAACCCCCTTATGGAGTACAACGTGGTCTTCCTCCAATGCAACCTTCAATCCGAAATTATTTAGCAGGCCTCCAATATGGCAGACATTATTAAGAGTCAAAACTTTTCAAAAAGTGAAATGATGTCCACCTTTCACCTGCCCGCAATTTGTGCAATCCAAGACATTCCATGTATAGCTTAAGGACATCATAAGCTGATTTATAAGTCCTCGAAAGACTTTATCCTCGGTCACAGAAGACTAAGTGGATCTTCAGGACATTTGAGTCGGATATCAAAAACAAAAAGTCGTTATCATTCACCCTTTGCCTCACTAAGCAACATTCGACTTTGAGATGTCTCATCTTATTGCAATCAAAGGACCTGCTTAGCATTGTTCATCCATGGAATTTCTCGTCTAGTTACATTGGGAGCTTCTTTCTCATGGAACTTTATCCATCATTCCACAATACTGACTTGACTTGTCTTCTTTCCAGAACTCCTCTTCAATTCTGACATGGGTGCCTAGCCCAAGAAGGGAAAGGCGTTCGGTTATCAGCTTCAAGTCATCCCCAAAGCTCTTTAAAGCATGACAACCTATAAATTCATCTTAAGATGCTACAGGAAAAACAGACAAGAATCCTCTTAATCAACAAAGCAAACTTCGAGAAGTTTTGTTGGAACCTGCCGCATACAAATTCCTGAAGCACGGATGTCGCTACGCTCATCCCCCTCAGGGGGATGGCTTAGCTACAGATGGGAGCATTAAAGCATTAAATAAAGTGGTCGGCCATGTCTTGAAGCCACTTGATCATCACCTGCTCTAAGTAACCATGTGGAGCTCAGTACTAGCAAGCTTGGACACACCACTCCGAAATGCATAGTTTGAAGCCTTCTAATATGCAATTAGGTGGCTTGTACAATACCACAAGAACAACGTAGCTGAAAGCCAGCCAATTGCTCACCGCTCCAAGAAACGTCCATTGTGAACCTCTCAACCTACCTTTTGCCAGTAATAATGTTTGTAGATGTAAGACAATATCGTAAGGAAGTTTTCTTTTAAGGATGTCTCCAAACCATTTTTCCCACTTATGTTGCACATGTGGTTGAATCAATACTGAGCAAAATCTAATTTCTAAATAAGCTAAAAGTTGAAAGCCTGACAAATCAAATTAATAAGGTGAATATGATTATAAAAAACAACACCAAGCTAAAATGACACTAGATTTATTCCTAGAGTTTCCCTTGTATGAACATAAAGCAAGCACCTTTGTTCCGTTTCAGGCCGCCTACTCTTCTTTGGAGCGTTGATATTGCCTTTATTCTGTGAGTCAACATCAGATGGTATTAGAAGTTTGAAAAATCTCTTGAGAGGCACATCTTCAGACATAGAAAATGTCATCAGCAAGATCATATTTCATCATAGAAATGATATTTCATCACTAAATGGAGGCAAGTGCAAGTGCCTCATTTAAAAGTGGTTGAACAATCCCATTAATGTTGATAAAGGGTAAGATCAACTTTCAAAACATAATAAACAATATTTCACGGAAGTACAATGACGAAACAAGATATTGACAACATCTTAATGGCCTACATAAGTCAACACGAGAGTGAACCAAACCCGAACTGCTATAGGGTGTACTGTTGTTTAGGGTTATAACGAGGGAAAATCGTGTTAATTAGTTTGGTTAGGGTACTAAACTTCCAAATCCAAACTAGTCCATTAAGTTGGCCCATTAATCCTTACATTTTCATGCTTCTTAGCCAAACATGCCTCTACTTTCCATGAACTTTGAATATTTACACCCAGGAGTTGAATCAGACATAGTATCATAACCTATGATTAGAGTACAACCTCTGTAATTAAGTTGTCGGCACCTATGAATTAGAGCATCTTGGGACCTATCTTAAATAACAAAATAAGTTCGGGGACCTTAGATCAAATTCTCAAATTAAAATTGGTGTGCATCAATTCGGGTTAGCTGAGCAAGCAGTTCAGCAATGATTGTCGTGACATCATATTGGGAATTAAAATTCCAGGTTTTGGTTGGGTAAGTCATAGACATCTCCTCCATACATGTAGGATAAAGTGCACAGCTGCAATAAAATTAAGGTCGATAGAAGTGCTTATCAGAACATGACAGTGGGAAGGGAGTTAGCGAGGCTATGATGTTGTAAGTATGAGACATGGTTATAGCTTAGAGATTCAAAATAACTGAACCCCCTTGTAGTTGCCCTCCATGGCACTTCTGTTGGTCCCTTTACAAATATAACACTTAAAGAAAGAGGACCTTTTCAATTTTAAATTATTTTAACTAAATTATATTTTTGAAATTGATTTTTAAGTATTTACGGATCTAAAACCATAGCGCCATTAGAATGGCGACCCGGGTCTAACGTGACTTGCGCCCACGCTGGCAACAATTTTATGAGGCAAGCTTGAGGTCGCCTTTTAGAAAAGCGGCCTTGACGATGCCTTCAACATCAAAACAAAAGCAAACAACTAGCAGGTTGATGTTTGTACACTTACAACGGACCTGTTGTTATACTTCAATTTTTTTTATTTTTTTATTTTTTTAAAATCTTTACTCTTAAAAACATACTATATAGCTCATAATTTGATTTTTTTTAAAACAAATAAAGTATATTTTTTATTTCTTCTACAACTTTTTAGTTCATTTTCTTAAATAATATCAATAAGCGTGCCAAACGGTCTATCATAGCAGTCCCAACGATACCTAAATAACGTTTTTCTTATCTTATGCGACTCTAGTTTTATATTATTTACTATTTTAAGTCAAATGATAAACTAAATTGTGGCATATCTTATTTTATTACCACCTTTTAGCTTATCATTTGGCATGAAAATATTCAATATTTATAAAATCGAAAACACATATAATAGAAAAACGTTAGATAGGCATCGTTCCGACTACTATGGTAGAACATTTGTTACGCTTATTGATATTTTTCAAAAAATTTAAACTGAAAATTTGAAAAAAAAAAAAGTAAAAATACCTTTTTTTCATTATTTGATATAAAATACCAAAGAATATCAAATCACTAGCTACATAGTACACCGTTTTAGAGTAAAAAAGTTAGTTTTAAATAAATAAAGTGTAATAGCATATCGCCACTTATTTGTTTGAAGGCAACCTTAAGATATGCTACCAGCGTTGTGCCAGCATGGCCGCTATTCTAATGGCGACTCGGTTTGAGATCTGCAAATACTTTAAAAATCGATTTCTAAAATGTAATATTTAATTAAACTAATTAAACTAAAAAAAATCAAGAAAGAGAGTGCTAATGGAAAATACTGGGATGCCTTTATCTAGAAAAACTATGCACAGTAATATATTTTTGAAGTATTAATTAGATAATTATTAAGCAAAAAAGGAAAATCAGAAAATGAAAAGCTAAGTAATATGTGATATTTTATCACAATATAATTACCTTTCCAGGTTCAGCACCAAAGCCACGTCCTTCTGAAGCAAAACAGGTAACACTAGACGCCTTACTGAGGTCACCATTCTTACTCTCTAACATTCGTCTCTTGACAAGTATGTTCAATCTAGAATTTGTTTTACATACCTGATTCATGGACAGATCAA
Source organism: Xerophyta viscosa (assembly GCA_002076135.1). Taxonomy (NCBI): domain Eukaryota; kingdom Viridiplantae; phylum Streptophyta; class Magnoliopsida; order Pandanales; family Velloziaceae; genus Xerophyta; species Xerophyta viscosa. The sequence continues at coordinate 2,677,670 of MJHO01000011.1, forward strand.
TCAAGCTCACTACTAAATGAAAAGGGCATAATTGGTTTGACCAATCCTTATCATGGCATAAGCAATCAACCCAGTTATTTCCAGACTGAGCCATAACATTAACGCATCGGTATGAAAACTACAGCGTAACTCAAGATATCTCTTAAATATATGTGAAAACGCAACTATGGTGCGATTTTCATTTTATGGAGGAAAGATTATGGTGCTATTTTCGGGCAAAAGTGCAAGACAGAATACAGCTGTAACACATAATTGTGGAACTCTTTAGGCAAAAGATCAACATTATAAGACCCCAAACATTTTCGGAATTTCAATCAACATCACAAACTTTTGGATCTCTTATGCGAGCAGCAGCGGACAGTAAAGTGTTATCTTGGGGTTTGATACCTTGATAATGTGAAAAAGGCCCCAAACAGTTAGTATTCAGATGGTGTCACAAACCTGACTCGGCTTTTATTTTTTTTGTGAAATAATTTATGATTTAAACTTTAATTTAACCCAACTGTACCAAATTGAGATAATCAAATTAACAATTGCGTTGTCAGCGTTGTTGAGTGAAAACAAATGCTACATGAGAAATCATAGTATGATAAACAACAAAATATAAAAAACTTGTCACCATCGTGATGCCAGTAACAAAAAAGAATAAGAGGTTTGGACCATAATTAACAATTAATAAGTTTAGGGTGCTGGCATAGCAGATTTTAGTTCATGAATGAGTCTTTATCCCATACGGTCGTCCGTATGGGATTCTTTACCATATGGATGGCCATAGGGAACTTCCATTTAGGATTCTTTACTTTTCTTTTCTTTTCTTTTCTTTTTTTGACAAACTCCAACATAAAAGTTATAGATTTTGATGAGATCTACAACTTTTACGTAAAAAAATTTTCCCAAAAGACTTCTAAATAGGTATTTTGGGGCTCCAAAATCTTAACGGTTTCAAAAACAATTTTAAAACCCAAATTTGCTTGGAACCCGCTAAAACTTTAGATTCAAAACACCTATTAGAAATATTTTTTGGAAAAAAATTTGAACATGAAAGTTGTATATCTCATTAAAAACCACAAATTTAATGTTGATAGTTTTTCGAAAAAATAGTTCCAAATACTTTTTTCATCGGGTCGTGTATATGGTAATACCATACACGCGACCCATGGAATCAAAATTCGTTCATCGATTTGGGGACTTATTGTGCACTTTTTGCTATGTAAAAATGTAGGAGAATATATCTACTATTCTTGATTCCTCGCTATTCTTGATTCCTCGGTCTATCAATCTTCAAGTAGTGTGGCCTAGAATCACCCTTTTTCTTATAACGGACACAGAAATTCATATTCCACATAAACCTCAAGTGGTGTGGCTGTGGATAACTTCTTTTTCTTCCTCACAAATGGATACTGAAATTCATATTACAAATACAATTCCCGAACAACACATAGCTAAGCACTTTAACTGGGATTTTATTTCATCGAACAGTTTATGTGCAAGTATGCGACGGCAATAAGACAAAGCAGGTATCCTTCAACAAGGAAGAATGAGATATGATTAATAAACAATTCACCAGGAACCACAGTTTCTCAGATAATACAGAAAATAAGACGGGAAAATACCGTGACGAACCCGATTTCCATTTGGAAATGTATTCCGCAACTCGCAGCTGAAACGGAGACCTAACAAGCGATAACGATAATGGTTTTATCTTATCTTTTTTTATTTATTTATTTTTTATTTTTTTTACTTTTTTGTTATTTCTAAACACCAAGTATTTGCGGGATAATCTCTAATTATTACTTATATTAGTTAATGACTGTGCAAAAGCCTCTATAAATACCGGGTTAAATAAGTAATAAAAGAGAAAGTATCTTTTGATGAATTATATTATTTTGTATTGCATTGAGGAGAATAAATGTCTTCTATTTGTTAATAAGAAATTGTTGATGTAAAATGATAAAGCTAAGATACATAAATAAAGTAGTTTAACATATCGGAATTTTGTTCAAAAAATTCTGCTTTATAAAATTATATCAAATATATCTTTTATTTTTATTTTTTTAAAAAAACAATTCAAAACATAGACAAAAATAATGCAATCACCTCAGTCACCGCCAACACCCTTCAATGCTCCTGCCCTCGGCTGATCTTCCTTGTTGCTTTCAAATTAAAAAAGAAAAATGCCATATCAGCCCCCCCTATTTCAAAATGTCGTGCGTTTCAGTCTTGAAAATGCGAAAATGCGCGACGTGCTAAAACGGTAAAAGTTTAAATAGGAGGCTGATATGTCAAAAACCCAATAAAAAACCGTCTTCACACATACATGTCCCATCAAATGCCTAAGAGATAAAAGACATCTTACTTTTGTTAAAAATAGAGGAAGTAAGAAAAAACAATTATGCTTTTCATACGTGGAAAGAAAGCAGAAAATATTAAAAATATTTTGAAAATTATTATAAATGTGCTACACCGGCTCAATAAATGACAAGTCAGCCATCTAACTAGGAATGGCAACGGGTCGGGTCGGGTCGGTGTTTCAGCCAACCCAACCGACCCGAACGGATTCGGATTCGGGTTTTAAAATTTCGGTTCGGCGTTATTTTTCCAGGGTCGGATTCGGATTTTGTTTTAATCGGATCGGCATTCGGGTCCGGATTCGGGTTTGTAGATATTTATTATATATGTTATATTTATTTATTACAAAATAAACAAATAATTTTTTTAATGATTTTCAAAATATGGCATAAAGAACTTCTTATATAGACTAAAGAAACCTAACGATATTTAACCCATATACGATATGGGGACAATTATCTAAAATCTCATACTTAATGGTGCTTAGCATTAAGAGTTTGAGTTAAGAAAATTTATCATATCATTCTATGGGTAGATATTGTAGGGATCATATTAGTCTTATTTAAGGAGTACTCTATGTCGTAGAATTTTTAATTAAATTTTTTAAAAAATATATTCTTCTTATTTATTAAAATTTAAGAAAAATACTTTTTTTATTTTTTAAATAAAAGAAAAACAAAAATATTTTATAAATATATATATTTTAAATATATTGTATTTATATATATATGTAAAATAGATATATATTATAATATATAATATATATATATATCGGTCGGGTTGGGTGGATTCCGGGCGGCGTTTCAGGTCCAAACCGAATCCGACATCCGAACCCGCTTCGGGTTCGGGTTTAAGAATTCCGAGGTTTTTCGGATTCGGAATTTATTCTCGGGTTCGGATTCGGATTTTTTTGCCTCGGGTCGGATCGGATCGCCTCGGATTCGGGTTCAATTGCCATCCCTAATCTCAACGATGTAAATGGAAAAAACTGATGACAAAATTAGTATGGTCCTTTTTTAGAAGTGTAGGGTTATCGTCCGCAATTAAAAGTTCAAGATTATATCGTCCATTTTATGAAAGTTCAAGATTAAACGGTAAGTTTACCTAATAATAACAGCTCTTCTTGGAGAAAAAAAAACTAATTCTTTTTAAAAAAATTCAAATAACCATTTTAAAAAATACTTATAAAATTAGCCTAAAATGCATATGTATCTATATTTTAGAAAAAAATTTGTAGGTTCTATAATTTTTGTGTTCATAACTTTTCAAAAAAATATTTTCAAATAAAGATTAGGCTTTATAACTTTTTATTAAAGGTTCGAGAGTTTTAGAAATTTTTATTTAAAAATTGAATAAAATATGAAGCACATAAAATTTATTTTATATATTGAAATATTTAAAATATGTATACATTTAAGTTTTATGCTAATATAGTCATTATAAAAAAGTAGGAATTAATTTGGAAAGGCCTATTAAAATAGGGGCTAATATGTAACTATCATATATAGTAATAGTTAAGATGTAATTACATTTTTTTTAGTTATTTGATGAAGTAATATCAAATTCCATTATCAATGTTTATATATATACATTTAATAGAGAGAGAGAGAGAGAGAGAGAGAGAGAGAGAGAGAGAGAGAGAGAGAGAGAAGCAAATTTCAGATTGCATTTGTTGGATCAAAAAAAAAAAAAAAAAATCAGGCTGCATGCTTATTCCTTGTAGGTGGTTGGCAATTTATCTTTCCGGCCTTATCTTCCCACTGAAATTAGGAAAAAAAATAAGATGGATGATATTTTAGGTTTCAATACCAGCAGATAAGTTTTGGATGGACTTATCTTCCCACTGAAATTAGGAAAAATGAGTGGTATCTGAGCTGCTTTTAACTTCGTATGCTTCAGAAATAAATATGTTGAGAGCTCCACTTAAAATACCAAAAAGTTGTTTAGCATTTTGAGTGCCATTATTACGTCGGATCAGCTATTCGACACGCACTCTTTAAATTGTAGGGACATGCAAATCTCTGCCAATTTGTATAGCCTGCTGTTATTTATACTTAAAATCGCTCATTTATAACCCGTTATATTTAATATACTAAAATAATTATTTAAAAGTATTTTTTAAAACATTTGAATACAGAAGTTGTTAATCACATCAAAATCTAGTTTTCTAATATTTAAAGTTTTTCTCAAAAATATTTATAAATGGATGTTTTGAGACTTCAAAATTTTAGCGAGTTAGTGGATTGATTTTTAAACCGACTAAGACTTTAAAGTCTCAAAACACTTTTTTGAAAAATTTTGAATATACAAAAATTATAGATTACATTAAATTTTTTTTTAAAACCCAAAACTTATTCAAAAAATACTTAAATACTAGTCAAAATAGCTATAATATAAAATTTGAAACATTAGCTGATTTACAAACCATTTGAAATGAATGTTTGATTTGCTTATGGTTTTAAAATCAGGGACTAATATGCTATTTTCTCTTGATTTATCTCTATAACATCATAGATCGCAGTGGTATCCCGTCAGGATGGAGTTCGGAGAGAATAAAATGTACACTGCCGTGTGCTTCAGAAGAGACTGTCTCCGGAGGAGGCCGTTTGAGATTTTGTGATTTATGATTTATGAATTCTATATATTTTTTTTGAGGTTTTGTGATTTGTGTCACAGAATCCATCTCCTTACACTATAACTTGTTCTGTCAAAACCAATTCACCCTTCATCTGTTTGCGTGTATCCATGCATAGTTTACAACAAATGCTATCTAAACAGATGAATCCAATGGATGGCTACCAGATAAAAAAAATGCAGGTATTTTTTCAAGGCCATGCTAAATAGAGTTATTCCCAAAACACAGTAAGGAAAGAGAGATGAGATCTGAGGAGTGATGGTAAGCATTTCCCAACTATCTCATTGGTTAAGTACTTCAAATTAGCAATTGCTCTTTCATGCAACACAGGCAGCCCCACATTCAGCCCCACAGCCAGCACTGTAAACTTGAGGATCAGGCGCTTCGTGGTCCTTCCCCCTTGATGCTCCCTCAGCACAAGAGAAAATAATCAAGCACACAATTGAGAGAGTCACAAAAGAGGCCACCAGCCATGATATTACAGCAGCTGCTCCACGAAACTCTTCGACACTCATACCCTTCTCTGTTAATCTCATCTCTCTCTCTCTCTCTCTCTCTCTCTCTCTCTCTCTCTCTCTCTCTCTCATAGACTGAACTCCATGAACTGCATGGCCTTCATATATAAATACACACTTGGATTCTGCCTAAACTCCACTATTTATCTTATCTATATCAATACACCTATGAGTGGTATATCAGGGCTTGAACTGCCCTTATCTTTCTGATATGGACGTAGCTCTTGTAGGTTGAAAGGGTCATAATATGCAAAGTTGAAGTGGTCCACTACAGAAAAAGCACTGCTCTGTTTGACTGTTTGTGTATTGAAAAGTGTATTCTATTACCGGCGGAAATGGAAGGCTCATCAAATTACTATAATTGTGTGATACACCAATTAAATTTGATGAATTGCTGTGGTAGGATTATCATATCCTGCCTCAGTTTCTCTCAAAAAAAAAAAAAAAAAAAAAAAATTGTGTGATACACCAATTAATTTGATGTGATCATGAAAGTGGCTACATATATGCACTTGGTATTCTTCTGAGAAGGACATGAATGGAATCAGTTTTGACTTCCGGAGGTTTGCTGATGGGATTTGCTTTGCAGTGTTGCAAAATGTTTGAGGTGCACATTTTAGGGCTGCCAACTTCGGTACTGCCTGGAATAATGCATATACAAAATATATTATTAATATATATACTGTACACTTCCGGAGGTTTAAACTATTTTAATAATTGCAAAAATATAATTTTAATAGATTATTAAAAATTATAGTAAAAATATTGATTTATTTTATATATTGTTTTTGTCTAGTTATCTAACATATTTATTGATATGTTTTGGAAAAGATATCAAAGGCAAGCGTGCAATACAGCGACGGTGAGGCGGCAGTTAATTAACAAGCGGTCTACGGGCCACAACAATGAGCGAAAGCCAATGCAGCAGCGGGCAACGACGAGGAGCGGGCGAAGGGGCGACAGGTTACGGTCAAAGAGTGCCAGCGATTGTGCGACGATCAAAGACTCTCCTCTCTCCCACCCGTTCGGGAGGGAAATTTTTTGTTAAACATCAGCGGCCATTCGCAATCGGTCTGACAATATCCTTCTGAGACCGACAGCATGCAGTCGTGGACAATTGAATGCCAGCTACCGCCGTGCGCAGTTGCTGAAATTCAAGACTTGTAACGGCCGATTTTAGCAATCAATCGTTTCAAGAATCAATGAGCAGCATGAGATGATTGATCATTGAGGTCGGTCGCTGACTAAACAATGACCAATTTTAGCATTTCTGCGACCGTAATTGACGATCGCAGATCAATATTTTTGTTCTACTACATAGTTACATTTTTATTTGGAATATCTGGTGATCTATTTGACATATTTTTTATCACTAAAAAAAAATTAACTACAATTCTATGTACTTGTTGTGATTTGCAACTGGACCGGTGCAAGTATCATACATACACCCGGTCCACAATTAAATTTCTCCAGAGATTGTGCTCCGAAGACGAATTAGACAGATGCATTCTCTTTTCGACTGAAAATGCTGCTACGGCTTGGGGCACCCAGGTAATTGGATAAATCTTCCACGACAAATCCCAGTCAATTTCATATTCTGTAACCAATTAAATAATTACATTCATCTCTTGATTATATTTTTATGTAAGCAGACATGTAACATCAGAGGCATTTTTTTTAATTAACAACTGTATTTCAAGCTTCTTTTATCTCTTATTCCAGTCGATAGCTTAACTATATTTTCTTCTTCTTCACAGGTCCTCTAGGAATTTTGTCGAGAACCTTTGTATCAAACTTCTGATATAGTTTCTGAATGTCATGGTGTCCCCTTGTTGCGAAGTGGTCAACTTCATGCTCGTAACGCTCGTAGAGAACTGGCACCGTGAAAAGGCATAGAGAGCCTACAAAAAAAATAAATAAAAGGCACGGTTCTAGCTGAATTACTTTTCTTTTGTTGAGAAAAAAAAAAGGAATCTGAAATGGATATTGTTATTTGTTCTTACCGAAATATAGGAGGGTGAGAGAGCTGCAAGCGCTCCCGATCACTGATATCATCCAAAGAGCAACAATTGCCTGTAAAATTCAATATGATTCTATAACAATGAGACTTAGATATGAATGAACATGTTCTCTAATGATCAGGTTGCGTTTACATACCAAGAGGAAGAGCTTGAGATCTTTGCCGCATGCAATGTCATAGAGCTCAGTCATGAGCCTGCTTAGATTGTCATAGATGATAAACGAAATTTCTCTCACCCTTCGAGACAAGTGCAGATCTGGTTGCCTGGGAACTTCACTGTAACCGATGAAAGAAAACAGAGTCAATTGATAAATATATTTCCTTCTCTTTGTGAAAAAAAAAAAGAAAATGAAAAGAGAAAAAAAACGATGGTGAACCACAATTGGTGTCCTCATTGTTGTATAACTTATTAAGAAAAAAAATAGTCTATCTGCTATGTCAACATAATAAATTTTTGAACAATATTATTTATTAGACCATCAGAATTTCTGATACAAAGAGAATCAGACTTAACATATTGGATTACGAGTAGTACATTTTCTGATTCACTACGTATATATGGTTGTGCTTGTGTTAGTGCATTGAAGAATGGCATTAATTAAATTACTAAACAAATTTTCAATCAAACAGAATCTGTAGGACATCCAGAAGATCAAAGGTATCTCACATTTTCAAAAGGTCTGCAATATTAGACCAGATGAAGATGATCAGCATGAGAGTGATGGATATATGGCACAAAAGTGTGACCAAATTGTACTCAATGACCTCGAAAAGCAACCATATTATAGTCAATCCCATCACAATTCCTGCGGATATGCGAGTATCTCTCCATAATAAAACATCAGCAACTGCACGAAGAAATAAATTTGAAATTCCTTCAATATCATCTTAAAACTATCATTTGAATGAAAGATTAAGCATATTATTTATTACTCGGGGGACCGACCTTTTCCCCCACCAAGGAGCTGATGGAGAGGTCGTTCTCGACGGAAGAGTTTGGTAGTTCTGTATGATGGTTTCTCGTCATCGGTGTAGATCCGCGGCATGACTGTTTGCTGCTGATTGATTGTTGTGTATGTTTGAAAGTCTTTGATGGATCTTTTTGTATGTGATGAGATGGAAATACTGGAGAGGGGTTCATATAAGGGTCATAGGCTTCCAGACTTGGTAGTCAAGGAAGAAAGAGAGACCAAGTAAAGGATCACTTTGCTGGTTACATATATCAAGTAACCAAGCTATGTTTGGAATCTTTAGAAGTTGTTTATTTGGACTTGCTTCAGAAGAAGAACAACATTATTGTGGGAATACTGGTATCTTCTGAAAACATTTTCAAGTAGAATTTCATATACGATCGTTTAATGTGTTAAATACATGACAAATGTGAAAATTGTTAGATGGTTCCTTAAGTGGACCTCTGGCATAAGGATTTTCTTTAGAGACAGCGAGTTAATCACCCATCTGGAGTTAGTCGCAATTAATTGGAATATTTAGAAATAACTAGTTTTATAGGGTAAATTACCTATTTGGTACCCCGACTTGTACCTATATTAACTTTTCATACCCCATTTTTTGTAAACGCACCTCAGCGCATACCTCCAGCGAGAATCCGTGACGACGCCGGTTAAATGATGACGTGGCAAAACGGGTTTTTTATCCTTAACATTTAGCCCAAAAATACCAATTTAGAAGCATTATTAGGAAAACTGTAAACATAAAAGTTGTAGACTTTGATGAGATCTACAACTTTTATATTTAAAGTGTTTTCAAAAAATATTTCGAAATATGTGTTTTGAGACTCCAAAATATTAACGAATTTTAAAACCGACTTATTAACCGGTACACTTTGAAGACTCAAAACATCTATGTTCAAGTATTTTCTGAAAAAACTTTAAAAATAAAATTGTAGATCTTATCAAAATCTATAATTTATATTCAAAATTTCTACCAAAAAATATTTCTAATAGTGTTTTGGGTTATGAAGTGAAAAGTAAAAATTTGACTCGATAAAATTTGAAGCCTCGATAACACTACTTAAAAATACTTTTTGAAAAAATTTTAAATATAAAATTAAGAGTGTGATAGGCATCTACAACTTTTATGTTTAAAGTTTTTTCAGAAATGCTTGAAAATAGTGTTTTGAGTTCTTTCAAAATGTACCGGATTAATAAAGTCGATTTTATAAAATCGTTTAATTAATAGGGCAGCCGTTCAAAAAACTCACACATTTGAAGCAGTTTTTTGAAAAAATTTTAAATATAAAAATTGTAGATCGCATTAAACTCTATAACTTTTATATTCAAAATTTCTCCAAAATATACTTCTAAATTAGTATTTTTGGGTCTAAATATTAACGGGTAAAAAATCCGTTTTGCCACGTCATCTTATATTACGGCGCCGTCACGGATTCTCGCTGGAAGGTATTGCGTGAGGTCGTTTGCAAAATTAGGGTACGAAAAGAATATAGGTAACAAGTTAGGTACCAATAGGTAATTTACCCTAGTTTTATACATGTGCAGTACACTGATTTGAAGTATATATATTTTTCACAATATTGTTTACATATTAATTTATCTTTTATAGGAAATGTTAAATTGTAAAACCATAATTAATCCTGTATTTTTGTATTTTTTAATGACATCCAACTACTCCCTATGTAAATTTTCACATCCTTGAATAACATACATTTTTACCCTACACCCATTTTTTGGTAAAAAACGTTCGAATGAGCTGATGCAATACGCTAGCAATTTCATTTCATCTCTTGAATATTATCTACGGACTATCTACGTTAATTCTGGTGTACCTTCGGCCATTCAGGGAGGCGTGCTTCCTAGAAATAGGGGTGGAGCTAGAAATTTTTCGGTATGGGGCTAGACATAATATAAAGACAACAAAGCATTTTAACTACTATCAATAAATGAGAATACATAAATTTTATTTCATAAACAAATGAATTACAAATAAACTACTTATAAGATAAATTTGTAACATCTTCTCAAAAAAAAAAAAAAAGATAAATTTGTAACAAAAAAGAAATGATTTTAAACCTTTTTTTGAGTTATGCGTGCCTGTACTTAATTCTGCGGAAATCTATAATTATCCTACATGTACTAAAAGTTTTTGCAATTATTTCCTATCAATATTTTTACTATAACTTGATTCTTTTTTTGGTATTGACCACCGAATTTATTTTCTATCATACATATCGACCGGATACTGAACGGTAATGGTAGATCCTTCCAACTAAGTGTTGTTAGAATTCATGTCCCAACCTATTCTTCATAAAAGATAAAAAGTAGATATTTGGTCTCCTCCTAACGCCTAATTTTACTAACAAATTGGACCAATAATAGTTGGTCTGTAACTTAAATCTGCATTATTTTCAAAGATCCCATATGTTGCTTTGATTATAAATTGTCGACATATTCTATCCATATTAGAGAATAATAGATCATGTAAAACTATAGAAATCAATGTACTACCACCTCGAAGAAAATCTTAATTCTCACAAATCCCATTTATTTCTTTTTCCGGTATTGGCGTAAAGGATTAAATGAATAAGACTGTTAGTTAGTTATTTGAATTATTATGATAGTGATTAAATAACAACAATAATACTTTTAAGTTATTGTAATTGCTCAGCTAGATATTAGATGGCAAGAACGAAGTTAAGCGGAACCGTTCCTTGGGTCCGTGGAGGCTATGTGCAAGCAAAAGGATCACATTTGATCAGCATCTGGCTTGCCAAGTTGCCATGCGGCTATGTGCAGCGCCATCTAGCACCCATGCGGTTGTGCCTATGTTCGTGCTAACATGGATCCTCTATACCTATTTGGTGCCGAACTATGCACTGAATGTAAATTTGTAATTGTTGATTTATTATTTTTAACTTTTAATAGTTTTTGTAATAGTTTAAAATTTATGTCTATTAATCTTAACGAATCTTATAAAGATATAGCGATTATATTATTAACTCATATGAAGAAAGAATAAATAATATTTTTTGATAATATAATTATAGACTTAATATGAATTAGAAAATGTAAGTATTAGATAATTATATTTATCAAATGAAATTAAAAGTAGTAAATATATAATATTAATTTGTATTCGTTACATAATTCAATGCACCGAGTGGCGGGAAGGATGTACTCGTGCCTGCGCTGTGCGCCTAGGCAAGAAACCGTTCATCTTCGCCAGGCCTTGGCCTAGAGGTGTTAAGCTCGCCAAATCCAGCCGTCTGGCCTTGAGTCCAGCCCATGTGCAGTCTACAATATCAGCCATATGCATCAGGTAACTTCGATTTAAACCACCCCCTTACATACAAGCTCAATTATCCATCGAAGAAAATATGATGATATGACATGTGTCGGTAATTCATTGATTGGTGGCATCGGTAATTAATTGATTGGCGGCCAAATCACGGGTAGTGCCACTAATCCTTCTACTTGCATAGGATGCTGAAATATTGAAGCTTATCTATTCTCCCTCAACTCTCTCAATGGAGCTCATCTCCTTTCCAAATCTGCATGCAGTCCGCCATTAACAGAACCAAAACCTTATTTAGCGGAGCCCAAAATTCCTTAAATATCTATGCTAAGTCCGTAACCTGGCTACTGTCGTCGTGTTCCGCATCGTTGCCAATCATCTTCGTAGCCCACCTATATCTCCTTCTCCACCACCATAACCGCCGTGTCGCTAGGATATCTCCACCACCACCATCGTGGTGATGATCACTGCGATGCCTCCGAGCTCTCAAGACTAAGTTTTGATGGTGGGCCAAACAGTGGCCCTATCGCCGGCGAGAACGCCGAGAAACTTACCCGTCAAAAAAATGACTCCAATAAAAGCATCATGAACATGCTGTTTGGCAACAAAATCGAATTTGAGGTCATTGTTGAACTCATAAGGACGTCACTCTAAGGTCATTATTAATTATATTAGAAAAATTATGTTCTGCTTTTAAAAACTAATTTTAACAGGTACAAATTTAGGTGCAAACATAATCCTCTACTTCAAAATTTATTTATTGTTTAAACCCATTAACATAACAATGCATATAAATTATATTAAAACATAATTAATTCTTCTCAAACATTAAGTAAACTTACTCCACAAAGTGTACAGAACTTCTTTTCCAATCTCCATTCCTGTCGTCTACGTCGTTGCTGGATTGCGCTATTACCATATTTGCCTCGTGCCATAGCTGCCTCCTTCGGTCCCTCAGCGATAGTTTTGCGAATCATTCTTGCTATGGTAGCAGAGTTAACGATAACGGTGGAGGCAGCGGCGACCGTGATATCCGGCGACCACAGCAGGTAACGGTGCAATAGCAAATAGAGATAATAGTTAAACTAGATCAAAATTTAGTATATTCGGCCTTCAATTAACAGTAAATATTGTCGTCAATATAATATGAGTAATGGTTAGAACATAAGTTTTTTTGAATTTAGGAAATTATTGTTGAGTGGGTTAAAAGTTAAAGTCGGGCGAATTATGGACATCCATAAGTTTCCGTTATTATCTTTTTGTAAAGCTTACAAATTTTATGAACCTTCTAATCTTCCAAAACGAGTGCCCTTCATCCATGATCCACCATCGGATCTAGTACATTGATCATATCACACGCAGTACTTTAGAGCTTTTGCATATAATAGGGGGCTCTAGAGTTTGAACACATAACCTCTTTGCCCGTAGGTGAGAGCTCTCACTGAACCACTAGTGAGGGACGAGCAGTATAGATGAGTGATTACGATTCAAATCTCCTACTCTAATCTCTATCACAACTTCTGCTCATTTATTTTTATTAAAGACACATGTAGCTAGGTTTAATCTGAAAGAGACTAAACAAGGAATATACGTGTCATTAATTAGAGCAATAAGGTAGAAGATGAGATAGAGAATAGGGCGGATGATTTGAATTTTCAAATAGGAAGAAAGGTGCCATTTAATACTGATCTGTTGCTCATCAATCGGTGAGTGCAGGACACATAGTTTAGGAAGTTGTAACAGAGATATGGTTTAAGAAGAACATCCTTCTAAACAACTACAACTGTACAAGAGGACAACCAATTGTAAACCACTTGCTGCTCATACATAGTCTACAAACGCTGCCCTGGATCAAAATTCAAAGATTACTATCACACTGGCTAGTACACTGTTAGCTTTTCTTTTTCTTTTTCTTTTTTCTTTTTTTTTTTAGAAAAAAAGAGAAGCGGACACTGTCCTTTTGCCGAACCTAGCTATACTAGGAAAGAAAAAACACGGTAGATTTAGAAATATCTATTTTGAGCCCGATACCCAGACGAAATCTTCCATCACTCGTGAGGAGGCGCACATGTGCGTAACCGTCAGTGTTCATCCAACTAGGATATCAAACTGACGGAATGAACATTCGCAGATCAAGAGCATTCTTGAGCCTTAGTCTATCTGCTACAACACCGCGCTCACCATCTGATGAATACTATGTCTTTACAAGGTTGATGTAGAGGTATTCAATCATAGACTGCTTAATCGAAATTTACCTTAGGAGGCAAAGTTCTCCTTTTCACCTACGAAAAAGATTGTAGCCTGGGAGGTTGGACATTCGACTTTTTTAGTCCTCATTCGAGTTTTGAATATTATGCCGGCCCAGTTGTGCATATTATCAAAAGTCTAAGGATATTCTATTGTTTGTCAAAATACGATTAAGTCGATGGTATTCTCATGCGGATGAATATCCTCAAAAATCTGTCGATACTGACTTCCTTCGACCATTGTTGCAGGAACACCTTGATTCTGCAAATTGTGAATATAAAGATTTAGAATATGCTGTTGAAATTCAATAAATAGATTTAGAATTGCTCAAGCAAATGCTCAAACTTTGTTTGAATTTTTTTTAAAAAAAGTCCAGTCGAATAAGTTATAAAAGATAATTAATATTTTGATATAAGTTTGACGATATATATATATATATATATATTACTAATAATCGGTCGAGATTGTCATCTAGCACAGGAAACGTGCAAGACTGAATTATTAATCTTGACGAGTCTAAGAAATATGTCCTGTTGCTCATTAAACGGATACGGACGACAACATTAAAATCTTTTGATAGATCGTAGTCAATAGGTCATCGATGATGAGTCCACAAGAAAACCCATGCGTCCATCTCATTTATACATATTTTTTTAAAAATATTGAATATAAAAAATATAGATTTGAAAATAATCTATAATTTTATAATTTCTTTTAAATATATATATTTTTAGACTAAAAAATAACAAATATTTTTCTTATATATATTTTTTTAATATTTTTCTCTAAATCGGACATATATTATATTAGTGTATTTTTTATTTTTAAAAAATAATTTGTAAAGTCGCTAAAATAGAAAGACGGATATATCATACTTTGTACATTAGACCTACAAGTAGCTCAATTTAGTACGACTGACAGCTCATAAATCATCAAAGTATGAATTCAAGTTTTATTTACTTTAATATGATATTTTGCTTTGTGACTGTAGTTTAAAGATGGTGATTAGAAACTGTCTCCAATATAAGAAAAATATTTGTTATTTTTTAGTCTAAAAATATATATATTTAAAAAAAACATTTATAAAATTATAGATTATTTTCAAATCTATATTTTTTATATTCAACGTTTTTTCAAAAATCTATATTTATGCTACCTGTCGGTCATTTATAAACCGAAATTTTTTTATATAGTTCTCTTTTATCTTAACCGGTCGGGGTCTAGTGCCATAATCCCTCACATCTTTCTTAAGAATATGAGGTGATTTCTTTTAAAAAAAATATTTATGCTACCAGTAAATTATGGAACTACTTGGTTTTAATAATCCATAAAATTTATTCTTTGAAAATCCAAGTTGGTTTTCTAATTTGGCCATTTACGAACAAAATATTAAAAATTCATGGAATGGTGTAAAAAATTCAAATCAGTCCCTGATTTTTTCAACTTTTTTAAAAAAATTCAAGGTCAAAAATTCAAAAAAATTTTAGGCGATTAGTTTAATATTCTGAACTGTCAATATATTATTACCAGCACTTGTATTGTGTATTCAGGCTGAAATACTCTAAACGAGCTATTTTAATATTTTTACAAAATAAAGCAGTGCTCCGGACGAGCTAAAAAAGTGTTCTAGATATCTAATTTAGTATTTGTATTGAGTGGTGATTTATTTAAGTTTTGCAAAACAAATTCCTATCAATGTTAGGGAGGATTATGGTAGCGCTTTTTTTTTTTTTTTTTCTGTTAATGTAAGGTTCGAATTTGGGTTCTAACCTACATCTCAATAAAAAATAGAATGGTATGGCAAATTTTTCCTAACTCACGTGTAGAAATTTGACTTTCTGACCTATCTTTCATAAAAAATAAATTATAAATTTTTTTCAAAATTTTGTTCACTAACTAGACCAACATTGATTTTAATTTGGATTATGATCAATTTTATCCATGCTGAAAGGGCAATTAATGGGTTGAGGGATGCGATTATCTCGTTCTTCTTGAGATGCGTAGCTCGATAACTGTGATATGCGTAGTTTCGTTTGTCTGAGATAATTCACCGGATAATTGTATTTATATCTCGGACATATTACATCTTGATAATTTTTAGTAAGTTTCTGACATTCTTATGTTAAATTTTGACACACTCATATTAAAAAATAATACATTAACATCTTTCTAATAACTTTTAACACCTTTTCGATAACCTGTAACACCATTCATAAAAAATCTAAGTGTATTTATTTTATAAGTAGATTACAGTATAAAATAAACTATTATGTTGGACCATAGTATAAATCTCCCATAATTTAATTCTGTCCGTATTTCAAAAAGAAACAACAAATATTGCAATGTCATGTAGACTAGGCAGCTACCGTAAAGCTATTTTCTTATGAATACTATTGACATGTACTCCCTCATTGTCCTCATTTATAGATTGAAAGAGATGGTTAAGTTGAGGTTATGTGCATAGAATAACTCTTAACCACAAATTTCGATCATTATTGTGGAAAAACGATTTCGTTGCCGACAATGGTGAGCAAATTTGAGTCGTACTTTTTTTTTCATTGCATTTATTATTATATTTTTGAAGATTTGGATATGTCTTCCGGAGTTAAAAGATTTTATCCACAGCTATCTTCATTTAACTCTAACAGAAGGATAGTACGTGAGGAACACATTTACGTGTATCCACCCGGCGCAACATTTACAATACTAAACTAATAGCATGAGAAGTTGAATATAGTCTAGAATAATAAGGCTTCATGAGATTTTTCATACCATTGTAATATTCCGCCACCCTCTTTCATTCACATATTAATACTTGATAGTAGTATATATCTAGAGTCCATAGGTCAATTAGCGCATGAACATCTATCTCTCGTAAATTTTATCTAGGCCAAATTTTAAATATGGTACATGAAGAATGATGTGCGTGATTTTAGAAACAATGTTTAATTCCCTAATATTGCCCGCATTGAGGTGAAAAGAAAGGCAATACAAATATATTAAATTTTAAAATTTTAAAACACCTATTTGAAAGTATTTTTTCGAAAAATTTTTAACACGAATATTATGTATCCTATTAAAATCTAGAACTTTCGTTTTGGACTTTCTCTAAAAATACTCCCAAAGATTTTATTTTTTTTAATTTTAATCAAATAAAATAGCAGGTATGGTTGATTTGTTGGTGTAAAGTTGATGCGTGTAGCAGCACTTATCAATAATCAATCAGCGTAAACAACAAAACATTCAAAAAGATCCCAAAGAAAAAACTACTATTTACCGCTTGGAGACCATCAATATTTTTATGTTATATAGGTTCACCTAAAAAGCATGAAAATAGATATAGATACGGAGATACAATAGGATACGAATACAAATAAAAAGTAGGACAAGGGCATGATTTGACACGGTAAAAAACTAACTTATATTAAAAGTTTAAATATATAATATACGATATTATTTAATAATATAATCTTTTATATTCTTGATATAAATTTAAACGATAAGAATTCAATTATATCAATAAAATTTAAAATATTATATTTGTATAAATTACTATATTATATTATTATTGCTATACACTGCTAGTAGTATCATAATAGTTTATTTCTCTTACCAATTTTTTTTTAAATAAAAAAAAATATAAATATGGACACACGTATCGGACGCTACTTGCTGGCATGTACGACAAATGTGTCCCGATTTTTTTTTTTTTTTTGTTATCTTTTGGACACGTTTCTAACGTATACGTACGTGTTGAGCGTGTTCGCAAAGTGTCGGTGCTGGATACTGTATGAATACTATATAGAATAGAATTTGAACATGTCCATAATTTTTTAAGGTTTCATGTAAATCCTCCTGAGAAACGTACAACCCTTTTTCTCTCAATAATTTCCTCTTTTTTTTTTGTTTTTTTTTTGTTTTTTTTTTTTGGGAGAAGTCATCTATGAGAGGTGGGTGAATGGTTCTCTATATATAACATAGCCCACCAGTCCTCACCGCATATCTTCACTCAATATCCCTCTTATCACTACCAGCAACCTCCAGGCTCCAGCTCCAAGTTATAGTAAGAATGAGGTCGCAGAGCTCCTTCCTGCCTATGATTTCTATGGTCCTTCTCATTTTGGTCCTAGCTCCCAAAGAAGCTGAGGCGGCCTGCAACCCTACGTCGCTGACCCCTTGCTTGGGGCCCATATCGGGAGGGCCGGTGACCACCGCCTGCTGCAACGCGCTCAGAGCGCAGCGGCCATGCCTGTGCCAGTACATAAAAAACCCTGCGCTTGGCCCCTACGTAAACTCACCGAATGCTAGGAAAGTTGCCAGAGCCTGTGGCGTCCCATATCCGAATTGTTAAGAAATGAAGACGGTAATAAGAGTAGCAGCACTGTTCATCTTGAAGATGAACTACTATATTTCTGTAGCCCTTCATATGTAATCATGGTTGTGTAGTAGAATAAAAGGGCATTGCATATTTTAAAAAACAATAAAATTCTACTTTGTGTCGTTGTGATGATACTTCCTTCCAAGCAAAATCAGGAACTTTAAGCACTGCAATATAGAAGTATTATTTAGAAATAATCCTTATACTTGTGCTATCAGAATTTCTGAAGAATGTCATTTTTTTTGTTACGGGTCAAAAGCTTTAAGAAAAACAACATTTAAACCACCCACTGGCCATATTAATTGGCAAAGATGTTGAAATTCATATGTCGAATAGTTGTGCTTTAAATCATGTGTCGGATAGTTATGAACGAGTAAAGGGGTTAACTTTTAACTCAGAATTCAGCTAAAATGAAACTAATTTTTTGTTCCTTTTTTGTTAAACAAAAAAGAAAGAAGTACAACCAATACCGATGCAGTTGATTAGCAGAATTGAGTGTTACAAAAAAAAATACGATCTGACTCTCATTATGGATAGATTGGAAATATTTTGAATTTCAACATACGTGAGTTAAGACTTACCGTTTTTGTCGATAAAATATATAGAACATAAATTGAATTTAATAATCACATACCTAAACAAAAAAGGTAAAGGGTCAATTTCATCCGTTCAGCCTTAAATACCCGCTTGTTTCAATTTGTTAAAAAAAGCCTTTTTATTTAACAAATTAATGATTCCCTCAAAATCACACAAAAAAAGCTAATTATTTCGGCTTCTATGAGAGAGCAACGATGGACCTCCCAAAATTGGTTGCAATTTTTTTCCAAAAAATCATTCATGAAAGCAAGAGTTTAGAACCGATCATGTGTCCCCCAAGTGTAGGGCAACTCAAATTTCGACATTAGAGAACCTGCCTAATCCCGCTCTAGAAATTATAATTGTGATACAAGATGCCATATGATAAAAATTATACCCGCTACCAACTCACTTTATACAATCATCATTTCGTATATATTTTATTTATTGACAAGACCTAGCCATGGTTTGAGAGCATATGTAAAAATCCGTCTCATATTCTACGGGACGGAGAATGAGATAAGTTCTCCTAAGCTAGTAAAAGAAGTGCTTGATCATGAGATTCGAATCGAAATCTCCGTGCTAGATAACAACGGAAATCCTAATTGATCATCGAAAAGCTATATGTTAGTCTTAAAGGGCATATCTGATGAAATTTAAACCATGATTATAATTGTCTAGAATTAATAATTTTGTGGTTGATTAGATTCTTTAGAGTTTGTCTTATTATCTAAACGAGTTATAACCACGTGCTAAGCAAGGCCTATAAAATAATTAGATATTATTTGTTTTGAAACTAAAATAATTTGAATCGTATAAGAACTAAATAAAAAGTATAGTTAAATTGAGAAATTAATATCTTAAAATACAACAAAACTTATAAATAAGAAAAATTTATAAACAATAATATTATCATATTTTGTGATTTTGATAGGCTTATTTTTGAGAAATACTATTCTTCAATTTTACTATAAATCAATAGACTTATAAATTGACAAATGCCTGTGGCAAACTTAGTTGTGAGCCATGTTTCAAACTGTTAATTATATTTCTCTTTATATTTTTGATGAAATATATTAAAATAAATAAGTATTAACCAAATATTTATTTCTCATGAAGGATAAATTAAGAGTTCGATTTCCAACAACACCTGGTTGGAAGGATCTATCGTTTACCGTTCAGTATCCGAATCGAAATATAGTTTAGAAATTGAATTTGACGATCAAAAAAAAAAAAAAAAAAAATTGTAACATAAGTATTAAGAAAAGTAAAGTCCACATATGGCTGCTCTTTTGAAAATTTTTATGTAATTTATATTTAACGTTGAAAATACTACTTTAGGTAAATTAATAATTTATAAAATATCTTTAACAATTTTATAACTTTTTGAATTCTCATTAATAAACTAATAAGATAAAGTAAATTTTGGACAATACTTTATCTCTTCCACAAACATCCAACTTTATGACGGGCGCGCTCTCCTGCTTTGGACCAAGGGTGGAAGTAGGAACATGCGATGATTTCGGTCGTCCATTTCGTCTAGTATGGAATTTGAAAAATCGAATAAAATTTTTGTCTGTTTATTTGATCGAATTTTAAGTATTTTTTTAAAAAAATTTTAACTACAAAGTTATAAATGTTGATATAGTCTACCACTTTATTGTTAAAAATTTTTCCTACAAATACAAAACGACGTGCCAAATAGATAACTAAAATTTTAGATCATTTTTTTGACATACTATTTAGTATTTTTACAAAAAAATTTCAACTATAAATTTATATAACACATTAAAATCTATAATTTTGTAGTTAAATTTTTTTTTCATAAAAGTATCTAACAATACGACAAAAACAAGTATTAAACAATTTTGATCATCTTTTTGGTAAATCGATTTATATTTTTTGAAAAAATTTTGAACTATAAAATTGTAAATTTTGATATAATCTATAAGTTTGTATTGAAATTTTTTTACAAAAATACAAAATAATATAATTTTGTATTTTGATCATCGTTTTGGCATATAATTCTGTATTTTTTGAAAAAAAATTTAACTATAAATTTGTAGATTTTTTTGTAATATACAATTTTGTAATTAAAATTTCTTTAAAAATACTTAAAAATAGGTTAAATAAGCAGACGAAAGTTTTAAATAATTTTTCGAGATTCGTACTAAACGTGATGGACGACCGAGTTCGTCTCGCGTTCCTACTTTCTGCTTGGTCCAAACTAGGAGAGCCGCGCCCCTTTATGACAATATATCCAATTTTATATAGACAGATATAGATTATAGAGGTGGTAAAAATTACATAAAATTGATGCTTGCCAAAATACCTATTTCTAAGAAATATTCAAATTTAATAGTTAAATCTGTTAATGAAAATAATATTTAAATTCGATTTTTAAAACAATTCAATAAATCAAAAGAAATAGGGAAAATTCAGCCCCCGTTTTCCATTTCTTACTGTTCAGCCTTCCGAAACGCCACCTGGCGGCACGTGCGCACAGCCACGTCGGCGGAAAAACCGATTTCGGAGGGCTGATTTGAAACACCCTAAAATTAAAAGGGCTGAACAGTAATTTCTCTAAAGAAATAAGGAAAAATTGCGTTTCAGCCCTTCCGTTTCTCATTTTTGACTTTTCACCTTCCGAAACGCGTTTTTCCGCCGACGTGGCGGCGCGCGCGTGCCACCACGTGACGTTTCGGGGAGCTGAATCGCGCGACCCCAAATTTAGAGGGCTGAAACGCAATTTTCCTAAGAAATAAATGTGCAAGCATTCATTGTGAAGGCTACAGGAAATGTTTTAGATGTGGATCCGCTAACCGCACCGCAATATTGATGTGGGTAGGTGAGGGCATTTAAGGCAAGACCAAGTTCCAAGACCTATTGACCGATTGACTCCACGAATCAATTTCGTCAAAACGTGTGGGCCTGGCTTTTGACTAGTAATACTGTCTAGAAAGTGCGGACAAATAGAAATTTTAATTTGCCCACATAATGTTCGATACAGATATATTATCAATATGACTGAACATATCAGATAAGAGTGTGCGATATATATGCGTAGAATAATAAAATGGGCTTTGCTATGTGTTTTCAAAAAATCACACAATAAACTATATATGCTGACGTGGCACAATCAAGACCACACATTATGATGGATATATCTGTAATTTTAATATTTTATGCGAATCACGAGGGAGTTGTACGGATCACGAGATATGTGTGTGGTGGAGATTGATTTGTGTGATTTGTTGGATAGTTTATCGGGGGTGATTAGTATTTTTCTAATAAAATATAGTTATATTGTAAAATTTATGTTTGCTAATATAATTAGATTATTATGATTTAAATTTATTATAAAATATTATATTATATAGTATATATTATTATTGAATATTATTATATTTTTAGATATTTAAATATTTAATATATTATTTTTTTAATTATTTATATTATTTACTATCATATCGCTACCGTATTCATGTACCATTTTTTTCTAAAAATTACCATATTTTATATCCGCGTCGTGTTGTCTTCATACCCATATCCCTGTGATTCTTAGAACACAACTTTATATACGGCTCTTGTTTGGATTAATTATATAACAATCTTTACCGGCCTTCCAAATAATTTTTTTTTCTTCTGATAATTTCTCAATTAAATGAAAAGATATAGATAAATATTTTAAAAATAAAGTGAATATAAAAACAAAGACTAATTGTGCCATACAATTTGGTAAATTAAAATTTTAAAAAGGAAGTAGATAAATATTTTAAAACTCTTAAACTTTTTTTGTTGTAAAATTTCTGAGCCTCAAAATATATAATTGAAAATATTTAAACAAAAATTTACACAAAAGCTATAGATTACAATAGTTTTTTTTCATTTTAAATTTTTTCATAATTTTGTAATTTTTTAAGGTTTTAGAAAAAGTATGACTTTTTGAAATAATTTTGCAAAGCATGAATTTTTTCGACAAATCTTTTCTTTTTTTACCCCTTCATTCTGTTAGAAAGTTAGAATGTAGAGTGAAAACTTATATGATAGAAGTTATGGGTGCAATATCATGCTTGATGGAGATAAAGAGAAGCACAAAATATTATTGACCTTTTTCTCACAATCAATAAAAATCCAATTTAAAAATGGGGAAATTATGGATGGACCCCTTGACTTGGTAAAAGTAATTTTTTAACCCTTCCAGATTTAGTTTTTAATAACAACTTCCTATTTTTAAGTTTTCTTATTTTTTAACCATAATAACTAACTCAATTATTTTTCTGACGAAAATACCCTTTCGGTTATTATTTTCTAATGAGATTTTAATATTTTGAATCTTCTTCTCTAACGTTTTCTTTTCGCCGCGCCGTCTTTCATAGTCATCGTCCGCCGCGTCGTCTTCTACAGCTATCGCTATTGCAAATATAATTTTTTTTTTCATATTTTATTCTTTTTTGTTTGTTAGTCATCATCCGCCGCGCCGTCTTCCATAATTAACATAATTGTTTCACATTTTTCATATTTGCATCGCAGTGGTGGATAGTAAAAACAAAAGTGGAAAGATAATGAGTTGCATCGTCGCGCCGGTCATCGAGTTGCATCCCTAAAATTAAGCAAAAAAATTAATAAACAGTTAAGGGTATTAGTGTTAATTTTATATGTAGAAGGAGTAAAAAATAAGTAATTTAAAATTAAAGAATTATTATTAAATATAAAAATCGAAAGGGTTAAAAAATAACTTTTCTAAAAAATAAGTACTTATTCATAATTTCCGTTTAAAAATCCACCATGTCTCTTTCCTGCCAATTTTCCACCCATTGCCAAAAGTTGGAAAGTTTTACTTTTTCTTTTCTTTTTTTTTTAAAAAAATTTAAATACAAATTCATAAATTATTTCAGAATCTACAACTGTGATCGCACTATTAATCCTCTATATATAATCAGAACTCCATCACGACATCGTCACTCAATATTTACCTTCAACTGAGTTCAAGGAAATCTCAAGATCCGGGGATGAGGCCATCGACCTTCTTCTTCTTCTTTGTATCTGTCATTTTTCTCATCGCCATGTTCGCTCCGAGAAAAGCAGCGGCCGTGACCTGCAGCGCTACGGAGCTGGCTCCGTGTGCAGGGGCCATACTGGGAACATCGCCGGTGAGTGCCGCCTGCTGCAACAAGCTAAAACAGCAGCAGCCATGCCTTTGCCAGTACATCAGAAGCCCTGCTCTCCGCGGCTACGTCAACTCACCGAATGCTCGGAAGGTCGCCAGCGCATGTGGAGTTCCGTATCCTAGCTGTTAAGATCCATATTAAACAAGAAGACATATGTAATTCTGATGAGAATGATGTGCTGCTGTAGTTCTGTCCATGCGTGAAGGATGAACAAGCATCTGAGTCTATAATTCAATAAAAGCCATCTGTCTTATCAGGTATTTTATAGCATATATAATAAATAAAAACAGATATATGGATTGATGAAATGAAATGATTCATGGGGAAAGAACACTGCCATAGCTCCTTGCTTTTTAATTTGAAGCCATCTGATGTGCTTCAATCGAAAGTTTAATTGAAAAAGCTAATTAACAAGATTAAGCCTCCATGGGGGATCGACTTAGGGCAAAAAAGTAGTAAATAAAAAGAAAAGGAAAAAAAAGAAGAAGAAGAGACGCTGGAACAAAAATTACAGAGCATGAGCAACAACGAAAACATCCATCTTCTCCCTTCATCTATTATTAGCTGATTTTGCCCACAGCGTCAAAAAGTTCTACCAATTTCGTATCATACTGCAGGTGCTTACTTCAAGTTTCATTGGGAAGTAATATTTGCACACCAACTTCCGCTATTTACGGTAGAATTTCATCGTATACACATTTAATAGATCAATAAATCTTTGCTAATACATAAATTTAAGTTAATTTTTATAAATTCTAGAAGATATAATATTCAAAAATTGTATTAGTCATTCATTTTCAAATCTTTTGTAAATTAATTTTAAATTTTAAATATTTTATATATCAATTTTTTATTTCAAAATTAATTGTATAAAAAATATTTTGTTTACTACACAATATTTTTTTTTCAAAATTTTTTTGAATATAAATAAAATTTCGATATGATGTATAATATTTATATTCAAATATCTTTTTAAAAAAAAAAACTATAAATAGATATTTTGAGATATAGTTCGAAGAATTATTATTTAAAAATTTAAATATGAAAAATTAATTTTTATGTAATCTATAATATTTGTATTTATTTTTTTTTTAAAATATTTTTTAATAAATATCCTAAGATATAAAAAATAATGGATTGTAAAAAATAAATTTATTTATAACATGTAAAATATTGTAGGGCTAGATGTATAACTCGCTCTTAATATTTTACAAAGATAAGATTGTGTACCATCAATAATGACATTATCAACGTCAAAGTCTCCCCATCAATAAATAAAAGAAGTCCTCTTTAAAATAAGCAATAAGTTGTCATTAAAAAAAGTATGTGATAGCTTACTCCAATATTATACAAGTGAAAGAAAAAAAAAAGGAAAAAATACCAAATCAGCCCCTCCTTTTCAATTCTCATACCATATCAGCCCCTCCTCTCCAAAACAGTCCAAATCAGCCCCCCATTTACTGTTTATTTTTTTTTTGGACAAAACTGCCCTTTTGTTGCCGACACCGAAATCACCTACTTAGAAGTTTGTTTTGAAAAAATGTTGAACATGAAAGTTATAGATCTCGCCGAGATCTACAACTTTCATGTTTAAAATTTTTCCAAAAAATGCTTCTAAATAGGTGTTTTCGATATCCGAATTATTTGTAGCAACTTCGGGTCGGGTCGGGTCGACCCGTTATGCTTCCGACCTCAAAAACATAACTTTTGAAGTATTTTTTTGAAAAGTTTTCAACACGAAAGTTGTAGTTCTTTACGAGATCTACAACTTTCATGTTCAAAATTTTTTCTGAGGTCGCTTCTAAATAGATGATATCGGTGTCCGAAGTGTTAACGGGTATAGGGGTAATTTCGTCCGAAAAATTTGCAAACAGTGATGCAGGGGCTGATCCGACGCAAATTCAAAATGGGGGGTTGATTCGGCACGTTTTAAACAGTAGAGGGGCTGATATGGTAGTATCCCAAAAAAAAAACTGTGAAGAGTGTTGTTATTATTATCACTTACATTTGCGGCACTCGAAGAAACATATGATCTCAAAACTAGCAATACGTACATATCTATTAATCAAATGTATGTCTTATTTTACTCTTTAAAAAAGAAAGAAATTAGTTCTACGCGTCTGTATAAGTTGTACATGCAGACATGGTTATCATTGACATATATATTGTTAATGTCGTGAGAAAGCCGACGGTACCGGGATCTATATTAAAAAATCGGGAAAAAAGTTATTCCGAATTACCGTATCAATTTTCAGCTCAATACACACCAGTGGCATCCAATAATACATGAATTTCGTCAAATTATAACTTAAACCAGTTGAAAGGAGAATGAAGAAAAAGAGGGATGAAAGGAGAATGAAGAAAAACGGGAGATAAAAGAGAAGCTAAGAAGCACGGATGTAGACACAAACATAAAGATACGACATAATATAAATATAGAATAATTTGTTTTTAAAAAAAGTAAAATATTAATATTGTTCGTACACAATAATAAAAATATAACTTATATAAAAATATAAAAAATATTTAATAATAAAATCTATGTTAATATAATATTTTACATCATTAAGAAAAATGTAAATATATTAAAAATCTCATTATATCAGTAAAATAAAAAATATAAAGTGAGTGCATTCATATATTATATTATTTACGTTATTTATCGTTAGTATTATAAAATATTTTATTTCTATAAAATAATAATTTAAAAATATAAATAAATAAATAAATACGGACACACTTGCCTGAGACTTTTGTCTGTATGTCCACACATATGTCCGGAATTTCAATTTTATTTTTATTTTTTTTTATACTTCTCTGACATATACAATATATATCAGAAAATATTCGCGGAGTGTCGATATTTGATACTATACGGGATAAAATTTTGACAAATCTATACTTCTTAGAAGAGAAGTTTACAAACCAAGACGTGATTGCTCTGCGAGCAATAGAGATTGCTAGGTTCTCGTTAAGGTTTTAAATTTTCAAACTATCTAATTAAAGATACTGAGAATTTGAAAATAAAAGAAATAAGTTATGGCGTAATTTATAATTCTACTATTCTAATTATTTTAAGAACCATATGCAAAATATTTTAAAGCATGGCCAACACCGAAATGCAAATTAAGTTCCACGGCTATTAAGTATTAATTAAAGTTTTTTAAAGCAGGGCCAACACCGAATTTGACCTGTAAGTCCCCCACTATTAGCGGCCCGGGATGCATGTGCTGGCCCATAAGAAAGAAGATGAAGGACGAAGAGGATATTGGGCGAAGTTTCCCTTAGCCTATAGAGGTCGAAGAGTACTGAAGCAAAATATGTAGTGAACAAAAAAAATGTTTCGTTGAAAAGTTTCCTACTTTTCAAAACTATTTCAAATAATTTCATCTTAAACAAAAATTTATAAAATCATTTCAAAGCACATGTACAAATAGTTTTTTTTTAAAAAAATTTGAATAATTTTTTTTTTGTTGTGCTTTATAATTTATAATTTGTTTTTTATAAAATATTTATAAATAAATATTTTGAAACTCTAAAAGTCTTATATTTAGTACTGATTTTGGAGTCTTAATAATTATTTAGGAATATTTTTTGAAAAGCTACAATATAAAATTAGTTTAACACAATAAATGTTTTTATATTTAATTTTTAAAAAATATTTATATTTATATATTTTGATTTGATTAATAATTATCAGAATTTATTTTTTGGAAATTATATTTTTTGCATTCCATATATTTTGAATTTATGTTTTTGGAATTGAATTTATTTTCTAAAAAATAGTTATGTATGTGTTTTGGAGTGCTTTGTAATTTTTTCTTTTTTTCAAATTAGAAAGTTTGAAATTTCTGTAAAGCAGGGGCGTTTTTGGCAAAACCCCTAAAAAGACCGTGACGTCGCGCATTGTAAAATTTAGTAGATGCGTCAAACTCTGGAATACAGCATTAAACTAAACTGTCAATGAGTAAATATTATTATTAGGTTAATCTTCCACTAATTTAGTCATATAGATAGTGCCTTAATCTTCCCCGCACTTATTGAAATGCATTCACATTTTTTTATTTTTCTTAAAAAGAGGTAAGAAAGGGAAGTCATATCATTATTATATGTATATGGAATGCAACCATACAAATAAAACACTCCATTATTCATCATGTAGAGGTTAACAATATCTTAAATATGAATAACAAAATAGAAAATGTAATAATTCTCTGTTAACTATAACAATTAATACTTCAAAACCCCCCAAAAAAACTCGTATGCTCCCTTTTCTCGTTGATTCTTCAGATAAAAGTCTCTGAAACTATGATATCTGTTGATTAAGAAAGAAACAAGCTAGCATTAGACGTATAAAAATAAAGAAAGAAGAAACATAAAAACATCTGATCTTTTTTGTTTTTTATAGAAAATAAAAACGTCTAATCTTAATATAGCGCATACCACCACACTTTGTGCCAGATTCCAAAGGGCGGCCGCAACTCTGTGCAACAAAGACAAGCTTCTGCAAGCTGATGTTTTGCATTGCGATAGTGCTGTTGGAAATTTCCTGGCAAATGCAGGGAATATCAGATTTATTAACGGTGTTGCAGCATGTCGCAGATGGTGGTACGAGAGGTCCGGGCGTCTTCACAAAATCTATGCAATCATCGTAGACGTTGAGGAAATCCAATTTGCAATCTTTATGTGCTTGCGCAGCGTCGTCTGTGATGAGGATCGCTATCGCTATCAACGATGCAATGGTTATTCTAATGCGTTGTATCGTAATCGCGGCCATTGTTGTCGATCTACGAGTTTTTCTTCTCTGTGGAGTACTATATATACTGTACACGTCCATATATGTATTTATAGAATTTTTTTTTGTTGATGAAAACATTTATAGAAATTTTTAATATCATTTATTTATGAAAAGAGTAGCAACGTGTATGGGCTTGACGAACGGAAAAGAAGAACAAGATTTAATGTTATATTTAAAAAATGAAACGGCAGTGCATTTGAAATTGTTCTTGAATTTTTTTCGTCTTACTAAAAACTTTTTCTGTGACCGCTAAAAGATAATTTGAAAAATTAGAGAAAATGTTAAACAATAAAATTGTATATTTCGTTATACTTTATAAATTTATAATATGTTATTTTTCAAAAATAATAAATGTTATGTCTAATAACCTGCCGAAGTTATAAAATAAAATATAATTACATTTTAAGTACAACTATGGCGGCTCATTAGGAATGTTGTTTGATGTTTCTTATAAAAAATTAAACTACAAATATGTAGATATAATCAAATTACAGCTATTTAGCCCATCATTTATAAAACAACATCTCAAAATTGAGAGTTTTGGCTGGTCCATAAAAATTTCCTCTTATCTGAGCATTCATATGGACTCGAACACGGATGGTGTCCAGGAGAGTTCAGGTATTTTCCTAAACTAAATGAATTATTATAAAATAAAGTGCCGAGCAGTTCCTAAGTCCGTAACATACACCACAAAGTCCATAAATAGGCGCCTTCTGCTTAGCATCATCCATGTAACAAGATCTACTGTAGTCCTTGGCTAGCTAGTCTAGACTAATTAGTAGTAATCTCAGACAGATGGAAGGCATCAATCTTCCTACTGATGATGCTGCTCGATCGGTTACAACGTAAACGTTGAGCAGCAGCCGTGCTTCTGCGAGGAAAACAAGAACATTGCTAGGATGACACATGACATCTGACAATGGCAAGAATATAGATAGACTCTGCCAGTCTGCCCCTAATGAAGCTTCTCCTTCCAGTTAAGCGCGATACGGCCTTTACATGAGTGAATTTACGAATGTTTGCTTTCATTTATATACTTAATCCATCTGTATATAGATTAAGTAATTGTACGAGTGGCAAAAGGAGATAACAACTTAAGGGCTTGTTTATTAGAGAAAATTGAAAAATGAAAAAATAAAAAAAATTTAGAAAGTTAGTTTTCTTATTTATTTATTTATTTTTAAAAAGTGACAAAGTAAAAAACTTAGGAAGTAGAAAAATCAGTTTTCTTATTTATTTTAAACAGAAAAAAATAAAAAAAAGAAATTGAATTTGCTGTCACTTTTTATTTTCCGTATAATTTTTATTTTTACAATTTCTCATCAAAGACTAGAAAGAAGAGAAAAGTGACAGTCATTAGTAGTCAGTTATAGTTATTAATAATTTATGATTATTTCTAAAGTAATTAAATTTTAATATATTATTATAAGTGCTACATATTTATAATTAGTAAATGTTATAAATTTTATTTTATAGATTTATTAATATGAAATAATTAAAATTTTATTGTTAATTTGATAATAATTTCAATAATCTAGTATTATTATTTTGTTAAAATAAATAAATATATTTACTAAAATATATTTAACTAAGTAAATAAATTAGTTATTAGTAATAAATAATATAATAAGTGTGAATGTTATTATAGAATATTATTTTAAAAATTATAGCTTAAAATCTAGATAAATCTGATCAACTAATTTCAATCCGCTATGCTTCTATATAAATAAAATTTTTTAGTTTTTTGGAGTTATTTTTTATATTTTTCAAAAAGCTATGGCATATTTGACAAAGTTTTGTAAAGCATGGCTTTTCTGGGGATCCTTAAGTTGGTCTCTCTTTTTTTTTTTTTTTTTTTTTTTGTCTTTACCGTCGAGTTCGGTTGTTATTCTACATATCGACTGTTTACTGAGTGGTAAACCGTAGACTCTTCCAACCATGTGTTGTTGGAATTGAACCCCTAATCTATCTTTTATGAGGAATAGATTTTTGGTCTCCTCCCAATATTCCGCACCGCTAACCAATCGGGCTTACGCTGGTTGGTCTTTAATGAGCGATCATGTTGGATCAGTGAATTATGACTTGAGATACTGCATGCAATACATGCATCGGCAGCCAATAAATTCATTTATTTTGAAAAGTAAACAACAGGTTTGCAGATGTTACAAATCCAAATACCACATGCACTTTAAATGAGTGGTTTTAAAATGGAAGATCTATGTGTTACAGATAGTTATTTCATCATACACCTTACAGAGTTCAAACAACGGAAAACACTTAAGGCTTTGTTAGTGGCTTGATGTTGGGTTCGTAGCTACATTGTCCATTGAAGGATTCATGTTGCATTCAAAAGTGCAAGATCATGAAGTGTGTTTGTAATCCTACATACATACATTAGATATATCCAATGTATGAATATTTGTAATATTGTAATCCATAGTTCACCACACTCAATAATAGAATATGCAACGTTTTGTAATAATGTTTATTATTAAATCCTAGAGATTATGTGCTAATTTAACACTACTACTTAAACCTTTAAAAAATTAAGGATAATCCAATTAACGTCAGCACTTACTAAGCCCTCTGACCTCCTCCAGATAGAAACTACACTACGTTGCACCCAAACCTCATCTTCATGATCATCAAAATCCCACACAAATTCGAGATCACATCTCTATCTTCTGCCACGTAGAGCAGAGTAGTAGTGCGCGTGATGTGGCAAGTTTGAAGAGTTGTAATTCCTGTTCCATGTTGTATCCATTATAGATGTGCTCTTTATAATACTGAAGTCAAAGCGTACGCGGCGGGTTGGCGGTGAATGGACGATCTAATCCGAATATCCGGTCGAATAACCATTTCTTAATTTTATTATTTTATTTTGTAAAGATAAGCTGGATGAAGATGCAACCGTGAGTCCGTGACAACACTAACTCTAACCCTATTTGTAAGCTTTAAATGCCGCAAGGAACACATATCTCGAGAGGTAAAGTAGGGCTATTGAAGTTATCCGGAGAGAAGTAGAGAGAGAGAGAGAGAGAGAGAGAGAGAGAGAGAGAGAGAGAGAGAGAGAAAAGATTTAAGTTTTTCAGTTAGAGAAAATATAGTAAGTGATTAAACAGATCAAGGAGCCATGGGAACCTTGGAGCTCTCGATGATCCTACCACGCGTGCTCATCGTTTCCCGTCGCACTGTACGCAAGAACAAGTTCGTTGATTTTGTCGGTGAGTAACTTGAATTCCTTTTTTGTCCACTGTATGAGAGAGAGAGAGAGAGAGAGAGAGAGAGAGAGATATGTGATGATTTCTTAAACCAGATTTGAGCTTTTAATGGCAAAAGGACACTATCGACAAAATTGAGTAATTCATTTATGATGTAGGAGAAAACACGATTCACCCTATTGATATTAAATGCTGATAATCAGATTTATTTTATTATAACTATGTGAAATGATCAATTTAATACATACGTAGGTGAGTACCATCTGGATCTGATCGTAGGCTATGGCGCCGTGCCGGTGATCGTACCGCGCGTTGCTGGAGTTCACATGCTACTAGAAAGCTTTGAACCAATCCATGGTGTCCTTCTTTGCGAAGGTGAAGACATCGACCCTTCACATTATGTCGATGCCGATCTCTCCGGCTTGTCAGTAGAGGAACTTACCGAGGTACGCCGGCTGCATGCCAGTGACACTGCAATCGACCGTGAAAAAGACTCGATAGAACTCCGCCTTGCCCGACTCTGCCTTGAGCGCAACATCCCCTTTCTTGGCATCTGCCGCGGCTCACAGGTAGAAGAGGATTCTTTTATTTTTATTTTTATTTTTGGTTATATTCGAAGAGAGTGATGCAACATTCCCATTTTTTTTAATAAAATGATTGTGGCCTTAATTTGTCGACTAAAACATGGTTTTTCCTTTCATCGACACCGCCTGTGCCAGACACGACACAAGTCTATATGTAAGGCCTTATATTCATATATGTAAAATAATACGGTATGTGTTGAAAGGCCTTATATTCATATATGTAAAATAATTAATTTTTATTTAAAAAAATATACATATCGGTATAGTCGGAAGGAGACTATTGGCACGGTCATTGGGCACCATCACAATTGTTGACATGTATTAGGATCTGAGCGTACCGAAACTTAAATCGAATTAAAATTGCTTGACTTGACATTAAAAAAACAGTATTTGAGAGGGCCAAACCATTCTGACAGAAATTCTCTACTTTGTCACTTGCTCTCACACTTCAAAAAAAAAAAATATATTTATCTTTTAAAAAATACTTTTAACCTAAAAAATTATAAATTTTAATGAATCGACAATTATCATATTAAACCTTTTTTTGGTCAAAAAATACTTCTAAATAGTTGTTATTGGACTCTAAAGTCTTAACGAATTTAAAAATAATTTTTAAAATTCGTGAAGATGTTAAGACTTTAGATCATCATAATATCTATTAAGAAGCATTTTTAGGAAAAATATTTAATATGAAAGTTATAGATATTATCAAAATCTATAATTTTATATTAATTTTTTTTTCAAAAAATATATATAAATATTTATTTGAGGTGCGAAGACAGAAAATGGAGGTATGGGGAGGAGAGCAGATTCCGTCCAAACCATTGCTTTGTTGCATTATGATGTCATTTATCACTATACAACACATTTTTGACTTGTTAGATATAATAGCTACTTATATGATAACGATTATTAATATATTCAATTAGATTATTTCTATTTTGAATTATGTAGACTTCTATAACAGTAGTCACAATCGCATGTTATATAATCCAAACATATTATAATAAATATTCATTATTTTCTATATAGTATCAGAGCATTGGATATTTCTAGGCCTTTATTATTTTTCACTGCGAGAACTCAATAAAGTACAAGCAGCTTTTCCATTAAGTGATTAATCTTCCTCGCTCTCTAAAGCTTCATTTTCATCATTCAACCTATGAGAACTGTCCTTGTTAGCAACCAACTTTAACAATATTTAACTAGTCATTCCAATAGTTACAATTCATTGTCAGCTCATGAACTATGACACGAGTTTATCAGCACACGATAATTCACCAACAACTACTCGAGTTTTATAGTAAGCTTCTACACGTCAAATTCATCTTTTATGGCATGCACTTTTACGTTCGCATAATAACGCCTTCATTGGCTATTAGTTAAATATTACATTAGTTGTTTCTAACTCAAGTTTCGTATCTTGAGTTTGAGGGGACATGTTAGATATAATAGATATTGTAAGCTAAATAATTATTAATATTTTAAATTAGAATATTTCTATCTTTAATCATATAGGCGTCTATATAAGCGGTCACAATCTTATATAATATAATTTAATCGTACTATAATAATGATACATCACTTTCTATATGACTCACTATTTGAGAGGTGTGATTACTTTACTTGCATTATATCGCTATTGTTGCAGGCAATATATAATAGAAAATGAACACCTCTGGATATTTCATTCAACTTTACTGGCCTAATATATTCTCGCAATGTCAATATTGCCTTCTTGTTTGTTAGAAAAAACGTCAGTGTGATATACTTGTTTAAGTCTTATGATTTTTGCATGCCAAACGCTATTCAAGTAAAAATGAAATACTGTAATTAAGTATCTTTACAAAATTTATGGATGTCCAATGATGATTTTTCTCTGTCATGTTAATAATTAAGCATTTGAATTTCTATTAAAAAAAATCCACAGGTTCTCAACGTTGCTTGCGGTGGCACATTGTACCAAGATGTCGAGAAGGAACTGTCTAGAGGCTCAACAAATGGCAAGGTGGTGCACATCGACTACGACAACTATGACGGTCACCGGCATCCTGTGAAGGTGGTGAATAACACACCACTGCATGAGTGGTTCGGAGAGTCATTAAAAGAAGAAAATATGGAACTGATGGTCAACAGCTATCACCATCAGGGAGTGAAGAGGCTTGCTGAAAGGTTTGTTCAAATGGCTCATGCTCCTGATGGCCTGGTAGAGGGGTTCTATGATCCTGATGCATATAAGCCTGAGGAAGGGAAGTTCATTATGGGACTGCAGTTCCATCCCGAGCGAATGCGGCATCAAAGTTCCGATGAATTCGATTATCCTGGATGCCCATCAGCTTATCAGGTAGTTCTTTTTCTTTGAAAAATTTCTAGATAACCTAGTGGTCTTTAATCTTTATCTATGTCTACTTGATTGATGCAATGTTCATGTCAGAATATAGGTTTCCTGAGTTTGGTATACGTTATATTAATTGTAGAATAATAGTAAGTTTTAACCGGTTAGTGTATCTTATTTTATGTTTAGTCATGATTTAACCATCAAGGAATGGGGGTTGACCGGAAGACGTATAGGATAGGCGGGAGCTCAGATCCTCCCAATATAGATTTTACTCTCTGTACCGCAGGCGCTTTTCCTCTAGCTAAAAGTAAAGCGTAGTGCCCTGTCATGTGTGACGGAGATGACTCCGCTCGTGGATGTCCGAGAGTTAGTCTCCTTTCGATAGAGTCGGGGGGCGAGGTTAGGTGCCCTATCTTCGCCAAAAAAAAAAGGTCAAGGTAGAGAAGTAGTAACCCTCCCACTAAAACGATTTAGGTGTTTGATTTGAATCATTCACATTTCA
Source organism: Xerophyta viscosa (assembly GCA_002076135.1). Lineage (NCBI taxonomy): Eukaryota > Viridiplantae > Streptophyta > Magnoliopsida > Pandanales > Velloziaceae > Xerophyta > Xerophyta viscosa. The sequence continues at coordinate 2,713,273 of MJHO01000011.1, forward strand.
CCACAAATGAGTCACTACAACAAATATATGACAATAATTCAACGACTAAACGATATTTAATTTTGTTACTTAAAATTTTTGTCACTGAAATTCGCACTACCACCACTATCAACGACTTATTATTTAGTTATTATTTGACTTTTTTCTTGTAGTGAATTTGCGGTAGCTCTGACAGTGTAATTGCAAGTCATTTTATCACTAACAAATAAATATTCTACGACATAATCAACTAATTGTGTTTCTCTATTCCTTTTTAAAGGAATTTGTTAAAGCAGTGATAGCCTATCAGAAGAAGGTTAACAGCTCAATAAATTCACAAACTGGCCCGAAGATGGACCAAGAAATGGAAAATAAGAGAAAAATCATCGTCCGTAGTTTTTCAATCGCCAAGAACATGTACGATGCAGGTCATGGTGCAATCGAATCAAAAGAGCCTGATCTTGAGGCCGGAGCTGAATTCCTTGAGGTAGCTACTTATAATGGCAGTTTTTGCTCTATATAGAAACCTCAGCTACATGGTTCGCTTATGTTCTTTGTTCCTTTTTTTTGCATTATGTAATTTTAGTCGAGTACGGCGTTGAGCGTGCAGCAGGAGAAGAGGTTGAAGCAGATGGGCGCGACGGTGAGGAACGGGGGGTCCTACCTGAACAGGATGAAGATGAATGGGGATAGAGAGATGGCCGCTAGGGCTGTGATGGGGAAGATGTCTGTGGAGCAGATCTCTGAGTTGCTCTCATTCTATCACATGATGAGCCAGATATGCTCAGATTTATTGGAGAAAAAGCTAGCGACTGTCTAATTAGTGAGTAGGAGTCTCTCAGGACATCTCTGTCTTCTTCACCATTGTAGTTATTGTTTGTTGTTTATCTACAGCTCCGAATATTATCTGTCTTTATCTGAAATGAAGATTTCATGAAACGAAGAAAAATCATGCATTTTGCAGCCACTAGATATGAATAATTGTTCATGGGAACATTTAAAATATGGAAAAAGCTAAAGATCACGGACGGTAAGATGGATATGGATTATTTGAGTAATATCTTTAACATATAGTTTGCCGATCTTTGGTTTTTCTTTTTTCTTTTTTTTTTCTTTTTTTTTTTTCACACATACACAGAGACAATACATACTCTGTAATCTTGGTTAGTATCTATGACTATTGATTTAAAAAGAAGAAAGGCATACGTTGAATGCATTAAACGCCGATTGTTACCAATATTGCATATGCTTAATGGCAAGAGTCTAAACTGAAATCATCACGACACCAACATTTGCAGTTGAATCTGTTTACGGAATCAGAGACTCACTTGATAAACTAATAGCCGGAAGCGCAGGAGATGATATGTATGGCTTCGGTGGGATCTTTAAATCTTCTATATTTCCGACAAGCATTTCTATAACACTGTTGATTGAAGGTCGATTTGCTGGCATTGTCTGTATGCACCACAACCCAACTAGGATCATCTTCTTCGCAATCTCTTCTTCTTCATTTGTCAGTTCTGAATTTTCGAGTCCTCCAACACGATCAAGTTTCTCATATATCCAATCAGGAAAGTATACTTCACTAGCATTTTCTAGAGTTGTACCAACATTCCATCGCCCTCCGGCCATTTCTAGTATCATCATGCCGTAGCTATAGACATCGGATTTGCTAGTAACAACTCCAAAGTTCCTGGAGAAGACTTCAGGGGCTATGTAACCAATCGTCCCTCGAGCATCTGCCATTGATAGAGCACTATCTTTTTCAGTACATAACTTGGCTAAACCGAAATCAGATATTTTGGGGCAAAAATTCTGGTCGAGCAGAATGTTGTGAGGTTTTATATCAAAGTGAACGATTTTTGTGTTGCATCCTCTGTGTAAATATTCAAGCCCTCGTGCAACTCCTACAGCTATGTCATACAGTGCCTCCCATGTCAGAAGATTTTCTTCCATTTTGTCTCTACGGATATACTTCTCCAGTGAACCATTCGGCATGAAATCGTAGATGAGAGCTCGTCTCGACCCCTCCAAGCAGAAGCCTACCAAACAAACAATGTTAATGTGAGATGTTCTTCCGATGCTTGCAACTTCATTGATGAACTCTTCGCTGCTGCTGCTTTTAGACTTTTTCAAAACCTTAACAGCTACAAGACGGCCGTCGGTAAGTTCCCCTTTGTATACAATGCCAAAGCCACCTTGACCAAGTTTGTCCCTAAAAGTTTTAGTCATTCTTTTAACATCCGAGTAAGTGTATCTTTTCGGAGTCGACGATCCATATCTTTTCAGGAAACCTTCAATAGCTAGAGTGCTAGTTGTAGTCCTTCTCCAATTATAACCTGGCTTATGGAACTTTCCATAGTGATGTAAGAGTATGAAAATCAAAATACATGCTACAAGAACACCTCCAATTGCTACCGTCACACCTAGAAGCAAATAGTTAGATGAAACTTATGACATCTTATGACAAAAAATAAAATGTCGAGTATAAGTCATTTATTTATCAACAAAAGTATGCAATTGATCGCTGGACTTTCTGAAATCAGGTCAGTTTGCTCCTGAAATATCAATTATCGCATCAATATCCCTTAACCTACAGTATGTACGGCCATAGTCCCTTAGAAAAACAGCCATTTAGGTTTGGCTGTATATTTATTGAGTGCTCCGAGACACGGAGCAACAAATTCGTCAAATCTGCTAATCTATTCGACTAAAATGAAAAATTGGGAGTACCTTTAGAGAAACTTCTAATATAAAAATTATAAATTTTGATTAGATATAAGTTCTAACACTTTTATGTTTAAAAGTTTTTAAAAAATAATTTTAAATAGGTGTTTTGGGAATCCAACATTTAACGAATTCATAGCGTGTTTATAAAATTCAAATCAAATCGGTTAAATTTTAGATACCAAAACACCTATTTAAAAGTTTTTTTTTTAAGAAAACGTTCACATGAAAGTTATAGATTTCATCAAAATTTATAATTTTTATTTTTTTTTTCAAAAAAAAAAAATACTATGAAATTTGTTTTTATTGTTTTTATCATATGGGTTATTAGACTTTAGTGGATATGTGGATGATGCGGCGGAAGGATTAGTATTTTTCTTATTTATTTTTCGAATTTATTGTTTTAATCATATGGGTTATTAGACTTTAGTTTTAATCTCTTATCGCGGCAACATTTGTGATATCCAAAAATAAAAACAAACTACGAAAATAATACTGGAGACTTGTTGTATTTCAAGGTTATTTGACGAGCATTCTAAATTCAGGTGCATAATAACACGTTTAATAGAAGTTGAGGTAACAGAACACTTTTGTCCTGATAATATTTTGAAAAGTTATTGGAAGCTTTTTTGGGAAAAGATAGTTAGATGACATATCACTAAAATCGTAGAAGATACAACATTTAAAATTTGACGAAGTTATAACATGAAATTTTAGAAGGATATGATGTAGGTGTAAATAATTAATCGAAACCAAATTTAAAAGAAAGAAAAAAAAAATCAAATCACAAATCTAACAACAAAGAAGAAATGGAGGACTAGCGAAGAAAAACTGAAGAAAATGCATATCATGAAAGTTGGAAAAGATATGTTATTAAAAACAAATTATATAACCAACTTGAAACGATATGATATAGACGAGGAAAAAAAAAAACTAAATTGGAGAATTTATAACTTTAATATAAATTAATATAGATACGTTATCAAACTTTAAGAATTAATGGCTGAAAAAAAAAGAGTTGATCGAAGGGTAAAGATGATGTAGACGAATAAATGATTCGATAAAGATACATCTGGAGAAAATTCAAAAACTTGGAAGATGTTATATAGACGAGATAAAAAAAAACAAAATTCGAGAAAGATTTATAAGTTTAGCGGAAATTATAAAGACACGTCTAAAATAAAAATCAAGGGCTGAAAAAAAAAAACTCGAAGAAAGTTAATTGGATAAGTACCTACTACTATCACGCGCTTGCTCTTCTTATTCCGTTTGTCTGCAACATCAGAGAAGCAATGTTATGATTTTTGGTGATAACAAACCAGAGAGATTTTTAATCATCTATTAGCAAATCAGAAGCCCGTCACATGTAATCATTGGACGGAGGGAAGCGTAGGCGAGCCTAACGCCGCCGCCCCAGTAGCTGCCGGTGCTGCCTTTCACCCTCTCTGGCCCTAGATATGCTACATCTCCACATCAGCCGCCTCCATCTTTGCTATCAACATGAGACTCCGCCTCATCCATCCTCACTGACGAAATGAAATTACGCTACTTGCAATTTGAAAGAGTCATACCACTCATACCCAAGGAGACCATTGAATGAAAGATAAGGATTTCACACTTGGAGCAGCTATTTTCTGATGCACTACGAAGAGAGCCAAAAACTTCAGAAGCTAAAAGCAGCTTCATTGGTTCCCACTACATACTGACGATGCAAAGTTTTTATACAACTTCGGTAGGTCTATATCAATGGACGGCCAAATATGAAGCTTCTAGCTTTGATTAACTGAGATTTAATCATACCAGATTCACCACATTTTTTATTGTGATATAAGATCAATCTTGACTAACCTAATTTAATTACTTCCAAAATTTTATGAAGTGCAAGGAGAGGGGGAAGCATACCTTGATCGCATCTTCCAAGTCCTATTCCGTTGGGACAGTAGCACGTCTGATCGGTGGTCGAGTTTGGGTTGAACCCGCAGTGCCCGCCGGAGAACGTGCAGTTCCGGCACCACTCTGTCCCCGCCAGCCACTTCAAAGAGAACCCTTGTTTAAGCGCAGACGATATATTTCCAGCCTCAATATCGCTCGTCGCATTCTGATCCACCGCAACCACATACGTCGAACCGCACCCTCGCACATCCGCGCTTTTCCCCCCTCCGAATTGGTAATACGATTCGTAACCATTTCTTCCCGTCTCAGGACATCTCATCCGACGGACCACAGAGCTCGGTGTAGGTCCAGTGCAATTGTAGTAAATTGTGAGGTTAGCATCTCGCTCTGAGTACATGTATAAGCTGAAGTCAACACTAGTATTTGCTGCAGGCAAAGGACAGGACCCCTCCCCTGAGAAGTTCTCGTCTACCATATTTAGATAGTGGTTATCATAATCCAAGCCCAAAACTCGGTATATGTAATTGTTGACTGAAATTGTTAGCTTGTCGCCAGTACAAACTAAGTAGTGGCCCGCTTGCCCGCAATAATCCGGCCGCTTATCTATGCGGAAAGGATAGGAAACGTTTACTGTAAGATCGCCGCAGGTGTATTCTTGCGGCTGGCAATTCTTGAATCCTTCGTAGAGATCGCCGGAGACGGACGTCGGTAGCCATGAGAAGGGGAAAAGGATTAGAGGAAGAAGGGTAGTAGAGATAAGGTACAACTTTGCTGGTTTCATTTGCTTCAACTTGGTAGATTCTGAAAGCAAATGATAATTAAAATAAAAGGAATATGGATGTCTACAAAGTTGCGAACTAGACTTTGTAGTTTCAACAACTATGAGCAACAAAGAACACGTTGGGGAAAAGTTGTTTTCTTTGGAAAAATAATAAATCAGCCCGGGCATAAAAGGACCTTATTTCAAAAAGCTTTGAAAGGTAAGATTGTTTTGACAAATTTTCTTTTTGGGGAAAATGTTATTTCAGCCCATGTTTTAAAAATATTCAGGAAAATCAATTCTCATCTCAAACTTTTTACAAATTAGTTTATCTTTCGAATTTATATAAAAAATATTTTAACTACTATAGAAATATTTTTAAAAAAAGTTTCGGATGCAAAAAAAAAAAACTAATGCGATTTAAAATGTTGTTATTCAAAATAATTTTTTTTTATAAGAAATACTTCTAAATAAATATTTTGAAACTCCAACTTTTAACGAATTAATAGATAATCCGCTAAAAATTAAAACTTTAAAATACCTACTTAAAAGTATTTCTTAATATATTTTTGTATACATAAAATGTAAATTTTCATATCATCTATAATTTGTTAATTTAAAGTTTTTCTAAAAAATAAATATAATTAGATATTGTAAGACATAAAAATAAACGGGTTTAAAATTTAAGATTTATTTATGAAATAAAAACAGTGCAATGGCTGATATGCTAGTCCTTTTTTTAAAAGTTGCCCGAATTTTATTTAAATGCATAAATAGAAGTTGGATAATATATGGGCCGTTGGCTCTTTGCCCCCGTCAACATTCCCGGCTAATGTATGATAAGCAATAGCCTACTGGGTCCATTGACCTACACAATGAAAGGACTTTTTGTGGAAACTTTTATTACTATCATTATTACCTTTTTTTTGGGTTTTTCCATAGTATCACTATCCTACGATTCCCACACTATATAAGGCTAATTTCGTTCCAAGAATGATAAATTTAGTTACTTATCATAGAATCGAACTCCTGATCTTTTACGGAGACCACTCAAGCGCAGAACTCAACCTTATTATACTATTATTATTTTATTATTTGGGTCAAGTACTATTAATATTACTATTTCTACTCCTACTACTAGTATTGTTATTATTTAGTATTATAATTATGTTGAGGCACAGGCAAACAAAGGAGAATTTTCCTAGTCAATTATGGGAATTGCTTACAGTTGGACTGCTGCCTCATCTCTACTTATATTTATAGGAGTTGTGTTGAAATTAATACTTACATTTTTTTTTTGTAAGCTTTAGAATTTTAATGTACTATGGAGTATTTTCTATTATTCTATGTAGGGTAATTTTGACTTATTAATTATATTTTCTTTTTATTATTGGACTTCAATCTAACTTGATGTTGCTTCTTTTATATTTCTCAACTAGTTTGGTTGGTAAATATTATAAAATTTACCGATGATTGGTATATATATATATATATATAAGCCTAACTCTTATAATATATACTGACATAAGAGAGTCATGGGTGTAACGGTTATACTACGTCATTCCGTGTAACGGCCTAAAAAAAATTTTAGAAATTTTTTTCAGAAAATGATCTAAAATTTATTTATTTTTATTTATACACGAAAGGGATATATGCTGACGTGGTATAAACGTTTCATTTAAAAAATTTTCATACTGACATTAGTGTCTGCATGCGGAGAGAGTAAAATATTTCAAATATTTTCTGAAGTGAAGTATCCACACAAAAATAATCTCTAAGTTAGGCTTGAAACCAGTTTTTGGCTGACAGTGTAGTTTTGGGACTCATCCTCATAGTATCCCTTAAATTTTCTCTAATTTATTCAAAATTAATATCTAGATGAATTTATTGAGGGACTCCTTATGAAAATTTTAGATTTTGATGAGATCTAAAATTTTTATATTCAAAATCTTTCCAAAAATTATTTTTAAATAGATATTTTAGGACTTTAACATCTTAACGGATATCAACATATTTCATAAACTACTTTTAAATCCGTTACTAATTTGGAGCCTCAAAACACCTATTTAAAAATATTCTTTGAAAATATTTTGATAATAAAAGTTATAGATATGATCAAAATATAAAACTTTTCTTTCAAAGTTGTTTAAAAAAATGTGCCTAAGTATCTATCCTGATCATAAATCAGATGAAATTTAAGGGATGCGGATCAGAGATGATCCATGTTCTGTAGTTTTATGGCTGAAGTTGTCTTTTTTTTTTTTTTTTTGGCCTTGGGAATGACTTTTAGACTTAAAACATTTCTCCACTAGGCTTGAAATTGTTTTACTAATTTCTGTTTTATGTGTGAGATAAAAGGATTGGTACTTACAAGAATTGAGTCCGAGATCTTTCATGATGCGGAGTCCTAACCAGCCGCCCTCGGCTATCCTTACGCACTTAGTTGTGCATATGATGCAAATTTTTTTAAGGAGTTAGACAAATTTTGATCCTTATCTTCCTAACAAATGGCAACAAAGAAGTTTGTCTACACTAAACTGGTTAATGTTAACATATAGTTGCCTGCTCTTTGGTTTCTTTCACAAAGATACGCACACATAAATATACTAGCTACCTTTGACTGTTTATTGAAAAAAAGGAAATACATACATTCATTGCACTAAAACAGGGTATCCGAAGTTGCAGATTGTTTCCAACAATTTTGATCTGTGATTGTAAATTGCGGCTTATGGTTGCATTGTGGACAGAAATTGATATTTCGACGGAATCTGTAGAAATCTTCAGAAAGCGTAGTAATAGGTTATGTAGTGGCAGTAAGAACTCTAAATACATATTAATTTCGAGCATGTCGCTAGGACTCTAACTGCATAAAACGCGATAAAATTTTGTCGGAAGCACGCTATGCCTATTTCTTCAACAATTTGACCATGATACAGCACATGTAAGAAACTTGATGGAAGGGAGGCTGACCTCTCCGAGTCTTTTTTGAAAAAGAAGACAATGAACTTAAAATATATGACCAAATGATATATTTGGATTCTTCAAGTTTGCAAGAAATTCCTGTCTTTTCGGAAAAGTAGGTCTTGCTTTGCGCCAGTAATACAGAGGCAAATGAAGACTTTCTTGGAATATTACAGAAATATAGTTTCTGGTAGGTAAGATGTTCAATGCAAGATCATAGTTAACTAATGAAGAGGTGGGTGCAGAATTCATATCAAGTATTCAAATTGAGGAGACGTTACAGATGACGAATCTGATGCACCAAGCTTGTATCAGGTGTTACAAACAACGCAAAGTTAAGCAGGCGAGGAGCCCAGATGGAGGGAGGATCAGTTCAAGAAATCATCAGCCCAGGCACTAATTCATGACAAAGTATTTTCGATATAGCTGCCGATAAAAAATTCTATAATGAAATATTTACACCGCGCTAATATATATCTCCTCATATTTAAATTAAAAAAAAAAATTTCTGCAATATTTTTTACAAAAAAATTAAAAATAAAATTTGTAGATATCGTCAAAATCTACAACTGCGATATTAAAATTTTTTACGAAATATTTCTAAATAGATTTTTTTTTTTTACCGTAACACGACTGATGTGATGTAACCGTTATACTCAAGAATCTCTCAGCTGCCGATATGTTTGTGCAGGCCAAAATGATGTGACTTTTCAATTGATAAAATATATAGGTTGATACAATTTATAAAATCATCTGATGTGGCGGTTGTATAAAAATATATCTATTCCATCTGTGACTAAAACTTTAAATATCCTCTTTTATTTTATAATAATTCCAGTATTTTTGGTCCTTTGAGTACATTTAGAATCCATATGTGTTTGTTCAGAAGCGCGCAACACGCACCATCTCAAAGATCACGCTGCACTACCTCAATAGTCTGAGATGAGCATCATTGCCAACAGAATAAACCAGGTTGAGCCCAGTAAGATGGGACTGTCTAGACCAAACAAGTTGGAATTGTTTGATTGATTAAATATGAAATAATGCCTCTGGTGATGTTATTTGTTATGAAAACCGCAAAAAATAAGAAGGTTAAAAAGAGAATATTTCCTGTTTACACTTACCTTTTTCGGTTTCCTGTTTCCATCTCTAAACCTGTTTTATCATGTACCATCCAGCATCTATCAGATGATATACTGCTTAATCCATTTATAAAAAAAAATCGAAATAAAAATTAGATGTTCATAGCATTTTGTTTTTTTTTTGAGAAGAAAATGACATGCCTTCATTAAAAATTAGGTTAGCCAATACAAGACGTATATGGCTAGAAATTACAGCAAGACGAGAGAGACATAAGTGGGAAACACAAATGCATGTACTTAAGATACAATGAGAAGAAATGCTAAATGGACATGGGGACTAGTAACCGTCTTCATCCTCAAGTCCAAACCTGGCCTGAATTGCTACATAGTATTATCTGTGACATAGCATTTTGTTGCACAGTTACCTACTCTCAATCTATTCTTTGAGGAATCAACAGGTTCCCCACTACTTTAAAAATAATGAATTTCTAATGTAATTCTCTATTACTAATTACTTAGTCAAGATTGACCATTAACAAATAAATAAAACCTAGGTGTATCTATATAAACTAGTTTTGCACCTATATCAATGTCATATATAAAAATAAAAATATTTTTAAAAATATAATTTAATTATATTTTCTATATTTTATATATAAAGTGAGGGTTTATTTTTATTAAAATATTATATTTTACTTGCCACGTGTTATTAGAATAAGAACAAATGTCACATTACTTACATAAAAATTGGATATCAAAATTTGTAAATATGTATAAAATGTTATTTAAGAAAAATTATTATTTCATAGTATAGAATAAAATTACTTTTATACAAATATTTATATCTGTATCTAATTTTTTTTCAAAATATTATTATTTTGATTATATTTAATTTTAATTTTAGACTTTCTATATTCGTCAAAATTGTTACATTATGTTTTAATATTATCATTTAACGTAAATACTATATGGCCTTTTTAGAAGAAGAACAAAAGTTACAAGGTACGCCAAAAATAGTTTAGGATATATATATATATATATGTATATATATATATATATAGTGAAGATCAAGTCACATGCACCACGTTATTACCTAATCAAACCCTAAACATATATCAATAAGATACAAATGAAATATAAAAGAAACTCTTTGTTTATCGCCATTCCTGACCAGCAGGTGATGCGGTTGATAATTTATAATAAAATAAAATGAGCAGACGACAACGGGGGATTTTAAAAATATTAAATAATCCTTTTTAAAAGAAAGTTAATATCGAATATTGTAATATATTTAGACAGACGTGATCCAACGAACCAACATCTACTAACTATATATATATATATAGGGTTTTGACAGCTAAGTTCAATTATTATTCTATATTTTGACTGTAGATTTTTTTAATCAGATGTTGTTGAGAATCGAACTACTGATCTATTTTTTATGGGAGATAAATTTTTAGCCTCTTCTAATATTCAGCTTCATTAACTAACTGGATTAACGCTAGTTGATCACATCTACCGTACATAATATGACCAATTCCACAGTTTGAACATGCTAGGCGAAGAACAATAATATGTTTCAGTATATTTGATAATACGCACCAACTGGGAAAGGTCAACTTAAAGACAGAAATTGCTATGATCTTCCTTAGAAATTGCATAGATCTGAGACTCCTTATTTTTTAAGCGGATTGTCTGTGCTTTTCTCAGTGGCCAGCATCGCCCTCTCGATCCTATAATGCACTTATTATAAAATTTTTTATAATTTTTTATTAATTTATTTAATATATTTTAAATATTTTTAGAAAAAAATTTAACTATAAATTTGTAGATTTTAATATAATTTATAGTTAATTTTTTTTAAAAAAATATATCAAATAATATGCTAAAAAATGATCAAATTTTTTATTATTTTTTTAGAATATTATTTAATATTTTTTGAAAACATTTTCAACCACAAAATTATAGATCAAAATAAAATTTATAATTTGTATTTTAAAATTCTTATAAAAAATATTTAAAAATAGATCAAATAAATTGACGAAATTTTTTTATAAAATTTTATGAAAATAAATGGCGGCGACACTGGCCACAGAGAAATCGTCTGAGCACAGACGATCTGCTCTGTTTATTTTCCTCATTCGAGAAAAAAAAAAAGTTAAGAATTTGACTGACTTACAAATGGAAGAAAAGTTGATTCTTACCAACTGGAAGTTATAAATATAAAAAAATAGTAATAAAAAAAATGGTAATAAAAAAGTTTAGAATTTGACTGACTTACAAATGGAAGAAAAGTTGATTCTTACTAACTGGAAGTTATGAATATAAAAAAATAGTAATAAAAAAAATGACGTCTCTAGGCTTAGAATTTCTAAGGGACAGCACTATATATGTTGCTATTGTTATTTCTAAAATAACCATTGAGCGAGTAGCCTAGTGGAGTTTACTGGCGATGGTCCGCTCCGCGTTGAATATGGATGATGATTTTCAGTATCGGATCATACACGGATATTTCAAAAAAAAATATCTATATATGTTTTTAAAAAAAATAAAATAAAAGTTTTAAATTTGATAAAATCAATAATTTTATATTTAATTTTTTTAAAAAATAATTCAAAATAAGTGTTCTGCGATTCTAAAATCTTAACGGATATAAAAATAATTTTTAAAATATATTAACGTGTTAAGACTTTTGAGAAAAAAAACTACTTAAAATTATTTTTTTATAAAAAATTAATATAAAAATTATAAATCTCATTATAATATATAACTTTTATATTATTTTTTTTAAAATAAATATATTTTTAAAATATCAATATATAACGCAATATATAAAATTCGGTAAAAAGAAACTTCATTAGTTAATAAATCGCATGCAGAATATAATACACATGTGATGAGAATGTGAAAAGGTTGTAGGAGACTGATATGCGTCGCTTTTTCCATCCGCTGGGTGGATGATAGAGATTGGAGTTATTATCTTATATAAAAAGGAAGGGAAAAAAAAAGAAACAGATGATTTGCGTCCCCATAGCCCTCACCAACATTTATCAACAATTAAAAAGAGTCTAGAAGAAGATGTGTCATTTGAAAGGTGGATGTGAAGCCATTATGGTATCTATATTACTGACTATATCTTATATATATATATATATATCTATTAAGTACGAAATTATAAAACTTAAACAAATTTAATTTATATAATAAACTATTTAAATAATATAATAATTAAAATTGATAATCTTTATATATTATTTGAAACTTATAAATTAAACATATTCATATAATTTTAGGAAATTATTTTTTATAATTTTTATTCAAAAAATATATTAGTTGAAAAATTGATAGTATAAATACTACTTCAATTAATAATGATAAATTTTAAAATAATTATTACTTATTCTATTTTTCAAGTTTGTTAGATTTATTTTTTATTTTTAAATTTTATTTAATTCTAATTAGAGTGTACGAATGTATTCTCATGGTAATTAATGCTTTTTTTATTGTAAATAAAAAGTTAAAGAAGATAAAAGAAATATATATACAATTTTAAATGTCAAAAAAAATTAAATATTTTGCACATATCACATAACCAAGAACTCTAGAAGTATCATATGGCATAAAATTGTAAATTATTTTTTTATTATTTATATTATTATACAATTATAAGATCTACGAAAGACATCGTAGTATTTTATATTATATCATTATATATTTATAATTAAAATAAATTGAAATAATCTATATTAGTTATAATGACACATGTGTGGCTTATAGTTCGTGTAAGTAGAAGTTATAAAATCGGCACTAAAATAATTGTTGTTGAATTATTGATATTTTTCTCTTTTTCAATTAGCAGCGACAATGCATCTTCATCTGTTAATTAATTATGTTGTCTCCGAAAGGTATTATATCCTCTCTTTGCACCGCTGCTATGCATATGCAAAATCATGGTCATTGAGGTGCATCGCCACCGCATTTCATCCTAATTTAACCAAGGTTTTCTGATCGTGCTGGTTCTCGACCGATTAATAAAGTGATCGAATGCAAAATTTAGCTAAGAATGCAACAAACAGAACAGAAAGAACACAAAAAAATTTTAACGTGAAAATTCTAATTGCTAAGGTAAAATCAAGTGCAATCATGTAATACCAACGGAGATAATACTAAGAGTAAAAAGGATTACAAGTCTCACGAAACTTACGGATCTCTCAAGTGCAAGTGCTCTCAAGTGATTAGAATTTAACCCTCAATATAGTGTCGTTGATAATCTTTTATAGACGCCCCAGGAGTTAAGTCAACTAGGCTACAGTTGAGGAATTTTCGAATTTCGGCTGATATTTCGGCTTGACTGTGTTATTCTTGCGCCACGTGGACCACTACATTCACAGAGACCGGTTCTTGTGGCGGGCGCTTACGTGGCCGCGACATGGAGGACGTGGTCTTCGCTATATCCGCGCGGGAGCGATCTGCGCGTCTTACCGAGGTCTTCCGCTAATATTATCGACCTTAGGAGTGGAGACCCCGAGGTGGGTCTCGGTGTTGTGCGATCCTGATATGGTCGCAACGCTCTCTTCCGAGATCTAGCCTGCGCGGGCCGTCGTTAGGCCTCTCAAGATCCACTTTCGTGGGTTTGTCTGTCCGCGTATACGGGACTTACTGTTCTCCTGACATGCAGCAGTACAAATCCGAGCTCCATCAATTTCGTGTCAAGTTTCGGTAATTTCAAATTAGAAACGTGTCAACCGTGTCGATAATAAAATATTATTTATATATTTTATTATATTTTAAAATTTTTAAAAAAAAATAAAAATCTAAATGGTCACGCGCAAACGAAAAAAAAAAGTGCCCACCGGCTTGGCAAAAAGAACAAGAAAAAATATCGTGCCAGTGGGAACGACTGTTCATCTTCCTCGTGAACGGCTATAACAAAAAATTTTGCTGCCAGTCCGACACAATTCCGATACCGGCTCTGAGATAGCGGGTATATGTTTAGCTAATTTGTAATAAATCGTACCACCATCTAGGTTTTGGATCTTTGGCGCATTTTTTTTTGGGATAATAACATATTAGCCCCCCATTGTTTAAAAATTTCCAAAACAGCCCCCCCCTTCCCCCCGGTTTCAAAAAACGGTCGTTTCAGCCCCCCAAATACTGTTTGGGCATTTTTCAGACGAAAATATTTCTGTACCCGTTAACAGTTTGGACGCCAAAAATATCTATGTAGAAGTATTTTTTGGAAAAAAATTTAACACAAAGTTGTATATCTTGACGAGATTTTCAACTTTTATGTTGAAAAGTTTTCCAAAAAATGCTTTCTAGCAGGTGATTTCGGGGTCCGAACTGTTAACGGGTCGACCTGTAATCCACTGAACAGTTCAAATGTCAAAAACACCAATTTAGAAGTATTTTTTGGAAATGTTTTCAAAATAAAAGTTGTAGATTCCGTCGAGATCTACAACTTTTATTTTGAAAATTTTTTTAAAAAATATTTTTAGATAAGTATTTTAGGCATCCAACAGTCAGAAATATTTTCGTTCTGAACAAAATTCAAACCGTAAATGGGGGGCTGAAATAGACGTTTTTTTAATTCGAATTCTGATTTGGAATTGAAACTTGAAATGGAGGGCAGATATGTCATTATATCTTTTTTTTCCTCCTTTGAATATTCCAAAAAAGTCAGACGTTGACTTAAAAAATACCACTTACACGCCGTGAATCTAAAAAAGCTGTTACAAAAATATTTGGACGTATAAAAAGCGTAAGCAACATTTAATAATATAATATCTTTTGAGCTACACTCGCATCTATCTACGGATATTCTTTTAACACTGAGCTAATTTAAGATCCTCAACTGTTTTGAGATCTGATATAATTTTGCATACTTTTAAAATTGGGGCATCTAAACATAAAACCTAACTAATTATAATGAGCATTAGATTATTCTTTTTTCTATTTTGTTTGAAATTATTGTGAAAAAATATTATACAAAATTAATTATTTTTAAATGATCGTCGAAATTAGATAGATAGCGCCACTCACCTTACACCAGCCAATAGTGAGCTGCAAATTAGATAGCACATTTCGTTGCATTAGAAGCTGTGGTTGTGTTTTGTAGAGCGACTTTACCAAGGAGTTTTTAATTTATATTTTGGGAATATAAATTATCATTGTACTAATCCTGTTGGCTTAAACTAACCAAAAAAAAAACACAAAAGTATTGGCAAGTTTATTTTATAGGCACGAGAGATTCATCTTATAGTTATTCAGATTGAGGTAGTGATTATGTAAACTTTAAAATACCATAATACAGTACACACAAATATACCGAATATGTAAGCCAAATTACAATTTATAAATTTAGTATTGAAAATTTTTTAAAATCGAAGCCTAAATAGGTACCGATCAAATTTCTTCATATTGAGCATCTTCTTGCCGACTTTCTGTGGTCCTACTTTGAATGGTCCAACTCACAAACTAATAGTCAGCCAAACGTTTTGACCTTCCTTTAAAAAATAAAAACTTAAAAAACTTGAGGAAAGAAAGACTTTTTTGCCTTCCATCTCTTCTAATAATATACATTGCATCTCAACCAGAAGGAAAACTGCTTCTTTACATGAAGCGAATGGAACCACCAAACTTGTATCTTATCTCTACTACCCTTCTTCCTCTAATTCTTTTCCCCTTCTCATGGCTACCGACGTCCGTCTCCGGTGATGTCTACGAAGGATTCAAGAATTGCCAGCTGGAAGAATACACCTGCGGCGATCTCACAGTAAACGTTTCCTATCCTTTCCGCATAGATAAGCGGCCGGATTATTGCGGGAAACCGGGCCACTACTTAGTTTGCGCTGGCAACAAGCTAACAATTTCAGTCAACAATCACATATACCGAGTTTTGGGCATGGATTACGATAACCACTATCTAAATATGGTAGACGAGAGCATCTCAGGGGAGGGGTCCTGTCCTTTGCTTGTAGCAAATACTAGTGTTGACTTCAGCTTATACATGTACTCAGAGCGAGATGCTAACCTCACAATTTACTACCAATTGGCACTGGACCGTAACACTGAGCTCTGTGGTCCGTCGATTGAGATGTCCTGCAGACGGGAAGAAATGGTCTGACGAATCTATTACCAATTTTCGGAGGGGGAAAGGGAAAAGCGCCGGTATGTGCGGAGGCGTGCCGTCGACCCGTATGTGGTTGCGGTGGATCAGAATGCGACGAGCGCTATTGAGGCTGGAAATATATCGTCTGCGATTAAACAAGGGTTCTCTTTGAAGTGGGTGGCGGGGAGAGGGTGGTGCCGGAACTGCACGCTCTCCGGCGGGCTCTGCGGGTTCAACCCAAACTCGACCACCGATCAGACGTGCTACTGTCCCAACGGAATGAAACTTGGAAGATGCTATCAAGGTATGCTCTCTCGATCTCCTCCAGTTCTTAAAAGTTTAGCAGTTAACTGAATTTTGTTGGATTATTCTCATTTAGTCAAAGCTAGAAGCTGAGAAATTCAGCTTTATATTCGTCCATGGAAGTTGGCTAAATACTCTAGGTCCTTTGTTATTTTTCTTAGTGCCATAGCTGGTAAAGGACCGAGACAGCTTTGAAATTGACAAAAGCTTATTGGGCTGAATAGATATCGGCAGGACCGATAGCGAAAAGGGATAAATTGATTTGCAAACTATGTCTTCTTCTTTATCACAAGCTATGGCGGATTCAAATCATTGGTGGACAGTGTAGTATAGGTTGATTAAAACTGTGTTGGGAGTCGTCGTAGCTATCAAGGGCAAATTCCATATCAACCCTTTTTTTTTATTTATCCGTATCAACTCTGAAAATATGTTTTCAGGGACTGATTCAATCAAATTTTAAAAAAATAAGGCTGATATGGAATTATCCAATCAATTTAATTGTCAACTCTTGCAAGTCAACATCGCCATAATTTTTTTGCCAACTTGAGTCATATTCAATGCCGACGGCTTTTGTTGGATATGTTAGAAAAAAAAATATTTTAAAGATATTGGGGATTTTATCTTACTTTTATAACGATATGTTGAGTATTCAAGTAGACTTGTTCTTTCCTTTGTGACCGTTTGAAGCAACAGCCACTGATAAACTACAAGTGAATCGATCCCATACCCTACTTATTACATATTCTATGAAATATATGTTTAGAAATATTATTTAATAAATTTTTAATAGAAATATTATAGATTTAGATAAAATCTATATTCATATTTATTTTTTTTTCAAAAAGATAATTTTTAAACGGATATTTTGGAACTAAAAAAATTTAGGTTCAAAAATAGTTTAAAACACAGTTAAAATCTATTAAACATTTTTAGCGCTAAATATTTATTTAAAAATATATTTATTTTAAAAAAATGAAGGTTATAGATTTTATCAAAATTTATAATTATTCCAATTTTAAACAAATATTAATACTAAAACTATACCCCAATAAAATAAATAAAATACGGCTATGCATATAATAGCACGAAATAGAGAAACACTCATAACATAACAAGACAATATGTTAAGAGAATATATTATAAAATCATCACAACTTATTATATAAATAATAAAAAGTAAATGTTAACTAACTATCTTCTACCCAATATGATACTTATTTATATTATATTTGTATTTTTTAATATATAATTTTGAGATAATGTATTATTAACGTAATAAGATAATATTATCATGATACGATCGTACAAGTAATAGATATATCGCTAGATAGACACATAACTACATATATTACTAACCGAAAGAGTATATACAATATATTAATTTAATCATTATCAAAAATTATAATAAATATATCATTGGCAAACCAAATACATATTATCAATCACTACAATATACAGAGAAATAAATAATAATTCAAAACGTATTAATAGTTTGTGTTTAACAAGAGACATATCATTAAAATCTAGAGATCATATTTTAGTGAAAGATGAAAATATCACCATTCCATTCCTAACGTCTTGCCCACTACTCTACACTTTGCATCTTTCATATACCCTTTCCTTATAATTCTATTATGACTGAGTTCACTTGACGCTTGATGCGCAAACGAGCAAAGGATTCGGGTCTTGTTGATGTGTTGCGATGCTGGACCGTTTTAACGGTCCAGCACGTATCACGAGATTTTTATTCTAAATTTCTCGTTCGATTTTATTTTGACCTTAATTCTAATACTTTTTATGAAAAGTATGAAACTACAAAGTTGTAGATTTTTTTGGATGTATTTGATCTACAATGTTGTGTTCACAGTTTTTCGAAAAAAAATATCAAAAAATATTGTCAATTGCATGATTTAAAATATATTGTGATCATCAATTTGACATATTGTTTGATATTTTTTTAAAAAACTTTGAACTACAAAATTGTAGATCACATCAAAATCTACAACTTTATAGTTCATAATTTTTCATAAAAATATATAAAATTAGATCAAATAGTCGACGAAAGTTTAAATAAACAATCTCGTGATACGTGCTGAACCGATTAACGGCCCAGATCGCAACCACAGGGGATCGCCTGTGCTTTTTAGCACAGGCGATCCCATCTCGCAAAACAATATGTTTTCTCATATGACTCGCCATGCTCCCTTAGACGCTCTCAAGCCGGTCCGTGTCTGAACTTGGAACTAGGATCACTCTACACCTTTGATCTAAAAATATCAAAGCATTGCTGATAGGAAGACTTTTGCTCATGTCAATGTATATATATGATTGACTTATATTGGGATCATCAAAAGTATTGAAAAAACTACTTAAAAATGAAAATAATCTCATAAAATAACCAAATATAGTTAACCAATATCATCAAATTATGGAATGCTCAAAATGCACAAATATAATTTTGCTCACATGACTTTACAACGTCCTTATTCGTAAATAAATTGTGTTTTGAGAAATAAGGTATTAAACTAATTTAAAGAGTACTACTTTACACTAGTTGATAACAAAATTTGAATAACACATCCTTTAAAACATCTAAGATTTTAAAATTGTTAATCCTAATTTCTATGTCAAGTTTTCTAAAAGAATTCTATCTCTCAAACATTATTACTTTTTTCTTCAAATGTTCCTTCCATTTTAAAAGTATTTCCAAACGTTCCCCCATCTTTCTCTCTCATTATTTTTTTTTCTTTTTTTTTTTGAGAAAATCTAAGATGAGCCACAAAAAGTTCACCACAGTGCTCAATTTATTAAGATAGTGAAAAAACGTACAACAATGACAAAATAATAAATTAGAGCTCATATGGAAAATGAGTGTTACACGATATTACAAATAATAACTCAAAAAAGTTAGATATAAGAACACTCATCGTTTCACATAAAATTAATGGCCATTATTTACAGTAGAAGCGATAAGTTGAAAAATTCGTAATTGTTCATGAGTCTTTTCGATGAATATGCTGGTGTTTCTCTCTTTCCATAATGTCCACCAAATAACTATTGCATAATTGTTGATGAGTCTTTTCGATGAATATGCTGGAGTTCCTCTCTTTCCATAATGTCCACTAAATAATTATTGCATAAATATTCCAATCCAGTCGGTGATATCTTTGAATATAGTTCCGGAAAGGAGCATCATACTTTCTTTCATTGACAGAAAGAATAAAGTTGCTAATGTTCGACTCCGTGACAGATCTTTAATCCATAGTGGTCCACTAAAAACCAAAGATTTTAAAGAAAGTGGATTCCATTGATCCCCGCGGTCCATTCACTGTCTAATAGCTGACAAAAATCTTACACCCATGTTATCCTGTTATTACATAATCTAAACAGAACTCTTTCTAACAGCCCGAATTATCAAATTTAAATACCAAGATATCTATAACCTATCTATTGACTATCCAAACATTATTTCATAATTTGGTACCCATCATTAAACAATCTTTATGAGATTATGGGAGCTTAAGAGCTGTTAACATTTGCCTTCCTCTGCAGCTCAGCTTTTTTTTTTTTTTTTTTGATTGAGAAAAACTGAGGTGGACCATGTTAGTCCCACCACAGTGCTTCATTCATAGAAAAAATAAAAAAGCAAATAATACAAGGGTTAGACAAAAGAATAAAAATAAAAATAAAATAAAAGAATCAATACAAACCAAATAAAAGGGAGAGTATTTGCACAGCACTGTCTTTATGCTTTGTTGAAGTCGATTCAGTCCAGTCGATAAATGTTCTGCGAATATTATTTACCACAAAAAGGTATTTCCTTGTCTTGCTTTCGAAGATTCGAGTATTTCTTTCTTTCCAAATTATCCACCAAACTGCCGCAATAAACATGCACAATTCCGATCTTAACCTGTTCTGAATGTTCGTAAACATCCAATCAGTCCACGGATCATGCAGATCGGTGAAGGATGCTGTAATGTGAAGCTTGACCCAAAAAAAAAAAAAAAAAAAAAAAAAAAAAAAAAAAAAAAAAACCTGCTAGATATGGGGTTATCATGGTTGCTTTCTTAATCTTGTCTTGGTTTGCTTCCCACCTCCAATCACTTGCTCATGCCCACCTCTGTAGTATGTGGAGGACTTTAATTCCCCTTGCTTTGTCTGAACACTCCTGCAAGCAAATTACACAGATTGCAGCAATCCTTGTTTATCAATCCTCCTGTCTGGGAAGCAGGAGAATGAGGTTGCTATGAGAGAGAGAAAGTAACTATGCTGACAATTATATCATACTTGTAGTTTGGTTGCTTAGTAATCACTTTTCAATGGATCAATTCAATTTCCTCTATGATTTTCGCACTTTTTGACTCCTTTTGATAGCCCTTTGTGGTATGGCCCTTTCTTCTATTGCAAAAGTGACTATGATTTCTCTCCATGACACCTTTTACGAGCTGTACAATTAGCCTCTATGAAGATTACTATGTCTCACTGTTATATATTAAAAAATGCATGACATTACGACTGACTGTAGCGTGGATCATCCCGTCTTATTTGAGTGGAGGTTGCAGTTTGGTGAAGAGCCAAATATCTTTCGATTGTATCAGCCGGTTAGCCTATACATTCCGTGCCAAAGTGCGCTAACCGAATATAATTGGTACAGAGACAAATTTAGTTTTTCTAATAAGTTTATGGGTGTGGATTTCTTAGGCAAAACTAGAACTCAAGACTCTTAGATGTTTCCTTTCAGCTTAAATTTCCAGGCTTTAGATATATATCATTTGTTTTGTTTTTTTTTTTTTCAATTTTCTGTTCTTGTTAGTATCCTTGTTAATTACAATTCATAAAAATATGTTTTTGAGGGGAGCATTCATGCATATATATAGTTAGCAACTATATCTAATTCTTATGCAACTCTTCATGACTCTCATGGAACTCAACATTACTCTTATGGAACTCTATGTTGTCCCTCCCCAGCGGGTTCGACTGGGAAATGGTGTCTTAGAAAGCATGATGTCTTGAGCTAGATTTCTGCTAGTGCCTGAAGTGGTGGCCAAGATCTTTTTTTTCATATGAAGGTGGCCAAGAACATTGTAGGGCTATGTATTCCATTCTCTGGCCAGGGTTGGTCGTAGACCTGTGTTTAATAGAACACGCGGCTGGAAGTAGTTCTCTGGTCATCTCAAAAACTAAAGAAATTATGTCTTATCATTGAAAATAACGTTTAAATACTAGGTAAAGCGGATCCTAGGAGTTGGAATCATTTCTTAAAAGCTTCCTTTCCATTTTATTCATATGATCTTTTTTTTTTTTTTTTTTTTTTTTTTTTTTTTTTTTTTTTTTTTTGGAGTATAACATTCATTGATTCTCTTTCTTGGTAATCCGTAGTGCTATTATATAATATTTTTCGTCCTACTTAACTTATCTCTTACGGGTTCTGAACCTTGACCTATCTCGTTTTCTATGAATAGAATTATTTGCATTAAAATATAGATTACCAACATTCCTATTATGTACTTTCCACGCATTTGTATTTATTCAATAATAAACAGAGTACCCATCTGTTTTTAGTTCACCACTGATTGATTCTCCTACGCTGTTTCAATCTGATCACAAAGAGTACAATGCTATTGAGATCTTGGCTGCTATGGTGATCAACAGGACGAAGACCTTCAATGATAGCGATCAGAAGAGATGTAAACTCGTATATACTAGCTTCTCCACCTACTTCTTAGAAACCAATCCTAAATAACACTGTTCAGAGATATACGATGTGCTTTATGATCTATTTAGTGATAATAAACAATATTTCCGCTATGAACGATGCCTCCAGCATTATCTACCGGTTGACCCTGGGAATGTTTAGTCTTGCGTTCCCTCCTTTCTTTCATTTTTTGGTCCTTTAGAGTCCCATGTACAGAAAACAACATCTTCCAAGCAGGGCAAGAAGCAAATCCGCGCGTAACATCGATTCTGATATAGAGGTCCTCCCACCTGCCGCTCCTCCACTCACTTCCCTGCCACGTGGGCCAAACACGCATATTTATGGTAATTTTTTTCTTTGCCTTCTCTTTCATCAATCACTCTCTTTTGATATTGGACTAGGAAAAGCCACTCTGTATTCGGATTTAAACTAATTAATTTTTTTGCGCTCATTACCTAGGCCCATGTTCAACTCGAAGCCAGTGTATACACCTAATCCTATAAATGGAAGCAAACTGATATTCGCACACTCCTCTCGTTTCCTCCCCCTGCAATAACGAATCTAGAGAAACGAAAGTTATTCCACAGTTTTTCATCTCTTCGACGTGTCAATCCCATAAGACGAAAATCTTCAACAATTTTAAGTTGGATTAATACAAAAATGCTCCTCTATCTGTTCCCCAAGTACCCAACCAATGGCTGCAATCTTTCCAGCGTGCAAATTACTTTTTCTCCGCATTCTTCACTCGCTTGCTCGCTCTTTTCTTCGTTTTTGCTTGCCCTGGCTGCCACTGCAGTCCAATATGTTTCCTGTGGACAATTGTCTGCTTCACAACACAATTTCAATACACCCACTCTTTATTACTGTGTTGGTCGAAAATGCTCGGTAATCCGTCCCTATCCGAAACTATCTGGTCCCAACATGGAAGACGGGTCCTCCAGTAATATGCACATGTCATTTACTAATATGGTTGCTAGCCTACGTGGTGAGCACAGTGAGTCAAAAAATTATACAGAATACGATCACCCTGCGCCGCGCAGAAGCAAATACCCATTCTGAAGTCTACATCACCATAATAGCGGCTGAACAACTCCTATCTCTCTATAATTATCTTGGAACATTAGAGCCACATCTAATAGAACACTGAAGCAACAATCAATCTTGTCCAAGATCCGTATTATTTGGATAACTTCTCCCCCTTTCATGGGTCTCAAGAAGTGCTAAGCTTCTTTACTCATTTCTCACTCACAGTGAATTTCCTCATAGGTCAGTGAGTGAACTTTCATTTCTCCCACAGGCCCTCAGATTTCTTAAAACGGTCTCTGGGAAGGACAGCTAGTACTCTATTCGTAGAACCCAAAATGCACGCTTAAACTCAATCGTGAAAGATGATAACTTCTGCGCCCCAATCATCTTGCAGGAGTTCATGGTATCCCTTGGTACACTCGCCCGCAGTACTATGAAATCCATTATGCAATCCAGGACGTTTTCATCCAAAGCTTTTACTTTGCTGGCAGAGAAATTAGAAAAAAAAATAATGTTTTTGCACTCCTATGACGCTACTGGTCCAGGATGTGCATGTTCACCGCTAAAAAAAAAAACAGCCTCCCCTGGTTTTGGGAAGTTGCGAAGTTCTCTCTGCTTACCAATAGTCATAGAATAACCCTGCTTCTTTTTAGATCCCTCAAGTAACCTTTTCAATATGTCCCCGGGCGTGTGTCTTGTCAACGCCCATACGCAATGCGGAACACTTTTTTCAAACCTTGCTCACAACGTAAACATCACTTGTGGATTTGCACTACTGCCAGTAAGATATAGGCCCGGAGATAATCCTGCTCTTCACAGCTACCTGTCGAAACATGGGTGCTTCATGGTCCTCTGCATGCCCGGGTATCGTTCAAATATCTCTAGTTATCTAACTAGTTGTACATAGTTTTCAAAAATCAAGTGTTTGCCTCTGCTTCTGAAATTGCTTGACCAGTTGTGACGTGATAAAATTTTGTTGTGGTTTCTCTGGATTTGCTTACTCTGATATCTCTTTGGCTGTTGCTCATGTTTACCAACTCAAAATTGCTTCTCAGATACTTCAAGAGGAAAGAAGACAATCAGAGTGATAATACGTAATTATCTCAACCCCCGTCACACTTTAAAAGAAATTCAATTTATTCACATAGTTCATGATTAACAGTGTACTCTTACAAACAGCTGTGGTTGCTGCAATTGGAGGAGCTCTGCTGATATCCACCTTTTTGTTCGTTTACCAGCACAAAAGGCGATGGAAGCGATCGTCTTTGGCGACGCTCCTCCGAGCGTCATCGTCGGAACCATCCTCAATGGGGGGTGAATATCCAACACAGACCTTCTCCTATGGTGAGCTCGAGAAGGCGACTGACGGCTTCAACGCCTCCCGAGAGCTGGGTGATGGCGGTTTTGGCACCGTCTACAAAGGTAGCATTTTCTAATTGGTGGTGCACTACCCACAATCTCTTGTCCGAAGATTTTGTGTTCATGTTAGTGCCAACAAAAGCTAATCCATTTAACTCTTGTAGGAAAGCTCCGCGACGGCCGGACGGTGGCAGTGAAACGACTCTACCAAAACAATTACAAGCGCATGGAGCAGTTCATCAACGAAATTCACATCCTCTCCCTCCTCCGCCACCAGAACCTCGTTACCCTCTATGGCTGCTCATCCCGGCACAGCCGCGAACTCCTGCTCGTCTACGAGTACATACCAAACGGCACTGTAGCCGACCATCTCCACGGCCCCCGTGCTGATGCAGGCGCGCTAACTTGGCCCATTAGATTGAGCATCGCAATTGAGACAGCCGACGCGCTGGCCTATTTGCACGCCGTCGAACCGCAGATCATCCACCGCGACGTCAAGACCAACAACATCCTCCTCGACATGTCGTTCCACGTCAAAGTGGCGGATTTCGGGCTATCCAGGCTATTCCCGGTGGACGCCACCCATGTATCAACAGCACCCCAGGGAACGCCAGGTTACGTGGACCCGGAATACTACCAATGCTACCAACTTACAGACAAAAGTGATGTTTACAGTTTCGGAGTTGTGTTAGTAGAACTCATATCGTCAAAGCCCGCCGTTGACATAAGCCGGCACCGCCATGAGATCAACCTATCAAACTTGGCTATGATTAAAATTCAAAACAACGAGTTAGATCAACTGGTGGATCCAAATCTTGGATTTGAAACAAATATGGAAGTTAAGTGTATGATAACTCAGGTTGCTGAGCTTGCATTCAGGTGTTTGCAGTCAGATAGAGAGATGAGACCACCAATAAAGGAAGTTTTGGAGGTGTTGAAGGCTATTGAAAATGGAGGAAACAAGGTAGAAAAAACGCTAGTAGAGAACGATGCAGCGATTTCGAGGAACGATGCGCCATTGCTGAAGAGCACGCAGAGGTACTCGCCCAACTCTGTTCAAGACTGGTTGAACTCGTCTTCAACTATAACTCCTAACAGTAGCGGCTAAGAGTTCAGCGGCTCTTTCTTTTCCGAGGTTTTGTTGTGTATAGTAACGAAACTTCCAGAGCATTGGAGCTGTGGTTATTAAAGTTTAAGAAAGAAAGACAAGGTCGTCAGCCTGAGATATATCAGAAAATTTACAGGGGAATGTACATAGTCAATAAACATAGAATTTTGGGATATTCTGGGTATAAATTTTCTTATTTACATTCAATTCACTAAAATTATATTTAAAAATATTTGTTTAAAAAAATTTCAAGTATAAAAGAAAATAAAATAAAAAGGTATTGTTGTGTGCAGTAACCATTACAAGAATTGACGACGAATTTCTAAGAAATCTTGTATATAATTCAAAACTGCTACCATAGGAGTTTGCCACAAGATATTCCAACCTGATAACATAACTATTTCAATAATTACTTAGGATTTGCTCCAGACAAATATGGAACGGGAAAGATTGATCTGCTTCTCCAAAAGTAAATCCTAAAATACAATATCTCTTTGGTTTTCTGAATTTTCATTTAATCAGATGGCATACAACAAATTAACGGGCAAATGCGCGTTTGAACCTGACACAAGGTGCTCCCATCATCTATACCTACTACTAGTCGATAATATTTTCCTCCAGCTTTGTCAGATTTTGAAACCGGACTAGAACACTGTAAGGGGATAATTCCTACCGGTTACAAATGCGGATTATAGTTACAAATGATTGACATACATGTTCTACGGCGGCCACCATGTTATGTCTTATATTTGGCCATTTTCCAAAAGCGTTGTTGCTCATTGATAATGGGATAAATACTTTCTAAACAATTAGCTATAAAAAAGAGAAAGTACATTCCAAATCTAGAGCACCGAAGCTCTGAGTAACTTTAACATATAAGACATCTTTTTTAGTCTCATAATTAGAGTAGGTTTATGTCTTTTTATCGTAAAAATCTATTTTTGCGATTCTATCTATATATATTTTAAGTGACTTTTATTAAAAAATTATTTAAAAGTATTTCTAGATACGAGTAATAAATATTTTTGTTGATTTATTTATTTGAATATTTATGTACTTAAAAAAAAAAAAAAATCAATGAAGCACTCTGAGCTCCGATGACTCTCTCTCTCTCTCTCTCTCTCCTCCTACTTCCATTTGTATTTGTCCTATTATTAAATCATCTTACCAAATCCTTGTCCGATCAAACCAGCCGAACCGTGAACAACACATAAAAGTTCTGACCAAAATGCAGCAAAAACCTAGTCATATAGGCTTGGGTGACCCGACCCACTAATATCTATCTACCTTTTAAATAAAATCTCCAAATCAAAGCCTACTCCACACAAACAGCCTGGCAACCCAATTTGTTTGAGATCTTTCCTTCCTCACCACCTCCTTTTCATTTTTAAAATATATTTACTATAATTTATTGATATTAAACATATAGAAATTAAAGTCTAGCCGGAGGCCCACTCTCATTCCGCGTTACGGTGTAAAGCAGGAAATGTCGACTCCTCGGACCATCATGCTTAGTTGGCCGCAGCGGGGTTTCACAAACTCCACCATTGATTAAGATTTTCATAATAGGTCTCCTTGATTTGTTATTAGCAACAAATAACCTAAATGTGCTAGAATAACTGGGGTGCAACCAACACAATTTCAAACAAAGTTGAGTTTAGACTCAAAACTCAGTGAGTTTTATGCTCGAATGCGGCTTAATTGTCAACTTGTCTAGCTTCAATCTTGCGTAGACTCTAATGTCGTATAACTAATTTTATCTAATTAAAAGTTATATTTTCAAATAGCAAAACACTTTCTTTCTAGTTGGCTATATGAACTTTTCTTCATTTTGTTGTTTTTGAAGCGCGGACGTGCAAACTAAGCTCGTTGACTTCAAATCAAGCTTAAAACAACTTGGACAAATACGTAAGTACAAAAGTCAAACTCTAATCCAGCTTCAACAAAAAACAACCACAAACACTTAAACACGGAGTTAGAAGTCAATTTCGGCTTGAACTCAAAACATAATAACAAAGTCCAATCTTGAAAAACTTAGAAGTTAGAAGTACCCTGATATTACGATCTAATTGTTATTAGGAAGAGTTGAATAAGCAAATTTTGAAGAGTTATGAAAAAGTAGTGGCCAATTTATACCAAAAGCTATAATAAGTGACGATAATGCAACACCGAAACCTATTAAAATTGGCCGATAATGCAAATGAAGTCTCCTACTTGGAACTTCTTCCTTTTTTTTGTTTTTGTTCATAAAAAGGACCTGAGTTTTCCATGTTGTACTATTGACCTCAATAATACCTTCAGTTAATTCTATATAAAAGATCTGAGTTAATTTTAAAAAGTATTAAAAAATGAACATCAAGCAAGCTTAACATCCGCTGATGTTAGTAATATATTTCAAAAAAAATGAGCTAAAATGTTGTGATTAGCTTATCAATGTTATATACGAAAAAGATAGTAACCTCAAATAAATCAATGTTATATACGGAAAAGATAGCAAAAAGAAATCAATGTTATATGCAGAAAATATAGTAACCTCAAAGCAGCTATATACAGAAAATACAGATGCGATCTTTTGCAGCCATTCTAATAGACTTGTGATGAAGTTTGGGATTATTCTAGAGGAAAATATTTAGACATTCTAGGGCATTTGTGTTTCAAAAATTATGTGTATTACTTGACGTTGATTAAATTGTACTTTACGCTACTTGAATTGAACTGGATGTTAATGTACTTAAACTTATCATTGTTTCAATTGAATTCGATGTTGCGTTTAATCTAACTAGATCAGTAGGAAAAGATTCGTACAGCAAAGTCATTTAAACTGTGTTTTATTTGGTTTTAGCTAGAACAATCCTAGAAGTCACATATCATAACACAAGTATCTCATCAATTTAAATGCTAACAGTAAAATAAGTGCTGTTAAAAATAAACTATAAACCATTTAAGTAAGCTATACACTGCTAAATAAATAAAAAATAATATATTATTAAAAGTAAACGATGTTGTACTATAAATAACGTTCAAAACAGGCGCTTTTTTATATATGTTTTTAACTTTCTTTTGGGGGAAGTCTAGCAATGTTCAGTGGACCCGGAAGCTTTTTAGCTGCATTCTCAATCATTACGTGCCCGAACAAGAATAAGCACATCGCTGCACCGCATTGTTCTTGATTGCCAAACGCGTTTCCAGGTCGGTAATCTCAGATCCCTCGGCAAGTCAGACCCTCAATCATCGTGTTCTATTCCAATTCGAATCAACAAAGCGAACAAACACACCAATCAAAGACATCGCCAGCAAATCAGTGATCAATCGATTGATTCGGTATCTCAATTGAGCGAAGATAAAAGAAGAGAGATCTGTTCGAGATCGGAGCATGGCGGGGTCTCAGGGCGGCGTTGGGAGGCGACGGAGGCAGGATCTTGTGCCGCTGGCATCGCTGCTAAGCAGAGAATTGAAGTCGGAGAAGGTGGAGCGACCCACCGTGCGATATGGCTGCGCTGCTCAGTCCAAAAAGGGTGAAGATTACTATCTCATCTCCGCTGACTGCCAACGTGTCCCCGGCAATCCCTCCACTTCCTTCTCCGCTTTCGCTGTAACATCTCTTCTGATACTCACTCGTTATTCTGTTTGTAATCATTTCTTTGTAGGGTTTTCTTGTTGTTAATGTCTGAGTTTTAGTTAGGCCATTCCATTGGTATGTAGAGATGTACATTACCTAAATTTTGATATAGTATACGGAGAATTATTCTGAGCCCCCTTATTGAGAGTCCAAGTGTTCCACGCCCCTTGACGGTTATAATCCCTACGTTTTGGAATTGTATATACTTACTTTTTAAAAATTATGCTTCCTCTGAATTATACTTTGCTTTGGAACTATACTGTTCTCTGTTGAAAGTATGTATCCTTTGAAGTGATTCACATCTGTAAAATTAAACTTTGACAGAGGACATCAGGTTTAAGTAAAAAATATCAAGGGATTCTAGATAATAGGAACATATGAAGGTTGCAGAGCAAAAAAAATAAATTGACGAGCGCCACTGCAATTTGAATACCCCTATACTGTATTGGTCATTGTGGTGCTTTAGTAATGAACGAAGTGGTAAGCAAGACTTTTGAATGTTTTGATCAATGATTGGGAGTTTTCTAGTAATTAAGATATTGTAAAGATTAAGATTTGATCTACTAAATGATTTTTTCTGAGAAAATGTTTATTGGTTTTCTAGTAATTAAGATATTGTTTTTATATTTGAGAAATTACGATATTGAAAATATTAATTTTGCTCTAGTCAATGTTTTTTTTCCTAAAAAGAATGTTTAGAACCTCGTAAGTGCTAATAGTAAAGGAGATTTAGCATAGGGATAAATTCTATATATCTTTAATACGGTGATGATAGGGTGCCATGATTAACATATACTTACAGATCTTTGATGGCCACAATGGAAATGCTGCTGCTATATACGCCAAGGAGAACTTGTTGAACCATATTTTGGGTGCCATGCCTCGCGGGCTAGGACGGGAAGAATGGCTGAAGGCTTTACCTCGTGCATTGGTAGCTGGGTTTGTTAAGACAGACAGTGAATTTCAGAAACGAGGCATGCCTTCTACCTTCCCTTCCTTAATGAACGCCTATTTTTTAAAATCCTTATATCATAATTACGTAAGTTTGGATTATTTGCTTTTAACCAGGTCAAACCTCTGGAACAACTGCTACATTCGTCATAGTTGATGGGTGGACTGTCACAGTTTCTTCAGTTGGAGACTCGCGGTGCATATTGGATGTCCAGGGTGGGGATGTTTCGATCTTGACAGTCGACCATCGTTTGGAAGAAAATGCTGAAGAGTGAGTTTTTTTTTTCTTTTTTTTGAGTTTCACTTGGATATTTGGTTAACCTATCTGACTTTTTTTTTTTTAATGATCAGGAGGGAACGGGTGACTAAAAGTGGAGGTGAAGTAGGACGGCTTCGCATTGTTGGTGGTGTCGAGGTGAGATGCATTGGGACGACTTATAGTTGCTTCAGATGGCATTTGGGATGCACTATCTTTCAAGATTTATATTTGGTTGTTCATCTGTTTGTTTGCAGATTGGACCTCTACGTTGTTGGCCAGGTGGTTTATGCCTATCTAGGTCAATAGGGGATATGGACGTTGGAGAGTTCATAGTACCGGTACCTTATGTCAAGCAAGTGAAGGTAGCTTAAGTATGTTGTAGTAATGTTACATTATTAAAAAATATCTCACTTTGCTCTCGCACTCTTGAGACATTGACTTTGGGTAACAATTCTTTCATCATGCTAGTTATCCGATGTTGGGGGAAGACTTATAATTGCTTCAGATGGCATTTGGGATGCACTATCTTCAGAGATGGCTGCAACGTCCTGCCGTGGTTTGCCTGCAGAGCTCTCTGCCAGGCAAGTTGTGAAGGTAAAAGAAAAAAAAAAACATTTGTCTTGGTGCATTCTCTATTTTAGCCATCTTTCTAAGATGACAATGTTCATTTGAAGAGAGATGTGTTGCATCCAAAAACCTCTGATAAAGTTTTGTGCATTGTGTCAGGAAGCACTGAGGTCAAGAGGTTTAAAAGATGACACGACTTGTATTGTTGTGGATATAATTCCACCTGAGCATGCCATACGACCTCCTTCACCACCTAGAAAGCAGAATATGCTCAAGTCTCTTATGTTTTGGAAAAGGAATCGAGATAATGCAAGTAAGTTTTTAAAGAAGCTATCTGCTGTGGGCGTTGTCGAGGAACTATTCGAGGAAGGTTCTGCAATGCTTTCTGAAAGGTCAGTGCTCTCTCTCTCTCTCTCTCTCTCTCTCTCTCTCTCTCTCTCTCTCTCTCTCTCTCTCCATGTTCAATATAACACAATCTCTGCTGGAAACTTGCTATCAACATTGGATTCTGTTTGAATTGGAAAAAGAATTCGATTGCTAAGAATTTTAAAACATACTGCGATAGCTTGTTAGCGTGCCTCATGAAATAATTACAAAATTATGCATGAATGTAATGTAGAAGTAACATCGGTTTGATCGGTATCATGCAGTTGACAAGTTTTTCAAGTTTTCGGCTGTTTGAACTACTGAAACATAAAGACGCGCATTTTGATCTGATGATAGTAAATTATGCAGCTGAAATGAAGACACATAAAGCATTAAGCGTCTGCAAATAGACAATAAGCTTGGTAGTGGGGCTGATTGATGTTACATTGTAAGCAATATAGGTAATGTAATGGAATAGGACGAAGTGTAAAGAAAAATTTGAATAATTGAGGACAAAAGATATAGTATTTGTGGAATGATGCTAAGAAGTCATGTAAGTTGGTATAATATGCTATTCTGAATGTCCTGCTCTTTATTATACTTGAAGGGCAATTTCTTCTGCATCTGTTCGGATATAGCGGTGAGCATTTGAGTCATGTGAATTGACCTGTAATGAAAGTTTTACCCAAATTTGAACGAGAATTAACCAAACCGAACTGAATGGAACTCACATTCAACTAGTATACCCTCATCTTTTATTTTATTTATCTGCCGTTAAAGGATAGTTTGAGGACCTTGGAACACTTTTGCTTAATTTCCTCCAACCTTTATGAAATGAGTAGATCATTATGTCATGGAGAAGATGGAAATGCTCATAGCAAAACAACTTACTGATATTTCAAAGGATGAAAGTTCTTGAGAGTAATGGTAAAATAATGTATTACTATTTTTGTGGCGTATTAGGTAAAATTCTTTACCTTCGCTTATTTTATTTTTTGATATTTTAGTTATGTATAAATAATTTGCAGTTTTCGAATTGCTCTTCTGGATCCACCACTAGTGAGGTTGACCGAATAATGTGGCTTCCCTAGTTAGATAAATCTATGAAAGCAATTGGTGTACATAGAGGTATATTTGAAGCTTCGTGTATTATTTGGACAACCTGATTTGCTCTAAAGTGTTTTTTATGGTTGTTGATATATTAAATTAAGGGACTTGATGGAAGCCGGATGTCAGTACGTTAGCAAACTTTTGATGTAAGCTTCAAGTTTTGGGATTGAACATTTCTGGATCCAGAATTGTGTCATCTAAATTTATCCTTGGTGAATGACTCCGTAATTTGTGTTGTCGTTTCCTTGTATGTTTTGGTTTAATTATACTTTTTGTGTTTGTTTATTCAAAATGAATATAGATAACTAAAAGATATATGTCAGGCTGTGAATTCTGGCAAAATAATTTGAAGTTTGTTTATCACTAGTTGAAGGGGCCAACTGCATTTAAGCTTTTTTTTTTAAAAAAAAATTGTGTATCTGATTTAGTAGGAACCTCTGATGTATGTACAAATGTATTCTTTTATTTTTGAACCTTTTTCCAATTCTTTTTAAGTATTATTTAGAATGTCTAAGGTTATTCTTTCATTGTATGAATTTATCAGGTTAGCAAATGACACCTCAAAAACAGGACAAACAACATCAGGAATTTTTGCATGTGCGATATGTCAAGTGGACCTTGTTCCAAGTGAGGGTATATCTGTTCATGCAGGTTCCATCTTCTCCACCAGCTCAAAACCATGGGAAGGTCCTTTTCTCTGTGCGCGATGCCGTGATAAGAAGGACGCCATGGAGGGCAAACGGCCAAGTGGAGCAAAAGTGATTCCATAATGTTCCTTTATCTACTTAGCTCTCATTTTCTCTCTCCCCTTTCGTTCACCCCGCCGCCTGCCAAAATTTATTTGCTGCCATTTGATGGCTGCGCAATTCTTTGGACTCCTTGTGATTAGGCTCCTTTATTTATTCTTTTTTGAAAGGCAAACCATTCAAGGTGACTGATTTTTCAGGCAGTTTCTTTTATTTATTTAGTGATGTATTTACTAGACATTTCATTCTATCATTAATTCATTAGAATTTCGTATGGAATGTGTAAATACTGTGATATACCTAAATATTTAGCCAACTGACTGTTGTCTTAGTAATAGTCCTTACTAGACTTATGCGAGCGATTAATGATATTTTGTTGTTTATTCCTAATCTACTTGCTACTGGTGTTAGGTGGTATCAGATACTATGCGATGTATATTGCTGGAAAAGTGTTATCTAATTCGTACTTGAGAAGTTTTTGTATAAAGTACATAAGAATTGTTGCGCTGCGATCCTATAATGTGAGATGCCTGTATCAAAACTATTTTTGGGCTCTAGTTCTAGGATTGAGCCAATTGTATGGATCCGGTACCAATCGATCCAGTTAACTTTAGTTAACCGTCCAGATTACACTACTAAGCCAACGGCTGTGATTGAATTCCTATTACATTTATGGTATCATTTCATTTCACTTGACCGTTGGATAAATCTCCTTATACCATTCTTCCATCATTATGAACCCCTGCTTCACGTCTAGCTCTTCAGCTTTTCCTTTTATGTGGAGAAGAATTCTAGAATAAAATGTTTATGCCACGTCAACGTATATTCTTGTATTTAAATTTTCAAAAAAATATATGATTATTTTTTTAAAAAAAGTTTCTAAATGAAATTTATAAATTGTGATAAGATCACAACTTTTATATTTAAGTTTATCTAAAAAAAATTCAAATAAATATTTTAGGGCTCCAAAGTTTAACGAATTTAATGGATTTTAAAATAGTTTTTAAATATATTTTAAACCCATTAAACTTTAGAGTTCCAAAATATATTTTTAGAAGTATTTTTTTAAAAAAAAATTAAATATAAAAGTCATAGATCTTATCAAAATCTACAACTTTAATGTTAAAATTTTTTTAAAAAAACATTTCTAAATAAATTTTTTTAAAAATTATTATATAAAGTGATATTGTATAATCGTTACACTTAATAATATTTCTTATGTGAAAATGAAAAAGCTAAAACTTTTATAACTCCCACCTTCGCTACTGCTCTCCCCCGTGCAACGAACAATAGAGCAACTTTAATATATTCTTATCCAACCTTCCCTCCTACATCTGGAATAATCATGCTGTTACATATATCCAGCACTACAAATTTGTGCCACATATATTCAGAAATACTTATATCAAGACCAATAAGAGCTCCCAAAGAACAGCAGCGCTCATTTTATCTAGATTAGCTACAATTTTTTTTTTTTTAAAGTTATTTTTTTAAAGAAGTCACTCTTTATCATTTGAAAAAATGTGTATTGCACTAGACTTCTACCCATTAAGTCGGAAAAAAAATGTATAAAAGAATATTCAATAAATAACCGAAATGTAAAAGGTAAAAAAGAAAAATAATTTCTAATTTACATGAAAGTTAAAAAAAAATCCCCCTCAAAACGTAGGAACCTCGTGCTCAAGTGCCTCATTTTTATTTTTAGGGGGATTTACTTATCAGCCCCCCTATACTTTCATTTTCACTGATCAGCCCCCCCTATTACTTATAGGCCCTCCATTTACTATTTCAAAAAATTTCGGACGAAAATATCCTCGTATGTATTATCAGTTCGGAAATCGAAAATATGTATTTAGAACATTTTTTGGAAAAACTTTCAACATGAAAGTTGTAGATCTCTCATGTTGAAAATTTTTCCAAAAAATGCTTCTAAATATATATTTTTGGGGTCTGAAGTATAGACCTCGGTCCGAAATTCGCTGAAAACAGTTCGGACATCGAAAACACCTATTTAGAAGTATTTTTTGAAAAAAATTGGAACATGAAAGTTGTAGATCTCAACTTTAATGTTCAAAATTTTTTCAAAAAATGCTTCTAAATAGGTAACCTCGGTATCCAAATAGCTAGGAGTATTTTTGTCCGAATACAGTTGAAATTG
Organism: Xerophyta viscosa; assembly: GCA_002076135.1. Classification (NCBI taxonomy): domain Eukaryota; kingdom Viridiplantae; phylum Streptophyta; class Magnoliopsida; order Pandanales; family Velloziaceae; genus Xerophyta; species Xerophyta viscosa. Next base: position 2,749,053 of record MJHO01000011.1, read on the forward strand.
GTAATGATGGTTGATATGATGGAGATGTGATGGAAGAGGGGTTGATTAGTAAGTTTTATAGTTTGAGGGGGGGTGGATAGTAATTTTCTTTTATTTTTATTTTAGTCAGAAGGAGGGACAAGGCCCTTCAATGCTTTATTCGTCGAAAGGTTCCTATGCCAAGAGTATCACAGTGTAACAAGTAGAGTGCCTCCGGTGGAGGCGATACAAGTGCCTCATCTTTAATCTCAAAAAACTAAAAATAAATAAATAAAAATATAGTGCTTCATCATGAATTGATCTTTCACCGTGACCACCTTCTCCACAGTCGAATTCTCATCGCCAGAAGAAAGAGAATAAGGTATTTCCCGTTCGGTTGCAAACAGGAGATTCCCTTTCCACCCCAACCGCAACTCTTCTCCGCCGAATACTCGATTCTCGAATCAGAAAATTCGGATCGAAAACTACGTTTGACTGCTACTTTCTATTCCAGATCTCTCTTGTAAATCAGGAACTTCGTTCATGAAATTTAATTCATGATTCAGATCCATGCGTCCGCAATGTATTCTAGCTCAATTGTCTGATTTGTAGGTAATTTTTCCATTGATCTTAAAATTCTAGCTTAAATTTAAGATGCACTAAAATTCTTGTGCTGTTCCAGGTAATTATCTCCAGTGAGGAAGACATGTTCTCATTGTTTTATGGGTTCTGGAAGTATATCTTCAGCAAGACTGAATTCCGTGTTCTTATTCTCGGCATCGACAAGTCTGGAAAAACAGTAATGCCCTATCTCGTTACCGCGATGTGTATAATGTATGTATATGTAAATGTGAAAGCCTTATATAGTCTTTGCTACTTGTTCTCACTAGTTTTCCAGTGTAGCTGCTAACTGTTAGCAAGAGAGCAGATGATGGTTCTAAGACAAGGATCGTAACATCATAAGATATATGTTCTTTTTAAAACAGAACACAAAAAAAAAAGAAAAAGAAAAAAAAATAATGATATAAAATCTTTTGTCCAACTCGAGGTCACCTTTAGTGAATGTCCATAACTGCATGACATCTAATGCTAGTACACATTAGTAGGAATCTTCAAAGATACAAAAAGTTGTAATGTGTCATTACGTAAAGATGACGAATTGACGATTGTGTCTTGTATTGTATTAAATAGACATTGTTGCACCCATCCTCATTCTAGCATTGTTGTCTTGACTGCCATGTCTGTTTGTTCTAATGGTGCACCAAGGGAGACTTTGTGCTTTTCCTTTCAATATAAATTTGTTTTGCTTGATTTTATTCTTATACTCATTTGAATTGCATGCATTAGTCAGGATCCTATATATTTTCCATTTTGCACTATTAGCGTGTCAACATGAATATGCATAGTATTCAAGTCCAAGATGTTCATTTCCTAAATTATATTGCATGTAGATTCTATTGCTTGCTGTATGCTCTTAATAGGGAAACAAAAATCTTTCATTCTTGCTTTCTTTTCTATTTCACTATTTAGGAAAATTCCAACAATTTGTTATAATGCAAAACTCTTTTTGTTAAGGCTTTTCTAGAGAAGTTGAAGTCGTTATTCTCCAACCTTGAAGGGCTTCCTCCTGATCGCATTGTTCCAACAGTAGGGCTCAACATTGGCCGGCTTGAAGCTGCAAATTCTAAACTTGTATTTTGGGACTTGGGAGGTCAGGTAAAAAGTTCTTTGCTTTCATACATAAACTTGATGAATTGATATCGATCAAGAATTAAGTTCACTAAGTCATTTAAAAGAAATTGTGACTAGGTCGATGTCAATATATGCTTGTACAACTGATCAATTATCTATTGTTGAGAGAACTGATTTCATTTTTTCTTTTTTCTTCTTTTTTAATCTTCGAAGAAAGGAGCGAAGTAAGGCTGATATGATTAATTTTTCTCAATGTTAACCGCATTAGCTTCTGATGACGAAAACATCATAAGGCTATAAATATATGATGACATAAAGACTTAAGACTCTAGGATTTCTATTCTGTATCAATTATGATATGTTTTCGAATCGACTTAACTGGAGATGAAATTTATTGACAAGAGCCCATTAGTTTCTCCTTGTTTTTTGTTTTAAGATATTGGGCGAAATCTTGGCGTATGTCCAACTTTGTGAGCCTGCCAAGCAATCAAGTCAGCTTCTGACCCACATCATACATGGAGGCTTAGGTCGTTTGATTCCATTATTTTTTACCTATTTGCAGGAGCAAGACACTGGAATGGCTGCTTATGCTTTGTACAATAAGACTTTACAAAGAAAACAATTTTGGGAATGCATTATATACAAATGCTATAAATATGACAATCTCATCAGTTTCTTTATCTAAATGGCTTAAGCCACATTATGTTTGGTTATAATAAACTTAGTGATTTGATATGTTGGACGTAGCAAGACTTATGTTGTTGTGTCCATCTGTAATACATGTTATGTCTTAACAATTGTGTTTGATTCACAAGAATAAAAAGTTACAGCTATGTAATAAAACTATAAAGAGCATAAACCCCTTTGGTATTAATAGTTGAATACTGATTTATTTTTACTATGATCAACCGATCAAGCACAGAATTTTGAATGATAAATGTACTAGGATACTAAATGACAATAGGCCAATCCCACCTAGAAGGAAAAGGCTTTCCTGGTGTATGCTAAATGACAATTAATTTTATATCATAAGAAACTACAATATTGGACAGTTTTGTAAAATTAGATTAGATTAGATTTGTTAATAAAAAAAAATTAATGTCATAATGATAATAAAAATCTTTTCAGTTAATATGATAGTAGTATATATTGCCAATCAAAATGAAATGATAATGCTTGGTATGTTATTGGAAGGAAAAAGGTAGTTTGGTTATAAATTTGTGATGGTCTTACATATGAACACGTAATAGCAAATGTGTCACAAATGCACGTTGACAATTATGTATAAAAGAGTATTAGGAACAAAGAATATATATTATTATGTTTTTCCCCCAACCAAACATTAGATTATCTCCAAATCCGTAACAAAGAAATGCTTGTTTTCTGTTACTGCATTTCACACTTGAACCAAATTGTCGTAAGGGATCTACTGATCCTTTTGGAAATGTGTGTTCAATCTGTCTGAGTAGTGAAAATACTAATTACACAGATTTGGGTGACTTCATTTATCTATTAATCATCTTTTATAAGGTAAGACCTTAAAAGAATGTGTTCATTACTCAAATTTCATATGAGTTTTTTCCTGAAAGATGGAGTTTAAGCTTCTAAATTCAGCACAAAATGCTACGCATTTGCTGGTTAATCCAGATTCAAGGCAATACAACAATATCATCATTTATCTAAAAGAGAAGGTCATCTTAAAAGCGTGATGCTAATATTAATTACTTGGATTAGCTAGAGGTTGTTTTGGTTACACGTCTTTTCATATCATGTAATACTTGCAAAGCGAGTATTTATGGGGGTAACATGATTACATATATGCAGATTGGTTTACGTGCAATTTGGGAAAAGTATTATGAGGAGGCTCATGCTGTGATATATGTTATAGATGCCGCTTCTCCCTCTTCTTTTGAGGATTCGAAGTCTGCATTAGGTTTGTACAGTTATGCTTAAGACTATTATATTGCAAATGATTTCCTTATTGCAGATCGTATGCATCAGTAAGAGCGAAGATGCTCATTAAACATAACTAGTCATGGTAAGATAAGAGACCCTCTTGTGATGCAGAGAAAGTGCTGCGTCATGAGGACTTGCGTGGAGCACCCTTTCTAATTCTGGCAAATAAGCAGGTAAGATTTTGGTTGTGTGATGTCCTCTCTTTCTCTCCTCCATTAGAAATTTATTATCAACTCAAAAATGCTGCCTCCAAAAGTCCACTTCCTGCTTTATATATTATACTTAACCAAGTTTTATTTAACCTTCTAATATTGATATACATCTACGTCTAACATCCTATTAACATTCATCACTGCTATTAGTATTTTATTACATACAAATCTTCATTCGCGTCGAATAATTATATCCAGTAACACGGTTTGAAAATGTTGAGGCTGCTGCATCATGCATCGATTCTGGCAATTAAGTGTGTAAAAGTTACGTTACACTGTCATTTCCCTTTCTTTCCCCCTCATTCTGTAAATTATATGAATTTGGAATGCTGTTTTTACATGCATGAATAAACTATTGAAGTTTAGTACCTATAGTGCCAAATTAATTTTTTAATATGATTGCTTGGTAGTAGTTCTTCAATATGTGTAAATCCTGTATCTTATTTATTCTTGCAAATTTGATGAACGGACTGTCCTACTCGATGTGTGGTTCATCCTTTATGTATGGAGAAATTACATATTGGTGATTCAGTATTTATATGATCTACTTTTGAGAACATATTTCATATTTTGATGCTCGGCATTTTCTCCTGGCCACTTCTATAGGTTTTGGTATATAAATACGCATACATATAATTTTTTGGCAGCAGTTGAACTTGATGCACTCATGAAGACTCTGCATTTGAAGATTGTCATGGTGAAACCCTAACTTTTTTTTACTTATAAGAAAATGAGTTTCAAATGACTACATATAAGTTCAACAGTAAGCTACGTAAACTCGTTTTCAACTTCTACTCAATCATTTGAAAGTCGATACCTTAATGTTGAGGTAAAAGATGATTGACTGTTTTTTATCACATGGTTTATTGAAACTCATTGAAGAAATGTGGTATGTCTATGTCCATTGCATCTACTTTTGTGAATAATCTTCGCACTTGTTAAGCTCGCATAATCTGAACTTTATCAAGCGAAGCAACGAAATAAGCAATCCAAACTTGCCAGTACAATAGTAGTCATTCTTTTTCTGAAGCTTGCATGATCTGATTCATGTGAGCTGACAACTTTCTAACCTTGTAGAAGGTAAAAAAAGATAACTCTCGTCTTAACTTTTGTTTCAAACATCTAAGCTGCAAAAGTTCAAATACATTGCCTTGCTATCTTTGGCACATTTTAATGTTTCAACTGAACATTGCATTTGGACTTATACCAGAAATATTCTAATCACATGGCAGGATCTCCCTGGAGCTGTATCAGCTGAAGAGCTAGCCAGATATCTGGACCTCAAAGAGTTAGATGAAAGGTTATACATGTTTGAAGCTATCTCAGCATATGATGGGTAAGTGAAGCAGTGGTGATCTAATACTGGGTGCATAAGTAAAAACTTACAGTCAGCATAAATAAATGTTGCACAAAAAAATTTGTGCAACATTTTGAAAAGAAACATCTATGCACATTTCAGTTCTTTTTGCTAATATTTTTCTATATGAAGCTATTCTGCCATGATGTGGCTTATTTTATACAAAACAAATGAAAAGAAAAAAAGATAAAAGTTGAGAACCAGTTTTCTTACTTCATAACATGCATTTGAAAATTGTTGCGTTAGATTTAAAACCAAAAAGTGGAAATAAAGATAATAAGAAAATGAAAATCATAATTATGTGTTGTTTGTTTGCATTCTATATAAATTGAATCCAAAAAGTGTTGCTTGACATGTTTACTGATGTAAATAGGAAAGTTTTGGTAGCCTGGTTCAATCCATAAAACCCGGGGTGGCACTAGCCCCTTGCTCCATTGCAAGACCTAGACTACGGACTACCTTATAGTCTGACATTTGAAACCTGTTCAAATTTCGGGCTGGACAAATCACCAGAATATAACTAGTGGTAAGAGTACTGGTTGCTAAAGCACCACTAGAGCTTAGAGTAAGAATGAGTGGAGTGGAGCATCACCAGAGGTTGTTAGGAACTAGCATTTGGCTGTCATGGTGGTCAATGATATGGTATCCAAGCTTCTTGTTGAGGGTAGTGTTGGCGTTGAAGTTAACTTGCAAGGGCTTCCTTTATTATTCTTATTTTTTTAGAGTTCGGGTAGAGAACTGCCTAGGCTTGTACATAGAGTTTCGGCAACTTGTGTTGCCATCTTCGTTGGTGATTTTTGTGAAGAGCCAAGAGGAAGCTACTGATCTTCATCTCTAAGTTATCTTTCCACGTTCAGCTGTTCTCGACCCTAATCAACTATCTCTGTGCATTAGGAATCGGGGCCAGCTGTGCTATTCTGCCTATTTCTGCCACAATCCGTTGAATGCTGTCGCAGTTTCTGAACCTCCAACAAAACATCTTTTGTAATGAGACTGTATGGGACCTAAAAAAGGATTAAGAAAACAAGGTAGTGAAAGCAATGGTGATCATTGCTACTGCAGTAGCGGACTCTAGAAGCACAATTGCCGCTCCTTGCTTAAAAGATTGTGAGAATTAGTAGCTCGAAATGTATGGTAATTGGTGAATCTGCTCTGAAGTATGTGCAGTCTATTGTTAGATCTATATTGGTAGAGAAGCTAAGCCTAGATAAAAAGGAGCTGTTATGCATATGGCTGGAACTAAGGCTTGTTAGGCTGGATTTTGAAGGTATCCCCACTATGATGGTTGCTCAAATGTTATGTTACTATAGAAGCTACATTGATTATTGATAAACTGAAATTCCAATTGCGACAACAACAGAGGAGACACTTTTACTTCTCCGACGAATTACTTAGGATGCTCCAGTTTTGGAACCACAAGCTGTTAGAGGTACTAATTTAATCGCTGTTTCCACTGGAAGGGCAGTTCAGGCTGCTGTAAGGATGATAGGAGAAAGATGGGAAATGACAAGGATCAAACTGTTACATTGTGGAAAAGCCTCTTCAAAGGAATTAGGGCATAGGAGAATAGTCTTAAACTAGATGGTAAATGCATTCGGAGCTACTTTCTCTTTTAAGTTCATGGAGGGGTGTCAACAAATGGAATTTGGTATTTGAATACTGTCCATGCTTGTTAACTTCCTTCCGAGGATCAAAGAGATGTTATACTTGATGCTGTCCCTGGTTCGTTGACAATAGTCCTTTGTTTTTGTAATCTTGATCTCTTGACCGAGTGATTGGGAGTGCTATAGGAGAGTACCAACTTGGGTATTCCAAAATGCATTGAAATTTTGGAATGGAAAGATGCTTTAGCAAGATAGCAAGCTTGTTAGGCACACCACTATACCTGGATCAAATGATGGCTTCAAAATCGAGATTGGATATTCCATAATTTTGGTGGAAATGGATATAATGCGATTTATTTATATCATGAAAGGGGAGTTCTACACACAAATAGAGGAGTATGAATGGCTCTGTGGCATGCTACTAAAAATTGCAATAGACTGCTAATCAGATTTTGTATTTCTAAAAGAAAAGGTGAATACTCAGTTTGATGATATTTTAGGAGATGTAAAACCTCTTCAGGACATTACTGTCACTCTGGTTTTATTGTTGTTTAGTGCTAGGAAGGCTAAGCCTGTAACTAGCAAGTTTTTATACTGTGTGGACGAACAGGAAACGAGAATATCGTCTCTGTGTACTCATAATCTTGAACTCTTGAGAGTCCTAGAAAAGGAGTGGTAGGGCAATGATGATGGGCGACTGCCGACTCCTTGAACTTTTCTTCATGGAGTATTAGGGGGCTAAATCACACCTCGGAACTTTTCATCAATAAGATTTCTTTGATAGCTATTGTCAAAACTAGAGTAAAGTATGCAAGGAGACTAACAAGTAATTTTTAAATTGTGCGTTGTCATAGTTGGTGTTGGTTATATAACTATTCTAGATCTATACATTGTAGAGTCTGGGTTGTTTGGATCAACATTATGAATTAAAGTCTGAAGATAGAAACTCTTTTTTTATGGGCCATGTCTTTTAATGCTTTCAATCCTAGCGAGAGAGAAAATCCTTTGGTGGCTGACTTTGTTTGGAGGTGTTGGTGCTTTGAGATCTCATCTGAGATCTTTTTGATTTGAGACTCCTTCAACTTTAAACTTTAAATGGACGCAGTTTTTCGGTTCAACTTGGTATTTCTGATTTACCCAGTTTGTGGTTTGTCCAATCCAACCGATTCTTACTGGTTTAAGGGGCAAAATGTTTCCGATTGAGCTCGTTGAACTGGCTAGTCCGGTCTGGTTTCATAAATCTTGAGATATGTTGATACAAAGGGAGATCTCTATTGATTAGTTCTCTGTGCGTTTGGAATGCTTTTGGCTTCGATTCAAAATATTTTGCTTACATGGAGAGGCTAGCATGATCTGGTAAAACTTAAGAGCAATTTTTTTAATCTGTTTTTTTTTTTTTTTTTTAACATGGAGAGGCTAGCATGATCTGGTAAAAAATGTTTTAGGAAATCTGTTCTTTGATAAACGTAGCCGATACATGCGTGTTTGTTCTATGTTTCCTGTCCTATAAAAAACAGTAGCGAGTCCTTTGCATCTCCACTCAAACTTCTGATCCCAGCCCAGACGCGCTGTTTCTTGTACCTAAGAAGCATTAGTGAATCATGTCTCTTTCTATAGTTTTGAAGTTATACGGTCATTCTGCAAAATAGGTATCTTCATTTTATCTTCTCAATCTATGTAGTCCCTTAAATAGTTTAGTTACTTGTTTTTATCTTAAATGCTGCAATAGATATTGTGCCATGTAGTGTCCCATCCTTGTGTAAATGAAGTGCAAACGACATGTTGCTCTATTTGTTGCTTAACTTTTTAAAATATGATTATCTTCGTACTTTGCAGCTCAGGGATCAAACATGCTATTGAATGGTTGGTTGAAGTTATGGAGAGAAGCAAGAGGACCGAGGCGCTGAGAGTACGAGCCACGGCAGCTGGCCGTTTTTAGTGCTTTGCCACCAATTTCAATTCACAGTATGCGCCATCTAAGCCTTTGGTTGATTCTTCTTCGAAGATGCATCATTATCTTCTGATGTTGGTGAACTCCTTTGGAATGCTTGTGTCCACTTACTGTGGCTTTGTTGATAAAGTGAGTGAGTTGGATCTGCAGGAGTTTACAATCCCATATTACAAGAGAGGATTTTGTTGAACAAAGAATGTTGTAAATTGAAAGATATTTGGACGGATTGATGCATATTGAGCACTTCAATTGTGAACTATATAAGTATAGCGTATTTCAACCAATAACGAGCAATACTACGGACCTCTCTTCTTATCTCAAAAGAAATCTCTAAAATGATGTACGAGGCATTCATGCTGTATATTGCTGTAAAGATTAATATTGAAGTACCTATCATTTTTTGTTTAAATCTTTCTAATAAATTGACTGTCTATTGTTAGATACTCTTGTAGAAATTAGAAGGGATAAATGCATGCGACTTAAAAAGTACAAATGGTGAGTGATTTTGTCCAAACAATATAGATTCATGCCGGAAATTTTATTGGACGAGGGATATGGCAGCTGAAAGTTACCCGCAGATGCTTCTAATTTATTTGAGTTCATAAAAAAAAAGAAAAAAAAAAGAAAAAAAGAAATGAACCCAGAGCAATGAATCTGCAAGTACACATATTTTTATATTCTAAAACGTATCTACGAAATCATAAAGTATCTGACGATATTACAAATATTGTACTCTTTTTTTTATAATACTAAATTAATATAATTTTAAAATATCAAATAACAAATGTTCAATTGTTGTTGGTAGCATTCTCTATAAAAACCAAGCCTTTTATGAGTGAGGGGATGTACGCGTTGAATTTGGTCATCGACTTAACACAGATGCAGGATATTATGATTATTATATTAACACAGACATGATCCTTAGACCAGTTTGCCCCTACCCAAAGATTCAGGTTGGGTTGGATTGATTCGGATCATTTCTACAGATTAGTAGTTTCCGTGCACACCCTAAAAGAAATCCAATGAAATAAAAGTGGTACAGATTGCCAACCATTAAAAGAAAAGCTGTTCGGCACAAATACTTTAGTCCGAAAACAGTAGGAACAAGTGTTCGCGTGCCTCGGAATCGGTAAAAATTACAATTTAAACGATTCCAAGGTGCAAGACCGTACGTTCAGGTTGTTTATCAGACTGTTCGGTCATGCCGAATAGCATTACCCAATTTTAAAACACATAGAGAACTATGTCAGATGTTGTAGCAGTCTCTCAAAGCAATCTTCTAAATTGCTTCCTGCAAAATGCACTAAACAAACCCATTGGCAAGGAATATCCATAAACATGCAAAAGAATATACAAAGGAACAATACATTTAGGTTTAGAAAGTCGGAACAATTTACCAAGTTTAAAGAGCTGATTTAACCAATAGTAAAAAGTTCCATATTTACTTCATCAAATATTGCAACATCTTTACAAGAAGCGAAGGTGAAGAGCCAATTTTCTTTGAATCTTCTACACTCACTATGCATGCTATTTGCATCTACGTACAGATATATGAATGGAAGCAATAAAAGAATCAAATTCGACTTTTAAAAGTAAGAACCTACTCGCCGCGGCTGCTCGCTTTCAGTATTCTTTATATGTGAACATCCCGGGCGGCTACGTAGAATCCCGTACAAAAATATACAACATTCGGGATGTAAATACGTAAACAATTATTGAAAGAGTTTGTTTATCTTGCTATGTACTTTCGATGTGTCATGTAGTAGTTATTGTGTAAAAGACTAAAGCTGCAAGTCGAGGTCGACTAAACACTTAGTTTTTTACAGTTGGAGTTGATCCTATAACCCGTGGAAATAACTGAATTCCGGCATGGGAGAGCAATTCGGCCACTCCATAGACCCAATAGGCTCAAATTGAGGTATGTTCGTCGCGAGTTCTTTATCCAATTCTCCGACAGGGAGCCCTGAGGAAGTACTAGCTGCTGACTTACCAGTGTACTGAGGTGCTGGCTCATCTATGATAAATTTAAAAAAGAAAGGAACAAAGGTTAAGTATTTACAATTACGACATGAACTCAACAATATAATATAAATTGCAGGTAATTACTATGCGCGATGCGGTGATTGTTGACAGCAATGTGTTGATTGATGTCCTCCAATTGGTTCCAGTTCTGGTGCGCCTCGATGATCATTTGCTGCACACACGCCTGTTTGAGAGAATTTTGTTGATCAGAGGTGTAATTTTCATCATAAAATTAAAATACTTCAAATTAAATAGAGGAAGACATAGTTGATTACTTTTTCTTGCATGTTAAGTTGGTTGTGCTTGTAATCCAAGCCATCAATGGTGATTCCAATAAGTTCACATATGGAATTGAGGGAAATCGTGCACTGATTTCGATGATACAGGTAAAGTTTATCGCCGAGCTCACAGGTCCTGGCATGGCGGAGTATTCCTCTCCATTTCTTATCGGACATATTGAGCCCTAAAATCTGAATCACATAGTGAAGATACAATCTTAACAACTTGAAGATAACTTTTCCAATTAACGATAATTTAATTTTAAGGCTCGTGAAACTTACATTTATAAGGGAGCTGGGATCTACAACTGAGAGCTTCAAGAAGTCTTGAACTGTCTTGATGTTTGCCTCAGTGAGTTTCTTATGTAAAGGGCCGTCCTTCCTGATTTGTTCTAGCCTCCAAACATCGTCCTCCAGAGCCGGCGGGTAGTGTTTCTTGTACGCTGCAAGAAAGGATACATCAGCCTTAGTTGACGTAGAAAACATTAGGACACAGCGCGCAAGTGACAAAGCAAACAAACAGGATTTTAACTTACATTCTCCTCGGTGATCTTTAACCGGGAAGCGGTCGGTCATAGCTTCTTTAATTCTCGGCCCCTTGTAACTCCCTGGTTCGACTCTAGCGGCGATCCTGAAGTGCCGGTCTCTTATCCAACTCGAATTATCCGTGAACTGGAGCTCACCAATAGTAGCAGCACCTTTTCTCAATGTTACATACACATCACCTACTATTAACGGTCGTCTTTTCGCCCTCTCTTTTGTGATCTTTTCATTGAATTCCTCAACACTCCAATCATCCCTATCTCCAGGAAATTCACCGTCTATTACAACAATTTGTACTCGAAGATGGGATGGACTTTGTTTAATGGATCTCGATTTGTTGCTTGTATCTATGAGGAGTAGCTGCAGAGGTCCACCTTCCTTATCTTCTATCTTACTATTAGTGAAGATAGGAGTTTCGATTGGATGCTTGAAGACAAGTTGTAGACTTGTTTCTTCAACTTGTTGAATCAACATCTGGGGTGGCCTGATAGATAAGAAAAACCGAAAAACAAAAAAAAAAGAAAAAAAAGAAAAAAAAAAAGATGATGACCACTAAGTTAAATATGATGATCCTCCAATTAAAAAAATAATGTTAAAGTTTACCTCTGGAGCATCCTTGCACCTGGATAGTGGATAAGAGCTCTGTCAACCTCTTCTGCCACCTATCAAATACATGATATTGACTTCGATTAAATTGGTTGACTTCAATTTTCAAAAACGTATAACAAGTTTAACTAAAAGGGAACCAAAGAAAGCAATAAAGGAGGTTTTTATGAATATATATTCCCATACCACTTTCCGAAGCATCGGTTCTATGTTGTGGAAAACATTCTGCACGTATTTTGCCATCACCGCTTCTCTGATGACACTATTTAAGACAAGTAATATAACCATTTTCAGCTACACTTCGATATAAAAAATTATGAATATGCTGGTAAATTAAGAAGAAGAAGAAGAATATGACGACGATGATGATAAATAATGAACTCCAACATATACATACAATCAGAAGCTTGTCTATATGTCACTCACGTTGCAAAAGAAGGGAGGCGGCGCATCCGCTTCTCACCAGAGGGCTGGACGTCAGGATCGCGGTTTGAATCACGGTATGACAACTCATCGTGGAACCTCTCCGCCTCCATTTTTGCACTCTTTGTATGAGCTGAGCTGATGATCTTTTCTTGTTGTCTCCTTTTCTGCTAAAAGGTGAGATGAGCTAATATATAATGCATTTTAAGACATACCAAAAATGATCGATTAATAAAGTTTTGATTAGACCTTGGCGAGGTTTGTGGGAGTTGGAGAATGGAGCATGCTAGGAAAGAGTTAATGAGATGGGTCAATTTATATTAGTACTTAATAGGTGTAGTTTGTCACAGGACACGGTTTGATCTGGGAAAGTAGGTATAGGAAGGTGGGAAGAAGGAGATTCCGACGGCTGAATGTAAGATTTTTATTTTTATTTTTTAAATAAAAAAATATATGTAAACTTATGAATAACTTCTGATTTTTCTGAAAAATTATATGATATATGCTATATGTAGATACATATCACTGCAACTTACAATGATAAATCAACATGTCAATTTTAAACCTCTTCAAATTTAGCCTTCGAGAAAAGAAATTGTTCAAATTAGCCTCAGGTCATAAATTTCTTAGTAAACAACTAAACTAGCATGGTCTTACTAGTTCTACCTCCTTAGAGTTGCTAGCAATATATGGTAGTGTAGGACGTGAAAGACGAGCTATATTAATGTTGCTAATAGTAAATATTAGTATTGTAATATAAAAACATAATATAATTTGATATGCAAAACTCTTCACTGGCTTGCATGTGAGAGAATCCTAACCAAAACGAGACTAAGGCATCTATCTGTCCAAGAGAAAGTACATCTACTACTCTTTTGTCCTTTCTTCACCTCTATTTGGGAACAACTCCTTCAATATCTAAGACCTGCTGTCCCGCGCCCCCAGCATGGCGGCTCGGGCGTTCGCCTCACGAAGCGAACGTCCCGAGTTCGATTCCAGAGGACGTTCTTTAAAAAGGGTGTGGGGATCTTCGACCTCCTGTATCTCGTGAGGAGTAGAATAGACCCTAATTTGAGATTCCTTCGGGAGTATGCACCAGGATCTATCCTACCCGTAAGGACGGGATCTCTCGATTAGTGAAACAGGTATCGGTGCCACCCGTGGTTTATCTATTACGACAGTCGCTCAAAAGAGAGCCGGTTAGGGACAAGATTTTCCTACGTAATCTCAAAAAAATATATATCTAAGACCTGCTGAATTAATACCGGCCGACTCCTTTCCCGAGTTTGGATCATGTGGAGAAGCAGATTACGCCTCAAGAGCTTCGAGTAGCATGTGACTATATCTATGTTGCTTTCTTCTTGTGTATGTGGTTAGAGCAAAATGACCGAGTCTTTAACCCGACATTGGGGAACTCCTGCTCTGTCGTTCGTAATGTGATATTTTTGTTATATTTTTGGGCAGGACTATCCAAAGGCCACTGCAGACATAAGATTTCTCATGTGTTGATACGTCTGCACGGACATCAAGGCTGATGCACTTTGATCTACTATTTTTTGCTGTACTTATATCACTGGTATATCACCTCTGATGTACTTGTATATTTGATATATCTCTGCATATTTCTTTGTGGTACTTCCTTTTTTCCTTGTAGCTCTTCTTTCATTATGTATCAGCCGAGGCTGATGCAAAACTTTATTTAATATATGTAATTATTTTTCTCCAAAAAGAAAAAAGATAAAATTATTGCATTGTCAATTGAGGGTTAAAGTGAACAAATTGTTATCTACAAGTGTTCTACGGCTCTAACAAAATATAAAGGGAGACTTCCATATCAGCCCTCCATGTTTCAACTTTGGCGAATAAGTTTTTTATTTTACCCGTTAATTTTGACACCATAAAATAATTATTTAAAAATATTTTTTAAAAAAATATTCAAAATAAAAGTTATAGATTTTGAAAAGATCTATAACTTTTATATTAAATTTTTTTTCAAAAACTGCTTCTAAATAGATATTTTGAGGGTCCAAAGTTTGACGGATTAATGGATCGATTTTGAAACTCACTAAGACTTTTAAGCTTCAAAACATATATTTAAAAGTATTTTTTTAAAATTGTTAAACAAGAAAGTTATAGATCTTATTAAAATTTATAACTTTTATATTGAATTTTTTTCAAAAAATACTTATATAATGGTCAAAATAGTTTTGGCACGAATATCAAAAGATGGATTTTTTTTAAAAAGTTTAAATAGTAACTGAAAAATTTAAGAGTTAATTTAGATGAGTAGGAAGAATTTAGGGGGCTGATATAATATTATCCCAAATATAAACTCCTGACACGTAAATAGATAGTCACCATGGACCATGGTTACCGGGCTGAACTTGAAATCGCATCACGCCACCGCCCTCTTCCTCTTCCCGCGTTTCAGTCATTCAAAACCCGTACGCGTTTTCCTTCCATTTACAATTGAAGTCTAGATCTCCATTGTCGGTGACGACAAGGGTGAGGTTGTTTTCATCCCAGTTCAACTAAGTATCTTTTCTTCTTTTTCCTACTATCACTCTTTATTTTCAAAAAAGTAATATTAAATTTAAGTAAAATAATAATAAATTTAGCTAAAACAAGTCCAATTCAGCCAATTTAGAGTTCAACAATTCAACTAAAGCGAGCTTGAAGAGGAAAAATAGAAGGAATAAGAAATCAATTCATCATGGCCATGCAGACAACCTTCTAAAATTTATATAAACACTGAAATAATGATTTTTTTTATATATATTTATTCTCAGAAAATCTGGTCCATACGAATTGTAGGTTTAAGCGAAAATTAATGTCTAGGTAGCTATTAGCGAGCACTACCGATGGCTAACTGTCACGTAACTTTGAAGCTAATAAAGTTAGTCTAATTAGTCTAATTAGTCTAATTAGTTAGCGCAACTGAATATTAGAAGAAGAGTAGAGTCTAGGTTCGAAATCTAGTAACATCTGATTAAAAGAAATTTTATGTTAACGCACATTATTTTGGGGTATGATAGTAATCGAACTCGAAGGTCAAGACAAAGAAAAAGCGTTGGTTAGATCGCTTACACCAGTAACTCACCTATACCTTGCAAATGTATATAAAACTTTATGCACAGTCAGATCTAACTTTTTTTATCGCGCTTTTTTTGGGCACAAATAGCCAACTTTACGATAATAATACACGTAAACAAATGCAACCTAACAACCAAGTCTGACAATTGCATTGGTTAAAATAATCGTGTTTGTATTTCATTATAATAATTATGGATGGTCGTTCATTTGAATTACTTAATGATTGTTATTTGTATAAGTGTAATTTCTTTTCTTTTAGAACTATGTTTCAAAGAATTTAATAATTACGGGTCTAGGTCGTTGACAGAAATGTCATCCTTCAGAACTATGATAGTTCGATACAATTAGAATTATATTTTATGCTTTGAAATATATGCCACATATATTTTAACACACTATTTATAATTGTACTAATAATTTAGATGATCACGATAAATAGCAGATCTCTTTGGGAATGGTTCAGGTGCATAATACGGCTAGTACAAGTATCTACTTTGCAAGAAACCGAGTAGCCTCCATTGCTAGAAAATTTCATGTGACATGATTTTTTTTAAATCATTGTGGATGTTTCTTTTTCTTTTTGAGCCACAACTTTTTAGATAAAATGATTTAAATATTGTAGTTGCCTTTTTCTTATTCAAAATTAAAAGTTTATTGCTTTTTTTAAAATGAGAAAATGCTATAATGTAATACAATAAAGAATGATAGAGTTAGTCCTCCGTGTGTCCCTCATAGAGCCATACTTCATTATCAAGGATGGAAATAAATCTCACGCGCACATTTATTATCATTGGGACAAAAGTATCCCATTTATGGTCCTACTTAGAATAGTACTGACGATAAGTACAGGTGATGAATAAGTAAGATTTCTGGAGGATGTTATGTGCCTATTTTTTAAATAAATATGTAAATTTTATAGGCGCACAAATATCTATTTTTAAAAAAAAAAACCAGAGTACCTATCTTAAAGAAAAAAAAAAGGTGCACAATCCGAAACTAAATGGTGGCGACAAATGTAGTTTAATTGTATATATTATAATCAATACTAAGCTAATTGGGTTGATGTTATTTTAAATTATCTTGACTTGACTTCTTGAGACAAGTCAACACTCCAATGTATAAGCGAAAAATGAAGTCAATAACATTATAATTAACTAATCTATCCTCGACAGGACAGTTCATAAATAATTATGATAATTACTCCATGCTGAGTCATAAAACAAATAGTGTATTTTGAATTGTATTTGGACATCTTTCATTGTCCCTCTTGTTAGTTAGAGTTAAGTCTTTTATCAATCAATTTAGTTGATATCGATGGAAAGTTAATAGTAATTCAATAAATGATGGCTACATATCAAATCCAATGGGTGTAATTCCATTTTATTTACAACACATAAATCATATAATTATTTGCTGTAATGTATAAAATATGGAAACTCTCAGAATGAAGAATCAGCTGTTATTTAGAATATTGGGGCAATTTTTCAAGTGTAAGGAAAGCTCTGGTAAATCTTGGTGCACATTATTCATCCCATCAGTTAACTACAGACCGTTAAAAAAAAAATTTGCTGTCAACGCAGTGACTAAAAGTCAATGAGGAAAACTTGAATTTGAAAGATCAAAGAAGGAAATAAGCAGGTTATAGAGAAGAAAAAAAAAAAGATATCTTTTTGTATAAAGAAGTAATTCAGAAAGCACCTGGAGTTTTCAAAGTATTAGATTATTGGAAAACAAGTACCAATTAACTATCAATATTCCAGCATCATACTACTTAATTTTGACTATACTGGCATAGATATATAGTTCATAGATCTGCATGAAGTATAACTTGATCAGATTGAGGATTCGAAACAACCCCCTTCGTATTAGTTTCATAACAACTTCAGAGAACCCCAGATGATATTACAAGGAAATTATCCCCTTAGGAATATCCTCCTTTGCAAAAGCAGGCACCAACCAGTTTCTTTAGCTGACGCCTAAGCCTGTCATTAGAATTTTTTTTTAATTTAAAATTATTTAAAAAAGAAATTACAAAAATTTAATAGGTCATGCATTAAAGTTTCGTGCCTTTGACCAAATCGGCAAATGCATGCAGGGAAAGATCTGGTGAAACTTTCGTGCCCAACTGCCCATTATGCATCTGATTCAGTATCTGCTGAATCTAACTGCAGAAGAGTTTGAATTCAAAGATTCATGCATTAAAGGAAATCAACATATTCTAATCTTTTTTTTATTTTAAAAAAAAACGTCATTAGACATAGATGAGACTATCTGGAGCTTGTTCAGTATAACAGAAGTAGTTGGGAAAGCACCTGGAAATTTCAAGCTACTCCAGCATCAAGCTACAGTTAATCTTGACATCTACTGGTATAAATATATAGTTCATTGAATTCTACATGAACTGGAAAAATCAGTATAAGGACTTGTAACAACTTCAGAGGACTCCAGCTAAAAATTTCGCAGTATATCTCATTTAACAAAAAACCTGCATCAAACAATTTTCTATCGGTCCTTAATTAGCGTGTGACATCTTTTAACAGATTACAAATAAGCAAATTTATAGTCTAATTTAGAGGAGATTGTATCCACAGGAAAGATTTAAGAGAATCACTGCTGCAAGACCAAAACTTTTTCCACTAGCTTGCTTGTACGACAAGATACTACGTTGGACCTATGTCAAGGATATATGGAAATTTCGCCGACCTTGCGCTTCATCACCGATCGTACCCATCATCGTTTAACCTCGCCATCATATCCAAATTCCAAAAGCGCGTTTGAATGCCTTGATGGGCTTCATCGTTGCCACCGCCCAAGAAATAATTCAATCAGCAAATTGTCGTAGCTTTGAAGAGGGGAAGTTCTAGAACTGAAGAACATCACCGTTACTTTTCTCCGACTTGTGAGTTTAGAATTGACTGCGTAAGTAGACCACCAGAGCTTGCCGTCACCATCACCGGAGTTAAATCGTTGCATCCACGTACGTGACACAAGCCCATAATGGCTTAAAGATAAATTTTGAGGTGTATGTCGAGTTCCAGAAGCTGGCAAGCGGCCGGAAGCTGGAAAGCGGCGGTCGGCATATGGCGGTTGTGCACATACATGCCGAAAAGTTTAAAATGTGTGGTATGTTTCTGAGTTTTACGAGCGGCAAAGTTTGAAAGTCAGAAAGGAGCTTAAAATTATTTTTTTTTGGCGAAGTTCAGAAAGTCATATAACGGGCGCCCAAAAAAGAAATAGGCCGAATTAAGGGACACAGTACATGATCCGTATCCGTTAGGACCGTTACTTAACAAGCATCCACGTATGACGGTTCACTTTAAACAAGTAAGCCCATCTAGAAAGAGCATCACACCGTGCCTCAACAACTCGTTGCTTGCTTATAGAATACAAAAAACCTTCGAAAGCCGAAACCTCACCTGTTTTTAATCATCTTATCATCATAGTATCTTATCCTCCAATTTCTCACTCTCACTCAGCAATGGCGACAGCAACTCTCTCGCTCGCCACATCTCTCTCCAGACTCACCCCTCCTCCTTCCTCCCCTGTAACTACCTCCTTCCCTAAAACCGTCCGCTTCCCCCGCCGTCAGGCCGCCTTCACCGCCCCGCTCGCCGCCGCCACCGCCACCTCCCCAAAGATCGAAGAGATCGGCGAACAGATTTCTAAGTTAACTCTAGAAGAAGCCCGCGGCCTCGTCGATTTCCTCCAAGACCGCCTCGGCGTGTCCGCCGCCGCATTCGCTCCCGCCGCAGTTGCCGCCGCACCCGGAGGCGTCGCCGGAGCCGACGCCGCAGCCGCCGCCGTGGAGGAGAAGACCGAGTTCGATGTTGTCATCGAGGATGTCCCCAGCAACGCCAGGATCGCGACGATCAAAGTTGTGAGAGCGCTCACGAGCTTAGCTTTGAAAGAAGCTAAAGAACTGATTGAAGGGCTTCCCAAGAAATTTAAGGAGGGGGTTTCTAAAGAGGAAGCTGAGGAGGCGAAGAAGCAGCTTGAGGAGGTCGGAGCTAAAGTTTCCATCGCCTGAGCTTTCGAAATAGTTGTTTCTCGTAAGGTCTGGATAACTAAGCTCGTAATGTTTTTTTGTTTAATTTTATTCATATAGAATTATTTGAATCTTAGGGAATTTATGTTCAATGCAATATTTTTACATTTTTTTGCATGGAGTTTGTTTGTAATGCAAGTTCTCCAAGTTTATTGGTTTGCTTACGCTTGTTTGATGTGCAAAGTTTGTCGGTTGGGTTGCTAGTTTGAGTGGAATTTTCAATCGATTCTGTACTTTCGCCACCGTATTTTTAATTTTGTGAGCTGTTGGTATGACGATTGTGCTACATTTTAGTAACTGCTTTGAGTAATTTAAAGAACTAAATATGTTATAGGTAATCACTCTAGTTTGATTTGAATTTTTCTTAATAACTAGATTATTTGTGTAGAATTTAAGTTCTATTGAATTCTCAGCAATATTTTGGATCTAGTTAATTCCTGTAGCAGAGAAATGTATGATAAAGCCACGTAAGACAAAGCTTCTTCCCATCTCATCACCTAGAGTGTCCATTTTTTTGCTAAACCTCCAAATGTAGAGGTATGTTAATCAGTGTGATTGTCCAGATACATCTTCTCAAAGGTGAATATGTATATTGTTCTTTGAGGAAGTATGATTTGCTGCTAAATTAAAATTTATGGAAATTTTTAATGTAAGTAAAAATATGCCCAAGCTATTATTAGATCAGCTTGTTTGTATGAGAAGTGAGCAGTCTACTTGTAAATAGTCTTTGCTTGCATTATCGGTTGTCTTTGAGCAGCCAATTTGTAAATTGTTTGCTTGCTTTATCAGTTGTAAGTTGCATTATTAGCTTGCATTATAATAAGTGGATGTCCAGAATTGCCTTTTCAAAAACATTATTTGGATTAACTTTTCTAATAAAAATGTCTGGATTTATTTGGAATTTGAAGAGTGCATATCTATAATGTAACCAACCAGTTGGGAGCTGGTTGACATGTTAATTCTGTATTGTTCAGCAGCATTGAACATGTATAACGACAATTGTATTTAGCAATGCCAAAGGAAGTAGTTAATATGTTGGTTTTTAAGTCATAATCAAGCTTTGGCTCTAAGGGAATTAATTCTATTTTGCCATGTCATCGTCCCTCAAAATTGGCTCGACTGGAATTATTTTGCCTTTAAGTGTTGTGAAAAGTAGCTTCTGTTGCTGACAAAGCTTGGCTCTAATGATTTCGTTTAGTTAATCTGAAGATGGTATTGTGACTAATTTATTTTACCGGTTCTTTTTCTTTTATTTCCAATCATGGTTAAGGTGATTTAATTTTACTTTCTTACTAAATTTCTTATTAAAATTGTTGAATGTTTTGCTGGTATCTTGTTCCGTAAGTGTTGGTATGATTTTGCTCAATTTTCTGTACAGCTAGCCCAACTATTTTGCCTAGTAAATCACCATTGTGACTAAACTTTGTATTGGCCAATGTAGCAGCAGTTACAAATGCTATGACGGTATCTTCTAAACTGTTCATACAAGGCATATATTCATCTTGGTGATGCTTTATTGCAATTACAATTTCCATGCAATCAAGAATCTGGAGAAAAAAGTTGTATAATTTGTAGTACCAATAAAAACTTTGAAGTCTAACATATTTTTCATTCCTGTACGTATAGTTTATTGTATATCTTCATTCCTATAGCTCCTATAGCTAACATTGTTGTTATCGTAATTACACCCACTGCAAGAGGAATGCAAGAGACCAAAAGAGTTATCCCAAATTTTCAACCAAATAATGACCAGGTTTATTGCCCATTCTTGAGCTGCCGGTCAATTAACTCCAAGTATGGATTTTGGGTGAATGTTTCAGATAAACTTTTGGAGATCTAGCATTGATGTTATGGCAAATCTAGATATGCAATAAAGAAGGAAATCATCTCCAGGAATCTCTTTCTTCATTTGAATTAGCTATTTGGCCTTCCTTCTCCAGGAACAGCTTCTAATGTGGTTACTTCGGTTGCAGAAGACCTAAAAGCATTGGCTCTGTCTCCATCTTTAGTACCTCCATGCTTCTTTCCCATGGGAACTCCCATTTCAAGCCCTTCTTCCATGCCAACACTGTGCAAAGCATGGTCTCTTCGACGCCTTGGTCGCAAATACTTGCGGGCACAAATTTGCCCGATAAGGCAGGAGACTATAATGATGGCGACAATCACACCGATGGCTATATATACAGGCACATACGAACCCTTTGCAGCATAAGATGGCTGTCTAGTAACATTAGTTGGGTATATTACTAGAGGCTGTGTTTGCAGAAAGGATGCCATTGTGTTCTATAATTCTTTCATAGAGCCTGAATTCTTCGGTTGTTAAGATAGGATGGCAGGATCTCTGGTTGTGCTTTGAGTGCTCCTAGAGGTCGAGTAAAGAGGCGCTTAGTTTTTGCTTGTGTTTCAGGTTTCTTCCCATAGGAGGTCTAAGGGATTCTTATTCTTTGTTTCAGAACAACAAAGCCAATAACTAGCCGTCGAATCAACCTTAACAAAATACGGTCATAAGTAGCATTTACTGTGGCATCGTTAACATATGGCTAGTAACCAGCTTGAGAAGTTGCTGAAAAGCAGAGGGGTCATTCAGGGGCCTTTCATGTCCACATCAGAACTGGATTTTGCTTCAATTAACACCGAAATCATGGATTTGGACCATTCAAAGATAATTTAGAAAGACTCAAAACAGGTTTAAACCCCTTACGGAACTGCACCTATTTAGTAAAAGTCAATAGAGGAACAGACCGCACAAAATTAAAAGTATATAATATGCTGGACAACACCACCAACAATTTAATTAGATGGAGAGAAATTCTAAATTACCAGGTTACAAAAATGCTCTCATTTTTTTAACAAAAAAAACAGAGAGAACAAATAATACATCAGGCATCTGCATGTAGCACGCAAATTAAGCAAACTTGGTAGAAAATAAACTCGAGTTTTGAATCAAATGCCCATGAAATTATGCACCAGTATGAGCAAGGCTAATCTGCCTGTGAGCTGCTGCAACTCATGGATTTATTGGTGCTGCACTTCTTTTCTTGGCAGGAAACGCGTTTAAACTCAAAAGGCGGAAACCTTTCTAAATACCATTTCCTCTCATCAAATGTGATGCAATATATCTAGTTACTCTTTCAATGCCGCTCCTATATTTCCATAGACCAAGAAATGCTTCCATGTAGTACTTTCATCCTACCTGTTGCAACAAAAAGAAAACTTAGATAATGGTAGAATAATGCAGATTACAAGTAGATAATGGCACTATGGTGGAGCAGGCTTGTCAAACTCTCAAAGTTAGCTCTGAAACTCTTATAGTTTACTTATCACCCCTAAAAATGTGTCAAATCGACGTAAAATCGGATGAACTCAAGTGTGAACTCTTAAAATCAGTCAAGATGGCGAGTTAACTCTCGAGTTACAACTATCTAGCTCGGCATCCCATAAGTGGGCTAGCTAAAAGCATACTTCTAGCAAATATGTCTTCCTTGATCAATATTTAGTTTGATCGCTCAAGTCGCAAGTCTTCTCCCTGTTCAAGTTAGAACACTTGGCCTCTTACATTTCTAGACTTTATTCGAGCACATATCTACGGCCCAGGTGCAAGAGCAACGGATATATCTTGTTTCCATATTCATCATCGAGGCAAGGCCAGTTATCTACGGTGGCTAATCTACTTGATAGACTCATAACATTTTATTATCTAACTTTGTAATGTTTGTAAAGAAGTTTTCTAACTAGTTTGTTTGTTAATATCAGTCGCGATGAAGTTTTCGTGATTGAATTATCGTGTTTCTAATTCATGTCCCATCTGTTATTACGTACAGCTTCAATGTTCAAATAGCAACCAACTCTGACTACAAAATTTGAAGGCTCACAAAACTCACAAGTTAACATACATTGTATTCATTAATATGACAAATCTAATTTCACGAAATAGGAAAAAGAAAGTCTATAATATGTAAAAATCGTTCTACTGTTTGTGATAGGTAAATTCTACGATCTTATGATTCGATCTTACAAGTCGAGCTTATGAGAGCCTGACCGATTCTAGATGGATCATGAATTTGACAACCTTGTCAGGGAGCAACCACTAGGTTTATATATATATATATATATATAAGAGAGAGAGAGAGAGAGGGGGGGTGCTGGGGGGCGGGGGAGTGCGGCAGGACCATACATACCTGGATAGAACTATTCAGCATATATGATTTTGCATCCTATTAATCATCAAGGTAGTAGTAGGAACCAGCAGATTTCTGCTCCCGATCTTTTGTGGAATCCAGTTTGTTAATCCTGGGTCTGTAATTAGTAGGATCCCTTCTGAAAGTTATATCAAGATGCTGCATTGAGACCAGACATAAACGCGTGTTATTTAAGTAGGAAAGTAAATTCGACAAATTGAACTGAAAGGCACATAAAATAAAAACGTGATCTCATGATTGCAGCATGTTAAACAAAAAGGGGGAAAAGTGCAATTGAAAGATATCCTTAAACACCAGCAAGTTAAGAACATAAAAAACTTGCAAACCTTAAATAATTTCAAGCAAGTGTATGGCTTTTGCTATGTATGCAGAAATAAATCTACTTGCTTCAAGCTAAATAAACTGAATGATAGAACAATGCGGTGATACTTACTGACAAAAAAAGATTCATCCCTGATACCAATGATTGAGGGGCATTAGCTACACAATCAATAGATGGATTCCCCTCATACACAATAACTTTATCAGCCAGGTATGTCGCCATAATAAAGTCATGTTCAACTACAAAGGCCGTTTTCTTTGCATGTAGAATGAACCTCTTGATAACCTTTGAGGCGACAATACGTTGTTCAGAGTCCAGGTAAGCACTTGGTTCATCTATAAGATAAATGTCCGCAGGCTGTCAAAAGATCAAAACAACATGGTGACTGTGAGCATGAAATGTTAACAAAAATTGATAACCAAATCCACATGCTAACTACGATTTATACCACACAAGTAGCTAATTGCCATACTCATGCAAAATCAAGTGTCCCATTTCATGTGACGTAGATATCTTTCAGGACATATGGTTCACAAATTAACAAAAGTTGGTTATATTTCCAAATATGTTAGGCATCACATTGAGAAGCTTCTT
This sequence comes from Xerophyta viscosa, assembly GCA_002076135.1. Classification (NCBI taxonomy): domain Eukaryota; kingdom Viridiplantae; phylum Streptophyta; class Magnoliopsida; order Pandanales; family Velloziaceae; genus Xerophyta; species Xerophyta viscosa. The sequence continues at coordinate 2,773,908 of MJHO01000011.1, forward strand.
TAAGAAAAGTATGTCAACTCTCACTACCTTCAAAAAGACAAAAGATAACTTCACATACAACCACAGAGTGTATCACATATTGTCATATTCCAAGCCAATTTGCATGAAATAGTACATAATTTTACTTGTTAATCTCGAGACTTTCTTTCTTGTAATGCCAAATGATATAACTTTATTCTGCCTTAGCCTTAAATACCACACAATTAGAAAAACACAGGTTAAGTAGAGTAAGAGATAAAACCACTGAAACTAAGGTAATCACTACTAACCTTTCCAAGACAGAGACAAAGTGCAACTCGCTGCAATTCTCCACCAGAAAGATTTACAACTTCTTGATCCATTAGTTGCTCAATTTGCAATGGTTTCATAACATCAGAAACAAACTGAGGATGAGTATAGGAATCCCGAATCTTCTGATGCAGCAAGAGTCTCACACTATGTAGAAATTTAGGACTGATCTTCTGAGGTTTGTAAGAAACATTGAACTCGGGTATTTCAACATCAGAATCCTCCACCGAGTCAGGTTTCAACAACCCAGCCTAGATTAATGGCAGAAGATATTAGTAAGAAGAATAAAGAACTCACAAATGATGCTCCGTACAAAGAACGAATAAAATCAACTTATGCTAGTTGGACAATCAGAACAACTTGGAATTTGAAGTCCCCGTATAAATATGACAGCCAGGAATAAAATATTGAAGAAAGTACAGTACACAAAAGGACCAATGTTTTAAAAGCAAAGTTTATATGGTTTTTTGAGACCAAACCAGTTCAATGCTTCCATTAAACATGGCTGTGTGGCATGCAGTAGAAAGATTATTCCCCATGCCTACATGTAAACCAACTTGTTATTGTTAACCCCTATGACATAATGATAAACTTGACTAAGATCGGCCACATGTAAAAACTCAGGTAACCGCTAACTTAGCAATCATAAAACTAGAATGCTTACCAGCATACGAATGAAGGTAGTCTTTCCTGTTCCATTTTCACCAAGCATAACAATAATCTGGGAATCTGTAAATTCACCCTCAATGACCTTAAGCTTGAAATTTCCCTGAGTCTTGGTCATTGTGGGATATTTATACCGCTGATATGTCTCAATTTCCTCAGCACTTTCCTGGGGGGTCTCAGCAACCTGACAAAAATTCAATGGTGGGATCATGATGTTTAAACACCTTTTAAATCATTATAATAAATAATAGAATCTTACCCTAAATGTAAGGGATTCATCGCGGAAACGAAGATTTTCAGTAGGGACGAAACCAGATAAGAAAATGTTGATCCCTTCCCTTACTGAGAAGGGCAAAGTAACAACACCATAAGCACCCGGCTTCCCATACAAGCAGCATATAAAATCAGATAAGTAATCAAGGACACTGAGATCATGCTCCACAACAATCACATAGCTGTGAGATGTTAAAAAGAGTAAGATACAGTATCCAAAAATAATAATGTCAAGAGTTACGAGTATTAAGCAATAGGAACCTGTTTGGTCTGAGCAAAGATCTGACGACTTGAGCAGCTTTAAGTCGTTGCTTCACATCAAGATAACTTGATGGTTCGTCAAACATATATATTTCAGCACTTTGAATAGCAACAACAGCAATTGCAAATCTTTGCAGCTCTCCACCAGATAGATCTCCTACATTACGATCCATAACCTGGTTTAATTCAAGATCATTACATAACTCAGACTTCATGTCTCTCTCATCCTTCTGTTCAAGGACCTGGCCAACATTCCCCTGAACAGCTTTTGGAATATGATCAACATACTGCGGCTTGATGATTGCCTGTACAGCCAACAAAGCCATAAGAACGTTTGAAGAAAGATACAATAACCCATTAATAAGTCCTGCCCGAGCAAGGGATGGTAAGATTTATGCAGCCAAACCCAATAGGATGTTGTTTCTGTAGAACCTCAGCCTAGATACCACCACCAAAGCACAATGACATAGACATAATGGAATGCAAGCACACAAGTCTGCAGAGCACAAAATCAAACCACACACACCCAAGCAAGTAGCGAATGATGCACGCAGAGGGTAATGATTAAAAGCTAGAATCTAAGAACGGGTAAAAAATGAGTACAAAAAGGAAACACAAGGAGAGAACAAGTGAAAAAAATCCCAAATCCTAGACGGCATCATTAACACGAATTCTTCGTTGCCACTCAACTCAATAGATATGAAGGTCCTCATGGAGATTTAAATAGGTCAAATCTTGTCGGGTAGTCTCTCTCCAACTTTTTTTGACCTATCTTGTCTTCTCTTCCACACTTTATTTAAACATTCACATCTTCTAACATATTCAGTTATTGGTCTCGGTCTCACACGATCAAACCACTGCAACTATCTTTTCCCCATCTTGTCTTATATAGTTTGTTGAAAGATGGTGAGGGAAATAGTTAAAAGAAAGTAAGTAGCACAAAGTGTTGAATATACTAAGATTGATGGCAACATTAAAGATAACAATTGAATAGTTGCATTTTGCCCCAACTCTGCAAAATTTACACATGTTCATTGCCCTTTACAGAGAATTAAAGATGTTGAGATTGCAAAAAGATCTAGTTAAAGCACACAATTTATAATAGATTTTTCCTGATTTTGGACAAAGAAATATCTTTACTTGACAAAGAAATATCTTTACTAAAGAAGCCACAATTTCAAACTGAAGTGTAGTGCGCTGGTGTTCTTAAAAACGCCCCCATCACATTGCAGGACAACGCAAAGTGGTCTTGCAAGCATAACACTAAATATTTAACCTAAATCAAATGGAATTACTAGACAGCCTTAAACCATCTTGCTTGCAGGATCAACTTAGGGTGGACATTAAATAAGTCCCAAACAGTAAAGTCATCATGTCTTTATAAAAGTCTAATTACATATGCTGCGAAGAAGGTTTCTCAAGCCTACACCTAAGCGGATGAGGAAATGAAAACAACATAGCATTCCAACTAAGAAAACAGTAGTAGTCTTTTCCACTTAGCCAATGCAAAATCAATATCATGCTTTTCAGAAAGCAAGAAAATATCCTGATGAATATCAATTAGTAGGCAGTTACACAGCATGCATCATCTAAAATAATCCCAGTAAAAGGCTGCAACCTTCAGGTTATCTTCAAGGATTCTAGTGAAATAGTTCTGAAGCTCTGAACCACGAAAATATGTCAAAATCTCCTGCCAATCAGGTGGATTCTGCAAAAGAACAGAGTGAGAAATACGAAAAAGAGTACATTTGATCTAAAGATAATGCCATAAGAAGTCCTAATTAAGTTGATAAATAATTACATTAAAGCGGCCCAAATTAGGTTTTAACTTTCCGGCTAGGACTTTCAGAGCAGTTGACTTCCCTATACCATTTGTTCCAACCAGCCCTAGCACTTGTCCAGGTCGTGGAACAGGCAGCCTGATAGATCAACTTGGTCAACCAACCGAAGAGCATATTATTAATTCCAGAAAATAAAAATAAAACACAAATTTCCTCCTAACCTGTGCAGCTTGAAAGTGTTTGCTCCATAACGATGAGTTGTGTCTTTATCCAAATCCTTGGGAAGATTAATAATTTGAATGGCCTCAAAAGGACATTTCTGCACCAAGAGCCACCACAGATGAGCTTTACTCTAAGCAGAGTAACCACTATTATGTAAAACAAAGCAAAGCAGAACTCACCTTCACACAAATACCACAACCGATGCACAGCTCCTCTGATATGAAAGCAATCTTTGAGGCAGGGGTGACCTCAATGCAAAGCTTTCCTGCAATTTTTTAAAGAAAAACTCGGATGCATCATAAGCAATTCATACACTGCTCTAGGTGCTATTATACAAATCAAATTACTTAAAGGATATAACAAGAAATGCCAATCACATTAGTTTTACTATAGTTTGACTTCTCGGTCGGCACACCTTGTGCCGACCGAGATGTCTTGGTCCCGCCACGTGGCGGCACCAAAACGGCCGTTTGGTCGGCACGGTGTGTTTGTGCCGACCATGCCGCCCGTTTCGGTCGGCACAAATTTTTTTTAATATTTTTTTATTTCTTTTTTATTATTTTTTTGGCTGGCTGGCCATTCTTTTTATATAATAAATTTTATAAAAATAAATTATTTTTAAAATTTTCTTTTTTGGTATATTGTACGATTCAGCACGGGTCGGCACGTCTCGACATCTGAGTTTACCAAAACTCGAAACGGCACGGCACGGTAAACCTTGGTTTACTTTATAGCAACCGAAAACAGCACCAACGAAGCCTTCTCTACTAGCTAGTGCGCTGTCTAGATCATGTCTTCACTCAGGTAAGTGAAATGAGTTCACAGCAATCAGCAAAATTGTAAAAAGAAGACGAAAAAACATTTGCTTAGTACATGGAAGTTGGAACAAAAGCGGTGTAGTGATTGAACTTCTCTAAAACTGACAATTAAATGTCAAGGAAATCATACAACTTATAGCAACAAAATCCCCAGAGTTAAAAGAGTATTACCTAACCTCAGTTTCCTCAAATTCTAAGGTCATTCACCTAAAAGACTGAACTTTCTCTCTTCTGATCACTTGGAATAGAATTAATCCCACAATAGTTGTTTTTTTGGATATCAAGGTGAACTCCTACCTACTCCATAGGAAACGAACCCCGCAGGGCTCACCGAACAAAACACATCACGGCTCCTGGCACTCGTTCGCATCAGTCCCTCATCCCAGGGTATCCTTTCAGATCTTACGCGGAGGGAAAAACCCTTTCCCCAATTCCACCAAAGACGGAGCTCCTGATCCACGTCAGGAGATAGGCACTTAAACGATATCAAAAACTAGTTTTTAGGCCAAAAGGGATTGCGAATATACAAAGATCTGATAATCATCTGGAATTGAACTAGTGACATACAGACGCTCATACAATTCTCAAACACCACTATTCATAAATCGCTTAAACACATTATAAAAAGCCAAATACCTTTAACAATCTACAGAATCATCACAAATTGGAAGGTAAACAGTAAGGTTTAATGCAAGGTTGGATTATACAAACCAGTCTTGACAACAGGGCAGCTCTTTTTGCACTCCTGTCGGCATTTCTTCGGCTTGCAGCGATCAGAGCTAACGATAGCGATACGGGTCAATCGATCAGCCATCTCCTCTCCAAATCGTAAATCCTCTGCTGCGCGATCGATTCAAGGATCAGAATTCCCGAGTAATCAGAAACCCTAGCCGACGTGCTCCCGCGAAATAGAAGATGAAAGAGAGGGTTTGAGAGATGCTGCCGAACACAGACGAGAAGAATAGAGAATGCAGAAGAAAAAAACGCAGCTCCTTCGTGATCTACACCGTGTATCCGTTATGCCAATAGACTCTACCTCATCGTGGCTGTACACGTTGTAAAGTGGCGCTAGGCCAGAATCCTTGCGAACCGAATCGACTGAAAGGTGACCCGGTCCAGGTCTTAGGTCGGGCACACTTTGTGACGCTTTAAACTCCAGACGACAAACAATTTCTTTAAAAAGTTTTTTACTTATCGTACTATTTTTATTCTAAAAATATTAACGTCCAAATATCGATAAAAAATTAAGCCAAAACTATGGTCTAAACAGCTGAGTATTACCCCTCCTAAATCAAATAATTCTAGTTCACAATCTTTTTAATTTCTTAATTTAGTTTCACTTGTTAGCCCTCCTATCTTTTCCTACCATTTAAGTTGTCCTTCCATATTAGTTCTATGCATGTACGATGCATGGATATTAATTTCTTTACTTATTGTTTGTGTGATGTCATTTGCTTGTTGATGGCACAAAAGAAGATATTTCTTGAAGTTGGAGCATCATAAGAGCATCGTCTCAGTAAGCTTAAGTAGGGCCAAAATGGCGAAATATACTAAAATTTGAGAGCCACATCGCAGTAAGCTAAAGTTGGTAGCAGAAATCATCATCGAAAATGTGAATTTCAAGTATGAGGATTATATTTTGCTGGAAAAACAGTGAAATAGATAAAGATGTCAGTCATCGGACTAACATATAATAGTATAAATAGAGAATAACGTATGAGATATTATGCGATAGAAAGTTTTTCTATAAATTAAAGGAAGAGTACTATTTCACCGCCATAACACCGACTATGTTTACAATAATAAATGTTGGGCGTCGTGAGAGTTGTGAAGATATATAAGGGCGCTAAGATAAATCCATGTCCAATATATTAAAGAAAAAAATCCGAAATGAGGTGATATGAAAATACTAGATGGCTCATATTGTAAACAATATGTGTGTGTATGTATTGGGGGGTGGGTGGTTAAACATTGGGTGATACGAAATAACGATAGGATGTAACTTGTTTAAACATCCATGAGGATCTCCTTACAGACGATGCATAATAGCAAATATGTGTTATTAACACCGTTGCTTAGTGGACCTAAGAGTTTGATTTTATGTACTTATTTATTTATATTTTCCTACTCTTTCCATATACTTACTATTTTGTTCTCATTTTTTATTCTTAGTATCGTATTGATTATTTACTGTAGATATTCTCTTATCAAGTTTGGGCCTACAAATCATTGATTAGAAAAAAGAAAAGAAAAAAAAGAAAAAAAAAGGATGCTGACCAATGTTGTATGAAAAATCACTTCACACTTCTTAAAGAAGTCATATGAAAATAATTCTTCCCAAAATATTTAATACAAAAAAAAAAATAAAAAAAATAAAATATAGGCTAATATAATATTATCCACATTAGTCATCATTTTTTTTGGTATTAAATCGACCTGAAGAATAACATTTGTCAATATGAATGCCTTAGAATGAATTATTTCGACTTGTATGACGACTATTGGTTCTTTGATTTGGGTCAGTTTGATAAAAGTGATATTCAACGAGCACAGGTTAAACACAAGCAGAAACGGCAGGCACCTGCATTTATAACGTATAGAATACCTCTCAAAACTAACGAAAACAGTTTATTCATCGCCCTTCAGAAGGACACGCATATCATAGACGTGGGGAAATAATTACACATAGTGCCAGCAAAAATAAAAATAAAAACACTGTTAAACTATCCTGAGCTCTTCGGTGGACACAAATCCTTATAACTAGGAAAATCGGCATCTGTGGTGGTTTCTCCATGATGCGCGGATGGTATTCTAAGCAAAATCACCAGCAGAAAAGACGCGCTTTCACTTCCTTTATGGCCTTGTTTGTATGGCACCGCCTCAAAGCCGAATAAGGGTCTCCTAGCCCGATCTTGTTACACGGGGTTTAGGGCGCGTTCTATTTCCTCCAATGACCTGCCTTTAGTTTCAACAACATTTGCAGCTATGTACAGAACAGCAAGAAGGCAGACGGAGGCAAACCCCAGATAAACACTGCTGATCCCGAACTTATTCACCACACTTAAGAAGTAGAGACCAATTACAAAATTTGAAATCTGCAAACCAGGACGAGTGATACTTCAGTTAGCGCACAAATGCACACAATATGACAGAGTTCTGCCCTTCACGTACATTAGCCTACATTCAGTAATACTCAGTTCGAACAATTTCGATAACGTTAATTTCTTAAATAATCATTAAATAATGTCACACGCACATAAACATTAAGAAAGTAACATTTTATGTGTTCGAGAAGCACAATCTGATGATATTGAATTGCAAGTAACTGGTTTGAGATTCAGAACTTATGATCTATCACTATGATGCCAATTACGTAATGTGTGGCAGAAAAAGAATCTACTCTATACCATGTCGAACAATTATAATCATGCTAAGATTTAACACTATAAGCCCTTCACAGAAGGGGATAAACTGCCATATCACTCCACAAAGGGGTGGTTGCTGTTTACTAGTTGACATTGACCAGAAGACATCATACTTACCCAATGCATGCCCAAGGACAAAGCAACTGCCTTGGCCCTTATTCTGGAAGCAAATATCTCAGGCAGAAGAAGAGCAGGTACAGGACCGGCACCCAACGAAAATGATAAGACATAGCTGCAAAGAAAGTTGAAAACATCAACATGAATTCAATATAAACAAACGGAAAAAAAATGCAGATCATTAAAATTAAACAAATCATAACTTACAGGACTGTGCCAACCACCGCAAGGACTCCAGAGTAAGGTGCAAGGACTTTCCAAGTGAAAGAAAGAGAAAGGAGCAGCATCGAAGAAGCCTACATCATGTAAAGATTAAACTCGGGAGTAGCACAAACTATCTTCACAACAAGAATTGTACAGACCACCACATCCAGGAAATTAAATACTCTTAAAACCATGGCATCAGAAAGCAGCAAATCTTTTACGAACTCATCCAACGACATTACGTATCAAACTTTTTGCTATTTTCAAACTTACGTGTCAAACTAGCTCCATGAAGGATTTTTTTGAAAAATGAGTGAAGACAAGTCCTTAGATTTTTTTTTCCACAGATCTCTTGACTAACAACAAAGACAAAAAGAAGCTATGCAATAACATACAACAATTTGGGGAAAGGAAATTTTATGTTGCATGTAAGATGAAAAAATGTCATGTCACATGTGCATCATTGTGAATAGAGAATGATCATAATTGTACATCCATTTATAGGTTAGACAATACCATTCCAGTGAAACTAGTAATTAGGAGACTCTTTCGTCCTTGTTTGTCCATGAGAGTCGATGCGACCATGGTTCCTGCAAAAACAATGAATATTGTGTTAGAGATAAGGTTAAGCAAGACTAATAATACACTAGATTGCAAACCAAACGAAACCAACCGAATACATTTGCCGCCCCGACAAGGGCACTTGCTGCTACATCAGAAGAAATTCCAGCACTTCGGAACACTGATGTGGAGTAATATACAACAGCATTAATCCCTGCTAACTGCTGGAATAAAAACAATGCTGCCCCCACACTAACAACTGCAAATGTAAATAACAGTTTAGAAATAGCTGCTCAGAAATTGTAGTAAGGTCAATATCAACATTCAACCAAAAAAGAGCATTGGTAAATGATACATAAATTGCTGAACAGCACGTCTCTTTTCTGCTATAAATCGGCACTACACGAGCTGAAAACCCTATGTGTAGATTATTAAATTAATTATAAATGTTTTTGCCTTACTTTCAGAAAATAACAAATAAATCAATATTGGCATGGCTGGCATGGCACCATCATCACGGTCGGTACGTGGTGGATCTAAGTTTACGAATCTTGGCTCAGCTTGGCACTGAAAATCTTGGTGCTAATTCAGAACTTAATTTGATTGTTTTCGACTTCAGGTGGTGTTCGTCGTCCTATGCTATAAAGTTCTATTGCCAATAACATTGTTGCGAGTACCATATGAAAGAACATTCAAGTGCAGGAAAAATAAAACAAAACTAAGAAATATGTCAAAGAACAAAACAGTCCTTGTTCTGTACGTCCAACATGAAAGAGCATTCGAACAATATGGTTTTCATTTATAGTACAGCAATCTGGCTCTACTGAATGAGATTTGCGTGTAACTTGACCATCAAAAGTCAGACATGGAACAAATAATCAAATATGTCTGTCCATTAAATAAACTGTAGGGAGTTCAGTGTTTCCAATTAATTAACCGAGTGAAGTTTGCTTCGGATGACAGGAAAGTCAGCAGAGTTCTTTCTAACCAGGGCACTCGAGTATCAGCCTTATATACAAAGGAGTAAGAGATCTAACCTTTCCGATAGCGTTTACTGAAAAGATCAAACCAGCTCGCATCTTGTTCGTCCGAACCTTGGGTACTCGCTTTCAGGTCATGCATGACTTCAGCAACCTTTTCTTTTCCATACAGCTTCCTTATTGACTTTTCTGCTTGTGGAAGTTTTCCTTGCTGTATAACAGACTCAAAGCAGTGGGGTTCCTCGATCAAAATCATAGACACTAAGTAGTAAAATTCCTCTAATTTAAGGATGAAAGTAAACAAAGAAATTATAAGTAGGAAAATCAAACTGGTTTGGACCTGAAAAAGCCAGCGAGGACTTTCGGGAGAAACAGCCATTCCGAGTGCCATGAGGATTGAAGGAATAACAGCAATCCAAAACATTGTTCTCCACCTAATTGAATTTAATTTTCAACAACAGGACAGAATAAGTTCAAAGAAGACTGCTAATAACTCATCTAGAGAGGCTATCTGTAGAAAGTTCCAACAGATAAGCTGAGTGATGGAATGGGAAAGACTTAACCTCCGCATAGATTGGGACAAAGTCCTCAGAAACATTTGATCAACCACTAATGTTTGGACCAACTTTTCACTTCCATCTTTTGACTTTCTCTGACCAACTATTGGACCACTTTAAAATTTTTTGTTGCCTAAACACATAATTAGGTAAAAAATTAAATGTGCAGCGATAAACTTAAAAATGGTAGTATATTTGGTCAGCTCAAACGATTGTAACCATTTTGCAAATTCAGCTGCCAAAGCAAAGTTTTGTAGCATATTTGATTGGTATAGTGCCATTCAATTAAAAATAAAATATGAAACAGAAATAGTTGGACATCAAATAGAAGTGCTAGTTACAAAAATGGCGAAAGCACAAGTTTGATTAACCAAATCGTGGACCTAGGTCTTGGTTGATGACATGAGGTACTACATGCCCAAAAGATTGATATGACATGTTCGCATTGCCTTTTTTCCCCCTCAAGATTGGCCAGATATTAGAACAGAATTTAATAACATCTTTTCTGTCAAACTAGTCTAAAATCATTTTCTACGGCAATTGTGTACATTTGTTAATGCACCACCTATCTTGGTTACGATAAATTATGTAAAGCCAAAATAACTGTTGTTCATATCCAGTGAAATTGATCATGCTGATTACCTCCATAAGTTAAATCAATTAACATTACTTAAAAATATAAAAGCTAAAAGTGGGAATGGAGGACGAACCATAGGGGATTGCCTGCCAAAGGCAACCCAGCAACCAAAGCAGCAAGAATCCCAATGCAAATGAAAAGTTGATTAATTGATCCGAGTGCCCCACGAATTTCAGTAGGAGATATCTATAGTATGACACAAAAAGATTATTAGAAACAAGTTGTCAAAAACCACAACTATAGAATTTGAATTATATTTGAGACTTGGAAGTTCTTGAGACTCTTTACAGAACTTAGTGACCTAAATTTCTGAGCCTAGTTTCCATTCAAATTGTTGTCTAAAGGGTGGATGCTCCAGCTTCTTTATGAAATAAGATGAAGGGATCTATCTATGCATTTCACAAAGTTAATAACTAGTACTCATGGTTAATAAGATCAATAAATTTAATCCTCCAACTATATAAAACTATCAACAAATTCAAGTGACCTTGGCCACAAAGGTAGGGTTGGTTTACAAAGATATTGTAACCGCACAGCTTCGGGAAAAGATATTAACAACTTAAAAGAGCCTTCAACATACCTTTTTGAACCTGATGGCCATGAAATAACAAATTTGGCTATTTTGTAAGTTTAGAACTTTAAATTTATGTTCCTACCAAACCATTTCTTTTATAAAAAATGCATTGTCTTTATTTTGCGATAAAGCAAACCTCTATACATTGCTCTTTGTTTCTCGCAGGTTTGAACCCGCACTTTTTGAGATTGGATTAGTTAGACTAAGAACCTTGAGCAGAGTAGTCATGAGGGCAAGGTTATGGACACATGCGAATCCCAGTAGCTTTGCAAATCAAGTTTAGAGAACGACCATAATAAAGGTAGTCCAATTAAGATCTACAAGCATTCTCCTTTGCGTTGGTTTTAAAGATTAGTAGAAGGGCCTTCATGGTTACCATGGATCCAAAGTTTGGAGCAGTGTCAACTAGTGCAGAACCATACCCACTACGTAGAAACTGATCCCTTGAAGTTTGCCCTTTTTTATAACTAATCTAAAGTGGTTGAATTTGTTATATTTTTATGAAAAGTGTTATGATATTATGTAAAATTTTGTATAATACAAAAATGACTATTCTTAGCAAGTGCTGCGAGGGAGTCTATCATTACCAATCATGCCGGTTACCATTCTTCCCCAAGCCATGCTAACTGGGGAGGTACTACACCTCTACGAAACCAAGAGATCTCTCTGTTTCTCTGTCCACTATCATGAAGGTCACCCTTTAGCCTCGCTTTGTTGTCGATATGCTATCTTCATCAGCATTATTCTCTCTCTTAGAAGGGTTTTTTTTTTTCCAATTATCATCAGAAAAACTCTATCGCTAACAAGCCCTTTTTTACGATCATCGCAATAGATAAACATATTGGTTGCACCGGCCTATGTTCTACCTACCAAGGAGTCACAGCCTTTTGGTCAGGACAACCCCGATAGCACGTGTCACCCTCCATGAGGCACAAAATAAATAAATCTTCTGCATCCTCATAGGTGGCGTTTGAGAATTAGAACCTAAACATTTCCTTCGTGAGATGGTAGCCCAACCATGCGGCCTAGATGTCTAGGCCTTTCAAAACTTTTCTATGCCAACAAAGGAAGCTTGTGGTGCTTAACAAAGCTTTTAAATATGGACATACAAGAAAGCGAGAAAGAATATCTCGTCACTTTGGCATCATCCAAAAGCTTCAAAGCCTTTTTTTTTTTAAATCCATAATCTTACTTTTATATAACTTAAAGAACAATACTATTGATGGTTTAAGAAGTACAAACCGATAGGTCTGCATCTATTCAGGTTTTCCATGGAAGCGAAAGGACCAACACTTAGGATTTTGGGAATAACTAAGATGAGCAAGCCCGATGAGGGTCCTTCGTTGTTCTAAGGGCAATGACAACCCTCTTGCAGGACCAAGTCTTTCAATTATCTAACATTCTGAATTATTAGTTGAAACAATCATATTTAATTTACAAATCTGAACTTTCTATCGATTTATGTGCTGTTGCTTCAATTTGTTCACTTAACAGCTCTATGTTTGTCTTAATTTAGTTACAAACTTCAGAATACATTATGTCTTGACTGTTGAATATATTTGAGCCAATTAGAATCCACAATTCACTCCTCAATGGCATTCCTAGGCAACTGACAGTTAAATGACATCTGCAACTAGTGTGATATATGACGATACCAATTCGGATGATAAATCAGTTTAAAATAGTTACCTCAGATATGTATAGAGGCACAATTGCAGAGGATACTCCAATTCCAATTCCAGCAAGTAAGCGACCAATTATCATGGTCTCTACATTCTGAGCAGTAGCACTGCAGATAATGATGCATAACATATATTTGACAAAATTAATCATATTTTTCACTGAAAAGATTATGCCTATTCTTACCTAAGAAATGCACCAACAGCAAGTGGAATTGCATCCAACTGAAACGTCTTTGTTCGACCAAGTTTATCAGCCAATGTCCCTCCAGTAAATGAACCTACTGTAGCACCAGCAAGGGTTGTGCTAACCACCCATCCTGGTGCAAACATTAAAAAGAATGAGATTTCTTTTTATACGAGATCACATGAGCCTTTCTTACAGAAGAAAGAAAAAAAAAAGGGTAAAATCTGTCCATGTTCCAAATGAGTGGGATGCATAGCATGATTTTCTAACTTTCTAATGCGCTTGTTACAAAAAAGTCTGGAAACACTTTTGGTATATTTACCTTGCAAAACAGTGTTTTCAGCTATTCCAAGATCCTTTGCCAGATATTCAAGAGATCCATTGACAACCCTATGTTATATAACAAACAATCGTCAAATTGCAGAATATAAGGTATCCATTCTAAAATCATGAAAATATATAACACTGGTTTACTTATTGTACTTGTATCTTGATTCCTTGAGAATAATATATGTGTCCTTAGCTTACAACGTACCCTAGATGGTAACCAAACAAGATTGCTCCTAAGCAAGCAACACCAACATAGGGTAGAACTGTTCCAGAGGACTTGGGCTGAAGCTTCTGTGTAGGAACATCCTCTATGTCATCTAAAGATAGACAAATACGATTTATAACTTATTAAAAGTATTAAAGCATAATAAACTGATCTGCATGAGAAAGGATATCATATAAGCAATGTTTAAGTTTGCTTACATATCATTCATTATAAACTGTTAATAGCCATCATAAAGAAAAACAATGTTTAAAATTATCAAATCGGTAAAATCTAGAGAAACCTCGTTGGATGTTCCAGAGAAATTATCACTAGAAATCTCTATGGCATAAACTGATCTGCATGACAATTATCATTAGATATCTCTATGGCATTTACATTGAATACAACAACGAGGACAAAAGCATTCACTCTCTTTGTCCTATATAAGTTGCAATCGTATCACTTAACCGAACTGTAAGTGTTAAGACCTCTTGACAGTTCCATTCTTTAATAGAAAGAATTTTGAAACATCGGCATTGCTTCTACCTCTGCAATTTAAACTATTTAATTGTTTAATTGGAATTTTAGCTTTTCTTGAATATAAATTTGATGCATCTCACGTATTCTTCAAACTAATTTGCAAGTTGCCTGATTGCCCGGAATGGCTTATGCTCTAGAACAAACTCATTGCAATTTCAAGGTGATAGGAAAACATATTGTTCTATACGAACTCATTATTAAAACCTGAAAGTTACATATCTCTAATCATTGACATAATAACCTGAAACATAATGAACTACAATATGTCTTACTTCTCAAATGACATAACCAACTAACAAACAATGTAGTGCGGAAGCAAAAACCAGTCTTTCGAAGTTTCTGATGATCACCGAAGACTAAGGGAGCTATCTGAAAATATAACCACATCCACTTGCTAATACTGTTGGTTATGCCCTCAAATAACCTCGGTCAAAAAGTAATCTTAATTGCAAATAACTATTAACATGCATCAAAATTTATTAAAAAAAAAAAGGTAAATTCGATTGAATTGGCAATGGTTTCCACATAGGTAGTCATTAGCGTGCTATTTAAAGTGATGATCAGATTAATAGAACAAATTAAAGCAACCAACAAACACAATTAACATAAACAAAAACCAGTAAAATCGTCCGAAACCTTAATAAATATCATCACAATAATAGGTCAAAAAAGAGACTAACCGTATGCCTGCGCTCTAATTGCTCCACCTCTCGACCTGGAACTAAAGATACTACCAACTCCACTGCTTATATATACCATCTCCATTCCAATATTCAGCGACCGGAGCGGCGATCCCCCGCAGCAGAATCCACTTTCTGCCATCGATAGATTGCTCGATCGGAAACTTCTTCTCTTGACTCCGCCAAGCAACCTGTCTCGGCTACGATGCTCCGGTTGCCCTAACTTCAGACTAGGCGCCGCTATGGCAGCTTGCATCTTGTTAATTCGATTGTTTCTGGCATTGTAAACGTGAAGAAATCATATACAAATGAAGTGAAATTGACAACGATCAGATCTGGAGATAAAATACGGTGAGAAATGCACTTAAATTTCGTCAAACTTTAAACTTACGTTACGAGAGTCAGCGTTTACTCAATAACATCGACAGAGTGAGAATCGGCGCTTCGTTCTGCTGCTAAATCTTTGAAGTGATAGAGTTTGCAGTAGGTTTTGCTGTGCTTCGGATCAGCTGGAGATACGACGAACGACAACTTCGCGAGCTCCGCTGGAGTGGCGATCAGCGAGAGATTTGTATATTTTAATTATTTTTTCTGGAAATAGAAAAAGAAGGCATAGTGATCGACGCTATCTGAAGTGAGTGACGTGTCTGGTGCAATCAAATCCATCAACAAGCCGTCATTACGACTCCGGTTGCGGATAAGCTGCCACTTGGCTGAATATGAACTTAGGAAGAACCTGTAATTTTCCGATTGTTGAATCAAGGTCACAAAACTCGCTCTTAATTTGCTGACGGACTACAACTCAGCTATTAAGCGATAGACCCGCACCAACCATGGCTCGTTAAATTAATTACTAAAATTAGATGTTAAAGAAATTATTATCTATTTTTATGAATGGTAAATTAAATATTTGAACATCTAATAAATATAAATGTAAAGAAATTTATCATATCACATTGCTTTTTTATCGATATTTAAGATAAAAATTGAATTCAATAAACAAACAAAAAAGATTGATGATTTTTGTTCTGATACAATTTAGAAATTATTCTATTCTGCCAAGAATGAGGTATCCAATATTTATGGACTTTTGATTTTCTGAATATTCAATTCTCATTTCTCTAATTTTTAGATTCTAGTGTATTTTAATTCTGATATATAATTTATGGGAGTATTTCAAAAAAGTCATTGCTCCGTAAATTCTATTAAATAAGTTTTTACTTTTCTAAAATATTTAAAAAAGTATTCAAATATATATATATATATATATATATATATATATATTAGTTTTGATTTATAATTGTGATTTAGGATCAGGGACTCAAATTATTCCATTGGGAAATTATTCTGCTTTATTACCCACCCACCCGGGCGGCGCGCAACGGCTACATGGCCCACCGTGTTCCCGCTCTTCCTGTCTTGTTTCTGCAACTTCATATTAAAATTTCAAACGCAACATTCCAAACCCACCGACCTCCTCTTTACAGCTCTTCTCCCGCTCCTCAGATCTTCGTTCTTCTTCTTTTTTATCCTTATATGTGTTAGTTGCTCATCAGAAGATCAATCATAAGAGTTTGAATTAGCTAGCAATGCAGATGAAGAAGAAGAAGAATCCCCTGCTCTGCAAGGCATGGAATTTCATATCCATCTCCCTGCGCACACCAATGGCGAAGGCTCGCAAACCCTTCGCCAAGAAGCTCTTACACTTCAAGAAAGCAAAGCGACTAAGCTTTTACAACCACAACTACGCCTTCGTTACCGAATACGAGTTCTCTCCCTCTGGAACTCCATTGTTCTTCCACTCCACTAGAGCTCTAGAGAAGAGGAAGAAGAACAAGAGCAACTTTCTCAGTCTTATTTGCGGCGGGTTGATGCCGAGAGCTGAGTCGGTCGGCCGATTTGACTTGGAAGACGAAGTTGAGATTCTAGCGATTGAAGATGAACAAAATGGAGACGATGAAATTGATGGTGAGTTACTGGAGAGGTTATCTGACTCCGGTGAGGAGGAGGACGAGGAGACATCAGTGGACAAGAAGGCGGAGAATTTTATCAAGAAGTTCTACGAGCAGATGAGAATACAGAGGCAGGAGTCTCTCATGCAGTTTGAGGAAATGTTGCTTAGGAGCTGTTCTTGATTTTTATGGGGTTTCTTTAAGCACTTTTTGAGGATTTTGGAGTTGAATTTATTTGCAGAAAAGTTCTAGATCCTTTTAGTATGCTAAGATTTTGAGAAGGTTTCATATGCTTCATGTTTGTGCTACAAATTGATTCGTTTTTTTTTTGGATGATACGTTCTGGTCCTTTTTTTTTTACTTTTATGAGAAGTTATGGAATGATTACATAGCGTTTGCTTCTTAGGAAAGTTAACCATTTTCCATGCATTTTTAAGAACCTTTTTGATTATCCTAGTGCACTTGCACTCAAACAAATTAGGAGAAAAAAAAAGAAGAAAAAGAACAAGGACCAACAGAATGCAATGCAGTAGTAGCTAAAGAATAAGATAGTTCCAAGTCATTATTGGCAATTTTCTTTTTCCCTTTAGAGTTATGGTAGCCATTCATTGCTCCATGTAGTAAGTACATAACGCCTCCGATAATATACAGTGGGACGAGTGCAATTCACAGTTTCCAAATAGTACAAGTAATGAATGAATAATTTAGGAGAACGCTCGACAAACAAAGCTCTCCAACATTTTTTCATGAAGTACACATAAATATCGAATATGTTGAATAATATATTCAAAATGAAAGAAATTAGAAAATCAAATCAGTAGAGTCAGATCAATGAGGATATTGAACTACTAATATATAGGTTAGATATGCCTTTAGGCTAGTTTATCACATCTACATAAGCAAATATGGTCTTTTAATCCGACTTTCAAACTTAACATGAAGCTTCAAAAATAATTAAAAAAAAAAAATACAGTAAAACAGAGCCCAGGATTTCTCCTAACTTGTGCAGAGTTATTTATGTCTGCTGAAAACTTCAACTTGCAAGTCAAGATGCATAAAACAGATTGTATCACTTTAATATAGCAGCATCATTTTCATGTATACCAATTGCAAACTGCATGACGAGATCGACAGTAAGTTTACTGTGAACCAACTTTACATGAGGTACAAAATTGAGAACCAGTTAATCATCCAGGATGACCATGTGAAGGCGAATCTTCTCCTATATCAACAAAAATCAATCAACATCTCATTGATCAGAAGCTGTAGTATGTGGCTTCCTATATCGACTCCCGTATCAAACACTTCAGCTACACAATCTTTCCACTTGCTGGATGACTGGTTTATTTCTATCTCGATCAAGTCATTCAGAAAAACCCCAGCCATATCTTTCCACCCTCTCAGTTCCTCATGAATCTGTCTGATCAACTTGCTTTTATGAGGCCGCAAAGAGAGTTTTGACAAATGCTCAAAACCAAATCTACAGAAAAGATTATATCTTGATTCTAAGCATTCGATCATGCAATCAAAGAGAGTCCGTACGTGATCAAACTTCATCTCTGAGACTTCTGAGTTGTCCTCTAAAAAGGACGCCATTATTGTTTGCAACAAGTCCAGCAGAAAAACTTGCACTGATACACCATGCTCGACTAATACAATGGTCTCCAGAAACAGTTGGACAGATGAGATTGCATCACGTGCATATATAGACTTGCAATGGACAATCTCCATGAACCATAGATTATTATTGATAGAAGAATCGCTAAGACTTGGAAGGTTAGACTCTATAAGGTTCGGAGAAGTTGCTGAGTCTAATAGTTCATTCTCTACATCAGATAGCTGTTCTCTGTTGCACTTGCTCTCTTTCACCTCAGAAAGAGTCTCATACCCTGGAAATACGGCAAACAAATCTCATTAGACTAGTGATAGAGAAGAGGGAAGCACAAGAAACATGTTTACATGTTACAGAATTAAAACGTGTGGACATTTAGCAGAATCCAGATTAACTCCTTTCGGCAATGGCATAACTGCACTGATATAGATGGCCTCATTAAGCTCGAGATCGCCTGATATACCTTCTAAGTTCTAAATGATATTCCGAACGATCTACTTTCAATGATCAAAATTTTCATAGAAACTACCTTAAACATTCTCGGTCCGGAGGCATAGTATCTAAGCAAGCTCTAAACTATGCTTACTCTTAGTTATATATTATACAATTAGCTACATCATTCTCCAATAAAACCATTAGCGAACAATTTAAAACAAATAAAAATGTGATCAAACAATCAAACTAACAAATCATTATTGGATTGTCACATGGTTACCATTCACTGATCTTTGCAGCAAGGTAACTTTCTGCAAGCAGTGTTAATGCTCAAGGTTCCATAGAAACCTAATTTACTGCAGAAAGCTAGAGAAGAGTTTTAGGCTAGTTACTGGATTATGGTTCAAGGGAGCTCATAATTAAAAATTTAAAGGCCTTGCAGACAACAACATATGCTTCATCAATGCGCAATCTTCTTTCCCTCAGCGGACACTTTTAAATATCGGAAAGGAATTTTGCTCTTGCATCTTTTTTTAAAAAAATTAAAATTGTGTTCCTTGCCTTCAGATCTGTTGGCTGGTTGCCTTACGGCATAGAAGGTTCTGGAAAAATTGGCTGCACATTTTCCTGCGGCTTATTATTCTCCATTGGTTCTGAAGAAATCTCTTTGAAATGATTAGTGAAGAGAAACAAATTGGCAAATAATAGAGGTCATTTTCCATTAAGATGATTAGAAGTACTCCTTTCATTGCGAGAGTAGCTGTAAGGGTTGCAGTTTTAAGCATATTTTTCCTTTGTGTTCCAGTGTTTCAAATCATTGTCCGAGGACTGGAATGCCCATAATATCCAACTATAATGGATCGTTTTGTGCTAACTGCTATCAATCCCGTTGGACATTTTACAAGACATGCTAGTCCATAACTAAACTGTTAGTAATTTCTTAGGCAAAACCCCACACAGAAAAAGAAGTAAGAAGGAAAATGGGAATGAAAACCTTTTATTGCAAGTGGTTTCATTATTTTTATACCTATGCTGCCATTGCAAGTCTCAGAAAATGAACCATCATTTGAGAAAGAAACTCCAAGGACTGACATTGGGCTCTGGTGATCAACTTCAGAGGCAGAGAACATAAGGCTCATGTCCTTATTTGCTTCCTTCTGCATAAATGAGAAGATTTGTTAGGCATATCAAAATTCTTGCAGTCTTAAATTTGCAGATGTTCTTTTCATCATAACGAAAAACTATAATGGCAAAAAAAAAAAAAAAAAAAAAACCACGTCGCAGCAAAATTAAGCACAGCTCAACGTTTAAAAAGCTAAAGCCCAATGTTTCAGCTTTACATGAGCAATCATGTGAGAGACCAGAATTCGAAGACAAAATATTTGTGAACAACCATCAGAAAAAAAAAATAAACATCCTCTTAAGTTAGTGTCTTAGAGGGACGAAAGTGAAACTGTAAGATGTATGTTTCTCAAGTGACATCATTTTTAATAATGACCTTTAGCTAGATAATAACTCAGAAATAGATTTACAAAAACAGTCATGCAGTATGTATAGTGTTGTAGGAGAGAGTGATCGAACAAAAGTTGAGTTATGGAACTAGGGTTTCTGAGAATCAATTCAACTTCATGCCTTGAGGTCAATCACAGAATCAATCATCTTTTGAGACAAAAAAGTATGCGCTTAGATGGTTTTAAACAAAAAACTGGAGTACCAAGAGTTTATTCTCAAGCCATTCAGGACATCATCACTACCGTTACTAGGGAAAAGCTTGAAACAAAAAGGATCTTTACCCTCCAGTCTAAATATTGCAAAACATCCTTGACATTGTAACGTCACGGAGAATTGGTACTACCGTCTCATAGGATAGGGATGCTTATTGTCGGCAGATTCTTTACCTGAAGAGGGCAATGCTTACAATTGAAAAAGAATCCAAAGTTCAACTATGCTCTGCTAGTGTGCTGTTGGAGATATGAGATTCTATACCTATTGATATAGAGCAACTAAATCTCATAAACTTACTGACGGATGATCGCAACAATGGTGACTGATTACTAAAATCTACCATTCTCCTTATCCCGCTAATCTATGAATCGCTCGCGTAATGGGATCATGTTTCACATATTTATGTAGATCACATCAATTAGAAAATATGGAGCACCCTATAGGAAGTCTAAATGACTCATCACAAACTATTGCCACTCTTCACAACATTATTGGTCTTTCATAACATGAGCCAAATTGTTAGACTAAACCTGATGTGCCCCAAAAACGTAGCGCTAAATGTGGGCTTGTTTAATGAATCTGAACTGGCTCTAAGAAAAACACCCTGAAGACAGGGTAGTTGTAATGCTTCACTGAACAATACTGCCTATCAAGAACCTAAAACATATTCAATATTCATGGTCTTCACATCTTGTACGAATATCACTGCACATGTTCCTTCCATATTCAGTATACAGTATTCAAAGCTTCCAAAATACCTGCAACTCTTAACAAGACATTTTTCCTTCAATATATATTTCTGTTAAAGTAGTAAATTTCAACCAAGTAGCAGTCTAATTTCATGTAAATTTTTCTGTTTTCCATATTTATAGATGAGAACTTGGAAAACCTTGCTCAAGATAACCAACTGCAAAGGCTAAAAGTAATATGCTTGTACCATGTTTGTGTAAAATGATCCATACACAATGCTCCGAAGGTGAATTTGTGAAGCATACATTTAAACTCTATTAAAAGTGCCCAACAAATTTTCTTCCTATTATAATTACTTGCTTTACAACTAAGTTCAAAAGTCTATATATGCATACTGGCACCTCAATGAAAACAAAATTTTCATAAATTATAGGAAGAATAACATCCATCTAGAAATCATAACCTACCACCGAGTATAGAAGCTAAGACCGATGAACAAGTACATACGACGTCTTGGAAGAATCACTAAATGAAACAATATACCTGATAATTGCTGTTGGATGCGAGCTTATTTTCATAATAGTGACTGCAGCTTGAGACGTCTGCTTCTTGACAAGATAACTCACGTGCAGTGCTGCACTCGGCAGAGCAGGTATCAGCATTTTTCTGACATTCAGGAACTCCAGATATAACAGCAGATAGCAGCTCCTCAAGATTTGAAACAGTAGATTGTTGTTGAAAAACACTCCTAGTCACTTGGTCTTCCCTCTCTATGAATGCGAGTTCCCTAATTTTTTTGTCCAGAAGATTGCTTAGTGACTCTCCTGTCAAATTGAATCCTATTCTGGGGCCCATGTTACCATCCCTTGTGTCCAATACTAACTTCGTTGTGTTTCTTTTACTTTTTCCTTCTGCAACTTTGCTGGCAGAAAACCGAGAATCTCGCCTCATTGGTGAATCAAATGCAAAAGAAACCACATCATCTTTCCCGGCTTCCTTTCTTGCTTCAGTTTTGAGAGAGCGACCAAGTGAGGAAGAATTACTCGCAAGTCTAGATATTCTTTGACTACTAGGATCTCTTCTGTTGCTATTTGATTCTATGATTGTCGGATTGCCTGCAGTTGACTTTTTAGCAGGAGCAGTAGTTGGCCTTCTTTTCTGCACCATGTCCTTCTGACAAAAACTCCTACTTTTATCTACTCTCTGGTGAACTGGTTTATTACGAGGCGTTTTAATTTGCGATGATACATAGTTTTTGGCCTTGTTTGACTCGCTAGGATCTCTTCTATTTTTCTGCCTAGAACAGGCTCTCTCCTTGGCAACAGGCAGCTGATTTTGCTTTATGCCGTCCAAACTAAGAGTAGAGTTCGAAGGACCAGCCTCTCTGTTCTTGCTTCTATTCTCAATATCTCTAACGATATTTTTCCTCCTGCTAAAAACATCAGATTCATTCTGAACATCAATTTTGGATTGAACAACTAGCGGTGCTTCAATTTTAACATTAAAACTTGAAGAAGTACCACCCACATCAATAACAGAAGAAAAATTCTCATCTACCAAAGGCTTCTTTTTGTTGCCAAAGCGAAGCTCCCCAACTTCAACCAAACCACCACAATTCGTACAACTCCCAACAAACGAATCATTCAGTTGTTCATCATTCAGTTCATTCTTTGGCAATGCATGCGCAATTTGATCAACATACATAATGGCGCATTTCTGACGGTTCCTGGATTGCAAGCCGGGCTCCAAAATCTTGCTTGCTACTTCCATAAGGCGTGCAGTGCTTCTCCTAGGCTGCGTTCTAGGACTCTTCAATGGAGTGATAAGTTTGTCCTGCAATGGCTTCTTTGACCGCACAAATGATGGCCTCCTCTCTAAGAAGCTACCTATTTTCTGAATCTTCTGAGGCCTAGTAATCTCATCATTTCTGGGATTCACAAAGCAAAGGTCTTGATCAAGCCTAGAATATTTATCGTTCTCTTCTAAGCTAGTAACGTCTAAAGCTTTTCTCGGTTCGTCATGAACAATGGGCATCGATTCAAGACCCATTAGCCTCGGTACGAGTCCCGGAGATCGCATTCCAGTGGCAGCTGGAGTCGCCGGAGATTCACCCGGCAGGTCCCTTACTGTTGGAAATTTCCCATATTTGTCCTCAGCGTTCTAAATACAGAAAGTTTCTCAGAAATATCAGAAAAACAAAGAGTACAAAGAGCATGAAGGAAGAGATTAGTAGTAGAAAGTGAAAAGTTACCAAAAGGCACTTGCTTTTCGGCATCTTCTCATCTCCGCTGAATTTCTTTGACACCCATTTTGCTGCCCGAACTAGATCAAAATAAACTCCCATTAATAATTTAGAAACAGTAATAATGCGGCTACAAGTGACATCAAATAAAAAATTTTCACAAAATACACAGAAAATCACAAAGTTGCCAACAAAAACCTTTAAAAAAAAATGAAAACTTGGGAAGATCTCCCAATCAACACCATCCTCACCATCATCATTGAAACAATAATCACCAAACAAAAAACAATTCAAGCAAGGAGGGTAATATGTACCAGAAGGAAGGAGCTTTTTGGAAAATAACTTCTTTTTCGCAGCAATGCGGCGGTTCCAGTTCAATAACTGGAAGAAAACGGCGGCGCATCCGCCGCTGCCGCCGCCCGGCGCCGTCCTCTTTTCCGTGATCGACAGACTCTGCTGCGACATATCTTTAACCAACACAATGAAACACAATTTCTCCTGTAATGGCTAATAGAAGCCAATGAACTTCTTCTCTTCTCTACTTCAACTGTTCTCTTCTCTAGATTACTGTATTTGTGAAAAGACTAGTAGATGCAGTTGCAGATCCACGGACAAGGAGAAAAAAAAAAGACTAATGCACAGCAGCAGACATTGTAGCTGTAAAGCTTCTGGTTTTTGCAGCTCTGCTAAAGCTAGTCACATACATGAGCGCACGCGACCCCAACTAAACCATCTGCAACCGAGAAAAATCGAAGAAAATAAACAAATTGTTTGAGAGGCGAGGGATAGCCAAAAAAGTTGGCTTCGAACTGGTTTCCCTTGCTAGCCCATATTGTAATTTTTTTTTAACCATTGCAATGAACTGAAAAATTTTTATTAAAATCATATTTTATAGCTTTTAATATTATAGTATTATAAAAAGTTAAAAAGGATATCTAAATAAATCGCTGAAATTATATAATTACGGTTTTTCTTGTTCAAAAGGAGGATAATTACGATTTTTTGCTGGGTTGGGTGGAAGCGACCTAGATTCTTTACTATGGAAGGAAAACTGAGACACTCTGCAGATTGTTGTCCTTTCTGAGCAGAACACAACACTTGTAGAAAATTGTGTTCTTATTTTAACACGGATCTTAAAATGAACCGGGTTTGATAAATTGTTAAAAAAAATCGATTTTTACTTTCATTTAATGTATTTATATAGTGCACTATCTTATACGATGAGAGATATATAATATATAAGTTGTTGGGTATATTTTACTAGCATCTCATTGGGATAACGCCAATTTTGTCCGATAGAGATTGCTACTTACTTAAAAGACGGAACAGTCTCAAAAACTCATTCAGTCGACATTTGCTATTGTTAGGTTAATTTCTTTGCTAGTATGTACACATGTACCTCCGAATACAATGAGATTGATTTTGGGAGTGCACTTTAAAAATCATTTGAATACAGTTTTACGAAAGAGTCGAACTTCAACATGCCTGATTTTAAGGCATATTGAAATATTTGTATTTTTATATTCATAATAATTTAAAATTATATAAATATAACTCTAGTTCGAAATGACATTTTTGTTTTACTTGATTATATAAAATAACGATACTTCTCGTCTTTCGAAAAAAAAATAGTTTTTATTATTTTATAGAATAAAAAAATACAATATTATTTTGAATTAGAAATATACAATTTAATTTGGAATTATTAGAGTAAAAAAACGTAAATGCCCCTATCTAATTCATGTGAGTATAAGAAGTAAATATGTTTATAAAAGAGAGAAAAATAGCCATAATCAGACAAATAAGACTAAGTCCCTCCATTGTTTTGAATAAAACAAGAATGGTGGTCCAGAATATGAAATTTGTTCCTATTGTAGTTACCAAGAATATAGTTTTATGGAACTCCGACGGGTCACTGCTTGAGTCAGTCAGCTACACCACCGACGGCAAGGAGTGATCCGAGGAGCGAGAGCGGATACGGCGTAGGAAGCGTGGACCGGAGAGAGCTTTGGAAAAGCAGAAAAAAATATTATTATTATTATTATTACTTTCAAACAGTAGTACTATTATAACTATGTTATCTATAGATGCGCGCTTTTCCTGAATTTTGCCTGATTCTCGTGGGCACTGTACCGCTCCTTGGTCACGAGATGGAGCGGACCGAGCGGTTTGCATTTCATTACCTTAGATGACTACCGGTGTGATACAAGAAGTTTTGTAATATGATCTGCAATTATCCCTTGTAATATTTCGTCCATGAGATTCATCATTACTTGTACTTAATTTATTATAAAAAATAATTACAAGCCAACAGTAACGCTTTTTAATTCCGAAAATATAAATATACGTAATCTGACAGCGCAGATAATTTTTTTTTCCAGACTGAAACATAAATATTAAATTTTGGAAGGATGATATGCAGCTATCTCTTATTATAAACTTATACTTAAAAATTAATGATAAGATTATTTAAAAAATAAAATATATAATTATATAGTTAAAATATTTTTAAAAAATTAAATAATATAGTTAATAAATCAATAAAATATGAGTTTTAGTGAGTTGAATGTAAATAACAAAACTTATGTCCAAAAGTTTGTAAAATTTTCTATGAGATACAATTTTAGTATTTGAACTTTCTTTTAGATGACAAATGTTAGCAATATAAACACTAAATTATTTTATTAGATATTATTTTATCATTATATTTTTTGGACGATAATTAAGGAGTAACATTTCGATCGTACATGACCATCCGATATGTCATTGAGTATATATATATATATATATATTCAGAATAATTTTGAGATTCAGAAAAATTTCTATCGCGTACTGCAGCGGATAAAATTTTGACCCATAAATAATGGTTCATAGCTACACGTCTCATTGGTTGAGCTACAAGACCAAGGGCTAATTGAACATCATATGAATGCTAAGTTTGTGAGCAAAATATTCTGTATAAAAATTATATATATAACGTATATTATAAATTAACAAATTCAGAAAATGATTATCATTTTTAGAAAAGATCTTAGGCAGTGGATCAACTGGATATATGGTTGTCGATTTAGTCTCATTATATTATTGGTTGTCTAGATCTGGTGCATTTATATCTTCCTTTATTTCAATATAAGACCCCCAGCTCCCAGGTCACCCCACAATACCCTTCCACACTGTACCTTGGGTCCTTGTCCTAAATTTTAACTGAGAAGATGCCAACAACAATAAATATGATGCTCTATAGATTGCTCAGGGTTAGTTGCACACATATTTTTAAGATTTTATCCAAAAAAAATCCTGCTTTTCAAAATTATTTTAAATTCTGTTTTTTTTTTTGTTTGAAAGATTTAAAGAGTAGTCTAAATATATGTCTCTAGATAAAAACTTTAATGCTCTAAAATTTTATAATTAGTAAAATTTTGGAGCCTTAAATTATTCATTCAGTGATACTTTTAAAAAAACAAATTTAGTAGAGAAGTTTTAGAGTAAATTAAAAAAGAAATTTTGAATTAAAATTTTCTTTTAATAAAATTTATACATAGATGGTGGCTTGATTTTGGTAATTATTAGAAAAAAAAGAACTTTGTTTGGGAGAACTGTAAAAAAACACGTTGATAATCCCATAATTTCTGAATTAAATTAATAGATATAATTTTATGAAAAATGCTGCAACGTCAGACTGTTCCATCCGAAAAATTATTCAAACGTATTTTATTTTTGTCTATGAATTGGTAAATTATCGTTATGTCCGAAAAACTGTAGGAACGCTTTTTTATTACGATTGCAGATGAAAAATATACTTTGATTGATTTTTGGTTAAATAGTTTGAACGCCGTAGTATTAATCTAACTTTATAGGGAGTTATTTATCTCACGTCTGATGATCTGCAGAAGGCCATTTTATTATCAGAACCTGTACAAGTTTGTCAGAATAATTAAGTAATTATTATTATTATTATGTCCCAAAAAAAAAAAATGTTAATTGAGCTGGTTTGGAAGAGAAGATTTGTCATGGAATAAACAGGAGTTGGAGGAGTTTTACAGAGTAAACAGTGTTCGGTTTTCATTGGGAAAATACAATAATTAATTAATAGATTATACTAATTTGTTTGTTTTAATAGAGAAGAAGGTAATAAATTACTGATGGGTATGACTTTGTGCTAGAGTCCAGCACTGAACAACAGCGGAATCCCACCATCGTTTCTAGTTCTGATCCCATAGTCTATTTGACTCGGACCTAATAATAACTAGCCGAAACACCACCCGCGATGTATATGAAAAAAAATATTTTAAAATATTTTATAAATTAAAAAATATATAAAATTTTTAATTATTTGAAAATAAAATATTTTTAAAAATAAGATATTATATATATATACAGTTATTTATTATTTTAATTAATATATATATATATATATTATATTTTAATAATATATATATTTTTAAAAAATATATATATTATTTTATATATATATATATAATATTAATAGATTACTGAGCATAATCTTTTTTTTTAAGTGATATACGTCGCTAATGTTTAGCCCTGCACCGGGAGACGGACCAGTCGGACGTTCACATTGGTTGCGGGTTCAAACTCCGATGCCTACAAAATTTTAATTGGGGTTCTTGCAGATCAGCCCCCCGTTTCCCTTAATTGGGCAAATCAGCCCCCGGAAACGCGTTTCCGGGGGCAAATTTGTAATTTTTTTTTGCAGATCAGCCCCCCCGGAAACGCGTTTCGGGGGGCTGATCCGCGCACCCCCGAAATAGGGGGGGCTGATCTGCAATTATCCCTCCATAGAATAAATACATGTGTATGTATCTGCAAAATGTCCAAGTATTAATAGGATTACATAATTATACTATATACTAAAACGAACCCTCTTTTTCTACTGTTCAAGGAACAGTAACGCGTATTTTGCAAAAAAAAACCCTTTGTTTTTAAATTTTGATTTTGCACCGGCAAAAACACTTATTTAGAAGCATCTTCTCGAAAAATTTTCAACATGAAAGTCGTAGATCTCGATAAGGGATATAATTTTTATGTTTAAAGTTTTACGAGCTGATGCTTCTAATTAGGTGTTTTGGTGGTTCGAATTTTGATAGATTAAAATGTAATTTTCAAAACGATTTGGATTTAAACACAAAATCGCCGTTTCCACCGCCTTTACCGTACTGAATGTTTTTTTTATTATAATACGTTAAGATTTCGGATTTTCAAAACAATTATTTAAAAAAACATTTTTAAAAAAAAAAATTTACATAAAAATTTTTGAACTCAACAAAATCTACAATTTTAATATTAATTTTATATTATTTTTAAATATATATTTTATACATTTATGTTATTAAAGTACGATTTTATTTTATTTTAAATCCGTTAGACACTTTGAAATTCTGAAAATAGTCATTTATAAGTATTTTTTCAATAAATTTTTACATTAAAAATTAGAAAATCACATCTGAATTTATAATTTCAATGTTAAAAATTTTTTTTAAATTATTTTTAGACATACGATTTATATATTTTTGCATACCGAAATACAATTTTATTTTTTTTAAATCTGATAAAATTTTAGTTTTATTTTAAATATGTTAGATGTCAGATTTCTTAAATATTCATTTAAAAGTATTTTCTCTAAAAATTTTCTAAATAAAAATTATACAGCCGTATCATACATACAATATAACTAAAGGACACTCATTTTTAACAGCTCAACGATTAGTGCCATCATATTTTACAAAAAGCTCTCCTATTTATAAAAAAATTTATTTTGCACCTGTCAAACTACCCATTTAGAACTATCTTCTTGAAAAACTTTTAACATAAAAATCGTAGAGCTTGACGAGGACTACAACTTTATATTTAAAGTTTTTTAAAATGATATTTTTAAATAGATATTTTAGAGATCCGAAATTTGACGGATTATAAAAAAAAATTGGATTTAAATCCAAAAACGATATTTCCACAGCCAGTACGGACCGTTAATCCATTAAGATTTCGGATTCAAAACACTCATTTAGAAATATATTTTTAAAAAAATTTTAACATAAAACTTATAGAATTAATCAGAATCTACTATTTTATATTAAAAAAATTTTAAATATTATTTCTAGATATATAATATATATTTTTGTAATATTGAAATACGATTTTGTTTTTTATTTTGAATCCTTTAGGTACTCTGAAATTTCGAAAAGACTCATTTAGATATTTTTTTTAATAAAATTTTAACACGAAAGTTATAAATTTTATCATAATTTACGATTTTAATATTGTATATTCTTTTAAAAGTTATCTCTAGATATGTATTTTTTACATTTATAAATACCGAAATACCATTTTAAAATAGTTTGCTACAGTATCTGCTACAGTTTTTTTTTTTTTTTTTTTTTTCGTGATTTTGACCGACCAAAATACTCATTTCGAAGTATCTTTTTAAAAAACTCTTAAATAAAAGTTGTTGATTTTTATGATATCTATAACTTTAATGTTGAAAGTTTTTTGAGAAGACGTTTCTAAGTAGATGTTCTAAAAGTCCAAAATTTGGCAGTTTAAATTACGAGTTTATTTTGTTTTATTTCTCCAAAAAAAATCTTTTAGCTATTCGGAAACTCCAGAAATATTTATTTAAACATAATTTTTCAATAAATTTTTAATATAAATATTATAGATCTCATTAGAATTTATAATTTTAATGTTAAAAATTTTCTAAAAAATTATCTCTAAACGTATATTTTTATACGTTGGTGCATAACGAAATGTGATTTTATTTTTTAAGTCCGTTAATTGTTTTAGAAACGTCTTTTCAAAAATTCTCGACATGAAAATTGTTGATCTTAATAAGAACTATAATTTTTTATGTTGAAACCTTTTTGAGAAAATATTTTTAAATGTTGTTCTTAGAATCCAAATTTCGGTGGGTTAAAATATAATTTTATTTGTTTTAAATTCAATAGGTATTCTAAAACTTTGAAACACACATTTATAGATATTGTTTCAATGGTTTTCAATATAAATATCATCTCATTAAAATTTACATTTTTCATGTTGAAAGTTTTTTCCAAAAATTATCTGTGGACATATATTTTATATATTTGTACATCTCAAATTACGATTTTATTTTATTTTAAATCGTTAAGTATTCAGAGCCCTATAATCTCTATCCAAAAACTTTTCAACATGAAAATTTTAGATTTATCAGAATCTACTATTTTCATATTTAAATTTTTTTTTTAAATTATCTCTGTATACATATATTACACATTCGTATATATAATAATATGGTTTTATTTTCTTTTAAAATTTGTTAATAATTCGGTGAATTACAACACTGTTCAATTTTTTTTTAGAAAACTGTGTTAAATACATTTTTAATAAAATTTCAAATATTAAAAAAATTTTTTTTTTACAACTTTTAATAGTATTTCAATAACTTTTAATAAATTTTTAAGACAAGTATAAATATTATTAAATACATAATGATTTATATTTTGTTGACCGCGGCAACGCGCGGCAAAACAAAAAGCTTGTTTCTAAACTGATTGATTACTAATCTACAATACGTGAGTCGGCTACGAAGGTCCGACGGTGGAATTAAAGTTGAGTGCCATCCAATGGTCAACATGCTATAGCGATCGCACAAAATGAATCCTTTATATGCATTATTTTTTCTTGTAAATTTAAAAAAGATATGTTTTTAATTTTTATCTCATTTTAAATAATGAGATAATGTAATAAATGGTAGTATGATTAATATATTTGAATTTATAAATGATGATATGATAAATTAAGGTATAAAATTTAAAAATGTATGGTATTGCTTAACTATGTTTATTATTATGTATACCATTTTGAAGATACAGACTTCTTGGACCCTATTATTAATTTTTCTTTGAAGATTAGGCGAAACCTCCAAAAGCAATGTGGGCTCATCTAGTGACCGACTTTCTAGCCATTGCGCCGAGTTAACTTTGTGAACTTGAACCATGCAGAAAAAATAAATTCTGTCTGTGCTTTATGCCTAACTATGAGCACAGCGCAAGCTTGCCACCAATTTTATAAATAACTAAAAAAATTTAGGAAAAAGTTTCTATACTGTATAATATAAGGTAGTGGTAAAATGGGTGATGTACTTAGAATTAAACTGCTGAAAATTGAAGTTAAATTTAGAAGCTGCATGGTAGAAATTCCATCAATCTTAGAGGCATAGATTCTCACAATTTTTTTTTAAAAAAAAAAAAATAAGGGCGGAAAGAACACAATTTAGTTAGAACTTAGAACACTGAGCCTGCCAGTCCAATAGTTCCTATTATGCAAACCCAAGTAGGACCGGCTCAATCCAAAAGATGTTCAGTCCTGGCAAAAACCCTAGCAAGGCCCACCCATCACCCGTATCACGCGTGTGACATGTCATGCGCATTAACGACTTCTATATTCCAAAAAGCAGGACGAACGAGTACATAATTTGGGCAACTGGGCTGTGGCCCAACCAGCTCAACACCCGCTCGACCAGTGTCCCAACTAATTAATACTTACGCGCAAATATATATATATATATATATATATATATATGATATTCTTAGTTCGACCTGAGAATAAGATCCGTCAGATGACTCGTGGATCGTTGGATCGCGCATCTTAATCGTGATCAACGGTCCATATCATATCTTGAAAGATGTGATTTGGGCTGTTGGATCACGATCAATATGTTCGACACGGTCCAGAATTTATCTTATAACTATTGTTCTTATGTCAAATTAGGAATAGTTTTTATATAATGATAAATGTAATTACATCATACATATATAATAGAGGGTCAGAGAATAGGATCTCCATTTCTGATTTCATCGGAAAATCTTTTTAATTTTTATCTTAGACCTGACGGAATTTTTTTTTTTTAATCTCTATCACCATCCATCTTTTTCCAGAAAGAAAATTGCGTTCTCCATTGTCCGTTGGGTTTGGGTAACTTAACATCCTACTCAATCTTAAGTATCAACATGTACCTCTTTCGGAAAGTAAATTTTTTGACTTTTTTTTTTTTTCGAAATAGTAAATTACAATGCAACATATTTGAATATATGTTATAACTTTATTATTATTAGTATTATCATCATCTTGAAAACAAACTCAAATTAATGTATAATGGACTATCAATATTTTCTTTTAAAACACTTTAATTTGCAATTTTGGTAATCCATTGGACATTTTTTTCATTTTTCTAAAGAATTTAACTTAGCAAATTTTGAACCACCTAATATTCTATAAAAGTGTAATTAAAAATTAAAAAAATAATATTAAGTTGGTAAGATAAGAATGCAAACCCATGTTTGCATCTTCCTTCTGCCCTCATGTCTTTACAAGATTTCAACCTAATCGGTCTGTCCAGCCCAAGAGGGTCTAGCAATGTGGATGAGCATTGCGGAAGCAAGCCTCGCCATCCTGAGTTGAATCCCTCTTATGCCGGGAATGTACCCGCGTAGGTGTGTCATCTTATATGACAAGTGCGATGCGCCGGTTGGTGAAGACGCTGGATGATTTGCTTCTATCTCTTGCACTTGTTGCCTCCTACTATAAATCGATAGGTCTGCAATGTCTTGCAGCATCCTTCCAGAGTTATTTTGGTATAATTTGAGCAATACAACATGTTGCTGACTTTTAAGATGAAATTAAACAAGCATATATAATGCATACAATGTCGCCATATCTAGGGTCGCATCACCGGCATTAGACCACACCCTTTCGTTGCGCCCTTGTCCGTTATATATAGTGCCATTCTACTATATGTTGGAAATGAGTGTAATTCATTGATTTTAGGATAGGTGCCAATAATGAGTGCGAGATTTTAGGATCTTGCATTTTCCCCTACATAAAAACCAATGTTTAACATGCCGTCTCGTGTCACGTTTTGGTAAATTCCAAACTCAAGACGTATCGAGCATGCCAATAGTACCGTGCTAAAATATATTAAGTTGTTATTTTTATAAATAAAAATTAAAAAACAAAAATTAATTTAAAATTTAAATATAAAATTTTTTGGTACGTGCGTGCCGGTTCTTACCGTGCCGACAATTATTGATCAGAACAGGCACGTGCCGCTAGGCATAAGCTATGCCAACCGGCACCTAAAATCATGAAAGAAACTTGAAAGCAAGCATGACTTATTTGCCTTTATACCCTATGAGAATAGGTGAGAATCCCTTCATTTTTAGCTACATACATACGAAATTAACGCGGAAATTTTGAGCAGATATATTGCTTTGTCTATGGACATTCTCCCAAGAAGCCATATAATATAAGATGGTAAGGAAACAATGATTAACTATATTATCTTAATAAAATAATTATCTTATCATATTTAAGCACAGCGGGAGCAGAACAGCACCCGAGGTTTGTGTTCAGTGGCTGCAAAGACAATTCCTTCATGCATGATGATTCCTGGATTACAATTCTTACGTGCTTTTGAAAGTGATTATTTTAACTCTTGACCAATCAAAGACAGGGGACTCCTGGTTGGTGGCCGTCGTTGATGTTATCCGTGAATTTATCTGTTATGATGATCTATAAAGACAAACATATGATAATCTTCTTTTTTTTTTTGTAATTTTGGACAATCTAGTTCAGTTTCTATCATATATCTCAACAAAAAATAGAGTAGTACCGTCCTCCTAACTCACACTTACGAAACTCAACCTTCTTTTCGTGAGGTGCATACTATAATCGCCTTTTCAAATTCAATTTCGCTAACCAAGTAGCTTAATACTTTTCGGTTATATATAATATATATATATATAATAAATTATATATACTATATATATATATATTTATATTTTTTGAAAAGAAAAAGACAGATTAGGTTAGACACACAGACACCAAAGTATTTGTTTAAGCGATACGAATCTAGGATGATGAATCCACCACTTAGAGTCACAGTACTTAAAATGGTTGAATATAACCTACCTAAGCCATTTCCGTTGGTATACTTTACTTTTTGGAATAATAAATAAAAAAAAACCCCTTATTTTACAAACCCCACACAAATCAGTCCATATATTTTTTTTTTTTTTTTTTTTTGCCATATGCATTTAGGTGTTCCGGATGAACAAATATAATGTTGTCAACTTGTATTATAGTGTTAAAAATATGGTGTTTCAAACGAACAAAAAATAATATTTCAGACGAACAAATTAACTGATTATTTGGCGAACAAATAAGATGTTGGATTAAATACACACGATATTTCGGACGAATAAATAAGATATAGCATCGAACTAATAAAATATTAAGTTATTTAAATTTCATAAAGTAGGGTTTTCTTGATAAAGTCCCTTACTTTTTTGGTGAGTCTAGGCATGTTTGTTTATGTGATTATCAATCAGTAGCTACGTTCCTAAATAAACACTATAACTAATTTACTATAGTCTCTTGGAAAACACCCCTAGGGTACAAGAGCTAAGGGTTATGAACGACTACAAAAAAAAATGAAAATTCTCATTGAATTCCTGACAAAATGTGTTTCTTTTTGTCATACAAATGTGATTGAAAAATAGACCGTTAATAATGAACAATGCTAGGCTGTCTAAATAGAACTATATACTCTTTCTTTAAGGTTGTGGTGAATTTATCCACTAAATATTCAAATTATATTTTTACTGCAACTCATGACTTGACATATAGGATGGAGATCTCATGTTTAGAAACAAGTTAAGAGTTGAAAATAGAAAACGGTGTCCAAATATTATCGAAAATTAGTGTATCGGCAAGATTTTACCTTGTTAGTTTAAAGAAGAAATTAGAACTTTCTTTCACGTCTAAATCAAGGTGTACATTAGGCTAAAATTTTACTTTTTTACTATGGTTTCGATCTGTAACATCGAAAGTTGATATTTCAAAAAAAAAAAAATTAGCCTCGTTATCTAAATTTTTTTTTAAAAAAACTTAAATATATGATGCATAAAAGTAGATTTTAGCTTATGATTTAAGTGGATTGCAGTGAATGCTCTTAATTTATGTCCATATGTATGTACCTTGCACCATTCATTAAAATTCCTATTTTTTAGTACTTTGTGTGTTGGAAATTATAATATGGGTTGAGCTCAGTGGTAACATATGGACCGGCTTCCAAAAGCTTAATAGATCTAGCTTACAGTCCAATGCCATAAAGACCGAGTTCATGTCAATATAATTTCCTAAAGGAAATTGCTGTGTCATCACGAATGCGAGTACGAAAAACAGCATGAAAAGGAGAAAAATACAATTTTTTCCTTTAGAAAATTTTGCCGACCCAGTGTATCACGTTTTTTTGTCTTTCTATGCTGTTTTTCATGCTCGCGTCCGCGACGCGTAGTATTGCCCTTACTTAGAAAAGTTCATGCCTTGGTCTTGAAAAAAGTTTATGCCAGTACAAGAGGCCTTCTGTATAGTATGATACACCGATATTCATTGGTGGCGTTGAGTACGTGAGGTGGCATGGCATCAGATACATTAACACGAATATAGCTATCCTTTAAAGGTTTGTAAAAGCCTAGTAGTTGAGATTACAAGTTAAAACAAAATCAAAATAATTTTAGGAATAACACAAGACTAGTTAAGGAAAAATTCTACAATACTCCGGATATAAGTTTCGTTAGTTACACCAAATTAGTAAAACTACTATTTAAAGTCATTTTTTGAAAAAAAAAAAAATTGAACTAAAAGGTTATTAAAAAAAAAATAGCTTTATATTTCAAAATATTTTTAAAAATATCCTCACATATTTCACAATAACTATTAAACATATTAATATAAATATTTATTTATTTGTGTATAGTATCATTATCTATTTATTTGACATATTAGTTAATTGTTTTTGAAAATATTTTAAACTATATAGTTATGTACTTTATTTTTTTGAATAATTTTGTACTTCAATTTTTTTTAGATATAACTATAAATATGAGTTGTAGTGAGTTGGTTGTAAGTAACAAAACTTATGTTTGGAGTATTGTAAAATTTCTCCTACTTAAGGGCCAAATAATTTACATTATATCATGTCATAAGTTATATATGACTATTTGTCTTTCTTTATGAGAAAATTTAGTATAGATTTTACAATTATCACGAACACGGAGTACGTAAAACAATCAAATTTAAATAATTAACACCCGAAAAGCATCTCACTAATTCCACGGAATCACAATTAACCAGCACTCTGCAGTAGGTTAATCATAGGAGCTTCATGAAATATATCAAGATCTCTCCTATGTATATATAGGCATTGAAACTAATTAATAAAAAAGAAAGAAAGAGAAATTTGGAGAACTTAGACATTATTCTTAAGAGGTCCAACACATTTACGATCCTCCTCTTCCGAGGGTGAGATGAAGGTCCAATCCATGGTGGACAGCGCCGTCATCAGGCAGCGCTGAGTCATAACTTGGCAGGTTGTGAGTCGTCGGCACCGAGTCAGCCTTATCGCAGAACCGCGGCCTACCAGCGCCGGTGGCAAAGGAGAAGCCAGGCGGCGTCCTACCTGGCGCGGGTAGAACGCAACCGTGTGACACGTTCAGCGGCGCAGCCTACAGCCAGCCTGGCGCGGCTTCGTTTTGTCGGACACGGAACTGAACGTCCTCACAACCGCAGCGCCGGAGGTTGCCATGGCAGGGTCCGAAGGTAGCAGGTGTGGCGGAGGAGCGAAGGCGGATATTATAGGGTTCGTTCTCTGAGACAGAACTCCGGCGAACGGCAGCGCTGGTTGATGGCCTCCGGCGGCGACGGCGTGGCTTAACATTTTTGCGCGTTTCAGTTGTTGTCTTTCCTTCTTGTGTGCGTTCTGGTGCCCGCCGAGCGCCTGAGAGTTAGCAAACTCACGGCAGCAGTATTGGCACTCAAACTTCTTGCTCTCGCCGGCGGCGGCGTCCGCTGTGGCGACTGGAACTGTGGTGGTAGAAGATGAGTCGGAGCCCGTTTCCGGCGAGGTTGCAGGACCATTCGTGCTGTCCTCTGAGACGTTGAAGCCAAAGAGCTTGAGCTGCATGCCGAACCCCTGCAGCTTAACCATCAGTGGATGACCGTTGTATGTTTATATGGAAGAAGACATAATAGTGATATTGTACCATGTCCTCATCTATTTATATAAGAAAATATCATGCACTAATAATCAAATTATTATATTGGAAAAAATTTGCCCATAACCAATATACTTTTGTACGATCGTAGTATTTGGTAAATCCGTAAGTGACACCGAAGAACCAATAGATGAGTCTTAGTTTGTCAGTCTGGACAAAACAAAATGTCACTATTATCCTTCACGTACTACACAGAATATTCAAATATGAGACCTATATTTTATGAAATAAAAGTCCCACTAACCGTGCTAGACATTTTGGAAAAATTATTATAATGTGAAGTAGTGGTCATTGCTGGGTGGACTTGACTTCCTCCTGCAGCTAATTCACGCAGAATATATATATTCTGTAAATGCAATTTGTTGTAGAAGCAATCAACTTCTAGTCATCAATGTGTGCCCACATGTTATCTGCAGTTTTGCTTTCATTTTATGTC
Organism: Xerophyta viscosa; assembly: GCA_002076135.1. Lineage (NCBI taxonomy): Eukaryota > Viridiplantae > Streptophyta > Magnoliopsida > Pandanales > Velloziaceae > Xerophyta > Xerophyta viscosa. The sequence continues at coordinate 2,812,093 of MJHO01000011.1, forward strand.
AGATACTTCGTGTTATGCAGCCAATTATACAAGTAACGCTTCAAGAAAGAGATAGTTGCGGACAACTCTGGATCAGCGGCAAAAACGGAGCGCTTATCACGGTGTCTGGTCTAGGTATTACTTTAAGAAGAGCTTGAATTCTTCCAGTGATTACTGTCTTACTGATATTTTAATATGTAAGAGTGGATATAATAAAGCTATTTATGCATAAATAAACAAAGACATTGCTATGATTATGATGGTCCCCTTAGAAGCAGTCAAGGTATCTTGGTTACTTTGCTGGAGCTCCATTTGTAGCTCTTATTTGTCTAATCAAGTGGTGGTGCAACCATGTGAGGACTATTTGTTTTGTTTGCATATAAAACCTGTGGAAACTGACTGAATTTGAAGATTTCTCAGACAAGATCAGAAAACAAAAAATGAGAGAATATTTGTTTGAGAAGTTAAAGAAACCAGCAAAAGGGAACATTTAAGAATTAAAAATTGACCTTTTTAAGCAGGTTGCTTCTTTTTATTTGGTAAATTATGCTTTGCATGTGATGAGTATCTGAGGGATCTGTATTTAGATTACAAAATGGAGTAAACAAAAGGAGTGGTGATCAAAAGTTGGTTTGACAATAAATTTTGTTCTAATTCCTAACATTAAACTGGTCATACCAGAAACAATAATGCTCAACTAGATGGGAGAGGGGGTTGGCTCCCTCTCACCACAGGTTCAAGCCCTGCGGCGCGCATTTGTGGAGGTAATCCTTACGCGCGCCTATATCCTATGGCGAGGGAATAGCCACTTCCTGCTCAAAAAATTCTTCTAAGTATAAAACCTAAAGTATCGGTTTTCTTTCATCTTTTCTTCTCTTCATGGTTGAGAATTTATGGCTTATATCCATACTCTTAAGTCTTTAAAACAATCTTTATCTATATTTTTTTTCCTTTATTTCGACAATCGGTTGCCGATATATTTAGATTGTCTAGTCTCTCCTAACGAGGTTTTTCTTACAGACTGGTCTCCACCTATATCAAGTGGTTGATTGACACATTTCGATTGTAGTCATGTTACCCACCTACCACTCTAGCTTACATGATATCCCATAGGTTTAGCTTAACAAAGATGCCCACATTCTCTGATGATGTTGGAAATAAATATGCTATATTTTTTAATTATTATGTGTTCCTCATCCAAGAAAGCTAATTTCATAGCCTAACTATTTTCCAAGGCCCTTAAATCGATAGTTCATAACAATTTCATTTTTATTTATAATTTGTTGATGTCCATTTTGCTTTTTTTTGGAAATTTAAGATATTTTAAATAGAAAATTATGTAGTCTATTATACTTTAGGATTTTATAGTATATATATATTAATAAGAAACAATCTAGTTGAAAGATTAGTCAATTTTCTATAAAAAATTATTTATATTCCTAATACAGAATCTTTTAATATTACTTCAACAGTATTATTCCTGTCTATTGAGTGAGGTTCGTCGACTTAATATGAAACAATTGAACACACCGTTATTGAAATAGAGATACATCAGCCTCGGCTGAGATATATTACCTACGGATTTTATTAAACTTGAAGAAGAAGAATAATGAAGGAGACAAGTGAAGTGGAAGAAGAAAGGGGGTAATGTTTTGACTTTTTTATTCGAAATTAGAAGAAATTCGAGCCTACAGGACCATCTTTTGATTTTCTTTTGGGGGACTTCCGTATCAGCCTCTCAAACTTTTAATTTGACAGATAAACTCTTTATTTTATCTGTTAATTTTAACACTATAAAATATTTATTTAAAAATATTTTTAAGAAAAATATTCAACATAAAATAATAACTACCCCCTAACAATCATACAATAAATTCACACTAACTTACTATCCACCACACATTCTTCTTTTGTTTCGCACCACCTATCAAAATTATATCTATACTCCTTATAACTTGTGATTCTCAAGCTGCCATATCATCATCTGTAACTTATTGTGTGATTTTTTGGGTGCGCATGGTGTTACTCATTTTCAATATGAAAATTGTATATTTTAATAAGATCTATAATTTTTATATTAATTTTTTTTTCAAAAAAATATTTCTAAATATATATTTTGAAGCTCAAAAGTTTAACGAGTTAATAGATTACTTTTGAAACCCATTAAGACTTTGAAGCCTCAAAATATCTATTTGGAAATATTTTGAAACAATATTGAACATAAATATTATAGATGTCATCAAAATTTATAACTTTTATGTTAAATCTTTTTTTTAAAAATACTTATATAATGGCTACAGCTTCTACACGAATATCGAGAGCAATTTTTTTTTGTAAATTTAAATAGAAATTAGAAAATTTAGGTGTTGATTTGTACAAATGGAAAGAATCTAGGAGCTGATATGGCAGTTGTCCTTTTCTTTGGGTTTTGTTTCGTTGTTACTTATTAACCAAGGATAATATTGCTACTAGAATTCTAGGTACCCAAAAGTTTTCATGGTGCAGTGCGATCTCACATTTCTGAAAAAAGAAAATTCCACTTGGCACTTGAACAGCTCAATTTTTTGTTTATAAACTGCTTTAAAAAATTTGGAAGTATTTAAATATAAATATAAATATATATTCTTTTGGCTACCAAGAGGCTGTTTAATAGCTCATGGGAGAATCACAGGGTTGAAACAACTATTCGAACTCTTTATCTCGCACATATCTAAAATAATAAAAAAAAATTCCTCTAATAATTCTTTTTGAAACATGTCCATTTTCATAAATTGAAAATATGGAAAATCTTTTGCAACACCCATCTAAGAAACCACTAAAAACCTGAAGGTACTCAGAATAACATTTGAAAATTGCATCCAAACACCTAAAATGTTTTACAACCAGATTTTAAAAATAAAATATTTTTTAAGAATCATGATGATGATTGGTTTAAAGTTCTATAGTTTTAGGTATCGACGGCACAGTTCATATCGGATGGTACGTATTTATTCTGACAGTTGTCAACATGTACGTACCGAAAAAATTTATATTTAAATTATTTTATAAATTATTTTTAAATTAATTTATTTATTTTTTAAAAATTAATTAAATATACTATCGGTATGCTCCGTAAATTTTGAATTTAAAATTTGTTAAAAAGCGATATGATACGATTTTTTAAACCTTAGTTCGAACATGGAACGGAATATAGCCGTCTAACACATACAATCATCCGAATCGCCGATGTGACCAGCCAAGTTGCACTTTTAGGGACCTAAATAATTGCTTGATTAGACCTTAACTATAATCTAACCAAGGTGGTTTTCCCTTTTGCTTTTCAAACATATTAATATTATTAGCGTTTTTTTCTTCTTTCACGCATTTTTCTCTCTTTTTTAAATAAAAGCAACAATAAGAGCGATAAATTCCGCTAGAACAAACTTTGAGGAGAATAAAATATATACAGCTATATTCTAAAAAAAAATTATTTTTATAAAACACTCAATTTGAAAAAATAAATCTTAAAAATTATGCCAGTCAGAAAATAAATTCGGTTATATAACATAGTAAGGTACTATTCCATCACTAAATCACTGATATAAATGCAGGAATAGTCTATGACTGACACTGATTGTGCGGGTCGCAGCTCGATCCACTGTTGATGATCCATCACTAAACCACCGCCAAATAATAGTATTATCGCTCTGCCTAGTTGATGATCTATGGAGTTCATATTGCTTCCATGTAGTACTTCCGGAGACGCCAAAGGTAATGAATGTTCACTTAGCTTTGATTACGTACGTAGTTACTATCGTATTTGAATGAATATTTAGATCAATTTAAATTTCATTTAATTCATATGTACTGTAATGTTGGGTTAGTCTATAAATTAAGTTATTTTAATTTTTTATAACTTAGTTGCTATGCTTTTTACTGGAATCAAGTTCTTTTTTTAAAAAAAAATTCACCCGTGCAGCTAAGCTAGGAATACTATTCCAAAATACGGCATTCACCTATATATATATATATATTATATATATATATATATATTTTATTATACCTAAAGCTGTATTATATATATATATATATATCATTTTGTACTTTTTCACAATATAATATATGATATTTATAGCAAATATAAATACAACTACGGCATATAAGCATGAAACACACAATCACCACAATATACCGTATTATGTACAATAAGTATAATATACGATATTTACAAATTTTATATTTATATAAATATAAAAAACTACACAAAATATATTACAAATGTACAAGAATCAACAGTCACAAGCTAAATTTCATTCACACATGTATATAGATCTAGATCTAAAATCTTAATATACGACTCTATTAATATATAAATATACCGTACTTTATGTAGTTTTTTTTTTCTCAAATCGTTAGATCTAAATAATCTTGTTGTAGATTCAACTAATATCTTGATTTTGGAGGAAGATTTGAGAAATTTAGAAGAGAATTGAGAGATATAAAAAATTGTAAAGAAGATGATGGTCTGCGCCTCTGTGTGCTCTCGCCTGTTAGCTCTCGCCTGTTAGAGAGGCGAGATTAACACGCTGACCATTCGAATCGGCGGGTTGCCAGCGTGTCGTCCCTCCGTCTCTTAAAAAGGCGAGAGGAAATTATTATTAGAAAAATATTTTTTTTTAATATTAAAAATAATGATTTTAAAAATTTCACGTATTCTTTTGTCAATATTTTGTAAAATATGGGCTTTCATATATAATAAGTCATTGGCTTAGCGTGTACTGGAAAAAATTTGTGAATAACGAGAACCTCCGTTTTTCAACACTATTTTAATATCCTTTTAAATATTCTGCATATTGTCCGGTTCATCAAACAACTGAAAAAGCGGCTTTGTGGAAATTGCATATCAATCTTTGATTTATCAAATTTCCTACAAACAACCCATTATTTAAATTCTTTACAAATCAATCATTATTTTAGAATTCATGTCTAAAATGTTTAATTACTATATAAATATTCTTTTTAAAAAAAAATTAAATATAACATAGTTTAGGTACGATCTAAAATTTTCTGTTGAAAGTGATTTTTTAAAAAATATTTTTAATAGTTATTTTATAATTTTTAATTAAAATAAAATAAATATTATTTTTAATGATTATTTTAATATTGAAAAATTCATAAGTGATATATTATTGTCTACATAATCTAATTTCTTATTATTTTTAATATTAATTTTTAAATAATAAGTCTGCTGAAGTTGGAGGGGGGAGCAGCCACTACTATTTTTATGTGATAATTTACAAAAAAATAAAAAATGATATTTTTTTTAAAGATAACGAGAGAAAATCTTTTTCGGTACATCAACTTTCGATATTATGGAAAAAAAATATTTTTTAATCACAATCTATTAGTTCGTATCGGGATGGAACTGTGATCAGAAAATAATATTCGAATCTGACATACGTTTTCAGCCGGATGTGAAGTATTGGCATTTTACTATATTAAAATTGTTTATTTTTTATTTTATAACCATCCATTCGATTCGAAATAATGACGTGTACTTTATGAGGTATACGTCATATCGCCAAATCTATGGGTGAGAGGGGCTATGGTATTTTTTTCAAACCATTGAAAAGTAAAAGTACATCTTTTTAATTAAATTTATGGACTGATTTTAAAAATGCCATGGGATCCAACATTTTTATAATTAAAGTGATCCTAAATATAGTTTCTCAAAAATGTATCCATCAGATTATTAAAATTTTAAAAATTTAAAATATTATTAAATTTTATTTAAATATTAGAAAAATAAAATTTAATGCGACTTATAAATTTTATATTTTTAAAATAATTATTTTTACATAAAAATTAATAGATCTTTAGATGAGAGATTTATTTAGGGGCAATACTTTAGGCACGTATTCTTTAGGAATTTAAATACGAAATATTAAAAAAAAAAGATTTTAGGAAAAATATTTTTTTTGTGTATTTCGTGCTTAAATTCGTGCACGCACCAAAACAATTTCCTTTATTTATTAAGCGGTAAACTAACGTGGGACGGTGGGAGCTGATCGACGTAGGCTGACGTGTTACTCTCGTTCTTGTCTTTTCCTTTCCCTGATTCATCAAACGCAGCTGTAAAAGTAAAACTACTACCAGTAATAATGATAATAGCCGCAGCAGCAGAAAGACGCCACCGGCGTCGACCAGTAGCAGCATCGGCGATCACGACTGTGGTTGTAGGCGATGGTGATTGAAGGCGGAGGCTGGTGGAGATCCCCCAATTTCTCCACCATCTTCTTCAAACATCTGAGCAACCACGTCCTCGCTGCCCTAGATCCATCACCATCTCTGCCATCCTCGATCCTCTGGTACTCCCCCGCCGCTGCCGCCGTCGATCTTGTACGTCCCGCGTATTTTCTGCTACGTTTGCACCACCACCACCTCCGACGGAGCCACGATCTTCTCCGTCCTCTAAACCTTCCCCTACTGTCGCTGTCCGCACTATCCATTTGTAAGATTTCCCAAAATGGGGAGAGCTATTTGGAATTTTGCATTCCACTGGGCTCTTGATTTTCTACAAATTCGACAATATCTTTCTAATTATCTTTTTTTTTTTTTTGATGGAGCAGGATTGGAAAGAAATTTAATGAGCTTTGAGAGTATGCAACTATTACTTTGCTTGGACCTCGACTGCCTTTTGTGGAACTGAAAATGGGTTCTATATATTATTGAAACTGTGAAAATGATCTAGAATATCGTGGGCTGCTCCGTTGAAGATTGCATAAGAGTATAACGTTAGGTAGGTACTTCATTTTTATAATTTTCTTCAAGTATATGAACTCAATTTTGTTTTGTTTTTATGTGCTCTTTAGCTTAAATTATTATTATTGCTATTCATCAAAACCATTTATATTTCGTTATAAGCATGACCATATATTCAATATTGAGACATGTATAATATATATCTTGATATATAGTATGGGATTTTGATTGTATTAAAATTATCGAAGAATGTGTTCCTAAAGTGGTCCAACAACTACCCCTCAGTGCTAGCCTTGATTTATTACTTTTTCTTAATAAACCATTAAGGATGAAGAAAAACAGACCCATAATTATGTTATTCTTATCTACATTTAATGCTAATAAAATATGAACATCAACGTTCCATTAGAATTAATGTGGACGAGGAAAATGGGATTATAAGTCTGGCTATCCTTTGGGCCGGCCAGCTATCCAAACTTGGGGTGTGAACATCTATGTTCCATACTGGGAGCCATGCGCCAAAAATATCCCACAATTGTTCTGTTCATGATACTCTGTCAAATTCTATATAATAATAATAATATAAGCAAATACAGATCAACCACGGTTGTACACCATACTTTCAGAGTTTTTAGTTATATATCTTGTGGCAAATGTTTAATTCTTTAAAGATTATATATCTCTTTATAATTTTTATAGTTTTTTTGGAATAAAGAAGTTATAATTAATATGTGCCTCTTCTCGTATGCTCTAATTAAAATTACTTGCAATTTTAGAAAATTTATATAAAAAAGATATACAGTACTATACTTCTTAGTAATTTTAAATAATTTTAGAGCAAAATTATATAATATTAATTTTATTTTATTTCAATAATTACGTGCTTAGTACTGCTTTAGAACAGATATAATTTCTATTAAGTTTTGCAGTCTCCGGCCCGACATGAATCGTGTTGACCATGAGGATGACGACGAAAGGACTGTAGTGTTAGCTCTACCTGCGCAGAACGCAGATAGCCCGCTGAACGTGCGTGGAAGAAGAAGATCACCGTCGCCCCGTCAGGCCGCTTCTTCCTCCAGTCAACGTCAAATGCTGGTGCCGTTAGAGGTCATCGAAGAAGAGAAAGATAAATCTTCAGGGGAAAATACAGAAGAATATTATGAAAAAGCCGAGGAATTAGTAGAACAGCAAACAAACTATGACCCCGCCGCCACCGGCGCAGGTTACCAGCAGGCACATCGGACGGAGGATAACGATGTAACTTCATCGATCTCGAGGGGGAGACTACGGCCAAGGAGCAGCAGCAGCTTCTCGATTGAGCTCCCCCAGCAGATGATTATCCAGGATGTCCGCAGCATGGGAGGACCTCTCTCGCCCAGGCGACGGTCACAAACTCAACGACACAGAATCAAGGTATATAATGTATAAATTATAAATAATCACAAATATAGATGACTTTAGTATAAAAAAAACTTAACACTACTTTGATTTCATTACTGCTTTAAGTTCAAAAAATTGTACAACAGATCATGCATGAAACACCAATCCGTGAATTATTATATTATATATTAGTCTCGGGGTTGGTGCAAGTACATGCATAATATTGGTTGCATCAAACATTTACAGTATTAATTAGTGGTCTACTTTTCTGATAATTTTTTGATCTAATCAGACTGGTTTTGGTTTATGATTTCAGAGCAGTTATCCGGGATCGGACTTACCAGATCATGTATCTTCGGGCAGGTACAGGGTGGATGATGAAGACGACTGAAACCATAACGAGAGCACATCCCTCTTCTATAGAGATTTGGAGCACATCCCATTTTTATAGATAGAGATTAAATAAACTAATTATAAACTTAATACTCCTTTATTAGACTATATTTTTGAGAAAAGAAATACATCTAGTTATATACTTAGGAAAGAAATATATACAACTACATACATTTTTTTCAGATAATTCTATATCTGACATCGTTTGTACATGGATTATTACAGGGCTTTATTTTGATCTGTTTAGTGAGGCCTTTATGTAATGGAATGAAGTTTTATGGACTTTATTCATTAATTTTACTCTTATGTGGCACCTAACTAACGCCCAAGTAGCGAGCCATTAAGGCTTTCATAGAGGGATTTGGTTCAATTTGTTGTTTTTCCTTTTTTTTTATATATATATAGGGGCACAGGTAATCTTTTAATCCTAAAACAGACGCCGCAGCTATTCTCAAGAATAATATTAATTTTTAATCAACCACTCACTTTTTTTAACCTATTCACATCGTCTTGTGAAAGTGCAAAACTAGAAAAAAAAAGTAAAAATTAAAAAATATAATAATTAATAATTTGTTTACTTTAAAAAAAAAAGTAGCTTTACAAATAATAAATATGAGGGCAAATTTTGTAAATTTATTAATTAACTAGATACTATACTTAAGTTACTAAATAAATTTTTAAAAAGTTTATATATTATTACTGATAACTTTTTCTCTCCAAAGTTATAAATTAAATATTATAAACAAAAAAAATGAATATACTAAATATATACAAAACACTATTTGTTATTTATTAATAAATAGTATAACACACAAAAATTTTCTTTTGTTATAATTAAACTATTTTTATCCCTCATATCTTAATATAATATAAAATTCACACCCACTTTCTCACTATTTTCTAATTCTTTTTTTGTTTCTCCATTTCTAAATTCACTTTTTTCACTTCTCTTAAGTAAACAACCGACCTGTTTATACTTCATACTAGCGGACGATGCAGCTGCGATACGTGTGCAAAAATAACAATTTTATAGTTTCAACTAAAAATTTGTAGATCTAATTAAAATTTATAATTTTGTAGTTTAGAATTTCTCCAAAAAATACTTAAAAATAGGTCAAATAAGCGAACAAAAATTTTATATAATTTTTCGAAATCCGTGCTTATTCAAATGAACGGCCGGAATGTATGGAAATCCCTACACCCTGATGCTGCCGCATCAGGGGAGCCACGTCCCCCAAGTACATCATATTCTTTTAATTTTTATCAAATTTGTTTAAAAGATTATTATGAAAAATAATTTTAGTATTCTTCTAGTTTTTATTTAAAATTTTATCAAGACTAATTATGAATAAACATCTCAGACTTCAAACTATTAACAAATCTAAAATTAATTGTGTTTAAGCTTTTTAGAATTCCGGAGTTTCAGTAGTTAAAATTATAAATTACAATTTAGAAATATTATAAGTAATACTCATAAAGGGATATTTAAAAAGTACGGTAATGTCATAATAATCCATACTACCAAAATTCGGTAAAATAAAACCCATTCCTCGCTCGCTTGCGCGTGTACTTTGTCATATCTCTGCCCCCACACCACCTCTTCCTCTGCGTTGCTTAACGCACGCTTTCGTCTCCCCCCTCCGGCGATCACCAACTCGACCGCCAGCAGAGATCTCCAGGATCCCATGTCAGCCACCGCAACCTACAGCAACGGCCAGTCTCGTGGCCTTCTCGACGCCGTTCCCTCTTTCCCTTCGTTGAACACGTGGAAAGAAAACCAACGTCTTCATCAACACCAGCTAGACAAGATTACTCTAGCAGCAAAGGCGTTGAATACATCGTCCGAGATCGAGGAAGACATCTCCGGCGAGTCTAGGACGTGGAATCTGAGGTCGACGACAAAGAAATTTTCCACCATCACTGCTGCGGCAGCTTTGGAATCTGAGGAGTCGAAGAAAATGAGATGCTGCTTGGGGGAAAGGAGGAGAACCAGAGCCACGACCGCGGCGCGGCCGAGGTTCTCGGTGTCGCTGTCTACGGAGGAGATAGCGGAGGACATCTACGCCGTCACGGGATCTCTTCCCCGCCGCCGGCCGAGGAAACGGGCTCGCAGCATTCAGAAGCAGCTCGATGTAAGCCACCATATAATTACCATTATTACTTTAATTTTGTTAATATTCTCGTAGTTATTTTGCGTCGGAATTATTTACTATAAATAATGATATGGAATTTTACCTTTTTCGCCTTTTATAGTTATAAATATATTTAATAATAAGTTTTACTGTTAGGGGCTGTTCCCTGGTTTGTGGCTGACGGAAGTAACGGCGGAGTTGTACAGAGTCCCGGATTCGTGACGGGGATGTCATACTTGGGGTCGCACTGCGAGCCATCCTTAATTTGGTGTAGTTTAATAGGTTTAGAGAGATTTGACGGCTTCTTTCCGATGGCGTAAACGACGTGTAAGTCATTTACATGTTGTAAGTTGGCAGACATCGTTATTTATTCAAACTGATAATTATTTATTTTGTTTTTTTGATATTTCAACTTTAACAGTTCTTGTCCTCTCTGGTGGTCGGTGAAAATTTAACCTATTTAACTTGCATGACCACGCATGTATAACTCATAGTAATTACTAATTAGATAATAATCGGTAAATCAATATATGTCCAATAGAGACGGGTCTATTGTAGTAAGCAATGTTGGTTTACCGATTATTTCAAAATAGTCAATAGATAACACCTTTGATAAGAAGATTTTTAGTAAATAAAATAAAAAAACTTGCTTTGGAAATTTTTAGTATAAATTTTATACTTTAAACTGCTCCTATAAGTATAATAATATGTTTTCTTGACCTGTTTTGTATAAAAGTATTATTTAACTTTTTTTTTTCTGTTTTAATCAATTAAATTTCTTTTTATTTTTCTTAACTCTGAAATTTTTGACAATTATTACTTTTAGTATTAAAAATTTCTGAACTTACATGTGGTCTATGAAGTCTATGGTTAGTCTTAAAAAAGAAAGTTATCTTTTACAGTTTTACAGTGTAGAAAATACATTTATCTCTCTTATTCAGTTATTTGTGTGAAAGATTTAAGTTGTAACTCATTGCAAACATGTGATGTTTTGCCTGATTGGTGGTGCCACATGTTTGCTGACCTTTACTTTTGGAAAGCAATTACTGTTGTTATTCAGAAAAAGTGATACTTTTACAGCAGTAAATTCATAATTAGTTGATTTTGGAGGTAAACATGGAATGAGCATTACTTACCTTCTCAAAAACACCCGAAGGATCTATGCCCTCCGTTTTATTCGTCGATCGCATCGGGATCAGTGGCAGCTCTCAACATTGTATCTTTAGAAATTCCATTCTTATGAATAACAGTTTTCTTGTATTCAGATATAGCAAGCCATTTCAGTGCCGTATAAAAACGGCTGTCCTCCCTAGTAAATTTCGTGAAACCTATTTACTACTTGCCGTTAGGTTCCGCTAGTCTGCCGTTAACACTTGCCACGTGGCGCTATGTGAATGGTTGCCTACTTACTTTACAAATAAAACACATTTATTCAGTTATTATTCTTTTTATAATTTATTTTTATATCATTTATTTTGAAAAAAATAACATTTATTCTTTAGAAAAATTAACACATGATATTTTTTTTTTGAAGCGAGTATTATATTAGGAACAGAACAAAATTTACAACAAGTCTAGGCTCAAAACAAAAAGAGCCGCGACAACTTTACAAAACCAGCAGTAGAAATAAAAAAGCAGAACCAAAATTGAAAGAAGAATCCTATGAATGCCAAAACTGCTTTTTAACAAACTCAAAACCAAATTCAACAGCTCTAATCATCAGGATTTGTCAAGGCCTTCCAAAATTTCAATTCTTCAAACAATAATGCTCACATGCTGGACAGCAGAATATTTTCAGTTACTTTCAAACAAGTTCAACAACCTCTAATTTTACACCAGCAGAACAGCAGTCAGTAGCTAAGGACAGAATTCTCCAGCTGCAATCAACAAAAAACCAGCAGTACCAAATTCCAGGATTAGTAAAAAGATGCTCGATAACAGGCTTATGCACGAATGGAGAAGTATTGGATCAGGTATAAGTCCAAGTATGAGAAGATACAGCACGCAGAACTTAAAGAGGAGACTATCTCTTATAATGGCATCAAGAAATTTTAGATAAGTAGATTATTTTTGAAAGTCATTAGTTCATGATTAAAATCCCCAAAACCGTGCCCAAGCATGCATCTTGTTCGTGTACAAGCTAGTTAAGGAGGTAACCTTTAACTCAAAGAGCACCCACATAAATTTCCAAAATCTTTTTCGGATATACTATCAGATTTATGGATTCGAATACTCGGGACTTGCACCAAAACAAAACTTCTCTTTTCACATAAGAGAATTTCTTCTTTTTTTTTTTTTTTTTTTTTTTTTCTAAACCACCAGAAAGAAACAAAAAACTTCCCAAACACAAAGTCTAGGGCCCATATCAAAATCAAACACATGTATTATTATTATTTCAATTTATTTTCTTTTACTGTTTATTGTAATTTTATAAAAATAAAACACAATTATTATTCTTTTATTCATTTATTATTCTTTTTTCAATTTATAGCCATTTATTCTTTTGTAATTTATTCAAATAAAACACATTCATTATTCTTTTTTATTCTTTTTGCAATTTATTTTTCTTTTTTTATTCTCTTATTTTTATGCAATTTATTATGAATAATAAATGTATTTTATTGAATAAATTACAAAAAGGAATAAAAAGAATATATTTGAAAAAGAATAATAAATAAATGTGTAACGTTTTTATGAATGAATAAATGTATTTTTTTAATTGCAAAAAGGATTGCAAAAATAAATTTGCAAAAAATAAAAAAAGAATAATAATTGCGTTTTATTGAATAAATTTACAAAAAATAAAAAGAATAAATTGAAAAAATAATTAATAAATAATAATAAAAGAATAATAAATGTTTTTAACTTTTTATAAAGTGAAATAATTGTGTTTTATAAAAAGAATAATAATTGTGTTTATTTTATAAATTACAAAAAGAATTAAAAGAAATAAAATTGAGAAATTAATTATAAATGATAATGTGTTAATTTTTTATAAATGAATTAAATGTATTTTTTAAATAATGAATAAAAAGAAGATTACAAAAAGAATAATAACTGAATAAATGTGTTTTATTTGTAAAGTAAATAGGCAACCAATCACATAGTGCCACATGGCAAGTGTTAACGGAATACTAGCGGAACCTAACGGCAAGTAGTAAATAGGTTTCGCGAAATATTACTTAGTAGGATTAGCTCATTTCGTTATTTTCGGGGTATGCATTTGATAATTTGGCCCAGTTTCTTGTATTCAGATTCAACAAGCCATTTCAGTGCCGTATAAAAACACAATTATAGTGTGGGGAAGTAATTCAATGGGAAATTTACATATAAGCCCTCCTATTTCACGTTTCGCGCGTATCAGCTCCTGAAACGTATTTTTAGGAACTAATACGTACGAAAAAAAGAAACAGGGGCTGATATGCAAAAGCCTCTAATTCAATTCCTATTAAGGAAACGCATCATGCTTTTCAATTAACAGTATGCCTACATTTTTTTTTTTGTAATTACAAGAGTTCGATTTCTTTCCTACATATCGACTGAAAATATAGTAGCACGGTAGTCCATTTTCATTCATGCTTGCTGAAATTCAAACTTTCGATTCATCCTTAACAAAGGGTAGGTCGTAGTCCTCTTCCAACATTCAACCCTACTAACAAATTGAGCCAATGCTGGTAGGTACAATATGTGTACTTTAATCCGTTCGACTATCAATTTTCTACTCTTTTGAACAATCGATCAATATGTTTCTCAACGAGGACAAGCTTATCAGTTACCACGTATTTAATTTGATACCGTACATACGAGTGTACAATCTCTTAGAGTTTGTTTAAAAAAAAAAATTGAATACTAAAATTGTAGATTTTGTCGTAATATATAATTTTGATATTTTAAGTTTTTTTCTAAAAAGATATTTTAAAATAGATATCTTGGACCATAAAATCTTAATAGATTTAAAAAAATTTTGAAAAGAAAATTTGAATACTAAAACTATAGATAATATCAAAATCTATAATTTTGATATTTAATTTTTTTTTAAAAATAATATCTAAATAGATATTTGGTACATAAATATGTACCTTACACTACTCTGTGCTACCATTCTTTACTGTTCAGTGTAAAGTTTTATTATTTTGGCTCCTATTAAAATTGCGGCCAACTTTCTGGCCATTTGTTGTAGAAGATGTAAAGAGTCTGGCATTTGTGATATAAAACTATGTGGGAAAAAATTAGGAGGTGCAATTACGGGGAGTCACCCCCATATAGAATGAGGCTAATTTGGTATGAAAAATAGAACAATTATAATTATATTTTTTACCAATACGTATTTTACTGTAGGCTCAAATTTTTAACATTTGAAAACTTTCTCAATTGCCGAGCTTAGCTAATTACTGACAAACTGATTTACGTCTTGTTGACAATAAGTATTTTTTTTTACCGAGATGGGAAGATATATTTTTTAGAATAATTGCGTATCAGCCCCTCCTATTTTTGGGTTTCTCAAATCAGTCCTCCGAAACGCGTTTTCGGATGGTTGATTTGCAAAAAAAAAAAGCAAATCATGATTTGCGCAAAAAAAGAAAACGAGGGTATGATACGGCAGAATCCTATATTTTTTCTGTGCTAATAATGAAACGAATTTTCGAAAAGTTATATTTCCGATGACAATAAAAAATGAGCTGATTGTGAAGCAGCTTTTATAGTTATTAATCTTTAAAAAATCAAATAAGGTGAACAAAGGTGTGAGATAATAATTTGAGAACGTTCATAACGATAACAAAACCACAAACGGCACGACTGTGATTCAGGACGACTTCAGTTCCCCCAACATTGTTACAAATTTAGGACACGAGTTTCCAATATTCCACTTTTGCCTCTCTCTCTCTCTCTCTCTCTCTCTCTCTCTCTCTCCGTCAGCGCGGGCGCATCACCGACAGCTCTGGACGGAGAAATGTAGGAGAGGAGAAGCAACCGCAATCGTGAAAGATGAGGACTGAATCGGGAACGGTTAGCTTGGGAGCGACGGCGAAGAAACTCGATGTCGACAACCGAATTACTCTAAGAATCTACTACCGAATCGCCAACAATCTCATCAAACAGGTAATTGCTTCTGACTCACCGATTAATTTATGGTTTTGTTGTTCTGAATTTTGATCTTTTTCCGCTTGTCTTATACCTCCTCGTTATTGTTATAGGATCATCAGCTTGTGAAACATTAGTCTGGACTAGACATTACTGGATAATGCTTACGTGAAATATATTGATGCTACAAGTGAATCCATTTAAAATGATAAATTTATAAGTGAAGAGAACCTACTTTATTCAAAATATAGGAGCTCAAATAGTTTCCCAAAATATTTGATTGGATTTATAGTTGGGAGTATTTTGTTTTAAGCAGTGATTGGTCACCATCCTTTTGGTGCTTTGCAGAGTATCTTTGTAGGTTAGCTAATAGTACTGAGCTGGTAAACGAAGAAGCACGGATACTCTCATAGATAGCATGTCAAAGCAGCTGGCATGTATCAGACACGATACCCCCAGAACTCCATGATATAGCCAAAATGAGAATCAAAATATTTTAAAAATGATGCTGCTTGGCATGCTGGGACATGTATAAGACATGTCTAGATACGTGTAGGATACGCTAGGTCTAACTAGATCCTGCATAACTACTTGATTCTTGAAAATATATGGTTTAATAATTTAAGATTTGTTTATTGCTATTTTGATCAGAAATCATGTTCTTTAGCCTTCGTTACTTTCATCAATTCATTGATACATATTCTTAAAAGAAGTATATATTTTCAAAGTAATTTATCTAGGGTGTCATATCCCTTTTTTTTGAAAAGTCATATATCAACGTAGCCATCCTCACCCTGTTTTTCTTGTTATTTGGTTTTCCACTTTTTTGTTGCTTACATGTTGTGACTTGTGCGTGACGTTGCCTGTTTTGGGCGTGGTTGGTTTGGAAGTCTTGCGTGCTTCTGTTCTTTGTGGACTTTTTTTTGCTCGTGTGCTTGGTTGTTGGTTTTCAGGCCGAGGGTTCTACCAAATCAGCTCCTTAGGGGCATGGTTGCATACACTTTATCCTTCCCAAGCTGGGTGTGAACGACACTGGATTATTGTTGTTGTTACGTATCAGCTTGTCGATATAGTGTTGTATCCATGTCTCATATCCATATTTATACTTCTTAGGTATCAAATGGTGGTCCTTCAATTTGTACTCATCTTGTGTACATGGTCGTTGATAACAACAGCGGATCCCGCTTACGGGGCATGGCTGTGTATATTTATCTTTCGCTGTCTCTGCGTAGTGGGATTTCACTTTGTTGTTGTTTGTTTAGTTATGTTAAGATGTGATTTGGATAATAAATGTTCAGAGTTCGATTTATTAGGTAATGTGTTAGAACCACGTAATTAGTCATAGCTTGAGGGTAGAAATTACAAACTAGAGGTTTTATCGTGATAAAAAATATAAGAGTTTGATTGTAGTAGATCATTTAAAAAATATTTTCGAATCATGGATAACTCGAGAACAGAGGGTCATATCTAGTTGTACTTTGTTATTTTATTTTTTATGCAATGAAATATTTTATTCCTTTTTGATGAGGCTGTCGTTAATTTGGCCCTGTATCCTTAACATCAAGATGCAACCTCATGCAATGAGAATGTGGTGGGACGTCCAAATACTATTATAATTGTACTAGTTCGTATTCATTATACACTTGTAATCCTCTGTTTCTTTTGGGTTGCAAAGAGACAATTCTGTGAAATTGTTCTTAAACATTCTTAGGATGGATAATAGATTTGTACATATGGATTAGCTTCCTTTTGTTGCATCATGAATCGTTTTTCTGTTCTGCTTAATTTCATTGCTAGTTTCAAATCAACTGTAATACTGTATCACATACAGATTTGGAAGTTCGAACCATCTTTAGTTTGTTATGTTAATTTGACTTTTTTATTTTTTTTGGGTGCTGCAGGCTGCCATTTACAGACTGGAGAATAATTTTGTAGACCAGCATGTTATGCTGATGAGATTTTCCAGGTCAGAATTTAATATAAATCTATCAATTTATCAGCATCAACCTGAAGTGCTCATGATTTTTCTCTTAGCCTTTAATTCTGTTTGTTTTAGTTTATTAAGAGAAACATTGCCACAGCATCGAGACTACCAGGTCTTAATGCATATAGAGCGGAATTTGAAAAGGTAAATACAGTGGTTTCTTTCAGTTTGTAGTGGATACCACGAGCTAAGGCTAGGTGCTCTTTGCATGAGTGTCGTTCATCATATGCTAGGTGCTTTAGTTTGCCTAAAAACGCACGCGTTGTAGTGTTTCACCTTTTGTTTTTCTGCTGTCAATAAAGCAGCTCTCATCAGTCCCTGCTTTCATTAATGAATTTTTTTTTTTTTTTTTGTGGAAACTGATATGTCTTTCCTGTTCTTGCCCAGAAATTACTAAACGTGCTCACTGAACTGGAGGCTTTAAAGCCAAATGTTCGGCGCAAGTTAGAAGAACTGAACAACAAAATGATAAGTAAGGTAGACAGTTGGATCCAGTATCAAGATACCCTTGTAAATTATTCAACGGAGTGGGTGGCCATTAACAACCAGGTTCAAGGATATAATACCTTCATTAACGTAGAGTCAATGCCTCACACATTTTACTTGGCAAATTGAGTTAACTTTGATTAATGTCCGTCCCTGTAACTTCTGTTCTTTTAATAACAGACACCTGGATTTGCACGCAGTAGCTTTCCATCAGTGCCACTTGTTCAGAATGACAAGTTATCTCAATCCAAGCTCGTAGACAGGAAATTGTAAGAAATCCTGCAGCCAACAAAACGAAATTGTCTGTGGTTTCCTTGTTTACAACCATGCTTTCTTGTTGATTGTTTTTTTCTGAAAAGGTCTAAAATGTTAGATGATTAATAATGTTTGAGTGCCATTGGTGCTTGCCTGCTTGGTCAAGTACATGGCTCAGTGAAATGCTGGTTAGGCGGACAGAGTTATGCAAATTGTGCATCTTCATCATTATTATCTTTGTGGGTTGAACTAATGAAAAGTGTACTCTTTATTTGGTCTAGTTTCTTCAGTTCTGATCCTTCGGTGCGATATATGCATAACTGATACGTCCTAAACATCTGCACCTTTCTGCAGTGATCCTAGACATGTGATCTACTTATATGAAATATATCCGAACAATTAGTCCTGTTATACTTTCTTGATTCAAATCAATGTAGATTTGTAGATCACAATATATACCAAGGTGGGTGCCTTCGATGAACTCCTTCGCTTCTGTAAGTTTCTATTCATTTTTCTCCCCTTTGCTTTCTTGTCTTAGTAAAATCTTTACTTATGGCTGCTTATGGATCAATTATTCATACCGTTAAAAAAATTTCTTATAATGTGACTTTATTTGATCGTTTGTACAAAATAAGCGTCATGTTATTCGTATTATATAGGAATCTTATTTCTTTAAAGTGAAAGTATTCATTATTTGTTATCATTCGAAAATAATTTGGGACATGGTAGAAGATTTGAGGACAACATGGGATAGTTTATCATAAGTAGAGGTTAAATATAATTGAACAGCCTCTACTTTTATGATAAAAAAGCTCTTCCAACCACGTTTATGCTGAACTTATTGTCTCTTGTTCTGTTTTAGTTCTTTTGATATTCCAAGACTGAAGGCTTAGACTTTATCAAGACATTCCATCTAGGTCCAAATGGACTTCATGGGCAATGGAGACAGTCTACTATTAGCAGAGGGGTATAAAACTAACTTGGCCCTCCTTACTAAGTTGTACGATAACATTGTTTCGCTGGTTAATGCAGATTCAGTATCCCAGCAGCCTTGATCTTACTCCAGTTGAAATTCCAAGTACATACGATAAATACACACACACACACACACACACGATGCACGGCACGTGCTGGAAAACTTTATATTTGAATTTTAAAATTAATTTTGAAATTTTATGTATTTCTTTGAAAAAAATTAAATGCATATCATCACGATCCTATCGGCACAGTTAGGACATGCCGTGACCTGAGTTAACTGAAACTCAGTTTGGCTTAGCACATAAAACCTTTATATATATATATATATATATATATATATATATATATATATATATATATATATATATATATATATTGTCCTATATTATCTTTAGGTTAAGTGTAGTAGTAACTTTTAGTCTATATATATATGAGCCCTTCATATAATGAAGTTAGAAGTTTTTGGTTCGATTTAGATGGCAGCAATTTTGTAGGAGCAGATTATGCTATTGTTGGGTCATTTCTGATGATCTGAATTTTAAATAAAAGATCGTAACTGTTAGAATAGATCTAGATTGTGTGAATTATTTAGGTACCAAAATTCAAATTATTTGGTTATGTTCTTCTTACTATATAATGCAGATAAAAGGGACGTCTCACAATAAGTTACTTTAAAAAAAGCGTTAAACAGATATTCAAATTGGATGAGTTTCGATCTATATGGATAAAAAAAAACATGTAGATCAATTTGGATTTTCAAAATGTTGTGCATATCGCATGTTTTTGGAATCGTATGGTATTGCACTATCTACAACATTAGTACAACTGAAAATAAAGTTACCATACAATATAAAAGTCTGAAGTTAAAGAAAACCATGAAAGTAGCTCTAGGATAGGAGAAATAGAGGATTGGTAAACCAGATTTCATAAACATAGCTCTAGCAATACCTAGGTTAGGTGAACAATTAATAATTAGGTTTGAAAATTATTATATTTATAAGCTAAGGTTGAATACTTTAAAAGGAGTGGACAAGATATACAAGAGGCGGTGATTAGTTGGAGGAGCCGAAGACGGCAGTGAGGGGAGCAAGCAGCCGTGCAAAAGGAACCATTCGAAAGGAAGCAGTCTGTAAGACGCGATCGCTACGGAAACGGCGACAGTAAGGGGAGGAAGCAGCACGCCGGGCCACGTTCAGAGCAAGTCGGGACAGCACCTATGACCAATTGGAATCCGGACCTGGCCCGGCTATATTTGACACGAATCCAGGTCGAAACCGGAATGGATCTGCGTCTGATAAGCTTCGGCCGCGTCATGTTTCTGTCCATAACATAGACAAATGTAACTTTGATAATGCACTTGGATTAGGAAGGGAAACAACATGAGACAAGCAAGACAAATATATATATATATATACACACACACATACAAATGGAAGCTACCCCATTATGATATTTCAAATTTTAAAATTTAAATTGTTGAACATAGCCATAACATGCAAATATTAGTCAAGAGTCGAGCTTCATCTGATTTTAGCATTTTTTATTTAACGGAGGTGTCTATAAAATTATAACCATGAACACATAACTCAAAAAATATTTCAAACAAATTTGAACTTAAAAATTAGATATCTTATTATATATTTCTAAATTAGAATTTCAAGATACGTGAAGAATAATCAAATAGAATATTCAAATTGTAGTAAAGATTTCATTTTAATGTTAGAACTTTCAAAATTAGTTCGAGAACAAACCACCAAACTGATCGTACCAAACCATCACTACGTAACTCGTCAGGTCAACCGAGCCAAGCCAAGCAACTGGACATTTTTTCTGAGAAAAATGCACTCCGAACAGTTATTATTTAGGATTACTACATATCAGTCCCTGATTTCAAAATTGATATAAATCATCATATATTTTTTAATGTTGGTACAAATCAGTTTCTCTTATTACTTTCATCATCATATAAAAAAAAAGCCCCTACTTTTAAGGCCCTTCAATTTTTTACAGCTTAGCCCTCCTTACGCAAATATTACGAAAAGACTATCCTGATCTATCCAGGAGCACGCAGGACGGCTGATACTTCATGCCTACTTCCTACAATTTAACTATCATGATGTTCCTACGGCAATGTGGTGGAATTACAAGAACAATATACGAAATATATTACAAGAATAGTATGCGATATGTATGTCAAATACGTGACTGAAAACAATTTGTTATTGTTTTAGAGTAGTATCAGCGTAATTAGCACTTAAAAGAAAGGCTAGCATAATATAAGTTAGTCAAGGTCTATACTGAATATTATATTACAGATTCTTAACTAAAGCAAAACTTTGGACAAATAAATTCCTTGACTAAAACATGAAATTAACTTTCAGGAACACTTTATTTGCTCGTTCATAATATTTCAGATAAAATACTACGACACAAGCTGGCAACACTGTAATAGTAGTCTGCAATATTAAATTAGATATATGAAATATTAGGAGTATTCTGTAATGAGCTTTTTGAAAAAAAAAAAAAAAATTTAGGAACTGATTTGTACGAATTTTAAAAATTTGAATTTTTTTTTGACATTATTCCATAAAATAAAGCACAAGTAGTTAGTTTTATGTAGTAATTAGTCATGTTTGAATCAAGAGTTTAAGGTGCCGTTTTATACTGCACTTCGGTAATTTTCAAACTGGAAATGTGCCGAGTGTATCAATGATGCCGTATCGACCGTGCTGATATATATATTTGGTTGTTATTTTCAAAAATAAAAAATAAAAGTTCAAAAAGTAATTTAAAAATATAAATATAAAATTTTTCGGCTTGTACTATACTGGTTCGAGTATGGCAACAACTGTTGGAACATGCACGTAATTGTTGGAGCAAGCACGTGTCAATCGATACGGACTGTACGGACCGGTACCTAAAACTATAGATTGAATAGATTCTTAACTTCGTGATGACCATGACAGGTGTCAGATGGAAATTACCAATTAAGTAGTGTTTCATTAGGCAACTTGGGCAAGTAATGCACCAGAAAAAAGCAATACAAATTCATACTTAAATCCTCAAAAAGGCTGCTCCTCCGTCTCAAACAGCTACAAGAAGATTTTTTTTTTAAAGGTAACCAAACATTTATTATAATATAAACCAGCTATTTTATTATATACGATTTTTGAACCACAATCTGTTGGTAATGATTAGACAATACAATTTCAGATGTGTGTTATTTTTTTTACATGCAGCCAAGTACTTGCACATGCTTGAAATTTTTCTGAACATTAAATAATAATAATTTATGACATTCATTATAACATATATGACTCAAACTTACAAGTGATAATTCATCATCCAACAATCATATTAGTCGAGCTACTCAGCCAAGACAGCCACAACGAATCATTAGATGCATGCAGTATAATCGAGTGATATTATACAAATGAAAAATCGTTCAAGATACCATAGGAACTGATATCTTACTTTATGTTTTTTTGACCAACGCCGATAGGTCTATAGATGAAAAAATTCGCAAATTGATCTCTTATTCTTATGGGACTCGGTCGCCCGTTTAGCAAGCCGGTAAACGATGATCACATAAACAAATCATAATTAGCACATATTCTCTCAATGAACCCAAATGCTATGCTAGTTTAGTGCAACAAGAAAGAATATTGTTCAAAAAGCTAAGACCCAATTTCATGAATATGTGTCAGAAGAAAAGCAGCTCGACTTTATGGGCATGCTCCTATCTTTATGTTATCATTCTTCAATCCACAGAGACCAGCTCCCCATTCAAAAAGAATGAAAAGATAATTAATTAGATTAATGTCTCTTGGTGGTGAATAAAGAAATGTGCTTCCTGATCTAAAACCTTCGCCAACATTCCTCTAGGTGCTAAAAAAACCTTTTTTAAAAATTTTTTTTATAGCTTAAAAAATATATATATTACATTGATACTACATTGTATTTAAGCGCTGAACCCCCACGAGGCCTAAATAGTTACAGGACTAAGAATTAGAGCTACTACGAGCGGTCCACTGAACCGCGCTTCCAACGCCAACACGTCGTAACAATCCACTCGGAGGCGTGCTCCTCGGAATCTGTTCTCCTTTGACTGACTCAAAACTCTACGAGCACCGCCTCCTCATACATTAACAAATAAAACAAGTAATCACAAAAGTAAACCATAATCATAAAATTTACGATGATTCAGCTAGAAATTACACCATAAGATATAGCCAACGTTCTAAAAGTCGGATGGCATGCTGACACGGGGACGGTGCCGAGGTGCCGAGCTGGTCGGCACCGTCCTCTCACCCCCCCCCCCCTCTATCGATTTTTTTTAGGTCTTCCTCCTCGCAGGAAGACAACTATGGCCGTCCCGCATGCGAGCGGTCTTTTTTTTTATTTAGAGCATAGACGTGCGACCGGCACCTTTCTTTTTAACTTTTTGTAAAAAAGTTTAAAAAAATTAAAAATATATAAAAAATAACATTTTATTATCGGCACGACCGGTACGGCACGGTCAGCATGTCTCGAATTTAAAATTTATCGATATTTAGTACGAAATGGTATTTAAAATCTTGGATATAGTACAACCGTTTTTGTGACCTTTATGCGGTTCATTATATGGATG
Organism: Xerophyta viscosa; assembly: GCA_002076135.1. Lineage (NCBI taxonomy): Eukaryota > Viridiplantae > Streptophyta > Magnoliopsida > Pandanales > Velloziaceae > Xerophyta > Xerophyta viscosa. The sequence goes on from MJHO01000011.1 coordinate 2,836,133, forward strand.
TAGGGATTGTAGGATAATGCATTTTGTGGCATGCTTTGCCGAAATGTTAAAGCATCCTGGATTTGTAGTGGTCCTTCGCATATGGAAATTACTATTGGACGAGCTAGTAACTGCAAGTTTGAAAAAAAAAAAAAAAAATTCATGCCACGACCATCTCACATCTGTGTGATTGTCATAACATATAAACCTTCTGGTGGTGCTCATAATTTCAATCCTCATATTAGTGGTTGAATTATTATACTTAATAGTAGCTTCTAAGATATCAGCCTCATCGGTAAGAAATATCTTTTTTTTTTTTTTTTAAAAAAAAAGAAAAGAAATGAAAAAAGAGAAAAACATGTAGTAGAACCATGTAAATGAGGATAAGAGCAGCAACTATCTGAGTCTATTTGAATGAGGTGACTATTAAGAAGCAGAGGCATAAGAGGATAGGTGCAATTGCAGGTGCATGTGCAAACCTCACAATCAAATCCTGGAAATAGAAAGGAAGTGACTTACATTATTGACTGGTAATAGTCTAATAGATGATTGATGGAGCCCTCTCTCTCTCTCTCTCTCTCTCTCTCTCTCTCTCTCTCTCTCTCTACTGTACATGGTTCTTTCTTTCGTTCAGTGGATATGGAATTGGTGGGCCCCATTGGCCTTGGACCCACAGCTTCTTCAAAGCAAAGTATGGCCCGCTACTGAGAACCATTAGTAGACTAGACGAATTGCCGCATGTTACCTCTGCATTTACATTTTTTAAAGATTCTTTAAAAAAAAGAGGAATTTTCCTGCTTATCCAAATATCCGGTCTCAAGTTGTCAGTTGTATTAACAGGAGGTAAGCTATAAGTCATTAAGTAATACTTTCTAGAGTGTAGATAGATGATTTGAGATGGAGGTCGAGATTCTGGAAGATTTTTCAAATTCGTAAATGAATAAAATATAATGTAAGTATAAATTTAGTAATAGGTACTGTAATTCGATTAGCTCTATGCATTGATGCTTGGGAAACATCAATTTCAAATGGGACCCATCTGATCACTGCTGGTTAATCAGTTAATGCAACACATAAACCCGAAACTGGTCATTGTTAAGGTTATGTAAGCATTTACTGGTGCACCTATTTATCTCTCCTGTTCAACTGCATGGCTCACAAGATTTGCAAGACTATGAAATTTATCTGTTTACGGAAGGTCTCAGCGTTAAAATATTTTTACGAGAATTATCAGCAACTCCATGACCATCTGCCTCTGTCAAAACTCTACGATCATGCTAGGGATTGAATACCCAGTTATGTCTGGTTATGTCTATTTTACAGCCTCTCTATTAACTATTGTTGGATCACTGCAATTATATATTCTTATTAAAATGGGTAATATAAGTGCTAAATAGAACGATAAAAAGGTGTTCATTTAGCTGGATGTAACATTGTGTGTGATTCTTGTTTGAATTTTAAGTTGAGAGAAATAAAACTATACCGTGTATTTTATTATTAGTAGTTGTTGTATTTATTTAGCTATTCTTAGCAAGTAAAAGAATATCCTTTTTGAACTATAAATTAGTTCAGAATTTACTTCAAAGTCAAAACTAATTAAATTTTTTGAAAAAAAAAAAAACTATCCTGAAAAAGTAAATCTTGTGAATTACAACCTGCGAACTAATTTTGTGTACCATAGTAAATGTAGTGGTTATTTGTAAAACGAGACCAAGAGGTCTAGAAGTGGCCAAAAGAAATAAAAAACTACATAATCATGCAAAATTTTAAGATTGTAAGAATTCCCACGTTCTTCTATTGGAGGCTTTCTAATTCCACAAACGCACTATGATATTTTGGCTAGTCAAACACGTTTCATGAAAGAGACAGAATATCAAACTAAATCAAAATTAAGGGAAAAAAAAGATAGTAAAGCTGAGAGAGAAGCTTGCCATCTATTTATCTCCTTTCTTTTTCACTCGTACCGGATCCCAAAGACCTCGTGGTTGTAGAGTGGAAAGTTGTATTGGATTTTGTCGAAAAAGTCTTTTCCTTTGTAAATCTTTCAAAAATTTGTAAAATCAACTCCAAATTATATATAGGGTTATTAATTATGTATATATAGTTATTATTAAAGTATTATTTGTTTTGGTCTTTAGTCTGAATACACTTGAGGTGGTAGATAAATAAATAATGTGAATGGTTGATATATAATTTTGCGCCAAGGTGTTGTGTTGACTGTGTGTTGGGGTGTCTCGTGGTAAATATTTTTTTTGAGTTCATGCTAACAAGTTTCTGGAGAGGTGTTTAGGGGGCACCATGCTAACTAGAGCGGTGGGAAAGGTGTTCTAGATATATTATTTTTTAACCCCTAGAGGTATTAATAAGATAGGTTGTGATGTTAGGTCTTTAAGAAAAAAAAGGAAGAATTGTTCTTTCTGTCTTTGTTTTACGCGGTTTTTTATAATTTTTTAACTCATGAATTTGGTAAGTTGCATAATTTTGAGAAATAAGATTACCTTTTGTACTATATTTGTTTGTGCGAGTAAACTAAGCGAGGGATAGTTCTTTATATCATATTATATAATAAGTTTTATTCACTGAACTAGATGATTTTTGGGAGACGTTATGCACTTTAAAGATGATGTTTTTTAGATATATTTTGTGTGTAGGTGTGTCATGTGTTTAGAGATATCTTATATCTAAATATCAATATTGATTTTGTTTTTAGTTATTGATATGCTTTGTTTTTTGTTGGTGTTAAAGTTGCATTATAACTAATTTGAAAATCTAAGATAATTAATTACATTTCTAATATAATTAATGAAAACCTTTTTCATATTAAAGAATTACATTTTATTAAAGACATCGTATATTTATAAGCAGAGACATAAAAGTCTAATCATTTGAAAATTCTAATTAAGTTTCGATAGTGATTTATTGATAGATAATTATTAGACAAGAAATATAGTTAGTATATAGGTTGATAGGGGTATTTAAATAAATTATAAATTATAATATTGAAGAATAATGATAATAATAGGTGTATACTTATATGCATTACTGTGGAATATTGTATCGACTATTTTTACGGTTATGTCTCATATTAAATTACTCTTAATATACATATGGTATATGGGCCGATGGCATAAATTTTAATATTTAACTAAAATATTACTATAATTTTAGTTATTGAATTGTTTGAAATGTTTTTTTAAATAATTGTTTATTTATACGGATAAGGTGTCTAGATTCCTAAATGGATATAAACTATTTAAAATTAAAGTTTAGTTGGCTCTTTTTATGTTTGTCATTTGTTCGGAACTGCGTGAGAGGTTGTTTGTCTATTTTAGTCCATCCTTTAAAATAAGCACTGGTGGTTTTTTTTTTAGTTTTGGTGGGACTAAGAATTTAGTAAAGATAAAAATGACCTATATTAAAATCTTAGTTTCGTATTTTTGACTAGACGCATGACTACAAAAGTCCTACGCAGTTTCTACTCCCAACTAGTCAATGTCATGGCATCAAAGCCAAGCCAATACCAGCCTCATGATCACTTCTCAAATCCAACCGAAGTCCAAGTTCTCCCAAAAACAAAGCGAAAAAAGAAGAAAAAGATAAAGAAAAACGATATACAAGCCATTATTGTGAACCACGTAAGTAAGCTAAACTTGTGGGACTAGTCTCTATATAAGAATAGTCTTCACAGCGACACCTTCTTCCTCCTTGGAGAGCTTCACAAGTGGTAGAGATGTCAGGAGACAAGCGAGCAAAGTTTGTTGATGATCAACAGCTTCGAAGGGGGCCATGGACTCTTGAGGAAGACAGTCTTCTCGTTCACTACATTGCTCGTCACGGTGAGGGCCGTTGGAATCACCTTGCCAGAAGCTCCGGTGAGTTCAAGATCAAACCAGTTGTTTTATATGCTAACATTTAGTTTGTGTATTTCGTCTAATTTTCTGTACTTATGTACGTAGGACTGAAGAGAACTGGAAAGAGTTGCAGGCTGAGATGGCTAAATTACTTGAAACCGGATGTGAAACGCGGCAATCTCACTCCCGAAGAACAATACTTGATCTTAGAGTTGCATTCTAAGTGGGGAAACAGGTAATTTTTTTTTGCGCATCACCGATTTTTTCAGTTGTTTTTATAAAAATTATCTTCGAAAAATTACAGGTATTTTCGTCTCCATTTTGCTTTTGTGATGCTGATAGAGGCCCTTTTGTGTCATACTCTGTGGATTCTTCCATCCACTTGCGATATTGGAAGACTTTTCACACAACATCACACAGATATAGACTTATATATCACATCTTTATGATCCTTAACTTGTAATACTTCAGCAAATTAATTTTAAGAAATTCTGAACATAGAAATATAGACTTAATCTGGTTTATGATCTTCATGTACATCCAAAATCATATGCTGATGTTTAGAAGATCGCCAGAATTATTGTTTTGCCAGGGTCCAAATGGAGGAGTTTAATGGTTTAGCCGAGGGCTGCCAATTTCGTAGTTTCGGAAGACACGATCTTCTCAGGAAAAATATCTATGTGTGTATATATATATATATATAGGAGGGTATGGGGACTATTATATATAGTTAGTATTATTTTAATTTTAAGTATATTATGAATGGGTGAGTTGTTCCAGATAGAGTTAAGTTTTAGTTGTTTATCAGTTACTTAGTAGTAAATCCGTTTTCGACTGATGTAGAGCTTCTTATCTAATTTCTGCGTAGAGATGGTCCACTGGTATAGCACAATATCCTCCAGGAAGAACAGATTATCAGATATAGATTTAAGAAACTACTGGCGGAACTCCGAGTTCAGAAGGCTATTAGCCTGTCTATGTTCTATTGTATCGATGCCAAACAGGCTAGTCCGCGAGCAGGTCCCGCGTCATTATCTCTGGGATTGTTCGAACGCCTTCTAGGAAAGTAGAGTCAACTATCAACGAACCAAATTCGTTTGTTCTCTTTTCGTTCTCCGTCATACCCTTAATGTAGTGTCCTATTCAATCAGTTTTAAACTTCTGAGTATCTCTTAATGTGGTATTAATCAGAACAGACGCAATGGACTATCTGGTTTTGCTACTTAGCACAGTTCCCTTGATAGCGCCCTCGGCATTCACGTGAGCCTTTCGGCTGAAATCGACGATTACTTGCTGGCGGAGGCCTAGGTCCGTCCGCGCGACGGCAAATGACCTATTGTGTCGCAAATTAATGGCAGGATTCTGGGCAGTGGTTTTGGACGTCGTTTTCGGGGTGAGTTGTGCATATGGGTCTTATCGGCGGCGTACTATAGTTGGAATGGGGGCTGCGGGGTCACGATGTGACTTGTTCGCAACGTGGAACCAGAGAGCTAATGAGTGGGGGAGTGGATCCGGTGGGGTTCTGGGAATGCACAGAGACGTGAAGGAGAGTCTCATGAGTGTTTATGGCCTGTGACGGGTGGATGTGGGGGCGCGGAGGAGTTTAGGGTTGATAGTTGATAGCAAATGTTAGGCGCATGTATTTATGTATAGTTTATGTTAGGGGTTGAGTGTTGCATTTCGGACATCACATTGTTAGTCTCGATGACAGTCATCGTTTTTGAGTCTGAAGCTGTTTATACACGTCATTTGTTATGGCAACGTATAGGTGTAACTTCTTTATGTATGCAGATTAATTTAAAATAAAAAAGAAAATGTGTATTTATGTAGATGTAACATTAATTTTAGTTGTCATTGATGTCGTTAAATAATTTAATCATATGGTTAGGCCTGTATGGGTCGTGAAGATTATTTTGCAAAAATTTTCCGTATGTATTTCATGAGTTATATAATTAAGTCGTCCTAAAAACGTCGAAGCAGATATTAAAAACTGATTGGCACTCCTGCGATGTATGAGATTTCTTCTTCTTCTCTCCCTCTCTCTTTGAGGAAAAAGCATGTAAGGTGCGAAAAAAATATATGATTTATGAGTTGATATAAACAGAGCAACGCAAAGTTTTTTTACCGCAGTCCCAAACGCATAGCTTGAATTTTGGCCATAGTCAGATTGTCAAATTCGAACATGCGTTGCTGCTAAAATATGTTGTTAAGTACACACCTATTTGCCACAATTTTTAGAAACTTTCGTGAAAATCCTAAAAAAATTATATCTTATATTGCAATGGATTGAACTCAAACTTGTAGTGATAGTTTATGAGTCACTCACAATAATAGTGGTATACCTGTTATCTTACATATGATATAACTGGGAAGGGCGGAGCAGAAATACACTAATGTATATCTTTGTAGCACATCATAGCTACTCAACACGATGAGCTATTAGCGAATCTACCGTTCCACCACTGACGAATGAATTGCAGCAGAGAAATACATGATGAGTTAGGAAAAGTCTAAATTTGATTTGGTCTAATTTCCAACATCATTAGACATTAGTGACTTTTTAAGTGCCCCAGATACTATATGAAACTAGGGCAATACCCGCATATAGCCTCCACGTGACTCTCCAAAGAAGACACTCTCATCGCTAGAGTATTCTATCGGACGTGAGAGGATACACATGCACATACCCACCACCACATCAAATTTTATGCGCAGTTAATGACGTGGGAGTCGAACACGAAGTAGGAAAACTTCATGAGGCCCACCCCACGACAGCGACATCCCTCCTTTTAAAGCAAGAGCGGTAGATTGAACACATTAAAACGATCACAATTACAAAAAAAAAAAAAAAAAAAAAAAAAAAAGAAAACACAAAACAGAACACTAGAATTTTACGTGGTTCGGAGATAAAACTCCTATATTTACGAGTGAGGAAGAGAGAAGATCTGCTATCTATTTTAAAAAATATATAGAAACGGCGGTGAAAACAAAGGACAAAAATCTAACCGCCGAAATTACAAAATTCTTTTATCCAGAAGACAAACATTGCAGTTGTCCTTTTATATCACAAAAAAATCATAATGGCCTAACGGTCCCGTTCTTCCGCTACCATTACAAATTCCTAAATATTTTCTTCAATTTTATTTGGCCTGGCATAAGATATAAGTCGGACTGCAATGAAATTTAAGGCATATTTCCACACCGCCACCGCCTATAAATTTCCACAAATTGGTCTTTGATGCACTATATAAATTCATATCATCTGCTTTCCCACCTGCCAGAAGAGCAAATCAAAAGGTTGTTATCACGCACATTTTTTGTATGAACAATGCATGTAAAGTGATCCAGCAAAGCAAGAGGTGGTCCAATTTAATTACAGATAGTCCTCGGAATAAACTAGTAATGATTCTGTAAGCACAGAAGAAGATTGAATGACTGTCTGTTTGGAGATATACCCTTGTTCTGAAGCTGTAAAATACTAAATTGCACTGTATGAATAATTAGGTCTGTTAAATTTTCAAACCAAAAACCGAACAAAACCCTATTTGAAGATGAGGTTATTTTGAGTTCAGACTTGGTCTGATTCGGCTCGCATTACGTTAAAATATCCGTGTCATATGGTTGAGATTGTGTTGCTTTTCCAAACTCTTGTTAGCCTAAGTTCGAAGATGGTTTGATATCTCTGTACATCGAGATACGGCGGAATCGTACAATGGCTTAAGTTAGAAAGACATAAGAGACTAACTTAAGCTGTAAGTCCGCCAATTTGAGCTATATAATAGAAAGATTGTACTTAAACCACTCGAGATTTAAGCGCTACATCGGCGACTGGAAGCCCATAAGAACGGTCTAGAAAATTCAGCCCGTTATTGCCTGCTGCCTACTCAAATTTGTCGGCACCTTTGGAATCGGTGAGTAAGTGCAATAATATAGTTTAAATGTTGATGTGAGCGAGGGGATCGGAGGCAGGGATGACGCGCCTGATAGGTCCAAAACGATGGCGTAGATGAACTGTGCAAATCGCTGCTGCTCCTTACGAGTTTGCGAGCTGCGACGCGCCACGCGTGCACGATGACAAGCAGGAGGGACTATTTTTTGTGTGTTGTTCATCGACGTCTCCACTCTGCTTTGTGAGTTGTCTTTGCGTGCCGCCCGGACACTCTTCTCCACGCTGCCCGTACGAAAAAGGTCGTAAGTGTTACATCCAGCTAAGATTACGGATTCTTTTAGCAACTTGCTCCTACTAATGTTTTCGAATATCTTTTTGTAAAAATCAACTTAAAATATTTATTTGTATAGAAAAAGGCAGAAATTTATATAGCATTACGGTAGAAAACTAGGATTGATATATGTAATTATTCTCTAATGTTATTAGGAATTACTACACATTAGTCCATATTTTCATATCATCTCTTCAAATTAACCGTACTTTTTTATGTTAATTACGATGTCAACACATAAGGAATATGTATATAAATATTTTATGAAAAGATTTAAATCCACACAAAATAAATTTTGATGTGCTTTATAATCTTTTTATTCAATTTTTAAAAAATAAATCTAGGTGTTTGTAGCTCTAGATATTGAAGAGTTAAAATTTTTTGGTCTTAAAATATTTATTTAGAAATATTTTTAGAAAATTAAACATAAGCATTAATGCACGCCGATATCTATTTTTCTAATATTCATGATTTTCAATATTATGTGTGTGTGTGTTGTGGGTTGATTTTATAATTTTTTTGAAGATAGGTACTTATTTGAGAAATTTTTACAAAGGGAAGAATTTTTTTTTGAAAAGAACAGACATGAAAAGGGCAGCCAACCAGGAAAAGAAGAGAGTCTGTCAAAGTTGGACTTTGATGAACTGCACGCAGTAGAAATTCAGCACAGCGAGATAACTTGTGAATTTCATTGCATCACTAGTGGATTGCCCGGTCTTTGCTATGGACTCATCAATCCTACGTTCATAAGCCTTAACGATTGTGGGGTTCATCTTCAAGTTGAACTAACATTTGAAGGAAGAGGTGTCGATATGGTCTACAGTTCAAGGAACCAAGGTTCGCAATTTGCAGATCGGGATAGATTTCTTTTAGGAAATAAGCTCAAAATCAACTGTGTCTTAAATCACTGTGAAATAAAATATCCAAGTTTTTTTTTAAATTGATATTTGAGGTGTAGTCGGATTTTATGAACTCTTTTATAAGCAAAATGGTTGTAATTTTTTTTTTCCTAAACTCTTCAAAGGATGGATAATTTTCAAGAATCCTTAATCTCATCATAGACTCATCTTTGAATTATCCTGAATTCTTCGAAGCTATCTATGAGGATTCTAATTATTAAATTATTTTATTCCCCTTTACGTACATATGTTATTTTCGCGTAACAAAGCAAATGAATAAAAAACTATTCATCTGATACAAATTTTTAAGTCTACAGCAACTCCAAGAGGAAAGTGAATCAGGTTAGAGAAATATGTCAATTAAGCACAAACAATTTAGCATACAAGTAAACAAGATATTAAGCCTATGTATGTAACTAACAGAAAGTAAATAAGAAGCAAAAATCTTGTATATAATTAGTGCAAAGCTATATGATGCTAATAATTGTAGCAGTTCGGCCAACATCTACTCGCTTGCTGCCATTCGAAAATTTGTGAGGATAAACTTGCGGATGCCAATCAAACTGATACACCTCAATTTTTAAGTTTATGGACCAAGAGATCAGCCACTCTCTTTCCACTAGATGAGACTTTTTTTTTTGGGAGAAACGTAATTACTTGAGACATATTTTGTTTATTCCTTTTCTTATGTCCAAAGAGAACAGAGCTGTAGATCTATCTCTAGGAAATTTGGATAAAGAGTTCAGAGTTGAGCAGGCGGCCCAAATGACTTGAGACGTTGATGGTCAGGGGATGGGTAGTTGGGCTACGAAACCGCGGCAGGGAATTGTTAAAACAAATAAGAAATGTATTTTTTGTTGATTAACAATTTAAAAGTTAGAAATACATTTTTATTTCGTTTGGTTGTATTCTAAAATGTGGTAATTCCAAAAATGTTACGAAAATATCAAAAATTCAGATCAAAACGGGCATGAAATGCGTTGTTCAAAATAAACAAACAATTGTTTATTTCAAAAATCATCAAAAACACATTGTTTCTTATTTGCTGCAGAAATATTCTGCAGCGGGGGCTGTGTTTTGTTGAGGATACGGAAAGATATTGGGATAATGTTCAAAAAAAACTCCTGCTTTTAAAACTCATACAAATTGTTTTCAACCTAAAACACATTCATATAAATATTTATAAAAAATAAATTGAATACCAAAAAATAAATTTTAATATACTTTACAATTTTTGAGGTTTTCGGAGTGATTTTATGAAAACAAAGGTTTTTTCGACAAAACCGAAAACTCTTTCTTTGCCAATAAAAATACTACAAAATATGCCATAAAAAATTACGCTCACTTTTGAATTAAACTGTGACTCCAAAATTAAAGTAACTAATTATAAAACAAAATTACAATAAATCAGATTATTGATTATTTACAAGATTTTTTAGTAAGTGTTTTGAAGCTCTAAAATCTTAGTGGATTATCTACTAATCTATTAAGACTTTAGAATAACAAAACACTTATTTAAAAATTATTTTGGCAAATCTTTTGAATATAATAATTGTACATTAATCGAAATCTTTTTTTTTTTAATTTTAATTTTTTTTTCCAAATATATTTATAAAATAATCAAATATTTTTTATATAAATTTTAAAATAATTAGTGATTATGAAGAATTTAAATTAATGGACTAATTTATAAGAAATTTGAAAAGGAATGCAATAATCTCTTGATTAAACCTTTTCGTCTCTAAATTTTCGCACGTGAAATACTGTGACCGATGAGATGGTAGCAGAAGCTCCTCTGCACAAGTTGGGATTTAGAAATCAGGAAGCTTACAGGGATGCACAAAACTATGAATGCCAACTAACAAAAAAGCGATATGTTGAGTTAAAGAAGGGCTTATCATCACATATTTTTTAATACTAGTATGATTGCTCTCCTTCATATATTTGGATTTTGGGTTATGAATTATGATCTGTGTTTGTCAACCCTTGCACTGTAGCTCTCACAATCAGTCAACTTTAAACAGCTCAATATTTTTTTTTTCCTAATCCCTTTTTTCCCTTTATTGGGGAGTATTTGATGGCGCTGTTTGATAATGTTTACAAGGACGAGCTTGAAATTTGGTGAATTGATTGGGGAGTTATTCTGCTGCAAGCATTGTCTTGGTGATTCAAGTGCCATTGCAGTGTACACTAGTTTATTTCAACATTTGCGAAGATAATTTTTTTTGGGAGATTAACGAGAATAAACAAATTTTTGTATGTGGAGGCCATTTTTGGACTTAGAATATAGTAACTATATATTAATCCCGCAAGCAACACCCGTAAAGGTATGAGAAATTTATCCCCTCTATAATCCGTAGAGAGTAATACAGACCTTTGGACCTATTCAGATCGAATGGTTGAAACTCTTCGGTTAGTTGAACATGTGACGGTGACATCCGTGAATTTATCTGTTACAACGATCGCACAAAAAATGGACTGATCACGACAGAATTTTTTCATAATGATCTAAAAAATATATAGTTAGTATTCATGTGGCGCTCATTCTAATGCTATGGGCTTTTTATTTTTCCCTTTTTACAAAATACACACATTTATCTGAAAATGAATAGTTTAATAAAGCATCCAAATCCTATCTACAACAAAAACTTAAATTTGGTAGCCAAGTTGTCTTCTAAATTGTTCATTTTTTTTTTTTAAATCTATTCGACTTTTTATTAAAGGGAATTGAATCTAGGTACTCTCGCTTGTGAGGAAGTGTCTTAATCACCACTTCTGAATAATGGTAATTCGCTTTTAAAAAGTTGCCTTACATCTAAATTTTCGAAAACATAGCTAGTTAAATATATATATGGTGCATGTTAATCATAGCGCGTTAGGGTAAACGTAACGGTATATGGTGCATGTTAATCATAGCGCGTTAGGGTAAACGTAACGGTAAACCGGAAAGCAGGTCCGCATTGTAAAGTAGCAATTGGTTGAGAAACCTACCAATATTTCATTTAAACCACCCATTGATGTGGAAGCAGGAAGTGATGTGGTGAAGTACTGCTAGGTCTGGCAAAAAGCACCGGCCTTGCCCAAACCGCTAACTCCTCATGGGTTAAATATATAACTGAACTGAAATCTATGCAGTTTTAATGTCTGGCCTCACAGGAATTTAATACCATCCCTACCCCCCCTTATGAGATCTCCATTCCTGGGGTTTCAGTTTTCCCAAAACAATGCTGCCCTATAGGAAATGGAACAAGGCTCTTCTCCTAGCCACATGCTAAATGCCCACTCCTCAGTCCTCATTCATTGACGAATATTTATTCATCCATGTACCAAGGCCAAATGTGATGGGAAGAGAGACTAGTAACAACTTTGAGTTCACTTTTTTTATTTCCCTTTTTTTTTTTGAAATTTGATAGATTCGGCCATTTGTGTGTCCAAATTAACTTTTACGCTTTTATTTGTTTTTCCAAATATGGAGGTCATTAATTAGTAGAATTAAGTATTCGGATAACTAGAACCAAATTGATCCCAACTGTGTCGAGTTAACATAAATGCATATTTCAAATCGTGCCGAAATCAGAATCACACCGATGTAAAATAAACAAAAATATATAATCCTTTTGAGGTTGCCTTAAAAAATTAAGAAACGCTCTTCACCCTTCAACTGACGATGGATAGGTCATCAATCGCATACTCATGTGCAATCGATGTGCGATATGTCAACCATAAGCCGTTTACTCCTACACTTTAGTAGAAAACAGTTTACTCTTTTTACTTGCCAAAGCCATGTCATTATCAAACTATCCCAACGAAAGCACTTCTTCCCAACCAAACAATCCTTCTCCATAATTGTTCAAATCCAGCTTGCTTTATCATGATGTTAAATGATCAGCAACAGTCCTATACACACACACACACACACACACACAAACAAAACACCATTTTCTATTCCATCCTTAGAACGTGATTTCTCATTTGGCATCTTCAAAGGGTTGATCCCTCATAAGCTGTAATACATATTCTTAAAGGATATGCTAGTTATTTTGTTGCATGCTACAATTGTTTGCAATTCAAAATTATTCTAATATTCTGCAATTATTAGAGTAATATATGGCCATAACTAAGTAGTAATTATGTGACTATAATTAAGGAGTTTAGAAGCAAACAATATCCTGTAAATAGAGTGTCCAGAGTATAAATTCTGCTGTACATAGTTTGAGGAGAATAATATATATTGTTCCATGTTTGTAATATAAATATGTGGATTTCTCATTGTTAATGCTATATTAGTTTTCTAAGTCTTCACCCAGATGGTGGCGCATGTGCTTCTACATCTCCACACCCAACGGGACTGACACGCTATTACACCACTGCTCTCACGAGTCACGACCCTTTTATCTTGTCCACTATTTTTTTTCCTTCTATTTTTGAGTTGAGTATCTGTATGGTGAAGACTCATATATCTTCTTGTAATGTATGCTTCTTCTTTTTTTCTCTTTTGTAATTAGTGCAATACTCTTAGTGTACAACTTTAGTACAAAAGTTAGCCTAAGCTGACGTTTGTTTCAATGCAGTTAATGTCTTATTCTTAAATGTATTTCTCAATTTTTATAGGAATTCTGTGATATGTGAAATAATCACCGTATTGAGATCTATCGCTGTCTTTGACACAAGGTTTACGGTGCCGTGCCGTTTCGAAATTCGGCAAACTCAGATCTCGAGACGTGCCGGCCGTGCCAACCGTGCCGAATCGTACAATTATCAAAAAAAAAAAAAAAAATATAAGATTTATTATATCAATGGTAAATGAAAATTAGATAACAAGAAGAAATCTTATTCATTTGTCAAAATTCAAAACACCTGTTACATAATTATTACCACATTAAGTGTCGGTGTGGTTGATAAAATGGATGAACGAAAACGGCCAAAAAACAGTCGTTTCAGCCGTTCCTATGCCGTCAAGTGGCGGCACAGAAACGTCTCGGTCGGCACAAAGCGTGCCGACCGAAACGTCAAACCATGCTTTGACATCTAACTTAATCCGTCAAGGGTTTTCTGATTTTCATTGGCAGATATGTAGCCCACAAGGGTTTCATCACTGGGTTCTGTAATTCCTTAGACAATTCATTGATATGTTTGAAGAGTAAAAGAACAGACGGCCATGGCTCCTTCAACAGTTAAGGCGGAGTACCGTCCACTGGCAAGATACCATACAGATCTGTATCTGTATACAATTATACAATTATATATTTTTATTCATTATAAAAGTTTTATATTCTTACAGCAATAAATGTGAACTGTACACTTCCGCGCACATTAGCTAGCTTTTTTTTTTTTAAAGAAATTACTAAAACCCTTCTGAACAATCCAGTAACTCTTCACCAAAGCACTTAAGATTAAGGGCCTATAAACCTCTCTATCTCCGCTACTTGTCCTTCTTCCACTCTCTTGTACTGCTTCCTTGTTCAGCTTTTTTCATGGCAGGGTTTCTAGAGAACTTTAATGAGCTGAAGCCCTTAATGGATATAGTAGAGCCAAGTTTGGAGATCATGAGCCACTTTCCAGAGGTTAATGAGAGTACTATCATGGAGAATTCAAGCTTTGTTTTGATGGGTTCCACAAATGGAACCCATCTTCCTCAGCAACCCAACTTTACGGCACCAGTCTACAATAGCTTACCTGAGTTTTCGCCTCAGGAATGTTCTAAACCAGCCGCTGGCGAAGAGAAGAAGAAAATAAACCTTAGTATTTCAAACTCTTCATTTTCTCCTTCAAAAGTTCCATTCAGAGAAGATAATACTGACAAAAAGAATGTATGATTGTATTCGACCTGCAAATATATGTATTTTTTATCAATATTGTTGTTGTTGCATGGATTTTTGGTGATATTAGTTTTGGGATGGAATTGATATCTTGTTACCAGAGCTCAAGAGGAGGAGGGAAGAAGAGAGGTAGAAGCAGTAGAAAGGATGGTGAAAAGCCAATGGAGGTTGTTCATGTGAGGGCAAGGAGAGGCCAAGCTACTGACAGCCACAGCCTAGCTGAAAGGGTAATTTAGTCATTCAAATGTGCTACATTCCAATACAAATATGGATTCGTGTTCCTGCAGACAAATATTGCCTGATTCTGTCTGATTTCTGAACTTAGTTTGAACATGTTTGACTTATGTTATTTTTCTCAAATTATTTTTTGATATTATGGTGAATATATTTACAATCCAGGTACGAAGAGAGAAGATAAATGAGAGGATGAGATGCTTACAAGGTCTTGTTCCAGGTTGTTATAAGGTAATTATCCCTGATAATTAATTGTTATTAAGTATAATTTTTCAATCACTTCTTATACGTTGAGAAATTATGTGTGATGAATTATCATTTGGGCTTTGCAGAGCATGGGCATGGCTGTTATGCTCGACGAGATCATAAGCTATGTTCAATCGCTTCAAAAGCAAGTCGAGGTCAGATGCAAACTTGATCGATATATTATCGCTTTCGTTTTTCTCTTTCTTTTTTTTTTGAGAAATTTTTGCTTATTCTTTAATTGTTCTCTATGTTTGATTGCTTTTTTTTTTTCATGTATGTCATAAAATCTAGTCATTCTGCGTATCTGTAACCTTATCACTTACAATTCTTGCATGAAGGTTCCTAAATAAAGGCATGTGGTTTTTATTCTCAAGCCAAACAAAAAAAAAAGAATTTTTTTTTTTTTTGAAAAAAAAAGTTATAATGGCTGGTTTTCTTCCATTTTACAGTTCCTATCAATGAAGCTATCAGCTGCGAGCTCCTTCTATGATATCAATTTAGATATGGAAGCCATTGCAGCCCAGGTTCTTCCATGGGTAACTAAAATAAGATTACTTTTCATAATCTTCCATTAGATTACTTTTCATAATCTTCTATGCTATCTTGTATTGTGTGCCCTTTATTCATACATGGGGCTCCAAAATGCTACTAGAATCTTTAACTTGTTTTGAGAAAATAATGTATGTTCTAAGTAACGAATGGTTAACAGTCTCGCTATCGCAATCGAAATATTTTTCAGCTAGGAAACTACTTGGTAAACTTAGAAAACAACACATTAATTAGAAAACTTAAGTGTGACTAGGCATATACAATAGTCCAAGACAGTAAAGATCCTTTTTCCAGGGATAAGTTTTAAGAAAGCATAATACTAAATGTTCATGCATGAAGTGGTATGTAAGCTAACTTGGTAGCTCTGTAATATAATATATAATATAAGTAAAGCGAAGATAATTTACAGTTTTATACATATGACGCCTTTAGAGTTTTAGCTATATGCCACGTATCAATATTTAATTTTTTGGCATTTAATATATATATATATATATATTATATTTTTAACCATTTGTTCTTAAAATTAAGAAATATTAGTTACTGTGTGGGTCTCTTCATATACTCTAAATAAATTTCAAAACTTAAAATAAAATGGCAAATCCAACAAAATCAAAAAAATTTGAAAAATAATTACTATTTATTAAGTTTTAATGATTTATACTATCAATTTTTCAGCTAATATACATTTAGAATAAATATTATACATAATTTTAAATAAATTTTATTAGTTATTATATTATTTGAATAATTTAAATTTAAAATTATATTAAACCTAATTATTTATAATTTTAATAGTTTCATAATACGGAATAAGAGCTAATTACGGAATAAAACACATGGCCTATTCAGATTTCCCGTATGGGACAACATAACACTAGCAGCTAGCTAGTTCACTAGTTGGCATTGGCCCGTGGGCCGTCGCCCATCTTGTTACATGGCCTGATGCGATAACAATCTTCCAAACTTGAATAGTGCATCTTTTTTTTTTTTTTTGCTGTAATATGCTTGAAAGATATAGAAGTTTGGTTGTCCTGAGATTTTCTAACATGCATCATCATATCCACAGCTTTTTCTTTTCCTTGGCCTGTTGATATGTATTTCTGCCATGTTAATTACATTGTAACGTCCTTCTTTTGTCATTATTTTGTGCAGTTCGAGTTTTTTTTTTAACATTGGAACCCTGAAAGTGGCCCACAATTATGAGTAAAACACCAAAAGCATATTACAGCAAAACTACTTGGGAACTCCTGAGATTCAATCTAGTTACATTGTATGAAATCTATCAAATATTAAAGAAATAAAAAATTTAAAACAAAAGAGTTTGACCATATTTCTTCTTTTTTAATTAAGTTGAGCTTGCTTTTCGAAAAGCAAGCTCAACTTAATCTTGGAAATAGTAATGGTAATTATGATTTGGCTCTTGGACATGCAGGCGAGTGGTGCAAATGAACCTCAAGTTCTGGAGATACTGGCTAGAGAGGGTTATGGAGACTGCAGTGGCTTCTAATATTCAATAAATTATATTAACTACTATTCTTGAACATATAAATTTATTTATAATTATTATTAACGACATGGGATATGCCCCCACATCACCACATACGTACATGCTGCACGTGTGAATGATCCATATGTTCCACTTTCTCACGTGTAGGTGTGGAGTATCTTCATATTGAGTGTCTAAATACATATAATTGATAGGTGCTCGATTGTTCTTGCATTTTGTCATACTATTTTAAGTTCATTTTCTTTAAAGTTTATTTATTGCTGGCTTTTAAAAGATTTGTTTGGTTGTTACTATGAAGTACCAAAAATTTACCGTATCACTTAAATAAGGTTAGAATTGTGATTATATGCCCGCAAATGAATGTTTAAATGAAATACTTTCACTAATATGTATTTGTTGAAGAAGCTTCCTTGGTAAATTAAGTCTTACCGTGTTGACATGTGAAGCACGTTATCTTTTACATGATTCCACGAGTCTATTTATTTCTTAAACTCTTATTTCACTTTAAAAATATCATGATTCATCGAAATTGTCAAAAAATGTGAGAATTGGTAAAATCTAAATTTATAAGAATATAACTGTACAGGAGAATGGTAAGACCTTATTCTGACTTAATTTTCTTTTTTTTTAAAAAAAAAAAAGTGAGAAAAAGAAATGGTGAAATAAATTTGAAGGCATGGTTAAAGTCTTAAAGACCAAAACAGGAATATTGTTTTTTAGATAGAAGATGGCCAAGGGTTGACGCATTGGAATGATGGGATCCTATCCTCCCAGTTCAGGTTCAACTTCCAGGGGCTCCTATAAAAGTCCTCCAAATGCACCAAAAAGAAAATAAAAGCTTACATATCAGCCATCAGTAACGGCTTAACAAATATAAATCCCTTATTTTAAAGGGGTTAATTTGTTTTTATCTTTTTATTTAACCTATTTATAGGGGTGGGTTAATTTATTTTTACCTAGTACGGTTGTATCACTTGCAAAAACACTATCTAAAACTTCCTTGAAATATAAATTGGGTTTTATACTTGTAAATTATTATATCTAAGCCCTAAATATTTTGCCTCTAAAAAGTGATTATTTGAGAGAGTTTATCTTTAGATTTTTTATTTTTTATTTAACTATTTATTTTTTTTTTAGAAAGACTGTAACGACTGCTCTTCCTAGTAAAAGGAAAAAATTATCGGTTGCTATCTAGGCCGTTAAAAGCTAGAGATACGGGTTATTGCTTAGCCGCTAAAAGCGACACATGTAAATTGATCCTCTAGTGAATTAGAGCAAGTTGCCGAAGAGGCAAAAGAGTGGACATAAACAGGCTAATCCAAACCATTATAAATACAGTGTCAACTTTCTATCTTCTATCTTTACTTATTTTGATTCACTATAAGTATGCTTAGAATTTAATTGATTATCTTTACGTGTTAGGACATAACTCAGCTTGATCTAACTTAATACATATCTTGCTAAATTATCTTAATTTATTAAGACTAATTTACTTTGCTTGTCAAATTATTTAATTAGCTTAAATTTTATAATTACCTAACACAATTTTGGCCAAAATTTTTGAACTTTTTTTATTGACATCTGCATTTAGTTCATGGTAAACATCATTTCTGTACAGCACAACACTGATTTTTTTTAACGGATGCTCTTAAAATTGATTAGCTAAATCTACAATAATCCAACATATATATATATATATATATATATTTATCAAATACGAACTGTATCACGAAATTAATCACGCAGTTAAAACATTACCGTCCTTAAAGCCTTTCAGAGCAATTGCAAAATCACAGGTCAGAGTCCTTCAATTTACTAATCAATTTTTAATTTCTTGCATTTCCCAGTAAGCAAAGTAAACCAGCAATCGCTCTCACCCTTTTTATATTCCATATATGAATTTCATAAATAAATTATAACAAACCAAACCTAACGAAGACGTTATCTTCTTTTGTTATGGTACTTAAGGTCCTATGATCTGAAGAGAAGCCTCAGAGAAAGAAGATGAGCTATCTTTCAATCCCCTTAATATTTCTCATTTTTCTATTATTTGGAGCTCCTCCTCATATAGAAGCATGGGGAAAAGAAGGCCATTATATGGTCTGCAAAATAGCGGAGGTATGCACAATATTTCTCTTCTTTTTTTTTTTTCCTCAGCAATTTTCCCACTTTTTTTCTGCAATTTCTTCAATTTTTAATTTTTAATTTTTGGGTGCTGCTTGATCTCACTCATCTGTGGAAGCAAATCATGCAGCAATACTTTAGCGATGCGGCTGCTAGTGCGGTGGCGGACCTCCTTCCACCGGTGGCCGGCGGTGACTTGGCGGAGGTGTGTTCATGGGCCGATGAGGTTCGATTCCGGTACCGGTGGTCGAGCCCGCTTCACTACATAAACACTCCGGGGGTCTGCAACTTCCAATACTCGAGTAACGAATCTTCTTTCTGAATTCTCCCTGCGTCTTCGTCTTTTTTCTTTCTTTTGAAATGGTAAAAACAGAATTGACATTTATCTACGTTGACAACACATTAAAGCGTGGAAGCAACGTTGCCATTCAGATTTAACAATAATGATGGTTTTGTTGGTTGCTTGAAGAAAAAGACAACGATATGCGGAGTCGTTTAGCTTTTGAATTCTGCATGTTCACATATGAGTACAAGTGTCCTTAATCAAAATTTTTAAATAAACAAAATAAAATTATGACTCCGCCATCAAATTTTTAGATTGGTTTCTCGGGATAGGTGTTTCTTCTATCGGTGGTTAGTAAGTAGGGATCGGAGGCGCCATCTGTTTCTCATAGAAACCATTCCACACTGTTGTTGTCAATTAGGAGCATCAATTGAAGTTGTCCGCTCGCCAATCGCCGTAAGCATTCATACTCCTTTTGACTTGGGAGCAATTTGTCATGCTAGAGTTTATTCTCTTTCCTCACCTTACCAAAAACAAAACAAAACAAAAAATAAAGAAAAAAAAAAATAAATCTACAATAGTCAAGGCAGTCCTTGGGCAATGTAAGGAGCACCCATGAAAAAAAGGACAAATTATTGTTTACTTCCTCAACTTTCAACTTTACAATTTAATCCTCATGTATGTAATGTATACATATCCCGAGACTCCAGTTCGTAGAGTCTAACGCACTAATTTATACATTCAAATATTTTGGATTACAACCAAGGAGTAAATTGCAAGTACAAAAGTTTCGTAGACTAAATTGAAATTTCCTTTAAAGGAAGTATCCTACGGTCTTTCGTCTTAAGACTGGCAGTTGCTGGCGCTTCTTCCACTATGAACTTCCTAGTCAGAGCTAGAGTTATGCATTGCTTAAGGATATAGACTTCCTAAGTCTGGAAGCAGAGGAAGTGTTGAATCTCTTGGTGGAAGCTCAGACTTCGCGCCATTGCTGCTATATTCTCTTCGAACCAAGTTAGATTTTAGCATATAACAAAATCCCAAAATTCTTACTTGGCATATTCTCTTGTAGCCGTGTTAGATTTTAGCATATACTAAAAACTTAAAAAAGTCTAATACTTACCAATCTATGATAGGGGATTGTCATGATGATCAGGGAAGGAAAGATAGGTGTGTTGCAGGAGCAATCAACAACTACACTCAACAGCTCCAAGCCTACGGAGGTTCAGCAACTGGATGTAAGATTCAGAATTCTGTAACTTTGATCTGATATCCGTCATATGTTTTGACTTATCTGATTCTATCTCCTCTGCTGGAAAACAAAACATTCGGAAAAAGTTAATTTGACTGAAAGTTTGATGTTCCTCGCGCATTTTGTGGGAGACGTGCACCAACCTCTACATGTAGCGTTCGCTGATGATGAAGGTGGCAATACCATTGTTGTACATTGGTACCGTAGGAAGACAAATCTACATCATGTAAAGTTCCACTCTTCTTTACATAATAAAATAAAAAAAATAAAAAATAAAAAATAAAAAAAAATAAAAAATCTCATTGAGCAATACAGAGAAAAGATAGTTCTCCAACACTTCACATTACTAGCAGTTATCAACACTGTCCATGTTCTTTACCAGGTGTGGGATGTAAATATCATAGAGACTGCTATGAAGGACTTCTATGACAACGATCTCGACACAATGTTAGAAGCCATTCAAATGAATATAACAGTGAGTATATCAAATCATATTTGTTCCATACAAAGGATATCATCACAAAGTTCATCTATGATCCATTCCTAGTTTGACTTATGCTAGACAGATATTTTCCTTTCTTCTAATGAGTAATTCTATAAGTTCTTTTCCTCTTTTCGCAGGACGACTGGTCGAATGAAGTGACTGACTGGGAGACATGCAGTGGAAGATCACTAACTTGTGCCAACAAGTAAGATAACTCTATTTGCATTTATAGCCCCATTCCTTTACAAAATGACAAAGAAACTAGAGAATAGTGTCTCCAAGAAAGATTAATAAATAAATAAATAAACTACTACTTCAAATATTCTAGAAAAAGAAAACCACCATAATTTCAAGAATTGTGATATTATGATCAAAGCCCAAGAAACTAAAGAAGACTATTTAAGAAACTTTAGAATTCATCACATGTTTTGATAAAGATAACCATCAAAAAATACTTTCCCATGGTATATATAACCATGAATATAAAGAGCAATACTATTTTTCAAGGTCCCTAACAGCCCTGAGGACCCTGAAAAATGGTTTTTCTGATATATAAAACTTCTCATCTTAAATAACAAAACTATGCACATGACTAAGTAACCAAATCTATTCAGGTATGCTTCAGAGAGCATAGAGCTAGCATGTGATTATGCATACAAGGACGTTGAACAGGATATTACACTACAAGGTATGAGCACTAAATTCATACTTGGACTTCTTACCTTTATAGTATTTGGTTGTTCGTCATCATTCAGTAACTATGCGCTGCAGATGACTACTTCTTCTCACGGCTACCAATAATGGAGAAGAGGATAGCTCAAGCTGGCGTCAGACTGGCTGCAATACTCAACAAGATTTTTGCATCCACCGTCACCGGAAGAAAGCTCAAGTTATCAGGAAAGAGTAACATGCTGATATAGTCCATCTTGGTTGATGTCCAATTATGCAAGGAAGAAAGGAGTCCTTGCTTAGATTAGATACATATTTGACGTCTGAACCACAGAATTCTAATATTCCAGATTCTCCATGACAAAAACCTTCTATGTCCTGCGGCTGCAGTTAGTACGATCCTTTATTAACAAAGCCAGTGACATCCTACCAGTTTGATGTGTTTTTAGGACCTTTCAATCATGAAAAATGATAAAAAAGTGCAAGTTCTTCTTCCTTAAAATAAGCTTTGCAAGCAATAAACAGGACTACTAAACTTAATATTATAGTGCTTTGTAACTAAAACAGAGTGATCTAGTTTTTGTATCCGCACAAAAAAAAAAAAAAAGATCTATTTTCTAGTTCATCCATCTCAGTATTTTGTAAGAACTTGGATTGGACATTGCCAGGAAGAAAACTTCTGACTGATGAAACAAGCTATCAATATTTGACGTTCATCCTTGGAATCATGTAATTGGTAATGACTTGAAATATAACAGTGCACTCGCTGAAAAACAAGAGAAAACATCACAAATTTCTTAAAATAGGGATCATAGTGCAAAAAATCAGCCATACATCTTTTTTTGAGATTAAAGCCATACATCTACGCATGGGAAACATATAACCTCTTGAAGCTAACAAAATGTTAGCAACACATCAACACAGTGGTAGTCTGAAAGTGAGGAGCATTAGTGCACTCTTGTCCTCTGAGTCATCATCTTAGTGACCTCATGCACAAGAATTCCAATCGGGCAAAATAGTAAGCACAAGGAGATAGAATGCCGTGTCTCAATCTTGTTTTCCAATCCATCTCGAAAGACTTGCCTAAATCAGTATGAGAAAAATCGAATATGAGCACCGCTTAATTTGAAATATCGGAATAAATGATGCAGGAAACAGACCTTGCAGCAAAGAGATCCACTGCCAGTAAGTGTATCCAAGCAGAAGACACAGTCATTTGATTGGAGAACATTCTTGCTATGCCAGCCAACTGAAACCATATACAGGCTAGAGTTAGAAGGATACATAAAAAGCAAGAAATCATTTTTTCTATTTTTTATTTCATGGCTACATTCAGACCTCTGGAAGCCAGTACTTGCTTGCAAACATTAACCTTAATGTCTCAGGAGTCCACGAAAGATAAAGAAGGTAAGCATACAGAAGACCTAATAAAACATAAGGAACATTGCTCCCTGCAGCCTTCCTGGTCTGCAAATTGGACACAAAAATTAAAGGAAGTAGTGGCAGGATGTTGGCTGCAATGCAACTAATCTCAGTTGAACTGATTTACCAATTCCGTCTTTGGAGCCAGAACCATCAAAGTGTAAAATGGAAGTACAGCAACAGTTCCCCAAGTGAAAGCAATGTTGGCAATTTGAGTACTTGAAAATACTGTAAACAAAAACTATAAGAGAGGTCATTTAACCTCGGAGTAAATAACCTTAATCTGTCAATTTGTGTATAATTTGAAAAGAAAAATATGGAAAAAAAAAAGCTTATTTAAGGCTACACATGACCACTTCAAAGTATAAAATTAGAAAATGTTAAGGCCGTCAAAGACATAAAATATTTAACATCAAAATTTGCATCTCCCCCTTTTTCTTGACTCAATCAGAAGAAAATGACTAAAAAGGGAAGACGTAATGAAACTGACAATATCTGTGATGTATACACTAACTCATACAAAGGGCATCACGCTGCTTCAGCATGCATTCAGTTTATTGATTAGCATAATCGAATGCGTAATTCTATATCTATGTCTAGCTAGTTTTCTCTGTTCATCCAGGTTGGTAGGTTGGTATTGTACTATAAAGGTTAACAGGAGGTTCAAAATCAAAGCCATGGGTCAATAGCTTAACAGGTACACAATCATAAGGCAAGGAAGGACTTGCCATTCTTGTCATGCTAATAAAATCACAAGGAACTCCAGCTGGAATCAGCCTTTTCTTCTCATACAAAATATGATAGATGCTCATCCTCTCTTATAACACTACTGAAGCAAATTAAACAATCTATACATAATAATGGTACCATTTTACTTACCAGATGCAGACACATATGCTTTCCTTCTAGTGCCAATTGTTGCAACTTTTGATTGAGGAATACGCTTTAATCCACCAATCAAGCTCCCTTTAAGTCCATTCTTACCCACTTGAGACACTCTCTCTCCTTGAAGCTCCATACTTTTACTTTCAAAAGCAAAGAAAAATCGTCTTTCCACCTTCAACAGAGCACAACGTGGAATTAGAATACATGAATGCCCGTCCTGCAAAAGAATTAGCTTTAAATCCAAAGTCAAACTCATAGTATAACAAATTACTCCCCGTAAAGTATCTCATAAGCAACCCTATTTAAGCCAATGCTGCAAGAACCAATCCTTCTTTTTTAAGGTTCTTCACCAGTGTCCCAACTCTATGCAACTTAATCTTCTATGGAGTCTGAAATCTACTGTCACAAAAACTATAAATAAGAATACTGACTTGGTACGCATGACAAATTTACGATAAGGTGAAAAATAGGTGGTGGCATTTAGATTTTGAGTCTTAGTTGTTTCAACCTGAACTTAACTGAAATTTGTAAGGGAATACTCTATGAGATTTATAAAAGTATACTTTATAAGTCTACTTTAACTCACGGTGAATAGTTTCACTTTTGCAGGAATCAGAGAGTAACAATATTTGCCAATCCTTGCTCTTGCATGATTTGTTGCAGCATTTTATTCCCAACCCAAGCATCCAAATCATGTGACTGCCATAGTCAATCAATCTAAAGTTTTACTCCTACTAAATGCATATCTACAGCTTTGTCTTCCTAGAAAACTTACAGTAGAAGCTCATTTCATGCTATTGAATACATTAACCAATAAGGTCACTCACTTTCGACGACTTAAGGGTCGGTCCTAAGGGATAAATTGTGACTTTTCTTAAAAGAAGATAAAGAAACTTAATATTCATTTTAAGCAAGAAAATACTTCATAGAAATTGTTTGTTTTGTAGTGATATTGAAAGACAATGATTAAATAGGTAATATCAATTTACTTAATCTTAATGCTATTTTAATGCATTTTGATGAAATTCTACTGCAAAGAAAAATTAAAAAAAATAAAATAGAAGTATAAAATTCCAAAAACATTATAAGTTGTATTCAATTATTCTAATTTTAACACAATTAACTTGCAGCAATAACCAACCAAATGAAAAAACAAATTCGTTTATAATGAAGCTTAAGCGCTTAATGCTAGAACCTTATCGGTTTTCAGTTTTCACCAGCATGAAATGAGCTTATACCATATTATCTTAAAGACAGCAAGATGCATGCCACGATAGAAGTGAAACTTAAGATAACAAGGATGTATGATGAACGCCAAATTATTGGTACTTTTGGGTTAGATTCATGCAGAGGTCGCAAAAGCATGCAAACTTGAAGCATGGAAAAAGATGTGTGTGTGTGTGTGTATTCTCTAATCCTTTATAGGATGAAAACTAGTGAAATGCCAATAAATTCCCTATGAAGCATCATCCCTTCTTCACTAAGCTAGGTATTTATATACTCTACCCTTCACTTCAAACTTGTAGCTCCCATTACATGTCAAAGATTGACATCATAAGGAAGCTCATGACATTTAGTACATTCACCTCTTGTTCTTCCTTTTCTCTTCCAAAATCAAACTTCAACTTGCATTTGTTAGCGACTGTCCATTGAAATGTTCTGGTACTTTTGTTAGCAGGTAGCATAGGTGACAACTTGCAGACTGAGACATAAATACATTATGGTAAGTAGGGGGCATGGATCCATTGGTATTGGTAGGTGCTATGAACATACGTAAAATATTTAACACTGAAGTTCAGAAGACAATAACAAAATAGTTTATCCACTCTCCTCAACTCCATGTCTCCCATTCCACCCACCCACTGCCATTTGCTTTCTCCTTTTACTCCCTCTCGTGAGGACTGACTCCAACCCTTTTACCCCATCTAATTCTCCCACTTTAACTCGAGCCCCTCTCCAAAATTCACTATCGCTGTTCCAATATTTCCTTCTCATCATGTTTCTTTTCCTTCACTGATCCCATCTAATCTCCTCTTGTATCCATAATTACAAGCTCCAGTTTGCGGACATCTACTCCTTTGGTAATTCCTTTTTAATTCTATCTCTTATTTCTTTAGTCACTTATACCCCAATTACCTGAAATAGATTTGATTAACATAATGCCTTGCAACTCATATCACTAAATTGCATCGTTATCATGTATAAACTTAAATACAATTGTTGATTTAAAAGTTCTAGTGCTTGAAGCTAGACTCAATTACTATGACAAAGATATATTTTTCATTATTAGAAAAGAAGTTAGAATGCATCATTTTCAGAAAGGGACAAGCCATAGAAGACAATTGTGAGAAAAAAAAAGATGCACTTTCTTTTCCCTTTTTTAGCACTGAAGAGCAATTATGTACTTTAGTTTATATTAAGCCAGCATTCTGGATCTGCCACTTCATGAAGGCGATATTAATGAAATTGGTGAGGAAATGTAGCAAGACTAACTGCCAAAATAGACAGAAGCGACCCAAAAAATTGATTGTTTACATGTGCAACATGAACCCAATAAAGAGGATTGCAGATAACTATTCTACATCAATTTCCTATCTTTTCTCATACACCAAACTAGTCTATTTTGCCTAACGAGCCCAAAGTAGAAAAGTTTGTCTTTCGGGTTACTACAACTACAAGAGTTAGCATACAATGTTCTCTACATTCAATTTTCTGTTTCCAAAATATGAAAATTTATATCTTCTCCTCATGCTGCTTTCTAGTAATTTTTAATTTTACGGTAGTAGTTCTAAGCATCATCGTAGTATGATATCAACATTAATTTCTAATTGTGGAAGATACTCATTAATAAGTCGGATTTTCACGTTTTTAACATAATTATATGTGTGCCGTCAATGCAATAAGTTAAATAAATCTACTCTATTGTTTTTTTTTTGCTACTATGCTAAAATTCTGTAAACATTGTTCAACGATAGTTCTTCTAGGAGAATTAATGGCTCAACAAATGTCTACTAACAGATAGAAATGATCAGATCACAAGTCCACAGAAAGATATTACGAGGATCAAGGATGGAACCAACCTCCAAAATCCCACCATTGCTTCCACATATCATGCCATCAGGCATCTGGATATCTTTTTTATAAAAATAGATAACAAATATTCTTTCCATCGCAGAAAAAGCTTCAAACATTCTCATATTGTCCAGCAAAACAACGAATAACAAAACAGAAAATTTGACTACTTTTTTATAGAGCTTAAAATGATTCTCATATCGTCAACCAACCAATCTGTTGTAAAAAAATGG
Organism: Xerophyta viscosa; assembly: GCA_002076135.1. Classification (NCBI taxonomy): domain Eukaryota; kingdom Viridiplantae; phylum Streptophyta; class Magnoliopsida; order Pandanales; family Velloziaceae; genus Xerophyta; species Xerophyta viscosa. The sequence continues at coordinate 2,863,864 of MJHO01000011.1, forward strand.
ACACAGCACAACTCATTATTATAAATTAATCAACGTAAATTTAAATCTCAACTTCAAACGAAAAATATGCCAAAATTAGAGACAATAAACAGCAGAGAAGAAGAGCAAACACCTGAGATGAGATTGGGGGTTTGAGGGAGGTGGTAGAGATGGCGGAGGACATCATCATCTCCACTGTTAGCCCAAGTGCGTCCTCCGCACATCTTTGAATATATTAGTAGACTAACACACAATTATTAAGAACAAACAATTCTGGCGCGGCCCACAGTCAGAGAAAGCTGTGAGGACATGTGTACAAAGAACACTTTTGCGAGTTCCAGTCCTGACACCTTTGCACATCTGAGCAATACTTGTTTTAGTGACAATTAATCTACATTTTTCAAATTTCTTGTTTTACTACATACCTCTCCATAAGTTCCAGCTTAAAAGTCTTGAAGAAATTGGAAAAAAAAAAAAACTTAAAAGTTCCAATTTATTGGGGCCAAAAAAAAGACATCTGGCTATTGAAATTTTAAAAATTCACTTCTAATCATTTATATTTTTTATTAAATTTTGGAAATCTAAAATCGAATTGAATCATAGTTAGTTGACACTGTGGAAGGCTTACCGGGATGGCCATATAAAATTAGGATCCTTAGTTTGAACCAACCTAGAAAGGGAATGGAGATCGACTATGGAGCAACCACATAGGATTACTCTGTAATTGCACTATTCTGACCGTCCATTCGTGTAGACAAATCACAAAATTTTAATATAAAATTTTCGCTGATTATTTAATTTATTTTTTAAACTTTTTTATAATAAAATTTTAAATTATAAAATTGTTATAGATCAAAATTCTATAACTTTACAATTCGAAATTTTTCAAAAAAATATCAAATAATATCTTCAAAAAGAATGATTCAAAATTTTAATTATCTTTTGATATATTATTTGATATTTTTTAAAAAAATTTCAATTATAAAATCATAGATTCACATCAAAATTTAAGAACTTTATTGTTTGGATTTTTTTTATAAAAAATATTTAAAATAAATCAAATAAATTCGACGAAAAGTTTATATAAAATCTCGTAATTTAAACTATACGAATTGACAGCCTGGAATAGCAACCACAGACCACATAGGCAATTCATATGATTTTTACCGCAGAGGTATTCGCTATTTCTAGAAAGACTCAGCTGCCTTTCTAAAAATGCCAAAAAAAAAAAAGGAAAAAAAAAAAAAGCGAAGCTTTAAGGAGCAACGAGATCTCCTCCCTTCCTATTTTTTTGGATAAAATTCAGTGGTTCCTTGAATTTGCTTCTATTTAAATATTTTTTATATTTTTAGATGAGCTTTTAAATTAAAAATGATGTGCTTCAGTTAGAAATACATAGCATTTTTGCCAATCATAAGGGTACATTCAGTGATATTAACCCTTAAACGATAAAAATAGAAACTTACTAAAAAGCAATTGCATTCGCGTGCAACTTAAAGGACACACACATGTTTGATTATGCAGACAGATAAATAAATCTATTTATTACACCCATAAAGTTAATGAAATATTTATAAATGTTGATTAATGTAATCTAACAGGTCATTTGCCCAAAAAAAATGTAAAGAAGAGCAAAAAAAAAAAAAAAAAAAAAAAAAAAAAAAAAAAAAAAACATAAGATGGAAATAAAGAATACGAACTCAAAGATATAAACCAGTGTGATCCCATGTACAGAGAGCCCATGGAGATGAATTGGAAAGTGCGACATACTTGCAGCCCTGACCTCATTCATGCGTATATAAGTCCCAACCTCAAATAATAACACATGTTTCCCGCTGCTTTACTAATAGAGGCAGGCATTCCTGGAATTTCTTTAAGTACCAAACAGTAACAAACATCAAAAGATCGTAGAAACTGTGCACGGAACAAATGTTGATTTTGATCAACTTTGAGCGAGCCGAATGTAGTCAACACTGCTCATCCAAAAATAGCCAAGACCATTAATAATGGACTTAAAATCCGATAGACAACTAAATGGTGGATAATTAATTCAACAACATAATTATTAGCCCAAGGGTCAACGCATATTTCCATTAACTGTTACAGACTAGAGAAATATTCACTGATAAATCAATCTAGGCGATGCAAAAAGCAGATTTGGAAAATTTTAATTGCAGGTGCAATGTCAATCATACGAGTAACCAAGGTAGTTGAATTGAACAATTACTCCTCCCCGCATTATAATAATGTTAGGAAAGCTGAAATTGCATAAATAGAATTACAGCATACATTAGAATTACGGCATGCAACATAATATCGTAAATGTCTACAGCCGCCACGCTCCAACACATTTGCCTACAACATAAGCAGACGTATTTAGTATGGATGCCATAAGAGAAAAGACAAATGGATGAAGTAAAACTACTTGTACAAAATTTAATGCAAATTCCATGGCATTAAGACTTTGAGAACTGGTGCATCAGCTGCAACAGGAAATTAAGGAAAATGGCATTCTAAAGCACAATTATCACCAACTTTTTGTCGCTATTCGTTTGCTTCATTTTAGCATGTTATTGATTTTCTATGTCAAATAAACTGTTCCTAAAGAAAATTAGGCATTTCCTATTATGGCATGTATGATTCAGAATTCTTTTTTCATTTGTCCCCAACTGTGTGCTTCATTCTTCTGTCTTAAGGCACCACCACTACGCTGAGTATTTGATCCAATAACCTCTAACCGCATAACCTTTCAATCATTTTGAGTGCATTACTTATCCATGTTCATTAATACACGAGCATCAAACAAATGTATAGTGGACTTTCGGTTGTACTGTCACATCGATGTTGCTAGTGTACATCAAGAATTGGAAAAAAGCACCGAACCACCAAAATTAACATAGTCCCGAAACAATAGGACAAGTTGCAAACTCCATCTATTAACATCATAACTGGCAAGTTGAGCTTGTAAGCAAGTTCAACGGAATACTGCCCCAAACTTCTGAACATTTAAGTGGCCACTAGGTTCGTCAGTAAGCTTAGTTAAATTTCCCTTAAATAATCACTTTTCTCGGCCTATACTGGTTTAGAAAAAAATGGGAATATGGTAAACTTCCAAAAAATGGCAGGTGTGGTTTTCCACAAAATAAACAAAAATGAACTGCAGAAAATTGGGTGGAGAAAGGAAGCTGGAGATTTCTTCCACTGCAACATTTTCGGCATTTAAGGCTTGGAAAAATTGGAATTCAGGTGGAAAACTCTAGTTAGCACTTCTACATTTCTGGCATATTAGGGCCTGATGTTTCCAGTGAAATAGAGATAGATATATGTAAGCTCAGAGTTTTGGAGTATAAATTTTTCCTAATATATAGATGCTAGGAATATAGGTGAGCCAAATGGCGAAACTGTGTGAAAACTTCTATAACAAGTAAATTCTAATCGGTTAACAAATAGTCAAAAGAAGACATGATTGCAGGCACAAACCAGGAATTCACTGAACCACTCCCGTGCATCAGGATGCTATACCACGAGCTCATCCTCAAGGTAATTATATTCAAATGTGAACTCGGTCTTTATTCTCTGGCACCTGCAGCCAGGAGCTGATTTTCAGCACATCACAATAAAAGAAAAATACAGTACTTTGAGCAGCACCTATTTTAATAATGTAGCATAACAAAAGCAAATGCTCAAGGTAAACTAAGTCACTAACTGAAACTCACTTAGTCTAATAATTCACTTCAAATCAGTAGTTTGACTTACAAGCTCTTAACAATCTATAACCAAATTAACTACTTTAATGAAAATGGAACCACATCTATTTTCCAGTTTTAAAGATGTCCAAACTCAAGAGGGCTCAACCATCACACCTTTTTCATGTCTTCAGTACGCACTGTGCTGCTACTACGTTTTCAAGAATAGTTGTAAAGCACACCTACTAAGCTACAATATCTTCCAAATTTCAAAATAACAAAAGCCACAACGAGCAGAGATAAGTATACCCAAAAACAATGGGAAAAAAAAGGAAGCTTAAGCTTGACACCGTCCAGGGCCCAACTGATGTCAATAGATAATTGATACATAATAAAACATCAAAAAGCAAAAGCCCACATGCCTAACAAAGTTGTCCATGCAGGAAATCTAAATGCGTGGCTTGGGTATATGGATATTCTACACCATTTTTTTAGTTAGGAAACAACCTCTTAGGGGTATGGCTGCGTGCATCCTACCCTCCCTAGACCATATCGAGATAGGACTTTCACTGGGTTGTTGTAGATATCGCTTTCTCAAATCAAGTACATAAAATTACTACAGATTAAACCTGAGAGAGCTAAACAGAAACATCAATAATATATTCAAGTAGGCCACACACCATCCATGCTGCGATCCATCATCAGCAATATGAAAATCGAAATAAACGTATGTTCCTCTCTCAAATTCATCAGTTGTAACTTTTGGCTCTTCATGCCTTTGAAACCAAGTATTATACTTCTTGTGGTATCTCCACGCCCACCTTTTCAACTCTTTTGCAGCTAAGTACTGCTGATAAGTTTTCTGCACCATACACAGCTTATGAAAATAGAATACAAGGTTGCACAACAAGTGGATTAATAGATTAAAAAAATATAACAAGCACGGACCTGCTGAAAGTAGAATGCAAAGAATAATACATCAGTCCCATGAGGATCAATGCCCAATCGCTCCCAAAAGGCTGGATTATTGATAACTGGGGCCTGTTGTTGAGCATAGCTTGCAGGCGTTACTGCTGGGTGCCTCTGAAAATTAATTAGAAGAGTCAAAATCATCAATGCATTATCTAAGCTACAGAACTAATCATTAAAAAGAGACATCTTACAGGAACATAGCTCCTTATGCAATCGGAATCAGTGGGTAGAGGTAGTCTTGCTAGTGCAGCATCAAGCATCTGCTTATTATATGTGTCATCATGCATTACTCCAGAACTTCCTATTGAACTGCTAATGTTATCACCAATAGCACCAAGATCTGGAGTGCTTCTTCTACCAAAGAAACCAAGGCCTGCTGATGGTAGGGTGGGCTGTAGTGGTTGTCCAGGGGAAATATCAGTATCTCTCGGTAATTGTGCAGATTCTGACACAGAAGAACTTATGGGCTGAAGCATAAAAGAATAAACAGGTCATTACTAACATAAAAGTGTCTCTAGTACTTGACACGAATACTTCAAGTGACCAAAAACCATGTACTTATATGAAATTATTCTCAGGCCTCTATACTTAGCCAAACATCTTTTGTATACGCTAATTTAAAGTCGGGAAAAAAGTGAGAACATAAACTTATCCAGCTTCTAAAATTCTGTTACAGAAAAAGTACACAGAGACCTTACATATGTCATCATCATGTGGAAAACATACTTGCTTCATTCATTATCATGAGCAAAATATCCATATTAAAAATGTTCATTCAGCCAAGATTTGATGAGGAGGCCGGTCAGTGACTTCTTTGATCAACAGACTGGCTGGAAACGGAACATGCTGCAGCAGCAGCTGCAAGAGGTCCGGCTTCGTTTAACAGTGTACTACTTGCTGGAGACCTCAACAAACAGAGGAGACTTGTCTCAACTAGACACACATCAGGTCAATGTTGTCAAAGGCGCAAGGCGCACCAAGGCGCAAAGGTGGTCCCGGAGTCTAGGCGCAAGGCATAAGGCGTGGCCCAGGCCTTATTAACGCAAGGCGCGCTATTTCCTTAGATATAAATATCTCCATAAAAAATACAAATTTAAACCAAAGTTGTCATAGATAAGATCAGAACAAGCCTATTAGTAAAGATCTTACACATATCAAAATACACAGATAAATTTCTTACGTCATTCTTAAGACTCTTAGCTCTTAACATATGGTTACTTGCTAATTACCTTTTAAATTTTGCGGAAATTAGTTTATTGATGGATTCTGGACAAGCCATATTGGAAAAGCACATAGTCACATCACATGAACATGTTGAGTCAAAGTCTCAAAGTGTGAAAAATGATGAATAGCTAGCTTTTTTTAGAGATGTTCACATGAAGAACATGTTCATTATGAAAAACTAGCTCGTCTCCAACCTTCGCCGTCCTCCTCCAATCCAGCAGGCGTGTTGCTTGTGAGAAAAATAGGATTTTTTCCTATTTTAAGCCCACTGTAGTTGAAGCAAGGAACTCCCATATGGACTGAACAATAAGGTCTGATGGTTTAATTGGGCTCATATAGTTTATAAATGAGGCCTGTTCACTAGGCGTAGCAAGGCGCGCCTAGGCGCAAGGCGCACGTAGGCGCGCCTAGGCGCGATAAGGCTGCGCCTAGTGAACGGGGGCCTTGCCTTGTTCTTGGCGGGCGCAGATTCGTGTGGCGAGCCTAGGCGCACGGCAAGGCGCGCCTTTAAAAACACTGCATCAGGTATGTTCACTACCAAGTCTGCATACGGGTTGATAGCTGAGATAGATGAAAGAAAACACCCAATATGGAAATTCATTTGGAACGGCCCCGGCCCTCAGCGATGTCATCTGTTCTTTTGGAGATTTCCTCACAAACGAACAGTAACAAACGAATGAATGGCGCGTAGGGGATTATCCAATGAGGCTTGGTGTTGTGCTTGTGAAGCAGTTGTTGAGGAAAATTGGGATGGCTTTTTCAGCATGGGAGCAACACTTGGATTCATTGGAATCTAAGGACGGAGGCAGGTGTGTCTAACACCCTGGACTGGAAATACATCTATGCAGCAACAATGCTTTTTGATTTGGATATGGAGAACCCAGCTAGTATTTGAAAGAGTTTACAATTTCAAAGCAGGCTAAGCTTTCAGCCATCCTTACAGCAACTAACACCTATACGGAAGCCATGTTAAGGACACAAATCAGCCTGCACAGCAGCAATTCACTCTTAAACAAATAGCATGGGAGCAACCTAGCTTGGGATGGATTAAAGTTAAATCGGATGGAGATGTCCATGAAGTAACAGGCACAGCAGCAGCAGTGGGCATCCTCAGAGATGACACAGGGAACTGGATGGGTGGTTTCAGCGTGAAGTTGGGAATTTGCTCACTATTAGAGTTGGAACTCTGGGGATGCTTGATCACTATGGAATGGACCTAGCATGGAACAAAGGTTATCGACAGTGAAAGTTGAAGTTGACTTCTTGTTATTGGTTCAGAACCTCAACTCGGAAGTACTACAAGAGGGCCTACAGAGAAACCTAGTAATGTCTTGCAAAGAGTTCCTCAAATGAGATTGGGACATATCTGTACATCACATTTGCAGAGAAGCTAACAAGATGACATCCTTGCCAATAAAGCTTTCTCATTACCTAACTGTCTACATGTCTTTGTATCACCTCCCCAGGAGGCCATTTGCATGTTACATTTTAAAGAGTTTGGCAGAAGCACGTCACAATTAATAAAGTGCTAAGAACCGGAGCCCTCCTTCTGACCAAAAAATAAAAAATAAAAATGAAAATTTTCATTCAGCGTATGCCTACTGGTTCACTACAGAAGACATGTCACCTTACGGCAATACAATACAAAATCCAATAAAATTAGGTAGACTGCAATAAGCAGTAGTCAAATGCTAACCCAACTTCTGTTAATGTGGTAAAGTGTATATCCGTTAATAAATTACTAAGGAAGCATCTTAGAACTACTTTACAGTACAGGTTTGAAAAACTAAAACACAAGAGGACTTTAAAAAGAATAACCTAAGCTCACCACATATGCGGACTTCAATTCATCTTCGTTGATTATTTTATTGAATCCAGACGAAATAGCTGGTTGAACATTTGAGTCCTCCGGCAAGTTTTGCTGCTGCGGTTCTTCAATTTTGGTATGAGCAAGATCTGACATGTAGCAGTTAGGCCAAATGAGGCTTCGATTTAGCGTCATATTATACTGCAATTAAGTATTATTTACTAACCATCTTTTGATCCACTTGGAATTAAAGAATGCTGGGAAGATTGTTGATGAATTGGACTTTGCTGTGGGGATGCAACAGAATTCAGGTTATGTGCCTGTATTCCAAGACCCAGACCAACTTGAGGCGAAAGAGACGAGCTCTGCAAATTAAACTACGATGTAAACAAAATTAAAGACAGTTAGTATCTACAACTAAAATCAAACGCTACAAACAAAATGCAACAAAATAAAAAACTCAAAGAAATAAGGAACTAGAAATATGCGAAATGATTCACAGTATACTCCAAACGAATTAGCTATATGTGAAGTTTGAAGTTGATAAAAGTTGGAAAAATCAAATCTATCAAATTTCCAAAATTCTTACGGAGAAAGTGCAGAGGTTACGTTAATCACCTTATGTTAACAGGTTTGCTTCATCCATCATATGCAAAATACAAGTTTTTGAAAAAGGTCATTTCATAGTACTACTGGTCCACTCCAGAAGAACAGCATCCTAAGCACAATAAATAAACTACCCAATGAAACTAGGTACGCAGCAAATTAAGACTTGTCTAAGTTAAACCCAACTTCGTGAAAGTGGTAAATTAGATTGGAACTTAAATGCAGGAAAACTTCCAGCAATCTTATGAACCCTCCTCTGTCACGACCCGCTCCCCGCCCCGGGCCAAGCCCGCCAAGCCCCGGCCCCACCACGGAACCGGGTCTTTTTCCCATCCGGAAAAGGGTGATCACCTTGGTTGGTGATAAAGCTTGGCCTCCCAAGCTTATAAACACAAATATCCTATCCCTAGGATCCAAGCTAGGTATGGGACAAATCCTTTTTATCAACTCCCGATCGCGCGCAGCCCAAATTTAACGGCCCAATCTCGCGCCCAACCTAGATCCGCATCTTTCGGTCGACCGATCCACCTTCCGGTCGATCGAAACCTGCGCAGATCGCGCGGTTTCGTGCATTCGCGCCAGCCGATCGCACCGAAATCCGGGGCATTACATCCCCACACCTTAGGATACGATGTTCTCGTCGTACGGGTCAGGTCACGGACGGACGTACATGCCCAGTCTCTCTCTAGTCACACGGGTCGCAAGTAGCGCATCATGCCCCTACCGCAGGCTATCTTGGCCTTTCCGCAGGTCCCTGGGCCTACGCACCCACCCGTATCCGTGACCGGGGTTGCTCTGATACCATTTCTGTCACGACCCGCTCCCCGCCCCGGGCCAAGCCCGCCAAGCCCCGGCCCCACCACGGAACTGGATCCTTTTCCGGAAAGGGTGATCACCTTGGTTGGTGATAAAGCTTAGCCTCCCAAGCTTATAAACACAAATATCCCCCTCCATCCAAGAGATATGGGATAATTCATATCAACTCCCGTGCGCGGCCCATTAAGAGCCCAATCCGCGCCCAAAACCTGCGCAGATCACGCGGTTTCGTGCATTCGCGCCAGCCGATCGCACCGAAACCCGGGGCATTACATCCTCGAATCCCGCATCCGCTTTATGCAACTATATATTTGTAGGTGACCACCTCACTATCTGGCCACGTGCGACGCACATGACCAACTTTGTTTCTTTTTTATTCTCATTTCTAAAAAAGACTGAGAGTGCCAAAAAGAAAAAAGAACGGGTAGGGAAGCTAGACCCTTTTTTAAATCTAGTTTTTACTCAAACCTTTTGTACCATGTGGTTTTGACAATTTTGAATTCAAAGCGACATAAAAATATGTAGTGTTTATCTACATCCTTCCTAACAGCTCCAACCTAGCCTTTTACGTAGTTGCTTGCTTAGCCGTTTCCCCCTCTCCCGAACGGCTTTATGCAACTGTGGATTGGACTTTGCAAAAAATAAATAAATAAATATATATATATATATATATATATATATATATATATATATATATATATCAGAGGTTACAAGCAAAATTAAAAAATAAGGACCTGATGCAAAGCAGCAAAACTCTAAAACAAAGAAACTGAAATCTTCTACCTGTGCCAAACTGAAACTATTTCATTCTAGCTGTTAAACACATTTCCATAGCAGCTGCATAAACAGTCTATTACAATGTAAGAAGTTATTGCTTTCTAGAAAGAAGAAACCATGTAGAACCACCATTTCAAAGTATATTTAGCTAAACAAACGCTAAATAATCTACATACGTCAATTAGTGGTCAAGAAGCATTTAGAGTGTAGCCTTAGTTTTCACATAAAAGTGGTAGCTGTTAACATTACTATGTTTTGGAGAGGACAAAACCTGCTGTAAGAATGAATTTTGCGGCTGAGAGGAGAACTGTTTGGTATTCACCCCAGAGAGAATAGGTGCACCAAGAAGATTGCCTGGACCTTGCTGTTGAACTTGTTGGAGACGCTGAAGAAATTTCTCTCTTTGATCTGGCGCGATCTCGGGCCGTCCACGAACTTGACCCTAAGGAAACAATACAAAAGGAAGTGAAAGTTTAACTTTATAGTACAGATAATAGCATGTTAACACTTTAGACAAAAGCATTCAATAATCCAAAAATGTTAATGGATAAGCTAACATACTAACTTAATCAGATGACGAGCATAATAATAGTTTCTATCCAACTAAGTAGACAGTCAGACATCACAGAAAGAAAAACAGGGAGAAATACAAGTACAATTTACAAGAAAAACTTCGTACATCCTCGAGAAACACTTACAAGGAAAACTTCATAGAACAAAAAAAAAATGATGCAAACTTAAGGTAAAACTTTTTCTAGTAAACAAAAAGACAAAAAAAAAAGGGAAATCATGAACAATAAGATTGAAGATAAAAAAGGAGATAACAAAACAGAATCACGAGAACTCACTATTTCATGTTGAGTCTGAAATGACGATGGAGTTTGTGGCCTCCACTGGACACCAGTAACAGGTGACGGTGAGAAGACCCGTGCTACAGCTGGACCCTCACCAACATTGTTAGAATCTGTGGTCCCATCCATAGCTTTTGAAACTTGTTGCAACATCGTCCTATTACTTAAAGGGGAAACTACTGATTGGGCAATGCCTCCAGTTGAAATCCTCTCATCAACAGTTAAGATGTTTCTCTTTGGAACATCAGAAACAGCAGTTGCTGATCCAAGACCTGGAGGACCTGAGATTCCACTGATAGAAACTAGATTAGTTGGTGCACCCAAGGATGACTGACTGGAAAGTCCCCTGCTGATGCCTCTACCAAGCCCAATTTCAGGAATGGCTGGAGATGATCTACGTCCGGGGAAGTTTATGTTATCATCCTCTTTAATTGAACTAGAGACAATTGGTAGAGATGATGAAACAACAGCAGCAGCTGTCTCTGATCCACTTCTGGTATTCGCTGGTGCAGAGAAAATTGATGAAAGTGATGGGCCACCAACTAATGGACGAGTTGGGGCACTACCAGTTGAAGACGAAATAGGTACAGATTGCATCCCAGATACTACATTAGGGGTAGCAGTGGAAACTAAAGATTGCATGGGTGTGCTTTTGGAAGGTGGAGTTTTCGAGAAGCTGTCAGAATTACCATCATGCGCACCTGTCTCTTCACTTTGATCCTGTAAAGAATCTATCTGCAAAAAAGATGGAAAAAGGCGGAATCTAGTAAAATTTAAGATTCATATGCCAATACAGAATTTATGTGAAAACAACAGAGTTTCTGTAATTCATCTCAAACATGTTGCTACATTCCATTTTCAGACACTCTTCAGATAAGAAAGAAAGTTGAAGCGTAAGCTCCATTCAAGCTAGAAGGAGAGTGAGTGGCGGAGAAAAATTATTTACATTAGAACACATTAGCAGGGTAAAAGGGTATAGCTTTAGCAAATAAGCAGTAAGAAAATTGACATGATTTAAAATTAAAATAACACATAAACAGCAATGAAGCATCGAGACCACACTACAGAGACCACTACGACAGTATACTGGGGGAGACGTTTTGAATCTAAGACGTCATCAACAATGTAAAGGACATCAAATAACAATTTCCTAAACATCAAATTATCAGTTCGCTAAACTTCCTCCTTACTCCAACGAAGAGACTTACCGGTAGGGAAGATGAAGTTGTTAGGGAACTCTTGAAGCCTAAGGCAGCATTTGTAGCAGTAACAGAACCTACAGCCTGTCAAAAAAGAAAAAAAAAATGGCCAATTGTGATTTTGTTAATAAGCAGAATATAATAAAAGAGGCTTCCCGGTAACCACAAGGGCTCCCAGGCATGCGGCGCAGCATCCAGGAAGGGGCGGGTGATTTCTCGCCTAATATACGCCACCATACCATGATCTCTACAGGCGGTGGTTTCCGCTCCTCAAACCCATGACCTTTTGATCACTGGGCAGGAGGTTTTACCATTCCGCAAGGTTCTCCCTCAAAATATGTTGTAGCTGCTAAGTCTATATATACAGGAGCCACCAAAACCGTAAGTATTAGCTAGGTAAGCAAGAACAACATCATGCCCAAGGTAAATCCGTAGACATAATAAATTCTCGAAATTGCTATCGAGTGTTTCTAAAAATCAGGATAGGCTCCTAGCAATACAAATTATTAAGATTAGTATCAAAAAAATGTAGGTTTCGAAAGACAACCATCATAAAATAGACTTATGTTCATTATACTTAAAAGGAATAATTTCTTTTATCTTAAGCTTGAAAGCATTGAAGTGGATTAGAATAGCAGCAATCTCAAGGACTAAATAATTGATGTGGAAAGAGATATTTTTCAAAACAGTTAGTTTTTATTGCTTCAAAAAAACATATATTATGAAGTATACGCCTGGAAGTTGAGACAGGATGGCAACTATCCCTCCATTATCCCACGAGAAGTGCACACGCTATAAGAAGTGGTACATCGTAAGGCCAACATACGAATGAAATCCCACCAATGCAGAACAACATAGAATTGCAATATATTTACATTTCAAGTACATGGTTAAATTTAAAGCACCAAAAATCTCAAATAATCATGTTAAATCAATTAGTAGAACATCCCCAGATAGCCCTTGGGATGTGAAACCAAGAAACTAAAAAGCAAGACGAAACTTCATAGTCGCCATTTTACCAGATGGTTTTACCTGATGAGGGACCATGTTATGCAACTTCCGAGCATCCTACCAACACATATGGTATCGGTTATTCTAAAATGAAAAAACCTAAATTTCTCTAGAAACAGATTAAAATAAATGCACGATAAACTAAGGAGAATGTCGTATTGTTTAATTCCAGCATCAAACTCGATATATTTGAATTTAAGAAATTTACAGAAGCACATCGATAATGAGGTAGAAGGTTATAACACCCATCTTAAATACATATAAGGTACTAGGTTGAATAATAGCACAGTTAAGGCATCATATAGTGGAAAATCAATCTTTTGGCCAGTTAAAGGTGAGATCTTTTGAGCAAAATTCAAGTAAATTGAATATTGACCACATCCTAGGAATCTGCAAGCTAGAACAAAACAGTCATAAGAATATCAAATTGACACTTTTTTGTAAGATCAACAGATCCACACTCCACTCACTTCTCCAACTTCCAGAGAATAACTAAAAAAACAAGCATCTTAGCTATTTGTGACCTTATAAAGGATCAAAATGTAAAACGCTAACCCTATGAATTGTAGGAATATGAAAAGGCAAGAGAAAGAATTCTTCATCAACATAATCATGTGAAAGAAACTAAGAAATAAAAAATGCACATTTAGCCTATCATCCATGTTGCAACAAGAACAATATAGTTCAGCCTAAGAGGCTCACTTTTAACTAAAACAAGTTAAAGAAATATAAAATTTTAAATAGGGAGACAAAAACTAAAAGCATTCTATATCCTCTTACTACTATTACTGGCATGCAAAACAAGATGAAACTGATAGAAACAAGTCATAAAGAAAAAACCTTATGATTCAGCCTAAGAGATCATGTTTAACTTAACTAAAATAGGTACTTTAGGGAAGATTTAAAGAAATGAAAAGTTAAAAGAGGATAAGAAACACTACTAGTGGTAGGCGATCCTCTTACTCGTATTACTGGCATGGCCAGGAAGAGTTGTAAACAATCCTAGACAAAGAACCGCAGATGCTACCCATTTTGTAGAAGCTAAAACAGTGAAAGTAAATCCTCAAAATAGAAATGAAATTACAAGCAATATACTACCTTAACAAGGCCAGAAGATCCAACAAGATCCTCAAGTGCTTCAACCTTTTCTAATGGTAGCGAGCTATAAAGATCATCAACGTCGCTAAAGTCTTCAAAGTCATCCTACAAAGGTCGTCAAATGTAAATAAAAGCAAACCTTAACTGCCAAACAACAAACTACACATCACTTCTTTAGCCTTGAAATAGTTAATAGCCCCCACCTGATTGCGTTCAACATAATCTTCCAAAAACTCTTTAACATCATTAACCTGTTCAGGACTCAGTTCATCATTATCCAGTAGCCTCAATATCAACTCCAACTTCAGTATATGAGCTTTATGCCGAGCAATGGATGTTTCCAAGTGAACCTGCAAAGAACGCCACGAACACGTTAATTTCTAGGTAAAACTAAGTATGGCTAGAAAATAATGCATTCTATTTTCTCACTTCTGAACAAGAGGACAAACCAGTTTTCTAGGCATACCAGTCGGGGAGGTCTTGTCTTCCCTTTCTTAACAGAAAGACCCTCAACCTCGGCTTCAAAGCTATCAATCTGAGTTTCCAAATCCCCAACCTAAAAAGCATGTAACTGTGTAATAACTTTCTTATAAACAGAAAATCCATTAAAGTAAAATTCTAAAGAACTATTCTCAAGCGCACGTGTATCGCAAATAAAATTTCAGATCAAGATTAACAACAATAACGGAGGGGGAATCTATCAGGTACCTTGTTTGTGAAAATATAGAAGGCCAATCAAAAGACACTCTTTTGCCTACAAAAAATCTTATGGTATGACACATGTACTTTTTTCTTCATATATGAAAAAGAAGCAGAGTTATTTTAGTTATACATCAAACATAGCATATTAAATGACAGGTCAATGTCAAATTACGTTGCTAGTGACCTCCTCATTTCAATAAAATGGGCTACCATTTCAATAATTTGACACACCTTTTCAAAAAAAGTGACATTATGTTTATTGGACGTAGACATCAACATGTTTATTGGACTTAGACTCAAGAATGTGTATTGAAAAAGCAGCAGATTTATTGAGTTATTTAATAAATTTAGCCATAGAATCGAGATGTAATATCTAAATTGCCTTTAAAACATTAAGACTTGACAAATAAATGCGCTAATGAAGTATCAATCTGCAGAGTTTAGAACGATAGTGAAGTATCAATCGGCAGAGTTAAAGAATAAAAACATTACCACATTGTTCAGCCAATCTCTTGTTTCTGATTTAGCCTTCTCTTTTGGATCCTATTAACATCCACGAAAGTAAAAACGTCAAAAGACAAGAAAACCCACACAGATTAAACATGTTTAAAAAAGCCAAGGATAATAAACAATTGAAAAAGGGGGTGCCGGCAGGGAAACCGGAGCAAAATTTGATGATAGATTAGGCCAAACAAAAGTCAATATGTTTCAAATATTAAATCACAAAGCAAAGCAACAGTACTTTCTTTTGAAAAAAAAACAAAAGCATAACGAAATAAGACAAGCAGTCAAAAATAAAAATCTACGTCATGAAGTTAGTCGAAGTTGGAAACACGGTTCCAAGGCTACCATTGCATTGTTGGAAAAAATCTTTTATTAGTAAGATTGCTAGTGTTTTGGGAAAACCTCTATGTACTGATTGTCTTACCTCCCAAAAGTCTAGAGTTGAGTAAGCAAGGTTCCTAGTTGAGGTTGATATTACTCAACAGCTCCCGGATCAAATCAAACTAAGAAGCAATGAGGGGAAGGAGACTGTTTTGGCCCTGGAATATGAATGGAAACCAAGGTTCTGTACTAGATGCAAAGCCTTTTCTCATTCTACTACTGACTGCAGGAAACCTCATGAAAAGGTTTGGCAACTAAAAAATTCTAATGCAGTTAATCCAGAAATAAGTGAGCATAAATTGCCTGAGGTTTAAAGCACAAAGGAAAAGTGTACAGATAAGGCAAAGCTACTGTAGGAGCCAAGGATGTTGAAGGCTTTCAGCTGGCAACAAAGTTAGCCAAAGCAACTCCTCCTGGGTCCGTACAGCAGTCCCCCACTCAGAATCCTTACAGTGTTCTATCCTCTCAGGCAAGGGCAAAAGTTAAAGAGAAATCACATGGAAGTAATATAGTGGTGGGCTGGGGGAAAGCTCCTTCCTCTCACCATCCTATATGACTATGGTTGTATGGAATATCAGGGGTCTGAATAGCCCCCGAAACATATAGAGGTGAAAAATTTTATAGATGCAAAGCATATTTCTCTTTTAGTTTTGCTTGAAACTAGAGTAAAGAATAAGAAGAGTGCAGATGTGATGAGAGCATGCTCTGATGGCTGGAACAGTCTGCATAACTATAGTGAAGCTATAAATAGCAGAATCTGGGTCTTGTGGGACCCTTGTGTTTGGCATATATCTCCAACGAAAACCAGCGATCAAATGATTCATTGCCAAATCAAAAAACTAGACCATTCCACTCATTTTCAGGTTACTTTTGTCAATGCTTGGAATATTGGTTCACGGAGATTGAGACTTTGGGAGGACATCAAAGTAATTGGTTCATCTTTCTCTAGCCCTTGGCTCTGTATTGGTGATTCTAACTGTGTGTTAAACAGCAACGAGAAATTAGGAGGCAATGACATAAATATGAAAGATTTGATCTTCCTTACAAAGGTGCTCTCAGTTTCTTTCTGTACTCTGATGATTAGGGATGTCAACGGGACGGGAATTGGACGGGGACTTATTCCCCATCCCCGTCCCTGAAAATGATCCATGTTCCCCGTCCCCGACCCTATCCCCGACGGGGAAGGAGAGTCCTTCCCCATCCCCGCCCCCACGGGGATCCGCCGGGGATGGGGAATCCCCAATCCGAAAATAAATAAATTATTTTTCAATACATAATATTATTTTAGGCAATTGAAAAATAAATCTCTTATAGTCATATTACATTTGAACCATTTCGAACCACACTATTTACAATTTATGCCATTATTATTGAGGCCTCAATCACAACCAATTTACAAAATATATCACTTCACGGGGCGGGGTGGGGAATAGTGTCCCCGTCCCCGGCTCCAACCCCGACGGTGATGTTTTTTTATCCCCGTCCCCGACCCCGACGGAAAATCCCCGACTCCGAACCCAATTTTTTCGGGGCGGGGAATCGGGTTTCCCATCGGATTCGGGGTAAATTGACATCCCTATTGATGAAGTGATGATATGTGCTCTGCGCTCTTATTGCTCTCGCTTAAGGATTGGTTTGTGTCATGTTGGTATTATGATTGTGAGGACTCATGCCAATGCGAGGCTTTTAAATGGCAGTTGTTGTTATGCCAATTTTAAGTTTTGTTTTATTGTTTTGGTCTTTAGTTATAAGTTAGCTCAAAAGTCGGATCCCTACTTGTTGGGCTTAAACATCTTTGTTGGTTGCTACTTGGAATAGTTCAATAAAATTTCTTACATTACCCAAAAAAGAGAAGTTAGTTGAAGTAATAAATTGAACATCATCTATCATTCCTCTTCAGTTTCCATTTCTACTAATATGGTGCTTTACATTGAAATTATACTTTGTATCTAAGTTGCGATGGATTTACTGGATCCAATCCTTTAAAAGTCCAAACACCTAAGAAACTCCATGACTTATCAAGCAGACCAAGCAAGCAATTTTTATGGGATCAGCAGTCCCATTGCACATAAACTTAGCAAGATGACACCATGCTTGTATATGATTCAATAAATCTGTGCTGTAAAATAATATATGAGAAAGGATATGAAAGGCCTTTTTTATCTTCTGTTGTGAGCAGGAAGAATTGAGGAAAATAAAAAAGAGAGGAAATTATTTTCCTTACAGTTTTTGGTTGCTGGCCTAAACCCTCTTTTGAAAAGGCTTTAGTTTTAGTCTCCTTTTCGCAAACTTTAAATCTTTCCATTTCCTTCTCGATAAGCTTCCGGGCTTCCATGAGAGCCTGCTCATAAGAGGCACTAACCTATGTCAACATATATCAGATAGTTGTTTGTCAACCTCTGAGTAAAATTTACGGTTGATATTGCAAACTATCTGCATATACTCAAATCTTCCATCTTAAAGAAGTAAACAAAAGAAATAGGGATAACCAACTTTCAGTAAGAAAAAATTGCAAGGGGGAAACATTGCAACAGAAATATCAGAACAAAAGGATGCAGCTAGAACAGCAAGATGTCTCACGTATCGACTGGATGGAACTTGCAAGTTCCCTTCAAAGAAGATGACTGAAAGTTACAATCAAGAAACATAGACAACCATCCAGTAAGAGTGCAGGAAGGAACTCATTGTAAGAGCATTATCAACCAGATACACCGTTTAAGATAATTGATGGTGTGACTTATCACTTGGGGTTAAGTATGACTAATGCTGCTTTAAATGAACTACACCAAAAGGCCATGGATCACCTTAACTGATCAAATTCCAAAAAGAAATCGTGCAATTCCTACATTTAGTTCCAAAAAAAAATGATAGAGCCTTTGACACAGTCTTCTTGAGGACAGGCTGAATAGAAGTCTAAAACCTCATGTACGCATCAGGGAGACTAGGACTAATGCAAGCTGACTTGCACTGGGTAACTCCAACGGGCAACATAAATTCGTCCTAGATTGCATGTATCAACTTACTTAGGTACTGCACCTATTCATTGCGCTTAAGTAAATCAAAACCAGTGAACAAACAAAATATGTATGGATATGTATGGCAGTTGTAGATTGCATGAAAAATACTAACTTTCTTATCCTTAATCTCGCTGGACTGAATCCATGTCTTGATTTGATCACGATACCGCTGCAGCTTCTTAATCTCCTTCTTCAAGTCCGCTTCAAACTTCTCCTTCTGGTTCACGTTCTCCGTGTCATATACCTGCAACAAAATAACATCAACAGATCGCTTAAACTCTACAGTTAAGTAAGTATATGACAAATTTTTTTTTTAAAAAAAAAATGACCTTGTTCCAGATGCTGTCGAAAACTTCAACGCCTTCATGAACCTTTTTGAGCACGCGATCGATCTCGCCCTGTAACTTCCTGCTTGCGCCCATTGCAATCGAGCATCAAAAGTAACTGGATTCGATCAAGATTTAGGGGATTTGATGATCGATCTATGAATTTGCTTAGGGTTTCTGAGAGTTCACACAGATGGATAAAGTAGGCGAAGAGCAGAAGAAAGAATATTGAGGACAAGAATGATGGGTGAGGGCCGTGAACGCTTTCAGTTTACTAAAAGTATTAAATAGGTTTTACTGCATTAAAATGTTTAGCCCCGCCGTAAGTCGGATGATACAGGCTATACAGCCTATTTATCAGAAAGAATAGTTGGGGGTTTGAATTTCGGAGTCCTTCTAAAATAAAAGATAAATAATTTTAACATATTCTCAGTCAAAGTTATTATAGTTATGACTATAACTCTAGAACTCAATATCTTGTTCAAAAACAATGTCATCTCAAACTTGAACTTTCTCTTTATATCTCTAATACGGGTTAGAGGGTCCTATTAATAAACCAACAAAATTATATATATATATATATAAATATTTCTCCTCGTTTTCTCATAACAATACATTAAAATGTTTAGTGAAAAAAAAAAAAAAAATTTCTTTGTTGTTGGCGGTGGCTCGGTTGGAATGAATAGATTACCCACCCCATGGTTGGGTTCAATGTAAAGCCCAAGGCCTTGACCAGTCACTCCCCAAGTTCAACCTCCGTCCACTAACCATAGGGATGACTTGCCAAATCTTTTATTACTTGAATATGTATCACTCATCAAAACACGAAGCATGATAATAGAAAAGATGTAACACAATTTCGTTTGGCGAACTACTCGTTAAACTGTGTGGCTTAGAAAATATCATATTTGCTGGTGGAATATGAATGAGACCAAAATTACAAGACATACAATTTGGTTTTTTTGATCCTACAGCAATGAACTTAGTGATAGTAACTTTAATATTCTGTTTACTCACTAATAGATTAATTGAACTTGATTCACCTAAAATTGTACTCTAAATGACCAACTCGGACTTGATTAGACCCAAATTCAAGTTAACCCCACCTCTCCCATGGATTAACCTGAATAAGACTTGAACCTGAATATCCTTGACATGAATCCAAATTTTTTATATTGGATTCAAGTTGGATTACCGGTCTGGGAGGAATTGCCACCCTTTGTATGGACTCTAGAAGATAGAGGGGGGGAGACACAAGAGCCCTTAATATATGACCTTTAGAAGATAGAGGGGGAGACAGCACAAGAGAGCTTAAGCAATGTTATAAGGGTGGAATAGATGTTGGTGTGGCTATGGCATGTAAAAGGTGGCAATGGCCGGCGACTCTTAGCTAAGTAAAAGGATGAGTTTTAAAATGAGAGGATTAGCTTCCATTAATCGAATCGGTGTACATATAAGTATACGTGCTAACGACATGTTTTGTTATTACGCCATGTAGGAAGGACAACTTTTAATGAATGATTTAGAAACGGTCATTGAAATGTATTTTTAGTGACCAATTTCGTATGGTCGATGAAAAATCGGTCACTGAAGGGTATTTGGATTGTAGTGAATATAGCTTCCTACATGGCTTGGCAGGAATGGATGGTCCACTTGGATCCATGAGCCGAGGCCAGGGGCAAAGGCCTTCTTCTCTGAGCAAAAGCACAACCGCACACTCTCAGGCGCGCAGGTGCTGGCAAGATTCATGCTCGGGTGCACAAGCGGGTTACAGACAAGCAATTTGGATGAATTTATCCACATTTGGAACCACCGGATTCCCAGAGTGCATGTCCTTGATCCTCCGGTGTAGGCATGCATAGAGCACGGGCTGCATTTGTTTTGCATGGACAAACACTACCTACGCAAAGAACACAAGCAAAAATAACCGTGCATGGCATTGGCACGCAGCTCGGACATGGGCAAAATGGCACTGGGCATTATGGTTTGCCAAGCGCATAGGCTCATGTCCCAGGCTCGGCTCCTTGTTTAACTCTGCATAGCAGCTCCGAGGAAGTTCCTAAATGATTGTGCATTAGATGACACCCGTGCTCTCGTGATTTTTTGTTGATACTGAAAAAACATCATGTACTATCGAAGATAACTAGAAAAACTGAATTGTGAATGAAGAATGATGAGCTAAGCATTAGTGAAGCGAGATTCTAAGACAAGTCACAACCATCAAAACGACGTGAGTCGTATCTTATGAGAGTGTTTAGAGGAGATTGCTCGTTGGATCCTGAATTGCTCTAAGAGCAGCGATTACGTGCTTCTCAGGCTTACCTTTCATATTTATTTTTTGTTCTCAATATTTCCAGTTCATAATTCCCTTCTACAGTTCTACTAAATTGGGTTTTTGTAAATTTTTTCTTTTATGCAGTAGCTTGTGGACAGAAATTCTCTGTCCCCACTCTATGTCTCCAATTTCTGTCCCTACGCTCTAAAATAAATACTTACATATATATTTTTTTAAAAATTTGTAAATTTTGATGAGATTTATAACTTTTATGTTAAAAGTTTTTTTCAATAAATACTTTTAAATAGGTGTTATAGAGCTTTAAAGTTTTAACATCTTAATGAATTTTTAAAACTATTTTTAAACCCGTTAAGATTTTAGAACTCCAATTTCTATGTTAATTTTTTTTAAAATAAATAAATAATATATATATATATATATATAGAGCATGGCGATGGAAATTGGAGACATAGAGTGGAGCAAAGGATTTCTATACATAGCTTGTTAGCTTAAATTAGTATCGACCAGCTTTATCCAATTATTGCTATTAGATAATTTTGACAACAATCTTAAAGCAATTGGTCATGGATAAATTCCATGCTAGCTCTAGAATTATTGCATCAACTAAGGTTAAATTCACAACTTTGTCTAGTTCGCCTTGTTGGTGGTAGTTGGATTAAGGGAGCCAAAATCCACTATGCATTACGAAATTCTTATAGAATCTAATAAAGTTATAATCACCGAAAAGTTAGTCTTTTACAGGAAAAGGTTATGTTAGTTATGGTTTAAAATTATGTAAATATAAATTTGATTCCCATGTACGATATTGCAAGCATCCATGTAAAGCTTATTTTTAAAATTATGTAAATATGTTAGTGATGGTTTTTTAAAATTATGTAAATATAAATTTGATTCCTATTTGTTGAATCCAAGCATCCTTTTAGAGCTTTTGTAAGGGTTCATAGAGATACAGCATTGTTAGAAGTGAAAGCATCTTCAAAGTGTCATAACTGTCTACGACGATCAGATATCTTGAACAGTAATTGCCATACAATTGCTTCAAAACAGCGGATATCAACTAGAAAGAAACCTGCACGTAAGCAACATGCCTAAACAATCATCTACTTGTACTCTGCAATCTCTTTTAAAGCCTCAAAACATATATTGATACGCTTTTATAAAAAAAATTTAATATTAAAATTTTAAAACACACTAAGCATATTTTTTATTATTCAAAATTTTCTAAAGAATACCTGGAGTTAGGGGCTTATAAGAATCATTTATACCGTAACACTATAAAAACGCAGCTTCCAACTTTAAGCAAACCTTGCCCTAACATCTGACACCAACCTTATCTAGCTTCCTTTTCAGCAAAAAAGCTCAGAATTATGGAACATTAATTCCACCATTTTGAGCGCATACAAAAGTGCTTGTATTATCTGGTAGCAGAAGGCAAACCGCACATGATTATTGTTACATAAAAAAATAAAAAAAAAAAAAAACAGAAGCAGCACAAGGAAAAAAAAAAGGGGTAGGGGCTGACAAGAACGGTTCTAAATAACATGTTTAGACATCCTAGGATTGCTTAATTCTGTTATACGAACTTCTGCTCATCCATTTCTCCCTCCTCTACCAGGCTGTCGATCTTAGACAGACTAGGTGCTCAATCAAACTGGTTTAGAAAATACTTAGCGGAGGCAACAGTTCTTTAAGGTCAAGAGACTCCATCTGAGGAGCCAGAATCAGAGCACCTGCAGCGAGTGCTATTGTAAGAGCAAAGAGACCGCACTTCGCGCAGCCAAAGCTAGAGGTCAGTTTAGCCAGGAGCGTCTTGCAATACTTGTCTGATTCTGCAATGGCCGAGTGACGACTACCATCTTCAGCAGCTGAAAGAGCTTCCGAGTTCTGTATAGGCGAAAAATGAAGGATTAATATTTGAGGAAAAAACCAAGATCGCAATGCCGGTATTCTTCATTCACGAAAAGGCTAAAACTCAGCCATTACCTTCTCTCTGAGATGTCCAAGTGTCTCTCTTAGTTTATCAGGAGGAGAGAGCTTTAAAGAGTATATCTTCCACTCATCACACAGCTTGCGCAGGACAACAGTGCTTGCAGCCACACTATCCAAGTGGAGCTTTTCCTGGTGACAGCCAAGATGTGAAACCAAAAGAATAAGAACAAAATAATCAAAGTAAGAAAAAAGAAGTCTCACCCATTGCCGGTAACAATCAGGATTTTGAGTCAAACACCAAATGAAAACATCAGCTGCTTCTTTGGTCAATTCGGGGTTATCTGTAAAGAACTATTGATCATAAAACATCCTAACTGCCATTCACTACTATAAAATGAAAGACAATTTAAAAAGCGTGCAGCTGCCAAAGTTCAAGTCATGGCTTACTTTCTTCCATTGCTTTAACAGCAAGAGGTAAAAGCTGCTGAGATGTTTGCTTAGCAGTTTTTGTGCCAGGAGAACCAGCAAGAGCCAGCTCTTTAAGCAAAGGGTATGCTGCTTCAAACCTCTCTGTAGCCTGGAATGTATAGATTGAATTTATTAAAGGAAGTCCTCCAAAACAAATACAAGAAAGCATGGATTAAATCGATGATACCAACTTTGACTCTAGCAGAGGAAGCAGGAAATGTTGCCCGCATCAGGAGATCAAAAGTAGATGGGGGTATTAGGCGCTCCCCCTTCCTAACAGCTCCATTCAGTAGAACAGGCCGAGCCTTGGGTCCGGATAATAACCTGTGAACTCTCTCATTAGACGATTCAGACCCACAAAAATTAAACATATAACATCAGGAAAAGCTCGATGCTTTTGCACAAACCTCTCGAGTAGCTGCAAAACTATGTCCCTAGATTGTGGATTGTTTAATTTTCCACTGATTGAAGTCAACAAGTAGTGTGCCCATACATACATCCCCACTACCAAATCACCCACAGAAGCCTACATATTGAAGGTTTGATTAGTTCAATGGCATCCTACAACTTCAAGCACGAATAATGAACATGAAAGAGGAATATTTTACCTGAGCAACAGCCCAAATAATAACTGGAAGCTTCTCTTGTCCTTGATATTTGGGGTTCTCCCTCAGTCTCGGCAAAAGTGTAATTAGCAAATCAGGTTTCCTCCTTAACGTCATTGCCAAAACAACAAACATTGCAACCTGTTATTCATAAGTTCAATTTAGAGCATAAAACTTGTTCTGAGTACGCTCTCCGCAGATGTTCAAACGAGTAGATTCAAAAGAAAATGAACAAATCAAACTATTTTTGTTCATAAAAACAAAAGAACACCATTAAAATCTCCATTAGCAGCATTACGAGTTCCTACAAGACTTTGCAGAAGTACTGGAACATCCAGAGTAAGCAAACAATTAGAAAGATGAAAAGAGGCAAGGTGGTAAGAGCGAAGGCATCTCTATAGAAGCTTAGAAATGTATAGAAGTGAAAATCGTAGCTTGGCTTTTAAGTACTAAAAGGATTTTGAGAACCAGAAAATTGGAAATGAAAGGACAAGAGCAATTTGATACCTGCACATAAAATTAAAGAGATAAACATATATAAAAAACTAGGCTAGTCCATACAATGAACCTATGAGGAGTGATTGTATAAAGGTTAAGACAGGAAACTCCGATATCTGAAAATTAATTTAGTTCCATCCTGATAGGTCAACCACGGAGGCTATGTTTCTTTCAACGCTTAATGGATAAGTACAAAAAAAAAAAAAAGGAAAAAAAGAAAGAAAGAAAGAAATGGTTTGCGTATGCTTTTATTAAATCAGAAAGAAAGAAATGGTTTGCGTATGCTTTTATTAAATCATGGAAAGACTTTGGTTACCAAGGGGCATAGCTGAAGAATTCTTTGAGAAAACAGGTGTTCCTAACATCTAATTTAGATTATATAATAAGCACCTAATAAACTTGGGTGTATGTTTTATGCCAATGACATTAGGGGCATAGCTGAAGAATTCTTTGAGAAAACAGGTGTTCCTAACATCTAATTTAGATTATATAATAAGCACCTAATAAACTTGGGTGTATGTTTTATGCCAATGACATTACCGTAGTCGATGAATTAAAGCACGGTTAATTGAATTGAGCCATGGAGAGACGCACAAAAATAAAAGGTTTTGTTTGACTAGATCTACGATTGGGTATATGGAATATCATTTTAGTAAGAGATGAAATGGCGTGGACTCAAGCCATGGAAACCACCACCTGTAACGCAGGGTATGATGGCATCCGCTAGGAGGGAAATCACCCGCCCCTTCCTTAAGCCTGTGCCGGTGTGCCCTAATCCATGGGACCCCTTCCGGGGCTGAGTATCCCCCTTCCTTTAATTTCTAAATGTGGGTCGTTGCTCTCTCATAACCGCATCCATGTTGTGGATCATATGCCTCCAACACATGTCCTTCGAAACAAACAAAAAATAGAGCAACATAATGACTCCACATCTTCGCAAAATTCTTCGAGGGGGGGGTAGGGGGGCGACCACTGCAAAGATCAGATTTTACTCAGCACAATTTATCCTTCTCGGCCTATGACCTACCAAAGACTGGCATATCTACCAACACAGATATCCCACAATACAATTAAAGCTTAAATTGGTCGCTGTGCTGCATTGTGCTAGGAGGGATGTAACAATACCACAGGATTTTGTTGTAATTTATAAAACCACTGCATCTACTATACCAGCTATCAATTATAAAAGATTAACCCTGAAGCATGTTTTTTTTTTTTTTTTTGCAACACAACCTAATAAATCTTTCAGTTTCTACAGGCTCTACTTGTGGTTATCCCAATGTTAAATTATTCACTTATTTAGCTTTGATTGCTGAAGCCTCTTAAAGCTCAACCTTTGTGATGGTACATATACAAGCTTGACCAAAAAGATAATGCAGCAAAATCAGAACTTCCATTTAGGTAGCTCCAGCAAGTTCAAACATAGAATAAATTTAACATTCAATATGCACAAATAAAAGTAGATGACTACACAGCGAAGTCGTAACTCACAAAAGAAAAAAAAAAATAGAACCTTGACAAAGCTGTCAAGATTTTTTAAAAACTAGATTTTTCACACCAACTAGTAGAAAAGAGCATCCATTCCACATATTATCTTCCAACAAAAAGACTAATAAAATATTGTTGTTTGGTATTCCGTTTGCATTATCTTACTTGTCCCTTTGGTGAAGGTTGTGAGACAGATCTCTTGGTACCCTTTGCAGCTGCTTGCGGACCAGCCAAATCAGTAAGGATGCTATCCAAAGACCACAAAACAAAATCACCTAGAGAATCGGAAGGTCTCTGGCCAATCCAGTCAGTGGAAGTCTTGTAAACAGAATCAGATATATGACATAAAGGAATCTGACAAAGAGATGCATCGAATTAGAACTTTGATCAAACAAGCATCAATTAATAAAAAAAAAGATAAAGCAATGAAAGTAGATGTACATCCAAGAACCACTTCGATGTGCCTAATCCAAGAAAACTTTGCCAACTTAGATAAACTTCTCTAGTAATAGAAGGTGCAATATGTGAACCCTAGATCTATATTCAACTAAAATTCAACATATAGTAGTGACAAAACCAAAATCAACATCAAAGTATATTACTCCTATACTGTGTCTCTTGACACTACTACCAAAAATTAACATCAAAGCATATATCTAACATAGTTACGAGAACAATGGATGTAATGGTTGAAACATCATTATGTCGCAATAAGGACTGCTTGTTTTGGCATTGCATCAAAATAAAAGCACTTTTGCAGATACACCAGAATAAAGCAGCGTTTGCTAAACTTTGTTATCAGTGGCTATGACTCCAAAGGTACTTTAAGCTAAAATTCAACTCATGAATGCTTAAGCTTTTGGCAAAAGGAAGATATCAGAAGAGATTTCGTAACAAAAGCACATCAAAACATTACAACCAACCACAACAGTATTTATGAAGGAACTTCTATGAAAATCTTTTTCTTATCAAGTGCTTTTCCAAGCGCAATGGTCTATCCAAACTAGCTTTAAGTTTAACATAGAGCTGCAATGAGGTATACCACTTTTTAAACTAAAAGTACTTTAAGAAGTCTTTATTTTGGAATTAAATTGCTTTAAATAAAGCATTTTCAGTATGAAGTGCTTTTAGGCTTAAGTAGCAACCTATTGCCCTTAAAGAAAGTAGCTTTCCTACAACGACATTTGGTGCTGGTAAACATCTTTTTTAAGCAAAAGTGCTTTTAACATTCTACACCAAATGCAGTTAGAATCAGTTTTTTTTTCATATTTACCGTCATGAACCTGATCTCAAGGCAGCATGTTACCTAACGTCTCTAGTAACCTGGCCGAACATATGACCATCTCTCTTGAAAAGAGATGAGCCCAAGTTTGAGCTAGATTTAAACCCCACCTTATTCCTTCCACTTCCAATATGGGATCAACTAGAGGTAGCACACATATTTTTAGTGGGTTTTTATGATCTTCTTATGGGCCTTTGATCAAATTAGGATCATTACATTTACTAAAGATAAGTTATGTCTTAACAAGAAGTTCACTAAGCAAGACCATCACATATTGAAAATTTCCTTGAGAAGATTTCCAATGAAGAGGTAGCACTCATAAGCACTTAAAGTATTCAACATACTCAGTAACAGTATTAGTGGCTCTAAGTCATCACATTCTCAATACTGCTCTTTGATCATTCAGTAACAATTTTAAGCCTATGAACTCACGTATTACACACAGTCAGAGAAAGTGTGTACAAGAATTACTGCATTCATCTTGCTCACAAATTACAGATTCAAAGCCAGCACAAAATCATAGCATGCATCTGGATAGCATGTTCCAGCCTCCTTATTCTGGATCCTCTTGCTTTTAACAACACTTAAATCTTCAGGGATTAAGTACAAATAGAAATAAAAGCAAAAGAGACATTACCTTATCTTAATAGATACGCCCTTCATTATACCCTCTTCACCAATTCTTAAGAGCATTACTAACCATGGAGATGAAGAAGTTCATCAAAAATTTGACCTTTTAATTGATATTTGTAAACTAGCCAATTAGTAAATTGTTGGTGTTTGCAGTCATAGTATCCATAAGCAAATGTTCCTTCTGGAAGGTAGGTAAAGGATCACAATCCACAGTAACTTTTATTAATCAGGTAAGTATAGAGGATAGTCTAATGTCAGACACGCTAAAAGAACAAACAAGCCTATTATCGTGCAGTATATAAGGCCATGATGATACCACAAACAAATAAAGGGTCCACGTGCATTTTCATTTAGTTTTAATATATAATAGAATTGTCAATCCGATCTTCCTAGTCCCATATTTATACTGTACTTATTGAAGTACCAGAGTCTATTTATGTACCCCCAACTCAATCAATTAAAGCCACAAAACAGCCACATTGCATAACTATTGTTATCCTAAATTCAGTTCATGAACATCTTATAGCATTCCATAATTGAAGTAATAGCACATAAATCCTTTCATCACAGTACGCAAATTGCACCAACCACTTAGTACTTCAGAAGATATTGATTCCTGAATTCCTTGAGGCCATACACATTCAATTTATGTGCTTGTATGCTTAAGTATCTTTTACCCGCTCATGTCAATCATATATTGGATCCTTTGCTGTACATGAAACTCAGTAGGACTGCGATAAACGAAGAAAAGACCCATCCCGAGGTGTTTTTAGTTTATATATATATATATATATATATAAACTATGACACTACAATTTTTGGAGATCCCTCTGGCACATCTTAAAGCATTTTTGTAAAAATGTTGAACTATAAAGCTATAAAATACAACAAATTCTATTTTTCTTATACTCAAAATTCTTCCCAAAAACACCTCAATATGGTTGTTTTCGCTGTTACTGCAGAGATAGTGCAGGCTTTGTTACTGCAGGTGATTTCTTCTTCATCATAAGTCATAAGCTTTGCAGACCAAATTTTGGTAAGCTACGGCCAAAGCTAAACAAACGAAACAATCATAACATTCAAAAGCAAGAAACGCCTCAATACACTGAAGAGAAAGTTCAAAACAAAAGCAAAAGTTGCAAAAAAGGGGGAAAAACCAAATGATCAAGTAAGTTATGAAACATTAACTCACATCAACCATCTTTGCAACGGGTGATTCCTTAAACATTTTGGTCCATGGAAACTGCGACGCGCTCACGGAAGAGAAAGCTCGACCGAAGTAATCAGCAAATCGCATGAGCTGAATATCCGGCTGCGTTTCAAATGATACCTATCAAACAAACACAAAATTTTACGTAAATGATTTCCTAATTCGCATATCTAATAAATTTTCTCTAGATCAAGCACTCACCGACACGTCGGCAAGGAAAGCAGCTAGATCTGACGCATCGATCTTCGCCGCCGCCTCGGCGACAGTGATCTTGGGCTTCTTCGGTTTCTTCTGCTTGATTTGCTTCGTTTTTTCAGCCTCCCCGTTAGCATTTGCAGCTTCAGCGCCGCTGTCTTCACCGGATTCGTCAGAACCGGCATGACGAGGACGCGATCTGGGCGGAGACAAGGTGGCGGCGGCGGCGGCCTCGATCGCACGGCGGCGCTCGATCCCGCGCTGCTCGATGGAAGCGAAGACACCGGGACCGTTAGCAACGCCGTTTGCGGCGACTACAGAGGCGGATTGCTTTGGCTGCTTGCGCTGGCGCTTACTGACGACCTTCTGCCAGCCATGGTTAGCGCCGCCGCCAGAGGAGGAGAAGGAAGAGGTGGCGCCGCCGTCCTCGCCGGCGTCCACAACGGGGATCGTGAACTTGTCATCTTCCATGGCGTGGGAAGCGTGGAAATTGAGAAGAAGGGCCAAATGAAGGGGGGATGGGAGGGTGAGAGAAATATATATATATATATATATGTATATATAGGCGCAGGTAATGGGGGATGACCTCGGGACGGATGGGGGTTGAGAACTTTCATGTTTCAGATATACCCCTTTGCGTTAGCTAAAACTACAGTATTGACATTCTAAAAATAAAATGAATTCCATTTTCCCATTCTTTAATAGTAAAACAATTTTTTAAATTCAACACACAAAAAATATCTCTGCAAAACCAATTTCTTCTCAAAAATTACACTCCGGGATGAAATCGGAAGGCTGCGGATATAAGTTGTTAGGCATGCATGTCTTCCGTGTGGACTTTTTGACTATTTGTATTTATATATTTTCTTCTTTTTTTTTATTGAGCCAAATATTAAAATAATGCGGATCAAAACAAAAGGACAATAGTATCAAGTTGGCGATGATTAAAATACTTTCTAGTAAGTATCTGACCAAAAAAAAAAAAAAATCTTTCTAGTAGAATATTTCAGTTAAATTCTTGAAAAGAATTCCCCTAAATAAAAGAAAAATACAGTACACTTGATATGTAGTACTGTATAACTAAAAAATGTGGAGATATGGTATAGTTATGTTATGATAAAAAAAATGCATGCATTTAACTAACATGTAATAGTCGTGTGTGATCTAATTGGTACAAAACTAATTCAACAATCCGATGTACTATATATATGTTATAAATGGTTAGTTATTAATATCACCATTCGAAGATCCTCGTCTAACACAATCAGTGAACAGCACCACATAAAAAGTCTCATAAATTAATGTATACCTAATTCTCCTACTCCACATTTGGTACATAAAGTTGTTAGGATCCAAGTGAATTTACAAAGAATAGTTTTTAAAATAATGAAGGCTGAAAATATATATTAATATACTTGTATTATTATTGCTTTTTATGAGTGATTTTAGTTGAATTTTTAATATTGTAAAGCATCTATCTAAATCTACTATTAGCAGGATGAGAGGAAGTTGGAAGAAAAATGATAGAGCTCTTTTGATTTGTAATTGGCGATAACAGTTTAGTCGTAAGCCCGGCCACACCAAAGCCTAAGCCTAGATTAACGGTTATGATCTAGGCTTTGGCCCGGATAATTCAGTTGTGCTACGGTCCAGACACGGCAGCTTGCTGGGCCACTAGGCCCATGGCCTGGTCCATGCTAGTGGACTATAACAGCTTCCACAAAGCCGAAGTCCTAATTACATCTTTTGCCCAATCCTAGAGAGGTAACTTGGTAGTTGATCTTCTCACTAGAGACTGTTTGATTTGATGTATCAAAAGGGGAGTCGGGGAAAAACAACGAGAATATTGCGTGTTGGTCTTTGTTTTCAAACTTCTGGAAATCACTCATTTAATTAAAATTTTATGTTAAAGTTTATATTATGGGCATACTATATCAATATTTTATGGAGAAGTTTTAAGTTAAAAAAAAAAAGTTTAGGATGCTCTACAATTTTAGTATTCAAAGTATTTTCAGTTTTGTTTTTTCTAAATATGCATTTTAAGCCTTTAAAGTCTAAGTGGGCTTTGAAATTAATTGGCTAACCCGCTAAGATTTTAGAATTTCAAAACACATATTATAAATATTTTTTAAAAAAAGAAATTAAATACAAAAAGATATATTTTAATATGTTATATAACTTTTGTATTCAAATTTATTCTAAGAAATTAGGTATTTAATTAGAAATGTAAAAAAAAATAAGAGGCTGTAAATTAATAGATAATTTAGAACATGTAAGTCGATGCAGAGGTTAATATGAAACTCTCCAAAAACAATACTACTCTATGCCCCACCATACTTCCCTCCTATTCTTCTATTTTTAACCAACTTAATCTTGGTCTTATATTTTCCTGCATACATCCTATTATTTTCTATGACGCCATGTAAAAGAAGAACTAAGTGTGAAATGATGCAAATTGGTGCTAGGGAAAAAAGAAAGGCGCATAACTAAATATAAAACACTAGTACCCTCTGGTTGAAAACATTTTAGGGTGCGATTAATATAAATATATGATATAGGTTTTACTAAATTTGAGTGCTTACATTTTTGTATACCACCTGGTTATCGTATTGTATTGTATCATTCTTGCAGTTAAAATGTCAGGAAATATGTAGTTAATAATTAATTATCTGTGGATGGAATTATTGCATGAGAAAGAACAATCCTACATTAAATATCTTCTTTGTAGCAGTAAAGAAAATAAATTTTGTAAACGCCAGCACCTAAGAGCTGGTGATTAAGAACTCTTTCATAAATATAAGTACCTTGGTTTAATTTACAGAAAGTTCTCGATAAAAAAAACTATAATGAGTTCTACAATATCTGAAAATATAATATCAAGGAGCAACTGGTTACTCTTTGCACAAATAATCAATTATCATTTGCAAAATGAATTGGTTAACAGGAAATAATAGCATTCCATGTCATACTTGTTTTCTAATGATTGTGAACATTTCAACCATAGTTAGCTTATTTTGTAAAATCATCATAATATATAAATTTATGAGTGATTTGACTCGTGTTCCATCGATGAAAAAGATTCTGTTTCTTTTTACAAACATGCTCGAAGGTAATTTTCAAAATACAGAGTTAGTAAAATCTCTTTATAAGAGAGACGCTTGTGGGATTAGTGACTGAGGCCTGTTTTATGAGACATAAGTTCCACCGAGTCCTAATCTTTTTTTTCTTTTTTCTTTTTTTTTTTTAATTTCCTTGTGGAGAAGCAACCAGTCCTAATCTTATTTGTAAACAGTGAAATGGATAAGAAGACAGCCACCAAACCTTCCACCAAACAATCTGTACAAATTTAATAGAAAGTTTGGTGAAATTTAAATAAGAAACACACCCTATTTCTTCGGCGAAAATTGATTAATCTGTCATTAGATTGCGCCGTTAATCAATCTGCCGTTAGATTGCGCCGTTAATCAATCTGCCGTTAGATTGCGCCGTTAATCGATGGCGTAATAAGGAAGCAGAAGGATTTTGCTTGATTTGGAAGAAGCTGTAGAACCACACATCTTAATAATCATCTTGCCCAAACATGCTTAACTAAGAGTGAAGACGAAGCTGAGCACCACTAAGCTCAAGCTCTACTCGATTGGTTTAACCCGAGCTCGAGCTCATGTTCGACGAACTCAGAGACTGACCTAGAAATTGGTTCGACTTGAAAAATCTCGAGCTCGGTTAAATTATATCAACTGTGTCGAGCTTGACTTGAATTCGAACAGATTGTATCAGTTAAGCCGAGCTTAAGTTGAGATCGAGTTCGCACCATTTATTAATTAATCTTATTGTAAAAGTTTTTTGAATAACATATGAAAGTTCATTTAGACGCTCAAACCTAGCTCGAGCTTCGCGGCTTGAACTCGAGCCGAATTTAAACGAGTTCGAGTTAGAGCTCCTTGTGAGTAACTTCAAACTCTGCCCGATTGTTTTAAGCCGGGCTTGAGTTCGAGCTCATGTTCGATGAGCTTCAGAGGTTGAGCTCAAACTCAGCTCGACTTGAAAAATTCCGAGCTCGGGTCGACGTATCAACTGTGTCGAGATCGACTTAAGCTCGGATCAATTTTATCAATTCGGCCAAGCTCGAGTCAAGATCATAGCCCGAACCGTTTATTTAATCTTGTTGTAAATTTTTTTTTTTGAATAACATAAAAAAGTTCATTTAGGTTTGCAAGCTATCAAGCCGAGTACTCAGGCTTGGCTGGTTTACTTATTCAACTCGGGTCAACGCTCAAACAAGACTTGAGCTCGAGCGGAGTTTAAACATGTTCAAACCTGAGCTTTTCGTGAGTAGCTCGGCTCGTTTTTATCCTTACGCTTAACTTCAGAGTTCTATTTGGACCCAGTCATTTTCCGTTGGTATCTCAAATCTCTATCTGGTGCCAGTATTTGTGAAAAGGTCCAGTCACCGGCACCATGATTCCCAGCTGTAGTGCACAATCTAATTGCAGGAGCTTTCATGAGCTTCCCTGGCATGTTGGATTGTCCGTAATATGTCTTTTATGAATCATACAACATGTGAAATCAATAAATCTAGCTTGGCTGGATATTGCAGTTCGATATTTATTGTTAAACCACTACCTGCTCCTTTTCTCTTATTAATGCTGCTAAATGATATGTGTACTACAGACAGAGCCCTTCAAGTTTTCCCTTGTTTTTACTTTACTTTTTGTGTTAGGTAGATTTTTTTTGTGAATTTTGGATTAAGTACCATTTGGTCCTCTAATTTTGTAAATTTTACCAATTTTAACTTTTGTTTGAATAATGCTGGTCTTCTAACTCTTGATTTTTTATTTTTTACCAATTTTAACTCTTGCACCTTTATCGAAATGCCAAAACACCAATAAAAGATGGAGTCATGGAAAATTATATGTTTCAACATCTTAGACAGGCATTAGGTGCTGGCGGAGATTGGCATATTCGGAATCTCCTAGTGTAAGGTAAACAATAATGTGGATAGTGTGTTCTATATAGATGTCGGTGATAAATTGGGGCAATTAGAGTATTTTTGTTTGCAATAGGTGAAAGGCGATGAGCAATGTTAAAGAGTATTTGATCCGCGAGGTAGGTGGATGATGAACTCCTGAAGATTAATGTGTCTAGGGATAAGTATAAGGTGATTTCGATGTCCGGAAATAGCTATAAGGTGATGAATGGTGAAAATAAAGTGTTTGTCATTTGGAGATGTATTCAAGATGATGAATTCAAATATAACTGAAATTAAATAAAATAAATGTAAAAAGGCTATCGTTGTAGTTTTTTAAAAAGAATTAGTGTAACTAAGTTTACCAAAAATAAAAATATAAAGGACAAAATAGGTAAAACATGAAAAACTTGGAGAAGCAAACATTGCTTAACAATGGGTTTCCAATATCATTATGTTTCCTTATGATTTTAGTGATTGATCTGAGAGACTTTGCAGTTTCATTATATTTTTATATGATTTTAGTGGTTGACTTAAGAGACTTTATGTTTTTCCTCATGAATAGTAAATTATGAGTTCAAATTTTGATAATATCTGATTAGAATAGATTTTATTTTAATATATTCTATTTACGCTCGAGACATGGGATACAACCGAACTCGACGATCAAGACTAAAAAAAAAAATATGTTACGTTTTGATAATAAGAACATTTTTCATATGTTATTATTAGTTTCAGTTGAAAACTCAATATACGTTGTAAATGTAAAACATAAATATTACATAATTTTTTAATTCTTGCAAATTAAATACAGAAATTTACGCGGTTTCGGTTCATTTTCAGGATTAGACTAATTGTCGATGAATCATATTTCGTTTTTGGTTTTGATGTGAAGTTTGACGAATGTGATGAATACCGAATGGAAAATGAGTTTCACAAGGCACTTTTAAAAGTCAGTCGCTTACCAAGTCAGTCGCTCGCCAAGTCAGTATAGCGTGTTATCTTCCCAACTACGATACAATACATTATATCCAATGGCTTCTATTTCTCGTTCTTAACCTTTTTTAAAGAAATTTTGTCATAACAATCAATTATTTATCTTTTGTTTTTTAAATCAAATTTTAAACTAACACTACTAAAGGGTCCTTCACAACACGAACTCATTTCATAACAACACAAACTTTAATATAAAATGCTATCATAATTTATACGTAATACTAACTACTTCGTGTAGAACATTTAAGTCCAAATACTACAATACATATTAATAATATTACACTAATCGTCTGCAACACTTATAAGTTTTCGACCACATGCTCATTCAAAAAATTAAAAAGTATGGAAGGATTAGAATAAGATTTAAAAAGTAATGGCAGATTTTAAATTATCCCTTTCTTTAATAAGTGAAAAAAAGTGATCATCACCGAAATGTATCCATAATTTATTAAAGCATGATATTTTTTGTTATTTCATTCCTACGACTTAGACGGATCAAATTGTTTATAGGTTTTTTTATCAAATTGTTTATTGTCTTGAATAACCTAGTACGTATTTTTTTTTTAAAAAAAAATAAAATAATCAAACTGTTTATATTGGTTAGATGCAACACAAAGTTGTTGTCAGCCGCTAGATAGTATGTATTTTGGAATCAATAGCAATTTTCAAAAAGTCGAATGATGGATTTTGATTTCACTCCTGGCAATGAGCGGGTGGGCCATTACAGACCTTATGGCCACTTTTCCACATACCGTGCTCATAAAATTCAAAAAAAAGATAGCAAGAATTAATATTCAAATGCAGATTGTCTGTACTTGTTCCCAAATAGGGGTGAAAAACAAGCCGACTTCTAGTCGAATACTACTAAGCTCAGTTCGGCTCGATTGGTTTAGCTCGAGGTCGAACTCTACTCGAAATATCTCAAGGTTGAACTCGACTTGAACTTGGCTCGATTGTATCAATTAAGTCGAGCTTGAGTCGAATCGGGCTGAACTCGGTTTGATTTTATGAATTAGACTAAGCTCGAGTCGAGCTTAAATTCGTTTAAATAATTTTATCGTAAAATATATTTGAATAAAATAGAAAAGCCGTTTAGACTCGCGAGCCCAACGAGCCGAATAACGCAATGCTTATGTTTAACTTGTTTAATTACTCGAGCTTGAATCCGTACTCGAACTCGAGCCGAGTTTGAACGAGTTCGAGCTCGAGCTACTCATGAACAGCTTGGCTTATTTGCACCCCTATTCCCAATACAACACTACGGAGTAATCCGAACATGTTAAATTTACAGTATTCTTAAAAAAAAATTAAACACTCAATAACATTTTATTGTGTCATGCTATTTATAATTTAAGATATTTTAAAAATGTTTCGAGGTGGTCGAAGAAAATTAACGCAATAAAAATTTGGACTTGACTTAATCGATCCATCCATTGTAATGTGGATTATGTAAATGTATTATTAACTTTTAAAACTTTGCTGGCACATAGGTTGTTGATGATCACAGGATGTCCCAACCTATTTTTTGGGCTATTTAGGTCCACGCTTTGGGGTCATTTATTATATTAAACCTACTCGCTCTCTTACCTAACACATTCTTTCTGATTTCCCGGACGGCACCGTCGAACCGTTGCAAAATCTCCGACCATAAACAATTACCGAAACTTCCGAGAACCACACATCGATCTAGCCGTCCTATACTAGTTAACCAATCCCCACACGAATCCAGCAACCCGATTATCACCCGGCGTGCGCCCCACTCGCCGTCAAAGCCACGTGTCCAATTATTTACTAGTCGTTGTTGTCAATTAACTGGGAACTATTCGCAGCCGCTAGCATCGCTGCTTTTGGGCCCACTACAACCCGACAGCCTCATCAGCAACGACGCACTCGCGTTAGACCAAAACGCTTTCGCTGCTGAAACTTCGTGGGAGCGAGCTTATCCACTAATTTATTGCCACGTCACCATCCATTCTCATCTTTCTCTCTTTATATTTCTTCGTCCACCGCCCTCAGGGCCTCAATTTCCCTCTCCCCTCACCCTCTCTATCTCCCTCTCCCCTTTCTTCATTAATTGATTTATTATTTCTTCTCTCCTTTTTTCCTAAAAAGCTAGAGAGATTTATTGAAGAGACTTACAAATGGAGATTGGTGTGTTGGATACCGGGATAAATCGATTCCAGAACACAAATAGTCTTCTCCAGCCATTCTCTTATCTTCCAGAACTCCGATCACTCTGGACCTTGACCGCCGTTCTCGTCGCATCTCTTGCGGCCTTCTCCGGCATCGCCCGACGAGTTTTCAGACTCTTAACTCTCCGTCTGAGCGGAGTAGGTAAGGAAGTGGCATCGCATTCTCCGTTTATATATTCAGACGATGATTGGTCCTTCTCATCCGACGACGACGAGGATGGAGCCGATGAGACCGAAGAAGAGGAGCTGCTAACGTCAGATGATGAAGGTCTAGATAATTGCTATGAAGACGAAGAAGAAGAGTTTCAGGGACATAATAATGTTAAATATCAAGGCTGTACGTTCTGGCCGCAGCTCGACGGCGGCGGCGGCGCCGTCGTGAAGCTGTGGGACGGTCTTGGGCTCACCATTGATCGCGCTGCTGCGAGCTGCTTCTCTCTTTTCGACCTAAGCCGGTCGCAGATCGTCCGGTCGTTCTCTTCTTCAAATCTCGATGATGCAGCGGCCTTCATGCCGATGCCAGCGCTGCTAATGTCGGCGGTACAATCCGGCGGAGCAGTGGCTGTTAGGGCGTGGGACTTTAGAGTACCTACAGACTCTCCCGTCGTCTCCGACTCCGTGTGGCAGCCGGGTCGGAGGACGGTGGGGATCGCCAGCAGGAATGGAGACGCTGCGGCGGTGTACGTGAAAGGCGAGTGCGGCGCCGTGGCAGAAGTGGACGTTAGGAGCGCGCGGCGGCGGATGGCGGAGACGTCGGAGACTTGGTAGGATACGGACGCCATGTTTGTTGAGAATGAAGGTCACGATGGCGGCCACTTGACGGCGACGACGGCAAAGAGGTAGAGTCTACGCGCCGCCAACGTGTCCGGAAAGGTTGGCGGCGACCAGAGGCAGGCATGAATGGGTATTTAGATGCCTTCTTGGATAAGTTTGTAAATATTATTGTCCATATTTGCTTCTAGCAAATAAAATACGGTTTCTTGTCTTTTTTTTTCATGTTTTTCTACAATTGCTTCGCGTCCCTCTGTGCGTTGCAAAATTATATCTTCAACATAATAAAAATATGCTTTTTTCCCGATAATATATTTATCTAAATTATAGTTTTATGACATTAAAACTATATTACCATTATTTTGAAACTACTCTTTGTTTTTTTAAAAAAACTTATGACTTAATATAGAACCCTCTTTGTTTTTTAAAAAAACTTATGACTTAATATAGAACCTCATGTTAAGATGGAAACATATAGAGGGACCCAAAAAGCGAAAACCAAATAAAAAGTGCACTGAGCAGGCAAAATAGAGATAAGTGTTAAATTGGTAACTGATGATAGATTAAATGCCTTTTATTTGTAAGTAATGGATGAGCTTTTGAAAAATACTAGATAGCCCATGGTTTTCTGTTTTTTTAATTTTAATATTAGCATCCTACAATAATTATGTATATTTCGTTTGTAGTTGCACACTTTGATTTAATTTGGTTCGTTGATAAGTGATAATATATCAATATCATTGACCTAAAGTAGTATCAAGTTCAAGGATCGTAACTTTTTTGGAAGAGGCTCAATGGATGTGTACATTCTATAGTTGCTGTAGGAAATATTCTTTTTTAGTTATCATTTAAGCGTACAATTAAGGTCTATTTGGGGATTCGGTGCTTATCCTACAATTTTGAAATTTATATAAAAATAAGAGCATTTGATAGTTCAACTTTATCGTGGCGGTCTATCTTGTTGGTTTATCTTTATTTGTTTATTAATTTAGACTTAAAAAATTTCCTGACATTAATTTAAGAGTGATATTGGCACAGTAAAAACTCTATTAATTCACAGATTAAAATTTTAGTATATTTTTAGAAAAAAGAAGTTAACATAAAATTATATATTTAATAAAATCAGTAATTTTTATATTAATATTTTTTAAAATTTATTTTAAATAAATATTTTATAACTCTAAATTTTAAAGAATTCGAAGCGAATTCAAAGTTTTTCTAAAACTGGTTAAATCTTAGAATTCGGAATAGCTATTTCATTTAAAAGCTGGTATATTTATTTTATTTTATTTTATTTTATTTTATTTGGCCGTAGTTCAACCAGAAGTGAGTTCCTGAACCTGCAAAAGTGTCTTTGGATGTATATTTTGAAGCGACCTACATTCCCTTTTTAGGTCCATTAATTTTTGTTTTTTTAAAACTACATTCTGGTATTTTTTAGTATTAAGAAGTGCTCTACATTCTAACGAATTTTTAGCTATAGCTAATATAGTGACTGAGTATAATGTTAGTACTCTGCATCTGATTCGGAACGCATACTAAATTTAAATTTTACTTTCTAACCGTGATTTCGATCCAATACGGACAAGAGATCGCGATTAGAAAATGATATATTCAATAACATCAGATTTTGATGCACCGAGAAGATTTTATCTCCAAAATATATATATATATATATAATATTAGTATTATATATATATATATATATAATATAATATTACTTATATCTTGAGATATTTTTCTTGTGATAAGTATTAATATATATACTATATATATATATATATATTAATATATATTAAAGAATTTTATTGTGCTGTTATACAATTTTTCAATTGAAAATATTTTCAAATATTATATTTAAAAAGATATTTTAAGTCTCCAAAAAATATAGTAGAAGTTATTTTTTTAAAAAATTGTA
Organism: Xerophyta viscosa; assembly: GCA_002076135.1. Lineage (NCBI taxonomy): Eukaryota > Viridiplantae > Streptophyta > Magnoliopsida > Pandanales > Velloziaceae > Xerophyta > Xerophyta viscosa. Next base: position 2,904,267 of record MJHO01000011.1, read on the forward strand.
TTAAAAAATTATAGAGGACACAAAATCAATGTTAAAAATTTATCGCACAAAATATAAATATAATATATATATATATATATATATATATATATTATAATAATTTTATAAGTTGTTCGAATTATAACAATTTTAAAAATCAAGTTTTTTTTTAATATTATCGTGGAAAAATTCTGCTAGTAATTGGTCCATTTTTGTGCGACTGTCGTAATAAATAAATTCACGAGTAGTACCAATTCATGTTCCACCAATCGAAAAGTCCCAATCTTTCAATCTATGCAGGTCCGAATATCCGTGTCATTCTTTACGGGGTATAAAGGGCATAGATTACCCTCCACATAATCTTTGATTTTTGGCAAAAAAAAAAATTTTTGTCTTAATTGTCGAGTTTAATTTGTATATTAAATCTCAATAAAACAATGTCTTGTTTAACTAAATATTACTGATATTCGAATTTTTAACCTATTAACAAAGAACGGGTAATAGTCTTTTCTCAACAATCAGCCATAAAAACTCCTTTACTAAAGCAGCATAAAAAAGATGTTATGTACAGACTTTGTGCTCGGAGAATGACGGCTGAAGGAATAAAGTGATCAGTGCATATTGTAAAGTTGAAATGAAAGTTTTGATACAGATGAAGGGTTGTGATTAGAAGTTGGAATATTTAGTGTCTTTCGATGTATTTCATGAAGGCCGACTTAAAATTCCTTTGTTCTATTCCAAAAATTGCAAAATATCATAAAAATAAGCCTTCGTTGCGTAAAAGAGATTCTAAGACAGACTTTGTGCTAGGAGAATGACGGCTTAATAAAGTGTTTTTTTTTTTTTTTGAGTAAATTAACAATAAAAAAATCACATATAATGAGGTTAATTAAAAGTTTAGACACGTGAAGAATTGCGATTTTGCAGGAATGTTTTCGTGATATAAAATTAAAGTAGTTTATATTAATTGTTTTTTCTATATCGGACCCTCATCATCAGCTATAGGCATGATCAAGCTCAGTAAAGTGTTTAGCACAAATGGACACCTAAGTTGCTCCTACACCTAAATAGCTCCGAAGAACGATTTTGTCAGTGTCAAAATCAATGTAACCGACGGATGTTACAAGGTGACGTGGCGTGTTCAAAATTAGAATTATTCAAAAAAAAAATTAAAAGTATTTTGAGATATTCCAATATATTGTGAAGCGTTGTAAAATGTTTAGAAAACTTCAAAATATATCTCTGAACACTAGAAAAGTAAATGCCTTTAAAGACCCGCTAAAAAATACTAGAAATATTTTTGAAGCGTTCATAGATATTACTAAAAAATACAGACGTCAAATATATTGTACAAAAAATATTAGAAGTCTGATATTACCTTCTAAAACTCCTGTTCCTGTAACCAGATTGGAAAAACTATTGAATAATGAGAAGTGTGCATGAAATAACTGAATATAGACAGGAAGTTAGAAAATTATTCAATGACAAATTTAATGCGTAATATAATATTTAACGTTTTCGACACAGATTAAATAGTAAAAAGTCTATCTACATCAACGAAAAATGAAAAATATAATAGTAAGTACATAATTATATTATATTAATTACGGTTATACTGTTAATATTATATAGTGTTTAACATTTTAAAAAATAAAAATAAAAAGTTTTTCTTTATAAAATAAAAACTAATATAAATACTGGACACGCGTCCAACAAATATATCCGAAATTTCTTTTTATTTTTGCTTTTCGGACACTTTTCCGACGTGTCAACATGTATCTGGCCGTGTCCAGGGACGGACACTGAATGGACACTTCACGAGGCAAATTACGGCGTGTTTGTGCTTCCTAGATAATTATATGTGGAATTATGAGGAAAATTTTTCCTAGATCTTATGAAGTATGTCGGTGATAGGAGCACTGTTATTTTTTTCACGGGTCATTGATAGTTCTGATATAATCAGTCGTTGTTGGTGCATTAAACTATATGCGGGATATATATTCTAAAGCAATGATGAAGATTTCACTACATCATGACCGTCAGCCCCTGAAAAAGAAATTTCAGTCGAGACAACTAGCCTACTATGGTAACACAATGCAACCGACAAAAGTTAATTTTAAAAATTTAAATCAAATGAGACAATATCAGCACTTAGCCAACCCAGCTTGGGGTAGGATGAGTATTGGGCTGAATTGCAGGCCGAAGCTTTAGTAAAGGAAACCAGATTCTACAGGCCTGACCCAAAATACTTTTACCAGGTTGGGCAAACTTGGTCAAACCGTACCGGCCCATTTCGAATTTGTATGATAGGTTGATTGATATTGTGAATCGTCTTGAGAAGTCGGGAAAGTCGCTCATTCCGAACCATATTTTATGAATTTGATAGCTGCGCTTCCGGAGTACTAAACTAAACGAAATTGAAGATGGTAGTGATTTTTAAGATTCTCGACACTACCTCCTAAAACTTTCATTTTTTCTTAAAATACAAAAATTCCTATCCCGCATTATGACTTGAATTCGTCGGTAACAGTTTATGAGCCACCCACCTCATCTCTAAGCTACCCCACCAGTAGCGGAGTTAACATTGTAAAGAAAAAATTGCGTGGACTCCAGGGAAATGAAAAAGGACAGACAGATCGATAATCTTGGTGAGATGGCTGCCAAATACAAAGCTACCACGTTTGAGATATTTTCTCCAAAGAAAAAAGAAGCTACCACGTCTGAGATCACTGAACTTAAAGCTGACAAAGAATAAGTTGACTGCAAAGTTGATGATCTAAATGCGTGCATAGGAAAGTTTGTAAAAGGATCGGATATATTAGAAGCAATGCTTGGGCAGAGTGCAAGTTTTAATTGTGAAGGGCTTGGTTATACTCCAACAAGAAAATCAGTTCAGAAACCTGCAATCAGATTTTAGCCTGCTACATAGCTATATATTCAGGAGATCGGACTCCCTAGAATGGAGATACTACTACTATCTCTGCAATGGTAGTAAAAAAAAAATATCTAGAGATATTTATGGAAATTCAAAATTAAAGTTATAGTTTTTTTTTATAAAATTTATAATTTTTATATTTAATATTTATTAACGTTTTTTCCAACAATGCATTTAAAATATATATTTTGCGGCTTTAAAGTTAATGAATTTAAAAATAGTTCCGTTAAGATGTTAAGACTTAGTGCCCAGAACACTTATAGAACAGTTATTTTTTAAAAAAATTTGAAAATTAAAATGTATCTATCATCAAATTTATAATTTTTATGTTAAATTTTTTAAAATAAAATACCTAAATGTATTTTTCCTACTGTTGTAGTAGGGATGGCGGCAGGATCCCCGTTGTGGGCTGGAATGGTAGCAGCATGTTACAAATCAGGCCGTTGCTACTCAGAAAGTCAGAGAAATACAGCCTGCTACTCAAAAATAGCAACTCATTTCCACTGTGTGAACAAGTCAGTCGCCGGAAATACAGCCTGCTAGAAAGACTGCTGAGGTTTCTCAAAACATCAGAAAATTTGCAGTATATCCACGACATATTGGCATCTATTCATCACCTATCACATGTTATTATTGCGGCAGAAGATGACATTCTATTAGATCTTGTTGATTCAGACTTCAGAGAGAATTCTCAAAGTGAGAAGGTTATTAAGATTTCAAAATCCGTGCTCATTTCATCATCATCACGAAGATGAAGGTATAACGTTTTTATCATTATTTTGGAATTTCATAGCCTTTACAATACTTAAATAAGTTATTCTTGCTAGTTTTATCTGCTTTTGATAAATATAATACACTTTCGAAAAAAGACTGAGAATCTTTGTTTGTTGGGAGATTCCATAATATATATTTTGAAAACTAGGTGAAGCACATCAACGTGACCGTATATGGTCTACCTTCCATTATCATGTCAGTGTGGTTCCTCATAAATGGAATTTTGAGCCTCTCAATTCATATAAGACATCAGTGCATCTTCATGGATTTTTTTTTTTTCTTTATTATTTATTTTACCCTTCCCTTCGTTTTGTTTTTTGAATCAAAAGCCATGAAGAATGCTTGAAAAACCTGACAGCACTAATTTCGCTGCTTTTGTATTGATCTTTAGTAGGTTGCTATGTGGGAAAGGGCAAGAATGTGAGATTCAGATATAGGGTTGGGGGCATCGCGGTGGTAGAATAGACCTCAGAAAACCTCATTTCTGGGTAGACTTATGTGCTGTCAGTTGCACATCGATTATAATGTGCTAGTAGGTATATAAGCGCACGTGCATCCCCTTGCGTGTGACAGTACATTTCAAGAATAAAAGTATCCTAATGAGATGGTGTAAGTGAGAGTCTTATACGGATAGAGTGTTAGCTCCATATAGTGTCGGATGCCTAAAAAATGGATGAACCTTAGTGGAGAACGGAGATTGGGAATAGAGGGCAAATAGATATGGAGGAGGTGAGTGACATGTGGTTGTGGAGTAGCACAAAATATTATTTATTCTTAAGGAAAGGAGTACTTGCATATTACCTCATGCACTATTTTAATTTTGTAAATAAATTTTTTATTTTTAATATGTTTATTCGTTATCCCAAAATATTTATTTAGAATTATTTTTTATAAAAACTTTGAAAACAAAAATTGTACATCACATTAAAGTGTACATTTTTTGTATTTAATTTTTTTTTCAAAAAATACTTTTAAATATATATTTTTAGGCATCAAAGTCTTAACAGATTATCTACTAATCCGTTATTTGGAGCTTTGCAACACTTACTTCCAATAACAAAGTTGTAAATCATATTTATATCTTTTTCTTTTTCTTTTCTAGAAAATTTTTATATATTATTCAAAATATTCATAACACGAATATTTTTTTTAAAAAAAGACTGATTTATGAAAATTTGAGATGAAAAATATATTTGTATAATCTTTTAAAAGCAGGAATTGATTATGGTATAAAATGCCTCCTACAATGGGCAATTATGGCAACAAAAACCCAGTTAGAGCTTGTAGTAACCTATCAACCAACCATGACGTTCGTCACGGACTAAACTACATGAGTTTGACAGGGGAATAGCTGGTTTAGTATCTCCGCTACTTTAACATATTGTCAAACAATCCACAGAGACAGAGTTTTTTTTTTTCATATGAATCCAACGTCCTCGCTAAAAAAAAAAAGTCTCACTGCTGTGCAAAACATATATGTGTGTGTGTGTGTATATATATATATATATATATATATATATATAGGTTTTACAGGACAAAATCCCACCTGAAAACGAGGGGCAAAGGGACGAACGCAAGACGACAGAGAGTTTTTTGACTTCCTACTTTCCCCATGGCTAAAACCCCCTACTTATTAAGCTCGAATATTAACAACGACAAACTCTACTTTATATATATATATATATATATATATATCCGATTATATAGTAGTAGTACAGCTGCTTTTGAATATTTTCTTAATCTGCTGTTGCTTCCATGATATCTGGCAAATCTGCTACTTTTATCTGTCGAGACAAGTAACAAGACCACCGGCCAAAAAGGACCCTCATCATATTGCTGCCTGTCCTTTTGGATCTTCTAACTCGTTATATTTACAATGGTGCCACTGCTCTTGCTGATATCTTCCTCGCTAAAACTTATTATCGGTATTTTATATTGATGATTGATGTATAGTGCAGTTGAAATGTAACATTAAGGGGATCGAGCTGATCGAGATGGGTCCAGCTCTACCACTAATTTGTCAGTAGTTATACCTTTCCTTATTGATTAAAGGACTCCCATATCATTAACATATCTCTTTAATATATAAATAAGCCATACTCATTCATCAAGATTCTTTTAGTTTAATAATTTAAAAAGAACTACTTATCTTCTTCAGTTAAAATTTAAAACTAAATCTGTTTAATTATCTTTACCACCTTAAGCTGAATTTTTTTTATTTGTTGTATTTATAATATATATCTTGATAAATTAGTGGTCTTTCTTTCAACCGTGACAGTATTAATAAGGTTGATCTTATAACTTTAAAGATCTAATAAGGCAAATTGATTTGTAAAATTCAAGCACTATTTTTTTTTAATATACGTTTATGCTTAGTTAGTCTTTTATGTGAAAGCTGTTAAACTTGCTTCCTAACCATCAGACAGAAACCATAAAAGTCATATCCTTTTTTTTGAGAAGAAACCATAAAAGTCATATCATTACTTCATTTAGTGCAAATACTTAGCCTAAAAGTCATGCGTAATATGACTTTATTCAAGCAAACCGCAAGATATTACTAATATTTGTCAATTTGTTCTGTTCAATCTTGAATTGTGGGACAATTTTTTTTAATAAATAAATAAATTGCGTCTGAAGACATCGCCCTTCATCCCCGGCCACCGTACCTTTGTCCGCTACGACACCTCAGCTCCCATATCAGAATGGCAACCTAGTTATAAACCACAAACTCCAAGCCATAACACACCCCTAAAACTTCTCTTCAGTCGCTACTACACCCTTCTATCTTGGTGATTATCACTTGATCGAAAAACTAAGCGCCCACGTTTTGGTAGCAGCTAGCTAGCTCATAAAACCTCACTATTTCTCTCTCTCTCTCTTTGAACGGCGGGAGAGAGTGTAATGTAGACGGTCTCTGGCGAACCTACTTCAGATCTCCGGGGATGTTGGCGGGGAGGAAGAGGAGAAAGGGGATGCTGGCTTTCTTGCTGATGACTATAATTCTCAGCATGTGTGTGCCCCACAGAACAGTAGCAGGTCGGATATTTCATGCTAACGAGAAGGACAAAGAGACCACAACCATGACAGTCCTCGGCCGCCGACCTGCGCCGCCGGACTTGGTCGCCGGCGCCGTCGTTGCTCCCGCCGACATCTTCGATGAAAGCAAGCGCCGTGTACCCAGCTGCCCCGATCCACTTCATAACCGGTAACAAAAAGATGAAAAAAATGCAGTGCATCTTTTGGGGCGATATCTCCCGTTCCTAAAATACCCCCGTTTTCTTTTACGTCAAAAGAAACCGGGGTTATTTTGGGATTAAACTAAAATCTTTGTCTATACAGTAGAATTGTCTGCTGATCTGTGGAAGAATGAAGGCTCTGTATTCTTGGAAATTGGAATCTCCCTAACTTCTTTTTTTGTATTAGCTGCCGTTAAGTAATCTCAAAATTTAGCTCATATTTTTGGTGATCAAAGGTTGGGAGATTCTTAGGTTTTTTTATACAGAGCTTGCACAAGGAAAGGAGATCTAATTGTTTGCAAATAAATTTGTAATATCAGATTATTCAATTTTATGTCATTTTTCCCCCAAACGTGAATATTTGTTTCAAAGTAAATTTTGGAAAACTTCTGAAATTAGCAAATATGATGTCAGTGATATAGAGAGGTCTGAAAAGCAAGAGGCCTTTTTTGTTTTGTGTTGATACTGTTTTGATTTGATATCATGTTTGAAAGTTCTGAAAATATGCCCGCTACAGTCCACACAGAAAAAATGTTAGAACGACATCAAACTTTCTGAGTGTTTTACATTTGCAAACGACACCCTGAAAGTAACTTATTCTCTGTCCGCCGGGTCTTCAGCCAAAAATTCTTGTTTTGTTGTAAATGAGTGTCCCGGACTGCATTTTCTCCTATTTACCATTTTTTTAAAAACTTTTGCCGATGTATATTCCTTTACTTCATTTTATTTGCCGTCACTGGGTGCATTTATTAATTTCGTTGACAGTGTCTATAATGCAGTTTTTTCTGCAATATTTAAAAAACAATTATATTATTTGCGTTAAGAAAGTTATTAGAATTGGACAGTTGATAACTTATTAACACGATTGGAATTGTCAACACGTAAGTTTAAGTAACATATACTACTTTGAGCACTGAGCAGAACGTGTGTATATCATTTACGTTAACCCAGTAAGGACGATCGATGATGATATTTCTGTAAGAACTGAAGGCTCTTACTGATTGAGGATTAAAGATGCTCCCCGCCCCTCTCGTCTTTCATTCAAACCTGAGTCCCTCATTTCTAAATGCTATACTTTCCTAAAGTAGATTATACTTCTCTTTTGAAAATTATATTTTATTTATTTTTGGAATTACAATGAAATTTGTATATATGTTTAAAAGCTACATAATGATATTGTAATTCGTTTTGAATATCCTTCCTAGTATCCAAGCATATGTAGTCAGGAATTTGGGACAAATCCAGAAAATTTCTAAAGGAGCAAAACTCTTTTATTTGAAGATATATATTTGAGCTACCGATCGAGTTATATTTTTTGAGCCTATTTGGATATACAACATCTTCGTGCTCTCTCTCTCTCTCTCTCTCTCTCTCTCTCTCTCTCTCTCTCTCTCTCTCTCTCTCTCTCTCTCTCTCTCTCTCTCTGTTAAATAAACTTATCTTTAAGAGAAACTCTTTTTATTATTTTCTGTGGCGAGTCAAGATATTTACTAATGATTCTATATCTAACAAATATTTAAAATCGAAGTTTGCCTTGTTTCTTATAATATGTTAAATAATTAAGAAATTACTTTTTAAAATGCTTTTAATTTTCCAAATATGTGAGGGCTTGTTAAAAGAGCTAGCTTTGATGAGCGGACGGACATAGTTAAAATATGAAAAAAAATAACATTACATATGTATTAATTTAAAAAAAAAATAATAATTGAAGTGAAAGTATTGCTTAAGTTACAAGTTATACAGTTTTTTTTTTTGAAATTCATACTCAAATTATAGCAAAATTACCACAAACATGCCGAAATTTTATGGTGTTATATACGCGGAATAAATATGGAGGATGATATGTGCCTCAATGATAAATTATACAGTTATTTTGTTATGTGGGAATGAGTATTTGAGTATGTAGATAGACTTGATCAGTCGACAATTAAAATATATAAATTGTTTGTTGTAAATTTTTGGTATTATGAATTATGCATCTTTAGTTTTACATTCTGATAAATAATACATTAAATAGTACATATGTCTGAGTTCTATGGACTATGGTTGACCCTAGGGACTCTTATATCGTGACTCCGACGCTGCTTACAGAAACTACACAGTACAATTATAAGGGACATTTTAAAGCAAAATCAAAATTTATGAATTATACGAATTATAATATTTTTTTCATATTAAACAAGCATCGTTAATAATTGGCCCATTTTTGCGCCTGACGTCTAGCTGCATACACATTTGAATTATTGAGAAGTCGTGAGAGGTAGCACGTTTTATGGGATTCAAAGATGATATGTCGCTGTTAATTAGATACTGATTATAAAGTACATCACATGATCTTGCGTAAAAATTTGTCACTGCATCTGCACATGCTGTCAAGGGATCAGAAGCGGCAATGTACAGCCTCGTCGTCTAGTTCCTTGGATGGGAATCTCGTTGACCTCTCCCATTCATCTCTTGAATTAGTTTAATAATCATTTGAAACTAAATAAACAACCCTAAACTCTGGACTATTGCTGTGCGCTCTCTCTCTCTCACTCTGTCTCTCTCTCCTTAATTAGCTGCGGTGACTGCGGTCGGCCTTCGGCTAGCCCATGTGGTTTGCTTGATGTACAGTACAGAAGCCCTTAGGCATGTCGCTAAGATCTGAAGTCATGAATGACGCGAGGTCGCAGCGCAGAACCAGAGAGATCTCTAGGGAAAGCCGTCTAAAATAGATAGTGATATTGTAATAGGAGAATAACAGGAAGGATAAGAGGAGAAAATAGTTACAATTTCTTTAAGAAAGGAAAATGTGTTGCCCTGAGGAAGATAACCGTCAAGAACGCTTATATAACTCAGAAAGTGAAACAACTTGCTGTTAACTAAGCTAATCTGGTTTAAGGGAACGTTATTGTGCCTTTTACATTGGTGATCGAGCTTAGTAGTTTTATTGCTCAAACTGTGATGGTGATGTCGATGTTGTGCATGGTACCTTTAGAAACTGTGGCACCGTCATCCTCGCCTGGCTTCTGATTGATTTTGCTATTTTTTTCTTAATAATACTTGTTTTTCAACTGATTTATCAAAACTTCTTCAATTTGTATAATTTTAAAAAAAAAATTAATATAAAAATTTTAAATTTTAAATAATTAATTTATAAATTATATTTAATTCTTCTTTAAAATTAAAAATTTCTAAAGAAATTTTTAAAATTTGTTAAAATTATAGAATTCTGAAATATCTATTGAATTTTTTTTTTAAAAAAAAAAGGCTTAGTAGTAATATTTATGTATTTCATCAAAATTTGACAATTTTCTATATTACAACTTTTTTTGTTTAATGTCTTTAATTTGCAGATCGACAAATTTTTTGCTGCTCGGTACTTTTTTTTTGGTCTTATTTCTTGTCAAATCAACTTCTTTCACTCATCTTTCGTGCACCATGCATAGACGAGAAGATCCTCTTTTTATATAATAAGCATGCAGTGATTTGACAGTTGCAGCGGGGCTTCATTGTTTGTTCCAGATTAGTCGATGTGCATTTTGCATTAGCTAGATCTTTAGGCTTGTTCTAAGGAATATTTCTACCATTACTTCCATTTAGGAAAAGTAGGATAATAAATTGGATTTTGTCAACCCTGCATCGGTGGATGAACCTGTTGATATGTTGACCAACCTTAATTGAATTTCTCATGTTTGTATCTGTAGTTGCAAAAATTGAAAGAACTTCTGAATCAATAATATCGACGGTGTAGCTGAAACAAATACCATCCCCACATAAGCGGTGCAGGGAAATTTTTGGTAAGACTAAGTTTTTTTTTTTTTTGTTAGATACGAGAAGTGGATTTTTCAAATTTCAAGTAATTAGATTTGGAACATGAAATAGAATGAAAGATGTGACTGAACAGATGAAAAGCACAAGGATACACATGGTTTACAAGGAAATAGTACATCAGATTCGACATATCAATTTGAGGAGTTAATACAACGTGCCATCTTTGTCATCACTACTTAAGATTTCTGATCGGATAACAGAAAATATCAAGACAATCAAATCAAATATTGGTGAAAATTAACCATAAATGTCCAAACGTAACTTATTAGGGATGCGGGGGAAAAAAAAAAAAAAAAAAACTGTCGCAAGTGGATTAAACTTCAATTATATTATCAGTGTGGACTACGGCTCGGTTGTTACTTGATACATATAGTCTACAGGCAATCCACATGGCTCATGGACGGACGACAAACAGCACGTATTTGTGCAGTCACAAGCAACCTACAAGGCCGAATCGTGCGGGTCCGCAAGCCAGCTCGCACTACATGTATTTTTTGTTTTTTATAAATTTTGGCCAGCACGCATGCAATTGCGCACGACGCGCGCATGCAGCAGAGCAGTGTAGTAGCACAATGGTGATACCGGCGCTTTGCAGCAACGCTAAAGCAGCCGTGCGGGCCAAATTGACCCGGCGGGCGACTAGGCCAAGCTGAGCTAATGCTCGGCTGGTGTGGAGCAAGACTGGCCTGCACCTCCTACATCTTTAGTAACTATTTGAAACAGGCTGGACCCTCTCTGAGTTTCTACAATTATCTCGGTCAAATTCAGGCCTCACTTCTTATTTTTGAACATCTCTGGATTTTTGCAAGGCTTAAATAATAAGCTTACTGAATCTAATTTAAAAAATAAAATGCTTACCCCTACTTGGAACCCTCCCTAAATATTACATATTCATAACTTGCTGCAGAACGAAAATTGCATGAATCAGACTCATCAGCGGAAAATACAATATATTATTGCATTCTATAGCAGTACTTGAATCCTTGTCAAGTTGCAACCTGCAAAAATCTATCTATTCAACCTTTTTTTCCCCCATTAGGAACACAAAGACTACTACTCCCACCAATAAAGCGAAAACCATTCTGAACTTCATAATCTACGCCTATCATCTATAGATCAACTCAGGTGGACAGAATATATAGCTAGATGATGCCTTTTTGCGGCAAGTTTCGATCTGACGTTTGAAATAACTATGCATATCCAGCCATTCCAACAGTAGCACTTGAGCGACTGTTCTTCCGTGCAGTCTGACTCGTGGCTTTGGTGAAGTACATGTAGTAATATACGTTCAGTATCATTGTGAAAACCACAAAGACTGCCCCTGCGATGAAGACTCCTTTCCTAAGGGATTCACACGTCCAATTTTGCGCATATATAACATGCCTATATTTTGTGTGGTAGGCATTCTTTGTTGCACCAGCTATCAGACAAGCTGCAGCTACTATGAAAGTCAGCCTGAATAGTTTAAAAAAAAATGAAAGAATTAAAATCTATAGGTCATAGTGAGAAGGCATTTTAATAGAGAAGAAAGGCCAATTCTAGGGACCTCCAATTTAAATCGTCTAGCTTGAGATGTAAAAATGTTCACCACATGGTTCAAACTATAGATCCCATCCTACCCCTCAAAATGTGGTGAAAATCATGTCCATCTCACTTGTAGAATTTTCTTCAGAGTCAAATTTAGACCTAAAAATTTTTCAGAAGCAATGGTAAGCATCAATCTTACCATGAAGAAGCGAAATAAATTATTGACCATGCTCGGCTCCCTCCAGGGGCTAGAGGTCTTCCAAAACACATGCACTTTGTTACACCCATAAGCAAGCTTTGACTTGTAATGAGAAACAAGAAGGAACCAACTCCATAACCAGTGGCAACATCAGAATCATAGACACAGTATGTTGCATTCAAATTATCAGTAACTATCTCACCCTGCATGCCAAGTGGAGCATCTAAGCAAAAAATAAAAATAAAAATAAAAATCTAGTACTAAAATCCAGATGATGCACACAAATAGATAAATTATTATGCAGCAACAACATAACTGTATATCTGAAGGGTTATATGTGAAGCCACAAGGGTTGAACCCTTGCAAGTAAAGTCACAAGGGTTGAACCCTTCTGTTGTTAATTGTTATGGGCTTCCATAGCTGGAGAAGAAAATATGCTATTCTTGCTCCAATAGTTCCTTGGAATTACAAAATTCGTATTAGTCTTAGCAAGGAGTATCTTTACATTGCTAATAGCTAATTGTATAAACGATCACAGGAATTAGATATTAAATAAATATTTACAATAAATAGATTATTTAATAATGACTTCAGGATATGAAATTCATAGATTTTACAAATTATGTCCGCACTGCAAAAAGTATATTTTTCAAACTCAAACTATTTCATATTACTAAATATTATTGCTCACACTGAGTTACTGCTCCCGTCGACCTTTGGGTCTTGCTCCGCCACTGAGCGTAATGTACCCCTCTGTGGACATGTTGAGCAAGTAAACCCACGAGTGGCACCGAGCTCCACCAATTATTAAAAATCAGGTCTTTCGGTGTGGGCATGTCGGTAGTCCTGGTTTCACCCGTCCACGGCATGCATACGGGTTAAATACCCTCCACAATGTTGGGATAAATCACAATTCACAAGCATATTCAACATCTATATCTAGCATCTTACAAGAAATAACTTACAATTTTTTATCATGTACTTCTAGTAACTTACATAGTTTACCATTTACTATTAATGATTTGTTAATCCATGCAGCTTACCATGTACTTCTAGTAACTATTAATCCATGCAGCTTACCATTTAGCTTACTGTTAATTAATGATTATACTGTTAATCCATTCAGCTTACCATGTACTTCTAGCAACTATTACATAGTTTCAATCTTAGCTATGCAGTGTAGCGATTACCATAAAACAAATACGAGATATCATATTAAAAGTAATCTACAAACTTGGATAAATTATGGTTTACTACTTGATATAAATTGTACATCAATGTGCAAAACAAAGGAAGGCCTATTTTACTTATTTATATGCTTTGTTTCATGTTTCTCCAAACAGAATGTTACATTATAAATGCAAGTACAAAATTAGTGTTACTACAATGGGTGTGTATTAATATTACGTTTCCCAGGGCGCCTACAGCCTGGAATGGCTTTTGCCTTATGCAACATTGGTCATGAGGTCAAATTCAACAAACACCTTTCAGAAGGGTGGGAGATTTAAATTTCCATTGTATCCCGTGACAGTGATAGGAGACTTTGGACCTGCCCAAATCGAAAGTCTAGAACTACTCGGTTAGTGGAATGTAAGCCGTTGCTACCTTGGGTTGGTTTATTACGGTGGCACAAAGTGGGCTGTAGAGGAGGGGTTCTTCAACATTAATCCAAAAAAAGACATTCCAATTTTGGTTGTTCTAACCAGCACTTGGCATCCGGCGCACAAGTACCGGTTGTTCTAACAGGCACTTGTCTAAACAAGCAAACAACATGGGCATAAATGTCATATGAGAACTAACATGTAAAATGCCTCAAAAACCAAGAAAGCAGCATATGATCTAGAAAAAAAAAAATCTACTTATACTAAATTCTACTTGTAGCAAGCACTGTACTAATATGATTTATGAATTTAAGAGAGCTCATGTCGGCAAAGTCTTGCTCTAAAGCTGTACAAGCCGCAAACTCCTCATTGAGGCTATAGAATGTGGTTCACTCCATTGTACATTTTAACTAATAATGATTGCTTCCGAAAAAATCTTTCCTAACATACCTTGCTAAGCATGTCCTACATATTTGAGCAACAAGTATTCAAGAGAGTTTACAATAAAATGGAACCCAATGGCAACTACTATAAAGTAATTATCTCTCATTTTTCCCTTTTATGTCCCACATCAGTCCAAAGTTCGGCTTTGTGTGCAATATTGTTGCTATTTCTTATAAGGAGCAATGCAACACTGAACAAGATTTTTTTTTACCAATACATCACTAGGCACCTACTTTCATGAGAATGAGTGTCAATTTGTAATGTTAGTGGATAAAAGCCATTTTGATGAAATGGTAGCAAAACCTGCCAACTCTTCATTGGACTATTATGAAGCATTCTTGACTCTTGAGAAAGGTGCATAAAGAAAGCTCCATTGTCCAAGAGCTTAGAAAGAACAAACACGGATACAGGTATAGGAATACGACACGACACGGACATAGAGCACGGCAATTTTAAAAAAGAAGTAGGACACATACGGTTCGGATACGGTAATAAAAAATATAAATAATTAAAAAAAAGGGGTTATATTAAGTATTGAACATCTGGCAATAGCATTCAATAATAAAGTCCATACATAATATAATATTTCACATTATTATATACTTACCGCATTTACTGCTAGTATTAAATAATATTTTACTTTTCTAAAAAAATAAAGTTTCATTAAAAAAAATTTAAAAGTAAATAAAGATATGCGTGTCGGATACTCCTATCTAGCATGTCCGATACGTGTATCCGGAATTTTCTATTTATATTTTTCCGGACACTTCCTTGGCATGTCCAATACGTGTCAGGGAGTGTTGATGTCGGACCGTACAGACATCACATGGTGCAAAATTTTGGTATATCCGTGCTTCCTGGTCCGAGAGGATATACAGAGTGCAAGACACGCGATGACTAGGATTAATGTTAATTACTCAATTGACCTCTAGACAGTTGGAAGTATGGCTATATGAGATGTTAAGTGTTTTATTTATTGTGCTACCGTGTTTGAGACCTATAAAAGACCGAACAAAGAGACAATGAGAGAATCTTTTGATCGTATGTGCTCCGGGGAAATAGTGGAACCGCTCTACATAGCGAATCCACTGCCCAATAGCCTATGGTTTTACTCCCAACTGGGCGGTTTAATAGTTAAAGTCTTTATCTTACTTTGCATTTCTGCATGATCCTTTAATCATATCTGAACTCTCTGATAGCATCGAAACTGGGTCATAATAGACCATCCGCGAATTGTGATTGATGAAATTGCAATGAAAAGCTAAAGACTAGTGATGCCACTTCAATACACGTTTTTCTCCGCAGCATGGCACTCATTCCCAATGAGTGCCCTTGTGATGCATCAGAAGTCTAAATATTTATGACACATAGCATGGCTCAATGTAAGGGCAGCTCTGCAAGTACTTGAAATTGCTCATCAAGCACCTGAACTTGCCAAGGCTTCCACAGAGTCACAGACTATGAAACTTCTTCAAACTAAACGCCAACTTTTAACAAAAAGAGTAAACTCTAGTCCTGCAATTTTAGCATAATGCTAAGAAAATAGAAAAAGAACACATCAAAGATGACTGTTTTCCCATTGGTATATTTTAAAGTAATTTTCAGACTCACCCATCGCATCCCTAACCTATTCATGGTCTTTTTGAAAAATATACAATTGAGGTTACATTTTGCAAGCAGTTTCCAGCTCTCTACAAATAAAATATCGGTAGTATTGTTTGTTGTGTATATTTTGTGTTGGTTTAGCATTACTAACTTACGAACGGCACTTTGATTAACATGATGGTGCTCCAATTCAATTGGTTTAGCGTCACTAACATATGAAAAGAAACATGAATAACCCAATCATTGTATCTTCGACAAAAGGCACATAATTCCCAACCAAGTATGAGAAATTCATATGAAGAGCAGAGGTTCCAACCCAGCAACCATAATGTTATCTCAAATGTAGCACAACCAACTTAATTTGAAACTACATGAAATTTCATAATCAATCAGCAACTTTCAGTAACTCGAAAGAATGAGATAAAAAAAAAAAAAAAAAAACCAAGCCCGTAGACCATGAGAAGCGAGAATGTTTGAAGATCAAGCAAAAAATAAGTCGACATTTGCATTGTATTAAGTAAGATATCTCTATAAATGGTACAGAAAAATGGATAAAGAAGAGGAGGAAATTTTACAGTGCTGCGACGGCGCTCCGCGGCGACGGCGAAGCCAAAGGCAGCGAGACTGAGAGCGACCACGAGAATGTGGACCAGGGTTGAACCCTTCCCTTCTCCTCCCATTGTTATTGCTTGCTGCCGTCTCTACCACTGGTAATACTGATTAATTAGTAGTTGCTGAAAATTAGAAAACGAGATTTGGAAGAAGTACAGGGAGACTGGGAGAGTGTGAAAAGAAAGAGCGAAGATGAATGTGTGAAGGTGTGAAGTGAGAGACAGCCAGACAGGTGTCTGAGCGAATAAAGGCCGCACACTGACTGCTTTTCGAGCATCTTGTTAATTAATGCGATGTCTTCGTTAACTTAATTACAACTATTGCCATTGCGCCGAGGAATGATATATTTTAGAAAAAAAACTATTCGAATACTTTAGCTTAAAGCAGTTCAAAAGAATGTTCGTTTCGAAATCGATAAATACGCACAAATTTACATTCGGATTATTTTTTAATTATTCGTTTAGGTCAAACAGCATTTTCTTTTTTTTAATCTAAAGTGATTTTTTTCTTTTTTTCATTTAAGGTCTTTTTCTTTTCAAAAATTTTCACTCAAGATTAGAAGAGGTGTGTAAATCTCAAATAAATCGTAGTAGTAAGGTTTTGTATAATATAATATAACTAAGTCATCAATAAAATTTTGTATATGTAAATTCTCATTTTTGTTTCATATATATAATTGAAAATATAACACCATATATTGATACACGTAAAATTGTCGGTGATTTTATTCTTGAATATGATAGAACTATGCTAAATTCTACTCTAAATTATCAATAAATTGCAAATGCAATCATAAAATCACATAGATAAAAATTATCTTTTAAACAATCTTATCTTTACTGCAGAAGATTAACATTTATGACGGGTGACAGCATATTTGTGAATTTTTCATTAGCATATTTGTGATTTTTTTCATTCTATTAAATAAATTTTATTGAGAAATTAAACTAGTTAATCTTTTATACAAGTTCTTGAATGCCTAAGGAAAAATAAAAGCACGTCAAAATTTCGTCACGTATAGTGTCTAATACGTACACGCTGCGGATACGGCCGGATCCGTGTCGAATACGTCCGATAAATTCGGACACATTATATAGGAAGTGTCCAACACGTATGTCTAAATTTTTATCTTTGTTTTTATTTTTATTAAAGAAACACTTATTTTTATTAATTTTTAAAATAAAATGGTATAGAGCACTAATAATATATAGTAATAAGTAATATACTCAAATACTATTTTTTTTATTTTTATTGATAAAATTAGATTTTTTTTTTTATATTCAAACTTTATCTAAAAAAATATAAAATATGTATTATATATAATTTAATTATTAGATATTATTATACTTTTAGATATATTTAATACTTAATAAGTTACTTTGTTATTATACCACGTCCGAACGTACATGTGTCCTTTTTAAAAAATTTGGCATTCTGTGTCTGTGCAACGTTGTATTTCATGTTTCCATTTATGTGCTTCCTAGTTGAACCCATGATGTATCTTTGTAAAATTTATTAACTATACATTGGGTAATTGTAAAGGATAAATACTAATTTTTAGATGAATTAATTCTTAATCAAGCGGCACTATAATTATAAACTTTTAGAGGTACTTTTAAAAAAAAAATTATTTTTTTAGATGATTTTTAAGTGTTGTTTAAGGATACATTATTGAATCAGTTACAACGTCGAGTGGTAGCGGCAGATTGAGACGCCAACGACCGAGATAAAGAGGCTGCAGGCGTCGATGAATGAGACTTCCAACCATTCATTGTCAAGCGCCGAAAGGAGGGAGGAGTCGCATACATTTGGGCGGGGGAGGAAGGCTGCAGGCTTCGTTTATGTCTTATTTCAGCCCAACCAAGTTCCAAATTTATATATCATGATTTCAAAGGTAATTAACTTTACTAAATGGCACTAAAACTAATGAAAATAAAGCTGAAGATGGCATAATCTTAACGAAACTACTATGTAACTATGGTAAAAAATCTCGATTGGTTCATACATTGGTCGTTGCAATGTATGAGTATTTAAGCTCGTTGTTTTAGATTTAATACTAAATATTACTGGCCATTGTATCCCATTCTATATCTCGTGGGCTCATGGACTGGTGTGAGGGGAGGTTACCATAAACCTCAGCACCTCAGCAAGTGTATATTGTGTAGAGATGTTAAAAAAAATCAGTGGTTCGTACCACAGTTCGACTCGTCGGGCCACGAACTGGAACAACCAGTCCGCTCTTGCGAGGCGGACCGGCCTGCGGGCAATATACTATCTAATTTTTTTATTTAAATTGCGGCCGGCTGCCCGTCGGACCGAGCTGAGCCGACGTAGCTAGGGGGCCGGCTCGGTCCACCCCACCTCAGACACCGTGCGGGCCGGCCCATGGCCCGCCGTCGCGGGCAGATGCCGTGCGGATCGGTTCGGGTCCGTACGGCTTGCAACACTAATCTTGCGGGCTCATAAACTGGTCATAATAGAAAATATTATTTTATCTTTTAAATATTTTTTTGAGAATTATTGATTGTGGAAAAAATAGATGGTAGAAAAATGATAATTCTATTAATAGCACGTTGCTATATATATACAAAGTGTATAGGCTATGGAACTAAGGCTATATATAGACAAAAGAATAGTCAAGGAAACGAATATACAAATAAAAAAGGGCAAACTGAAGATGAAGAAAATCTGCAGCAATGGATGATTTTTGACAGTATTTATTAAAGATGACATACGGACGGTGACGATGTTGAGCAGCGAAAGAAACAATTGTTTAAATTCGTTGCAAACACAAAAGTCAGAAAGACTTACCACGATTAAGTAGTGGAAGATGAAGTTCCTTTGACTATAATACGGAGGAGAAGTTCATAGACAGAGTGTAGTAGAGATATCCCAAAAATTCTAGACCAAAATTTAGTAAATGTCTCTCTACTATAGATTTTTGGGCGCTCATATCCTTCAACTTATTTTGAGATCTTTCATACCCTTCTACTTCAAATTTAGGAACGCGATGTCCTTATTCGATTAATTAGACGGACACATCACTAATCTTGCTGACGTGGCACTAATTAATATTTTTTATTATTTTTTAATATTAGTTGGATATTAAAAAAATACTCATGTTTATATTAAAAAAATAATTAAATAATACTTAATTGGTGCCATATCAGCGTAATTAACACCTAAATCTTCTTTAGGGGTATCGCGTTCCCAAACTAATAGTAAAGGGGTATGAAAGTTACGAAAATAAGTATAGAGATATGAGTGCCCAAAGATAAATAGTAGAGGGGCATTTACTAAATTTTGGCCAAAATTCTAGCAATTTAGTTGCTCTCATACTACGTGGAAAAAAAATACGGTAGAAAATTGGTAATTTTAATTAATAGAATGCTGCAATATAACATGGATGCTTAGCTTCAATTTATAAAATTATATAATTTATTAATTAAAAATTATAAAAAAGTCTTAATATAAATTTTCAAAATTGATCGATTTACTCATTATTTTTGTAGATATTAATAAGTAGGAAGAGGTTCATTACATAATATTATATAATATAAACTTGGGTGACCTGAAATTTAATAAATGAATCTAACTGACATGGACTTCTATAGCGAGACCTAGTATAATTGGCAAGTGATTTTACGGTGTTTGATTATGTATAATTACTTCTTTTTTTTTTGGTCCAAAGAAGTTCCTGATTAGTGCAGCGAGCTTAAACTACCTACTCCACCCAACGCTGGATCGAACCCATGACCTTCCAATTGGAGGAGGATTTTTGATGCCACGCCGCCCAAGGGTGGCAGGCTTAGATCCATAGGAAGTCTCCCATATCTTATGGGGAGAATCTCAATCATAGACCTAGAGCCAACAGTTCATGTTTACTTTCATTTGTATATAGACTTCTTTTACATCCGAATGGTACATATATATTTATTATATTTTATTTTATTCGTTATATAATTTTAAAATAAAAATAAATATCACATATATATATATAAAATTTGAGATATATTATAAAATAATGATATATATATATATATCTTTTTTTAAATAATATACAATACAATTATTTTATATTAATATTTATATATCATTTTCTATTACTACGTTTATGTCTGTATGCAAATTTTTTATGCTAATGTATAGCATAGATCAATTTTTCATATACATTAACAATTAGTTTTATTGAATATTATACTTTAATCACAATTTATTACTAGAGCATAAAATAAATATTACATGACATACCTAAAAATATTTGAGAGCGTGAAACAGCAATGACACCGAGTTATATATGTATATTATCATTTTTTTTTAACTTTTAAAATCGTATAAAATTTTATAAAAGCTAACTCTTATTACATGATATAAAATAAAAATTAATTTTATATTATAAAAGATAATTGTTATAATAAATGTTGTATGACATATATAGCCAATAAGCGATTATGGGACCGCATCATGGTCGTGGCTTCAAATCAGCGCAACACCTCTATTGGAAAGGGAAGTGTCATAAGTTAGTTTAGATAGATATTTTAGAATGTCCTAAATAATAGATTATATAAAGGATGAATTTATTTGTAAAGTTAGTTTAAAAAGTGGCTGAATGAAACGAGAAAACTGCAGTAAAAATAGCTGAAAATTGAAATAGATGATATATCAACATCTAAACTATGCCAAGTTGTGAACAGTCACAAACTGTATCAATCAGCAACAATAATCTAACAAAATATTGTCCTTTTGCTTTCAGTGTCTACACTAGCACATGTTTATGATGTATCCGGATTTTACCGAATCCTCTATTTGTTTAAATTTTATATTTCAAATTAATTATTTTTAATAACGTAACAATATAAAAAAATTAGTTTTTATATTTTAATTAATCGTGCTTTTATCAATTGACATTACTACAGCAAAAACTGTGATAATTTGGGTCCTTAAAAAAGGTGTTGATTTGAAATAATTTCCGATAATTGTGTATCAGCCCCTTATTTTTGGAGGCTCGTAAATCGTCCTCTGAAAATACGTTTTCGAAGAACTGATTTATAAAATAAAAATAAATCAGTTCTTGAAAACGTATTTTTAAGGACTGAAATGCGTAAAAATAGAAAACAGGGAATGATATGCAAAAATTCCAAATAGTTTTGAATACACGAGCTAATTTATCATTTAACTTTATTAGAATTTGACAAGACGGCTTCTGCTTTTGAAAAACGTAATTCAAATAAGTATGTATTATTAATCAACTTCTATTTTTGCTGATGTGTCAACAAAAATTGGTGTTGATTGTGCCCTTAAAATATAGAGAGTTGATTTGTAACGATTTATAAAAAACGTCTGATTATTAGTGAGACATATTAGAGTTTTGATAAATCAACCCCGGCATTTAAAACCCTTTCAAATATTTTTTTTTCTTTTTTAAACACTAATCAAAATAGGAGGTGGAGATATGGATCCTATGCTACTTTTAAAAAGGGTTTTGGTCGGATGAACTCTTGCTTGGCAAATTTTTGTCAAATGAGTCTCTATTTTTTAAAAAGAATATAAAAATTATTCGTATATATATATATATATATATATAAGATTTCATAACAAGTTGCTTTAGTTTTGACAATAATGGTTGAATGGCTGGGTGAGAGACGATGAACAGGGACTTTAGATGGAAGAGAGATTTTTGGATATAATAGTTACACCACGTCATTCCATATAACAATATAAAAAATTTTATTTTGAAGTATTTTTTGAAAAAATGTTAACATCAAAATTATATATTTTAACGAGATCTATAATATTCATTTTCAAATTTTTTTTAAAAAAATATTTCTAAAATATGTTTTGAGTCTCTAACATTTAACAGACTTGAAGTGAATTTATAAATATTTTAAAATTTGTTGATCTTGTTAAACATTGGGCATCAAAAATATCTATTTATAAATATTTTTTTTGTAAAATTTGGGATGTGAAGACCGTAAATTTTATCATAATTTATTTAGTAAATTTTTCTAAAAAATAATTATAAAATTTATTTTTTATTTAAATATAAAAAAGATATATACTGATGTGCTGTAAATATATAATTGTAAAAATGTTTTAAGATGGAAATCGTTTTCATTTTTAGAAGCCAGGCATACCAGCACGTCTACTTCATAAAACACATGTAGCGCATGTGCCCGCCTCCAAGCACAAACGAAATCTTATCAAAATCTCCGTAAAACAGTGGGAAGGACGCATTGAATAGCTTCAAATTGTACGGGTATTTTCATGTTTGATTGATCTATCTGTGTCTTACGAGGCCGGCAGCGCACATGGCGACGTTACACTGAAGACATTATTTTTAGGGCAAATTACATGTCAGCCGTCTCCTTTTATAACCTTGTTTAAAACAGTTTCTAGAATTAAATTGATATCTATTTTGCTTGGCTATCACGTTAACAAAAATAGACTGATTTAAAATCTATGAACTAATTTGGACAAAATTGCTGTAGCAGGGGCTGGTACATGGTTAGCCTGATCTTTTATCTAAATGAGGTGGATCAACTGCGGACCACATTAGGGAGAGTTGGTCCTTGCAGCTGTCTTTCGACTGCGAAACTTCTGCAGACGCATAATACGTATAGAGATCGGATGCAAACCTGCTTTGGTTCTGGAATCAAGCAAATCTATCATTCTGTTCACCTTTGTTCAAAATTTCTATTTTACCCAATCAATGGAGTACATCATGCATATCAGCAAAATCAGTCCCTAAATTTAAAACCTACATAAATAAAGCCATTACCACAAATTTATATTTGGGACATTTTTACTATTTTATAAATATTGAAGAAGATTTGAATATGGAAAAAATAGATTCTGATGTGATAAATAATTTTTATTAAATTATTTTTTTAAAAAATAGTTTTAAATAGATATTTTGAAGTTCCAAAGTTTTGATGGATTTAAAAACTAATTCGATAACCGGCTAAGACTTTCAAGCTTAGAAACATATTTTTGATGTGCTCTATTAATTTTTGTATTCAAAATTTTTTTAAAAAGCATATCTAGTAAATATTTAGACTTGAAAATAATATATTTTAAATCTGATTTATTTATAATATGAGATTCCAGGAAGAGGCCGATTTACAATTATCCTAAAATGCTTCCCATGAATTAATTTTAGCATGCTATCAACATATAATTCTCAATTCCAAGCTAAACAAATGGGACATTAAGCAATGATATGATACTTTTTAGCCAAGGTCTAAGGCGGTTGACTGGAGATTTGACCTTGTAAAGCAAAGGTTTGGTTGAATTCCAAAGCACTATGGAATGTGAATATTTATTCCTATTTTTATATACAATAAAAAATAATACAAATTTTTAGCATATTCTAATTAATAGATTATAACTTTTTCAATTGATGGATTAAGAACAATTCTAGCTAGTAGCCATCTTATGTAGTCAGTCATTCGGATAACTATAAATTAACCTCTGAATTCTCATTACTCATACAAATTAATTACTAAATTCTCTAGTTACTAACTGTTTAAATTTTTTTTTAAAAAAAAAATTCATTTTCTATATTTGTGTTGGAATCATTTTTTACTATTGTACACGTATTTTTTTTAAAAAAAAAATTCACATAAAAGTTATAGATTTTGATGAGATCTATAATTTTTATTTTAACATATTATTAAAAAATTTATTTTTAAATAGATATTTTGATATTTTAAAGTCTTAATAGATTTTAAAATCAATTCATTAACACGCTGAATTTTGGGACCTTAAAACATCTATTTTTAGAAAAAAAAAATTGTAAAATAATATGAAAGTTATAGATCTCATTAAAATTTACAACTTTTATATTGAATAATTTTTTAAAAATATTTCTAAACAAGTATTTTATGATATTAAAATTAACGTATAAAATGATATATTTATTCACAAAGTTTAAAAGATTGAGAGGCTGATATATAAGTCCCCCTCAGTGATATAGCTTGCAATTGGGTTTAAAATTTAAATTACAGATGAACTAAAAAATTCCAATTTGACCAAACGAAATCATATCTGGAATATCTTAAAATTGCTTGTTCATCAAGTTCTCTCATCTCATACTGTCATAGAGTAATTATATCTAGTATATATTGTTAATATATCATTTTTTTACATATCAAGATAGTATTATTTAAATTTTAATATACTATGCTAACTAAATATTATCATCTTAGTAATAAGATAGATCAATTTTTAAATTTAAAAATTGTAAATATTCGTAATTTTAATTGTCTATTTTTTACCTAACTCAAAATGTTTAAGTAACTTTTAAATTATAAAGATAGTATGTCAGCACTAATATTAAAATTTAATTACTATTATTCTAATATATAGAATAATTATATGTTATTAAGGGTGGGCACGAAAAAATAACTTTCCACTACGAGGTTTCGTAATATTTAGAAGATGTTGTCGTTTAGAGCCACAGAAAATCTTGAAAATCTTTTTCTTTTCTTTTTTTTAATGACAAACCAAGCTGCAGAAAATTCGTCGAATTTTTTCGAGATATCAATCAATGAGATGCACTTTGATTATTCTGGTTCGTGAATCGTGTCTCCAGCTTGCAGCACCGCCCTTCTCATCTATCCAAAGTCCACACGCCTCTTCCTTTCCTTCGCAACCCCTATATTAATATTTTATTTATTTTCTCTTTTTTTTTTTTCTGTGGTCCTCTTCTTTCGAAAATAGCCCGCTTGATTGGAAAAAAAAGAAGAAGATATGGACCCTCCACCAGCCTCTAAACAGGGAATCGTGACATACTATATCAATTATACTAATTCCACCAATTTTTTATTAATACGGGAGTATTCTTTTTAATCTATATTTTGTAAATGTTTTCTCAAACAATAATTTTGAATGATATTATAAGTTACTCGATCAGTCGATTATTGTAACTCCTGATGCACCTAGCATAGAATATGTGATGTGTTAGCTTATCCCATTTATGACCAAAGCTGCAGTAACGTAATTATATGACAAAATGTATTAACAGACAAAAATGATTAAATTAAAAATTGTTTAAGTTAGTAATTATAAAAACAAAATTATTTAAAATGACGGTAAAGACATTGGGGTTGCTACATAATTATTCCCTAAAAAAGAAGTTGGCTCTGAAATTCAATAAAAATAAAACGTTCCAGCAGGGAATGCATTTTTCTTTCCTTTTTGCATCTGTGTTTGTTTTATTTCTTATTTTATTTCATGTTTTAGAATTGAAACCAAATACCTAAAATCTTCCTCGTAGTGGCTAAATAAGCCGAGGCAAGCAATTCTGTCTCCCAAAAAAAATGTCAATGCTCTTGCTAGAGGCCGATGGCAGATCGTTAAAAATCAGTCGAACTATCTCGTCGCAGGAGAGAAAGTCATTGACCATAAATCCCGGTATTGGAGAAGAAGCTGTGGCGCCCCTACTTGAACCCCTGTCAAGCAAACAAACATACACAACTGGAAGGGCTCTTTGTTTAATTGGTGAAGAAATCATTTATGTTTGAAAAAGGAATAGCTGTGTGGAGAACCACATAAAACCCTATAGCAAGTTTTATCAAAGGGAAATTGTATATCAGCCCCTATTTTTCAGAGACCGATACAAATCAATTTTTAAAAATGAAAAAACGCGCGACGTGGCAGCACTGCCACGTCTTACATTTTTTTCGTTTCTAAAAACTGACTTGTAAAAGGTTTAAAAACGGGAGCCAATATACAATTTCCTCTTCTATCAACGCATATCATGCTCTTGAAAACAATGCCAATCACGCCAGCCACTTTCTTATATAATTTCATCGGTCATGATACGTCACTCAATTGTCTACTTTTTTAAGTTTTATCCATGCATGCGTAGGAACGCAGGATGGCATGTGCGAGCACCCGATGGTCACTACAACCACGGAATATGGACCTATAAATTTATATACGAAAGATCCAAATATTGTAAAAGTACTTAATTTCTAGCCTAGTTAATAATAAAGGTTAATCACACAAGTATAAATAAAAAAGTCAGATGATAAAATCAAAATAAATATATCAAAGAATTTATCTGTCATTATGATTAACTAAGGGAACCTATTACAGATGGGATTCTCCTCGTAAATGTTAAGTTATCGAGTTATCAAAACGTGTGTAATTACAACAATAATAAAGAATTCATCGGCAATTAGATAAGAATATCGGTGTAGTGGTAAAGGTGGTACACTGACATGTAAGCAAAGGACCGAGATCAAATTAAAATATTTTTGTTTTTTGTAAATGACTGGGTCCATCACGGCGGGTAGGGTTTATTGCCGGGTCAAAGCCGGCTTGTTGGTAATCAATATCTAATAAAACAAGGAAACTAATACTGATGTATGAACCGAAAAAAATAAAAAGAGTTAAAATAATATAGGTTGACATTGATATAATATTTGATAAAAAGTTGGTTTTTTGCCAGCCGCGGATTCTTTTTTCTTTCTTTTTTTTTTTTGTTTGTTCTAAAACAGCCTCGGATTCTTATTTGGCATACTTCATCATCCTTGCTTTTTTTGCAAACAACAACCACGTTGCTTGTGATAAGTTCTTGACCACAACTGATTCCCTGAGTCACATAACCAAATAAAAAATAATTATTTTTTAAAAAAAATTTAATATAAAATTATAAATTTTTATTTATAAATTTTTTAAAAAATTAGGCAGATATTCTAGAACTTCAAATTGAACAAATTTTAAAAATAATTTTTAAATTCGTTTCAAATCCATTAAATTTTGGAGTCATACAATATTTATTTAATAATTTGTTTAATAAAAGTTTACTATAAAAATTATATATTTTTTTTATTTTTTTTTTAAAATATATATTTAACCACATATTAGTAAATATTTTTTAAAAAAAAATTTCCTGCGCCTAACATTACGCTAGGATCTAGTGCTTCACATTTTCCATCTATTATCCTTGCTCCGTATGTCAATTATTTAGAAAAAAAATGACATTCCACCTCTATTTCTTATTTCTAAATCCATTAATATTTAAATTTTCTTTTTTTTTTAGCCCACCCCCAGGTGACCGGCTATGGGTCGAACCTGAAACCTTCCTTTTAGAGAAAAATTTGGTACCACTGCGTTAAAAGCCAGTGGTGATGCCGTTAGTTGATAGACAATAAATTTAGATAAATTTAGAGTAAATTTTAAGGGGAGAGCTTTGAAAAGCAAGGGATGTCCGTAAATTTTTCCAAATTTTAATGGTTGTCTTTTTTTAATAAAAATACTAGATTATACAAATATTAAAAATACAAATAATGTTTTATTACAACGTCAAATATAGGATTTCAAAAAGCATCATCGTCCGAATTCGAGATCGTATGAAATAATTTTTTTTAAAAAAAAATTTCGTATCTATGATAGAAGTTTCTATTCATAAAAAAAATATACTCGAATATTAATACGTCAGTCAAAATTAAATTTTGCAAGTTTAAAATTTTGGAAGAATTGTATTTCAGCCATCCAATTCAAATTATTTACATTTCAGCCCCAAAATGGGAGAGAGGGGAAGGGGGTGGTGGTGTGGGGTTGAAGCAATGATCCTTAAAAATTTTATAAAAATTATGGTTTGATCAAGATCGGCACGTTTTGTGCCGACCGAGACGTCTTGGTGCCGCCATTTGGCGGTACCAGGACGGCCGAAAATACTATTTTTCAGCTGTCTCGGCCCGTCGGTCGGCACGATCGGCACTATTTTTTTATAAAATGTAGATAGTAATATTTATTCGTGGGATAGGTGGATGTATTATGTTCAAACAACGCATGTGATAGATTTACATCATACTTTAGATTTCGTTGATCCATTTTATCAACTACATCGATACTGAATGTGTTAATAATTAATATAATATGTGCTTTTAGCTTTGACAAATAAACGAGATTTTTTTTGTTATTTAATTTTTATTAACAATTATATGATAAATTTTATAAATGTTTAATTTTTTTTGTTGATAATTATACAATTCAACAGGGATCAGCATGTATCGAGATATGAATTTTCCGAAACTCGAAATGAGACGGTAAACCTCAATAAAAATGTGTTAAATTCCAACAGCTACTGTACGAGCTACAGAAACTATAGTGCTTCGTTGGGTTCCACAAACAGCTCATTTTGTCCAAGAAAAGAAGTCCACACATCCCCAAATACTCAGCAACCATTAACTCATCTTTTATTTAAATTAAAGGTCGTGCAGAGGTACTAGCTGGCCTTCATATTTTCTATATTTTCTATCTATAAGGCTAACTTTCCTCTGTTTTTTTTTATTATTTTTTTAAAAATAATTTTTGCAGTCACCCTTATCATGGTAGTTGAGAAATTTAAATCATGCCTTGCCATTCAAAGCCTGCACAACTACTCATAACACAAATCAAACTTTGAATTCAAACACAATATATCAAGAAATTGTATACAAAATTAAATAGTCCAACAATAATATCAAAAGCCATCAACCAACTCAATCCAGACAAGATTTTTCTTATGAACTCCAAACATATACAAGATTTTTATTATGAACTCCAAACATATACAAGATTTTTCTTATGAACTCCAAATATATACAAGATTTTTGCTACGAATTTCTTATGAACTCCAAAATAAGGCCAACTTCAATTTATACAAGTTCCAGGCCTTGTGGACAACTCTATTTTCTTAAAAAATAACTTTTAACAGCCCTTACAAGACTATAAATTTAATCCCCTTCATGACTCACTAGGCCCCCAAAAATAACTAGACCCTCAAAATTATCATGTAAATAGAAAATATAACCTCTAAAAATATTTCTCTCCTCTCTTTCTCATCCTTATTTATGATAGATAATATATATACATGACACTTTTAATTACAAAAGACTCGCCCCAACAAAACGATGGTAGGTATGGTGCAATTTTTACATGGAACTTGAAAAGATCACCTAAATTTAGTTGGTTTGGTTTGGTTAAATCCTCATCCCGGATTGGTTTGGTGCGGGGCTTCGTTATTGGTTGCTTATATTTGCGAGTTTGGTACGGTTTGGGTTCAGGCGACGGCGGTGATGCTGCGTGAACGGCGCTGGCAATCGAATCCTTCGACGCGGACGGCGGCGGGCTTGAGCCCAAACTTCGCCGGAGAACAGCTTTTTCTCGACGGAGACATCGGCGACTGGCCGTGGACCACCGCTGTTGTCGGCGACGGGGAGAACGGTCTGACTGGACGGTCTTCCAAGAACCGCGAGTCATGAACCACCGGATTAGCGGACCGGGTAGGTGGCGACCCGCAAAATAACGGCGGAGATGATGCCACGTTGTTGAGGTCTCCACCCTTGGATACAAAAATCTCGAGAAGCTCAGCGCCAGCTTTGGAATCCGATGGCTCCGCTTGATAACTGCAAACGGATGTCCAATAATTTAATAATATAAAGGGTCGGTTTGGAAATCGGGTACTCATACATGAGAGTAATCAATAATTATATAATTTACCTAGCTTGCCAACGGAGAGGAGGACGGAAGGGTTCAGCGGCACCGGATAGTTGGGTGAGCCGCCGTGGTTTGGGGCAGAAAACGGGGTGGCGGCGGTGGACCACGGCGGCTGCTGGAGGCCAGTCGCGCACGTCGTCGCAGGCAGCGAAAGCGTTCTGCTGTGTGGCGCAGTGATAGTGGTTCATGCTTACGTTGATCGCGAGCACAACGCCTGTATAACATAACATAAATATTAGAAATCAATAAGACTTGTAGGAGAATGATAAATCTGAGAAGAAGAAAAATTGAGATTTTTATATATGTGAAATATTTGAAGATAGATCTAAAAGGAAAAGTTTCAGTAAATTTATCAGATGCAGGAAAAATTTGAATTTGAAGGTGCTTCCGAACAGAAAAGTGCTAATAATACTCAAACAAATAATAAAAGAAGAATTTTATGGAAAAAAAAAAAGTGACTACTAGATCTTATGGCAACAAGAAAAAATATAACTAACTTAATCAGAAAAAGCTTAAGTCTAAAGGTTAGATTCTTCTTCAAACCTCTAAATAATTCGAATTATAAGCCAAAATAATAGAACAAAATTGTAATTTTCCAAAGAACAAAACGGGGAAAAAACTCCCAAAATACTTCAAAACATACGAAAATAGAAGAAATCGAAAGACAAGCTAAAACATCAAAATAATACCTTAGCTGCCTCTCTCTAGCCCCCTTCAAGAGAGGGAGATAACAACTAAACTAAAAAAAAAAAGAAAAAAAAAAGTTGGGATTAGATGAGACCGAGGAGGAGAAGGAGACGAAGGCCGCGGCCAAGTTCTCAATTTATAGGGGGATGAGATATGGTCTTCTTCTTTTTTTTTTAATTTCTTTTATTTTTTTTAAAGGTAAGCTAGTATTAGATTGGAAATATTATTTCTATTAAGAGTAAATTAACAGATAAATTTGTAAACAAAGGTGCCCGCGGTCTGTCGTAGGGCTGCCCAAAGTCGGGAAGGTAATAAATCAACAAATTTAGAAGGATGAATTTATATTTATTTATTACATGCATGTTAAGAGCCAACAAAAGGAGATTCTAACCCGACCTATTTATTTACTGTTTATGTAGTGGGGTTTATGACTTTGAATTTTGTTCATGTACTTTAACGGGAGAAAATTTTTATGTTTTTTATTTTTTAATCTTTTACGAACAAATATATCAAGTAAAAGTTCTTCATTTTCCAGTCTTATTTGTTTCTTAAGACACAAACCGATTAGAGATTATTTTGAAAATTGATTTACTCTTCGCAGATAATTTAATAATTTACGCTGCATACTTCTCGTTTAAAGTTTATGACTTTTCATTTTAACTTGTATCTTTATTAGTTTGACACCACATTTTTTATGTGGATTATATTAGTTGTGAAGCTTCGGATAACTAGTTCACAGTACAAAGCAGAATTTGAAGATTTCAAATTCTAGTTTTACATTTGTACAATATAAAATATTAATCATATATATAAATAATAACATCAAAAAATCTATCAAATAACATAAAAGTTAATTTAAAAAATTGTTATTATATTATATATAATAAAATAATTTTATTATGTATGTAATTTGGTTATTTTCAATAAATTAATTATTATTTTGATTAAAATATTAAATTTTATTAAATTTAAAAAATATAATTTTATATTCTTTAAATTAGTTACATAAAATTTAAATTTTATTAATTAATACAAATATCATATCATTTTTTTGAATAAAATATATGACACATAACACCATATATATATATATATATATAATATTCAGAACTTTTAATGGTAATAGTCTAATAGATAGTTCAGAATTAAAATGATACATTTTAACAAATTTCTAAAAACAAAAATCTTCCAACTCAAAAAAGGCCATATCAATATTTAATTTTCAGAACTTTTATTTCCCACTATCATTTTGATTTTTCAAACTGTGTCCACAGAAACCTTGAGTTTTAAACAAATGTTCACAATAACTATATCGTCTACTCCTGCCATCTATGTGATGGATTTATTGAGTCTAAATAGTAGAAATACATAAATTAATTTCTGAAATATATATACATTAAAACAGAAAATTTAGTACTAAGCAAATAATCGAATAGTACTTACAAATTATATCACTTCAAGTATTCCGAATAACCTACAAAACAACAACTCAAAATAAAAAGTAAGGTTAGAAATTTTACCGGTCGAGGCGTGCGTAACGACTATGTCGCTCAATATCACATATTTGCCGTGCCGTGGCAAAAGGGTTCTTCTCTTGCAAATTTCGATCCCAGGAAGATACAACGACCCTTCGGTCTCCGATTTGCACGATTCGGAGTCGAGTGAGACACCACCGAATGTTGCCTTGTAATGAGCTTTAAAATCACCAAAATACTTAGTAATAGTTGTGAAAATATTCAAGAGATGAGATGAAGAGAACTTCAGTCCAGAGAAGAAGAAGTTCCAGAGAAGAGGAATCAAAAGAAAATTGAGAGAGAGAGCCAGAGAGTTTTTTTCATCCAGAGGAGGTGATCCAGCAAAGAAGAAGAAGAAAAGTAGCAAAGAGGGCTCGCTGGAAAAAAAGGAATTCCAAAGGACACCCAAAACCATTCTGCACTTACTAGAGATAACTTGTTTTTCAAGAAAAAATCATGGTGTATTTTTAGGAAATGAAAAAGATCCCAGTGAATTCTTGCTGGGAGTTGACTAGAGTAAATTACCTGAAATACCCTTTTAGATGATAAACAATAAATTTTAAATATTTGATTTACATTCAACACTATGTCCGTAATGGCTTTTTGTTTTTACTTTGATATGACGCTATTTTAATAATAAAAAAAAAATAGCCTACACTAAAAATTTCAACGAAATCTGTAGTATAACAAACTTGGTTATCCACATTCTGCAGATAGTTGAGTATTGCTCAAAAAATATGATATCTTGCGACTTTATAAAAAAAAATTTATGTAGCAGTAAAGAGTTTTAGAGTTGTTTCCAGTTACTCTTTGCTGGTTTGGGTTACTAAATATAATCCCGAATGATAACCAATCCGTCAGTAATAAAAAAGATAATGTAAACATTAACTTATCAACGTCGCTGTCATGCGGGCTTGGCCTGGCTGCAGTGCGGGCCGCCCAGCCCACGGGCGTATTGGCAAGAAAAATAAAAGAGGGACTTGAATATTTGCTGTTACAACTTTACAAATAAAAGTCTTCTTTTAAACTCGTTATTTTTAGTTAAAAATATCTATTTAAAAATATTTTTAAATATAAAAATTATATATTACTCATTTTTTTGTATTTAATTTTTTTATAAAAAATATTTATTAAGATTTTAGAGTTTTAAAATAACTACTTAAAAGTTTTTTTTTAAAAAACAAATTAAATAATAAATTATAGATTATATTAATATTTACTTTTTTATTTAAAATTTTTTAAGAAATATTAATGTCTATTTCAACTATTTTTGATATAAAATTTAAGTGGAGTACTAATTTTTAAAAAGGTTATGGTGAAAAACAATTTGTATAACTTTTTCAAATGAAACTAACATGACATTTCTCTAATAAAAATTCTGTGTACAACTTTGCATATTGCACCGACTCCTCAGGTAGCAAGCAAACCACATGGAAGGGATAATCGCTTGCTGCTGCTGGCCATCAAAATTAACCGCGTCATTGTAATTTGTAAGCGTGACGAGTGTATAACGTCAACCCCGTTTTGTTTTTGACTTTGACGATTGGAGATCCCGACATAAATATATCGACTAATTTACCAACTTATTGCAAAATATAAATTTACAAAATAGTTACTGTAAATTTATTCTAAAACAAATTTTATGTATTTTATTTTTTTTTTAAAAATTAATATATATTTTGGGATTACAAAATTTTTATAATAATTAAGATTTTCCTTAAAATGTCTATTTAGATTTTTTTTAATTAAATGGTCATTACAAAATTATAAAGTATATTAAATTTAAAACGTTTTTAAAAAACTTCTTATATATGTGAATTTCGATTTAATAGCAATTATTGGAAAACAGCAGGAGTTTTTTTGAACTAATTTTGAAAAATAGAAATATTTTGACATTAGTTCAAAAATTATTCCTTCCTCTATTCTGATGTTTGATATTTAATCCGGCTGATGATGCTTAATCTATTTTAGGAATATGCTTAGTTTTTGGGGAAATAATATATTATTCTAAAACATTATACTATATTTTCAATTTTACAAGTTGTTAACTAGAAAGTCGTAGCGGATAGCACTATAATTTGATCCAAATAGAATTGGATTTGACAATATAGAGTAGTATGTATCTCTTTTAGTATATTCTAATATATTATGTTATTATTGGTATTTTTGTTTGTATGAAAATTTAATGGTTAAAATTCAAAAAATTTCGAACTAATGTAAAATAGAGAGGACTTCGAAGTCTTGCATGGTGTCCTTGTTTTATCACCATCCATGCAGAGAAAATACAAGTAAAAAGCCAAAGGTAGGTATTATATTTTAATATTTTATGTTGACTGAGGAGAAAATAAAAGACCCTCTCCAACTTTGCATGCTGCCACACCATCTGTAGCCCGTGGTCCGCATACATTTTAAGCTGCACTAATTCAAAGCAAATACTTGGCTTACATCTGATTTATCAAAAAATATTCATCAATTTCTATCGACAAAAAAATTAAAATATTTTAAAATTTTAAATATAAAAATTATATTTTGTTGAGATCAATCACTGTCATATTGGATATTTTTAAATAGATATTTTGAAATCTAAAGTATAACAAATTTTTAAAATAGGTTCTAAAATTCACTTTAAATTTGTAAATTTAAAATCACAAAATATTTATTTAAAAAAGTCTTTAAATTGCTTTATATACAATAATATTATGATATGTTTTAATCTATAATTTTTAAATTTTTTTAAAAAAATTCTCAAAATAATTTTAATTTTTTTAATTATTTAAATTATTCAATTTATTAAGGAAATTATTGCAGCAACTAACAGCGCCTGCCCGTCGGTGCCAAAGTGGTTTTCATTCATTTCAATCGTGTTGAACAAATCTTGTCCGCCCGACGTTACACATCATATGTATCACCTCATAAACTCCATGACGTAGTGCTTGGTGATTTCAGCATTTAAATTCTGAAAATTCCACGAAATTTAGAAACCTTGTTTCCTTGACCTAGCTAACAGTCATCCTGTTTATACTCGCCAGGTCAACTTCGACCTTTCTGCCGTTAGAAATTACAAACCCTTAAAATTTTATTCCATATAATATTTATATAGCATTCGATACGAAAATGCTGTAGGTAGGAGCGTACAAACACGTTTCAAAAAAGAGTTCAAATTTTTTTTTTTTTTTTAAATATGTGTCGAACACTTCAGGTAAAAATGTCCGCCACGTGCGTCCGAAATATTTTTTATGTTTTAAATGTTTTTTTTTTAAATAATATTAACTGTATATAACAATAAATAATATAAAATAATTATATATATTATAAATAGATATTACAGTTTAAATCTATCTTAAAAATAGAATATCATATTATATTAATTTTTATTCATACTATTATATTTTTAAATTTTAAATATTTAATAGAAATATTGTACATTTTTATTATTATATTCGTATTTTCTTTAAAAATTTATTATATTTCGTATTATTGTATTTATATCCTACTTTTTAGAACTTTCTCGTGATCGACAATATTAGGTGGAATTTGTTTTTAAAGAAAATAGAAGTTTCTCCGAGAAAACCTACAGAAGACTCGGTGTCCACATTTGAAACTCGTATATAACAAACATGCGTTAATTGGGTGAGCCTGCTCTACAGCATCCATGGAGGGACCAAGAAGATCTAAATCCATCAAGAGGCCTCTTCCTTCTTCATCTCTTAAACTTTCCTCTCCTGATCGATCGAAACAATTTGATGTGAATGATGAAGAGATGGAGAAGTTCTACGCGATTATCGGAAGCATAAAAGCCATTAGAGACATCGGGTGCAAGAGGGCCAAGAAGAAGACCTCCTCCTCCCAGTGGAAGCCTACTTTCAGGATGGAGGACTTTGAGATTCAAGTTAAAGACGAAAGCACTTCGAAAAGTTCGATCTCTGCGAAAGAAAGATTAATGGTCGGGGAAGCAACCACCAAGGAAGATGATGGAAGCGATAGATCAAATTAATTTAGGGTTTTCTAGATGAATATATAATTATATGATCTATGTTGTAAGGTTTGATAAATTCACATTTTGAATGTATCTTCAATCCGTATTATGTACAACACAGAAAATTATATATTTTTATTAAATATATACATATGTTTACTTGATCAGCATTTAGCAATATGAAGCACTTGAATCTATCTAATTTTAACCGCAATTTTTGTTTGAGAAAATTAATTAATTAACTGCGAATTTACTAACTTATATAAGTTGGGCAATGTCCAGTAAGCAATGAGGAAGTATATTTTGCAAATAAATCGTCACATAGTAGTACTCGGTATAATATACGGCTGTATACCTACTAAAGCTACTAAGCAATTACTGCTACAATAACAATTTGCCTCATGTTTGACTTCCTTAACATGGCCTCTATCCAATACAAACTGATTGATTATAGTTAGAAAATAGTGTCTCTAGTAACATCGATCGATGGCTAGTGCATCAGGAATTTCTACTCGTTCTCTAAAAAAGAAGCAATTAACACGTGTTTCTTTGGATGGTCCTGATATTTTGATGGAAAATTAGTAGAAGCAAAAATATTAAACATAGTCATTCACAAAAGAGGAGGAGGGACATGCTAGGAAACAGCAGAAGACTTGCACATTAAAATGCTTCAGAAGATCCAGTCTTAATTTCCAACAAACAATTTAAATATTTAAAGTCTAGTAAAATAGATGTTTTCGATGTTGAACTTCATAGAGTTGCAAATTTAGGTAAGTATGTAAGCTTTTCTCTCTTTTTTTTTTCCAAAAAAAAGGAAAGAAAAATCAGGCATGCTTTCTCTGAACCTACCAAGCATTTTTCTCATTTTCTTCTTTTTTTTAACGAGAAATTTCATTAATGTTCATCCACTAACTATTTACTAATCAAAGAGAGATGCAAATTATGAAGCACTGGCTAGTCATTGGTGTTGCTGGTAGCATATTCATCACACATAAAGAGAAACATTCCCTTTCACTGTCAGTGACAGCTACTTCTATCACTAGTTTATTCTTCATGTTCTTTTTTTTTTTGGAATTAGCACTGCAGCCATACCCCACACCATGCTCTACCAGGACGAAGATTCATCCGTGACTGCCTACGCATTTGGTCTTCTGTTGTACGTGAAGGAACATACGTAGATATTACATAATAGGAAAGAAAAATACTTGTTCCTCTCATAAATTCACCAAAAAATTCACTTTTTTTCATGTATTACACCAAATACCAATTTACACCACTTTCATAAATACCACATCATATTTTGGTGAAAATTTTGGTAGATCTATGGGTGGCACTAGCATTGCTCGAAGGAGAAGAGCACTGTTGAATCTAGGTGGAAATAGTTAGTGAGTTCCGCCCATTCAGTGCGACACCCGGACCCTGTTTTCAAGCTTTACTTTCTGTTTTGTACTGCTGTGGAAGATACCTCAGAAGTTCATCCCCAAGAACTTAGAAGATGCCTAAAACTTGAGTCCTCGAGAGGAATGTTTCGTCGTCACTGTATCATGAATCACGTACTAGATAATGATGAGGAGTTGTTGGACCAACTCTATCAACTAATCAATATAAACAACGTGGGTCTGTGCAGCGCTTTCCAACGACCTGGATAAAAGCTGAACAGCGAAACACATAAGATAAAAGATTAGCTATAGTTTAAAAAAAAAAGAACCTAAACGTAATGATATGTTGTGATGATTCGCAACTCCCAAATAATTTTCAATTTATGATTAAACTAAATAGTTAGTGATTTTTACAAAAAAAAATAATATAAATTTATAAATTTTAATAAGATATATAATTCTTATGATTAAAATTTTTAAAAAATATTTTTAAAATAGTCCTAGTTAGAATACTTTAAAAGTTGAAAGCTACTGAGTGCTGCCGGATGCGACAAGAAATCTACCAAGCCGCAGATTAAAAAGATAATACTTTAAAAGTATTTTGTAAAATAAAATCAGTCAATTTGATAGTACCAGCAGTAGAGGGCTCTTTATGATCAATTCTGAGGTTTGGAAGCCCAGGTCCATATTGGAGGGCTGGTGGGTGGCATATCAAATCGTTATTATCCTTCTAAGATTAAAAAATAGTTCACTTGTTTGGCAGACAAATCAAATCAGATCGACCAAATCGTCGGTTGGGTCGAATTGGAATGAACCCACATGTGACTCAACTGATCCCACCGAATCAGAAGATGCAGCCGCATGAACAAATGAGCTTTATGTATACTTTACTCTCTGTCTCAAAATTATTATAAGATGGACATTTGCAAAATAGGTTAACTAAAATTAAATTATTGGTTAAATTAGGCTTTTTGAATTTAATTTTAAACAGGATCTCTAATAATAACTACAATACTATGTCTTATACATTTTAATTTATTTTATGACTCAATCAATAGTTCAATACGTATATTGCAGGTTATATGTCATTTAAGATGGCAATTAGAAACACACTATTTATCGTAAACTTGTACTTTTTCTACAACAAGTATACATAGCAAACGTCCAAGTATTTGCAGTATATTAGCGACTTATATATATATAATACAGAGAGAGAGAGAGAGAGAGAGAGAGAGAGAGAGAGAGAGAGCAAACTTAAAGTATTTGCTATAACAAATGTCCAAAAATTCATTGTTGGTTAATTTAGACTTTAAATTTAATTTACACCAACAACTAGAACCCGATAAACATGTTACAAGACAAACATACTGCTTTCACAGAACTACAATTTTGTTTTTTTAAAAAAAAATCGCTATTTGCTAAAAATGTCTCACAACGCCTCTGTAATTATTATAAATGTACTAACATACTGTCATAATTATTATAATTGCTCAAGAATACTTTCTAACACCTTCTTCATGCTTATACACTTTTATATGATCATCGGTACATATAATTGTTCGTAAATGCTAAGTGATTTTGAGAGTTTAAATAGTTTTATAAAAGGAACACTTACCGTACCACTCTGTTTCCGGTTAAGACGTATGATAGAAATCGAACTCGACAATTACAAACAAAAATTAAATAAATAAATAAGGTATACTTTCGTCTTTCAACAGTAGGGTCTCGATTTGGCTAAAACTGATTAAGAGAGTTTGATTATACTAATTATTGATCATATCAGGATTAACTTGTGGTAATGCCCTCGTTGAGTTGAAAAGAGAATTAGTACATCGATCCTCTCTACAAAAGGTGGTGGCATGTCAGTCTCACACTGATCTGTAGACAGGTGGGGGTGTAAGAAGAAATCACATCCATAATCCACTGCATGGACCAACATTCACTGCCTATATAGACAAGGGTTCAATACACCAAACTCGGCCACTGTTTTTCATAAAAATGAAGAGAAGCAGATCAGAGGTCCCCCTCTCCACCACCATCATAACGAAATCTCAGAAGAGAAGCAAAGGCAACAACTCCCCAACAATCTCCCAAATGCAAAAACCATCAAGGCTCAAAAAATCTCCCAGATCTGATATTATTCACAAAAATGATGATCAGTTGCAGGAGAAGGTTGCTGAGGCAGTGCTATCACAAGCAGCTAAAGAAGATCTCGAGATAGTGTGGGATGAGATGATGAGTTTGGAGTGGGGGTACTGGTGGCCATTTGAGGAGCTTTTGCTCGGTTGGTTTCCATTTGAGGACACTGATTTCTTTTTCACAGACAATTATAACGTGAGGAGCAATGGAGTTAATTGGGATGAGTACCATGATATTTGGCATCTAAAGCAGATCCATGAGGTACCAACTTCATCCAACTCTTAGACAGATCTCAGAGGACAGATACGAAGATGGTCTTGTTAGGTTTTTCACTTGTCTCTTTTTTTTTTTTCTTTTGGAAAAATAGAAGAAATTGGTTGTGCAATGCTCGTTATGATTATTCTATTTGATATTTGGCTTTCACTTGTTGATTCTGACACTCAGATTCATGAATTTTTTTAGGAACATTCTTTTGGCGATTATGTTTCCAAACATGCTGCCCTTCTTTCAGCTCGTCAACTTAAAACCTACAAAAAAAATTGCTTGATCTGAAGGTTAAGTTTTGTGAAGTATTTGAGAGCTATAGCGTTAGTCTTCTTCATTAATTCAAGCTACTTTCGAGTGTGGGTAGGCACTATGAGTTCCACCCCGTCCGAGGCCACCCGAATTTTACATTTACATAATGAGTAATACTCATGCATCCAAAGTAACTACTAAAAATTCGCCAATAATAATAATAAAAAAACAAACACCTAGAAAATAACCAACCCTTGTAGTAGGGCCACGTAAGTTTTAGGTGATTTTTAATGTAATATTTTTACTTATACTGAATTTTTGTTACAAATTAGCGGGTAGACTCGTATGTATATTGAAATTATGAGCGGACCTTCTTTCGTGAAGAATTTTTTGTCAGAATTAGAGGTATTTTCTTCCCTCCTCCTCAGAGTCTAGGAGATGCCAACAATGTTACTTTCCGAATAAAGCTGGTCTATTTTGGCGGATAAGAGAGGCAGGTTGAAAGTTCCTCATTTCTTTTTTTAAAAAAAAAAAAGAAAAAAGAAAAAAGTCAAACTGTTCCATCATCTCTCTCTTTCTGTTTATGACTCTTCGACGGTTGTGTATGTTAATTGACCTAGCAAAACAAGCTACTCATCATGGCTGTTTAAAAGTAGTACAAGTTGGATTTCTAAGTCTGTTCGTAGCTGGGCGTTGGAATTTTGACGGTCAATCTGCTTTTCTGGACCAATAAGTATCTAGCCTTAATTTTGATAGGACCATCTTACTTTTCAAACAAAATGAACAAAAAGGGGTATTTGTGTTTTATGCTTCCCATAATTCGAAGTTATAGAAATATACTCAGCCAATTCAAAATGACATTTTTATATTCTTTCAATTTTATAATGATGAAATTATGCCTACTAAGTTAATTGATACTGTCTAAAAAAAGGATAATGACATATTCGTTATTTTATAGAATAAGAGGGTATGCAAATATTATTTTGATTTACAGAATATAAAACTTAATTGTAAAATATAGAAGGATAAAAATGTAAATGCCCCAAAAATCTAATACTGGAGACAATTGATTTTCAATTTGGTTTGCGGAGATTTTTTATTTTTTTTATTTTTTTTTTTTGAGATAAAAGAGGGGGTAAGAATGATACCCCACTAAATTTCAATAAATAAGTGAAAAAAATATTACAAATCACTGAATTTTTCCTACTTAAATGCACCTCATCTACTTAGATGCGGAGATTGCTTGTTGTTCAAATGATCAGAAGAAATGGACACAATGCAATGGCCCAAAACATAGCTGTTAGAGTAGTTGTAGAAAGCCCAAATTACTTTTGGTACCTTGATTTATATGAATTTAAAATTTTACCAACCGAATTTATAAAAAGATTTTTGACAATACCTTATCATGATGCATATTTTTGAAAGATCTGACTTTCCAGGTCTGACTTTCTGAATCGATCCAGAATGGGTAACTAAACAGGTCTAGTAGTATCCTCGCCCATTCTTCCGTGTGCTTTACAATTTTTTAAAAATTACAAATTTATTCAAACATATATATATATATATATATATATATATATATATAAACGTTGTTTCAATAAAAAAAATAAATATCAAAAATAAATTTTAATGTGTTGTACAACTATCCTATTCAAAATATATTTCTAAATAGACATTTTGAAAATTTAAAATCTTTTTAAACAGTAAAAATTATGGAGCCTTAAAATATATATTTCAATATAATTTTTCAAAAAAAAATTAATATAAAAATTATAAAGTACATTAAAAACTATTTGTTGGTATATTTTACATTATATGATGTTGTACTTTAAAGTTTTAAAAAAATATTTTGAGATATATATCAAAAACCTCCAAATCATAGTTTAAAGAGATATATTTTTTAAGTTCATTGATTAGGAGATCTTTTTTGCTTATAGTGAATCATTTTTTTAAAATATTTTGAATAACAAAATTTAAAATAAAATAAATATTTAGTGATTCACTTTTTGCAGAAACATTTCAAATGGTTGTTTAAGGTGTGTTTACACTATATATGTGTGTTTACACTAAAAATTACATGTATAACACCGCAGGAGATCTCACCTCATTTTCAAGGTTTTATACAACTTATATATGATTTCTAGTGCAGGGCCTTAGCCCATTTCTAGATACCATCTTAATTACTATGAAATATGGGCCTTGGCCATGTTAGAAAAGTTGACGGGCCAGCATCAACATGTAATAGCTCTCTCCATTGCAGTTGGACTAAACATTTGTTCCAACACTAGCAACGGGGTGTGATGCCTAAACCACTTTATGCTCCCATTTTTATCCCCACACTTTTAAAAAATATTTATATGTATTTTTTTAAAAAAAAATCAATATAAAAGTTATAATTTTTTATGAATTCTACAATTTTAATATTAATTGTTTTTTTAAAAAAAAATTATGAATAGATATTTTGGAGCTCCAAAATTTTAACGTGTTTAAAAATAGTTTTTAAAATTTGTTAAGATATTAATATTTTAGAGCACCAGAATAACTATTTAGAAGTATTTTTTAGAAAAATGTTCAATTTTAAAATTATAAATCTTATCAAATTTATAATTTTTATTTTGAATATATATATATATTTGGAGTATAAAGACAGAAAGTGGGTATGAGCGGGGCAGAGAATTCCTGTCAAAAGAAGAGTGCCTGAGTTCAGATTTTTTTTTTAAAGAGGAATTTCAATGGATAAAAACAAGTTACATTTGTTACGTTACAAGAGTTTTGTATTTATATACTTTACTTTTTCGACACCAGCACCTAGAAGCTTATGGTTAAGAAAATTTCCAAGAGGAGTATTTTCAGTCCTCTAAAAAATTTTATGTGAACCAAAATAAAAGTTGCTTTTTTCACAATCATTTTTTTTTCTTCCCTACCATACATGTATAGCGTGGCGACGGTGATAAAAAGGTTCTCTCATCTTGATTTTTGCAGAAATTATACCATGAGCAAATGAGTAACAATCACACAATCATATTATGATTTTTTTTACAAGGTATTAGGTGCAATTCAATGAAAAAAAACAAATATGTGGTTAGAATTAACTTACTCCACTACTCCATAACAAAAGATTTTTTTTTTGTACTATATACTGAATTATTGCTATTGTTATTACACTTAAAAACAATGTAGATACACACCAATTATTGCTATTGTTATTACACCAAGTTATTACAACCCTAAACTAAGAACAATATCCACATTGTTTCTCTCTTTCTTTCTTTTTTTTGGTTCTTTATTTTATTCCTAAGCGCATCATTTTTGTCCCTTTCGCCAAGTCGACTGAACAAAGGCAAGTCCCAAAAATAAAAAAAACAATTAATACAAACATAATAAATCCAGCTTGCATGTATTTTGTAAATTAAACAAGCTCATACAAAGAAAGCACAAACGTAATCGATTGTATTGGACCCATGCATTGTCTGTTCTCTTGTCGCGTTCACGAAGACTAATAAATCGAATTAATCCTATGATAGCAGCTTCAAAAGACGGAAGAACGACGTAGATGCATTTGTAGCCAAGCATAGTTCATAAACTAAACCATTTTGGTCGTATTACTTGTACTCTCTCTTCTTCTTCTTTTTTTTTTAAAAAAATCTATTTGTTTGTATACGACTATCGTGAGGCATCAATGGTGCCACAGTTTCAACAATCTAAAAAAGCTCATCCTCTGAAACCTGATCCAAAGAAAACGTTGGATTGGATGGGATTATCTCTTTTTCTTTCCTTTTTTTTTTTTTTTTTTTTTTTTTTTTGAGAAATTTATTGAATGCGAGTTAAGTTTGATGGTTAAGTTGAAGTTCGTGGCCAACTGAAGGTTTAGTTGCCAATAGACAATACCAGATAAAATAGGATATCTCAGGTTGGCGTGACAATATTAATTAAGTGGGGCATATCAAGGAGACGAAAATCCTCTGTTCTCACTCTATATTTTTATTTATGTCTTCACACTTTAAATAAATTTTTAAAAAATTTCAACCTAAAAATGTTAGGTATATTGATAAGATTTACAATTTTTATTTTTAACTTTTTTTTTAAAAATACTTTT
Source organism: Xerophyta viscosa (assembly GCA_002076135.1). Lineage (NCBI taxonomy): Eukaryota > Viridiplantae > Streptophyta > Magnoliopsida > Pandanales > Velloziaceae > Xerophyta > Xerophyta viscosa. The sequence continues at coordinate 2,948,790 of MJHO01000011.1, forward strand.
AAATAGATGTTCAAAGGCTCCAAAATCTTAATGGGTCTAAAAATAATGTTTAAAATCCGTTGAAATGTTAAAATTTTGAAACACAAAATACCTATTTAGAAATATTTTTTAAAAAAATATTCAATATAAAATTTGTAAAGCTTATTAAAATTTACAATTTTAATATTAATTTTTTTAAAAATATATATATATTTATGTATTTATTTAAAGTGTAAGAACAGAAAATAGGGACATAGAGTGGGAGCAGAGGATTTCTATCCTAAGGTAGCTATTTCAAATACTATTTTTCCATTATGCAGAAATTATTTAAAATACAAATTTTGGCTGCTTTCATGGAAAGAAAACAGCAAAAATGCTTTTTTTCCTATAGGAAAAAGATATAAAATGCTTAATATCGAATCATATTCTCTTTCTAAACTTTGATTTATAACTTTTTTGTAAACTTTTGAAAAGAAAAAATGTGAGCGCTGTTATATTCAAATCTTTAATACTATGTCTGATTCACTTCTTTCTAAAACCATTGGTCAACTTCTTATGCAAGCTTGAAATGTTAAAGCGTTTTGGTAGCCTCTCTCTCTCTCTCTCTCTCCCTCTCTCTCTCTCTCTCTCTCTCACGGTTGCGGTCAGAATAAGTGAAATAAAATTGAGTCTTAGAATGAACCAACTGTAGCACGTCTGAAACGACCATCTAATCAAAGCATTAGCATGAACATGTCCACTGTTACCACTCTCTCTCTCTTCTTTTTAATTTTTTTTGGAATATATATATATATATATATATAGGACTTTGCTATATACATCAAAAAATTTACACAAGAAATCAGACATACTGATTCGGCATAATAAAGACCACGCATCACGATGGGTATATCTATAATTTTGATATTTTTTATATATCACGAGAAAATTGTACGGATCACGAGACGCGTGTGTGGTGGAGATTATGTGTGATCTGTTAGATAGTTTATTGGGGATGAATATTTTTTTTCATATATATATATATATATATATATATATATATAGGGTTATGCGATGTCCATTTGTAGCTAGAGATGTTATCATGATTGCCAAATTTGTTTGCTCTCCTGGCCCAGAGGCCCCAGAGAATGGAGGTTCATGACAGTGGATGGAGATGTAATTGCGATGAATGATCAATGTGAATGTCAAGTTTGTCTCTCTCAATTATTCGAATCATGTTGTCGATATGTCGAAATTTTCTACCTTCTTTCTTGTGATTTGGTTCCCAGCAAGTTGAGGTAGGCTTGGTGGATGTTTTTATCATACTTAAGTCCAATATACTTCCTCCAGAATGAGTGATCGATGACAACTTGAGAATTATGTGAAAGCGACTCAAAACGTTCAATTTGAAACTCTAGATGAATTTATTAGGGTTAAGTTTAGGGCAATTTGCATATCAGCCACCGTTTCCTGAAAACTTACAAATCAGCCCCTAAAAATAGGAAAAAGTCCGACATGGCAGAACGCTCGTGCTGCCAAGTCAGACGTTTTCCCATTTCTCCATTTTCAGGGGCTAATTTCCACCTGTCCTAAAAATAGGGGGCTGATATGTAATTTTTCTTTAATTTTACTTCATTTTTTTTTTATCTAGACCGTCAAGTTTGATATATATTCTACATCTCGAATGGAGACGGTACGCGTTAAGATAAAATCCCTTATAACTATATGTTGCTAGAATTTGAAATATCTGATCTACCCTTCATGAGAAGCATTCTATAGACCTTTTTCAGCATCCGGTTACACTAACTAACTAGGCCAACGCTGGTTGATTTACTTCAATTTGTTATGTCATCAATTTTTTGGAGTTGGATTGGGTGTTATTATTGCTTTCCACCTCTTATCTCCATATTCTACCATGATTTGAAATGTGGTTGGAAGAATGCCACATTATTTTGGATATGTAGTAGATGAATATAGCATAGCTCATACATTAGTTGGAGGGTTATGTTAAAGAGGACCAAACATAGATTCTTAAAACATGTCAGAGAATGGTAATTATATGTGGATTTAAATGAAAAAAATGTAAGCAAGGAGCAGTAGGATAATAGATAGCTACTTCGTCTGTATAAGCAAAGAATCATCGACCTGTGCGATATCGAAAAGTTACGTAAGGGTGTGTTTAGTTTTAACTTGTTAGATAGCTTGTAATATAATAATAACTTAATATATAACTTTACCCACCAACTTTTCAACATTGTACCTACTTTATTTTGAAGATCATACAAAGAGCCCCTCAAATCGAATATCAATATCAATAATGCGTTAAGATAAATGTATTTTTGTGCTGTCGTGACGTTGCGTGAGCGTGAATCTTGTGATTGTGAATTTAGAGGGGTAAAATCGCATGACTGAGAATTTAAATGGCTGATATGTAATTAACTTTTTTAACGATAATAATGGTAACATGATGTGATGTCAAGCAAGTTAACCACGCCAAAGACGTGGAAAAATTGAAGACTAAAACGAATCTTCATAGGAGATTCTTGGATAAAACCAACTTGACTATCTCATGATGTTGAATTTAACATAGGAACTTTTTTGGTCAATTATTGCTGTAGATAAGATTATAATCCAAGTAGTTTTCCACGTATTATTCAGGTATTAACTTAAAATTTTGAATTTACGGACAACTTTTAATTTTAGAAATAAATTTTGCAAATATATACCATTTCTCGAAAAATAATTGTGGTTATACATAATGGTGGCTATGGTAGATATTGCCAAACTTAATAGTTTAGATAATTCAAAATATTATTATATATCTTAATAAAATAATATTGTAGAATGCTGCAGAGATGGAAAATAGTATTACGTGCAGTGAAAAAAAAAAAAAAATAGAAGAATGGAAATTTCAAAATTGTCCAAGTTTGGTATCTAGGGTTTCATGTGGAATAAAGGAAGACCATGGAATCCAAATGCATGATGTGCTCCTTTTTAATGTGTTCTTTACCTTCTTCTTAAGGTTGGGTATCCTTGAAAAGAAAGGGCCATTTTTTATTGTTCTTCAATCAAAATTTAACATATATTCCTTGATGGCTTTGTTTCTATGGTGGAGTCGTCACGCTTATGCCGAGAAGACGATGTCTAGTGACGGAGACAGCTCTTTGATCTCTATCTCATTATCTCCTTTTTTTTAAAGAAAATAACGAGACTCCATCGATAAGAAAAATATATAATTTTCCATAAGAAAAATACAAAATTTTAAAGTAAAAAGATATTGTGCCATGAGGTAGACTCAATTGACAAATTTATTAGTCATTTTGTATTACGTTGTTAACCTCGTCAAGATAAAAGCCACTTATTTGACCGTCCCTATAAGAGTTCGGTTTGGGATCTATTTGTATGCACAATGTCTAACAAATATATTTATTTTTAAGTTAGGCGTGGTGAGATTATTTTTTAAGTGAATATCTTTTGTTGGCCTTAAAACTTTTTAGAAAAAAGGACAAAATGATTAATAAGCCGAATTGGATTGGTGGAATTTTTTGTATAAAAATTGTTAGCCAATACATATTATGCTACGTATGAGGAAAATAAATCCCCACCGTTGAAAATATATTATAATCCTAATTTAAAAAAATAGAGGAATACGATACCAATGCAAACTTAAAAAACCAATGAAATAATTTTGTTCGTACTCAGCTTTTGCTATGCTATTATAATTTATAAATAAATAAAAAATAACTCTCAATAAGTATGAATTTCGAATTTTCCAACTGTAATAAATGCTTTTGATATCTTTGTGAAAAACGTTTAATTGAAACGCCACCGCATTGATTTTGGGGAAAAGTCTTGTTCAGCCCCTCATTTTAAACTTTATTTCTTTTCGGTCCCTAACTTTGGCATCTTTCTTTTCAGCCTCTGCTCCGTAAATCATATATCTTATTTTTTACTGCTGTATCAATATTTTTTTAAAAATATTTTAACATTAAAATTACAAATTTTAATGAAATTGATAATTTTAATATTATTTTTTTTTAAAAAAAATACTTATAAGTAATTATTTTGATTCTCCGAAATATTAACAGATTTTGGATCTGACCTGTTAATCCGTTAAATTTTTAAAATTCTAAAATATCTATTTAAAAATATGTTTTAGAAAAGTGTTAAACATAAAAGTTATATATCCCATCAAAATCTAAAATTTTAATGTTAAAATTTTTTATAAAAAAATACTAATATAATGGTGAAAAGAAAATTACACATATAACGAAGAGAGGATAAATGAGAAATCATTGAAATCAAGGGACTGAATGTGCACAGTTTTGATCTGACAGAGGCTGATTGCTACTTGCCCCTTAATTTTGTAACACCCATTAGTTTCATATTATCGGTTGTAAAAGATCAAAAGAATGGAACAATAATACCAATGACGACATTAGCAAAAAATTCTATTTGCACTAGGTTTTAAAGGTACGATTATACAGTCATATTCCGACAGAGCCACTTTCACATGGACCTAAAGATCACAAGAATATAAGATTAAAATTCCCTAAAGAATTGTCCACATCGGCATCGAAGTTAAACAAAATGGCAAAAGTGGCCATTATGATGGCACTTGGTTGCTTTTCCCAAACTTTGTTTTGTTGGAGCCAACTAATTTATCAAGGATGTATGCTTCTCTTTTCTCTTTCCTTTATTCTCACTCTATCATTCTTTTTTTATGGCGTTAGAATAAAGAACCAAGTTGTCATGTTTCACGAGACGGAGAACGTGGATTCACCGTCCCAATCATACTATCTCAAACTTTTGTTCTCTCAGTTGCATTATAAAACGTGTTCGGCTTTCTTAAAAAATAATAATAAATTTTAAATTGGTAATCTTCCTAAAAAATCTTCCATAAATAGGAGATAAAAGTCAAATTATTTAGTAAAAGACATTTTTAGAAGATTATTGGCATTAAAATTAAAAAAAAAAAAATTAGAAAGTGGAGATTTGAATTACTTTTTGTGATATAATTGATGGGATAGAATTGAAGTGATGTGGTTGGAATAGTACATCTATGTCCAAGATGGAAAGGCATGACTAGATACTATTTGTTGGCATTATATCTTTTGATAGAGATAAGCGAATTTTTTTAAAGAAAAAATTCTTTAACTTTTTTAAAATAAATTATAGTAAAAAATTCAAAATTATTTTAGAAAATAATTAATTGTTTTTGTTAAAAAACTATATTTTATTTATTGTATGTATTTATTAGACTAAAAAGAAATTTAATATAGCATACCAAAAAATTATTTGAAATAACTACTGACAAAAAGAGGTGGATCTGATTAATGATCTTTTAGACCGATATTTATTAGCATATCAAATTCATTATCATTTTTTTATGCGGGTTTAACTCAAGCTAGTATTAAGCTAGCTCTCTAATAGGTCATATCCGTGGATTTTATCTAACTAAGTATGACGTTACGTATATATAATTATTTGTTTTCTAAAAAAGTAAAATATATAATTATTTTACTTTGAAAGCTCTTATTACTTAATATGTAATTTTAGTTTTTTTGTTGAGTACATGTGTATGTACATGGATCATATTTACATAAAATAATTATTATTTTTATCAAAATATTATAGCATATTTAATTTTAGTTTTTTTGTTGAGTACATGTGTATGTACAGGGATCATTATCAAAATATCTTGCACATTCTTTGCAATTAATTAAATATAATAACATTTAAAATTTGTATTAACTAATATAAATGTTGCCCCTGTAACTAAGGCCATGTTTTATATAAACTAATATACAGCACACCTAGAAGTTATTAGAGATGATATGTGATATAATGACCTGGATAAACTAATTTTATATATTTATATATAGATTATAAACGTTTAAGAATTATTAAAATTAAATGGATGCCACACAATAGTGCATTTGATTGAGGCATGTTTCACAACCAAGCATCTCCAGATCATAATGATCCCTCATGCCCCAACCATTATTTAGTAAGTAGGATTAGTATGATACGATGCAAATGCCTTTGACAGCTGGTAGCTTTTAACCGTTGAATAATATATATATATATATATATATATATATATATATATATATATATATTTGAGATTGCTATAGAAAAATTCTGACCGTAACCGATCTAACTTTTGTACGACTGTCGTAACAAATAAATTCAAAGATGGCACCGACCTATGTTCTTCCAACCGAATAGTCACAATCTTTTGATCTGGACAGATCCAAAGGTCAGTATTACTTTCGACGGGATATAGAGGGAATAAATGACGCTTACAGAATTCAGAAATGAAATCTTCACTTAATAAAGTAAAAGTCCCAACCATTCGGCCTAAACGCACTTGGTCAAATGATAATATGTTTAAATCACCTTTAGTAACTTAGCTAATAAGTTGAGCTTGTTGCTTGGAGCGAACAAGACATATAAAAATATTTTATATTAGAAAATTCTGATAGTTCTGATAAATATCGGAACTTATATTAGTCTAACTATTGCCTAAATTGGATGTGAAAATTCTTGTCGGTCCAAGCTGGAGAAAATCATGCAGACCACCACAGCATACAAATCCAATTACTAATGCTCTGAGAATCAAAATCTTCGGATTTGTATTAATATTTATATTTTATTATAAATAATTCATGACAGCCAGTGCTTTTGAGCACCATGTTGTGCAAGACTGTTTAGCTTTGCGGCTTCTCTTATATTTTTTTATTATTATTATTATACTAACTAAAAGAAAGGTCCTGCATTAGCCTGGTCAACGAGCCCATTGGATGCAGCAAGACACTTGAATTTGTCTCCAATTTTCTTATTATTTACTAATTATTAATTCTGATTTCTTTTTTATTTTAATTCTCGTTCTGCAAATCTTGTTAAAATAACCATAGATACCGCATTTTTATATACAACAATGAAACTAATCTAACGTGGAGAATCATTATATGTGTTGGTTCATCCATCCAACATAAAGCCTTTTACTAAGGACAAGCTTTTTTTTTATTTTTTAATTTAAATAAATATTAATTAGATGGGTCACTAAACCACTTTCTCCATTCAATTCAAGAGATTTGGTCAGGCCTTTAAGAAATTTTAAATGGTGGGGCTGCTCAATTTGTGATAAGATATGGACTAAAAAAATATTTAAGACCATGTAATGCCACCTTGACACCACACAAGATTCACTGATGTCTATTATTGATTATTAATGGTGTTTTTTGTATTCATCACCCACTAGCTATATATTGATTCCAGTTTTTTTTTTTTTTTTCAATAATATTACTTAAGTTTTTTGCTTAGTGGGAAAAGTTGCATGTATTGTTTCTAACTATATTTTATTTGTTTTTGTATGTGACATCGAATTTGATTCTATTCTATATATCAATCTAGAACTAAGCTTCTAGATTAATATTTGTTGAATTTGAACTATCGATCTATTATTTATGAGAAACAGCCGGCTGTCGTCTCTATCACTCAATTTTATTAATCAACTAGATGAATACTCGGTAGGCTAACTATATTTTATTAAAGCTATATTTTTATCCAAACGACAAAATTAATAAAAATTTCGAGTTCTCTGCCGATTTTGACATGTGGGATAAGTTGAAGGGAAAGAGGTTTAAGTTGTCGTTAGTAGAATAAATAATAAGTTTACATTAAATTCATAATAAAATCTTCAACTCTTCATAATCTAAGCACAATGCATAAAAAATCCACCCTAAATACCATACACATAGAAAAAAAAAAAAAAACTATATGTAATGAATTTATAGTTTAAGATATATAAATACCAAAATTAATAATTGCCACATAGCAGAAAATTAAAAATTTTGGATTGTCGCATAATATAAAATCGAAAGTTATCTTTATTTTACATATATTGTAGAGATATACGATAAAATTTTGACAAGTAAGTACTTTTTAATGTACAACTAAATGGAACACCAACTTTAATTGTTCATTGTACAGATTGTATTGGGTAGTTTTTAACCGTCTCTATCCTAACAGTTTGTTAAGTTGGCCTAAAAATGCTATTAAATAGTAAATAAATGTGCATTATTGATCATCGATGATGTTGTTCGATTTATTAACAGGCAAATGCTATATCAGATCTTTGATTTTTTCTACTTATATATATTAACTGCTAGATTTTTTAGTTACTATTTAATTTTTAAAAAAAATAAAATTGATCTCCAAATAGTTATGTTGGAATTATTTTAACTATTCTATAAATTTTTTTAATTTTTTTTTTTTTTCATATAGGACTTCAAAATCTTAGTTATTAAAATTAATTAACTAATATGTTAAAATTTAGAGTTTCAAAATGACTATTTAAAATATTTTTTAGTAAAATTTTAACATTAATATATAGTTATCATCAAAATATATAATTTTAATTAAATATTTAAAAAAATATTTTTAAATATTTATTTATGATGTTAAATTGATATTAATAAAATTAAAATATTATTCATAAATTAGAAGTTTTTTGAGGTTGATGTAAATTCTCCCTTTATTAACCACTAGCTAACCAATAGTTCTAGTTTTTCCTCATAATAATAATAACAATAATATTAATTTTGCTTAAAAGTACATTTTAAATTAAACATAATTGAATTTGAAATAAAGAATTTATTTAAAAATAGATAAAGTGCATGCCGGATCTGCAGCTCGCCCTTTTATAATTCTCCAAAAGAAGAAGCAGGTACTCCGCGGGTCCCACTATCACGTGGGCAGGACTGGCGCGGCTCCCCTGATGCTGAGGCATCATGGTGTAGAAAATCGGACGGCCGAGATCGGCCGATCCGTAATAATACGGATCTCGAAATTTCGTATAAAATTTTCGTCAACTTATTTGACCTATTTTAAAGTATTTTTTAAAAGTATTTTGAACTACAAAAGTTATAGATTTTAATGAGATCTACAACTTTGTAGTTGAAACTTTTTCGAAAAAATACCAAACTACATACCGAAATAATGATTCAAACTTTTAATTATCATTTCGTTATGTATTTTCGTATTTTTTCAAAAAAGTTTCAACTAAAAAATTGTAGATCTCACCAAAACCTATAACTTTGTAGTTCAAATTTTTTTTCAAAAATACTTAAAAATAGACCAAATAAGTCGACGAAAATTTTATACGAAATTTCGAGATCCGTATTTTTACGGATCGGTCGATCTTGGCCGTCCGTTTCCTACACCCTGATTCGGCCGAATCAGGGGAGCCGCGCTCGGGCAGGACCATCTAATGCCTGCCTGTGGGCTGTGGACACTCGATGACAGAAACTACGCTCGCTGCGTTGGCATGAAATGCTACGTCACCCCTACCCGTACATTTTTTAAAGGATGCAATTTTTTCCAGGTCTCTAGAAGACTAAAATTATTTTAAATCAACCCTTATAAAAGATTAATTTATTTTTACTTCTTTATTTATTTTTATGTCATAGTTTTTTAACTAATGTTATGTTTTAAAAAAATTTAAAATAAAGTTATTAATATTAATAAATTATATAATTTTTATATTTAATAAATTTTAAAAATTAAATAAATATTTTGAGATTTTTAAATTTTTAGGATAACGGATCGATTTTAAAATCCACTAATATTTTAAGACTTAAAAAAAATATTTAAATTTTTTTTTAAAAAAAAAAATTAAATAAAAAATTATAAATTTCTTTAAAAATTTAAAATTCGAATTAATTTTTTTAAAAAAATATTAATATAGTAGTCAAAAAAATTTGCTTAAACTATAAAAAAAAAAGATTAAAATTTAAAATTACAAAGTTCAAGCCTAAATAGATAAAAATTTAAAAAGAGGAGGCTGAAAACGAACTATCCTATATTTAAAAGTCTTTTAAATCAGTCCCAAGAATGGGACTGTTATATAATTTGTCTTTTATATATTTATTTACTGGTTTTGTTTCTTCGTAGGCGCTCTTTTCGGTCCCCTCGTTCTTTGTTTGCTGCATCAGGTCACGTGCGCCGTGCATTCTACGTAAATAATATCAAATAACTTGTTTCTTTTCGTTTAATTGGAATTCGCCAGGGACTTAAACTTTATGTTGTGATAACCATCTAGATATTTCCAGCACACTTGATATATATAATAGAATTTGGGAGATTTATATATCCGCTCATGCACTATTAAAATATATTAATAAATATTTTTTTAATATTTAAAATTATTTCTGAAAAAAATATTTAACATTGTAGGTTTGGTGAGACTCGTTACTTATTCATTTTTATTTAAAAAATATTTTTAAATAAATATTTTGATATTTCTAAAATTCAACAGATTAACTGACTGTTTTTAAAATTCACTAAGAATTTGAAGTTTCAAAATTTTTATTTGGAATCATGTTTTCAAAAAAATATTAATTGTAAAAATTATAAATTTTATCAAAATTTATATCTTTTATTTGAACTTTTTTAGAAAATAATTATATAAAATAGTTAAAATAGTTTTGGTATGAATAGCGAGAGAGAAAGATATTTTCTAACAAATTAAATAATAATTAAAAAATTTAGAAGTTAATTTATATGAGTAAAAAAGGAATAGAAGTTGATTATATTTATCCCATAAAATTTTGTTAAGAAAATTATATACTAGCAAAGATATGTTCACCTTTTAAACATAGTTAAATGTTAGAATTGTAAAAAAGATATTACAATTTTAATAAAGTTAAATTTATTTAGAATATCTCAATATAGTTAAAAGATTTAAATAGAGTTTAAAAATAGCTTTTAAACTTGAAAGCATTTAACCATTAATTTTGACTTAGAAAATTTGGTTTACTGTTTAAAATGAAAAGATAGCTTTTTTTAGGTCGAAAACGTTTCTGCGTTTTATGGACTGAATCCAACAACTATCGTAAATTTCGGGGTTGAACTGCAATTTATTTAATTTCAAATTTTTAAAATTTTAAAATTATATTATAAAGTGAAATTTTTTATTTAATATTATTATATTTTTAAGGAACACCAAAGAAGCTGGCAGTGGGACCCGCTAGGGCCGGTATCGCTCAATAATGCTGAACACCTATGGTAAACTCACCGCAGCTAGCCACCCGCGCCACCCACCGCTACACTTTCTTTCTGCGTCCCATCTGACCGCACGTGATCGCAAAACGTACACGTGCCTGCCAGTACCTAATTTGAAAAATCTGAAATTTGCGTTATCCTAAATTAACTTCTCTTATACGGTGTCTAATAAATCGGTTTAGGAGATATTTGGTAGATTAATATTGGATGGCAATAAATTGAAAGATAGATTTTAGGTCACGGCGTCGGCGTGGGGAAATCGGCGCCGTGGAGCCTCGTCAGCGCCACGTCCGCACGGCGCTGAGAACTCTGGAAGTGGAACACAAAATAGAGACGGCACCACCGCTCTCTGAAGTCACAGCCGATGACCAAACCGTTCGGCTTTAGCCGGCTCTAAGCGAAGCCAATAAATAATTTGGCTCGAAGCTTTCACAATAGAATTTCATTATCTGGGCCTAACAACGCGATTTTTGGCTGGAAGCATCAGCTGGCGTCGTAAAACAGCGAACACCAATTCTGGTGAGAGGGAGAAAAAGGTGGAGTAGTTGAGCACGTAAATGTCTGTACAAACTTGATTATTATGGTACGGCGCAATTATATTGGTATTTTTGTCAAAGCACTGCACAGCAATAAACCCATCCCACCCCATAAACCTATCAATCTGTAACCTAGTTTATTAACGTCTAAAATGACCCATTAATATGTTCCAATAAATTTTATTTTTTATAAATGTCAAATAAAATCAAATAAACAAATAAACAGGCATTTCGGAGGTCCGAAATTTAGCGGGTCAAATAAATAAATGAGTGTTTTGGCCGGTGCAAAATCACATTTTTAAAAAACTTTATATTTTAATATACTATCAAGTTTTATATTCCATTTTTTAAAATATCTATAAATGATATTTTAAGACTTTAAAATTTTAATTTAATCAAAAAATTTAGAAACCTATTATTTAGAAATATTTTTTAAAAAGTTAAATATAAAAATTAAATATTATTTTTTAAAATATTTTGTATTTAATATTTTTCTAAAAAGTTTATAAATTTACGTTCTTGAGTGATTTGTAACTGTTTTTAAAACAAGCAGGATTGTTTTATTTAAAAATAATTACAAACATTATATTCTAGAGTGATCTGTAACTTTTCTGAAAGAAAGTATATATTTATTTGAAATAACTATGAAAAGTATTTACCTTTTTTGCCAAAAGTTCTTAATTTTTTGAAAAGTATTAACGAAATTCTTATCTTTTCTGCCGGGATGGTTCAATCATGTGTGTTTTCTATTCCTTAATGATTTATTCACGGTGCTGATTATTCTAACCTTGTCGCCACTAGCCACAGATCCCAGCTACGACATTTGGTCTCGTATTATTAGGTCCATTAGGTTCAAATTTAAGTCACGTGATCTGATCTGATCGTATCCAGATCCAGATCCGATCGGAAAGGGATTGCAGGGGCAGTGCTTTGCACACATTATTATTTATATAATAGATGGTGCTATTTAATAGTTCATCAATACTGATTTACTATGTACATAATTTCAATTGGGTCGGGTCTATCGGGTCTGCGGGTCGGGTCGGGTCTAAGTTTAGACCCGAATGTCGGGTCTGGGTCGGGTCCGGGTCTCAGCGGCTGAGACCCGGACCCGATATAAAACCCCTATATATGTATCATTTACTAAAGCCCAAAGGCCCAGAGCCAGAGGCCCAGAATCGAAATATCAAACCCTAGTATTAGATGTAGTACTAGTAGTGTCTCCCTCCAGTGTTGTGCGCGGCTGGCTGCCACCCCTTCCTCTTCCCCGAAACCCTAGTCTCTCCATCTGCTGCGCTCGCCGGAACGATGCTCTGAAATCGCCGTCTATTAGCGCTGTGGATCACCTCTTGCCGTCGGCTCCTCCACTCGCGCGACCTCCGAATCGATTACGACTGCACGGCGCCGCTCCGTTCGTCGATTCTTCGTCACCAAAGAAAGTAAGAACCTCTAATCTTTATGTCTTCTACACATACGAAATCATCTTCTAAGATGGGTCCGTCGATAGTTATTTGCGAGGCCAAATGCTGTGTTATCTACATTTAAATTTCTTTTAAAATAGATGAAAAGTCTCTGTTATAAACATTGTGGTCCTAAATCATTCTTGTAATTGTGGTCCTAATCATTCTTGTAATTGTCCTAATCATTCTTTCCGAACTAGAGTTCGACCTATCTCATGCAAACTTTAAAGTATAAAACTTTTATTATGTTCATGTTCTCCAAAAAAAAATTAAAAGCTCCGATTTAACAGATTACGATATCAGTGTATCACCCTTTATAAAGTTAAAAACTCCGATTTTATTATGCTCATGTTCTCTATGTTATCAGATTATAAATTATACAATATCACAATGTTGTACTTTTTTTCACAAAATTTGTAATATACTTAGTAAGGTAATATTTGAATTGAGCTAATATGTTTTACGTCTCTCTTTTGTAGATGTCGACACCTGACACTAATCAACCTCCGTCTATTTCAAGTAATACTCTGCCTACTCCAAGCAGTGTTGCAGGTGAGAACTCGGATCTCGTAACTACTGATAAACGAAGTTCTAGACCAGAATCATGGGTTTGGAAGCACTTTACTAAGATAATCACAGCTGATGCTGGTGCACCTCCAACAAAATGTACTTGCAATTATTGCAAAAAACTATTTAGTTGCATTACAAAGAATGGTACAAAATCACTCCAGAAGCACTTCCACAATTGTCAAGAAATAACAAATCGTGCTATCACAGGCCAAGCCCCATTAGTTTTGCAGGCCAAAGTGAATGATTGTGAAATAGTAATGAATTAATTTGTTGGAAGTCTTGATCAAGAAGCATGTAAGATAGCGTTGGCAACGATATTATTGTTGAGAGCTACCTTTTAGAACAGTTGAACGTGAAGGATTTCGGTCCTTAATGAAAAGTGTCCAACCACGGTTTCAAAGTGCCTTTCTCGTTCAAACTCCTTACTAGAGTTTGCATTGATATGTTTATGAGTGAAACATCTTCACATGCGTTGCTGCACACATTTTAAACCTTATTGTGAAAGATGGATTGAATGGTCTGTCAGATTCAGTTTTTCGTATTCGTAGTGCCATACGTTTTGTTAGGTCTTCTCCTAGTAGATGGCTAAAGTTCAAAACTTGTGTAGAGCATGAAAAGATAGCATCTAAAGGTCTCGTTTGTTTAGACTGTGACACTAGATGGAATTCTACATTTTTAATGCTTGATGCCTCCTTGAAGTTTCAAAAAGCTTTTGAACGTATGGAAGAAGATGCACAATATGTTTTGGATCTTACTAGCAAGAAAGGCATTCCAGATGAGAGTGATTGGGGGCATGCAAAAATGCTAGTCAAGTTTTTGAGAAAATTTTATGATGCGACTTTGCGTATTTCGGGCTTCTTACATGTGACTTCTCATTTTTGTTTTCATGAAATATTTGCTGTACGCATGACATTGAAAAAGTGGATTGAAAGTAGCGATTCTAGCCTAAAGTGCATGCTTTAAGATATGAAAAAAATAAAAAAAAAAAAAAAAAGAAAAGAGTAAGTTTGATAAATATTGGGGTAATCCAAACAATATAAATATGTTGTTGTATTTTGCCGTCATTGTTGATCCTCGTTACAAATTGAAATATGTCAAGTTTGTTTTCGAAGACATTTATGGTGAAAGTATTGCAAAGGAGATAACCACAATGATACGTACGGCATTGTTGAAGTTGTATGAGGAATACAATGATTCAACAACGTCCTCTTCAATGCATCCTAGTCCAACTCTAGTTTCGGACGATGCTGACGATGATGATGTTGATCCACTAGTCAAGTACAAGAGGCATAAGGCAGCTGAAATGTGTACAGATAAAAAATCGGAATTAGATCGCTACTTAGATGACGCCCAAGAACACGAAGAGGACAATTGCAAGTTTGATATTTTAGCTTGGTGGAAGGTCAATGGTTCTAAATATCGTGTGCTTTCTCAAATGGCTCGGGATGTATTAGCTGTTCCTATTTCAACAGTACCTTCCGAGTCCGCGTTTAGCACAGGTGGACGAGTGCTCGACGCATTTCGAAGTTCCCTGACACCTTTCACAGCTGAAGCTATTATTTGCACACAAGATTGGCTTCGAGCTTCGCCACTTCCTATTTCTATTGAGGAGAATTTTGATGAACTTGAGGTTGAAGAGATGGAATCAGGTATTTCTATAAACCAAGATTCATTATATTTAGTTTCTTTTTATATTTGTTTGACTTAATTTTTTTGTTTTTATTTATTACAGGTTTAACAACTCTAAGCATGCGCGTACTTGCCGATTGGTAAATAGTCTTAACTTAATAATTTAAGTTCCGTTGATATTTTTTTGTGATGATAATTTCATATGGTATTTTAATCCTCACTTTGTTGGTTTTTAATGTGTAGATGATAAGCAAGGTCATAGCTTAATGTGTAGATGATAAGCAAGGTCACAGCAAGGTCTATATCTGAAAGCAAGGTTACAGTATTATTAGTTTGTTATACCTTATTGAAGCATAGTATTTTTTTCATGTTTTTACTGCACATTTGCATTGATTTTTTATTCCCTCTATGCAAGAGACATTGTATTATTTGTTGTGAAATTTGACTACGCAAAATCGAATTGTTACAGGTTCTGGTTCTTCAAGACTTGGTGTAGTATGCCCGAGATAAAAAAGAAGCCGATTGTCCCATCAAATTCGTGATGTACAAGTGTGGTTTTGTGTACAAACTAGTATTGACAAGTGTGGTTGGGTGTTTGACTGTGTTTGCTAATTATTTTGGTTCTTAAATGTTAATTTTTATAAGGTATTTTGTTAAGAATATCAAAATGTGGTTCTTAAGTGTTACTGTTTAGTCTGTTTTATAAAGTACAAGTGTAGTTTTGTATTCACATGCTTGATTTGCTTAATTATTCTCATTTAACTACTTATCTGCTATGTTGTCATTGAGCAAAAACTTATGGAATTTGTTTCTTCATTTTAATGTTTCTGGTTTTGAAACAATGAAATTTGTGAAGAATTTTTAAAATCTTTGTGAAGTCCGCAATTCATTGTCTTGTAAATTTAATTTTGAAAATATTATAAAGGTAGCTTTTTCAATTAAATTTTTAGGAGTTGGACCCGACCAGACCCGACAAACCGGACCCGACCCGATCAGACCCGAACTAGCTGGGTCGGGTCGGGTCCAAGCTCGGGTCGGGTCTGGTGCATCCAAACCCGATATGGTTCGGGTCGGGTCCGGGTCCGGCCGGACCCGGACCCGACCCGAGTTTGAACACCCCTAATTGCAGGGGCAGTGCTTTGCACACATTATTATTTATATAATAGATGGTGCTATTTAATAGTTCATCAATACTGATTTACTATGTACATAATTTCAATTGGGTAGCACGTGGCACTTAATTGGTGCTTCACTATACTTTCACGGGAAAGAACCAAACTTTGCTTTCTTGGGAAATGATCTACTTTTAATTGCATCACACTTTTCAGCGTTAAGCGGGAGAAGTAAAATCTAAGCACGATTGCAGGTAGGAAGATATACTACAATAAGGTAATTGTTATATATATATATATATATATATATATATATAATATGCAAATATATTATTTTTTATATGGAATAACTCTCTTTTAAAAAATTAAAATAAATGGAGAAAGAGCAATACTCTTTTTCGAATTATTTGACCATAAAAAAATACCCGCATCAAACCAAATATTTAATAAATATTCAAAAATTAATTATTCTCGCATCTTATTATTTTAAAAATAATTATTTTATATTTATCAAAAGTCACATAAAAGATGATTTTTTTAAAATATTTAATATAAAAAAACAATAGACTGATATATATATATATATATATATATATATATGCAATTATATTATTTTATACAAATTAATTGGTACATTTTTTAAAATATATCTTATTTATTTCCATCTTAGACTTTTTATATTTTTTAAAATTATATAATTTCTAAAAAGAATTAATTAATAGTGCCACATATCTTTTTAAAATAAAAACCTCAATTACATAATACACTTTATAATACACTTAAAAGTTACCTATCGTGACATGTGCACAACGACTTTGATAACTGATTTTTATATTTATATATAAATTTTAACAAATTCCACATTTGGTTGTAACTGCTTGTAAGTAAATTATATTTCGTCCACAAGTGATAACATTACTTTTGCTTTTCAAGTTTATTGGTTTTTGACTTGCAGCTGGATTTACCAATCAACAGCAAACTGGAGCTCTAAGTACTAGGGGAAGTTTGTTGAGGTTAAAAAATGCGGATTTCTTTTTCATGACAATTTTTTCTTTTTTTTTTTCTCATCTTGACAGTCGAATTTAATTTATATTATATATTTTTATTGAATATTAAAAAATAAATAATATATCTTTTTTTATTAGATATTGCAGAAAGTCAAGCATTTTATTTTGCTAACCAACCAGGTTAACATTGTCGATGACAAGTCCCTCTAATAACAGCATGATATAAACATGCTCGGTTTCGCGCTCTACCAAAAAGAAGAATCCACGTAAAACAAAGTTGAAAATGAAAATTCTTATGCATGAAAATCGTAAAGACATTTCTTGTGATGAAGCTTAGAAATCTTTATGCCGTGCATATTTTTCTTGGGTAGTTGATGTTATTAAAGTGTGATAAGATCTACAATTTTTATATTTAAATTTTTTTTAAAAAAATATTTGAAAATAGGTGTTTTGAGTCTTCAAAGTGTACCGGATTAATAAATCGATTTTAAAATTCGTTAATTATTGTGAGTCTCAAAACACACATTTCGAAATATTTTTTAAAAAAAATTTAAAAATAAAAATTGTAAATCTAATTAAATTCTATAACTTTTATATTAAAATTTTTTTCTAAATATATTTCTAAGTTGATATTTTTGAGGCTAAAATATTAACGGATAAAAAATTCGTTTTATCACGTCATCCATGTTAACGGCGCCGTCACAAATTCTCGTTGAAAATATACGCTGAAATACGTTTATAAAATGAGATATGAAAAATTAATATAGGACCAAATAGGTAATTTACACGCGTACTTTACTCATCTGCTCGTCCAACGCATCCATCCCTATTCTCGAAGCAAGATAGACGCTTCATAAATTACAACTTTAAACCTAAACAAAGCTGATTTTCTTCTGCACCAATCAGAACGCGGACCGGGTCAAATCGAAGAGCCAGTCCATCCGAGCCGATTTCGAGCCATCTGTGGTCCCCCACCGCGGACTCCAAACTCCGGATTCCACACCCAATTTATAAATTCACAGAACGAAAACAAACCAAATCCCGTGATGAAACGAACGGTCGACCTTGCATCCTCTTTCCACGCAGTTCGTGGGACCCACCGACCTAATATTAAATGTTTATTACTTTTGTACCAATTAATAAATCTCTCCCAAACATATCCGTGCAGAACAAAAAATCGACGCCTCCCACTCACTATATAAGCCCCATGCTCATCCGCCCCCCATCCCCAAAACACCCCCATTCTTTCTCTTGCCGTAATACCCCCACTTAGTTTTCAATTCCTGTTCTGCCCCTATCTGCTCTCCAAACATTTCTCTCTCTAAGAAAAATGGCGAGTGAAGCTACTGTCTACGAACGAAAGAGAAGTCGCGAGGATTCGAGCTCTTCGCCGGAGGTTGAGTCCGCCGGCGACTCATCGCCGGAGGCAAAACGTCTGCGCGATGAGCTCCTTTTTGATATACTCGATGATGACACCACCGCCGGTGACGTCGATACCGGCGGTGACCTCGCCACCTTCATGAAGAGCTTCGAGGAGGAGATTAGTTTCTCTACGTCCCCTGCTCCTCTGCAAGCTTCTTACAGAGACGAGTCTTACTCTGTCACTCCGCCACAGCCGCAGCAGCCCGATTTAGGGTTCCTGCTAGAGGCATCGGATGACGAGCTAGGGCTTCCCCCGCCTTCTTCTTCGCCTGAAGATAGCGTTGCCGGCGACGGAGAGACCGGCTGCAGCGAGGTGGAGTTTGGTCAGATCTGGGGTGTTGAAGAAGATAACGGATTCGGGTTTAATTCCGAAGTGGGTATCCGAGCAGAACTCGCGGAGGGTGACGGCGGCGTAGTTTATGACGGCGAGCTGTTCGATTACGCTGACGTTTTCTCTGGACCGTCGGATCTGGCATGGAGACAAGAGACGCTGCCGGCTGTCTGATGGAGATCTAAGGGCTGATAGAGTTAACATTTATTTCGTTATTTCTCCTTTTCTGACAATTAAAGTATGGATGTATATTCTCTGGCTCCGTCAAGCACACAAAGAAGAATATGCCGCAGTACCCGCCAAATACATTTGTTATAGACTCAGATATACCAAACGAATTGATACGAAAATTTCCAGAGAGAGGGAGACATCCTAATATGAATAATTAACATAGATTTATTATATACTAAAAACTAGGTTCAGAAAATTATAAGCCAATATCAACAACATAATATTATAAGTAAAAAATTCTAGATAATATTATTTCATAACATGGCTAAAACTATACTGACCGCTCCCCATAATGTGACCAGGAATCCAAAATCAGTATTGATACATACGTGATGATTACTGTTAAAACAAACCCGTTACCGTCATTCACGTGTCTCATCTGTTCGGATCGGTCACATTATGGAGCCGGTCAGATATGTTTTAGAACATGTTATAAAAATATCTGAAAAATTAAAAATATTATGGATGGGTAAAATTCTGACTTTGATATAAAGCGTATAGATGAATTTCTGATATATGAATGCTTGAATCTTATCAAATTCAAAATTAGGACTTCACGAGGAATCGTTTCATCTAGAAGTTTTTGGCTCTATTATTTATAAAATAATAATAAAGTGTAAAGGAAAAGATAGTAATTTGTAGTTAATTTAATTAATATTTATATTAATGTCTTAAATTATTAATTAATTGTTTAGTTACTATTTGATAATTAATTATTATTTTTTTCGTCCCTCTATCTCTTCCTTCATTTTTCATTAAGAAAATTACTATCCACCTCCCCCCAAACTATAAAACTTACTAATCAACCCCTCCCCCATCACATCTCCATCACATCAACCATCATTACCAATTTCAACTGCATTCGGACAAAAATACTCCTAACTATTTGGATACCGAGGTCATCTATTTAGAAGTATTTTTTGAAAAAATTTTGAACATTAAAGTTGTAGATCTCGCCGAGATCTACAACTTTCATGTTCAAATTTTTTTCAAAAAATACTTCTAAATAAATGTTTTGATGTCGAACTGTTTTCAACGGATTTCCGGACAGGTCTACAACTTCGACCCAAAAACACATATTTAAGAAGTATTTTTTGAAAAACTTTCACATGAAATTACTAGATCTCGTCGAGATCTACAACTTTCATGTTGAAAGTTTTTCCAAAAAATGCTTCTAAATAGGTGTTTTTAATATTCGAACTGATAATACATACGAGGAATATTTTCGTCCGAAATTTTTTGAAACAGTAAATGGGGGGCCTATAAGTAATAGGGGGGGCTGATCAGTGAATATGAAATATTAGGGGGGCTGATGAGTAAATCTCCCTTTTTCATTTACTCTCTCTCTCTCTCTCTCTCTCTCTCTCTCTCTCTCTCCCTTCATCTCCTTTTATCACTCTTTTTCTTCCTCCACTTTTATATTTTTATATAGTCCCTCCATAAAAATATAAATAAATAATATGTATTTTTGGCTTTAAAAGATATTATTTTGCCCTTGTACGGTTTTATCTGCAATTTTTCTAATGTATTATTTTTTCTAGAATATATTATTTAATAATTTTATATTTAATTACTTAATTGCTGTTATTATTTATCCACATGTACCACGGATACCATTTGCTACTTTAAAGAAAAAGAACAATACTCAGACATCCTCTAAATCCTTCAACAATTCACGAATAATTAAAAAAAAGTATATCAAAATATCATAAAAATATTAACTATAGTAGGATTTAACATCAAAATTATTATTATTTCTTTTATATTTTTATGTTTATGAAAGAATGCATGGGTGGATTTATTTGATGCCAAAGTATTTTTTAAAAAAAAAAAAGTCATGTCGAATTGCAAGGTTAAGTTTCGTTGTTAGCTGCTCCAGTCGTCAAGTTAAGAACTTTCGTCACCTTCTAGAGAGTCTTACTTATCAACATAAAACATCTCGGAAAATACTTGTCACGTCCACCAAATCAACCAAAAAAATCTATAATAAAAAATAAAAATATAAAAACTATAATATAAAAACTATAAATTTTAGTAAATATATAATTCTATTATATTTTTCTAAAAAAAATAAGTTTAAAAAAACATTTAAAAAATTTGCATATTAACTCCCTATTTTTAGGGACCGTTGCAAATCAGCCGCTGAAAATAAAAAAATACGGTACGTGGTATTACACGTCGGACTTTTTATTTCGTTTTTAGGGGCTGATATATAACTTCTTAGAAAACAGGCGCTCATATTCAATTCTCCCAAAACATTTTAAAAATTGTAATTTATATTTTAATAAATTTAAAATATTTTTATTATATTTAAGGGTTTTAAATATTAACTAATTTTAAAATAGATCTAAATCTGTTTTAATTCAAAGTAGTAAAATATTTATTTTAATAAATATTTTAAACTTTTTAATAATATAAATTTTATTAAAATTTTAAATTTTAATTAATAATATAACATATTATGTTAATTTTTTAAAAAATTATGTTTTACTATTTTAAAAATAATATTCATTCGGTTCAGTTTCCATAAATAAACAAATATGACGCATAGTATGTATAGCCACGGTGTAAAAATATATTTGTGAAGGTTGAAATACTGAATATAATTTTTTTGTTAACCGAACGCAAAAATGAAATTCTCCCATAATCTCTCAAACATCTCGGCGTTAAAAGCGAGATCTCTGTTACATGATATGAGTTCGTGGACCGCGTTAACAGCGCGAGTTGTTGAGACGTGAAAGATAAAGAGCGATGCCGGGCGGAGATTTTGGGGATAGCGTACGAGATTTTGGCAGGACGAGATGAACGTAAACCAGCCGACACGAGAGAGTAAACTTCAACAAAATCCCGCTCCACAAACCTGCCAACCACCCTGCCTTGAGTAAATTTCAGAGGTAAAAAAACTCAAAAAAAAAAATGCATTTGGGATTTTATAATCTGTATAAAATAATAAAATTATCATATAACTTATTATTTTTAAAATTAATATAATAAAAATACTATTTTAATCAGCAAAAAATATAAAATATAATTCAATTTAAGAGATTTAAAAAATACAAATTTGCTAAAAATAATAATCGCCCTTCTTTTTTTTTTTGTCTAAAGGAGGAATTCTGTTCTTTACTACTTTGTCCCTTAAATCTCTAAAGAGATGATATAAGGATATGTAAACCTAAGATATTGATATTTGGATTTACATATTCTTATATAACCTCTTTTAGTGTTGCATGATATTCCGCGATTAATCATTTTCTTTTCTAAGGCTATAACTTAGTCCTTTTTATATTTTTATTTATAATGTCCACAAAAATAAAAACTTTATTTTCTATTAAAGTTTAAAAAGAAAATAGAAAATCTCCTATACAAAGCTAAAAAAAAGAGTTAAAATAGAAATTTTAGACTAGAGGTTGATTTGAAAAAAGAAAAAAGCAAAATAAGAGTTGATATGTCAAAATCTTTAAAAAAAAAACTCGTTCACTGAAGTTAGAATTCAACAATTTTAAGCAATAGCAGCTTTGATTCCTATCAGGAGCAAAAAAAAGTAGGTATATTTTGTGAGAAAATTTACAGATAATAAAAAGTAAAATAAAAATAATAAATATAGGTTGGATTATGTTTGTACTATACTGTAAAAATACTTCTACTAGTACCTTCAAAAAATCATTTGCATTAGAAACTGACGGACACGGCTCCCCTGATTCGGCCGAATCAGGGTGTAGGAAACGGACGGCCGCGATCGGCCGATCCGTAAAAGTACGGATCTCGAGATTTCGTACAAAATTTTCGTCGACTTATTTGACCATTTTTAAAGCATTTTTGAAAAAAATTTTTTGAAACTATAAAGTTATAGTTTTTGATGAGATCTATAAATTTATAGTTGAAACTTTTTCAAAAAAATGTCAAAATACATACCGAAATGATGATAAAAAATTTTAATTATCATTTCGGTATACATTTTGGCATTTTTTCGAAAAAGTTTCAACTACAAAGTTGTAGATCTCATCAAAATCTATAACTTTGTAGTTCAAAGATTTTTTCAAAAATACTTAAATATAAGTCAAATAAGTCGACGAAAATTTTATACGAAATCTCGAGATCCGTATTATTACGGATCGGCCGATCTCGGCCGTCCGATTTCCTGCACCCTGATGCCTCAGCATCAGGGGAGCCGCGCCCGAAACGAGCAATCCTCCCTATCTACAAAGGCGAGTTACGTATCAGACCTTCCATCCAAATTTAGGTAAATCAATTCTTTCTTATTATCCACTATCTTTAATATTTTAAAAGCATTTATTCAAAAATATTTATAAAAAATGTTAACATAAAAATTTTAAATATTAATAAGATTTATATTTTTATAAATATTTTAAAAAGATATTATGATATTTTAAAATTTACTGAATTAATGGAATAATTTAAAACTAACTAAAATTTTTAAATGTTAAAAATTTATTTAGAAGTACATTTAAAAAAATTTTAAATATTAGAGTTATAAATTTTATTAAAATCGGTCACTTTATATACTAAAAACTTTTAAGAGATATTTATACCATAGTTAAAATAATTTTGAAAAAATATTAAAAAATATATTTAAATTAAAAACAAGAAATTTTTAAAATACTAATTTACATGAATAATAAAATTTGAGAGGTTGATAACACGATTTTTAAGTTATAACAAGCAAAATTTTTTTGGAGTTTTTCCATTTCAGCCATCTTTTTTTTGAAATTGACAATTCGGTCAAGAAAACGAATAAACGTACCAACATGATGGCCACGGATTTGACAAAGGTTGCTGAAATGCAATTATCCCAAATTCAATCTTTTGATAATAGTTGTCTAACATGTTTACACGTCATCGAAAAACCTTGGCGTTATATTATCCAACAAAATAAAAAATACATGTCTTAAGAAACGCTGGTTTCCAAATATAATGGGCCACTGGTTTCTCAACTCTACTATTCTATGTTTTTAAAAGGAACAAATTGGCCCCTACTTTTATATGCTAAAATAAATTTCTACTTTTTCAGATAATAATAAAAAAATACTTAAGTATAAGTAACCTTTAAAAAAAAATAAAAAGAATTTTTTTTTAATATATTTTTAACTTATGTGTCCAAAATATTTTTTTTTAACATAAATCTAAGCAAGTATTTAAGACTTGATATTAACATCCAGTGGTTGATCCAGAAATTTTCAACAAGATTGTCAGATATATATATTATATAAGATTATTTTATAACAGTAAACCTACTTTTCTAAATGTAAATTGAAGCAAAACAAGCACCACTGATTGAGCTAAAAATTCAAGCACTAACATCAAAAAAAATTACAAAATACAACTAGTAATTAATTATTTGTTCGAATCATTATCAATATTTACTTAGGTACAAACAGGTAGAGGGCCGCGGCGTAGCGGAGCATGATCGATGGAAGGTGGGAAGGCCGGATGGACTTACTGCTTACCCTAGGCTTTCGTGGGGATTGGGAGAAGCGTACAAAAGGATTATTGGGACAAAAGTAGAGTAAGGCAAGGTTTTAGTCTATAGGAAGGCATGGTCTGATTATTGAACTTAGTCTACTATTTCAAATCAGCTCCTTCAACACCATGCAACGTCGTGATACAAATCCACAACACGTACGTGGGCTTGACCATGCTAGGCTTATAAAAGGGCCCCAAATATAGTTCTTTTGAGCGATTTTCACATTGACCAGACTTACGGATCAAAATAGTTCTTTGAGGCCTTTTCTCTTCTGTCCTTGTATATCTTTTGATAACAGTTCATTTAGAATTCTTCAATTCGAATTGATCTTCATTTAAGAAGAGGCATGATTTCCTTATTTTGACCCACTAACTCTTTCAAGTACTTATAATTGAAGTTATACTTTTCTAGTGGTGTTTGTTTGTAGAGCTTTGGCAGAAATGATACTACAAGTACAATTAAGCAGACAAAGAATATGTTTATATTCATAGACAATATAAAATATTTATCTGTTCAAAATCTTTCTTAAAAAATAAAAATCAAGGAACTTTTTCTAGTGTTAAACTTTGTTAAACACCAATTTTTTGAGCTCAGTGTAGAGGTTTTTCCTTTGTCAGAACAAGATTAAAACAATATTTATTAGAATATAACTGTATATATCTATTCTTTCAGAATCTATCACGGAACTTGACTGCAATTTTGTTACTATTGTTTGGTATTGAGATTAATTTTTCTTAATCCATCCATGGGAAATGGATGAGACCAACGAAGTAATATGAACCACATGATGGGCCTCATCTTGGACGAGCATTGGACCATAGGACACATATTACAAAGCACTAGAGATTTTGAAATGATTAACTTAATTAACAATTTGATTTCTCTGGATTCTTCATGTCGATATGTTGCGATTTGGCTAGACAACTCAAAATTTCTTCAATTTGCTGGACCATTCTTCAATTGTGACCTTAGAACAATCCGGTTTTTCTTGCATAAAAAGGTTTTACCTCCTTATCTAGAAAATCAAACCAAGCAAATTAGGTTAGGTTTCAAATTGAACTCTTAATTTTTTTGGAAAAAAAAAAAACTTTTTCTAATGATTAAACTTCAGGATTTGAATTTTTAGTACAAAACGGTTTCTTAAGCATTTTTTTTAACTTTTCTAGAAGTTTTTATTATACATTTATTTATTTGGATGTCTTTATATAATTGTATAATCTAAAGATTTTAGAGTAGGCCAAATTTGATTCAAATGTTGAAGTAAATTGTTTATTTAATTAGCTCTAATTCATGACATACCTCCAAAACAAAATTAGAAATAATAGTAGGAAATAAAATCCAAATTAACATAATTAAATTGGATATGGGTTATACAACTGACCGCCACATGGTCTCTTGGTAGATAACTTACATTTCTTCTATTTTTTGGATACCATTCTTCAATTGTATCTGAATGCAAACTGTTCATCAAAACAAATAAAAAATGCAAATTGTATGAAGGTCCATACTCAGAGACAAGCATAACGATACAAAACTTTTTCTTGAGACACCTTATTTTTTTTTTCATAAGGTAATTGAATAAATAATTTTCTGTAAAAAATACACAATTTATTGTATGGTAGTCAAGGATCAAAATTTATGACCCGCATTTAATAAAGCATTGTCAAATTCTAGCCAAGAGTGACTTACTTTTATGTTAAATTTATTTTTTTTTCCAAGGAATGAATATGATTTGTAGACATACAGATAAGTGCAATAATGAATATGAAAACGTTTCACTAATAAAGATGATGTTTACCTCAACTCAGTTTTTACTCTATGTAAATTAATTAAAAAATTATAAATTATATAAAAATCTATTGTCCCAAATATTAAAAATAGATTGTTTGAAAAAGAAAATCTGTGAATAGTGTTAGATTTAATGTAAGGCAGACATTAGCATAGACAGCTGCGGACGCGGCTCCCCTGATGCGTACGCATCAGGGTGTAGGAAAAAACACCCATCCCAGCCGTCCGTTTGTGTTTATACGGATCTCGAGAAATCGTATAAAATTTTCGTCCGCTTATTTGACCTATTTTTAAGCACTTTTTGAAGAAACTCTAAACTACAAAATTATATATTTTGATGAGATTTACAACTTTGTAGTTAAACATTTTTCAAAATAATGCCAAATATTATGCCAAAAAGATAATCCAAGTATTCGATTATCTTTTTGGCATAATATTTGGCATTATTTTGAAAAATGTTCAACTACAAAATTGTAGATCTCATCAAAATCTATAATTTTGCAGTTTAGAGTTTCTCCAAAAAGTGCTTAAAAATAGGTCAAATAAGCGGACGAAAATTTTATACGATTTCTCGAGATCCGTAAAAATTACAACGGACGGCTGAGATGGGTGTTTTTTCCTACACCCTGATGCGTACGCATCAGGGGAGCCGCTCCCGACAGCTGCTCCGCGTGGGTCCCACGTTTCTGTATTTTATTGGTCTCCTTTTATTAGTCATACTCGCTGTCCCGTGCTTCACCCCCACAACGAATCACTCCAACAGCTGTTTCGCAGCGCCGGATGCATTGAATATCGGTCACGGGGAAGACGTTGCGTTAGCAGGTATTTTTGGCGGGAATTAACTTCGAGTTTCCCGCGCTTCTTAACGGTCCTGCCGGACCCGAAGCCGGGTCGGCTTGGTTTGGATGAACCGGAACGGTTTAGCAGTCAGAAAAGAGTGTAGGACGTCAACAATAGACTTGAGATGACCAGACGTTGCATGCAAAACGTAGCCGCTTGCTTCTCTGAGCTGTGAAGCTTCGTTCTTCACCCACATAGTAAATAAAGACTTCCACTGTAATTTAAGTTAAAGTTTTACTTTAACGCTGCAGTCTAAAATAAAAATATATCTTATATTATAATTTACTTAAAAACACACATTAAATCTTTTTATTAAGGATTTCAAGAATTATTAAAAATATATTAAAAGTTATCGAACAAATTCAAAGTACTAATATGTTCTTGCATCATTTTTATGACAGTGTTCACAAACAAATTCAAAGGACGTAATTACATTTACAATTAATTAAAAGTCCAATTTGGATGGATTTTTGTGGATTCGAATTTCTGTCCTTTTTCACATAAATTGTATGCAAAAACTTTATCTGGCCTTCTTTTTGCCCAAAAAAACTTTAATTGATTTTTTAAAACTATTTTAAAGTTTAAGGTAAAATTTTAAATTTATTATTGTTTATATTTTTTGTATTTAAATATATTTATAAACATGTGCAAACTAATTAGTAAATATTTAAATTTACGTTCTGTTTGTTAATATTTTAATAAAAATTTTAGATAATAGGCAATGCTAAGTGCTCATTTTTCATAATAAAATACCGGCTAAATGACGGACGTTGAGGATGTGAGCTAAGAGGTTCAGTTCTCGGCGTAAACACCGACACCGTGAGAGAAAAATGGAGCCGAATCGGTTCCTCGTAGCCATAAAACAAAGACTACGGTAATATAAAAAGTCTGCGAGCAATACAGTCGCTGGACCATCTCTGCCAAATATAAAAGCGACCCAACCATATAATCGGACAGAAAAAAACGACCGCTCCACGCCTCTCTCCTGGTGAACAGTGTATATCGTATTCATTGATTATGGAGCAACTGGGTCACTTTCTCAGGTCACTTATTAAATTCATGCACAATTACCCACGCATTTTACTGCCGTTATACAGCCGTCAACCGCACTGCACCCAACCAAAATAACAAGGGGCAATGATCGGCAGGCCCTGCCAAATGATACAAATTCAGCCCCTGCTATCCGATTCGCAGGAGCTCAAAAAACGAGACGATCCAACACCTCGATTTGGGTCTATTTTTTAAAAAAAATTTTAACATAAAAATTATAGATTTTGACGAGATCTATAATTTTCATGTTGAAAGTTTTTCCAAAAAATATTTCTAAATAGATGTTTTGGAGGTCGAAAGTTTAACGGGTTCTAAATGTCATGTCAAAATCCGTTAAATTTTGAAACTTCAAAACACCTATTTAGAAGTATTTTTTGGAAAAACTTCCAACATAAAAGTTGTAGATCTCGTCAAAATCTACAACTTTTATTTTAAAAATTTTTCAAAAAAATACTAATATAATGGTCAAAACGAAAATGCACATTTTACGAGATATAGGTATAAACAGTAACCAGGGACTGAATCGGTAGAGATTTGTAAAGCAGGGGCTGTCCGATCATTAACCCAAATAACAACTCGTATGATTAAAATTAAAAGAATAATTATATATCAGCTCTTAATTCTTAAATATTTTAATATAATATTTTTAAATAAATTTTAATTTTATTAAAAGTACTTTTTAAATTTTTATAAAAATTATAAATATCAAAAGTTTACTATAATTTTTAAAAAATATTTATAAATAAATATATTGATATTTAAAATTTTAGTTAGGTTTAAAAATTAAAAACAACGTTTGACCAACTTCGTACGTAAGTTGCACCTGCCGCTTCCCGGAAAAAGAAAGTTACTGCTGGGTAGGTTTTGTAAACTGACCGATCCTTCCGCCATAAATATCTCACGTGAAATGCAGCATGCGTACTGCATTTATTGCCAACTGTTTCTAATGCGGTAAAAAATACAAGGGGATTTACTTATCAGCCTCCATAATATTTCATTTTCATTGATCAGCCCCCATATTACTTATAGGCCCCCCATTTACTGTTTCAAAAAATTTCGGACGAAAATATCCTCGTATGTATTATCAGTTCGAACATCGAAAACACCTATTTAGAAATATTTTTTGAAAAATTTTTCAAAATAAAAGTTGTAGATCTGATCTACAACTTTCATGTTAAAATTTTTTCCAAAAAATACTTCTAAATATGTGTTTTTGGGGTCCGAAGGATAAACTTTGGTCCAAAATTCGCTGAAAACAGTTCGGACATCAAAAATACCTATTTAGAAGCTTTCCATCGTCCATAATCTATCACGACAGATTAGCTTTCCATCGTCCATAATCTATTTTTTTGAGCATATACCAATCTTCACTCTATGCTCTCAATTGGATGAACAGATCTACCAACAACACATACAACTTTTAATAATGACATTGTTGACGACCTTCCTCCGTAGAAGAAAAAGAAAAAGTTTGGAGTCGCCACCTAATTTTTATGGAAAACTAGAAAATCGGATAACGCACATTGAGATTCTAGTGTTCGCTCGTCGGTTACGTGTGGGGAAGACAGTACACCCCCACAGCGCCCCTCGAAAGAGGGTACTCTATAGATGATTACAATAATTTTGGATTTACATTCTAACATATATGCATTATTTATTAATTATGTGCATATTGATTTATCATTCATTCAATATGAACGAAAGAGTATGGTATCCACCTCACTCTTTCTACCATATTGGACGGATACATACAAATAGAAAATATATATTTCCAAAACGATATCCATCTTCTTGTTTCTATAGCTTCTCTATTTGCATGAGATTTGACTTCAATAAGTATGTCCAAATAAAAAAGTAATATCCATCACTTTCCTATTTTGACTTAGATTAAAGTTCATCCGACCTTTAATCTTTGAAAACAAGTCAAATATCTATATGCACATACTTAATTATGATGCATGCTTTTGACAATATTAAAAATAATAAAAACAAAATGCTATGCGAAATTAATTTTAATTTTTGTGTGCAGGGCTCAGCGCGTTTCCGTTGCCTCATCATCGCCCGATTATTATTATGAGTAACATTTTTTAATATGACTTGAATTATTAAATTTTGGAAGTATCCACCTCCGATTACGACTTCATATTGTAAGTGTCCACCTACTATCCTTTTATTAAAAATTATGTGTTTATCATATTATTTTAATCGGGAGTGTCCACTTCCGATTGTGAATTCGAGTCGCAAGTATCCACCTACTACCCATTTGTTCGTTAAGATTGTGATTTTTTAGAATTAGTATCCACCGAATCCTCCATATCTTAAAATATCTAATGTAACGTTTTTTATATTTGAGGGAGAAGAAATATCTATGTCGTTCACAATGTAATTATTTTTAAATATCTAGTTATGCTTCGTTGATTAGTTATAAAGAAATAAAAGTTTTAAATTTAATTTTTATTATCTAAATGAAATCAATTAGAAATAAGTATATGTCACGTAATATCGAGAAAGAAGCAATATCCATCGCTTTCCTTGACTCGTCAATTAAAATTTATTTCGGTGAAATATCCATCTCTTCCGAATATATGTAAATACGTGTCATATAACTATTCCTATGATTTCTAATTAAATAAGATTATATTTAATAATTTTTACAGAAAATTAGATTAAAAATATAATTATAGCTTATTAATTATCTTAAAATAATAAAATAAAATTAATATGGACCGCTATTGGGCCGACCGGACCAAAATGGTCCGGCCCGCGAGTCTAACGACTCGCGCCCAGGCGCGGACGCGCCTGGGGCCTGACCCGGGTGCAACCCGGGTCCACGCGATTTTAAATTCGCGCGTGACCGGCTTAGCCGGTCGTCCGGTCTCGTCTTCTCCGCCGGCCGCGGACGGCTCGATTTGAATTTTTTTTATATACTATTTAATGTTTCCTTAGGTTTTCGACTATTCCGAATTCAATGGCGGTGTCTAAATTTTATTTTGACGATTCTATAGACAGTTATAAGAGGGTGCAATTTTCGGCCATTAATAAAAATTACGTTCCAGTCGCCGCGGCTCGCCGCCGACGAAGCCACGGCCGCGAAGTAGAGTCCTTAAAATGCAGAGATGATATGTAGAGGATTTTTGAATGAGGTTTATCTCGAATCGGGAGTTTGAATCGTGTACGTGAGACGGCGGCCGACGACGGCGATTGCTCCGACGTGCAGCGAGGTCGTCAAGCAGCGAAGGTGGAGCGGAGGCCGACAACCGGCAGTGAGGTCGTCGAGCAGCGAAGGTGGAGCGACGCCGACGGGGAAGCCGGCGACTCTCTCTCTCTCTCTCTTTTCTTTCTCTGTTTTTTTGCTGTTCTTTCTTTTTTTTTTTTTTTTTTTTGTTGTTTTCAGCCTCCCCCATTTGTCTCCAAATACGGGTATAAATACCCTACTAAATTTGTAACTGATACATTTATCTTTAAAGTTTCCATTTATGTCACGTATGAATACTGGTATAAATACATGGATTTGTAACTGACGACCGTTACGATTTCCACTC
Source organism: Xerophyta viscosa (assembly GCA_002076135.1). Lineage (NCBI taxonomy): Eukaryota > Viridiplantae > Streptophyta > Magnoliopsida > Pandanales > Velloziaceae > Xerophyta > Xerophyta viscosa. The sequence goes on from MJHO01000011.1 coordinate 2,980,818, forward strand.
AACCTACAAACGATCGCGATCTGGATCGCGCTCGTCAAAAAGATGATGTGGCGCATTTGTATTGGCCATTGTAATGTTCTGTATTTTGTCTCATGTTAAAATCATTCTGATTCGCTGAATTTGCCGTTCTGCGTTATATAACGCATTACTAAAACACATTTTATTTGCTGAAATTGCCGTTCTGTGTTATACATCCAATGTGATTTATTTAAATTGCCGTTTCCTGCTCTGTTTTATTTTTATTTTTATTTTTTATTTTTTTGGATTATTTTTTTATTTTATTTATTTATTTTTTATTTATTTATTTTTTTTGTGAAATATAATCCGGACAAAATGGGGTGCCTACAGACATCATGGTTTGCGCGATGCTCAAATAGTTGATGTTATGTAGAATATATACTGATTCTATATTATTGATGTTACCAATATCATTGGTGTTGTTAACAAATATTATCATCTATTATTCAAGAAAAAGAAAAAAAATTGAGTTTAAGAACAATGAGCCAATTATTGTCCGATAGGTATAAAATCTATTCAAAACGTTACGGGCGGAGTAAATAATATACGGATAAGTACATATTAACTTATAATTTATTTTGTGGAAACCATCCTTTTATTTTTAATTTATAAATCAGGTTTATCTATTTGCAGAATTGATTTGTAAGTAACGAGCGTTGAGATGTATCATCCCTAATGCAAAAAAAGGTAGCTGAATAGATTCAAGCGGTGTGCTTTTTGACCGCCCTTCACACAGCGAGCGCAGCAGAGCCAGGGACTAAACCTTGAGATTCGCGCTCTGCAATAAAAATATAGGAAAATAGCGTTTCAGCCCTCCTAAGTTTGGAGTCGCGCGATTCAGCCCCCGAAACGCCACGTGGCGGCACGCGCGCCGCTACGTCGGCGGGGAAACGCGTTTCGGAGGGCTGAAACGTCATAAATGGAAAACGGTGGGGCTGAAACGCAATTTTTTCAAAAAATATTTTTATTTATGCCTCTTGTATTTATTTTTGGGTTTTTATATTTCAAATCCATGTTTCTCCTGCATCTAGCCTCCAAAAAGAAAACAATATACTGATATTGTAATTTATATAGCTTGTTATACTATTATATTTTTTTATTTTTCAAGACTAAATCCAAATAATTTAAAAGTAGAGACTGAAATATAATTTTTTTTTTTTATTTATCTCTCTTATGTCTCTCTCTCTAGCCATACGCTTTTCATCCTCAACAACTAATTATAAGTGGGTTGCAAACCTCTTCAAACCCTCTTTCGCTCTCTCCAATTAGCTCCTCCTCTTCTCCATCTTCTCGTCGCTTCGCTTCTTGATAAGTTTAGAGCTACAGAGAAAACCAAGAGCGCAGCAGAGTTAAGGTGAACCATGTTTGTCTAATGTACGTATTCTGCGTGATATACATGACATTTTCTTTTTGTTATGTTTTTTGGTGTAGCTTTTTTGTGAATGATTTTTGTATTACATGTGTTACAGAGCGAATAGTAGACAATGCTAGGGCCTCGTAAGGAAGTTCTAAAGTTAGACAAGATGTCGAAGAAATCCAAACAAATCCGTTCTAAGCCTCGTTTGAAGAAGCTACGCGTGTTTTTCGACGACCCCGACGCCACCGAGTCCTCCGGCAGCGAAGACGAAGAGCTCAAGTCCCCGGAACGCACTTCCCGGAAACACAAGCGCGTAGTTCAAGAAATTCTGTTGTCCCCTCCTCATCCTACTCCTCCTCCTTTACCGCCTCGTGTTATAACTGCTAGCTCATCTTCCAATCCTGAGTTCTCCACTTCCACGACTTCCACCACCACTTCAACTCGCTACAAGGGAGTTCGCCGGCGGAAGTGGGGGAAGTGGGCTGCGGAGATCCGCGACACGAGAATAGGGGTTCGCAAGTGGCTCGGCACGTTCTCTACAGCTGAAGAAGCTGCTCAAGCTTATGAAAACGCTTCCCGGCAGATTCGAGACGAACTCACTTCCGTAGCGTCAGAATCCGAATCCGCCAACAAACCTGGTTCCGTCGCAAGCTTTTCCGCGCCTTCCCCGTCTTCCGTCCTCCCTGCCGTTGGATCTGAACTCGACGGCCGAGATGTTTTGGCGACTGCTGAGTTGTTAACGAAAGAGCAAGCGTTAACGGGTACGGGTTTTGAGACGGAAGCGGACCTGCTATCCATCGGCTGGTTGGGAGATTTTGGTGTTTGGGAAGAGGAGGTGCTGCTGGGTTTGGGGATGGTAGACTTCACCGCACCGTGGGAACGTCGGATGGACGGTTGCGATTTTCTAGACTTGGATTTGGAGTCTCTCAAGTGGATGGAGACCGAGTGGAGCGCGACTGCTGCTCAAGATGGGTGCATTTTTGCAGTTTAGTTAATATATATAATTGTTTATATTTATTATAGATATAATTTCTTTAGCTTTTGGTAGCCTGACAAGAGCACGTAGCCGGTAATTTTCTTTTTAATTTTTAATTTTTATTTTCAGGTGTTTTTTAAGTTGTGAATGTGAGTTTATTAGGATAGAGGGACAGAAAAAGCGTGGAGACATGGACGAAAAAAAAAGTGTCTTTTTCTCTAGTGTTTTTTTGCTTGTTGATTTAATTATAGTTTTGAGAGGAGATTTTTTTCTAATTTTTTTGACATAATCAACTTTTGGTGGAACGCTTGGGACATTGAATACTACTGTGTATTTGCTACGTACTCTAAAAAATACGGCACAAATACTATGAAAAAGCAACGTCAAAATGGCCCAAATATGAGTCTAGTGCAGCTAATCGATCCAATTTGAAGCAATCGGAGCTAACTATGCAAACTTTATTTTCTGATCTAACTTATGCTGAACTGAAATCTTGGTAATGTGAAGATGCATCATGTAAGACGTCAGCCTAGATAATAATCACTTGCGAGTTGCTGAATATGAAAAATTCTAAAAATTATGTCATGCCACACAAGCTAGGTTTAATGTGCCGTTACGATTTGAGGAGCCGGTGGTTATGAGATACTTGTAGATGAAAGAACTAAGTTTAAGAATTGGATGAAGTGCAATTACCTTAGCATTTGTATCACTACGAATGAATGTAGGATAGATATTTTGTCGATTTTTTTAAGCCAATACTAAGCTAATGATTGAAATTTTTTTAGTACTTTATGTTTGAATTGGGAGCACCAATAAGCTGAAAATTTATTTTTTGACCAGATTTTATTCTAATACAGGTCGGAAGGTATAGTCTATAATCTGTATGTTATAAATTGCTAGATACTTTTTTTTCAAAAAAAGATGACTAATCCAACCCGAACTAATTTTGGGTCGAATATAATAAAGTTTGAAGGTGGTTCGGATTGGCCTTACTTGTGCGCGTCGGATTGATTATAATGCAATTTGGGACGTACTGGGTTGGATCGGAATTTAATTCGGAGAGCATGCTCCGCAAAGAGTAACATAAAAGGTTAGGAAAAACGCAAATGATCATAAGTGTGGATTACGTGTCGCATTGTTATTGGTTGTCCACGCTGGCAAGTGCACTAATGAGTTATGACTTCCTCTTCCAAAAAACTCAATTTTGATTACCATGAAGACTTAAAGAGCGCAAGATTTTCCTTTTTTTCGTTGTATAATATTATTTCGAGCAGCAGGAGATTGGTTTCTCGTTCTCCACTGCGCGCAAGATCAATTAAATTCTGAAGCAAAGAAGATGCACAGCTACGTTTACCGGCTGAATGCGCTGGCGACGTTCGCCGTGTTCGCTCTCGCCGCTATCTGCACCGCAGCCTCATTCCTCGACGCCTTCAACACGCCCGCCGTCCAAGCCGACGCACAGGTAATTCAACAATCCTCTCATACCAACTTCATTGATACTCAATAGTATGGGTAGTCCACCAGTCTCTCCTTGGTCGGTCCTTGTTGTGTACTAACGGTGGAGATGGGCTTTCTCAGGATCTGATCAGGAGATTCGATAGATGTTTTAGTTATGATCCTTTTGAAAATGGAATATTGAAACTCACAAGATGTTTGACGAATTGCCTAACTCAAGCAATTGAGATTTTTTCGATGCAGATCATGTTGCATCTATCTACGGAAATGTTACAACTCTCGTTTACCTCCAAATAGCATATTTATATAATGATCAAATGCTTTATGGAGATGCCTCTGTTCTAACTTTTGCTCTAATATGTGCCTGTTTCTTTTAAGGTGATCAAGTTTCACCGATTCAGAAAACAGTTGACTGGAAATGATGAGGTCAGTATGCAATATTGTTCATCTTTTCTCCAGAGGACACTTTAGTCGAGTACATATTTTCACCCTAGCCGAACAAAATGAGAGCAATTAAAAGAAATTAGTTTTCTCTCCAGTTGGCTACTATACCAGTTTAAATGAGGAGTAAGTTAATGGACTAAGTCATCCTTTCTTTTTCTAATGCAGTATTTTTGTAATAGCTCTCATATGCTGTGCTCCATAGAATAAAATGCTATGAGATTGGTCAAATAAGTTGATATGATTTTAAGCTTCTTATTTGAGATAATGTATTCTGATTATCTGGACCTTGGAACTTTTGTGCTTGTATTCTTTTCAACCGTTGGGTCTTAGCCATAACCATTCGTCCCTTTCCAAAGTTTGTAAGACGTGAATATCAAAGAAAAAGAAATTTACATCTGTTTATAGAAATGTGACTTCTCCTGAAGTCTAACTTGTATGGTACTTATTGAAAGTGGCTGAAATTCAGAAGTTGTGATATTATTTTGCAATGTAATTGAAGAACATATTGTAACTACTAACTAGAAGGTTTGGTTGTACATGCACTATTTGCGTGACACGATCTTCTTTGTCCATCGTGATTTGCGTCTTGGTTAGACTGAAGTCAATTGTAGTTCTGATTATTGTCCACTCAATACTTGAATTTCTTCTTTTATATCAGTACTATTAGAAACTTAGCTAATGTTAGTATTATATAAATGGAGTTAATTGACAATCTTTTACAGGTCAGCATGACTTTGAATATTACAGCAGATTTACAGTCAACATTCACATGGAATACAAAACAGGTAACCTGGAAGAATGTAGTAAAAACATACAAGTAAAAGATAACTTGTTTCTGAATGATTTGTAAATGTAATGTATAAGCGAGAGAGATGATTAAAGACCTTTAGTTTGGTGGTAATAAAAAGCTGTTTGGGTGCAGGTCTTTGTGTTTCTTGCTGCTGAATATGAAACACCAAAGAATTCTATAAATCAGGTTACGATTCTTTGAAATTTCCTTCCAAATGGTTTTCTTTTTCTTTTTTTTTTTCAAGTTTAATCCTATTTATATTTTTCTTGCATCTGTTGGTATGACGGAATTGTCTTTTATCTTCCGTTTGCACTGGAACTATTCAATTTTCTACAAGATGGTGGCGGTGGTATGAAGAACTTTGTCTATATATATTTCTATCTGTAGCCTGCAATGACGGACAATGGTGGGGAGATTGTTTACTGGCGAGAGAGAGGGAGGGAGGGAGAACAATTGCTCACTCATCCATCATAGGCAAATCTTATTGGTTTATCTCATCGCACCTATCCCAAAGAAGAACAATAGCTCACTCATCCATCATAGGCAAATCTTGTTGGTTTATCTCATTGCACCTATGCCGAGGAGATCAACCAAGGATAGAGAAACTTGAATTAGTGCGATTTAAATCTTTGGATAGGTGCAACGAGATAAAGAGATGAGATTGAGAATGAGCTAGTTAGCCAGCAAAAAATATTAATCTAAAATGTTTTTGTGCTGCCAGTTACATACTTATTCCATCTATTATTATTATTATTATTATTATTATTTTTCTGTTTCCTTAGTGATTTATTGGTATAAATATTGATTGAATTCTCTTTGTGCTTAGAACTAAATTTGGTTAATCTATAATAAAGTGATTGTTTACCGTCCAACTTCGTTTATTGCATAATTGGATATGTTGATTGTTTAGTTTAATACTCAATTCTAACCGGTTCCGGTTCTTCTGTGTTAGGTTAATTTGTTGCTTTTCACTTTAATTTGCTGCATTTGAAAGAGCCTAACATGAACTTTTCTCTTGTTGCAGATCTCACTGTGGGATCATATAATCCCAGATAAAGCCCACGCAAAGCTCCAATTACAAACTCGAAACAAGTATACTCTAATTGATCAGGCAAGTTCTCCTGGATGTAGTGAATAGTTATTGTTAAATCAAAATATTGTTATATTTTGTTTTGTTGATTTCTGTCGTAATTGTCTTTTCAGGGTAGCAGTCTCAAGGGAAAGAAAGTTGATCTTGTTCTGCATTGGCATGTTATGCCCAAGACCGGCAGAATGATTCAAGATAAGCTCTCCTTGTCCAGTTTTTATCTGCCCGACTCATACACACATTAGCATGCGGTAATTGTAGCGCCTAGCACCTCTTGTAGTTGGAATTTTGACTTGCTCATGGTGTTCTTTTTGTTACAATTGACATAATTGGTTAACCAAACAAAAATTAATAAATTGATCCTTTTGTGTTTATTTTTCTTCTTTTGTTTCTTTTTCCCTAGTTTTTTGTTAAATGAGATTAACGAGGGAAAACTGTAATGCTAGGTCCACCATTTGCGCTAGCTATTGCCATACGTGCACGTCCTGGTTTTTAATGTGATATAGATTTGAAAATTCTGCGTCGACAGAAAAAGGTGAAATTTACTCTATTGGTTTTATCTTTTACTTTTTCGCCAGCAGATAAACCAAAATTGCAAAGTTTAAGCTGCATATTCCCAGCAGAGCCATGTAAATTTCAAAGTCAATGTCCCAATTAGTGTACAGTTATTTGCTGCACTTCTATACGGTGACGAAGATGTTCGAGGGTAGAAGCCTCATGCTTCTCACTTGAGCATAATGAGGTTTCGTTTTAAAATTATGAACTAAGAAAAGATGATAAAGTTGCAGATTAGGATCATTTTTGCTTGTGACTGTAAATTAGCAATGATCGAATCCTCGTTTCCAATCTGTGAGTGCATGGGGCGTCTATTCGTCGAACATGCCACCAAAATGCTCGCACAAATTTGTAATATGAGAAACGATGATAGGAGTGGTGGACTGCTGGCAGATACATGTAAGTGCGCCACCAAAATTAATATTCTTAAAATGCTTTTTAAAGGAACAGCGTCAAATTGTTATAAATGCATTAAAATACATCATAATTGTTGTAAATTGTTATGCAACATAACACAGTTACACAATTGCCATGCTTTAGAACATTTTGCAATTTAGGACAACATCATTATAAATATTTTGTATGTGTCACGAAACACTTAAAACTGCTCTCTCCTTTGCGAAGTTCTCTCTATCATTTCCCTAATCCAATTCGTCATCCCGGACTTTAAAAATTCGCTCACAGCAATAGCACAAACTTTATTTCGATTTAATCACTTTTTAACCTACTCAAAGCACCTTGGAAATTATTGTATATACTTGAAAGTGTTTTAATTATTGCATAGGCTTTTGAACACATTACAAACATTTTTTATGTTTTAGAATAAAAAAAAACTACTCACCTCCAACAAATTATCCAACAAATCACACACAAGTAATCTCCACCACACGCGCGTATCGTGATCTGCACAATTTTCTCGTCATCCGCAAAAATATCAAAATAACATTTGGGTAATGTGGTCTTGATTGTGTCACGTCAGTATATATGATTTCTTGTATCGTTTCTTGGGGGTGCATAGTAAAGCCCTTAGTCTCAAAGGGGTTCTTCTCTCTTCTCTCCTTCCACTCCTCCGAGAGGACATAATATATGACGCTTATTCTTTTTCTGCCGGCAAGTCTATTAGATATTGAGATTTTATGCAAGCGAAATAAATTGTGTGTATAATTATAAGCGACGGTAGCCGAACCAAAGAACTAGCATATTTAAACTTCTAACGCAAATGCATGCGGAAAGACATGAAAGCCTGCAAAGACCTCCTCCACTTCATTGTTATCGCTGTTTTCACATCAACTCTTCATAATTATTGGAGGGTTGTAATCTAAACAATTTTGATTATGAAATTTGTGGTTAGTTTGCTGAAAAAAGAATCTTCATGCGATTTGGAAAAATAACAGATTTCTGATTTAGGAAAGTTATCAAAAGTTGATAATTTCAGCAAGTAACTACAGTTGATTTGAGTGAGTGATACAAACAATACGTCATATATGCAATAACCTTCTCCGAGAGGTAGGTAAAGAAATAGAGATTACAGATGGAGAATAGAAAGAATAGAGATCGGAGAGGTAGGGAAAGAGATTACAATCTTTCTAAATCCTAACTACAAGATCATATATCTTACAAATATTTGCTATAGCAATTATTATTGTAACTCAATCTTTGACTGTTGACATTTTCTTGCTACGGTGGTATACGAGTGTTGGTTTGCCTTGCTTTGGTTATTGGGCCTGTAGCTGGGCTTGCAGACTTACCAAAGGGTTGATATGTAACTAACCCACAAATCAACTAGTGATCATGCATGCAAGCTTGGGCTAGAACTTGTAAACCTTTTCTTATAGGGAAAAAAATAAATTACATTTGTAAAACTTTCTTAAGCAGTTCAAGCATCTACTTTTCTTAAGTAGCTCAAGCAGTAAGCACCCAATATATTATTATTATTATTATTATTATTATTTTATTTATTTTTTTGAGTCACAGAGTTACCAATGTTGTAATGTCTTTTCGAGCCGTACCCACCAATTCTCCATGGAAATGTATTTTATGTTCAGCAATAATCTTAGAGACTAAAGACAGCCCTAGCCCCAATTCCACCAAGTGATCGTACGCACAACTCTTTTTATATGGGAGGTCAAAAATTATTCCCTTTTTTTTCCGTAAATGGAAGCACTTGGGTGTTGCAACTGGATTGTTGATCAGATTAGGGTTGAGCATACCTGAACCAAGCTAAAAAACTGAACCGAACCGACCCGAACAAAACCAAAATTTTGGGTTCGGTTCGGGTCGGGTTTGGTACGGGTCGGCATTTTAATAGTTTAATTCGGTTCGGGTTCAGTGGTCGAATTTGGAGTCGGTTCGGTTCGGGTTGGACCCGAATTATCCTCGTGAGTCACATTTTAATTTAATTTTCGTTAGTTTTGATGTGCTAATTTTTTTCTTTTTAAATAAAATATTTATGTTATAACTATTGAGGTAGACCCGAACCGATCCGAATTCGAATTGATGTTGAATAAAAATAATTTGTGCTGTTATTCGGGTCAACCCGAACCAAACCGAACTGATCCGAATTTTAGTCGGTTCAGATCTGAAAGTATTCGGTTCGGATCAGTCTTAAGAATTTCGGATCGGATCGGTTCAGTTCGGGTTGACCCGAATGCCCAGGCGTAGATCACATGACTTCTTACCAGCATACAAGAACATACTGAGTGAGATTCATCTGACAATGTATGGCAAGAGGGCAAGAAGTGTCTTTATTATTTAGTAGACCACTACTTTCATTATAGTTTCTTTTTTTTTTTTTTTTTTTTTTTTTTTTTTTAAAACAATTGAGGTCATCTCGTCGGCTAGGCCCATTTTGTAGGAGTGACTGCCTAACTGTACAAAGTGTCACTTATTCCTACTACACCATTTGACTGTTTGATTAACGTCACTTACGACGGCTTAGTCAGAACCTTCTACATATAACACAACTATAATATGCACCCTTTAGGAGCCATGGGGTTCGTAAGCGGGATATCACACCCACAGGTGTATATAATTTCGTTATTCATCCACAATTCATTTACTCGTCTTATCATAGCCACTTACGTGTAAGAGTAGGTTGATAGCAAATTTTTGTCGTGAATTTTCCCCTTTTTTTTTCGCTGGAAAACATTTTATTCTACTTTTATGCCCTTATTTCGGCATGATGCAGTTCAATCGTTAGCTCTAACTGGCTGGTAGGTTCTCCTTACTTACCAATCTATTCTGAATTCTATGCATGTAATATCTACCCCACTTACCAATCTATTCTGAATTCTTGCATGCAATATCTACCCAACTTACCAGATCAACCCGACCTTATAATTATATCTCATCTCCTTGAAATGATAGTGTCGAATGCTCCAAATGTTAGGTGATTAAACGATATCAGAGCAAAGATAAAAGTACAGTGCAAGTCTTTCCTCATCGAGTCTTTATCTGAATTTCCATAAAATTCCAAGATATTTAGTTAATTAATTATGGTTTAGCTAATTAAGTCACATCAAATGCCAATATATTGTTAAATATTGAAAATGGAAGTGGTTTCTAGTTTAATCTTGTTCCGCTATTGCTTTCCAAAGTTAATTTCCCGTGCGTTTAAGTCCTTTTTTTTGGGTCAAAATTCCTTTTTAGTTCTTAGGAATTGCTATAGGATATATAGATATAGTTTTACCATAAAGATGATACTCATAACAACTCATAGCGAGTAACATTGGCTAGGTTTAGAGCTCAATTTTCATATACGTCTTCAGTTCATCTCCTCCTTTAATTTCTCTCGACTTGGAGCTGCAGATGACGGCGGTGAAGGTGTATCTTGGCTCGAAGATGATATTAGTCTATATGGTACTCGTTTAAAAGAGCGTTGCTGTTGGCGGAGATGGTCGTTAGGTCGGTGGTTATCGGGATCGATTCCCATGCATTCGAGCTTCTTTTTGAGATGACAGTTCCAGTGGTTCTCTACTTCCGTTTCAGTTCGCCCTGGCAACCTACCGGCGATCATCGGCCACCTGTAGTAGATTCATATGCAATTATGCCAACGTGGTATTCATTTTAAAAAAAGAAGAAGAATTGCAATATGATATTTGTAAACTTGTATATAAACTTCTTATATTAAGATGCCCACCGATTGCCTATTACGGCGTGGATTCTGATGATGAGGTCTTCTTCTTCCTCGGTGAAGTCGTTATTGTTCTTGTGATCGTCTTGTTCCTTGGACCAAGCTTCTCTGTTGTGGCAAGTTCTTCTCATGGTGGCGAATATGAATATGTATATGTATATACCAAAGATCAAAGAAAGAACAAGAGAGAGAGAGAGAGAAAGAGAAAGAGAAAGGGAAGCTTTATTGTGGTGCAGATGATGAAGACTAGAAAGAAAAGCTATGTATAAATAGTAGTAGAAGTAGGAGTATTTGACCATGGGAGATTGGGGAGAGACCGGCGGATTGGAAGGGAACGTGATAAGCGCATGAGCTAGCTATCTCCTCTCTCTTCTGTTTTATTTTATATTATTTTTTTTAATTATATATTTTTGTGCTTTATATATATATATATATATATATATTATGTGTGACAATTTGCCATCTCAAAGTGACAAACCAGCGTGTTGTATGTAAGCATTGGAAAAAGTGGGACAAGTGAGGTAAATGGATAAGAAAAAAGTGAAAAAAAAGTGAGAGAGTGTAAAGTGGTGGAAAAGTAGGTTTAAATTTTTTTATTTATTTGTAATTAGAAAGTGGGAAGAAACTGTGATGAAATAGATTTAAAATAAAATATAAATAATAATTATATATTACTAATAATTAAATATATTAATAATATATGATATATATTAATATTATAAAATATTAATATAATATTATTTATTTAAAATAAATAATTTATTTGTAGTATATTTGTATTAATATATATTAATAATATAATAATAATATTATTATTATTACTATTACTATTTAATATATGATTAACGATATATTTTCTTATTATTATTACCAATGTTATAAATATAATAATATATATTTTATTATTATTAATGTTATTTTAATATATCATGTATTTTTATTTTTTTATTTTTATTATTATAATAATAGTATACTTGATTATTAATAATATTATTTTAATGATATATAAGATTTATTATTATTATTTAATAATATAATAATATATTATTATTTACTATTATTTATTTTAATAATAAATTGATATATATTATAAATAATTTATTTTAACAATAAATTAATATATATATATATATATATATTATATATATATTATTATATAAATATATATATATTATATATATATATATATATATATATATATATATATATTATTATTATGTAAAATTGTGACAATTATAACTTTCTCCACTTCTCTTTAATTTAGAAAGTAGTGGAAAAGATAAAAATGTATTGAAATGAATAGTTATTAGAGAGTGGTGAAAGTCACTTCCTCTACATTTTTTTTTTAAGTAAACAAAAAAAGTAAGACAAGTGAGTTTTCTATTTGTCCCACTTTCCTTACTTTTATGGTAAGTAAACAAGTCCTTAGGGTCGTATCCAGACACTCCCCTATCCCTTTCTCTCTATTCTCTTCTATGTAAGACATACCATGTTAGTTGATTCAACCGAACCGTAATATTGAACCTGAACTGACATTTTCTCGTGGCTCATGAGTTATGCCGTTTTGTACTTTTTTTTGCTCGCAAAAGCGGATTTACTAGAAACCAAATCTTTTCTCAAAAAAAAAAAAAAAAAAAAAAAAAGAAACCAAATATCCAATTATTCAGTCTGGCAATTGGGAGCCTTCTTTCAAGTTGAAGTGGTGTTGTTTGAACAAAAAAACAAGGGAATATCATTGCTGGCTTGTAGTGAAAATAATTGGCTGCCAACCGGTTTACTTGCCGTTAATTTAAAATTTTTGCTGTGGTAATGAGTTAAAAAATGGTCGTCATATTGTTTTGTGTAACTTTGTAGTTTAGAATTTTTGAAAGAAATATCAAAAAGTATGCAAGGGACTAGAAAGTAGAAACTGTTGTTCAACACAAAAGTTTGTTTTGAACTACAATTTCGGTGGTATATCTAGAAGTACTTTTATATATTTTCAAAAGCTTTATGTTATAAAATTATAATCTCTATAACATTAAAGTGCTGGTGATTTTTTATATCCAAATATAAATATTTAATAATTAAAGTAAGTTTAAATTATATATAATAGTTATAATTAATAATGTGTGAATTATATTCTATAGGAATTTATAAAATTTTTAAAAAAATTTCTCTCATCTATATTCTTAATATGATTTTCAGAATTCAGATAATTAGATTTCTTTTATTTGAAGATTTGTATTTTTAGATTTCTTTAAGATCTATTTTTTTATTCTCTTCTAAATAAATATAATATATATAATAGATCGGGGTATAAGTAAATTAAAAAAATACTTTTTAATTATAAATATTTACTAATTATAAAATTTAAATAAAATTTTATTTATTTTTGACATACGAATAGCAAATAGATCATCCGCTAATAAAATTACATCACCACGGTTAAAAATATCTATAATATTGGCTAGCAAGCCTTTGCAGCCAAACTTGTCCAGCTCCATCCTAAAGAAAAAAGAAGCAGGTAGCAGGAAGGTTTGGGTATGCATAAACAAACTGGTGCTAACCTTTTATGCAAACTGAGCAAGAAGGTGTTTGTTTTCTCGTGTGAGCGGTGGTTGGACGGACGTACTCTGGTAGAGATAGAGATCACGTTAAACGACAAGCGGATCACACCCGACGGATACACATCCCTTCAATATAAAATGGCTATTGTATTTTCAATATATTAGTCCACTACTCTAAAATGGCTATATAACTATTATTAGTTTTAATTATTCATGCAGTAGTTACCTTCCTCACTTTCTCTCTCTCAAAAAATAAAAAAATAAAAAAAAAATAAAAAAAAAAATAAAAATTCATGCAATAGAAAAATAGACGGCTAGCGGGGGGTTGAGTATGCTTAAACAAACTAGTTGTATCTTTCCTATGGTCGGCATCTTCAAGTCCGCAATAACCACTTGTTGGTAGGTGGTCCGTACCCGAACAAAATCAGTCTCATTGGCATGACGGACCCAGATGTTTTACGCAGGGTGTCAAAAGTTTAAAATAATAATGTAAATATATACAAGCTATTTTTTTTTTTTTCACAAACTAGATAGTTATGTCATATGTTCAACACGCGCGCTGCGCCATCGTCGGAACTCTAAAATCTTTCAAAAAATATAATAATTTATCAACACAATAAAATGAATCAACTTAATTTCTAAACCAGCAATGCTACATTTTTTTTTAGACTTTCATCTTTAATTTTCTTTGTAGAATATAAATATATCTATAAGGATATCAAAATATAGCAGAATTTCAACTGTAAAAAATGATTGAGTAGTCCACATGACATCAGGACTCAGGAGAAGAAGTACATAACAGAATTTACATGTTTTCCTCTGAATTAGTAAATCTAACACAAATTGTGTTACTATCTTATAACATAATCCTAAAATAAAAATTTTAAAAGTAAATTTTAAGAGAGAAAACATTACCTCTGTAGATGTAATTGGATGATGAAAAATGCAGAGCAATCAAAGCAAGAGAAGTTTACAATGTCACCGAACAAGATTGTCAAAGAGGAAGGAATGATCGAATCAAAGACGGAATTGTGCGGGAGCCTGGTAGGGAATTAGATTTGCATAGGAAGGCATTGGATGAAGAGAAAACTGATAAGTTAAAAAAATAAAAAACAAAAAAAAATACAAGTCAGATCATGCGGCGCATGTTCGATGGATAGGTTAAAAAAAACAAAAAACAAAACGAAAACTACAAATCAAATGGCGCAACGTGGGTTCGAACCCAATTACATCTACATGAGTCTTATTAGAAGCCACACACCACCAAACCACATTGATGATGATGTTTTTAACAAATTTATCGTATATCACTAATATATATAGTATTATATATGCCGTACTAAATGCAGGGGTGTCGCTCACTCGCTTGACACCCCTGCATACAAGTTGGGTCCGTCCCCGCTCATTGGGGTGTGGATATCCGTCGAAAAATTAAAAAAAAAAAAGTTGTATCTTTTATGCCAACCGAGTAATTAAGACATTGTTTGTTTTCTTGTGTATGAGCGGTGGTTGAACGGATGGAGAGACAGACCGTCTCTTTCCAATCCCACCACGCTGCTAACCGGGAAGATGGGAACAAGCTGGTGTGGTAGGTGATAGGACTGATATCCGCAAATTTATATGATTTATAATTTTTGAAAAAAAAATTAAATAACTGATGATCGTTTAAAAATTTTAGCATTTTCATTTTTCAAAAAATATTTGGACAATATTTGAATTATTGGGACCATGCATAACCGAAGCACTATTCAAACATAATGAAAAT
The DNA here is from genome assembly GCA_002076135.1 of Xerophyta viscosa. NCBI lineage: Eukaryota > Viridiplantae > Streptophyta > Magnoliopsida > Pandanales > Velloziaceae > Xerophyta > Xerophyta viscosa. The sequence continues at coordinate 2,995,946 of MJHO01000011.1, forward strand.
CTTAGAGTTAGGAAGTTTTTAGCATACTACGTTAAAACGACCCAATTTTATTTACCTCAAGGTAAGATCGACATTAAAACAGCCGTATTTTATTTATGGAACAAGTAAAAGCTTACTCAAAAGTTTCTCCTATAATCGTTAAAAAAAAGAACTAGAAATTATATCAGTTCTTTTTTCGGCTCTTCCAAATACTACTACAAAGACAAGTTAAGACTTAGTATTTTTACTCATTAAAAGGGTAAAAGCTTATTTAAAACTCGTGCCACATACACCGCAACTCGTCGCTATCCTGTTTTCCGAAAGGAAAATGCTCGGGCATCGGAAGGTGTCACGGGTGACACCGTATAAACTTCTTGTTTAGCTCTGTATAAGAAAATATAGTATATAAAGTTGTTGGGCTTGTTGATTTTGTGGTCACTTAAATGCTCTATGATTCTCTTTATTCCCATCTTGTAGCCTGCTAAACTGAAAGGAAATACATATATCAGATGCACTTTGATTTCCACTAATAACTGTTAATAAGGGAACATTTGAACATTAAGTTTTGAGAAATACTATTCTTTGGAGGTATTTTGATTCTAAAAATATGGAACTGACATGAAAATATATACATTGGTCCATTTTTTCTTATTTAATATTTTGAAAAAAAATTCACTTTCTATGTGATAAAAAAACGTTTGAGAATTATGAAGATCTCTTGAAAATATTAAAAAGTAGGAACTGATCTATACCAATAATTACATATTTTGATGTGATCAATATCAAGCAGCCCGATTATTTTAGAGTTAAAATGATTCTAAGAATAATATTTCTCTAAGTTTTTTTTGTTAGCAAGTAAAGCAAAATGACAATAATATTATATTTAAGTTTTAGACGTCGAACTTCAGGATGATTGTCTAAATGACAAGGTCAACAAGTATTGCAAGAATTTTAAAAGATATTCAAACCATAAAAGATATGCAGGTATGTGATCTATTCTTCATCAAAGAAAGGAGGAAAAAAAAAAAAAAAAACAAAACATAAACAAAAAGTTGGCCAAGTGACAAGGGTTCCTGATGAAAGTTGGAAATGTTCTTTCCGTTTCTCTTTTCGGCTAAAACGCCAGGTCACTTGTAAGTGAAGTTAAATGACAGAGTAACAAATGTGTATGTATAATTTATGTGATTTTTGTGACTAAGAGAAGAACAGCTAAATGCCTATGGGTTCATAAAATTAGTAACTAATAAACGTTCAGTTAAATCATTTAAAATATTCAATTCATCGATGATCAAACGAAGGATGAATTCAGTATTGATCCAACACAATCACTAATTTGCCAACCTGTTTAGATTCTTTCATCAGTTTGCATTTCTATGATTCTAATATGGTGCATGAGATGGTGAGATGTTTGAGGAACGACTTTCTGATTTAGCAGAGCAGGAACTGAGATTCCTGAATCAAGTTATACTAATAATTGATAAGACAACTGGACTACTAAATAATTATTTAATAATCATTTCAATATAGAGGAAGATAGTGCTATTCGTAAATTTATCTGTCATGACAGTTATATAAAATAGACAATCGCTGACAGAGCCTCCTGCAAATCTCTCAATTATTGTATATATATATAATATATATATATATACACACATATAAAGAACTATGAACAGCTTTAGCGGTACACAGAAGTAGGGGAAGAAGTTTCTAGTGTTCAAGCTATGAGGAGGGCTAATGATGATTACAGGTGCTTGCTTTATTGGGTGAAATTAGAAATGATAAATCTACTAGTGATCCTGTAAGCTTAGGCTCGAAATGTGTTAAACTTTTTTTTTATATATAATTGAAAAAAAAATCATAATGTCATAAATTTCTGCTTAAGATTTTAGAAAAGAACAAGCTTTTTACGCCCACGCGTTGCTGCGGTCATTGATACTAAGTTCAGAATTTGTATTTTAATTTAAAAATAATATTAAATTAAAAATTATATTAGTATTTGAAATTTTCGGAAGAAATGATACTAAGTTCAAAATTTGAAATAAAAACTTAAACTAAAAATATTAAAATTTTATTTTTTTTACTGATATTGATTAGTGTAATTTTATAATTTCTTAGAAAATACTTGAAAAAAAAATATCCATTAGACAAAAATCACCACTAAAAGAGACACAAATATTCAAATACGACATTTAGAGTTATATGACCTTATGTTTAAATTAAATAACCTTACCTATCAAACGGTATTAATTTTTAGAAAACAAAATGAATAAAACTGAAATATGATATGTTCTCTTCAATAATTAGTAAGACAAGATTCACATAACATTCATAAATTAAAATCTGTTACATTTAGAAGTCCCAAAATATTAATTTAAAAATATTTTTTGAAAAAAAATTTAGCATAAAATTTGTAGATCTCACCTAAACCTCCAACTTTTATATTGAAAGTTTCTAATTATTTTGGCCTATTGGATTTCAAATATTAACGGTTTCAAAATCAGTTTTAAAATTCGTTTCAAATTAATCCGTTACACTTTATCTAAAAGAATTATTTACAAAAATTTTTAATATAAAAGTTTTATATATCATTTAAATATATAACTTTTATAATGGATTTTTTTTTTCAAAAAAATACTTTTAACTAAAAAATAAAAAAATAAAATAAAAATCCAATATTGCTACAGTGTTACTGTAGCAACCCCTTCCCTCTTTTAGTATATATAGAATTTGATTGAGATAGAGGTGAACAGGGAGAGTACAGAGGTCTACGTTGTTCAGCAACCGAAATGTCTCCTCCCATGGGGCATGTTGCTAATATCATGGGAGGAGTAACGTGGGTACGTTCCCACTCACCCTCCCGTACAAGATGGGATGGGACTAGTCGAGGTGCACGAACTCATCGATGTATTCGTTGTATCCTGACCTAATGTCTTGTCGTGCGCTATGCTCTCAGGTGGGCTATCCGGATCCGGATCCGGATCCTGTAAATGTGACGCTAATAATTTATGATATACACATTAAAAAATTACACAATAAATTATATAATATACGTGATAATATTATAATCATATATTACAGTAGGTATAATTATAATTTTAATAATTTATATAAATTATGAGATAAATATATAAATTACGAGATAAATATATGATAAAATTAGTTATGTCTGATTTATTGAAGGTGAGTAATTTTTTTCAATAATTTTAGTTCTTATGTCCCTACAAGAAAGAGCTTTGCTATGCACTTCTAAAAATTACACAATAAATCACACATGCTGACGTGACACAATCAAGACCGCACATCACAATAGGTATATTTGTAATTTTAATATTTTGTACGAATCACGAGAAAGTAGTGCGGATCATTAGACATGTATGTAATAAAGATTAATTGTGTGTAATTTATTGGATAGTTTGTTGAGAGTGAGTAGTTTTTTCCCACAAGAAATGCCAGTGCTTCGATTTAATATTTAACACAATTCTCTAAAAAGAGTAGTTGGCGTCAACTCCGCCAACACCTGCCTGTCATACGTGCCATGATAGCTAAGTGAATCTACTGTTGGATATCAATCATGAAAACAGCTAAGTCACCGCAGTTGCTGTAACCTGTTGCGCAGCCATTAGTACCAAACTATCTCCTTCTTTTTTTTGGATAAAATGTGATATATCTTGTATAAGAATTTAGAAAAATATCTAGACGACCCGACAAGATTCATGTTGTTGAACAGCCCTCCTAATAAGATTCTTTATTGATTAGTTCTCCACTAAAAAATTTAATTTTTTTTCGAACAAAAATACTTCTGTATCTTTTAGCATTCCAGAGCTCTAAAATATCTACTTAAAAGTATTTACATTCCAAAATGTTGGATGAGCAAGAATTTACATGCGAAGTTGTTGAATTTACATCGGTAAGGCCCCCTAAGAATTTGCATCCGTTAAGGTATCATTTTTGGATGAAAGCAGGGCACCTTCAATCTATTTATGATAGAATATTGTTGTTCGCTGAATTTGAAAACAAATTAAGCAAATTAATCTTTGAATAGAAGCCCAAAAATAGTACTTCTGGTCGTGGCCTCATCTTTGTTTTGCTGGCTACCTTTGATTGGGAGATTCAGATATTAAGAGTTCTGGGCTTCAGTTCATGTTAATAAATATGAGAAGTATCATTTTGTCCAACCTAGACTTGAAACGATCTTCATTCAACATGAAAGAGTGGAGAACTTATGGAGCATGATTGCCCCTTCATTGTTCCATGGTAGAAACAATTTTGGTGCCTATATTTAATAGAATACTTGATTTCCCTAGGTCCATGATTCACATTCCGATACAGCTTTTACAAAATTCAGGAAAATTTGTATATACCCTTTTAATTTCAGATTTTTTAACTCTAGTTATTAAACTTGTTATTGGCCGGTGAGGACGAGCGGAAATTCTGACGACTTGAGAATCCAATCAGAATCCGACCAAACAAATTGAGGTTCGGATCAATTGTATTTCAGATTCGGATCACATCTGTGTCAATATATATTAATTTGAAAAGGAAATGATGCATAAGTAATTACTGTAACTTCTGTATCTGCTCATAATGCTGCATCTTCCTAATAGAACTGTATTTAGTTCTCATGTCTCTCTTCATAGTGAGTTAATATTTTATATTTGTCTTATAACTACGATTTTATTCTTCATTCTTCACTTATTATTGTCACATAAGCATAATTTCTCTTCAAAAGATACTATTTTTATTTAACTGTCATTGACCTTTGTGTATTATCTCTGAGAAGAGGACTCTATCAGCCCAGATGATATACTCCGGCGCCAAGACATAATTTCCACCGAAACCATTTTTTTTTTTTTTTTTGTTTTTCAAAAATGATGATGCGCTTTGTAAGATTTACAAATCCACCACGGCGCTTCATTCAAAGATATAGTAAAAAAGCAAAAGTTACAACAGAACAAGTTTTAGAACTTTTGAATTTCCATATTTAAAGAGCAGAAGTTTTCCAATGTTATGATGGTTTACAGGTTATAAATTAAAACCAGCTAAGTTGTGGACCTCATCCCAAACCACCTTTCTTAGTGGGCCTTTATCGACAATCATTCTGAGCTAATCAATTATTCCTGCACTAAGCCAAAGAAATTATGTTCTCACTGAAGTCACTTTTCTTCTTTCCGTGCTTCAAACCATCAAACCATGATTAGCATGATTTATGGGTCCTTGCGATTTTCATCTCGTATAAACTTACTTTTAAAAAGCATTAAAATTAGAGAAAACATAAATAATGCAAAGCTTGAGAATGTAAGGGTGTTGTGTGTTTGCATCACTAAATTATGGATACTTTTTTTTACCATAAATCTGCCCCTAATTTACGACGAAATAGTTAAGTTCCTTTTTTTTAAAAAAAAAAAAGTAATATGGCCCACTGAACACCAAAATAAAGCAAAATAGCGGTGCCTAAATTATTTGCAGTACGCTGCATAAAATGATTGGACCTAATGATCGTCAGAGACTTGTAGTCTGAAAACCTGGATTGTTTCTTGTTACATCTTTTAGCAACCATAAAGATATTCTTCTCATCATACCTCAAATAGTGCTACTTGTGCACAGTCAAAAATTCATTTTTGGGGACCATCTCGTATTTTCAAAGTATATTTGCTCGCAAAATCGGCGTTCTACTCCTATAAATAGACATGCACCTTCCTACTATTACTCCAAATATCAACTCTTCTTCTTCTTCTTCTTCTTCTTCTCCTACTGCTCTAATAATAAAAGATCAAACTAGTAGAAAATGGGTGCACTTGATTACTTTTCCAAGATTTGCAGCTTCACTGAAACCAAGAGGTCCCTGAAAAGGAAGAAAAGGAAGCCGCTGCAGGTGAGTGTCGATGAATCAAAACATCTTATAGGTCTATATCATTGCTATGTTAAGTACTTAAATACTCGCTATACATGTTCATCTTCAAATACTATTTTATTTTATTTTATTTATTTGTGTGCGTGTTTCTGTGTAAGTTAGACTGTGGAACTGAAGGTGAAGATGGACTGCGATGGTTGTGAAAGGAGAGTGAGACATGCTATTAACTCAATTAGAGGTAAGGATATGTATATAGTCTTCTTTTTCTTCGCCTCCTCCTTCACTCATGGCCTGACATGTTCTTAGAACCTTCAGATGATCTTTTTATATCTTATATTTGGAGATAAAAACCACGCAATGCCTTCATTAGTTTGTAAAATACTAAATGAAACTGAAAAATAACATAGTAAAACCGAAAAGGCCTCATTTTTTTTTATAAGTTGTTCTAAGTTTTTATTTTTTCCCGAAGAGAACTATATATTAAGTAATTTCCTGAATGAAGGCAACTCCTCCTTTTCATAAAAGAAAAGAAAATCTTTAACTTTCTGCTGATGGAGGTACTGTTTCTAATGAGTGTGCATAGACTCACTGGGCAATTTTTTTTGTTTCAATTGCTTTGTTGAAATCCCGCTTGCTTATAAATCTAAAAGAAAAAGAAAATAGATATTAATAATACTGTTTGTACAGTATTATTACGCATGCATATCTTCTTTTTCTCTGTTTTGCAGATTAAGATACTACCTTTTTATGTAAAATACTATTTTGCTTGTAAACTACAGAAGAGGAGCAACAAAAAGCCAAAACTCATTAAGAAACTACCTTAGTTGCACTGTGTAAATTCATGATAAAAAAACTGCATGTCTTAAATTTGAGTTTCACAACTCAGTTACATAATAGAAGCACATGTACAGATACGCAACACGAATACGATACGAAATGGACATACGATTTTGTAATTTTCTAAATAAATAGGATAGGATACGCTCTTTGGATAAATGTCCGTGCCTTCTAGAGTATAACTGATCCAATCTTGATTCAACTTATATGACAGTTTCACATACACATATACGTACGTACCTCTCTCTCTCTCTCTCTCTCTCTCTCTCTCTCTATATATATATATATATATATATAAAGAGATGAAGCCAAGTTAAAGAGTTAGCTCGTGACTCTAGGTGCAAAGCGTATATTAAATTATAAAGCTAAGTAGAATAGACAATCAACTTCATTACATTATTAGTTTCCACCCCCATCATGAGCCATTGGAAAATTATTAGCAGACTGACCACCAACATTAGCGGCTAATATCTCTTTGCAGTAACGTTCAGTTATTGGTTGGTTGGTTCTATATGGTCTTTACTATCATCGTCATAATTAATGACTATTCGTTTGGTGGAATGTAAATCAGTGACATATATATAGTTATCTGCTAAGTTGATCGTACAAATGTTGGCCAATTTCGGACTGAGTTTCTTTAAGATAATCTCAAAAGACTATAAAGGAAGTGCCCCATAAATTTAAGGGTTATAACCATTACAACAACAATTTTTAGAAAATGAAGAAAATGCAAAGATCAAAAGATGTGACCCTACTATTCCTAATTCTATCTTAGAAAATGGAGGATAAATGAATTTATCATGCATATTTTCCCAAATTTTCTACTTTTTCTTCTATGTAGAAAATCCCAAATTGTCTACTTCACTATCAGAAATTGGTGCTTGCAGAAATCAATGGTTGTGATATAATAGATATTACATGAGCTTCTATGGGACCAAATAACACCGTATTCTTGTGTTCGTATAGGTGTGACGTCAATTAACCTGAACAGGAAGCAGAGTCGGGTGACGGTCACCGGTTATGTCGATATGAAGAAGGTGATCAAGAGGGTGCAAAGAACGGGGAAGCGGGCTGAGCCATGGCCTTATGTGGAGTACAACCTAGTTTCCTATCCTTATATCGCCGGAGCCTATGACAAGAGAGCGCCGGCCGGGTTTGTTCGCAATGTGGCCCAGGCTTTGCCTAACCCAAACTCAGCTGATGAACAGTATGTGTCCCTCTTCAGTGATGAAAATCCAAACGCTTGTTCCATAATGTGAAACAACTCTAAAGAGTACTTCAGTGATGAGAATCCAAATGCATGTTCTGATGCATTTTTGAGTATTTGAGATCCTTTTTTTTTCTTTTTTTTTTTTTTTTTTGGCGTAACAGAGTTACTGATGTTGTACTGTATTTTGGAAAGTGTGGTATTCTATGTAACAAACATTAGTTTTAACTTCCTACATAAAGTCAAAAAATAGAAGTATTACTAAACAAAAAAAAAGTAAATAGATAATCAAACGATCTAAAACATACATCTACAATATTGATGATCCTTTTGCTTGCCCAAATCACATAAATAAAGCAGTTGTGTAAAAAGCATAATAAAAAATTTTTAGATTAACGTGGGATCTGTAATCAGTTTAGTTTCGTGCGACTGTCATGTAAAACATAATAAACATCATAATTGCAATTATTATCTCCAAGTACTAATCCCACCAAACTCAAAGAGAGAGAGAGAGAGAGAGAGAGAGAGAGAGAGAGAGAGAGAGAGAGAGAGAGAGAGAGATGTTATAATATTGTTTATCTTTTAGCCAAAGCCCACAAACACACGACGCCAAATCTTAAAATTCAAACACTATTTGACATGGACCTACATTGAACACTTTGTGTGATGTAGTTTTCTAAAGATCAAATATATTAACCATTTATGTACAAGTTTGGTGCCTTTGGCATCATCATAGGTCAGAAATGCGCCGCTAGGAATGATAATTAGAAATTTGCTAAAGCACATCAAGTTGGACAAAAACAAAGGAAATAGAAATCAAATAGATTAATGAAGGTGGCCATGAGAAAAGGGGTAGACAAAGTAGACATTTTTACTTAATTTCAGGATTCTTCCTTCTTAACCAAAGTAGGGTCAAAGTAGATATCTTTTACTGAATTTCAGGATTCTTCCTTCTTAACTACAAAGTAGGGTATTTCTTTTATAGTGATTAGAGGTATAACACAAAATTATAGAATAAATATACTATAGTAAATAAAACCATAATAGCTTGTGCCTCTCCAAGCCAAGGGTTACTCCAGCCCAGTTTCGCGTGTGCCACCTAAACAAATTAACCAGCCCGAGCATGTCGAGACATAATCCAACTCAAGTTTATTTAATGAGTCGAGCTTGAAAAAAAAGAGCATAATGCACAGAAAGAGTACTGGTGACATAGATATTATCGTTCTTAAACTGGTGGATGCATTCTTTATTCATTCACAAGCATGACACACACAAACACACACACATAGTTATATATATATATATATATATATATATATATATATATATATATATATATATATATATATATAACTGGTGGATGCATACTTCATTTATTCATTCACAAGCATCACACACACACACACACACACACACAATATATATATATATATATACAGAGCATTGGCTTACTTATTTTGGCGGGTTCTGAATAGGACGATAGCAGAACCCACTAGAAAGACACCCCAAACAATGAAGGCGTAGCGTATCATTTTGTCAGGCATGGAGACTTGGTAAATTAGCGCCAGAGTCGAGAGGCAGAAGACGAAGCCGGCCTTCATCCATCGCGATTTTGGAGAGACACCGGCGAGCAACGAGACGATGAGTAGCATGGAGCTGTAGAAGCACAACCAACCGAAGACGGAGAGAACCCAGTATTTGGGGTAGTGCCGGTCCTTCATTATAGAACCCCCAGCTTTATAAGGCTCAGCTTTAGAACCCCCAGCTTTGTGTGTGTCCTCGTCTTTCTCGTCCTCCTGCCAGAAACCCATTGGTGGGTTAACGCAGATGGAGAATGTGAGCTGCGTGATCAAAGCCACCACCACCAATAGTACATCTCTACTGTTGCTCAGCCAGCCATACGACTTGGGCTCCTCTCCGCCACTAACACCACCGGCAGTATCCATTGTAAATATTACAATCAGCTTCCAACTGTATTAGTTACTGCGTTATTAAGTGATTTGTTGCTGATCAATCACCTGAGAGGTAGAATATTGGCCAAGAAACAAAAAAAGAAGAAGAAGAATAAGAGTGATTTAGTAACAAAAGAGATCCAGATTAAAAAAAAAGAAAAAGAAAACCAAAGATCTTACCTTAGGTTGTTTAATGGCTTCCTCGGTGTAGATGGATGATATTCTGAGCCAAGAAGGGTATAAAGACTTGACTTAAAAAACGGAACGTTAGAGGGAAGCATTAGACAACAAATCCACCTTGAAACCTCAGTTACTGGTGCATTTTGGATTTTGAAGTCAAATCCTTCCCTTGGCGGGGTGTTTGGAGTCAATTCTTGACTTTTATTGTTTTTGACGAAAAAAAGGCTATTATCTATAATACTAAACTATAAATGCAAATTTAATAGTATCTTATATTTAAATATTATTATTTAATAATTAAAATTAAATTAAATTAAAATAATAATTATTATTAATTTTATATAACTTATATTTCGTAGAAAGTTATATAATTGTCTACTTTTGTCTCTCATATGGAATTTTTATATAATTTTCAGATTTTTATTTGTAAATTTTTATTTCTAATTTTTTTAAAAATAAATTTTAGAAATAAATATAATATATAATAGATCGGCATAATTGAGAAAATTGAAAGTAGTTTTTAATCATAATTAAAAAAATTATAAAACCACAAAGTGCAATCCACATTGGTGTTCCTTTTTTTTTTAAACAAAGCCTTTGAAACCACAAAGGCTAACCAGTAGAATTTGTATAAAACAAACTTAAAAATTTAAAAAGCAAAGCTGCGACACGAAAGCCTGTAAAATATTTAGAATGTGATCAAATTTTGTGGACTGTAAATTGCTGGCTCAAGCGATGGCCAGTCGGAATTGGTGTACCTTCATAGCCATGTGATGCCAGCCCTATCAAAGAGATTCATTAATTATGATGACGCCCTTGGCCTGGTAACAGGGACTTTAAAGAATGACCTCTGCTATGCATCCAAAAAAATTACAGAAAAAATTATACGTGCTGACGTGGCATAATAAAAAACACACATCACGATAGGTATATATATAATTTTGATATTATTTACAGATCACGAGAGAATTGTACGAATCACGAAACTCGTGTGTGGTGGATATTAGTTGTGTGTTGTTTGTTGGGAGTGAGTAATTTTTTTCTAAAAGAATCCATCTAGAGAGCTGCTATTCTTCAAATATTCCTAATAAAGATCATCTGCGGCCCTCGGGATGTATGTTCTAAAGCACCTGCATATATGGTCACGAACGGCTCCAATTTTATCGAGACCGTCCGAGATTCCTGAAGAGTAGAATTCTTTTATCTAAATATCTTGGTCTTGTATTTATAGAAAGAACAAACACACACACACACACACTCTCTCTCTCTCTCTCTCTCTCTCTCTCTCTCTCTCTCTATATATATATATATATATATATATATATATATATATATATATATTATTATAATATATGTGTGTGTGTGTGTGTGTGTGTGTCTGTGTGTGTGTGTGTGTGTCTGTGTTTGAGAGTAGTGTTGAGTGGACGGTGTGGCTCCGACCATACTATCTTAATTTTGATTGTTTGATCACATCATGACACTTGTTCTTTACTTTCTATAAACTAATTTTCAAATTGTAATCTGAAAATCATTTTAAAAGAATCTTTCATAAATTGAGAGGTTGAAATTCAAAATTATTTATTTAAAAAAATTAAAAATAATTTCTATATTCAAATTTGAAATTTTTTTTAGAAAGTGAAAATTTTAAACACATACCGTGAAATTAATTGAAAAAGCAGGAGTCGAAATTGTGTGGTTAGAGCAGTGATCCACCCTCCCGGTTAGAAGGCCTCCTTATAAGTGTCTTTAGCAGCACTAGAGCGGTACCTATGAAATGCTCAAATTCTCTGCCCCCACTTTCTATTCTGCCCTCTGTTCCAATCTCTCAAAACGCATATTCACAAGTATTTTTTGAAAAAAACATGAAAGTTGTAGATCTCATCAAGATCTATACTTTTAATATTAAATTTTTTTCTATAAAATACTTCTAAATATATATTTTTTAGATTCCAACATCGTAACACTTTAATGAATTTTAAAACTGTTTTAAAATCCGTTAACACTTTCGGGCTTAAAGATACATGTTTAGAAATATTTTTTGAAAAAATTTTTAACATAAAGGTTATAAATCTCATTAAGATCTATAACTTTTATTTTGAAAATTTTTTCAAAAAATATTTATAAATATGTGTTTTAAGGAATTGGGACAGAAGGTGGATAGAGAGTTGGGGCAGAGGATTTAAGTTCACCTATGAAGGCCATATCTCAAAACGTCAAAATCGCTTTATTGACGTGGCCTATTTCAAAACACATAAAGCTTCGCCAGCATCGATTAACATTCAGCAGGGCTGTGTTGATCTATATCTTCACATTCTATTGCAGTTGTGATGATGCAATAGAAATTTTTTGAATGAAGGAAGGAAGATAATTTCCCATACAATTTGTAAGTATAAAAATAGTTTGATTGTATGTATAAACTCTATACTTTTAAATGTGTCAATTGTTATATATATTATATATATATATATATATATATATATGATTTTAATTTGAGATATTTTGAGATTCGTCAGTGTAATTATCATGCTGCCGAAATCAAGAGGATGGAGCTGAAATTTGAGTGCCCACATGAAGAGAACGTACAATTGTACCGGTTGTTATCAACCTATTGTATTGACCAGGGCACTCTTCTTCTTTCCATTTCAACATCAAATGGCGGCTAAAACAGGACGGAAATCTTCGTCTAGAAAAATTTTCATTTTATATTATTTTAAATAATATTTATAAATATAAAATTATTTTTACTAAAATTTTAAAATTAAAACCCGCTGGCCATTTAGAATGGCGAACGGGTGTCACCGAGGCACGTGCGTCCGTATTAACATCACGGTGGTATTATCGCCATTTACATTGATGAAATACTGCTCTTGAGAAACGATCTCACAAACAGCGACTCAAAACGCTGTTCCCAAACAGAGAATAAGGCAGCACAAGTTGATGAAACATGAAAGCATCATCTTGAAATCAATATTCATAAATGTAAGCTACAATAAACAAAATTATGGAAAAAAAAAAAAAGAAAGATGAGGGATAATTTCTGTATGTACATGTTAGCATACTGCTGATCTTGATCACCCAACAATCAGCAAAGTAAGTGTACATTTCTACAGTATTTGAAAAGGAGACTTCGATATCATAAGTATATATTGATACAGTAAGCCACTATATTAGAGGACAATTTCTGGGATCAGTTAGTATAGAAGAAAAAGACGAAGACACTATCTCTGCATGTTCAATAGCTTATGCAAAAGAATATATGGCATTAGGAAAAAAAAATGTACTCCGATGTTTCACCCCATTTCAACTTCTGCAAGCAGCAGGAAAAATCTACGCCACATATAACGTCTAACTCTTGTGGGTGTGTGCACCTTGGAGACTTAGTCCGCACAGTAACGATGAAGGAGACGCTCGTTACAAAAGGGAAGCATCTCTTGCTGCTCGAGTACTTCATGACTTGGTCAATTCATCAACAAAACTCCTACCAGAATCTTCAAAAAAAATCTGGAAGCCATGCCTGCCTCGAGATGAGGAAAGAATCACGCGCCACTCAATCCCTCAAGGCATCGAGGTGCATAGAATTCAAGTATAACACTGCTCAACAGTCTTTGATGCAGGAAAAGGTCCACCTGCTATATCAGAATTGCCGTCAGGATTACTTGCAAGTCTGAAGCTGTGATCTCCAGTCTTTTAGGAGCTTCTTCATCAACTTTCCAAGTTCAGTAGCTCTAGGCCCAGGCTTCACAGTGTTCACATTCTCCCACTGGGAGCATTGATCACTCCACCATTTACTGCTGCCAGAGCACCATGCACCAGGCACAACTTGGTGAGGACGGCGACGGAGAATCTCACCGTCAATCTTATCCAGAACACTATCGTCTTTTCTGAACAACCTAGCGAAAGGTAGACCACTCTTTGCCATCTGATTGTAATCTGACATGTTTAAAAAGTGAGGATGCATTCCTGGAGGATTGTCCCACACCATATACCTCATATCACTGTTGACTGTTGTATTCTGGAATTCAGGTGAGTTACAAATGACAGAATGAAAATAGCTTTCCTCTGATAGCATCACGTTTGTAAAATATTGTAGAAGCGTTCGCGGCAAGTTGTCCCAGCCCAATATGCAGTACTCCATAAAGGGCCGGCTCAGAATCACCCATGGAGAACCTATAGATAAGGTATAAAAGCAAGGTCAGAAAGGAGAGCTACCTAACTTGTAAAACAAATAAATAAATGTAAATGAAGAACATAGGGATAATTGCGTATCAACCATATCAGAACATTGGACAACCAAAAAACCTCAACCACATTAACGAGAAAACTGAGTTCCACCATTCAGAACATAATTTATATTAACCAGCACTTAGTAGATTGCCCGGAACACTTTATTCCATTGCCCAGAGGATCATGCTACACGATTCGCAAACTAACCTATCTAACCATCAATTCAATACTATGTTACACTACCCCCATCACTAAGTTCCACTAACCGTAAGTATTGCTGAACATTGTCCAACAATAACATAGCTAGCCCGCAACAGCAACAGTCAAAAGTTTTTTTGCACAACTTTTCAATCAAGGGGTTTTTGACATTATCCAAAGAAAATACCTGTGAAGAACTTGAAAGCATCAGGAACTTCCCTCTGTTGTGTGGCATAAAAGATTTGTACTCTTCTAGCCAAGTAAACTCCTGGATCAACTATGATTGGCCTGACTCTCTGGGACCTGTGAGAGATAGCAAAAATTCAAACTTAAAGGCAGAAGCTACTCAGTGAGTGATGTGAATGGATAGAGATAAGATGTGAATGGATAGAGATAAATGAGAATAGTCGTACTCTTTCCATCCAAGATCACTGGTGTGATCTATGAAGTTAAGGTTTCTTGGTACAGAGGATAATGTGTGAGATAGATCTGCAGGGACAGAAAGAAAAAAGCTATAATAAAGGCACATCTTCTGCTTACAAGTTAACAAGTCCAGTGGTTTCATTGTTAAACAAAGAGACATTTAGAGAAAGGTTCTTGTAATAATTAACTGCTAAAAAGACAAAATGCAACAGATTGCTACTCAACATCATAAATAGTAAATAAATTGCAACAAAAAACTTCTGATACTATGCAAAGAACTGTTTTGAATAAATAAAATGCTGCCAGTTGCATCACCATGCCAATATTATTAAAGGCACAAGGCGCACCGAGACGCAAAGGTATTTTAGGAGCCTAAGCGCGAGTCACGAGGCGAGGCGCATGCTTTATGCACGTGAGGCACACTTTTTCCTATATGATACAAAAAATATTCCTTATTCAAAACAAGTGTATATTCTAGTCTCTGTAAATAAAAGTCACTAAAGTAACTTTATTTTCTCTTTGAGAATTAATACAATATATGATACATTTATTTTTTGTTAATAATTGACATGCATAGCAACTCATTTGCTGATGTGTGTAACATAATTTTGAAAATTATAAGAGAAGTCAGTACTTTGTGCAATAGCATAATGAGATTCATCAATCATCACTCATCACAAATCAAAATTTAACGTAAGGCGGCGAGGAGGATCGGAAATTTGGGATTCGGTGGCTAGGGTTCTGGTTTCCTCTTAAACTTCTTCTTTTTTCTTTTAAAGGTCATAGGTCACAGGGCTGTTTAAAGAGTTTTTTTTTTTTTAATTTTATTTTATTTTTTTTTGGAAGGGGGAAGTTAGGTGTACAAAAGAGGCACACCTTTTGTACAGCGCCAACCTCAAGACAGGGCAGGAGCAAAAACTCGTGGCGTGCCTAGGCGCGCCTTTAATAACACTGCACCATGCCAAGAGAAATAAAAACATTCAACCAACCAAGAAATAAACTAAGGTGAGGAGATGGTGCAGCAGTGAAGGATAACTCCAAAACAATAACACATTGGTCCAATGGTCCACATGCAAGTACATAAACAACTATTTCTTTTTAGGATAAAGCTTTTATAGCAGTAAAACTCTTAGAGTAAAACCAACAGACCTTCGTAGCCGAAACAGCTCCATGCAATTCTTGTTGAAAATGAACAGTGTAAAAACAAGTTGTTCTTTTATGGAATAAAGCAACAATAAAATTAGGATCCATGAATGAACTACCCTTTAATTTATCTTTGTTCAACCTTATTCTATAAAAGGAGGCAACATAACACATAAGATTATTAGGTTTATGAAGATGCAGTAGTGAAAATCAGGAGCTAGTGAAAACAAAAGCAAGTTTGTCCAATTACAACTGATGATTCACTTCAACAATTTCTAGGACGGTACATATGATTTTTGTTCCATGATTATGTAACAAGCTAGAATATAATAAGTTACTTCCAGAGCTGAAACATTAAATCTACTTCTTACCGTGCCTGGTAATGCCATAGTAAAAATCAAGCATGGAATATCAACTTCTTGAAGACAAATCAAACATAAAGGGTTCCGTTTACGAGGTAAACTAAACACAAACTCAGTTATTCCATCTCATTGATCATTTCTAACATTTACACATTCCATGCTATTAAAGTCTCCATAAAGGAAAGAGCCTCAAAAAAATAGTTTTACATTATCTTCTTATTTGTGATGTCGCTAATTTAATCAACATTAAAGAAGAAAATAGTAATTGCAAAAGAAGTCGCAAAGAAATTCGTGTGTCTAAAGATTTGTTTCCTCCCTGAGAAGAAAAAGAGGAAAGACAAACAAAGAGTATCACAGAAACTGACACAGAGCCACAATACCTCTTCTAAGCTGTGAAAATATAATCATAGCACTACATCCATCCGCCTACATATCACATGACATAAAACTTGTATAAGAATAGTTTACAGCATTATCAAATAGCTCAATCATTCAACTTGCAGAACGGCCATATTGGGAAATGATATCAAACTCAGCCACAAGTTTATGTTGCCAAGAGCTCTGTGCATACGGAGATATCTTCTCAAAAGCTTGTCAAGTATCTTGTTCAAAGAACACATCAAGCACCGAGACTGAATTTTCAGAAATATAACTTCTTAACGGCCATACCAAAAAGTTCTACTGCAACGTACTAATTTGAATTGTTTGTTTTTTCTTTTCCTTTCTTTTTCTTTTTCTTTTGGGGACTGTTTCTTTTTTCTTGTAAATGTTGGAATTCCAACCCAACATGTTTTAGCCACCATCCCTAACTTACTGGTAGTAAATTTGAAATGTTTAAAACTTAATTTATGCATACTCCACGACATCTTCTAGACAAATCAGTGCAGACTAAACTAAGTTACTTTAAGTCTCCATAATTAGCAGAAATCTAGATTCCTTTCATATCATCTTCAAAATCCCTATGACTCTTACATTTAATAACCTCTAAAGTACGTCGCATTTGTGGATCAAAGTAAAAACAACATGAATCTTATATTACAAATGTTCATGAACATCTCTTACCTCAAGAAACAAACATTCATTTTACAATACAAATTTCCATTTGATAGTACAAATGTTATCTCAAAAAAACAAAAAAACAAAAAAAGTTCACGAACACACGAATTCTTAAAATCAAGGTTTTCTGTGCCGAGCCGAACCGAGTTTCGGTAAACTCAGATCCCAGCACGTGCCGACCGTGCTGATTGTGCCGTGTCGACTGTGCCGATATATATTTATTTGTTATTTTTTAAAAATAAAAATAAAAATTAATTTAAATATTCAAATATAAGATTTTTTGACACGTGCCGTGCTGATTCATGCCATGCCGACAACTGCCGGAACATGCACATATCGCCGGCACGGGTTGTGCCGACCGGCGCCGCGCCGAAAACTATGCTTAAAATACTGTCCTGAGAAACAAATACCATAAGATTCAGCAACAACTATATTTTACTAATTTGAATGTCGAACACTATCCACTTACCTTCATAAAAGTCTATTAACTCCTAAAAGCTAGTAACTTAGTAAGTTGTTGATTGAACTAATAGCACTGCGATTTACATAAGCTGCTTATGACAATCCAAAACCAGTAGCATACCGTCCTGAGTGATGAGCGGATAATCGCCAGCGCTGAGCACTATAAACCAATCCCACCATCCATCAAGCCTCAACAACACAGACGCCGCGTGAAGGGTAGCAGCCAGCCCCGTGGATCCCATATAAGTAACAGCGTCGGGCCTCCCCAACACGTCTACATTACCGAACGCCTTGATCGCCGGCGAGGAGGCGCGGACCTGCGCCGCCAGTCGCGCGCGCTCGGATTGCGTCGCATCTCGGGATAGGTGAAGGAGGTAGCGATTCCGGGGGTGGTAGAGAGCTAGAAGAAGGCGGAGGAGTCGGGGCCCGTCGCCGGCGCCGCCGGCGATGTAGTACGCCAAAGCCGGCGGAGAGTTGGGGCCGCGGCGGGGAACGGCGTTGGGGTGCGGCGGGCGATGGAGAAAGATGGAGGAGGAGGCGGTGAAGCCGGAGATGGTGGATAAGAATAGCAGTAGAGAGACGAATGTTAGAGAGAATAGCGTGAATAGCCAGCGCTCAGCCGCCGTCGCCGCCGGACGCATCGCCGGATATTAGTAGTGCAGAAGAGGAGCTAGCGTTTGGTGGTGGATCTCGCCGGAGAAGATGATAGCATGAATTAATGGAGATCGATTAATCGATCAATCACAGGAACCTTGTGCACGATTAATGGAACGAGGAGATGGTGGGAAGTACAGAATAAGTGGGAAACCAGAAAGAAGAAATAAAGGGGAAACTAGTAATTTTATATTAGATTCAGAATTGCAGGACGAACGTTGTTTTTTCGCAGCTCCTCCTCCGTTCACTCCTCCAACTCTTGATCTTAACCCTCCATCTGATAATCAGCGACAGACGAAGTGACATAACATAGTACCAAAATAATGTTTGACATTAAAGATTATCTGTTAATTGCTCCAATTAGGTTAACTGAAAACCTAATACTAATAACAACTCAGTCCCTACCTTATATTTATAAAATTTTTAAAATAATTTAAAACCAGTCTCTATTTTCAACCAATACCGAATCAAACTAAAACATATTTATTTAAATATTTTTAAAAAAAAATTGAATACTAAGAAAATATATTTTATACTTATAAAGTTTATATTAATTTTTTTTTTCAAAATATACTTATAAATAGCTATTTTAAGGATCTTACATATTTTGTTGGATCTAGCGCATCGACGGTCTGGACAACTATTTATAGGCGTTGTTCTTAAACCACTAGAGCTGTAGTTATGCTAAAAATCGTGGAGGGAGAAAGGGAGCGTGGCCTGAATAGCTAGTGCCATGAGCTCGCCATGTGGAACACCACGTTCCTGCAAAAATCAGCTGTCTGCAGTGTGTCATCCGACGTTCTCGCAAGAATAGCTGTGTGCCACGTGTCACCTCACGTCGCGATATTGGCACTGTTGACTAGGTCTTGTCTCTAAATTAAGTGTCCGCTTGCCTAGTGACATCTGCTTCAACTAGCAGCCTTGTACTAGTTCGAGGTCATGGCAAGTAGTTTTGGTCCAACTCACGAAATTGTTCGGCAATTTTCAGCTAGCATGCGGCAAGCCATATCTCGTATTATATCACAAGACTTTCCAAAGAATTGAGAACATGAGAGGTGTGCTTTTTGTGTACTAAGGCTTGGACTCAGGCTATTGAGAGACAGAGATGAAGTGTTGTACCTCGTACCACTTTCTTATTCTTACTGACTTTTCTATCACCGGTCACATAAGATTGAGGTTTTCTCTCGGTTAGATCCGATGATTTTCACCTAAAAGTTCTTAGTATTTGTTGTGTAATTGCTTGTCTTCTCCCTTTCTAGTCTCATTCCTCGCATCCATTTCTTCAGTCGAGGTCAAACTCGATCAAAATAAAATAAGCGGTGAGCCGACTTAAGTGATGAAATTTCAAATGAGAGGCTGCTTCCAAATTGTTATCTATTGACCATCCAAAATACTTCAATTTATAAGTGTGGTTCATGAATTGCAACATCTAACATACACCTCTAACTCATAAAAGTGTGGAGTTATTTTCATAATAAGTTGGCATGACATGTCTGTATTAATTGTGTATATGGTAATTTAGATAAGACTCACTTGATAATTTTTTATCAATTATGTGAAATTTGTAGATGTTCGGTGACTCCATTAATTAATTAAAAAAAAAAAAAAAGCAAATTACTCAACGTGGAGGTAAGAGACAATTCTAACCTTACACGTAAGGTATATTTTGAGAATGGAAAGAACCATTATCATTGATTTGCAAATACTTTTTTTTATTTGGATTTCGAATATCTACTTTTCGATTTCTTTAAATCTCAGCTGAAACGAAGTTGGAAACAAGTTCGATCAATACGAGATCCACCTTGTCGGTGAGATCTCAAGTTACTTTGGGTCACATCTCCTTCACCTATATACACCGGAAAAGGAGGACTTTGGATAATATCTAAGTCTACGTACTCTTTTGACTTTATAAATAAATCTTTTATATTAAATTCATTAATTTTTATATTTTAAAATATCTATTAAAACTTTTTTAAAAAATATTTAATACAAAAATTATAAAATGTTGAAATTGGATTTCCAAACTATGTTATAAAGCTTGTGGAGGCCCAAGCCCATGTGAGACAAACTCATATAGGCTCAAGCTATTTTTAGTTCCTATTAACTAAATAAAGAGCAAAATAAATTTTGTTTTATATTGGATTTCCTCCGAAATTTATAAAATGGACAAAACGGGCTAAAATATAGCTCACATATACGATCTTAAATACTTAATGGTCAAAAGAAGGCACTTGGATATGCTGAGTGTTTTGAAGCATAATGAAGGTGTGAGGTAATGTTCTTGAGTAATTACAAATATTATGAATATCATTGTGGTTACTACTAGGATAATAGGTTGTTCTTGAGGTAATGTTCTCGAACAGGATGTTTTATTTGGGTTGTTTGGTGCTCTTGGAAATGGTTTTACCTGCATACTAACTTCGTTGTTACCTTTGCATATAAATTTTAGGAATGATCTGGGTGATGAAACTGTTGTAGTGCTTTAGTCGAGATACGAGACTTTCTTATAGATTGGCACTTTAATTGTTGCATGACAAATACTTTTGCACGTACATGAAAATTGGAAGCAAGATTAATAACTTCTTAGAACTACATCGACTATTGTAAGTGAATCGCTTTCTTTACGACAGGTTCATGGGCATGAGAGCTGCTGTAGTTACCAACCCCGTGAGCATAGCATCAATTGCTAATTGATAAAACTCACTTGAGTGATGAGCTTTTAGGACTGCCCAAATGACTTGGTTGTGGTCCAAAAATACTAGCACATCTGGTATTTTCAAAAGGAGCTGTTCTGGGAAGTCTGAGGATGAATGGTTTGCTGCGCAGCAGAGCTGGTGGAAAATTAGAACAGAGGGGCATTCTCTCAACAGGTTCAACCTGGATCACATGTTGCGTCTCGTCTACATATATACCTCCATCTTATTGAGCTATGGGACTGTTTCGGAGAGCAACAAAACCTTTTGCTTGAATTTTCGTAGTTCTGTAGCTACAGATTCTGTTCCATCCCCTCTCCTCCCTTGGCAAATTTGCACAACAATGTATGGCAGTATCGGGGTGCAATATTGGGGTGACTGGATCGGGCACGGCTCATTAACCGTGACCACCCAGGTTCGAATTCCAACGTCGACCGCTGCTGTCTCTTTTCAACACGGCAGCGGGTATGCACGTGTGTGCTCTTCACACATGACGAATATGTTGCGCGTAATAGGCCTGAATAGCCCAGATGGGTTGGATGAGTGCGCAGCGATCCTCCTTGGTTGAGCCAGGTGTCTGGCGAATTGACGCCGGACGAATGAGTAATAATTCTAAATGGGTTCGGCTAAAAAAAAAAGTATGGCAATATCCTGAATGATATCGGGTTAAATTAACTAAAATTAGCGAATTCTGATTTATACATACGGTTAAATTTATATTAAATTACACTTCAGTTGGAGACCTAAGTTAGCTAATTATTCTGTGCAGGCATTATCATCCATTTTTGCTTGCTCAGATGCAGGAAGAAGCAAGCCGTAGGGTTTTGTCTAAGACCATTAGCCTTTGAAGAATTCAAGCAGGTAAAACAACCTTCCCTTTACCCCCAGTTTGAAGCCTCCTTATAACATGCAGTTCAACCTTGCAGCGAACATGCCATCCTTTCAGAGTACTAAAGGCTCCAATTTCTATTCTAATACCGCAAAATAAAACTTCTGTTTTTTTTTCTCTCTATTAATAATTAAGTATTGCGTGCATCATTAAAAAAAAAGTCGCGCGCTTGAGAGATGCAATTTTATTTTATGCTCTAGAGAATTATTTGATTGTATGCTTGTGTGCCTGCATGGTTGAATGTTGGTGTGTTCATGCTAAGAGTTCTGCAGATATAGTCTATTTCGGGATATGGTTGCGTGCATCCTATCTTCTCTAGCCTTCGCTCAGACTAGATTTTTACTGGGCTGCTGTTGTTGCAAAAATAATTTTCTTTCATCTGGAAAAAGTTTAAATAAGGAATTTTGTTACCTGATTGGGATTTATATATGGAAATGGTTCCTCCACAATGTTACAGGATTTTAGTTTCATACACTAAAAATGTCCTTTGGAAAACATAAGGATGATTTTTTTTTTTTTTTTTTTCCTAAAGAAAAGAACATATGACTTGATGATTCGTCCTGAAATGCAATGCTGTTTTGTTTCCCTATTTGGAGTAAATCTCGCCACACTTGCAAATGGGTTTCTGCATGAAGTGGCATTAGAAGTTTGGAAGGCACCAAAATGTGGAGCTTGAAGGCAAAGTTGCAAAGTTTTAGTTCGTTTAGCTTCTACCGATAGAAAGCCTTTTGGTTGATGAATGTATTCATTGATAATAGAGACACTAATATCTGCTTCTTCCAACAGAGTTGTGATCAGAAGTCTGTAACTAGTTGCAGGTTAATGCCTCAGGAATCAGGATGAATAAGTAAAACTAGAAAGTCTCCTGGAGACGAACAGGTATAATAAAAGTTGTCTATCATTTGCATTCATCTTCGAACTTAGATTTGCAGATTGAACACCTGTCCTAGGACACTTTCAGGTGCTCTCTAGCCAGTCAAGGTCGAGCGCGATCGTTCGGCTTGCTCACATGTATTCCCTCAAGATTCTAATCGTGGCCTCTTACAGGATAGAACGAGTCTCAAACTAGGCTGCATTCTGTCACGTGGCACAACGTAAGCAAGCGCCTCCAATCTTCATCTACTACCTGGGTGGACTTATTTCTGTGTAGTTCCCCTAGATAGGTGCCACGATGCCAGTGATGAGTCCATATATATGTATATATAGTCCATATATATATATATATAGTTCTGATCCTCTGGAATTATTTAGTCAACAGATTATGCTCAGTCCATCAGGCATCGTGCCAACTACGTTGTTATTCAAAATGGAAGACCGCAACAGAAAAGAATTAACACTCAAGAGTTCTTTACATCCATTATAATCGGCAACCAAATTGTTTAGTATCTAATTATAATTATCGTTCTATTTAACATCTATTTCAGGTTAACTTAGAGCAAAGAATTATTGGACCGATTACGAGCGATGTTTGTACTCTCTCTATGTGTTTTGTACTGTACTACTGTGGGTAGGGCATTGCAGTTGGTTGTCCTACAATTGTACTGCAATTGAGCTGCAAACTTGTACTCCTCATTTTGTAAGTTAGTTACAGTACTGCTATTATATGTCAACCAGAGTTGGTTTTGAATTTGATCAAACAATCCGCAACGAAAATGATTGATGATGTCTTTGTCCTAATTAATAGCACTATTTCTAAGAATATACTTTCTTTTTAGGTTTTTATTTTCTGGAAGGTGTAATCTATGACAAATAACCAACGATGGTTGGCATTGCCGTTACTGTTGCCTGATCATCAAAACAAACATTTGATCTAGATTATGTACATTTACTAGATAACTTGAGTTTAATTTATTTGGTCAAATATGACAAAAATATAAAAAATGAATTTGTGTAGTGTTTCCTGGAAGGCTGGAAATTATTTTAGAGAATTCATGAATACATGTACTTTTTTCTATTTGGGAAGTATTTCTATTATCTGTCTTATAATGAATGCATTTTAAAAGTCTTGAAATATATTTAAGTGATAAATAATAGGATGAAAGATAATATTAACGAGGGAAAACATGGCGCTTTACAACACTTTTCTTTTTAAAAATACTATTTCGTCCTATTATTTTTAAGTTTAGAAATTGTGAGTCACTTTAAACCTATGTCGATGTGTCAAATTAAAGGAATCATTGATCTCGCCTACAAATAAAATGTAATCTAGTAATCTTTAGATAGATTGCTGTCACATGACTCATTTAACATTGATTGCCGAGCTCTTTTACTTTATCTTCACTTTTGTTTACTGTTTTTGGATAGCTTGTTAGTATGAAAAATAGTTGACGCTCTCTCCTCCCCTTCACCAGAAATTTTTAACTATTCTGATTTAACCTAAATTATAATTTAAATAATAATATGTTCGTCATTTAGTTGGAGAAAACTGACTAATTTCTTAAAAGCAAAAAAAAAAAAAAAAAAGGGTCTCCGTTTGTTGTTACAGGAACATAGGAGTTGTAACAAATTGTTAAACGGGACGGTTCCTTCTTAAACATTTGATAACATCATTATCGTACAATTTAATTAAAATGATAAATCATCCATCACGAAAATAAACTATAAAAAAAAGTATTTCTAAAAAAATAATAAATTCAGGTAAACATGTTTTTCAAATAAAAATAATTCGTAGGAAATTAAGGCAGTCTTTGAAATGTCCACAAACATTACCTCCGTTGCCGAGCGTGGAAGCCAGGGCTCTATTCCTTAATTTACTTGTACGCTTATTCCACCCTCCACTTCATCCTCCGTCTCTTCTCCTCCGCAGCTAAAATTTGAATTTAATAATCTTTTATTCTCATCATCACACCCTTGGAAAATCTAGCGTTTTTCTTCCGATCAACCCTAGATTCATTCCCATTTGTACCTTCTACAAGCTTTCCTTTTAATATATATACACACACATACATATACCACTCCACAAACCCGCAAACAATCACCTGCTGTTTGTCCAAAATGAAAGCTATCGTTTCTCCGGCCAGCCAGGTAGTCTTTCCGGTGAGGTTCTCCGGCCGAACACTTAGCCGGAGAAGTTTTACTACTGTTAGATTTCCACGTAGTAGAGTTTTTTGTACCCTTAACAACTACAAGGAGGAAGAAGATGAAGAGAAGCCAAGTGGTCATCTTAATCAGAACTCACAGGAGGAATCTACAAGCGGGCGATCATCAGAGGCCCTTGATGGTGATATGTTGACGCTTAGGAAGAGAATTAAGGAAATTAAAGCTTTGGAAAAAGGAGAAGTTGTAAAGGAAGATTGGATGGAGTTTGATAAAGAGTATTGTTGTAAACTCTATGATTCAGAGTTCATGGAGACTCTGGCGCTATTACAGTTCCACATGGCCAATGGAAAACCAAGGCTGGCCATCGGGATGACCGTCATGGTCACCCTCACCGTCCCCACGTCCGTGCTCGTGGCCATGCTGCATCTCATGGACGTCGCCAACTGGATCATCACCGGAGTTCATCCAAAGTGAGCTTACTAATATTTGAACTGGTGTGTTGATTTAGTACTCATGAAGCCTGTTGATTTAGTACTCATAAAACCAGGAATTTAGCAGAAGGTGTAAATATTTGTATTAAGTTATGGAAAAACGAAAAGTATATTAGCCGTATAATCTCCTCTGTTTTTAAGTGTTCATCATGGCTTTTTTTTTTTTCTTGGTAAGGCAGAATATTTTATGCATTTTCTTTTTTCATTTTATTTCCAATCTTCTTAGAAAGTACATTGCAATGCAACATATTCAACTCAGATTATGAGCTCTTCCACTAGAATTGGATAACAATAAAGATAATAGATAAATGATCTGCTATCCAGATATTACTTGGGAATTTTTTTCCCCAATTTGTACTCTTCTACTCGATGTTCACCCTTCTTATACCCATGTAGAGTCGATAACACACTAACACTCAGCTCAAAAGATGAGAGGAGAGGCGATAAAGAATGGGGAAATGCCAGACTTTCATAATCTATCGCAAATCAATCTCTCTCTCGAATCTTTTACAAATTAATATCTTTTACAAAATCTATCTCAAATCAACATCTCTCTTAAATCTTTTGCAAATTAATATCTTTTTCGTACGTGTGTATATATATACATATATTGAAAAGAAATAAATATAAAAATTGTACATTTTGAAAAAATTTATAACTTTGTTAAAAGTTTTCGACATTAAAACTGTATATATTGATAATGTTTATAATTTTTATGTTTAAAATATTTTGAAAAAATATTTTTAAATAAATATTTTAATATTAAAAACTTAACAAGTTAAAAATAAAAGGACTGATCTTGAAACGCAACTCCCCGTAAAGAATTGAAATTTTTTTTAGATGATTAGGCGAAATCCGTCACTTCTCAGGATCCAACTCCAGGAGGAATATAAGGGAACGGACCTACAGCCAAGCATATTAGTGCTTTTTCAAATATATAGTCAATAAATTAAACAAATATGCATGACGAAAGTGATCATAAAATTAAAAAATTAATTAAGTAGATTATTAATCAAATTATTCCAACTAATGACAAAAAAATTCCTAATTACTGTTGACATTATGCTTTGATTTGGACCATCCTTTGGAAAACTACTACGAAACCTCTTATTTAGTCGGAAAGTGGGGTACTCTTCAGTTTAATATTTTAGTGATGATGATGTTCCTGCATAATGTTAGCAGTACCTCTCAAGGCCCTTGGCAAAAATTAAAAAAAGAAAAGAAAAAAAGAAACAAAACAAAACTCTTTATAAAACAATTCGCTGCCTACTCATTGTCCGTATCAAAAAAACCAAAATTACATAAAATATACATGATGTTAGCATGTTAGGATAGTGAGTTCGGAGCAGAATCAGTCATATTCAGCGTCGAAAAATTGCAATTTAGACGGGTAATCGATAATTGACAGGAACAAAAAGAAAAAAAAAAAAAAATCACTCAAGATGTTTGGTGCATACACTCCGGATTCATTCAACTATTTCTTGTGTTCTAATATATGAAGCATACGTAGTCTAGTTAAGGAGCTTACTGAAATTACAGGCTAAGTTAATTTTCACAAAAAGGTGATATGATGATCCTCAACCGAAAACTCGTAGCATTCAAAATTTTGTGGGTATTTTCCACAATCGATCGACCTTCGTTCCAAAATCTGCCGTACTTTTTGGTGCAGTTCATGCCCTTTACGAGCAAAGGGACGCCCTTTTACGCACAAAGGGGCAGCCTTTTACTGACTAACTATTTTTAAGTAATTTTTTTTTAAAAAAGAAAAAATATTTGAGTAAAACCAAACCATTTAATAAGCGTCAACTCAAATGTACAAGACTATATATGTATTTCATCATCAGCTAAAACTAATTAAGTGTATGTCATTATTTTATTTATTTAACTTAATCAAAACTCATTCAACATATAACAAAACCTGTAACAAAGTTTGACAGTGCCATTGTCATGCATAAAGGGGCTGATCAGAGTATTAGGGGACATAAATGGTGCCAACAAATTGTTGAGCATTATTTGGCAATGCCCTATTTTACTTAACTTATTTATGACCTAATGCAATAAAATTAGAATATTCAGGTTAAATTCCCTTTCAATAAGAAAAAATAGAAGAAATGATCAAAAAAGAACTTAACAATGTCTGCTAGTGTGGTATGACATTGATGGGAAGAGTTTTCCTTTTCTTGCAATCAACCATTATGTTACCCACCATTTCCTTGTCTACCTTCTAAGATAAATTTGTGTATCTATCTATCGACATCACGGTATCTCAAAAAGCTTCAAATGCCTGCTAAAATCGGTGCAACTCACATTGGATTTTAGCGATATAAGGGAAAATCTTCCGACGGTTGAGTCGGACAAGGTTATACCATGAATCGTAAAGCAACCGCCTGTATTCTTTTGATGGATAAAGAGAGAATAGGGTTTGAAGTAGGAATTTGTTCTTATATGAACACAAAAATAAAGAGAAAGTTACTCGTAAAAAAATAAAAAAAAAAGAGAATTGTTTGAGATTATTTGTCTGTTGCTAATAATAACTTGTTATTCTCAATATTTCTGTTCCTAACAAAGGGTATAAATAAGACTATTTTCCCTTCTAATCCCATCTTCTCTTGCACCTGATTTGTTATCCATGAAAAAAAACCTCTACCAATAATTTATGGCTGGTTCTCCATGATCAGACAGTAGAGATATCTTGTAGGACCATTTTTAATTGCAAATGTTATGGCAAATGGAAAGCAAGATTGGCCGTTGCGACATGAATCGCTTGTTGTTATTTTAGAGATTAATTCAAGAAAAGTTTAAATCAATTATAAATCTTTATTCTTATTTTTGTGACTTTTTTTCCATAAGAGATCGCAAAAAAAAAGGTCTAGAACAACACAAGCCTGTGTTAAAACTCAAAAGGAACTCAACCAAAAATCAGAAGACTAGGTTTTTTTTTTGTCAGGAAGATATTGTAGTCAATATCAATATTTAGTTTTTTTATTAAGTATTCTACGTTTAAAAAAAAATTTATTAAATTTCATCTTTTTAGAAATTATATTATAAAAGGGCGTTCGTCAGCTCGATAGGACCTCACCTACCGGATTACCACTTGCATAAGAAAAGAATAGGTCAATTAATCTTAGGTAGTCAATCGAAGTTACACCAAGATTATGGTGATCGATGGTAATGGACAGCGGATACGAGTTCTTTCGTTAATCTGCAATCCTATGTCATCGATATTCTTAAAGCATCAGTTCAATCTAATCCATTTACTTACTCTTTCATGGGGTAAGTAAATTGTGAAATTCTAGAAGGAATACTCAAGATGAGTATTCGATATTACTGATGCACCAACCTTCGATATTACTGTAAATACTATTTTCTAACTACGATCCATCATCCTGCATTGTACCGAGATCATGGTCAGAAAGTAAAATATCGACATGATGTGCGTTCCGAACCAGGCATTGAGTATTGTTATTATGTTCAGCCACTATATCAACAACCATAGCTAAAAACTCATTGAAATCTATTTTAAATTTTATGACCATTCGTAGAATTTGAAACTGTAACATGTACTTCATGAGGTACACACTACACTGTTAGACCATTGGTGAATGACCTAATTACTATAAATGTTGACAAGTTCCTCCTAAAAGGCTAAAACATCCATTTCAGTAATGACCCCCAAGGAAAAATAATAGAGTGTTGCTTGCTAGTATGCATTTCGAAACACAAACTCAGGATGTGGGCTTCTGTCTTCGGATACTTAAATGGCACACTAGTGAAGAGTCGATCTCTTTTTGGGATATTTAAATGGAGTATTAACACAGTTATCCAAACGAAAAGGAAAAGGAATATTAGCAGGTGATGCAGATTTTGTGCATATGTTCATGCAGAGATTAAGGCCATGTTTCGATGTTGTTCTCCATATGAGAATTTTATATAATTTAAAATTGTAATATCGCATTTGCGTCTATTTGTTCTAATCAGTCAAATATAACAATATTTGGCTCTAACATAATATGTGAGAAATTAAAGAAAATTTGACGGGGATAACAATTTTAAAACTATTTTACAAATCATGAACTTTTTGATAAAATTATTTGATATCATGTAGGATGAATCATTATATCTGTGGTTCGGTATTCTTCTCTAAGTCAATATGAAACTCCAAGTATTTTGCTTCTAATCTGTCCCTAGTATCGCCTGCCCCTGCTAACCTACATCAACATCAAAATTTAACTAAGATAAATCAACAATAATTTTAATTATAGCAACACTAATATTCACCCAAGCCCATGGTATGTCTTTCGGCCCAAATGTTATCCCTTCCTGGCGGAACTTAGTTCTGAATTTCTTACGCACCTGGCCCAAATACCAAATAGACGCCTAGTTATGTGAGGATAATAATGCTCTGGGAAGGACGTCAAGACCTAGTCGGATAATAATTTTTTGGAGAAAAATTCACTAAAGTTGTTCAGAATTTTGTTACGATTTGTTACATTTTTTTATGTTTTGGTAACTCGTCGTATTTCAAAGTGTTAATGTTTGTCGTCTATTTGGTAACAGTAAAATGCCCATCTCGAGATATTATAATAAACGCCCATATCGAGATGTCATCTGGACAAACTGCAGTAAGGAAAAATATGATATTTCTCCTTCTAGGTCACAGAAAATTACTGTGCCCGTGCATTACCAACCATTCAATCGACACGGATAACACTGCCAAGTTGACAAAAAAAAGTGTGATGGGGCACGAACTCTATAAGGCCTTTACTATTTTTGAATGAACCAAAACACTACCTTAAAGTGTAGACTGTCTTTGATAGCAATGAGTTTGAGAGATCTGATGGAAGAAGTGATAACTTTTTAATGATCTTTTCTAAAACGTTATAGAGAAAAACGTTTGAGTAAGCCTTTTACAGTTCTTTTTTTTTTTTCTAGAAATATTCATATTTCTTCAATTGTCATCTAATAATGCTAAATCCACGCACATCATTTTATATCTCTCATGTAACAGATCAGTTGAGTTTAATGAAAATAATTACATCATACCGAGGGGCGCCGGAGCCATGTTAAGGTTGGGTGGGCCAATCACTCCATCCAAATCCAATCCCATCAGGGTCACCCTTACACGGTACACCCAACTTCAACACCAACGGCACAATGGCCCATCCAATCCAATGCCAACCACGAATGCTATCGTCCATTCGTCCGGTCGCCTTTACTCTTCCCCTCTAGCTGAATCTGTGTTGTGCTTCCTGCCCCAACTCCAATACCTAATTTCTAAATGGACGCCGACCATCGTAGTGTGCCGATCGCCAGAGGCTGCCGCACACGGTCCCCCTACACGCCATTGCCCCTACGCTGTCCCCTACTCCTCTCCCTCTACCCGAGCCTGAGCTGCCCCGCCCCAACCCAAATCTCTAATTTTCTAATCGACGCCAACCGCCGACGATGCGTCGACCGCCTGCAGTTGTCACCCGTGACTTGCTCGTAGCGTAGTCCCCCTCTACCCTTCTCCCAAGGCCTCAACCCCAACGCAGTCCTACTACTCGGTTGATAGATTAGCCTAGACACACATGTGCAAGAACTATCATCTGTTTGTTAGATTGATCCGTCATGTTTGAATTTTTTTTTGTGTCTACTGTAACAAATGAACGTGCTTTTTCAGCTATAAAATTATGAAGACAAAATTACGCAACAAAATATATGACGAATTTATTGCTGACAATTTAATTCTTTAGATATAAAAGAGAATTGTAGAATCATTTGGTTTAGACTCCATACTTGATAATTTTATTTTTGTAAAGATGCATCATTCACAATTTAGTTAGATAATTAATTGTCTATATATATATAGTATATTCGATGCTAAGTACATATTTGATGATTTTATTGCTGTTTTTGTAACTTTATTGATGCTGCCATGCTTCTCATTGTAATTTACAACCACATTTAATTATTGTAATTTTTTGATTCGGTTGCTTCTAATTACTTTAAATCCTGGCTCTGCAAGCTTTAAATTCTGGCTCCGCTTCATACCAACTAATAGATTGTTCTAGTCAAAATATCAATTTATATAAGCTTTAGTTCCAATATGGGGCTCATTTCCACAATTCTCATAAGCTTTCAGCTAGTCAAACACACATTTAATAGTTTGCCCATTTTACCCCTTTATCTTCACCCTGCCATTACTTTTTTTTTTTAATTTTTTTTTTTTTTTTAAAGAAGAAAATAAAAATGTTGTTGGAAGCTCGTGCTGCTTATCTGGGATCATATATTTAATTATTTCGAGGATAGTTAACATCCACAAGTAACTTAAGTCGTCTCAAGGAAATATCTAAAAATAACTTTCCTGGGTGACGACAACTGAATATTTCTTTGTGGAAGCGAACGAGAAGAAGCACAATTCACGCAACAATTGTAGAATTTCACAGCCCTGACGAAAACAAAACGCATGAATGAGGCCTTTATATTCATTCCGTGATTCAATATTAGAATCCTTGACAACGACAGAATTCAGGGACAGAAACCCAGGCATGCGAACGTTAAGACTCAAAATTCAGGAACTTTTTCAAGCGGATATATGGTTTATAAACCATCATTTACCGGTTGATATTCCTACTGCGATATCGATTTGAAATTTTAGAAAATTATGACAAATATATTTTTATACTCAACGGCATGTCAGAAATAACTAACATTTAAAATTTTACTTTCCGAATATGATTCACCAAACTATAATTAGAAAATGGTGTTCAATAAAATAATCTAACATTATATATCACAAAGAAAAAAAATTTTGGCTTATTATCTTTAAAAGAATCCAATTGTTATGATGAAGTTTCGTTGAAAATAATACATAGAAATCTTTCTTTTATTTTTTGAAAACCTTTAAATACAAAAGTGGTAGATCGAAAAAAGACTATATTTCTCATATTAAATTTTAAAAAAAAATATTTATACATATATATTTCATAGTATAATTTTTAAAAAAATAGCTTATTTTTCAAGATTTTGTAAATCATGAACTTTTTGACAAAACCTCAAAAAATAAGTTCAATAAAGAGGTGTTTTGGAAAAAGCCGCTGCTTCGCAAAACTGTTTCAAGTAAGTCTTTACTTTTTTGAAAATTTACAAAATTATTAAAAATATGTATGTACACATATTTTATGAAACAATTTAGATTTGATGCGTTACATATTTTGTATTCAAATATTTTAAAAAAAAATTATTTCTAAATAATTATTTTGAACCTTCAAAATTTTTTTAACCTATAAAAACTTCAAAGCTTTAAAGCATGTTTTTAAATATATGCTTTTTATTTAAAAAAAAACACTTTATTTAGTAATTATTTAAAAAATATTTTTTTAAATGACTATTCAGAAACAATGACTTATAATTGTTCTTCAATTTTCAATAGAATAATAATACAAGTCATCATCATCATACATCTAAACTTCAAAGGGAGAGTTACGTATTAACCCTTGCACTGTTTAAGAGTTAAATTTTGGGGAAATTGCGTTTCATTTTTAACCTGTTATTTTAACGTCCCAAAATATTTATTTAAAAAATTTATTTAAAATTTTATCAATATAGAAATTGTATATCACATTAAATTTTTTTTGGTATTCAAATTTTTTTAAAAATACTACTATATATATATATATATATATATATATATATAATATTATATTGAGGCTCTTAAGCCTTAGCATATTACGGTTTAATTTTAAAATTTATTAGAATTTTAAAGTTTTAAAATATTTATTTAAAAATATTTTGTAAAAAATTTTAAATATAGAAATTTTATATTACATAGAAATTGTTTTTTAATATTTGAATATTTAAAAAAAATGTATATATTGATTAAAATGTTTTTTAAATAAATTTTGAGAGAGATTGATTAGTAAACATTCGAAATGAGATGGGTTAATGTCTCCCCAGCCCCTACTTTACAAACCTCTACCGATTCAACCCCTGGTTACTGTTTATGTCCATCTCTCGTAAAATGTGCATTTCCGTTTTGATCATTATATTAGTATTTTTTTGAAAAATTTTCAACATAAAAGTTGTAGATTTTGACGAGATCTACAACTTTCATGTTGGAAGTTTTTCCAAAAAATACTTCTAAATAGGTGTTTTGAAGTTCCAAAGCTTAACGGATTTTGACGTGAAATTTCAGAACCCGTTAAACTTCCGACCTCCAAAACATCTATTTAGAAGTATTTTTTGAAAAAAAATTCAACATGAAAATTGTAGATCTCGTCAAAACCTACAACTTTCATGTTGAAAGTTTTTTCAAAAAATTGACCGAAACCGAGGTATTAGGTCGTCTCGTTTTTTGAGCCCCCGCGGATCGGATAGCGGGGGCTGAACCGGAATCGGCAGGCCCTGCCAGGGGCCTGCCGATCATTGCCCCAAATGAGATGCTGTTTTTTCAGGAGCTCTGGAGGCCTTACATGCAATTATCCCAATTTCAAATAGTTGTGATATATATATATATATATATATAATGTTGCCGTTTAACGTAACTTCATCTTTTATTCTTTGTTGATTTGTTTGTTATCGATGCCAGCTGCACCTCCAGTGGCGACGCCGACGGCTCTCAGCCAAGACTACCTCAAGCGCCTGGCCGCGCACCGTTCCGTCGACTTCATCAAACCCGGGATGGTTATCGGCCTCGGCACGGGCTCCACGGCCGCGTTCGTTCTCGACCGAATCGGCGAACTCCTTCGAGACGGTAAACTGCACGACGTGGTCGGGATCCCGACCTCGAAGCAGACCGAAACGCATGCGAAGGAGGTCGGAATCCCTCTCTCGGACCTGAACTCGCACCCGCGAGTCGACCTCTCCATCGACGGCGCCGACGAAGTCGACCGTGATCTCAACCTCGTCAAAGGCCGCGGCGGATCGTTGTTCCGAGAGAAGATGATCGAAGGCGCCAGCGAGAAATTCTTCGTCATCGTCGACGAATCGAAGCTCGTCGATCGACTCGGAATTGCAGTTCCCGTCGAAATCGATCCGTTCGCTCATCAAGTAACACTTCGAAGGCTCCGTGATCTGTTCGATGGAACGTTGGGGTTCCTGGCGAAGCTTCGAACAGCCATTAATGGAGGTGAAGAGGAGCCGTTTTTAACCGATAATGGGAATTATATAGTGGATTTGCATTTTGAAGATGGTATTGTAGGAGATTTGATGGACATCAGCGATCGGATTCTGCGGATCACCGGAGTTTTGGAGCATGGGATGTTCCTCGGAATGGCGACGGCGGTGATCGTTGCCGGGCAGGACGGGAATGTGAAGATTGTAGAGAAATGAATTGGAAAATAGACGGTCGTTAGTTTGAATTTTAATTTGCCTGGGAACTTGTTATATTCTATAGGAATATTCCATTGTATTTTGATTTGCAAACTTCCGAAATAGTTTTTAGAAAAATAATAAATTAGAAATTTATAGATATAAAAGTATTTAAACTTTTACTATTTTTATTTTTCAAAAACGTCTTAAAAGTGCAAAATTTGTTCTCCACAGGCTGAGCCTTTAGATGGGTTCACAAGAAAATAATGCCAAGTTATGCTGTTATTGTAATTACAGTATTTTAGAGATACAATTGTGACCTATTAATCACCCACAAAAAAAAGATCAACCATAACAATTTGAATCAGAAGTATCATATAGTATGAGGTAAACGAGTACGCACGAATGTCTACCACTAGTTCAGATATAGGTACAAATGATTGATGGATGATATGGAGTTACAGTGCTTTTATTTTTCAAGATAGGTATCTCATGATAGTCATAGGATGTTTTGTCCAAACTTATTTCGAAATTATAGTAGGAGCCATAATGTACTAATTTGTCTGATTTTTTTGTTTTTTTTGAGCAGAACTCATTTATGGTCATCTCTTTCGTCCCAACGTATGTGCGCTGGGACGAAAGAGATGATCCTAAATTTGTCTGGTTTATTAAAGTAAGATGGAAGTTCATCCCAGTAGTTATTTTATACAAGCTGTTTCCGCATATAACCTCATGAAATTTTTTTTTTAAAAAAAGGGTAAAGTCTTTGCCACATAAATCGATCTAATCGGGCTCAATCTGTCCCATAATTTGATACATCATTTATGGACTATCAATCCATATATTAAGCTAAAAATTAACTCATATTTTTATAAAATAAGATATATGACAGAAATAGGTAAGTATAATTGGTTCTAAAACATATTATTGTGATTGATGGTATATAGTGATAAACAAAATTATAGAACAGAAAATCTACATTTTTATATGGAGAACGCGACTTTCCGGCACATGCGGAAGAGTGCACATTCGCATACTGGCACAAGATTTTTTGTCATCTCGCCTCCACCTCTCTAAGTCTCTAACTGGCATTGCACTCTGACTTGGTGCACCACAGAAAAGACACGGGTCACGGATAGGTGAATAGCGCTGATTGACATGGCCATCCACAAGGGTTTTGGCCTTAAATACAGAATCGACGATGGGTGAATGGTTCTGATTGGCTTGATTTTATTGAGCTCGAGTTGGAAGCAAGTCCAATCTTAGGCTAGCTATTGAGCAACTGATTTGGAAGTAGGGATGAAAACCAGCAGAGTACCAACTAACTCAAGCTCGGCTCAGTTGACAGAGCTCGAGTTCAAGCTCGTCGAGCTCAGCATACCAGAGCTCGAACTTGGCTCGCTAAGAAAAAGTCGAGCTTGGCTTGATAATACTTCAATCTCGAGCCGAGCTCGAGCTTTCGCATCGTAACCACCAGCTGGCCAATTTGTAACACCTATAATCTGCACGGTAGCGAAGGTAAGAGGGATAAAAAACAAATAAGACTGAAGACGAAAACAAAACAATGAAGATTTATCTAGAAGGCAAAGGTTAGTGGAGTCCATGTGGAAGCAATACCAAATTCTGATCTTTCTGGATTTATCTCCTATGCCACTTATCATCTTCTTTCCCACAGGAGGCCCTCTAATCACCGTATCGGGGATGTTACACAATCTTCTCGAAGATACGACTGCAAATTCATCGCCGCCGTCGTCTCCTCTAAACTCATATTCACAGAAGCCGATCACCGGCAAGATTGAAAATTTGAATTGTGCTCGGTTTTGATAGACGGGATATGGTGCAAGTCCGCAGGAGAACAAGCGGTGGAAGAAAGCGGCGGTCGGAGATGGTTGATATGATTTTAGGAGTTTTTGGGAACGAGATATATTGATTGAGTAATGAGAGAGTAATAGGACTGCCAAAGTTGGATGGGCCACTTAAATGAAAACATGTTGTTTAAGTAATAGGGCTGGCAAAGCAAGCTTGGCCCATTTTTTGTTTTGCAAAGCTCATATAAGCTCATGAGCCGAGTATTGTAGTGCTCAAGCTCGGCTTTTTTAGTTATCTGAGTCTGAATTTGAGCTCGAGCTCGGTTCGAGCTCGATATTAATTGAGTTCGAGCAGAGATTAAACAAATTCGAGCCCGAGCTGCTCATGGGCAGCTCAGCTCGTTTTCAGCCCTATTTGAAAATACGATACTAACCGTGGGCGGAGATTTGGCAGAATAGAATTCAATGCAAGTCTCCATGGCAAGCGGCAAAAACTAGAGGCGGTAATTGAGTATATGGGCCGGATTTGGATTGGATCAATATTTATATGTAAAATGGGTCGGTGACCTAGTTTAGTACCCAGGTCATGTGACCCAATCTGAATCCAACATAATTAACAAGTGATCTGATTAATCAAATGATCCTATTTATTAACAAAATTGAATACAATAAATCTAATTTTTCTAACAATAAAATGCAGTATAC
The DNA here is from genome assembly GCA_002076135.1 of Xerophyta viscosa. Taxonomy (NCBI): domain Eukaryota; kingdom Viridiplantae; phylum Streptophyta; class Magnoliopsida; order Pandanales; family Velloziaceae; genus Xerophyta; species Xerophyta viscosa. The sequence goes on from MJHO01000011.1 coordinate 3,033,390, forward strand.
TTTCCCTTACATTAAATATGATGGAATAATTTCTTATCGGTCACTGTTTTGGTATCATCATTCTCAAAGTTTTTTTTTTTTGGAAATGATAATTATTAGATCACACTAAATATATATATATATGTATAAATATTTTTTAAAAATAAAAAATTTAATACAAAAAAGGGACATGGTTACAATTTGTATAAAAAATCTTTCTAAATATATCTTTAATGTGTGTTTTAATGCTCGAAAGACTTTACTGGTTATAAATATTTTTAACATCTTAAAACATCTATGAAAAAAAAAAAAATTTAAAAAAAGCTTTGAATATAAAATTATATAGCACATAAAAAATTATTTTTAAAATTCAAAAAAAAATTTCAAAACATATTTATGCTTTTTTCAAAATAATTGTTTTTTTTCAAAACATTTTTTTTTTTTTTCTCAAACATGTGCTTCGAAGATTTTGTCATGAAAAAAGTGTGTTTTGAAGTGATTTAGCAAGTTTTTTAAAAAACCAGGGGTGTGCAGAGTAGGGGCTTTTGCGAGCAAACCCCTTTAAAATTTCTTCTATTAACAGGCTTGCTCAGGGAATAAAAAGAATAATAAAAAAAGAAATAGATATTACATTCTTCCCATTATACGGTAACCAGATAGGCTTTGAATTTGGTCTAGAATATGGTTAACTATAACAGCAAAAGCATAGAAACTTTATGATTATGACAAAGAAATAGCTATAAGTTTATAGCCACAACAGTGACATTGTTCCAGCCACTTCATTTTTTAAGTGAACCAAAATTCCCAGTACCACATCGGCACATCGTCATATACAAAAAAGCTGGAGAAGCATCATAAACTACACGCATTTTACCTAATGGACAAAGAAAAATGCTAATATTCGTAATGCTATCGGCAATCAGCCATCATCTTTGCGAACTTGAAAGGCCTTCAAATTATTTCTTCCCCACGCTTTGTCACGAGTATATCCATGGAAGGAGGAAGCAAAAAATGAATGCTTTTTTACTGACATTTCCTTTGAACTAGGTTAAGTAATTTCATCTTCTTAATACCTGGCTTTCTTGTTGCACGATCGAAAGATGTTAACTTTGTAATATTGCAGTTCCTTTATGCTTTCTCTTATGTCATCCATTGCTCTGTGTGCATTTTCCTTCTTTGGAACACGCTCTGCAAAATAATGTTCAAGTGTTAGATTCTTTTAGTTAGATGAAAGATGTATACGGAATATTAAATAATGCCTTTTCATTTCCAGTACAGTAATATACAATATTATTAAACTCGCGACTCTGAGTTGGAATCCTGCACTATCCTAGGACTAGGTTGAAAACTTGAAAGTAACTTAAACCGCAATAAAATAGAAACCTTGTGTAGAGTTGGTAGGATCACGAGATTCACGACTTCAGTCGTATAGTAGTAGACTATTTTGAATGTCGTTCAAAGTGCTAGCGAGCGTGCATTAAATGATCTACTTGTACTTGAAGATGCAGAAGTAGCTAATGAAGAGGTTAATGACTAGGAAAAGAATGACATCAAGTAGAAGCTAGATTCTATAAAGGACAAGGATGCTCAATTTGATTAATATGAATACAAATTAGGATGATATCGTTTGGATGTACTTTTTAAGAATTGTGATACTTTTGGTATATAACATCTCTGGATGTTCTATTGTATGTTGCATTTGCTTTGCTTAGAGCCTTGAACACTGATCCTTATATTAGACTGCAAACTTACCCAATATCTATGCTTGTTACTTGCTTGTTGTTCTATTATTTGTTATCGGTGTATATTTGGTAGAAGAATTGAATACTCTTTGTCGATTTGATCTATCGTAAATAAGAGTTTCTAATAGACTAACAGTTTTCTTCATTTTAACATGCGCACAATCTCACAAAGTGTTTCTTTAGGATCTTTACAACTCTACTCCATCCTACAACCGAAAAAGATCCTGAATAGGTCATGAGTTTAATAAAATTGAAAGTATGCTCAAGTAATAATAAGAATGCACCGTCAGAAAAGTATTATGCATGTGTAATTGGGCATGAAGCTAATGGCATCATATTACAAGCAACATCAGCCAAAACCTCCTAATAAATATTTGTTAGTAATAATTGGTGTTAAAATTATTCTGTTTATTTAGTTATTTTTTGCACATATATTCCTTTTACTTACTTTACTACTATATTATGCCTTCATGGATCATGTTCGCACTGTGCATTTGCGGAGTGATTTCTATTTCTTGTCGTGAGCACCTGTGTGATTGCTTGTCATGTGCTTGCTTTCTGAGGCCGAGGGCCCTACAGAAATTGTTGTGTACATCTATTCTTCCCAGACCCCGGCGCGTCGGAACTCGACGAGGTTGTTGTGTTGTTGTTGGTGGTGGTGATGGTGTTAAAATTATTAGATTTCCTAATTAACTAGAAACTAGTTCCAAAATAAACTATTTATATAGACTAGCAGGTTATGAAGTTGGTCAATGTTAACAGTTATGCTTCTTCAAGGCAACCTACAAAGAAAGTGAGTTCTACTCAGCTTGTATTCCATTATCTTAACTTGGCCTACAGTTCCATTGTCGACTTGCAGTTGCACATAAGGGACGAAGAATCATGGTAAGAGACTCGCATTGGTTCAATTGAATTGCAAATTAAAAAAAGGTACAGATTCAATGGAAAATCATGCTAAATGCATCCTAAAAACTGAGAAGTTGACCCTGCATGCGGAGCAATGTACAACAAAAGTAAACCATTTTGATAGAATACATACCCTTAGGGTACCAAAAGACACGTAAGATCTTCACGGTACTCACATCGACTAGGATATGATGGAAAATGCTTGCCAGCCTTGGCATGTATTTCTGTTGAGGAAAGCCAATAACTTAACCACATAACTAACCATTAGCCAAAGGGAGCCAAGCTATAGGTTGAAGTCCAAACAACTAGCAGAAATGAAAAGATAAAAAAGAATCTACCAGAGATGTAATAATAGTCTTCATCTTAAAAAAATTTAGAAATAAGACAAATGAATCATGGGTGCCCCATCAAGGACAGATATAAAATAAACTCAAGCAAACCGTGCTTCACCTGATTGTGTTATTATAATTATAGAACATCTAATCAAAAAAGCGGAAAAGTTCCCAATAAGAACCGATTGGAAAGATCTAGAAGTCACCACTAACCTTCAAAAATAACAAGTCCGTGTAAATTGAATTTCCTGCCAAATGTGGTTTTTTCGAGTTCAAGCACACATGTTTCTTAACGAACTCCATGACCTGCAATAATGCAAATTTGTCTAAGAAAATGTGCCAGCAAATGATCAAAAAACTAGTAGTTTCATGCAATAGCTCCGTTTGTTGCAATTCATGACTTTGCTTTGTCTCAGTCGCAAATTTTTCTACATAAAAAAAGGAGAAGTTTGCATATAGATCCATTCTGTGAGAAAAACAAATTGCAAGTAATAAATTGCATTGAACTTTAGATGCAAGTTTCTATCCAGCTGTTAGAACAACTACCCTCAACTAATAAGTTTAACAATGAGCGATCTTTCACAATCTCAGCTATCTTAATAACAAATGGCAATCAAGTTATTTCTAAGTTCACAAAACTTGGTGAACAGAATGAACTCCCTATCTTTTTCGACATAACACCCTCCTGGAAAACCATTATATGACATGAAACCTTACCTGCATATTTGCTCTACAAATAACACGAATTTTGCCTCTTCGACTTTTCAGCTTTATTTTACTTTCAAAGTGTGTATATTAAATATACACCACCACAATCAATAAATTCCTAAAGGAGGCAACAGGGCAAACCCTTGCCTTGAGAAATTTCTGCAGGATGACTTGTACAATAAGATCCTCAACTAAGCATTTATTACTGGCAACGTATATAACTAAGCATTTATTTAATGCAAAAAAGAGTAAATCAGCAAATCAGAGTTTTCAATAATGCTATGTAAACAAATGCACTTATATTTAACAGCGCAAAATTGTCTTCTTTTCTGTTCAGCAACCCAAAACTCGAAAGGCTACCATTTTCGTAAAATCCTATTGCTGCTCATAGTTAGATGACAAATATAAAAGATATAATGAATACATATTTGAGCATCAGCATCCATGTTATAAAGATCGACACTTCAGTATGTTTAATCGACATGATCTCTACACAAATAAATTACAAAAATAAGCCGATACGCAACAAGGTAAATGGAAAGAGATGAAGAATAAGAAAGAGCTTGAAGGAGCAGGCATAAATGAAACGTTCACTTGACTGAATTCAAGTATCATTCTATCTTCTTCCCCATAGTCTTCAGATATGAAAGAAAAATATGGTTAATCTTACAAACCTGTTCTTCTGCATCCTCCTCTGTGATTGGGCTCTGCAGTACCGCCTCTGTCAAACCTAAAAGACAATTAAAATCATCCCGTTAATCTTTTCAACAGCATATCTTCCAAAAAATGCGTCAAACCAGATGCAAAGTCACAAACCACTCTTTCCGTGATGCTCTTGACACCAATCATTCATGTTATCCAAGCACTTCTTTTCTTGATGAATAACCAGATCTGGACCCTAGAAAAATAATAGCAGTATTAGTTCTGATTCTCTGAAGAAAAATGGAAGTTTAGAGATGGGAACTGGAAAAAAGCAAAAATCATGCTCCTCAACTTTAACCTCTGGTGCTGCTCTACTATGCATTCATGCCCCTCCGCCTGTTTTCTTCGTTAGCTCCGTTAGTTTTGGCTATTAAAATGCTGAAGATACTTGTTTATTTAACTTTTAATAAATATTGAGATTCAGGATTGTCAGTTTTTATTTCTAATTTCGCTCGCCTCCTACTGAGTGACAGTGACTCATTTACGGCTCAACACATCGGTGTGCTTTAACTATTCGGGATGCTGAAAATGCCACTTCACATCCTTTGTTGCCTTGCACCTATTGCGAGAAGAAACTCTATTCCCTCCTTTGATTATCATGCACCTATCCAATGTCATGGAGAAGTGGTCATTCTAACCGTTGATCACCTTATAACAAATTGCAAAGATAAACTCTTAAATGCTAATTTATCACATTTTATTACGTTATCTTCGGACACGTTGAAGCTGATGAAGGGAAGGTATTGGTGTTCTTCGGCGTCCAGATATTCAATCAAGGCGACGAATGGTAAGGATTACTTTTTATGTCCCGGAACGTATGCACACATGCAAATTAGCATTTTTTGGCATCTTGATATGGGTGCAATATGAAATGATATGATGATTCGCATAGGTTGAAAATTTAGAGTGAAAATGACAATTTTACAAGTAAATATCTTAATTATTTCTTAGAAATTTAAAAAAAAAAAATCTAAAAATTAGCATTTTAGCCCTACTTAACGGGTGTAAGGCTAAAACTAACAAAGCTAATACAGAAAATAGATGGAAGGGCATGAATGATTGTTATATTTTTAGTAGAGGGGCACCGGAGGTCTCATTTGAAGTTAAGGGTCATGATTGCCCATTTTTTTTAAAAAAATAAAGGGAGCACCGGTTGAATTTTGGCATATATTTTATGATGACAGAATTTAGAACACAGTATGTGTATATATAGCTTCAAACATTTACTTTATTCAATTAATTCCGCTATCCGTATTTTGCCAAAACAGTCACATTTGTCAAACTTTTATGTGGACGCTATTGCAAGATCTAGTTAACTTACTCCCATTTTACTGACAGTACATGAAAATAGTATGAATTCCCATATTTCCAATGCAATTATGATGGGTTACAAGAAATAAATTCCTATGCTTAATCAACAAACTTTATCACAAAATGTGATCTTACAATTCCAATTTTTCATTTGACATAATATATGATGAATTACGAAGTTTTGGTTTCCACAAGTTTATTATTAAGATATAGTAAGGTGCCAATGAGATCTCCATCAAGTTGACCTTAAAGTAGCATCCGTAATACCAACAGCCAAAACTCAAACAACGAGTAAGAAAAGCACTTCAGAACAAGCATAAGAGATAAAACAATGAACCATGGAAGAATACCTCTATCGATTTGGTTAACTTGCTGTCAGTGATAATACAAGCAATCTCCAATATTCGGTCAACTTCAACGTCTAAGCCTACAAGTATAAACTGTTACTCACCCACAGCTTTAGAAACAGAAAGCTCCAACATTGGACCATTGACAATTCTTTTCACATAGAAACACTTAGTTGATAAGATGCAAATATCTAGGAACTAAGATGAAAAGGTGCAACAAGTTGTTAGAAGAACTTAGGAAAAAGAAAAAGTTAAGCTTGACCCAAAAATATAAGGAAAAGAAATATTAAACTGTTTGCGTAATTATGAATATTGCAGTATATTAAGTTAGTAACCAACATCTTACATTGTCGAAATTGTAAGGTCGCATTTGAAGAGATAGTACAGTGGTAATACGAGATAAAAACACATAATATTCATAATATAGCAATCACTGCACCAATGACATTTGTCTAAATTATTTATGCAAGATGTACATCAATCATCAAATATTGAATGTCTTCAAAAAAAAGGAAAATATCAACTGTCAATTTATAAATATCTTTACAGGTGGAAAATGTTGAATAGCATGAACAAGACACTACATATCTTTATTTTATAAGAGTCCAGGTTATATAGCACATGACACAGGGCAAAACCTAAGCACATATCTTTCATTTTCTCAGCATAGAGCCTTAAAGGCAAACCATCATTTATCTGCAATCCTATGAATGTATTACTCTTTCAGATTTAATAGTCTTGCTCCAGACTATAGTAAGTTAGTAACCTCACTTCGGAAGTTTGAAAATTTTAATTTGCTTCAGAATACTTGTTGTAACGTTATGCCTCTCTAAGTTCACCCAAGTTATATATTAAACAAATATAAGCCCAAAACATTCTGATTCTGCTTTCAGGAGCTTCAATAATGCACTATGCTAAGCAAGTGACCACAATATGATGTAAAACAGATGACACAAACAAGACGCAGTCCTTTTGAAACTTATGGAAATTCTTCTCAATCTTTTCTAGTTATTCTGTCATCGCCGAGGTCATTATAATATTTTGTCTCTATTTAAACCAATGAGCAGGGCAATCCATTTGAGGCTAGCTACTATCCGCTAGCAGCAGAGAAAAAGAAAAGAAAAGAATCAGAAGTAGGTAACTTTTGCTGCAATAAGTTAAATGGCACCTGTCATTTCCAAGTCAATCCACACAAGGGCATCCTTATATTCTTCTGTAGAAGATGATGTTCCTTCCCCACTGGAATTACCATTTACTGTCACTGCAATTCATCAATTATAGTCTTGTTAACTTATAGCAGAAAAGTTGTGCACTATATGCGACATACCAATTGATGAAGGAGCAATGAATGATAATGGTTTGCAAGAGAAACTAATCTTTTGTCAGAGAGGTAGCAAACCAATCAACAGTTGACAGGAAACCAAGAATGTTTGTTTTTTCTTTCCAACAAGCTCCATTATTTACCTTCTTCACCATTTTCAAAATCAAGAACATGCAATCACTAATAATGGTTAACATACATACTTTCTTCTCAAGAAGCTAACATTGCTTGCACAGAAACCTGAGCTAAATCAGATTAGAATTAATGAGGTGTGAACTTCTTGCAATGTTTCTTCAGATCCATTTTCAGCAAAGGCATCCATCTACACTTAAAGTTCCAAGTAAACTTCACAAACTAGGAATGAGTAGGTTGTATAGATATGTCTCAAAGGAACTTAAAAAGAACGAAACAAACAGAAGTCAAGAACATGAACCAGGAACATGCTTAACTCGACAAAGGATCACGAATAAAAAAGAAATATGATAATCCTAAAGCCGGATTGACTTGAACCATAGCAGATGAACAAGAACAATAATTCGTGCAACGTAAAGGAGTTATATGTGATAAGAAAAAAAGGATTCAAATGTTAACTGAACAATTGTGTTAGCTCTTTAATAATCCCCAAGTCATCATGCCATTTGAAAACTCATGTAAAGCTCATAAATTACTTAGTGGACCTGATTCTGGCGCATCCTTCACCAAATTTGCAGCAGAGAGAGTTGTCAGTTGTTCTTTATCATCATCAGCGTCAAGAGAAAGCACAGAAAATCCATTTGTCAGACCGTTCATATTCCCAAAAACTCAAATTTTCTTCAATGCCTCACCTACACGAGCAAAAACCCCATAAGACAAAATAAAGAAATACAATTAGCTAATATCAAATTCACAAGTCAAAGCAAGCAAACAAAGGGGGAAAGAAAATTCACAAAATCAAATTTAGCTAATAACCAAATCACAAATCCCGAGCAAGGTCGGCGGAGGGAGGCCCGCCGATTTTCGATTTATCTAACTATGGTGTCCTTGAACTGGGAGAACAACAGCAATTAACTATTAAACCTCTGGACTTGGATCAAATAAATATATATATTAGAAATACATCGAAGTTTTTCATCTAAAAAAAAAAAAGAAATACATCGAAGTCATTGCCAAAAAGGGACGGCATGGGTTAGACCCTAATACACTCAAGGTAATGAGCCCAAATAGATAAAGGGGCTTTGACAAATCCCACCCAGTTTTGCAAATATTTTTCAAATCAATCCCTGCATATTAAGTTAGCTCATATTTGGCTGACGTGACATTTTAAAAAAGAGATATGGCTATCTTTATGTAATAACTGATATTTAAGTAAAATCCCACCTAGATATAGACGTGACATTTTATCATTTACGTTAGATAAAAATTTAAGTAATTAAAGATATATCCAACAGCCATTCGCCTAACATGTAAAAAAGAAGTTAGGCTAATGGTAACAATTTTTTTATGCGATTTTAGAACCATCTTATATACATGATGAAAATCCAAGTTAATTATATTAATGTACATGATATTTTTATCCATATTGATCGACATCCATTCAATTTGAATATTAATATAACGTATGTTTAAAGTAATTTATTATGACGCGTTCACTATAATCACAAAATTAGTATCAAAGACATGAAAAAAAATTTATTTAAATAGGGATCCGTAAATAATTATCTACACGATAGATTATTTCTAACAATTTCGATCTTTTGTTTGAGACTCGATTATCGAGAATAATTCAAAAGGAGCCAAGCCTTTGTCTTCTTAATAGGAGATTAATTAGCATATATATATATATATATATATATATATATATATATATATATATATATATGCCAAAGAAGAATTTAGTTATTCTATTATTTACTTATGAATACTCGAGCTTTATAGTTAAATTTTTAACTGGCAATATGGTCTAAGAGATAAAAATATATTATAAACTAAATATGAGGTGTGATCAAGACATTATCAGATATAACGTGCATAAAACAGACAAAGTAACATTGTCGGTTTTGAGAAATGCATATATAAACTAAATATTCAAATCACATTACCTTTATTCTATTCTTATGATATTATATATATATCTTTAGATCAAGTCGGCCTGTATACATCTTCTTCATTTAACGTGTATCTTTTGACACTCATTCTTTTAATTTTTTGTTTTTTCAATATATTGATTGAAGGTCAAAATTTATTAGAAAATATTAGATGTTGTTTTCCAATAAGCTATTTTGTGATATAAATCACATTCAACATTTAGATATTGAATTAAAAATTCATAGCATGCTATATAAAATGATAAAATTAGAATTCTTTCATTCGGAGATTACTTGTTCTATCTGTATATATTATAACATTAAGTATAGACAAACTGAAGTTTTCTGAACTTCATATCATAGCATCAGAACACCTATGACGAGGGTGTCGGAATCGCTGCGATCGCAATCTGAAGTTACCGGAGACGACTGCGATTTTGGTCGTAGTAAAATTTAATCCGGCAAAGCAGGGCCACCCCCACCAGGTCTAATGGACGCCGGTAAACGAATGTGGGCCGGGCTTGCTCAGCTGGACCCTTAAATATGTAGACCTTTTCAACAACCTAAGACATCAAATCTGTGGAGTTCTTAACTTGTAGGTTGTATGCGCCAGAAGTGCTTCTTCACGACATCTTCTGCGCAACACCGTTTAGATGTTGTATTCCATGCACTCCTCTAGTAGAACTATTAATAATTGCTGAAATACAAGTTTCTGCCAGCTGTCACTTGCTTATTGGCTTTTGACGGGCTGTCACGAGCTGGAAGCAACAATTTATGCACGTGCATGCATGCATCTTCATCCCAACACGCTTGCTTCAACCTTGCGTCTTCGTTATTTAACCTCCCACGAAAAGCTTCCACACGAGAGAGAAATCTATAAATACATCTCATAATCATAATCGATCCACCATCGTTCAATCAAAAAAAAAAAAAAACGTCTTCTTCGCTTCTCAGCAATGCAAACCTCATTGATCTCTGCGTCAATCTCCAGCCCAAGTTTCCTCCCTTCTCCAATATTTTTTAAACATGTCTCCTTAAATCCAGCTTTAAGCTTTCAAGATCGTCGTCGTTCCATCAGCTGCTATGCGTCAAGGAAGAAGAGCGACTTCTACGGCCATGACTCAGAAGAGGGCCTGGTGGACGAGGATTTGGTGCTTCTGCGCAAAAGAATAAACGAGTTGAAGGTGGAGGATATGATCGCCGCCGACGACGAGCCACCGTTACCTACGCAGTGGACGGAGTGGGAGAAGAACTACTACTTAAGCGGTCACTACAACTCCGATGTGTATGCATTTATGGGATTTCTACAGACTCTGTTGCTTAATTCTAGGCCAAGTTTTGCTATTGGAATGGTGGTACTGGTTGCGCTCAGTGTACCGACGGCCGCTGTGCTTATTGCTTGCCATCTTTTGGAGCTGATCAGATCATCATTTTTGTTTTTTTAGGTGGTAAATGTATTTGCATTTGTTCTTATATATATAAATATGCAATGAGTATACATGTTAATTTTAAGGTAGAAACTGATCTGAAGTTTCAGATTCTTCAAATATTTTATTGTATCATGAAGAATTTAGATTTCTTAAACTTAAAAATACGGCGCATAAAGTCGTTATATTATCACATAACTTTACTAGCTAGTGATCTTGTATTAAAACACATATTATAACTAATTTAGAATTTTAATATCAAGCACATTATAAAAGGTCCATACAGTATATTACTATATTTAATTTCAATTGTGTATGATTTTCCATCATAAACATCTCCAGACATAATATTATAATTTATATACTATTTAGATCTACAATCACCTCATTTAATCCTTTTAACTATTAATTACTGTCGAACCTTAATGTTTGGTGCCTATCGTTTTTCCCAGTCTTCGAATTTTTCACGTAAACCCTGGGGTTCACGATATAGAAATTGCAGAAACATACTCTATCAAAGTGCAAGGATAAAAAATTATCAAGCAACTAGCTATCAGCTTCAAATTGGACGGAGATATTTTATTATTTTGTCAAAAAAGAAGTATTGGACACGAGAAAACGTGGCTTATCCATTGGTTGACCTTGCATGCACGAGCAATGCTACGCATATTAAAACTTTATTTGTAAAGTAGTGCCGAAGTAGACATACCGCATCTTTAAAATTCTGGTGAACTTATTATTTAAATATTTGGTGTGGGTTATGTATAGTACACCAACTACAGATAAAATTGGAGGTAAAGCATTTTCCTATGAGCAATGGTACACACAAGGCGATATACAAACGACAATACTAATAACTACTGGCTTAATAGTTTTTTTTTTTTTATCATGTGATATTTATTTTTATTCTAAAAAAATTATATAGTATTTATACTGATTGATAGAAATTTATAAAATTAATAACTTATTTTTACGAATATAAAAGATCTAATATTAAAAATAAATACTTATTTTAATATTTATATATGACTACTATACGTATATTATATGAGTGCAAAACAAATAAAATTATAAAAATACAAATAAGTAACATAGAATCTGGAAAAGCGTGGTCAATTTGTCTTGTTTAGCCTTATTTTTCAATCTCCCTTAAGATTCCAATTATAAAGTGCCTATCATCTATGAGACCTATTTTAATCTCATCGTTGAGCTCCAAATTGCCTGGGATTATGTCTGCATTGTATTATTTTGGTCTATTTGGATTAAGGGGAACCATCAGATTTTTCAGCATCGTCATTTCACAATTGCTATGTTGATCTTCGTATCAGGATGCTAATCACCTCTTGGCAAGTTTCATCTTCTGACGTCCCGGAGACAAGGTGGGTCGCATTCTCCTTAAGCTCCATAGCCCAGCTGGTCAATGACTCATGCTCTCGGAGGGCATCCTTCTGACGGGTTTTGTTTCTATTCTTGCACCAGGGCTTAAGGGATTTTTCATGAAACAGCAGTAATAACTTTCTAAGGGTTTTGCATGGGCGCTTAAATTTTTCGCTTATAATATTTCTTAATTTAAAAAAATTGTTAAGAGTTACAATTTTTTTGGCTCATGGGCAGCCTGCAGGGTGGCTAGGCCCGCAGGGAGCATACGGGCTGCGCATTGCGGCCTAACAATTTGTGATCCACACGATCCGTACGGATGGCTTTGCAGGCCGAGCCATGTCGCGCACGGCCAGTTGCGACCGCGGGCTAGGGTTCGTGAGATTTTGTAAGGCAATAACCACAAAATACCCAGAATATAATGATAATTTCAGCGTTAATTTATATTTGTTACTAATCAACGACAAATTTGCAGAAACAATGAGCATTTGTAATTTCAAATGTCTCAATTTCTCTGCTGCTGCTCTCCGCATCTCTTCTGCTCGGAAATCTTCGCGAATCCTAAAATTGACGCGTAATTCACTCAAATTTCAACGAGTTTGTGAATTTCTGATTCCACGAGCCATGCTTGATTAGGTGTGTTCTGTATATCATCAAGTTCTTTACTTTTCTTTTGCGTTTTCATTCCCATTGATTTTGACATCTATCTGTGTTGATCTGATGGAAACTGTAGGGGCCTTTGGAAAGGCATAAAAGAAAGGAGTTCGTAATAGGAATTTGAGGAAGAGATTATGCGCTGTACAAACTCTACGATGCTCACAGAAGACGAATGATGAACTTGAGAAGCAGTTGGAGAGCAACCGCCAAGCAAATAAACTCATCAATACCCAGTAAATTCATAAAATACAAGCTATTATACCAAACAAAATTAGAACCTTAAATTTAGCCTGTCCCCATCTACAAGCTATCAAATTAGATGCAACCAACCATATCCTTTGTTGATTGATTATAGTCCAATATACTGTATAATTCTCAACCTTGTTAGTTGTAATTCTCACTACTTAGCGTGTGCTGGGTTACCCTTTAGAAGTTGTGTAGACTCAAAATACAAGCTATTATACCAAACAAAATTAGAACCTTAAATTTAGCTTGTCCCCATCTACAAGCTATCAAATTAGATGCAACCAACCATATCCTTATATTGATTGATTATAGTCCAATATACTGTATAGTTCTCAACCTTGTTAGTTGTAATTTGTGCGACTATTGTTGTTTCATGTGGGATATTACAGACACATTTTAAAAACATTCAATGGGTATCTGATATAATGGCATTGCCCTATTCGATGCACTATTCTACGGTCTAGGGAATCCGAGGAGTTGGATCTCTCACACCTCACTGAGAAGCTAATGCAAGGGACCTCTCACACCTCCCGAAAGAAATCTCGAATTGTGAGAAAGACTCAAGGATTTAAGTATGTCATAGTGTTATTATTGCCAATTGTTTTTCTTTTAAGTTTTGTAATTATCTTCACATATTTTTTTTTATTTAAAATAAGGTTTCTTTTCTAAAACAAAATAATTGCATAGGTTTCACATGAATAGCATCATCACTATAGGGAATGGTAATGTTATGCTTATATGTAAGAGTTCAGGTCCTTGAACACCATTTCGACTTTGTTTGTAGGTCCCTATGCAGATGTTTTTTTTTTTTAATTACAGTTTATCTACGCATTTTATTATAATCAGAGTTCATCTTAACAGCGTCAACATTTTGCAACATTTAAGAGATTTTGTGACCGATTTTGAAATTTCTTACACGGAAAGTGCAGCAATTCAAGTTTATAAATTTGGAAAATATCAATTATAAATTCAGAAAATTTATAAAGTGAAGTAAATTGGAGGCTTCTAAAGTTGTGGGGCAAGGCTGTGGACACATTTCATATACTACATCCATTGCCTGTTGCCACAAGCGTTGCCCCTTACTTCTAGATACTGGAGGATTTGCGACAAGCGTTTGCCTGTTGTGTGATCTCTAAGATTTGCAACGAGCACCACATAAGTGATGACTACGGCACTTGAATTGCAAACACAACCCAGTCCTAAAGTGGTGGAAAAAATAACATTATATTTCATATTACAAAATAAAAAATAGATTATATAGCACATACACTGCTAATTTTTACATCAATTGGACATCATCTTATTAAGATATCACCATAATTATTTGAAGATTAATATTTGTTATCCCGATCACCAAAAAAATATTATACAAACGGTTTGAAATTTGGGTTTGTTCTGATTCTAACCAAAGTTAAAAGTTCATCGGGACTACAAATTTACAAATTTGCTTACAATAGAGGCCTTGACAAATTATTTAAGTGGGGCTAACGGACGTTAACATTTACAAATTGGCTTATAAGAAAGGCTTTAAAAAGAAAATATAATTGGGCCTGATGGACGAGTGATTGACATTTACAAATTAGAAGGTCCTCCCTTTCCCCCCATAAAGCATTAGGATCCCGGATAGAGAAGTGGAAGATTTTTAGATGTAACAAGTATATTACGTCACTTGGAAAAAAATTTGGAAGTAACAATTATATTACATCACTTCGCATAATACGGTTATATCACGCCGCTTTGTGAAGCAGTAAAATTTTTTCTAATTTAAATAGGATGAAATATATATTGCAACGGTGCAAACATTTTATTGTAAAATTTTTCTACAGAAAAACCCCTGTTATAACACAGTGCCTGCGCTTAGCCATGTTGTCAGAAGGTGCCTTTTGATGTTAATGTGAAAATTAGACGCTAGTTTGAACATTCCTTTGTACTTTTCCAGTGTTCCCATTGATTCTTAAAGCAAACATCCTTATTTACCCACATAAGCATAGTTGACATTCGACATAAAAGCTTTAAATTATACAAAAGATTCAAATATCAACAATCCACTTAACAAATCATAATCATTCATGAAACGTGTTCGACTTTCGTTATCTTACGAATGAAATCTTCTTTCATTGGAACACGATGGGAAAAGAATTAGTACTTATTAAACAAAGAGAATCCGAGTTTGATTCTTTCTAATGACTTTGAAACAGTAGCAGCAGCAGCAGCAAATTAATGGAATCATTGAACATGATCTTCACGAGTTCCAGCCGAGATGTTGATTAGCGGCAAGCCTGCAACCGTTGAAAAAAAAAGTGTATTCGCGCCGCACTAAATCCATTAGATAATCACCAATATTTATCGCAAAAACACTAAAGGTTAAAACGGATATTTTGTTCGCGGCAAGAAAATGATTCTACGATAACATATACATGAAAGCAAAATATATTAACAAAATAATGGAGGTAAATTACTCTGCAGCCCATCTACTGTTTAAGTTGCCGCGGTCCACAGATGCTATAAATTTTGATAACTTGATAGAATATAGGGGGATAAAAACCGAAGCAAAAGAAATTAATATTGTTTGCTAAATAAAATAAAGCAAGAGATTTTTCAATTAAACAAAAAGCTGCTTGCACACACGCATTTTGAAAGAACAATAATCTAAGGATAGATTTACAGCAGACTGAATGAGATACTGCACCCTAAATAGAGGAAGACACAGCTTGGTGCTAGATTTGTATCAGAATCATTACCAATACAGGAACCAGTACAGTAATGAAAGCTACAGCTCAACCACTCCATTCACAAATTTTTATTCTCTATAAACAATAAAAACAAAAGTTATTAAGAAAAAGAAAAAACTAACAAATGAAAAATAAATAAAAATGGTGGATGAATGTAGAGCTCCCTTCAATCCAAAGGGGGTGGATGAAGGGTCAATGAAGCTCCGAGGACATGCAAGCCACAGGCCTACTCCAAATAGAGACATTTTTGGAATAGGTTAGTGGGATCCATGGCCAAGCAGCTCAATCAAACCCAACAATTTCCTCATTTGGACTTCAAGGAGCTCCACTTCCATGACCTTAATCTCAAACCCTTCTCCTTCCTGCACAAATACTTCTAAGATAAAAACTTTTGTAAACAATCATAAGAAAGACAAAATGAGAATACTTATATAAATGGCTATTTCAAACCCTTGAAACTGTGTAAAGAATTTATGGCAAATATAAATATGAGGCAGCAAAATCTTAGGGAGGAAACATCAAAACGATATGATACGGAAACTAGACAACTGCAAGGTATCCGATCAAAGATTTACTGAAATCTTCACAAAGTTGGATAACTTTCTAAAGATAAAAGCAAATATAAACCATTAAAAGGAAAGAAATAGGAATAAAACCCAAAGGCTGAAGCTTTTGAAGCAAGGAAGACCTACAAAAACGACTGTTTCACAACTCAAAGCTTCACAAATGTATAACTTTGCTAGCAACAAAGCAGAAGCAAAGGAAAAACGATAGATTGTTTCTCGAGAAGTCTCCGTGGAAAACAAAGATGATGAAAGTAAGAGAACATGTGAGCTTAATTTATAGATGGAGAAGGATGGTTCCTGTGGGGAAGGGTTTAACCTAACTTGATATAGAGTGATAATGGAGAAAGAGGGGATTTGGGCGGTTTTACATTGCTTTTTTTCTGAATTTCTTTTCTGATGTCTCCCCAAATCTCGAAAAATCTCGGGAGACGGATCTTGATTGAATTGAGAGGATTTGAGATTCCTCTGACTCCATTATCAGTCCCCTCACATGACCTGTTTGCCTTTCAAATTCACCTCAAATATAAAAACCCTATCTTCTACATCTACATGTCTACAATACTCCTTTTTTCTTGAGGCTACAAGTAACTGGTTTTATAAAGTCTTACACAATATATATATATATATATAATATATTCTCCATAAATGATGAGAGCAAATATGGTAGACAATATGTATATATATATATATATATATATATATATATATATATATACGATTTAAATTGCATGTGATGTGAAATATTACATGTCATGTGCATGCATCAGCATGATAAATAATGGAAAACAAGTATTTATAGTAAATTATTTGATTGGTGTATCTGATACGCAATCGGGACTATTTTTTTTGTCCGTCGAGTTCGATTTTTATTCTATATTTTAATCGAATATTGAGCAATAAACTATAGACCCTCCCAATCGGGTATTGATGGAATTCGAACATCGGATCTATTCTTATGATGGATAGATTTTTTATTTTTTTTCAATATCTAGCTCTGCTAACCAATTTGGTCAATACTGGTTGGTACGTATTGTGGACTGTAATGGCTCTTAATTTTATTTTATTTTTTTCCTTTTTTGGGACGCCAAGGACTTTATTATAATTTATTATAGTAAATATTATTTCTTTTTTATTATTATAGTAAATATTGTGTATCTTTATTGTAATATTTTGGGGACTTTAATGGTTCTTAATAAATATTTAAGTTCTTTACTTTGCTTTATCGTTATCATTTTATTACTGTTAACTAAAACGTGTGTCTTTTAGGAAGAGACCTTGATATGTAAAAAGCACTCAATCTAGGCGGTGATACGCAAAAACTCCTATATTTATTATCCCTCAATGTCTTATCAGATGATGACTAATGTATATATGTATAAAATTACCCCTCAATAGTTGGGGCCATTATCAAATGTATATACATGTAAAAACTATACGTAAAGTAAAATTATTGTATGACATTTTTTATTAATTTTAATAATTTAATCTTATCATAACATCTACTATTTAGCGTTAAAAATATATAATTAATATTAATTAAAAGATCATACAAAAATCATGTAATATAAATGTAATAAATTTTTGGTTTCTTAAAGGTTAAAAATAGTGCAAAATGATTAAAAAAAAATTACTTTTACTATATTTTTTGATGTGCAATATATGGAGTCATGTAAAACACAATAATCAACCTTATGAGAAGATATATGTGTGACACATGGGTATGAAAAGAGGCAGCCCAAACAATATGCAAACTATAATATACGTGTAGGAAAATGGGCTTAATCTATATATAATATATATTACTAGGCGAAAAAAACCGTTGCACCTTATAAAATATTAAATAACTTCAATATCCCAAGTGTTTATTTATTTATTTTTTTAAAAATAATAATAAATTTGTATTGATTGATAAGAATTTTAAAAATTATGTAATTAATGAGGTAATAGAAAAGTAAATAAAAGATAATTAATCAAAATAACAATTAAGTTATATAAAATTGATCTACTTGCATAATAAATATCAATATAAAAGTAATATCATATACTATATAAAAATTTTCTAGATAACATTTCATCATTATTTGAAAAATAAATTGGTAATTTATATATACACACACACACACACACACACACACACACACACACACACCACACATTAAATAATTTATATATATACTACATAGCATTTGTTCTTGCTCTGATGATATATGACAAATACTTATAATATTTAATAAATATAACTATTATTTTATATAGCATAATAATATGAAAATTATAAAAGATAAGTTCTTAACATTATATATGTATATAACTAATATATGTGCATCATGATGTAAACTATATATATATATATATATATATATATATATATATGAATGATTAGTATTTGTATACCGTATTTTATAAAACTAGTGTAAACAAAATAAATCCGTCGCTAAAGCAACTCTTAAATATTATTTTTCGTATATTTCAGTGAGGGACACGGCTTCCATGACCGGCAATGCAGGAGATACCATCCAGATTATGTTTACGTCTGACTATTTTTCTTTTAATCCAAGTAATTTGGTACGTAACATCTCAGAGCTTTATAGAAAGTAGTAGTTTACGAAATTCAAATTCAACAATCTCTAGTCTTTATATTTATATAATGCAAGTGTTTGGTGGTTTGGCAGCGAGTTAGCTTGAATCTCTACTCCTCACTTCCCTGCTATTCCAAATCCCCCATACATCAGCAAATGAAGAAGAGAAATATTATTTTTATCCTAAAATTTTTTAAAATGATGCGACATTATCCACATCGTTCACAAATAATAGTTAGATGGGCTGGGCCGCCAAAGAAAAATATTAGAAAAACATATCAAGGTATATGTTGGGTATTGATTATGTTCGGAGAGACAATAAATTAAGCATGCTCATCAAGCTCCGGCTCATTACAAATTACATGATATCCACCGTCTATTTAACCAATAAGTGACATATGGATGTAGCTAACCTAGTCCTGTAATTAAAGAGGAGTTAGCCGCTTTTGAAAAGTAGCGTTAGTATCCTTCCATCCAAGTTAAGCTTTTTTTTTTTAAAGAAATGACTACGAAATTCTACCTATTTTATATTAGAAATGAACAAATATGTCACAACTATGATTGAAAACGAGCTGAGTTCGAGCTGAATACCACTTTGCTCAACCTCGACCCGATTACTTCGCTCGAACTTGAGTAGCTGGAGTGCAAGAACTCTAGCGGCTCAATTCAAAAAATCTATTTTTAAGCTTGACTTGTGTATTGATTGTATCAAGTCGAGCTCATCTGCATCAATTAGGCTAAGCTCGGTCGAGCTCGAGCTCGAAAAGTTGGAGTAATACAGTTAAAAAAGATACTTCAGTAAAATAGGAACTATCGTTCAAGCTCGTGAGCCTAACGAACTGAATAAACGATGATTAGATTTGGCTCGTTTAATATCGAGCTTGAATTTACGTTCGAACTCAGCTCGAGCTTGATAAAACTCGAGCTCGTGAAGAACTTAAACAAATTCGAGCCCATGAGCATCTCAGTTCGTTTTCATCTCTACCCACACCATCTGAACGTTGTCTATATACTAGTTTCTCAAACTATAGATAACCTTTTAGCCAGCATTGCTATATAACAGTCAGGATCATCATAATTCCCAATATAATTAGAATAACAAACAGTACATCAAGATAAATATGATACATATTACAATACACGGCATATGATTTTAATTATATCATGTATGAGATGGAGTATGCTAATTATATCGAGGCGGGATGGCTAAGCTCGTGAGCATAATTAAATTGTTGATAGTTTGAGCCTCAATGCAACTCTACATGTTTTTTTTTTTTTTTTTTTTTTTTTTGATATTATCGTGATGAAATCCGTAATGCGAACGCACGCTTCTGTAGGGACCTCAAACTCGCGGGAAACTCCCACGTCTAGTTCCGGCCGACGCTCTGGAATCTGAATACAGGCCTTTTATAAACGGAGGCTCCTGCTACCGGATATAGAGAATTTTTCTTCGAAAAATTTTCAGGAAATTTCACCCTGCGCTCGGCATGTCTACACGTGATGTGTGGAACGTGCAAGAATCAACGTTGGGCGGTATTCCACACACCAGCATCTCTCAAAAGTAGATGCCAACGTTATCCAGTAGTGCAGTCTAAACTGATACTGCACGTTCAACGTTTATAATAGAACAAATCTAATATAGTTATTATATTCCTCTAACCTAATCGTCTTATCCACGATATCGATCATCATGAATTCTCATATCCTTTAAAGAGTGTCAAGCTTGCTTCATCCAGTTATAAATTTTGTAAGGTTGCTTAGCTTAATAAGTTGCAGATAAGAACGCGCCGTTAATCTTAGTCCCGTGCTGCCAACGTATCTAATCTCGGTTGTCTTGATCAAGTTTAGGTGGCATCGTCCAGTTCACACCTTAGAATTCTCATGTTGACAGTCCGCTAATTACGACTAAACTTTTTCAAGAAAAATAAAGAAAATGATTATGCTCATAGTTATGTTTGTTCACTATAAGTAGGTATTCTATCCACCGAAGTAGACTTGATTCCATACGAAAATATATTATACAAGTGTGTCCTAACATCTTTGTTAAAATGCAAGAAATGGAATTTGGATGCTACAGTTTCTGAGCTATACTTACGAGTTCATCGCAAATGATAATGACGGCTTAGTTGAACTTTTGCAGTCATCTTTTTGTCTAAAATATAAGTAATTGTGGATGAGGATTGATTAATTAGGTCATGCTGTCTGGTATGAACATATGTGAAACAATTAGCACCACTTGTAGGTAGTTAAACATTTTTTAGGCAGTAAAGTGTAGCTGTTCCTAGAGTTTTAATTAGATAAAAATAATTTTACACTCGTGCGATACACGGATATTAGTTTTATATATATATATATATTATTTATATATATATATATATATTATTAAAAAAAATATTTTTTATATTTTTAATTTTATATAAACTGATAGTTATTTTTATCTATTATACCTTATTCGTCATATTTATTAGAGTAAAAATAAATATCATATGCCATACATAAAGATTGTTTGAGAAGTGGCACGAAATATTGATGATTATACACACACAAACACACACACACACACACACACAACATTATATATATATATATATATATATGATCAAAATATTTTATATATGGATAAACATTTTATTAAAAAAATTAATATTGTCTAATATATAGTATAATTACTTTTATATTTATATTAATGTATGCATGTAGATTATTTTTATAAATTATCATTTCGGTTATGTATTTATTTTTTAATATTAGATCTTTTATATTATTCGATTAAGTTAAATAATTTTATAAATTTCTACCAATTAATATAACGTCCACATAGCTTGTTTAAAGTAAGAGTAAATACTACATAGCATATTAAAAACTATATAGCATGCCACGTGGTATAATCATTTTAATCACCTAATTTTATATATTCATATAGATTATCAAATTAAGTGGCGGACAGTGAGAGTTGGTAGTTTAAAAAAAAATGCCGACCAATTTGAATTTTGTAATTTAATTTAATTAGCATACTGAGCTGTGTTCTTTTAAGAAAACCTTGTACGATGGAAGGATAGACATAATGATAAAGAAGTGCTTAAATAAATTGTGGTTTTTTAGAGTACGAAGAAATTTAAAAGGAATAACATTTGCCTTCCACACAATGATTCAGATTTACTTTAAAGATTAAAAAAAGTGCTACTTCAAGAATAATTAGGAAGACTTTGTCCTTAAAAGAACATGCAAATAGAATAATGTAGGAGGATAATTTAACTATAAATATCATGTACCTTATTTATTTACTGGGATGTAAGAAGGCAAGGATAAATACAATGACTATATAAGAAGGCTATCCTCATAATGTTTGATTATTAATTTGACATCTAATATTACAAAACTTTTATGCATGCTTTAATTTTAGGGTAAATATCATATCAACTTCCAATTTTCATAAATTTTAAAAATTAGTTCTTTTTAATAGAAAAATGCACTGATGTGATAGTATGTGTGTGCTGCTATATCAACATATTTTTTCGTTTTTAATGAAAATTATTTGTAAAGTTCAAAAAAATGGAAGCTGATATGCAATTATCTCTTTATTTTACTATTTTGAAATTTAAAAATCGACAACTTATATATGAGTTTCTTTTTAACCAATCAGCCACTAAATTGACTGACATGAAGTGTACCACGACAATCCGACTAGAAGCTGATTTATAGGGCTCTTGATATAGAAGGCTGCTATGTATTATTCTCTTTAGAAGACACAAAGTTAGGTATTTTTAATTTTGAAGATTTCCTATATTTCCTTTCAGATATTTAATAAATTTAGAAATTTTTATTTGAGTAGTGTTTGATTGTTTGTGTTTAGTAGGGCTCTTTTTTTTAAGTTATTTGGGATGCAAAAATTGATCGGCTCGGTTATTTGGTTGAAGTATAGCATGTTTCTTTTCATTAAAGTTAATTTATGCTTCTACATGCACATCAATATTGAAGTCGAATCAGTAAGATTTGATGAATTTATTGGGGGATTAGCTATGGTGCGAATAATAGCACTTAAAAAATTAATTATATATTGATCTTTTTTTTGAAATTTATATATTACCCCAAAAATGATACATACAGTCGTTGTTATTTTGTTACAATATTTTTATTTTTGAAAAATTCATTTACGAACTTAAAGAACGAAACAATGATACGAAATAACTAAAAAAAAATGTATTTTTCGTTGTGCATGGAGAAAAACGTACTACCGTGCCCATAGCAAATAAATGCCTGCAATCTTTACTATTTTCAGGAATTCAAGGCGTGGAAGGCGACCACAATCAGTGTGTCGGGCACGGTATGCTAGACAGTGTCGACCCTACCTACATATTATTATGCTTTTAATTATTCTAAATGATTTACATAAACGAGTTATTTTACACAATAATTGTAGCAAATTATATTTTATCAATTTAAAACTTTAATAATTTGATTTAAACAGTACTAAAGTAAAGTTTATTATCGTTATTAGCTTAGCAATTATTATGATTATTACATCTCTTTTGGAGACTGGTCATATTAGGCGTCTCGAACTTTGTGACCTGATGTTGACGAGACGTAACTTGAACCGCGGGCGCGGAACAGAAAATGGCTCAAATTTTATCCTTAGGATCAAGAAATTTGTATAAAATTTTTATCAATTTCACTTAATCATGTGATTATTTTAAAAATTGAGTAGTGTCCATTCTAATGTATTGGAAAATGAAAAAGAGTCATTTTTAAAATAATTTATTAAGTTTTTGAATTGATTAAATTATATTATATTAATTATAGATTGTTTTACCGTAAAAACTAATATTTTTTTAATATCTATCACTTTCTAAAATAATACCTAATATTTTTAGTGGCCTATTGGATAAATAGCATATTGAACCATTTCACTCCATTTTAGAGATTATATAAATCAATTTTTAAAAAACTAAAACGTATTTATTTATTTTAAAGGCTTGTTTGTACATCCAGAAAAATGAAAGGCTAATATACTACTATGCCACTGAATTTTATCTACATTAATTTATTAATTGGCTTTACTTAAAAGACTAAGTTGTCTAATAACTTATATATCCCGGTTAGAAGTATCGCCTAAGTTTCAAGAAGATATTAGGACGTGTTGTCATATTAGTATTTTTTTTATTTTTATAAGTTAATTTATATATCCAAAAAATAGAATGCTGATATACAACTACCCTATTTATTTTATGTACATTAATTTATTGATTGGTATTGCTTAAGGACTAAGTTATCTCATAAGTTGTATAAAACGGTTATGAGTGTCATCTAAGTTTTTAGAAATTATATTAGTATATATTTTTTTTTATTTTTAGGAGCTAATTTATCAAAACGGGAGATTCATATACGACTATAACATTGAATTTTATCTACATTAATTTATTAATTGGCTTTGCTTAAGGACTAAGTTGTCTAATAAGTTATGTAAACCGGTTAGGAATTTCTTGAAAATATTATTATTATTATTATTTTAATTTGTCAACTTCTATGCTCAATTCTTTCTTTAAGAAAATTAGTAACCTTTACATTTACCATTATGTTAGTTTTAATTTATACTAATCAGCACGCCTATCATAAAGAAGGTGAGGTTGCATCCAATTGAGAGTTGAAAAACGAAATATGTTAAAAGAAAGAGACCAGGATGGCAAGTCAATTACCTTCTTTTGTTTTTGGAATATAATAAATCAGCTCCCTTTTGCCGAAGTATTCCGAATCTGTCATTCTTTAAAATTCATTTTAAATTAGTCGTTTTTATGTCTTCAGCAACTCTGAGTTGTCTGGACGTAACAGATATATGTAGCAGTTTCTGCATAATAGACTATGCCCTCTTAGTGAGTGGAAATATCCCCTAAACACACATATTTTTAAATCCGCTTCATGTGCCAGTTTGGTTTCAAATTAAAAAAATAATAATAATCTGTTTTATGTGTGATTATAATATATATTATGCAACAACAAAATAATTAATATTTGTTATAAAATTTAGATTGTTGATGTTGACCTGATATTATTCGATGCCATCTTTTTACCTTGGTAATTAGACTAGTTCATCACCGAATGGCTAAAATTGATCGACCAACGACATAGTGAGAACTAAGAGTTTTGTGGATGTGGTGAGCTAGCTACAGTGGCGGTGAATGAACGGCTCAGGTTACCTACTCTCTTTAATTTTCTTTGTTTAACAAAACTAGTACTCTTTATTAAAAATACAATGCTATTATCATTTTCTACAATAACAATAGCACATTTTATACAATAACAGTAGCAATGAGCTGTTGATGGTATTATCAAAATTCCTAAGTAGATTTTAAAAATTTAGAAGATTTATCTGTAAACAAACATTTGGAAAAATCTATTAGGTAATTTAGCCACAAGCATGTTAAACTGTTTTAGTCTAAAAACCTTTTGATGGAATCTATCTTGGAAACTGACTTTTCGGGGGACCTTTTTGTCAAATCTTAGCCGCTAATAGATTAAAGAAATAGGAATAGAGGATTTTGTATATTACTTATTTGAGGTATAAGAGTATAGGTTTTAAAAGAATAGGAGTTAATTTCAGAGGATATATAAGAGTCCAAATTGGAACTAAATCTTCAATCATAAAATGCTATTTGTGAGCTTCTTGTGGGAGAGTCTAGTTTAAGAAATATGGATCTTGTATGGGAGGAGTCATCTTCGATCCAACTCAGCTGATCTATTCCCTATAAAAGATCCAATCTAATTTTATCAGGAGACATCACTATCTAATTCAATGTTTGTGGCCCAGTATGGTTGGTCCAGAGTTGGTGGTTGATGATTTAATTTCCTCGGTGAAAAGCCCCCGTAACTGACTTAGAGTTTTTTTTTTTCTTTTCCATAGATACACTATCTATTGTCAAGCTATAAAGAGGGGATTGAATACTTTTCTTTCTTCATTTTCAAGATTGAATTGATCGATAGCGATCTGTCTTGGCGCAAGAGTGTGAAAGCTAATCACTTTATTTTCCGGGCCAGCACTAGTATACCCCAATCCTATCTTGTTCCTTATCTTACGGTAGGATTTTGTGTGATAAACAGATAAAACAGAAAATAAAAAAGAAACAGATGCAGGCACTATGATCAAACACCTTTACGAGTCGCTTCAACCCTCGAGGAAAGCACCCATCCGCCCAGTGACTACCACCAACGATGGAGCGAGTAATTGAACCAGTGACCCATGCTACTAGTGCTGCTGCACAGAGCAAGTCAGGGGGTGGGGGAGAGGGTGTTCAGTTAAAATTCTAGCAGGCTGGGCCTGGCTACTTGCCATTTTAATATTTTCAGGCCGGCCAGGCCTTTTATCAAATCTGCGTACGCCCGGAGGCTTTAAACAAATCACACGGTACTAATAATGACATTGCGGTGAGGAATGGAATTGATACTCGGGCACCAGAGATCGTGTATCCCGTCTGTACCCAGTGAGAAGTCCGTTTGTGTCTAGAGCAACAGTGGAGGATTCACCTGTCCATATAACCTCATAAATGGACACAGTACGGATAAAATAGAACATGATACAATGAAAATAAGCAAAACTTGGCGATATGAAATAACATCAGCAGATCACATCACTTTGACAACTTGATACCGTAGAATGGACATTAAGAAGCTGTAGCCGTAGCGTATTGAGTAATATATTAGCATTATCCAATACCCCTATCGGAAATCTCCTACTTGAACCTCAAAAACTTGATATTTTAAGTACTTTTCATAAGATGAATTTATTTTGATCCTGAATTACAATAGAAAATATGTGAGAGAAGCCTTGTCCCTAGACGCTGCAAACAAGTACCGTGACGACTACACAGGAAAATTTTTTCATTTAAACAAAAGAGCCAACCGTCTCCCAGGAAGCTGGAAAAGAAATTAGGAATAACATATGTCAAAATTAACTCACTAATCAGTGGAATACTTTTCAACCACCCATTAAAATGAACATCAACTGGATATCCTGCTCAAGCAGCTTTCTGTTTGATCCTTTTCACCCTCGAATACAAGAAAACTCCAGCAAGAGCGATACTAGTTCCTATAGTTGGAAGGGGAATGCTGGTGACTTCACAAAAAGTTTTTAAGAAAAAAAGGATGTTAGAACTTACGAAGAGAGAAAGAATGACATACCAAGTGCATTTACAGGTGTAACTTTGGTCCTGAAGAAGAGAACCGAGGTCACAATGACAACCACTCGCTTCACGCAATTGCCAACGGAGTGGGTAACAGGTGATACCCGAGCCAATATCATATATGATACCTGCAAAATAATGATAAGTTCATGATAAAAAAATTAACATAATAAAAATGTAAAACCAAATCAATACTTCATGGAGCAATACTAACAAAACTCTATCAATACAGCAGAATCCACTTATAAGTGAACAGAAGTTTTCTAAGACGTAACTCTCTACTATCTTTCAAAATAAACGAATACTTGCAACTACAATCTTTCCATGATGTAGGTAGCGAAAGTGAACCCATCTACCGGGTACATCATGTCTATTAACAGATAACCTCCTGAATCATACATAAGATAGACGAAACGAAAAGGAAAGCAAAATCTTTGAGAGCAATGGTTACACACTAGTCAACTTAAGTTGATGTTTTCTCATGACTTTTATGTAAAAGAAGCAAATAAGAAACGCATTTAGCTTACTTGAGTCAAAGTCTAGATAGGCCTACCTATATTCACGTATTACTTTCAAATACGCATGCGGTCTTAAGGGCATGTGCACTCTTGCCGAATGTATAGGTAAATTCTACATATATTAGCATATCAATTTCATACATCTATCATCAAATTAAGCTGGAGCATGAGTAAGAGAATAAGTATTCGACTCCTAAACCTAGAGGTTGTGCACCCGTACAATTTTAAAGTTTTTAACAAATATTTCCAAAATTGCTTCAAAAACAATGCCTTTGGGCTATTTTGAGAAAATGTACCCAAGAAAAGAAGAAACAGACTGATATGGAGGCATATGCAAACAACCATCCCTACAACATGCACAAGCAAAAGCAATTTGCCAAAAGATCATTCTGTGGCAACAGTACATAGGACGTGGAAACGAAGAAAATAAAAAGAATGCATCACCTGTTGATATGCATGAAAAGAAAGTCCTGCAATAAGAGATCTGATGTATATCTCCTTCAGATTCAATCCCTAAGATAACAAACAAACAAATGTTAGTAAGTAAATAACTTGGTGTAGTTAATTTAATTGTATTCTTCGACATTATACTCACAGCAGCTTGCAAAACTGAAGGGGAGAACCTGACGCCTTCAACAAATATGGTTACAGGTGTTAACAGGAACAAAGACATTATTGTTATGATGGAGAAGATATTGATATTGTCCAAGGATTCCTGTTAGTGATGGAGAAAAAAGAATGTTTATCATCACTAGGCAGAAAGAAAAAAGCAGCAGTAGCTGCAGTAAAAAAGTCTCAAGAAAGTAATGATAATAATAACAATGATACATCTTACAGTTTAATTACCTCTTTCTTGATCATGAGCTTTTTGCTAAGAACATTGCGGGACTGGAAGGTCACATTAGATGCCATGGCACTCCAAAATCCAGCCCTTTTAGAAAAATAAGAACACATGAAGGTGATCCAACTATTTATTTGGAAAACAGAAACCATAAGGCATTCTCAAAGATGAATATGTTATTGGCAGCAAACAGCATCATAGCATACTGAGATATATGTGAGAATATTATACATTATTCACTTATATTTGAAGGAATAAAAATCATATTGACAAATCCATATCCAATTGAAGGATCCAATCTAGCGTCTGACATGGGTACCAAGGTTGCACGAAGTGCGTTCTGGTGTGAGTGCAGGAGCAGGAGCAAGAAAGCAAGCAATTCAAAAGAAACCTAGGAAGCGAGAGCATCTACATATATAAGATTTTAATATAAATTAACCAAGAACGAAAGAAGTAAACTGAGCACAAGTTTTGTGAAACTTTTGGAAACGTTTCAAATCCAAGTGCTTTTTCCTTTTTTAAAAAAAAAAAATCTAAAATAACAAATAGTGGCAAGTTATTTAGGTGGTTACGCACTTGTAACACTTGCGAGAGCGGAGCGGGAGGGAGCAGAATAGGGACGACAATCATTCCGAATCCGGTACAACCCGAGGCTAAAATATCTGAATACGATCTGCGAGAAAAGCGCCCAAATCCGAATCCAAGTGAAAGGATTTTAATCTGAGTCGGATTGGTTTTGAGCTAAACCCAACACAGACCCGACCAGAATATATACTATAAAAGGGCATTCTAGAAATTAAAAACCTAAAACAACAGGTAGCCTCCTATGCCTCTACTGTTCCTCCTTGCCATCCCTTTCTCCGTATAAGAACATGATGCCTTCCTCGATAATCGCTAGTTGTATCCCACACATCAGCATGTTAGTGTGAGAGTTATGAAGGGAAAATAAGCAATTCATAAAAAAATGCACATAAATATTAGGCTCAGATTTGGATTAAATTTAAATATTTGGAAACTCAGTCCAGACATGAGTCCAGGTGGGACTCATGATTGGGATGCTATTGTTGTTGTTGTTTCCAGGAGGAATTGATCTGGCGGGTCGGATATGTGATCAGGTTGGATCAAATGTAGCCAGATCTGCACCAAATTCGATCTGTTACCATCACTAGAGTGAAGCAGGAGCAGGAACAACGTTCCAATGCGGGTTTGTGGGGTTATTAAAACATTCCTGCAACTATTGGTGTCCTAGCTACACATTTTCAAGTATCTTACCAGTTAAACGATGCCTCAGTTACTGATGCCAATGCAACGCCACCAACAATCGGCAACAGTGAAGCGACAACCCAGCCAGTCGGCATCTGGTTAACACATCACGGAAAACAAATCAAATAAATAAAAAATGCTGACAAGCAAAGTGCAAGGCCCTTATGGATGCAATATTTTCGTTATATTATAACTTTTGAACCTTTTTACGTCACTGTCAAGTTAATGGATACATATGTGTATGTAAAAAATAGTAAGTAATAATATATGGATATGAAATTGAATATAATATACTAGTACTATATATATAAGGGTTCACATATGCTAGGTATGTAGATAAATGCACTTATTTCAACTTCTTTTGGCAAAACTTCTTGGTCAGAAAACAACCAATTGCAAATAAACATTATGAATCAGCATAGAGATGAATACCTCTCCAAGGAACAAAGCAGACAAGACAACTGAGAAAAATGGCTCCATGGCTTTGATTGTGTGGGTAAATGAAACAGCAACTTTCCCAAGACTCATGTTAGTGAAAAGGTTACCCAGTGTATGCACCATGGCCAAGGGTAAAATTGCAAAAAGCTGTCATTCAAATCAACAATAAAGATACGCAATATATAAATTTTTAACTAGTCTACGAATGAAAACATCATATAAGAAATACTACCTGCTGTGCTGAGATTTTCGGTCTTTTGTGAAGATTGGTACCCCACATAAGCAACACGATGACAGTTCCGACAGCAAACTGAGCTGTTGTCATAGTCATAGGATAAGAATAAACCTTCAGAACCTGTGCAAAACAGAAGTCATCAGTAAGTTTCACTTTCCAGTGATACAGACATATAGTCAATAGAGTATTATGAAAAACTTGATCTAGTTCTCCTGTGAGAAACTTGACCTACTTCTGAGGCGTTCTTCTCCCTGAGGTGAAAGTTCATTCACATAAAGTAATGTTTCAACAGAATGCAAAAACCCAAAAACATTCAGACTACATAAGAGGTCAACTTTGTGTTGAAATGGATTGAGATTTCGAATAAATTAGGTTTATTCATCTAGTTCGAGTTTAATGTTTAGACACAAAAATACCAAAGTCAACACAGGCTGGTCTGGTAAAGCTCTACAAGGCCCAACCAACAATTTTAAAACTTAAGAAATCCTAGCTCCTGTAATTTCTTTTGCGGAAGCTTCTCCAACGCCAGGCAGCTCAAGGAACGGCAAGTTTCTCCCTTCCATGGTACAGTGGTAGCAATTCCTCATCCTCTTCTTCGTGTCCTCTCTTTCTTCCTGTACTTCCATGCTTGAGCGACTTTCTCATTTTATTTTTTTTCCTCTGTCCACTTGTTCACCTTTTTGCCAACCTGAACTGAGCTAAATTCAGTTTGGCTTGGCTGCACAAACGTTTCAGTCCAGGTGTTGCAGATGTTGATCCTGATCGGGTTAGAAACTCAGGTTTGGTTCAAGTCAAGTCACCAAAAATATCAGATACAGATGATACATCAACCCATGTCTAAATTCTCCGTCTAAAATAATAAGGCCTACAGAAGCAACTTGCGGAGATAAGACTACAGAACATAGTGTTTTATATCCTCACGATAACCTCATCAACCTCACCAACTAGATCATTATTACCCAAGGTTTTAAATGCCGTTTCGTGCCGAGTTTCGGTAAAGTTCAAATTCGAAATGTGCCGACCGTGTCGACGTGCCATGCTAACCGTGCCGATAATAAAATATTATATATATATATATAATATATTAATATTATAAGCTAGATATATAATAGTATATAATAGGTATATATATATATATATAGAGAGAGAGGAGAAGAGAGAGAGAGGAGAGAGAGAAAGAAGATATCTAATCTCCATCTTCGACAGGAGCACGCTCGCTCTGAGTCGATCGCAGCAGCCGTCGGATTGCGACGCACCGAACGGCTGAAATCACGCGCATGGTGTTTTGTAAGAGCTCGGATCGGTTTCAGCCGTCGGATCACCTCGGCGATCCGACGGCCGACATCACACGCGTGTTTTTTAAGAGCTCGGGTCGGATTTGCAGCCGTCGATCGCCGCGATCCAACGGCTACGGATTCGACAGGAGCGGGCCGAGCTCCTGTCGAGTGGAGATTAGTCTATTTCTATATATATATATATTAAAAGTTATTTTTAGATTTTTACTTAAACAAAAAAAACTAAGTGGTCACGCGAAGAGCGCGTGACCGCTAAGTCGCGCCATCGGCTGGTGATAGTCACGCCGGTGGCGCGACGAAAAAAAAGGCGCGACTGTCCATCTTCCTCGCGAAAAAAAAAGCTGGGCCGGCCGGTTCGGCACCGTTCCAGTGCCGGCTCTGGGACGTTCCAGGCGGCACGCTGCGTGCCGCCCGAAATTTAAAACCTTGATATTACCTTCAAGCTTTAAGCTTTATGAAACAAAAATAGCCCAAGATCCATTTTTTCCAACTTTTTAAATTTCATGTTTATATACTTTCATAAATCATCATCATATAAATAACACCTAATGGAAAAAGGCTTTGTCTGTTGTTGTAAATGATTTAATAATCAAACTGGAGATGCAAATAATCGATACTATGGCGTTCTTAGACCTGTCTAAACTTCATGATCCAGAAAAACCTCCTTGCATAGACAAAATATAACTCTTCATGAGGCACACAGTACTTCCTGTAATACATAGGGTTCTACGAAAAAACATAATAATAATAATAATGGATATGCCAATATCATAGAATGAGAAAAAGGACTGTAGCTTAGTAGATATATCAAATAGCACCATTTATGCACAATGTGCAATAGATCTTGTAGATATATCAAATATCATAGAATGAGGTTGAAGCAATTAATATCGAGGAATACTGTACTCTTCAGCCTTCAATGTAAACAATAAAATCCATCTTATTTCATGACGAGCTACTTCTTTCAGCTCTTCGTAGTGTTTCATATATTCAAAGTCACTATCAGAAGGCTGTGGACGTGAACACTCAGGGAAGAGCAATAACTAAAACTTTTAATCAACCAAACAATATGCATTCCTAAGAAAAGCATATTATTATTTAAAGGATGTTAGTACGGCGGTAGAAGAGAAAAGCTTTTCATCACCATTCTTTAAAAGAAAAAAAAAAGGGAAAGAAAAGGGACAATAAAGACTTGATCATACACTATAACAATAAAAAATACCAGATATCTTAACTAATGTTTTCTTTAACCAGCAGAATTCACATAGGTTTGGAACATGCTTTGTATATTCATTATTCACTTACAATTTACTTATCACTCAAATTACAAGTGGTAGCAGTAGTCTCCAAAGGGCACAATCAGTTACCTAGCTAAACAATCTACAATAAACATACAAATATCCAAACATCCGAGTCTCAATAAAATTGTTTGTTTGTGTTTAACCGTCAGGAATTGGAATCATTATACAATTCTGGAATCATTCCAGGGAAAACAACATTCCGGTAGTTATGCATTTTTATTCCCAAATATGCCCTTCGTAATGGGAGGAGATATCTATTTCCATTACGTAATTGAACCAAACATAACAAGGCTAAGTCGTTCCTTCTCCGATTTCGTGCATTGCAATTCCGATACCTATTTTCCTTTCCATCCCGACCTACCAACCAAATCTCATATAAGAGTTTTCGCATATGCAATCAACTAGTATAGTCATTTTCACGTCGTTCTTTACAGAAACAAATCGGGGAAGTATTATCCAAAAGCATAAACAAAATCGGGCAATCATTAACCAAAAGCTCAAATCTTTAAAACCAAACACAATCACAAATCAGTCCAATTGTATACCTGCTTGTTATAAATATTGAAGTAGATGTTGAACAGGTACCACAACCCGAACAGCAAGCCGAGCTGGAGCGTCTGCATAACTCCGTCTCCGGCGGCGGTCGCGACGGGTTTATCTTCCGGCGGCAGCGGCACCGCACCCGCAGAATCATCGGTGGCTTTCGCCACCACCACTACATTGCTCCGCCGATTGATGAGGAGAGGAGAGAATCGTTTTGGATCAGAAGCGTATAAGAGCGAGTTGTGATTGCCAATCGGCGACGTGGACGAGGTGGCCGGGAGAATCTTAAAATGAGATCGAGGAGAGACGTGGCGTCGGAGTAGAGGTGATGCGGTGGAGGGACATGAGAGGACGAGCGCGGAGCCTTGCATTTTTAGGGATTTGATTTCGCCGCCGGTGATCGGAGATTTTTAGTGAAATGAAGAGTGGGTTGGTGTGTGTCTGGGATTAGGTACTATCAGAAAAAAAAAATGCCAAAAAGGGCGGTCCTGGCGGAGCTAGCTAGAAAGAAGTGAATTGATCCGGTGCGCCAAATTGTTGAAGTTTCTGAGTTTTACTTTTACCCTAATAATTTTGGGATACACTTAAAGTGAATCACTTTTAAATCATTGGTATTAAAAAAAATTGCTTTGGGAGAACTAAATCTAGATATTCTCTTGTGGAGGAATATATTATTAAAAATAATTTTACAAAGACTAGTTTCTGATATTTCTTAGATCCATCCTTTTTTAAGTGTTTGATATTTTTTTAAGAAGTGGTAATAATTTTACAGAGACTAGTTTCTGATATTTCTTAGATCCATCCTTTTTTAAGTGTTTATATTTTTTTAAGAAGTGGTAATCTACAATTTTAAAGTTTTTCAGCAAATTATAAAATACGCTAAAACATTGCGGAATTTGTAGTTCAAAAAATATGAATTTTTTGAAACATAAATTCGGCAGTATGTTAGACAAATTTATTTTTTTATCTTTTTAGAAAACTTTGAGCTATAATATTGGTAGATTATAATAAAATTTATAATAATATAGTTTATTATTTTTTTAAAAAGTCAAAGTAATATAAAAAACCAGTTTTTAAATTAGTTTCTAAAAACTGACATGTAAAAAATTAGTTTAACCACAATTTTCTTAAGGACAACCTAAGGAGTAACTTACGAAATTTGGACAATTGCACTGCAGTCGCCATATATTGTTTCAACATTTCTTAAGTCGAATTTTTTTATTTGCATTTTTGTCCTTGGAAACCTTTTAATGTATTTATAACACAGTTTAATGAGTTTCTGAGACATTCGACACCTTCATATCACGACTCCACTGATATTAACTTTTGATACATTGGTGTGAACTTTTGACACCTCGTGTTAAAAAATAATACTATAACATATTATTGATAGCTTATGACACTCTTTTGATAATTTCTTATACTCTCTTTTAAAAAACTTAAGTAAAATTTTTGAACATAAGTACAAAAATTTTTGACAGATGGATCTATATACAACATACTTAGATCTTTTAGAATTTAGTACAAGTCTAACAAATTTTCATGAAATTTTAGGGCAATAATTAGGCTTTTAGGTTTATATGAATATTATAATATAATCGATAAAACTTTCGAGATTAAATCCAATATTAAGCCGCTACTTTTTTTATATATTGAAGCAAATTACATAGTTATAAGTTAAAAATCGGAATGAAAGTAGCTCGAACAGTTAACCATGTTCCCATAAATAAATAAATAAAAAAGAAAGAAAAAAAGAAAAAAAAGGAAGGGATTTGCGGAACTTCAGGCGTAACGAACGGAGAAACGGTGAAAACTGCCGTGAAGCGCGGCTATGAATGGAACACCTGACGATCATCTCGTCTTCGACGAACTTCATAAATGGGTCAAAATGGTCCCATAATATCGTTATCGTCCACGGAACGGGTGGCATTTAGGCCCTTTCGAAATAGAAAAAAACTACTCACTTCTAATAAATCACATATAATTAATCTATACCATATATTCGTCTTATGATCTGCATATTTATTTCGTGATCCGCACAGATTATCAAAATTATGACTATATCCATTATGATATGTGGTCATGATATTGTCACATATATTATGTGGTTTATTGTGTAGTTTCTTAGGTGAGCATAGCTAAATCCTTCAAAATAACCTTTGAAGAAGGATATTCAAGAGCATGAAAAAGTGACCAAATGGATAATGGAAAAGTATGCAATTGGCCTTGAACTTTCGTTTAATGTGGCAATTACAGGCGATGCGTTAAACATTTTTCGTTAATAGCATTGTTTATAGTTGGCGAACATCAAAAGACATCTAATGCAGATTGTGAGACTTACGCTTTATAAATAGAAATATCAAATTTGCATCCTATAAGCACTATCATTAAAGGTGTGGAGGATATATTTTCTCTGAAGTTTATGAAGGATAATACGAACTTTCAAACATATTCAGACCAAAATATTTAGATTCTTCGGTTGGTGCAATATAGTTTAATGTTATCCGTAAATTTATGTAATATAATAATTGTATAAATAATAAAATTTACTATAAATGGAATTTTTATATGATAATCTCAATATATACATGCCTTCAAAAACTAAAATTTGAGTGCTAGACAACAGAACACATTTGACAAAAGTTCAAGACCAAAAGTATAAAATAGATACTACAGAAGAAGCTAATGGACAACATAATTGAACGTACTACAAGTCTACAGCAAAGTAAAATATTTTTTTTCTTAAAATAAAAATAAAATAAAATACAAGAGTACTTCTTGCGGATGTGCATTTCTATACATTTCTTAGTACAGTTAATATCTCATTTCTACTTCAGTAGAGTCTTCTGTAAGGATTCGAAAAATTGAAATGTAAAGCAAACACAAAAGAAACCGGAATTTGGAGAAGAAAATCGAAGGGAAAGATTGGTAGAAATTAGACCTTCAAATGAAGTGCTTTTGGTGGAAATGTTAATTCGCGACAGCAGAGTTTTTATATTCTCTTATGAACAAGATCGGAGAAAAAAAACGTCGGATTACTCTGGCGAACAGATTGCCAACAAAATGAACGTACATTGATTCACAACAAATCCCTCGAAAAATCAACGAGCACATGTAAGATTAGCACACAACCTTCATGGAACTTCTTCAATGGTGTCCAGCGCCGGCTTCCAAGACCTCTGCCTGCATACTATCATCTCCCCCGCCGCCGCATCCACGCCGGCCCTCTGCAGTTTTATAACTTCCTTAGCCTCTTCTGCTGGAAACATACAAAAGTCGCTAAAAACAGGAAATATTCTTCCTATATCCCTCGAACCACTTGATCTTCTTCTTCTTCTTCTAACTGCAGAAACCGCCAATTGCGAAACCACCGCCATTTCCTCCTCCGTGAGGACCGAGTAGAGCATGTCCATAGGTAGTAAAAAATACAGTCGCCGGCATTCTAATTCTTCGTCGGCGGGGAGACCCGGAATCCTAGACCTTACTTTAAGATGCCTAGAATCACAGACGAAGCTACCTGGATTCTCCAGCATAAGCTCAGCGACTCTAATGGATCTCAGATATTCAGTAGCGCTGCCATTGCCGACGTCGATCACTCTGATGAGGTCTCTAACTTTGGAAGATCCTGCATTCCCCATTACAGATTAAATTTGCAGTAGTATCTGTGAATTAGAGTACTGGGGTGAGTGGAAGGTTAGGGCTTCGATTTATAAAGAGATTGAAACCCAAGAAAATGACAGAGATTTGGGCCATCCGGCGAGGGGTCGCTTTTGCTAGAGTGTTTGTTTAATGGGACAAGCACATGGGTGGGTATGTTACTTGAATTATTAGGACCTATCACTTATGCATACAAACAAGCGAACAAAGGAGCGACAGTAGGAAGTGTTTTGGACGTACATCTTATTTTGGAGATGAGGGGTTTGTACCTAATTATAGCTAAGCTATTCACCCCAATTATTACTTCATTTAGTTAAAATGTTAAAGGACAAATGACATTTTAGTCCCTAAATTTCTCATACTCCTCCAAATTATCTTATAAATTTTCTAATTACTGTTTAAATTTAAAAAAAACTACTTTCTCAATATTCGTTCCAGAACCATTTAACTATTGTATAAATATTTTTTTGAAAAGAAATTATAAATTATAAATTTATGAAGAAACTTTTTTGAATTACAAAAATTACTTTTTTGAAGAAACTTTCAACATAAAATTATAAATTTTGATGAGACTTTTATATTTAATAAATTTTTCAAAAAATACTTTCAAATAAATATTTTGAGGTTTAAAAGTCTTAATGAATTTTAAAATTAATCCATTAATCCGCTAAATTTTAGAGCCTCAAAATACTATTTAGAATTTTTTTAAAAAAAAATTTAATATAAAAATTATATATATTATTAAAATTTAATACTATTTAAAAGTATTTTTCGAAGCCAACAGTGTAATGCATGAACACAGGTACTTGGTATTTTTTTTAAGGAGATTTGCATTTTAGTCCCTGTTTCAACATTCATACATTTCAGCTTCCGAAATATGAAAAAACGTCAGGTGCGATAAAGGGACTGAAATGTAATTCTCCATTTATTTTTACCTCAGTAATCTCACGAAAAAAGACCCAGCCGCGTTGCACGATTCTCACTATTGCACAGCAAGCTGGTCTAGTGGGCAAGTACTTCACCTGGCAGATACAGCTGAGCATGGCCAGTGATGAAAAGAGTAGATTCCAGCTTGCCTCCATTGTTTTGGAATTCTTCGCTCCTTTGGCCCCTTTCCCCGGACGCGGCTCCCTGATTCGGACGAATCAGAAATCATGAAAACGGACGGTCAAGATCGACCGATCCGAAAAAATACAAATTTTGAGATCTCGTATAAAACTTTCGTCGACTTATTTGACCTATTTTTAAGTATTTTTAAAAAAAATTTAAACTATAAAATTGTGGGTTTTGATGAATCGCCTCCGCTTTTCCCATCATTTATTTTTTTGAGATTCATACTGATTACTTTGTGAACGCCCGAATAGACATGATAAATTTATAGATTGTACTGACCATATTTAATCAACCGAATAGTTGCTTAGCAGTATCAAAGCTCGTGTTATAGCCTAACTGGTAGCACTGAAATATTTTTTTTTTGTCACAATCCGTACTGAATAAAGTCATATGTTGGCATTGTAGGAATTCCCAAACTTACTTCCATATGGATCAAATTCACTTCATGTACTAACATCGCATAGTTCACTATGAGCAATAACCACGTTAATTCAAATATGAGCAGCTCACGGTATGCCACTCATATATTTATCTACTACTACGGTCACACAAAATATGAGCTAATTACGGCTAGAGTCTAGCCATGGGCATCTTTTGGGTGTTCTAGCCTGGCATTGGATCAAATTACCCCGGACGACGGGGAATCCGATTCCCGCCGATAAACGGGTTCGGGGTCGGGGATTTTCCCGTCGGTTCGGGGATGGGGAATAAAATAAAATTCCCGTTTATCTTCGGGTCCGGGGATGGGACTATACCACGCCCCGCCCCGCCAACCGACCCACTCTAAATTGTAATGACATAATTGTAATTTGCTTGATTTTATTGTCCCTGTAAGATGCTAATATATTCCTAAAATCTAAAGCTTCAACCCAACCTTAACCTCAATGCGCTCAGCCAGTCGCCGACCCCTTGAGTCCGTGAACCCCTCCCCCTCTTTCTTTTCTCGCGGCTACCTCTGCTTTCTCCGATGAGCACCAGTGTCTGAATCAAACGTGCTCAGGGTGATATATTCTCTTTCCATCTGTAATTTCGTGTAATATCTATATCTTCTGCGCATAACTACTCTCTTGAGATTCCTAGAATGGATATTTTCTTTTTTGTTTTATAATGCTTTTTTCTTTGCTTGTTTTTTGACAGTGGTTAAAATTTATTGTCTGTGGATATTCTCTCTCCAATTTTTTGACATGTTTGCCTATATCTTGGTAATGTTTCTGTGGGTGAATTTGTAAGGAGGGGTAGGAATCGATTTGCATATTAGTCTAATAACATCAGCATAACTTCTGGAAGAGATAAGGGATTGGGATTCCCGACCACCCGTCGGTCCCGCGGGGGCCGGGGATGGGGGAAAAATTTCAATTCCCCCCGGACGGGACGCCGGGGACGGGAACGGGGAATGGGGACAAATTCGGGGCCGGGGATGGGAATAGTCCCCCGTCCATTCCCCCGCCCGTTGACATCCTTACCCGATAGATCATCTCTTGACTTTTATATATGATACCAATGTCATTGCATAAAGCTTACTTATGAGCTGAATATTTCATGACTATGATTAGCGTCAATTGCTACTTTTTGATAGATGACTTATTGTTGGTAAAAGATGACGTATTGTTGCTAAAAGCTATGGTGACAGTCAATGCAAGCTCTAAGGGCAGCCAACGACTGCCAATGCAAAGCTATTATTTTGTAGCTACGAGAGATCTTTTGGTATAACGGTTACACCACATTATATATAATATATATATATATATATATGTTTTTTTTTAAAAAAAAATTAATATTAAAATTATAATTTTAACAAGATTTACAATTTATCTTCATTTTTTTTTTCTAAAAGTACTTCTGAAAGTATACTTGAACTTCAAAATTAACGAATTTGAAATGGATTTAAAAACTGTTTTCAAACCCATTACATTCGTTAAACTTTGGAATTATAAAATATCCGTTTAAAAGTACTTTTTAGAAATTTTTTGAATATAAAAATTGTAGATCCTACCAAAAACTACAAGAAAGTTTTTGTAAAAAATAATCGTAAAATTTATTTTTTTTAAATTTAAACACGAGAATGATATACGCTGACGTGATGTAAATATTTTATTGTAAAATTTTTCTGTAGCGATACATAAAGGGACTAAAGATAACTTACGTTTTCATGTTATTGCAAAAAAAAAAAAAGGAAAAAACCATTCGGCCACTTCTTGAGGATTCACGTAGAGAAAATACCAATTAGGAAAAATAATACGTTAATGCATTTTGAAAAAGTTTTAATGTACTATAATTGTCTGAATATACCTGAATTAAATAGGACATCCAAAGACAGAGTTGGACTCCTGTTTTAGATCATGCAAATAACCAATTATCTCTCATATGTATAATAACCAAATGATCCTGGTATGCACATCCTTCTTGATACTCAAGCTGTCACCAAGGTTGGTTGTCTAATGATGAATTTATCTTCTTCTTTTTTTAATTATTCATGGACCTTTGTTTAATTGACCTACTGGTTGTATAAAATTATCCCTTCATCTAGAAGGCATTGCAGGTAAGATTCTGTAGGTGATTACTACTATTCCAATGATTGAGAAGGAAGAAATATTTCAAGAAAAATGCTTCAACATGTTCTTGAGAACTTGAGCAATGATTGAGACTCACCCACTGCGAGCAGCAAGGTTGGTTGGAGCTTAGGTGCTGTTGAAAATATTAAATGGAGCAATTTTTTATGGCATTACATAGGTGCAAAAAAAAAAAAAAAAAAAAAAAAAAAGAAAATCGATTTCCATATGCGAGTCACCGTAACCCCAGAGTGTGAAATATCTACCTTGGTTGATCCGACAAAGACAGACCGACAAAGTAAGATACTGGAGTTTCATCGTCCCTTTGAGAGGCCTTGGGTTGAAGTCGTTATGGGATCCTCTCGTGGTTTAACTTGATTAATATTGATTATACCACGCTTATACATTGTAATTGTTGGAGATTCTGTATGACCTAACATGTTATTTGATGTATTTAATATAGAGAATACGACTCATTCCATAATTGTTCAATAAATACTCAACATTATACTAGTTCGATTTCATACTGCAATAGATTACGAATGAGGTCAATCAATACCTTGTATTTTCTTTTTATGGATGCTTAAATATCATCCAATTCTGTACATCTAGAGTGGGACTTGGAATGCATTTTGGGCTGTAAAAAGCAAGTAGAAAATATTATAAAAAAAGAGTATGTATCAAGATTACATTTTGTAAACTAGGCCTTAGAATGCATTTGAGCTACTTATAGTGTAATATTCATATAGGTATAAGACCATTTGCACGTAGATCCAATGACATTGACATAGAAAAGTGTGCTGCTATCTTCGCATTATGGCCACTTTGTAGGCTTGGATTTCTGACGCGTCTGCTTCTCCACATGCTGCACCTTAGCAATAGCCTTTCCTGTTGGACCCCACTGGTATCGAATTCAACCACTATGCTCCACCTCATCTTCTACGGACGACGATTTTTCCATCAGAAATGTATTTGCATGTTCTTCTAAAGCAAATTCTTTACATGTCTGAACCCCAACAATATCAAGGTTTTGTTGGATTTGCCTCCGGATGAAAACTGATAGCCTGTGCCACAAAAAATATTATTTGAGGCAAGTAACATGTCCTTGTCTTGTTGGATTCACGCATTGCCACTCAATTGAGATAAAAGATAAGGATTGGAAATACATCAATAGGTCACATTTCATGTGACAGTAAGAAGGGATTAACAGGAAACCCATTGAAACGTTGCCTAAAATACCAAGGGACCGTATGATTAGCTCAAAAGTGAAACTCTTCTACAGAAATTAATACTTTAAAAAGGTTCAGCAAGACCTTTCACAGTAATACTAGCTTTCTAAAAGCAGCAAAAAAGAGTAGCCAAATAGGCAAGGAATTGTATAAGAAGCATCAAATATATATCCGGGCAATGACTCGAGCAAGATGTCAAACAATTTGTTCCGCACTTATTACACAAACAACGCACTGCAAGAGCCAGCTTCGCTCTTCCTCACCTATATCCTGCTTGAGAAAATAGAACGCCAAAGATGAACATGTAATAACTTCAAATGGGAAAAACAAATGTCCTTTTCAAGGAGTAGGAATTTAAGACTTCTTCAGTGATCATATTAAAAATCACGTTCAAGAAGCAGACTCCTTGGCAATCTTTTCAGCTTTCGCGATGACTTCTTCAATTCCACCAACCATGTAGAATGACTGCTCAGGCAGGTCATCATATTTCCCATCCAAAACTCCCTTCACAAAGACAAAAAAGTTGCATTAGCAAACAATTACCCATAAATAAGATAATAGGCTTCTTCAAGAATTAACATGACATATTCTTATAGCATAAAAATGTATTAAAAATTTAAACAATTTTCCTTAAAAACAACATCACTCACCTGGAAGCTGTTAACACTCTCTTTCAACTCGACATACTTCCCAGGTGCACCCGTGAACACTTCAGCAACATGGAAAGGTTGGCTCAAGAATCTTTGGATTTTACGAGCGCGGGCCACAGTCAACTTGTCATCCTCACTGAGCTCATCCATTCCCAAGATAGCAATAATATCCTGAAGGTTCTTGTAGTTCTGAAGAACCTTCTGCACACCACGAGCAGTGTTATAGTGCTCCTCTCCCAGCACGTGAGGCGAAAGCATTCTGGATGTTGAATCAAGCGGATCCACAGCAGGATAGATAGCCAAGCTCAGAAATCTGGCACATAAATCACAAATTTTTAACATGAAAAATAAAACAAAATCCATTTCTTATGTTGTATTTACACTAGATAATCAAAAAAGGTAATTGGGAAACAAACCTGCCGTGACAACACAGTTGTAGCATCAAGATGTGCAAAAGTTGTAGCAGGAGCTGGATCTGTTAAGTCATCAGCAGGTACGTAGATAGCTTGCACAGAAGTGATGGAACCCTTTTTTGTCGTCGTAATCCTTTCCTGAAGACCTCCAAGATCGGTGGCCAAAGTTGGCTGGTAACCTACAGCAGATGGAATACGACCCAGCAAAGCTGACACCTCTGAATTGGCCTGATTATGAAAATTGAGGTCAAGAGCTTCGCAGACAATGATGCTTATCTACTCTCTTTTCTTTCTACTAATGGTGCTTATCTACTTAAGTACATGGCAAGTAGCCAACTCACTTGGGTGAAACGGAAGATGTTGTCAATGAAAAGAAGCACATCTTGTCCTTCAGCATCACGGAAGTGCTCAGCAACTGTCAGACCAGTCAATCCAACACGAGCACGAGCACCAGGTGGTTCATTCATTTGCCCATATACAAGAGCACATTTACTCTCACTCTATCCAAGTAAAAACATATAAGTTGCAAGTGTTAGGGAAGATAAAAAATAAAAAACCATCAGTAACAAAATATCAAATCTTTAGACCTGCTTGTCTCCTAGTTTTATCACGCCACTTTCAATCATTTCCCTGTATAAATCATTGCCCTCACGGGTACGCTCCCCCACACCAGCAAAGACAGAAAAACCACCTAGGAAAAATTTTGATGGATGTAAGAAAACACATTTAGAACCAGAAAAAGCTAATAAAGAATTAATTGCGCTCAACCAACCATGAGCTTTAGCAACATTGTTGATCAGCTCCATGATAAGCACAGTTTTCCCCACACCAGCCCCTCCAAAAAGTCCAATCTTTCCACCACGTTGGTATGGTGCAAGAAGATCTACAACCTACAAAATCAATGGAACCGTAAAGTATGAAAATAACATTAAAGTATACTCTCCTAGTAAATTGTGGCCTTTCTGAAATTGAAAGTAAATGATATACACACACACACACACACACACACACACACACCAATAAGCACTGCAATATTGCCATACCTTGATCCCTGTAACCAGAATCTGTTGTTCTGTAGCCTGCTCAACAAAAGCAGGGGCCTCACGATGGATAGGAAGGAAATGACTAGTAGCTAATAAAAGACAGATCGAGGAGAACATATAAGTAATGTCGAATTTAACATGTATTGAAATAGTAGATTAAACTCTAGTATTGTCACATACTAATTTCTCCTTTCTCATCAATTGGCTCTCCAATGACATTCATGATACGTCCTAAAGTGGCTCTACCAACAGGTACCTGAATCAAAGCCAACACATTATAGTCGAATTATAAATACTTAGAAACAAATAAACCCTACAAGAGTAAAACAAACACTACCAATTTTATCCAAATCAAAGGATAAATAATAGACCTTGTACTCTACAAATTCCATTATTTTATGCATATATAATGAGAAATTTTTTTTTTTAAAAAAGATAATTATAAATTTGCAATTTCAGCTGTAGGTTGCGCCCCAACAATGAAAAGAATATACCACCGGTACAAAACAACTACAACATCAATTCAAAAGAAGGAGGAAACTTCATATCTGAATTCAGCAACATTAATTGCAACTTAGGCAAAGGATAGGGACCAATAAAAATGCTATATTCAAATTCAAAACTGCTTGCTGGCAACGTTAATAAGCGACTGTTCATTTTATGAACAACTATTTAAAAAAAAAAAAGCGTTACCGGCCGGCGAGACGTTCCGGGCGACACGCTGGGTGCCGCCTGGAA
This sequence comes from Xerophyta viscosa, assembly GCA_002076135.1. Taxonomy (NCBI): domain Eukaryota; kingdom Viridiplantae; phylum Streptophyta; class Magnoliopsida; order Pandanales; family Velloziaceae; genus Xerophyta; species Xerophyta viscosa. Next base: position 3,078,382 of record MJHO01000011.1, read on the forward strand.
TTTAAAACACTGGTTTAAACCAAATCCTAATGGAGTATAATTGTCAATGAAAATTAATGTCCTACCATTATCTCATTAATCTAATTATAGCTAATTATCTCATTAAGCTACAGTGATTGCGAAACATGGTATGAGTCTTATCAGTTATCATGATCAATCTCATGAACTAACCAGTGATAACAAACAAACCCCCATCCACAACCATAGCTCGACACTAGCAGTACTATGAATCAACCAGTAATTTGCAACCATGACCAAACAAATCAAATTGCTAATGCAAGACCATTTACATTTCCAAAATATCAAATAGAGAAGAGGAATGTAGCGCTTATCACACATGTTCCTACTGATCGAGAATAAATACAGATATTATAAACAAAAAACCAACTAAATTTAACTGTAATTCGAAGATCTTTGTTATAAACAACATACAGTAATAGGAGATCCAGTGTTGAGAACTCTCTGTCCTCTGGACAATCCCTCGGTACCATCCATAGCGATCGTTCTGACCATATTCTCTCCCAAATGTTGTGCAACTTCAAGAACCAACCGGATCGAATTGTCCATCACTTCCAACGCCGTCAAAATCGGCGGCAGGCCTTCATCGAATCTCACATCGACAACAGCACCGATGACCTGGCAAACGCGCCCGATAGCTCCGGCACCGGTGAACTCGTCGGTGATTTTCCCGGTAGGACCTGCACTAGCGGTCTTCGGAGCCGAAGCTGGAGGAGCCGGAGCAGCAGCAGAAGTGGCATACTCTACGGCGCGCGAGAGAAGAAATCCGGCCGGAGAAGGGCGGTGACCTATTGCCGGCGCGGGAGATACCCTGCGGGAGGCGCCGGCGTTGGAGCGACGGGCGGTGGATCGGAGGAGTGCGGAGAAAACGCGGCGGGATGCCATCGCTGCCCGGTCAGAGATCTAGAGTTTGAGAACTTAAATTAAAGTGACGCGAGAAGAAGAGTGAGCATTCGATGGATCAAGGGATCGGAGAAATCGTAGCGTAGGAGCGAGAATGAAGAGCTGATATTTGTTGGATGAGAGCAGATGGTGCGGAGACGCAGGAGAGGATGGGATGAAAGAACTCGCATTGGGAACACCGAGTATGACAAATAATGCGATTTTGGCACGCAGTTGGAGAAAAAAATAGCGTCGCAGAAAAAGTCTGTGACCTGTGAATTGAATCGTGGCTGCAGACCTAAGGAGCGGGCCCTTTGGACTATGGACAGTCTGTACGGGCTGAGCTATATGGATTAATTTTTAATATCAAGTCTGTACAATTGAGTCATATATATCAGTCCTTAATATTCAGTCCGTGGTGGCCGTACGGATTAAGCCGGTTGTGGATTAATTCAGAACCAATCTGTAGGCAAAATTCGGCATGTGAGTGTGTTTTTTTTGCCGTTGCTTTAAAGCTTTAAAATTTGGGATTTTTATGTATCAGCCTTTCATTTTCTAATTTTGCACGTTTCAGCCTCAGGGCTGATTTGCTTTTTTATTTTTTTTATAAATTAGTCTCTAAAAATACGTTTTTATGGGACGATTTACGAAGATACGCAATTATCCGTTAAAAATTCAAAGCAAAGCTTTGCTGAAGCTAGAAAATTCGGTAATATGGTAATTGGTCAGTGAAGATGTTATCAAATACTATACAATACAATAACTTTTCATTAGCACTTGCCTCCGGCGGGAGCTCATCGGAGAATCGGTTTTTGAATAGCTCAAGAAAGACTGGCTCGAGAACTTCTTGATCGTCGATGGGACTTTGAGAAAAATCTTGTAAAGCCAAAGCATAATCAACATGGTCGAGTTTCCGACCACGCCGGGAATCTCACTAATACCGGGAATCTCACTAATAAGACTTGCAGTACAGTTGCAAAACCTAAAAGTCGTAGAGAGGATGGATGCGAAGCTTCTCCCATCACTACAAAAATGACGTGCGAGCACTGCGAGGTGGTGATAAGAAAGAGAGATAAGAAAGGTGGCGAAGGCAGGCGGCAGAGGTGAGAAGAAATAGAATGCATGTGGCAGAGGTGACAAGAAAGAGAATGCCGGCAGCGGAGAGAATAAGAAGTGCAATGGTGGTGCTCTAGATCCGACGGCGGCAGCATCAGCAGCAATCGTGATAGCTGCTTTGGTTGATTACTACTACAACTTGCATGCTTCATCTCAATCTCTCTCTGCAAGCCTCTCTCCCTACATCCACAGCTCTCTCTTTGCGTTTCTCTCTTTGACACGTCAGTAATTTTTTAAGCCACGTCAACACAGGATATATAACATAATTGAATACGTTATGGATGGAAGAATAAACAGCGACAAGTGTGTAATTGAGGATGACTAACAGCAAAATAAGCTTATTTCGAAATATAAGATAGGTAGTTTGGCCTTCTATTGAGTGTATCTTTCCACAAGTCTTTTAATAGAGAATACAACAATACTATTTTGTTCCTCTGTAAACTACAAAGGGAAACTATATGTGCAAAACGGTTTCAGTTTTATAAGAACGCCAAAAGAACGTTCCAGACCTATTATCTATGTATCTCTATTGACTTGTAATCGGTTTTTAAATTTTCAAAGACCTCACCTCATAAAAAAAAAGAGTATCGTCAACGGAATTTCTATTTTGTAAAATTTGAGTAAATTAAAATCTCAAATAAACACACTAAGTTAATTTTTCGGAATATTTTTTTAGCTCATTTGAAATACTTCTTTAGTGCGTGAACACTAAAATAGCTTGTCTATAATATTTAAGTCCGAACACTATAATACAAGTAATGGTAATACTATATATACCAATAGTCTAGAAAAATAAACTAGCTATCTTGAAAACTTTTGTGTTCGAACAGAAATTTAAAAATTAATGTGAACCTTAATGGAGCCAAGGCTGACAAATTCTTTGATAAGTATTCACAAATAGCAACCGAAGATAATGCACCCATAGCATCCTCTGCCGCGGGATGAGCGGTTGGGCCGTGGTGGCCACAACCATCACGTTCTGCGTTCGAGCCCTGCGGATGTTCTGAAATGGAGATGTGCTCGCGCCGCATATTTTCAGCGGATGTGAAAAAACTAATGGCTGGATAATTCACAGTACTCCATATCTAATTTTAGGACAGACGTCAGCCGGGGTTTTACTCTTCTGTGTGTACTTGGATCCAAAATGGACCTATAGGTGTGCGTAGAAAACTGTGATCCGCAAAGTAAAAATCTAAAAAGAAATTTCGCCTCATTTTTTCAAAAAATATAATGCACCAATAGCAATTATTCTAAACTTTGCGATTATGTCGAATTTAGGTGGTCAACAGGTCATTCTACATTTATTATCTTATAATTTACTATCTCAATTATAAACATCGATTAAACTGAACTATATAAAATTGTAAAACTTAACTAAATTAGCAATTTCATATATATATATAACTGTCATATTAAAGTCATTATGCCACCGCCACGTGGCATTACAAATAGTTTTTAATATACCATATAGCATTTGTTCTTATTTTAAAAGATAATGTGTCATTTATAAATTGATAGAAATTTATAAAATCATCTAACTTATTTAATATTAAAAATAAAAACTTAATAAACATAATAATTCAAAAATAACTAATAATATATAAATATTAATATAAAATAATTATATATCTATTTTATAATAAAATAGATATCACCACCACTTTATATAAATAGCAAGGTATTATTTTATGTCACTCTTTAAATAATTTTTATATACGGCATGTAACACTTTTTCTTGCTCTAATAATATATAATGAATAAAATATATATGTAAATAAAAATAACTAATAATTTATATAAAATTATAATATAAAAATTATAAAAATTTAACTTTTTTCAATATTATTTTTTGCATATATGTATATAAAACTAATATTCATGTATTGTACGGATTAAAACTAGTATTTGATAAAATGTTTCATTTTTTCTATGGGACGTTGCATCAGGTCTTCTCCCGCGTAACACCAGGCCATTGGGTGGGAACTTATTTTCATTTTATATTAATTTTATCTTCTTACAAAATATCAAGTTAAGACGTTATTCTCGTCCACTAAGACAAAAAAAGCTATATAAAACTGAAATATTTCAAAAACCAGAAAAAAAGGAGCGAGTCACGAGTGGCACCGGAGATCATCCATCCATTAGATAGCTGACAATGGCATTGTCGCTAACACTTCCCCACTCTTCTCCTGCTTCCCTTCTCCGTTCATCCCAAACGAAAACACTTTCTATCCCCCACCACCTGCGCCGCCGCCGTCTACTGCGGTCGACGGCGGGGGCGGCGGAGACGACGGCCAACACGGAGGCTCCGTCTCCTCCTGAGCGAGTAGTGGCAAATGATGCAGATGAACGGTTAAAGGAGTGCGTGACAGTGCTGAAGGCGGCGGCGAAGACGAGAAAAGTACCGTCGGCTGAGGTTCTCACCGCGCTTGCGGCGGTGAAGAGTGCCAAGGTTGATCCCGCTAATTTCTTAGAGACGCTCGGCGGCGAAGAGTCCCCTGGTCGTACATGGATGCTTATCTTCACCGCCAAGGTGATCCTTTTGTCCGTCGTTCTTTTTTCGAAATCATGTATCAATCTAATACTCTGTGCAAAATTGAACTTGATTGATCTTTGGGGTGAAATTTTGCGACATATTTTCGGTGCTCATATCTTTTGCTTCTTTGTTTGTCGCCGTGAAGTTCAAATTGTCTATCTTTGTTTGCTGGCTTTGGTATTTTACGCTCAATGCTAGACTACGTAACCTACTTTCAGGTTTCATATCACTTAGGTCCAATTTATGGTTTTTGACACCTTATTCAAAATTTTTCGGTTAACGTATTTTTGATGTTTTGGACGTTAAGTGATATTAAACATGCTAACAAGGACATAATGAAATTTTGCTTATTATGTCTGTAAATCCTACGTGTAACATGTCAGATAAGATTTTTCAACAATTCCATATACCAGAAAAGAAGGTGAACTGTCTGTTGTCTCTGTAGTAGCATTTTTTTTATGGCTTGTTTGGTGTTGGAGACAATTGTGCTAGTGGGAAGCTGATCCGTTTATTTAGTTTGTTTAATATATTCTTATAGAGTTCCAAGTAGGCACTTACAAGCTATAAGAACTCTCTTATTCTAGTGTACTATTTTCGTTTATCTGATATCTGATTATAGGAAGAGAAATGACTTTTAGTGGCACAAACTGGTGTGGTTTGCTTTTACTGGAAAACAATTACTTCCAATGTTTTTGCTTAAATTTTGAGCTTTAACCATTGGCCGCAAATTTTTTCTCAAACTGTTTATCCTATGTGTTTGAACTTGAAATAGAAAAAAGAAAGAATTTAGTTACCTTTCTTCCCCTTCTGTTCTGACAATTAGCTGGTTGTATAGGGCCGAATGGATAAGGGTCAGTACTTCCCCATCACGGCTGTACAGAGATTTGATGCTGCTGTAAGTAATTTGTTTTTCGCTGCTGTTGTTTCTGTTAGTTAGGTTTTATTTGTGGCCAATTGTGAGCAATATTGAGCCTCTTTTATTGTATTTTTTTTTGTAGCCTTTCTTTTCTCTTTCATGTGAGATGATGATGTTTACATTGTTCCTATCTCAGAAAGCATTGTGGTAGATTTTCATAAACAGATTATTATGACTGCATCACTCATCAGATACCATAAAGGTTATTAAGGAATCACCTTTGACCAATGAACACGAAGACATAATTTTACTAATGAGCGATGCACCTCTAATGGCGATCGTAAGTGTCAGTTGGATGTTGTACCAGAGCTCTACCTGTGAATTGTAGTGCTCTTTCTAATGTAGTGCTCTGTCTAATCTTTCCTACTCTTGCTTAAATATCAATAGTTGCCTTGTTCTTCAACTCTCTTTATGCCTTTTAGATTTTATTATGACTGCATTGCTCATCAAATTCCGCAAAGACTTTCTAAGGGCTTGCCTTCAACCAATGGTCACAAAGAGATAATTTTACTAATGAAAGATGCACCTCTAATATTGGTCACTAGTATCGTTTGGATGTTATGTTTAGAGCTCTACCCGTGAAGTTTAATGCTCTTCCTAATCTTTTGCACTCTTGCTTAAATTTCAATAGTTGGCTTGTTTTTCAACTGTCTTTATGCCTTTCATAGGCCTTACAGACTTGCTATATAGAGGATGAGGTTGTTTAACTTCTTCGGTGGATACATTTTATCAATAAAAGATTTTGCTTTGATTCCAAATGAATGTTTGCTAGCATATGGTGATGTCATCAAATCTGAGTTTTGTTTTCGTTATGTATGCAACTTCAATGATTTCATAATATTTTAATTTCCGCAACTGTTCAATGATTACATGTATACCCAAGACTTCATTTTCTTCTTTTCTTTAATATTTTTGTTTGGACCACCAGGCAAAAAGAATCGAGAACGGAGTCTATCTAGGACCACTAGGCTGCTTAACATTTGAAGGAAGGTTTTCATGGAAAAAGCGAATCTTAGCTTTCATCTTTGAATCCATTCGTATAAAGATCGGACCTTTTGCACCTTTGCAATTGGGCTTAGGAGGAGGAGATAGAGAACCTACGACCAAGGATCCCTTTTTTATATGGTTTTATATTGATGAGGAAATTGCTGTTGCTCAGGGAAGAGGTGGAGGAGTTGCATTCTGGTGCAGATGTCGTCGTGTTGGTTAGTTTTAAGAGATACTTCAGCTTACACGTGCAATTTCTGTATGTATTTATTACTATAGCAAGCTTTTGGTTTAGCAACTGTCGAAGTATAGGTATATTTATGTATGGCAACTTTTTCTCTAAGCAAGAGCATGTACATAGCAATCTTTGTAGTATCAAACTCATTTCACCAGGCCTTGCATTCTTTCAGATCTTCCAGTCTTTCCTTTTATTGTAAATTCTGTTATGTATACTAAAGTTCTGAAACATATTATTGAGGATTAATTACCTGGCCACAAAGTTTAGCCTCCATGTGGGTACAAAATTTATAATACTTCTGAAGTGCATGTTGATGCAAAGATATATTTTTTTCATAAATTTTATCCTTGGCCATAAACAGTATTATATGGATAATCATTGGTCTTCTAATCGAGTAGTTGTATGTATGTGATCTACTTTATTGTGTTACCAAGGTCTGGTTTGCTAGTGTAACCATAAGAGTCCCCTGCTCAGCTAAAAGTATGTTTAACTTAGGCTGGATATATACATCTTCTGGTATACAACTAATCTGCTAGCACAAGTTTTATGAAAATAGCTCTCCAAAACAAATACATAAACAAATAAGAACAAGACCCTCTGAAACAAGACAAAAAAAAGGAAAAAGATTAGAACTAATGCTTCACCTATACACATTTATAGATTATATAAGACATCTATTATTTTTATTTTATTTTTAATCAATCTGGTTAGAACTTAAGAAAATGCACGTTGAATGTATGGCAAAAACATGTAAGGCTATGTCCAGCCGCCGTTGCGAGATAATGCAAACGATAAAATTTACCAAGAAAAAAGTCTTAGTGCTAAGGGAGAACAATATCAACCTAGAACATTGTTGCATGAAGAGCAGCAGTATGTAATTATCCTATCTTTGAACTTTTTGTATAAACATAGGAGAAGAATATATTTGGCTCTTTCGATCAATTACATCTCAACATGTTGATATCCTGGTTATGTTCCTATGATGTAGCATAAAAAAACATAATCAGCTGTACAATTCTACTGAATTTTGTCAGTGCATCCTATATACACAAGCAGGAGACCTTAATGGCAACTACAAAGGAAGAATCATTGAAGAGGTCCACATTACTGCATTCAAGTTAGTTAGTTAGTAGTTGTCTATGGGCATTAATTGAATATATATATATATATATATATATATATATATATATATATATTTTGTGTATTAGCGTGCCATGTTAAAAGACCAACTGAAAGTATACAACTCACATCACTTACCTAACTTAAAGTTATTTAGTTTCTATTTAAATCGTTATTACGTCAAGACAAAAGAATTAAAAAATACACTTATCATTGGATACAGTACAAAGTAGTAATTCCGTTCCACGGTTAGTATTTTTACAAAATAAAATTTTACTTATGGGCAAATTTAAACATTATTAGAGACTGATCTAGACCACTTTGATTGTTACTATCTGTTCAATACAACTAAATACTTCATGTGCATATCAAAAAATAGGTAATTACAAATTCTGTAACAAACAATTTTAATTGAAAACAATAAACATCTAAACTCGAACAGCTGTTGTAGCATTAGGTAGTAGCTTAAGTGCTTCTAACAACAATTCCTTGAGCCTTTCCCCATTTATCTCCACATTCTGACTATCCAAGTACACTGATTTAAGTACTTCCCAGCCTTGTTCATGTAAAGTCGATGGATCTTTCAGAACAGGATGGTCTCTTTCATACTTCTCACTCAGTGTGCTTTCATCTGCTTGTATGGTGTAATCCAAGTAACTCATCTTCATCTCCAATGCTGGATATTTGAAGCTACTTCTTGCTATCCATTTTAATCCTCCTAGAGGAATCACTTGGATTACTACTGCATCCTTTGGCAAAAACACCATATTGGTTAGCCCAGCACCATGAACCCCGATCATAACATCCGCAGAATTCACAAGTTTCGCAAACTTCTTTAGGTTGGTATTTACGTCGGGGTCGTCTGTATTAACATCGAAACCAAGGCTTGTTCCTATATCAACCATCTCTTTCAAATTAACAAAGGCTCTTGAGTGTTTCCTTGCTATAATCAATAGCCTTGGTTTTTTTCTATCTCCATCTCCTCTCGAAGCGATTCCCCTTTCTAATCCAAATGCTTTTCTCAGTGCATCTTTGAAGTCCAATATTGTGTAACCTTTAGGTGTTCTTGTGCTGTCTACTCCTAGTTCCTTGTGAAAACTTGGCCCAACAATAACTCTAGGAAAGCACCTAACTTCTTGCTTTTCATTGTCCAAATCAACGATTTCGTAGTTGGATAATTGTTTGAATATCAACAAGAACTTGCTCATCCACCATGACTTATAATCCGCCACGAGGAATTGCACTTCGCCGTGGAATTGGTGAGAACTGATGAAAAGAGGCACCAACACATCAGTGAAGTCATGGAAGAGATTGCCAGTGAAGCCTCCAACAGAGAATATCACAGCAGGGACAGAGTGGTTTTTTGTGCATTTGAGAAATTGTTGAATATTACTAGTCAGTGGCTTCAGTGACCACTCTCGTACATTCGCTAGCGCAACCGAATCGCCCTTCCGAGCGTAAGGTTTGATAGTCCATTCTTTTGAAGGTGCTAACGAAGTATCAAAGAAGATAGTTCCTGAACTCGCTTCTATGCGAATATCACCTCGTACTTCGCAGGTGTCGGATCTTGGGCTTACTTCATAGCAAGTAGGTCGGCTCGCATTTACCACTGTTATTGATTCAGCATCTTCATCTTCTTCTAGAATTGAAAATAAACTAATTAATTATTTTAGATAAGCAACAATTTCATAACTATTAAAACAAAATATGTACCTAATAAATCTCCATCACTACTTTCTTGAACTTTTACTTCCTCAAGATTCATTTTCACTAGGAATTGTTTTTGAAGATGAGCTTCATGTGATTTAACTGCAAAGCAGAGAACAAAACAAGATGAAGCAAAAATTTAACCAGAAGTCAAGATCAAGATCAAGCAAAAATTAACCAGAAGGTATCAGATATAGAAAATTCAGTTAAATACCACAAGTCGGGCAGTAGTGAGACTTGACGAGAGATAGAAGAAAGAGGGAGATAATCATGGAGGCAATGACTACAATATTGCCAGTTCTTCTTGGCTCTTGCCAAGCAAATTTCTTCAGAGACTTCATCTTTTTTCCAACCTACGAAAATCTTTTCAGAGTCTTCATGATCATCTCAATTATTTCTTCTTCTTCTTTACTCCTACATCTGCTTTAGCTCTTTTGATTGACTCTATTCATATGTAACTTTGACTTGTTATACATGTCATTAGTATTATATGGTTGATTAGTTGGTAGTCGTGTTACATGACAGTTACTCTACCAGCATTGGCATAACAACCAAATTTACAAATACTATCTCTTTTACATCAGATCATGTTTTTTTTTTCTTTTTTTTTTTTTAATTTATAATTTGGACTCATACTTGCGCAAGGGCAGATGCTAATCTTCTCTGTAATTGTCCCAATATTATCAGTGTCTCCGAAGAGATGACCGTGATGTTTCCTTACTTATTACTTGTGATGAAATTATTTTCAATATAACAATTTCTTTATTATGATGTATTCGAAATGCGATGAGCTATATGTACTACCTACCAGTTATTCTACTCAAAATACACTAATTAAACTGTTGTTAATGTTAAATGTTAAAACTTAAAACTAAAGCGGTAGATTGAATACCTAAATCTAATACGATCACAATTACAGAAAAAAATCGAGAAGAAATAAACACAAACAAAACATCAGAATTTTTACGTGGTTCGGAGATAAAACCGACGGACAAAAAAGAGAGAAGATCAACTATCAAACGGAGTATACATGAACGACGGTGAATAGAAAGGAACAAAATTCTAACCTTCGAAATTACAAAGTTCTTTATCCAGAAAAGATATTGCGCTGCCCTTTTATATCATACATAGAAACCCTAATAACTAAAAGTTTGGTCCCTCCGCTATCATCACAGACCTTAGAAAAAATCCTTCAAATATTTTTTCAATTTGATTTGGGCTAACATAAGACATAAGTTGAGCTGTAGCGAAATTCGAGATATTTCAACAGTTAAGGCAGCATCTAATATCAAATGTTACATAGTAGACTAGTTTTTATGGTGTAGAAGTCGCAACGTTAAATCAAATTATGCTAATATTCTCCATCAAACATCCAATTGTCCTTTATCTTCAAATATAATTGGTTATAGCGTCACTCAAGAAAACATAGCACAGGAAAACAATCTTTATCACCGAATTTCATATCCATGATAGAGTTTCTCTCCAAAAAAAAAAGCCCAAAAAAAAAGATAAATGCTCAAATAAGATGCAGACAAACGCTTTAATCCTGTGCTAAAATGTTTTCTATGCTTTTCATTACAGCGATTATATTCAACTCGAACATACAAACATATGAGCACAATAAGAAGGCAAGTTTGGATTAAAGAGTGTTGACCTCACCAACCTACTAAAGTATTCCTCTCCTAACATGCCAAGTGTTGGCATTCATAAATTGCGTAAGATAGACAGCTCAACCAACTCATTTGTCATGTGCATCTACATGATGTAAGAAACTCAGAGACTTTCTATCTCCTATATGCTATTATTATCAAACAGTAGTTAGAAACATCTTTTCAGAAGGATATATGACTTTGGAAAATGCTGGAGAGCTCCCAAAATCTCACAATATTTGTCACTTGAATTCAACCCGAAATTCGTAACCGCACTTATTACCATGTACATCAAAGATAACGCTTAATAGAACGATAAGTAAACCGCTTCATAGTGTTGATCCTTTTTTTTATTTCTGTTTATAAGATATGCCAACTTGGCTGTTAGAGACAACCGATAACTTGGAATATTTTCTGTAGATAGAAAAACATAGATTAAGTCAGAATGAAATGAAGATTAAGAATGAATTTGCACTTCAGATTTTCTAAAAGAAAAAGGAATAAATCTGCACTTCCAATTCCAGTAGTATGAGCTTATTTCAGAATGGAAAATGCTAAAGAGCTCGACCCATTAATCCGAAAATCGCCCGAACGCGTGGAAAACGCGTTTTCCCGCTCGGTAAAACGCATTTTTCCACTTGGGAAAACACGTTTCCCACGCGTTCGGACGGAAAATCGGGTTAATGGGTCAGGCTCAACAGCATTACCCTTTCAGAATTATGAGCGACTTCATCAATATCAGTTGCTTCTAAGCTGATGATTATTTGGATCCTTGTTTAAAAGTAACCGACTTCTTTCCAGTTATCGGATTGTCAGTAGGTCAATTGTTAGCTGAATTAACTAGAATTAGCAGCTAATAAATAAAAATTGTAGGTAGGCCACCTAAATATTAGACTTTCAGGAATCAGCATTTCTTGTTAATATTAAAAATCATTATTTAAATCAGAATTAATGAGTCACTCAGCACTATAGAAGATATCCCCAATTCGAGCACACATGTGATGGTTCTATGCAAAAAGTCATTTGATGCTGGCAGCTACTGTTTCCTCACAAATAAAAAAATAAAATAAACAAATATTAATAAAAAAAGTAGTTGTTTGGGTCACTCCCTCAGTCAAGCTCCCAAACTTTCACCCGAATATTACTATTCACTTTCAACATCACGTAGTTCATTTTGAGCACTTTATGGTTCAAACCATGCATGAATTTTCTGGCGAAATTTCTGGGACATATTTAGTCATTTTAACAGGATATACTTTAAGATTTTGGTGGACCTTTCAGAACATATACTGTATGTCTCAATTAATGGTCATGCTTGATTCGTAATCCAGAATGCCAAGGCCCATTTATGAAGATCAGACATAAGGTGTACAATATTAGATAATTTGAGAATAAACTGGAGAAGAATTGGGGAGCCTCTTTAATTTTTAAAGTCCATAACTGGACCAGACTCAATCAATAAGACCCGCTCTTAGTATAATTTACAGAGTCATACGGACCGAACGTCAAATCCAAAAAGGATACATACCTACGATTGTAAGACTGTCAAAATGTGGTGTCAATTTTTGGAATGTGCAAATAGATTACAGTTAGTTTAAATTGCAAAACCTAGCTCAAAATCCAAAAGGCCATAATTGCTGTAGAAATTACGAATAGATGGAGTCAAGAAGAATGGTTAAAGTAAAACTGACGGCAATAAGCTAATGTTAACGAAAATTTGTCAAATAATGCAAGAAGTTAATTATACTAAAGAGTTACGAAATCTGCAATACCACTTGTTAACTGCATCTTGTCATCATGTTTCAAAGTTTTTCTTTTTTAATGCACAACTGACAACATGGACAGTCGAACTTAGAAGTACAAGATATCTGAGCTCCGCCATCCAATGCGACACCATGTCGCCCCATAATGTTTCAAAGTATGAATGTTACTTTATGAACCTGTTTAAAAAGCCCATTTGTCTACCAGACAGAGATTCTCTGCCCTCGCTCTATGCTCTCATTCTTTGTCCCACAATAAAAGAGGAAAAAGCAAGTGAAATAGGTTGCACTGTATTGTCTAGGTCGGTGCATATCCCTGACAGAGTTTATCTTATGCTGTGGAAAATGTATGTTCGGAGTTAGTGATTTGGCGGTTTTGACATCTTGCTCCTCAGTTATGTACTTAAATTTCTGATCGGGAGATAATGTGCTTAACTGCCTAAATTTGTTGTATGTACGACACTCATCTTGATTGCAGATCATAATGTCCGAAACTCTTATAAGATGGAGCTTGTGATGCCAAAGCCCCACGATGCAATGGTTTATTGCGTATATTGTGGATATTACAGTCTAGCCAAGTCCTCAATACCATCTCAACAAAAGAAGATGGAAAGATCCAACTTGCTTTTCTTTCTTGCAACATGTATTGATAGTTTCATTTTACAATTGGGATCAGATTTTAATTTTTTTTTAATAATGTAATAGCTGAAATTTTTTTAAGAATCACAGCCATATACGTAGAGGAGAAAAGTGATGTCCACTTTCACGTGAGAAATAGTTTCACAGAAAACCACTTACACAAAGAATGATAGAAGTGAGGACATTTTGTAGACGAACACATTAGGAAGCCAACATTCACAGGCGAAGCTCAGGTCAAAGTTACCAAGCCTTTACATCTTCTTATCACAAGGGAAGTTCTACAATAAGCAATTGCATTCAAAGTTCAAATAACTTTCCATACTTGATTCTTCATAGCATATAGCAACATGCAGTAGTTATTTTAAATATCCAAACTTAGAAAATAAGCATGGCGAATGCTCAACACTTTCTTACCCAACAAAGGTGGTCACTTATTGGGAACAGTCTTAAATTCAAAAAATTTGTAGGAATCATCCAAAGGATCTCTTAGACTCCCTCTCCAGCGAAACAAGAATTAAATCTTTCTAGATAAACACTATGCCGTACCATTTAGTAGGTATAGCCCTTCTCAAACATTCCCTTTTTAGCCTCCTCATTCTCACTCTCGGGAGAATAACCACCGAGCTGTGCTAATGAGTTAGCTTTGGCACGTGCCAGAAGTGCCCCCTGTGCAGCCTCTATATTCCCGGGTTGGCCCTTCCACGTTTTCAGAACTGAGTTCTGCAGAGCTCGTGCATAGGAGAAAGACACATGCCACGGGTTGGGAGCTTGGTTCATTGCATTCAAATTCAATGTTGCTTCCAATTCAGATTGTCCTCCAGACAGGAACTGCATCATAAGCATAATTGTTATAGGCCATCTCATAAACCACTGTAACAAGCATTCGACAAAGCTTTACATTGGGTATTTTGCTAATCAGAGCCCCCTTAATAACTTTTAACGCGAGAGGTCCACCCTGCTTTTTGGCATAATAGGGCACCACGCATTACATAAGTGTTTGGCAAGTTTACGATTAAGCACCTACCATGTAATCTTCATTACGTAAACATCAAGTGCTAAACAGATAGATAATATGGTATTGAACATTCACTTTTACTTGATGAATATTTACTTTTGACTGTTGAAAAGTTACATAGGCTGAAAACAGTTAATTTTACCACGTCGAATTCTTAGATAATGACGGATAAAGCGGTATTTTTATGTATTTATGAGTAAATGGGGTCTATCCCCCTCAGGCAGGATTATCACTAGGACATAGTTTTTTTTGTTGTTTATGATTAAATGGAAACATGATTATACGAAAAGTAATACATGGCTCCTCATGCATAAATCTTTTTAATGAGTATCGTGGCCCGTCGTGCATAACACCCCTCAGTAATACATCAGATTTATTTTCACAAAGAACAACAAATAAAGTTCAGATGTATACCATGATTCCAGGAACAGCAGGTGGTACCCTTCTTCTCAACATCTTCAATGTAAATTTGGCTATGGTCTCAGGAGATGCCTTTTGCTTGTGCTCAGCACCAGGTGTCACCATACTTGGTTTTAGAAGGATACCTTCAAACATCACATTGTTCTCGGCCAAATAAAAGAAAACTTCTGCCCAAACTTTCTCTGCTACCTCAAGTGTTCTCTCAATGGGGTGGTCTCCATCAAGAAGAATTTCAGGTTCGACAATTGGTACAAGACCATTATCCTGCAAGCGATAGTTAGAATAAAAACAATCGCATGGAAAAAAGATCTGATTGGCACATACACTGAAACTTAGAGTTGACATTGTTACCACCTTTTTGACACTTCCTCTTGACATGTCTTATACTCTAGTTTCCCTCAACAATTAATGACATCATATAACTTGCTGCTTCTAAAGCTGTTCTACTTAACCCAAAAGCCTATACTTTCTCACAGATAAGCCTCTATCTCTTTGAATATTGTTAGGTGTTTTGACAATGATCATACCTCAGGCGGTTTAGCGCTAATGATCACGGCTAATGTGGAATGCTTAAATGCCACACATCTTTTTGCTAGACCAAGAGAGACTGGAGGTGGAGCTTTTCTTCCACAATTATATGCCAATTGCTAAACTGATCATACAAGCACTGCTAGGAGCTAAACTTCCCAACATTCCAAGCTGTATGCAGCTATTTGAAAAATCGTTTATTATAGCAAACTATTTGAATAATGTTGCCAGAGTAAAAAAGGGCAAATTGGACATAAGCATAGAGAAAGATTGGAACTCTTTTCCAGCTGCTTGTTTCTAGAAAGTTTATCTCCTACATAATAGAAATTGATTATAAACCCATAGCCACCACCAGTTTTAGCAAGTTTGAACGTGTTTATATTGCTTTTGGTGCCGATGATTAGATAATCTATTGCAAGATGTTTACACCTCGACACTTCATGCCAGAGCGTTGAAATTCTTGTTAGCACTATAGTGGCACTTACAAGTGGATGTTAAAGTAACCAGAACGCGTATTTTCATAGGCAATTCTATAATATACCTGGGCAATGGCAGCATAACGAGCAAGACCCCACGCAGCCTCTTTTACAGCTAAAGCAGAAGGCCCACAGGGAACACTAACCACTGTTCGCCTGAAAATTCCATTGCAAATAAAATGAGAAAATTCCAACTGCTGTTCTTAATTTGGAATTTCTACGCAGATTAACTGGAAGAACATTCAGAGTTAAGCCTTTGAACACTTGTTTAACATTGTGTATGAAAACGCAAGTTTCTACTCGAATGAATTGTTCGCATAAAGGTTTTAACTGACCACTTAGCAAAGCGGGCTCCTTGCTTGTAGTACTCAGCACATCTTGAAGCCAATCCATCCAATCCTTGGCACCAGGATTCATTGTTTGATCCAGGTAGAGGAACCAAGCCCTAAAAGGGCAAAAGAAGCAACACAAGATTAAGAAAATACACTAAAAGATACTTGTATCTATGTCACTAGGTAACTTAAGGCACGTGCCAGTAGTGCCCGATAGATTTATTAACACCAAAAATTAAATGATTAAGTGAAAATACCTTGTCAACTTTAATACCAGGCATTATCATCTCATCTTTCAAGCAATCCACAAACTTCTTTCCATCTGTTGTGGACTGGTAAAGCGTTTCCTCGAACAGAATGGCTCCAGAGATATATTGGCCTAAACCCGGAGTGGTAAGCAAAAGCTGTCTGTAAGCCTGACGATTTGGTTCTGTGTTGTCAAGACCAATTGACGATAGCCTCTTCCCACAGGTCGCATTTGACTCATCAATGGCTAGGATGCCTCGTCCAGGAGAAGCAATAGATTTCTAGACATTGACAAAAGATTAAGAATATTCTTAGTAAAATCAACAAGCCAAAAAGTTAACGAGCCAGAAAAGTTTTTCTATCATTTGAGACACTTAGAACCAAAATGAAGGAATTAAGGTAGTGATCAATAAACTCTTTAAATGCTAAGTTGCACCACTCTTTTTCCATTTGCGTCAGTTGTACATTCGGAAGTTATTTTACCATTTTAAATAACACTAAAATACGATCATGCAAACTTACAAAAAACTTGTATGAACCAAGCGATGAAGATATTAGGATGGGATCTGTAAAACAAAATCAGTAGACATGTAGCTTTAGTGCTGCAGAAATAGCTCGTGGCCCGCGGGCTGACCTGCGGCCCGCATTTGCCGTGCTGGCCACGTGGGTCTATGGAGTAGTCCGTACGGGCCACCGCGGCCCGCACAGCTAAACCATGCAGGTCAATCCACAAATTCCAGCCCGTGGAAGCCGTGCGGACCGAACCGACCTGCGAGCCAGCCCACATAGGCAGGAATTTGCAGACTGCAGTAAATGGCGCAGAGCTCTCGTCACGGAGCTCTGTTGTCTAGGGAGGCAGCTTTGCCCAAGGGAGCTCTGCTGCGGAGCTCCCATTTATTTATTTTCTATTATTATTTTTAATAAATGCATCCGTGTAGGCGGGCTCAGCAGGCTCGGCGGGCCACTAGGTCAAGCTGAGCCTGGGGTCACCCTGTACGGGCTGAGTCGGCTCAGTCCGGGCCAGCCCATGGCCCAGACTTTCTGCATCTCAGCAGCTTCAATGGGAACTATGGCAGCATTATGTCTATTAATGATTTTTTTAGCAACAAGTTTGATTCCATCTCTCTATCCTAAAATTTCGTAGTATTTCTATACAGAACAGATCCAACTGTCATGCATATTTGTCTATTCACAAGCATCTACCAATAGCTTCAAGGCATAAAATCAGATTGAATATGAAAAAGCGGAGTTGCCGAATCAAAATCAACCAATAATAAGGCAAACAATCATAACTATCTCCCAAAGCTTTTTTTTTTTAATTTTATTCAGGTTGAGGCAAAACCAGGCAGAACGCAGCCAACAATGGTACGGTCAAAAGGACAGGTAAACGCTTGGATAGACCCGGCAGCTACAACATCTAAGGTATGCTCCTAACTCACATGATGCATGCTGGCTTGCCATATTGTGCAGGTCGATAAAACCATGCACCATGCTTATTATTGAACCGCAATTATAATCGAATGGATCACTCCCAGTGATCGATCGAGGAGTGTCCTAATTACAAAATGATCAACTGATCGCTGAACAGCAATTTTAATCAATCCCAACAAGGCAACACCAGAACGCATCTCTGATCAACACACCCACACACACACACACACACACACACACAAGAAAAAGACATCAAGTCATCACAACCATCTTTCAAATTTAAGCAACAGATGAATCACTCTGGTCGATCAACGAATCGTGACTCTAAGCATTAAGCAAATCATCAAATAGATAAGAATTAACAGAGATCCATTACTCAGATTGTATCGCAAATAAGAAGGGATCATAGTTAGTCAACTCACGGCGGTCTTGACGAGCTCGTCGGCATAGGACCCAGCGGAGGCGCGGATCGGTTTCGCGGCGTGTCGGACGGCGGGGCGCAGTTGCACTGCGTGGTTCAGCGATCTCCGATCACCACCTCCACCGGCGCCAACGATGAACTGAGTTGACGGCGAGCTCAGCTTTGCCGACGCCATCTTTCTCTCCTCTCTTCTTCTTCTCTTTGTCGATCCCTTCTTTTCCTCGTGCGATACAGAATAGGTAGATGTATGTTTAAATAAGTACATGCATCGTCGGAGCAGCCGAACTTTTCGGAATTGTTCAAGTACATTGACTGTTTTGCCCCTACACTCCTCCAGTATCAACGCAGCATGTGATTGATAACACAAGTCGAGATTTATCCAACAGTACCAGCTACGACCATTGATTAAAAAAGAGATCATGCCATTGAATAGTTTGAATATATGTTCGTACGTCTCAAAATCAAAAAAATTATAAATTTATCAACTCCAAAATACGCAAATATTCGTTCAAGCTATTTTTTTAACTAAAATATTTAGACTGAATATTTTTTTTTATTACTTAAAATTTGATTAAATATAGAGTTCTGAATTCAAATCCATATAAGTAGATTCGGGAGTCGAGAACCTATAACTACTAGATAGTTAGGCTCAATTGGACAATGAATAAGTAGCCTGAACTCGACTTAAACTTGAAAAATTAGGAGCCGAGTCGTTTGAAAGAGTTCAAATTATTTATGAATGGCTGGACTCTTTTTCACTTTTTGTTGATGTTTATGAGAGAATAACCACGATGGCTTGTTTGTTATTTTTGAATTTTTAAAGGGTATTCTAGGGAGTTGGCGACCTGGCGTTGGGTTGGTGGCGGTCATGTCTGGTGTACCTCCAGAACAGCGAGTTGTTGGTATTGACGTACTGTCCTGCTCCGAAGTTGGGTCCGGGAAATTAGCGTAGTTAAATGGGTTTTTTGTTGTTGTAATTTTGGACAGAGCATAGGATAATACAAGTGTTCTGCAAGAACATCAGAACGAAGAGTTAGGTGCCATAACTTCGTTCGGAATTGGTAGGCAAGAAGAAAACCACGCTGCTGCAGCAGTCATCTTGACCCATTGGTGTCATGCAAGCTATACATAATACATGCTGCTTGCATCGTGTGCATTTATGGACTCAATATGGTATCATGTAAGCACATTAGGAACTGTTCCGGGACTTCATAAAATGGGCCTAACAATATTAGGTTTATGTTACAAACCCAGAAACTCTCCTATCATTCTCATAACAGATGTCTTTCAAGAATACAAGAATACAATTAGACTTAATATAATCAGCTGAAAGTTTAACTCTCTCAATGTACTATCAAGTGTGTGCCCTCAAAACAAATTCCCCATCAATAGTATCATATGTGACCTTTTATACATATTTTCATACGCACGCATGGATCGTAACGGTTGCGGAAGTAATGAATGCGATGAGAATCGTGGTTTGACCAATCTTTACCATTTTTCTAGCACCACGTAGGCCCCTATATTCACTGATGAAGCGCAGCGTGTAAATGACTACTCCACGTTTGCACGTTCGCAGCTAATTTTCTATTTTTTTATTTTGGCTGGACGAGCTTGGTTGGTATGCCGAAGTCTAAATCGGATTCGAGATGACAGGGCCGATGCTAAATAAGGAGCAGACTTAGTAGTTTTGCTGGTACCTCGGTTAGGTCTGGAGTGTCGGTCGGATGTCGAGCCGAGGTTGGTCTTGAGACGTGCGGATGGATGTTGCAGGCGACGTGCGCATGTTGGTTAAGTGTAATGCTTGGACTAACTATCTCATCTAGTGACCAGCTCATTGTTAATACATGGCAACCACAAACCATACTATCACAAGAATCATATGATTATTTATCTGTGCTCATTTATTCAGTTTAGCACGCCTGTTTAACAATTCTAAATTTGTCACTGTCTCTTATTAATGAACTTTATTACCTTATTGAAATCCATCATTTAGTTTGAAGGGAGTAAAAACATGATTTTAAAAGACATCTACAAACACAAATTCACAAGTAAAATAATCTAATATAATCATATAAAAGATATAGACGAGAGAAAAAAATGGACGGTTTATAACTTTTTACGGAATATAAATTACACAATTTTTATTATTACTGTCATATATATTTTAAAGTTATTTTAATTAATAAAATACCACTGAACTTTTATTCTGCGCTTTAATAATGTGTGTGTGTAAACATCAAAAAAAAGTGTGCGTAATATATATATATATATATATAACCTTTTTTTTTGTTTGTTAGAAAAAGCCAAGTGAAAAGTCGGGGGCGTTCATCAAAATTTCAAGCACTGAGAGTCAATAGCATTAATGCCGCCACTTGTTGAAAACACCTCCACACGCCGCTAACTCGTACTCCGGCCTTTAGGTTTTGCAGACATCTCCCGGCGAGAATCAACCGGAGCTCGAGCAAATCGAATTTCGAAGATGCGGGAGATAACTCTGGAACCAGTGCGCGATAAGAACGTGATGCAGCTGAAGAAGCTCAACACCGTTCTCTTCCCTGTCCGCTACAACGACAAGTACTACACCGATGCCCTCTCGTCCGCCGAATTCACCAAACTTGGTACGGCGCGATTCAAAAACTTTTTTAGTCATTGTGATTACCCGATCAGTTTCAAGTTCGTATTCAATTTGTCTCACATTGGTGCTGATTTATCGAGCAAATTAATACGGCGGCAACTTTTCCTTAGAACCCATTTTAGATTGGGTTGGATTTCGAGTTACAAATTTTGCTGTATTGCATTCATTTTCTTTCATTTCTGGAGCTGTTTATGTGATAGAATTATATGATAACTACTCTTAAAAATGTCTTAAACATGATTCCAGAAATGTCATAAACATAATTAGTTATAGTTACATGCTTGTGGTCACAGTTATAGATGCTAAATGTGGGGTTAGGAGGAATTCAGAGCATGGAGATGACTATCCGAGTTGTGTAAGACTGGTTAATGCATTATTGCTCGTGTGTACATGTGATCATGCGAAGATTTATTTTGTTTTTTTCCTTATGTTTGATTAAAAAAAAGGAGAATGCAATATTCTAAAGAAGATACATTAATCGTGTGTGGTGTGGTCAAATTATAGATTATTCTTTCTGCTAAAAGTTGCCTGTGTCAACCACAAACCTTCACGAGCTAAATTCATGCATAAGCACCCCAAGTTATCATCCTAAGATTTCAATGCCACTCACTCGATCCCAAGGAAAGGAGACAGGGCAGAGAATGAGAGTTTTCTTGTTGTTAACATTATATTTTCTTTCCTCTTAGCCCTCAGCCATCTAAAATAAAGAAAAAAAATAAAAAAAAAAGCTTCTAACTAATGTAGCAGCTTCTATCATTTGAGCAACAAGAATTCTGTCATAATCATTTTTTTTTAAAAAAAAGTGCATAAAGATTGTACTATATAGATGCTTGCATTTTCGGAAACTTCTGTTGCGAACTTTTAAACTCCTATGCCATTGAGTTTGATGCTTTGATATATCGTAAAAATCTACCAAGAATTCCAAAAGGCTTTTTTAGAGTTTGCAAATCTTAGCAGAAGAAAAACTCTTGTATCATCTCAATCTCTTTAGTCTTTTCATGCTCCTTGAATCTCACCCATCCAGACCACCTATAGCCAAAGCGCAATCTCTCTAAACTCCTATTTGTGCATACCTGATGTTATGATAAAGACAATGCTCTCTAGTAGTTGCTCATTTCAGTGAATGAGAAATTGGTGGAGGTGTTGCAATCAAATTGGCCATCTACTATTGAATGACATGAATGTAAGCATGGATATCTGCACAACTAGGCAATGTTGGTATCTGGTCCTGCCACCTAATTTTTTTTTTCTTTTAATTCATGATTCATCTAATTTGTGTGCAAATGTAATTACATGCATAATGATGATTTTGAGGTTGGCCATATAGGTCTATTTAGTTGTTGCATGAGATGGTTACTGGTTTGTGTGATACCTACATGCAAGTGGCAACTGTGTCATTTTTCCTAAAAGTTCTATGACTTGGTGAAATCCTTCTATACAACAAATAAGCATCTATAAGTCAAGCTCTGAAAACAAAGTTGAGTAACACACAAACTGGACATAATCCTTCATATTGGTAGCCAAGACCAATCAATTTTAGCCAATTCTTTCATGGTCCTATGACATAAAATATTCCATGACCTCTGCAATTTTTTGCATATTATGTCAATTAAGTTTCTACTGTGTGTCCAGCTCAAATCCTTGAAGTCACTGAGGTTTAATCTGTAGTCTCATCCTCTTGAAGGTGGTAGTTTTCAATGTGTGTTACGTGTTTAGATAGTGTGAACTTCTGACATGTGACCATACATCTCTTAGCTTCCTATTAGATGTCCATCTTTCTTGGTGGACTTGATGACTATAAAAGATTCATGCAGCTAGTTATAATTTACAATTACCTAAAAGATTATTCGAAAAAAATGCTATAGGTCACAAAATATCAAAGGATATTATTTATGGAGGCAATCTTCTTTGTTTCCCACCTTAAATCAATTCCTATAAATCATGAAGAATGTCCAGTTCCTGCATTGTCCAGAGGAGTACTAGGTGCTTGTAGTTGAGTGCTAGATAGCATGGTTGGTTCTTTTAAATGGCAGAAGATATCACCTGACTATATTAAAAAAATGCACTTATGAAGATCTACACTTACCTGTAAATATCCGATGGCCATTGAAGTCTTGTACATGTAATTTATGCTCTCAGCATGTCTCTACTCTTTACTTCTGGAGATGTAATATTCATAGATAAAGAAAAAAGGAATTTCGATTTCATCAAATACTATATCCAGTGCTACGAGTGCTGATGTTTGATTTCGAGTGTTCCAATATCCTTCCTGACTTTGAGGAACTAAACTTATCTTCTTTTATATTGTTTTAATACATTTCTTTTCTCCAGGTTATTATAGTGACATCTGTGTTGGTGCTATTGCCTGTCGGCTTGAGAAAAAGGAAGGAGGCGGCGTCCGTGTTTATATTATGACCTTGGGAGTCTTGGCTGCATACCGTGGATTGGGAGTTGGTAAGTTTTATTTATTGACGGCAACCTTTCTTTTTAAATTTGAAACAGATATTTAGATGAGTAAATGTCTTATCCCAAATTACATTTTAATTTGATTGGATCAACATTCGATCAATCTGTGCTCACACCATCTACTCATGTATGGTATGCCTTTAAACATGCAATTTTGTGTGGATCAAATCCTAGAAGTATGTATGAGGAACATCTATGAGCAGTTACTGGTGAAAAATGGAGTGAGCTCTTTATATAAACCTCCTATATCAATGTCAATGGCATAATCTACATTGTGTATTCAAAGTTTCAAATTAACCAGGCAAGAGTTAGATTGGATCCAATATTGATTACGGTATTTTGTTTTAGGTCACTTCTCTTGGACATAAAAATGTTCAGTTCAACTTTCGGTTTACTAACTACATTTTGCACTATGGTTAGAACTTTGATCAGGATGTTAGAAGTGTTTATGATTTGTGCAGTAATGTGTTAACTTTACATTATCTGGTGTCCGGGAACATAAATTAATTGTCATTAGGCAATCTGATTTGATAACCTGTCTGTAGGAAGGATGTTTTTATTGCCTCCTTTTAAAATATGTTTTATATTTTTTTATGTTGCATATTGTGCTGCTTGCGAAGTCTACAATTAAGTTCCAAACAACAAATTCCTCATGTACAAGTACTCCGTATTCCACTTTGGTTCTGCAAACGATGTTGTTAAATTTCGACAGTATCGGACAAAACCAATCATTTCTATGTTTAGATTTATCTTGTTGCTAACATAATGTATTTTGTATTGCTATGGCCTTTGGCTATTAGTTCAAGTCTATAAAGCAAGTTTGTCAAGTGCAAAGAATGTGCTATGCATATGAAGACTTCATAGTTACAAAGCATCAATGCTAACAACAGCTTGTTATGCTTTTACTCAGGGTCCAAATTGTTAAACCATGTATTGGATCTTTGTTCAAAGCAGAATATATCAGAGATATATTTGCACGTGCAGACCAACAACGATGAGGCCATTGTCTTCTACAAGAAATTCGGGTTTGAGATAACAGACACTATCCAGAATTACTATACAAATATAACTCCACCTGACTGTTATGTTCTCACTAAGTTCATTATGGAATCACAGCAGAAGAAATGAAGCCAACATTTTTGTCTGGGAATGTAGTTAATGCAGTCTCTTGATTTTCTCACGTTAATGTTCTAGAGATGGGTGCTTAACGGCCCCAGCTATGTTTTTCCCTTTCTATTGTTTTTTTATTTGTTTTTCTTGGAAAAGTACATTGTAGTGTACATGTGGAAACCTATGCTTTGCTCTAATTGTAATTTTTTCTCATGGTTTTTGGGCATTATATAATTCTTACTTATTCCTATTTAGCTTGATCAGGTTGAGCCTATAGATTGTATCACGGTTTTGTGAAGCGAACCATTTTTGTGCATGTGATTATGTTATTTTACTCATGTTGCATATGCTCCTTGCAACTCATGCAATGATATGCAATTAGCTAAGCCTTTTTTCTTTTACCAATACCTCAATGGTTAAGTTTCTGATGTATTATCTTAATGAAATCTTTTATAATCTGCTAATGCTACGGTGGTGCTATGTAAATGCATGTAAGCACCAGAATATCATGTTGTTGTAACAGTGGAAAATACTTACAAATGCCGCGAAGTAAATGGTAAGTAACCAGAGCTTTTCAAAAGTCCCTTTTTTTTTAAATAGCTTTATAAATGTCATAATTCAGATATGCAATGTGTTTGATTTGCCCTGCGAGTTGACTTTGCAAAGCTTCTCTTCATTTCAGGATGCAGTATCTGTCAAATAAATTTCTTAACTTGCTCAAAATAGACTGAAAATTCACACTTTGGAATGCTCTCTCTCTCTCTCTCTCTCTCTCTCTCTCTCTCTCTCTCTCTCTCTCTGTAAATCACTCCGAAGGTTTGGTTTCTATATAAGATTTCGCATTTCAGAAAATACGGTTTCTTCTTATTTTATTTATTTCGTGTTATCGAAAATCATGGTTTATGCATAAATGGTTCATTTCAACACCTCTCCTCGAGTCGCTTTGGTCCTAGGACCTGAGGTCGCTCCCTTGTGGCAACACTGGGGAAATGTGACTCAACCTCTCAGGATGTGTGTTACCAACAAATGAAGCATGGAGAATGTGGATTAGCGGGCGCTGCACAAACTATCATTAGGTGCTTTTTTGTACAGAACCACAAGAACAAAGTGCGTGCTATTGCTGGTTCTGCAACTCGAAATTGGTTTTGTATTAGTTGCATTACTTAGATATTAACATGATTTTGAGCGATCAGTCTGTTTTCGTTCATTGTGAAAAAGGTGGGTGGACAGGCCCTAGGCATGCTCAATGAATCATCGCCATCAACCAAACCACTCCGCCAACGTGTGGGCACATTGCTTGACGGTGATTCGCTTACATATGATATTTCTCATATGCATGTAATATTTCTCCTCCAATTTGCAAGTACCATGTACAAAGCAAACACCAGAACATGACCCCTTGCTTGCAACAATAAAAACACAAAGAAACATCGATGTCCAATTCATATCACATGTGTTATTTTTTTCCGAGGACCAGATATTTTTTCGAAACTGAGGCTCTGCTGACAATTGTCATCACCTGCTTCTCTAAGAGGATACTCTCATTATAAGAGTATCCCATCGCATGTGTCTATACTCGTCATCACATATTTGTAATAGATATATGACATCATAGAAAGTCAAAGATGAGTGAAAAGAATTTTTAAGCCATGTTCATCCAGTGTGACACCTCATCACCCTCAAATCATAATTTTGATGTAACATATTTTTCTACGCATAAAGATTTTTTTTCCCCTTCAAATATGTGACTATCAGTGTGCCCTGCACGTTGCCCTAAATATACAAATAGAATGCCACATAGATAACTAATACAAGTTGCAAGTTGATGAATATGTGGTATACAAGTTGCAAGTTCCAAGTTGCTGAGTAAATTAGCTCAAATCATTAAACAATAGAGAAGCCCGATCCTGCCGTACGTGATTACACGAACCCACTAATGTAAATGCTTAGCATGTAGCATGGTCATCATGATAATGGCTCGAGCTCAATGTATGGTGATATACACGCATGCATGGTCACACATGACATGATATGCACAGGACCAACCAGACAGGGTGTAGGCAAGCTCACTGAATAGTCGCCATCGACCCGCTCGTGCCCATGCTCAAGCGCATGGCTTGAAAGAAATGCGCGTTGAATTAATTTGAGCCTGGGACATCTTTCTGATGACAGAGGGCAAGGGCCCGAGCTAAAAAAGTTGAATATATTTTTTGAAGTCTTGCTTAAACATCTTAACCAAAATGAACCATGATAGTTTTGTACAGCTCTCCTGACGTTAGATCCCATTATTTTGATATAGTTAACATCGGTTGACCAATACATGGACAAAATTTGGTTGTTAAGAAGTAAGTAAGCAATCACACACACAGAACACTAAACACCATGTTTTTTCTTTTTTGGAAAACCTTGTACGAGTCCTAGTTAAACAATGGATCGTACACTACCAGCGAGAAAAAATACACTAAACTAATAGAAGAGACCAAGATACAATATTTCCTCACTATGTCACATTAGGCCCGGGGGTCCGAGCCTGTATATAATCTTAGTGTTTTCTCTCCCTCTCACAACTTCTCTAAAAAATTATGAAGTTAGATTCCACGCACAGGCAGCTTGACCGGCTATTTATAGGCATAGGCTGACTGGTCAATACGTCCACAGCTCGCCACGTATTTTCCCGCAATCTTGCGGGAGCTTACTAATTCTTGCTTCTGAAATGTCCAGACATATGTTGGCCTTGGCTTGGTCTAGAGTCTCGTACTAAGCAGAGGTCCATAACTGCGGCCTTGATTCGATTTGCAGAATTGATAGGCGCCTGATACGTGGCAAGTCAGATTCTACGCTATATTCAATTTCACCCCTAATTATATAGTTTGAAGCGTCTAGCTAGAAGTCAATCAAGTCCGCAACTCTGTTTATGATGAGTGCGATTAATAGATCTTCGAATGCATACGAGCAACGAATGGGTGAGTTTTGGAGAGGGATACATAAGGCGCTCTTCACCTATGCAATATGCATTGGCTGGATAGATGACACTCATAACTCGGCATGAAACAGAGGGAGTTGGGACAGGAGTTTGTTGTCTGATTTGAGGGGGTGGATCCAGCGACAATCAAGAACATTTATGCGTATTTGGATAATATATGTTTATTATCATTTATTGTTGTATGTTATGTTGGTTCGATCTGGATACTTTATAACAGGTCAGTTACTAGTTGGGTTCTGTACATCTGTACGGCCCCAGCTCAACAAATGTGCACGTATGGGTTCTATAATACCAGGCCTACCACCATTCATGTTTGCCTGTTTGGATTTTTAATCATGTATTCATTAGGTTAAGGATCTTAGTTTAATGGTTGCAATGGCTGTCATTAGGAATAGTATTCTTGAGCCTGTTTCACCTCGCTTATATCTTTTTAGGTAATGAGACAAAATTCTCCATACAACATACACTAGTTTCATTGAAAAATTTTTGGACAAATTACAGATCAGCCCCTGCCAAACATTGTTTGCAACAGCCCCTCCCCTCTGGCGCTATCGAATCAGCCCCCTAACCCTGCTTGCAACTTTTCGGACAAAATTACCTTTGTACCTGTTAACACAGCGGACTCCAAAAACATCTACGTAGAAATATTTTTTGGAATAATCTTCAATATGAAAATTATAGATCTCGACGAAATCTAGATTTTCAAGTTAAAAATTTTCAAAAAAATACTTCTAGCTAGGTGTTTTTGGCAGTTTTTTCGTTTCAGCGGGTTAGCGGGCCGATCAGTTAAACACCTATTTAAAAGTAATTTTTGGAAAAATTCTCAACATGAAAGTTGTAGATCTCATCGAGATCTAAAAGTTTCATGTTAAAATATTTTTCAAAAAATGCTTCTATACAGATGTTTTATAGCATTTTATACCGTAATTAGGAAGTAAAATTACGAACTTGTATTGCCACTCGACACGTTGTAAGTAAACACACATGTTTGCCATAACCTTCAGGAAATTCTGAAAAATTCATATTTCATATTGCAGGACGGAACTCGGACTCATGAGTGATTGTTAATGAGCAATCCACTGGTTGAGCTATTCCGTTAGGGGGCACTCACATATGCATACTTATAGAACTCAATTGATCATAGTTTTTTTGAAAACACATGAACATTCATAAAGTAAAGTACTTAAAAAATTCTTGAATGCAGATTGTTTGGAAGTTAACGAATTGGAAAACACATCGAAGTATTGAAAAAACTCGCAATAGATCACCTAAGGATCCAAGGGTTAAGCATATAGGTTCTAGGATCCATTCCGTTACTCTCTTGCAAGTATCTGACAGGGAGCTAAACTTATGCACTTTTTTTATTTAAAAAAAAATTCTGCTTCCATCTGATGAGATATGTATGTTTGATTTCAATTAACCCTATACTAATGTTCATCCAATCCAGAGTTCTTCATTTAGCCCTCAGAATTTATTCATAATCGTCCTGGAATGCTGTGATACCCACACAGGGGTGGTTTAAAGATATGTGGTTGTCAAAATTTTTCTTTGTTATTAGATTGATTATTATATAACATGATCTCGGTCCTTCACCAGAAACACAATTTTCTTGTTCTTGTACATTTACGTTCACGAATGCAACGTTTGATCAGATAAACACCGTATGGAGACTTGGAGCTAACACATGCTAAGAGTAAACACTGCAAATTGATGATGTTCCATCAATAATAGAACAATTAGGCTCATTTTCTGATAAATCGAGAAAACATTTATAGCATGTTTGGTTTGCATAAGTAGGAAATGGAGCTGTAACCATCCATAACGTGGGGATTATTTATTCACTTTTCACATACTCATTCACTGGTTGAACCAAATATAACACTGGGGATAACAATTCACATTCTTATTCTATTTCCATTCGGATTACTATGCAGCACTCCAATTCGTATTTGCAGTACAACTTCGATGAAAATGCCAAGTGATCAAAATTTCTTAACATGGTCAAGCTAATCTCAGAAAGCACATACCCAATTCAGAAACAGTTGTACAGGGTCTTTATTTACGTTGCAGATTCAAAGTTGATTAAAATAAGTTGCCATGAATATTATAGAGTACACAATATATTCTAATTTTGACTTATAATCTTAGACTTTTAAACCAGCATGGCACCCATTGTCACTACAATACTTTACATTGAGTTACATTCATGGAAGTATTTGAACTCCAAGTTTCTTAGAGATACTTCTAAACCAACGTCGACTAGGGCCACTCCACTGTCTTACATTCTTAGAGATAAACAAAGAAAATATTCATATTCCAACTATCTTAGATAGCAGACTAGCAGTATTATGTTTCTGCTCAACTTCTCATGGGATGTCAGTAGTCGTTGCTGTTGCATTGTCCATTTCTCCATTTTCCTGGCAAAGAAGATATTTTCTTAAGTCCTTTTCTTTGTTCAGAGCCTTCTTCTCAGCACTCTTGCCCCACAACACAGAGTACAATCCGACCATAATAAGAACAGATCCAACAATCCTGAAAACAAATATAGAAATATTAATATGGACTTTCTCAAGGATGCAAACATGTGGATATGTTTGGGACTTAATTGAGGACTCAAATTAGAACTTGTAGCATACCCTCCAGAGTACAGCTCATCGCCGAAGAAAACACATGCCATGATGGCCACTAGAACAGTCTGTACTGGATTAAATACTGCAGTTAAAAGGGGACCTCCTCTGTCAATGCACCATATTTGAAGAGAGAAGGAAATGCCTGATGCAACTAAACCCTGATAATAGATTTTACAGAATCATTAGATTAGATTGAGCTCAACTTCATTAGACTTAAAGATGAAATAATGTTTATTTGAATGGATTATTACAGCATAGAGAATGGTTAATAACTCCTCTCCTGAGTGAATCTTCCACTTATCAGTGTCGGTTTCTATGAAAGCTGCTATGACTAGGAATTGGATGAGCCCGAAAAAGCACGTAATGGAAGTGAGAGAGAGCCTTGCAGGGTACTGCTTCAGTACTGGAACCTACATATAACAAATTCAGTCATCATCAAGAGATCAAAATTAGATATCTAACATTAATATATGTGGTAGGATTTTGTAAGAATAATTTTAAGCTTGCCTGTAGGACCATCCATCCAGACCATGCAAGACAATTTCCAAGGATATATACACAACCAAGAGTCCAGTTTAGTATCTGGCTAGAAGGAGAGCTAGCTCCGAGACTAAGGGGAGATTCATGGTGGAGAAGAGGAGGGCCCTTGTATAGAGTGATAACTGTAGCACCTCCGATGCTGACCACGGTTCCAATCACCTTAGCAAGCCCATATTTTTTGTTGATATTGATTTGCTCAAGTCTACAAGGATACACAAATTTTTAGTGTAGATATATAACTGCATAAGCAAAAAAAAAAAAAAAAAACTGTTAGATAATACATAAGCGAAGGTTTAATTACCTAAGAGCTGCAGCCAATGCAAAGGTGATTGCAGGGACAGAATTTTGTATTGCGGATGCATAGGTTGGAGATAAGTAATATAAACCCAGAAGATAAAATCCTTGGTTAGCAGTGATTCTGAAAATGAAAAGAGTAACAAACAGTTATCGAGGAATTTCTTTAGGCAATATTATGACAAATGTTTGAAGTGATATTGATTTTTTATCCTTACCCACATAAAGCCAGGAGAAAGATTTTAGCAAGCAAAGATACGGTGAGGGGCAGCCGATCTTTCCTGATAAACACATAGAACGTTGTTTGAGAAAACAATATTTCTTTTTTTTTTTTAAAGTAGATAAGCAAGGAGCAGGACTTACTTTTCAAGAAAATAAGCAAAGGGAGTCAGCAAGATCAATGCTATTATGTTTCTATATACAGGGAAAACAATCTTGCTGATACCCATATTGAGTGCAGCTCTGGACACGATATGAAATCCCGCATAGCAAAATTGAAGAGCAACAACAGCAATGAAAAGCTTCATTCTCTCCGACACAGCCGAGTCCACCATCCCTTCCAAGTTTTTTGTTTTGTTTTTATGAGTGTCTCTAATAGTGAAGTATCTGCAAACTATAGATAGAAGCTGGTGTGGTTATGCTCAGTACATAAAGGGTATATATAGGGGATTGGATGCTTATATGCTTGAGTGTGGGAAGCTTCAATAATTAATTGGAGGTATATTAAATTCGTTGCTTCCATATGAACCTGCTGCATCTGAGCACAAATCAATGTGTCCCCATGCAGATTGATATTTTTAGAGGAACTCCCAAGGTGAGGACTCTATTGAGATAAGAATTTACAGCCTATTTTGGATATATAATCCAACTATATATACAGTCAAACTTTTTTTAAAACGAAAAGTAATAACCACCAGTGCATGTCTTATCACGAATTATAAATGCATGATGAAAGCAAGGTTGCAATATAGTATGAAACAACAACAAAACATGCTAGATTTACTTGAAAATCCCATTTACGGCTGAGAAATATATTTTCATACAACCATACATGCATGAATATCCCACTATTCAATATAGTATACAACAGCCCAATAACAAATCCCGCCCGAATGGAGTCTGTGGTGGGTAAGATATAAGCAGCTATACTACGGAGGCGGTTATTAACGTGAGACCCTTGATCTGGGTAACCAACACTTATGCACACAGGCATGGTATACAAACATATAGGTCCGCAACATGGTTTTCGGTGCCGGCCGGCACAGTCCGTACTGGCCGACACGTGTTAATTTTATATTTGAAATTTTAAATTAATTTTTTATTTTTATTTTTATTTTTAAAAAAAATATTAAATAAATATATATCAGCACGTTAGCACGGTACCATCGGCACATGCCGGGATCTGAGTTTTCTGAAACTCGGCGCTGCTCGGCACATAAAACCTTGGTCCGCAAGATATGATTTCACACCACACGTTCAAGTAAACTGAGATAATGATGCGCACACAGTAAAGAAGCGTAAAAACTAAAAAAAACCAACTATGCTATGTAGTATGCAATTGATGATAAAAATGCCTTCTTTATGTTTGTTGATGTTGCAATAGATGTGGGAGGATACTTAAATTTATTTTCTGATGCTTCTGATGTACTTGCTGACAGGTTTTAAATCTGGTTGAGGGACATGGTTCTATAAGAGCATGTTAGCCAGGCTGCAAATGAGATTTCTCTATCAGCTTTGTCATCCTGTTCCAAATCATATCTTTTAATAATTACTTTGAAGTGGATACTATATTATTATCTCATTTACTTAATTTCTTGTAGGGAGCTTAACTAAACTGCATCACTTATTAGCTGTTGGTTTTAGATTGTATGGGGCTAAAATCTTCGAAACCGTTCTTACGTGCTAAACTGAACGTTTGAACCCACATCAGCAGAGCATAGGAAGTGTTTCTGAGATTTAGGTCCTCAGTGAGTTAGTAACCAACTTCATAACTATTGAACACGAAGAGCCTACCAAAACATCATCTTCTCCCTCCTTTTGGAGTGAACTAGAAGCTAGTCTCTAGAGTCTTTATAATCAGTTTTGATAAAGAAAATGGTGATTTGTTCCGTTAGGACCGTTGCTATGATAATTATAGGAGCAGACTCATAAGATGAATAAACTACTATATATATTCTTTTTCTTTTTTTTCATGCTTTTTCCCAGTTGAAAAGATTTAAGTAAGATGGTAACCACTAAACAGAAACTTATTACATCTCTAATTTGATCAATAAATGAATTAAAATAAGCACGTTTAGACAACACATAATTAATTATTTTCTTATACGCTACGGACAAATCAACAAGCTGTGAAAATTTCAGAAAGACGGAATGAAGCGAAGAAATTCTTCAATACAACTGCATATGTTCTTGCTAACTTAAACTGCAAATCAACATTTAGAATAACACTGATTGTCATCTGTAAAAGTTTTTCAAGGGGAGAAAAGGTTAGCTTTCTGAAACATGCTTCCATTGCCATCTTCTCTTCAGGCTATACAATATAAAATAACTATAAAGAAGTAATATATAATATCCTAATAGTACTAATTCTATACATATCTAACATTAGAAAATTAACACATTTATAATTAAAATTTATTAATTTTTTTTCAGAAATATTTAAAAATTTATTTTTGATCGATCTAAGAGCACCTACTTTATGAGCCATGCATGTTTTGGGTTCTTTTATTTATCAACCACTGCTTTCGCATCCTCCCTGATCAGAAAAATGGAATTTAATTTGGGAAATTTTGAAAAATGAGGATGATTTATCATTATTATGATTATCCCTTTTGGTTATTTGTTGTTGCCTTTGAGTTGTTTGATGCTTGTTGCTTGTGGGCTGTCTTTTGAAGAGACGGCGTCAGCGATGCCATCATAAGGCAACCTAAAAGCCATGCTTTCTACCATGGGTATGGCTAAGCTTCGGGCCATGCAAAAGAGCCCATTAAGGACTGGAAGTGGAACGCAATCCACATTGTTTTGAGTGGGAATTTTGAACTTAATTTTGGAGGGTACGACAAGAGCATCCTAACTCAGGATGCTAGATGATTGATTGGAACATTTATCTTATAAAACAGAGATTTTATGTTCGATTTTTACAAGCACCAGCTGTAAGAATATGAACATTTATGTTCTTTGTATTTGTAGAGTGTAATATGGACCTTCGTATCTGTCTAAACCGAAAGATTGTGATTTTTCGATTGATGAAATATAGGTCAGTGCAATTTATAAATTTATTCGTTATAACGGTCGCACAAAAATAGACCGATTATGTATAAAAAGTTTTCAAGATAATGTAAAAGAAAAGAGGAAGTATTCCCAACTATTTGCACATATCTCCTACGAAATAGAACACTACTATAAAGTGCATTACATACTATCCTTTCAGTGACTTAGAATTGTGTGGTTCACAAATGTCAAGATAGTTATGAGTGATGAATCCAAATCCTTTACTTCCAACTTTTATTAAATTCACTTTCTCATCCTTGATGACTGACATATGTCCAATTTTGAATAAGCAAAAGGAAGAATTTAATATATAAATGAAGTAAATAAGAAATGTTGTACCCTTATCATTTATTGGAATAATGAGATAGAAAATTACAATACAGAATTTGTATTTGGAAGTGATAAATTGATAAAATTTCAATGGATGCTAGTTAGTGCAATAAATATCACTCCAGCATTTTTATACCAAATAACACATGTATTGTATATTTGATATGGTTGTACCTAGAATGTAATACAAAAGAATACAATTGAGCTAGGCTATACTTATACCTATACAATTGGTTTCTATTGAAGATATATGTTTTTTATGTCCCTATAATTCAAAATAATATTTTTATATCTCCTTGACCTTATAAAATAACAAGCTATCTTTGTTATTTTTCTTGAAAGACGATGACAGTTAAATTGACGCTGACAGTTTTGTTATTTTATACGGTAAAGGAGAATATAAAAATATCATTTGAATTAGGATGCACATATTTACAATTTCAATTATCGAAGAGGATAAAAAATCCAAATTCTCCTATATAATGCTATTATTGGCGATTCGAAGAGGTTTGTTAGTAGGCATCGAAGAACATAGAGTAGAATTGGGGAGTGAAGGCACATTTATGGAGTTAATATATTCCTACTATACTTAGTTTGGTTGGTGGCAAAATTGCTAATCCTTTAGGCTCTAATATGGAGCATGACTAAGTTTATATTTTATCTTTTACGAAGATCGCACAAATATGAGTATGGGTGAAATTTTTTTACGATAATCTCAAAAAAAGAAGAAGCATGGCTCTTTCACCAGATGTCCTAGACACATCGACAATATAAACTATTTTACATATATAACTCATTAATTATCTATTTTTATCAAATATAAATTATAAGGGTATATTGAGCCATGCCCCTTAAGAGTAGCTCAACATAACTTAAGCTCAGCTCATTTAATAAGTAGTCAAGTTTGAATTAGATTTTAATGTTTGAATCATATTTTAGGCTAACTCATAAAATGTTTTAGTTGAGCTTAGTAAAGTTCAGCTCGGCTAGCAAATTTTCAGGAGTTCATAATATTTATACTAGATTGAACGAAAGTTAGTTTATTTTCTCTCTGATCATCATTTTGCATAAATATCCACAGTATACGAATATTGGATAAAAATATATTTGCTATTACATGTAATAATTATTTTATATAAATAAAATTATGTCTTATCAAACATGGTTGAACAATTTTAAACTCAAAATACTAGTTTTAGGCAAGCTCCACAAGTCGTTTATGACCTTCTTTTTCAAGCTTAATGCATAAATAATATAAATTTAAGCAAAAAATTGAGCTCCAAGTTGGCCTTGGCTTGAACTCTAGAAATTTTTTCTATAGCAAATTAAATTAATTTTTAGCTATGTCGTACACAGACTCATTTACATCCTAATATCTCTTTTTGTTTGATATTATCGCAAAAAAATTCTATTCATAATCCATTTACTTTATATAACTATCGTAATAAATAAATTTAGGCATTAATACCTTTTTTAGCCCATGAACTTTAAACAAATGTGCATCTATAACCCTGAACTTTAAACTGTACTCGCGATAACCCTGAATTACGAAAAAAACGCCCACAGATTAATCTTTGCCGTCAGTTTTTCCGTCCGTCGCGTTAATTCGCTGACGTGACAGGTTTTTAAATTATTTTTTTATTAATTTTAATATATATAAAGGATTATTTTTGTTCCTCCACAAAATTAAAAAAAAAATTAAAAATTGATTAAAATAATACATATTCAAAAGATAGTTGTCATCCACAAAGGTAAAAAAAATTAAATTGATTAAAAAATAATTTTAAAAAACTGCCAACGCAGCAAATTAACGGCGGAGACGGAAAAACTGACGGCAAGATTATCTGGGCGTTCTTTCGTAGTTCAGGGTTATTGCCGAGTACAGTTTAAAATTCAGGGATTATTAGAAGCCACATTTTTGTTAAAGTTCAGGGACTAAAAAAGGTATTTTGCCATAAATTTATAAATAAGAGTAATCAATACTTCACCAATTGAATATAATTTTTTGATTTTAACAAATTCGGAGATATGTATTACACTTTACAAAGTATACAAAAATAAATTTTTTACATAATTATGGATGACGCTTATGTTGATTTACATCCCTCATATCATCTAACTTGAATTTAGCAAATATGCATAGGAAATCACCTCCCACCATCTACTACACCCTATATAGTACGGACACTCCAAAAAATTCGCCGTATCCGTGTCCGTGCGCGTGTCAGACACGACACTACTCGAACACGCCACGTGGCGTGTCCAGAAAAAAAAATTAAAAATAAAAATTCGGACACGCGTGTCGGACACTTTTTTGGACGTGTCCGACATGGGTGTCAGTATTTATATCATTTTTTTTAAAGAATTATTTTTTGTTTATTTTTTTTAGAAGAGTTAAATATTATTTGTAATAGTGTGTTAATAATATAATATAATTATGCACTCAGATATTATATTTTTTAGTTATTAGTTGATATTAATTGGACTTTTAGTATTTTAGATTTATTCAGGACACGAAATTATATTTATATAATAGATTTAATTTATCGAATATCATTATATTCACTAATATTTAAATATTTTTGTATAAATTATATTTTAATTATTAATTTTTTTTTTTATCGTGTCCGAGTCGTACTTTATGTCCTATTTTTGAAAATATTGTGTCATCGTGTTTGTGCCGTGTCGTGTCTTCGTGACATGTCCGTGTTCCATCTATCTAGCCTACACCCATAAGATTCGCATGTGACGTATAAAGAACTGCGCGTGAGTTGGCGCGGGAAAGCAGTCAGAATAGATATAACCGTGAGGTTCATTGATCATTCGGGTAACGTGAATCCTACCACGGTACGGGCCCATCCTCACGCGACACTCCGGTAATCAAACTTTAGTTTCACTTCGGTAACGACACCTCTCCATCTTCACTCCAAGTCCAAACCGCCACTCTAAACTATTGCTGCATTCTCCATTGCACTCTTTTGCATGCATCAGTGTACTTCGTAAAAGCTACGATAAATCACCACCACCTCCGCCTTCCGCCATCATCGGATTCTCCGCCACCGCCGACATGGTCACCTCTTTCAAGCTGGCTAAAACAGGTAAGCGGTACCGACCGCAAGCTCTTCCAGTGGAGCAGTTTCCTGACGAGCTTCCACCGAGACCACCCGAGACGAAAATCCACTACAACAAGGTCAGTATCTTGTTCTCATGAAATTCTATTTCGTTGATTATCATTTTGCAGTACGATGCATTTCGTTCGTTGTATCGTTGGTCTTGGACTCGATTTTGATCTCCGTTCAACTCTTGTCTTGTTTGATTTGACTATCATTGTTTCTATTTTGGACGATTTAGAGGTGCTTTTTCTTGGTTTGTTTTAGCTTGGGAGTTTCCTGATATCTTTAGTTTGGTAATTTCTTGAGGTAACGAGGCTATTTCTCTTACAACATGTATCAGATTTTTTTTTTTTAATTTTTTTTTTTTAAAATTATCTGACATACGACTCAGTCCCAAAAAATGTTAATATTCTGGAAGGCAAATGTTAGTGGTGCAGTGTATTTAGAATAGTGTTGTGGGGTGGATAATAGTCTTGAGTGATAAATTCCAAGCGGCGGAAATTAGTGTCTCTGGCGGTAAATTTTAGTATTGCGAGATGAAGTAAATAGTATTCCACGATGTTATATGAGGGATTTACTTGAGAGAGGGAAGTTAGACAAGGGGATGATCTGGTATTATCCCAAGATTTTTGGGTTTTAATAGGATAATCTCTTTGCAGAATATTTTCCCCAAAAAACTGAGGCGAATGAACTCGTACTTTATCTTTTGGTAATGCGAATATGCATTAACGGATGATAGAACTTATCAAATGTTACTGTTATAGCTGGCTCCTCGGTATTTAAAGGAACTTGGTTTTATTTATCTATTTGCTTTCATGTTTCTCTACAAGTTTTTCGACGATTTTGTGGCCATTTAGATTCTGTGCTTTCTAGATCTTTGAGTTTGCCCTTTGGTTTTTATTTTTTGGACCAACCTACGCAGAAACTTCAATGCCTCGTTCAGTTTGAAATAAGCGGTTTTGGATTTTCTAGGATAATAAAAATTTAAGGGACTGAGTCCCCCCTTTTGACCAAAAACAAAGGATATTGTGTTTTCTGCTTGGTGCTGAATTAGGAAGATGGGATCCTGTCATTAAGGGTGTAGTATCTTCTGAAATTTGGGATTATCTGTTTGTCGTTATTTTGTCAGACATTACTTTACACTGGCTTTTCTTTTTACTCCAGTTTAAGATTATGATGCATGCTTTTGATAACATTTTTTCAGGTTTGTCTGTTTGTGCATTAGGTGGTGTTAGCCCTGTTCGGGTCGTAATTCAATTTACCCTCTGAGTTATGATTGTGCTTTTAAATCCAAGTTATTGACAAAATCTTGATGTTTTTCATGTTTGGATCTGTAGTTCAGAATCCTAGTTTATTTGTTAGTTAATTGGTGCTCTTGTGTATTATCTGGTATAAAGTTATAGTACATTCCAATTCCAAGAGTTCAATTTCCTTATTAAGTAGTTGTTCTTAGCATTGTATTTTATCTTCACAATGCTTCAATGTGTGCTTTGTTGAAACTTCTTCATACTCCATTGTTGATGGACTGATGTGGTTTTTCTGGTTTATGGACAACCTCTTTTGCGGTGTAGTGCGAGTCTATTGTTTGACGTCTTCTTCTACAGTTATATGCATTATTTTGGATTGTTTTGTGGTTTTTGTGCATTAGTTGTGAATTTAATTTCACTTTTTTTTTTTGGTTATCTCTGGTTTGACTAGCTTGGCTTGGGTTGTCTGGTGTTTCCTGTTTTGGGAATATATAGGTCATTGTGTGTTTGTGAGAAGCTCGGATGCCCTGGTTTTTCTTGTGTATTTGGTTGTCTAGAATTTGGTGGAAATTGTTATTTCTTTTCACATAATTTGCTTGAAGTCGCAAAAAGTTTTGACGCTATTCACATAAACAGTTGATTTGATGAAGAAATATGGTCTCAATGGTGTTGTGGTGGAGCTTATCTTGAGCTTGCCACTCTGATTAGTTATCTCCATGATACGTGGTTGAATTGAATATTTATGAACTTGATAGGCATTCCAGTTAGCAAAGATCAGCAACCCCTTCGTTTAGCAACATTCATGGCTCGTCCTGGAAATGTATTTTTATTTTTTACTTTTGTTCATAACTGAATAATCACAGACTTTTTTGTTTGATTTGTCTTTCCAAATTTTCTTCATACCAATATAACACTGAAGTGAAGTTTGCTTATTTTCTTTTGGAAAGGTCAAAGCAACAACTCATATGAGTCGAAGGACTCGATTAGCGGTTTCTGTATATCTGGTTACTATAGCATGTCGACATTGCA
The DNA here is from genome assembly GCA_002076135.1 of Xerophyta viscosa. Taxonomy (NCBI): domain Eukaryota; kingdom Viridiplantae; phylum Streptophyta; class Magnoliopsida; order Pandanales; family Velloziaceae; genus Xerophyta; species Xerophyta viscosa. Next base: position 3,118,468 of record MJHO01000011.1, read on the forward strand.
TCAGTAGTGACACTAATAAGAACTCAAGTGATGCAGGCAGACTAGAAGATCTAAGCAGTAGTTTTGCCGAATCCAGAACTTTGCTGTGCTAACTAGTTTGCTTTTTGTCTAGTCTCACGCAGAGATCTGAAACTTGATCAGTGAAACAAGTGTCTTATTGCTATTTCAATCCCACTTTCTTTTCTCCTCAAAATGCTTGGTTGGAATAATTTATTTATCCACATCTGAATACTTAGGTTAATTTTATGGAGAGGGGAGCTCCTCAGGAAGATGTTTCCTTTCCTTCAGACCCTTTTGAATGGAGTAGACGAGGTAGTGTAAAGTTTGACATGAGCTTGTGTATTATTTTGTGCTGACGTGTTTCATATATTTCTGCAATTTTAGAGAATGATGCATCTTTCTCTTTGAACTTATATCCTGATGGATTTTGTATAGGAAAACCTATTGAGGTAAGTTACAGTTGATTTAATAGTTACTTGAACTAGGAAATATTCTTCTACGCATTGTGATATTCGTTTATTATGTTTTAGGGCTTGCTCTTGCCTTTGCTTGAAGATGTGCCGAAATTATTGCACCCGTATGACAGAGCATCTATGTCATTTTTTTCGGTAAGTAGATACACTTTTTTCTGGAAGCTTTTTGGTTTTTGTTTATTTGGTCTAATGTGTTAGTCTATGATTTAGTTTATGTTTCATAGTATTGTTGGCTTGGATGCTATTTAGTGCTTGTAGAAAACCTTCATGACATTTCTTCAGATTTGGTTTATTAGTGGATATGAATGTTGCAACACCTATTTTCACTAATAAAGAAAAATATGGTCCTATAGCTGTGGATAACTCATCTTTTATTAGAGAAATGCAAGCACATGTATCAGCACATGCATTTATGGCTGTAGTTAAAATGTGTTGGTTTTCTATTGGATACTATCAGGTTGATATCATGTTTACTTACTGGCATATGTATTTGTTTAAGCTATCCAACTTTGTATCACGTTTTGGCTTTGTATCAGGCACTCGAAGGCGGTTGTCTACCTGGAGATATCTTGGATGACATTCCTGCCAAATACTTTAATGGAACTCTTGTATGTGAGGTACAAGGTTGATAGCAAATCTTTCTTAAGTAAGCTATTTTCTTGCTGAAGTTGATTAGTGTAGTTACATGTATCCGCTTTTCAATGTTTTAGACATGTGTTAAATCCTTTTTACTCATGTTGTAATTGGCAACCTTGCTTTTATGTATTCCGTGTAGTGGATATCTCCTTTGCATGGAGATATGGGTTTTATTTCCAAACTCCAAAGCATGTTAGATTATGTATTCTTACTTATATTCTGTGGGTTTATCTATTACGATGGTCGCATAAATATCGACCGCTTACCGCAGAGGTTTTCCACGATAATCTCAAAAAAGTTTTGTTACTTATCTTGATTTTCTTCTTGTAATCATCTTGAAGGTGTTTGAACAATTAATAACACATTGTATACCAATATTTGTTGGCGGAGCAGCTGAACTAGTTCATTGACCCTTCATCCATTAATTGTTCTACAAGAAGTACATGCTATGCTATTCAAAGATGTTTCCTATTTAGAGTCATAAGTCTGTACCATTTACAAAATTGTTGTCACTTATATTTTGTTTTAACCGTCCCTAGTTTCTTTGATGCATGAATAATAAATGAGACATATGACAAAAGAAAATGTATTTCTTTGATTTGATAGTTTTGAAATTATTTAGTACATTTTCGCTAACAACATGGCAAATTATGATGTGTTTCATGCCTAACTGGTGAAAGTTTTCAAAAGAAGCTCACAATATATTTTATGCTACGGGATATATTTTTGTTGGATTTTGCTTGCTTTGTTCAGTTCTGTTTGGTTTCGAACCAAGTTTACTAAGTTTAGTTTTGATCTAGTTTGGTTGGGTCGAAATTGGACCGAATAAGTATTGAGCTTAAACACATGAAATAACATGGACTTTTTATTGTTGGGGAAGATTAGTGGATTCGCCATTCCATTGTAGAAAAAGTTGCTTTGGATGTTAGGATCACAATCGCATCGTAGGGGTCCTAATTTGATAGGAGGTTTTGGAGCATTTTGACGATTTTATATTACTATGAGTCTTGATAGAAGAAGGAATAGTTATGCAAGGAAGTCATAAATTAGGAATGATAAATGGTCAGGATAGTATAGGATGTTAGGAGATTGAGTGTTTATTAATTGGTTCTAGATAGGAAAGTGTTAGTCTGAGAGTAGTTATATTTCACATACTCATGGTTTATCAATAAAGAAATTTGTTTTGTTTATGCATTTCCTCGTTGCCTGTCTCACGGCCATGTAGGAGGCTTCTCGTCTACGAACCATGACGGTTCGTATCAGGTTTGTTCAAGGTTCTTTAATAATTCCAACTAGGCAATTGATATATTAGTTTCATTTATTTATCTCTGTGTTGGTAATTCTATGTTTCGGAGATACTTCTCAGCTTTCACGATTGTCCTCCTCTTGTGATCTTAGGGCTTAATTTATGACTAACATAAAGCGCAATACTAGAGGTTAGAGAAGCTAGGTTCCCTTTCATTTTGCTGCTTTCGCCTATCTAAGATAAAAGTAGAATTTCTACCTAGAAATTCTAATTTATAGTGATATTATAAGCTTAAAGCTGATGAAGCAGGACTAGAATTGCATAGTTTCAGCTGTTATCCACCATAAAAGCTAAAGTTGTGCTCCCGAAGCTCCTTAAACAGGGCTGTGGTTGTTTAAACTCATTCCTTGGTTGGACTTAACATAACCTATTGTTACTCTATGAATTGACTAGTATTAGCGTAACGATGAATCTATGGTGGTATGTTCTAGTGCTATTGAAATTGGTGATGAGTTTTGATAAACACACTTTTGGGCTGGTCAGTGACTCCCTTGGGTCATTATACACAGCTACAATCTAATCAATAACAATTTGTATGTAACATTAATTGTAAATTGCTTCATCAGAAAGGATTATTTATGTAGTAATCCTTAGTAATCTTTTTTTTATTATTGATCAGAAAAGGAAAAAAGAGAATGATAAAAGGAAAGTTATTGATCTTATGCAAGTGCAGTTTCCTTTGATTTGCATCTGTCTGACCACATATGCTCATTTTATGGTAAAGAAAACAATTTTGGTGGCAGTAAGAGTACTGATATTTACCTGCAGGTTTGGGATTATCGCAACTGTATGCCTAAATCAGGAAAGAGTGACCCATCTGATGAATTTCCAAAATTTCAGAAGTTACAGTTAAGGTTGGGCACTGAGAATGTTGTGAAGGACATGATGTCACTCGCAGATGACTCCTGGAGTTACCATGATTTATTGGTCAGTATATATTTTATCTCTGGTGATTGGCAAAATTTGGTTTTAGAAGATGAACTTGTGCAGCTACACTAGCATTATTATTTTATTATGATTTATTAGAAAGCTGAATCACAAATCATCAAGGCTTTGCAACCAGTTCTTAATTTGGCCCCGAAAATTTCACTGGATAGGCTTTATGCAGCGCCAACATCAAGACAGGTAAATAGATATGTTTTGTTGTGTTTGCAATTTAACCAGCTAGAATATCTAATTAAATTTTGATTGTGGCATATGCAGCTTGATCTAGCAATAAACAATTGGCGGTTGGCAATACGGCAGAAAGTTGCACTAGAAGATAAAAAGAATTCAGCTTATATACCTGACACTCATGGGAGTTCAACCTTAAGAGACAAATCATGTCTAGCATCTGGAGATGGGCCAGTTTCTTCCTCTTCTTCTTCTCAATCTATGTCCATAAATCCGCCACATACAGTCCAAAACTATTCGGGTAGCAATGAATTGAAGCAAGCTTTTTCTCCAGCATTGGAACAAGGAAATTCAGCAATTGATCTCGTAGCTGTTAATACTGTAAAATCTGCGATAGAAGCTGTCACTGATACTGATTACAAATTCAGGGGCTCCATGTCCTTGGGCAAGAATTTTTATGGTAGTGCACGTTATCGTGAAAGAAATAGGACGAATGCTCAATTCCAGACCAGCCGTATATCAAAACGGCCCAGACAAGTTCATGTTGCAGTTTCTCATACCCATGTCAATCAGAATGGTTCGGCGTTCGAATGTAATGTACAAAGAGAAGTAAAGCAGCTCTGCTCAAAGCCTGGTGCACGGAATGTCCAAGCTTTAAGGACTGAATCTCTCAATCCCGAAACCAAGAAGCCTGAAGCAAAACTTGGAGAGCATCCTTCAGTAGAGGTCAAAAGGTGCATTGCTCTAGGTCAAAAGTATGTTCAACCTAATGTTCAGAATAAACTTGTTGAAATGGAATCTTTGCCTTTGCTAGAGTTCAAGAGTAAGACAGGACATTCACCTGGGGTCAATTGTAAGAAGTCGAGCAAACAGCAACAGGTGCCGTCAGTAGGGTGTTCTGTCGTGCTACGTAATCAAACAACATCAGCTTCAGGGCAGATGCCTCATGCCAAACGCGGTGTTAGCAGGAAAAGGAAACTGTCACATGATCCTCAAATATCTATAGAGTCTCAGAATGCTAGGGAGGATTTAGCTTATGCAGCAGTAGCTAAATTGAACACTGTGAAAAGCAATATTTTGGAAACACCTTGCAGTGCATGTCCTACTTTTTCAGTTCCCCGTTTATCCAAAGATGATGTTCAAGCAACACCTGCTAATGCTGCAAATTTTACTACTGTTAAATCTTCCCCGGTCTTAAAGAAGTATAAGAGTAATAGTGCCGTTCTTTTATCACAGATGAGTGAATTTAACCATCCAGCAACAACCATTAGCACCTACAATGCTCTTATTTCAAGTGATGCCTTGGTTGGGTTGTGTCCTATGCAATATTTGTCAAGAAGTGGTAGCATTGATTCTATTATAGAAAGATTCTCAAAATTAAAAGCGGTGGTTGAGAGGTGTGCTTTTATGTATGAGGCTTATTATTCTATGAGAACAAATTGTCTAGCTATATTCTTGATTGCTTAGACAGTTTGCGTTTCAATTTGTGATACATTAAAATGCTATCAGCTAACATATATTTTATCTTACAGGCATTCTGTTGATAATGCAGAAATAAAATGTAAGAATTTCTTAGAGTACTTACCAGGAAAAGACAATAATTTAGCTTGGAACTCAACATCAACTTGCCTTTCCCCATCTGACCATCTGCTAACATATGGAGACAAGAATGAAGTTATTCCTCTTACAGACTTAGTATGCATGTCACAGTATGTCCTTGATGGAAGCAGAAATACTTGCAGAACAAGAAGGCTCTCTTTTGCACGCCAAAGATTTTACCTTATGAGTAAGCTCCAGTGTTGTTACCATTTTTTCTGGTCCTATTGCTGATATTCTAAGCTTTCACCACAGCTAATGGCAAAACCTTCAATGTTGTCGATCATGTTAAGCTGCTGCTTTTAGAATCTCACCAACTGAGTGACCACAAGGTTGCAGTGGAAGTTATCTTTGGTAGTGGTGAAGAGCAGCACATCGATCTTACAGTTCTTCCAAGTCTTGTAAGTTCTCTTAGAGTTATAGATTTATTATTAACTATATGCTTCATTTTAACCAATGAGGATATGTTTTCAGCATAAAGCGGACTTGTTTGCTGCACAATTTGCCTCTCTGGTAAGTTCGCTTACAATACTGTTTCTAAGTTGAAAGTAGATGTTTTACTAGGTTTTTCTCGATAAGAAGCTTCATGCAATGCCAACTGGCAGAGATGTGCACCATGCTTTATTAGTCAGCAAGTGCAAAACTCATGAGGATAATAACATGGAGGCTTGCCACAATTGTATGCATTAAATTATTTGCATCAGCCGCATTTCAAAAGGCTTGTCTATTATTAAGGAAATATCATGTGATGGCTTGGATGGACACGTTTAAGAAGCTTCTGGGTTCCTTCAGCCTGGACAATTGGACATCTCACAGGATATATGAATTTGTGTAATTTGATGCTTCACTAGCTGTTGACTGACATGATTCACTTTTTTTTCTTGTTTAGATGAATCGTGATAATTATACTCTTGTTGAGGATCATTGTGAAGGCATACCACTTAGTGCTGATCCTTTAAACAACTTGGCACATGCAAACTATAACCTTCCTGGCCAGAAGCCCATTTCAGGTCCATCACTGGAGATAAGTAATCTTGGTGTGGAAAGTACACATGTGCCAAGACCAAGTGTAGCTTTTTCTAGGAAAAGTGTGCCCTTTACAAACGTACTGGTTCATAATCCTAACTTCCCGAGACCCCCGTCAGAAGTTGCTTCCTTTTTCACCAGTCAGAGATCCTTGCTACATAACTGGAATAACATAATGGGTAATCAAGCGCACAATGGCATGAGCTATCTAGAGTTTTTACATACACAACAACAACAGCAACAATACCAATATTTGATTTTACAGGTTAGTTTATCTAATTTGATAGCGACACGGAGTGTAGTAGGGCCTAAGCTGAATTTTGACACCCTATATACACATTTGATGCAGCAAGCTCTACTGCAACAATCGCTATGGCACCACTGGCAACTCCAGTTGGGCTCCTTTGAGCAGAATGGTCCAGAATTTAGTTCTCAGATGAGCCCCCATACACCAACAAGCCCTCTGCTATTGTTTTCTGAGTCTATGTCACAGCAGGCGAGTTCACGGATCGGTGATGTATGGAGTCCAGAGCTGAGCATTCAGACAGCAGTATCAGGTAGTAACATGTGCTCCCGAATGGATAAGCAGAGCACTCCCAGAGGACGGGATTTTAGTAAGGACGCTTTTTTTCGCTAGTGGTGGTTATCGTTCTTCTATTTTGCTGAGCTCAAGAATCTGCTTCTATACATAGTCAGGCTTCATGCTTCTTTCCTAGTAGCAGTAGCAGGTATTATCTAGTATATATACAAGGAAAAATCCAAGGAGAACTTGTTTTTGTTGCTTCGTGGAACGGTTGGAGGTATAGTTTTTCGGATACAAGGACCAAACAATCTTGATTTCAGAGAAGCCTACTTAGGATATCCTGAACCGTGAGAAGTTCCAACGTTCATGACACAGATTTTTTTTTTTTTTTTTCCTTTTTGTTTCCAAGACAATATATATGTCTTCTACTTTATCATCGCAAAATACTTGTTCGCGTAGAATTTTGAGCTTTTGTATACCTTTGGGCAAATCATATGATTTGCCTATTCCAGTCTAACAGCGCCATATTGTGTGGTCTTTGACGAGTAGATTAATTATCTGGCTTCTATTAAATTTGATTCGTAATTCCAGAAACTTCTCTTTTCTATTGCAGTTATTTGAGTCAACACACTGATTAGTTCTAGTTTAAGAAAACAAAATCATTTTACCGCCCTCTCGAAGGAGCTTCTGTTCTGTATCTATAATTTATTATATCCATACTATAATGAACGTTCCAATTTATATACTTGAGAGATAAAATTTGTCCAGACTAATTTGATACCAAAATTTCAGATGAACTGAGTTTACTGATCTACTACGTTGTCTAACCATGCACTTGTGAATCTTTAAAACATACTAATTTTGTATCCGTATGATACACAGTTATAAATTATATATATAATCATAGATCATATATATTAATAATAATGTCGAATTCTCTAATTTTTCTATATTTTAATTTCATACAAATCTTTTTTTATTAAAATGTTATATTTTATTCACATGTTATTCCAGTAAGAAAAAAAAAAGTTAAATATCATAAATAAAATTATTTAAGAATTAACGTTAATAAAATATATATATATTAATTAAAAAAATATTATATATGATAAAATTTTATTTTAAAAATTAACTGTTATATTAATATAATTATTTATATACTAATTTTTATGTCTAGATTATTTTTATAAATTATTATTTAATTATGTATTTATTTTGTAATATTAGATTTTTTATATTATTTAAATAAGTTAGATAACAGTAAATTTTCTATCAATTAATTGAATATGCCACATAACTTTTTAGATAAAAATTCTTCTCAAAAAAAAAACCTTTTAGAAAATAAATAGCATATAATACATAAAAAATAATATTCAAAATGCCCCGTATATAACGGCTTCATCACCAAATATATGTAATATATATATATATATATATATATATATATATATATATTAGACTGGGACAAGCTCTCGTCGGAGTACGTCGTCTGGGTGATGAATCAGGGTGAGCGCGTTCAAGCTGATCGATCGGTTTGAGAGCTTTTTACCTTTCATTTCCTCTATTATTGCAATTACGGTGCGGTCCCAATGTTCTTCTGCTGTTGAGCTCTTGGGTGTGTGTGTGTTGAGATTATAGATACTTTGTTTGATGGAATCGTTGGCGAGAGACGATGAAATGGAGATGATGTAGAATAATAAAGACATCAAACTGGGATGTGTATAATAATTTTAGTTGCTAATTGTCGTCCAGTACGTTTTATTTATTTATTATTTTTTTTTTAGAGAGATGTATTGAGACGATCCATGATATTCACCATATAAGTATAAAGCTGTTTTCCATAAATCTATGAATAACAAATCGAGTAAGGATTGTTTAAACATATCCTACCCTTTACACTAAATTAAACACAAGCTCAAGTAAACAGCATATATTTTGAACCATGTTTATGTGACCGGACAATTAAATCGCTTACAAAATAGTACAAGTTTCCTTTCGGTTGTGGTGCGGACGGGGTGGTGCAGGCGGAGGCGGGGCATAGTTATCGTAGTTCTGTCGCGGCGGCGGAGGTATCATGGGGCCAGGAGGCGAAGGCCCGCCATAGTGTTTCCGTGGCGAAGGCGGCGATGGTCCTCCAGGCGGCGCAGGACCGGGGCCACTGTGTCCGTGTGGACCTTGGTGCTGGTGGTAGTTCACGTTCATGGCTACGCAGGGCTTCAAATTGGTGGCAAATCAAAGAGTCTGCTGATTGTATTCTCGAGTTATGCTGATCAAATTAAAGTGTCATATATATATGCTATACGGTAAGAAATAAGATAAATTAGTTGCTTCGCCATGACAAACAGGTGGTGCTTTTTTAACGGAGGGTTTTGAATGCCCGCCACGTACAGAACCAACCGAGGTTTTCCGGATGGTGTTTTCGTCTACGTTAATAAGCGACGTCGTGAGCTGCATTGGCAAACAAATTAGCCACCGACTTTATTAAACTAGATGTACACGTTTCTGAACCAAATGTAGTTGATCATCAAAGCACCCCAAAAAATCTTGGATACTTTTAGAGTACCTAATTATGAAAAAAAGGTTATGAACGGTTATTATTTATTAACAATTTGAAATAAGGATTTTATATAAAATTTATAATACGAGCTTTAAAAATTTTAATTTGTTTTCTAATTTTCTCTCGAATTTTCTTGTTACTCCTTCCAGACACCTGTATGCCTTGACCAAAATTACAGGAAGCTGCAAGCTAACTTGATAATAATATATATGAAGAAATTATTGGGTACATCCGGTGCACCACATCATTCGTGCACCGGATGCGCCTACAAATTATTTTTTTTAAAAAATTAAATATAAAAATTATTTATGAGAAACATAATTTTAATATATATTTTTTAAAAAAAAATATTTTAAAAACGTCAAAAAAATATTTTTAATTTTGTAAAAATTTGGATTAGTTGGAAGTTATATATCTTATTTTTTATAATTTTAATAACTAAAATTTTAAAAAAAAAGAATTGTAGATATATAAGATATATAAAATAATATAATTAATGCGGAGCGTGTAATAATTTCTCAATATATATTGCCTGTTATCTTCTACAGCTAGTTGCTGCATGCTACTGCCGCTGCAGATCCCTTAGAAACATTCTTGCGGAGGATGGGTACCACATCAGCATGGTTCAGATTATTTAGTTGTACGGATTATAAGATATTATATAAAATTTTTATTTATTTATTTGATCAATTTTAAATATTTTTTTTAAAAAAAATTAAACTATAAACTAGAGATTTTGAGTTTGAATTCGTTTCACCTGAAAGGTGTGAGCAATCTATCCTTTTTGTATTATATAGAAGATAATAGGATCTTTGGGCCTGTCTGGACTTCTCGGCTGGTGGAATATGGATCGGTATCACTCGTAAATTTATTTATTATGATGCTCACACATAAATAAGCCAATTACATACATAATTTTTTCATGATAATCTCTAAAAACACAATTGATGCTTTCTTTCTTTTTTTTTTTAATTTGTAGGCAATTAATACATTTATACAAGTATGAAGTGAAAATTGATATAATTTAATTATTGTACATTTTTGGCTGGAAGAATAAATGTTAGACTATATATACATATATATAAGAGAAAGAAAGATAGTAGTTTTCACTATAGTTAACTATTCGAAACGATTCCATGTCTCAGGTGAGCTGTACCCTCTGCAGTCTCATGAGTATGCCCACGTACGTCTCCCCACGTTCCTTCCGACGGAGGCGCAACATTGGCCAGGAATTTCGTTATATATTATGCGTTAGGTGCTCAAGATGGTGTTACATATATCCCGGTGCATTTGCCAATTGAATTGTTTTTCATTTCTCGTTGATGATTTCATACATAGTGTTGTAGTGATGGAGGGTTTACTAAAGAAAAAAAGTTAAAAGGTTAAGAGTTTCAAATCCTTGCTCGAGTCATGCATCCAACATAGTCAACAACTAAGCAAAAAGTTAAAAAACACTTCGACCAGGCCTTTATGCGCGGTTTCTAACCAGCCAAAATGCGCTTGCCCTGAATAAATGATGGTAATAGAAAATAGAAATCCAAGTCTGAATTTTGAAAGTGGTAGGTCCAATCCAGCACCAGAGAGTGGGGGGCAAGCATGATCATCTAATCCTGCTCTCTTCTGCATCAGTTGAACCAGCATACTATTCAAGGGTTGACGACCACTCCATATATATACCTCATCCTCATCCCTCAACTGCGATGCTCATCAACATCCAGTATCTAACTCTCTTCAAAGTGATCCTATATATACCACCCAAAACAAGACACCCGAATGATCTCGACGTACGTCTTGCAGTGAAATATCTCACTATTTATGGTTCGTATGGAACAGATTTGCTATTATAGACACATTTTAAGAAACGATAAGTGCAAGCGGTGGCTATCAATTATATGTGCCATATGGAATCAAATCCCCTACGTCCAACTTCCTACACCCATATCTGAAATGCATACCAATTTACATTTTTTTAAAAAACTTTCAATGTTAACGTTATAGATTTTGATGTTATATATAATTTTTATATTGAAAGTTTTTTCAAAAAAATACTATTCTTCCAATTTATTTGGATAATGGAGAGAAAAAAATGGAGAAGAAGTTCATTGAATAAGAATAAAATAAATCTAATTACGTTGACCAAAAAAAATCTAATTACTATTATATTTTTATTATAAATAGAGTAAAATGAAAGGGAGATTGAAGAGGAGAATGGCATTTAAGTCAATTACAACAGTAAGGAATATTTTTCTCCGATCCTTTCAGTTTATGGGAGAAAAATTTCAACTTGGTTAAGAAAAATGTTTCCCTTGTGTTTTCATGCCCACCTCTTTCCATTGGAAATCCAAACAGAATAAATTAACATTTGGCCTCCGCAATTCTTTTTGCGTACAAAATTTTCATTCTCTCCATCCAAACAGGTTCTTTGAGGACGGAAAAAGACTTTTGTAACAATAGGAAAAGTAACAATTTGGTCCTCTATTTTTTTTAATTTATCAATACAGTCCATTTACGTTAAGCTGGCCAATCAAATCCTCATACTCCAAATATAAATACTATTTTATATGATTATTTTGATTCATACAATTTACAGTTGAGATGACACTATCCACATCATCCATGTTTTTTATTTTTAATTATCAAATATTTAAAAATTAATTATTTTGAAAAGTTAAAAATAATTATTCTTAATTTATTTGCGACATATCAAATTTTTCGCCAGGGCATGAGTGAAATTAATCATTTTCTAAGAGCACAATATTTTAATATTGTGCATCCAAGTCAGCTCTCTAAGTCTTTCTTCTTCGTCTTCCATGCCCACGACTGGTTTTTGTTTTAAAGATCTTTTATGGACGAACACTCAATCATAGAAATCATTTACCCTCCAATAATTTCAGTACAATATCCTACCTAAATCATCTTGGAAATCCTCTAATCCCTCGTAACATTTAACACTTAATTGTAAATCCATTTAGATGAGCCGCACCATCTCTGGAAACTCGAGACAAAGAAAAGCATGGACAGGACGTATAAGACGAAAGTGAACCCAAACAGCAAATTAAAACTTCATATCCCAGAAGTTGATGATATTACATGAATTATTAAGTCGTAAAGGATGCTTGCATGCTATGACAAGCTTATCTCAATGATTAATTTGGTCCCTAAGCTGCCTCAATCAATGAACTACGCCGGGACTATTTTCATTTGCTGTAGGAGATGGCGGACCGTTAATTTTCCTGCTACCAAGTTTCCGAACATGTGCATCTGTAAACATAGAACTGAACCATATTAAATATTTCTCAAAAGAAATATACGTAAGCCTTAACAAAGCATGCATAGGCTTTACCCGTTGCGCTTGCTGCTAGAAAACATGCAGAGAGTAAAGAAGGCAACAGAAGTAACACAAGGAGCCATCTCATGAAGCAGGAGAATCGCATTTTGCCATCTATTTCTCTGTTGGTGTACAGGTTCAAAGAACTACTGCATCCTCTCCCCTAATATAGAGCTGCAAAGAGCAGACTTAATCGTTCGTAAGTCAACAGATGTCAAATCAACCGCATTCGCAGATGGTCTATCAAGGGAAGACTTATTAGTCACCAAGGATTTTTCTAAGTCGCCGAAGAGGAGTTAGTGCTTGATGTAATCAGATAACTTCAGTCTTCAGTAACTTGGAAAGTTGTTGCCTTTATTAGTGGCTGGCATCTTATTACGCGGCCCAAATTCTATAGTGGTTGGAGTATCCTTGATCTTCAGTACTTCAATGTCTTTCTTCTCTGCATATGGTGATGAAAACTCGACAACTGTTCTTACCGATATTTTGGTGCCTCTGGCCTGAAGGTAACAGAATAGTCTTCCAACAAAATCAATAAATGCACTGTAGATCTACACCAATTTGATCTCTCTTTACATTTTTTGGACATGGCCCAATGGCAAGGGATAAGACATTGCACAATTACTTCTCCGGCAACGTGGGCATATTGAGTGATCTCCTTCTACTTTTGTTTCATTCTTTGACTGTAACCTTGTAGCCATGACTTATTTGTTTTGAGTGTGTCTTGATGTATATCTATGTTGCTGTACATTTTTCTTTCTTGTCAACCGAGACTGAGAGGCTCTTTATTTAATACCACAAATGCCTTACTCTTTTAAAAAAAAAAAAAAAAAAAAAAGTAAGTCTTGAGTATTTTGTCTAAATTGGCATATGGAGGATATTTTGTCTATCTTTGTTTTTTCTTTACCCTGTAGAGATACTTTTAAAAAAAAAAAAAAATCTTTTTATAAAAATTGTAAAATTTGATAAGATTTATAATTTTATGTTCAATTTTTTTTCAAAAAATATTTATAAATAGGTGTTTTGCGATTCCAAAATCTTAGTATATTTTAAACTGGTTTTAAAATAATTTTTAAATATATTTGCAGTTCTAAAATACCTATGTAGGACATATTATAAAAAAACTTTGAACATAAACTATATCAAAAAAATTACTTCTAAATGGGTCTTCCATACGGTACCGTATGGGTCACCTCTCTCTAGCACGTATAGCTTGTACTGTCGAGCTATTTCATTTTGTTTGTGCGCATTCGTTACAATCTACTCATATATAAACTAAATTGAAGTAAAAAATTGCGAAATAATCTGTTTACTATTGTATTCTGACCAATTAAACTTTCTTATTTACACACACTGGAATAGGAGTAAGACATTGAACAATAGGAAAGATTAGAAATAATAAAGCTAACGCGCGACAGGATCCATGGAGCAGTGAGCAAAAACATATATGTGCTCCCTAAAAAAAGTTAAGAGGATCAAGTTTATACTTTCCCATCACCATATTTGCTGTTCAATTCTGACAAAGAAAAACACGGACAGGATATAAAATAAAAAATGACAAGAAGCTAATTTCATATCCCTAAACTTGGTGATATTACATGAATTCTCAAATCTTTAAAAATGTTTTGCATGCAATGACAAGCTTATTTCAACTATTTCGTCCCTAGCCGCCTCAATCAATGACCGGGACCATGACCTTCATTTCCTTTAGGAGATGGCGGACTTGTACCTTTCACGCTACCAAGTTTCCGAATATGTGCCTCTGTAACCGTAGAACTGAATCGTATTAGCGATTTGAAAGAATGAAATATCTTAAGCTTTAATAAGGAATGCATAGGCTTTACCCGTAGCGCCGCCTGCTAGAAAACATGCAGATATTAAAGTAGGCAACACAAGCAGTAAGAAAAGGAGCCATCTTATGAAGCAGGAGATCTGCATTTTTGCCATCTATTTGTCTGTTGATACATGTTCAAGGACTAAACTCTATTTTCTTCCTAATATAGAGCCACCAAGAGACAGTCATTCGTCAAGTCAATAGATGTCAATTTAACCAAAGATTTTTTTTTTCCCCAAAATCAATAGTTGTTTTCTTAGTCTCCTTCGAATTTGTGTTTTAGCGCATGGTTTTGTATTTTTCTTATATTAATATATATTGTTATTATGTAATTTTTTATAATTACAGTTAAAACTATAATATTATTATTGGACAAAATTAGAGAATCGTGCCCCATGTTAATTGAATTTAAGCAAACAATCCTTTCACTTTAATCTTAAAGGACACTTTTAATTTTATTAATATAATCCTTTGACTTTAAAATGGCCAATCAAGTACTCAGAACTTTCCAAATCTTATAAGTTATAACGTACGTCCGCCGCTTGACTTTTAGTTGCCATTAGCTTGTAGTTGGTTCCTACGTGGCATATAACTGCCACCCCATGAGTCAAAAAAAATCAATTTTCTAAATGCAGAATTGTAATTGTGCACCAATTCAGCTCTCTAACTCTTTTTTTTGGACTTCTTACTCGTGCCTGGCTTTTATTTTCAAAACGTTTTCTGCAAGAACACTCAAACATAGAAATTCTTTAACTTCCAATCATTTGGTGCGATATCCCGCCTAAATCATTACTTGAAATATTTAATTTCACTTTTAGATCCACTTAGATGAGTCGCACCATCTCTGGAAACTCGAGCGAGGTGAGGCGAGTTGTGCGTCCTACGCGGACTTGAGAAATTCTAGTGATTATATTTCATTTCATTTCATAATTTTCTAAGGTTTGAGCATATTCCAAATGCAATAAGGTAGCAGCATGAGTGATTGTTTCTTTTTTTTTTTGGGGTTTTTTAGCATAAACGCGTTGCCCTGTATTAGACGAAGTCGTCACAAGGCTTTGACTGGTAAACCAAGTCTCAAAATTCATCAGAACCACTAGATGGTCTACCACATACAATCACTAGCTGGTCTTTCACGTAAAAAGCCTACCACTAGTTATGGTTAACTTTTTTAAAAAAAAAGAAAAAAGCTGAGACTACATGGGTAACATCAACCTCCCCTCGTAGCAAATGAGAAATTATTACACGCACCGCATTCACCACGTCACTCCGTGCACTGTATGCATCTACAAGTTTTTTTGAAAAACTTTTTAATATAAAAATCGTAGATATTGATAAGATATATAACTTTCATATATAATTTTTTTTTCAAAAAATATTTTTAAATATTTATTTATATTCCAAAATTTTTATGAATTTAAATATATTTTTTAACGTTCAAATTATTTAGCCCAAAATATCTATTACAAATATTTTTTTGACAAAAGTTTTTACATTAAAATTATATATCTCATCAATATTTATAACTTTTATTTTAAAAATTTTTCAAAATAAAACTTGCAGGTGCACCGGGTGTGTGCAATAATTTCTCGTAGCAAATACTGCATATCAGAGTGTGATTGATTGTATTCTAGATACCTATCATTTACTACTATATTTATTATTACTTAGACAAACATAAGTAGGGTACAAGGAATACTGGAATCTTTTTGTAGCTGCCGTATGACGGAAGGTTTAATTAGAGAGAAATAGTCAAATTTTTAGAAGAACTGTAAGCCAATCATGGACATTATTTTAAGACATCTTGCAAGTGTATGAAGAGTGATCGTATATAGATGGACCGAAATTGAGAAATTTATTGAAATATTCTTTTTTTAATCTATTATTATATCTTTTTTTTATTAATCTCATTTTTGTTTCATGGGTGAGTTACGTGAGTATGCTTATTCAATTTTTTGAGGAATGAAGTACTGTGATAATTATCCAACTCACATTTGCTGAGCAACGCCATATAGAACATGCGCAATATTAACAAGTTGCATGCATATTCTCATGAACAAAATACCAAGTTTGGAGACTTAGAGAACCGCTAAGCTGCTTAATTTCACTTGGAGCTTACAAAAGGCTCTAGCATGTTTAGCTTCCGGCTTCCCTTTCGAATCAATCCCAGCTTAATTCAATCCTGTAGGATAAATTTATATCGAGCGCTCTACAATTGTTAGGGTTTTAACTTAGCAACAAAAATTTTTGATAGCATTTCTTGCACAAGGGAGAAGCTTGATTCTCTCTGTTTGGCTATAAGGAAAAGGTCCTAAAGAGCTGCCTTCTTCAGAGGGAAAAACAAAGCTCCTTCGGAGGGTAACGCTTCTTCGGCGGATTTTGTAACCTTATTTGCACCGGTAAACTTCCGTTCTAAGTCTGTTTAGTTCCTCTGGTTTTGGAGTGTTTAAATACAGCTTGTGGCTTGTAGCTGGATCTAGCTTGTGTAGCTTGTGCTGCCAAGTTATATAGTATAGCTTGTGAGCACTTACTATAATTTCATTTGTCTACGAGTTATCTTTAAATTACAAGTTACCAAATAATATATTTTGACAATATGTTATCTGAATAATTAACTTTTGCATTTACGGACTCTGGGAAGGAATATGAAATTTAAAAAAAAAAACGCTAAACTATAAGTATTTTTTGAAAAAAATTTCAACATTAAAATTATAGATTTTGATGAGATCTTTAATTTTTATATTGAATATTTTTAAAAAATATTTCTAAACAGAAACAGGTGTTCGGTTTCAAAATTTAACATATTTGAAATGATTTTTAGAACTATTCTTAAGCTTAGTTTAGAATCCGTTAGACAAAATATTTAATTAAAAATATATTTTTAAAATACAAATTATAAATCTTATTAAAATTTATAAATTTTATGTTCAAAATTTTTCTAAAAGATAATCGTAAATTGACGTGTAATCCTCCCGCAAGATTGAAAGAGACTCTTGTAAGTTGTAACAATAAGAAAATGTAGCAATATAGTCCTCTAATTCCTTTTTTTTTATCAATATAGTTCATTTAATTTTAGAATTGCCAATCAAGTCCTAAGACTTCCCAAAACGGATAAGATACGTCCTTCGGTCGCTTAACTTTACTTCTCGTAGTTCGTAGCTGGTTGCTTCTGTCAAATTAATCATTTCTTGGAAGGCAGTTAAGTAATTGTGCATCCAACTCAGCTCTCTAGCCCTCTCTTCCTCGTCTTCATTCGAAAAAGGAGCTCTTTTAAGAGTAAGAGGACTTGCTTGGCCATTTTAAGAGGAAAAGGACGATATTGATAACATTGGATTAAAAAAAAAAGAAGTCAAATTGATACTTCTTCAATCACAATATAAGATCTTCACTTCTGTCAAAGTAAAACATGGACAAAACATACAATACAAAACAGAACAAGTAGCAAATTTCATATCCCTGAAGTTGATGATTTTACATGAATTCTTAAATCTTAAAGGATGTTTGGTCCCTTATATTAAGCCGCCTGAATCATTTACCATTCAGGTTATGATAATCTGTATTTCTTATAGGAGATGGCGGACCTCTACCTACCCTGCCGCCGAGCTTCCGAACATGTGCATCTGTAAGTATATATAGAACTGAACCAAATTAAAGGTTGAAATACTAAAACATATGCAAGCCTTTAATGAAGAATGCATTGGCTTTACCTGTAGCAGTTGCTACTACAAAACATGCAGATAGTAAAGAAGGCAACACAAGTACGAAGATAAGGAGCCATCTCAAGAAGCTGATGAACTGCATTTTTGCCATCTATCTCTGTTGGTTAAACTTCAAGAACAATTCTATCTTCCCCCTATATAGAGCTACAAAGAGAAGACTTAGTCACTTGTTAAGCAATAGATGCCATGTCAAATCAACAGCGTTCACAATGTGGTTTTTACAAGAGAAGACTAATTAGCAACCGTATATTTTTCTAAGTCATCACTGATTTTTATAAGTTGTTTTCTTCGTCTTCTTCTGATGTTTGCGTCTTAGCGCAGAGTTTTTTTTTTTAAATTTCTTATGGATATAATAAATAAAAGCATATAAATTTCATTAATTATATTAAGTGCGTCTCCTTGGGTACCGTTAATGAACAGTAACATGCACAACGTATAGTTCACTTTTGCAAGAAAAAAGGCTGAACATTAGCACTGGTAAATTCAACAGTATAAACATTATCCAATCCTTATGAAGGGTTATTTTTACTGTCATTTAGATCGCAAAACTCATATATATACATACATATATATATATATATATATATATATTATATATATATATATATATATATTAAATCAAGGTATTTAACTTACAAATTTGAGAGAAATTAACTTACAGTTAGTGAAAAATACATATCTGAATAGATACATCACCCATAACCTTTAGCTCGTTCTGTGTTTTCCGTGATCTCCCACATCTGGCTTGCTATATTGTCAATAAACGGTTTCCAGTGGCTTCTAAATTTTATTTTTTTTAAAGCATACTTTCATATCCTATATTAGATATTTCCAGCTGAACCGGCAGACCCCGCTTCGGTAATCCTAACAGGATAGCCACACTTTCTGGAGTAAATTCCAGCTTAACCCTAGCAAACAGGAAGGTTGAATCAGACACCCAACGATGACAAATTTGGAGAGTCTGGGACGATCGCCGCCGATAGGTGGGATATTGTGAAAGTGAAAAAAAGTTGTCCTCTTTGCAATCGGAATATGAAATTCATGGAGCACTAAACACTTACTCGGCTTTGAAATTTTCATACAACTTTTGGGGAAAACACCTCGTTTTCACGGGTTGAGCCATTTCTGACAGTTGAGAGGGAAGAAATTTAACAGGGACGGAGGCGAATGCAAAGATTTGGGGATTTAAAATTTACGGCACGAGATATGTGAGCGTGCAAAGCGTTATTGTAGGGTTTGGCTCGATATGAAGAAGATCAACACTTAGAGAATGTTGAGAGAGAGGAAAAGGTTCGCGGGGGCTCGACGAAATCACGCGGGAAGACGGAGAAATTGCGCCGGAAGTCGGAGAACGGAGAGACGAGTGACGGGACGACGAAGTGACATGCTATAGCAACAGTGGTTTTGGTTTGAACGAATATAATAAGTGAGGGCATTTGTGTCATTTTGTACGGAAAAGGGGCACACAAATGCCAAATATAATTATGGGAGCACATATCTGTAAAAATATATTATGGAGGGCATATATATGCAAAATTATCATCATTATAGAAAAACAACAACATCCTACTAAAAACACCGCCTGCACGTGGGGATTCATATTATGGAAGTTTTTGTTTAAAACTTGATGTTGGATAAACTAACAAAGAAACAATTGAATTTTATTGCGAGATGTTGCATAAGTATATATACATATATTTTGTAAAGAAAACTACCAAAATCGAAAAGGCAAAGAATATGTCTTAATGACTTTACTACTGATATTCTGAAATAGCATCAAAATTCAGCAAAATAAAATGAAATATGAGGAAAATACCTACTTTAGATAGCCCCCAAAATTTTTTATTATGTTGAAATAGCGTCAAATTTCACAAAACACGACAAATAATTTCTACAAGTGGTTGTTTATTTTGAGTGGAAAGAAGAAAAGTAGAAAGTAAAAGAAAAGTGGTAAAAAATTAATAAAATGAAAAGTGAAAAATATATATTTTAAAGTAGAAAATGGTTGAAAAGTAGGATTTGAGTTTTTTTTTTTTTTTTTTACTATTGTAAAGCTGGATAAAAGTAATTAATGATGGAATAGTAATAACCATTTTATAAATATTAATTAATAGTAAATATTATAAAATATTAATTATTAGGTAAATATTACTAAATAATTTTATTTAAAAATAATAATTATGATTAAATATTAATGACTTTTATTTTTCTTTCACTTTCTAGTTTTTGCTGAGGAAGAAAAAGCAGTCGCTACATAAAGTCTTCCATAACCGACAATGAGGAGGTCTTGTTGTGATGAGATGATTGGTCGATCTCATCAGACCAGAGCACTGCATGTATATATAACTTGAAACAAAAGCATCGAAAAGAAATTTTAAAAATTCTTAGAGGATATAGCAACAGATGTGTTGTTGGTCACTGATATCCCATGACCAAACCCACTTTTTATTAGAGTTCAAATGTCATTATCTTGCATGCCAACTGGCAAACTAAAAATAATAATTAGGTCCACTACAATAAAATAAAATAAAAAAGAAAAAAAAAATCAGAAGTAGCATTAAAGTTTAATAAAAGTAACCAAAAGCTTAAACGGAAATAATGATAAGTTTAACGGCAACGGTGATAGATTTAAGAGGATAAAGAGCAAGACCCATATTATTTAATTTTGGGAAAATTACTGTTCAGCCTCATCGTTTTTTCCGTTTTTTTACTATTCCAGCCCCCGAAACGCGTTTTTCCGCCGACGTGGCGGCGCGCGCGTGCCGCCACGTGGCGTTTCGGGGGGCTGAATCGCGATAACCCAAAATTAGGGGGGCTGAACAGTAATTTTTCTTTTAATTTTCTATAGGTAGGATTTTTTTTTTCTTTTATCGGTAACTGTCAATTTTGTTTTCTACTCTATATTATGTAAAAATTAAACATAGTTGGGGTCCCTCACATCTAACATTTGCTAGAATTTGAACTTTCAACTTAGTATTTAACAATATTTACTGTGTCGCGCCGTTTCGAGTTTCGGTAAACTCAGATCTCGAACGTGGCGCGACCGTGCCGATCGTGCCGTGCCGTATCGTACAATTATAAATTTTTTAATAGTTTATTTATAAAATAGTAATAAAATTAAATAACACGAAATAACATTCATTGTTAAAATTCAAATCACATAATCATGATATACGAAATCTAAAATCACATGTAAATCTAATCTCGTGCAATGTTGAAAATAATATATCTTATAATCACATGAAATAAGATATGATAATGTTTCAAAAAAAAAAAAAAAAAAAACAACAATAGTGTGCCGATTCGTAAATATTGATGATGCTCATTCACAAAAAAAAAAAAAAAAAAAGAAAAAAGAAACATAGTGTGCCGACTGTGCCCACCGAAACGGTCGGCACGGGTCGAAACGGACACACCGTGCCGACCGAAACGGTCGGCACGGCCTAAACGGCCGAAAAATAGCTGTTTCGGTAGTTCCGGTGCCGCCAAGTGGCGGCACCTAGATGTTTTAACATGCCGACCGAGACGTCAAACCATGATATTTACAATAGCCAGGCCCAAGTCATATTTTAGTATTAATTTTGCTAAATAACTAAACAAATACTAATTTACTAACAGAACAATACTTCGTCCGCCAATAATTATTGACAAGCTATATTAGGACCGACCTACCATTCTAATTTCCATGTTGGTTGCTGCTACTCGCCAGCATCTTACCCTTTTTTTGTACTTTTTCTTTTATTTATCATTGTTGCATGGAGTTCTTTGCTTTTCAGTGGAGGACCAATCCTAGGTTACCAACGTTTTCAGCCCCTGTTTTGTCACGTTGCAATCTTTCGCCGCCCCTAACATGCCACCCCCCAAAAGCTACACGCCGATGTGGCAAGCAACAATGATGCTTCTACTGCTGTCGGCATAACGTGAACGCCGCTACATTGCGTATTTTTATATTTTTGAAAATTAAAACACAATACTGTTGATAAAGAGATGGCTGATATACAATTAACTTTTTTTCTTTTTAAATATAAAAAATGAACATCAACCATTAATATATAGAGAATATAAACTTGATTTATTAGGATGTATAGTGACTTGCTATATTTAAAAATAAAGAACTATTAGCTTCTCCCACTTCCGCCTATCACAATAAAAAATTACACGATAAATAATAGAGCACATATTAGCACATGGCCGTGCCATTTAAAATGCTCGTGCGGCGCGACTGTGATGACATTAATATTTATAATTTATCACTTTACCTACTAATTCTTAGCACTATGACTCTTGAATTATTATAATTGTCGAAATTTTAATACAATAACACCTATACTAAAATATGGATAATATATAATTGATGGGTCTATAACATATGTATGGGCATAATACACGAGGATTATAAGAAGTTACCGATAAATGACATTTCTTCCAATTTTACTTTCTCATCACATTCAGTCACCACGTTATATCCCATATCGAGAACTATTTATTATATCTCAATCTTACATTTAGCATGAGAATTAGTGTGTTGTCTAGCACACTTGGAATATTTTGAGGTGTATCAAAAAAGTTACGTTTTCTGATGTGTTTTGTTAGATTGGACCCCAAATATTTTGCCACGGGAAGCGACTCAAGATGGAATGAGAATCTATAACATAGAGTTAATTGTAAAATTAAAATGTTATGCGCGTTAAACTTTTTATATCTAAATTTACTTTTAAATGGATATATGTAGTATGGTATTTGATAGACAGCAGAATAATTAGATAGATAATAAATTTAGAATTCCACCTCTAAATTAGTCCTTGATTTTTATAAGAATATGAACAAATGGACACCTTTTATAAATTAGTAATTTGCTTATGACGTCATAAAATAAGTGGTTGATTTCTAATAGAAAGATTGATTTGGGCCGGTTTAAAAAAAAGAGGTTTGGTTTTGTAGTTATTTCTTTAAATTTCCTCAATTAACATAATTTTCTCACCACTGTCCAATGATGACGAAAATATTAGTTTTACATGCTCGTAAAAAGAAAACAACAATTAACATGTTACATGGTAGCTAAAGTGGATTTAGCACATAAATTTTCTTTAAATGATCGTATGGCACCTTAAGCAATTGACATTTGTGTCTAAAAGGGAATGAAAATTCCCAAAGGAGATTTTTTTGGAACAAAAAATGAAAAAAAAAAACTCTTACGCAACCTAATATTCAAATACATTTTAGCTGTCCCTCCATACCAAATATATTTAACTCATCCTATCATACATTTAGGATGCCTACGTTATTATTTTACAATTTTCTTAGTTCTGATTTTTTTAAATTAATAAATAACTTGCTTGGACGTCAAGCTTTTGAGAAGGGAATAGAAAAGCAAAAGTGCACGCCAATTTCCCCCTCGGTTACCAATTGATTTACATATCAATATCTTTCTTTTCTTTAATTTATTATTGAGATCAAATTTCTATATATATTTTTGATAAAATAAATATATTAAAATAAGATTTCTTAAATTATAATTATAAAATTTAAGCTATTATTCATAAATACTATAAATTTTTTTTGATAATTTAGGCCATATTAATCAATTAGACTACCGCTGGTCCTATCAAGGGAATAAATCCGAAAAATGCCTAAATAGTATGGAGGAGCTGCGCATTTCAGTCTTGGTTTCTCCGTTAATGTCCTAATAGATTAATAGTATAGCCCTAAGTGACCATTAATAAACAGGGCCTCTTTACGTTAAATTCATTCCCACAGCAAAAAACTAAGTGACCTGTTCCAATCCGCTGCTCCCGTCCAAACACAAAGCAAGCCGCAACCGTATGTTACAATACTTCTATTTGTTCGATCAGCTAATTAAAAGCACATAAGGAGTTCTGTGGCTCCATAAAATTCTTTTTTAATATATATATATATATATATATATATATATATAAATATATTATATATTATATATTATATAATATATATAGTAAATATTTATAATATATATATATTATATATTTTCTGAAAGAATTTATAGAAATATTGGTGTACTTAATACTTTTATATGCAATTATTTTTTTTTTAAAAAAAAATTTATGGATATTTTAATGCTCTAAAATTTTTTATAATCTAGAAAAGTTTTGGAAACCTTAAAATTATCACATAGAGACATTTTTAAAACATTATGGTATAAATTATAAGCACAGTAATTTTTTTTTTTTAAATTCAAATTTTGTTTTAATTTATTAAATTGATTATTCAGTTTCTTTGTACATATATCTTTTGAATTGATTATTAATTATCATTAAAAAGAATTGATTTGGAATAATGATACAAATACAGGAGTTGATATACATTTATTCCTAATTAAAATGGATTTTATATAGAGAAAATAGAAAGTATCATATATAGGAAGGCAAATGAGAGTATAAACTCTATTGCTTAGTTCATTTAAGAAAATATAAATTAAAAATTCTAATTTTAAATATTTCAATAGCATTTGGAGAATTTAAAAAAAAAAAGTAATTGTATTGCTGGATTAGTAGAGTTGATGTAAGCTATTATTAATGTTATGTCTTTTTTTTTTCAGAAGTTTGTGCAAAAAAGAAAAAAATCAGAGAAGAACCGACCAGTGATTATCTAACTTTTTTTAGCAGGATTGGATATTGAAAGATAATTACGACCTGCCACTCACGAAAAGTATATTAGGATTCGAATTTTAATAAGCGTGTGTGGGAAGGAATTGTTGTACGGCTTCTTCTCTTTTTTTCTTTTCTTTTCTATTTTTTTTTTTTTTGTGAGAAGAAGTTAAGACCTCATTTTTTAATTAAGTATGTATAATAAAAGTTATACACGGCGGTTACATACAAAAGAGAAAAAAAGGATAGAAAGAGGAATGCAACATATTAATATAAATGGAAGGCACCTTAGTGAAATAATATCTGGAATTTTTACTTTCTCAATGAATTTTTACAATGAATTGGAATGTGAGAATAGCCTCCTGAATCCGTTGGTCTGTATAGTGCATACTTTGAATACAAACATTTTAAAAAAACGTAGATAAAAAAATAATAAAAACAATCAATCTTTAACAATATCTAGGATTTAGAATTATGCAAAGATTGACCAAAATAATTTGATCAAATTTACTTTTTAGAACCTAACTAAATATTTTAGAAAATAAAATTAAAAGAAATGTATCTTTATTTTAACAAACTATTATCGAGCATTTTTTGGATTGTGTAAAAAATGTCATCAGTATTAATCATTAAAAATTATTTCTTTCAGTGTACTTCCAGACAGGCGGTCGTTGGCAACTCAGTCTCCTTAGCGTTCTTCTGTACAAATTACCAACAGCTGATCCTCAGATTCTCGTTTTCCACTTCGAGAATTCCTCTAAAAACGACCACGTTGACGCAGGTCTTCATCGTCTCGTTACTGTTCTCTTCTCTGATCTCAAGTTCCAGAGAGGATTTGTGAAATGGCGGAGTCAGACGTGGTGGCGGAGGGATTAGGATCAGACGAGGGGATTGACCCGCCGGCGACGGCGGCGCCGGCCGGAGTGAAAGGCGAATTAGCGGTGGAAATCGAGCCGCAGCACGTCGGCGAAGGTTCCGCGACCGCCGACGACTGGAGGCGTGCCCTGGCGCGCGTGGTGCCCGCTGTGGTTGTCCTACGTACCACTGCCACACGCGCGTTTGACACCGAGACCGCTGGGGCAAGCTACGCCACCGGCTTCGTCATCGATCGCCGCCGCGGCCTCATTCTCACCAATCGCCACGTCGTCAAACCCGGTACTCTTGAATTGTTATTCAAATTATTCATCTTCATAGTGATGGTTGTTAATTCTGTGTCTGCGCAGGGCCAGTGGTGGCGGAGGCGATGTTCGTAAACAGGGAGGAGATTCCGGTGTATCCGGTTTACAGAGATCCTGTGAGCTTTTGCCGTTCGCAGATACTGACCTGATATTTGTTATTCTATTTTAGATGCATGCTTTGTTAGGGCCTAGGAATATTTAGATTCTGAGAATTTCTAACTACTTTAAGAGAAAGCTCACCTTTACTCTGAAAAGGTATTTGGTGGTGATTTTGTTGGTTCGAATTGATTCCGAACCTGCACAAAACTATAACTGGACCAAAAAATTTGCCGGTTGAAACCGTCTGGTGCTTGTTTTTGCTTTCTTCTCCAGTTCAGGCAGAAAAAATATTTACTTATATATGGATCTTGTGTTAATAAACAGTTTCCTTGACAATTATCTGAAATGACAAAAGTGCCATGAACTAGTCCTTTCCTCCTTTTTGTCTGAAAAAGATCATGCTAACTGTTATTTGCGGATTGCAATGTAGCTAGTTCTCAATATAATTTACTGTGACATGTCAATTTGACCTCTTCCCAATAATATACCCATTTTGAGAAACAAATCAAGCTGAAAATGATCGGGATCTTGGGGGCAAAAATAGGTAATGGTTTCTCAAACAATTCATGGACCACGTCTATGGTTGCAACTTCTACAGAAGTACCTCTGGTCCAAAAGGGATGGTGCAAAAGCAAAGTAAATATTTACTGCTGCTTAATGTCATAGTATTAATTGGCACACAGTACTCCTTTAGTATGTGATTTAGATGCTGCAAGGTTGTTTGTGAAATGTGAGTTGTTAGGACTAACTCCTGTCCCTTGAGGAAAACTTCCAGTTGAGATTGTCCTGTGTCTGATGTACTATTATGAGCTGTAATTGAGAGGAAATGCTTGCTGCTATATTAGGGATTAGTTCTATTTTATTCCTGCAATTTATGATTTGTTCTTCCGTTTAGGTGGAAGCTATGATTCTTTAGAACCCTTCAGACCGTGGTACATTATACTCTCCTGCGTATTTTCTAGGTACATGATTTTGGCTTCTTTCGCTATGATCCTACTGCTATTAAATTTTTAGCCTACGAAGAGATTCCTCTTGCACCGGAAGTTGCTTGTGTTGGGCTCGAGATCCGTGTAGTTGGTAATGATAGTGGAGAGAAGGTATGCATTTACGCTTTATTGTGAAAGCTTTTTGTTGCCGATACCAGACATTATATGACCATTTAGTTGATATGCATTTAGCATATGGGTAGCGTTATATAACTTACTTGCATATTTCATATACAGTACCATTTTTATCAAAATAAAATTTAATTTATTGAACTTTGTGGTGGTTTAAACAATTCTAGTTCTTTTGGGTGACTTACATACTTTTGGACCTTCCTCAATGGATTATAGTTGATTCACAAAGGAGCCAATTAATCTTTGTCTGCAAAATCACAAGCAAATGTTAAATTGTTCCTCTAGGTCTTTTTAAAGTCTTTTGTGAATCTAACTTTTACCTTTGTTCAAGATCTGATCTGTTCCTAAGGAAACACCAAAACTTGGCTAAACTGTTTGGATAACAAATTACTAATCTATGAGAATGTTGATGGGTTGTTGTTTGAACTGTTTTCTGCAAATGAGGAATTAGTGTCTATGTTTTATGGAATATGTAATGTTGATGCAGTATGAAATATGAAGCTAATTATGTTCATTTTTCTGGCTGAGTATAAGCTGATAAACAATGCGGTTAGTTTAGGATTGAGCTTGAAATGTTGAAACTGAATTACACTTTGTAATATTGCTTGCAGCAAAATGGTAAATGTAATCCTTATTTCACATAGAAATACAATGTTCACACTTTTTTTTATCATTATTGTATACTTGGTCGTAGGTTGTGTTAAAAATTTAGCAACCACATATTTAACATTCTTTATTTCTTCAAGAAAATTTTTTAACATCTTGTGTCCTCTAAATTTTTTAACATCTTGTGTCCTCTAAACTAAGTGCCTCTTTTTTTATCTATCAACTCCATATTTATTTTGTCCACAAGGTGTGCCCAATTTTTATATTCTCTTAATATGCATATGTGCTTACAATCATATCTGCTATTGTCAACTCTGTATGGTCATATGTCCCCTTTCTGTGTGCTTGTTGCATAGACATTTATTTCATGTAACATATTTTCTTATATAGGTGTCAATTTTGGCTGGAACACTTGCTCGACTTGATAGGGATGCTCCGCATTATAAGAAGTATGTTGATCTTTTAATTTTGATACAACAATAAAGTTATGACATTTACTTGTTTGTCTATGTGTTATCTTTTTGTCGTTAATTGTTTTGTTAATAAAAGATGACAAGGTGATATGTTGTTAGGGTAGTGCAAAAAGGGATTTGTGGGAAGCATGGGGAAATTAAGTAGAGGAACAAGAAGAAACAAAGGCAAAGAAGGCCAAATTGGTAGCCTAAGAAGCAAGTCGGGCCTAAGTGGAAAGTGAAGAGCTACTTAGAAAGGGTAGGTTTAGGAAAATGTTATGAATTTGTTTGAGAGGAACATCTCAAAAGCAACCGAATGCTATATAATAATGCATACCATTACCAAAAATGGTGTGGCTCAGTTGGTTAGCAAGGCTGGGTTAACCGATTAAGGTCCTCCACATGGTTGGGTGTTTGAATCCGCACAAATATGCCTATTGGGAGGGGAGGTATCATAATTGCTCCACTCCTTGAGCAGATTAGTCTTATCCATGTGGGGTGGAGGTATGTTGATGATCCATATGTCGATTACTTGTGGGAAAGACTGAACTCACCCACAACGTCTCTCGAGATGAGGGGATTCTTAATTAAGTGGTTTAGTTTTTATTTAGAGTTGAGACTTACAGCCATTGCCTAATTTGAATGTGAATTAGCACAAGAGGTTCGGATAGCCGCCTCATTCTTTTCTTATGCCAATAAAATGGAGACATGCGGTATGGGAGAGAAAAGATGGGTGGGCGGCTGCACCAGCCGTCCATCCCTCCATTCTTTTATTATTTTATTATATATATGCATGTATGCATGATATATATATATATATATATATATATATATATATGAAAATGTGTATGTGTGTGTGTATGTCATTACATGTGTGTGTGTGTGTGTGTGTGTATAGAGAGGCTATTTTCAAAGTTGACATGCGAACAAGATCGGTAAGGTGAATCCTGGACCATTGGATCGAACATTGTGATCAACGGTCCAGATCACATCTTAATCAATGGTCCACCTCATATCGTAGAAACTACGACTTGGATCGTTGAATCACGATGAAAATATTCGACCCAACGGTCCACGACTCTCCAGTGTTGTTAAAAAGCGCTCGGGCGCTAAAGCGAAGCAAGGCGTGGCATCGGCGGCTTAAGAAGGTCAAGGCGATGTAATATTCACAAGGCGCCACCCAGGTGCTCGCCCGAGCCAGCACCCTGGCTCGTAGGCATGAAAAATGTTGGGGTGAGAAGAATTTATCTTTTTTATCCTTTATTTAAGTGTTGAAAAAACTTAAGTAAAGCGTGAAAAAGTAAAAGCAAGTGAGAAAAAGTGTTGCTTATAATTAAGTATCATACTGCTTTTGAGGAGATTCATGACAATGTTTTAGAGCAGTTGATCCTTGGATGAATCGGAGGCTTGGGAGAGGAATTCAGTGGAGGTAACCAGGAAGAACTATGAGGAGGTGGTCAGAAGAGGAACTTGGAGAGGTAGGTGACGCCGAAGTTGCAGCGATCGCCTGGGGCTAAGGCTAGTGCATAGCTAACCGCGTGAACCACGATTGATGACGTTGAAAGTGCAGCGTTCGTCCAAAACTAGGTTTGCGTACAACCAAAGATGTCTAGAAGAGCCGCCAAGTGGTGTAAATGTGGATCCCGAAGCGGTGATATAGATTGGCAGTGATCAAATAAGGCTCAAAGCACAACCACAAGCACTGCATTAACACTGCATTTATAACCGAGCACACTCATGCAAGCAAATGAAGAAGCACATAATAGGTTTACAAGAGATAAAACTAAAGAAAGAGCAAGGAAGAATGACTAACACAGACAGAACCCAAACCCTAAGTCATAATGAAAGAATATTTATATGAGTTATTTTAGGAGATTAGATACTATGGGAGATTCTGTAATATCTTTATTTAGGCACAACAACTATAATACCATAGATAAACAGCGGATAATAAAATCTTTTCAACTAAAGTCTCTCTCTCTCTCTCCCTCCCCCTCCCCCTCCCCTGTCTCTCGAGTATATCTCCCTCCCCTGTCTCTTAAGTATATCTATCTGTTCGAAACTCTAACTGTCTTTTTCTTGTAGTCTCCCTCTTCCTCTCTCTTGAATCCTCCATTATCTCTCTACCTTAGCAAGCCCTATCGACTGCTCTCAATCTTTTTCTTAAATAAGGGTAGTTGCCAAGAGGTGTTAATTCGAATTCTAGAATAGCCGCCAACTAGTGTGAATTCGTACCCCCTGAGCAGCAGCCATTGGAGTGCATCCATAGGACGACAATGCTTAAGAGGGGTTGGAATGTAACGATCCTTAATTTGGATTTAAGGTCCAATAAGATCTTAAAACCATTGAAGATAAGCTAGCTTTGAGAGTGAGTTCCACATTGAAGTGTGGATCTAAAAGGTGTTTAAATAGATTGGGCTCCTACCTACCAATAACTTGAGCTAACATTGATATAAAAGTGGGAAAATATTTGATAGAATATTTTGAGAGTTTGAATTGCTAGTAGATTCTTAATTTAGAGGTTTATTTTTGTGAAAGTCTCAAAGAATTTATATATACTCTCATCTATTGGTTATTTATTACCACAAGAAAGTTAATTAAGTTTTCTCGATTATAATGAGGAGCATTCCACTTATATTGCTAGAGATTGAAGTGGTTGGCGAGTGTATTTTATGAGTAGGTATCTGAAGAGAGCAATCTCAGTTCTACCAAGTACAACAAACCTTACTCGCTAAATCAAGAATAAATTGGGAGCGATGACTGAAGAGGACCATGTATTGTGGCTTGAAGAAATTGAATATGTTTTCTCTTTAATATGACGAGATGCTATAATCATAAAGAAGAGAATAGTAATTAAGGACCTTGTGCACTAATATTTTACCACCCTTCAAGATGTCCGGGAAACTCAAAACTAAAAATGAGTGTCATGTATTGAAGCCTCCTAGAAGCTTAAATTACAAATTACAGCAAGCATTTACATGCCCACAAAACACATACATTGTGCTTTCCACTACCAAGATCCTTACATAATAGACTTGATTCACTTGAGCCTTTAGGTCTTGTATATGTTTTTGAATGTCTAATATGTAGTAGTTATTGACATTCATTTTGTTGATGACCAGGGATGGTTACAATGATTTCAACACATTCTATATGCAGGTACATTTTGGAACTTCATGTTTGACTTTTTAATATTAAATTATTAACTCTACTTTTTTTCCACCATATTGTGTATGTCCATATGTAATATTATGCATCAGGGTGTGGCTTGCTGTTCATATAGATGGATGTTGTGGGTACGTTGTATTACGTACGAGCGAGGATGAGCACCCGTCTCTTTTATTGTAGTGGGTGGTGATGCTCATAGAAAAGTATAGTTTGAGCTTTAAATTTTTGTTATACACTTTTAAATGTTTTATGTTTTTGTGAATTCAAAAGGATGCAGAACTGTTAAACTTTGAACTTTAGTGTCCTTGTCAATTTTGTATAAATGTAAATAGCGTAGAATCAATCTATTGTGTGGTGTGTTACTGTACGCCTATGACGGCTGCACATTTCTTTAATATAGTGTCTCCATAAGAAGGGTCTCGTTGCCACTACTTGCCATGTTGCAGTTGATGTAGTTACAACAATCTTCTCCCTGAATATGGTTGTTGACTCCCTTGTCCTCTTGCTATAGTATCGCAATCCAAAATAGCAAGATTGGTTGGTGGGCTAAAATACTAAATAAGTTGTAGCATAAAACATTAAATAAATTTCACTAATTTTAGTGATTGGGAGCTGGGTGGCAGAGCACCTAAAAGTATTATATAAATATATTTATATGTGTGTGTGTGTGTATCTTAAAAATGCTTTTGAAAATGTTTCATGTGCATGTAACCTTGGTAAGGTCATGGGGGTGTGACGGTGACCATGTCGTCCTCGCAGCTATACAAGAGAGAAAAAAAAAGAATGTATATATATATTAGAGTGAGAGAGAGAGAGAGAGAGAGAGAGAGAGAGAGAGGCGTGGTGGGTGGAAGGGGTAAGTAGCTGTGATCCCCTCTGTTTGGATATTGGCCGCCAATGCGGAGGACAGTCCGTGCACGATCCAAGCCACCTTGAAGTGCTCTCCCAACTGCTTTCAAATTGGAAGTGTGGGAGCGTGGTTCACTACTGATTCGGGGGTTAGGGGGCAAGGCCGTTTGATTTAATTTGTTGAGAAAGAATGTCTTTGTAAGATTTTCGGTTTTCACTTATGTTGCATATGCAATTTCGTGTTTTTGCTTCATATAAGGAAGTTGTTCTTTTCACTGCCTTTTCATAATTGAAGTTTGAAAACTTGAAACAGATTGTTGGAGTTGGTGTTTTGTGGTTGTTCTGTCTTCCCAAGCAATCTTTTCTAAAACAATGCAATTCTTCATTGATGATGGCTTGTTAAAATAGGTTCATCTTAATAAGGAATTTGCATAACTGCTTGTTTACTCCACTTTCTAAGAAGATGAGAAGAAAATCTCAGCAAATTGAGTTGGTAGAAAAGTGTGAAATTTGTAGATAAATTTTTGTGTTAACTTGTTGCTCTTTAACTGATAGAAAAATGATCTAAACCATAGTTCGACGTTTCGGTCGGCACGCCTTGTGCCGACCGAAACGTCTCTGTGCCGACATATGTCGACACGGCACGATCGGCACGGCACAGCTGGCACGACCAATTTTTTTAAGTAAGGGAGAATTGTTCATCTTTCTCGAATGAAAAATATAACGATGCTCTTTTTTTGTGTCCACGCGACGCGACTGGTATTTCACGCCATATGGATGCTTTTTTCTCGTATTGTGCCGGTGGGCGCGATTCAAAGGTCACACGTTCTTAATTTTTTTAAGTTTTTCAATTTTTGAAAATAAAAATCCTTTAAAAATACTAAAATATATAATAAAATATTAAAAAAATAATATTTTATTATCGGCACAGTCGAAACGACACGATCGGCCAGGTCGGCACGTCTCGAGTTTGGAGTTTACCGAAACTCGAAACGGCACGGCACGGTAAACTTTGATCTAAACAATACCGAGATCCCCACTTTAGTGACTTTTTCGGGAGGAGGGGGGAGTGGGAAAAGTGAAAACTTATACAATTTGGGAAACTTAAAAGCTATGTAGCACGGACACGGATATGGACACGGGGACACGACACGGCACGACACGACATATAGGACACGGTAATAAAAAATTTAAATAATTAAAAAATAATTTATACTAAATATTTAAACATCAGAGAATATAATAACATTCAATAATAAGTCTATCCATAATATAATATTTCACGTTCTTGAAATAAATCTAAACACTAAGAGTCTAATTATATCAACTAAAACTAAAAAAATATAATGTCTAAGTGCATAAGTATATTATATTATTTACCACTATTACAAATAATGTTTAACTCTTCTAAAACAAATGTAAAAAAACTTTCTTTAAAAAAAAATGATATAATTACCGACACGTGTGTTGGACACGCCGAACAGAAGTGTGCGACACGCGTGTCCGATTTTTTTTTTTAAAATTTTTTTCCAGACACGCCACGTGGCGTGTTCGATACGTATCCGGGCGTGTCCGAAGAGTGTCGTGTCTGACATGTGCACGAACATTGACACGTCGATGTTTTTGGAGTGTCCATACTACATAGCTTAAAAGTGACTTGTCACTTGGTAGATCACATTTAAACACCAAAATCACTTTTCACTCTTGAGTTTCTGGTAGAAATTGGTGAAGTAAACAGCTCCTAAGATGAAATTATATCCAAACAACTTCCATTGATCCTTCTAAAAGCATACTTCATGATACTGGCTTCAATTCATTTTGTTTTTCCAGCAGGTCTCATTGATTGACTTTTGAATCCTAACCTTATATGCTCGATCTTCTTATACTACCATTATATTTCTAACGAGTCCAATGAGATGTTAGAGTTAACAAGATGTTAGCATTGTGATATTCTTCTTTTGGTAATGCAGGCTGCGTCTGGGACAAAAGGAGGTTCTAGCGGTTCACCAGTTATTGACTGCCATGGAAGAGCCGTTGCTTTGAATGCTGGGAGCAAGTCTTCAAGTGCTTCTGCTTTTTTCCTCCCCTTAGAAAGAGTTAGGCTCTAATACTGTCTCCCCATTTGCTCTGTTTATGAGTAAACTTGCATTGGGACTTTTGTTATTTTACCTATCAAATTGCTTTGCTTGTCATGTCGCAATATATATATATATATGTTTCATTGACTTACAAATTCTATAAGTTTTCTTTGAGGACCATGACTTATTGCCATATTAGCAGGGTTAGTACAGCTAACGTAAAATTCTGTTAGTAGTTATATTTATCTAGCATCTAATTGAAGGAAGTTCAATAAATTGTTGATATACTAAATGCTGCAAAGTAAGAAAGAAAAAGAAATTGTATTATTTTGAATTTTAGCTATATTTCCCCTTACAGAAAGAAAGTTGTATTTTGCTTCTTTTTTTTTTTTTGGTGATGTTTCCCCTTACAGCAGGAAGTTTTTTTTCTGGGTTCTATAAATAGAACTTTTCAACTAAGTTGCAGGTCTAATGGCTCAAAAGAATTGCTAAGTAGTTTATCACAGTTTTTAGACGTGGAAGATGAAGTACTAGGGTGGAATTGTGCGCTGTCTTCGAGTCTTTGGCTACCAATATATGCAGTTTGTTTTTAAAAAAAAAATTCGGTTATGGATGATTATACTGAATGATCGGCATTCTGCATTATGCACATGATTTGGCATTAAATCACAAAAACTAGTTGTTTCTGTTCATTTCTTAGTTTCAGCACATATTTTTCAGAGTGCCATTCCCTTTAGATGCAAAGGTGCCTTTTTCGTTTTTGTAGGTGTATAGTTTATCTTTCTCGTATCATGATTGATCAATTTTTCAACATAACTTTTAAGCCTGCTTATTTTGATGAGCTGGATATGTGACTCTTTCTTGTCTTTATTGATTAGGAGCCTTTATTTCAACTTTGTAGACAAAGGCTGTTGTTTAATAATTCCTAAGGATATTGTGTAGGTTGTGAGAGCTTTGCAGTATATACAGAAGAGTTGGGATGATGTTGAAAGTAGGCCAAATAATGTGGCTATTCCTCGTGGTACGCTTCAGGTTTGTTGGTCTGGAAGCTTTGTCGTGTATTCTTTATTATCAATTTATCATTGAAGTTGTTTTTATTTCTAAGATAAATATTGGAAACCTTGTAGAGTTTTCTCTGTTGTTTAGATGTTGAAGTGGATGGGAAAGTAATAAGTATGGCACCCCTGAACCAATATTATGTTAAGAAAAGACCTCTTTTTATTTGCGGTGTGACATGTTGAATTTTATGGATGGATCAATTCACTAAGGCTCCTTGGTGTATATTATGTTAAGAAACTATGTCCTATTTTTATTTACTTAGTCAATCTGACAGGTTCAGTGCTCAAGAAATTTTTTTAAAATTTTGTAATCTATCTGCACGGCACTTTTAACTATGATAACTGTTTGCTAGCATTTCATGAATAGTTCATCATTGGGTTCCACATACTGCGCCTTTGCTTAGGGATAACTAACATATAATATTTATATTTATATGCTTTTAGAGCCTGAAAGTGCACACATTAAGATACATTTTGTAGCTTTCCTCTGGGGTGATCTACTTTTCCATGTTTCTCATGTTTTCATGTTAGATGCGAGGTCTTTACAATTGCTCAAAAAAGACCCAATACTGCTCATCAATTAATAAAGATCAAAGATAGACGTAACTCGTGCACCTTCGAATTTTGGGATATATAGATTCTTATGGTATATTGGTTAGTAACCATTTTGGTACATGGTAGAATGGAAACATTTTATGTGGTATATTGGTAGTGTTTAGCTGAAGAAGGAATGTTCAGGCCTCATGTTTGAATTCTTGGACTCTTCCAAACCAACAGCAATTTTGAGCTCTAATATTTCCTCATTATTACTTTTTAAATGTATTCTGCAGCCTTTGTCTGCTTGTTTCTCTATGTGTGCTTGTTTTGGTAGTTTATAGTTTCCAACATATTATGGTGTTAGGTGACATTCCTGCACAAAGGATTTGATGAAACACGGCGGCTTGGACTTCAGAGTGAAACTGAGCAAGTATGACCCAAAGTTCTGGTTGTCAAAATTTCTTCTTTTATTTCTATTTCAATTCAACTAACGATCCTTGTCTATGTTCTTCCTAATTAGATTGTGAGACATGTAGCTGTAATTGGAGAGACAGGAATGCTGGTGGTTGACTCTGTTGTATGTTCAGGCTCTTCTTTGTTCTTATCTTTATGGTTTCTAAACTCTTCTTTTTTCATGAACAAGCTGTTTATTTCATGCTTCCTGTAGGTACCTGGTGGTCCAGCGTATAAGCTTTTAGAGCCAGGTGATGTTCTTGTTCGTGTGAATGGAGAGGTAAATCGTCCTTGCTATCTGTAAACCTTGATAACTAAATCATACCAATATGAATGAATAGTGGTTACTGGTTATAACTTTTGTTTGGCATAAGTGGGGCAACAAGCATATGAT
The DNA here is from genome assembly GCA_002076135.1 of Xerophyta viscosa. Lineage (NCBI taxonomy): Eukaryota > Viridiplantae > Streptophyta > Magnoliopsida > Pandanales > Velloziaceae > Xerophyta > Xerophyta viscosa. The sequence continues at coordinate 3,155,189 of MJHO01000011.1, forward strand.
GCATGCATGATAAGATAAAGCAAGAGAGAGAATTCATATGAGGACAACATATCTTTTCCTCTGTTTGGAGGTCCACACAAATACATAAGCTCGTAACTAATAGATTTGTGCTACTTCCTTAAGAAACAGGATTCACCAAGCCCCTCATCATACTAGGTTGTAGATCTCTCTAAATGGATCCTCGCATGCTATTGTCCTTGTCGAAGATCGTATCTCAATGAGATGACCGAAGTTGGTATCCAAGCAAGGGTAATAGGGAATAGGGTCCATATTTCAATTCATAGCACACATTGAGCTTAGTTACATTTCATCTTCCTTAAACCATCTTGGTTGTAGGTCTTTAATCTTATGTACTTCAAAGTGTTTCTCAAGAATTCAAGTACTTATGGCAGATCTTGTGTTTCTATTAATCTTTTCTTGCACTTTGTTTGTCCAATAAACAAATGACCTTACTTTCCTGTTGAAAACAGTCTTGGAGGAATATAGTCATTAATGAATCCAGAATGTTACAGATATAAGGACAATATTTGAAAGCAGAAAGAGTTATCAATGAACTTCTAAAACACAAGAGATATTGAATTTATATTCCTTATATTGATATAGAATACTGCTAAACTTAAATGCAACTGCCGCATAACTTGCTGAACTCGTAAGTGTAGGACTTAAAATATTGCGCAGGGACTTGTGACTCCTGATTCAGTTCCTTACTATAAGATAGTTAGAAAATTAGTTGATTATGTAAGTTTGGTTACTGTTCTGTAGGTTGTTACACAGTTTCTTAAATTGGAGGCAATACTTGACGACAATGTCAATGGGGAGATAGATTTGCAGATTGAAAGGGGTGGCACTTCCATGAGTGTGAAATTACTGGTAAGTCCAACATGTAGCAAACTAGCAACAGTCTGTGTGACTGGCATGTCCTCTTAGGGGAACATTTCCAGTCAGACTTTTTCTTTGCTATGTAGTTGTTAAGTAACTTTGTTTTTGGATAATATTTCAGGTTCAAGATTTGCATTTTATAACTCCAAATTATTTTTTGGAAGTGAGTGGTGCTGTGCTCCATCCTCTTTCCTATCAGCAGGTGAGGCACATTCCATTTAATCTCTTGATATAAAAAACCTCTTTTAATTGTTAAAAATAGTGGTATAAAAAGTTAGCTCTGTGTACTAATTATAAGTATTTCAAGCTTTTCCTTCAGAGAATTCTAGATCCGCTGCTTTTCCTATTGAGTATTGATTTAAGTCTTCAAACTTCTACTGAATATTCTAGGTTGTTTTCCTTTACTAAATATATAATTGTATTTATATCATGTGGATTGCTTTATGAAATATTTTTTTACTGTTTGACTTATACTGCTATCCTTTTGTTTGTTTCAGGCTAGAAATTTTCGCTTTAAGTGTGGTTTGGTGTATGTCTCAGAAACAGGGTAAGTATTATGTAGAGATAAGCTAAGTTTTTGTCATTCAAATGTAATAATAATAATGACAGTCGTAGTCAGCTGTGCTTTTCCATGTCTAGCCCTTCAATAGATCTTGCATTCTTTCTTTTTCTTACCTCTGCTCCCTTAGATGTTTTTGTCATAAACTGAAATTTCGCTATGCATACTTCAGTGTAGACAGTTTGCAGCAATTCCTTCTGGAACATCCACTTTTTGTAGTCTAATGCCTCTTAGTTTGTTGATGAAGAAAGTTAAGTTTTTCTTGTTTGGATTTAAGAAAGTTCAAAATACTCACTTTTGATCTTGGATTGCCCTTCCTTGTTTAGGTATATGCTCTCCCGAGCTGGCGTACCTCGACATGCAATTATAAAGAAATTTGCTGGAGATGATATATCTACATTGGATGATTTCATTTCCAGTCTTGGTAGATTATCAAAAGGTGCTCGGGTGCCTTTGGAATATGTGAGCTACGTGGATCGTCATCGAAATAAGGTGCAATTTATTTAAGTTTTTACTTTTCTTGCTTTTTCTTTGAGAGTTGTTTCCCTCTCATGGGTTCTAAAGTGTTTATATTGTCATAACATGTTAGGTGCTTTGAAAAACCTTTGGGTCACTCAACCTTCATGAATTTTTGGCGTCGCCGTTTGGTATACAACTAGTTATTGTTAGAGACGATTATGCGACATTTAATTCTGTATTTTTAAATCATATTGTAATAGTCTTATAGTCTTGTTCAGATTTTACTAGTTTTCAAATATCTGAGGTATTGCAACTCTATAATGGTATATCAGTATGCTAGGATAAGAACTGGGTCATTTTGGTTGTCAAAACACATGATTATGATGTCGGGGCATATTTTTTTTTTTTTTTGGTAATTGCTATTGAAGCTTTAGGCTTTCTCTTTCCCGCTTTAACTGGAGTTAGCTAGTAGTTGAGAGTTATCACTTTATTATTAATTTATTTTCTTTATTTGGAATTTTCCAGTCAGTCCTGGTTACAGTTGATCGTCATGAATGGTATGCTCCACCTCAGATATATACACGCAATGATATTACAGGGTTATGGGTTATAAGGCTAGCATTGGCACCTAATTGCCCATCGTCAGCTCCTTCCGCTCATTGTGATCATGTAGACACAGGATCTTCTTCAGGCATGCCAGTGGACAAATCTGCGCATTTGGAGCAGACGTCTGGTAGTACTTGCATTACTGCTCAGTTTGATGGGGAGGACATTGTGGAAATGAATGAAGATCATTCAAACTGCAAGAAAAGACAACGTTTGGAAGATGATTTAACTTTAGAAGGAAGCACCACATCTAATGGTTCACTGCATGAATTGCAAAAACGAAAAACCGAGAGTCCTGTGACCTTGGGAAACAATGATGTGCCTGGTGATCTAAGTGGAGCAACAACAAATGCATCACTTGCAGAGCAGGTTATTGAGCCTGCTCTAGTTATGTTTGAGGTATGAAAATCTTATTTATGTTGAAACGTGAATCCATAGTAATCCTACTTTCAGTATAACGAAACTTTTAGATAGTTCCTATTGTTGAAACTTCTTCTGTTTGTCTTTGGGAAAAAGCTACTTTGACTATTTAGCTTAAATTTGTGTTGCACCTCCATTTGAGATGCTTAGGGCAACTAAAATATTAATACTTGTTCCATCACTGGAAGTGCTATAAATTTTCATTTGACCGTTCCTTTCTGTTGCTCTTGGGAATGACAACCTATTTAAAATCTGCAACTTGTTTTTGTTCGATTGAATTGTCATCTTATATTTGAATAACTTTTTTTTTGTTAGAATACATACGACATCTCTTTTTTTAATGTTTGTCGTTTTTAGTTTTTGTAGTTTGCGTCTTGCGCAATAAGTCATTGTATTGCAGGTACATGTACCAGCATCATGTATGCTCGACGGCGTGCATTCACAACGCTTTTTTGGTACGGGGGTTGTTATATACCACTCGGAAACAATGGGGCTGGCAGTTGTTGACAGAAATACAGTTGCTGTGTCTGCTTCTGACATTATGCTCTCGTTTGCTGCCTTTCCAATGGAAATTCCCGGAGAGGTGCATATCTTGTCACTTATCTCGAACATTAATATCTTGTTGCACCTACCTAACATGTTTTCTTCTTCTTCAGGTTGTTTTTCTACACCCAGTTCACAATTATGCACTTGTTGCTTATGACCCTTCTGCCTTGGGAGCTGGCTCTTCTATAGTTCGAGCTGCTGAACTTCTTCCTGGTTGGTGATATCACAAACTGAGACCATATGTTAGCACAAGCTAGTCAACATATCCCTTTTACAATTGTTATAAGTGCCACTCAAACGGTTTGCCCCATGTTGCCCGTGCATGTTTCGCCAGCAATCTGTACTGGCAGAGATCGGTACGGAATATGCGTCGGCACGGCACGATAGTCACGGTTAGCACGTTCTGAGTTCACCAAAATTCAGCTCAGTTTGGCACTGAAAACCTTGCTTTTACACCTAAAATTGAGATTTTAAGTACTGTAAATCTGGCACATGATAGTGGGATTGCCTTAATTACAATATCATGCGTATGTAACTTGTTGGAAAATTAATTTTTTCTTAATCTTTGTTCTTTCTTTTTGCTGCCTTTTAATAGAGCTTACTGCTTTCTACTTATAGCTTATGGCTTCTTGCAAACGCTTTCAGCATGCCTGCTGTCAAGTAAGGCCGAGACTTACAGTAACATGAAAAGACAAGTTGTAAGGAGAGTCTCAAGTTTTGTAGTAGTCTAGCAAACAGGTCTTCTGTTGTTTACTTTTGACCAAAACTAGCATATAGTGGTTTAACGTTTTAATCTATGAGCTTTATGCCAAAGGAGGTATATATATAATTGAAGTATTATTAGGATTACTTGCTATCAACCTCTTGGCTAGATATCGATTTAGTGTGCGTACTCTTTATGTTATATATTACATCCAAAAACTTGTTAAATTTCTTTCATTCCCTTCGTAAAATCAAAAGTGATATTCCTTGATGGGTATGAAACGATAAAATCCAATTTTTTACTTAAAATTATTTTAGTTCTAGGGGCTTGGTCAACTGGTAGGGTGGGTAGCTTATGAATAATCACTAATGAGTTCGAGTACCGCCCACTGTTATCGGGATAGGAATTTTTCCAAGTTTTCAGAAAAATATTCTGAAGGTTGTAGCAGGTAGCTTATATTCGATAGCGTGTCAGACGTCAACGCACATTCAGAGTTTTACTCCCTTACCATTGTCCGAGGACTGTGGTTAGGAGATTGTTTCTGGTGAAACAAGCTGGTGTTTGCTAAAGGAGGTTTCACCTCGTATCTCAAAAACAAATTTGCTATGATAGCAAGCCTTTAGTAGAATATCCTTTCGTAAATTTCAAATGTTGATATACTTTGTATTGATTGTACAAATTACTTACTGTCTTCTTTTTATTTGCCTTCTATTTTGTAATTACGATTGTTGAAAGTTAGCTCGCTATATTGAAGCGCTTCTATGCCGAACGCTCTGTTTGATTGCAACTGTTCTAATAACTAAATAGTCATTTTTGTATGAATGTGCATCCTTTGTTTTTAGATTAACGAGGGCTAATGATGCCCACATCTGTGGGACAGCAGGACAGATAAGCGCTCGGGTGGCTTAGGCCGCACGTTATGCATGTTAGCTTGCCATGGAGTATTCGAGGGATAAATATCACGATTAACACCCCAACACCCAACTCCCCCCCCCCCAAAACACCACTCCACACCCAACAAAAAAAACACACACACACACTACAACACCAGTTGTAGAGTAGGTTAGGAACCCCCCCCCAAAAAAAAAAAAAAAAAAAAAACACCACTCCCACAACCCAACAAAAAGAAAACCACACACACAACACCAGTTGTAGAGTAGGTTAGGAATGGTGCCTTGCTAGTGGTTCCACCACCAGTCCAATCAATGGGGGTGCTTCTGGAATTTTCATTGTGGTTTTATGAGAAATGAGTGACGTCCTTTTGGTAGTTGCGCTTCCATCACCAGCCCAACTGAGTGGCGCTTTTGGAATTTTCATTGTGGTTTTTGAGAAATGAGTCATTTTGTTTTTGAATTTGTACTCAACTAGGAAAGCCGTTTCCTTCTTATTTGCAGAACCAGCCTTACGTCGAGGAGATTCGGTTTATCTTGTTGGACTAAGCAGAAGTTTACAGCCAACTTCGAGGAAATCAATTGTTACGAATCCTTTCGCTGCTCTAAATATTGCTTCAGCTGATTGTCCGCGTTATCGAGCCATTAATATGGAAGTCATTGAGCTAGACACAGGTCATCAGTGCATTCTTTTGTATAAGGAGTATATTTGTCTACCATTGCTTCTTTTGTATTAAATGGTGCAAAAGTTTCATCTTTTCCAGATTTTGGTAGCTCGTTCTCTGGTGTTCTAACAGATGACCTAGGAAGGGCTCAAGCCTTGTGGGCAAGCTTCTCCACCCAGGTTTGTGATTTAAATAGAATGTTATGCTGTATCTTGAAATGCTTAATGAGAAAGGAGGGAAATTTTGCAGTTGAAGTATGGTTGTAGCTCTCTAGAAGATCACCAGTTTGTTAGAGGCATACCGATGTATGCAATCAGTGAGGTCTTGGACAAAATTAAATTTGGTGCACAGGGGCCACTTCTTTTGATTAACGGCATAAAGAGGCCAATGCCCCTTGTTAGGATACTCGAGGTGGAGCTTTATCCAACATTGCTTTCTAAAGCAAGAAGCTTTGGACTGAGTGATTCTTGGGTGCAGGTAAAAGACCATTTGTTTTAAAATCTTTGACTCATGAATAATATACATGCAAGGTCGCAAAGAATTCATTGTCTAGGACAATAGCTAATTGTGCTTACAAGCTACGAGTGTCTGTTTAATTTATTGACATCAAATGGCAAACTTTAGGTTATTTGCTTGTCTTCTCGTGTATTTATTTTTCTAAATGCATCTAAGTCCTAGTATAAGCCATTGTAATGTTTTCTGATTTCCAATCTTGCTTCTGTTTAGCTTTAGGGTTAAGTTTGAATTCATAATTTCTTATATGCATGACCTTTTAATATTCCAAATAAAATAAATTGCACTTAGCTAGAAATTATGCTGATGTAAGGATTGTTTTGTAACAGTTTCTGGGATGTTAAACTTCTTATGTAGGAAGCTTCACATAATAGCATTTGATTCAAGACTTATGTCAAGGTGTGTTCCTAGTTGCATTCATTGAAATGGATGTGCAACTTTTTGCTTCATGCAGCTACATGCTGGATGTTTTTCTGCTGACTCTTTTTTCCATGATCGTAACTTTTCTGCTAACTAATTTCGTGCATCGCCAGCAAGATTCTCTTAAATACGGATCCTTTATTGCTGTTTTTAGGATTTGATAGAGTTTTAGGCGCAAACGTTTGGATAGATCTCCCAATGAATTGCCATTTGCAGGCACTTGCCAAAAAGGATACCATTAGAAGGCAAGTTCTCCGTGTTAAGGGCTGCCTAGCTGGATCAAAGGCTGAACACCTATTAGAGCAAGGGGACATGATCCTAGCAATCAATAAAGAGCCAATTACGTGTTTTCGAGACATAGAAATTGCATGCCAAGAAATCGACAAGAAGCAAGACAGTGATGGAGGACTAGGAATGACCATATTTCGACAGGTAAGGGCATATTAGCTTGGTTAATTTGATGAAGTCTCTCTATATGTACTTTATCTTAAAAGCCTCCCTCTTTGAATCATCTTTATGTTTTAGCAGGGTAAAGAACTGGAACTTGTGGTAGGTACTGATATAAGAGATGGCAATGGAACTACACATATGGTAAATTGGTGTGGATGTGTAATCCAGGATCCCCACTCAGCTGTGCGTGCGCTTGGCTTCCTTCCTGAAGAAGGCCATGGTGTTTATGTGGCAAGGTTGCATTATTGTTCTACTCTTAATTTACACCCGGAAATTTGGAAACCATATGCTTTTGGATAAGTTTGACATCTGGCTTCAATCAAGTGCTGTATCATACAAGCCTTTCAAACAAATTCTATAACAAATCTATAAATGGTGAAAATGTAAAGCAGACTAGTACAGATGTTTTTTGGATGTTGAAATGAAAATGTCTTGAAAACAAATTTCCATATTGAAATGATTCTTCACACCCATCAGATGTTCCTTGTAGATTACTTTTACAAAATTATTAGATCCGCTATAACATTTATTTCATACTTACTCGTTCATATAAAATGTCTTCTGAACTTGCAATTTACCTACAAATTTAATTCGCATGACACATTTGGAAGCATCACATGTAAAAAGAGTAACCATGTAAGTCCTATCATGTCATTTTGGAATCTTAAAGAGGATCTCATCTGAAACATTAGTTAATGCATGAAGTTATAGATAATAGCTAATTGCACCTCCATCATGTGAAAGGTTTATTCTTAGTACCCATTTTGTCTTTGTTTTGTATTTCTATTCTATAACTACAATAATACTCTAACTTTGGTGGCTCTTGGCATTTGGTTTGCTTATCCTAATCTAGGTATGTTTTATGTATTTGCAGACTGATGAAGAAAATATAGAAATGTATGCTTTCTGTGCATCATGTACTGTAATGACTTTTCCCTTTTTACAGATGGTGCCATGGGAGCCCAGCTCATAGATATGGTCTATATGCCCTCCAGTGGATAGTTGAAGTAAATGGGAAGCTCACACCAGACCTTGAGACTTTTGTGAATGTCGTTAAGGTGTGTCTGTTAGCTATTTACTCAATGTCTATCTCTTGTAAGTAAAATTTGAAAAGCGACACATATTGCATGTGCCTTCAATAGCCATTTTAAAGCTCACTAGATGAATGGCATGCTGGCGTCTAAGTTTGCAAATCAGTGGCACTACCTATATAAACATGTAATAAGATAGTATTTTGGCAACATGACCAAAGTTTAACTACCAAGAAAGGAGCAAGTTCAATGGCCACATGTTTTAGTCAAACTTTTTTAAATTGTAATTTTTAGGACTATTTTTAATAGACTACATGTTTTACTTGAATGCCTCAAATAAATATTCACGTTTTGGCGCTAGTTCCACTAAGATTAGTCAAAACTGAAAGAACTGATAAGGTAGCGTAGGAGGAGCCTGGAAGGAGATGTTCCGTGGACTTCTGTAGTCGGAAAGCATGACCAAGTCCTAAATATGGGATAATCCTTCTGTAAGGATTTAATAAGGAACTTCAAGTGCACTCACAAAATTAAGGTGCTGTATGGACTATGGAGTAGATGGAATATTTTATTTGAACGGAATTTAGGGGGAAAAAATTGGGAAAAAGATTGGCCTTTTCCCTCTACATATTCCTGTGCTCTCTAGGAATTTGTGCAATCTTATGTTTGTTACTATGTATATTTTTCCACAACCATCAAAGACCCTGTTTCATTGCCCAGAAATGCTAGCTTCGTGCTTTTTGCTTGTGTGTGCGCTTTGAGTCATTGGATTTGTCTTGGGATATATGCCCCTTGTGGGCAACCTCTCTATATTTAGATGTGATGGATGCATCCCAAGCTGACCCTCATTGCTCTAAATCCACATGTATAAGCTGGATGCTTACAACTCTAGAATTGCTCTTTGTCAATTATCACCCAATTAGTCATGCCTATGTTGGGACTTGAAGAACTCGAAAGTAGTTCTGAAAGCCTGAGATTTTTTTTTTTTTTTTTTTTTTTGGTGAATAGAATCACTTCAAATGACTATTTTATGATATAGAGTTAATTTCAATGCATTTTTCAGCATGCGGAATATTGCAACTGGAAGTACTATATCAGCAATATACTGGCATATACATAATAAATAGCTTACAATCACCATCATATATTTATTTTGGCGTTGATTCCATTTATAAACAATCATATGTAGCAAGTTTCATTCTATATCTTGTAATTTAGCTTAACTATCTGAAATCTACCCATGATCCGCTATACTGCAAATATTAGTGTTCCAATTACCAGCCTGTCAAACTATCTGCAATTTCTCCCCTTGTTTAATTCTGAACCTCTCATTGCAATCTATCACTTGATATGATGATGTATTTTCTTCACAACGCTCCATACTACATATGAAATTTTGTCATGCATTTGTATGTTGAAATTCACAGATGAAATGATGCTTGTTTTCTAGTTTGTGGATCATTTACTTTATGTTTTACATCAAATTCCGTTCCTTACCTAGCACACATTCTCTCAAGCTAGTCATTCTTTTTACTCTAACTAATGCAACCGCTCTTATAGGCACTTGAACATGGGGAATTCGTACGAATTAGGATAGTTCACTTAAATGGAAAACCTCGGGTGCTGACGTTGAAGCAGGACCTTCACTACTGGCCTACTTGGGAGTTGATATTCGATTCAGAGAGTGCCATGTGGAGACGAAAAGTGATTAAAGCATTAGATTGTAATTTGCCTTGAAGGGCACGACAAGGTTTGTCATCCTGAAGCTTTTCTTCCGGCAATATTTATTACAATCTGAATAAACATACTGGCTGAACCCATAAAATTAGTTCAGGCGCTGCTGGTGCTAACCATTTCACATTGGGATGTTAAACCTCCGCAAAGGGGTTGATGATAGTCAAACTGCAGATCCTCACTTCGCGAAAGGAATGATTCAAGTTTTCAGCAACTTACTCTGTAGCTTATGCCTGATATCTCAGAAATTTATCAAGTACAAGGTGGTGTTCCAGGAGCTAAATAGAGCACTCTATTTCAGAATTTGATCGGAAAACCAGCAATGTAACACAATTATTTCGAGAGTGCATGGTAGTTTACCTAATTTTCTACTTTTTGCATCATTCAAACTTATTATTGGTTAGGACTCAAGTATGGCTTGGTGCAAATTCTATGGCTTAAAGAATAATGTTGACTAAAAAAACATAATAAATGTATTGATGACTAGCTAAATATCTTTGATCTTCAGCTCAATTTGGTGAATTTTAGAGACGAATGTCTACGCAGAAAGCTGCGTGTATTCATATTAGTATGAGGTTATCCGCAGTCTGTTGTTAAGAGTACTAACCTTGGTTATTAATTACTGAAATTGCATAAAGGAACATGCAAGTAAGCAAGGTCGCTGTGATATGCTCTTTTAATAGGGCTGTTGTCTTTTCTTTTCTTTTTTTTGAGATAACGAGGCGAAACCTCCTCGAGTCTCCGTTAACTTACGGTCTACAGTTTTCTACGCATACTCTCAGCCCACATTGGACCTAGAAGTACGCGGAGTGTAAAACTCCAGTCTGGCGTCCGTCTTCGGACCAGATATGAAGTACTGCAATACGCAGCCACCAGCTTTTCTGCAATCTGCTAAAAACACGCGACACGGGCACATTCCCTTTTCGGACACTTTTGGGTTCGAACTCGGGACACACGGTTTATAAATCGCACGCCTGCCAGTCGATCCAAGGGCGGGAGGCCTTTTAAAAGGGCTATTGTCATCCGCGGATCTATTTCTAATAGGAGTCTTGAGGAATCAATGAATCATGCATTCCCACTGGAACTTCTCGAGATTCTGTTATTCTGATTGATTGTAAGCTGTTCGGTCCAAACGCACGTTTATACCATGCTCAACGTAACGTACTGATCATGTTAATTTTGTTGTAATTAAAAATTTTGAAAAAAAAATGAATAAATTTCAACAACTAGTGATCAAACAAATAGTAGTTAATACAAGAATCTTCGAAACATAACCATTTTTAATGCTTTCCTCCATTTGCATCATCCTACGAAATCATTAAATTTTGATCTTATTCTAAAATATATAAATAAAAAATAATCTACTCGAGCCGACACATTCTGCCTTCTACGACAGCCATAAGAAGAAAACCAGCAGCAGAAGTTGAATGGTCGTCTGAGAAGAGGACCCCGCCGCCGGCGCAGCGGATTTAGCAGGTGGCGGGTAGGAATACGGCAGGTTGTTCACCGGTGTTACTGGCTGCGGCGGCGCTGGCGGTAGCAGTGAAGGGTAGCTCTCTTCTGAGGGCGGCGGCAGTGTGGGAGGACTGTTGTGGGGCTGCCAAGCTGGCGGCGGATCGCAAGCGTATGCAAACTCCGGCGTGGATCCGAGGAGGGAGAGGATGATAATGGTGTAGAAAAGTTTTGACGCCATGGTTGAGAGTTGAACAAGGAGACAAAAAGATCAATCTAAATATAATGCTGAAAGTAAATTCGAAAAAATATCTTTCTATAATATCTTTCCATAATTTCTTTCTATGAACCTTAAAACCAAAACTAAAAAGATACCGAACAGTTTCATTCCAAAGTCAGTTGAAAATTCCCAAAAAAAAACAAAGTTACCTTTTGAACTTTTCCCAAAGCCATCCAGTATCAGCTTCACATCAAGCTCCATTCTTTGAAGTCGCAGTTGCATATCAGAATTGAGAATTCTCAGTGACAATTAAGACAAATAATTTGAAATTAATATGGCAAAACGGTTGAAATTACTTTGGATGCTGAGGAAGGAGTTGTTTTAAGTGCACTACACTTGTTACTAAAACTTTTAAATTTAAGGTGGCGGACTAACATTTTTGTAAAATTTAATGCTTATAAACTGATTTTTATTTTGGTGATTATTGTGATTAATTAGATTATTGCATCCAATTGTTAGAATGATTTTAGCGCGGCCTATGGCAATCAATCCTCGGTACCGAGCAGCCCCAGTTAAGGCCGATATCTCGATTGTGCAAGGCGGGTGCACGCCTGGACGGAACTAGCTCACGAGCAAGACTTTGATCAAACGACAGCCTATCGCAGCTACCATTTTGATATTATATATGTATATAGAAGGAAACAAATCAAGTGGTTGAGGTATTATTGTATTTAACATAATTATAAGGTCATAGGTTCAAGCCTCTCTCTCTATTATTTTACATGTCTTTTCTAGAATTCATGTATAACATCATCACTTATTTTTTTTTTTCAGAATTATTTATACAATTCTAAGATTTAATTTGAAGTTGATATATTTAGTGTATTTAGTTCTAATTTATTTGATCCCTACTTGAAACTGTGGAACCGTCAATAAGCGCATTATACCTAGTAAAACACAGCAACTCAAAAGACATAAGACCACTCTTGTCCTCGCTAACTCACAAGGGTTTTTTTAGGCTCTGGGAGGGACGACGTACGTACCCGTACACACTACTATATAGCTAAGAATATTTTCATTTCATATTTGGCAGAATTCAAACCTGAACTAGTGCCGTGGTGAGGAACAATTATTACTACTGTGCCGTGGGTTCGCCCTAAGATCATGCTATATGAAATAGTCGAAATATAAATAATTAAGATGTAAAATTAACAAGTCCAACATATTATCTCTGAACTTGGGTCCGTACGCCGTAAGGGCATAAGATCACATGATTATGTCCTGACAAACATCTTCTTCTGGAACGAATCCCTTTTGTCCTCCCTACTGCTTTGATGTCTACTTCACTTGATTTCTGAAAAAGTAAATACGAATATTTATAAATTTCTATTGCTTTCAAAACATCTAATTACTTGTCCACTACAAAGTAGCAAACGTCTGATATTCCCATCTATATCCAATTAAAAAGAAAGTTAAAAAAAAATATATATATATATATATATATATATATATATATATATATACTTATATATATATATATATGTTTATTATTTATGATCCATGATAAGAATTGTGGCACACCTAACATTCTCAAGTCTAAATTTTTCAGTGGCCCTTTTTTAAAACTATTTTCTGGAGGTTAACAATCATACATGAAGCTCTGAATATGCGTATGATGAATACAATACGAATTGGATACGAAGGTTTAAAAGCATATATAAGTTTGATGTGTAATTGTGCAGTATTTCTTCCTGATGATCAGGATCCAACTTGTTAGATGTAGAACAGGTTGGGCTATCTTAAATCCGATACTAGTCCCCTTCATAAAAAATTAAAATTTAAAAAAGCAGGAGGAAATATTCTGAAAAGGCATAGATATTCCCTGGTAAAAGCGAAAGTTCGGCTTTGCTATCAAGTATATTATTATTATTTTCAGAGATGCAGAGGCTTTGAAAAGGAATGGCAAACTGAGCGAACCACCGACGTAGCATTGCCATCACCATCTCGCTACGTCGCCTACGAAAACCTCCGGTGATAAATTACTACAAACCACAATAATTAATTAAAATTTTGAAGCTGACATGTAATTTACGAGGAAATGCAATTAATTTCCGGCATTATTTCCATGATCTGATTTTGTTAAAACTTAAAACGGTAAGTAATGCATGTCAATGATGCCCATTTATGGCATGCTCAATGGTAACGTATGTCATGTTAATTTGACAGTATTTTAAGGAAAAAAATTGAAGGAAAAAGAATAGATAATACTAAGAATTTAGATATTTTAAGATAAAAATTTTGTCATGCTCTTAAAAATTAAACATTTTAAGGGAACAATTGCTCGTGCGTTTCTTCACCTACATTTTCCTAATAAACGATGAAAAGTTGATCTAAATTCAGAAACGTAAAACACAATGTACTTAAGCACAGCAGTTTCTGTCTCTCTAGAACAAGAAGACAAAGAAGAAGACTGGTTGAAATAGTAGCTGAATGCTCGCCGGATAAGAGATCACCGCCGACGACGGCCCCGGTGGAGTTTTGTAGTACCAAGGGAACCAAGGCACAACAGGGTTAGGAGGCGGCGGCGCGGAGAAAACGGAAGGTGGCGGAACATAATATGGCGGACCTGTTCCACGGCGAGAATGGTGACGGAAGGCAGCGGCGGCGGTGGCGGTGGGTAGTTGCCGGGATACGGCGACTGTGGAGGTGGAGGGTAGTTCACGCCGATAGGCGGCGACGGCGGCGGAGGGCAGTTGGCCGGCAAAGTTGGAGGCGGGAGGCAGGGGTATGCGCATTCTGGAGGTGAGTCCCAAGCATCGGCGGCAAGGAAGAGTAGGTAGTAGAGGATTGTAGTGGCTGGCAAGAGCTTGGACGCCATGGCTGAGACTTGAAGAACGATTAGTTATGTGGGGATGTTAATATATGGCGGATGGTGGTGAGACGTAGTAAAGTCACAAAAGGAATGTACCTGTATTAATTTGTCTTATAACGTAACAGACCTGACCCAAGTGTACTGATATTACTATACAATACCTGCTCTATCATCCACACGTTGCCACATATTTCATGGCATTGTGTTTGCCCTTTAAAGGAAGAGTTGTGGAAGACACATGACAACGTGTGGATGATGGAGCAGGCATTGGCACAGCAAAATTGGATCTGAGTATACAAATACTATAAGGTTGATCAATGCTAGGGCTACCAAATTTGTCCAACAATTTAACCCAAAAAGCAACCAAATATAATCTCTAATTCACTTTTGAACAGGTAAGGATGCTTAATCTTTTGAAGAAATTTTGGAAGCTTGCTTTAGCCCTTTTGGATAAAGTTTTTAGTGGTGTTAATCACTAAGAAAAAGAGAAACGTAACAGAAGTTAATGGGGTTATTTAATAATAAATTAAAATGATTCTATCATTTACAGAATTCAAGGAAAGTTGTCTTGCTGCTACCATTGTGGCAGGTATTAATTTATCCAAAAATGTTAAGAATCATAGTCTAAAAATTAACTTTTTCAATTATTTTTTTTTAGATTAATGTGGGACAAACCACTCAAGATCCACTATGACAATTGTCGTAACAAATAAACCCATACCATAAAACTTGACCAATTTTTTGAAGAATTCGAAACTAATTCAGTTTATATAAACATATACTTACGAGAAATTTTACAATGCTTCAAATATAAGTTTCATTAGTTATACTAATTTACTAAACCTTATAGTTAAAAGTAGTTTTCGTAAACATTTTGAGCTACAAAACTGCTTGGAAAATAAAATATATAATTTTAGAATTTAAAATATTCTAAAAAATAAATAATATACTAAATAAATAGTACATATACAAATAACTTAATATTTATATTATCACTTTTGATAATAATTTGGATTTATCTTATGATAGATTTAAAAATATTTAAAATATAATATCATGTATTTTATTTATTTTAAATAATTTTATAATTTCAATTTTTTTTAAAAAAAAATATTTAAATATAAATTTTAATGAGTTTAGAGTAATAATAAAATCTACAACTACTTCCCTTCTCTCAAGAGAGAACTAATTAAATGGCCAAGTCCAATCCACCATATATTCTCTCTAGCCTGTAATCACCACTAAATATACACTTCAAGTTAAAGTGCTCTAGCTGTGGTGATGGCGGATTGTCGCCGGAGGGCTGTGGCGCCGCCGCTCTTGCAGTTGATTTTTCTACTAGCCGTCGCAACATCAGCTTCCATCACCTTCGCAGACGATATTAATTCACCGCCTGTTCCGGGAACAGAGATCAAGTGCAATCCTAACTGCAACAACTCGACTCCAGTTTCACCGCCGTCACCATCTCCACCACCGCCTTACCCGTCTCCCTCTCCACCTCCTCCGCCACCAGTACCATCCCCTCCGCCGCCGGTAGTTTGGTCAACGCCGCCGCCTCCACTGCAGCCCGAAAAACCGAAGCCGTCGCCGCCGGGACAGTCCTGCCCGCCTCCGCCGCCGGAACATCCGGACAACCCGCAACCGCCGCCGCAGACGCCGTGCTCGTATATATATCCTGGCCGCCAGCCAGGGAACTTGTACCAGCCAGATTATAGCTACAGGATATCCAGCGGGCACCGGAGCAGATTCCGACACCTGCCGGAGACTTTTGTAGGATGCTCGTTGCTGATGATGATCTGGGAATTGTGGTGGGTGTAGTTCAGAGGTTTGTTGCTAAATGCTAGCTCCTTCCGCTAAGGCTCTATAACTTTCTTCAAGTTCAACTTCAAATGGTTCCATCTTGCTAGCAAGATAGTATGGAATTAAAATTAAATGAATAACTTGGTCTGTTGTTAATTCATCCAAATATCTTTATCTTATTAGCTCGAATTTAGAAATTTGTGTTACAGGAAATTTTGCAATTTTTGTTATATTAATTGTATGTATGCTATATAGTAATTAAGAGTGCTATTAAAGATAAGTGTGATTTGGATGCATGGGTGTCTATATCATCTTCATACTTTAGTTTGGAAATTCAGATAGCGACGTGCATATATGCAGTAGCTAGGTTGCCCTAATGCGACTGCCATTGCATTGTGGTCCCGGAGGTCACCGTCGGTTGGCCTTTCCGGTCGTGATGATGGAGAAATGACATTCGTCGGTGTAATGTTTAGATGAATCTAGATGATCACACGAGGATCAACGATGATCGTCCGACGATGGTGATTAGTTTAGTGCTAATAGTCCTAGCTAGCATCTTCTATAAGTCTAATTCCTCATTACCCGCATCTATTCATAGACCGCTGAAGCAAAACTGGTAGATGGAAACGAAACGAAAAACAGTGTGGCCCATTGCTGTGCTCGAAAGCCAAATAGAAATTCGAGTGAGACTGCTCACCAACCATCTGTGTGGAAAAAGTGCAAGAACGAACCCCAGTTGGCAATGAAATTATTCCCATTAGAAAAGAGAGGATTTTTATAAGTGCATTCTAGACTATCTCAAATATCTTTTATGGCATTGTATGTAGTGTGGAGATAGGATAACAAGGTCCTTTCTTACTCTTTAAGAAGTATGGACATGGCTGAAATTTTATTTTATGTAGTGTTAGTAAAGTATTTCACACCAACTCTCTGTGGACATGTCTGAACATTTATTGAAACGTCAGAGAAGTGTCTGAAAAAATAAAAATAAAAAACAATTCGGCTGACATGCATGTCCCTAATTAGGTTACTTTTTTATTTTAAAAAAACTTATATTTTTAAAAGTAAAATATTATCATTACATAGCGATAAGTAATATAATATAGTGATATATTCAAATTTTTTTATTGATATAATTAGAAATTTTATTATTTAAATGTATATGAATGATGTGATTATATTACATATGAACTTTATTATTAAATATTATTAATTTTTTTAGATATTTAAATAATTAATATAAATTATCTTTAATTATTTATACTATACTACTTGATGGAACCTTATTTATGTCCTTTTTTTAAACAATTTACTGTATTCTATGTTCTTATTGTGTCATATATTTGTGTCCATACTCATACTTCCTAGTTAGCTCTTCACGGCTCTCAAAATCTCTTATTAAAGTTTTTTTTAAGGCGCGAAAGCATTCATAGAAAACATAATATATTTACATACCAAGATATATATGTTGCTCAGATTTGGCCCAAGTAGTAGAGAAGCCCATGTAAGAAAGACATCTTATAATCTATTAGATAAAGCCCATGTAAGCATCCCATTAACTTTAAAATGTATATGATTACTAACAAATTGAGTGAAATCAATATACTAGTGTTATACATTGTTGTAGGGAAATTTATAGTAAAATAATTGTCTTCTAACTAATCACCAAAAATCATCAACCACATGTTAAAAAATAAATAAGTTTTAAAAGCATTAAAGTAAATTACTTGTTCTTTCTAACTGATTCATCAAAAAATCTGATTTACAACTTTCGTATTTTCAAAACCGCTTCTAAATAGATGTATTGAGACCTCAAAATCTTAGCATGTATAAAAACTAATCCACTACGACTTTAGAGTCTCAAAACTCATATTTAAAGTATGTTTGAAAAAATTATAAATATTTGATGTGATCTATAACTTTTGCATGTAAAGTTTTTCTAAAATACATTTTTATAAATATATTTGGACCTAGAAAATAACAAATTTAAAGTGAGGGGTTTAATTACAAACTCTTAAATAGTGTAAAGGCTAATATGCAAGTCTCCCTTGTATTTATCTCTATTGTATATTAAGGGAATACTAAAAATGGTTATAAACAGAGTGTTATAGCAGTATGTGATCCGCGCACTCCAACCTTAGCATTCACCTACGGGTCTAAAAGTGTTCTTGATGCTTCAAAGTAAATTTACTAACTTAATAACGTTTTCAACGATCACAAAATCTGACTTCCAACCGAACCATCAACTAAGAAGCAAGACACAAAGGTAGGGATAAAAATGAGCCAAGTTGTTTAAGAGTATCTTGGACTCAAATTTGTTTAAACTCAGCTCGAGCTCGAGCGCGGATTCAAGCTTCAGCCATTAATCGAGCGGAGCCTGTGCAAGTGTGCATCATGTAATTCGTCTCGTTGTGCTCGCGAGCCTAAATAAATTTTTATATTTTAATTTAAATATTTTTTATAATAAAATTATTTAACGAGTTCAAGGTCGAATCGAACTCAGCCTAGTTAATGCAACTCGACTAAGTTGTTACAATAGAGTCGAGGTTGAGATTTTATGAATCGACCCGAGTTTGAGCTCAGCTATGAAACACGTTGAATTTGAGCTGAACTTAAACTTATTAGTGCTTGTTCGAACTCGGCTTATTTTCATCCAAATACATAAGGTCTAGCATATAATTGAACTCGGCGGTCACAAATTAAAAAAAAATAGACAACCACATTTCACCTAATCTCTTGCAATAGAACATTCATAATTGCTTAGCTTAGACCTCTATATTCGTCATTAAAGTTCCCAATCCGAAGCTAATCATGCCCTAATTAATCCTCGTACTCATCGAACAAGTAATTCAGTAGGGACTCCTAAAAAGCGAAGGTTAGGAATGATTCTCACGTCCCTTCCAAGTTTTCCTTAATCATCCTTTGCTTTGACTCAAAACAACCGGTCAACCGCAAGTCACCCCCATATATCGCAACAAGATCCTCACTGACTTAAGATTTAACTCAAAAAGTCAAAATATAACTTCATTTAGACCTTCACTATGGAATGACGAAGCGTAACGAAAGTACCATTTTTGCTGAATTAAACTGACCTAACTTTGCCTCCCGCACTTGGGATAGGCGGTGCGGCGCGTGCCTCCTCAAAAAGCATGCTTCGTGGGTTCCAACTCAAAGTGCATCCTTAAAATTAAAAATAGATGCTTTTTGTAAATTTTTAACGAATTTTACTAAGCTGGTGGTTGGTTTGACCAGTACTCTATGTATGGCTAGAAACACACACCATATTGGAGCTTTACTTCTTGAGTATGACTCCCGTTCAATGCGGGAAGTGATAACTAGCAGTTAAAAAATAGTATAGTCCGTAAAGATTTGAACTAAAATTGAAGAGATTTCACATCGTCTTCTTAAAAAAAAATTCATCTAATTAACTTCAACCCAACACTGGAGATTTGGATCTGTCTCATACTCATTTGAGCATCCAAAACCAACCTGATAAGACCAAAAGTTTGGTTAAGATATTCGGGTAAAATATATATAGCACTTTGAAAATGATAAAAAAAAATTTATCATTGCCTTTTTTATCAAAATTAATGTGCCAAAATAATTAATGGATAGATGATAATCACCCAGCACGTACATTAGGTGATTATTATATATATAGCACTTTGAAAATGATAAAAAGTTATGTATTATGGCCTTCTCTTCTTGGAGTAACATAAAATCTTGTTTTCCTAATTAACTGGGAAGAGTCATATGATATGATTAAGTCATAAGTAGATAACAACTATAAATGACTGCAATTCTCCAAAACAATATGTGTTGTTCCATCCCTATTCCCTACAATCATGATTAGTTTACTCTTCCATTCATCGATCTAACCTCGAGATACGTATATATGGCAGATGCTGGTGCAACTAGGCTACCAGCCTTCATCCAATAGGGCTATATATAGCGACAATGTGAAGATATATCTGCAAGTAAACCTCTCAAATTCTCCACATTTATCCAGAACATCTGCAACCTTGATCTTCTTCCTCGTCACCTCGACCTCAGCTGTCTGCACCATGATCCTCCACTTTTGCATCACCACAAGAAAGAAAAACAAAAAGACGACCAGCAAAACATCGCCGGCAACGGTGCAGCCTGAGCGTTGGCGGAGCAGCAAGAAGCCTCTTGGGAGCGTGGGAAGCAGTATAAGTAGCAAGGCGGTGGAGGTGGCGAAGTTGGTGTCGATGAGGAAGAGCGAGTCGCCAGAGGAGGAGGAGGGAGCGGTGTGGAAGAAGAGTATAATACTAGGGGAGAAATGCCAGCCGTTGGATTTCTCCGGGCAGATATTGTATGATTGTGAGGGGAACCCTCTCGAGAAGATGCCGCCCAAAGCGCATGCAAGAAACGTACCACTCTAGCTTCATAACTAATCGCAATTTTTTCTTTTTTTCTTTTTTTTAAAAACTTTGTTTTTATTGTCTCTAATTACTTTGTGTTGAGAGAAAGCAAGCACTGATCTTTGTATAAGATGTCACATGTTCTACTCATCTTTTTATGATTTTAACGGAACTAAACAGAGCTGCTTTTTGGAATAATTCTATATCACTTCTTATTTTTGTACTGCTAATTAAATAAAAAGCTTTTTGTCCTGATAATTACTAATCAAACAAACATTGCTACATAACTATTTTTTTAAAAAAAAATTAAACATAAAATTTTTTTATGTGTAATATAACTACACGTTGAAAAGTTTTCTAAGAAATTGTCTAAATATTTATTTGAAGGTTCGGAGGTTTTTACTAGTTCTAAAAATTGTGTATTTAGGAAATATTTTTGAAAAAACTTTAAGTACAAACGTTGTAAAAACACACCAAAATATATATATATATATTTTTGGATTTAGTGTTTTGAGTGATTTTTAAAATTTTTAAAAAATTAGAAGCTTATTTAATAGACTTCTGCTTACGGGTTTTTTCAACAAAACCCTTTATTTATTTTTCTCTGGACGGTGAAAATGCTAGGACATGGTTAAAAAAGTGGTGGCTTTATCCGTTTTGGAAATAGCTCTAAAATATATCACCACTCCACATCATCCCAATTGACTAAAACATCCATAGGATGTGCCCAATTTCATACAATCCTATCCGTCCTTTTGTGATCCTGCAACTCTACAAAGCAACAAGTATTGGCCTGGTCTGGATTGGGAGATCCGGACCCCGCCAATTATACAGACCTTTTAAAATTCTTATTAACATTTTGTAATGTTTTAGAAAACCCCTCAAGATGCTGAATGGGTCTAGAAGAAAATTCTCAAAATAAAAAACTTGTTTAGAAAATACATCAAAATTAAGATAGGTAATGGCCTCTCCACCCATTTCTGGTATGGCAATTGGCTTAATATTGGCCCTCTCTCTAACTTCCTTGACGACAATGACATTGAGGCAATAAGAATTGACAAAAATATTAATGTGGCAAAAATGTGCAGGAAAAATGGCCGGAGAGTTCCTTCAAACCTCTACTATAAAGTTCCTAATCTCAAGCAAGCTCTTGGTTATTAAAAATATCAGATTATCCCTGATAGGTCTGTGTGGAGTCTAGGTAAAGACTTTTCTATACAAAACTTACTCTCCCTAAAACTTACTCTGTATATTGAAGTGGATATGATGATATGCTAATTCAAGGGCAATAGATGTAAATGTCTAGTAGTTGAACAACTGTTTAAGAGATTATTTATTTATGCACTATACAAATATGCTTTAAAATCGTCGGTTGTTTTTCAGAATCTTAGATTGTTTTGGTGTTGCTTAAGATCCCAAGCTTTCATTACACAAACTTCAATCTGCATTAAAATCACCCCCTGCATTCCCCATTTGCTTTTATCCTATTTTTGAACTTTTGAGTTAAAGGCCACTGCTTCTACTTGTACAATAAAAAAAAATGCCAATGCTAGCCCGGGAGAATATTTACCCTAAGACCCGAATATTAGATTTTATAAAATCCTGTGGACTTCTACCCTAAAAAAGTTCTTGGTTCCATTTGGGGCCCCGGACACAGTCATCTAAAAAAAACAAAAGTACTAAGACCCGATTATTGGAACCTATAAGACCGTGTGGATGTATTCCCAAAAAGGAATTTTGGACTCTATGTGGGCCCCAGCTATTGTTGTCATTGTCTGTCATTTCGCTTAAATTTTGTTTGGTTACCTAGTATCTAAAGGTCCATGCTTTCTCAATGGTAGTTGAAGCTTGTTCTAATGTGATGCCTGGTTTCTTGCTCCCAAAACTATCTACTGAACTGATCATCCAACCTGTAAGCTTTTACAGCAAAATTTGTATAGTGTGAAAATCATTTTTCCTAACCAGTGGTGTGTACTACACTTCAGACTGCCTAGAAAAATATTATCTGATCCACAAGAAAGTATTTCATTTACTTAACTAAATAGATTTTTGGAATTTTTGCATCTTGTCTGCCCAGTTTCCTATTTGTTTGCAGATTTAGGGTTCTAAGGAATGGATGAGTGGCTAACTTGATAATGGACAAAAACAACCAAGGATTAGAGCTTCGCTGGAGTTGTCGTTGCAATTTGTCTGCCTTTTTTACTCTCATTTGGCTTAAAATCCATGTAAACGGCTCTGTGCCAACTTATACTCTTTGTGATTATTTAGTCTAAT
Source organism: Xerophyta viscosa (assembly GCA_002076135.1). NCBI lineage: Eukaryota > Viridiplantae > Streptophyta > Magnoliopsida > Pandanales > Velloziaceae > Xerophyta > Xerophyta viscosa. The sequence goes on from MJHO01000011.1 coordinate 3,178,064, forward strand.
CAATACAAGCTATTTACTTTACCCAAAAAAAAATGTTCTATTTGTAAGTAACACAACTATTTCCTCCCTAGTGAATTTAGAGAAGATATAATAATGAATGAGCCATGTTTTGAAGGAGAATATTTTCGTAGAACTATTAGTCCGAAAAATCATTCAAACATTTAAGTACACAAGAAAAAAAAATGCAAAGCAATATTACAATGCTATATATTTTAGTAATATTTGGCAAAAACAAATACTTTCAGTTTTTGTGATATTGGTTGGAATTATTTTTCGCATGTCTGCTACTAATTGGAAAGACATGTGGCAAGATAACTCCTAGAATGTGGCGTGCTTTCCCAAAAAGACTCATGTGGCCGCCTACCTGCTCATATGGATATGTGCCGCGCTCGTTAGTTTTATGAGACGCGAGCGTGAGCCAGATGTCACCTTACCACTTATATTTCAGTTGATCTTGGAGACTACACTTATTAGGTAGGTTTTATCAGCCCCACCAAAAGGGACTGGATTGACTAAAAACTCTTTTATCATAGACGTTTCGCAGGCCCTTTGGGATCTCTAGGCGATCCGATATTATTTATAAATGTCATTTATCATATTCTATTAGTTTTAGAAATACCACAGAACATACTAAAATATAAAAAGTTTTTTTTTATTTTCATAAATAGTTTTATATGCAATCTTTAAATTTCTCACCATAACTATAATTTGTCTTAATATAAATATAATAGTCAAATGTATTTACTTTATTTATTTATTTTTTGGTCAAGTATTTAAATTTTTTTATTTATCTACTTGTAACTTACGGTTACAAAACTAGTAAATAAGAGAAATAGAGAAAAAGTAGGAGCTATCTCATATCTACAACGCTGAGAGAAGGCGAGAAGCAACAGCAATGTCTCACTCCCGCACTATCTGCTTCTGCTTTTCTTCTTGCCCAAAGTCCCCACTTCTACTTCCTGCAAACCCTAATTTCAACCAAATTACTCCAAATAGCACCGCACGAACCACCAAGAAGAGGCGCGCAGGAGGCGGAGCTCGTTTCACGGCGAGCTCCGCCGCCGCCGCCGAGAAGAAGCCCACGAAGTTGGTGACTTTCTTGGGCAAAGGCGGCTCTGGAAAGACCACTGCTGCTGTCATTGCTGCGCAGGTAATTGTCTCTTTTTTCTTTCAATTTTTTGGCTTTCTGTTTTTTTTTTTTTTTTAATTGTTAGATTTTGTTTATTTCAGAATCCATATTCCAATATTATAGTTAGTATGTAGCTTAATGCAGACTACGTCAACTTCTGAATAAAGATGTAGGAAGCAAGCTTTTGCATGGAGTGGTTTGCTCCAGTGCACATGTGAAGTTACGTTTCATTCTATTAATAATTTTCAAGTGGACCTTTTTGTTTCTAGCTTTCTATGCCAAGCTTGAATGCTTGAATAATTTGATACTACCATTAGTGGTATTGATTGGAGTAAGTTCATTGCTATCTGTCAGCAGTTCGGGTCTTACAAATGGCATAAGGAGTAAGTTCATTGTTTCTCCATCCTACAGTTTTTCCCACTATATCAATCATGATCCGTATATCATATATGTGTTGTACTTCTGACCAATAGCCTTCAACTAATATCCTGTCTTACTCAAGTATGTCTGTATTATTATTGTGATACAAATTGTTGCCTCAGCCCTTTGTGTATAATTGAATGTGTGTGTACACCTTTATGTATGTGTGCATGTGCGTCTTACTAACCTTCAACAAGTTTTGGCTTTGATCTATTATGTGGTCGTAAATTAAAATATTTTTCATGAAGAAGATATAATGATGCATTGATTTGTTATGATGCTGAGCTTACACAAAGAGAACTTTTATTCCTGGATTTATTTGGCCTTCTCAGGAGTATATAATGCGATCTTATTGATCTATCTCCCTTGTGTTATGTCTTTCCAAACGAGTTTAATAAAAGGAGTGGAGATCCTTCTCTTGCCAATATATGTTCATATTATACTATATCAGTGCACAGATGAAATCTGATTTTGTAAATTCTGCATGCTAGTATTACGCAAGGGAAGGCCAGAAAACTTGCCTGGTGGTACATTCTCAAGACCCTACGGCCGAGCAACTTATAGGATGTAAGATAGGAACTTCTCCAACTGTATGTGGTGAAAACCTTTCTGCCGTTAGATTGGAAACAAGTAAGGTGCGCTTTCATCTGTCCTCAAAACAGATTAATCACAAGCCTTTTGCTTTGAATCTGATCCAGTTATCTTTCTTGTAAAAAAGTGTAGATGATCCTTGAACCTCTAGAACGGGTGAAGAAAGTGGACGCTCGTATGAACTTGACTCAAGGAATTCTTGATGGGGTAGGTATGTATGATATTAGTTGACTAAAAACTGTTTTTACTCAATTTCATTCAGGTGAAAAGTTGCTCAAATTGGAACGGTTTCATTATGTTTAGGTTGTAGGAGAAGAGCTCGGGGTGCTTCCAGGAATGGATTCGATATTCTCAGCATTAGCTCTTCAAAATCTGGTGAATTTTCTTCCAGCTGGAAGAAGTAGATCAAGGGATGAGTTTGACATTGTTATATATGATGGAATTAGCACCGAGGAGACTCTGCGGTTAATTGGTGCAACCGAGAGAGCTAGGTAGTTGTCACCTTTTTTACATCAAATCTGGACCTTGTATGAACTTGATTATTTTAACAGTTTTCCTTGAAAAGGCAGATGGTATCTGAAGTACCTCAGAAGCATGGCTGAGAAAACTGATATCGGGAGATTGACTTCTCCTTCTGTGTTAAAATTAGCATATGAAGCAATAAGGTTAAATACCGGTTCTAGTGATGGGAAAACGAGCTCTGACATCTGGAATGAGATTGAGCAAGCTGTGGAGGTATTTTTTTATTCCATGTTCTTTCTGATGTTTCTTAACCTCTCTCACCTCTTTTACTTGTTTTTTGCTTTCTGCTTTTTACAGAGAATCTCCGTATCTTTTTCCGATTCTTCAAGGTTTGGGTGCTACCTTGTAATGGATCCAAGCAGGAGTATTTCAGTAAGCGCAGCATTACGCTACTGGGGCTGTGCAATTCAAGCTGGAACACAAGTCTCTGGTGCATTTGGATTTTCTCCAGAATCTTCTCCTTTAATTGAAGAAGTGTCTCAGAAAATGTCACCTTTAAGCTTCGCGCTCCTACCATATCTTTCAACAGAATCATTTGTGGATTGGAACATGGCTGTTACTAAATTGGATAAAGGCACCAAGGATCTTCTTGCTGCTCGATTTTATTGTTCACAATCAGTCACATTCGATCAAGGAGAGAAATCAGTCACTCTTTTTATGCCGGGTTTTGACAAATCTGAGATTAAATTATACCAAGTATGCCACAATGTCCAACTTACTGCATGTGTTCATTATCTTGTTGTTTGTCTAGTCAATTGGAATAATAGTAATATAACTATCTAATATATAACAATTACAGCCAAGCAATGCCGTCACTCATTTACCATAAGATTCATGAGCCAAGGACCAATAATTTTAAGCGAAGCTGTCTATATAAATTGATTGCACTTACCCATGCATATGTAATATGAATTAGAGTTTCATGATCATATACATACATGCCTACGTGTAACTCTATGAGCGACACAAGCTGCTGAGGATTTATAATATAGTTATCTCTATTATCTCTAATGTCAATTGAAGGATAAATTCTGCGTGTAATCATTATATAAAACAAAGTTTCTGTTGCTCTTGAGCTGCTTAAATGGATCTTGCCTTATACCTGTGCGAAGTTGAGGGGTAGTCTCCAAAGGAACCTCATTCAATTCTGTTAAATTTAACTTGTCATATGTGAACTTAATTGCCTTATTTGCATTTCATTTTATGAGAATTAGGCTATTAATCTAACATTATTTATTATTGCAGTATCGCGGAGGGTCTGAGCTGCTTGTAGAAGCTGGTGATCAAAGAAGGGTCATACAACTACCTTCTGGCATGCATGGGAAGGTAGCAGGTGCCAAATTCGTAGATAGAAGCCTCGTAGTCAGGCTTCGTTAGCCAGATTTTCATTATGTCATAGCTTCAATTATTAGAACCAATTTTTTTTTTAAAAAAAGATAAATCATCAGCAAACAATAAATCGAAACTAATAAATCTTCTATGAGGAAGCATAATATTGTTGCCCGATAGTATTTGTTGTATTGATATCATTGTTTCTAGTCAGGCTAATTTTTGCAACAGTTATATTCTTACGAAGTCCGTACGGTAGTTGGTTTAATTATGTACTGCTCGACTCCTAAAACTTACTATTGGTGTATGTTCCTGAACTGAAGGCTAAAGATGCAAGAAGTGCAGGTCAGTCCTAACCTGCAATCTCCGTTGCTTGCATCGCTGAGTATCGGCTCGGCTTGGTGGCTCGTCGTGCCAGCACCAGTGCGGGCAGAGCCCCGCACGGGCGTATTTTATTAAAAAAATGAAAAGAAAAAAGTGTTGCCGCTGGCAGCAGCTGCAATACGCACAAAAATTTGAAGAAAAAAAAAAATATGGCCTGACTTTAGAGATGCAAACCGTGCAGGCCCGGGCCGGCCCGCACGGTAATAGATGCGGGGCGGGCCGGCTCGGCCCGCCCCCTTGGTTATGCCGGTGGCCCGCCGAGCCGAGCCGGCGTAGATTAAAAAAAACATAATAATACGTGCAGGCTGGCCTGCCCCGCGTGCGCGGGCTGGTTTTGCCAGCCCGGCTCGCACGGCCGGTCGCGCGGGGCGACCGGGCCGTGGGCTATTTTTGCAACACTACCTGACTTGCGAACCAGCCCGCATGTCGGCTTGGCATGTATGGGGTCGATGGGTTTATTTTATTCAACAAAGGCATATTGCTCAGCCGTGTGGGCCATCTGTGCAAAAGGCGAAACGTTCAATATCTCCACTAAGGCTGCACATTTGCTGATCTGTTATAAGGAGAAATGTTCAATAATAAGAGTTAAGAGTCGATTCAAAAAGGTGATCTTATATTTTGTAGAGCACAATTGCTTGCATATCAGATGGAAAAGACATTGGTATTATTGTAAACTTTAACTTTTAGTATTTAAATTGGAAGAAAATTGGACCAAACATCGAACCAAATTTTGCTTCTTGATACCAGTTTTTTTTTGAAAAACTAGCAACGTACCTTAAATTTTTTCTATTAAGCATCAGAATCATTAGAATTGATGATGCAATCAAAATAACATATAGTAGATAAAATATGTAAGGTATATAGTCTAATACGTCACATATTTCGATATACAATATACAGTTATGATTACATCAAAATTATTTGAATTCTCGGAAAAAATAGCCTTTTCTTTGTGTTTGTCGCTCGTTCTTTTATTTTTTTTTTCCAACCACGTACTTATGTATTGCATCTCATCTCTTTTACATAGGCAAGAAGAATATAAGGAGAAAAACTAGGAAGGGATACTTTTTAGTTATATTTAGATAATACACTAGTGGAATAATATATGAACGTATCCTTTCAAATCGAACCACATAATATATCATATCTCTTATACTTGTATCTACACTCTCCTTTTTTTTCTTTTTTTTTTTTTGGAGAGAGAAGAGTATCTATGTTCTCTAATACGGTTAATTTGTAATTTTATCTCTCGATTTACAGGCTTATTAATACTTGTCAAAACCTATTTTTATACATTGGATTTTATTATCTATGGTCGATATACTTTAAGGTTTAGCCTAAACTTAAATGATATCTATGGTCGATATCTATGGTCGAACTATTAGCCTAAACTTACATTTGGATATCAAAATGTTTTAAAATACATGGATACACTTTAAGGTTTGGCAAGGACCCACAAGTAGTCATTCCGACCGAGCCGTTTTGTGCGTTACACTCGTAACTCGTTTGCATCCTTGCTTGGGCGAGAAGCATTGGCTGTGTATACCAACAAACAAATAAAATATAGTCTAGTGCTTCAACCTCAACACTCACACAATTCGCAATTTCTTCCGCCGCAGAGCAAGAAGAAGAGGGGAGAAGAGAAATGGAGATGGCAGCCAACTCGATCGCTCACGATCCGATCCAAAACCATGATGCTCTCCGTTATGGATTGCCCGGTGTCAAGGGTGACATCGTTGGATCTCACCCTCTCCAATCCCTCCGTCAATCCGTAATTTACTCCAAATTCTCTTAATTTGTTTTCGCGATTTTTTTTTATTTGTGTGCTATTGTTTTATTCTTTCAATTGTATTAGATGAGGACAGAGTTGGAGGAGAAGAAGCGGGCGGTTTGTGATCTTACTTACGGCTCAGCTTTCAACTTGAGGAAAGATCTCGACTGTCAAATCCTCTCCAGGTATTTATTTGGGCTGATTCTGTTAGTGCTCCTAGAGTGTTGAAAACTTCAGTTTATGGCGTAATTTGTACTAATACTATGTGATTCCGTTGTAATACGGACTGTTTGGATGTAACAAGTAGCTACTTTTTGGTTGTTTGGAGATGCTTCACGTATCTTTTATCTCCTATCTATACCAGATAAAGTGCAGCAATAGATGCAAGTTCATATACATTTGTTAAGAAAATGCATATACTCAATATGTTATGAAAGAAAACGTTAGAGCAGCATCAACCTAGAGGCAACTAAGTAACAAGCGACTCAAAATACCAAAAACAAAGTACAGTAGTTCTATTTCAGTTTAGTGGTAAAAATTATTTTAGCAAGGGATCTTTGGATGTAATTCGATGAGGTGTCTGAGATAGATGTCAAAGATTTCTTTTTTCTTAAGCAACATGACAAAATGTCCATATTTCCTATTGAGTTTAATGCTTTATACACTACATTTTTATCTGTTTCATGAACCTCCTCTGTCCAACCCCCATTTTTTAATAGGAATTGGAAGAAAAGAATGAACCTCCTCTCCCAACCCTATTTTCTTAAGAACTATGACATAATGTCCATTTTTGCTATTCAGTTTTATGGTTCGCACTACATTTTGTTCAGTTTCCTGAGCCTCGTCTCCCCGACCCCATTTTATAATAGCAATTGGAAGAAAAGAATGAAGAAATCAACCATCTAAAATTTGGAGAAGATAAGAACTGTCGTCTTTCTCTTTTCTTTTCCTTTTTTTTTTTTTTTTTTTTTTTTTTTTTTTTTTTTTAGGTGGCAAGGCGAAACCTTCGCGGTGTGTAGACACCATATTATTTCACTTGACACCGTTTTCTAACTACGCCTTCGAGCCCGCATTGGACTTGTACCTGGTCAGTAAGTAATACTCTGGCCTGGCGTTGCCCCGAACCAGACATGAAGTACTGGGAGTTACACGACCACCAGTTTAGCAAATTTGGCTGAAAATGTAGCGGAACTGCCTATTTCCCATTTCAGGGCGACCCCGAGGATCAAACCCGCGACCTATCCTTCCTGAGGGATAGGCCGCACCATTCGACCCAAAGGCGGGGGGCAGTGCGCCCGCTGCCAAGTACTTGCGCAATCCTTTTTTTTTTTACATCATGGCTCAAGCATTTTTGTCATTACATCTGGCTCTTCTTGTATCTATATTAAATGCTTTTGGGACTTGGGAAAGCATACCGCGGTTACCCATGGAAATTAAGTTAATTATCACTAAGTAAGTTGTTTACGAATAAAGCTTGCTGGAGGTTAGTACCCTTCCAGGACATTTTTTGGTGCAATGCTAGGTTCTATTTTTCTACTTAAGGGTTATTTGTGCTCAGAGTTCAATAAATGGTACTGTTGCCACTATCTTTGATTGGTTTATACTTTTCATAGTGTTAAAAACCATCTTCTGCACTTGGTAACAATAAATATGGGCTGCTCTGGCCAGAATGGAAAACTTTAACAGGTGATGTAAGTTTGATTGATGAATGAGACTTCTAATACTATGCATAAGTTTAAATAGAGGAACTGTTTTTTATTTTTTTAAAAACTAATTTTCTGTATCGTGTTTTTGCTATTGTATCTTAATCCACTGCAATTAGGACATACACCATGTCACCATCTAATACGACTACGTCTTGATTTATTGGTCTTCCATGGAAGATCTAAGTCGGTACTTTGGTTTACTCCACATTGTTGTGAAAGGGTATTTTTTAGTAAATCTTGTTTGTGAACTCTAAAGCACATGTAATCGTAGTTCATTTTCCACTTTCCAGGCCACTAGTCCTTTATAAATTCTTTGTTTCAGCTGTATATGAGATTATTTTTGCCTTTAAATGGTTACATGATTTGCTTCACACAATAACTGTCTAGTTTTTAGAACTTTGTTTGTTTTTTAAAATCACTTTTAATCATGAGTATTTTTTTCATTTTATCTGGCTCTTCTTGTGTCTATGCTAATTGCCATTGGGGCTTTGGTAACCCTGCCAGAATCGCATCTGAAGATTATGTTAAGTATCAATATGCAAGTTTTTTCTTTTAAATAAAAAAAAAAAGAAATTCCCCTCCCTACCCAAAAGTAAAAATAAAACTTTTGTAAAAGACAAATAATGTATATATAAGATTTTTGGCTTTTGCCCTGTCGGTTGGTGTAGTGGCGATAACGGTTGGAACAGATTCGTGCCGCTTGGCACAAGCTGTGCCAATCGGCATGTAATATAAATATGGTGCAATGCTAGGTTTTATGTATGTGCTTGTAGGGTATGTGCAGTCAAAGTTCATTAATGGAACTATTGCCACTATCTTTGATAGGTTTATACGGTTCATACTGTTAAAATCATCTTCTGTACTCGGTAATAATAAAAATGGAGGCTTTGGCTGGCCAGAGTTGGAAACTTTAAAGGGTGATGTAAGTTTGACTGAAGAATGAAACTTCAAATACTGTGTAGTATAAAGAGAGGAAATGTTTTAATAATTCTTCTGTATTGTATTTTAATCCCACTGAAGTTGGGACATGCACCATGTCAACATCTATATTGGCGAGCTTCTTAATTTATTGGAGTTGCATGGAAGATTAAGTTGGTACTTTGGTTTACTCCACATTGTAATGGGAGGGTATTTTTACTGCCCCCATATTTCTACTCTAACCTTGTGCCACAAATTTCATAATGACATGTGTCTCTATACTATTTCTCTCTTTGATAACTGTTATAATTTCAATAACTTTCTTTTTATGCACGTATTTGTAAAGAGAATATTATTGAAAATAAGTATTTGGAAAGAGAATATTATGGAGACATATCATTATGGAATTCATGGGGTGGAGCCAGTGAATCCGCATTCGTATTTTTATTCCAACCCTGTTTGTGAACTCTGAAGCTACATGTAAATTTGGTTCGCATCCACTTTCCGGTCCAGTATTCCTTTGTAAGTTCTTGGTTTCAGCTGTTCCTGAGATTGTTTTCGCTTTTAAATCGGTCACATGATTCATTTCTACATAATACTGCTCCAGTCAGAAGCTTCCCCTTTTTCCTTTTTCTTTTTTTTTTTTTTGTTTTTTTGAAATCAGTGTCTCTGTTTTAAGTAGTTTAATACCTTTAATCTTGCAGATTCCAGAGGCCTCCTGGAGCTCTGCCTTCATCAATGCTTGGTCTGGAAGCTCTTACTGGTGATTTAGAGGATTTCGGGTTTGAAGATTACCTTAATAGTAAGCGTTTGATTCTTCTAGTTTATTCTAAAAAAGTTGATTATATACATTTTTATAAACCCAAACATCTGAACAAAACGTATTTGTAGTTGAAGCTGTAGTTAATGCATAGAAACTGATTAATCACACTCACAATCATCCAGGCATCCTCATTATCGCACTCTTTGCGTGCATCCATCTATGCCCCCAACGGCTTCTGAGGATGAATCTCACTCATTCCAAAACTCACATTAGTAACAAGTATGAAGAGGAGCGAGTTGTCTACGCTGTCGGTTACTTATATGCCCTTTTTTCTGTCATTAAGGCATGTTTTTTCTTACATTTACATCGCAAAATTTGCAGTGCCCCAGGACTCGGAAGCATTTCGCCCTGTAGATATGCACCATGGCTTGGAGGTTCGTCTTGGTATTTCAAAGGGGCCAGTTTGCCCAAGTTTCTTGTGAACCAGAATGTGTGCGCGCGCTTTGAGAAACTGTATTCTGATAGCTGAGAAAATGGAAAGTAGGGTATCCCGGTATTAGATCTTAAATTGTTGTGCTAGAATGTTGTCAGGTTGTTTGTTGGAACCTTCTTCGCCAAGACCTTGCCTGTTATACAACAATTTATGGAGTACAAAACATTTGATTATCAGATTGCTAATATCTTAACTAACATGGTGATATTCACGCTCTCTTTGTTATGAAGCAGGTATAAAGTATTCTGGATAAAAGCTTTCCCTCTTTACATGTGCATTCTGATTGTACTTCATAACAATAATCTAGGTTTACGCAAGAAACCCACAGATCGGTGGTTAAAACACTTTCTTATAAATAAAAGTATTTGAATTTTTTTTAAAGGAAGTTCAATGTATAAAAAAAATCTGGATTTTCTCGGAAAGTTCCTCAATATCTATATTGATATAATAGCGTAATTTGAATTTTCTTTGGGAAGCCACCCATATGTTGAAATCGTCATGGGACATCTATACCTGATCTAAGGATCAGATGGTCAACTTTTACCTATTAATGTGAAAACAAATGAAATGAGGCAATGAACATTTTCCACCCAAGAGCAACGCTAGAAGAACACCAAAATTGATACCCAATTAGTCCTACATTGATGATCCCAACTGTGATCATTATCACATCCTACCAATGGAAGGGCAGTGCTTGGGCGCACGCACCTTTTCACAGAACACGTGGAAAACATATTTTCCTGCTTTCTGTGCGTAGTTCCGTGCTTGGGTGCATGCACCCAAGCATTTTCCCTAACGGAAACCATTTTCCAAGGAAAATTACATGCCCGAAGCAAACAATCAACAATCTAGGAGTACGAACACCAAAAATATGAAAGGACCTTGGTAATTCCTTCCCATTGTCTTGCTTCTGTTTACTGCCACTATAAGAGAGAGAGAGAGAGAGAGAGAGCGCTTATACCCTCCAATTCAATAAAGCCGTCTTGCAAACCAATTACACACAGGAAGTTGCCATAAACTTATCCCGGTATGGCATTTATAATAATTGAAATATAAAGATAAGTGGACATACATTGCCAACAATATCTATATATATGGTACAAAGAAACAACAAAGGAGAAGCACAACCAGAAATTCATTTGACCATGAAAGAGCTCTTACAACTGCATCCACCAACAGCACTTGGATTTGATACTACCTGCACATGAAAATCAATTGTGAACTAGTGCAGGAAAAGATAGCAGGCACAACCTTTCATAAAAATTAATAATGACATTCATTTGAAATATATTCATTTTAATAACTAAAATCTCAAATATTCATTTTAATAACTAAAATCTCAACTGTCATCGACTTAGATACACACGGTTAAAAACTGAATCAATATGAGATCAGCCTGGATAAAGCAATTCATATCAGAAGGTCAAATATTGCAGTACTTCCATCATCATACGTGAATTGGGCACAAAAGACTACAAATATATATTCTAACTCTGCATAGTATACTCTTCCTAGTTGACCTTCCCAAATAATTTCTCCATCCACGTACGAGATTAGTCTCACCCCTTGTGGGGTTAGAGATACTCATGGGAAAACCAAAGAGCAAAAAATAATTTCTAAATTTAAAAATCAGGTTTAGACAATGATATTACCATATTTCATGGTTTGGAGACCAAAACTTTGATCATTCGTCAAACAAGGATGTTATTAATGCATTTTCAATCAGAATTGCTCAACAAACATAAATAATTAACCAAAAAATGATTAGCTGGAAAGCATGTCTCAGTTCCCTTCGAACAATTGAAGACCAATGTGTGAGTTTTCTCGTGTAACAAGGTCTAAAGTAGAGCTCTTCCCTCATTCTGCTAACAACACACATAAGTGAAATCTTCTCATATCCACAACCCTCAAAGCTCTTAATAATAGTAATTACTATCATAACTAGTTAATTGAAAATTTGATAAAAAAAAAAAAGAGAAAAAATACATATTCTCAAGGTCTAGCACATAGCGCCCAATTAATAGATCCAAAGGTACTCCTGTGCGTTGGATTGCAAAAGATCACAACGACCTAGGTCAAGGCTAGTTCACTATGTATTCTCGATCCAATGGAGTTACAAGTTCATGTTTGTACCCAAAAGTTAACTCACGTAATGCATAGATAATTGCCCTGTCATGACACTTTTCTAAAATTAACTCAAATTTTTATGACTTTTATCCAAGATTGTTGTACTTATAAACAATTTTTAAAAATTAACCCCAACTTTTTTTCCTATTGCACCTGAGTAAGTGGTCCTCTTCGTGTGCATGTGCGTGAGTTATGCGCCAGAGATGGATCTGACAATCTGGAGAAGTTCTGCAACTTCTATATAAATCTTTCCAAATTCTCGACCTTCTGCTCATTTTTGTTTTGCTCATCTTTTCACATTTATCTTCCGAGTTTATAATCCCGACAAGTTGTTCTTCGCACCAAAAGGGATTGAGGAGATGATGATGTTCTTCACAGGAAACGAAGCTAACTATTGTATATGTTTTTCATGCACTTAAAATCTTGAATTTTAAGAAGCATAGTGGAGGTCCGGATGAGAAGAGGAAGAAACTACAGAGGCCTCTCCTCTGATTACCACCAGAAGCTTCTAGAGACGAACTACTACCCCTTTCCTTTTATCAATTCAATCCTCCGATTATTAATTTTCTGATTAATAACTTAGATCATATTATATTCTTTGGGGATTTAAGAAGTGCAGATCTAGAGGAGTTCAACGAGCGCCCTGACCAAATTTGGGAACGATCAGATGATCATGAAAATGCTCCTACAAGGGTTGTCAATTATTCTATGGGCTACACTTACGCACTTCCCAAGCTAGCCCGTGCAATAGTCCATTATCACAGTTTTCAAGAAGCATTAGAAGGACTAGCCAGTCAAATGCGTATATTGCTATCCACAGAACAACTAATGACCCACGTGCGGGCTTCTTCACCTAATCATTCTTAAGGTACCACTAATGGCTCTCCCTTTAGTTTCACCAAGAACACTTGTAGGTGAAAATCCTCTCAGATTATCACTCCTTAAAGCCCTAATAATAGATATATTATTATCTGGATTATTCATCAGAAATATAACAAATCAGAGATGAATTAATAACACCTGATGGTGATAACTAGAGGCTTTATAGCTTATTCTCCTTGTTCTACTGCAGTCAATGCTTCTTGAGAGCAAGCTCTAGAGTATCTTGCGTATTGCTGCACCCGGATACCGCAAACTCAAGCAGCCCTCGAACCTGGACCAATGCTCAGTATTGGCTGCAAGTGGGCTTAACCAGAGCCTCATTGCGAGATGCTATGAACATATGCAATTGCCCAACCACATAACCCTTCGTGGTGGTGACTGTGTTTTGCAGTAATTTAGTTCCCGTAGTATTTCCACTTCAACAGTAACAGAAAGAAATGTCAAATTAATGGCACAAAATGCCCTATTATTTTTTTTTTATCCTTAGGAGAATCATTATAACATTAAATTAATTCAAAAACTTGAAACAAAATATCTAAATTTAAATCCATGTGCATTATGTGCACATAGATACTCTTGATTAAATTAGCACGAAGAATTCAACTCCTTAAAAACATTAGACTTAAATCTGTCAATAGAATAAGATTTATACACAAAAAGTGGTTAACAATCAGCACAAGTTCACTGCTCACCTGGAAAGCAGATCGTATTAACTCTTCAACATAATCAATAGTAGCACCTTTCACAAAGTCAAATGAGATATTATCGACTATCAGCTTTACTCCATCCTTCTCAAAAACTCTGCAAGTAATCCAAGGAAGTATTATGAAAGCCATAAAAGTTACAACTAAAACCAGGTGAAAACTACGCCATACAAGCAAAGATATTTGCGTACTGTAAAAGATAGATAAATACCTATCATCAGCATTTTTCTTGTCATCTAGGACAAAAACATATTGGAATCCAGAACATCCGCCAGTTTCTATGCTCAAACGCAGCATCTTTTCACCAGGCGATTCACTACAGGCATGCAATTCTTTCAGTCTCTGCAGTAAATACATGTCATAAACTATTTTTGGGTCTGTAAAGAACCCCACCATGCAAGTAATCAGAGACAGCTTAACCCAGTATACTTTACGAGTTAAGTAAATGGTCAATTAATGCTCTCAGAAATTTCTAGTAAATCTCTATTTACATAGGTCATCTAAAACCCTGTAAATTAAACGTTTAAGACTTTAAGTTCTAGAAAAATTAAATTTGATAGCGAAGAAAATAAATATCTTAAATCGCCAAGAGAATGTTAATACATCCATACAGTACAGAGAGCATAAAAAATTTAATCATTTCCTTTCAATCAACAACAACTAAATCAAGAGATTGGAAGACATTATTCTAAGTTTCTGTTGACAAGCAGGGCACTAGCAAGATTTTTTTTTTTTTTTTTTACATTACGAAAAACTCAAAGATTAGAAGCACAAGCTTATGGCACGAGATCAGCAATATCCACCTACAATTTCAGAGTTTATCAAGATAGCATTTGACTCCCACCCCCAACTTGTGCATTCAGTTCGCAAGGATCTCACGCTTACATCTAGCTACTATAATAAGAACAAGATTCCAGTACTAGAGTCAAAATGTATGCTTTCCATACAACAAAATTAGCTAAACAATTCTAACAATATCATAAAGCTTGTACATTCGAACAGTATGAATACAGTAAAAGACTCAAAAATTAAGTGGTACTTGATTGAATGTCAATAATGCACAAGATCCAATATCCAAATAACTTTAAAAAAAAAAACAACAACAGCAGCATTTGAAAAGGTTCAAACCAGCCAGGAATAATTCTTAAATGTCCTCCAACCAATATAGACTTACATAGCATTATAATAAACGCTTTAATTTTCTGAACAATTTTATAGCGATTGATAGCTAGTGTCTCCAAAATATTCACAAATGAATCCACTCAATGATGATTCCCTTCTTTAAGACATATTGGTCAAATATTTTAAAAAGTAATATATAAAAACATTAAAGCATGTAACAATCTTGTAGATGCTTGAGAAAAAATTTATTCCCAACATGCAGAACTAAGTCTTACTTAACAATTCTAATTTTAGTGCTGCATCCTACAAGGTAGTACAACAAGGAAAAAAGAGCTTTTTCCCACTAGGTGGGGTCGGCTAACCATGGCATAGAATTTGGCAAATTTTTACGGTCGCTGCCAACCTAACCCGACCCTCCTCCTGCATCTAGAAACTATTAGTAACAAGTAAAATCTAGTGTGCAAAATCCCATGATTTACACGAAATCTGTAACATTAATTACCACAAATTGAACACTAATTGATGTATTTGATGCACTATCATACACAGCAAGCAATTTAAAGAGACGTACTCTGATGCAATTGTCGGTCAAATGAACAGCGTCGGTGGCAGCGGCAGCCTCGGGGGGAGAGGGGTGTTGATGGGCAGCGGAGGAGGAGGTGAGCAGCATCTTATTGCGGTGGATGTGAGCGCGAAGCAGCAGCCCGGCATGGCGGAGAAGAGATCTCGACATCGCGCCTCGAAAGTTCTTCGTTTTCCTGCGTTTTCTTTTCTGAGAAATATTCATTACCCTTGTAATTTTGCACAAAAAGCGCACGACGAATGGGATGGCTTATATAAGTTAACAAGGTTTTTAAAACCGGACCGGTGGCCGAACACGGTGAGGCCACCGGTTTCCGGTTCAAAACGGTTTGAGCCCGGGGGGTTTCAACGCGGTTCAATCCGGTTTATATATATATATATATATATATATAATTGTATGTGTAAAAATATTTATAGTAAGTAAATTCGATGTGTAATATATAATTAACTAAATATATAAGTAAGACCTACATTTATAGTAGGATGTAGGTGGATATATCATGATATTTTATAAATTTACTATCATCGAAATCAAACTAAAGGTCTCTAACTTAATAAGGATAGAATATTTGATATCTGATTCACCCTGCACATATATTTATGTATAGTATAGTTAATTTATATTTATATTTATATATGTATATTTTATTTATATTTTTTGTAATATAAAAATATAATTTTGTAATGTCAAATTTACTATACAAGGATTCTTTGTATAATTAAAAATTCCGGACGACACTTGGGATAAAAGTAATCATGGGGACAATATATATATATTATATATATATATATATATAATATATATATTATATATATTATATATATATATATAATATATATATATATTTATATATTTTTATATATATTATGTTATCTATAGTATAAAATAGTATAAAAAAATATAAAATAAAAATAAAAAAAAATAAGAAATCCGGTCCACCGGTTAAGCGATTTTTTTCCGGTTCAACGGTTCTGGCCGATTTTCTCGCGCGCTTCCGGTTTGATGGGTTCTCCGGACCGGACCATAGGTCCGGTTCCCGTTCAAGCCGTTGACCGGGCGGTCGGTTCCGATTTTTTTTAAACCATGAAATTAAGAATACGAACGATACATTTTCTCCGTGTCTTATAAAGGATATAATATATATATCTTTCAATAATATAATAAAAAGATACATTTTTTCAGTATCTCATAAAAGATAATATATATTTTAAATCTGTCCAGATCAAAAATCTGGAATACCTCGGTTGATAGAGTGTTGATTCTATTTGTAAATTTGTCTATTACTTCTATGGTATAAATTTTTTTTCCATGATAACATTAAAAATTAAAAATGGATTATTAATAATTAAGACCACCAGTTAGACTAAATTTCAGTATAGGTTTATCTGGGAGAATGCTACACACAGTAGCTTAATTTCGAAGAAAATCAGATAAAAAAACAGAATTTTTTAGTTTATGTAGTATATATACAGCTAGTTTGGACGGGGTTGGAGCCCATAATGTATAAGAGAGAAGCTTTTTTTTTTCTGAGATATCAATCCGATATCCCATCAACCGTTGGATTCTATCGCATACGAAATTGACCTATTACGATTTTCGAGCTATATGTAGATTGAGTTTCTCAGCCCGTAAAGTATTTAATACCACGAGATGGATAAAACTCCATATAGTTTCGAGCGCAGCTCCATCGAGAAGGTAGCTCTTGTCTTATGATATGTGTACGGTTTATAATTTTTGCAGTAGAGAGCTACTAGCCTCCGCGCTCTCTACTGTCACGGCAAAAAGATTATGATATAAATGACGAGGCAGTCTCGAGTGCATGATCTTGCACACGCCAAACAATAGAAAACCTTTCAACCGAGAGACAGGCAGAAGTTTGACAAATGAATGGTCAGATAGGCGGCTAGGAGTTTGACAAATGAACGTTGCTCACCTTAGGAAAGAAAAAATAAAAAATATGTAAAAATTTATAACAACAAAGGAACGTGGATGGTGACCTACTTACACACGACAAGTTATTAGCTGCGCTAAAAAATTTTATTTAGGATTAGTTTTTGAAAAATAATTTAACATAAAATTTATGAACTTCGATGAAATCAACAATTTTTATGTAAAATTTTTTTTTAAAAATATTTCTAAATAAATATTTTGGAACTCTAAATATTAACGGGTCTTAAAATAGTTTTGAATTTTAGTTTAAATCCGTTAATTTTTAGAGTTCCAAAACACCTATTTAGATTTTCGTAGTGGAACTTATAATACGAGCGTACGCATCCGTAGGGATCTCAAACTCACGAAAAATCCACACGTCCAGTCCCGACCGACGCTCTGATATCCGAGTGTAGACTTTTTATAAACGAGAGTTTCTGCCACGGGGTACAGAGAGTTTTCCTTCGAGTTTAATAGTTTGTAAAGCAGTTTTTCCTCCCATACAAAATGAACTCCACAACTAGGCCAATAACCACTGAATTTACGATCACAGGTAGCCCTCCTGGCGCGCTAGCTCCACCCTTTGGCACCTGGAGCTCCTGTACATGTGCACCTGTTCCTTTTAATTTCTGTTATTTAAGCTGCCCTATTGTGTTTATCCTATAGTTTTACATGTTCGTCAGTCTGGCCGAATATATATCTTTGCTACAATAGTTATTGGCACGATACGAACTGGTACGGTATTTGCCAAAAAGCTTTTATATTATAAATTTGACTTTTTGCTTCTAAAAAATAATAAACAAATATGTATCGATACAGTCAACATATTACCATCGCATGTATCGGAGTTTATCATAATTCGGCTTGGTTCGCCAGACGCTGAGCACTTATCCTACTTGTAACTTTCACCTGAGAGATGCTGTTCCACTGCTTGTAACTTCCACTGGAGAGTCACGCTCCTTAAGAAGCATTGATAGTGATCACGCTCCTTGGGCGCTCCAGCATTAACTAGTATTTATCACTTGTTCTTTTTAAAAAAAAAATATATATATATATATATATATATATAACTATTTGTTTTTTCTTTTATTGCTATATTCAACCCAATAATATACTTTAGTCAAATTTGATGGTGCTTCAGTTAAATCTTATTATACGTGGACTAAACACAATTGTAGTTGGTGTCTTAAATAAATTTGATGTTATTTTTGTTAAATTGAAAAGATGTATTGAGCGGCTGACCCCACACCTCCGGGAGGATATCCGGG
Organism: Xerophyta viscosa; assembly: GCA_002076135.1. NCBI lineage: Eukaryota > Viridiplantae > Streptophyta > Magnoliopsida > Pandanales > Velloziaceae > Xerophyta > Xerophyta viscosa. The sequence continues at coordinate 3,196,705 of MJHO01000011.1, forward strand.
ACACCATCCAAAGGCTAAGCACAGCCATCAAAAATTAAAAGAATTTATCCAAACTTTTTTGTTTTTTCTATGGTCGAGGAGAGACCGGATGGGCTATAGAAACTAGGATAAGTGTATATCAGTTCATGATTTCAAAATTACTTATAAATTAGTCATTTGATTTTAAAATTCTTTAGAAATCAGCTACCGTCTCAAAATTTATGTTAATATTTTTATTATTATAAATATTTTTGAAAAAAAATTTGAATATTAAAAATAAATTTAAATGTGGTTTATAATTTTTATAAAATTTTTCAAAAAAATATTTTAGAATAAATAGAAATTAAATATTAATATGTTAATTAGTTAATTTTGGAATCTCAAAGAATTTATTTATAAATAGTTTTTAAAAAATTTAAATACAAATTTCTTGATATAATATATAATTTATATATAATTTTTTTTTAAATAGTATTTTTAACTAAATATTTTAAAATGTAAAAAAAAAAGGAAATAAATTTTAAATGAAGGACGAGTGACTGACATGCACATACCCTAAAAGCTATTATCCAACAGGACGGTGGCAGCAGAGGCTCACGCGCGGAGAATGACGACACAGACGACGAGGGAACGACATCAACAGCATCTTATAAAAGCTCTCGCATTAAAAGCTTCAAAATACTTTTAAGGAAAAGCTCACTCATGCTCTCTCTTCTTTAATTGAATCACTGCAATATCATACAAGATCCACAAAATATCTGTCCGGAAGCACATGTACAAAGATGAAAAATAATATCTGTATATCCAAAATAACCATCAAATTTATTATTTATGAATAAAAATATTTTAAAATTTCATTTTTCGTGTGTTGGTCTTTACAGCAAAAGGTATTCTCTTGAAATTTAAGTATGTTTATATTATCTTTGATAATTTAGTTGGGGATGCTAGTATTGCTCAAATTCTGATTTCCTATGTTTATATTGTGTGGAAGTTTTTTTTTTTTTTGGTAGAAGGGAGGGAGAAAACCTCCTAATTTTTCATTAATCTAGTTGAATCCAATTCATTTACATCCAATTCATTTTTTTTTGGTAGGAGGAGTCCTTTGCATTTCAAGAGTAGATTTCTATATGGACATTCATGTGGGATATCTGAATGCAGCTGTCGAATCAACTCAAAGCAGTCAACCTCAAACAGAATCTTCCGAAAGCCCCAGTTTCATTCTTGTTGTAAGACTCTCAGACACCTCCAGATTTCAGCCTCATAGGCCGAGCATTTGCCTAAACGAAGTGGTGAAGCCACAAAGCCACTGCCCCTGTCTCTGATCACTCCGCCCGCCGATCTCGCCCCAAAGCCATCATCTCGTGCACAATCTGAATACATATTCACCCTTCCCTTGGGAGGTGGTTGCCAAGAGACCATGATCATGCGGTCTGGTCTATCTTCCTGCCCAGTATAAGAGTTAATCCTAACAAAATAAGTAATTTTTTGGGTGATTTTGACATTACTAGGAAAAATTCGAATGCATGAACAAGGCCAACTTGAGACGTTGCTTCTCCGTTCGATCATCGGATTTTACTCTTGACAACATTCTATACTTTGACTTGGGACTTTTACAGTCGGCACTAGACAACCATTTTTAGGCCAACGTGGTACATGCTCTTTTCTTTTTCAAAACAAAAAAAAAAACTCAGTGGTAGACGTTTCACAATCGCCTCTGGTGCAACCACCCACCCAAAGATTGAGATACCGGTCCGGGAGGCTGAGAAAATGTACTCCGGCATACTCCTGCGCGCACGTGGGTCACACGCGTCACACCAAAGCCAGTTTTTCCGGAAACACATGTAGGCATTCCGCAGCCTCGAACCTGCGCCGGCCTGTGGTCGAGAAGATCTCGAATCACTGGACCACCGAGAGGACAGCGTACATGCTCTTTAATGTAATCTACAGAAATCCGCAAAGAGTATGGGGAAAATAATATCTTTAACTCCTGATGAGGAGCCCAAACTCTTGAACTCTAAGGATAAGACTGGGATGCATGGTTTTGACTGCCACTTTTTCTTTTTTTTTTTTAGAAGAATATACAAAAGAGTAATGCTAGTGTACCCCAAAAAAGGTGAGCGGAATTGTTCCAAAAGCAGAGCTCACCGAATCCTGCTGCTGTTTACGCCCAAAGTCCGAGAATGCTGGTCTCCTATCTGCATTTGTATCTTATAAATGTATAAGTAATCCTTCAAATATATAATTTGAGGTATTTTTTTGAATGCTTAAAGTTGATTTTTAATATATTATATATTTTGTACTAAGATTTTCTTTTCAAAAATTATTTCGGATGTGTATCAAGATGAACATTAAAAGCCAATTAATAATGTTATAGTGTCCAGTTTATTACTCAAAAACTAACTGTTTCTTCCAATCTGAGGCAAGTTAACATCAAACGATTGGAGGAGTAAATGCTCATATTTGGGCTAAAAGAATTTCTTAATTAAGCATTAAAATGAGAGTTCTGCTCTATTGAGTTTCTTTACTATACTATATCTCGATAAAAAATAGATCATATTATGATTGTCTCTTAATACTCAGTTTCGCTAACTGTACTAATGCCGGCCGGTGGAGTTGTCCTTTAATAAACCTCAAAGATGCTAAAAATTGCAAGACTAAGTCCAATAGTATATATTTTCAAGCAAATACCTTAAAACATATTTGTTTCAATAACTAGGTCAAAATCTGGTGTGAGTTGAAAATTATAAATCATACACACGTAGACAGAATTTTCACCTTTTTATTTTAAAAGAAGCAACCATCTAACAATATACCGGTGAATACTTGATTTGATTTCATTGCAACCTGATTTTATTGGACAGAATGGTATGGAAATAAAATTTTAATTTAACAAATAGATTTAAATATCATATATATTTTTTAAAAAAGAAGCTAGACAAGTTATGTTTGTTTGCTTGAAAATTTTATAATTATGTACACTAATTTTTCTTCATGACAGTCCTATTGGGCCTTAAAATACAACAATATGTATGTTAGTCCGGGGCCAATCAAAAGAGTCAGATCATTTTCATGCCTATGGGTTTTGGGACTTCCATTGTGTCTTTGATTGAGTTAAGTTAGAAAGGGAGAGGTTTTACGTTCGATTCTTGTCATAACTCGAGAGGTAAAAATTTTGAGGGAATTTATCTCAATCAACATTCCATATCAATGTCTTTGAATGGTAGAGACCGTAGAGTTAGGTCTGCGAAAATAGATATAGTATAAATTAGAGTAATTAGCTAATAGTTCCTTCATTTTTTTAAGAACTTTTATACTATAATCTTATATTTTAAATTAATTACAATCCATTATTTTAAACTTATTATATATGCTAACCAAATTATATTATTTTGTTATTTTGAGAAAAAAGTAGCTAGATTTACCGCCATTTGTTTGAAATAGATGTAATATTTAATGCATATATACATTACTACCCCAAAATGCCAATAAATTCATCCCAAAATAATAGGAAATATAAAAGTTCGGTACATGTATTACATTTAAAAATGCATATGATCAATTTTAAATACTAGATATGTCTTAAACAGCTCAAAAAATGCAAGCTAGACCATTTTTCCCCTTCACATATATTGAGAAGGTGGTAAATGTGACACACACAAACCATGACTCTCATGAATGAACATTTACTACCCCTAATAAATTTTTTTTGGCAACACTAACCAAGCTTCATTATATTTATACAACCCCCACGACCAACCATCAATCCCCACTCCAAAAGCACCACTTTTCTGAGTTTTCTCTTCCTTCTATAATTTTTGAACTTCATAATACCCTCAAACTTGCAAACATTTACATTCTCTACCCTTACCGCCCTTCTTTTTTCTCACCAGTCTGTGTACCAAGAGAAAGCAAAAGGCACACAGCACTGCACCAGGACAGAACACCTTAATTGTCACACTTCTCACAATATACGGTGCGGATCTGTCATCTAGTCTCTGGAAATAAGTGCAAGGAGGAGATAAATGGTTGAGATTAGATAGTGTGAGATTGACTGAAGCGTACGTTCTTATATTTAATAAAAGCAAAAGCAGGCTGCGAACAGAGATGCAGTGAAAGCTCCAAGCCTCAATAACAAACAGAAACACCCACCACATAGCAAACGAACAACTAAAGAAGCTAAGAATGGCCGCGTCTCTTGTTTACCTTCTCTTAGTCGCCATTGTTGCACCTCGGGCTACTTCAGAGGTAGCAAACCCAGATCCTGAACCGCTCCAACTTCTTCCACTCCCTTCCTCCAACGCTGGTGGCAGCGCCAACACCATCCCAGCATTCCCCGAGCAGTCCGACGCCACTGCGGACGCTGCCTGCCCTCTCGACCTCTCCGGCGGTCCTCTGCTCTCTGGCGTTCGCCACTCCTGCTCCACCTCCGCCGGTGGCCGCCTGTTCCCTCCACGTTCCCGTTGCTGCCCGGCGCTTGCTGCCTGGCTGTTCTCCGCCTACTCCGCACCCCTGCGCGCGGCGGCAGTCGATCTCCCGTGCTGCCGGAGACGTGGGAGGCCTGCGCCGCCGGAGCGGAGGTGGCGTTGCGGTCGCAAGGCGCCGGCGTGGTGCCGGCGCTGGTGAACGGCACGTGCGACACGGCGTTCTGCTACTGCGGAGTGAGGCTGCGGCGGCTGAGGTGTCCCGGCGGGGCTTTCACGGCTTCTGCCACCGAGGGGAGGTGGGTCCCCACGGCGATGGCGGCGCGGGTGCTGGAGAAGGAATGCGCGCGGCCCGGGCTCACCGGCTGCACTCGCTGCCTCCGATCACTCAACCAGGTGAACCACCGATTTTGATACTATCATAATCAGTTGTCCAATATACACTTTATAATAGTAACCCAATAGAAATAGTTGTAAATGTTCATTCTCTAAATGATATACATTTATTATACTTATCAACCAGATTTATGTACAAAATATCACAGATATTATCTTCACGTTTCACATTGAAATGAAGACACTTAAATCAGTATGATGATGTAAAAATGGCTTCTCACTTTTTTAGAAGTGGAACTTCACTTTCAATTTAAGGCGTTTTAACTGCAGATTTTGTTAAAAGATCTTTTACTTAAATTGATGCTATCAACTCCATATGTCGCTTACAATTATGAGAAACTCTGCTATCTGCCGGCAAATTACTGAAATTTAATCAAGTATTGACTTGGTTGAGTATTGTAGGTTACTAGTTATTTCCTAGAAGACATCTTTCGCACACTCGAAAGCTTGTTTTTTATTTTTCAGTTGTCATTCAAGCAGAATTAGCTTCTCGTCGAACAATTAGGAAATAATTTTTGTTTTTGTTTTTCTATACAATTATCTCTTTCTTGAACTATTAGGACATAACTTAGAAACGTAGAAGCTAAAAAGTGTTAGGAAATCGGGATTAAAGTTCTGCAAAAAATGTCCGCATAATGCTTAACAAGATGATTAAAGCTGCAATAGAAACTCTATTGATGGCTTTGGTAGTAAGTAACTAGATGTTTATCACGGTCACTGAGTTAAAAGGTAGGATTTGTTACCTTTCGTCAATTTTATCTCCAGTTTTAGCATGCATTATAGTTTACTGTCAAAAACCATTCTTTTAAGATGTTGGAATTTGCGATTGTCTTATGTTTGTTCATATGCGAATATCTTTAGCTGTAACTGTATTTAGCTATAAAGTTCTATTAACCCTTTAAGCCTTTGTGCTTTATTATGACAGAGAAATTAAGCTTTTTGTTTGCTTTATCTTATGCATCCCATTTGTGTAATTCTATTTAGATGCATTATTTACAAGAATTTCATGGAATTCATAAAGATAATTACCCGAGCTTTGGCCGTGGTTGGACTCTTATAGACAATCTAACCCACTTGCTACTGCCATTCCAATGTACCTTCAAAGTTGCATAATTGTCAACATAGGTGGAGGAGGAAAGGGACTTACATCAAGGGTAGGATAGACCACCATACATAGTTTCGAATTTTTCCTTTTTCGAGAAAAATTAGTTTCATCGAAGTGAAGGGAGAATACACGACAGTGACTGGAGAAGTGATTTTGGAGGGAAGGTATTACAATTTCTAGTTCTGTAGAAAGGGACATATAGATCAACCACATCGCTGGTTTTTAATTGATACTTTGGACTCTAATTTGTACAAGACAAATGCTAACCAAACTCCAAAACTGGATCCTTTGAATCACGCAAAAAAAATTGGATCGGAAAAGTGGAATATTGATTAGACTTGTTGAAGCAATCATTTGAAACTACCAATCTTAGTGTCTGCCCCACTTGTTAAAAGGCCAGCATGATTTTCAATTCATGCATGATAGATGAACGATATAGGGAGAATTTTTGCTTAATTTGTGAGATCTGGCTTTTATTTGCGGTTAGTGCGTTTTAAATTTGTTTTGAACATCTTATTCACAGCTGACGGGCAAAATCGGTGCAAACAACACAACTAAATCTACAAAAGAGGAGGGAGTCATTCATGACAACCAATGCCAATTCATGGGTTTAACTTGGCTCTTAACCAAGAACCAAACAGCCTACATGTCCGCGGCTACCGCAGTCCTACGTGAGTTCATGACCGCACCCGATGGTGCACCAACAATTTGCAAGCTCACCCACGATGACATGCCAATGGCAGTTGATTCTGCTCAGCTTGATGGTCTTAATGCATCATTAGCCGTCCGATCGTCAAGTTTGCTAATCTCTATGTTTCATCTACTTCTCTCTCAACTTGTTTACTATTTCTTCATGATGTCTCATTGTTTGTGTTAGCTGATAGAGGTGTAGAAAAAGTATCTTTTCTAGTGTACGATGTTAGCATCTCTCGTAATTTCTCATTTGTTTTGTTGCTCCCATTATTGCTTTAATTATTTCAAGATCTTTAGCGGGCAACTGGTTACTGGAGCCTAGTATTGAGTGGTCCCGAGCAATGTTCTCGTTGAATGTTAGTGTGGTTGATATCAACGAAATCTAAATCATGTAAATCTACTGTTTCACTTTGAGAGAGAAAAATAGAGAGGTGAAGCAGTCTGTCCACTGTCCAGGCTTGCACGTGCGTTGTTTGAAAATAATATACTCACATATCACATGAATAAATATGATGATGATCATTACAAAAAAAAACAAAGTGTGCCTTCGGTCAGCACGGGTCGAGACGATCGAAACAGTCGAAAAACAGCCGTTTTGGCCGTTCTTTCGGCCGTTCCGGTGCAGCCAAGTGGCGGTACCGAGATGTCAAACTATAGAAAATACTACTATATGGAGTGTTTGGAATTGAATCCCAGGTTTTTGTATTTGGATAGTCTTTATATTGTACCATGGAAAATCTAGTGAGCATCCTTTCCTTGTCTAATTTAATACCCTTCCAATCTTACACAAATATCTTTTGCGACTATTTCACCGCTTCCATTATATTCAGTGAGCAAGATATTTAAAGTTAACCACTATGGTGCTGATGTATAAGAGCACTATTATTTATCAGAGCCAACCGAATTTTGGATGCAACAAAAGTTATATACAGTGTAATTAGAATATGTGGGTTATATATTTCCATACATTGCTTTTAATTTGCATTAGATCACGTCATCTTAAAAATGGCTTTTCTGGATGTATAATTCTGAGCAGCCATGACAAGTCACATGGAGGCTCAGGTTTTGTAGCCATCCTGATGGGGTCTACCTGCTAGACTGGCATTCAGCCCCTCGAAAAGTTTTAATTCAAATCATTGTGATGATGACTTTTTTGTTTTTTTTTTCTGCCATTCCAACTCTTTTCAATGGTTGTGGAATATTTATTCCGATCATATTTAACCTATTAACGCTGCACATTTTTTCCTAATTAAGACCTAAGCATCTGGCGTGCATGAGGAGCACAGTGCAGCAGTAGTTCGTTGATTTTAGAGACCAGTGATTCTTCTGACTGTTTTTCTGGTGTCTGCTGATCAGTGATTACTAACTTTCTTCCCAGTTGACATCTGCTCTTTTTTTTCTTTTCTTTCCTTTTTTTTTCCTTTTAATGTTTTGGAGAAATGGATTGATGTTACCAGTGCTAGATTCCAGCCTCTTTACACCAACAATTAAATTACGGCTTGCACCACAACTGAATTGATTCAATAATGAAGGCTGCATATATATATATATATAAAACTAAAATATAAAAATTTAATAGTATCTTATATTCGAATATAATTATTTAACAATTAAAATAAATTTAAATTATCATAATTATTTAAATATTATATGATCTATATTTTCTATGAAATAATAAACTCATCTTTTTTTTTTTTCTTTATCTCTATATAGTTTTTAGAGTAGGTTTCCTTTTATATATAGATTTGTATTTCTAAATTTCTTTACAATCTAACACTTCAAAAGAAATATGATATACAATAAATCTATACAATTATAAAAATTATAAATTATAAATTATAAATTAAAATTTTAAAATAAGTTCTATTTTTTTTTTACAAAGAATGCGTCATATATATAATAATAATAACCATGTAACTAAAACGAAAGATCAACGAAGCAAGATGCAGACACTTTTCTAGATAAACAATGTTCTGGAATTTAAAACAAAGTTCAACTAACGGTTCAACCTTTTTGGCTAAAATTCATTTCTTTGGACATCAAGTTGATCTTCTGAGTGAGTTAATGGGAGAAATCATTTATGGTTCGAATATCCTTTTTTATTTCGTTATTTTTACTCTTCTTTTGAGAATATTATGCAACCAAACCATATAATTTAGGTTATAAAGAGTTTAATAAGGTAACAGATGAGCACATTCCTAAAACGATGACACTCATATTTGATTTCTTCGGGACTTCGCAAGGCAAATTGGGAACAATTGTTCTTTCTGAAATAAGCCAGCTCGACCTTGTCTGTTTGGAATCAACTTAACAAGCAAGACACATAGTTGAAGACCAGAAACTGGTTATGGATGTACTTAAAAGCCTGTAAAAGCACAAACAAATCTAAATGCTATATCCACATCGGAATAGCATGAAAATCCTGAAAATCATTAAGATATTCAGCAAAATAACCCTAGAAACCTTTGAATGACGCAATCATGTTTTATTTTGAAGACCATATAAGACCAACTTCCTGGTCTAGACAATTGTGAGTTCATAACGCAAAACATTTATAGATTGTGAGATTTCTCTATCATTTCATTTAGAATTGTTCCAGAACACCCAACTCTGGAGTACTCTTTAGCACAATTAAACAATAGTGGTTTTCTAATAAAACAAGCAACAAAACGGTTAACTTCATGTAGAGTCTGGACAAAAATCGAGCTCAGCCTTTAGCAAAGCTAGCTAACAAACAAAAACATCACAAGCTTTTGCTAATAATCGACTAAAATTTATGCATTTGCAACTTGCGAACACTCAGAAGACTGGCATAAGGAAAACAAGCCCTAGTTCAAGAAACAACTTCAGGGAGAGAGAGAGAGAGAGAGAGAGAGAGAGAGAGAGAGAGTCACTTGGATAACTAAGCAGATCAAGCAATTCTGAAATGCACTCTTGTAGCTTTTAGTAATGAATTACATAATTTACATTTTTTTCTCAATAATTAGGCCTTTTACAACTACAAAATGCAGCTCATCTTAGTGTAGTTGTTTCCTTTTAGTCGCAAAGGTCAAGATGACGTACCCTTGCAGTAAAAGTCAAATGACCTGCCTCAGCATGCTGATTCTAACGCCATGTAGTCAACTTGTGCATCCAGAAAAGGTCCATGACAAAAGAAACTGTCTTACATAACTGCATCATAGAGACAAAAACAATGAGTCCACCAAATAATGTGTTCCTAAAAAAGTAACGGATTTGCAGCATGGATTCAAAGGCGTTAGTTAAGAGTTAAAAACTCCTAGCAAGAACAAAACAAAAGCTGAATTTCCTGTTATTGTAAACATCTCCTTCAAATAAAGATGAACTTGGAGAATGGAAGTGATAAAAAATGTTTAACTGCTGCTAAACTAATATCTCAATGATAAGACTTCACGATCCACTTTAACCGCTAGTTAATCCATTAACATTATAATTTGTAAATGCTCAAGACATACCTGTTCTCAAGCTTTTTACTTGGGATCTGTTGAATAGGGTTATAGTAAGGGGGGGAACATAGACGAAACTAGCACAACTTCACTCAAAGATCAATGGGCAAAAAATCTGAACTATCATAAATCTATGCAATTCAAGTACTTCAATTCCACCATAGATATAAGTGGATCATACAAGCATCAAAACGTGCATAACCAATACATCTGAAAAATAGAAACTATTTCCTTGACATTTGGCCTTTTGATGAAAATACATGCAAGAAAGATGAACAAAACTAAATCGTAAAGTGCCAGCGACAAATAAAGCTACAGGTGCTCAGTAGAGTAAAAGAATCAAGAATCAGCGGTAACTAAAACTAATAGAAATAATGGCCTGAACTAATATACAATATACGGATCTTCTACGATAAGATTGGAAAAGTACAAGCCAACAGAAATGCCCAGATAGTCAAACCCACAAAAAGCTGTGCTTTCAGAAAAGCATGCAGACAAACGTGGAAACAAATTGAGAGACATAGGAAAAGTAGCTTGGGAAGAAGAGGGGGGGAGAGGGGTTATTACAGGGAGACTAGCTTAATTGGCATAACTAGATAATCGAAACCTCACATTCTCAATACATGGTTGTCTAATGATCAAAAGATCAAGACAGCACATTATAACTTTTTTATTGTACCCTATTCAGATCGAAGACTCAACAGAAGTTATGGTCAATTTTTGAAAAAGTTTATAGTGAACTATAAATGTACAGTAATAACAATAAAACTAATAATAAAGGGGTCACCTATGCTATTTCGGGGACTATTTCTTTAGCAAGTACATCCCATCTCTCATTTCTAGCTTTTCTTCTGATACAAGATCAGAGAGAAAGCTCTGCAGTTCTTGGAGGGACTTGTCATATGGAGCTTCAGCGGTACAAAACATCTGAAAAGAGTTCATATCAGTTAATCTAGTTTCTTAAGCACAATGGTACTGAGAAAGTAATTTCATCTCTGAAATGGTTAAAGCTCTATACCTTTAACATATTATGAATTCTATCCAATGGCAAGCCATTAAAATTTGTAAGCATCCCTATGATGTATTTCTGCAACCAGTCAATTGATTCATAATAAGTGCAAGAAGTAGAACATCGTAAACACCATTTATAAATATTTGATTTAAAAACAAACCTCATAAACAGTCATTTCTTTTCGGACCTGTTCCTCAACACAAGCCACATCTCTCTCACTTTCCTCGTCAGGCTCACAGTTTCCACTCAAATTTCTATTACCATCAATTGCAGCATCAACAATGGAAAAGACATGATCCTCACACTCTTCTCCTGGTGATTCCACTAAAATTCCCTAAGAAAATATAATAAGAGAACATCAAGAACATGTGGTTGTTGTAACTGTAAATATCATAAGTAATTACTAGAGTTATCCCGTAGGCAAATAATAATATTTCCATAAGAAAATTTAACAGAGTTGAGCCTTATATTTATTATATAGTTCATTTTTCGTATATAAACTATAGAAAAACAAATCAGGCAGGTAATTTGGCTATTCTTAGAACCATGTTTACTTCGACAAAAGTAACAAGAAATATGGGCGTTTGCCACGTATACAAGCGTGGGGAAAAACATAATATATAACATTTGCATCTGAGTAAAATAGTAATCTGAATTACCTTGCTGATCCAAAAATTTATTCTTCTATTTAGCACATCAGTTGGTATTCCAACAGCTGCTGCAAGGCTTTTTGAAGTCCAACTAAAGAATGGGGAAATTTAGTACTAGATGATAAAAGCAGTATCCAATAGTAAAGAAACTTAGTTATTTCACCTTTTTTGCTCCTGAAATTGCATAACAATTGCTGCATGTACTGGTGTTACTGTGAACTGGATACTTCGGTCCATAAATTGCAGTTCAAGCTGATATCAAATTAAATCAGGCAAAACAGGCGCACATTTTCAATTGCATGGATCATGGCTCTTGTAAAAAATTAAATCAATCCTTACGAACCAATTACAAGTATAAGTAGCATGATTAAGGCAAAACTATGTGCCTACCTTTACCATACCAAGATTTTTCTTCCAAATTAGCTTACGTGGGGTTTTGATTTCATAGAATCTCTTTGCATAATCTGACAGAAGTTGATCGACTGAAGAAGGAATCTGAAGAGACTCCTCCTGCAAATCCCATAAGCTTATTATGTGGCATAGTGACAGTAGAAAACAAAAGCTATATTTGCTTTCTACAAATACAACCATGTAGTGTATCTTTTGACTTTTGACTGTTCCAATATAAATCATTCCACATATGATATCCCTCCCTTATATGCATAAAAAAGCCTCTGGAGCATGCATATAGCTATGTATGTAGACAATAGAGTTCCTTGCATCTTTCTGATTTGCAGTTGCAAAGAATAATGCTATTCGAAAAAAGTTGACATGGTTTCTTCTTGTATTATCAAAGACACTCCTAGAGAATAATATTTATCCGTTCTAGATTTGTTAAGAATGATTCTGATCATAGACACAGAGAGTACCTGAATTGGCGGCCAGAAGTTTGATGATATGATGGTAGCATTGAGATTCTCCATGGACATGATCCCAGCTTGCTCTGAACGTAGCAAATGGAAGGAAGATTAATAAGCAAGCTAGAAAATTGCACTCAAATGAGCTCTCAGATAACTACCCTGCAAATGGTGCTGTCCTATAGTTGCTTTAATATTAGCATTTGTCCTCTTAGAACCAATCAAATCATTAAGCATAATTTCGCACTTCTGCATGCTGATTTCTCCAAAGTGTATCTGGTAACACAAAAGGGTGATGCATTTAATTGAACTTTCTCAAATAAAAATAAGAATTTGATGGCCCCAAGAGGGATTGCTAATGGCAGATAATCCCACCTTTAGGAGCTCCAATGTTCGTATCTCAGAGTCAATATCATAATCAAATTTGTTTAAAAGTTTCTCTGCCAGCATAATACGGTATTCATTAACAAGCTGATCCTTAGAACCAATTATGTTAACCATCATTGCAAGTATGTCAATCTTCCTTCTGTTCCTACTTCCTTTTAGAGGATCTGCGTCCACTGGATCAGGCTCCCAACTAAAGTTTAACACATAAGTAATGATAAATCCAGCCTAGAACTAAAACATTAAGAAGACATGGATGAATAGGTAATCTTGAACCCAACTTAGCTATCTTTTAGAAATGATACTACAAGAAAGACATACCGTTCAGCATTAATCCATGCTTGTTTATCATCAGCAGTGATATCGTCATCATATTCAGCACCCTCCTGACTTTCAGCATCCCTATTCAACTCTTCTAAAAGACTCTCACCAGCATTTTCTGTCCCACTTGGATTTCCCCCGCTTCCATCAGTAAGCATTGTTACAATGCACTTTACAGTATCTTTTCTTCCCTTGAGATAATCTCTTATTGGTTCACCGACTGCTTCAAGAAGTACACCACTTGGATCTATTGTTCGAAAAGCCTTAATAGTGGATACATATTGATGCAATATGTCATTGGTGGAGGCACCGGCGGTTAGTAGACGATACCTCAGAGAAGAGAGAAATGAATCCACAAGCTTTGCATGTTGCCCAGTATACTCGAGGCATTGCTTTAAATCATCAATTGCAGGACCACTGCATCAAGTACAGGAAACATATCAAAAACACATTTTTGGAAGAGGATGATAAATTAAACATTAGACATATTAATTATCAGCAGAGACGAGTTTCACATAAGAGCAGAATAAGCAACATTCAGCCAATCACTAAAATAAGCTGATAAAGCCTTGCACAAACGACAAAGGCTGTATTTAGCACTTATTTAAAGAAGCAATCTAAAAAGTTTTAATGGGAACTCAATATCATTGTATTTATTATAACAGTGACGTATCCGAGATGTTAGTGATATTCATAAAAGGAAACTGTCATACATTATGATAACGATGATTAGAGGAAGCAGGAAGATAACCTGTCAGGATAGTCCACAATAATTTCAAAAAGTTTTGCTATTCTCAAGTCCTGCAATGTTTCATATGCCAAATATTCAAGTCGCAACTGCCATCTGACAAGCAAATCAGAAGGGTTCTCAATCCCTGGATAACAAGAAGGCCGTGAAAGCAATGGTGATTCAAGGTTAGGTGATGTATTATCATTCTCAACTGAGTCTCCCAAATACACTAGAAGATCATGCAAAAAAGTAAGGGGGACAGCCTGCAAACCAAGAAGTTAAAAGGGAAACAATGAGTGTCTCCAGAGGGCCAGTGAAAATAGAAACTGATACTTCTAAAGCATTTGAAAGATCTAACATAAGTACGATAACAAACCATTTGAGATTTGGTCTGTCATATTAATATCCATGGACTACACGGATGCACCTAACGGCCAGAGTGCAAATTAACTTCAAGACTGACAAAAGAAATGCTATAGCTGATAGTTGCAGTAAGAGGAAATCAAAGCAAGCATGTACAATGCATCTATGTTATTGATAGCTTGTCTTCACATTTTTCCTCTTTTATTATTCCATACGCTTCACAGGTTTTGCATCATCAACAGAGTTCCAAAAGAAAAAAGATCTCTGAATCGATTAAAGGTAATATTGATAAGTCCTTAACTTTAAGAAAGCACATTATGTTGAATGCTTAGATAAGTGCTGTTCTGGTGCATAGCGAAGACCGGAAGAGTTCTTCGATTCGCGCGGCAGGCAAGCAGGCAGCGTGCGTCCCTAAATACAATGGCATATCAAAATCAACGTTTTTATGTGTAATGCGCTAGGTGCCTTCGGGCACATGTTGGATCTGCCAGGATTTGGAATAGAGACGGCCGGCACTTCTTGTCTTCCTCCTCTCTCTTGCTCTTAGTCTTTTTTTGTTCTTACAAAATAACACAGTTCATCTTCATTTTTAAAAATTTTAATTTATTTTTAATTTATTTACATTTTCATTTTAAAAAAAAATTTGTCTGATTTAATGCTGCTGACCATCGCACCATCTGATATTTAACTAATAAAAAATGACCGATTCCGATTATGTTTCTGATAATATAAACCTCAAAAATAAGCAGCAGCATTTTTAGTAAAATGATACAAAATAATAGCTTATTTTTTATTAGCACGGGTCAGCACGACACGTCTCGACTTTTGAAACTGACCAAAACTCGGCATGGCATGGCATGGCAAAACCTTGATAAAACGAAGACAAGAGTACTAGGTAACAGATGGAAGGTATGAACAACCTCAAGTTACTAGCTACAACTTAACGATCACAAGCAATATCCAAATAAAAGAATCAGGCATTCTACAATAGAGAAAAAAAAAAAAATAGGGGTACAAAATACTCCAGGATGATGAATCAATGTTGAACACATATCAAAACTTACCTGCATCCATCCCTTAATTGATCCAAGAATTGGACTCCTATAATCGTCACCAGCTAAGTCTTGAACCTTACTCTGTTAAAAAGACAATGAATTTCAAAGTGGAGGTAATGAATCTGCAGCAGTTATAAGGAGACATAGTTTATTGTCTAAAATTCACCTTCAAAAGAAAAAAAATGACTGAAGCATAAGCATCTTCAGCCATGGATGCAAATCCTAGATTTCTTAGATCACGAACAACATTTCCAATGCTTCTGACCAAGCTATCCTCCATAGAGTTGGTTACTTTACAGCCATCATCTATGTCCATATAGCCTATTCCAGAAGTATCCTTCCACTGCTGACTAAAACAGTCATCTCTCTGGAGTTCAAATTTGTCTCCAAATTCCCCACTCGTGACTGAGTGTAGCTCGTCCAATTTTCTCTTGAAATATAAACGCAAAGTCACTGAGCAGATAGGCAGATAACAACTTGTTCAGTTAAATGTGCACAAACATAATAGGTTGAATATGAGCTTTCCTCTTGCTTTTAGGCAAAAATTAAAGCCAGCATATCCCTTAGTTGTAGCAGAGTCAAATTTCCGTTTTATACACTGAAGGAAACCAGATTCACGTACCGGGGAAATGCGAAGGTAGTGATGCCAGGAGAATTGAACTGATAATCAATTGAAACCTAGAAACAAGAGAAGCTTTATCCATCTCCAGCATGTCCTTATCTTTTAATGTGCTTCCCATAGATGACAATAGGGAATGATTTAGAACAAGCAGGCATTTTTCTAAATAATCCTTTTCAGAACATATATTGTCCAATGATTTAGTCAAAACTTCGTCAAGCGAATCCTCCTGAGTCAGCAGTAATGTGCTTAGTCATAAGTGAAAACAAGGTGTAAGGTGAGCATGTACATTGCACATAACACTTAGAAACAAACAGATAGAAGGGATACAAGAGAAAAAGAAACAATATGCAAGTGTTGTTGAAGAGAATGGAAAGATCAACTTCATAACATGTGGCTTTGACCAGAGTCACAGACACTATGTGAGGCCAATTACATTAATATGGAAAACACATAAGCAAGAGACTTCATACGTATAGATCAATTTGCTAAACATCATTTTTATTACTTTCACATTTCTGAACTTACAATTCCAACTTTACAACAAGAAAAAGATTCATTATGACAACTAAGACGAGTGCGACTTTCCAAGAGGAGGTCACTTCAAGAATTAATCAATAACTTCAGAAATAAATGATTCTAAACATAGCAAGTTTCAACAACATTAGACTGCAAATGACCTGCAATTGTTAGAAGTGCCATAAACTACACATGAAACTATAGACCTCAGAGAATGGAGCATTGGCATAGGGCTCGAAGTTCTTCCAAAATTTCTGGACTGCATTTCTTTTAAATATCTCCTGCAGAAAAAAAAAGGGCACCGCATTTAGTACAGAGATGAATAGAGAAATCCAATGGCCGGTACTGGCCAGCTCTGTTGCGAACTTGCGAATTCCAGTTGGTACAATTCAGAAAAAGCTACTTAAGGAATGTTTAAGATAAAAAAATGGATTCACGCTTTTGTAATGATAGACATGGTAGGTGTTTGAACAAGATTAATTTGATTCCACAAATGATCCAAGAAAAAGAAAGAAAGAAAAAACAAGAGAGGTAAGTTAAGTGTACAGTTCTATCTAGACTGGTATTTGAAGTATCAATGCCTATGAGTTTCTGTACGTCAGCTATTCTCAACTTTTTGCTGCCTCTCTTTGAACTAATAAATTTTTTATTTCACTTCCTTCAGTGTTTTCCTAGTTAGCAAGTGTTGGCTGTTGAGAGTAGTCCTTATTCTATAATCTTTTCACAGCTCGCATAGAAGCAATCTCGATTTAGCCTCGAAGCAGTAATCATTTATACCATCTTCCAAATCACATTTGCACATCCATCAAACATGATCAATCTTGTAACTCGCCAGAGATAGGATTTGCAACAAAATAAACCACTGAAGATATCAACACCTTGCGCTTTGCTGACCAACGGCTGCAGCCACACAGCCCAGAGTAGTGATTATCAGAGAGAGACCTTTGAGGCTTAAACAATACGATCTCTTGTTTTTGGTTAAGAGCAATATAATCATTTTGATTGTTATGATTTCTATTCCTTTTATAGACTTTTTTTTTCCTTTTTCTTTGAAGTTGCAGAGTCTTCTTCATTCACTTTCTCCCTCTGCCTAGTTGTCTGTCCTTCCCTCTTTAAAACAGATAATTCCTCCATTTTTCAGCTGCAATTACGATTCATAGTTATAGTTTTTATAGATGTAGACCATGGCTGGGGATGAATAACGGCAGCATTCAAGCCCCGTCTTTCTTCAGAAAGGAAAAAAAAAAGTATTCTAGACTACCAGCCATGTAAATAGCATAGTTCTAGAAAATACACACATTGAACATTCAGTAGGAAATTATTTTAAAGGTGACATATGCATTTCACTCTTATAGCAGCTAATGAAATGTTGCATAGTGAAAGAACAGTATACCTAAATGTTTGATAACGACAACTATCTATATGAAAAAAGCTGCTACTCAAGCTTTTGTATTAATTATAAAGTGTCTAGTATAACATATATCAAATGCTGAATTCTGAATAACCGATTCAAACATTTGTTAACTGTTCCAGCATTTATATAGAATGGTTAAAGCATGCAGAGAACCAACGGATCACCTCATTTGTATGCTAAACAAATATAAGAAATAAAAGCATCTCAGAGAATACTCATCCTATAACAGTTTGTAATATTATCTTGTACTTTCAGGGTTGGTATGCCATACATAAATACTAAACATCTCAGTCAACAAAGCGAGTATGATCACATTCTAAAGAATTGTGCAAACTAGTGTCTCAAATTATAGTAGCAGGGTATGTTAATTAGAGTATCAAACTTGTTGCGTGAGTTAAAACTTAACAGTAATTTGCTTGATCTGCTAACTGCAGTTTCATTGAACTTATATAATATCTCCTAAAGAGTATCACCATTTCCAAAACACAGAAACCTCACTAACAAAAATTACGTAACTGCGCATAAAGACCGTGGCATCAGACCTCAATCTCTTGAAGGAAATGGTCCTGAATCAGCGATGCGAGGCCGTGGCGGCAGAGAGAGGCCACCGAGAGATAGAACGGGGTCTTCAGCAGCTCCTCTTCCTCAAACCCACCAGGCAAACTAACATTAGATATCAAATTAGCTACATTTCTTGCAAATTTTAGAAGATTCGTTTAGAATCAACGTGAAGATAGGAAGTAAATAGGAGACCTTAGGTGGTGGAGGTGGGATCGTCGTTGGAGGAGTGCGTCTGTGTGAGCGCAGAAAGTGGGCCAGCTCTGAAGGATCTCGGCAATGGCGCCGCCGTCGCCAGCGAGAGATTCGAGAGCTCCCAGATTGTACACCGCCATCAGAGTGGTTAGCGAACGAGTTCACTACAAAATTTCCAAAATCTCAACCAGTGATCACTACTCCGAGATTGTACACCGCCACCAGTGATCAAAAGAAGAAAGGAAGCAAAGCGCCCATGGTGTCTACTTATCACGCTATAGAGTTTATACGGTGGAAATGGGCCAAATTCGGCTACTTAGCTGGGTGTAATGAGATAAGTGTTGAAAGGCTGGTCCGGTTCAAATGGATATGCAATCAGCCCAATGGGTCGGGTTCCAATTTGGATCTAGATGTGTCCCGCCCGACTGGACCAATCAAGCATGCACTTATCAATACTGTGTAATAATATTATCATTATTTTTATTTTTATATATAATAAATCGATAATCTGTCATTCTACAGTTAAATCAACCGTTGTCTGATGAATAGTAAATAAATCAATAAATTCTTTTTCTTCAATTTGTCCCTCTATCCTTTTATAATTGCAAATTGCTCTCCAATTTTTTTGTATTTTAAAATCGTTAAGAATTTCGAGTTTTTCAATATCTATTTAGAAGTATTTTATAAAAATATTTTAGATGTTATTGAAATATATAATTTTTATAATTATTTTTTTAAAAAAAATATTCCTATATAAATGTTTGGTATGCTTGATTGCATATCGCTCCTATTCTTCTTGGATTGAACAGGGTTTGACGAACCCGGTAACAGGATTATGGTAGTTAACGTTAACAATGAGGATAGTCCCTCCTATATCTTAATAAGTATTTTATAGGATATTTGTTTTTTTTTTTGTAGAATTCTTATTTAGAATTGAACCCATGTACCTCTTCTTGGTGGGAGTGTTTCAACCACTTGTGAGTAACGGGGATTAGCTAGTTTTGCAACTCTATAAGGACCCCTCTTTTCAGTTTTTAGCAAATTATAAGGTTAAGTATCTACTAAAACATTACGATATTTTCTATATTTTTTACCAGAATAACAAAAATAATGGTTTTGATGTGAAGAACAATTAGAAACACACAAACATAAAACAACACGACGAGCCTTTCCGAATCTGAGCTCCTTTCCGCATAACCACTACGTAATCTACACTTATAGATTTGTAGTATAAGAAACAATAAGACATGGAAGTTTATTTAGTTAAGAGTGCTCTATTTTTTTTTCTTTTTTTTTTCTTTTTTTTCTTTTTTTTTTTTTTGAGAAATAAGAGTGCTCTAAAGTATAAGTTAATGGTGAGATAGTCCCTTTCCAATGAATGATGAATAAGCCAAACCAACCATTAGGTTAGGTGGTGTAATGCAGTCCAATTAAGCCGACATCTGGTAACCACTGAAGTTTTTTTTTTGTTCATTTTTATTTATTTTATTTTTTTTGGAGCTGCGGCACTGTAGCCTACACGATCCAAAAAAGCCTATCTCAAACTGTCTAAATAAGCTGATGAAAGATTTTTCACCTTTCCTTGGAGATTTTCACTACTGATGCTACGAATAAGATTTGTGTATGATAAACTGGTGCCTTTAATTCCCATGAGTAGAAAATCTACGCTCCTGATTTAAAGTTTCACAAAGAACTTCTATGCCGGCGTTTAAAAACGTCTCAAATGAGCTGTTATAAAAATATGAGAAAAGAGAAGTTGATATATAAAAGTTTTGGTCTTAAAAAAAAAACTTTGAGGAACAGCAGAAAGTTGTTTTGAGATGATGAGATCAAATTTTTATTATGTGTTACTTTAAACTTGTGATTGTTAAGAGTATAATTCGTGTGGCTTTCACCCCTACTTATACAACAATAAGTAAACAATAAATTTGTAAAATATTAACATCCTCTTAGATTTTGTAGTTAAAAGGTTTTAGAACACTTCAAAACACATATATATCAGGCCGACGAAAGTTTTGTACTGATGGGGCGCATGAAGAACGCAGACGAAAGATGCAGTGATCACAGAGCCCGCTTATTTCGGGCAGGAGGAGCAGAAGGCGGTGTTGCAAGCGGGACATCTTGTGGGAATCATTGTGCATGCGCTGATGAATGAGCAATCTGGAGCAACATTGCAGTATGAGATTGAACGATTCTCGGCAAGTTATTTTCCTATGACATGAGTTCTGGAAGCACTTGTGCAGTACCGGTTCATTTCTCGGCTTAAAATGCAAAGGAGTGTGGAAAGACAATCTTAAAAACCAACTCCAGGTATGATTTTGATGTCCTTTCAAGTGTTTTGATAATACTGTTGCCATATGATGGAAAAGATTTTATAGTAAGCTTATAACTATATTCTCTTTATGATCTGTAGTAAATTCTTGGAAAAAAAAATGCTAGAGTTCCCAATCTATAAAATATATAAGTTCTTGAAAATTGTTGCATTAGTTGAATCTTGTGCTGCACACTCTAAATTCAATTCTGCATAGACTCATTGATTTCTAAAATTTAGAGGTATTTGCATTTTGCTACAATAATCTAGAATTGCAAAAATATGCCTCATGATTCCAAATGATTTTTTTATGCCCCCATGACCATATAACATGAGGAAAATGTCATTATCAAGTAACTGCCCTCAACTTTCAAAAAAACAAAATTAGCAATTTCGTTATTTTACATGATCAATAGAGCATAAAAATACCATTTTGAATTATAGGTGCATAAAAACACAAATGCCCCTAATATTTATTCTTTCTACCTAGCTAACTCAAGATATGATTTTAATATTTTTTTTTTCGCAAAAAATACTCTAGATATTTTTTTAATACAACTGTTCGCATGGTAAATATAACTTGATAAGAACATTTTCGTCATTTTAATAGGATGAGGACTATATTTTTGCTATTTTGAATTAAAAGAATATATTTTAACAATTTTGAATTATAAAATGACATAAAAAAATAAATACCCTTTCTTTCTTGTTTTTCTTTTCAATTAACATATGCTTGTAGTGGTTTATTTGGATTTTCAAAAGGAAAACGAAAAAAGATAATAATTTTGTAGCACTCCTGTATAATATTCAACCTATTTACCATGTACTACCGTTTTTAGAATCCGGACACGTTTCGGCATTAAGACTTTGTCAGTAACTGTCATCGACCCGATCCAAAATTTTCTTCCAATCTGAATGTGGGAGTACACACGTATACAATAGCACTGGTACAATATTGTTCAATATATATGATACAATCGTCACAAAAATTGAAACTGGGTGGCGAGGTTACACATGCCCTTCCATCCACCAAGATATCTCAAGCACTAGCACTTAGCTGCTGTACTATGTCGTCCGAGTAAATTCTATAATACTCATATGAAACATACGAGTTGATATTCTAAATATATTACAAACAAAGCATAATCTGAATTATATCTTGGTCAATTAATTTGGCTATATTCTATATTTGAATGCGTGGTCAGATATACAGTGAGGGGATCAGTTTGCATGCGCCAACTTCGTGCACCTTGCACTGCTCCTACATA
Organism: Xerophyta viscosa; assembly: GCA_002076135.1. NCBI lineage: Eukaryota > Viridiplantae > Streptophyta > Magnoliopsida > Pandanales > Velloziaceae > Xerophyta > Xerophyta viscosa. Next base: position 3,219,019 of record MJHO01000011.1, read on the forward strand.
ATTGTAAAACTCTCGAGAATCATGGAATAATTTATTGTATAATTTAAATTACAATTTTCTATTTGTTGTGTAATTAATTGCAGATCAATCTTTCCTTTGGGGAGGAATTAATAATTACAGATAAGTTAGCCAAATTATTACCAAGTTCTCTTTCTTTGCCAAGAGAAGTTCTGAAGATTATCATATATGTTTACATGTTAGGTCTCTTCAATTGATGAAGTCCTCTGTAGATGGGACATTCCTTTTCTCCCCTTCGTCTCTTCCTTCTTCTACACAATGAAAGAGGAAAGATGTCGAGCAGGGAGTTCTTCGCCTCTGGAACACTGCAGACAAGCCGAAAAAAGATTTCCACATTAATTAATCTCCCAAAAGTTGTGCTTTCTACTAATCAGGACAAAACCATGAATATGAGGTTCAAATGAATCTAGCACGACACGGCAGCCTGACCACCACAGATCTTCAGTAGTCTCAGAAAGCCATTTCATACTTGCAAAGAAGCATTTCTCCGGCGACAAAAATAAGGTCTTCAAGATTGCGTTACTGTGATAGCAATATTCAACTAAACTAGAGTATATAGCAGTAATCGCCACGAATTTCTGAGTTAGATGTTCTGTAGCTTAATTATATGTTCACCACTAGTCTAGCAGAAATATTGTCCATAACAAGGTTTTAAGAATTTCTTTAGCTTCTCTTAAGCAATACTATTTAAAACAAAATAAGAGAGCTTTTCATTTGCAGAAGAGGTCCTCAGTACTTAATCTGAATTCAGCCTCTTTTTTTTAGTCTTGACCGCCGACTTTAGTTTCTATCCTACATCTCGAACGAGAATAGTGGCCGTTAAACTAAAGTCCCTCTAGAGCAGGTGTTGATGAGATTTGAACCCTGAATTCAGCCTTTAAAACCTTCAACATCCACGATAGTGACACTCAATTTAAATTGGGTTATGTATGACTAGACTAAATGGAGCATGTACACTTAAGAGAATACTTGAACAAAAAGAGGGAAGTAGAAGTAATGGTGTGGACTCACCACAATCTTGCAATCTCAACTTGAGAGAACTCAATGTTCATGAAACGGCCATGAGTCTTGGAGTGAGGCTTCAAAGCAATGATCCGACAGTTGAGGCTCCTTATGCCAGGATTCAAAATCGGTATCCTAGATATTAACAACTCTTTTGTTATCACAACAAAACATCAAAAAATAAAATAAAAAGAAAAATTAATCCAGTTCTATCTCCTCATATACCTATGTATGGCAGCGATGTTAATTATACCAGAGTGGATGGTAGAAATGTGGAAAGTGATATGGAGCTGGTCTATGAAACTTCACCAGAACCATAGGACATGCAAACAGTACAAAGTAGTACATTGTCATTATGTCAAAACAAAATGTAGAGATTTTGGCATCGTTTTCAGTCCAGCTTTGCTATGTCCATTATGCTTCCAATTTGGTCCCCAAGAGAAAAGATTTGTGTTTTATGCTGCAGTGATTTCATGCTTTTAACTGCAGCAAATTAGGTCTTGCAGTGAATCTTTCATCCTAATCGCATTATCATGTGTTTACAGTATGTATACCTATACGGAGAACTTGCAAACAAAATAAAATTATGTACCTATTCAAAAAAGAAAAACTTTTAGACCCGCTGATAGACCATATCAACTAGTCATCCAACTCTGTCTCAGGGTAATTTAATGTCTAGGATTACTAGTAGTTCTTTGCTTCCTAAAGAATTAAAAGTTAAAAACCCCCAAGCGTAGGTTATCTAGTTTGACTACTTGGAGTATGGAGTGCTTACATAAGTTATTAGGCCCATCTCCGGGCACGTAGGTGGATGTGGGGCGAGCTTTGATGTGGCGGATCCTCATAAGGGGATCGACCACTGGATTTGTCCATGTGAAAAACAAAAAATATAGCAGGACGCTGGGGCCAAAAGGGGCCTCCCTCTGAAAAAAAATGACTTAGAAGTTAAAAATTGTTGGACTGTCATTCTAACGGATGGACGAACTTGCGATGGTATAATATATCGACTTCAGGGCTACAGTTATTGACTAGATACAACAATATGATTAAGGTAATAAACAAACATCGAAAGCAGGTGCATTCAACACCAAGTAGTAAATAAAAATCAATTACAATGGGAAGATATTAAGGCTTACTTGTAAAGAAAGCTCCTGTCATGGAGTCCAACTACAAGAACGGAGGCTCCAATCCTATTTACCAAGGACACAACTGAAGTCCCTTCATCACCTTCCATCACTATGATCTCCACCTTAGCCTGACAAAAATTTATTTCAGCCTGGTTCTGAACCATAAATATACAAAATGGGGAATACTCATATCAGCGTACAATAATATCACCCCATATAATCTCTTTGAAAAAAAAAAACTATCATCTTTCACAGAAAAAGCTGATTAGCTACTTATAGAATTTAAATCTTTCACAATAAATCACCATAAAATACCAAGCAAATTAGAATTTAAATGAAAAAACATGTGTTTGTTTGCTACTTATAGCTTAAATCTAGCATGTTTAGCTTGTATTGCTACAAAGTTTAGGACGCGCTACAAACTGTCTATGTACGAACTAAATTTAAGTTAAAAACTACTAAAAAGCTGATTTACTGCGTATTTAATTTGTTCAACAATTAATCTGCTTGCTATCTAATAAACTGCTAACAAACAGAGCCTTGGATTATCTAATTACAGAACAAGAAAGATAAATTCTTTAAAACAACGTATCCCAAATTCATAAGATTAGGAAAGACATTATTATTAGAGCCAAAATCAGTACCTCGGCGATACCATTGCAGAGGTCTTTGAAAGAGAGGGCCAATTGGAATCCCCTGAGCCTGTAATTTCTCCGCTTGTTCTTGGATCGCGTAGAAGGGTAGACGTGTACGAGGGTGACACAATCGCCGCCGCGGAGCAAATTCCTCACAGCCCACTCGACGGCTGCGCGGGAGGCCGCCGCCTCCTCGACTACCACCACCACTCTCTGAGAGTCCATCGTTAACCTTCAGGGTATGATGATTTGACAGTCCGCCATTTTTGCTGCTTCTTCAGAGTTCTACGAGTTAAACAATAGTTGTTTACTTTTGGCGTCGTGCTGGTCATGACGCTCGTATGAAGGGGAGAAGTTGGAACGGACGATGACCTTCAAGAGCATAATGCCAAAAATAAAAATAAAAGTTTGATTTAAAAAATTTTATTTGTACAATCGCTCTAGCAAAAGACATCTTGACTCGGCCACTTTTCTATATTTAATGGCATATATTGCCGAGAAACATTTGTGCATCCCATATTTTACCGCTGATCATCTCTAAAATGAGCTGGAGCGACTCCGCACATGTTTAAATTTTTAATGAAAGTGTTTTTCGGCAAAATATCTGATTTTATATTCGTGTGATTTATAAATATTAGTCAAACTTTATAAAATAATAGTGTCAAATAGTAATTTTTTTATTATTTTACTTATATTTATATTATATATAATTATAATTTGAGATGGCTTATAATGTAAAACTGTGATAATATTCGGTATAAATATATCTGTTATCAATATTTGTAAAAAAAACAAAGATAATATTTTTTTCTGAAATTCTTAATATATAATCTAATTATTTTTATGCTACTATATTTGTAAATACATAGATTCTTTTATACAAATTTAAGTGTTGTATTTATTACAATAATATTTTTTTATTTTTATTTTACACTTTTTTATATTTTTAAATTAATTATATAATTTTTTTAATATATATTAACTAACATAGCCATCGCCGTATGTCTTTCTTAGAGTAAGAACTAATACCATGTGGCACTCTTAAAGTTTCTTATGTCGACACGTTTATATATATATATTATTCTTGTAAAATTTAAATATGTACTATACTAAAATAAAAATTAGTATTATAGATAACTATCTTAATATTGTCAATCAAAAGGCTAATTCGAAAGAGAAAGACGGACAATAAATTGTTATGTCAAAATTTCTTATTCATTACAAAAGTTACAAATCTACTGCTTGACCCTTATAGATTTTGAATTGAAATATTGCGTCAACTAATTATAGTAATGCATGATGTTTAGAGGAATAACTACATCTCGGCATATGCACACCCAAAACTCTCAAGAAACCACACAAAAAATCTCACATGCTGATGTGGCACAATCAGGACCACATATCACGATAGATATATATGTAATTTTGATATTTTTTGTGGATCATGAGAGAATTGTACGGATCACGAGACATATGTGTGGTGAAGATTAATTGTGTGTAGTTTATTAGGTAGTTTGTTGGGGGTGAGTAGTATTTTCCATTTTAAAATCTACTATAAATCAGCACCTCTTTATTTAAATTAGCTCCCATATATTAGCAAAAAAGTAGAGGGGTTGATTTTTACAAAAATGCGACAGCAAGGGATGGTATGTAAAAAACCCAATGTTTATCATTGTCCTCACAACGTTGACTTTCGTTCTCTTCTCCATCTAAAACTGCTTAAGTGAGTCTTAGATCTTAATAAAATAATTATTTTAGGGTCTTTATTTAAAACTCGCGTAGGGTCTACCTGAAACTAAAAAATTAGGATGATCAATTTGCCGGGATCTACTTATCTAGAACCAGAGAATCGAAACGCCGGCCGGACCGGATTTGGTATGTTGTAGGAGTGTAGTCCGGCCAGAACCCTGACTAGATTAAGCCCATGAGTATTCATGTCTACTAAATACTCCTGTATCTAATGCAATTCAAAGTGAGCAAGGTTTGATCTTAATAATCCATTGTGCTTCTCTCCAATGTATTAGAATTGAATTGGTGGTTTCTTTAGTTGTTGCTTTGTTGGTTCTAATGATATTTGATATGATCTGTTTTACCTGATAGCTTCCAGCAACTGATGCTTTGAGTTTATACATATGCAAGAGTATATTAAGAGGAGATTTTGCTAGTTATTTTGGTGATGTTATGCTGTGTATTTCCCATGTTGTACTCTGGTGTCTTATGTATCTTCTTTGGAACAAAAATTTTGTATTCTTTTTTGTTTTTTGGGTTCTGGCTGCTGTTTATAATTAGGAATTGGATCAAGTTAGGAAGCTATGTCATTTAGTTCTGTGGTTATCAGGCTTCTCCTTTTTTAAAATTTTTTTTTTTTTTTTCCTTCTTCCTGCAGCCTGTTAAGCCAAGCCATAACCATGCAGAGTCCGACCAGGCCCGTCCAGGGTTCAGTGGGGCCATGGTCTGGTCCGAGGCAATAATATGGGCCTGGCTTGGTCCCCGTTCTGCAATCCCACAGTCAATCTGGGTTGGGATCGGTTGATTTGTGGAGGATTAGCCCAAAGCAATACCAATCTGACCGGATCAATTTGTGCGGGATTAGCGCTAAGCAATACCAATCTGGCCCGAAGTTCTTGGATCGGACAGATTCTTAGCTGAAGAAGTCGATAACAGATTACTTGCCGAAGCTACCTGTTTAATCTCTTTAGCAGGTTCCATTTTGAAAATTTTCGGTGTGAACTTAAACTTCACTATCTTTGCACGACGTTGGATCCATATAACGCATGGTTGCATTTGGTTTGGATATTATGCTAGGTCTCCAGAAAAATTTTGTTGTTTTTTTTTCTCTATTTCTTAGTTAAATGCCGAGCGCGGCTAGCTCGACCGGTTGGAGGGCGTCTCATAAAGCATCACCATCCAGGTTCTAAGCCGCGTGGGATGAAATTTTTTACAGAATTTTCTGAAGAAAAATTCTTTATACTCCGTGGCAGAAGTCCCGGTTCACGGAAGGTCTGTACTCGGATCTCAGAGCATTGGTAGGGACAAGACATGGGAGATTTTTGTGAATTTGAGGTCCTTACAGAGGCATACGCTCGCATTACGGGTTCCACTACGATAATAAAAAAAAAAAAGATTAATCAGCTACTTTTTTTAAAAAATCCTTTCAATTCGGTCTTCAACAAAAAAAAAAAAAAGAAAAAAACTTGTTCAAATCAGTCTTGCTTTACCAAATATTTCAAGTAGCTAGCATAATATTGCTAGTAGTGAACCGTTGGCCATATAATGTCCCAAGTGCGCAATGTTAGTGTTGCTATCAGTGTACTATGATATTATTGTAAAGTTAATTTTATGGAATATTAGTATGTAGTGTTATTATTTTTTTTTAAATTTTTTCCTGTAGTGTCATTAGTATGAGAGAAAAATATAGCACAAAACATTGACTTTAAAAATCCTTTCCTTTTGTTTTTGTTGGTTCTTATATAGTATTTGGAAATAAGTATTGACGGCTTTTATGAGGGGAAGCATAAATTTGAATTGAATGGTGTCGGTTTCGATCGACACAAATGGACAATCATATGCTCGGAACCGATTTCGCAGGACTCTCATGTTTCTATCTAGGAGTGAAAACGAGCCGATTCGAGTCGAGTACCATTGAGCTCAAACTCGGCTCGTTTGGTTTTGCTCGAGTCGAGCTCGGAACCGATTTCGCAAGAATCTCTTGTTTCTACGGTTCTACCCATCCCAAATCCCAACCATATGACAAAGTAATGAGCATCAAGCGATACAGATTGAAATCCTCTGCCTCTAACTCGATGCCCTCGTCTATGCCTCTACACTTAGACACATACTTATATCTATTTTTTGAAAATAAAAAAATAACATAAAAATTTATATTTTGAAGAGATTTATAATTTTTATTTTGAACGAATTTTTAAAAAATATTTTTACATAGATATTTTGGAGCTTCAAAATTTAATTTATTAAATTTATAATTTTCATATTTAAAAATTTCCAAAAATAAGTCACACAAAACTGAATATATATATATATATATATATATATATATATACACTCAGCTTGACGTAGAATATCCTTTGTAAGCTAACATCTCAACTGTTGATCTTCTTATTCTAACGGTTGAGATTTAATTTTTACACTTAATGGCGTGAATTATTATTTCGTTAAGTATAAAATTAAATCACAGCTGTTAGATCTAGAAAATAAACGGCTGAGAGGTTAGCTTATCAAGGCTATTCTCAGATCGAGCTAAAAATAGTCCATCTCTCTCCATCTCTCTGTGTGTGTGTATATATATATATATATAGAGATATGCTGTTCATCAGGGGTCCCTGACGGCCCTGATACAATCTGGGTCGTCCGAGACCCCTCGGGATGTGTATATATATATATATATTCCGAGGGGCCTCGGACGGCCCAGATTGCATCAGGGCCGTCATGGGCTCCTAATGAATGGCTTTTTCCATACGGAAAATTATGAATAACTTCCAATTTTTCTGTAAAATTATTTTTAACCCCTATGTCTTTTAAATTCAATAATAAACTCCTTATTTAATATTACTTATTTTTTAACCCTTATGTGCTTTAAATGAACACTAATAACCCTACAAATAAAACTATTAACATATTTATTTATGAATTTTAAGCTTTTTAAAGCCTCCGACAGTGGTACCGATTATCGCACCTCCTCTCTCGATCTCTCCGCCACATCGGTCCCCGCCGAGATGTTTCCTGTTCCAGATCATTTCCTGGCCGAGATGTCCTCTCCGGAGATCGTTCCTGCCGAGATCATCTCCGCCATGATCGTCCATGCCACGATCATTCCCCTCCCAAAATCGTCGGCCACGAATCGTCTTTACCAAATATCGTCCCCCGCCAAGTTGTCCTCGATCTCCCCGCCAAGGATGCGTCCTCGATCGTCCCCGCACAATCCCCCACGATCTCTCCCACCGTAGTCGTCATCGCTTTTTCTAAAGAGTGGTGACATCACGATTAGCGATGATGTCAGACGATGAATCGAGCGGGCTGACGCTCGTGCGCTCGTAAGGGTGTCCTTATTCATGGTTTCGAAAGTTACAGAATTTTTTTTATAAGAAAATTGATTATAGGCTGATCTGATCAATCCTATATATGATGGATATTAGTGTTCATATTAAAGGATAAAAGTTCTTGAAAACAAAAGTAATTTAAAATAAAATAATTATATGAGTTTACAAAAGATGGGGATCTTAAACAATAACCTTTTTTAGAAAGTATGATTGAAATGTCTAGTCATCATTGTTATCCCATAACTCTTATTCTTCGTACACGAAACATATAACTTGATTAATTCAAGTTAGGCGTTATTTCCTGTCACGAACTTTATAAAATATAGGTGTTAGTAGGTTAAAAAATTAAGGAAAATTGAAAAAAATAGGGGTTATATTAAATCTAAATCTGGGGATGGGCTAGAAAATTAGATCTTTACAAGTCAAGGGTGGATCCATAATTCTCCCTTTCAATATATATATAACATAATTTCATATATAACTGTTATATATATATATAATAACATATATAATATATATGGTTTCATACACCCGTGTGAGATGGTACTCTTGTTGGTGATGGATTTTATAATGTTCTTCAATGTTATCATGGACATTTGGGCTCTACCATTATCATGATGCTGATTATGTCTATACTTTTCGGTAAGCCATTATCGTTCCGTAACAGCGACAAAATAAGAATAAGATAGTTATAGGTTAGAATTTTCTCAAGAAAATCTTTAAAAACAATGTTATTCCTAAATAAAACTTCAAGGGCACGTCTTTGCCAACTTCTAATCTGAATCAAAACTTTTGAAGTTCGAACAGGGAAGCTTGTCGAGTTAGTTTCGTAGACCAGCTTTTTCTTTATTTTTCCTATGCCCTTGACAAAAAGGGATAATTACATATTAGCCTTCAAAATTTCACTTTTGCATTTCAGCTTCCGAAAACGAGTTTTCGCGCAGACATGACGCGCTTGTACGCAGCCACGTCATGCGTTTCTGCGTTTTCAGAGGTTGATACGTTCGACTGTTGTCTTTAGGGGCTAATATGCAATTATCCTAAACAAAGAAATTCTGCTGCAGCAAGGGGTTTGCTGCTGAAGCCAGCCTATAATCAATGAACGCTACAAGCTACTCTTCTGCTTTTCATCTGCTGCGCCGTAAGAGAGAGAGAGAGAGAGAGAGAGAGAGAGAGAGAGAGAGAGAGAGGCAAAGGCTACTGAATTGAATTAAGCCAATTTAATTGGTATAAAGAAGAGTTAATGCAAAGCCTGTAAGTTCAAAATCTAGATAGGTGTGTGTGGCTCTACTTATGATACATTATACAACCACCAGCAAAGGCCAAAAACAGGAGCAGGATAGAAAGGGACTCCTCATCCTTGAGGCTCACACACAAGAGACACAAGGATCATTTACCAAGTGATTCTGCTGTTCTGCTGAACAGATCTAAGCTCTTCTCATGGATGTTTTGCAAGAACTGGCCCCTATAAGATATTTTTACGCAGTTTCTGAAGTTCTGTTGTAGGTTGGACGATAGTTAACTCTGCTGCCCCTGTCCTTCAAAGATGTAGTGCCACAGTAGATTAACATACATATGTGGTGTAATTAGGCAGGTTGTAATTGAGAGGTCAGAGGTGCATCTATATTATCTTGAGAAAAAATTTCTGTTGTAATTGATCACTTCTGACTAAAGTTGAAATTCAGCCAGTCACTTAGAAGTTAAGCCCATATTTTAGGTCAAGTGATAAGAGTACTACTCAGGATGGTGTTTCAAGTTCAATTCCCCGCAGTACTCAAAGGGTAATGCTTGGTCGATCCGTGGGTTTATCTTTGGTATCATATCAAGAAGACCCTTATAAGAGCTAGAGGATCAACTTTCTTGGCGGTTTAGTACTTAATTGTATGATTGGGATATGATATAAATATAGTTGTCTCATCTAAAGCATAGAGGGCCATTTCGTAGCCCATGAGGTTGAGCTACGTTGAGAAATGAAATAGAGGGTATGGACATGACAGAAGAGACTTTAAAATGCCAATAATGCAAAATTGAAAGAAATTGCTTTTCCTCTTCTTTTCCTCTTCTTTTTGTATAGGCTCTTTATAGCCCAATGTACAAAGACGAGACGTGGTCCTGATCCCAATGAATTCCAAGCTCCAAAGTGCTGCACCTGCATGGCCTCCTAATGGTGGTTGTGGTGGTGGCTGCTGTTTAAAGGCTAAGGTGGTCCTAGTCCTCACCCTTCTTCTTCCCATGCCCTACTGCTCTCTCTCTCTCTCTCTCTCTCTCTCTCTCTCTCTCTGTAATGAACACATTATGTATCTCAAAAGATCCAGTTGGGGTTGAGGTGTTCTGTTTCACACTTTTGCTCACTTCCGTGCTTTGTTTTTAAGATCATGGTTAGCGTAACATTCACAAATGTATTTTATGTAGACAAGAAAATAAATAAATTGGAAAAAGGGTAGTTCCTCTTCCAATACATTGAAAACGCTCATATGTACATATGTAGTATTAGCAAGGTTTTAAATACCGTTTCGTGCCGTGCCGTCTGGTTTTTAAAATCTTGAGTACCAATGATCTACTTTATATATTCTATTTTATTTCGTCAAATCTCTCGTACAGTTAGATCCATCTGGTGGTAAGAGCACGCCTCTGTAAAGAAGACATCTCAGGTTTAATTCCTTCTCTCCCAATACGCGAAGAGTTTAAGAACTTCATCAGCGGTGGCGGATAATGAGCCAAAAATTCACACGTACGATCTGTACACTAATATCTTAGTGGGAGATCCTCTAGATCACAGCTTATTAGAGCCCGAGTCGTTCATTTGAATGCTGGCTTACGGGTATGGAATGGCTTGTTTACCCTGCAGCAGAAATGTAAGTAATTTGTGGATATTATGAAGTCCAATCAAGGGAAGAGGAGACTCAATGCTGGGCAGGAGGTTGGTGGATACAAATCATTTTCATTGCAGATTTTTTTTAATATTTTTATTAAATTATTGGATTAATTCTCTCAAATTTAATGGTGGAGATTTAAACGGTCCACGGAAATATTATAGGATATAAAAAGAATTAATCAAATAGTTACCACAATAATTATTAAATTTGAGTAAATTTTTGTGGACTTATTTTTGTGGAATTTTTTTTAATCTGAACTATTAAATTTGAGTAAATTAAATATGATGGTTCAATAAAAAAATTAGAGGAAACCCCAATGGAGAAAATCCATACATGGGGTTGCACTGATGACACTTGTAGCAGGATTCAGAAGGGGGTTAGTTCCCCATTGTTCAACATAAGATAGAACAATTAAATATATTGTATCTCCTACTCATTCCCAAAAAAAATGAATTAAGTGTTAAAGAAAAAAAATCGCAAGTGCTAATTAATTGGAAACATCTAATATAATAATACACTTAAAACGAAAGACAAAAGATAAAAGTTGATTAACTGGGAAATTCCTATTCCAAAATTTTGAGTATATATATCACTAATAGTTTACATCACTTCTCAAATAATTTTTATGTATATCATATGATATTTATTCTTGCTCTAATATTATATAAATAATAAAATATAATTTTTATAATTTTTGTTAATTAAAAAATATAAAAAAAATTAAAAAAATGTTATTTTTTTTATATATGAGTAATATCTGTATATTGTGCGTGTGTAAAAATAGTATACTATAATGTCTTCATTGGTGGCAGGGAATGTGAGCTTCAATGCTTAGGGAGAGCAGCACATGGCAGCTTTGGAAGGTTATTTCTATATGTGTGTCATCTTCTGGGACAATGATAAAACGGTCCTTTAAATTTTTATTTAATAACCATATACATGAATATGGCAAAATGTTTGGGCATGATGTTGGTCCACAAGGTAGATCCGAAATGCTTAAACCTCAACTTTTAATTAAATTAGGGCCACAAAAAATGAATATTGATAAAAAATTATATATATATATATATATATAATAGATAAATATATATATATATATATTATATATATGCATTAGGCTTGCATTGGTTTGTATCTATCTAGTATGCATAGGAGAGTAAGTCTTTAATTAGGCCACCAAAATGCCAAAATGTGCTCTCTATAAATTTTGAGAAGCCCAAAAATGCATTATTCGATAAAAAATATATATAATATCATATATATATATAATTATATATATTATATTATATTTATTTATTTATTTTCACATTTGTATGCATCTAGGCTTGCATGTGTTTTTTTCTTTTTATTTTTTTTTTTATCATCATATCTAGGTTGCATAGGAGACAGTACAGATGTAATTAGGCCACCAATGCCAAGAATGCTCTCGATGTATAAAGTTTAGAGAAGCCAGAAAATTATGGTTTGATTGTGCTCTTATTAATTAGGGTGTACTTGTTGACAGCTAAATATGATCTTTTTTTTAAGGAAGGCATTATCTTTTCTTATTAAAATACAGAAAATTGAGAACTAAATACCAAAAAAAAAAAAAGAGTTAAATTGATGCATCATACAAGGTAGTAAAGCAAATAAAAATAATAGTGATAACAAAGAAATCTGCCATAAATCTATTAGGAAAAATAAAAAATAAACTTGCAGTAAATCCATGAATACATAATTAAAGAAAAAAACAGAGAAGGTTGCAAAGAAGCTTCAAAGAGCAGAGGAAGAGGACCACTTCCTCCAACATTCCACCTGCATGCCATTGCCCTTCAATCACATGCATTGCAGTTGGTCTCCTCTCCAATCACAAAACCACAAAAAAACCCTAGCTAATTTCCTCTAAGCATCCAACTCAAACATGGCCCACCTCCATCACTTCCCAACTAAAAAATCCAATCTTTATTTTTTTTAAAAAAATATGTTTAAAAAAAAGGCAAGGCCTTTTTTTATCTCACTTTCAAATTGGCAAAAACCTAAGATATCAGGGATGTGTTGGTAACTTGGCATTCGCACAAACCTTATAAAGTGATGAGTTATATTCGAATATTACAAGTGCCATTTGTTAAAGTGTGAGAAATTTATTCTTTTTATATTTTGTGAATGATAGTAGTAATTTTTGGTTTCGTTCAGTTCAGAAAATTAGAACTATTCGATTGATAAAATATTAGTCAAAATTATTCATAAATTTATTTGTTATAACGCTCGTATAAAAATATATCAGTTATGTATAAAATTTTATTATGATAATCTTAAAATATACACGCGTTAATTTTACAATACTATTATAATTCACGTCACAACATTAATATAGCTAGATAATAATATTATAATATAACTCATTCAAAATATTTAAATTTAAATTTAATAATATAATATATTAATAATATTATTATATTAACAATCTAAAATGTAATGTTTATAGTAATTTGCCCCGCTTGCTGATTTAAAAAAACAATAAAAAGTAAGAATTAATTGAAGAAGTTTGAAAAAGCAAAAGTTGATTTGAAGTTATATTAAAAAAAAAAATAAAGGTAAAACTAAAAGTGAAAACCCATCGCATTAATGCAAGAGAGGACCCAGCTATTCTACTTGTCCTACTACCGTCAAAGTACAACCCTCATAGATTATGCGTAGACTTGTGCAGTCACTCCTTTTACCTCATCGTTTTCACTGCAATTATTACCACCTCGTTTACCGCGGTTAAAAATCCTCTGATAAATAGCAAAGTCCTCTAGATCCTCTCTCCACATCTTTAGCGATTTCCATATACTCATAGAATTCCCTCTTCTTATCCTTGGTGCAGTTGAAAATGATCCACTCTTATTCCCTCATACGTTTTCTTTTCTCTGCTTGGCTCTGTGGACTTCGATAGCTTTGAAAGTTCACCATCTCCACATTCACATCTGTTCTCTATCCTCTCTTCTTTTTTGATTGGTGGTTGTGAACTGTTCACTATTTCTTTTGCTTTTTATATAATTTTTCATATATTACTGTGATTCCATAAACACTGTTAGACTCCAAACGGCGGTGCAAGTCCTGTATGCATATATCTAGAAATTTTATGTGATTTGATATCATTTTGTGGTCTATTTCTCAGCTGTCAAATCGCAGATAGTTTCCAATATTTTTACTTTTTGTTCTCCTTTAACACAACATTTCTAATATTTAGTTTCAATGTGAGTGAAGAGCAATATGGAGATGACTGGAAGAACAAATACTGCTCGAGCTCATTTACTTGTTCTTTTGCTAGTGCTTCTCCTTGCCCATGTATCTTCTCAGCAAGAAGATTTGGGAGCTCCAATGGAGAAAATGGAGATAGAAGCTCTGTATTCTGCAATACAAGGCTTCGTTGGCTCGTCGTGGAACGGCTCCGGGCTTTATCCAGATCCCTGTGGTTGGACTCCAATTCAGGTTCTAATGTCATACCTTTGATTTTTTTTTTTTTTTTTTCACTTTTTTTTGGATAATTCTCTTCTCTGTTTCTTCAAAGTTTCTGCACTAAGTAATTCTAGAGATCCCAAAAATTTATCACCCAAAAAACAATATATTTCACTTCGAACAATATGATAGAGGTTCCAAAATCTCACCCAATTGTGAATCAAGTTTAAACATCATATAATTCACTTTCAGCAGCACATTGTTTAATCCGTCTGCAATTTTCTGGAGAAATTTCGACAAAGTTTAGCATTATTATCTTCTTAAATCATGATTACATCTCTCTCTTTCTTGTTCTTAGTAATCACAAAAAACAAAAAACTTGCTCAGACATTGTCTTAGTAATAATTTTCGACAGTTTAGCGTTATTATCTTCTTAAATCATGATTACATCTCTCTCTTTCTTGTTCTTACTAATCACAAAAAAAAAAAAAGAATGCTTTGACACTGTCTTAGTAATAATTAAAAAGAAAACGGTCAAGTAATGTTAGAATTCCCAAAATTTGTCCCAATTCACTAAAAATAAATCAAGTCCACTTTCACCATGCATAATTCACTTCTGAGCAGCACAAATTTCAATTTCATACATAATTTCTGGAGAAAGTTTGGGTTTTGGAAGCTCTTTTTTTTTTAATTGTATTTTTTTTTTTTTTTTGAGAATTTTTTTTTTTTTTTAATTGTAAGCAGTTCTTTAACATCTTTCTATTTAAATTTTGAAATACAGGGTGTTTCATGTGACTTCTTCAATGGATCATGGTATGTTACTGCGATGAACATCGGTCCTGTCCTTGATAATTCTCTTACATGTATAGCTGAAGCAAATTTCAGTTATCATCTCTTTGAGCTCAGGCATTTAAAAACACTCTCATTTTTCAACTGCTTTTCTTATGCACATCGTCCGACTACTATACCTTCTGATAACTGGGAGAAGCTATCTGCATCCTTAGAATCCTTAGAATTTCGATCTAACAACGCACTTCTCGGAGAAATTCCAACTATCATCGGACAACTATCTAATCTTCGATCATTAGTACTAGTTGATAATGCATTAAGTGGCGAGTTGCCTGCAGAACTTTGCAAATTGGTTCATCTAAAGAGGCTTGCTCTTGGAGGGAACAAATTTTCGGGTCAAATACCGGGCTCTCTTGGGTACAATTTGAGTGAACTACTGATCATGGATTTCAGCAGGAACGATTTTTTGGGTCAGATACCGGGATCGCTTGGCCAAATGAATTCGCTTCTGAAGTTAGATTTGAGCAACAATAATTTGCATGGGAATATTCCAGAATCTCTTGGACAACTAAGGAATCTCACTTTGCTGGATCTCAGAAACAACAACTTAACTGGTGGCGTTCCGCGGTCTATGCAAGAAATGGTTTCAGTCCACCATATGCTGCTTTCCAATAACCCATTAGGCGGTAACATAATGGAATTTGAGTGGGATAAACTGAGCAATCTCACCACCTTAGACCTCGCAAGCGCTGGTTTAACCGGAACGATACCGAATTCCGTTACAAATTTGAAAAATCTGAGGTTTCTTGCACTTGATAACAACAAAATTGGTGGAACTGTGCGTAAAGTTCTCGCGACGCTTCCTAATCTGAGTGCTCTGCATCTGAATGGCAACAACTTCACCGGACAGCTCGAGTTCAGCGAAGAATTCTATGTTAGAATGGGAAGGAGATTTACTTCATGGAACAACAAATATCTCTGTTACACAGCTGGGGCTGTGCATGCACCATTTGGTGTTGAACAGTGCAAGCAAGCAAGTGAACTTTCTCTTCATAGCAGAGATGAAACCGAGCTGCCGGATCCGAACTCTTCTGATAGTGGGTGGTGGATGTGTGGAATTGTCATGCAAGAGATGGTGGTTGTGCTCCTTTTGGTTATGTTGTTTTAGTATAGCTGTAGATCTTCCGATCCTTCTATTTTCTGACTTGTTTTCAAGTCAAAGCTTTGTCTATGTATAGCTATCAAAGTCATAGTTATGTTCACCTAGTACAAATTTAGCTAAGTTTTTTTCTTTTTTTTTTTCTCTTAGTCTGAAATTCGTGGCTGGAGACTTAAAAGACTACCAAAGCTTTTATTTTCAAGTTAAATAAAACTAAAAATTTAAGTATGAATTATAATGACTAACATAAAAACTAATAATAATATGGAGATGGGTTGCATGTTTATAAATCAATAGAATTGTTTATGAGCTATATTTCTTGCTGTATCAGTATACTTTATCACGATAATGTAATTCGTGTTGTAAATATAGTACAACAGAGAGATTTTTGAGTGTAACGGTTACACCACGTTACTCTGTATAACGGCCTTAAAAATATTTATTTATCTTATACATTTATTTAGCAAATTAATTTGATTTAATTAATATTTGAATAAAGGATTATATGTGATTCATGTGCTTGTTGCTTATTATTGATAAAACTCGGGCATTTTGATTCATTACTGGCTGTAGCGGTGCCAAGATTCAAAGTTCAGAAGCAGTGGCGGAGCCAAGATTGGACAATGCACCGAGCAATGGGAGCACGTCTAGAGGTGTTGAGGAGGACCAAGCACTAGCACTAGCACTTAGCAGGTGGGTCATGACCCACGAGTGGGCAGTCATCGGCGGTTGGGGCACCGTCGGGCCTCGCGGTCAGCGTCGATTTCGAAAATAGCAAATAGAAATTAGGATTGAGGTTGGGGCCTTTGGGGACTCGGGTAGAGGTGGAGGGGGATTACGGCGCTATGCTGCGTGCACGAGAGGACTCAGAGGAGGACCGAGTAGGCGGGTCATGAGTGGGCAGCTGTTGGCATCTGGCGCCTCGTCAGCTGTCGGCATCGATTTAGGAAATTGAAATTAGAAATATCAGGTTCGGGTAGACGGGGCACTGCACACTGTACAGTTGGATTGGATGGGCCGTTGAAGTTGGGTGGTGTAAGGGTTGGATTGGATTTGGGCTGGGAAGTTGGGTGGGGCGATTCCCAACTAACACATGGCTCTGCCGAGCCCCACCCAACTAACACATGGCTCTGCCCCTGATTAATGGTGATTGATCTCTTCTCCTATTGTTCCTTTATCTACAGCTAATATCTTCTTAGTAAGGTTTTAAATGCCGAACGACAAGTGTAATGCCTCCTGTTTGGACGACAAGGTTGAAAACCCACATTGTGACACGTAAAACCACAGATCTCTATGTTCTCACTTCCATATTGTGTTAATTGGGTGCAACATTATCTTTTTGATAAGAAAAGGATAGAAATGCGAGTTAATTTTGTAGAAATAATAGAAACACAAGTTCATTTGTAGATTCAGAGTGCAAATTAATAAGTAAAATTTTACATTTTACTTAAATTGTCGAAATCATAAATCATGTTATTACTTGATTTTTATTGATCTGGATATTCTTCTGATATAGATACATTAATTGCTTTAAGTTTAAGTATTTTGTTACTTTGGAATTCATAATACATATTGCTGGAAAACCTCTTTTGTAACCAACTTCATCTTTTTATGCTTTTGAACTACTAGAAACAAACGCTAACCAATATTGGTTGAGAATTATTCATGAAAAAGGAAGTAAAAGGAATAAAATTTTGTAATTTTTGTACAGAAAAGTACAATGTTAGTTAACTTAAAAGCTTGATACTGTAGTTTATAACTTGCACCTTTGATATTGTTTCTATGTCCATTTTATAAAATTTATTAATATTTAGTATTTTTATGAAAAAAAAAAAATATGTTAAGACATAAATAAAGTATACAATTAATATTCAAAATACGGATGTAGTCGATGATCTTAAAAGATTATATAAGACCAATCTAGTATTTGACTTAAACTCCAAATTTTTAAAAGGAGTAATTGCTCAGCTCGATTTTTTATCACATTATTTTTTTTATTGTGAAAAATTAAATCCAGGAGAGTATATTTTGTAGTTTCTTAGTGCTGATTTTTAGTTGTAATAACCGATTAATTGTGTGAAAGTGAAAGTTAAAGTCTGTAAATATGGAAGATTCTTTAAATTTGATCTGGAACATTGTAATTGATGATAATATCATCCGGACTGGACATGTACAAATTGGACACAATGAAGGCCTTAATAAAAAGTAGCTAATTGGGCCTAAATGGAGGCCTAATTGAAAATAAACGCTCACGGCACCGCGTTACTGTTCTTGGGTTATCGATATCTCTCTCCCTCTCAACCAGCAGCGGCGCCTCTCTTTCTCTCTCTCGCGCGCGCACTGCCTCCTGCCTCGCAAGGTAACCCCGCCCTTTGCGCCGCCACGGTGATAATTCATTTCCATTTTTTTATTATTTCAAGTTTTTCTTCAAAAGCAATTGAGTGGGGTCAATTGACTCCAGTGGCTATATAGTGGATCCGCCATGTCAATTAGATTTTGAATTTGTTCAATATCACGTTCAAGTACGTTTTCCTGTTATGGGTTTGTTGAGATATCGTAATGTAATTTAATTCAGTCTGAGATTTCGAATAGTCCTCCTTTGTGATTGAGTTTAGTCATCATGCCTGTTCCCGAATGCAATATTTTAGTTCGTCTAGATTCAAGAACCATAATAATATTATAGAAGTAAGTACCTGAATAGATGTACAAGATACTGGGATGTGGGTCCGTTGGCACCCTTGTATCTGTAACGAGTAGTAACAACAATTTGCGATGTAGTTTTGAGAATTGCATTACGAATTGTTGATGGGTGTACATCTTTCAGGTTTGCTATATGTGTTTCTTTGTTTGCAATTTAATGAAGCCCATCATATTACTGTTATGAGTTCATTGAAGTGAACCATAGTATTGTTAATAGATGACATGGGTTAAGTGTGTGATGTTTTTATCATTACCATGTGAACCTATTTTCAGACCAGTGCAAATGCATTCTGAACTACCAAGGAGAAAGAAGTTATCTTTTTCTCTTTGATAAACTAGAAGCTTAAAAATCTTTATCTCTCATTATTCATGTTATATCACTGAGAAACTATAGTATGCTATACGTTGACCTTTTCTAGCAGATGTGCTAATTTCTATGTGTAGTTTATACACATCTTTGACATATATCTTTATGTTGATCTTTCAATTGTCACGACAGGTTATATGGTTGCTCTGAAAGCCCATCTTACGGATGTATTTCCTTGTCAAGCTAATCAACTAATGTACAATCACTTTCACCGGAACGGCAGCAGTTTGCTGCTTGGTGTTCAAGATACAAGACAGACTTCAGGACCAATGGAGGCTGATACTGAGCCAAAGCTTTTGATTATGAACAATAACCTCAATTTGTTGCATAAGGATGGTTTTATGGAATGGTCTACCATGTCTTTAAAACCTTCTTTCTCACAAGTTGCTGATGCAGTTGCTCATCATGGAGTGCCTTTTGCTAAAAATAACATGTATGGCTGTACTTCAAACACAGCACCTGAACCTTGCACGAGTCTCCAACCAAATGGTAAGACTTTATAGTTATTTTCCCTACTAAATATGTAGTCATGCAATGATAATGTTCCAACTGTTTCTTCCGTTTGCTTTTCATAATCTTTAAAGAGTTCTTTGTTGTTCTTGCCAGAGAACTTGCATCTACAGGCTATTGGGATGTCCTTTGCACCTGGAGATTTTCCTGCTGCATTAAGTAGTACAAGGGATGGTTATGGGAACATTGACATTTCATCCATCCATAATATGAATGGCAATATCTTTGGGCCGCACAATAGGTCAATCAATGCAGCACAAGAAGCACAACGAGTGCGTTATTTGCTCCCAAAGGATGGATATGGACATGCTTCCTTAGAAAAAGAGATGTATATGAGACGGCACCAACAGATTGATAAGGAGGTTGTGCGATCCTTTGGAGTGCCACGGCAGTCCCAAGAACAATCCATGATGGATCATTGCCCTCAGCAGCATACGTATCGACTACCGTCTAGCAATCTTGGTGTTGTCCAACCAGAGACAATGAAAAATTACTGTTCAAAAGAACAGATGCGACATGAGCCATCCACATTAAGGAATGTATCTTGGCAACCTCCACCGACAATTGAAAAATCTGTGTCAAGCCAGCTCTCTAACTCCTTTTCTGCTGTTACAATGGAATCTGGAATGTCAGGAAAACAGGAACATTTAACTAAGGGCCAGCAATTTTTGTTAGCATTTTACCATGGAACTACCTGTTGTGAGTCGGAAAGATGTGGAAGCTTTTGTGTAAGATTGAAAAAAATGCTTCACCACCTGGCTGCCTGTAATGATTCTAAGTGTAAGTGCTTTCCATGTAGGAGGCTGCTTGATCACCATAGGAACTGCTATACTAGTGCTTGCGGTACATGTAGTCGTGTAAGAGCAATCTTAAGTGCCTCGCAGAAACAAAGTGCAGTTGCAGTGGAGCTAGACACCGCAACATCTTTTGACAAATTGGAGCATCATGAGCCTCCCCTCAAATGCTTAAAGACTACAAAGGACTATGATATTTCTCACTCCTGCCATCATGTTGTGTCTCAGATGTCAGAAGCAGTCACAGATCACACCAATATTCCTTTCCAAGTGCATCATGTAGCAAATGAAGGCGGATCATCTAGAAACACTATTAGTGAGAATGTGAAGCTTGAGGCAAAACCTTCATCTTCTTTGCAAGGAAGTTCTGTGAAATCTTGTGAAACAAAATCTGAGGAACCAGAAGTAGCAATGGAAGCTCACCTGTCCACCGTGGCAGCTATCAAAGAGGAAACCTTCCCTGTAGATGATAGAACTACCAAGTCTATGAAAGGAGTTCATAAAACATCATATGCTAACTATGAAAAAAATGCATCTTCCTGCACGATCCATTTGGCCGGAACAAAGCTGCTGAAGCCAAAATCAAGAGGCGTATGTTTAGTTGATTATTTTACTCCGGAGCAATTGAAGGGGCACATAGGGAGTTTCATACAATCCTCTAGTCAGGCAAGTCATTGCATTATCTAAAGACAGAGACTATATTCTGTTTTGTTAATGTTGCCCCAATCGAGTATACACGCACACAAACATACACGCACACACACACACACACACACACACATAGTATATATATTATATATATATATATATAATTATAGTAAATTGTGTGTCCCGGAGAGCGAGGGGATCAATATTCCGCTGTTATCCTTAAGGTCATGTTGTGGATCCCTGTGTAAGGTAAGAGTTACCCTGGTAAATATGTTACCAGGGTAATAGACCGGTAGCAGTTACCCATGTTTGAATTATGGTATTTATTGCATGTGTAATAGATTAGTAATAGTTACCTATGTTTGGATTATTGGTATTTGTTACATGGGTATCAGATGACATAATTAGCATTAATGTCAATTATTCTCAAGAATGTTATTTATAAATTAAAAAAATATATTTTTATAATAAATTATTTTATTTTAAAATAGCTAATTTATTAATTTATTTATAAACAAATAAAATTTTATTATTTTTTATATACCAAAAATAAACTAATTATTTTATATGTTTTCTAAAATAAGTAATGAAATATTTTAATAAAATAATAAATGAAATTTACAATTTTACTAAAAGTATAAATAATTTACTTATTTATCAATAAGAAATTGCTTAATTATTTATTAGTAATTTAATTAAATTATTTCACTTTTTAAGTAACTAAGATTTAATAATATTTTTATTTAGTTAATATATATATATATATATATAAATTATATATTATATATATAATAAATTATATTTAATTTAAAATAAATAAATGCTTAGTAAATATTAGTAAAATAAATAAATACTATCTATTAAAAAGTAATAAATAATTTATTATTATAATTATTTTTAATAATTAGTTTGTTTATTATTTATTATGTAATCACTTAAATTACTTTTTTTGATTTTTATTAAAAAATAAATATTTTAATGTCATTTTATTAACAAATAGACAAATAAATATTATTTGTTTAAAATAAAATTTTCATTAAATATAATTAGCTGTGTGTTAAATAGTTTTTATTAAAAAAAAAATTAATAGTTTATTTAGCTATTATTATAATTATTAAATAAAAATTAATTTAAAAAAATAAAATAAATAAAATATACAATAAATAAAATAAATAAAATAGTTAAATTAAAAATAAGTTAACTAAAAAGAGAGAAGAGAATGGGTAATGGTTAAACATGGGTAAAGTTCTACTCACCTCTTGAGGTGGGTAGCACTTACCCATGAATTGGCGGTATAAGTTATCCAATCTGGTAATACTTAGCCATCTAATCAAAACATGGTAAGTGGTGGTACAACATTACTCGAGTATGATACCACCCCTTTTACCCATGATCCAAACATGACCTTAGGGTAATAAAGCTATTGTCACTCCGTGAGTCCTGAGACTCGACATAGAAGGCTCGGGATGCCATGAGGTGTACCCACCTCGTGGGTGTTCACAAGAACCTTGATGGGAGGCGTGTATTGCAAGCGTAGTAGGGAAAGTATTTGTGGAGATCTTGCATATTCTCGGAATGTAAGGTAGCGAGAATGATTAAGTAATGAAGAAACAAAGCACGCAAGTGGAGCTGCTGGTGTCACAGTAATAACAAAATTTATTAAAAAACACAAAGAACTCAACATACGCACACACAAACACCTAAAATTTTTTTAGCTTAGCCACAACAATTTTCACATTGAACCAAGAAATATTTGTTTTTTATATTTATATCCAAATCTTTACATCTGCCTCATATATTGAAATTGCTACCATTTTGAAGAGTTATGAACAAGAAAAATGTTGATGTAAGTCGTTGTATTTGATCTAAACATAGTGTAAATATTAGTAGACCCAAATTCAAGTAATTTGAATTTGGATCATATAGTTCTTAAACAAAACACTTTATCCCATTTATTTTGTATTCAAACCACCTCAATTTAGTTTATAATGTATTTTACACCCTAGAGCACGTCAAACATCTAAAATTTTTTATTTGAAACCTGAAACATGCAAAACCAACTGAGAGGATTATAGCCTAATTCCCAACAATATGAGATTAGACGTTCTCTCTCTATATGTATATACATAGCGCGTATATGATCATTTTTTCTTCTATCAGAAAAGATATTATCAGTTCTGTCCAAGCCCATATACGTAGTTACACTTGGTGCTTGATGCTGCAGAACTACAGTGACTACAGTCCTATTATGATGCTAGGCGCAAGCTTTGAAGATTTATTACAAACTTTTGATGCACATTATTTATTTCCATACTGGTTACGCTCTGTGCTTCTTGCGTTTATTAACTTTTTAGGACAGTTGCACAGTTATCTTCTGCTTATTAACTTTGATCGACCTTTCTGTGCTTTTGCTGTATCAGTTAGATATTTGTTTATTCTTTCAGGGTAAATCAAAGGAACAAAATGTAGGAGTCGAACAGGCAGCGGATGAATACTCCTGCAGCTTGTGTAAGGTGGAGAATCTTCTTTTTGAGCCACTTCCTAGATACTGTGCATTGTGTTGCAAACTTATTAGTCCAAAAGGGATGTATTTTTCTGAAGTTGGCAAAACGTCAAATGGAAATGATTCACAGAGATTTCTCTGTAACAAATGTTTTAACATCCCTGGTGAATCAATCAAGATCATAGGTGGAGAAATTCTGAAGGCACATCTTATAAGGAGATGGAATTATGCTGAAACAGATTCCGAAACTGAATCTGTAAGGACCTATCAGCTGCTTATGCAATAGGCTTTCCATTACGATGCATTGTTTTACAGTCTTTGATTTTCTTTTTCAGTGGGTGCAATGTGATAAATGTGAAGCTTGGCAGCATCAGATATGTGCTCTTTTCAATTGTAAAAGGAATGATGTTGAGCAGGCTGAGTATACCTGTGCAAATTGCCTTCTAAAAGAGATGGAAAGTGGAGATAAGAGGAGTTTACCGCTGCACAAGATTCTTGGAGCACAAGATCTACCAACATGTCTTCTAAGTGATCACATAGAGCAATGGCTGTTTAGGCGTCTTAAGGAGGAGAGACAGGAAAGAGCAAATATGAATAAGAAGACTTTGGATGAGGTAAATCTTTCTGAATTTAAAGTCTTTCCCATAGTGCTCAAATTTTCGTCGATATTTTGATGTTTGAGCGCTTGCTGGAACCAAACTTATTGGTCTCTGATTATAGCTTGCTGCTATGAGAGCTTTTATCAAATAGTCAGTTGAGATAGAAGTAAGGATGCGGTTTGCACCTTAGCACCTCATTGATGTGATGTGCATGATCCTAAAGAATACTTAAATTTATTTGACCACTTATATTGTACATTTAGTAAAACGGATCAAAGCGGGATGTTGGACCGACTGCATTGTTATCTCAAGAATTGAGAAATGAATTGATGAATTGTTTATGTGAATGTAGTCTTTGCACAACAATGATCATAGCGAGGACTATGATTCCTTAAGTGGTTAGAAAAGTCCCATTTCCCTGTCAACATATGAATTAAGGAATAAAGGCTAGGTTCTCAGAGTTAAATAGTTGCTCATGGAATGTTGAAATTTTGAGTTATGAGCTTCAACGGTCTACTAGGTGCGCGGGTTGGCATGTTTTAATTAAACTTCAACTAGGAAGTTGTAGATCATAACAAAATCTACCAATTTTGTATTCTGAGTTTGTAAAGTAATGCTTATGATGGGTTTTTTGGGATAGAGTGCATGGTTAAACCATGCACTCAAACCTCGTTGGGTCACCAATCTACCCAAAAGGTAAAAGACCAGGGTTAGAAAAGTCACTTAAGCCTTTCCTAGATTTACTCTAACTCGAAATGATGCAAGTGTTGCGCATAAAAAGGTCCTATAACATATATACTTTTTCAGGTGATGCATGCATCTATACTGCCAAGTCAGCTTTTATAATTCCATAGAACTTCTCTATATGACCATGCTCGTCTGATTTGTGCATTATATTACTGATAGTGATTTGTAATTATAATTTTTATAAGCAGGTTCCAACTGCCAAAGGCCTTGTCATCAGAGTGGTATCATCAGTTAACAAGAAAGTAGAAGTGAAGGAGGCATTCCGTGAAGTTTTTGAAAGTTATCCGTCCGAGTTTCCATATGCGTCGAAGGTTTGATTGCATACTTTTCTTGTAGTACATAGATGATCCAAGTTTGCTGCAATTCCTGATGATAACGCGTGCTCATTCCTTTGTTTCTTCAGGCTGTCCTATTGTTCCAAAAGATCGATGGAGCAGATGTTTTCCTCTTTGGTATGTATGTCCAAGAATTTGGCTCAGGATGTGCACTACCAAATCAAAGGCATGTATGCATCTCGTACATAGACTCTGTGAAGTACTTCAGGCCAGAAGTAAAAGCAGCAACTGGAGAGGCTCTCCGTACTTTCGTATACCATGAAATCTTGGTATGTATATGCTTCCATAGTTCCATGCCATCACTGTAGCTGTTTCTTGTGCACATTTTATTGGGTAATAAATTTGATGTTGTACCCAATATTTCTCAACATGTGATAGCATGCCAATAATTAAATTTGACTGGATGATCTGCATTGCTTGATTTTTGGATCACAGGTAGGATATCTTGATTACTGCAAGAAGCGAGGTTTTGTTAGCTGTTATGTATGGGCTTGCCCTCCTTTAAAGAGAGATGATTATATTTTATATTGCCATCCTGAAAAGCAGAAATTGCCCAAGTCGGATAAACTACGTGAATGGTATGTGACATAAATGGTGTTTGTAAGAGATTTTTATGAGTTGCTCTCGTTCTAGCTGACATGGTCTTATTTGTTCCTTCCAGGTATCAAACAATGATAAAGAAAGCAACCAAGCAAAAAGTCGCTGTGGAGAACACAAACCTGTATGATCAGTACTTTTTACAAACAAATGAATGCAAGGCGAAGGTTACCGCGTCTCGCCTTCCATATTTTGACAGTGATTATTGGCCAGGGGAAGCAGAAAACCTCCTTCGAAGTGACGGTACTGTGCCTCAAAAGAAAGCGAAGAAGAATGTAGTGGAGAGAGTGCTAAGGGCTGCCAGACGTGAGGCGTCGGATGGAAATCCTAAGGACGTTCTACTAATGCATGAGGTAAATAGTTGTACTCCTATGCATGGTTTTCGGTGCCGGGTGGCACGGAGTTGTCGCCATGGCACATGCCAAAAAACATTATATTTTAAATTTTAAATTAATTTTATATTTATATTTATATTTTTAATTTTAAAAATTAACAAGTAAACGTATATCGACATGGTCGGCACGGCACGAGATCTGAATTTACAGAAACTCGGTTCGGCTCGGTACAGAAAACGTTGCTCCTATGGTTGTTATATTACAGTGAGATTGAGATATTATGGCTTTATATCCAACAATAAATTGCAATGTATCATCAAACTAATTGGAGCCTTTTCCCTGATATTTTACCTATAAAATACCCACCAGTAAACTTTGACTGATTTCTCGGACATGTAAGGGCCAGCCATCTAGATCACGAAGTAGCTAAACGTTATTTTAGGGATAGAAGTTTAGCAATTAATAATTCTTGATTTCTATATTTTGCGCAAAGAAAACATGTATTTTTCTCTGGTTGGTAATAGAAAAGTAGCTTTGAAATTTTTTTTTTCATTAATTAACTTCAAATTTAGTCTTCTTTTTCCAGCACATTTTTTCATCTTTAGTTAATGTTTTCTTCCCTTTGCTTTGTCTGTACCTTTTTCTTTTTATGCAGCAAGACTTTAATTAGTTTATGAACGCGAGAAACTTGGAACTTTGTTGCCACCATTTATAAGGGGCATCTAAAAAATATAGCAAATGCGTAACTGAGGTTCATGCTAATGCTGTAGCAAAGTCGATTCTTAATTATGTTCTTTTAACTGTCTAATGATGAGTACTTTATAAATCAATGATTGCATTCAGATGGTTGGGCGCATTAATCCTGCTGAGTTTTAGTAATTATGGAAAATCGGCACGTGCTGATTGCATGTGGCTGGAACGTTTTGATAGATTTATTTTTATTTTAAAAGTAAGATAAAAAAATAACATTAAAGCATTAAGATTTTTTTTTTGGCCTGTGCTAATCATGCCGTGCCAGTGCCGGTAACTTCAGAAACCAGCACATGCCATCCAGCACAAGCCATATAATTCGGCACATACAAACATGAAAACATGTTGCCAATTGGAAAAATAGAAAGAGCTCTGCAAAACCTTGAATTTGACCCTACCTACTGGTAGGAATATTTACCTTATTAAGGTAAGATTTATTCCTACTGCTAGGAATATTTGCCTTATAAAGGTAAGATTTATTCCTACTGCTAGGAATATTTTTTTTCTAGCTTACGTTTGTTTCATGTTATGCCTTGTCTTTTAAGAAAACTATAAGAGAATGATTCTGAATGTTCTCTAAATTTGTTTTCTATTTAGCTATTTGTGTTATATTGCTTAGCTTTTATTTCTCTTAAACTCTTATCAGCTTGGGGAGCTCATCCGGCCGGTGAAGGAAGCCTTTGTTATGATTCACCTATGGCATACTTGCAAGCATTGCTGTCAGCCAATAGTAACAGGAAAGCTCTGGGTTTGCAATGTTTGCAAGAACTTTCATATTTGCGAACAGTAAGCTTTCCTTTCATTTTTTGTAAACATATACAATTTCTGTGTACCCCTTAGATAAGCATTGATCATAGAAAGATAAAGATTTATGCTCTTTTCTTGCATTAGATTTTAGCTTTGTTTCTATCCATTGCTGCAATATTCTTATTGCTTCTCACAAATAGCAGCCTCCAATTTCAACGCACTGGATGTATTTTTAATACTAGGGCGAAATTTACTTTTTGCCTCTATACTATGCACTTTTGGGAATTCATGTCCCTATACGTAATTTGGTGATCTCGATACCCCTTTATTATTAATTTCGGATCGCGATATCCCTGGAGCCGATTTACGTGTTAATTATGGTAATGTGGCATGTAATTAGCTTAGGTGGCACTTTTTTTTAACATTTTTTAATGTTTTTTTTTATATCACTTAAATTAAAAAAAATTTAAAAATTAAATAAAAATAAATTAAAAAAGGGTCACCTCACCGGCGACGACGATTGGGTGACAGCCGGCGACGAGGAGGCGGCGGTCGGTAAATCTGCAATGACGGCACTTCCTCTCGAATACCGGAGCTTTTGCAGATTGGGTGGTGTCCTCTATCGCCGCTGCCGATCGCATCGATGATTTGTACTTGGGCTTCAATAATTCCACCGCTTCTGTCGGATCCACCGGACATAGTAACACTGCCAGGCAACAGCAGCAACAATGCCAACAATCACCACACCATGGCATTGGCAATGGCAACAATCATCTCCTCTCTTCCTCGGAGCATCCGATGATTCCTTTCCTTGCCACAACTGACATTATGGCGAAGCCTCCGGCTCCAGCATCGGGATCGTCTCTGGCAGCCAGGATTTTCACCAGTGCCTCCGGGTGCTCGTCTCCGACCTGTCGCCGAACTATCTCCAGGATATTTTATTCACCATCGTTGATCCTCAATCTGTCCACCTCATCGTGCCCCGTCACGCTGTCACCCTCAATTTCCTCTGGCGCTGGCAAGAGTAGCAAAGGAGCTGTAGAGGTCTAGGCGGATGACAAGATCCAGCGGCGTGTCTCCAGCGAAAATGTCGCGGCGGTTGAGAGTCGACATAGCTAATACTCGGACTGCCAAACGACATGGCCGAGCAGTGCTTTCTCCAACCCATTTGAATCATTTGTTAGCCTCCTCGTTGCCGGATATTCGCCGCCTCATAGTCACTGATGTTCGCAGCCTCTTAGTCGTCGGATCTTCGTCGCTTCCTCGTCCAATCGTCGAATATTCGCCGTATCTTCACTGCCTCCTCCTTTAGCTTGAGAATTGGATTCGTGAAAATTCACCTTTCCCCACCTCCGTTGCCCACGCCGCCGGAGAAACCCCTCGCGCAACGCCTTAGTCGCAGCAGAAGGCGGCGCCATCGGCGCTCTTCGTTGCCTCCTCGCTGCCTGCGTCTGCAGGAGGGCAACTGCCTCCGCAATCTTCGCCATCTCCTTGCTGTCCTACCATCGATTGCGAAGACCCTCATCGCCGGCATGTCGTCAGGTTCTTGGTGATCGGCGACGTCGGGTTTTTTTTTTTTTTCGTTTTATTTAAATTTTTTTTAAGTATAAATAAAAAAATAATAAAATACTATCAAATATTCTAATTACATGACATGCCACCATAATTAAACCATCACTTTAGGGATATCGCGTTCCGAAATTAATAGTAAAGAGATATCGAGGTCACTAAATTAAATTAGGGGCATGAATCACTAAAAGTATATAGTAGAGGGACAAAAAATAAATTTTGGCCTTAATACTACTAGTCCATGTAAAAATGTGTTGTAAAGATTCAGCTATAAAATGACGATTATATATTTCTTGTACAGAGATGGAAATATCTAGGTTTATGTTCTGTGTTCTTTTACGGAATAAAGCAAGAATAACTTCTATTTCGATGAATGTATATACCCCTTATTCCATATGTGTTCCGCTTATATAATATATATATATATATATATATATATATATATACCACAAAATTCAAGGTAGATTCACAAATTAAGCACATATATTTAGGGTGAAAATGCTTATGTACCTGGAGATTCTTTACTATTTTGGCATATGTGCTCTTATTTGCTTCAGTGAGGATTTTTCAGTTTCATAAGCTCAGTTGAAGCTTTTCTTTTTGGATTGAAGCATGTAGCATCATTAAGTTGAGGTTTACTTGATTTCTACATGAGTCTCAGCATGTAGTAATGTCGTTGAAATAATTGATTATAATTTCCTTCATCAGTCCTGATTAAGTATCTTCTTGTCAAAACCATCAGTAATCATGTTCTAAGAGAACTACTTATATCACTATCTGACATTCACCTGCTTTTGATTTTGCTCATCCACCTTTGCCAAGACTGGAGGCAGCTTATTGTTGACGTTAATGTGTATATGCAGATGTTACATTATTGAGAAGAATCTTGACAACAAGGAGAGACACCCTGTTCATGTGAGAGAGAAGCATGAATTCTGCATGGTGAACTCAAAGATCCTCGTTTGTTCTTATAAAATGCATCTTAATGTTTCTTTGACCAACCCTTGATAACATTCCAGGTTAATGTGGAAGAGATTTCCCAAGATACTAGCGATCAGGATGAGGATTTCACGAGTGAGCTTTTTGATACTCGGATTGGTTTTCTAACTTTCTGCCAACTTAACAAATATCAGTTTGACACCCTTCGTAGAGCGAAGTATTCAACAATGATGATCCTTTATAATCTACACAGTCCAACTGCACCCGCTTGTATTTCCTCCTGTGCTAATTGTCACAGTGACATTGAAATTTCTCAGTGGTGGCACTGCTTGACCTGTTCTGACTATGACATGTGTGACTCTTGCTACCAAAGACAAGGTAGCAGGCACCACCATAAGTTGGTAAGGAAATCCGAGAAGGCCAATTGTGAGGTTTTGCAGCAAACGAAATGTCAAAGACAGCCTTTGCAGGTACCATAGTCATGCATTTGTAGCCCTTCAGAAGTTAGTTGTTTGTTATTACTGCATGTGTTTAATCTTACTCTATTGATGGTATTGCTATATTCGTTACAAAATATCCTGTTAGGATTAATTGATCCTCTGAGTTGATGTTCAAAAACTGAACACACGGCATGCCAACGTCTTTCTGTTGCATACTTGCATATTGTATAATTCCTGATTACAGGTTGAGACATGAGAAGATAGTGTGTTACTATCATGTCATGTATAACTGCGTTGCAATAAAAATAGGAAACTATATTGGTCGTTTGAATCACATTATTTTTTTAATCGTATTTAAGATTGGTTCTGTAGTTACCCTTATGAAATGCTATTTCAAGTATCTTGTGTAATGTTTTGTAATGCAACTAAGCCAGCTGATTATGCGACGCCTAAATGCAGCATTAAGGTTACAATGAATAGTTAAAAGTATGAATATTGTAAGTCTAGAAAGCGCATCTGGTTTGTTTTTTTAATGACGTGCATGTTGTATGTGCTGTTTCAGTATATTCCTTTTTCATCTGATATCACTTATAACCTTCATACGTGGTAGAAGTTATATGTGCCAGAGGTTGTAGCCTGAAATCAGGTTAAGGTTTTTGTTTTATGGTGTGGTATCAATTATGATGATACCGTGTCTTGATATTGGTTGATGCTAATCCTGTATTTTCATAACTGATAGAAGTTTAGGGCTAGTAAAGGTGGTGGACTGAGAACTAGAAATCTTTTCGCTACGAGCTAGAGGCTGATTTAAGTAAGAGATATGTTTGGCAAATTTAAGCTATATTGTGGTTAGTATTGTCAGTGGCGCGCCTAGGCAGTGCCTTACCTCGCGCCCAGGCACACTGAGCAAAAGTGCGTCTGTCTCGGATTGAGGGCAGTGTTAATTAAAGGCGAAAGCGCTATAAAGGCGCCAAGGGTCTCCCAACGCCCGAGGCGCCAACGGCGCTCTGAGGCGCTCGCCTAGCGAGCATGAGGCGCTAATACAAGTTTATCATGAAATATAGAACTAGGATAAGAAGAATAAATGAAAACTAATAATAACATCATACTTTAAATCTTCAATGGTTCCATAAGATGCATGTCAAATTCATAAACATAAATACAAAATAATATAGAACTTAACAAAATAAAACAAAATATAACTTGCCAAAGAAAGTTATGCAATATTAACCATTCAACAAGTTTAAAATTATACAAGCTACTCAACCTATTAACATTCAATTGTCCAAAAAGAAGACACTAAGCAAAATATACCTAATACGGGATTATCTAATTTTTCTTCAATCAAAGTATCTTTCGCATCAATTTAAACATTTATCTTCAACATCATTGCATAGATAACCTAATCTTCTAGAGTCTTCCCGAGTTATTTTTCTTCTTCATCTCTTCACTTAAAGTATATAGAGGCTTTTGCTTTTAATTATATTTTTTTGAGATTGTATCTGGACATGACTTCTTGTTGCTCTTCTTAAACCTGCTCCACTTGCCCTTACCACATCTTCCCAAATCAAATTGTCATCCTCAAAAACCAATTCATTTCTGCATTGGATGTTTGCATCTTATCTCTCCAATATCATTCATTGCTATCATTAATATCATATACATCGAATAGGACTCAATAAATCTCGTAAATCAGTGAGCCCTTAAGCGCTTGATTATACTTAATAGCATAGACTAGTCGTGTAATAAATAAATGTAATTCAAGATTATATTTTTCTTTCATTTGTTTTTACTTTTTTACTCTTCATTTACAGTTTTTTTCAGCCTATAAAAGAGAAGGGTAAAAATGGCACATTATTTTTAACTCACTATTTTCTTTACATATAACCAAGGCGCTTCCGCCGGGCGCCGCCTGGCCGAGCACCCAAGGCGCTCCGCCTAGGCGCCGGCGAGCGCCTAGTAGCGCCTTACTAATTTCTGCCTCGCCTTGACCTTCTAAGGCGCCCGGCTCGCTCGCTCGCCTTAGCGTCTAGGCGAGCCCCGGGGGCCCTTTTAATAACATGATTGAAGGCCACTGTCCTCCTTATAGTCTAGTCCTTGCCCCGTCTAAGTTGCGTGTTTAGAGGTGTCCGGGCAACCTAAGTGCGCACTATAAAGGTGAGACCCAGCTTTAAGACAAAAAGAAGAAGAAGATTAAGTCAATACCCAACAAAAAAGCGTGTACCGAAATAGAAAGCCTAGTGCATTGCTACTCTTTTTTTTGTTTCTTCTGAGCGCCTCGCTTTATCTGGCACCGCGCCTTGGTACCCTTGCGGCCTGGCTCCAGGAGGCCGCGCGCTCATTTGCTCCTTGGGCTTCGAACTTTGATTGTGATACAATTTTCAATTGTAAATGTAAGATTTTTGATTCTAGATTGCTTTCCCTTGGTGTTTTTTTTTTTTTTTTTTTTTTTTTTTCCGCTCGCTTTTCATCTTTCGTTTTCTTGATTTGGGTCGTTTTCCATTTTTTCTATCTATGCCATGTCGCCAGAATAGTGTTTCTCAAGAACCCTAACATGCTATTTCTTAATTGTGTCATTTGTTTGACATCTGTGTTTCTGCTCAGCAGATTTTGCTAAATGCTTATACGCACGCCAGTAATTGTTCATCCCGTCAATGCTCCGAGCCTTTTTGTCGTAAAATTAAACTTCTTTTCATCCATGGTGCAAAGTGCCAAGTCCGTTTGAGTGGAGGTTGTACTATGTGCAAAAGAGTGTGGCAAATTGTGCAGTGTCATGCTCGTGTTTGTAGAAATCCCGAGTGCCTTGCACCGCGGTGCAGGTATTACTTCCCTAACACTCTTCTTTTTCTTCTTCTTCTTCTTCTTCTTCTTCTTCTTCTTCTTCTAATTCATTCTTCCCTATATTAACTGAAGTGTTCATACACTACAGGGATATGAAGGTTCACATAAGGAACATCCAGTCACAAGCTGATTCTCGCAGAAGAGCTGCAATGGCAGACAGTATTAGACATCAAAATGATACAGCAGAGTAATTTGAGAAAAGTAACTTTATTATCGGGCACCAGAAAAGGACGCATATACGGTGGAATCTTGTAAAGCAGGAGTTGCACATCCAGAGGGTACTCAGGCAAGTGTTTAAGCAAGTGTGCATATGTTTTCTCAACATAATTTAGATTAGGATAGCCAGTCTAACTTCTTAGCGACTCTGGGAAGATATGTATACACTGGATGTGGAGGAGTTAGGATCTACGGTCATTGTTTATTGTTTAGCATACAATAAGTTTCGCAGGCGGGCATCTGACCCTCAATAGGACACTGTAGCACCGATAGCACTAATGTCTTCCGCAATTTTACAGAGTAGGTGGTTATACCGTGCCGCCGGCAGAACTCTTATTCTTGTATGATGAATAATTGCCAAAGTGCTATCTATTGTAACAGTATATCGTCATGGTAATAAAAGTGCATTCTTTTTGGTCATGTACAAGTGCCAATCTTCATCTTGCCTATTCAGCTGCTAAAGTGTACGTGGATCTCTCTTGATCGTAGTCCTTTTAGTATTACAGTATATTTTACAAATAAGTTCAAGAACTTTTTTTTTATTTTACAATATATCTCTCTTGATCATTCTATTTTTCGTCCTAGTTTCATTCTAGTTCAATTGAAACAACGTTGAATTAAAATAAAATTGTAATATATTTAACTACTGTAGCACTATAGTTTTAACTTAATGAAGGTTGACTCAAGCGACTGTTTAAGAAATAATGTTGACTTTAACTAAACCAACACTAATGTAAATTACGAACTGAGTGATTATAGTAAAGATAGGAGGAGCACAGTTAAAAGTTTGGTTATAAATTGGTTTCATTATCTATATTCTTAAGATGTCAGCTAGAGACTCAACACTCTTTTCACTCTTAATTGTAGGTAAGATGGTGAAGTAAAACACATTTTCTTTAGGATAGACCGAAAATGGAGCCACTTTGTGAATCTGTTAACTTACTAAATTTAGAACGACCTTCCTTACACCAACCTCAGACTAATGGACTCATGTCATGCATGGCATCCTAATTTTCCTATATACAATGTGATATGTTACACGTCTCCCCACATACAGTGGGTTTCGGCGACAAAATATGGAATGATTTTGTAGTGGAAAAAAGCTCTATGTGAAGAATGAAATTCTTCAGCAGCATTGCGTCTGTAGTCCAACGGTTAGGATAATTGCCTTCCAAGCAATAGACCCGGGTTCGACTCCCGGCAGACGCATGTTTTTCTTTTTCATTTTCTTTTTAATCTGCTAAGTTTTTCTTTTTCGGAAAAGTTAATATGATGTTGTTGTATCAGTTATATTTAAATTTGAGTAGTACTTTTATACATAAAATACAAGTTCTACAACGGTGATGTACACAACTAACTCTCATTATTGGAAACTTTAGGGGTGGGTCAAAGAAGATGTGGCTACTATGGTATCGTCACAACTTTCGAATACCAAAAATAACATCATCATCATTTCAAAATCATCATCGTCAGCATAGCGAAGTGTGAGAACCCACATGAAAAGTGGCAAGTAGAGTTTGTGCATAGATCTGGCTATAGTCCAAAATATCTACAAAATGTTTGTCGGATAGCAAAGTTGAATTTAGATCACTCGAGAGGATTTATATGGATGAACTGCCCACAAAGTTGAATCCAAAGCATCTTGCATGTAGACTTGAACTAGAGCCATACTGGGAAATCAAATCATGATATCCATCATTTCATCTCTCCTGTGAATCCCAAATCCCTTAGAGAATGAACCTGATCCGCTAAAGCCGGTCGTGTACATAATAAATATTAAGCACCAGTAAAGATAGTGATGGAAATCGAAATCCTTAGACATTCTTTCTATCGTAATCTAGGAATATCTCAATTTTTATTTATGGAAGCGAATAAGTACTTGCGTTCGTGCTCACGTCCGCTAGCGATGCTCCGACAAGCTCCTGCGGTTTCACTGGTGGTGAGGACGACTATCAGAGCCGCCTTCTAGCATATCCTTAGGCAGGGCACTGCCCTTATTAGATTTACCTCCAACAAACAAGATTAGCCTTTATGATATGAAAAGCCTCATTTACACTTTCAAAGCTCCCATGCAAACCCATAAACAAGAAGAAGATAAAGAGAACATACTTCAGATCGCTCAAGTTTTCTACCCAACTGTTCAAGGAAACCCCAACAAAGCGTCGCAAGCAAAGCTGTAGTTCATCTTTACTCACCTCCTCTTACATGTTACCACCTCTCGTGTTGCTTCATCATCATGCTTCTCCTCCTATCCATTAATGGTGTATGTGAACGGCACAGATCTCGAGAAATGTAATTTGGTTCTTCTAATTTCAATTTAATTCAAGTGACTTATACTTGTTCTTTTTTTTTTTGTATGTTTCTGGCTTATACTATTTTTTTTTTTTTGGAGACTCGTCAGGTCATAGCCTTCAAGTGACTCATACTTGTTCCTTTCTTTTTTCTTTAATTTTATTTCAAGTGACTTATACTTGGACTCGTCTTTTTTTCCTGTCGTTTTTTCAATATTCTTTATATATATGTATAAATGGTCATGGATCATAAAGAATTGCTCCATAACAAACAACTGCTCCATTGAAGATCAATGAAAAGACAGCAATATGCTGACGTTTGATCCAACAAAGTTCAACTTCTAAAATCTTTTGAAAGAAGTCAACTTTGCTCCGTCAACTTTGTTTTGCTTATGATCATTTCAAAGTTCTACAATTTTTTTTTTCTTTTTCTTCCTTCTATGTTCATGTGATAGTAGTGGGTTGCATGCCTACAAATGATGGTCATTATTCGTGCAACCAAATATGATTAATCTTAGTCAGCGATGATAATTTACAAGTTCTCGATTTTATAATGCAAGGAAGATTTTATAGTTTAGCATTTCTCGTTACTATATACAGAATAGAACTCCAATTTCAATTTATATTCGTCCATAAGACATGGAAGATCCGAACATAGAAGGAGCTCTATTCTGTATGGGTCAACTATGCAAGCTACAAAATTGGGAGATCCACAAGATTGCTTAGGGTGTATTTGGTTTGATATAAAATGTTATAATGTGGTGTACTTGGTTTAATATAACATAACATAGCCTCTTTACATTCGTTACCATGTACAGAATGTACTACATGATGCTCTTTTTTTTCTGACCAAATATAATTTTATGTAATCCACCGTTAAAAATGTATTGAAATATTGTATATTTTACTGAAATATATGAAACCAAAAACACTCTTTAACTGCTCCCAAGAAGAGTTATGCAAATGATATTTCTCCTCAAATCTTCAACCAAACCAGCTTAAGTAGCTACATAATATACAAACTGTGTAGGCCCCCCCACCCCCCGCGCTTGGGTCCCCGCTAGCGTGGGGCGTTGTGCCTCCGAAAGCGTGCGTCCGCTAGGTTCGAATCCTACGCAGCACATTTGTGGGTGCATACTCCATGGAGTGCCTCCATGCGCTCCTCAATTAACAGGGTTGGGGACAGGACCGCCCATGGAGGTTTACCTGCAAGTTTGCGGTCCCTTCGGGAGTGTGCGCTCGCGTTTCGAGTTCCACCATGAAGATCTCAAAAAAAATATACAAACTGTGTACAACGTCATAAATATCTATGAAGAGCTGTACAGTACCACAAGTCCAAAAACTGTACGCATTCTCCTTTAATGATCAAAGGCAGTCCTACAGGCCGCAGCCTAATGCATGACTGGTACAAGAATAAAATCAGAGCAATGCAAGTCTGAAATTAGTCAAACCCTCGAAGGACAAAAACTCTTCACACAAACAATGACGTCACACTAGCTACAAAGAACTTCTGCAAATGTAACAATAGTTCACAATGCGATCACAACAACTACTGATTCTACAAAATGACCGTCCACAAAGATACACTCCGAAATGAGCAGTAAAAGTAAAGTTGGGAGGTAGACTTTTGAGTTTTGATATGCCAACTTATCACTTCATTTCCTACTATGATGCCATCGATGCTCATGTGGGCTGCCTCTCCTTGACTGTGATGCATCTGAACTTGATTCATAGGGGCCGAGATGCTGAGTTGACCATCGAGTTGCGCCAGAATTATAGGGGTATGAACCATATTGGTCGTGACCAGGTGAGCTATTGTAACCAAGGGGACTTCTGTAACCTCTGTCTGAAAGAGATCTTCCCAAATTTGGACTCCGCCCTCCTATGTTGTGATCGTTTGCACTGAACCTAGGCGAGTAGGGCGGCAACAAGGCAGCAAGCCCGTGCTCCGATCCAGGGGGCCCATCGTCTCTGAAGTCAGATGATCGTCTATGTTCAGTGTAAAGCGCTCTGTTAGGCACAGATGAATGATTTGACCCACGGCTTGAGTGACCCTTGTATGAACTGGACCTATAGGACCCACTTGGTCGGGGATCCCAACATCCCTGATCTGCATTCCCTGGTATTGGAGCATTGATGCCAGGAAATTCGACAGTCTTCCTCTTCTCTGGTGGTGTAGGTTCTACCTTTTCAGGCAATTCCCATTCTTCCTCATCCTCTTCCTTGATCTCATCAGCAAAAATTATAATTCCAGATGGTTGATCTTCATCCTCGATAATATCTATAAAGTGCTTGAATTAGTTAAATGAATGAGGACATGAAAATGAAAAGCTTCATCCAGGTGTTGCGTGTTTTTTTTTGTGCAAAACAATCATTTTGCGCGTCGCGCGCTGCCGTAGCCCTGGAAGAATTTTTGTGTATTTATATAGTTGGCAAAGATAATTAAGTTAAAATAGTATTAACTTTTGGAAGACATTTTGAAGGAATGATATTAAGTTGAAAATTTCGGGGAAAAACAATAAGTTAAAATTGATATTAACTTTTGGAAAAAATTTTTTGCTATCTTTCTATATACTTAGTGGTAAAAAATAAGTCACTTTTCCCTACCACACTCAGCAAACAATATTAATTTGAAAAATATAAGACTGAAATACGGCATGCTCACTACTACACTTAGTAAGACAAGATTCATCTACCATCCATAATTATACTATGACAGATTTTATAATTATCCATAGCGAAGCAAAACAAGAAATATCTAGAAAGAAATAAGAGAGTCGGAAAAATGAAAAAAGAGAAGTATAGAAAAAGCAAAAAAAAATTATTGTTAATAATAATAATAATACGTAATGGGAATGGGTTAAATGGATCTTCATTGAACAGATATGCCATGAACTAAAATTTTCTTTTGATCATTCATTTAACAGTAAAAAGAGATAAGAACGTTCAAATATGTCATACCTGATTATGCAAATTATTTAAAAGAAAAAGAAAAAGAAAAAAATTAGTGTTCATCAGACAAAATAAACTATTCCACAAAGCGACAAAATGGTTCAAATATGCTATTAATAGTTATGCTGCCTTACGTTGCAAATTGTCAAAAAATAAAATAAAATAAATGTTAATGTTTAATAGAAATAGATAAAAGAATTCAAATCTTACTTTCATAATTGTACTGACCTAATTTTGTAGATTATCAAAAAAAAAACTAAAAAAAAATAATAAAAAGAACAGAAAAAGGCAAAAGTTACTATTAAGTATTGGCCTAATTTTATAAATTATCGAAAAATAAAAATAAAAAATAAAAAAACAAAATGGTAGACAACTTTTTCTTTTTACTGGTATGATTTACCGAAAAAGATCAGAAAAATAAAAAAAAATTGTGTTCATTAAACAAAAGAAATTATCCCAAAAGAGGCAACGGGGTCAAATTTGTCATTCATAGTGACAGTGACCTTATTTTTCAAATTATCAGAAAAGAAGAAAAAGACAACAAAATAAAATAATGCTCAATAGAAAGAGATAAAAGAGTAAAAAAAGGAGAATAAAAAAAGATAAAAAGTTATTGTTAATATATTGGCATTATTTTATAAATTATCAGAGAAAAAAGAAATAATAAAAAAGAAAAAGGTAACTTTTTTTATATTAGTTTGATTAGAATAATTTTGCTATTTATTAGAAAAAGACCAAAAAAAATAAAAAAAGTCTTCCTTAGACAAAAAACAATTATTCCAAAAAAAAAAGAAAGACAAAAGGATTCAAATTTGCAATTATAGTTATATTGGCCTTATGTTGTAAATTATCCAAAAGAAAACACAAAGGTTACTATTCAATATAAACAGTAAGAGGGTTCAAATCATACATTCATAATTATACAGGTCCAATTTTATAAATTATTAAAAAAAGTAGATAGAAAACAGAAAAATTAAAAATTAAAAAAAAAAATTACTATTCAATTATCAAAAAAAAGGAAAAAATAAAAAGGTATTTTTTGCTGGTCTGAGTTAGTATAATTTTGCAAGTTGTCAGGAAAAAAAAACCAGAAAAATAAAAACATTAGACAAAAATTATCTCAATAAGAGACAAAAGGGTTCAAATATGCTATCGATAGTTATACAGGCCTTATGTTGCGAATTGCCAAAAAAAAAAGCAAAAATGTTACTGTACAACAGAAAAATAATTAGGCCGGTATAATTTGGTAAATTGTCAAAAAAAAAAAAAATATAAAACAAATAAAAAATCGAGGAAAAAGTTAATGTGAACAGTTAACTTTTTTCCTTTAGTGGTAAACTTTAGTATATAATATAAGAAAATACCAAAGTTAGTGTCATTTTAAGAACAAGAATGGGAATGATGTGGTTAACATATACTAAGTTGAGGCTCAATTTGATTGCTTTAACTCTGTAACTGGGACATAAAAACACTAAAAAGATAACATGCTGTTTCGGTTTGGAGATGGTTTTCACTATGTGAATTCAATTCAGATTATTATTTTTCATTTATGTATGCAATTATATGGATAACCAGCCAAGTAGAGAGCCTTGTATCCTCATTAGTTACAGAGGAGTCAAAAATTTGGAGGTGCAATGCAGAACTCTTTCATCTCAACTCAATACAAAGGTAAACACTACTTTCCCAGTGTTCAAACTACTTCTTTGACTCCTTTAAGATACATATCAATTGGTTAAAGCAATTAGATCCAAGTAACTATCAATGAAGAAGACCATGAATCAAATTAGCAACAGAATTGCATCATTACACTATGGTCTTTCTCTTCTGAAAGCTCATACTAGCTCCAACATTGCAGATGACGGACATGAACCTCTTGAGCAAATGGACATCCACTTGTAACTATTTAGTAATACTAACCAAATCAAATATTAAATGTATCTTTTCCTAGTGAAACTCAGCAAGCTTCCACTCTTAACCTTGCCCACCTCAACTTCCAGACTAGCTGTCAATCTAAAGTTATCTAACAAAAGATGTTACAAAACTACTTCCAGAACTGATAACATTGTTTTCACAAATAACCCTCTCAAAATGGCACCTTATTCTAGCTCAACAAGAAACTAAGACAGACAGGATAGAAAAAATCTTCTAATCAATCCAGAAATGAGATTCTATGGAAGCTAAAATACATGTTTGTTTAATTATTTCTCCTGTTATTTTGCATTGTCTGAACAGCACTCAAGCTCCAAATTATGGATTTCAACTACTAATACATGTGCAAAACAGTGTAGCTACTGGAAAAGTTAACAGCATATTGAATTTGGGATAAATATGGACAAATAAATATGAACCTCGAGTATATATTCACTATCAAAAGTATGAAACCTCCAATATGTTTACTTTTTACCACTCAGAAAAGGTATATTTTGGAAATTAACATTAAACTGAATAGAAACTCAGATTAAAGAGATTCAGAAAATGAACCAAGGAAAAAAATGGTGCGCACCTAGATATCCTGGTGGATAACCTAATTCACGCATTCGGTTCAACCAAGGGGGCGGATCAAATTCCTGCATAATAAACACCTCACTTCAAGATGACCGATTATAGACAAATCAACTAGCAACAAAGTGTATGTAGCATGTAAGGCACGTGTTCGACAGTAGCCATTTTGCAATTGGTCCTACTTTCTCATATGTTTCGACTTAAATATTCTCAACCAATGGTAATACTAATACACTTTTTACAAAACCAATGTTGTGCAATTAGTAAACAAATCTTCTTAATTCGTTTGCAATACTTAGGCATCTAAACCAAGGTTTTAAAAAGCCAGGCGGCACACCCGGCACGTGCCGGAGCCGCCGGACTCCCGCACCGTTCCCCCCCCCCTTCCTCCTCGCATTTGCGAGGAGGAAGACGATGGGTCGGCCGCACGCGGGCGACTGGCATTTCTTTTTTTTTTTTTAAATGCACAGGCACGACCGGCAGCTTTAGGCATGTGACCCTTTTTATAATTTCTTTAAAAAATTAAAAATTCAATCTTTTTAAAATATGATAAAATATAAAAGTATATAATAAAATAGAAAAAAATAATTTTTTTATTATCGGCACGTCTCGAATTTGAAATTTACCGAAATTCGGCACGAAACGGCACTTAAAACCTTGATCTAAACTAGAACATATTTTACTAATACAAAGTTACACCATAACATGATGTGGTATTTTCTTTACTACATTCTTATAATGAAGGCCTTATGTGCCGAGTCGAATTTTGGTAAACTTAAATCCCAGCACGTGCCGACCCTGCTGATAGTGCCGTGCCGACCATACTTATATATATAAAATAAAATAAAAGTGCAAAATATTAAAAAAATTTTTGAGAGAATCGCAAAGTATTAATTTAAGATTTAAATATAAGATTTTCAGGCCGTGCCGTTTCGTACCATGCCAACAATGCCGGAACAGGCATGTACCACCCGGCACTTAAAGTTAAAACCATGCTTATAACACTGAGTTCATTTTAGGATGATTTTGCAACACTAAAGCATGTAAGAATCACAAGATAGAATATGTAGGCAAAAGATCTACAACCTTTAGCCTCTTCAGTAAGTCGAGTTAGGAGAATAAGCAAAGTATAACAAACCCGTGTCTAGAGAATAAAGTATTCATGTATTACCCCAATACCCAAGGCTTCTCTTGTTTCAGGTCCAAGGACTCCTGGCTTCAGATCATCAAACTTCCCAGTAGCCTTCACGTAATAACGAGTTTGTCCATGAGATCCAGAAGCTGCATTTCGCTTTTCATTGTGCAGCTTACGAGCATTGCTAATAGCAACATTATCATGAGGTTTTGGACACTCCTTCAATGAATGGCTATAGGATCCACAGTTAAAACAGCGAGAAGCTTCTTTTGTTCGTACCCCACTATCAAGCAATAGATGTAAACATCAGATAGTTCATCAGACAGTTGAGAATGGTATGAAATATAAACACAAAGAAAAATTGTTTGAAGACTATTGAGCATCTGACCCACTGATTATCTGAACAGTCAAGGACCATAACAAGTGGGTAGTATCACAGTTAACAAAGACAGATTATTTCCACGAGAAAACTGTGAGAGATATGGAACTTTTACTCTTAATATGACTAAATATTCAGAAGAAGATCACGTGAACTGAAGCAATGACGGGGAAACTAGGGGGATAAGTACGGAATTTTTGAACAGGGATTGCAGGAACTTGATGGAATTTAAATTTATAATGGGTGAACCTCTACGATTAAATCATACCTTGTTTTAGTAACATAACCATCAGGGCAGCCTTTTGAAGATGGATGGCAACAGAGGTTAAACAAAGAACAAATGTGACATTTGGTTGAAAAAATAACCACTGGAAATGGGAATGATTCCAATTAATGAGGTTTGATTAATGTAGTAACCTTCGCGAATGAGTAGAGATTTTAATTTCCATTCCTATTCCTTGACTGAACATCAAAAGTAACTTTGACTGAGTTCTGGCTGCTGCAAAGATATCACCATGATATCCAACAAAATACTTTGTTGAGTATGCTTTTGTTTTCTATGACTAACACTGTGGGACAAAGCTTTTTTAGGTACTTTTACTATGGATGAGCAGCTATACCTTTCAAATTTAGCTAAGCCATCAACTGAGGTTGAAACAAGGGTATATCCACGATCATATAGAGGGACAGTGCCATCGTCCAATTTGATGTCGGTGGTTTCCTTGATTCCAGCCTTGTTATCTATCCAAAATGACTTCAATCAAAGTGAAATACGAGGTAAGTTTCTAACACTTATTAGCACGCCATGCAAGGACTCCTAATCATATTCATAAACAAAAAGAACAAAGAGATAGAATATAAGGAAAGTGACACAATATATTTGAAACATTGATTTCTTTTTTGTGGTAACTAAAAACTTCAAATAAAACCAACAACTAGGTGCAATATGAAAGGTC
Organism: Xerophyta viscosa; assembly: GCA_002076135.1. Classification (NCBI taxonomy): domain Eukaryota; kingdom Viridiplantae; phylum Streptophyta; class Magnoliopsida; order Pandanales; family Velloziaceae; genus Xerophyta; species Xerophyta viscosa. The sequence goes on from MJHO01000011.1 coordinate 3,262,954, forward strand.
TTGTAGGTTATAGTGAAATCACGATTAGGTTCCCCCGAAATATAAAATGTCCAATCGTTTGATTGATGATCAAAATCTTTGACGCGAAAACTTAACAGAAGTGATTAGTTCTAAAATATCCTTGCACAAAAGGCCAATTTCATATGCTTGTCTTTTATATACTTTTCAGCAACCTAATGATAAGGTGGAAAGGAACTAAACTTTCTTTGCGAGGCAGCAAAAGTCTTTTCCTTAACAAATATACGATGATTTTGTATTTAGCCGTTTAAACCATCTATGACATGCAGGCTACATTTCAGTCTTGTCTCGCATAAATCATAGAGGCTAGCTGTATGGCATGCTCTTCATTTTATAACCCTCAGCTCATAAGCAACCTGAAGTATTCCCACCTAAAATCTTCCTGCAACGTTGCTCCGATCTCCGAGCTCAAAAGCAACCTGAAGTATCCCACCTAAATTCCCTATTATGTCATATGTGCTCTCAAAATTGACTATTCGAATGTTACCATAAGGTCCTTTGTAGATCTCTTTTCTCGTCAAGTTTCCACAAATGGACAGACTAAACTTTCAAACTTCCAAAAATAACAGAAATCATATATATGATTTCCGCCAGTTTTACTTCTGCCCACTGGAAGAATGAACCCGCTTTTCTCCTTGGCAACCTTTAATGTGCACCATACATTGCTGCCAAGCAATAGTACAGCAAGAAGGACCTGGATAAGCTTCCAATCATATAGTCATATGCGCGTCTTTAGGCTATCAGCAATTACAGCATATCAACGACTATAGTGGAATCTACAGACACAAAATTCATGATATGGGCACTTCAAGTTTCGATAACTTGAGTTGTCTTTTTTTTGCATCCATCATCTTTAATGAATAGTGGAAGGTGAACGTTAAATATAGAGATCATGGCTATATTCCGTTCATTGCATGTTGCATTCATCATCTTTAATGAATAGTGGAAGGTGATGTATTATATAAAAGGGGCTGGTCAAGATACTAAAGGACAATCAAGTTCAACCACTACAAAATTCCATTTTGCATCATCTACTATTCAATAGCCTTTGTTGGACTTAAAGGCTTAAGACTTTGATAATTAATAAAAGCATCAACCAAATGTAACTGACATCCATATATCTAACGCCTGAATTTTTCTAAAACATGAGTTCTTAAACAGAAGAATCCTTTGTTTTTTAACAGGATGGAATTAACTAATGATTCTCTTGCGACATAGACAAAGTGAAGAACAAAGAGAATGATATTCTGGGCCTTTCCAAAATGCAACTCAACTTGCTACTGCTTTTTGTCAATAGGTCTCATTATACCGGAAAACCAAAAGAATTTACTAGACATACCATTAGTCTGAAATTTTATTTAAGCAGTTATTTATCGAAATTACATAAATAAATGTGCAAACATCTGTGTACTTCAAGAAGAGATGAAGTCACATACCACAGTAGAAGGGCCACCTCCGGAAATATCTAATGCTGGAAAATATGTCTCTTCACCAGATTCCAATGCTTCTTTTGAAGCTTCCTGCTAACAAGCAAAGAACCAAATTTGAATGGAGAATCTTACTCAAATTACGCATGTATAATATCTAATCAAACAACAAACACGGACAGAAGATGATGCAATAACAATTTTTCATACGAGAATTACTATTGAAGAACTTATATCACAAAGATTGACAAATTCATTATTAAGTGCAAGTAATATGCTGCATTCGGATATATGTGATAGAGCACAGGAATAAAAAATAGAGGAAATAAGGTCCCATAATCAGAAGCTTGAATTGCACCTATTTTCTTTGTGCCACTTATACAAATCGCTATATAATATTGAACTAACAATTAAAGGCAAATCAATTCTCAGTTAAACTATTCCCTAGTTCAAGATAAAATAGTTAACAACTATGCTAAGAATGCAAACTTGTAGGTTTGGCAAACCAGCAGAAGTTTATGCAAAAGGCAATAGTTGCATTCACGTTAGGAGCATCTGTAAACCACTATGTAGGAGGTATGTTCGAATAATGAAAAATCATTACACTGGAAGAAGTTTGATTTTGAGCATGCCACTCAGACCAATGCTGCATAAGCTCCATAAGCTTCTTTTTGCTTTCTCTAAATTGAAACAGAATACTGTCAGAAAGCACACTGAAATGGTAAAGAAGCTCTGCAAGTTTATCGCACATGTAAATGACATTAGAAGTATACCTTGAGCCTAGATAGGCAGCTTGGAGACATTTTTATCAATCAAGAAATAGTTGCGTACCTTGTCAAGGAATTATAGACTACACGTATAAATGGCCCCTCCTCAACAAATGATGTTCTAGGCCTTTTCATTCCCTTAATAACTGAGCTTTAGAAGTTATAGAACAACAGGAAACATCTTAGGAATGAAGAATAAACTGTGCCCCATCTTTGCAATGCCTACGATTGCTTAGGAAATTGTAAAGCATTCTTAAATACATCACAGATTATTAGTGACTTCAATTATTAGAGCCTTCATTCACAAACATGCTTGCAATATTTGAGGTGAATACAAAATGTTAAAGATTGCATATGATATATGGAGAGCTAAAGAGAACCAGGAGAGAGAGCAGTTGCAAGACAAAACGTAAAGTAGGATACGACTTTCATCTATGCAAGATTTACTGATGTTTGCAGTGCGCGGAATGACACAACATCCTTTCTCACTGTCTGGATTTGCCTCGGCGTCATTGACCTTCCCCAAGGTGACCACAGACTGAACCAAGTCAATGCTCTTTCCGAGAAAGGGTTGCTCCTGGATTGAACTGACTTCAGTCAACCCATAATGAATACACTGGATACCTTCTTTTCCACCATTTTTGTCAAATGCTTCAAATTTCTCCATAGTGGGTGTATCATCTGCAGATTCATACATTCCAGATATGCTATTTTGACAAACTTTTCCAGATGGAACATGTTCCAATGTTTCTGGGCCATTGTCTTGGTCAGATTCAGAAGATGAATCAAGATTGATGAAATCAGCTGAAGCCATCACTTTCCAAAGTTTAGACCACCAACAAACAAAAAGAATTGAGCTGCATCTGTTGAAACTGTTCAGAGTTATGTCAATGAGCTGTAATGATGTAATATGATAAAACAATAAAGACACTTCCAATGCCAAGATAAAATCTACCAAATGTCTAGGTGGGTAACTCCAGCAAAATCCAGCACGTCAGTGGTGTCCTTGCATCAGATTTCTAGGTGATTTTTGCTGAGACAGAGATCACTGCAACAATGTTGGAATTGGAGCTATCATTCCCTTAAATATATCCAAAAGGGCAATAACATCATTGAAGTTGGATTGACTACTTTCTGATAAAAAATTTATAACAACAAAAGCGGCAGCCAAGCCTTTGTGCCACTAGATGGGGTCGGCAATATGGATCCTTGTATGCCACTAAACTGTAATAGGAACCATATCATACTTCAAGTGCATAGGATTAAAAAAAAAGTATAACAAAGAAGTAAATAGTGCAATCCCAAATTAAAGTGAAGTCGCAAATATGGGTATTCTTAGATTAATGCAATACTACAGCTAAAAACAGGATTTCAGTATTTACTGCCAAGTAAACAACCTTTAATTAAAATAAGAAGAAATTCTTCACACATCAAACTCTAGTTATACACATTAAAATCTTACATGACAAGATAATTACAAATACAAAGTCATCCGTACTTACAAAGAAAAGTAAGTATTTGTGCCAGTCCCAGGGTCAATCCTACTCCATCTCCTCTTATCTGTCCATACCTAACTATCCACTCCCGCCGGACCCGGCTCCCCTGATTCGGCCGAATCAGGAATCAGGAAAACGGACAGCCGAGAATACGGATCTCGAGATGTCGTATAAAACTTTCGTCGACTTATTTAACCTATTTTTAAGTATTTTTGGAAAAAAAATTGAACTATACAATTGTAGATTTTGATGAGATCTACAACTTTGTAGTTGAAAATTTTTCGAAAAAATGCCAAAAAGTATACCGAAATGATGATCATCACTTGATATATTTTTTGGCATTTTTTCGAAACATCTTCAACTACAAAGTTGTAGATCTCGTCGAAATCTATAACTTTGTAATTCAAAGTTTTTTCTAAAAATGCTTAAAAATAGGTCAAATAAGTCGACGAAAGTTTTATACGAGATCTCGAGATCCGTCTTTTTCGGATCGGCCGATCTCGGCCGTCCGTTTCCTAATTCCTGATGCTAAAGCATCAGGGGAGCTCGTCCCACTCCCGCCACCAACACACAGATGGGTGACACTAGTATTTGTTTCACAGGAAATACCCAACAGAAATTACTTGGAGAAACAGTAGATCTATAAGCGCCATGTATTGAAAAAAGATAGATTGTGGACCATCAAAATGGTTGGGGAAAATCTAACTAAAATATGTACATCTTGCACTAAGTATAGCTTCCCGTGTTGCCCATTCTGACAAAGACAACATCGAGCAAAATTTGCAAACTTTATGGTAACTTTGTTTGGGAAATATCCGAGGAAATCTTGGTGGTTGTACCCACTGTGAGCCTGACAATCTATCAAACCACGGTGGTGCTTCCCCTGCTCCGCCGTCAGTCAGCCTCCTAGGACACTCGGCAGACAGCACCATAGGTAATAATTTTGAAATCACCTGTAAGGTTAAGCATTTCAACCTAACTCCTGGGATTTGAAATTAGGCGCGAATCTTCGAAAACAAGCATGAATCCAACAGAACATGAGAATTACACAGAATATAAGGAACCTGAATTAAGTGCGGAAATTAGAGAAGCATAGATTGAACTCACCTCCGTAACAATGAAAATTGAGCTCTGGCTACAGGCAGAACACGAGAGCTCTGACATGCAAGTCTTGAAATTGAACTATCGCGGTTTCGTTCGGACAGGGAGCTTCGGACTGTCCATTCCAATGTGGAGTTACTCAAAGGCAAATGCTAGATCAGCCCTAAATTGTCCCTATTCATACAATTCAGCCCCAATGTCCTTAATTTATTATTTGTAATAGCTACAAAAAAATCTTGCTTTTTTGTTAGAGTTATTTTAACTACTGTATTAATATTCTTTTTAGAAAAAATTTTAACTTAAAATTATAAATTAAAATTTATAATTTTAATTATTCAAAAAAATTTAAAATATATTTCTAACTAAATATTTTGAAACTTAAAAATTCTAGTAGAATTTGAAATTAATTTATTAATTCGTTAAATTTTTTTTAGTATCAAAACGCCTATTAAAGTATTTTTAGAAACTTTTCAACAAAAATTATAGACCTTATCAAAATCGATAAACTTTATATTAAAAATTATTCTAAATAAATATTTTGGGGTGTGAAAATAATAGATCAAAAAAGGAGTAAATTTGTAAAATATTTTGAGAGTAGAAGCTGATATGGCATTTGCCTTTAATCAAACTTTTCAATTTCCAGTTTGCTTTTTATGATAGGTACATTTCACCTATGGCGGAACCTCCAGTTTCTACGGTTGCAACTGCGAGGATAGAGAAAAAATGCTGGAGAGGTTAAAAATATAAACACGATATTGATATAGAAATATAATATAATGTAAATATAAAATATAATAATTTTTTAAAAATAAGATATAGATATAATTTAGACCCAATAATAAAAAATAATTTATGTTAAATATTTAAAATCTAATAACAAAACTATACATTATATAATATTTTACGTTATTTAGACATAATTAAATTTAAACAACAAAATATATTTTTATTAATAAAAAGAAGAAAATATAATTTGTGAGTATATAAGTAAGTTATATTAGTTACTATTATATACTACTAGTATTATATAATAATATTTTTATTTAAAAAATAATAAAACAAATTTTTTTATAAAAATTAAAATAAAATTCGGACTCACATAGTGGACACTCTTATTTTGCATCTCGGACACGCATGTTTGAATTTTTTTAATTTTCGTACACTTCTTTGATATTTACGACACGTGTACAGCCGTATCTATGACGTGTCCCTGTCAGATAGTGTACGGATATGGACGAAATTTCGACGTGTGTATACTTTCTATAATCATAATTCTCTCATAAACTTGTATATCAGCCCACCACTATTTTATTTGTACAAATAAAATTTTATTTTAAATTTATTTATTTTTTATGTTCTAAAATATTTATTTAAAATTTGTTAATATAAAAATTATAAATTATATTGAAATCTCATTTGTTTGTATTCGGATTTTTTTTCAAAAAATATCTTTAATATGTATTTTGAAGTTTTAATTTTTTTTTTTAATATTATAGTGGTGGAATCCGTAATGTGAGCGCATGCCCCTGTAGGGATCTTAAACTCGCGGAAAATTCCTACGTCCAACCCCGACCTACGCCCTGGAATTCAAGTACAGATCATCCATTAACGGGGGCTCCTGCCACGGATACAGTCCTTCGAAAAATGTTGCAGGAAATTTTTTTTAACGAATTATTTACTAACACGTAAAAATTTTAGAACTTCAAAATATATATTTAGTAGTATTATTTTAAAAAAAAAAATTAACAACGAAGTTTAAATCAAATCAATATTTTTTTATCAAAATTTTTTAAAATATTTATATATAGTTAAAATATTTATAACATAAATTTTAAAGAAAATGTCGATTTATAAAAGATTTAAGATTATGCGCTGATTTATACAATCTTTTTAAAATTGTGGTCATTTAACATTTTTTTTTTTTGAAGAAAAAGAAAAGTTCTTCCCAAATTCTAACCAGATTAAAATGTACTATAGACACAATAACTTTGTGCATGGACTATAGACATAATAAATTTGTCGCTTCGAGTTCGAAGTGGAAACGTTTGGGTTTATCATTACTTCGACCAGCGAAAATGTGCCATAGAATCGGTAACTCGGTTTGATTTAATCAACCGGTTCGACCACGCCGAAATATTCCAAATTTTAACCTTACAGAATCATATCTGAAGCTCCCCACAAACATACAATTGATGCATGATTTGGGACAAATTTTCGGAACTCTCGAACGCTGGAGCTGGATGGCACTACTATCATTGACAATATAAGAAGAACTATAACATGGAGAAGATAGTTGTGCAGCCCCTTGAATGAGTCATGGTATACACAGGTATATACTACCATTTTTTGAACAGAAATTAACGCTGGCATTGCCTGTATCCGTTTCGCTGCTCTGCCTAATCCGTCTAGCTTTGCCCGTAGATGCTTCAACTATGCCGTAGTTTGTTCATTGATGTAAGTTAGTCATCGTCCACTTCATGAAAAGGTAGTGGAACCGTCTTAACTGCTCTGAATTTCCCGGCGTTGTTAAGATGCTCATTCTCAAGTCTGCAAGGTCGGTAAAGTACATTAGCACGGTTTTGTAGAGTAAATTTTTTTTTTAAAGAAAACTGAGGAGCAAAAAAACACTATTCATTAAGAAAATGAAGCAAAATTGCAAATGCTGATAGCAAACTTCAGAGAAGTGTGTGAATATTCCCTTTTTTTAAGCTTCTCCTTCAAATTTCTAAATTTTGTAGAAACACATATGGCAGAAAGCCTCCAGAAAACTGGAACTGCACCAAATGAGCCATTTCTTTCTTTTTTTCTTTTTTTTTAATTGCTTTCGAAGGCCAGGACATTTGTGAAAAACCAGTAGTAAAAACTGCAAAATTACCTATAGAAGTTCCATTGACCACGTCGAATGACTTCCAGGACAGCCAAGAAGAATGAAGTAACTCTATAGTCGAGCCCAGTAAAATTGTAATGGAGGACAGTTTGTAACCATGCCAGCCTCAGAATGAAGTTTAGACCCTGAAAGATTAGGAAAGATGTATCATGATAAGATAATGTCTTAATTGCTATTTGAACTATTTATAAATTTTTTATCTACTGGTTTAATAAAAATGAAAAAAAAAATTTGATGTCTGAATGCAAAATGCTAACACTTTATAGCCTACAAAAATTTTACTTCATATCTTACAGTTATTTATTTATTTATTTATTGTTTTTGTATAGGAATTGATGTCTTGCAGTTTATTTATTTCAATTAAGGGCTGGTAAGCAACACTTTTGTTTCTGGTTTATTGTTTTTCCTTTACCCAATTTGAATTAGACACAAAGCATGTTGGATATGGAAAAATACAAACCAAAAATTGAAGTAGAATGATATCGTTGCTTGGGGCATGTAAACATGGATTCGGCGGGATTGCATCTTTTGAATGATTATTGTAGTTACAGATATTATACCATGGATAAGAAATAGATGAACTTGCGTCTAAGGACCAGTTCGTTCCTAAGCCAGGGGTTCTTAGAGTTAATTTGTAGCAGGCCCCAGTCTTTGACAAAGTCCCAGTAAAGTTGGTACATAGTCGCACTGCTCGATACAACAACCACAAGAGCGAGCCACCCCCCGCTTTTCTCCTTCTCATATGCGACTTTTGCACCGCAGCAAAGCATTGCTGAAACATACTTTCCTAAATTCACAAGATGGCTTGTCTGCCCTTCATCGAACCATCTCCTCGCACACTGCAACCCAAATCACCAAAAAATGGTAAGGTTGAGAAGGTTGTTTTCTTTCATTAAGTTCTACTAGAAGCATATTGTTTAGTTTCGACATACCTGCATGGCTCTCCAGTAGTAAGGCAGGAATGAGACAGCATAAGCCAAGTCCCTATAGTGTGAGGTGCTGGTGCAATAGCTATAGTCCTGTGTTTTATAACTCCCAGTTATGAGGTAGCAGGTCACGTACTCCAAATTCCTTAGCAGTGGGACCTGTATTCACTTCATGTGCTTAGTGAAATCGTTTACACACCACACCTTATCTTCCAAGTAGAGGTAGCATCTGAATTTGGTAAATTCAAAAAGGCTTCTATGAGTAGTTGGATTAGGATTAGAAAAGATCAGTACCTGACTGCAGAGTTGATCCGCCATGAAGAAATCGACCATGACCACCTATCATCATAGGATTGTAAGAAAAGTGCGTTTATTTTTATTTTTATTATTTTTTTTTTGGAGGGGGGGGGATAAAATAAAAGAGATAAAATGTTTTTTTTGTAATTGATTTATTCTGCGTACCTTGTAAAGGGGAGAGAGAATGATATTTCTAATGATCCGCAAGAAATGGACCCGGCTTGATCGGTATAAGATGTTGAATGGGCACACAAGTACCAACACGAACATCTACAGGATAAGATAGCCGTCTTGTTAGAGCCTTATTTTCATCTAGAACTTGAGATTGTTCAGATGCTTAAAGCAACAGTTATTCTATGGAATATCATACTTCAAATTGTGGAGCGGCACATAGAAACCAAGCCATAAAACTAGAAAGGGTTAAGCACAAGGACAAACAATTTAATTACCAGAAGTAAGATGCCAGGGATTGCTTGTATGGTAGTGGACGAATAGCCTTTGACAATGAGGCTCAAGTGGGCAAACATGACAGCCACCACTATAGTCATTGATGTGGCACAGATCAAGAACACATCCCAGTACTTCAACTCTTTTGTAGGCGAGAATTCGAATATGAAGGTGTAGTTTATTCGAGTCTTACGCCAGAAGAAGATGTTGCAACCATATAGGAATAAATGAAGGAACAAGGAGGCTAAACATGCTGCAAAACAGTAGAACATATTTAATGGACTTCTATTTTTCACGCTTCGGTTAGAGGCTGAAATTCGGTAATGCGATTATGTTAGGATGATGACTTGCCTTAGAACAGGATACGCTGTTTCCATGTATATCGAGTTTGACCGTCCGTTATACATTCCGGCAATGTGTGCCATGATACAGTATCCAATAAACAATGCAATGAAGCATCCTGTAAAAAGCCCTGATCAAACAAATCATCAGTTAGATTTTTTGTTTTCCTTCTTTAGTCCCAAAAAATATCTGCAGCTTGCTTCTCTTGTCTCTGTGGTTCAATATTTGGTTATTGAAGCATTACCTATGAAGAAGGTCAGAGCATGAGACTCTTTCTTTTGATTAGGCTTAAGGTACTTCATGGCCTTGCGGCGATCATCTTCAGCAAAGTTTTTGATAAATAGCTCCTCTACCTCATCCATTAACTTGATTGCCTATCATTGTAATGAACTCGTTAAACTATATGGCACTTTTCATTCTAATTTTCAAATTTTGTTTGAAAATTTGAGTTACTTTTAACTTATTTCATGTGTGAAAGGGATTTACCATGTCTGAGCTATTGAAGTAGGAACTCTCAACCACCTTAAGGTAGATAGGCATGGCTTGTTTTCCGGTCATCTGAAAGAGCAAAATGTGAAGTTACATACTCAACTTATATATATAATACTGATGCATGAAAACAGAGGGGTGCTAATGACTACCTTATCAAATTTCTTTAAAATTTTCGCAAAAGCCAGCATGTTCAAGTTCCTGCATAGAAATCCTACTATAAGAAAAACTTTTTTGTCATACAGTAACTCATTAAGATATATAATGAGTAGGATTGGAATTTACTTTAAATAAACCTATGTAGAACTTTGACACAAGTAGAAGTGAAGATTTAATAAACCTCTTACAAGTGTTTCTTTTTCTACTTTTGTTCTGAGTGTAATACCCTTCATGTACATCTTTTGTGTCAGCTTAGGCTATTGATCTCTTCTTTTAATACAGGCAATGTCTTATTCTCAAAAAAAAAAAAAAAAAGGGGTAGAAGTGAAGATTGGTAAGTAACAAGAAGAGAAGACACTTAATAAGAGTATATTTATGTTTTTTCGAACACTAAACAGAAGGATTAGCCATAAACTTATAAAACCTTTTTTTTCCTTTTTCTTTAGACAATACAAAATGTGCTGAGATGTGAAAGAGTAGGTTTTGGGTTGTTTAAACAAACCTTTGAGAAAATTTACCCAAGCAAGATTTAAACAGTAACAAGAGAGGCATTTAACAAGAGCATATTTAAGTTCTTTTTTTTTTTCAAATATTAAAGCGAAATGAATAACCGTAGTGATAGAACACTTTAAAAATTTTGCTTGTAGACTATACCGATAAGTGATGAGATAGCCAAGGCCTTTGTAAAGCTCAATGAAGGCTTCCCTGATCATTTTTTCTGCATGGTGGAGCTTCTTCTTGTTGATATTGAGCTTGTTGTTCCCATTAGACTTTGACTGATTCACAAGGTCTTCCCAAATTAAGTATGTGAGAGCAGATATAGTTCTTGTTGGTGTTGTCAGGGGTATGTTGATCCTCAGGTTCTTCCCCTGGCAGTTGATCACCTTCCCAGAAAAGCTCCTCAGCTTGCTTTCTTCTCTACTCTTGGCATTCACCAGCTTCCCTGAAACATCTAATCCTTGAGGGGAAGAGGGTACATTAAATTGTTCCTCGTGTCTCTCAGAGTCACACCTTGGGCTATCTTGCATGCTGTCCTGCTCCATTGTGCCTCTATTTGACTCATCCTCTGTCATTTTACAGAGCACGATAAGGTGAGAGTCAGATTAGTTTTTATCAAAAACTTTGCAAATTATTTTGTTCTTCGTATATTTTAATGAAGAAATTCATGTTCTATGCATCCAAACATGAGGTGGATGGAGCAAAAACTTTTTACGAATTCCTTGAAACTTATCTATGATTTTTTTTTTCTTCAAGTAAGGCGTTGCCTGCATGACAAGGTCGGCCAAAGTTTTCTCAACTATAAATTGTGAACCATCAACCACAACTTTGCAGTATTAATTGGTGATCTACTTCTAATTCATGCAAGCAAATATTACGGGCATATGGGATATCTTACAACAAAAGTAAAGTGAAAACAGAGGAATTTAAGTAGAAACTATCTTGTAAAATACAACAGAAAATAAGCAGCAACTCACCACATGTAATAGAGCAAGAAATGGAGGGATCATCCATTGATGAGGAGCATCTGGCCTTGTGCTGCTTAAGTGCAACCTTAAGTTCTAGGAGTATCTCCATTTGCTTCTTCAGAGACTCCCCTCTCTCCACAAACTCCTTCTCTTTCCCTCTATAGAACTGGTTCACTTTATTGAGCTGCTGGTCGAGTCTTGTGAAGAACTCGCTTGCTGCTTCTGTTTCAGCGAATTGCTCCAGCAGCTCTGTTTCATATAAGTCCCCCTTGCTTGCTGATGCAGCGAGCTTCCTATGAACCTATAAGAACCAGCACATAAGTTTGCATTAGAACTTTTTTTTTCCTAATTTTTTTTTTTTAAAAATTATGCATTAGAGCTTGTACAAGCATGTAGTTCAGCTGAATCCTTATAAGTAACTCCCTTAAACAACAACTAGATTCATCACACTACATGTTTTAATATAATTTTGTTAGTGATAGAGAAATGCCTGGATGACACCATGGTCTTTATGGTCATGTCCGCTTGCTATCGAGGGAAGGTTCGACAAAGGAGAAATTATCCTCTGCCACAGAGGAGGCTTCCCTAGTTTGCTACTGGGATCGGCAATGGTCATCTTTTTTAAGTCTTTCTTCAATTGCCAGTAGTCAACGAAGGCCTCTTTCCATTCGGGCACTAGTTGGCCTTCAAACTGCTTGGAGAACTTCACCATTTTTGCAGCAGCTCTTTATCTCCTCTGTATGGATTGGTGTTTTCTTTGCTGAGGCTCATGCATTGTTATATATTGCGATCAAGCTAGAGAGAATTAGAATGGGATATTGGGAGACAGCACATTCTGAAGTATCATTGCAGAATGCAGAGTCTATTCTGCTCTTATGCTTAGAACCTTTTCGCCACTTGAAAGAATTCTCATGGTAGAGAGAGACACAGAGAGAGTGCCACAATTTAACTAGCTAGTTGCTTTGAAGGGTGGCTTTTTGAAACTGGGTCCAGCAAAGTGGGGATTTGGAAACACACTTGGTGGATTGGGTGCACAGAAGTTGATCAGGTTAACATTATCGAGCTTTTGCGGAAAACCACCAGTTTACTGCCTTGCTGTTAGTCTTGCTTAACTAATCTTTAAAAAAAGTCACGCGTAACCAAAATTAGGGAGAGAGGATTGCAAAACTGAACTTTTGCCGAGTGTTATGTCAATAATTAGCTTATGCACAAATGAAGTTTATACTTCTGGAGCTTCTAAAATGCATGCATAAAATGCCAAAACGTATGGAGAACAGTAGAAGTTTATACCAAATCACGATGTACCCAAATGACAAAGACAGCCTTAACATCCCAGTATTTGTTAAATCAATGGCAATTAGTCACATAACATTATATGATGCAAAAAGAAGTTCTCTGTAGTTTAATCCAACAATTTTACTGACTCGCAGATATATAACTTATTAGAATTAGTTTTTATTTATCCAGTCAATATAAGGGTAGAATCTGACACTGATGTGATTGAAAGCTGTAAATCTAACTATTTATTCTCTTGTAGGTATTTCTTTCCATTGGAGCTCATGAGATTTTGCACTGTCATGAATATAAGCACTTTTTCTTTATTATTATTATTATTCACAATAGAGAATTTCCCACTACGTAGACAATGCAGCTTAACTTTATGTTTAATACATTATCTTCTAAATTATAAACTCTATGAACACTAATCAGTTTGAATTTGCGGATTGCATTGCACTCTTGCCAACTTGCACTAAATATGCATTTTATAACCTTTTTTAATAGAAAACTAGGAGAAATCTTGCCTCTAAGCCGACTATTGGATGGTTTGGTCATGAATAAACTGCGGCTTGGGGAGTCCCCCCAAATTTTTCGCTGCATATTGAAGGGAGTGGGAATCCAAAATTTTTTATATATAAGCATTTTATCTTGACTTTAGGATTTGAGAATAAACTCTTCTTTTACTTCTCCAACTAGGGGCAAAGTTGACAATGAAGAACTTCGAATAAGTACTTCAAAGTCCAATCTCAATGGTTTGTAACTCTGTAGTCTGTTATCAACTCAGAGATCTCATAGAAGCCTGTTATTGCCATAGAGATTCAATATTTCGCAATGCAGGAACACTGAAGCAACACATGATACAGAAATCTGAAATCATCCTAGAATTGAAGAAGGCAAACCATTACCATCAAGTGGCAAGAGAAGGTTGAGGCTTTATAATTAAGATCATAACCGTTCATTTTATTTTTGCTTTGTATGTACCCGAGTTTGGTCTGTGTGTCAATATTTGATTATGCTATGTGACTTAATACTCACTATATATCACAACTATGTAAACAAAAGAACAATAGAGCAATATTATGAGTTGTGTTGCTCCCCTTTGGAGATTGAGACGGATTCTGTCAATTCTGTTTGGTTGGTCGCATGGCAGAGGTGTTCCTTGGGAGTTATATTATGATGTCAAAACTGCTAAGCAAATGCTTACAAGATCTAATGCGATCTTAAAACACATTTTCAGAGAGGTAAACACTGTTGCAGATTCTCTAGCTAAGCGTGGCCGCACCCTTTCTTCTTATTGTTTTAATGATTCTTTTCTATGCCTATATAAACATTGTAAAGGCCTTATCCTTTTGGATAGGATTTATTTTCCAAATTTACGCCATTCTTTGTAGGCGCCTGCTCTAGTTGATAATCGATCTGGATTTTCTCACATTTGAAAAGTATATATATATATATATATATATATATATATATATATATATATATATATATATATATATATATATATATAGATTGCACAGCATTAGATGCCTAAAGATTTATGTCAAAACAATCCCCCCCTTGAATTATTGTACAAAATTTCGGATGAGTAGGTATTCATTCCTTCACATGTTACATATATTTACCTCTGTCGGTTTCAGATGGAATTACTAAATTGCCTCTCATAAGGTACCCATTTGTTCGCATCGTAAACATACAGGGACATCCTCCTATACAGTATAAGAAAATGAAAAAAAAAAATGATTATGATAATCCGCAGACAGGTTCTAGAATAAATACCCAATCATGTTGGCCACTTGAGAAAGCAGAAGATCGTAGGACAATAAAAAATAAAGCAATTCAGGTCCTAACTTTACCTTTTTTTCTTTTTTAGCCCCAGTTGAATAAGTGTAGATTTTGAGCAGTAACTACTTTATTTTCATAGCACATCACAAAAGCAGTCATTGATATTTTAGATTGTGTATCCTTGTTACAAAGATCTGTAACTTCTACGCTGTCTCTTCGTCTGTTTTTGCTTAGAATAGCAGCTTTTTTCAATGTTTCTTAGAGTAGTTATCTGAAAATCCTATGAAGATACAAATGAATGCTGCCTTAAATCTTAGATTAAATTGTGTTATGCCGATCAAAGTACAAACATCGCCGTAGTCCACTAACAGAACGCGAACCGTGTAGTTTACTAACACCACCTACCCAAGGATCCTTCTGCATGTATATGTAATGCAATTATAATATTAAATTATTACTTTAGATTTTATGTTTGCTCAATTGGAACCAATGAGGCACACCTTTAATGCTGCTTAAAAACATTTACCTTTTTATCAGGCAACAACATAAAAGACTTGGTGCAATACCTTGTCTATGTGGACCCTCTCTCCTTTTGTTTGTATAAGGTTGAGGATAGCTAGTCATAAAAGTTTAGAAAAGCACATAAATCTAACATTATGAAGAAGGCGACTTATGTGATATGCGACTACAAGACCGTGTCTGGCAGATTAATTGGATAAGCAATCTATATTAGTACAAAAAGAAGAAATCTTTAAAGGGTTTATAGATTGTTTATGCTCACCATTTTAGAGGGTCTTTAGACAAATAAAGCAAGGCTTTTGTAGAGGCATTAATAGCTGTTTTCCAAAGACAGTGATAGGCCTCTTATATGCTGATCTGAGTAGGAATGCATTCTTCCCCATTAGTCCTTTGGTGATGGCCCCAAAAATTAAACAAAATCCATGAACATATGTCTGGCAGTTTATACTGGTGGAGACATGATAAGGACCTTTGAGCTTGGACCAAACTGATGTATATAGCACAAAGTATACCAAATTCTCAAGATATAGAAATCGTCAAACCACTTCGAATTGGTACGGCCTGTGGTATGGCATCAAGGTGCTGGTTCAAATCATGATTTTATGTGCTGATTGGCACCGCCTGTGTGGTATTGCATATGCATGTTCCAACAGTTATCGGCGGAGTACTAAACGGCACAGCTCGTGCAAGAAAATATTATATTTAAAATTTTAAATTAATAGTAAACTTTTTATTTTATTCTTGAAAAGTAACAATAAATATGTATCGGCACGACATGGTCAGCATATGCCTGGATCTGAATTTATTGACTTCAGCTCAACTCGACACTGAAACCTTGGTTCGAACTGCATGACCCTAGTTTTTCCCACTATGTTCTCCACATCTTTGGAGGGTCCATTAGATGTAGGAAAGTACTGTTACGTGTGTGCAGTTATATTCTACCACAAACTATTCTGATGCTCAGATGAAAATTCTTATCTTAGATTCCAAATTGATAAGGAGTGATCAGGAACCAAGTGAAGGGTATTAGAATTGAAGTAAGATTAATTCAACGGAATACAGCAAAACTTTTTTTTTCAGCAACCGACAATACTTTGTATTTCCAATAAGTTATGACCGGATATTCCAGAAGAAAAAGAGTATTAATGGAGCAGCTGCAGAGTATAGTTTGTAATATACCTGGAATAATATTATTACAGGGCATTAGCATTTTTATACGCCCATAATTTGAAATTATATTTTTATACCCCTAATTCAAAATAATGCTTTTATATTCTTATTGCCTTCGTCATTTTTTCTTAAAAAAAGAGAGCAATTAACTTGACAATAACAGTTTTATCATTGTACAAGAACAATGGAGAATAAAAGCGTCGTTGTAAATTATTTGGGCACATTTTTTTGATTTTAAATTATTAGAGATATAAAAATACAAATGTCCCATTTCTTACCCAAGTAGAAAGAACGATACGTAACTAAACAAGTTAGGGAGTTTTATTAATGACATCTTCTACAAGTTGAGAGCATTATTTATTAAGGGATCCTCTACATTGCAGTCTGCATCAATCAGAAACGTGATCACGAGTTTTCTATGTTTGGATTATTGTTTTTTTTTTAAACGAATTTCAAGATTATTTTCTTATTTTTACATCTCACTCATTTATAAGACTGAGATTCTTCTTGTGTAAGTTTCTTTTCATTTAACCAGATGGGGTCGAATGTCATAACTCTTCAACTCTTTTTAGAGGATAGGAGCTGACTTCTCCAACCAAAAAAAAAAAAAGGAGAAAATGAAACGCGGATCCTCTACATTACATTGCATTTGCATTCAAAAGTAGTGTTGATGTGGTCAAGCAAGGTGGCTAATAATCAAGGTTCCTACGATAAGTCTTTTTCTCATCCTTCAGTTTCCACATCTGTTAGCAGCCTGCAACATGGGAAGCACAATTCCAATTATGAAGCTGACAAAGTGTGAAATTGCTAGACTATTGCATGCTTAATATTAGTTTTACACAGATCAGGGTCAGTCCCTTGGGATGTTCACTATGACATTGTTGTGGCTAGGAGCAGGACTTAATGCTACTATCCGGTATGTTCGCAGAGAACTTGTAGGAGTTGAACATAGTGATTATGTATGTAAACATTATAATTTGAAATGGAATCTTGAAAAGGAGAACCATCAGTAACCAAATTGTATGGAAAATGAATTGAGCTAAAATAAGTAAATGACAAGAAGTCATTTTCATACTGTGATGTCGAAGATGATTTTAAGATTACATGCAAGGGAAAGATCAATGGAACGCGAAAAGATTAATCTTATTTCTGAATGTCAAGAGGTCTTAAAATCTTTTCGTTTTTCTTTTTTTTTTTTTTTGGTTTTTTTGGTGCTTTTTGGTAACTGCAGATATAAGATCCTTTCAGTTCCTTTTTGAAATAGTTACAAGGGAGGTTGATGGTTTCTAGATGCATAAGATGGAAAGTAGGTGCCATCAATTTCTGGAAACCAAATTTACCTCTGAACCTTAAACTACTGCAAAACAATGCACCATAAATAATAATTACTATTATTATTGTTACTACTACTACTATTTTTGTTGTTTTTCTATCGTTACACTGTTGTTTACTAGTAATTAAGATTTGTAATTCCTGTCATAATGTACCGTTATATGTACAGCCCTTTTTTTGAGATTATCTTAAGAAAATTCTATCCATAATCGGTCAACTTTTGTGTGCGGTCATAATAGATAAACCATAGCTTGCACCAACGCATATTCCACCAACCAAAAAGTTCAAGTCTTGATAGGCCCGAAGATTTTGTGTTACCCTCCCATAGTAGCGGGGTAAATTCTCAATAGCAAGATATGAGAACTGTCAAAAATATTCTACTCCAGTTCTACTTTGCTTCGCCGCAACCATCGCTTTAAATTTTTTTTTTTTCACTTCACTTTGGTATAAGGGTAGAATTTGGTGAGATATATGGATGAAATAGATGTTAGGAGATGAAAGTTTGAGATTAAATGGAGTGAAGAGGGAAAGCCTGAAGTATTCAAACTATTACTCTATACCTAATCAGTTTATGCATTCGAAATATTTAAATGTACTTGAAAGCTCATAGGAATTATAGGTAAATTAAAGCTGTTATTAGGATTATGAAGCGTCTAGGACAACCTGTTAGATCTGCGTCATGAACCAGTTGATATCTCTCATGTTTGTCTTTTATTTATCTCTGTGTTCCTTGAACGATAGAATGGGCATTTGGATATGTCCATACTGAAAGCGTTCAAGCCGGGTTTTCCTCTTTTGGTGTAACATGAATATATGATATCGTAAATTTATCTATATGACTGTCGCACAAAATAGTCATCATTAGTATCATTTTATGATTTTCACGCTGCATATCATTCATTGCCACTCTCTTGCTTTATCTCAGAAGAATCTTCTTTGATTATTCTTTCAGTATTGCCTATACCAGGACAAACCTAGGGTCCTAGTAATTCAGCTTTGCTTTTTGCTAAAAAGTATTACAAAGCAAAAAATATCGAGCGCTCACAATTTCACCGCATTGCTAGACCCCTTTTCGTATGATCACTTTAGCATACATATCATGTACCTTCTAGTCGTCTAAAGACGGACCATTGTGACCATGTAAAATAGTTCCACCCGTATCGATTACTCCTTTTTGGTTGTTCCGCGCTTGTTACAGTCTGAGCGAGTGCTCCTCCGTTTGCACTGCTTCGATGCGGTTGTGTAGCACAGTGATGTCTGGAGAACCTGGATCAGGAATTGGGTCCAAGGGGGAAGTGCACCGGAATTTGGTAGGGTGGAGGTGGCCCCAGCCGCCGAGTCTCAAAAAAACGTCCTTAAGGTAGTTCTTGGTGTATGAACTGTAACTGATGTCTGCATTAGCACTCAGCTTTGCCAGATTTCAAGGAATGCTATAAACTTTGATTTTTTTTTTTGTTTTTCAGTGATATAATAATTTCTGGTAACAATAGAGATACCAGTTTCTGATATCAAAAGCTAGCTCACTGTTGGATATCTCCTACTTGGCTCATATGTTTATATATATATATATATATAACTAATAATATATATATTATAATATATATATATATATATATATATATATATCTTTTTTTTTTTTGAGAAATGGCTCATATGTTTATATCAAGTGGTGTCTCAATCAAGTTAGAATTTGAGATGAGGCACAGGATTCCTGAAGTTAGATACACAGTTCCTTACAAGGACATTAAATAAAAAATCTTTCGAGGCATATTCGACATAAAATTGAAGTTCCACCCTCACCATGGCCGGCAGAGCCTTGTGTTTTCAACCCATATTTATATATGTTCTGATTTCCCACAAACTAGACAATAATGCAGCAAGAATATGCTTTCAGATAATATTTTCATTTTACTTATTAAAAAAAAAAAGATAAATAGTTCTACTACGAGAATTCAGTATGATAGATACAATAGGCTTACGGCATGCGGACGGGCGCTGGTCTGCAGCACCACCCGAGGAATTTACCTGCTTTATAGGTACATAAATGATACCGACACAGACGAGGATTTCTCCTCGTTAATCTCAAAAAAAAAAAAAAAAAAAAAAAAAAAAAAAGCTACTAGCTGAGCCACCTTCACTAGAGTATCATGCTACACTTTCTGAGTGTATTTAAGCCAATGATTTCCAGGTACATCCCTCCTTTGCATCTTTCAACAACATGCTGGGAGCTGACAAGCACCTTGGAATGATCTGTAAAGGATTGAATTATGAGCAGGATACAGAACACCAAGAAATGATTTGTAAAGACTGATTATATGCTTGCACGAACAATTCTGATGTTTGGAACCTCATCACAGAGACTAGGCTGCTGGATTTGTTCTACAGATGGAGATTGACAAGATAAAATGCATTTTGTACAGATCATCGCAGGTACGTGGCAATTTACTACCACATCTAAAAAGGAGACTGTACTAAGATTTCCCGGAATCCTAATATCCATCTTTTCTAGTTAAATTTTTTAAAATATATTTTCAAATTTTAGGATTTAAATGTCTTTAGTGAGTAAAAGGAACAACAATTAATATATGGTTTTTTTTTTTTTTTTTTTTTGTGTGAAGGAAAAGCTCTGCAGTGCGTCGTTCAAAAAACAAATGACGAAGCATACAAGAGTTTTTGAGATTATCCTTGGCAAATCATCAATAACCGTATTTTGTGCAAATATCGTTACAAATAAATCGACGGATTGCACTGATCCATTTTTTACAAACAAAATATTAGGAGCAAAGAATCCGCTATCCCGCAAAGAAAAGAAAAAAGAAATTACAATAGGAGGATAGAAAGTCGCTGGTATTGATCGCTTTGCGTCAGTTGTAGTAGTTTGCCCGGAAGGTAGTAAGATCCTTAGCCTCTCAAGAACAACAAATTACTGCAAACGAGCAATTTTGACATGCTATGAGGAAGGTTTTTTGAATAGCACTGCAACAGTACATGAAGTTTTATAGGATATGAAGGGAATAAAAAAGTCTTCAATTTCTTGAATATGTTCACTCTTCAAAAGAACAGCACAATAGTTGATGTCAAGTTAAACCAAAGACGTGGGTTAACGCATAATCTCTGCAACAGTAGAGTCTTTCATTGCAAATCTCTGAATTCTAGTTGGGTTTACAACAGTATGATCTCTCTCATACATCTTGGGCAGGACATCGATTACGTGGGAAACGTTAAAAAATTGTGCAGGTGCTTCTCCGGCTTCAGGACCGCCAACAGTGATCCCTTACGTATGTTGTTGAGAATTTTGCATCTTAGTTTGAGTACAACCTTGTAGTGAGAATCACTATGTATTGAGTGCATCGTGATGCCGAGACTTGATGGTTTTAATTTAGGGAGAATTATGGATCACCCTCTGACTTGTAAAATTTAATTTTTTAGTCCCTTCAGATTTAGATTTAAATAATTAATCCATATTTTTCAATTTTTTATTTTTTAACCCTAATAACTACCATATTTTAAATTCTGACGAAAATACCCCTATATTAATGTTATATTTTTTAGAAAAAAATTATGGATAATCTCATATACTCTAAAAAAATATTTTTAACCCCTCATTTTTTAAACTCATAATATTTTTTTATGTTAAAATTACTTATTTTTCACCCTTTTATCCTTTAATTGAACACTAATATCCATATTAATTCAATCATTAATAATTTTTTAAAAAAATTTGTAACTTTCGAAACCTCCGGCGCGGCGGCGCTGATTATCGTTGACATCTCGCTATCGCGATGTCACCACTCTTAGAAAAAGCGATGACGACTATGGTGGAGAGATCGTGGCGGGGACGATTGTGACGGGGACGATTTCCCGGAGGCGATCTTGGCGGGAAGATCGAGGCAATGCTTGCGGGGACGATATTTGTAGAGACGATCGTGGCCGAACGATCTTGACGGGATGATCTGGCATGGACGATCATGGCGGAGATGATCTCGGCAGGAACGATCTGGATAGGAACCATCTCAGCGAGGACGATCGTGGCGGAGAGATCGAGAGAGAAGGTGTGCTAATCGGTACCACTGTCGAAGGCTTTGAAAAGCTTAAAGACTCATAAAAGGGTTAAAAAATAAGTAATCTTAAATAAGTGGTTTATTATTAAATTTAAAAGACAAAGGGGTTAAAAAATAATTTTTCAGAAAAATTGAAAGTTATTCATAATTTTCCGTTTAATTTAATATAAACAATGTTTTAAAAAAAAAAAAACAAAAAAAAAACACGCAGTCTACCATTCAAAATGAAGTTCCTTCCTTGGATTATTTTCTTTTCTTTTCTTTTTTTTTGGGAGAAAATGGAGGTTCCTCATTGATAAGGAGTGACTTTCAGGAACAAACTAAAGAATAAAGCATCCGATTGAATTACAGTTTCAAACAGCATCAGCAAAGTTTTGTCGTTGCAGTTGACGATGCCTTCGGAATAAGCAGGAGCTTAATTCGTATTCCATATACTCTGATAAATTGTGATTTGATGGATATTCCTGAGGACAAAAAAAAAAAGATAACTAATGGAGTGGCTGCAGAGCATAGTTTGTAATATACCTGGAATAATCTAACAGCTATGAGCTTTATTAAGGGTATTTTCTACATTCATATGCAGTAGTCCTAAACGTGATGCATGAATACAAGCTAGTGGTAACTGGTAAGCTTCTCATATGGTACAAATATAGTTTGCCACGTATCAATCAAACGGAACGCAGATCTCTCAAAGATGGACCGAGGTGGGACTCGCTCCTAACCGAAGTCTAAAGCTAAATCGAGTCCGCTTGAGTATGTAGAATTTTCGAGGAATAAGTCAGCAATCGCAACCTCCGCGAGGTCGTGGGACCACACGTGTCAGAAAGCCAACTGTCTGAGAACATGGAATTCCACGTGGCTAGTAGAGGGTGATGTTGACCGTTCAACCCATAATTCCTACGAGATCCACATTCTCCCTACGATCACAACGTCAACAATACCGCAATCAACATCTATAAATAGCAAGCTAGGCCGTTAGCGCGTGGGATCCCAATATCCAACACTTGATCCTATATTTCGAGACTTAAGCAATTTAAGAGAGAATTTAGTAACTTAGATAGAGTTCATCTAATCAAGAGATTCAAGACTGAGATAGACCTCTGTCCATAGAGCGAAACGAGGGAGATTTTCTACTTTTTTCTACATAATAATTTTTTTGTCGCTGCGTGAACGTCCGTGGTTTATCTCGGTTTAGACGAGAATTTTCATGTAAAAACCTCCTGTTTGTATGATTGTTTGCATTTACTTCTTAGCCAAGCTTCAGAAACTTCGAATATTCATTACACCAATCGAGATCAAGCTCGATCAGCTTCAAAAGAACTAGTTTCCACACTTCTATATAGTCAAGCAAGATGGCTAACATTCTATGCTTCTATGAAAATATTCTTATTCACCATCTATATATACTAGCTTTCCTGTGAAGTAAACTGAGAATAAGTACAAGTTTTGATTTTATAGAACCATTAAGATCTACTCCAAATGGCTAGAACACTCTTTATATACCTTATACTGCTGCAATACCATTGAATTTGATTGAATGACAACTTTGGCTTGATGATCAATTTGGATGTTGTAAATGACATCTCATGCACAAATGATAACTCTGACATCTCAATCTTCATAACAGCTCTTACCTATGGGTTTATCTGTTACGATGGTCGTACAAAAGTGGACCGATTACGGGTAGAGTTTCCCCACGATAATGTCAAAAACAAAACAAGAAGAAAGTTCATAACATGATTCTGGGTGCAAACTGTGACTGATAAATACATGACTGCTCAAGCTTGCAAGCTGCTGAAGAATAACTATCAGCTTTGATTTTCTTATTCCCCTTTTTATTTTGTAAATTAAATGTTTTATATTGTAGAATTTCAGCAAGGAAATTTCTTAGAATTCTCTGTAATGTGGCTTCTGTATTCTAACTAAAGCTTGTTGGGCGACATAATAATTCTGGTCCTTTTTTTTTGAAAAACGTCATTCCATACCCTATTCTATCCTGAAGGAGACTACCATGTTTCCGAAACCTATTGGAAGTCTCCAGTCGCACGTCGTGTTACTGTCAGCGTGCGCCTAATTAGGATCTCAAACTTACAGATGGAGTTTCGAAGTCAGGTAGGAAGGGTTCATGAGCCTCGTCAATCCGTTGTGACACCCCGCCTCCCCTAAATAATTATGTTTATAATCGGAGATTCCAGGTGCTGACATCAAACCTCACTGTCGTATTCCTCCTACTTAGTTATATATAACATGTAGGTATATATACTTGTCTCACGTCTTCTTGATGAAGTTAGAATTTGAGATGAGGTACAGGATTCCTGAAGGAATATGTACAGATTCCTAACATGATTTAACACAATATTTCAAGGAATATCCGACATAAAATGAAGAACTCATATGCGCATATGTTCTGATCTCCCACACACTAAACAATTAATGTTGTAAGAGTATGCTTTCAGATAAGTAGATCTATTATAATTTCTTTTCTTTTTACTATTACTACTATTTTTTTTTGTATGTATGCGGAGAAGACAGGAGTTCTTCATTGGCCTCATGGCCCATGTCTCATGGGCCTCCAATCCGGAAAAAGTCAAGCCCAGCTAAACTCAGGTGGAATTAGAGAGCAGACACTCAACAACTCAAATAGTCAAATCCAGTACTCGTCACACCTACTTGTAATTGCCTCAAAGTGTTAACGGATTTCAAAACAGTTTTAATATCCGTTAAGGTGTTAATATTTTGGAACCTAAAAAATATATATTTAGAAGTATTTTTGGAAGAAATTTTTAATATGAAAGTTATTGATCTTGATGAGATCTACAACTTTCATGTTGAAATTTTTTTCACAAAATACTTGTAAATATATGTTTTGAGGGTTTGGGACAGAGGACGGGATAGAGAGTTAGGACAGAGAATTTGAGTCCTGAGAGGGGTCCCCTCCCGCCTTACTAACTCCGTGCAACTTTCGTGGACGCGCTTTTATGAGAAATCACATGATTAATATAATAGTTGAGGCAACTTTAGTGTAGTTTCATGCTATAGTTTTAGAGTACAGATAGGCCAATGATTTCAGATTCATAACCACTTCATTATATACTTCCAGGAACGACTCCGATGCTTAAATCAGTTGCTTTATCTATTATTATTATTATTTGGCACTGAGATTACGTTGCTGGACGTGCTCTGACGAGAGATTTTGGCAAGAAAATATGCATGTTCTATGAGGCATTTGGGTACGTGGCAATTTACACCACAGCTAAAGAGGAGATTGTACTAAGAATTCTGACCAATCCTAGATACACTTTGGGATAGTTACATAATAGCCATATATAGATTTACGTGTTTTAAATAAATTCGTCATTTATGATCCGTTGTTTTTCACACTTAAAACATCTATTTAGAAGTATTTTTGAAAAAAAAAATTGATGCAAAAATTATTGATCACATCAAATTTTTTTTTTTATTTTTAAATTTTTTTCTAAAAATTTCTTCTAAATAAATATTTTTGAGGCTCTTTCGTGGATTAACGAATTAATTTTAATTCACTATAAATTTAAGGTCTCAAAATACTTATTTAAAATTATATAAAAATTGGTTATAAAAACCTTTGCTTTAAGTGACATCCCAAATAATTTTTTTTATATGCAATTTGACATTTATTTTTATGTCATATAAAAAAAGACACATGATATGATTGAGATAAGAATTTTTAAGTAAGTTGAAAAATATAATGATTTAACTATATATATGCGTGTGTATGTAATATGCATGTAACTTCATATCACCATTATTTCATAATGCATCTCAAATAATATTTATGCATGCCATGTGATATTTATTCTTGCTATCATAATATATAAATATAATATTTTTAATAACGTAATTATTAATTTATATACAATTAAAAGTATAAAAAATTAAAATTTTAATTATAATTATTTGTATTTATGACCTCCATCTGTGCATCGTACAGGTGCAAAACTAGTTATAACTATATTCATTATAATATATGATCTGATATTATCACTTATACTATATAAGTTATTGTGTAAATTTTTTTACTAGCATAGTACAACCCACAACAATTGCTGACACGGCAAAGCCAAATAAATCCCTTTTTTAATATTGCCTCTTACTCTCTCTACATTTTTAAGTAAACGCAGCCAAACGTGCCCAACTTCGCAGGCCCATTTAACAGAAGCAGCTCTTCGGCCCATAAATAACCATCGTCATCATCTTTGCTTGTTTCATTCTTTCCCGGGGAAGAAGAGGATGGAAGTAAGCATCGCACACAGAGGATGGTCGGACGTGTGGAGGTCCGGCTTGAGCTCAGCGGATGGCTGATGACACGGAGACTTCAATTAATTGAGCACACCGATCGAGTATTCGAGCGAAATGAAGACACCTCCACACGCAAACAGCAAACACAAGGCCGTCGACGCCGGCAGCCTCCGCTCCCTCCCCTCCTCAACAAGAGGTAGAAAAACAAAATAAACTCTTCGATTGCTTCGGGATCTGTGCACGTTTCTCCTGCCTCGAGATTCGTTTTAATAGGTAGGAGTTCGTCTTAGTAGTTCAAAGAATAGTCATTGTTAGTTAAATGTTCTGCTTCAGTTCAATCCAAACATTGTTTGTTAAATTGCTCATTGCTTCAGTTCAATCAAATCTCGGATGGCATTTGTCCACTCTCTCATTGTCAAATACAGCTCCGGACCCTTGTCTGGTACGGCATCTATGACGTAGTGTTATGAGTAGTAATTTTTAAGTTTGCCATCTATGATAAATGTTAGGGTGCTCTGAACTCGGATCTGTATCTAATTTTTGTAATTTCGAAGTTTGCCATCTTTTTTCTCTTCTCCCACTTTCAGCGTCCGGATCTTTGTCTTAGCTCCATTTTGGAAACTACTTTTGTTTCCTTATTGAATGAAATAAGACATTCTTTTTTGTTTGAGCTGGGGGCTCGGCCTGTAGCCATCCCATCATAGAAAGTATACAATACATCTGTCTGGCGTCATGTGATGTTTACGTTTAGGACCAGATGGTTTCATATTACATCATATTTTTTGGAATCTCTGATCATATTCTGATTGCAGATCCCCGTCTTATATAAAGTAGCAATAATATGAGACGCGTCCCCACCTATATATCTAGTAATATGGCGCATGTTTTATAAAATACACGTCGTTGTTTCGAATCCACGGATAGTTCTGAAATAAAAAATAGACAATTCTGAAAAGTTTTCAGCTGTGATTATTAATATGGTGGCTGAATAAGACGTCATACTCACGCCTGGTTCGAGTAGATCGGAATTTTACTTTCTGACTGTGGTTTCTGTCCATACGGACTGATTGATCGTATTAGAAAATAATATTTTTTAGTAATATGGAGAATTATTGTACTAAAAATTTTTCGTACCGTTATTTAAAAGAATAATAATATGAGACGCTCCAGCAGTCGCTCCTTGCGCCGCTCCTTCCTAGGCCAGGGATGGATGAGATTAACCTTATCGAGTTGGGTGGTGGAAGATTGAGGGCTGATGAAGAGTGGCTTTAGGAGTGACCCTTTGGCTTTGGAGGGACACAAATTAGCAACTTCTCCATCTAAATAAAAATTGGTGAGTCATCTTATGGAAGCATTATAGACTGTTAAGTTCGAGAGACAAGTAGTTGTACTTGAAGATAACCCTGGAAGCAGCTTTTAGGAGACAAATTAGCACCAACTTCTATTCCAAAATAACTGCGCTTTTGGTGCTGACCACAAATAGTGTCTCCACAAATAGTAGCTAGCGAAACCAAACTAATGGACCGTATCCAGCAATCCAGCAGCCGCTAACAGCATTAGGAATCTTGACTTAGCCTTCTTTATTTTATGTATTTAGTTGCTAAATAAATGAATAAGAAACGGAGGGTTAAGGACGGCAGATCCTGGAAATATATAAGGTATTCGTCTCTCGTCCCTAGGATAGAATGTACTTGGCTATATTACCAGTTTACCACTAGCATAGAACAAAATATTGTTCTTCCCTCTCCGTAGACGTAGACGTCATCATCGAATCACGTAAATCTCTGTATTCTATATAATTTATTTCCGACGATCGTCTCCACAGTACTGTGAGTCTTAGTCCCGATTCACTAAAACCCCTCCATCAAGGAGCGAACTTGCGTTTGCACTGAAAGAAGAGAGCTCATCGGCAAAGAAAGAGAGAAGGTGGTGCGAGGAAGTACCGCAAGGTGGTAGACCCGAAGCGTGATATTTAAGTGGATATTTGAATGGAACCTTTTAAGGTAGGATGGGATTTATGCGAAGAATAATGCTTGAGTGCACGGAATGAAGCACTGATTTGAGGACGAAGCATGCGAAAAATATGTTTTTCGCGCTTGAAAAATAAGTTTCATATCCGTGCTTCACTGTGCGCTCAAATATTTTCCTTATGCGAAACTCCGGGATGAGAATGGATGTTAGCAGATAAATTACAGAGATTGAGTTGGGGAAAAAATGAATGAAAAGATAAGAGATACAAATTATTATGATTTTTTTTAGGAGTTCGAAATTTTGGTAATATTATTACACTCCTTCGTTATAGAGAATATTATTCAACAAAGATATGCGTTATTATGAATTTTGAAGTGAATAGATGAGTGAGATATGCTTGATGCATAGGCTGCGAAGCTTATTCAAAATATTAAAAAAATTTCAATAAAACGAGTATTTAACAATTGTTCGTATGATAATTATGTCGAGAGCAATAAAATATAAGTTATAGAGAATATTCAAGGAAATAACACGCAAAATTATTAACGAATAATCTCAGCTCATGTGAACCTTTCTTTACGATAAATAGATATAAGAGTGTCGATGTTTATAACTTAAGTATGTGAGAATAAATGTAAAAAAAAACTTGAATTAGATTAATGAGTGCAAAAAGTGTTGAATTTAAATATCTCTCCCTTCATCTTTTAATGTGCTGTTTCAAGATATTATTACTATCATTTGCACCACCGCGATGATAAAAATCAAGTGATTTATGGTTTATAATTTTTATATTCAATTAATTATTATTATTTATATATGTAAAATAATTGATTTGTCAGCTAGGTTCTTTTTAAATTCCCAACTATACATTCATATGAAGAATTTATATTATAACTATATTTTTATATTCAATTGATTTATTTATTGTTGCGAAACGAACTGAAACGAAACTTAACCAAAGAGAGCTTATACATTCATCTAACAAACTTTGGGTGACTTACATATCAGTCCTCCATTATTTAAATTTTATAAAATAAAATTTTTATTTAATCCGTTAACTTTAATATCGTAAAACACTTATTTAGAAATATTTTTGAAAAATATTCAACATAAAAACTATTGATTTAATAATATCTTTAACTTTTATACTAAAAAATCTCTCCAAAAAATATTTCTAAATAGATATTTTTAGACTCTAAAATTCAATAATTAATAGATTAACTTGAAACCCACTAAACTTTTGAAACTCAAAATATTTATTTCAAAGTATTTTTTTGAAAAAATATTAAACATGAATATTGTAAATTCCATCAAAATTTATAATTTTAATGTTAAAATTTTTTCAAAAAATACTTGTATAATATTTACCAGCTCTAATACGAATATTAAGATAAAATTTTTGTAAGTTTAAACAGTAACTATAAGATATAGAGGTTGGCTTATGTAAGAAAAAAACAATAATCTAGAGATGGATTTATAGTTATCTACTTATCCCATAAACTTTATATCTTTGATTCCTAAACTGCCCCTAACGACCCTTTTGTTTGGTCGTTGGTACTTGGTTGCTACCCATCTACCCAGCCAGCTGGGACACCAACTCACCCACGCTTTTCATCTGCAACCCGGAGAACCTCTATCATTTGATTCATTTTACCGATATACCCTGCGTGACTGATCAAATTATTTTAAATTATATTATCTAAGAAATTACAATAAATTTATCTTTATCCTTAAAATTTACATACTAATTTAATATTCACGATTAAATTTCGCTAATTCCGATACCTAACTATTGGTGTGTAGGTAAATTCTAAGGAATTTCTTCAAAATCCATCAAATCCTCGAAAAACTATAAAAACCCCAAAAAAATAATATTTAAATAATCAACTCATTTAGGTATTTTTTACCGGCCTGGCAATTTCTACATGCCATAATGTAAAAGTTGAGATTTAATTGGTTGAACCGGCCTTTTTAATAGAGATAGCCAATCACAATTAGTTTAGAACAAAAATATATTGAGAGCCACTAAAATTGTGATCGAGTTGATGGTTCTTATCATTATTATATGTAGTTATAAATATATAAAGTTTAAAATTATATTTTTGTTTTGTCTATAATTACAATATTTAACTTTAAAACTAAATTACATATAAATTTATATTTATTCTGCTTAGCACCGGTAAATATAAATTATAAGTTATAGAAGATGACGAATAATTATCAGGCAGATAATAATGAATAAAATTGTTAGGTCATTCTGTTGACTTTGATAATGACTTGTTAAACCATAGAAAATGTAATTAGGGAAAGTAATATATCCGCCCTAATTTTAAAATTAAAGCATATTCATCTCTGGTTTCAAATGATTTATAATTAACGTCTAGCTTAATATTTATATTAGAAGTATTTTATTAATATATAAATATCTTTTAAAAATATTTAAATATACAAAATTTAATATAATATATAATTTTTATATTTAAAATTTCTTTAGAATATGTTTCTAAATAATTTGAGATTTAAAATTTTAATGGCTTAAAAATTGTGCAGCTAAAAACTAGAAAGCCTCGAAAGATCTATTCAGAAGCAATTTTCTTTAAAAAAAATAAATATAAAAATATTTTGAGGTGATTTATAATTTTTATATTTAAAGTTCTGAAATTCATTTCTATATAAATCTAGAGTGAAAAAATAACCGATTATAAACAAATTATTTATCGTAAAGTAAGTTTCGAGGAGGAGTTGATATACAAATCTCCCACTCAACTACTGGCAGCTTCTATAGATCACTATATATTCTTTAATCTAGGAAAATAAGAAATAATTCATGGAACATTACTATTTTAGTACGCGGAATAATCATAACTTCATAAGTATGATTCTTATGTAAGTGCTTATAAGGGGAAATTGTATGCAAACGTCAAATTTCATCTTTTTAGCTTTTACAGCTCAATTTTTTTTTTTTTTTTTTTTTTTTTGGTTTGTTTAATTCAACCCCTACATTCACTCTTCCTCTTAAATCAGCCCCTCAACTGACAATACTATAATTTAATATTACATAATATTAATTTTATTTTATAATTAAATTTTAATTTTGTAATATTATTATATTATAGTACACTACTAGCAACGCTGACATAGCTCGCATAGAATGTTACATATCCAATTGTCAAGTACTACGCTAGTCGGTTGAAACGCGTATATGTTTTTAAATATGAATTGACTTGAACAAGTTGTTGTTTTTTTCTTTTTTTCTTTTTTTAAAACAGAGTTCACACTAAAGATGTTTAAAAATATGAACTTATTTATATAATTTTATAATACTATCATAATTTATAGTATAATAATACGGTATATTACTAATAATGCTGATATAGTTTATTTAGAATATTATATGTCCAACGCTGTGACACACTGCTACCAAGTACCAACAAATACTACGTTAGTCCGTTGAAACACCGAAGTTTTTAATTAGGGATTAATTTGAACAAATTGTTGTTTTTTTTCTGTTTAATTTTTTTTTTTTAAATTAGGGGTGTAACTAGAAGATGTTTGAAAATAGGAGCATGTTTACATAGCTCTTTTTTTTATATGACACGTAAGTGTAGTGTGTACGTGCCTTCTGAGTTTAACGTCTGCTTATTGTATTGCTCTATTATTCAATAAAAATCTAACAAAATTTATTTAGCAAAAATGATAAATGGTCCTGCTTTGACTATAATGACCTTGACTTTGTTCATCTATAAATGTCCCGTTAAAAGAACTTTCATGCACTCGATAAAATGTTTGATTAATAACTCGCTATCAAGTATCAACTCATGTACAATTAAACTTTCATATCCTGTGGTCTTAAATCTGAGCCATATATCAGCGAGTAAGAATTATAAGATTTTTAGTTAAATTTTTGTCTATTATTTGACCTATTTTAAGTATTTTTACAAATAACGTTGTATTATAATATTGTAAATTTTGATATAAATTATAACTTTTTAATTAAAAAATATTTATAAAAATATCTAAAAATAGGTTAAATAACTTGACGAAAGTTTAATAAAATAATTATGTGATTCAACTAGGCCGATGGACGGTCCATATTGAAACCGCAACTCTGTGAATTTTACCATGATATGGTCTCACAATTCTTGTAGTAATCACATTATTACAAATTCGGGGTTTCTCAATTAAGCTTCAAAAATATTATACTTTTTATGTTTATTTCTTTTATGTATATAAATTTCGAAAATAATGTATAAAGTGTGATATTGCTATTTAGATTTTTGAGTTTCGAATGTAGATCACCTACACCCACTTGCTGTACTTAGGGGCAAAACATATTGTTTTTGAAATTTTTTTAACATAATAGTCATAGATAATATCAAAATTTATAACTTTTATATTGAATTTTTTTTCGAAAACATACAAGTTGGTATGCGTTTTGAGCATGGGTGCAACCCCTGTGTGCAGGAGATCTGCATCCCTGAGTTTCTGTGAATCTACCAACCGTGAAAATGGACTAGTAAAAGATATTATTTTATAAAATACTATTCATTACGGATGCTTGCCACGGTAAAACTGCAGGGATATAGAACTATAATTATATAGAGACTGTTTTTTGTATCTTACAACTCCGGGATATGTATTGATATAGCCGCAGATCTGGCCTGATACATTGTGGGTTCAGGATGTAGGTATTTGTCGTCGAAGCCAACGTTTCGAACCACCGACTTAGTCGAGGCTAGTTCAATTGGACAGATGGATGAACGGTTGCACAAGCGAATGAATTGGTTAGAAGTAGTCGAGTTGGCAGCACATGGAGAACAAAAGATGCATTATCAGTAAGAATAACGGATCTCCATGATAAGATTTTGTCTACTCTTTTAAGGCCTCAATCAGGCCTATAATAATCATCCTGATTGCCAGTGTAAGGGGTGTTCCCTTCTTTGGATCAGAAAAATACTGAAAGGGATCGTGAGAATCTGTCCGAACTACTCAAAGATCTCCGACATGGAAAGATTATTGTACTTTTTACCATTGACTCGTAATCCATATTTACTCGGTAATTTCATACCGCCTATGATTTTATCTCCGCTCAAGTTGCGAATTTCTACATAAAATTTCATGTATCTCTCTTTGACTACATGCAAGCTTTTCTTAGCGACTCCTATTTTTGAATACTAAAGATATTGGTCAAGTGTGAGCTCGATCATATTTAAGATCGGTACTATTTTTCATGTTATCATCC
Source organism: Xerophyta viscosa (assembly GCA_002076135.1). Taxonomy (NCBI): domain Eukaryota; kingdom Viridiplantae; phylum Streptophyta; class Magnoliopsida; order Pandanales; family Velloziaceae; genus Xerophyta; species Xerophyta viscosa. The sequence goes on from MJHO01000011.1 coordinate 3,296,412, forward strand.
CTAATTTTATCATTTGTTTATATAAATATGAGATACCAAGAGTAGGTGTCTAACTAAACCACCACCATAAATCTAAGCATAAAATACCTTCCTAAAAACTACGGCGTAATATTGCAGACTCTCGTCTTTAGCCGAGATGTCTTATATTTGAATTTGAACACCAACATTTTAAATGGAGTGCAAAATATATTAAAAGCTTTAGTTTTTTATATGTTGTTAAAGCAACAAAAAATACCATGCCAAAGAAGGCTAATTAATTAATTCAATAATTCTTAGCATATAATTTAAAAAAAGACGGAAAAAGCCACTCTCGACTACTCCCGTAGATATAGCCGTGATTTTTATTAGACTGCATATCTAGCACGTAGATGAGAACGTACTTTCAATTCATAATGTATTTCTCTACTGCAAATTTGAAGTTATTTAAATTATAGGGCTTTTACGTATCAGCTACCGTTTTCATTTTTTGTACGAATCAGCTTCTGAAAATGCGTTTTTAAGAACTAATTTTTTTTTTTTTTGCAAATCAGCTATCCGAAAATATATTTTCGGGAGAGATTTACGACCCCCAAAAATAAGAGGACTGATACGTAATTTTCTGTTAAATTATTTAAGATGTCTGAATTAAATAAAAAAAATATTTTTTTTAAAATAAGATTACCTAAATTTAAAATAAAGTAATAAAATTTCAAAATAAATATTTTCACGAATCAAAGAAAATGTCTAAGAATTTCAAGGACCATAGTGAAATGAAATTAGAGACCTTACGCTTGGCAGTCCGGCGGCTGGATGCTCGTCTTGCGAGCATCCAATCGTGAATTCGAATTCCAACATCAACAAAATTTTAAATCCACAGAATTCAGGCCATACATTTGTCTGTAAAAAGTCTAAATAATACTATAAAAAATATATAATTTTTTATCTATATATAAGTATTGTTTGAATAAATGGATGCGAAGGTCCGATAATAAAAATAGAATAAGCACTATCTAAAAATTTATATATTATAATAATTGTATAAAATACCGATTACAAATATGGTTTGCCGTCTTAAATCTCAAAAAAAGTTGAAAAAAAGAGACCTAATTTTTTGTTAACTGAGTGTCAAAAGTTAACCCAACATGTTATGCGATTCCCCCACTTAGACATTTTAGAACCTTATTTTGTATTTTTATTAACCTTTCTTAGAACCAGATATTATCTGACCATGTGATTTTTACAATTAAAAAATCGGTAAAAAGTCCCATAAAAATAATTAGCTTTGCTTCATAGAGGACAAACACTTGGCGTAATTTTCTCTATTTTCTCGTATTCTCGTTAAACAAATCTCTAATACTTCGTAAACGAAGATTCATGAAATTGAAATACCTAGAATTAAAAGGTGAAAATCGAGAAGAAAAAGAAAGATAAAACCTTCGGAGAAGAAGACAGAAGAAAAATGGCGAAGACGACGCGCGAAATTCTAACATTGCTCGCGTTTCCTACATTGACCTTCTAGAATTCTCATATTTACATTTCCACCCTCCGCTGCTACAAAATTCTTAGCTTCTCTTTCCATCTTTCCACGCCACGGTACACGTAATTGGTTATGCTCTTCTTTTTTCTATTTCTTTTCTTGATACTTTTATTTGGTAGAAATTCCGGGAAACATCAATACAACTACTTCTGTTCGATCAATGCGTCCAAAATTCAACCCTGTCAAGGAGCTCTAAATCTTCAGAAGATCAAAAAGTTGTGTTTGTAGTTTGGCGGAGTGCTTCAAATTATTATTATTTTTTGGTATTGGTTTTGTTGGTGATCTCTTTGTTTCTGTGAATCTTCTCTTTTTTTCTGAGCGAGGTTGTAGTTAGCTTCTCTGATGAAGTGTTGGAAGCTGGTTTTGCTAAAAGATCGGATTTTTGTTCTTCTTGGATCAGAAAGGGAGTTTGTTGAATAGAAGAAGATTCTAGATCTCGTCGATTTGTTTACAGCTTAATTTGCTCAAAAGACAAACATTTACAGTATTTTCTTCTCTTTTTAAGCTAAAAGTTACCTTATTTAGCTTTATTAAGAGAAGAAGATGAGTGGTGGAAGGAGAAGGAAGCATTTGTTGAGCAAATTATACAGTTATTCTTGCCGAAAGCCGGCTGCTCATGAAGATCACTCTAATATCGGTGGGCCGGGGTACTCTCGAGTAGTGTTTGCTAATGACCCCGAGTGTCCTGATGCCACCAATTTGGGATACGCAGATAATCATGTATCTACCACCAAGTATAATCTAGCTACCTTTGTTCCCAAGTCCTTGTTTGAGCAGTTTAGGAGAGTTGCTAACATCTATTTCTTAGTCACCGGATGCCTCGCCTTCACCGCTTTAGCCCCCTACAGCGCAGGCAGCGCAATATTGCCATTGGTGGTTGTCATTGGCGCTAGCATGGTAAAGGAGGCTATCGAAGACTTTAGGAGGAAACAGCAGGTAATTTCTAGCAATTTTTCTCATGAAAAATAAGGAATTTATTATGAGTTCTAATCATGAAGTGTATATTGTTTACTTGATATATCACCTGGTTTTTAGGAGTAGTTTTTAGTTAAGCTGCTAGTGTGTAAGGATTTCTATTACTAGAATGGCCTATTATCACTTAGGAATTTTCTAGATTCTTGGATTTAAGATATTCTGCAAGAATTGTTTCTATTAGATTCGGCTTGTTTAGGAGTAGCTTTTGATGTGATAATAGCCGATTTTCAGGATAACGAAGTGAATAACAGAAAGGTCAAGGTGCATCGAGGAGGTGGTAAATTTGATTATACAGAATGGAAGCATTTGAGGGTTGGTGACGTCGTAAAAGTAGAAAAAGATAATTTCTTCCCTGCTGATCTCATCTTGCTCTCCTCGAGCTATGAAGATGCAATTTGTTATGTGGAGACTATGAATCTTGATGGAGAGACGAATTTGAAGCTGAAACAATCACTGGAAGTTACTTCGACTTTACATGATGACTCAAATTTCCAGCATTTTAAAGCAGTAATTAAATGTGAGGATCCGAATGCCAATCTTTATACATTCGTCGGAAGCATGCAATACGAAGGTCAACAGTACCCTCTCTCACCTCAGCAAGTCTTGCTGAGAGACTCAAAGCTTCGTAACACTGATTATGTTTACGGTGCAGTAATTTTCACCGGTCACGATACAAAAGTGATGCAGAATGCCACAGCACCGCCGTCCAAGAGGAGCAAAATAGAGAAGAAAATGGATAAGATTATTTACCTTCTTTTGGCAACTTTGGTAGTGATTTCAACAGTTGGATCAATTGTTTTTGGGATTAAAACAGATCAGGATTTGCAAAATGGCAGGATGAAGAGGTGGTATTTGAGACCTGACGACACTAGTAATCAATTTGATCCTAAACAATCTGCAGTTGCAGCGATACTACATTTCTTAACAGCCATGATGCTGTACAGTTACTTCATTCCAATTTCCTTGTACATTTCGATTGAGATAGTCAAAATTCTCCAGGCTATTTTCATCAATCGAGATGTGCAAATGTATCATGAGGAATCAGATACGCCTGCTCATGCTAGGACATCAAACTTGACCGAAGAACTAGGTCAAGTTGACACTATCCTCTCAGACAAGACGGGAACACTAACTTGTAATTCCATGGAATTCATCAAATGCTCCATTGCCGGGACTGCTTATGGCCGTGGGGTCACAGAAGTTGAGAAAGCAATGGCGAGAAGAAAGGGCTCGCCTTTGATTTACGAGCAAGAGCATAGAGATTCAGAGGAAGAGCATGCAGGTTCAAAACCGTCAGTAAAAGGGTTTAATTTCAAGGATGATCATATTGTGAATGGTAACTGGGTAAATGAGCCACGTGCAGATGTGATTCAGAAATTCTTTAGAGTATTGGCTATTTGTCACACCGCAATACCGGATATAGATGAGGAGTCCGGTAAAATACAATATGAAGCAGAGTCACCAGATGAGGCCGCCTTTGTTGTTGCTGCAAGAGAACTAGGTTTTGAATTTTATCAGAGGACTCAGACAAGTATCACACTTCACGAATTGGATCCTGTGACAGGCCGCACGGTTGAGAGGTGAGCCAATATTTGTAATTTATATATATTTTTGTAATTTATTTATATACATCTATATATGAAATATAAGTTATGAATCTAGAGGTAATATAATTTTTACTGCAGGTCGTATGGGCTATTAAATGTATTAGAATTCAACAGCACCCGGAAGAGGATGTCTGTTATAATAAGAGATGAGGAGGGAAAATTGTTACTCCTCAGCAAAGGTGCTGACAGGTACTGATCATATTATTTTATTCACTTTTTTGGCTGTTAATAAATATAGTTTACCTGCTTTAGTTTCTGATTTTATGTATGTCAATAATGAACAGTGTGATGTTTGAGAGACTGTCAAAGGAAGGAAGGGAGTTCGAAGAGAAGACTAAGGAGCACATTAATGAATATGCTGATGCTGGCTTAAGAACATTGATTCTTGCTTATCGTGAGCTTGATGAAGAAGAATATGAGAAATTCAATGACGAATTTATGGCTGCCAAAAATTCAGTTAGTGCAGACAGAGATGAAAAAATAGATGCAGCTGCAGAACAAATAGAGAAGGATTTAATTCTTCTTGGTGCCACAGCTGTTGAAGACAAACTTCAGAATGGGGTATGTAGAAGATTTTGTTAAAGGATTCTTTTTATTTATGTGTATGGCTTATTTTCCCTTTCTTTTTTTTTTCCTACAAAACAAATGAAAAATAATATGCGAATCTCCTGATACATTGTTTCAGGTCCCTGAATGTATTGACAAACTTGCTCAAGCTGGAATAAAGATATGGGTACTTACTGGCGACAAGATGGAAACTGCCATCAATATTGGGTACGTTTTTTTTTTTTTTTTTTTTTTTTTTGACTCTTACAAACAAGTAATTGTCTGCTTTTAATTTGAAGTTTTAATTAAAAAAAATTAAGTTCTTTACACATTGGGCATATATCCTCATGAAGCTTGCTATAACAATTTTTTCTTTCAAAATCTTCCTATTTGCAGCTTTGCATGTAGTCTTTTGAGGCAAGGAATGAAGCAAATCATCATCACATTGGAGAAGCCAGAAATTATGCGGCTGGAGAAAGAGGGAGACAAAACTGCTGTTGGAAAGGTAAAATGCCGCATTATCAGTTCATAGTTTCCATACAGACATTCTATGCTGGCCGAATATCTCGAATGTTTCGTAACTCACATCCTAGTGCTAATTTGGTCAGAGCAGCTTTAAGTATTTATCTCTAGCTTGAAAGTATATTCCTCTTTTAATTTTTTTTATCATGGTTCTTTTTGTTTGTTCTTTGTGAGAAAGAAAGAGAATGCCTTCATTTATGAAAATCTCTTCGTTACGAGGTGTTAACAATGAGTTTTCTTGTAAATATCATGGCCATTTATACCGTCATTATTTATTCGATCAGCATAATTAGTTGGGGAGAAATGAAAACGTGATCAACCTGCACGTAGGTGCCGTGGCGTGTTTATTGTCAGATTAATAATACGTAAGAAGCTCAGTTATAGGGAATCTTCATATAACCTCAGATATTTTGTTTCTGTTACACTAAATTGGGTATAAAATTAGTCATGCGGCTTCAGAGGTCAATTAAGTCCATGATCTATGAAAATTATATCCATCATGATCATCATAAGAGAATATGTTATTGATACTCAGGCATCAAGAGAAAGCATCATTCGTCAGATCAGGGATGGGAAATCACTGGCAGCTTCTTCAAGCAACGAGTCTTTTGCTTTGATAATTGACGGAAAATCTTTAACATATGCACTGGAGGATAATATTAAGGGCTCATTCTTGGATTTAGCTGTTCGATGTGCATCAGTTATATGCTGCCGATCTTCTCCAAAACAAAAGGCTCTGGTGAGTTTGTCATTCATTTCTGTTTCTCCCAAAAAAAAGAGGAAAAGAGAGAGAGAGAGTTTGACGTTCACTTTTATAACTCAGCTAGCCACTCTTTCACTCACTTAGTCTCAATTCTAAATGAATTTTATTTTATACCATACTCAGGTAACTAGATTGGTGAAAGAAAGCACTGGTAAAGTTACTCTCGGAATTGGTGATGGAGCCAATGATGTAGGAATGCTCCAAGAAGCAGATATTGGTATCGGGATAAGTGGCGCCGAAGGAATGCAGGTAATAGTTGCAGCAAATTATATCTAATAGGCCAAACCTAACTATATTATCTTCATTTTGTTGTATTTTATAACGACCAAAAGACTCGTGTTTCAGGCTGTAATGGCTAGTGATGTTGCTATTGCTCAATTCCGTTTTCTCGAAAGATTGCTTCTTGTTCATGGACATTGGTGCTACAGAAGAATTTCGTCGATGGTAAGGCAACACTTTAATTTTAATTATGTTTTCAACTACAATTATCTGCAACTTTCTCAATTTAAATTTTCTTTATGCTATCTTCCAGGTCTGTTACTTCTTCTACAAGAATATCACTTTCGGGATTACCCTCTTCATCTACGAGGCATATACAACTTTCTCGGGGCAAGCTGCCTACAATGATTGGGCGATGTCATCATACAATGTTTTCTTCACTTCCCTCCCTGCAATTGCTCTTGGGGTGTTCGATCAGGATGTTTCCGCAAGATTTTGTCTGCAGGTAAATTAGTTTGAATTTTTTTTTGTAGTATTTCCACTAAAAATAAATACCTAGAAGTCAAAGATATAAGTTTACTTTTTATTTCTAGCTAAATATGAATTAAATGCAGTTTCCAATGCTATATCAAGAAGGGGTGCAGAATGTCCTATTCAGCTGGTTCCGAATAATCCGCTGGATCCTCAACGGTGCCTGCAATGCTGTATCGATTTTCTACCTCTGCATGGCCGTTTTTCAACACCAGGCCTTTCGCAAGGGCGGTGAGATCATTGACCTCTCGATCTTTGGTGCTACAATGTACACTTGCGTGGTATGGGTGGTAAATCTACAGATGGCTCTCTCTATAACCTACTTCACCGTTATTCAGCACGTCTTCGTTTGGGGTAGTATAGCACTCTGGTACGCCTTTTTGCTAATTTATGGTGCTATAACCCCAAATTTCTCTACGACGTATTTCATGGTCTTCATCGAGAATTTAGCACCATCGCCCTCGTACTGGATAGCTACGCTGTTGGTGGTGATTGCTACTTTGATCCCAAACTTTGTTTACAATGCAATTCAAATACGGTTCTTCCCGATGTACCACCAAATGATACAGTGGATCAGATACGAGGGACGGGCGGATGACCCGGAATTTTGCCAAGTGGTGCGTCAGAGATCAGTCAGGCCGACAACTGTTGGTGTCTCGGCCCGTGTAGATGCAAAATTTCAACATATCAAGAGGAAAGTACACGATGCAATTCACTAAGCGTAGTTGCCCGTATCAGAATTCGATCTTTGTACAGTTAAGTAGTTCCCTTAGATTGCTTTAGAATTGCACCTGTGAAGGTTCAGGTTCGCCGATGTGCATATCAGAGGGACGTTATGCAAATGTCGGTTCGTTTATCAGTCGAGTAAAAGAAAGGAATGAAGGAGAGTTGTAGATTTTTTTTTTTTTCTTTTAATACTATTCTGGCCACTTAATTTGTTTATTCTTATATCAACCCCTTTTGTTTTTAAGTTGGTCACTGACCTTCTAAACAATGTAGGGTAACTAATACTTGCTGCTAACTAATGGACCTCCAAATGAATCGAAGCAGGAGCAGACCCCCTGCTTTTGTGGTGCAGTAACACCGAAAATGCTTGCCTCAAATAAATTAATAACAAAGTTTATCAATAATATAATATGTAAGTAACATATTTAAGAAACATTTAAACAATGAAAACTAATAATATTAATTATAAAAAAAAAATAGTATTTGAATAGATAACTATATTACATTAGTTAACGTTATATATGATTAGTATTATACAATATTTTATTTCTCTTGAAAAATAATAATATATGTTGTATACTATTGCTGTTATGTACAACACATGTGCCCGAAATTAACTTTTTATTTTTATTTTTTAGACACTTTTCAGACAAGTCTGATATATGTTCGGATGTGTCTTTAGATAATTGGTGTTGGATACTGCACAGGATGAAATATTAGTTTGTGCTTTCTAGGCCAGGTCTTAACTAATCTCCAATCCTATTTTTGACATTTTGTTTGAATCGGCAACATCTTTAAAAAAAAAAAAAAAAACTCCAATAGCTTTTCGTATAAGGTTAATTGCGCATCATCTCTCTATTTTTATAAGTTGTATAAATAAGTCCTTAAAAATAAAAAAGGACTAACGTGACAACACACACGTCTCGACACATCAGCATATTTCTCCTCTTCACGTCTAGCCACATCAACATATTTCTCCTCTTCACGCCACCATATCAACCGTTTTCTTGTTTTCAAACTTATTTATACATTTCTACAAAATAAAGGGATGATACACAACTCCCTCTTTCTAATTTACATCCATCTTATTTTAAAACTGAAATTTCTTTCTTAATTAGTGATACCTCAAATAATCGCATTTAGGTTATTCCACGAAGCAGAAAATACATGAGTAGCATTTTTATAAATGTAATAAATAAAACAGAATTTTCAAATTCCTGCATAAAGGCATCCCATTGATATGAAATTTGAAAGTGATTTGCGTTGCAATAGTTGCTGTTATGGTAGGAAGTTGACTGATACGAAAATTTTAGGGAAAATCACAGGACAGCCCCCTCTGACGTGGCAGGGTAACGACGTTTTCAGGGGCTAAATTGAAGAGGCTGTCCTGTAAAAGTCCCAAATTTTAACATGTAGAGTTGACCGGAAAACTGTGGCCAGAACATGAAAACAGCTGATAAAGTTCAAACATACACAAGTTTCTCGGTAATATTAGCTTTTCAATGATTAAAAAGAAAAAATTTAAAGTTCACCCACATCTTTTATTCTAGCCGATCACCACGGCGAAGTGAGAAGAAAATTGACGAAGTAAAATGTTTTGAAAGTAACATCTCATAATCTGGGCAAATAACACTGCCAGGCAGCTCGTTCCTGCGAGGACTTGATGCATCTAGAGCTTATCGAAATTGAGGGGTTCACGAAGGAACTTCTCCATCTGCTTCGCTCTCGTCTTTATGGACATATCAAAAACCTTCTGACCAAACTCGATCACCAGTCCGCCCATGATACTGGGATCTATCTGCAGATTATTATTTGATAAAGCACGGAGTGGATCAGTTACCAATATAGAAGCAAGTTTGAAGAAAAGCCCACACATTGCATAAATGAATCATACAAGAACCATGCAAAAGATTGAACCGCTCATCGCCTACTTAGTGTCCTACACGCTGCGTATGGTCGGGATGGGTGCAATTCAGGGTCAGCGTGAGAATGGTGAATCAAGTGGTACATGCATGAGACTATTCTTTCCACAAATAACTACCAGGATTGACAAGAAAACAAAGGGATTTGATTGACAGGTTCAACATTCAGCATTCTTAACTGGATGATTTAAAGCAGAAACCCGTGCCACTGCACTACAAGTTAGTTTCACTCTCATGATCAAAAACTCCATATTTGCGATCCAAAGCACGACCTACTGATATAGCAGTCTAAAAACAAATATACGTGTTAAATATATTTTAGCTTACTGGGCAACTAGGTAAGAAGGATCAAAATGTCTGTTGGTTCTTCTTTCAAGAAAGTTTTTAACAGCCCACATACTACCAGCATATCATCTTCTCAATTTGATGTTGCGTATGGACTAGATGAATACAGGAAATAGAATTATGTTGAAACCACCCTAAGCTAATAAAACATCAAATAATATTGAGATTTTACATATTAAAATAATGAAAGAGCAACAGGATACAAGGAACATCACGAATTTAATACCTTCTGCTCAACTTTTACAGACTTGCCCTTTCCAATTATGTCTTGCAATGTCTGTTTCAGTTCTTTCTCCTCTTCTGCAGGAAGTGGCTGACAACAAAATGAGGAACTAATTAGAAGTTCAACAACTGCAACACAAACATGACAAACAACTTTTAGCAAGCAGAACTAAATCCTTTCATGCAAAAGGTTGTTCCCACTTAATTGCTTTAGATGAAAAGGAAATGGCAAGGAAGGGGACCTAAGATCTAATATGAATCCAGTAATCTCCATAGAAGTTGCAGAACTTACAATAACAGTCGTCACAACAACTTTAACTTCGCCCTTATGTGCCATGCTCAGCTCAATAAATCTGCTTGCAATTTTGTCAATATATCGAAGCCGTCCATTATCAGCCAACACAGCTTTTGCATAATAAGCCATAAATAACTGTTAAGCTATTAGGAACTGGAGCTTCTCTCAAGAAAACATAATACAAATCAAAGCAAATAACTAGAACAATTCTGAAATGGACATGAGCAAAGCAGGCACAAATTGATGTCGGGCTAGAGTACCAAATAAAGAAGATAAAACGAGCAACACGATCACTTAACACAACTGTCATCAAAGGCAACACCAAAAGCACAAAATACAAATCAGCCCAAATGTCTTGTCTGCAATTTCCCTAAGCGGAGACACCTATAGTGGTGGAACCCTACTGAAAATGATTATGACATTCATTCCACAGAAAATGCAACAACATATGCCAGACCTTAAATATCAAAAAGTCAGACTATAACAAATTAACAATGACATGCATTTATATCAAGGAAATCAATGCAATATATTGAAACAAGAATGATAAGTATTAGAATACAATCATCGTCCCCTAGTTTTAAAAGAAAAAAAGGGAGGTCAAATCGTCCCCAAGTTTTAAAAGAAAAAAGGGGAGGTCGAATGTTTATGTTAATTTCTAACGCAACTAGGTCAAACTAAATTAACCGTACTGAAACAGAGAAAAATGCATAACCAGATTGACTACGTGCAGCGTACCCAGGAAGTTTTTAGTGACATCTGAAAAACCAGCATCAGAAAACAACTCATGTACAGCCTTAACCCTTGTTTCCTTAGGAACAGATAGGTCCTTGATAAACTGGGAAAATAAAGGACTCCTCTTGGACGCCTCAACTATATCAAGAATCTCAGATTCAACCTTGTCCAGGGCGTTAGCTTTAGAGGCTGCTAGGAACAGAGCAGAAGCATAATTCCCTGATCCTCCAAATAGTGACAAAGGTACCTAAATAGTGTGTTAAAAAAAAAAAAAAAAAAAAAAAAAAAAAAAAAACCACAAACATAGACATTAGAAAATTCCTAAGCTCTAGTCATAGGCAAGCAACTAATACCAAATCAAATAAGTATAGCATAAAAAAGACATCTTACACCAAATAAAAAGTCAATAAAATATATATTTAGAAACAAAAGAGTACGTGGGTACACGTGAAACAAGGGGTTTAGTCCTCCCCATGATCCACGATTTTTTTTCAAATGTTCTGTGATACCCTTGGTCATCAAGTTATACTTTCTATCAATTCAAACTGTGAAGGTCAAACTATAAAATCTCATGCATTCAAGATAGCTATGTAGTCAAAATTAGATTGCTTCATATATGCCATGTCAAAGTGTTCATACTCATATTCTAAGGATACATGAACATATTAAAACTCGCGGACAAAGTTAGATACTCTCAAGCAAAGATCGTACCTTAAATTTCAACTTGTAAAGAGAGAATATCAGCTTGTAAAGCTACTCCAACAACCATTTTAAATAATGAATAGTCTTTGTCGCATTGACGTTTATATTGATCGTGAATAAATGTCTCAATATCATTCAAATCTACTTTTTATGGCTTGTTAAGCATCTGAGACATGGAGCATTCTGCCTTCAATATTTACCTTAAATTCAAAAGATGGAATTGTTCACTAACAGTTGAGATTTGACTGGTCATGGACCACGATTCAATCTTAAAAGTTTGGAGCTCAAAAATGCCCTATGATGGTCAACCAAGAAATGCATATTGCAAAAGCTAAATACGAAGCAAGCCTCATAATAAATAATATTTTAAGGCGTCACTTAAAACTTCTGGAATAATTTAACCAAACTAACTCCAAGTTACAGATAACATTAGTATCATTACATCTAACATAAGAAAGCAGCTATGCAAATACATACCATTATAAAATATCCGATAACCAAGGCTCATCGGGAATACAGTTAGATGCCTGAACAAAAGCTAAGATATCTAAGAATCCGCATCAAAATGCTAGGTAAAGGCTGTCAAGACGCAAGACTGACCAAGACGTTTGGAGGTTTTCATAGCCTAGGCGCAAGGCGCCAAAAGCATAAAAAGGTGCGAGACTAATAAAAGCGAGGCACACTTCCTTATAAAATACAAATCATTCATGGGAATGGAGGGTTATGGATGTGGGCTGGAAGCGGATACGTCCAGAAGTTTAAACTTTTAAAGTCATATTTATGATGAATCAACACTTCAAAATCTTCGACTCGTATCTAACATGACTGGGCCATGTCCAGCTCAAACATGGGAATGGAGGGTTCTGGATGTGGGCCGGAATCGGATACGTCCAGAATGCGTCCAGCCAAGTACTGAGGTAAAAAAAAAAAAAAATGAACAACATAAGAATTCAACGCGTTAGCAAGTCGTAACCCCTCGAAGTATTAATCATCTTTTCCTCGGCTTTCACTGTTATGTAACAAGAAATATTGTATTAGTAGGAAATGTTATATAATAGGACTATTATATTAATAGGAAAGTAGAAAAATAAGAAAATATTCCTATTAGGAAATAGATATATTATGAGAATATTTAGGAGAAAAATATAGGAGTCTAGATGGGTATCATCTATAAATAGACAATGTATCATTTAATTTGGATTATGGAAGAAAAATAGTTATTTTAGATTTGTCTTAGGAGTTGAGTAATTGTAGAGCCGCCATTAGGCCGCCGGTGTTTATTCTCACCGCGTCCGGGCCACCAACGGGAGCTGACCAGGTCGGTTCATAACATCTACTTCCTCCACCTTTCTGCTAGACCTCTTTCTTTGATCTACGTGATTCATCTACTCCCAGGCAGCACCTCCACGTGCTACAATGAAATCTCGTAGCACTGTTGCAAGAGATTTGGTGATTAGATCATCAGGAGTTGGAATATGGAGGTAAACATGTAGAACCCCAAAGCAATCCTATTAAACAACTTGGGGCTATTACAATGGCCTTTAATAAAAAGATGGCCCTCTGGGCATCAACCAGTAGTCTTCACTTTATTTTAGTTGTATTTTGTAGTCGAACGATGACATGTTAGAAACACGTAACTATAGGCATAAGAGTTGAGTGACACTGAATACTTATTAAATACGTGTCCTAGCAGTGTTGTATTTAAGTGCATTGACAATTGCTGGATCGACGTGCCCGAGTCATGCCGTATCATCCACGAGTCCGTGCATCATAACGTCATACTAAGCAACAAGTTTCTTGATTTAATGGATTTAATGAAAACATGAGCATTCTACTTAGGGTGAAAACGCCATCGTTAGATCTGGACCCTAGGTCGAGTGCGTCAGATGCGAGGTGAGCACCTAGGTAGGAGTGCCCGGCTGGCAGCCAACGCCAGACGTGCCTTTGACAACTTTGTGCTTCATTAAAGATCTCAAACAACAAATTCATATAAAAAGTACATCTCTAATAGACAGTTCAGATACGATGATTAAGTCTCACTATCAGTAAAAAAAATCTATTAGAACCTCTACAGTTCAAACTTAATTTTACATCTTATCATGCTAAAAATTCAAACATCAACAAGAATATCAACAGCATGTAAGTAACCCAACCTTCAAAATCAATCATGAACAACTGATACGTATAGGCTGCATATCCAATTGTCCATTAACAAAAAAAATTAATCTAATATGTGGACCTAGATAATGCGAAATAATAGATCTATCTATATTGTATTAGGTCATCAAAAATTTAGGAGAAAAAAGAGCATCTGAAAAGGTCTCATTTCATAATGTAAACGTCATTTAACTTCAACCACAATAGGTAGGCTAGGCACTAGAAGTTAGAAACCTTAAATACACAGTTCTCCTAGTGCTTCTTTCTTTGTATAGAAATAACAAAGTGACAAAAGAGAAGGACAAAAGCAAAATCAGCTAATTCCCAAGTTCAGCGGAAATTTACACAACGCAGTAAGGGATCAACAAAGGGACTAATAAGAAACAAAAGCATTGATGGTGGCGCATTCAAATTTTTGCTAAACAAGAGTATAGAACTGACTACAAAGAACAAGTCAGACAAGGTAACTACGCCGTACAAACTGTGACGATTTACTTTTAGAAGCCAAAAAAAATCAAAGTCATTTCCATATGCAATAAATAAATTTTTACTTGCATATCGCACAAGAAACTGCGTCATATAAGACCCCTATGGCCATCAGATATGGGGATAGTCCACGCCACTACCATTTAAGATTGGAAGTAGCATTTCCAGCACCCTCAGTGGGATGCTTTCACTCAATAAATCCAAATATACGACATCAAGGTTCACATATAATCTCCATATTGACCATAATGAATTCCTAAAACATGAAGGCGAAGTTTAGAACGATTGACACGCAACAAAGAATTTCACTCAATAAAACTGACATACCAAAAACCCAACTCCATTTTTTAGCACATTTCTCCAGGAAATAAACCAATGACAAACATATAATCTAAGAATCAACGATAATCCCCTAATACTTTGATCCAATAATACAATTTCCCAAAAATAAATCATTTACCTTGACATCACTCTCTGTCTGCTTCGTCTGCGTTGCAAAGCTCCTCAACCCCTGCATCATGATAAATAGATGCATAAATAAGTAAACACGTCATCGGAGATTGATAAGTAAGTAATACCTCTACAGGAGCAAGGTGGGAGTTGATTACGCGGTTGAAAAGAGGGATCGAAGATCGAATGCGATTAACGAGCGCCATCGGAGATTGGAATTAGGGTCCGATTGGATCAATCCCGAGCGAGTTGACGACGACGAAGCTCTAAAATCGCGAGAAGTGGTGACTACCAATATCGCTTCAGGAGGGCCGTGAAATAGTCGGACTGGGCTGATACAGTATTCTGGGCCTGCTGTGTGACCTACACACAGGCCTGTGATTAAAATACGAGACGAGAAAAACAATTCTTCATGTTTATTTTGATCTGAAAAAATCATGGTTGATAAAAACCAACCAAAATTTGACGCCCATTTATAGGCGAGATGCATTATAGCTTGCTTTCTAAAAAACCGTTTTTGCTAACCGAGGCGTAGATAATAATTTATATTTATATATTTCATTTGTATTTTTATAACTCCATTTTTTCGAAGAAAGTGTTAAGAGATCTATCGTATTGACATATTCAAGTATCACTATTCCTAATACCAATATATTGTATTAATATCTACAGTAAACTAACTGCAGAGTGTTGGATAGAACGATAAGCAACACATTCCAAATAATTTAAGATGCTACAAAAGATCTTGAATTAAAAAATAATTTTAAACTATGCCTTCAGAGATATTTTAGCAAATTTCCAAATAGTCTTACAAATTTTAAAAAATGTATCGTCCATAGCATAGAATAAGTAGTCTCGTATTGCAGCTAAGGAGCCATGAAACCAATTAAGACAAACAACAATGGTGACAACAATGTTTTTTTATTTTCTTTCAGTTTGGGAATTGCTCTCTGAAAAATTCCATGTTTAGTTTAGATGAATCAGAAGCTTGGAAGTAAGATATTCCTGGAACTGGAGTTCGTGCAACTCCGGTTCTAAAACTGCTGAAATTTCTGTAAGTGGAACAACCGTCTAAAAGATTTACAAGATACCAAAAGTGAAAATATGAACAAGGATTCAACACTTCCAAGGAAAATAGGGAAACACATACAAAATTTCAATCCACTCTACAAAGAATTAAGAGATTATCACGCGGAACTCCTACAGTTCTGGAAAAAGAATCACTGCACAAAAGAGTTGAAAAAATGAAAAGAAAATCACAAGGTTAATGGTGGAATTTATAGATTCCTCTGGCTGCGGCTTTGACTCCAGGCCTGGTTCCAACTTGCTTGGCTAAAATCAGTGCTGAAATTCTGACTGCCAAAAGCCATCCTTTGAAATAATCTAATGTCTGAAGATTGGGCGGCAAAGAGCTCACTTTGTCCGGGTATTAAACCATTGTTCATATCCACATCAGCAAAACTCTCTAGAGCTCTCACTACCTGAGATATTAAACTGATTCGTTAAGCTCTTTTTTTTAAAAAATTAATTTCTTCTAGAAACTAAAAAGATCCCTTTTGTAATTTTTCAGTTTAGAATTACCTGCCCCATGCGAGGTCTCATTGTTGCTGAATGGCGCACGCACGCAGCAGCGGCTTCAATCATACGAAACATCTCTTTTTCGTCAAACTTGTTTTCAAGACGAGGATCAAGCAACTCACTAAAGTCTCGGGATTCAAGAGCATTTCCAAGTAATGGGCGGGCCTAACGGAAAAAGAATAGGTATTATCTTATAAAAAAGGGGTAATTAATCTGCTGGTCTAGAAAAGTTTCACTACAATCTGGCTAACATATCGGTTTTGAATATCACAATCGGATATGTGAGATCGGTTTGCTCATATGAATCAACTGAAGTTTCTAATAATTATAGACCATGTAATGCTCCTCATCTGCCCAACCCATAGCTGGCCGACCAACCCTCGGCCGCCCCACTGGCCAAGCCCTCAAAAAAAGGATGGATCTGGCAGATGCCGGTCGCACCTGTTCATCTTCCTCGCGAAATCAAGAAAGATGAGCAGTATCAATTAAAAAAAAGAAGCTTGTGTTGGCCGGCCCGGCACCGTTCCGGTGCCAGCTTCGAGACGTTTCGGTCAACACAAGGTGTGCTGACCGAAGCGTCGAACCTTGCTCACAAGCACATGATTCGTCTTGCACACGCATTGTGTTAATGAGAATAGCATAAAATACAAGTCCAAGTTTTCATTTATTGTCCTGATGAAGTACTAGTTAAAGGGGTGTTAATTAGACTTCTTCAGAAAACAACCTCTCCTATTTCCGTAAATAAATCAGTACTAGTAGACCATCAGATTTGTTAAATTCAGTTCTATGTAATAGCTTTGAACAATTTCATATACTAACCTAAAATCCCACCTTACGAATGCTCTAGTTCATGGAAGACCAAAAACAAATATATTATGATGCGGATAGATAGGGGCATGAGTACTTCAGCAACCTATTAACACTTCTGGATCTATGCCTACATTAAGAGACATAGCGGTAACAAAACATATCCCGAAAATATCACAAGGAGCTATTAACACCTTTTCCAGCTACCGAGATTAAATTTAAGACATGTGATTTCAACTCTCTATATATATCTAGCAGATTGTAGCAATAGGAAATGAAGCTTTTTTTATGATGAACATATCAGACATTTGAAGCAGAAAGCATGACCCTCTATCTTTATTTTAGTTACAATTACAATGAACTTGCTCATTTTCTTGATCAAACAATCTATGTTTAACAAAGAGATCTGAAATTGTATCCAAATACTTAGAATATCTTCCTTCCCAGCATAGAGATTATCCGAATATCCAGTTATAATGCATGTGAAAAACTTAAGAATCAGTAGAAGATCTAACACCTACCCACTCGACGAGACTCTCATCTCCCAGTGGTTGAGAATCATCGACAGGTTTCCGTCCAGTAATAAGCTCTAAAAGCACTACACCAAAAGAGTACACATCCGATTTATCTGTCAATTTCCCAGACAATGCATATTCTGGAGCCAAATATCTGAGCAAGTATAGTTACAAGTCAGAATCAAGAAAAGCATTCATATTAATAATCGTATCAATGATTGTGTAACATACCCAAAGGTGCCCATTACACGCGTCGTCACATGCGTGAAAGCATCCATCGCTAGCCTTGCCAATCCAAAATCAGCAACCTAATCAATGGATGAGATTTAATGAATGCGGAACTTTAAGCGAACAAAACAAGTCGATATAATATCATTCATGTATAAACCTGAGCTTCAAAATTGCTATCTAACAAAATGTTAGAGGATTTAATGTCTCTGTGAATAATCCGTGGATGACCTGGTAATGAAACATTTCCCAAAAAAAAAAAAAAAAGGTTATACGAAATTGTAGAACTTTTCGAAAACAAAGTAGGAAATTATAAAAGTATAACAGATGCTCTGAGCAAAATGGTATATTACAATCCTCATGCAAGTATGCCAAACCACGAGCAGCACCAACAGCAACCTTCACCCTGGTAGCCCAATCCATAACTGGTCTTCCTCGCCCTAAAACAAAATGTAAAATATATATGTGATGAAAAAAACATATCAAGACTTGATTGCAACTTCGGATGACAAACCCAATGCTTACCATGCAGATGGTAATGAAGCGTGTCATTCGGCACATAATCATAAACTAGCAACCTTTGACTATCTTGTATGCAGTATCCTACCAACGATACCAAATGACGATGGTGTATACGGCTTATAATCTCAACTTCTGCTCTAAATTCTCGCTCCCCCTGTCCACCCCCGGCCTTCAGTTGCTTTATGGCAACCTCCCTTCCGTCTTGTAAACGTCCTTTATATACACAACCAAACCCACCTTCTCCTAGAAGATTCCTTGAAGAGAAGCCATCTGTAGCTGCAGATAGTTCTTCGTACGTAAACCATGATTTCGAATTTCCCATGTCAGATGCTGAGTACGCATAGCCGTGACTTCCGGAGCTAAGATGCATAAGCGGATCCCTCGGAGATCTCGGGTACGATGTCTCTGATTTGGGCAAAGAACCAGTCAATTCATGTAATAAATGGAACTATCATTAACAAAAGCAAAAATGCTAAAGCTCCAAAAGTTGCCCAAAATTTGTTCACAAAACTCGAGCAAGAATTGAACTGTATGCTGCTCAAAGTGACGTATGTCATGTTAAGTGAACCGGATTGATTTAAAAAAAAAGGTGATCTAGCAATAACTCAAATAAAATTGATTTAGGGTAAGGTTATCCATGGTGAAAAGACTGCATTTAAATTTACAACTAAATTTGGCAGGCACAAGCCTAAGAAGTTTCAGTTAAAATGATTGAGTACGTGGAATTACCTGACATCTGAGAAGAAGCATACGGTGAAGGCATGACATAGCCCCCTGCATATCCATTGGCAGGCTTCCTTTTTTTCCTCACCAAGAACACAACCAATCCAACCAGGCCAAGCAACACAATAGTAGATACTAAACCAATGGCCACCGTGGTTCCCGCATTCATGCCACCACCCCCTGACGGACTACTGCTGCGCGCAGGCGTACGGATGTTAACATTTGGGTTAGTATTGGGGATTACATTTCCTGTAGGACTACTTGGAGGACCACTTGCATTGCCCGGTGGAGTTGTAGGTGGCACCAATGGTGGAGAGCCAGGGGATGGTGGTGAAGTGACACCTGGAGGTGCGTTCTTAGGTGCAGGAGTTGATGGGGTTGTGGTAGGAGGTGGAGTATCGGGAGCAGGCGGGGACGGCAGGTGAACCCACGGGAGGTTTAACTGACGGTGGTGGTGGCGATGAAGCAGTAGGCGGTTTCGCTGTTGGAGAAGGTTGTGGACTAGTTCTGCCAGGAGGCGGAGGTGCTCCTGCCGGAGGAGGGGATTGTGACAGGAGGTAGTTGGGGCGGGCAATGCAGGCTGGAGGGGGAGGGGTCAATGTTGGGCCACGGCGGAGGGAATTGGAAGCCGCGGGGTGGAAGCGCGTGGCTGCGGCAGGGGGCGGGGAAGAAGGTGTGGCTGGAGTGGGCGCAGAAGGTGAGCTGGTAGGTGGTGGGCAGAGGTGTGGCAAGGAGGAGGGCCAGAGGGTGTAGCAGGAGGAGGGGCAGAAAAGAAAGAAAGCTGGTGGTGGAGTCGCTGATGAAGATGGCGGTGGACTTGCAGAGGTGTCATTTGACTGACTCTGTGGAGGTGGAGAAGAAGAAGATGGTGGTGGAGATGTTGCAGAGGGAGAAGGTTGCGTTGGTGGAGAAGTAGAAGAAGATGGTGGAGGTGAATTTGTAGCCATGAATAATCTTCAAATAAAACTCCACTACAAATTTTCAAATCTTCGGTGACTGTAACGTCAGATCTCAAGATGTTACAGAAGAGAGAAGGTTGTGTGGTGCTGGTGGAGAAGAAATAAGATGTGGAGGTAAAATTGTGGCCATGAATGGATCTTCAATCAAAACTCTAAAACTTCTGTACTTGAAAATCTTCAAAATTTAATAGACTGTTTGTAACTTCAGATCTGAAGATCAACTAACACTCCCACATGACATACTTGCAGCGGAAATAAAAAATAAAAAAAAGTAAATTGAGCATAAATCCCCAACCTTCCTCTAAATTAGACAGTCATATAGCTAAAAATCTGCTGAAAATGCTAGAAAATCATAGGTTTTGGGTGGAAACTGCTAAAACTCACAACTTTTCTTCGACTCTAAGCATTTCACCAGAAGGCCAGCCAAACCAAGCAGAACCAATATCACAAAATCCACTTTTTTAGATGTTTCTCCAAGAAAGGCAAAAAAGAAAAGTCAGCTTTAGATCACGGAAAAGCCAACAAACACACCTTTCACACAATTATGGAACTGGATCAGGAGTTGATGGCATGGAATGTCATCCCACAAACAAAGTCTTCTTCTTCCTAACAGAAACAACGTGACAACAACGAAATGGTGAGCTTGGTTTGCTTCTAAATTGTTTATTATATAATTGCAGTTTATTTATCCTTCTTTTATGAATAATAATAATAATAAACTGCAAAGAAAACAAGCTGCTGTCTTTACGGCTTTACCTTCTTCACTTCCACCCCATTATAAGGTCAGAATCAAAGAATTATCTCTGCCAATCTGCCATTATTATTTTTATTTTTATATTATTGTATGTATCTCTAGATGATGAAATAGAATAATTATCAACGGATGAGGCAGGAATCAATGCTCGTGCACTTTACCTCCACAACCACGATAGTGACGATACAATTATCAACGCGGCTGGAATTTCGATAAAATAAATCGAAAACTACCGTACTTTTATTTTTTAACTACATAAAATTTAAGTTTAAATTTAACAATCATAAGTTTGTATTTATTATAAATTAGTTTCGTATCCGATGCACAAATTTATATATATATATGTATATATATATATATAATACTAAAAAAATTAATTTTTTATTTTTTATATTTTTAATTTTACATAAATTTTATTTTTTTTTAAATAGTATATTTGATTTGTACTATATATTTTAAAAATATCGATATTTTATGAAAATTATGTCGAGTCAATTAAACGTTCAAGGATGGCATTTATATATATATAATATATATATATATGGGGTATTATATGATTAAAAAAATTTATACATAGTAAATTTTAAAATAAAAATAATATACATTATACTATATATATTATATATATATATATATATATATATATATATACTTTTTATACTATAGATGTCATTCGCATTAGATTTTTTCTATAAATTATTTTTAATTATTTCTTATTTTATTAAATTAGGATTTTATATCACAATTAAAATTTCATGGTTTTATAATTTCTATAAAATTAATATAAATGTACATGCTTATGTTAGAATAAGAGTAAATTTATCAAATGGCTACATCAAAAATTATTTCAAAATCCAGTGGCATACACGTCTTTCATATGGCAACATCTTTTACATTATGTTATGGTTAGCATTTTTTAAGGGCATATGCATGATTCAGCCGGTCCTATTTATGAATATTGAATTGGGGACGAATAAACTCTTCCTTGAAATCCATTAATTTCTACATCTAAAATATAATATTTAGAAATATTTTTAAAAAGAAATTCTAATATACAATTATATATTTATAGTATTTATAAATTTTTTGTGTTAAAAATTTTTTCAAAAAAATATTTCTATAGTAAGATTAATTAAGACTGTTTCCAAAATCGTTAACGAGGTATTAGATAATGCCGTTAAGATTTCCGGAGTCGTTCAAAATATCTACGTTTAGATTATTAAAAATATTTAGATGGATCTAAATTATTAATGTACGGATCCAAGAATCTAGTGAGCCACCTGCTATATATGTAAATAATTTTGATAAAAAAATATTTATATAATAGTAAAAGTTCTTTATGCACGGATGTTACGAGAGAGAGAGAGAGAGAGAGAGAGAGAGATTAATTTGAAAAATACTCTAAAGAGGAACTTATATTTGTCCAAATATTGAAATTGAGTGATTGATTTCGTATTTTTCTTAAAAAAAAAATATCAGCAAATCAACTTCTTAAAACTTAAATTTTAAATCAATCTCTAATTTAATGACATGGCAGATAAAATTATCACATCTGTAATTTCAGAAGTTAATTTAGAAACAAATATTGATTTATTAGAAGGTTACCTTTGTAGAGCTATTGTAAAAGCTCTTTCTTTTTTAATATGAGTCAGATGAGATTGATAGTTATTTGTTTAGTGTGAAAGCAAAGTTTGCTGCACTCACCGCCCTTGCCATCTCACTATTTATTATTTATTTGAGAAATTATGGGTAAATCTCTATTTTTTAAAAAACTTATTGATTAATCTGTTTATTTTGAAATTTAATAGTAACTTTTGAATATTAAAATTATTTATATTTTAACTCTTCTATATTTTAAATTGACACTAATATATTTCTATTATATCACATACATTTAGATCAAATAATTGATCACTATATGGAAAATCAGATATTAAGTTAGAGCTCGTCATCTGACTATTCAGAAAATTACTAATATAAAAAATGACAAATATTAGAACCCTTCTCATTATAAAATTGTCAAATTAAAATGATGACTTTTGGCTTGATACTAATTTGGAGAATCCGATTATAAAGAGGAGGGTTGAATAAATAATCATCATCCAGCAGAGCCTAAACAGTCTCACTAAATGATTTCTGTTGTTCACTTTTTGATCATCTTCTTCTTGCCGTTGGGATCATCTCCTTGCTCTCCGCCCCAGATCAAGAGTATTTCCAGATCGAACGCCTCGATCACCTTCGATCAAGAGCTGTCCTCTTGGTCAATTGCCTCGCTCAAGAGCCTTCCCTCACCTTGCTCTCCAAACCCTATATTATCCCTCCATCAAGAGCCCTCAAGTTTACTCTTCCTTCTCCTTGCAATCGAAAGCGGCATTCGCGCCGTTCACGCGGTCTCAAATCCTTCCAAGCCTCCGGCGGCGGCGGCGGCGATCTTTCTGCCACCTCGCTGTCGATTTCATGGCCTCGCAGATCCGTGAAATAAAAATAGGATTTAAGAACTCGATTAAAGAATAATTAACTGGGATATTTTTGTCAACTTAAAAAAAAAGTTCAAAAATTAATTTTAAAATTATAAGATTATTATTGAGTTAAAAAAATAAATTATTCATAATTGTCCATTATTATACAAGTCTTGATAATATATGATCACGTCAATACTTGCTGGTTGATGGATAAGATATACGGCTACATAAAACATCTCGACTTAATTATTTCCAAAAATAAAATGTATTCATCATTATTCACCATACATCTACATAGCATAATGTAGTATAATATATTGAATTTCATAATTGTTTCATTCCTAAGCCCAGTTAAAATTCCAGACTATGGCCACACCTTAGTAGTTGATCTATGCGAACTCCCTTCTCTCTCTCTCTTTGACCGAAAATTACAAAGCAACGATAATATTTTTCTGCCAACATTTGCTATGATTCGAATATCTTGACTTACCATTCACGAGAAACAGGCCACAGTTGCCTACTAATATCTAGTTCTGCTAACCAACTGAACCAACATTAGTTGATATGTACTGATAGAATAAGAAAAGAAAGTAAGAAACATAGACCATAGCAGTGGTTTTCTATATGCTGACTGTTATGTAGGTAAGGATGAATCGAAATCGAAATGGCGTATTGCTTTCCATCAAGTATCCGTCAACTAGGGCTCTCGACCTCTCGTTTGCATGCATAAGATCATTTCATGTATTCAAATTATAGTAAACATGCACAGATATAGTTTCTTCTTTTTTTTTTTAATTTATTTGAGAAGCTATGTTTCTTACATAAGAATATTGACAGCAGTTGGGAAGGATATCTTCATTAAATGAAATAATATAAATATCCTTTCAAGGAGAGAAATATTACAAAAGATACAGGATTAAAAAAGATGCAATAATTTGCAAGGGCAATTGGGCAAATGAACATGTTATCATGAGTAAGGATATCAGAGCTAAGGATTCTTGGCTTTGATTCTCAATCTTCTTGCTATATGAGCTGCTTTTGGATGCAGTGGTCTCTTGCTGTTGTCATTCTGCTCCATCTCCATCCAGTTTATGACCTTCAGTATTACCGATTGAGGGCAGCACCCTGCCATGTTTCCATCATCAGCTATGGTTCCTTTTGTCTTCTTCAACCCTTTATCTAAAGTTGCCTCCAGGAACTCCATGAACCAATTCGCAGCTTCATTTTGTATCTGTTTTGCTAAAGATATCGAAGTACTTAGTTTGGAAGGCTCTTTGTTCTCATCATTGCTCTTTTGGTTCCCATCTGCGGCAAATGAAACAGATTTGAACCGTGCTGCTGCTTTTCTCTTGGATGAGGAAAGAAGTTGTTGCTCGCATTCTTCTGTTGAGTTGCATCTTATTTCACGTAAAATAGATGTTTTTTCCAAGTTATCTTGTTTTTCTCTAGCAGGTTCTTTCTCATTTAATGAAGCAGTTGATGTAGCTGCATGAATCGCCTCCATATCAATAACTGCTTGCAAAAACTCCTGGTGGAAGCCCAAGAATTGGTCGAAACAAACAGCAGGAGCTTCTGGTTTTGCGGACGCGCTCAACTCCGAGAAAGTCCTAAGTGTTAGAAGAAACAAGCTTTAATTAACAGATATTGATTACTTAGAATAATGTATTATCTCGGGGTGAAGGGGTGTCACAGTGGATGGGCGAGTTGTGCATTTGCAAATACTGCGCTAGCATACGCACACTTGCGCACCCTCGCGTGCGAAGGGGTACTCCTAGAGCGAGAGTATCCTCCTCGGAGAGCCAAATGGGGACTTTATATGGCAGAGCCCTAGCTTCAGGTAATACCTTGGAGCCTTAAAAAAAGTGATCAACTATGTTAAAAGAAATTTACTTGAGAAGACGGATAACGGTTTCAGTTGCAGAGGCATCTCTTAGAGCCTGCAGAGCTATCTTCTGAGCTTCATCTCTGTGTTGCAGAGCCTCCTGAAACCATGCAAACAGCCAAATTTACTTAAAAGTGAACTACTGATGAAATTTAACAAGGAACATAAGATTTGCTCACCTTTCCAAGCATACTAAGTTTTCCTGGTATCGGGACGCGATTGCAGGGCTTATCCTTAGATGTCGCAGTTGCACTCATCTTCTTTGATAGTTTCTTATTCTCATCATCAGGTGAAGATACTGAAGGGGACTCCGCAACTGTGGCACTTCTCAACTTGGTTGGAGGAGTTACTAAACTCTTCTCCTACGACATCATAAAAGAAACCAGATTAATATGATTTTCAAAATTGAAAGATATTTTGAAAGCCCGATAATAGATGTACCGACACCGGGAAAAGGACTTCTTGGAATCCTAGAATCTCTGTCAATTGCTGCGCTGCTACTCCTCGTGTGCCTCGTCGCAATACAACTCTTCCTTAAACCCGCAGCCTTCGAATCCGCCATTTTCGAGAAAACGATGCCACTAACCGAGGATCTAACAGATTTGACTGGCGTAGTCTCCTCAAAATCCAACGCAGTTGGTTTAATCACCCTAGGAGAAGTAGCAATTCTA